>CM062848.1:12915500-17715500 GCA_031772225.1 Eubasilissa splendida | reverse complement strand
AGGCTCTTACATAATGGTGTATTTATGAAAGTCGGTGCTTCGGGGAATCACAAAGTTGCACACGTGTTGTTTTAATATTTCTTCTTGATCTCCCGGGAGTGAGAGTACGAAGGGGATGCTGATAAATCTGAACGGGGACCGTTATAACTTTGGATAAATATTTTATTCCAGATGGAGTAGCGTCGCTCCTGTCGCGCGCCCTCCGCGGGGCGCCAAGCAACAACTAATGAGTTGTGCAAGTTACGGGACATTCGAACACCGTGAAAATGAATTTTGCATAAAAAATAACTACTATTATAAAATTGAAATAAAAATTGTAAAATCGGTAAAGCATTCGCCTAAAGCATAGGTCGGCAGACCGTGGCTCGCGAGCCGCATGCGGCTCTTTTTATGGACATTTGCGACTCTTCAACTACAGATCATATTTTCTTACACAATCATATTTGTTACATGAAATAGTTTACCTGCAACATATAAGACACAATAAAAGAATTAGTATTTGCCATTCTCATAATCTTCGGCTCTTCCTATTTAAGCAAACAAACATTCTCTTCATTAAATAAAAAATAGGTTAAAAAGCAAAATAACCGACGATAATTTACAATCATTCCTAAAATTGAACAAGTACTTACTTGCCATACATAGCAAAGCTTTCGAAAGCGATGCGAGGTGACCGCTCTAACTAGTCAACTTTACAGAGCCCAAAGTGTTTAATTATTTAGTTTTCTTATTTTACAAGCAGAGCACTGAGCGACTGAAGCTTATAACTACCATGTATTATATTCTTCTAAGTAGCCAACGACTATATTGGGAATTTGAGTTTTAAATAAAAACCTTGATTTTACCTCGTTTTTTTCGTCATTAAAATTTTTGTTTACTTAATAATTGGTCCTTCTCACTAGAAAGTCTGCTAACCCCTGGCCCTGAAATTTTTTTTTAATAAAAATTTAGTAGATATTATGGTATATGTATTATTAATATTTACCGTATACTACAATTAGGCCTGTCTTTTGTTCCCAGGTATTGGTCACAGTGCTAACATTTTGAAGGCTCGCTTTAGGGTTGTTTTTTTGTGCGTTCATATGAGCGTTTGTCATGGGATAGCTGGGAGTACGTAATCTCCTAGCATTGTTTCAGACATTCTGACTGCGTGGTCAACCCATCGAAGTTGTCGCTGAATAATAAAGGTTTTGATGATCGTAATTTTGGCTCCATTAAGGAAACTTGTCATTTATGTGGTTGCCATTTTATTTTTAGGATCTTTAATAAACGTAATTGTTACTATGGTCCCGACAACAAGTGAATTTAATCCGAGACGTGTCCCAGGGTCGGTTGACTGATAATATCTTGATAATTAAACTGGTGTTTAAGCCTCCTATAAATATTAAAAAAAAAAAAAATTCAATAAACTTTGGTTAGAATTTATGATTAATCATTAATCACGAAATAATTAGACATGACAATAATGGTAGTTATTTTGACAGAATAAAATAATTTAATTTGACTTTTGTAACCCATAAAATGAATGAAATAATCCACAAAATAACGGTAAAAAATGGTTAACAGTTAATTACTTTTGAAAAAATGCAATAGTAAATTAATACAGACTTTGTTTCATTAGGTCACTCTGTACGCTCAAATTCAGTACGCTGAAATGTTCATTTTCATTCTTCAATGAATGATGTATCGTTTCTTTTTTAAAATAAGATTATTGCAGCAGCCGCCGAGCTCTCTAGGGACGCGGGAATGGTACCAGACAAACCCCCAAGATTTATTGGCATTCCATACAAAGAGCTGTAAATATTTACGCCAAGAAAATGAAATAGTGCGTGTAGCGTCGCGCAACTCGTCCAAAGAACGCAAATACAGTGATAGGAGTAATTTAAAAACGAACTAATATACATCGTAGTCATAATAAAATGTACAAACGCTTATCTACTTTAGTTCAAACATATATTTTAGAGATTTTAGTATCAATATTAGAATAATTCTCAACTGATGTTATAAATTATCAACTAAAATTTCAAGTTTGGGTGAGGTGTGGAAATGAAATAAGTCATTATTAGACCAAGTAAACCTCTCCCCAGTCAGATCACATTTCATGAAGAATCAATTGAACTATCAAAAAATTCGACCTATAAATTATCAGAATTAGTATCACAGCAGGCTCGCTGTCTCTACTACATGAAGGGTAGTTTTAACATCTAAAGCTAAGGGATATAATTTAATTTTCATCGTATACTTGGATCCTTAGAAATGGTTAATCAAAACATTTGTTAAATTTGCGATTAAATCTTAATTGTTCCTAAATTTCCCGGGTTATAATTTTGTTATTCAAGAAAATTTAAAGTGAAGGGAACTCTTTTAAATACCTTGTATAAATAATACGTAGAAATAATGTGTAACAATGTAAATGTTAATCATTTCTGTATGTTCCTAAAAATAAAATACACCGCATGGGTCGAAATATGTATGGGTTTAGGAGGTTCCATATAATGCCAATATTACTTGTACAACCTAATTGCAATACAATATCCGCAGAACAATTTCTACGAGAATTTCTAGAGAGAATCGTTGAAAAATACCTAAATTTTAATGAAGTATACTCATTTAGATTCAGGAATTATGATTTTTTGGTCTTAGATTAGCACGGTCATGGGCCAATGAGGCGGGCATTATGAACGTGACCGTGTAAGGCAAGTTATGTATACATAAATAATAATATTAATATGAACAAAAATCAAGTTGCTCCAACCAATTCTGAATATTTATTTATAAAAACAAGTGAGTACTATTGGAATCTTTAAAATAAAAATTAAAACAGGCATGATAGAGGAATATGCATTAGACATGTTTGTAATATATCCACGACACAAAAGCAAACCTATTTTAAGTACAGGGAGTTGTGATACAATTAATGAAAATGTAAAATTGATCTTCCCTACAAAATGAATATTAAAGAAATGTTTTTTAAATACGAATATCATTTTTGTCTTACTCAAAATAGCTGCCAAAGTTACTTTCTGTACTTATTTTAGCAAAAACTTTTATTTTTACGAACTTTTAAAATATATTTTTTCACGAGAATAACGAAAATAATTTTAGATTTCGTGAAAAAAAGAAAGCGTTATCGGCAGATCCTAGGTTAAAGTTCAACCTTAAAGTAATTATTCCTTGAATTTTTTCAGTATTATAAATTACTTTGGTTAAATGATCATGTAATGATATGTTCTGAATAATCTGAATAAAATATGAATTACTGACGTTGTTCGACCGTGTCGACTTGATGTCAGCTGATAATAACTTCGGGGTGTCACCATAATCATCAAAACTGGTGCATCCTAAGTATTTATTAAGTGCTTTGTTGACTTCTGTAAACACCGCTGTAAGGCTAGACTTAATATACAATTTTATAAAAATAATATAGCATAATAGGATTTATGGAAGTAAGTAGCGAAAAGTGATAATAAAAATTATTTTTAAATAAACTATTAAACAATTATACGATGTAAATTACGTGTAATACATAACTTTGACAGTCATCATTGGGATGTATTGTTAGGTAATTAATTCTTTCTGCCTCGGCTTTATGTTCAGGGGGGAGGCATCTAGCCTAATTGGTTCTTTTTAAATATTGACAAGTCAAATGGTTATGAAATGAAAGAATGTTTTTATATAAGAAAATTTATATTCTATATTTTAAGATGTTTGCGTGTCCAAAATTTAATAAAAATGAATTGATAATTCTGGCGTCTACTATCAGATTTACTTAAAGGTATTTTGAGATTCTGTAAAAATAAGGTAGATGGCTCTGTCAAATGATGGAACGATTAAATGTATTGATTTCAAAAAGGTAACATATAGGGTCGAAAAATTGTCACTAAAAATAATGCCGCTGTAGCTTAGTTGGATAAAGCACCTCCCCCGGTTAGGGAAGAGATCCAGGTTCGAATCCCGGTAGCGCAACAACAATATTTTTCGATAAAATTGATTTTATATGTATATCTTTATAATTAATATATTTAATTCATATTTAAAATGAATATTAAATATTTATGTTCATCATGCCAGCATTAATTTCTCTGCCAAATTGTCTATATTGACGCTTGCCTGATGTTGATTATTCAGGTCCCTTTACCTCTTAGGACGATCCTGGATCCTGGACGTGAAGTGTGGTCAGCTCCTTGTGGTGCCAGCGTAGGGTGACGGAGTACAGGCTTGTAAGACGATGAGATGATGCCCAATTATCCAGGCAAACCGGGACTCTGGACGCGATATTCTGATGCTATACAGTCTGTTCTCGCTACACCGATTATATTCATCAACTTTTACATACTTTCTCATTTACATAGAACATCATAGTCTAAGCTTAAACTCGAAGCGCACAGTTTAAATTTTCTCCGGAATTACAATGTATAAAGCGCTTGCTTGATACTTTTACAGACGATATGGATTTTATTTTCGAATTGAAAATGAAATCTCGCCTTAGGCGGAGCCACTTATCTCGGCGGAGAATATCAGACGACTCGTCGCCTATGGCGATGCATACCTCAAGGTGCATTTTGCGGACGTGACTTTAGTCACGTTTGCCGGATTACCGCCGCTGTACCCAAACTGCGTCGGTCCACCTGCGTCCAACAATACCGAGCTTTTATGACCGTCCGTCCCTTATTTTGGCTAAGTGCTTTTGTAGCCTTGAACAAAATATTGTTTTGGGTAATTTTGCATTTTAACAGTATGTAAAATAAAATACTAATTTCTAATATAAATAATCACTTTTGAGATACATAATATGCACACAATGATAAAAACATATCACTTGATAATGCTAAGTTTCGCTGAATGACTACCATTATGTACCAACTTTCCACTATTTCACGAGTATAACACGGATCTATACAAGACACGGGTTAACGAGAACCCCCCTTCCCCGCGCACCACTCTACTGCTATTTACTATTTACAACATAAAATATTTCAACTTGCTGAATAAACAGACAAGAAAATTTAATATTTTTTTAACTGCAAACTGTTATTCTAAAATTCATCTAGCTTAGTGCGTCATGTTTTGGTATTCCGGCTTCGTTTGAAATGTTAATAATATCATTAAAAATGTATATACGTACATAAACACTAATGTACATATGTACATACGTAGGAAAGGCCGGAGAGTTCCCGGGTCGTGCATGTGGCTGGACATAAAACAATGATTTAACTCAAAGCAAATGTAATCATATTTGAAGTCAACCGTAACCGAGGCATTGTTTCTATTACTAATAGCTCATTATTGTAGTTAATGATACACAGATATATTATTAATACCGATATAAGCTTCAATGATCAACAAATCCAACTGTTGATGCCCGAGAAACTCTAGTTGTTAATTTGTTAACAAAATAAAATAGACTGTATTGTTTATTATTAGTTTTTGATTGTATTCTATGGTAACTATTAAATAATGTGTAAATTACACATCTAAGTACCAAAGTAAATTTTACACAATTTATTAATATTTTCCCGTGCAAGTATTTTGTTTGTATTTTTAAAGATGGGTGTATAATTTTTTAGTCTGTGTTATGTCGTTGGACACCGAGTTTAAGTATTTTACAGAGAAGCACGAATCTTACCAGGTGTCAATTCCTGATCGGATTCGTTATTTGATAAAAAGCCTAATCTCTAAAAAAATTGCTGATGCGATTGCAAGATATGAAGGGTAAATGTTTTTGTGCGTTAAACCCGTTTATTCTTGACTTGGAAGAAGTAGAAAACACAAAGAAAAAGGCGTAAACATAATGATTGTGTTAATTTTAAAAGACTTGAACTTACTTAATCAATTTTAAATAATACATACCTATACATAATAATACATTCCTTTAAAATAACAATATCTTCAGGTATTGTCTTAAAAATAAATAAAACAAAAAAAACCGAGTGAACTCAAAATGTGTGTATTTGAACATATTGAAATATACAGTATATTGAACAGTTAAGTACAAAATAGCAATAGGTTAATTATCTGAGGACTTATTATTCAAATTGGCGGAAAAGTTTCTTGGTTTTACAGTTCTTAAAGATAAACAATAACAAACAAGTAATAAAATTGAATAATTAACTTTGTATAATTTTATTTCAAGAATTTGAACTTTTACTGCGTGATTTTAATATGAAAAACCAACCAAAAAACAAAATCTAATCATCACTTTTTGTTTCAAAATTATTATTTTTTAAATTTTCAAAAATGAAATAATTCGAGTACACACTTGACAACATAAAAAATAATTTATTAAAATATGTATGATGATGAAAGAGGTGAAAACGTTACCTCAATGATCCGAAATTATTTGAAATATTTTTATGACAAGACAGGACATTTAGTTGGTTGTATATGATATTTTGGTAATTTTTAGTCGTTTTACCCAGTTCTGATGATACTAAATTATCCAATGTAAGGCTGACACCGTTTACAAAAAAAATAGTCCCAAATTTTTATCAAAAGTATGATCATTTTTATATAAAAGTCACGTGGTTAAATTTAATGTTTGCTGTACAAAAAGAACTATGTAATCACAATATTTTTGCAATAAATATTTAAGAAAAAATAAACACGAATAACAGTAATTTCGTTATTTTATATATTTAGTCAGCGTTACTGTTAAATAGTTTGGTAATAAACGATTTTTTTAAATATAAATGTTGTCCCAAAAAGAGCGGAAAATTGAAATTTTAAATAAAACAGTTTATGTGAGAAAATACCGAAATTTTGATTTAATCATAAGTAGATATGTGGGAATTATTTATGGAACAACACATCTGATAAATGAATGCCCTCGGCTTTGCTGCCACATTTGCATTCTATTGACGAAATTTTCAAATAACTGTGACTAAATTTCAGTGATACAGCGTTTAATCTCCTCCTTCAAGGCTCGCGTTGTCGTGGGCTTGTTGACATAAACATTTGACTTCAAAAAACCCCAGAGAAAGAAGTCCATCTGCGTTAAATTGCACGATTTAGGTGGCAAATTCTGATAACACGACCAGGGAATGTCTCGTGCAATAATGCCATTGTTTCACGTGATGTGTGGCAAGTGCCACCGTTCTGTTGGAACCACTTGTCTTCGAGATCTATACCATCCATGAAATGTTCAATTCTTGCACAACAGCAAAAAGGGTGACAAATTAAAATTTTACGCTACTGTTGGGAAACTCTTTACATGATTTTTTTTTATTCTACTCGTTTAATTTACTTGAGGCGTGTTTCACCTTGTAATGGCATTATCAATCTATAAATTTAACTTAACAAGCGAAATGCGTCTCAAGTAAATTCTACAAACTTACCTCGGAAAGAGTAAATAAACGTTTTCACTACACCAACTCGTCTTAGTTTTAGCAATTACCTAAATGTTAAAAACATTCAATAACATTTGACTGTGAAGTTAGCCCCGATTAATTCCATTCACTAGATTACAAAATACAATAAGCTTTGAAAGCAAACTATGAAACTTTATCCAAGTCGCTTCATGCCCGTGAGTACCTGTAAATGCGTACTATATTTACTTTATTTTTTGATATCGTCCTGCTGTATTTTACATGTACTGAATGCCCGACTCTAGGCCAGGAAATTTGTAAAATTAGAAGTTTTAATGATGAATAAATAAAAAATACAATGCAACTTTAAACGTTCTTTAAAAATTAGAAAAATAATAAGTTAACAGTTTTAAACCATATCAAAAATATTCACATGGGTCGTGTCTGGGAAACATCTATCGCAGACATTTCACGATAATGATGAGGATTTCAAAAATTTCACAAAAAACCTAATTTAACCGACAGTGAAACGGGTTACAACATGATTGATTACACTGTAATTAATCATGTACAATGGTTACTCTATTGAGATTTTTTAAACCACACAGGAAAATGTGTAAATTTAACCGGATACCAAAATTGCGGCAAATCTTGTAGGCTTCACTTCACGCTACAACATGGATAATGCTATCCAAATTAGGAACGGATTATTCCCTACGAAGGTTGCGCCCCTGGGGGCCCCTAGCCCTCCGCCCCGGGTCAGGCATTCAGCCGCACGTCTCGCATAGCAGTGTAGGTATACAAAATTATTGTTTATTACTTAGGAATCCGCAGTATACCCCCAGACTGGAAATTTACATACATGCGAATGCAATGACCCGGTAATAAAGGAAACCGTGAGAAAATTTCGGTAGTCAGGTTCGTTTCAGCTTCCAGTGTATTTGTACCGGATTTATTTTGTCGCGATGATGATCTAGTTTCGTAAGACATTCTTAAAATAGTAAAAAAAAAGTAATTTATTCAACAGTAAAATAACATTGAAGAATTTGTTGTAATTTTTTGTTACATTCTGAATCCCTATTAAAATAAATAAAGCCGTCTGAAAACAGGACAAAGAGATTTCAACACATACTCAGTAATTGTCTCGTTTCATACTTGTGTCTGTAACAAGAAATAAAACGTGGATATGGGGTTAAAAAATATAGTATGTTAAGTCACTAACGAATCTTTATATTATGTATTATAAAAAATATCAAAATAATTCTTCACGTGAGAACTGAAATAAAAATAAATGCTACCATACCCATCATAAAATCCCCGAATAATGTTGTATTCACGCTCAGTTGGTGAACCTTGAAGAGAAGGATTGTAACAAGATCCTCTTTGAAATTACTAAATCAACGTCCGGTCCCCAGAATCCTAAAACAATTTATCATTACAACCTGTGGTGCGCGGAAGTAGTGGATCCTGGCAAGTTCTTTGGGCTCGCCGAAAGTATTATTTTTTGTGGTTAGACAAGTAAAAGATATTTATGCTTCTAAATGGATTGTCTGTTCCGATTTAACGCGAGATAAATCATGACGTAACATAAGACTATTTATATTTATTCTCGTCGACACAATCTTTTTACTTTCAGCAAAAGATCTCGCAATATAAAATTCTGAATACACCAAAGTATATACATTTTATTATAATAAATATAATATGAACGTGGACATAAAAGTTACAAAATGCAGACTGGATTATTATGCTGTTTTAAGAGCAGTTGAAGCAGTGCCGTAGATGTATTTTACTGTGTACATAATCTTACATAAAAGCAGAGAGAATAGCGTTCAAATAATGTCGCAAATCTTGGCCCGTTTGCTTGGAATAGAGTGGGTGACTAAGGGTACTAGAGTGCAATTGAAAAAAATTCAATATAGTCCATATTTATATCAGTGAAACGGGTGTGGTGACTAGACGAAGGAAGAAGTGTGTCCACGTTTTGCGCAGGATCCTAAAAAGTAACTATACAAAATTTTGTTTAGATCGTTCAAAGGTTATATATAGAATTGTATAATAAGTAGATACATTCAATTTTATATATATAGATAATTTATCAAATAAATTAAGACAATAAATACGAGCACTTATGTCTATAAAACTTTTTTTATAAAGCATGTAATATTTATTATATTTGTTTTATTAACTACTTAATTGAGTTTAAATACATCTGCCGGTTTCGAAAAATACCATTTTCTTCTTCAGGTTGTCATAATAACCACAAAGTTAATATTGGTAATTTTAAAAGTATTTAATATTTTAATTGTATAAAGTGAGACGAAGTATTAGTCAACATAGGACTAACTTGGATATTCCCTAAAGGGATTCGTACCCCTGACGGGTACATTTACCACTCAGTTATACAAGCCAGACATCATGATACTCGTTTGTTACCCAGAATTCATTAAGGACATCTCACATTAAAGACGTAAATAATAAAGGAGCGTGAACATGTAATTAGCACATTTGATATTTGCGTCCAGCCTATTGTATGTCGACGTTTCGGATCACGTTGCCACATCTATCGTCGGGACTTGTGCGGCTAACGTCAGATATGTATTTTACCATTCAGAGTACTACCTAGTAATAAGTAATAATAATAACCTAAAAACTTATTTAGAAATTCAAATATTAATTAATTGAAGTTTGTGCCCCAATCGATATGGTTTAGACGAGGTTAATGAACTTGGTGTTTTTTGTTTGAGGTTTAAAAGATACCGCATCTTGTTTTCAGGCGACAGGCTCTAGACATTAACCATTATAAAGTTGAGTTGACTTTTCTTATCTGTGCGCTCACTTGTCGCAGTGGAGCGGTACTTGGCTAGCCTAATGAAATAATCATCCAACTTGCCGGCTAACCGCAGAGTCAAAGGACACTTCAAGGCATCTATCTCCTTGGAGATTTACAGAGGAATTAAGAAGACCGAGTAAAAGTTGTTACACACTAGAGAAAGCAGACTATTTTAACTATACATATATTTAATTGAGAAAATAATTAATTTGGTGACATATGATGCATGAAGGCTATTAAAAACACTCATTTTGGTGATCTGAAACCTAGATCTAAGTTTAATTTTATAATAAACTATTTTTGGAAATATAGGTTGTCCAGCGGAAAAATTTCAAGATCAAATTGTAATTGCTCGGAAACCATCAGGGTGAGGTAAGTGGGAGGGGTATTGTTCGACGCGCGTGATTTGCTGATTTGCCAGTCGCAATGAGTCACTGGTCGGGAGCGCACTGCGCGTTCATGGTTGAGCAATATTTAAAGTGTGGTAATTCA
This sequence comes from Eubasilissa splendida, assembly GCA_031772225.1. NCBI lineage: Eukaryota > Metazoa > Arthropoda > Insecta > Trichoptera > Phryganeidae > Eubasilissa > Eubasilissa splendida. The sequence continues at coordinate 17,704,871 of CM062848.1, read as the reverse complement.
TTGGTTCGTGAGCGTCGCGCTTTTTGTACTCACTTTAATATTCGACGAGAAAGTGATGGGCCGAGCACGCAACTTATCTGGTGTTGGGTTCAAAAGTTCAAACAAGTAGGGACAATAGTTATACCAAATTCTTCCGGGACCATCAACGTCGGCAGCGACACCAGAACATGTGGCTCAAGTTCGATGTGAAATTATGCGCAATCCACGTAAATCGATAAGGAAGATTGCAGTCTGTCTGTCTGTAATAAAAAAAATCAACGGTGCACGTTTTTTGAAAAAAAAAACTACAGTTTCACCCATACAAACTGCAAGTCGTGCAGTTTCACAACGAAAATGACTATTATTTACGTGAAACCTTAGCGAAAACGATGCTGGAAGGTTTTGAAACAGCACGAACGCTTGGAAACATTTTGTTTATTGACGAAGCACATTTTTATATCGATGGCTATGTTAATAAACAGAACATGAGAAACTGGTGCCCCGACAACCCACGGGAACGCTATCAAAAACATTCGCATTGTCCAAAAACGACAGTGTGGTGTGCAATTTCTGCCCTTATTTTTTTAACCAGTGAGAGACAGTACTGTCGAATGATCAACGAGTTTTTGGTACCGCAACTACAGCTGTTTCCCGGGTTCAACAACAGAACACAATATCAGCAAGACGGGGCCACTTCACACACAGATAGAGTTTCAGTGGAGAAGCTGAGGGAAATTTTTCCCAATAAACTAATCAGTAAGTACGGAGACATACCCTGGGCACCTCGGTCACCTGACCTTACACCGTGCGACTTTTTTTTGTGGAGATACCGTAAGTCGAGAGTTTATAGCAACAATTCACGAAATATTCACCGTGAAGTTAAACATTGTAGTTTTTTATTTAATTTAATATTAAACTTGAAAATTTTCCGCTGGACACCCTTTATAAAACTTATGCAAACTAACGGAACATAGATTTGTGTAAATGTAATTTGATTATTATATTTTAATTTTTTATTATATTCCCTTCTCTTTATTATATTTAAACAAAGGTAAACGAAAATATTTGTATAGTGAAAATTATTTTATATTTTCAATAATGACTTTTTTTGATTTAAATCATTTAATATTTCTGGTGATTCAACTTTGTAAGTTGTATATTAATTGAGATTAATTATTTAATATATTGTTTAGATTTCACTGTTAAATATAACGCATGAACTTGTCCCTTTTATTACAGACTTCGGTCTAGTTAAGGAGATAGTCAACATCTTTTACATTATGTACTTATATTATTGTATCAGAAAGGCTAAAGAAAATATAATAATTTATTTAAAAATATATTCATTTTGGTGAGATTGAGACTGAAATTCGCGTAAAATTTATAAATCAGTGAACGTGTCCGAAACAATGTAATACACGTATATATGTATGTAAAGGTCACGCCTGCCTGAATGACAAGACTTCAAAAAATATTACATTATGGATGTGGATGAAGACATGTGACGATCAAACGTTTCTATTTAAAAATAAAATTGATTTTTCTTATAAACAACTTCAGTTCATCCATTCGCATTATGACACAATTGACTAAATTTTGTAAAAAGCAATACATCGTAATTTAAATTAAATAAAATGGTATTTGTAATGTTTAAAGCATTAACTATATGATTAGACATAATTATTAAAACAAATAATTATCTAACTTCTTAATCACGTTTATTATTTTGACATCGACCGGTTTCGATACTATCTTTGTCAGGACAAACGTACACTAAGTATAATATCATTAATTGACATGGCGGTTACTTTGTAGTGTAACATGATTATTTTAATTTTCACAACTAAAGTTTGTACCCACTTTGACAATAGCCCAACGTGTGTGTATTCCTAATTCATACAATTAAATACAAAAATAATCATATCTATTGCACGGGGATGTGCCCCTGTTGGCGAATACGGGGGGAGGGGGAAGAAGATAAAATACATTGAAATAAGAATTTTGTATTTAAAAATTAATCTAAGGTAACTATTGTTTACGTGTAATATTTCAATTCTGTATTTTATTAAAGGCGTGACCTGTGTCTAAGAGTTAATTAAAGTCTAAAAAAAATTATTGTTGGGTATCTTAAAAAATATCCAATATTCAACAGTATATTTGTATTATTTATTCCACGTGCTCTAGCCACATCTACATACACACATTCCGTGATATCTTCCTCATTTGAACATAGCCGACAGCTGGGAGATATAGGTCCCTGGAATCACCCATCGATTCTTCTGATCGTCAATTATAATCCACAGTCTCTGTCATAATAACTGGTGACTAACGTTTAATTTAAATATTATTTTACATCGGTGCTTTATCATTCTGGTCGACGTCAAAAAAATAAAATAAATAACAAAAAAAACCAGACCAGTACCAGATCTTAGTCACCTTCCTTTTGGGTTTCGATCAAATCTGGTCCATGTCTGGTCAGATAGAAGAAAGGCGTGACGAAAATGAACCGAAATCGGAGGTCGGCGTGGGAGACGTCGTTCAGTTCGGCGAGGCTCAGGCGATGACGATGAAGGATACTGCCAATATTGTGGTGGACAACGTTAGCGTGGGTGGAACACGTCTGACAGGATAATAATATTTCACAAGTCCCAAATATACCATTATTGCAGACATTCATAGTTTATGGGCAGTTAAATTAACTTGTTTAGCGTGTTCGTAAATGCATTCAAAACTGATGAAATATTTTATTTAAACCATCACGCCATGGCGCTGATTCTACCTCGTGGCGAGCAATAAACAATAATGTATTCAAATCCGTACTCGTATTGACACGACGAGAAATTTTAATTGGGTAGTCTATGTCTAATTTTATTGGCAAAAAAAAATACTTTAGGGTAGTAAGACTTTGTATTGAGTAATTACAAATTTAAATATAATACATTGAATAATTAAAAATTTGAATATTTACGAGTACCTATAAGTTATAAAATTAACGAGTATAATTTATAATATAAGTGAGTGGTGTTTATTTCAATTTTTAAATCACCTCACTTCGAAAATCATTATAAAAATCGTAGAGATGGAACAGGGTTCACGCCGTGTGTCAATATACTAACGTAATATTTAAATCAGGGCAAAACAAGCCATGTTATCTTTCCCTTTATGATATATAAAGTAATATTAAACATATCCATCGTAAATATTTACTACGTTAAATGCTTTTACTTGGTGAAGTTAATTTATTGTATATAGGTTTTTATATCCATAATCAATAAACAAATTATGTACGGGAGCTTACATTACCATCTGTGTAAGGTAGGTTCATTGGGTTTTATTTATCCTCCGTTTTTATTTGTCTATTTCTCGGATCTTCTCTCATTTTCAGGGCTAAACAAAAATAAACCATAGATCACGGTAAAAAAATGAAAGACGAACGTTACAAAATTCTCCGAAGAAAATAATTTTTACTTGTATACTTAGATCCGCAAGCATACTCGTTACGATTTAAATATTACTGAATACATCTCAAGCATATTTTGTTGAGCAAGTTTAAACAATGAATGTTTGTTGAACATAAGTCAGTAAAAAACCTAAGATTATTAAAAAATTTCAAAATTATGTTGGATTGTGGAGCTACATATTATATCAACCAAAATTCGGTTTACTACAAGGTCCTTATACATATGTATGATCTCTAAATTAGTTCTACAGAGAATGTGTTTAAGGTCACGATTACTCATAGTCGCAGCGGTTGTCAATAACGCAAAAACATTTTTAAATTAACCACAGATTTATATAATGATAACATTAAAAAATATACAGAATTATACAAATTTACTACAGAAAAAAAATCTTATGATCGTTGTACGAGCGTTCTTGATATTTAATAAGAATATTTAGTTCTTCTAATTCTTCAAAATCAACAAAACCTTTTTGCAGATTTTCAGGAAAATTTCAGATTTTTAATCGGTAGAATCATAATAATGTGTTAATATTCAAATAAAACCACATAGTCTGTGTGCATTAGAAACCTTTAATTCGTAATAAAATGTATTCATTATATGGATTAAGTTAAATATAATAAAAAGTAATGTGATTGTGTTGTGGTAACCTATACAACCTTAACGATAAAAGTGTGAGGGTGAAATTGGGGGAAAGTGAGAGGAAGTGTGGAATTGGAGGAAAGTGAGAGTGGAGGCGTGGATATATAGATTCGGGTTGAGTGTGGATTTAGATGCGAGAATGTATTCGGATTCTGGAGAATGAACAACTTTAAGTAAGTAAGTAGATTAAGTTGAAATAAATTGGTAGTAAAACTATAATATGAACGTAGATACGAAGGGGAATACTAAGTATGAGACGATACTGCAGCAAACTTGAATTTGTTGTTGTTTTAGTATATAATAAAAATTTCATTCAATGGAAAAAAAACAAATATTTATCGATAAATCAAAGATACAAAAATTACTAAATAATCTTATAATCTTTAAGGATTATTTACATAATAATACGTCATGAAGTAACGGAATTCCGTGATGTAACTGCGTGCCATGGTATAATATAGGTAATACATATATCTGTGTGCCGCAGTTATGTATTCTCGTCTTCTTGGTTGAGTAAGTTTCTGTGTGTTGGATCCTCTCTCAACTATCACTTGAGTGCAATTCCTGCGACCATGCTTTTCTCGTCAACATTAGTTTGAAAGATATACTTAGATATATTTAAAAGTGAACAACACTACAAATTGAAAATAAAACTAAATATATTTAGCTAAAACCGCGAAAGTGTCCCGCGTCTCCTCTCCAAAATCTTCTACTCATGTATTAGTATTACCTATTGTACATTTTAATATTAAGTACATATAGTGGATATCTGTAATTTTGTGTTTTTTATAAATTTTTCTTTGAACATGTATTGTTAGTAAAATAATTAATAAATTGGTACGTACTGAAGGTTAATGAACAACTTGACTGGAAAGGTGATGTTGTTATTTTAGTTCAGACACGGCTTCGCACAGACCAGCAACAGCGATATATAATACAAACCAGTGGCACGCTGGTTTCTGCTATTTCACTAATTACTCTTGTAATTGAACAATTAGGTGTATAATTAAATAATCAAATTTGAGAGTCCTGCACTTAATTATCAAAAGGAGAGAAACGTTTCTCGGTTAAAAATTATAACAATAAAAATAAGGGCTTTTTAAATTAGTGTTGCATTGTGTGGTAGGTACTAAAAATATTTCAAAAGGAAAGTAAGGCCACTTGGGGGCATAAATGTGAATAATTTGCAAATTGTCTACACATAATAAACTGCGCGGGTGAGCCGTGCATGAGAAGAGAAGCAAACATTGTCAACTCAAGTCACATGGAAAATTACTCACCAGGGCCTTCTACCTATTATATTATAATACTTACTTATCGGGATTAATTTACGTACTTAATAAAATTTATACAATTAATTTTATATTTAACCACATGAGTCTTATATTAAAAACAAAGCGATTTCGGAAAAAATCTTTCTCTTTCAAGGCAATAAAAAGTTATATTTTTATTATTTATCTTTGTTTAAATAACCACTAAAATGAGTTTAAATACATCTACCGGTTTCGAAAAATACCATTTTCTTCTTCAGGATGTCATAACTAACTAAAACATATATCTTTTCTTTGACAGAATCTATTTTTAAAAAATCTATTTTTAAAAAAAAATATTTTTATTTTTTTTATTTTTTATTTTAGTGGTTATTTAAACAAAGATAAATAATAAAAATATGAATCTTAACCACAAAGATAACTTTGCTTATTTTAAAAGTATAATAAAAAGTTAACCTAAACATAAAATTATTATCCTGTTACTAAAATTCTTTTTTTTTAAATAAAACATTTTTTTTAGAATAAAATAATACATTTGAAATAAAGGTAATTACTTGATCTAAATCAATTATCTGTACAGTTTTTATAAGTTATATATCGTTAAGGTGTACAATCAGAAGTTATAAAAAAGATGTTTGTTTATAATATAGTTGGGAGACAAAATGTGTAGGTAGTTAGGTTAACATAAATGACAAATTAGTTTCATTTTGCTTTCTACCCACATCAAGCAATAACTTTGTATTTTTAGTTTAAAATCGTTAATCATTCTAGATCCTTTAAGGTCTAGTGGCAATTTATTAAATATACGCGGTGCACAAAACAAAATAATTCGTTGACTAAATTTGGTATCCATGAATCGGATCGTGGATGTGAAGTTAAGGTTTTATTAAAAATAGTTTTAGGATTGATCTGTTGTCTTATATCCAAAACTTGAAAGGATTTAAAAAATTCTTCAGAGTTATATCTAAATGGCCTCTTGTTTATCACTCTGATGACCCATTTCTGAGCTTTAATTAAAGAATCCATTAAAGTAAGAGCTGCACCCCTTCATGCATATATTGCGTAACTAATGAGAGTCTGACAAAGTGAATAATATACCATTTAATAAGTTGTGTAAAAGTTTGAAAACATAAATTAATTTTACATATTACCAATTTTGGACGTTTTAGTGAAAACATACGATACATAAACGAAATATTTATTAAATATGTCGTTTATAAAAACTATTGCGTAACTGATGAGATTCTGACAAAGTGAATAGTGTACCATGAAGCTGCGTAAAATTTAAAAAATATTAATTAATTTTCTCACTTTGGAGCTTACTCGATCGATATGAGGAGCCCGTCGTGAATTTTCATCAATCGTTAATCCGAGATAAATTATCTCACCCGTTTTTTCAATGACGTCACAGTTACATATTTGATGTGAATCCGAAATGCATGTATGTATTTTAATAGTTTTAGGGATGAAATGGTTCTCTTGTTTTTTATAACGAAAAGGTAATAAAATATGTTTTTTTTCTGTCAAGTGTTAGTAGGCGATTGTCTAGAATACTTTTGATTTCTGCAGTGGCTAATTCTGCCCTTTTAAATGTTTCAGTGTCATATACAAAAATAATTCTAGCACCTGATTATATGAAATATATAAATAGTTTGATGAAAGACATGAAAAAATCACCTTAATGATCTTTAATTATTGGAAATATTTTTAGGATTGGACCGGTAAATAAATAAATTTAAATAGTTATCTACGATATTTTGGTTAAGTTAGATTGATCAATTGTAAATTATTTATTGGGTTGGTTTTTAATATAAAACTCATTTTATTATAATGACTAACCACAATGTTTTTGCCGTAAATATTAAAAATAATAATTTTCATCCACCGTACACTCAAAAATATTGTAAAGTAACGAAGAATATTATGCGACAGACTAGCGATAAATTAAAAAAAATATAAGGACATTTTTCCAAGACGCGCGTTTATAGCCCTGTTTGTATCATCTGATCCTTTGTTGCCCCCTATGATGAAGTGCAGCACTCGGGTTCCCGTGAGCGCTGCTGGCGCCCGGCCTGCACTCCCCGTCCTAATGACGGATATTAACATGTATTAATGGAATTATAACGGACCAGAAGAGACGAGACTCGTGAAGTAGAAAAACCGAGTAATTAAAAGCGCAATATTCAAAAGTACGAAAGACCTATTTTAAATCCAACGCTTTATGGAACTGAATTATCGTATTTATATTGAGCTGGATTTAATGAGAGATTTGCGGCTGATGGGCATACTGCAATTGCTACGGTTTGCGTTGGATTTACAAACAGAAGACTTATTTCACGTCGGCCAAACTAATTAATACGATTAGGGACACATTCATATTGTGAAGTTGTAATTGTTCACAACATTTTTTACGTAAACTTACCTATATTTACGACGTTCACTGCCTATCAAACGATAGTTTATGCATTTACGAGTATGAGAAGATACAAAGAAAAAATATAATAAAAAGTGAATACAAAATGACATACCTACAATAACTGCAATACAACTATCAATGCAGAGTGAGTCAAAAATTAATGTAATTTATGTATATGTTTTTTGTTTATTTATTTTTTACGTGTTATTCTACGTAGTACGGATATTTTTTTAATACAAATTAATTTAATCGACTAGACTATATTTTAATCGCTACCAGGATAATTTATATTAAAAATACCACAGAAAACTGCTACTTCACAACAATAATGTGTCCTCCGTAAAAATAAAGATTTTTATTTTATTTATGCCAAGTTTATTCATTAGTAAAAAAAAATGTCTACACTTCGCAAAATATCATAAAAGATAAATAAAAAAAAAAATAATAACCCAAAAGTTATTTAACTTTCAAATTGTACAGTGACTTATGGTCCATCGAACAATAGAAGAAATACAGTAAGAGTAGAAAAGCAATGGTGTTGCGGTGCATGCTATGTGTGGGTGTATGGAGGAAGCGAGGATGCAGCCATCAAATTATGTAGATTAGAAAAGCAGACAATTATTCAACACAATGCGAGTATTTCGACGTTGTATAAGTTTTCCGCAGTTTGCATACGAGTTTACAGTAAGTACTTAATTAACTTAGCATGTACCAACTACATCTTCAAAGATAACTTGCTCCACATTCCGCCTCCAGTTGAATTTACAGGAATCGAATATAGGGTTCTTTAGGAGAATTATTCAAGTTTGAAATTGAATTAATCATACGGCTTCGATTAGAGGAAATGGAAGTTGCTCACGTGGCAAGACTATTTTGCCAATCTTTACATTATTAGTGATTGAGTCGTCGCTCAACGTCGGGAGTTCGATGCTTTAGAAACACATTATTAAACATTAAACGAAGTTTAAATTTTTTAACGATTAAAAACGCATCGTATAAATATTATTATACATAAATTATCAAAAATAATTATATAATCAGCGTTTAGCTTAGTTCGAATAATAAATAGTAAGAATATTGATGTGATACGTAAATTCTACATTAAAAAAAAAAATATTATACTAAACGTTAATATATATTTATATGTTATCTTAACAAATTCAAAAAATACGGTAATATTACACCCATCTCGCATCACCATCCGTGGTTAAGGTGTCTGAGTAGATATCAGATTCTCTCTGAGTGGTGTAGATTCTATTCATATGAGTTAAAAGGTTTTCTAAACTTTGGTGTTTGTGAAAACACTAATAATTTACTATATTTTATGATAATCATCTATTACGATTTCTACACTACACGCCAGTAATAGTAGTGTACACTCTACACTACACTATATTTATCAAAGATACAAACCGCTTTATTTATTTAATAAAAATACCCGTCAAGTACTGACGATGCCTAGCGACGAGAGTGAAATATCGCTACTAAGCCGACCAGAAAAAATATATCTTAAAGAAAAAATTTTAATATTAAAGCTCAAATGGAGCAGATATCTTTAATTAATAAAAAAAATGGTGCTCATTTTGCAGAACTACATGTAATCTACATATATAAGAAAGAGAGATGACGCATGTCGCAGACGGCGGCGACGCAACAAGGCGATTAAGCTGATGTGAGTTAGTTCTGTGTTTGATTAAAGACAATAAATAAAGAGCAAAGAGAAGTGCCGTCTGATATAATTGTGAGTATTTTTCCTAGCATAAAAATTTACCCTACTGCAGATGAAGTCGTCAAACAACAAGACACCACACTACATTACGTATAAGATTCGCAGATTAGGATGCAGATTTCCTGCGATGAAAAATATGTTAATAAATTTCATGATTCGTCAATAAAAGTAAAAAAAAAACAGTGGATCCATTTTAGATTATTATAATGATGAAAAACATTATCCAAGAATTAATCTCTTGCTAAAGACGCCCTTCTCGACACTCAAGGAGAAGCTGTAGTCATACACTCAATAAAGATTGAAACGAAGTTGAGAATGCTTTAGCAAATCAACACAGCTAGCAAGCCATTGGAAGTCAACACTGACAGTGTTTTAACCCCAAACTGAAAGAATAAGTTTTGCTTTTAATGATTGTTGAGCCATGACTTTTAAAGTAACCTTGGCGAATTTACTTATAAGTGTTTTCTCTAGTGGTTGGCGTACTTGTTTGGTCTAGTGGTAAAACACTCGCCTAAGATCCGACAGTTATTCTTGTTTTTCTACATTTATTTTATTTTTTAATTTTGAGAGAAACAAACAGTACAAAAATATGATATATAAAAATAATACCAGTAAAGTTTCTTCACAATTAAACAAGGAAGAGTATAATACAAACTAAGAAATAGTACATCATAATTTAAAGAATAGTACACTATAACAAACTGATTAACAAAAAGTGTTTTACACTAAAAAACATAATAAACTAAAAAATAATATATATTAAAAAAGTGACAAAGAGGAAAATGGGATGCAATATATATTTTTTAAATATAAATATATACACATATATATATATATTTATATACGCATACACGCATGTATATACAATTTATGTCAATAATTATAAAAAAATTTGGCGTAGTTTAATTTTAATGGGAAGCAATTTATCGTTGAAAATGTCTAAGTTATTAGAAGAATTTACGATATTATATTTTGACGTAGAGCGGGTCACAAAACATTTTTTTAAGTAATTAGTTCTACCAAAATTTAGGTTATTATATTATTTGATAGTTTTAGGTATGTGGGACAGTTTAAAGTTATTTGTTTTAATAAATGGGGCGAGTCAACTAAGTTATTGAAAATTTTGTAGAGGTAGGCATCAATCTTGAGCGTTTGGGGGTGGGGGGGATTTTATAGAAACACTCACTTTCTGAATGTAATGTCTAAGCGGGAACGTGAATTTAATAAGTTGAAAAATTTATGTTGAACATTTTCAAGTCGGTCGCCGTAGGTGGAATAATGTTTGTTCCAATATTGTATATAACACCAGTACACACCTTAGTCATACAATACGTTAAGCACCTTTATTTAAAAAAAAACATATATTAAAATAAGTCCAATTAAGACATAATAAGAACCAGGAGACCGACATGTTCTCGTTATAACCGTTACTCGCTATATGCGTGATTCCATTGCCGATATGTAGACTTCTTTATTCTTCCACAATAACCACACTGGTCAAAAAGAAACACTGGAGGTTAAAGAATTTTCTTACTCACGAATATTTTGGCATTTTACTAGTTGAAAGGCACTTCTTCGACCTAAGGGTGTCCTTGGAGACTTTGTGCTCGTTACGGCCGTGATCTTAGTATAAGCGTGCTCGTTACAACCATGTTACATATCTACTATATATCCATTTTGGAAGTCAAATTGACGTGACACTGACTACTGTACGGCTATTGACCGTGTTTAACACCCGATGTTACTTCATGTATCTCCGACGTACGACCACATTTCTACAGATTAATCTTACCTTGAAAACCAGATACAAGCGGAGCGTTGTTAATGGGTTTAAATCAGATTATGTAAATGTGTACGAGTACATAAGACGACATTTGAAAAAATAAGCAAAGAAAAATCATTTGAATTTAGAAAAAATAAATCCTGCAATATATACATATCTATTTAAACATAGTAATAGTTTTTATTAAATACTGTAAATTAAATATAATATAATTTATTTTGACATACTTCGTCTTCTTATAATAGACAATCCACCCTTCAAGAGTGATCATAAATATAGTTATGTAGTCATAATAAAGGCCATAAAATAATTTAAAACTTTATTTTATAGATAAAAGTACAATAATAATATAGAATAGGAAATATTATATTACAAGTCAATACCATTGTCGTTCAAAAAATTTGCTATTATATAGATTAAATGTGGCGAGTTAAGGGAAAGAAGATGACACAAGTTAACCGGGAGTTGAAAATTACCATTGACGAGATTACTGTAAAAAAAACCTGCGATCCACAATAGACAGGCAAAAAAGATATGGTCAAGGGTTTCCTTCTCGGCATCACATTCACACATTGGGGAATCTATTAAGTTCAATTTGACATACTTAAAACTTTTAAGTATGTCATACATATACATGATATGAAATGTATATATACGAGAGGGGTTTGGAACATTATTTGCGGGGCGGGGTACATTCTACACACATATATCCAACGAAATATAAATCCGATAAATTATGACACATTTATGCAACGGTAAAAGTATTTACTATTCGAAAATTAAATCTTTGTATGAACAAGTCGTATTTTTTACATTAATGCATATTATATTAACAGCGTTCAAAAATTCGTTCCAATCGAGTCATATTTTAAAAAAAGTCGCGGAGTTCTTTGTTTGCGTGAGTGGCACAAAGTGATCACGTGGGTGCCACAAAAATGAAAATTTTGGGACAAGGAATTGCGTTAGTTTATGTCTATTTATTTGGTGGTCTGTAATAATACCTATTTTTCATGTGAAGTGAAGTTGTAAATTAAATAAACATATCTAAAAATAAACAATAGTAACAACAGTAAAACATATACACTATTTTTTTCAGTAAGTAGGTATAAATTAACAATTTTTTTCAATAAGCAAAATAACGTAATTATTCCTACAAAATTATTAACAGCTTAAAATGAAGTGTTATGTAAAAATTTTTGATGAAATATGTCAAAAAATGATTGTAAGATTACTGTTCATTAGCAGGTCATGAAGATAATATTCTTTTATGTAATTGAATCTATTTTCTGAGAAGAAAAAAAACAATCAAATGTTACCACGTGCTGCTTTTCTCAATGGGTTCGTAATAAAAAAGGACGATTTTAATCCCCGTTTTGTGTAGTATTCCCAGCATCCCTTATTCATGAGAAGCACATGCTTTTCCCGAGAAACATTCTTTTGTTGACTCCAATTTACATACACATAGTAATATACATATATTGTCGAAGATCATGGCGGTGCTCGAGAGCAATGCTTCGGTGAACACTAATTGAAATACTAATTTTATGTATTCATTATAAATATATACATATAAAATCAATTTTGTCGAAAAATATTGTTTTTGCGCTACCGGGATAACAAAAACAGAATAAATATAATTATATAGTCATAATAGTTGTGCCATAAATTAATTAAAAAATTTATTTTATAGAAAAAAAGTACAATAATAATAATATAAAATAGGAAATATTATATTACTAGTCAATACCATTGTCGTTCAAAAAATTTGCTATGCTCGAGAGCAATGCTTCGATGAACACTAATTTAAATACTAATTTAATGTATTAATTATAAATATATATAATTGATACATTAAATTAGTATTTAAAACATCACAGACCTATGTTTTGAATACTTACAACTACACAATAAGAATTTATTCTCATTACTAATTTAAATACAAATTATATTAATCAACTTAAAAGTTTTTTATCTAGATTTTTTTCTGCATATCTATCAATTCAACTTGATTACTTTAATATGGATTAAACTAATTAATTAATATAATGTTTCTCCGTTAAAAAAAATCCACTAATTTAAGTAACAAATATATCTATGTACTAACTTCCCATCACGCGGTAGGCAGGGAGGATTAAATGATACATTTAGAGCCGTCACACATATCTTGTCTCATACATATACGAAATGTCCTTATTCTCGTCCCCCCGTGAAGTATAAATATCATATTAAGTATATTGCCAGTTATCCGTGTCGCAAAAAACAAACAAGATCTGCTGTCAATTTAATCACGTGCGTAATTATCCTGTCATAAAAAGTAAATTCGTGTTGCTAACAAAAATATATTTCAGATAACAAATTCCTACGTTTAACGGACCATTAACGTTATTCTGCAGTACTTATTTACTTACATAAATATGTATAAGCGAAGAAAACAATAAAAATAAGTTTTAATTATTATCTTTGTTTTATTAACCACTTAATTACAAAATATGTCATAACTAACTAAAATATATATTATTGTTTCTTTACCAGAATTTATTTAAAAAAAAAAAAAATTTAGTACCTAACTCAAATCATTACATAATACAAATTTAAAAATAGATTCTGGTAAAGAAACAATAATATATGTTTTAGTTAGTTGTGACATCCTGATGAAGAAAATGGTATTTTTCGAAACCGGTAGATGTATTTAAACTCAATTAAGTGGTTAATAAAACAAAGATAATAAATAAAAATATGAATTTTAACAACAAAGTTAATATTGCTAATTTTAAAAGTATATTTAATTATTTTCCCTCTAACGGGCAAATAAACTACCCCATCTAAAATATCGTTTGATATTTTAATAAAACCTGAAATATGATAAACTGCAAGAATGCAATAAAATCCACAATTTCGACGTCTTAATGGCTGTATTTATACCCACTCTGATTTTTCTCCCCCGACTACGGACGGGAAGGCGACGCCACTGAAAACAATGACGACGCTGTAATAAAAACGGTAGCTCGACGGATATTTAAATTTATCGTCATTCCAGGAAGACTATGCAGCCGGACTGTTATTTACTAGTAATGGTAAATCATTACGTAACTGTGATTGTGTCGATGATTGGTAACTGAGATTTAACGACGATTGGTAATCAAGATTTAACTATCGGAGGCTTACTTTCTGGTGTACCAGTCATTGCTCGCATAATTACGTTAATCAGTTATCAATCAAACACAATCACAGTCACAATAACGGTTTAAATAACGATTTTACCATCACTATTATCATATATTAACGCTTTTTAACACATAGCTCGATGTATCCTATTCTACGCATCTCTGGTTATGTGGTCGCAGCGTTATCTCTATCAAGATTTTAGTATGCGTCCTGGCTAACTTGCCCAGTACGCCGTAAGATGGCGGCTGGTGTTCATCATAATGTCATATTTTGTTAAAACAGATGTTAATTAAGATAAATATGAATTAAATATATTAATTAGAAAGATATATATATAAAATCAATTTTATCGAAAAATATTGTTGTTGCGCCACCGGGATTCGAACTTGGATCTCTTTCCTAACCGGGGAAGGTGCATTATCCAACTATTCTACAGCGAGAATATTTTTAACGACAAATTTTCGAACCTGTATGTTACCTTTTTGATATTAATACATTTAATCGTGCCATTATTTGAAAAGATTAAATGAAATAATGAATATATTTAATTCATATTTAAAATATCATAGACCTATGCTGTGAATAATTACAACTTCACAATAAGAATGTGTTCTCCTAATTTATTGACTTTATTAAATAAGAACTATTAAACATATATATATTTATTTTAAAACATAACATTAAATTATTATTCAATAAGAACGATTAAATGTACATATTTTTATATTGAAGCATAAATAATATAAAATTGTTATTATTTATTATCATCATTAGCCTATTGTCGATCCACTGCTGGATGAATCTCCCCCTCTCCGTCACTCTTCTCAGTTCTCCGCCAATCTTTGCAGGCAAGATTTTTTTTGTCTCGTGGGTACTATTCGAGAATATTCTTTGCATGTACTCGTACTCCTTGCGAGAAACAAATATAACATCGCCTGCGAGCAGTCTTGTGCCTAGTGATGCGATAAAGTGTATAACAAAATAGAACACTGCACAAGTGTGGGTCTCGGGTATTCGAGTGTCATTCAATGTAATAAAACGGTAAGAGAGAAAGCGTGAGTAAGGCAAAGAAGACAGCGCATAAGACAATGGAAGACATTTGAATAAATCTGTACATAAAATAAATTAGTTTTACAACGAATCAGATTAATCACTTTGGATAATAAAAATATACAGTTACCACAGGGACTCGATCCCGGTACATTCTCCTGCCGCAGAGAATGAGTTTATAATAGTTACATTATATTAATAATTTACGTTGAATTTTCGACTTTATATGGATTATTTCTCTTTTAGTGAGATGACCATTATGTCCTCAAGAGCAATCATTTTTAAATTTGCAATGAATCTCAAAAATCTTTGAATAATACATGCTAGATGACCCAAGGACTTTCAATCTACTTTTATTTTATCAGGAAAACTTTGATACAGCAATATTTTGAGATGAAATCAAATTTTCTTGTGAAGTTGAAATTTTGAATGTGTTACCACTATCTGGCCCGCTTTTTAAACACTTTTTTTCCTCAATAATAGATGTAAGTACCAGTGACGAGCGGTAGGTATAGATTTAGGTTATGCTGTTACCAATGATATTATATAATATAATAATATGTATGTTGTATATAGGATTATGAACTTTCGTTTAACCAACGTCTTTAGACAAAATGAATCCGTCGTTTATACGACCCTATCATGTACGTATTTGTAATTTTAGAGTACTATTGATAGTTTTAACGTAAAATAATACCTTCTAACCCATATAAAAAATGTATGGACATTTTTAAGAACATTTTTTATGACTGAACATTATTCCTCTATTGTTTGAAAATCCTTCAAGTAATAACTAATGGAAATAATTAATTTTATTAAAGGTTAACGTGGTATATAGTTCTGCCAATTGCTTTTTGTTTTTCCCAAATCAGAAACAAATTCATGCACTTCGAACGCAAAGAGTGGCCATGAAATCAACACGTTAAAAACAGTAGGATAGTAAAATTGGCGAATTAGTAAAAGAGAAAGTAGACACTTCAATGATTTGCACGCAGTTGTAAGCCTTTCTAATGTTATTCTGTTAAAAAGCAGCATAAATAACGACTCCATATAAAACGGATCAACCGAAAGGAATTTTCAATTCAGTAAATAGCCAATTATATGACTTGAGTAATTCACTAGCTTAAAGATAGAGCAGAGTAATATGAATAGCTCAATGCGGCGAATTCACAACAGCGTCATGGGTAGAGCGGTGAGTTGTGGTAGTTTTTAGAACTAAGTAATTAAAGTCTCCACTGGTACACAGATGGCGCTAATTGTAAAATAATGTTTCCGTTTATGTTAATTCAATTATTTAATTTATATTTGTTTGCCAGAATTTTTAGTAATGCACAGCTTTTTGATTGTATGCACATACCTACATATTCACCTAAACATATTAGACGCCATCTGTTGGCGTGAAGTGTATATAAGTGTAACACAACCTGACTATTCAGATTTGGTCGCTAATGCCTTTACCGAGTGATGTTTAGGTACTGAATGGTAGTCTTGAATCAAAGCGATCCATATCTACAATACAGGATAATAGATTGGTTCAACAGCCAACAGGTCACGCGCCATCAATTTTGATTCGATTCCGTACTAGGGGGAATACATTTTAACCCTGAAAACATTTTAGCGAGCGCGAGAACCATAAGAACAAATACACGGTCATCATTCAACGGTTCAACTCAAAATGCGACATCTCACTGAATTGAATAACTAAGAAAATAATAAAGGTGTAGTTTTGAATGGATGAAAATGAGAGAAAACAAAAGCTTCGTGCCAATATTTAAATTCTTCATTATCAGAGCACAGCTTTGGTCGAGGTCAGACAGGAATAAGGAGAACGAGAACCATCGTTGGAAAGGGACTCGTCGTAATGATACCGTTCAGTCAAGTAGTATTCTCTGTTCCGACTCATAATGGCCACAAGAAGATCTCTTAAGATGAATTTGCAATGAAAAAATAACTAGAATAAAATATTTGAAATAAATGTTTAATTTGTTATGTAGCTTTCGTTTGATAATATTATGGTACATCATCGCGCAGTTTATATACGAGCTGTATAAGCGATATCCCTGCAAAATATGGAAAACACCATATCATGTATATATGCCTGCGCGTTGTATAAACTGCTATTCAAAGTGTTGCAAACATTTGTGATTGCAAAGTTTTAGAAGCGAATCAAATGCGAGTATTATTGTGCGCAATTCTGACACTTTGACAACTATGTAGTTATTGCGCATTTACATTAAAAGGCGCAGAAACAAGATAGTATGTAAATAAATAGGAGTGTATGAAGTGACAGCAAATATGTACACAATTAATATCATCGATTAAACTATTATGAATTATTCCGTGAATGATTTTATATTATTCATTTCTAACATCTGAGAGAAATGTTTTATTTGTCCATTTTCAAACAAAAGTACATAAATGTGTAAAATATTAAAATAAATTTAATACGTAAAATAATACAATTATAGAATGGTCTTTTAGCCGCGATGGTCAGCCAAGTTATTGTGTGTAAAGTTGGAAGCAAAGTGCAAGAGAACTATGCAAAGTTAAAAAACGAAAGAGTTCGAATCCAGATCGGCAAAAGAAGTTAAATTTAAAAATAAGAGTACTTTATAACGATTTAAATGGCAAAAAACTTTTTAAAGTAAAAAATCACGATTAATGCAGATCTTAGGACGGATACAGCTTAAACTTCTATTTTAAATAATTTTTATATAGCTAAATAATTTCGAAAAGGCCTGAAGTTTATCACTAATAAAATGTTTTCTTATTATTAAGGATTTTTCAGCGTTACACATTATTAGACTCACTTGACGAACTTAAAATATTTATATTTTAATTTTAACTACACACATGTTGGGTTATTTCGTTACAAGTATCGTTTCGAGAGGACTCCACCTCTCTAAACTATAATAGTGATGAAATAACCCAACGTGTGTGTAGTACAATGTTTAGTTTATTTAAAAAATTTAATAATCATGTCGCAACACAGAGTAACGGGAATGTCAATTATGTAATGATATGAAATATTTATATATAATTAAAATATACGGAACATTACTATTTAAAAATACATATGTACACATTTTAGTTACACGCCTTATTTATAAAGTAGTTTTCGTGACAAATTTTCTTATGGTACATACTCGCTAAATAAACATACTCTATATCTTTTTGATGTCATAAAAAAGGGCAAATTTTAGAATATGTAATCTGACGAAAGTTGTTAGAGTAATTATTTTCCTCGGTTGAATAAACGGCACTCGTCTCTTCTTAAAGCAGACGTGTGCGGAATCGGGAGCTAGAAGGATCCGACAAATAACGAACACATTAGCACGTCACGGTGGAAGCTGGGCACGGATGGAGTGTATGCTCGTCTGCTGTATTAAAGTAAGGAGCCGTTATCACGGCTAAACGTAATATCCTCGCAAGCTGTACTGCACGTACCAACGTGGGTCATAAGACGGAGTATGGACAGACACTGTTGAATGTGGAAACTTGGTACATGGGTACAATAAACAAACAAGCGAGCTTAAGTTCATCATGTATAATAGTATTGGGAATAGGAAAATTAGTTGAATGAAATAGAAATCCATCGCAGAACAGTTTAACCTATTGCGAATGGTGTCATGAGAATTAATATATATTTTATTGTAAAACACGTTTATTCAGCGAGTCTCTCAGAAAAAATTGTCACAAAAACTGTGTTTGAAGTGTTAACATTTTAATATATGTACCAGCACTTTTATCATGTGTTTTATTTCACCTTTACGGTACTGGTGATCAATAACAAAGCCTTTTTGAAATCAAATTTTTTCAAATATCAATTCAGTTTCCACCAGCCGGTGCTCTGTCATTTAGCTACTCCTTAAATCGACTGTGGCGTCAATTTTTCAAATATGTTACAATGCTGTTTTGTGTATTTAATTTTTAATTATAAACAAGTTCAACAACTGTTGAACATTGTAAGAATATAATATTGATGAAGAGATTAAGATATTCGTTAACAGCCATTTTAAAATGTTCCTCGGCAGTGTAGTGGTTAGCATTCCTGGGAGATCGGTGTTCGATTATTTATGAATATTTTTTCGAACTGAAAAGCATATTTCATGCACGAGCTGTATGATACACGTGTCTGAATTTTTAAAAATTATTTTCATGTATAAAATATCTCTGTTGACACGAGAGGCATCGAAGATACAATTGATGACGGATCCTGAAATGGGATCCGGGATCAGTCAGAATGGTTGGGGACACGGCAATATAGTCTAGAAAACTCTACACACAAAAAAATAAGATGTGTTAGATACAAAAGTTTCCTGTCCCACTACGACACACACTACCGTACTAGAAAGAAGAGCATTAATAAGTTTATCACTAATCTTTATTACAAAATCACTATTTACAGCTTTTCACATTTCAGTAAATTGTTTGCCATATGGTTAATGTTTGTGGCGTGTGCAAGCATTTAGAATACCGCCGCATTCGTTAATTAACTTGAATAAGTGAAGCCAACACACCCAATTTACAAGGAATAATTAATTTCACAGATACAATTACGCGAAACAATTATTACAGAGGAAATTAAGAAGACAAGCTCTGACAAAAGCCAGAACTAGCAAATGTCGCCGGTAGTGCCATGACACTGGGTATAGATTTCACGGGAGCACAAGCTCTACAAAAATAAACTGTCACAGATAAGTTTACAAAAATCGTCTGTAAAATAAATACCCGATATTATTTGGTGGTATTTTAATTTCGTGGTGTCACGTAAAACTTTTAATTAACGTTATTTAACGATTAATTATATATCAATATTATAGACACGAATGCATTTACTTTTACAGATAATTAATACAAAAAAAGTGTATACATTATAATTATAACATAAATTGTTTAAAATATAATTTCTCATTATAAGGTCTGATGTTGATGTTGAGATGTTACGTACAATTAAAAAATATTTACCAATAAGTCGGTAATTACGGAGAAGTCACATAATCCACTCGTGAAAACTAATCGATACCCTGGGTGAATTGTATCCTAAATATGATCAATTTTATCGAAAAATTGTTACCTTTTTGTTATTAATACATTTAATCGTTCCATTATTTGAAAGAGCCATTTACCTTATTTTTACGGAATCTCAAATACCTTTGAGTAATCTGTTAGCAGACACCAGAATTATCAATTCATTTTTATTAAATTTTGGACACATTGATACAACTTTATTGTATCATCCCGGTTCAATGAATAATATTCAATATTCAAATGTTACTTGAAAACAATATTATATAATATTTACTCACCAGATTCCAATTAAATAGGTTACAAGTGGAATGATTATTTTTTTCTATTCATGTTTTACATCTACGGGTATATGTTCACAATTATTTAAACCGCACATCAATGCTCGGCGCTATTTTGCAGGTAATGTTTTATATCCTAAGTAATAATATAATTTAGCAAGTATAAACGATTATACAGAGTGGGCCAACTTGGACTGACTGATGTAAAATGCATATAACTTTTGTAATTTAAATAGTTATAAAAAAAATAATTTAATAACTTTTTTTTAATCTATGCGTGGAAAATAACACCATTTAATGACCTCCATTTTCTTGTTGACAAATAATTGCTCTTTCTAAAGTATTTTGCATTACATTACGCAACGTTTCTGTCTCCAAATTTGTTATTTCTGCACGAATATTTTGTTTAAGCTCCTGAATTGTTGCTGGTTTGTTGATCTAAACTCGGCCTTTTAAGTAGCCCCACAAAAAGAAATCAGGCGCAGTCAAATCTGGGGAACGGGGAGGACAAGCGAACTGCATTTTTTGAAATTAGCCGGTCACCGAAAATAGATCGTCACGAAGTATAATAAAATTCAATAATTTTAATGCGCTCTTGCACTGGGTATGTAGCCATTATAAACTTTCATAAATTCTTTATTATCTGCAAAAAAATATATAATTAAAAATAAACTCCAATTATTTAAGGTTAATAAAGTTGGCTAGATCATACCTGGTAATCTCCTCGAGCAGACGACAGGGGTCGGCAGCATAATACTTCACAGCGAGGTAGAGGGTGTGGGGACCAGCTCCTCTGAGCTGCCGAGATAGTCTGCGGCGTGGCTCCAGCCATCTCTGTGGAAAAAAAACAAAACGGAGGCTATAAATAAAAATACACCATGTTTAATCATGGGTCTCATGGCCTAGTAGAGATGTACACGTGCCATCATTGTTTCGGAGTGGATAGTAGACAAAAATTATGCATGAATTATTAGAGGAAATGAATACATACTTACAGAATCTGTATCTACTCATACTTTCGGCAGCACACATTGTATATGCATATACAAACTACGAAAAAGAACGATTTATCAGAGGGTAGTATATTTTAAACTATTTGCGATATTTAACAAAACGCAAAAAAAAAAACAATAATGGGAATACTCTAATCTTAATATTTTAAAAAGATAATATAATTATTACAGCATTCGTAACATGCGCGGCATTATTCCTTATTTCTGCAGTACAGAAGTGCAACTTCAATATACTAAAAATAATTGGCATTAATGGGGATAATACAAGCGCAGTAATTATGACATCCTTATATTTGCATACGATTCGGTTTTCTCAAATGAAACATTTCAACTTGTTTTATTTTCAAAGGCAAGATAGTAGGTCTGAAGCTTACAACATTTTTGGGATCCAACACGCACTGCTCGAGGCGAGAAACTGCCCTTAAGGTATAATTATTACCGCTGTTTGGGTGCAGGTAGGTAGGTAGGTAGCTAACATATTCGCACGATCAGAATCTGTTCACGAGACGAAATTATCATTCACAAACCACATTAGGCCGTCCGAAATATTGAATAAGAAAGTTTTATATTACTTCTCTGCGAAAATTATGCGATATAAAGAATTATGCTGCGGGGATTAATTTAAAATTGGAAGCCATAATAAAATAAAATAAACTTTGCTCAGCTTTTTCCTTTTTAATTATATTTTTACTTTGTTTTAGAAAAGTTTTTTGTGCGGGCGAAAAGTAAGATGAAGAATACGCTTGAACTTGCGAAAACCTACTTTGTTATAAAAATATGTGTGTGTGAATAAGACATAAGATATTGTTACCACTTTGCCACCTGCCGCCCAGAGCCTTGTTTATGACGAAGGGGACTACGCGCTCTAATAAATACGTCCTATACGTAAGTATAATGTTAACTAAAAATATTTTTTTGTAAATATTTTCTTTGAATGTTACGTAATACAAGACGGAGAAACAGCTTTTGGTCATTGGAGCGATAAGTGGAACAAGGGGGAAGAGACAGACCATCGTGAGATGTGAAGAAGGGTGTTTTTAATATTATTCAAGAAGGGAAGTCATTGTAAGAAAATGGTGAATGACCATTTTTCCTGAAAGCTCTGAAATGAAAGGGGATTTTATGACGCAATTCACAAACAGTATTACGGTAGGTAGACACTCATCTATTCTTTTCATTTAGTTCCATGAAAAATGTGCAAAGAAAATATTATGTAAATAAGTCCGTCTTGAAACGAGTAAGCATCTAAAGGTTGTTTTTTTTTTAGAGGAATAGAACTTTAAAATGAAATGAAATATATAAAAATTGGCTTTATTGGAAAGATAATTTTATCCCATTAGTGTTTAAATGTGATTTCACGCATACAGGCGCCGTTGCTGGCTCGAATAAAGTGCAATCTGGAAGTCCAATTTTTGACCACATTTTAGAGCAGCTGGGGACGTATATCGGCAATAACGCGACGAATGTTGGCTTCAAGTCATCTATAGTCTCTGGTTTATCGGCGTAGACTAGCGACATATCATCACATATCCCTACAGAAAATAATCCAAAGATGTTAAATCACACGATCTTGGAGGCCAATTCACAGGTCACAATAAATTGATAGTGGCGCGCGCTGTGTGGCATGTTGCGTCGTCTTGTTGAAACCACAGCTCTTCCACATTAATGCCATCAAATTGAGGAACGAAAAAGTCAGTAATCATGGATCTACTGTAACGTTCTGGCTGGCATCATTTTTGAAGAAATATGGACCAATGATTCCACCACCCTATAAAGCATACCATACAGTGACATTTTGTGGATGTAACGGCGTCTCAATAATGGTTTGTGGATTTTCTTCACCCCAAATGCGGCAATTTTACTTGTTGACGTAGTCATTCAACCAAAAATGAGCCTCATCGCTGAACAAAATTTTGTGTTGAAAATGAGAATCAAGAACAATCTCGTTTTCGGCCCAATCACGGAACGTACGACGTCAAGCGGTTTTTTAAATTCTTGCACGAGCTGGATCTTGTAAGCTCGTAAACCAAGATCTTCCATAAAGTGGATGGACCAATTATTGTGCGCGATGGCGAATCGACTCATTCGAGTCCTCCTCAATACTACGCTCCACTGCACCGACAGCTTCTTCGGTGAGTACTGTACGACATCTCTGAGTATGCGTGGTGCGAAAACGATCCATGGATATTCGAATTACTTGCTCGGATGGACGACTATGTCGCACGTAAAATGAACGTAGCGCACGGTAAGTTTCGCGAACTGAACCACGATTTCCGAAATAAATTTGCACAATTTGCAAACGTTGTTCTAGCGTAAGTCTATTCATGGTGAAATTGCAAATCAAACTGAGGACAAGTCAGTTGTCAGCTGTCAAATTGACTGTTGCTGGAAAAAGTGTTGCCAATTCGAAAAACAAACCTCTATAAAATCATCCTTTAGTAAGAGGGAGTATTCGAGGAATTTATATATATTTGAAATTAATCAAATTATACTAACATTTTTTAATTATACAAACTAAAAAAATACAAAGGTAAATTTAGCACATAACATCAAATGAAGCTAAAAAAAATACTAATATTTTTTAATCGTAAGAAATTTAAATAACTCTAATTATATAAAAAAAACGGATGTTTAAATGAAGTATTGTCTACGTGACTTTTGGTTAGTAGAGAGCCCTCAAAGTCTTTTCGAAACTTCGATTACAATTATTATTTTTCAACTCGGAATGAAGTATTATTTGGTCAATTTAAATAATCAAAGAATAAGCTCTAATACTAATTAAATGTATTGATTATAAAATACATATAAAATCAATTTAACGAAAAAATATTGTTGTCGTTATCGGGATTCGAACCTGGATCTCTTCCTATCCGGAGAAATGCATTAAACGATTATGCCACACCAACACGGTAAGTTGACGACAAATTTTCGATCTTAAATGTTGCACATTCAAATTGATACATCTGTCGTTTCATTATTTGAAAGCCTTCTTAATACATTTCCTTTGTATTAAAAATATCTCAGACCGTCTGTTCTGAATAATTGCAACATCACAATAAGAATGTGTTCTCCATCATAAAAATATTATTATATTCTCTGACAGACTATTTTAAATGAATTACGATGATCCACGATTTCGCAAAAAAGCTCGTAATCCCTTTCGACATCGTAAATCCAGATGATTAGCAATTTAATAAGTGGCCGAGAACACCGCTTAAGGGCAGGGTCTTCTCTTTTATGAGGTCCTTAACGCAGGTGGGAGGGAGAATCTTCTGGTTAGAATTGAGGACTCAAGCTCCCTTGAGAGCATAGCTTACTTATAAAACAGTTACCGCAAAACCATTTTATTCCCTCAAAGGAATGACGATTTCAATATATTTTATTCAAATAATGAAGCAACGGAAAGAACAATCGTAAACAAAGTTTATTTAAAAATATACATTTTAGAAGAAAAGTTTTTCAAATTTACATATATATATATAATAAATTAGTAGTAAAATTAAAGTAAAATTTAATACACCAACCGGTTTCGGAAAATACCTTTTCCTTCATAAGGATGTCAAATAAACTAAATGTAAAGTTTGCAATACATATTTTAAATAATTTCGTATTGAATGTACAGCAATGTTACAAGATATTTTATACATTTGACATTAACGATCGTTTTAAGACTTGATACCATTTTTCAAAATGCCACTGTGAACGCGTACAGATGACGTAAGGTAATCGGTATTTAATTTGAGTGAAACTTTACTTTTACAATTCTTCATTATTGCTTGGTAGGTAATGCGAGAACGTAATGCGTATTTGTACGATTTTATTGCAACTCAAATTCAAGATTTAATTTTAAATATAACGTATTGCGAACTTTTATTTGTCTTTCTAGGTATAATCTGCGAAGTTAAATCGCAAAAGAATATAAAAAAAAATGTAAAAAAATATGTTTTTTTTTATGCTTAAAATAATTCAATTTACATTTAAAAATATGT
This sequence comes from Eubasilissa splendida, assembly GCA_031772225.1. Classification (NCBI taxonomy): domain Eukaryota; kingdom Metazoa; phylum Arthropoda; class Insecta; order Trichoptera; family Phryganeidae; genus Eubasilissa; species Eubasilissa splendida. Next base: position 17,679,064 of record CM062848.1, on the reverse strand, counting down.
AAAGTTTTATGAATAAAATTTGGTCAATTTGCTTCTTCATCAGTTCAGTAAAAGATCAGATCAAAAGAAAAATATCTATGTGCGCTGGTATTCCTATCCTAGGTGACTCGCGTCTACTATTTGTATCGTATATCAATCCAGTTTTATTGTGGTCCCATTGGCAGCACTTAAAGCCAAACGGGCACTTTTACATTATTTCATGTTTCGCTACTGAGATCACGTCGTTTTAAGTTCACTGTTTCGTATTGTCATTTATTTGTTTGAGCACTTTCTAACAGAACGATTCACGGCGCAGTTAAAGTGGATTGTTTTTCCTTTAACTGCGGGGCACGTATTAATTGACTTTTTCATTGCAGCCCGTAAAAGGGTCAATAAATTTATTTTCAATTGAAAATAAAACAATTCTTTGTTGAACGACTCATTTTGAAAGTACAATGATAAAAATGTACATTTTGTCAAGAATATTGATTAAAAACTGGTTGATGTATTTATAATAAAAACGAAAATATGTAAAAAAAAAATTGTGGGGATTAAAACTTTTTTTTTTCCATGTCTCATCAATACTGCCAATTTTCAATTTTCCCTAAGAGTGTATCGAAATATTGGTAATTCAACAGTTAATTAACTTACCGGCTGATTATCTTGATCCAGGTAGCGGAGGCCAAAATAGCTGGTCTCCACTAGGTCCAGCTGACGGAACACAGCATCCAGTAAAATCTGGCCTGACTTATTAGCCTGAAACAAACAAAAAATATATTATTCTTCGATGTTTATGTTTTAGAGTATAGAACAAATGAACAATAATAGAAAAATCTATTTTATTTCATGTTTAAAGATAAAGTTAAAATTTAATTTAATTATTTAATATTAGACGTAACCCATCAATAATGATGGAAAATTAATTAAAGCCTCGTTAGTTTACATTTAAATTTCTTAATTGGTAATCATCCATCATATTTAAAAAAAATACAAATCAACTATTTTAACCATGCATACAAATCAAAAAAAATCTAACGTCATTATATATTAACATACATTAAGTGCTTTATAGAATAGATTGGTGCAATACATATTATACATGTGTACCTACATAAATTAAATTAATTTACATATATTTTTTGCAATGTCATGTACTTGTAACATGCAACGCAGAATAACCTAGTAACAAATACTTCATAAAAGAAATATTATATAATATTACTTGACGACCGAATGCACGGTATGTGTGTGAGTTTTGTGAATATAAATATATTATGTTTATATGATACATTATTATTTGTACGTGAGGCGGATTTGTTGAAAAAAAAAAAAAAACATAATACATATTAGTCGTGTTATTAGGAATTGCGAACATTCCCCACGAAGATCCGCATAGATACGGGAGAAGAGTGAAGTACAATTAATTAATAACTAGACAAAATATTTTATTTAAAATACTATTTACAGATTATTCTACATGTTTCGATACCTGAGGTATCTTCTTCAAGAAACAATGTATACTGAAATTAGAAATACAAGCATAGATAAAAAACAACACTAAAGTGGTGAATAAGTAAGAACTAATATGAAAACAAATTTAAAATGTGACTATTTGCAAAGAGGTTATTTATAATATATAGCTTGCTATTAACACTTTCTCTTATTTATAAAATTTTATAACCCCTAATATTTGTATAATTTCTAAACATTCGTTAATATCAAAAGAATGGTTTGTTTCCAAAAGGTGATTGGAAAATTCTGAACAGTTGTTATTTAGGCATCTCAAGCGCTACTTAATACTAATATTAAAATTTCTGCAAGTTTTACCTATATAAAAGTGGTTTAAACAAAGTATTTTGTCTAATTATTTATACAAAATGAGACCACAAAGTAATGAAGAAGTAAAAGCAATAAGATTAAAAGAAGAACCTATGATTATTTTCTATAATGTTACATGTTACGATATTTTCGATACTGAATGATGTCACTATTACAGCAGAGTGTGATATCATAATATGTTATATATGTATATATATATATATATATATACCTTATTACAATCGACGGAAGTACCTGCATGAGATGATCGTTATCTGTTTCGATTTTTTATTAATTCATATTGCTTCTTCCGGTTGAATCATTATATCATGACGATGCAAAGCCCACTTTATATAAACAATCATGTATGTACTGGATGGTTAACCCGTGCTGTAACAGAGCTGAAACACCTTTTTTATCAATTTGCCCTATTAAGAAACAACATTACCGCTTCTACGCATCAACTGACAGCGAAACGTTAAAACAATAAAATCTTCTATTTTTATTTTTTATCTTTGTTTTATTAACCACTAAAATGAGTTTAAATACATCTACCGGTTTCGAAAAATACCATTTTCTTCTTCAGGATGTCATAACTAACTAAAACATATATTGTTTTTTTGACAGAATCTATTTTTAATTTTTTTTTTTTTTTTTTTAAATAGATTCTGTCAAAGAAACAATATATGTTTTAGTTAGTTATGACATCCTGAAGAAGAAAATGGTATTTTTCGAAACCGGTAGATGTATTTAAACTCATTTTAGTGGTTAATAAAACAAAGATAAAAAATAAAAATATGAATCTTAACCACAAAGATAACATTGCTGATTTTAAAAGTATAATAAAATCTTCATTCGCGATTATTACTTATGTAACACTATATCAGGATGTAGGTAGATAAAAATAAATTATTTCAATTTTATTTGTAACTTATTACAGCGCGCACCTCATTTATTCATTTGCAAATAATGCGACATCTGTTATTATTAGAAATTAGAACTATTCTGATTATTATTCATAATATTTGTTTTCAGTTCGGACGAAGTTCAGAACGTTCTGGACCGATCTGGATAATTATTAATGAACAAACAATGTTGCTAAAAAGATAATTCGCTGTTAAAACAACGTGCTAGTGGTTAAGACGTTGGTCTAGTGGTTCGCGCCTCGTTCCAGGAGACCAGCAAGTTAGTCCTAATTTCAAGAATGTGACATGTATTCCGTGTACACATCTCTATTTTTTTATAAAGTACGTTAAATAGTTATAAATAAATTAAACAAATAAAATAAAAATATTTATAAAATGAAAATGAAATAAAATTAGTGATGAAAGATTCACGTTTTTATTTCTTGATCATTACGTTGGTATCTTTACTTAACGCGGTGACTATAAAAATAAATGGTTGCCATCGTCAACCGTTTATTAACCCAATACCACTGTGTTTTGTCCGAGAATCGGTACACCCGAATAGTACGTGGCGTACACCAACCTTCCAGAGATTAAAACTAAAGCGTTTTTACTTTCTGGAGAACTGACGATTCGTCGCGGGGTGCCGCAGGACCGCAACGATTCAATTTGTCAGCGCGGGAAGGGCGCCGACTATCGCCATTTGTAATTCAAATGACCGCGGTTATCCGCCGCCCACCGGCACTGGCGCCCGCTGGCACTGGCGCCCGCCCGCCTTCCCGCTCGAATGCTGCAACGGTAACGATTACCAGGAAGGAAAAAATCTGTGCATCTGAGTGGATACCTACGAATGCTCGTACTCAAATAAAGAGCTCAACCGGATTATCGACGACCAGTCTCCGCCTGTCATTTCTATTTGTAATAAGATTCTTGATGATTGATATATATGCCTCGTACAAAGTATCTACATTAGTCAATGGTTGCAGACCGCGTCGAGGATTTGTGATTTGGAAATTATTATTTCATTTCTATGCATTAGTCTCGATAAATCTAAATATTATAATGTATGATTAATAAAACTTTTATTAATTTTTAACGATGTATAATTTGATAACAGTAGCAATATAAAGGTTTGTGAAGGCAAATCGCTTCACAATCATTATCACCGCCGACGGCCCCTGAACGCATCTTGCAGATACTTAGGTGTAAAACTAGGCTCTTGACCGCCTATACAATGCGCCCGCAGCCGTCTCTACATCTGTAGTATACGCTCCTCGGTGTACACTTCTTATTGCACATGTTTCTATCTGTAACTGTGCTCAGGCATCAATAAACTTCTGTCAACTGTCGCACGCGCACTCACACACTCCGCGATCATATTAAAAAGAACGCGTGAGTGCTGGATGGAACGTACATAACCTTCTGATTCATAACATTCAAACCTAACCATATCCTCATATTTAGCCCCACATGGTACAATTTTTTTTAAATAATTAGTCACTCGTATATACAGAGCGCATTTTATAAGTATCGGATATTTTTTTAAAGAAACACATCATTTTTACAACACTTTACTTTCTTCGAGCGCTACACACCTTAAACTACTTCTCAACATAGTCGCAGCCATTATTAAGGCTACTTTTTTTTTCAATTTAAAATAATTAAAATAATCATTATAAGGCACTTGTCATAACAGGGCACCAATTTTTGTATACCTTTGTCATAGAACGTTGCCGCCTGAGATAAAAACCATGTATATACTGTCTTTGAGTTCCAATACGCTTGCCACCAAGGAACCGCTTCAGATGAAGGAAAACTTGGCGCCAAATCAGGACAAAATAGGACATATTGATTTTATTGATTTAATTCATCCATTTACACCGCTCTCGAAGACGAAATTAAATTTAAGAACTAGTTTTCTGTACTGTTTAAAATATACTTTAGTATGAAATAATGAATAAATATCTTATAAAAAATAACAAAATTTGTGAAAAAAATAAATTTGTGAGTGCGTGAATCATTTTAATATATCACAAAAATGTTTAAATGAAAGTATCTTTGGAAATTCATCATAAATAAGGGTGAGCTTTAAAAAATACAGGAATCATCTCTTTCTTTTTAATAATCATCTTTCAACAAAAGTATTGCCATACCGTGTTATTATAACGTGCTGAGAATCTCGCTCTAGGCTAGGGAATATTGTTTCTTGTTACAAAAATATTTCAAGATCTGAAATTATAAAGTATTCTTCAAAGGTTAAGACTTCTGTAAGGTTTTGAAATTTTCAAATGATTTGTTATTTCAAATACCTTTCTTTTTCAACGGTAGTATTTGTGAGCTCTGGTAAATATTTATGGAGTATTAGATGAATAAATCTTAATTGTGTAATTCTTTTCAAGAACCTACAATGTTTCTTAAATTAATGCGTTATTTATTGTTTTAATTATTTTATCATAATTCAAATTTACAATTCATAATACAATTTTTTTTAGATGCATGACAGTTTGTAAATTTAAATAGTTTATGTTTTATAATTAAATTAGTTTGAAAGAGCGACTATATTTTATATTTAAGTTATTATGCTTGTTTGACCTTTATAATTTATTCATGGATCGCCAGACACCGTGTGTGCGCATGTGAACATAACATACGTAGATCGGTGATTCCTGTCCAGTACCTACCCACTACCCACTCCTCCTAAACCAGAACACGATCTTTTTCTGCGATTTTTTTCTGTATGGTTTTGTGAAGTTGAAGTTGTACTGCGAACTGTCAGGTTATCGTTTACCGGTGGCACGATAAATTGTAAAATTGTTCATTATCGTCCTGCTGTCTGGGGCTGGCATGTGTTTGTGTGTAATCGGTTTCTCGCTACCGTGCGAACAGATTTAATGCTGCACCTCTCGCTATCGTGCTTCGCGCTACCACCGAAGTTTATGTCCAAGAGTGCTTCGTGCGGACCATCGTAGTATGTGTTCTGGAGCCAGAAGTCCTGTGAATCCAGTGGAAGAAGATCCAGATACTGGAAGGAGTATTTCGCAAGTTCTTCTTCCGGTATTCCTCTTCCGAATTCTTTCTACCTTTCCTGTATCCAATATTTCCTCACCCCCGTGTTCAGATGACATTATATTAATAATATTATTTATATGTAGATACAAAATATGAATTAAACTATTCAGGTACTCTCTTAGCTCCATTACGTTTCTAGTATACACGCAATTCGCGCAACACCTGCAGTGCGACGGGGTCATAAAGCCTATGATGAATACCTACTCATTCTCACATGGCCATGTTAAGCAGATCAAAGCTGTCAAATGTGTATAGCGTGCCTTCTTTTCTACAGGCTTCATTGTATAACCTCACACCGGCCATGAGCCACCCCGCGGAGACTCTAGTGTTGCCGTCTATCAAACCAGTCGATGAATGAATCTGCCCCGGGGCGTAAATATAACCGATTTTACGCTTTTATTTCACCGCAGTGAAATCAGGTTGTATCGGGCACATTAAGTCTCGCGCGCGTGCAACAATTATCTAGCTATCTAGACTGTTATTTTAATGTATGTAAATATGTGTTAAATGACAGCGAGGCTATTCAATTATATATTTTTATTAATTCAACGTACACAAACTGATAGTTTTAACATCGTCATCAAATAAATAAATATACGAGGGCATGTCAAAAGTTATCTACAATTTATTTACACAGACTTTACGGAAGGCAAGCTCGTCGTGGATGATTTGGTGGGTAGAACCATGATTGATGTTCAATGAAGGCGCTACCTCACCTCACCGATTATAACTCGCCTATTCACTAGAAGCATCTCTCGAGCTTGCTGAATCTTGTCGTCCGTGGTGGAGGTTGACGGGCGCCGTGCTCCCTTTTCGTGCTTCACACTTGTCCGACCACTTTTAAACTTCTCGATCAACAAAAAAACGCTTAATAAAAGTCTACGATGAATTTCAGCCCATTTCACACCCTCCGACCAGAGAAATCAGATCACAGTTAGCGGAGTGGACATGTTTACACTGTAATAACCGGAAGGGGAAGGCAAATATGCGATCGGGATCAAATTTCGCACACGTTACCGTAGTTGTAACAACTCTAAGCACGCATGCTCAGACAACCTTAAAAGGTGTGTTATAGCGAAAGAAAAGATAATTTTTGACTCACCCTTGTATTATGGAAGTATTCGTATTTTTTAAATTTTACAATATCAAGGCTTGTAGTCTAAGTTACGATACTCGCCTAGTAATCTAGTGAACGGGGGTTCGAGCCTCGTACCAGAAGACCATAAAGTTAGTCCTATTTTCATAGTACATAGTAGTTTAGCGTAGTTTGAAAATATGTAGTAAAAATATTGATGTGATACATATTCCGCGTACGCATCACTATTTTTTTTTCTATTCAATATTAAGGCCATATGTAGCTAATTAATTTAAATAACAATATGCTTCATTTTCAATAAAAACAAAATGTAAATGTGTTCGAAAGTTTACACCTAAAACTTTAATAAAAAATACTATTTTAAAATGTACCCTCAAACATTCGTCGTTCTGAAGCGGACTGAAAACTTTTCACATTTCCCGAAAGGTTCAATGGAAAAAGTTTATGTTTTGAATGGTGCCTACTTATGGAGAGAAATTAATTTACCTAACTACAATGTGAAAGTTCCTACATGTAACTGAAGAAAATTATTTCGACAATTTAACGTAAAAATTATATTTTTTAATATATCAATGACATTTTTCACTTTTTCAGTATATTTAGAGCGCCACTCAATTAGGTAATAAAAATAAAGTAGCGACCTGTAATATCTGTTACCTGTCTGTTTGCGAGCGGTAGAAGGGCTGTCATAATATACGAGTATAGAGCCTTCATGAGGGACAAATGAAAACAGTATCAATTGGAACTCGTATAATTAAAAATATGCCGAGTGTAATTGAAGTGGAATGACGCATTCATTAATTCTGGAACCGTATATTGACTTTGAAAAAGTAAACGCATACTAAAATACTTGCTGTTTTAATAAAATAAAAAAATTATAATTCTAAAGCAAAATAAATAAACAGATGAAAAATACAAAATTGATAATAAATTTGTCGAAATTTTACTTAATTTTTTTTTAAGAGTGGAGGGGGGGATTAAAGTTTAGTGGGTGTAGGGGCGTGATCAACAAGCGCAGGAGAATGGACGTAATAAAAGATGTTTGAATATTGATGTCATTTTTGTTACAATTAATCGTCAAGTTTGTTAAAATATCTAGTTTATTTCTTTTTTTACAAATATGTACTAATTCTACGCTATCACTGTCACTATCACTTGCGTGGTTCGCAATTCGGAAATGGCTTATATATTTAGTATTAGTAATATTACTGTAGATTGTGCATCAGCATTCAAAACGTTTTAATAAATAACAAATTAGTGAAAGTGAAGTGTTTTTATTTAAAAAATAATTTTATAATTAAACTAAATTACCATAGAAACATCGTACATGCGATTAAATATGATTACTAACAGCGCATGCATGGACGATTAGCGAAAGTTCAAGCTGTGCAATGCCAAACACATTTAAACTTTGACCTATGGCATTTATGTAAGCATGAGGTGTACTTCAAAATGATTAACGAACAAAATATTAGTACGTACGTGTATTGGAACAGATTTCTTAGATTACATTCTTTATTAATAATTTCTCTCTATGACTGTCATCTATCATGTGTAATTCATTTATTCTTATTTAATCACACTAATTGGTTATCTATTTACGAACAGAAATGAAAGGCAGAATTTTTGTGATTTTCTTTATAAAATTGTGTTTGATTATATTATTATAAATGTACATTTCTAAGATTATTCGCCAGGTACTTTTTATTATACCAAAATTACACAAGCGATCTTTACGAACGAATTATATGATTGTTCTTGTATTATAATATATCTAATCTAATCGCTAACCTGAATATATTCTTCATGATATATATAGCTCAGTCGTCGAGATTGGTTGGTATATGCTCACCGGACAGTCGAGTTCTTACTAGTAGTTTTCGAACGACTGTCGCTCGTCACGTGTTCCGACATCGTTAACCTTGGATCCATACACTGCGTTTCTATGTTTTTAATTTAAAAAACGTCTAATAATTTATTCTCCTATCTAACTGTCTTAATATGTATTTAACATTTTAACCAAAGAGAACTTGTCAACCGAGGCAAGACACACGGTTCAAAATAGAGTCCTGGTACCGACACTGATGTATGAAAGTGAGGCCTGAAGCTGGCAGAAGAGGAACGAAAGTAGACTAAATGCAGTGGAAATGAGATTACTTAGGTGTATATGTGGCAGATACATTCATGACAGAGTAAAGAATGAAGAAATAAGGAAAGAATGTAAAGCTGATGTTAGTATAGTGAGTAAGATTAAGAAATGATGGTTTTGTGGTTTGGTCATATGGAAATGATGAATGAGGAGAGAATGGTAAAACATATATATGACACAAGTGTTGATGACACCAGAAGCAGAGGACGTTCGCGGAAAACTTGGCACGACCAGGTGATCCACATATTGGAAGATGGTCCTGTTAGAAGCCTCAACAATCGGCGAACTTGTATGAGAATATTTATGAATGTGGATGAGGTGAGAATTGTGTCAGGACAGGAGAGTGTGGTGCTCTATCTTCTCTGCCTGTACCCGCGGACACAGCGTGATGGCAAGTAAATAGGTAACTTTTTTATAAAAAAAAATGTCAATCATTTCTATGTTTATGGATGATTCTGAATGGCCTCGAAAACATGACTGTATATATTATTATAACTTATAGTAATGATAGTAACTATAATAGTCGGGGTGTTAATCCATAAAATGTTTTCATAAACGATCCTACGGTATTACGAAAGATGTGTACTTTTTAATTTTTTAATAATTGCATACATAAAATAGAAAAATATATTTTAAAAGTGTTTAGGAACATTTAGAATAAGTGAAAAAAATTGTGTATTTTGAACGAAACGGCTAAGAAAGATATCGAATGAACGATGACCGCAGGGAATAAAGTTAATGGTGTACTGAAAGCAGTAATTGCTAAAGGAAACTCGTTTCCAAGGCAGTATTGGCGGTGCATAATGGATTTATGGCATCGTCATTGACGTATAGAAGTGACGCTTGCAACTGGTCAAAGAAGATAAATAAAATGTAGTAGAAATGAGATCCCTCAATGTAAAAAATTAACAAATAAAAAAATACGACTCGAGTGTTAATGACAATAGAAGTAAGGGGGGTCAACGAAAGACCTGGTTCGACTGGGCAAATAAGGTATCGGAAGACGGTCATGTTTAAAATTTAAATAATCAAGAAGCATGCATGAGAAAGTGCACGAATGTCGATAGGGCGAGAGCTGCGTGTCGGGTTAAAAGAGTGTAGCTCCGCGGAGAAGCGATGTGTTAGTTATTTTCATGCTCGCATCTGCTGCAGACTGTTCTCTTAATTGGATTGGGTACAAATACTCTACTGGAAATAATTATTGCAACATCTAACAGAAATGATAAATATTGAAATGGTTTTAAATACTAATTAAATGTATTAATTAGAAAGATATAGATATAAAATCAATTTTATCGAAAAATAATGTTGTTGCTACCGGGATACGAACCTGGCTCTCTTACCAATACGGGGAAGGTGCATTAACCAACTATGCTACAGCAGACAGTACTTTTGACTCATAATTTTCGAACCCATATCCCTATCTCTCCATTAATTAATATATTTAAATAGTCTTTAAAATATCACAGACCTATGAATAAGAACGTGTTCTCCTTAATAATGAAATGGTTTTAGTTATTTTCGTATTTATTTTGATAAATAGACTTTTTATTTCATCACATCGATGAAATTCAGAGATCACTTTATTAGCTAGGTAAAATAAAGCCTTGATTTTTTAGAAACATAAAGAAAATTGTGTAGCCATTCACTATAAGAATACATTTATTGGTTCTTAATACTGTGATCTTCAAAATAAACAAAAAATAATAATTTATTGAAATTCTACGTTTACATAGCTTATTTATTGTAAAAAATATTTTATTTTAATTATGTGTAAATATTGAGTATTTTGTACTACCTCCGCGAGCTTTTATTACAGCTTGGCATCTTTTGGGCATCGAGTTTATTCAATATTTTATCTGTTCTATTGTTATCTCGTGGTACCATACCCGGATGATGGCTTCTATGAGCTTTGTCTTATTTCTTAGGCGTTTTCGAACTATAACATTCCAACAGTTTTTTATTGGGTTATTATTTATGGTTTTCTAGCTATTTTTTGACCTAAAATAAAGAAATATTCTTACATGAATGGAATTGTATAATAAGTTAAAACAAGAATAAAAGCAAATAAATTTAAAAAAAATGATTTTTTTGATTTCGTTTGCAGAAAACTGCTCACTAATTGTGGGTAACAACTTTTCTTTTAGTGTGGTGCAGTACTTTTCCGCATTTCCTTCAATGAACTTCAATTTTCTATCTCCATGCACCGAAATGCATCCACAGATCATTGGACTTTATGGATGGTATGTAGTTGTATTGAGACATTTTGGTAAAAATTCTTCCCCCACTCGACGCCTCACAAACTGCTTAGTATCATTTTTCCCAAATTAAATTTGGACTCATCGGAAAAAATAATCTTCCCAATCCATTTTAAGCGTGCAGCCTTCATTTTTTGTCAATATAGGTTTTTTCCTTGGTCTCCTTGCATTCAAACCAACTTCAGATAATCGATTTCGTACAGTTCTACTGCTAACTACTACTTTGAATGATTCTTCCCATTCCCTTTTCAATTAAATTGATGTCATTCTTCGATTTTTAAACAAATTCTACTAAGAATTCTGTCATCATTCTCGGAGTACACCTTTTACGCCCTCTTCTCTTCACTCTCTCAATACTCTCGGTTTCTTCACATTTCTTATAAAAATTGACTAGTTGACTGATTAAAGTTAACTCTGCTAGCTAGGCTAGTTCACGACTAGATAATCCTTCTTCTGATAAAGCAATAACAATACTTTTCTTTATAGATGTCAATTCTACCATGTTTTAAAACTGTTACAATTATATTAAACGACGAAAAACACGACCTCCTTCGCAAAACATCAAGTATAAACTGAATGACAGTAGAAAATTGGAACTTTAGTACAGTGTTGCAACAAACATAAATGTGGTGACATCATAAAAAAAAATATCCTTAATTTGTGACAATTATGAATAGCATCTTACTTAAAAATATGATCAAATTTTAACGTGATGCAATAATTAATTCCAGTAGTGTATATATGCAGATATTAGTCCAACGCCTCCAGCAAATATATGCACACGTTTGAATCAAGTTAACTGACTGACGCCGCAGTCGTGTGAAAGTTAGCCGATAGTCTCATCCAACAACTTGGCAAGTCCCGAGCCAGGGGGCTTCTCATCCGTGCGCATAATGACTCCTTCAAGCATGTTCGTTTTGCCTCCCCGATACGCAGAAAATGCTGAGATGGATCACGAAGTAGCTGGCTCCAAAATTGAATTTACTAAATAATGTTTTAGCGAACCTTGCACGCGATTATGCGTAAGCTGAAATCAGTGGACGGCAAATATTAGGGCAGGGAATGGTAAACTGCAGGCATATTAATTGAACCACTTATACAACATTTAAATATTTGATTTCGTTATTTACAATTTTGGTAGATGGACTTGACTTGCCGATGCAGTTTTAAATAATAATTGGTACGTGTGTATGAATGGCCACTAAAAAGGTATAAAAAAATATGTTTATTATTTAAAAAGCAATCGGCAAACGAGAAAGAATGAATAAATTACAAAACCTTCATAAAACGGTAACTAATGAAATTACAAAAATAATTAGGATATTATATTTCAAAACAAAATCAATATAACATTTAATAATTCCCATCGCACACCTCAAAGAGTAATTAAATTGTAAAACTTTAGTACAACTGTAAAATCACCCAGAGGCCAAAACAACCCTTGAGTCCAAATAATTAAAGCCCTATGTCGAGTTAATCGGTTCTACAGAGGCACGTTAAAAACTCTATTAAAAGAGCAATTCAATTGGCAACATCATTATTCCACCCCTGTTCTTCTTCGTTATCAAGCCCGACCCGCGACCCCTGGAGGTGGTTTACGCTCCATTATATGCGAATAATTTATGATTTTACAAAGGATTTTTTTAAAAGGTAAGCCATTTTTCTCAGAACTTCTCTTGGGATAACAAACAAAAATTCCATGTAAACAAGCTCTTGAGTTTTCATTAAAAATATGATTTTATCAGTTCAATGCGTCAAAATAAATGCTGGACGATAAATATGAAAAACATTAATGTATTTTACATATCAAGAACGCCGAACTTTTCTGTTCTGACATACCGCTCTTGTTTCGTTAACTGTCTTTTTCTCATACAATCTCGTAACAGGGCCATCCTCCAAAATCATGTCTATTCGCGGACGTTCCTTGTTCCTGTTGCATACAACGAAAGACAATACATCGCGGCATAGCCGCCCCGAGAGCCAGCCATAACCATTTACTTCTCTCTCGGTCGGCTTCCCGAACGGTGCATCAGCAGACGCCTCACGTCTGCACTGCTAATATCTTATCTGTTGCAACCATCTATCCGCAATAAACGCCTATAAATTTTTAATTTATTTCTCCACCCATTCTAGCCACATGCACGTACACACTCCGCGATATCATTCTCATCCAAACATAATGGAGAACTGGGAGATATAGATCCCCAGCTCCATCGAACTTCTGATTGACACACGTGACAACTTGACTCATTCCACACTTTTTACCTATAACTGGTGACACACACTTTTATACTTTATAGCGTTAACCCCGTCTTTATTGCATAATACTTATTTTATCGCGGTTAAACACGCTAAATGACACCTCTGTGAATATTTTTGATACCTATTAGTTTAATTAATAGGTAGCGTACGTATCTTCGATAAATTATGCAAATTTTAAAAATCGCTTCTATGGATCCAGGGTGAATCTTTAATATGAATGGCAATTAAGCAATTCTTGTAAATTTAAAGTAATTTTTAAGTAGAAATCACAGGTTTTATTCTCATTGATATGTAATACGTTTATAATGTGTATTGTAAAACATTGAATATGCAATAGGAAAGACCACAACGTTAATTTGAATTATCTGAGTGGTTTATCATAAAGAAGTGAGTGAATCGAGACACTGAATGTGTTCATTGAAACAAAAGCCTCTTGAAGTGGTAATAATTGATCAATGTGTACAATGGCTTGGAACAGGGCGAAATATATCATCGTGACGGTGCTCGAAGCCTTCCTCAGACTGAATTCAACAACAACTTACACGATTGGATAACGCTACACCGAACTCACAGAGCGGTAACAATATACATATCATACCTTTCTCATGATTTGCAGAAATCACAGAGAGATTAACGAGATGAAATAATAAATTAGCTCGTTATTTGAAAACGTGCACCGTTACATTCAACATTGCTTTTAATTTTGATTCATGCATTATTATTTTCAATATTTGAAACAGATATTAATTTAATTTTACTCGGTAATGTTAAGATTCTTCAGAATAAATCGTTTCTTGAGAATTAAACCTGAGTAAACTATATTACTGACGAAAAGGGCAAAACATTGGACTCGAAACCGGGAAATTTTTTTATTACCAGTGTAGACTGTTCTCCCAACTGAATAATTGTAATCTAAGCTTTTAATTAGATATTTTATAATTATTATTATAATTTATAATTAAATTTTATTATTTTAGCATCGACCGTATGATCGATGAAAAGTATTGTTCACCAAGTTATCAACAATTTTAACCGCTACAAGTGTTTCACACAATGCTCGTTAAAATATTACTTCAAGATACTTCAAAATTTAAAGCAATACCAATGTGCATTAAAATGAATTGTATGTCCCAAATATAAGTGTAAGCTAAACTTTTTAGTCTAGTAACTAAGACGCTGGCCAAGTGATCTAGTGATCGGTGGTTTGCGCCTCGTTCCAGCTGTCCAGAAAGTTGGTTCTATTTTCATAGCACAAACGTTTAGCTTAGTTTGAAAATAGTAATAATATTGATGTGTACGCATCCCTATTTTAAAACATACATAATGGTATATATATAAAAAATTAAAATATTTATTTCTACAGCAAATTTGCTATAGCACTCACAAGGAAAAAATGTTTACTGTTTTAGCAAAATAATTACGAAAATATAACAATAATGTTGATTGTTTTAAAGTAGATCTATATTACAATGTTTGAGCGACTTGTCCGACTAGAGAACATTTTGAATAAAAAATAAAAAATAATATTGTCCAATTTGTCAAATAGTTATATCGAATATTCGAATCAAAGCTTTAGGACTCGGGACAACGAGGTAAACGTGCGGAAATATTGACTCGGTTGTCAACAAATCTGAGAATGTCCATATAGTCCGTCCACGCGTGTAGCCTATTAGTCAATATTGGTTAGGGGAAAGTGTTGTGACGTGAAACCTATTGGCCCGACCAATACCATCTATTGACAGGAACGGTTCGAGATAATAAAAGGTACACAAGAGATACCACGTGGTCCCGGACCAGTTATCTGCGGACAGTGTCGTCCGGGCCCAAGTAATCTATTTTTATGGCCAATATACTTTAACTCTCAATAGCGAGGCTTCGTGCTGTGTCGTTGGGTTTTTGCGATCTCGGCTAAAGTAGAACACACCGTGTCCGGAAACAGAAATAAAATCAGTGAATTTGTGGAATCAACTATTATGACAATCCATCAATATTTATTAATTTCTCTTCGTATTGGTCCATTTCCGATAAGAATAAGTGCATAATATAGGCAAACATATTACAATAAATATATTTTATTATCTTAAATTTAAAGCTCATTTTAATATTAAAGGCCACAAACGCTGGTGCATTCCAGGGTTGGTCTAGAGTGCATCCAAAAGAAGAGTCCATTGCTCGTGTATATGTATGTGTTGCAGTGAATGCATTTTCACCGGAAGATATACATTAACTAGGAAAAATATACTTTAGCTGATAGGCGCCAGTGAAATTATATGCTGCTCTAAACTGTCAATTTAACAGTTGTGAAACGTCCATTTGCGTGTTTTTGTTTTCGGTTAAAATACGTGTTTGCCATGTCCGTGCTAATTTCACATTTTTATAAATTGTAGACGCTAGTCTATAAAGTATATGTGTACACACATAATCTTAAAAATGTACAACATAAATAATTCAATAAATTAATTGAAACATCAAAAAAGTTCAATAAAATAAAAGCAAAATGTCTCAATTTATTAGTTCTGATTTATAACTACGACTTTAAGCATAAATAAATTGGTTGTTACATTCACTTTTAAAGGTAATACTGAAAAATCAACTTTTTTTTCAAATCATGTTAAATGTCAATATATAGTGGGAGTGAACTCGAATAAAATAAATAAATTTATCTGCAGTTATGGCCGATGATTCCCACTGTTCAATTTATTCATTGTTGCGTAAATGTATGGATAATAATCTGTTGAATTTAATATGCAAACATTAACGTTAGCAAATACGGGAAGAATTAAACGTGCGTGTAGCATGTGTGTATTAGGGGCAACTTTCTAGCTAAAGTGTGGAGTAAACCCACAAACCGACCACTGGCTACTGTACTTCCTCTCGGGGGGTGGCGCCGGAGGGTGGGGCCGCCCCGATACGCCGGACTGTTTACCTAAACCTCCTTGCCATAATCAAAGTAAACTTAACGGTATCCATTTTCATTCCCATTAACAAACAATTCGCGGGAAATTGTTATTCGTGCATGATTTTGACACCTAAATTTGAGGCGGTTGTTGTCAGGAAGTTTCTTGATTTAATTTATTAACAGTAGATTGTATTGGAATTGTTTTAATTCTTTGTTCTTTATTCTCACGAAGTTTTCTAATAAAATCAGCGTCTTATTGATTCAAACTTAATGTATACTTAATGTTTCTGGGGCGACACACCCACATAGTACTTTAAATAAATTAACATTATATGTATTTAAATATAAAATGTATAGGATATACCTACAAATCAGCGTGTATGCACAGGTATTATGTGTAAACTTAGCAAAGCGAGATCAATTAATGTAACTATACTTGCTGCTTGAAGTTTGAGCTGAAATTTTGTTAAATAAAATATTTTCTATTTCGAAAAAGCTATGATATTGTGAAAGAATATTTTTAACAGATAAGCAACGCAATGAGTGACAATTAAGGTATAGAGTAGCTCAGTTACCACACACAGGCACTGTAGTGTAGTGAATTTAAATCGACGGTGTATAAAAGTTACCGAATATATTCATTAAAATAATATATTTACACAGAAAATGTGACATGAACGTAAAGGTAAAAAATTTGATGACAAAAACAAAAATAAAATTATTATTACCGTAGTTGAAAGTTATTTGAAGCGTAATACAACCATTGTTCAATTTTTTTTGGCGATTGGTTATTGATGTGTTGACTGATTGATTGTGCAAAAGTACACCCTTGAAAAACTACCGCCTGTTTCAAACAGAATTAGCTCCATAACGTTGATTGCATTCATACTTAACGAATCTAATAATAATTTAATCAAAGAGAATTTATTCATTTTCGATGTGGACACATCGCTCGCGCTCCAAAATTTCGTATTAATCTCAGAAAAATACGTGACGTAAAATATGTTTACTCGTAACTGTGATGATTACATATTTTATTAAGTGCCATAATCGTCAACCTTACGTTTTGATACTTTTAGAAATTTGCATGTTAAAATATTAATGTTAAAAATTAAAATATGTATTTTCACGTCCCGATAGGTAGGGAAACATTTAATTTGTGAATTCAGTACTTAAAATTTCCATGTGACATACACAAATTAAAATACTAAGTAACCGTTTTCTAACAAGTCAATGTTTAAAATGTCAAAAATATACGCGATGTTTACATTAGTACGAGTACTAATTGTTCTCACTCGATTATTTTTTATTAAAAAAAAATAAACTTAAGCAATCTGATCTGACTTGAATTAAATGAATATTTATTATTAAGAACACATTCTTATTGTGAAGTTGTAATTATTCAGAACATAAACTTCAACTTCACAATACGAATGTGTTCTCCTTAATAATATAAGTTGTATCAATGTGTCCAAAATTTAATAAAAATGAATTGATAATTCTGGCGTCTGCGGTCGGTTTACTCAACGGTATGTGTGATTCCGTAAAAATAATGTAGATGGCTTTCAAAAATAATGGAAAAACAGATGTATTAATTTGAAAAAGTGTAACATATAGGTTCAAAAATTTGTCATGAAAAATACTGGTGTTATAACACAATTGGTAGAGTACTTCCCCTGATTGGAAATAGCGATCCAGGTTCGAATCCCGGTAGCGCAAAAACAATATTTTTCGACAAAATTGATTTTATATGTATATATTTATAATTAATACATTAAAGTAGTATTTGAATATTTATTGTACACTAATTAAGAATTACACACTTTAATTTATAAAATGTATATGGAAGAACTCTTTAAGTACTGGTAATTGCCACTCAAGGAAATAATTAAAATTGATTCCGAAATGAATATTCGTTATGTGTATTTTCATATACATTATATACGTGCATTCACGTACGTAGATCAAAGAGATTACCAGATGACAGGATATGAAAGGGTATTTCAACTAAAACAAGTAGGTCCATTATAATCGAACGCTGCTCAATCCTATTTATTCAAACTATATATTATTCATGTAGGTCCTGAATAAAATTAATGTACGGGTGCGGATTTTTTAATCACCTCCACGGGCAACACAAATATGTCGAATTTGGAATTTGAAATTCAAATTAATGTTATCAACAACAAAATGCCCAACATGCAGAATATTGCGAAAGTATAAAAATATTCGTGCCGATTTCATTACTGCATATTCAGCGGTGCTGATAAAATCGGAAAAAAAAACTAAATGGGTTTGATTTAACATTTTTAACATTGCATAATTTTTTTAAATTCTTCTGAAACATTTTACCGTACACCGATGATAGCTTGTGGTATGTAGGTTTGATTTCTGCATTTAAAAAACAATATATTTTAAGCATGTCGTCACTTTTTTTAAAACATTCTTTGAGTTATGGTACGATGGCAGTAGATTGTTATAAATATGAATTAAATATATAAATTAGAAAAATATACATATAAAATCAATTTTATCGAAAAATATTCAAATAATGGAACGATTAAATGTATTAATATAAAAAAAGGTAACATATAGGTTCGAAAATTGTCGCTAAAAATATTGTCGCTGTAGCATAGTTGGATAATGCACCTTCCCCAGTTAAGAAAGAGATCCAGGTTCGAATCCCGGTGGCGCAACAACAATATTTTTCGATAAAATTGATTTTATATGTATATATTTCTAATTAATGTATTTAATTCATATTTATGTTCTGTATTTTGACCTATGTTCTGAATAATTATAACTTCACAATAAGAATGTGTTCTCCTAATAAGTAGATTATTATGATGAAAAAATAAATTAATAGGAGATTTAAAACACTAGTTAATTATTTATTACATTAAAGATTAAAGTTAAAAATTCGTAATTTACAAAAGAAGACTAACGTAAATGTGTACACATACACATTTGCATAAAAACCTTAATATAGGTACGTATATTCATATAATATTAGGTAACTAGTATTAAGAAATATCTAAAATCTAAAATAACCATTATACACTAACTAGCAAACATAAATCATTTATAGCGCCACTTTTAATAATAAATCAATTTTTCGCGTTTTTTACGTAAATGTGGGTTTTTATTACTCATTTATATCTGAAGTTATACACTAGATTTGGCTTTTTTTTAAACTATTACTTAGGTAAGATTTTAAAACTAATAATTAAGACAATGCAAGCATTATAAGAAAGACCGCGACCATTAGATGCATTTTCCGCGTGCCACAATTTATCTTAATATGGAAAATTCTTGGATATACGAAATATATTTTCTTATTATCTTGAAGCCAAGATTACGTAGACAAGTCTCGATTTAAACAATTACTAAAACTAAAGCAATTATTGTACATTTTTATAAGGTGTATATTGTTAAGGTACAATCAAAGGTTATAAAAAAGATTTTTGTCTATAATACAGTTGGCGACAAAATGTGTAGGTAGTTAGGTTAGCACAAATGACAAATTAGTTTCATTTTGTATTCTACCCACCCCAAGCAGCCACTTTGTTATTTTTGGTTTAAAATCGTTAATCACTGTAGACCCTTTATGACCTAGTGGCAATTTATTAAATATACGCGGTGCACAAAACAAGAAAGATCGTTGACCAAATTTGATATCCATTTTTGGCACTAAGAAGTATGTATTATGTATATCCAAAACATGAAAGAATTTTAAAAGTTCTTCAGAGTTATATCTAAATGGTCTCTTGTGTATCACTCTGATGACCCATTTCAGAGCCTTAATTAGAGAATCCATTAAAGTAAGAGCTGCACCGCCCCATGCACATATTGCGTAACTAATGAGAGTCTGACAAAGTGAATAATATACCATTTAATAAGCTGTGTAAAAGTTTGAAAATATAAATTAATTTTACATATTACCAAATATACGATACATAAACGAAATATTTATTAAATATGTCGTTTATATATAAGACTGTTGTCTTTTAAAAACTAACTGTCTGTTTCATAAATAGTATGTACATAATTATGAAACAGACGTCTCACCAAAACGACCACGTGGCGTTTTAAATAGATAATATTAAACTAAATAATAAATTTAATCTCTCATAATTTTTACTTTGTCTGATTTCAAAATATATATGAATTAGGTACTCTAATAAATTATTTAATTTTCTATGGATTAATTCAAATAACAACACTCATTCCATAATATTAATATGAAAAACTTAGACAAGCCTCTAGACATGAGTTATTTTTGAAACTTGTATCGAATGCGAGAAAATCAAATTTTTTATTGTCGTCTCTTTCTATTCAAACTTTTCTCTCTCGTATGATTTACGTAACAAATAATGTCATTAATTATTTCTCGGATAATTATGAGATTTTAACTATTATCGTCATACTGAAAGCATGTGTAATTCGTCTAGAATTTATCGAATTTCAAACTATAAAAATAGAAGTTGGCCCTAAAGCATTTCTCGATTATCGAAAGACGTCATTTTTGTCACTTTTGACAGTTCTAACCTAATTGTTTCTGAAAAAATACGTTCAAGATTACGTTAAAGAACGTCAATACCATAGATAAAAAATGGTCAATATACTTGTCAGTAGGGAAAATAATCTATAGTTTATGGAAATAAACGATACGTTGGTGTTGTTTCTAACTGACAAAAAAGTCAATATAGACTAGTATGGGAGGCCAGTATTCCTAGCGCATTCAAGGATGTAATGTAGATATATAAAACTAATATTAAAGAGGAGACAATGGGTAATGTGGTAAATATATTGAAACCAATATAACTAGTAAACAATGCTGGTAAATTTATATTTTTTTATAATATAAATTTATTTAAAAAAAACAATAAAAATATTATACCAAAATAATTTTATTAAGGAGAACACATTCTTATTATGAAGTTGAAATTATTCAGAACATAGGTTCGGGATTCCGGTAGCGCAAAAACAATATTTTTCGACAAAATTGATTTTATATGTATATATTTATAATTAATACATTAAATTAGTATTCAAAATAATTTTCTTTGTTTTTCACGATAACCAGTAGAATGCCATACGGATAGTCAATCTGTGTTTATTTTATGTTGCAATGCGACAGGTGGACGGAAATAATTGTAAAATACATACATGTAAAAAATTTGTACATTTCTACAATAACAAATATTCTTTACGTAGAACATGAAATCCTGAATCATTTAATTGTTTATTTTTTTTAAATAACAATTTCGTCAAATTTAATTAATTTAATTTGTATTAAATAAAAAAAAGTACATACATATATATATATTAATACCAACATAAAATAATGACAGTGTTTCTCAAGTCGTTAGGTATTATCTGTTTATCTGTTTAAAAGAATACATTAAATATACTAAAGTTTATTTCTTAAAAAAAAGGTTTAGGTTATATTATTATTAATCATTAAATAAATAATCTAATTAATTTGATTTATAAAATGAAAGAATTTTTCTGCAATCTCTCATTACGGATTTTACGGTTGGTATGCCTGACGAGTTAATGCGTTATTATTAATAATTTATAATCAGATTCCAGTTCATGCGAATATTGACTGAAGGGTGCGGTACGGCTCAAGGCTCGAATGGACTACAGATATATGTTTTAATGTAGATAAAACAAGATCGGGAATAAAATAGAAAACCCGAAGGCAATGGGGATTATTTGGGTGCCCGTGATGTCAGCTGTTCTTATTCCGATATCCGTACATCGGCAGTGCTGAAATCGGCCATGTGGAATCATAACAAAAGAATGAAAAAGCTTTCAAAAATTCATTTATTACACAATTATTAAAAATGACACTCTGGAGCGAGTTTGCAATTTGCAATGAGACCGCATAAATCATGGGGGGTGGATGTCAATCAGATGGTCATTCGCCTACTTCAGTTCTTTATTCAGGAAAAAACCATTAAGTGAAAAATTAACGTATAACACCTATAAATAAATATTTTAACTGAAACAATTTTGACAGATATTATTTAGCAATTCGCGTACAAAAACGGAAAAAGCCTAACCGATATTTATATAATGTATGAAATAATCCTCATTCGTTTCCTGCAACTTTAAACCAGTTTTGTGAAACATATTCTCAAAACACATATTGAAAAATGTATTAATTGTAATTCATATGTAATTCAAACATGAGTCTGTGAAAAAAAAATTCACTGCATATCTATGTTTTAGCTTTCGGAATTCTTAAACTCAGAATATTACATTTTATTTGATCATCTACGTGACTGATGATCACGATCTTCATGAACTCCCGCCCTTCTTAACTGTGCTCCTCCACTTTTCTCGGCATCCTGTAGACCTTAGGGTTGTCACCAGAGAAGTGCCTGTTGCCTTTTCCAATTTGTCGGTCCAACGGGTGGGGGATCTTACTCTTCCTCTCCGTCCTTCGACGCGGTCCACCACAACAAGCTTCTACAAGGTATCTCAGGCAAATAGTTGAGAATCTGTTCTTGATGTTTAATTCCTGCAGAATGGAGACATTCGCGTGAGTATGCGCAACTGTGTCTCCAACACCACATCTCAAAGGCATCAATCCGTCTTCTATCCCTTGCTTTCACGGTCCATGATTTAACACCATATAAAACTATAGAATGCATCAGAGTCTGTACAAGGTTTGTTGGAAATACCGCGGACTTTCCATATTTTGTCGAGTCTGGACATAAAACTTTTCGCCATACCTATCCGTCGTTTAATTTATTTGATAAAGATGAAAATTGAATCCTTTTAAGATAGGAAAATGAGCGATGACTTTTGAACGATTGCAAAGTTGTCATCTTTATTTCCGCAGCTGGCCGCACATACGTGCTCAAAAAAAAACATTTGAACTAAACTAAAATTGTGATCCTTCTTCATAACACAAGTCCTTTGAGATCCTGTGTAAAACAGCTGTTCTGAAGAGATATTTGCCTAACGTATTGCCTTCCGACCGCGAGCATTCATCTCCTCCCGCCAAAATACCGGGAAACTAAAGTTATTCCAGTGTTCCCTTTGAGGATCACTGATCCCGAGAAACAAATGCAAACTCCCAGCACTCGGCCCGGTCTGAATGTATTATTACAAAAGTACCAACGTGTTTGACAAACTACCTTTACACGGTGAATTTACCAAGTTCTCGGGTTCCTCTGCCAAGACACCGAATTGAAATATGTAATACAATGCAATAAAAAACCTCCATTCTTAATTATTGTTAATTTGTTTATTAACTTCTGTTTTTATACCACCACTTGTATTGAGCTTTGTGTGATGTCAAGGTTAAGCCTGCTTTTATAAATACATGTTCATTTTCTCTATTCTGGTATGCGCAATGATAATAATAAAATAAATAGTTCAATTAACCTCACTTTTGGGTTAATAAATATTGTATTTACAAAGAAAACACCCGACGTTTAAATCAGTGGTCAATAACAAAAATAATCATAAAATAAGCTCGACGAAGTGAATTAATTTTTCAAGAGTTCACGCATGGCTTGATGTAATTGCTGACGATTGATGCTATCGTACGCTGCTTTAAAGATGATGAACAAATGGAATGTAGATAGACGTCGAATTCGATTGTTTTCTGAAGGATTTGTCTGAGGGTATATATTTCGTTAATCCATCCTACAGCGTAGCGTTCGAGTCGCTGAGATAGGGTTGTGGAGAGAAACTCATAGGTAGTTTAATAGGGTAGTTACTATTATTATTATTATTACTAGTGTAGCAGGCAGGGTACCGAAAAATATGTCTAACTCTGCTGCAATGTTTTATCTCATTATAACAAAAATATAGCATACTGTATTATGACTCAAAAAAAATATTAATTAATTAATACACGTTTTATTTGGAGAATGGGTCATTAGGCTGGGGATCCTGAACATCCATCGTCTGTTCACGTGATGGGTGTCAGCAACGCTATCGTTATTAGTATTGTTGCTATCTTAAATTGTAATAAATTAATATAAACCGTAACATTCGAATGTAAGTCATATAACACATATTTATGTTGGGTATAATATTAGAAATGGGTTAGTCATTAAATTGTATTGGTTATTTATTACATTTTGTTTTATTGATGCGCTTATTTATTATTTAAGCACTCCTATACATGTTCTGATATAAACATGATTAAAGTCTTTTCTTTTACTAAAACTTTTTTTACATATCTGGTCAGTTTCACTTTAAATCTATTCAATTACTCCCCTTTTTTTCTTGTGTTTTCTGGCATTTCATTAAAAATCTTCATCGATTCTTCATCCTCACCATCGATTTCTGAGATTAGGCCTTCTTCTTGAACGGCGGTCTCAGTCTATCCCTTCTTCTTGACCGGCGGTCTCAGTCTATCCCTTCTTCTTGACCGGCGGTCTCAGTCTATCCCTTCTTCTTGTACGATGTTTGTGCTTATATTGATATGCATCAATTTTTCGTATAAATTCCGCCGATATTTTTTCATTGAGGATTTTATAAACAAATACCATTATATTCAAATATATTTTCTGCTTAAATGTCATCATATTGTTTATATTTAAAATCCCCATTAGCATAATATTTTGTTTGCTGTTTTTGGATTCGTATCATACATAGGTGGGTCTGTTTCTATTTGAAGAATAATTTTTTTCGTTCTGATCTCATTTTTAATTGTCATTCAAATTCATTAATTTATTCACTAAATAAAATATCTAACAATAAGCTCATTTAAAACAAGTGTTAAGTCTTGGCTTACATTTAGTAGCATTGCAGTGTCACGTGTTCACGTGACACGTGTTATAAATGGTATCCAATAGCATGTAAAAGTGCTGCTCCATGCAAAATCGCTTCCAATATTGCACGGCTCTGCGTGAACTACGTCGGATGATCGGTGGAAGGGTTCACGTTGAGTTAGTGTAAAAAAATGACATGTTATCGGCAGTAACTAATATTGGTCCAGATGGTAATGCATGATTTACGGCACGAGGAAATGATTTCATCGCGCAAGTAGATTTCTTTCAGTATGTGGATGTTAGAGAGATTTTTATAGATCTGTATAAGGGATTCATGGGCCTAACAAAAGTTTCTTATTCGTCCTTAGGTCACAACTCTTCCGTAAAGTTCATGTAATCTATTTTTTTATACCTAAACAAAAATACTGTACAGAATAGCACACTGTTCTATCCAAATATACCACATTCGCTTTGTCTACTATTGTATTTTGTTTCTTATACGATCGTCGATTGTTAAAACATCAAATATGTAATATAGTTTGCATCGTTAAATTTATATTAGCAGAAATTCTATTTGCATTCAAGACACCATTCACGTTAATTAACGCGATGCCCGTCTTATCGATATCTGTTGTTGTTGAAAATGATTTTGTACTTGCTACATTGAAACCGAGAGAAGCAGTTGTAAAAAAATGAATAATAAAAGTTATAGTGTATTTTAAAATACAATTGAAATAGTTATTAACAGCACGAGTAGGTACTAGGTTTCAGTTTTTCGGATTTGGAACCGATAACCAATCATTTATTACATATAAGAATAGCGCATATAGAGTAAGATAACCCACATGGTCATTTATGATCGTTTATATGGAAGGGTGGTTCAGATCAGTATAAAAATTAATGAAATGGGCTCTTTTGGTATGAATCAGTATGTAAGATGGAGTTTAATATGTGGGTTAATAATATATATATATATATATATGAGATTATAGAACAGAAGCTTCTAGCATGTCCGCTGTCTAGTTAAGAGGGACTTGGTAACAAATCGGTGAATTAAGGTTTTATACATTTTTTATTGCTTGCGACGCCCTTTTGGACCCCCGGCCTTAAGCGTTTAGTCCCGGACTAGGGACAAAAACATGCCATAAACCATTCACTCCAAAGACGGTAGAGACCTTTAGCAATCATTTAAAGTCCAAGTTGAATTAATACTTTGATATTAATACCTATTATTTATTTGAGAGTGGCAGAAGTAATAACATTTTTCAAAGAAATAACGCTTGTCTTGTATACTCGTATGTATTTACTTGATTTTAAAATCCACTTTCTCATTTTTCTGAAGTAAATGTATCATTGGTGCGCAAATTACTAAATGTTTTTAACATTCTTACATCTTGTTCTTTGTATTATATGTTTAGGTATATGGGTCAGTCATGTGCAATTAGCATAAACTTTATCTTGTTTGTCGCCTAACATGTAGGCGGGCTATTAGCGTGCAATCAGCTACATGTTTTTTTGCACACTTCTCCGTGATCTTGGCTTTAGATATTGGTACGGGTCAAGAATATACAATTAGCATATGCTTATTCGCCAGCCTACAGATTGATCGTCGCCGAAGATTTAAAATATGGACCATTAACGTACAATTATCGTTTTTAATTTGACACACCTGCATACCTATTCGGCTCGTTACGTGCGCGGAGTTTAACACACCAGTTTACAAAAATTACATTTATTAATTTAATATCTCATTTTTGGTTTCACAATATTGCTATGATAGCATTATTTTTTTTTTCTTATTTAAGAACTGTATTTCTGTCAGTGCAATGCTGCGATTCTATCCTGCACACCATCCATAAGTGTTCTCTCTATCTTCTTTCATCAATTATATTTCTGAGTTAAGTACTGTATCTAAGAATGTGTCCTACCTATTGGCACGTTCGATTTTCGATGGTAATTTTCATGGACCTCTTTTCTTGCACTGTCCTCATAACATCTTCATTGGTAATTCTTTCAGTCCACCGTATTTATTCCAAACTCCAGCACCACATCTCGAATGCATCCAACCTATTTCTCTCTCTCTCTCGTCAATTGTCCAGGTTTTACTTCCGTATAGTGCTATTCTCCAGATGTACGTTTTAATTAATTATTTTTTCGAATCTCTGTTAACTTGTTTTTTTTGCAACAAAAGCTTGTTATACCATTACTAATGTCGTTATTATATCCAAGCCTTCGGTGGCATAAATCATTTTATAATATTTATTAGATATTTGTAGTTTTCCATTTGTTTTATTTGCTCATTGCTGATGTTTAAGGTGATCTGTTGCGTATGAATAATTTAAATAAACATTTAACTGAATAATACGTATCATTTTTACACGAGAGCAAAAATATTTACTTTCCTATGCAATTAAAAGGTCATTATGTTTATGTTCAAAATCAATTTCTGAACTCCTTGTTCTTGCGTTGGTGCCGGCCGACACACCAAACCAAATATTTAGTAGCTTTGCCGTAGCTTGTGCATCTCCCACGCACTATTTTTTTGACTTGCTACATTTTCGATATCTAAGATTGGATGCTATGCTTAAGGTATCTGTCGGCTATTATTAATGCTTCACCGTTCTTGTGTAAGGTGGAGACAAACTTGTGTCTATGTCTATTCACTATTATTTTGTATTATATATGCTTTGCTCTATTGTATTTGTATTTAATTTGTTATGTGTTTTATATTGAATCACGCACTACCCTCGAAATGACTTCTCAATAATAAATCTAAATCCAAGATAAGATAACATGATCACATTTAAATTAAAAACTATTCATTCTTGGCATCAGCAATTGACGGGAAGCAGCAGTAAGTGTATTCTAGATTCTAGAAGAGGGATGATAATTATATGAATGATAATATGCAACCCCATTGTATTATATAATTTACAAATAAAGCCTTAGTCACAAATAGCACAGTGAATGGCGTAAGTTCAAAAATAAAATTATACCTTTGCTGAGTGAAACTGATACGGGAGCACCAGCTTCGGGGAATTGGTGAGGCCGTTCATTATCAATGCTGAATTGACTGGAATTAAATTAATAAAAAATTAACTGTTCAGATGTCAAATGGTCGATCCAACATGGGTATTCAATAGATATCTTTAACTAACTGCAAAAATGAATTATCAACTCATTTCTTACACACATCTCACGTAGTAATTTTTTCTAATAGCAACCAAATTGTTTAATGAAGAACGCTGCGCTTGACAAAGTTGCTAAACTATATGTTATAATATATTTTTAATAAAATACTATATTTCATTGGGATTTAATTAATTAAGATGAAAATAATATATTAAATCCGTTGACATTCGTAAATAATTCAACTTGTTTTATTAAATAAAATAACAATTATTTTGTATGAAACCACGAAATTTATTGAACTGTACTATAGTTTTAAATACGTCCCGATGAAGCTTGAGATAAGCGAAACCGGTTGACGTATAACAAATTTCATGGTTTCATACAAAGTGATTGCTTTCTACGAAAATATCAACTTGTTTTATTGTGGTAATGCTTTAATATGAAAGTATAAATTCTCACATAAAAGATTTTTATAATATGAATTATAAAAAATATACCATTCATCAATGCTTAAAAAGCATTTATTAAGTAAATATGGAAAGAAATACACTTAACTTATCATATAATATATGGTAAACGTAGAAAGAAACATCTACAAATCATATTTTTAGAAAATTGTTTCGAAGTCATCATTCAACAGACATGCTTTGGTCGCTAAGGAAATAGCACGTTTTGGGAATTTTTCAGATTGCCTCAGTGACCGTCCTTCGACGGTCTCTTGCATGATCTCAGGTTTAAAAATGATGAATTACGAGTAAACCACGCTGACCGACGCTACAGCTCGGCGGAGGCGCGCGCACCGCGCACCGCGCACCGCGCACTGCGCAGGCTCGTGGTCCGAGACCAAAACGTCTCCATTAAAAGTGATGCAATACTAATTTATCAAACTGGAATGATAGGCGGGTCCGATTATGGCCGACATGATTCCATTCACATGTCATTTTTATGTATGAAATTATCTGCCGCTGCTTTGTTTATGAGTACTGAGTACCGACGATTATCGATTATGCTGATAGTATTGCTTTAGGATACATGTTAATAAAAGTGAAAATAACCAACTCTTACCGCCATGCTTTTAAAACATACATATGACACTAAAAGAACATTAATTTTATTACCGTTCTTATATACATACGTAATATATAAGTATAATAAATAATTTAATAAATTCCGGCTTTCCGCGTGACAAGCGGGTATACTTACTACTACACCGCCGAGGAATGCAAGTAAAACGTGAAAATAGCCAAAAATATCTTAAATAAATATCAATCTCAGAGAGACGAATCTATTTTTATTATATTTAAGGTGATATCTGATATGTATTTAATAACAGTGCCTTTGTAGATAAAAATTCAGTAATTGTGTGTTCTTGGACATATTCAAATATTGTTAAAAATATCTTAAGCTCTTCATTGATACTAGGTTGTTGCAAAGTTCATCAGGGGTATTAATATTAAATATTATATTAGTACTAAAATTTGATGTTAAGAATGTATTAATAGTAAGTATGTAGTAATAAGTTAATATATATTATATTTACATACATGACAAATTGACACCACAGTCTATTAGATGGTAGAGCGCCGGCTCAGCATTTTTGTATTTAATTAGATTTAGTATTTTTTGATTTTAAAAAAATACTAAATTTTGCAATATTAAACTACTATTAGTGAAAAATTATTTAATAAAATTAACGGTTAATAAAGTAAAGAAATGTACGAAAATAAAGAATTATAAATAAATATGTTTAAATATTATTGGTTGATTCTCGCATTATAATTAGTGCGTTGATTCTACGCGCGTAATAATAGTGTAGTATTATATATAGTACGCACATGTTGAATATATAGTATATGTAAATATGGTGATCGGACAACTGACACTAGCTATCGGCGTGACGTATTTATTATAGTTGAAATATTGTTTTAGCTTTGTGTAATTTGCACATTGACCCACTACACATGATTACGAAAATATAGGTTTTTATATTCATTTATATCAGAAGTTATACAATAGATATGACTTTTATTAACACTATTACTTAGATAGGACCTTTACACTAATGTAAAACTAATTAACTGAATGTTATTTGCCATAATTAAGACAATACAAGCATTATAAGAAAGACCGCGACCATTAAATTTATTTTCCGCATGCCACAAAATTATCGTAATATAGAAAATTATTCCATACACGAAATATATTTTCTATAGATTTGGTATTGAACCAAATTAGTAAAGTGTTATTATTTTGAATGAATATTACATTAATTATTTTTGAAAGCGCGCCCTTAAGACTATTTTTGAAACATAAATCTAGTAACTCAAGTGCCATTAGAAAACTCATACAATTGATTAATAAAATTTTGCAGCATTACTTACATTAAAGTGACAATAAAAAAGTTAAAGATACACGTTTTGTCATTCGAAGGATCCACTATGTGGTAAATGTCAGGAATATCAAACTCGGTCACATACTCACAACATAAATATTAAATGCCTATTTCATTCGAAATGACCCAATTACTGAAACAGGGCAATTTTCCCAAAAATACGAGCACAAATGGTGCGCTTTTGGGAATTTTCACTTTCACTGTAATCTGTAATACGGCAATAGTAATTTTTGCGACTTATCCTTTACACGGGCGTCCCATTAAATCGGATTCACGTGGTGCTACTCGCCTAGTGAAAATTGATAAGTTTTCACCCGATGAGTTCGATACACCGAACAACTTGAATTTATTTGCCAAGTGAACTGTACGATAAAATTGAAAACTAATTTCTTAATAGTTTCGTCATATCATTTAGTAGTGTTATAATAAATTAAACGAACTTGTTGGTATCCTGTTACGTGAATCAAACTCGCGATATCATTGTCACTAGGTGACTTTCTCACCATTACACCGAGCAAACCAAATTATTTGACAGTGTGTGTGATCGGCTATGATCGGTGAGTGGAGTCAACTCACCACGATCGGCGTAATGACACTTATTTAATACCCAATTATATATAATAAGTTATAACAATTTTCTGTACTTTCAAAATTGAATAACATTGAATCCAAACTGGCATTATCCGTATTATGGTAAACTGAGTTATCAGAGCCGCGTGACTTAGATGTGGATGCTTAAAAGTGTTATTTTCTTGACGATAAAATATGCTAAAAATAATAAAATCGACACTATATATTCACATTCGCATCAAAACTCACTATCCACAGGGTACGTGACCCTATTATTAGAGTTTAAAAAATACATTAAATGTGTAATTAATTAATTGTTAAATATTTATTTCTACGAAGAACGGTCAATTATATTTTCAAATAGATTGTAGATTTTGTGCATTTGGTGAATATAGTAAAACGAGTTTATTGTGATAATATCAAAACAAATTTAGAACTTTTTAAACCATTTAGGAAAGTACACAACAAAAAATATATCACCGGGTCTCGAATCCGGAACTTTCTTTTTCCGGTAGACAGCTTTACCAATTAACCTATAATGACTGAACTGAAAGTCATAAAATTGTATATATATACATATAGAGACGTTATTTTATTCTTGTTGTTAGAGAAGCGACCAATCTTTTCAATTATAATGTTTCTCAAAAACTCTATGTATTTTTGATTCTAAGACATTAATTTAATTATTTAACGTATATACATAAAATAGTGGGCAATAAACGCTCTCTCACTGGGATACTCGTGTTTGGAGGACAGAATTTTCTACGGAGAAAGAATATTAATTGTAAAATTAACTATTTAAGTGAGCATATTTAACTGATACACAATCTAATGCAAGTATGGAAAATAATTTATAAAATTTATAATCATTAATCGAAACATTGATAAAATTTTAAATACACAATCCAATATTTAATGTAAAAATAAAATATGAATGAATGGAAGAATTTGAAAATGAATTAAAATACATAACAATTTGTAATAAATAAGAGATTAATGAAAATAATGTCTCTACCAAATGAATTTTTTTTTAGATGTTTAATAAAATTAATAAACGATCCTTAAATGTATTTTTTCTTAATTTTATTCGTTTTGTCATTAGTACCGTTCCTTTTGAAATATAATGTATATTCACGGTACAGGATTACCGTATTTCTTCATTACACCTCCATTAAACTATATATATTATATAATAATATGTTTACCTATTGACGTAAATATGAAATCATTTATTTTAGTTAGTTAATAAACTAAATATTATACCCAAATTAAAGATAACTGTCAGGAAAAACGACGTTTTCTCACACGAAAAGGTAAAAATAAAACTAATAGAATTATACTAATTACACGAATAGAAAACATCAAACAATATTGCACGACACTCGAAGCAAGTCGGTTCACTGTGGGGTTTTTGAAACGTCTATTGAATATGTACCTTTGCGGCAGAAAGGGATAACCGCATTATTGGATGGCTCAGGTTATTCCTCGGCCAGTGAACTGCATAACCTAACCGATGTACGTAATGTGAGCAGACAGACGGAATAGCAATTATGGTTGTTACAGCAATGACGCCGTGATTGTTATTTATTACCATTGAAATCATCGCTCATGACGGCCGACAGATACATCGCGGGGAACTGCAAAAATGACAATGTCTAGCTACAGAAATTACTTCCACGTTAACGGGGGGTGAATGCTGATAAAAATAACTGCAATAATTAGGAGTGGAACACAAATGGAATACAACATTTTCAATGAAACACATTTTTGTTGTGATGTTGTATTATCAGAACATAGTTCTGTGATATTTTTAATACAAATAGGTTGATTTATTTTGTACATTTTTCTGTTTGTATATTGGGAATAAAACAAAACTATTATAGTACATCTACATGTATGACTTTATGGATGTGGCTTCAGTAGTGTCGTTATGGCTGTATAGTACTTGATATATACATATATATATTCAATAACATTACGTAAATATATATTCAATTTGAAATGAAGCCTTTTTGTCTTTATTACGAGTAAGAAATAAAAACATGTTTTAACGAAATTGCATATTGACATCTGTCACATTTTCTTCTGTCTGTGGTAAGAGAGAAATCTTACTTACCATATATATTGTCTATGCACTATTCTTGTATGTCATCTAAATGTAATTTTTGTTTTTTTCGACAGCTAACTTACAAAGATATAATAATTTTAATTACATCGACATTTTATTTACGTGTGGTTTGTTTAGGGGAAAGCTCTATCATTGAAATATAGATTCTATTGAGACCCTGACCGCGCAGTGGTCACCAATGGCCGCGTAGCGGCGAAAATAACCGCCCGCAGGGATCTAACAGCAAGCAAGCTTACCTGTTAGTTATTTTTTAATTACTTTAATGTTAACAAATAAGTGCTGAAAAAAATTACTGCTATAATTAGAGGACTTTTCAAACGGAATAAAACACAACCCTTTGATGCCGTATTATTTTTTAGTTTGCTTCAATTTTAATGGACGGATGGATACTGATAAAAAATTCTGCGACAATTAGAGAACACTACAAACTGAATAAAACACATATTTTTACGATATTGTTTTTCTACTTTTGAAATTGAATTCATGTAGAAAAAAATAATATATTCTCGCACTAATAAATTGCAACAGCATTATCTACGGGCTAACGCATAGCTCGAAAAATATTTTGAAAGTATTTCAATTGTTTACCGATTTTATTCCCCTCCTCTCTCACAACATTTAGTACAACAGCTGACCAGGTGGACTCTTCTTTTCTTGAGAATCATCAGAGTACAAAATTATAAAATATCAACAATGAGTTGGCTGCATCCTTTTTCAACAATTAAGAGAAGTTAATATTATTTGCATTTATTAATTATTAATTTATATTCAACGAAATGTAGTATTAAAGAGGGAGGCAATTTTATTTTAACAAAAACTTTATTTATTGTTCATATACGTATGTATATATAATTCAATTCAAGTCAATATTACACGCGTTAGTTTATTACTATGAAATGTTACCAAACAGAAATTGCTATCTATTATAGCTTTGTTCATAAGAAAGTTGTAAGCGATTCACGATTTCAAACAATATCCATAGATAGTAGCAATATCCAACATATACTATGGCTAACGCGCGTAGAAAGTTAAATAAAAGATTTATTGTACATCATAGATAAAAATTCGATAAATTACAAAAACGAGTTCTTTTGTCAACGGCAGAAATTGAATGGATGGACCGTACGATTTCATTTAACTTCGTTGTGCTTAAATCAAATGCTGAGTCACGATTAGTGCTATTAATGCTGTAATAAAATTCAAAAGGCGTCAATTCTGCTAAGATACAATCAATGTTCTCCCAAAAAATAATTAAACATGGAATAAACAAAACCGGATCCATTTACAATTTCAACTGTTTGATCTTATTTATTTGCTTTATAAAAAAAAACAGACATAAAAATGTCAACTACCTTTAGTACGGAATCTCAAATCAAATTAAATTTGATTTTGCTATCCTTAATTTACTCGCGTCAAACAAGCAATGTGACTTTAAACAGCGTAGGTACTGTAACGAAGCCATGCATGGAACATAAATTAAATTGAATTTCCGGGAGCCGAAGGGTCGACGGGAAAAATTCTATTTGGTCGCTGAATTATTCAATGAATCTAGGTGAGTACATGTTCACGTAGGTACCGAAATCAAATCCAATATAATTGGAATCGTCCCCAGGATATTGCAGTGAACGGCTGAAACTTCAATATTTGACGAATTTTGATTGAAATCAAGGTTATTGCAGTTTCCTACTTTGTCGGTAGCAAAATTTTATAAGTACCATTACGAATACCTGAATGTCACAAATCGAAAACTAAAATAAATCGCAAACAGTAATCAAATCAATGTTTTTTTTTGCAATTTTAAAAAATTAGAAAGATATCAGAAATGATTTTATCTATCGAAATAATATTTAACAAACAAACATCAGATATCTCATAGAGACAAAGCTATTTTTTTATTATATTTAATGGAAAATATATGGAAGTATTGGATAATTACAGGGCTTACGACCTGTCTTCGGCTGGCTTAAGTGATCGATTTATATTAACACACACACACACAAAGTAATTGTGTGTTCTTGTACAAATATTGCTAAATAATATTTGGTTACTACGGTATACGAATCCGGAACATTTCTTTGGTGAACCACTATCTTACCATTTAACTATTTATGATATCGAAAAGTTCAAAACTTATGCGTAGTTTTTTTTTTTATAAATGATACTATTATTTCAATTTCTCGCTGTTAGTTCATGTCCCCAAAGAGTATGATGGTCTTCTTTAAACGTTGTTGAATGGGTTAGGTTATAGGTTAAATACATTTACCACCACCACCGCAACGCGCGACGGTACAGGGTTACCAAGATAAAACATTCATTAGTATGCACCGCCACAAACGACTAAGAAGTGAAAATAATATTTTCGCCTGGCAGACTTGTGTAAACTTTTGGAAACATCGCGGAGTTGCCGGGACAGTTTGAAAACAAGTAAATATTGCATTTACCAAAGGGGAATTCAATGAATATTGGTTTTGTTGGAGCTCATCAAAGGCACAAGAAAATGAAACAGCAGCACGAAGTACGGTACGTATTGTGTTAGGTCGGACCTGGAGTTTAATTAACTTCGTACTATATTTGCAGGTACGTGAAACCTTATTTAACTGTTACCGACATAACTACCACCCAGTTTATCGCGAGATTGTTAAAATTGTGAAAATATTGTGTTAACAATCTCATGAAAATACCTAATTTAAGGTATAAATATTTTTCAATATCCATCGATGAATGTTTGGCTATTCGTTTCGTTACCAAACTCCAACCTGAATATTCCAATGTTTACGCGCCTTATTACTTCGGTTGGCACCGCTAGGTTTTCTGGTTGATAATAATGTGCATGTGTGTGGGTGAGTATTGCCGCCTCTTGTCGAAATCGGAGAAGATAGTAACGAAGGCGTGATTCTCTTTACCTTCGGTGCTTCGACCAG
The DNA here is from genome assembly GCA_031772225.1 of Eubasilissa splendida. Lineage (NCBI taxonomy): Eukaryota > Metazoa > Arthropoda > Insecta > Trichoptera > Phryganeidae > Eubasilissa > Eubasilissa splendida. The sequence goes on along the minus strand of CM062848.1, from coordinate 17,642,742 downwards.
TTCAGCAGTCCTAAAACCACCAGTGCACGCGTTAAAGACATCAAAGTTAACAGGTTAGTGCAGTTCATGTATCTCATTATTAATCGGAAACCTGGGAACCAACTATCGAAGGCATTTACATAAACAAATATATTCGGCCTTTTTCTACTATTCGATACTCGAATATTTGTGCAGCTATCCGAATAGTATTCGTGCTAACTTCTAAGGATGGAATATTAAACAATTATCAGGATTCTAATTCGGAAGTGGAAGAGATAGCATGTTCGAAGAGTTCACCGACGTCCGAATTGCAGACTGAATTAAGAAGCACCATTTTATCACTCGTAGAAACAACAAAAATAATCTATAAAAAGATTTTAGATATTTGGACAACTTCAAAAAAAGGACAGAAACGACGTTAGACCAACTATTTAAAACACTTTTAACAGTTAAGCCGACGTCAACCGCTATTGAGAGGGTATTTTTGACAGCAGCGACGATAAAAACAAAATTAAGAACAATTTTAATTGCGTTGTTATTTTTAAAATATGTATTTTTAAAACTACAATAAATAAACAGTTTATGGTAAATTAGTTCGTTTTCTTATAAATTTTGATGTACTTATATATAATACGATTTATTAGAAATATTCAGTATTAATTTCATATTGTTGTCATAGTTTAGAAATTATTCGAATATCTTTAGTTTTACTATTCGATATTCTAATAGTCGATGATGTCGAATAGTTGGAATCTCTAATAACGATCATATTTTTACAATATTTCAAAATTAGGCAAGCGCTTGTGTTATGAAATATACAATCAACTACTTATCCAGTAAGATTGATGAAACATCGGATCAACCACTAGGAGAGCATCTTACCATTTGACTAAAGAAGTGTTTCAAGATGCGTTTACGCGAATGATGGTGCAGAGTGAGGTGCCATCCTAATTTTCTTCTTCTTCTTCAGTGGAATGCTCTTCATGCATCTTTGTTTAGAAGTTGTTTGTTGGTGTCGCCTTGCTCATTATTTTTTTAATGTATTTTTGTCTAGATCTCCTGTCTTCTTCTCTCAATAAGGTAAGCATTGTACCTAAGAATTGGTATCCGTTCACCTGTGAACTACCACCGAAAGTGTTTTATTATATGAAGTGAATGTCTATCGGTTCTATCAGTTCAACTTATTCTTCCTACCCTTTTCCAGTACCACATCTCGAATACTTTCAATCTATTTAAAAACTATAAGAATATTTTTAGATAATTTATATAGCGCCATTTTCGTAAAAAAATTCACCTCAAGGGCGTTTTAGTCCTACATTATCTTTGTATTTAAAATTTAAAATTGTTATTTGAACTTATGAAAGTAATTTTTTGAAAAGGTGCGTTTTTAGTTTCTTCTTAAATAAAGTCTCTGATGCACTATTTTTCCAGAGTTCCATGCTTTTGGGCCTGCCGCCGCAAATGTCCGTTCACTGAACATAGACATCTGGCAACGGCTGGTCGTTTCTACAATCCTTCCTGCGACTGAAGTAGAGGCTGATCTGAAAGTTTGACGTCTACTATTCAATTTGTCTGGGGTACAAAGCTCTTGAAGATACAGAGGCGCCATGTTATGTGCCGCCATGTACATCAACCGGCACAAATAATCATCTTACAGCAAGACACCATAAGGTGATGAAACTTGGCAGCCTTGATCTCTAATTGATCTCTAGTTGAACCGATCTAGCATCATTGTGCAAAAATAATACCCGAGTCGTATTAACACAGTTCCGAAGGAGCGCGAAGTTCAATCAGTTACATGAAGAAATGGCGAGTAAATGGTTTGGCGCCAGCCGGCGGCTCTTTACTCATAAAATATAGTAGTTATCGCCCTCAATTCATATCATATTGGCCAGCATTTATAATGTGGATAATGCAGACATTGAATCGGAGAAGAGACAGCGAACATCGTCGTTTTAAAATCTTTAATACAATATTTAACTTATTAGGAGAACACATTCTTAATGTGAAGTTATAATTATTCAGAACAGACGGTCTGTGATATTTTAAATACGAATTAAATGTATTAATTAGAAAGATATATACTCGTACATATAAAATCAATTTTATCGAAAAATATTGTTGTTGCGCCACCGGGATTCGAACCTGGATCTCTTTCCTAACCGGGGAAGGTGTATTATCCAACTATGTTACAGCGACAAATTTTCGAACCTATATGTTACCTTTTTGATATTAATACATTTAATCGTTCCATTATTTGAAAGAGCCACCTTATTTTTACAGAATCTCAAATACCTCTGATAGCAGACGATATTATAATTCTGGCGTCTGCTATCGGATTACTCAAAGGTAAAAAAGGTAGATGGCTCTTTCAAATAAATAATTAATATTAAAAAGGTAACATATAGGTTCGAAAATTTGTCGCTAAAAATATCGTCGCTGTAGCATAGTTGGATAATGCACCTTCCCCGGTTTGGAAAGAGATCCAGGTTCGAATACCGTTGGCGTAACAACAATATTTTTCGATAAAATTGATTTTACATGTATATTTTTCTAATTAATATATTTAATTCATATTTACAATATTTAACGAAAAAAAAAACATCTAAGCGAGATAAGGATTGATACAGTGAATTGAATTTAAATTAATCCGTTATAAAATATATTGTTACGTACCTTAGTAATATATATATCGTCACGCCGCCATGTTTTTTTCACCGCCATTTTACGGATATTTAGAAAAATAAATGAAGCAATTTGTGTTACAGTTACTAATGGACAGCATATTATAATTAAAATTTTAAAAAAAAACTAAATTAAACCGATGAGATTATTACCAACACCACCATTTTACCGTATTTATTTAAAAGTATTAATTAGGTATAAAAATAATATTAAAAAAAGGAACCATACTGCTTATTTTTGTTTTTTTTTAAATTTTATTCAAAGTAATTATTAAAAAAAGTATTTATAACGAGAAAGCAGAAAACAAATATTCTCATAGAGCTGTCGAGTATTAAATCACACCGACCGATTGGAAATGATTTCAGAAGTCACAATACAGCAACGCCTGACTTATTTATCGACAATCCTTGTACAAATAGCCGGACCAACATGAACACCCCGCTGTCTCTCCGATATTTGTATAAGTTGTCGGAATAATTTGTCATTCACCGATGACAGTGTAGCAGTATTAATACTACAAGAATAATGATTTGTGTTCGTTTCCACATAATTAATATGACATTTAGCGTTTGTACAAAGTATTTTTTAATTGTGTTATTGTTACATCTTGGTATTTGTCTTATCTAAACCAAACAGAGAATGGATAAATGTCGGCGGATGTCTCAACCATATGCTGCAGGGAAGATTTGAACTTTTGATGAGAAGAACATATCGACTTGCGGGTAAAACACGGTAACAAAAATAGACGTGTAACCAAAATTCTGAAGCGGGTAAACTTCTGTTCAAATTAATCCAACAAATCGGTCATGTTTGTTAAACTACTAACTACTTGTAGAAACAACTAAACCAAAGATACAACAGAATCAGTGCAAATGTAATTTAGCCCATCTAATTTGTGACAATGGGAAGTACAAAGGGTATATAAATGTTAATCATACGTTTAACGCAAATGTGATAGCGATATGAAGAATTTTATTCGATAAATATTTATGTACAACTGAAACAAAATAAATTACGATATGATTAAATGAAACATTTCAGACATATCTCAAGTTATTATATTATATAGCAGTACTGTGATCTGGACACGGTCCTGAACGCACGTGATGAAGCAGAATAAATTAGCCACATGTCGCAACTCAGTTGTCACCACTGACCTCACTTCTTGCTCGGCCACTTCCAGACTTGTTAACATCGTTATAGTCCTAACTCTGTGTTAGTATTCTACCATATAAATATTACCCAAGTAATATTATTAATCTTTAACGTAGTAGAAAAAAACTCACGTAAATGCCGTGTTTCAATCACACTGCACTCTCACTGCATCTTATCGAGTAAATCGAGGTGAATACATCGGTTCAAGAACACGAATGATAAGTCGACTTATCGATCGATCACTATGAACATACTTGATCCTTTCACATACTCGTACATTATTATACCAAGTTAGTATACCTTGTATGATTTCTACGATGCTTTTACAATGTTACATGTAAATAAAAGTCAAAATGACCACCTTCCTATTAGCGAGTAAACAGAGCATCAAGTTAGAAAGCACAATGTAATAAATGCAGTTGGATCCGATCAGGTAGGTGCGTGTAGTATTATGTAATAAAAAAATCTCTAGAATATATGTAAAGCGTGTCATATAATAACATTTTACTGAGAAAGATCGATACCAAGTCAACACCTTTTGGATACATCAACCAGACCATAAATAGAATTGTGTGGATATTAAATATAACAGAAAATAATGCTAGATGACAATCCGAGAACAATATACAACGTCAACCACCGCAATTGCAAAAATGGTACAACAGATATGTATATATATTAATAGCGTTGCATCAATCAGAACTGGCGGAAGCCTTACTAGAGGTAAGTGATAGATAGGATCAGCCTATTGTCTCAGCATCAGTCATCCACTCCAAGCACCAATTAATTCAATACACTGCGTATTGGATTTTATTCTAAAGAACAAAATACAAGCCGACCGGTTAGTTCCACGCTCAAGGGTTGAGTTTTTGAACGCAGCTAATGATAGCGCTCACCTATTGATCAGTAAAATGTGAACATCTCGTTTAGGTAACAAATAATATTGGTATTTATATACTATACTTGTGTATAATTTTTATCACGATTCTAGTTTCGAGAGGTGCAGTCCGTTTCAGACAATGAATAACAACAATTGTTATTTATGTCTATTGATGAGATGAACTGCGCCTCTCGAAACTAGAGTCATGATAAAAAAAAAACAGTTTTGTGTGCAGCATAAAGTTGGTATTATTTAAAATTTAAATAATCATGCATACATTTAAACAACCTTTAAATTATAGTCGTTACATACATAATATACTTATTAGTTGTGTGTAATAAAGGTTGCGGGAAACACGCCAACAGGTATATAAGGTGGTGTGTTTAATATCAGTGGAGGATTGGACAAAAAGATGGATGAACTATGTGATAGTATAAATGATAACTGAGGTGAGAGTTATGTGTTAGGACATAAGAGTTTGGCGCTCCATCCTCTCTGCCTACCTTCTCGGAAACGGCGTGATGATTAGTTAATTAGTTAGATAGTATGTTTAGTGCAAAGTTTGGTTAATTTAAAAAATTTAATAACCATGTTATACCACAAAGTCAATTCTTGGTAATATATACGAGTACTATTACCTAATACTTTAATATGTGTAGCTCGATATGAACGCTAGGTTTCTTGAATGTAAAATAAAGAAAGTGTGGAGTGAAATTAAATTTACAAAGAAAATATATAAAGTGGTTAAATAATGAAATCTTTACGGCAAAAAAAAAAAACAATCTTATACGTATGTATTTCTTAAATATATAATAATAGTATAATGATAGATTAGTCCAAACGGGGTTTAAAACGTTTAAAATTCCGGGCGAACTCTGATTCTCCGAAATCGTTCCCTGCTCGGCACCTGAACCGTTTGATCACTGATCATTATTATATTATAATGTGTTTTATTGTTCACATATTTCTGACTTTCTACAGGGTGAATATTATGTTCCAGGTCGATTTTGTTTGGCCGCTATTTTGGTTCGGCAGACATTTGTCAGTTTGCATTTAGTAGTCGTCGAGAGTAGTTGATTACAATTCATTATGGACCATCTAACGCCTCAACAACGTGTTGAAGTCATTAAAACAAACATTAAAGCTCATTTCGAGTGGGTTTTGTTTATTAAACAAAACAGCCGTTATTGGAGCGCTGAAAATCCTCAATCGATCCACCAACGACCTTTACACCCACGCAGAGTTACTGTATGGTGCCGCCATGTAGGCCAGCGGAATCATTGGGCTCTATTTCTTTCAGGATGCAGACGGCAATGCTGTGAAAACTTATCGGTGGCCGAATTGGGTCGATGGGGCCTGTAACACATGTGGTTTCAACAGGGCGGTGCCACATCATACAGCCCGAGCTACGCTTAAATTTTTTATGAATAAAACAACATCGGCCTGGAACATAATATTCACACTGTATAACATTTTTTGGAAAGATAAGTCTAATACTATTAGTATACATTTTAAATAGATAAATCTGTAGTAAAAAGAACTGTATATATGCTTTTTCCATATCGAAAATAATTTGATAACATGATACAGTGCCCTCAGACTCCGCCGAAAGCCGAACGGACGGAGTTTTTGCGTGTAAATAATAATTGTGAACCGGACCGTAAAAGTGTACCTGGCGGTTGGTAAATCGGGCGAAGCCGCCAAATTGCGAAGAAATATTTAATATGTTTTATTGCCCAAAATTACCCACCATAAGGGATTTCGGGACGAAAATAGTTACCCTAGTGAGATCCGCGCTGTGCCTTAAAAAGGTTGACCACCTAAACAAAGGACCTTGGAACGCCATTCTTCTTATATTTTGTAGAAGTTTACTCAAATTACAGTCACATCGTCCCAGATAGCGAGCACTTGATTGTGCAGCAGCATTGGATGCACTATCAGACTATCGAACTAATTGCCTTCCAATACCGGGTGAGACGGGTGATGCATCGAGTTCTAAAAATATTATTTTTTAATTTTCACAACTCAACTTTGTACTACACACGCCTCTGGAAACTAGTAGTGACAATAATCCAACGTGTGTGTGGTACAAAATTTAGTTGTGAAAATTAAGATAATCACGCATGAATGTAAGAGCAAAAATGGGCGGTTTGATTGTATGCTGTTTATTGTACGCCGATGATGCAGTACCGATGGCGAATAATGAACAAGAACTACATAGTCTAGTGAGTAGAATTTACGATGTATGCAAGGAAAGCGACCTCATGATGAATGTTAACAAGTCGAAAGTGATGGTATTCGAGAAGGAGGAAAGCAAGATACCGTGCTAAATACTTGTAGGTCGTGAATGTTTGCAACAAGTAGATGAGTTTGTGTATTTGGGAAGTATGTTCGATAGAAACGGAAAGGCTGAGAATAATATCGAAAGGAGGTTGACTGCAGGAAATAAAGTGAACGGCGCTTTGAATGGTATTATATCTAACGGAAATTTGTCGACCGAGGCAAGGGACAATGGAGTCCTGGTACCGACACTGATGTATGGAAGTGAGGCCTTGAGCTAGCTAGAAGAGAAACGAAATTAGACTGAATGCAGTGGAAATGAGATCACCTAGGCGTATATGTGGCAAATCTATTTATGACAGAGTAAAGAAAGAAGAAATAAGGAAAGAATGTAAAGCTGATGTTAGTATAGTGAGTAAGATTAAGAAAGGATCACTTAGGTGGTTTGGTCATATGGAGCGGATGAATTAGAAGAGAATGGTAAAAAAGATATATGAGGCAAGTGTTGATGGCACCCGAAATAGAGGACGTCCGCGGAAGACTTGGCACGACCAGGTAAAACCAGATAATAGAGAATGGTTCTGTTAGAAGCCTTAACAATCGGCGAGCTTGTATGAGAAGATGTATGAATATGGATGGGGCGAGTATTGTGTGTCAGGACAGAAGAGTGTGACGCTCTATCCTCTCTGCCTACCTCCGTGGGGAAACGGCGTGATGGTAAGTAAGTACGTTACACCGTAAAGTTACCGTAATGTTAATAAACGATATATTATTTTCTATTTGTTACTATATGTTCCTTAATTATTATATTTGTTTAATTTTTTACATATACTTTGTACTACTATTATTATTAGTTAAGTGGTAATTGTCAAAATTTAATTGTGATTAGTGATTTAAGCACAAAATTTGATCGAACTAAGCCCTTGTCTAGTAGAACAAAGTATGTACACATAATGTTAAGAAAAATTTAAAATTAAATTCAGTTTCAAGCCGCTATTTAAAATTTTAAGCTGTAGCATCAATGTGTCTCGAGGAGAAATATTTTATGAAAAATATAATCATTATTTTTAGAAATTTATTATTATTTTTTGGCTCACCCAGCTTTCATCTAAACACACAACATAATCTCTATAGAATGGGTAAACTGTATATTATTTGTTGTACATTTACACATAGTTGTTCAGTTGTAAGCTTGCACGTACGTAAGTCAATATAAAAATACATTCTAAACCATGCATTAAATTTGTGTAAAATACTGAAATATCTTCAAAGTGATTTGATATTTGAGCTAGTCGGGAAAGGTGGCACTGAAGAGAATTGTGATTCAATGAGATGAAAACGTAGAAAATGTAAATAGAGTATGTGATTCGGTTAAAGCGACAATGTAGGGAGGGTATGTGATTCAGGGAGTGCGATAATACGTATGTGATGCACAAAACATGATTGGGTAAATGTGATAATGGGTAATGTGATTCAGTGACTGTATTACGGGGGATAGGCAATGAGAATATTTGGAAACGTTCGCGAATTTGATAAAATTGGGTTTTATCTTTATCGCCTGGGACACACAGTCACCCAGCTAGTTTAAAACAGGCACAACCACTGGGTTGACATAAAGCATACCTAAATATAAATATAATTTATTTGTTTATGTAAATTTAAATGTCAACGAGAAATTACTACTCTTCACATTGATATTTTATAAACATAATTACTTTATTATGTAAATGAATACCTATTTATCACTCGATTTCAGAAAGTTTATTGGTAATTATAAATTATGTATTTTCGTGTTGACGTATTTTTTACATATTTAAAAAATATATGGTTTGAAGTACATAGTTATAAAGAGAAGGGGTAAAGCAAATAACCTATAGATGATTTTGTTATAAAAAAAAAGTACTTATCTATTCGTTCTATTATTCCATTCAATAATTATATTATAATATTAACTTTTAAGAGCTGTTTTTCAAGATAATCGCAAAAATTACCATTTAAAGCACTGTTTTTTGATATTTATACATATTGGTCATTAAATCATATGAGTGGCTTTAATTCACAACCAAAAACAGATCGCATGAAAGAATATTACCTGAATGCCTACAGATTCAATGATTTTGAAACAAAATATCCTTATTCAGCCCATTCATTGAGATTCATAAACGATTCGCATAATATTGTTTGCACATGTACAAGCGATGAAGAACCCAATGGTCACGACATTATTTTCTTATCCAACACATCTTTAATTACCGATGGTAATCATGGCTTCACCTCGTTTATTGGGATCAAATTGTATTGTTTATCAGATTCGATTTGGCTCATTTATCGTATTCCTTTTTGCTCATGTATCTGAATCAATTCATCTCATTTATCGGGTTCATTTTGTCTTATTTGTCGGATTCATTTAATCCAGTTATCGGCTCCATAACGCCTCATTTATCGGGTTCGATTCGTCTCATTTATCAAGTTCATTTTATCTCAGTTATCGGCTTCATATCGTCTCATTTATCGAGTTCAATTCCTCTCATTTCTCAGGTTCATTTTGTCTCATTTATTGAGATTATTTCGTCTCAATTATCAGGTTCAATTCGTCTCATTTATCGGGTTCAATTCGTCTCTTTTCTCAGGTACATTTTGTCTTGCTTGCAGGGTTCAATTAACCTCTATAATTATATAGTATCGTAGTAATTAACAAAACATGTATATAATTAAATATCAAATGTAAACTTTTCACCAAACATATTAAATATTAATTTTACGTATTATTAAATATGTTTTTTAAAATAACAAAACATACAGTAAAATTACTCAACTAAATATTAATAAAATGAAAGATTGATTATTATTTTTAAATATGTATGTAAAAATAATAAATTCAATATATCGAGAAATAAATAGTATTATTAAAATAATAAAGTTATCAAACCACAGCGTTTAGGTATAACTAAAAATTATTGTCCATATTTCAATTAATATGTCCGAGAATTATCTCTGTTTATATATAATATAATATTTATGAAGTACATATTATGAATAGAATACAGTAAACTTAAATTAAGTGTTGTTTGCTTGCTATTTCCGAAAGTACCTAACTGCAAGCAGTATATTGAAATAAATAAATAATTAATAATTAGAATAAATATTATATTAACAAACAATGTTACGAATGATTACAAGGAAACGTATTCATAATATGGATCAGTTACGGAATCCGCAAGTAATTAAATACATCATACAGAATACATTTAATAAGTTAATGCCAGATTAAAAGCGCTTCACGACTTGCAAGATGGGCTTCAAATAAATTTGATGTTTTATACCTGTGATAAGAGGATCTCTTGAATTATTACGAGAGTTTTGATCGTGTAATCTCCCTTACTGTATCCAGCGGCAACTTTAAAAACACATCGTTCTTATATTATATTATACAGATATTTGAATATTGTTAATATAAAAAATTTGTTTTTCTTTTTAATTTCTTAATTTTCTTATTTGTTTTTACTTCTTTAATAAAAGAGATAACTGTCACACTTTTCATTGTCTTCTACACTGCTTAACATTGATATTTGTTAGGAGAACACATTCTTATTGTGAAGTTGTAATTATTCAGAACATAGCTCTGTGATATTTTAAATATGAATTAAATATATTAATTAGAAAGATATACATATAAAATCAATTCTATCGAAAAATATTGTTGTTGCGCCACCGGGATTCGAACCTGGATCTCTTTCCTAACCGGGGAAGGTGCATTATCCAACTATGCTGCAGCGACAATATTTTTAGCGACAATTTTCGAACCCATATGTTACCTTTTTGATATTAATACATTTAATCGTTCCATTATTTGAAAGAGCCATCTACCTTATTTTTACAGAATCTCAAATACCTTCGAGTAAACTGAAAGCGGACGCCAGAATTATCAATTCATTTTTATTAAATTTTGGACACATTGATACAACTTTATTATTAGGATAACACATTCTTAGCACATTCATTCGCGTCTGCTATCAGTTTACTCAAAGGTATTTGAGATTCTGTAAAAATAAGGTAGATGGCTCTTTCAAATAATGGAACGAGTAAATGTATTAATATCAAAAAGGTAACATATGGGTTCGAAAATTGTCGCTGTAGCATGGTTGGATAATGCACCTTCCCCGGTTAGGTTCGAATCCCGATGGCGCAACAACAGTATTTTTCGATAGAATTGATTTTATATGTATATCTTTCTAATTAATATATTTAATTCATATTTATTAATATTTCTTAACAAACCCACACTGCAGTGTGTTATTGTATTAAATAATACAGAGAAAACAAGTAATTGGTTGAATTTATTATGTAGGCAGGTGCGTTAGTAATTTCTAGTATCTTAGCTTGTTTAAAAAAAAATCCGATTGAATAAGATGTTTTCTTGAATATTTAGAGTTTTTTTTAAATATTCTTATATCTGTAAAAGACATATAACTGGATCATATTTTTAACGATTCATTAATTATTCATAATGAAGACGGAAGTAACCAAATAATTGAGAGGCAGTTAACTTAGTGATCCATGTATTATATTTATAATTTATCAAAGAAAGGTGATCAACATCACGGAAAGAAATACATAATTATGATATCGTAACATTGCTATTTTTTTTATTTAAACACAAGCAGACAGAAAGAAGTTTTTTACAATCCCAATGTCTTCAAATAGAGGCGTAGATAATGACACACAGCAAAAAATTTCAATGAAAGTTAACGAGTTGATCGCATGGCTCACCAGTCGCGCACTCCAACCTTCAGTGCGACTGCAGTGATAAAATGATAAGTAATGGTATGTTATTCTAAGAACCACGAGGCATGCTGAGGGTGGGGCAAGCCCGGGCCCGAGTCCAGACGCTGCACATACGTAGGGCCATGGAAAAGGAAGTAAGTGAAGTGTTATCTCAGCCTGCGAGGGAGCTGCCCCGAAGTGGGGCCGAGCCCAGTAATAGTGCACACAATCAAAGCTATATCACTTTTCCAATACGCGAAGCAATTATCATTATTGCTGTAGGAAATTGATATAAATGCAGCGGAAGCCTGGCTTCTTTAACGATATTTAATTTTTATTTTTATTTTATTTATATAAAAACGATATTTCTGTAATGCTGTCAGTAATTCTGGTTTTTGCCTCATTCGCATTGAATTAACTTCTCATGATAGCTTTAGTTGTGCCACGCCATCCGCAGAACGTACTCTCCGACAACGATAGTTCTTCATTCGGATTCAAGAGAACGGTGATCGCGAGATAATATATAAAATTAATTCAAGGAAACAAATTAAATAATGTTATAAATTATTATAATTTTAAATGATATAAATTTGACTAAATAAACTTTCCTGTTAATCTATGCCGAAAGCTACCAATCATGCTATAAATTGATCTGATTAAATGCTAGATGCACGCGAAAACAGATATGACGATAAATGTGTATGTATAAGTATTTGTGAAGTAGGTACATCGGTTATATAACTCGTATAAAATGGAAACATTTATGTAACTGAACCATAAAACGTGCTTAGAAGAAAAAATACCACTTGCCAAAAAACTCGTTAAAAGCACGATTCACTTTCAGATATCTTTACTTTTATAGGATTTTTTTTACAAAAGTTTAATTTGAACGGATTGAAATGGAAGACAGATAAATATCGCACAGCCGAAATGTTGCGGGTCTCGGAGGGGGTTTAATAAGCCGGACAGAGCTGGAGGCACGATCACCTTCTTCCTCGGAAGGTTTTTTCTTCACTTTGGTTTGTTAATCGTTTTATGATTGATAGCCTTCTGGGAGAACGTTCCGACGCGGCCGAGCCGTCTAGATCATAATTACAATGATATTTTAAACAGCCGGTTTCTTGAAGTGTGGCACTTCGTATCCTCGGCCTGCTCAGATGATAATCCCTCCAATAGCGGATAACCTGTGTTGGATCAGATACATCATGTTATTTGAATTTTTTTAAACTATTATTTGGCTGCGTGGAGTCGTTTTATATAAAATAAAATACTATAAACTTCTTAACTGATCCGTTCACTGGTTCGTAATCAGCAGTTTTGCGTATGCAGAGGAATTTAATCAATAACTTTTAAAATGAATAAAACAAAATTATATGATGAAGTGAACGATAATAATTAAATAAAAACCGTTGCGAAATTGTGTTCTTGGGTATTCGATACATAATACATACTAGACTAACTACCCTTAAATTACAAAAAAAAAAAATGTTTGATGACCAATTATATCGTAAATTATTAAAATTCAAAACAAGTACTATTGAAAGATAATATAACTATGCAAATTACGACAAAAGATATGAAGTAACGATGCGCCAAGCGGTACTCCAGTCTGCAGAAGGGTTCTGCTTTTCCAAATTGTTGTTTCACGTACAAGGCCACTTATCTGCTTCAGGCGTGGAGAGGAAAGTGACTCCGGGAAGCTATCAAACGCCAATTGCTTCTGCTTGTGGATTCTGGGGGCATCCCATATCTCCTGCACTTAGTTGTGGGTCGAGAAGGGGGGATGTCTCGGTCGGATCAGTCCGATTTACGTCGAAAATAGTCGAACTCGACGAAAGGAAACTCGAAGACGGTGCGGGAGAATTCAGCTTATTCCAAAGACAAATATTTGGTACTCGTCCGTTTTAAAAAAAAGCTTTTGACAGTAACTTGTAATTTTGAGCAGAAGTTCAGCATCAGACTAGTGTATTTTAAATTCTCGGTTTAAATACGGGATAATGTATTTACGACAGACATTATGGTCTAGAGGTGAAGCTTATTCGGATAATTGTGTTTCTTCATTCGGATAATTGGATTAATTGATTTAAGAATCACGGCTGCTAAATAAGAAGACCTTTTCTGATAAAACATCGACGCATTCAATCGCTAAATTGATTCTCGTGTATTGCGAGATTAAAAGTAATAAAATTATCAGTAATTATTACGTAATCAATATAAAATAAACAAATCATAATAAAAATGTATATACTATGCATTCAATAATTTCTCAACGTTTTGGTGTTCTTCAAGTCCCTTTCGTTAATTCTGACCCTTCTTTAAACTGTATGTGTATTAAGAGACAGAGACACATTTTGATTGGATAGACGATGTACACAGGTGGAGAAGCAATGGCTGTTTATAGGTGCACGTCCTAGTTGGTAATGGTTACCTATAACATGCTAGCCCAAAGGAACGGGAATACTTAATGGATGATGAGATCAGCCGGCGGAGTGGACATTTCCTGAACGGAATAAGTCAAGAATATTCAGACAAAATATTCACCAATAGATTATATATATTTTCAAACAATTCAATACAATATTTTTAATATTCCTGCAAAAACATTGCAGGAATATTAAAAAATTTGCAAAATTTATAAACATAAAAACATATTTTTAAAATACAAATTAAATGTATTAATTAGAAAGATGTACATATAAAATCAATTTTATCGAAAAATATTACTGTTGCTACCGGGATTCGAACCTGGATCCCTTCCAATCCGGGGAACGTGCATTATCCGATTATGCTATACCAACACAGTGAATTGACGACAAATTTTCGAACCTATATGTTACACTTTTCAAATTAATACATCTATCGTTCCATTATTTGAAAGCCATCTTCTTTATTTTTACGGAATTTTTACGCCAGAATTAATAATTCATTTTTATTAAATTTTGGACACATTGATACAACTTATATATTATTAAGGAGAACAGTCTTATTGTGAAGTTGTAAGAAGGTGGCTTTCAAGTAATGGAACGATAGATGTATTAATTTGAAAAGTGTAACATATAGGTTCGAAAATTTGTCATGTCAATGTACTGTGGTGCTATAGCATAATCGGTTAATGCGCGTTCCCCAGATTGGAAGAGATCCAGGTTCGAATCCCGGTAGCAACAACAATATTTTTCGATAAAATTGATTTTATATCTACATCTTTCCAATTAATACATTTAATTTGTACTTTTGAAATTAGCAAAATTAACTTTGTGGTTAAAATTCATATTTTTATTTGTTAATTTTGTTTTATTAACCACTTATTGAGTTTAAATAGATTTACCGGTTTCGAAAAATACAATTTTCTTCTTCAGGATGTCAATACTAACTAAAAAAAACATATATTAGATTCTGGTAAAGAAACAATAATATATGTTTTTTTTTTAGTTAGTATTGACATCCTGAAGAAAATTGTATTTTACGAAACCGGTAGATGTATTTGAACTCAATAAGTGGTTAATAAAACAAAGTTAACAAATAAAAATATATATTTAATTTGTATTAAAAACATCACACACCTATGTTCTGAATAATTACAATTTCATAATAAGAATGTGTTCTCCTTAATAACATATTTTTTGTTGGTTAATTTTTAATATAAAAATCACGTGGTTTTGAATCAGAAATACACAAAAGTAGATTTCGTATTTCAGATTCAACGCAATATATTTACCAATATGATCATATGTATGATATAACAAATCGTTTTTTAAATAATAACGTTAAATGTTTTATCCAAAGTAACAGTTTTATTAGAACAGCTGACAATGTACTATTAGCTTTACCAGTACAAATAAAACCGATACATTCAGTAAAAATCGGTAGCCGATATTGTACCAGTTTTTATTTCATTTATTTAAATTATTTAAGATGTTAGTCTATTTTATTATGTATAATAGAATAAAAAAAAAACCACGAAAATGGTAATATTATTTAAATTCATTAATGCAGGACCGCAAGGATATTGTAAATTTATGTTTTTATAAGGATTTAGATATTTATCTACCATTAATTTATTTCCTAACCATTAAAGTTTTCTCGTTTTGTTTGAATAAATAATAGGAACAAATAATATTTATGAAATGATTGATAATTCACGAAATCTCTCACAAGAGGAAAAAACTTTAATTATTTTAATAATAGACGTATATACGAAATACGCATAAAGTTGATATTCTTGCTATTTTCAAATTAAGCTAAGTGTTTGTGCTATGAAAATAAGACCAACTTGATGGTCTCCCGGGACCGGTACACAACCGGGCGAACAAACGGTTAAACGATTAAACTACTTTCTAATTATTGTAGTTTTGATGTTGATAAAAATCTAATGGATTGAAATAAACGGTAAACATGCTGAGGAGCTTCTAACAAAAAATTTGAAAATATCAGAATTTTTTTATACAGTGATATCAATTTCGTTCAATAATATCACGAGTTGAGTATCAGCACTACATTTTATGTTCGTATTTTATGGGAGACCATTACTGGTCAGAATCATAACTCACTTCTTCTAATAAGGCCGGCGAGATATAATATATTATTGCTAGTAAATAATATATTATCATCATATTGAATTAAAAAATATATTCAATCGTATTCAAATACGCAGCAATTTATTTAATTTAGAAAATCAACTGGACCATTACGACTTTAACCATATTAAATATTAAGGAGAACACATTCTTATTGTGAAGTTGTAATTATTCAGAACATAGGTATGTGATGTTTTAAATACTAATTTAATGTATTAATTATAAATATATACATATAAAATCAATTTTGTCGTTATAATACAATTGGTAGTGTACTTCCCCGGATTGGAAATAGAGATCCAGAATCAAACCCCGGTAGCGCAAAAAATAATATTTATCGACAAAATTGATTTTATATGTATATATTTATAATTAATACATTAAATTAGTATTTAAAACATCACAGACCTATGTTCTGAATAATTACAACTTCACAATAAGAATATGTTCTCCATAATAATATAATTTGTATCAATGTGTCCAAAATTTAATAAAAAATGAATTGATAATTCTGGCGTCTGCAGTCGGTTTACTCAAAGGTATTTGTGATTCCGTAAAAATAATGTAGATGGCTTTTAAAAATAAAGGAACGATAGATGTATTAATTTGAAAAAGTGTAACATATAGGTTCGAAAATTTGTTATGAAAAATACTGGCGTTATAACACAATTGGTAGTGTACTTCCCCGGATTGGAAATAAAGATCTAGGTTCGAATCCCGGTAGCGCAAAAAATAATATTTTTGACAAAATTGTTTTTATATATATATTTATAATTAATACATTAAATTAGTATTTCAAATATTAAATATATTTTACTTATTAAATATAATATTAGGCTTTCCACAAATATGAGAAAATTAAGTTGAATATATAAAAGAAATATATACACGATAAAGAAATAAAATAATGTTGGTATATTGTAAATATACAGTCGATGTTTACACGACAGAATTGGACAGCTGATAAGCTACATACTTTAATTGTACCCCCGAACATTTATGCTAATTCTCTAGATATTAAAAAAAAAGTATTTTATACATATAACTAATATATTATTATTTTAAAATTATATAATGTATAATAGATATAAAACAACCAACAATTTAATATATAATTTGGAAACTGCCCGAATACATGAACCTGCCTAGTCCGGTCAGCAACCAGTCGTGTATTACAACATATTTATAACTTGATTTGATTTTATTATTAATAATAATAGGAGGAAAGAATTCTACTTGTCAATATGAAGCAATCAATAAAAATCGTTTACATGTGAAACATGTGCCTCTAATGTAGAGAGCAATCAGAAGCGTGGCTATCCAACATTCTAACATAATCATTATACAAGAGCTACATTAATAATTCACTAGTTCGTCGAATCTTTATTAAATAACACCACAACAGCACGAAAAAAACTGACTACTTTAACACAGACTTCAGTCTTGTAAAGTAGCCGGAACAACGCTGTATATATCAAAGTCTACTCCATCCCACACAATAAACTACGAGTATTTAATTGCAATATAATCGTATCTTATGTTTATCATGTTATATTATAATATATTCACCTCCGTTACAACAAACATATATATGTCAATAAAGTCTAAATAAATAAATGTATAAAGTAATCATATATATCCCATGTAATAGGTTTAATCTTCGGATTTCACATCAATTTTAAAGGATTTGAAAGAATGCATTAATAACAATGTTAATGAATAAATGATTTAGTTTCTACGACCTCATTCTTTGAGCGTTGAAAATGTTCTCCGTTGAACACAAATAATTCAGTTTAATTACATGTATAAATGTGTCAGTATTTTAAACAGCAATAACTCATCCTTCCTTAACCTTTATCATAATTAATTTAAGGGCGGGCCGGACGGGCGCAGCCCCCGGGCTGCTGGGACCGCTAGGACTGCTGGAGCGATACCTGCTCATGAATGTTTGAAAAATTCGAATGAAATATCATTTATTATATTTTTTCTTCTTTGAACTTAATCGACAATTCTTACATATTTTGTTGGGATTACACAGCAATTACATTTTTCATTATTGCTGAACCTTAGCGAATAATAAATTAATACACAAAACAAAATTCTTTAATATTTCTTACATAAATACTTATGAATGAAAAAGTTTTAAGGTGTAAATAAACAGAGCAGTGGTATTAATACCAAATTAAATAGTCTCAGTAGAATAATTATTATGTAGAATTCAATAAAATAGTGGTTTACATCGAATTTCGTTCGTATACTGATTTCTGAATCTGAGAAAATTATGTTTCATATCCAAATTACCTCTAATTTTTGTATCAGTGTGAGAGCAAAAAAATCGCGTAAAGTCGAGAGAAAATGTAGATAATTATTACCTTACCGATACAAGGTTATTTATTTGAATCTGTATATATAGGTACAGAGTAATAATAAGAAGGTGAATAACTGATATTTACACATGTTATTCCATAAAACTGATATTTCTGAAGAGTTTAATTAGAAGTTAATAATTATTCATTTTGTGTGTGTTTTGTTAAAATTTGGGTGTGAGTTATATTTTTCTTTATCAAAAGAATGCAACCTAACCTCACTTGGCTAAAAAAAATACACTTGTAACCACCATGAATTCATATAATGGTAGGCAGAGAGAGTAGAACGCTATACATCTCTATTTCGATTCTTCGGTATTTAAAATCTGAGAGAGGACAAGGTTCTCACATAAATCCTCAGAATTTTTTATATCAAGCTACGCCAGATTTACCTGTAAAATTAACGTTCGTGTGGGAAAAAAAACATTTTTTTATAATAATTTATAATGAACCGGATAACAATAAATACACTTGTTTATTCTTTATACTTGTTCATCTTCATTAGAGTTTAAATAAATTAACCGACCTTTTACAATTTATAATGAACCCGGTAACTGTACCACTTGTTCTTTATCTTGTTTACATTCGTCTGATTAAAAATAAATTGAAAAGCCTTTTAGATTAATTTATAACGAACCCCGTTGCTGTACGTTGTTCACTTTCTAATAAAGAATAATTATCCAAATCTTTTACAATTTATAAGCGCCACGATATATTAAATTTTGGTTTGCCGTTCTACCAAAAATGGTTATTATGAACTTTAAAAAATCATCTAGTTTAACGTGGCGTACGGAGTGTGCAGAAAAGCATTACATCATCAACTCGAGGAGTCACGTGGCGAAAATAATTTTACCTTATTGGATGGAAAACCAATCGGCAAATGGTGCTCCTTGTTGAATTTCAATTTTACGTGAAAAAAAACATTAAAACCATTTTCTAGTAATATTCAAGTGTTTTCTAGCTGACGTCGAAAAGTTTTCCTTATGTGAAGTATTTAGTCATTCCAAATAGGATATTATAACGAACAGATGTTATTTTAAATTTTCGGATTTGAATATGTTTCTAACAAACGGAAGATTTACGTTTTCATTTAAAAATTTAATTAGGAAAACACATTCTTATTGTGAATTTGTAATTATTCAGAACATAGGTCTGTGATATTTTAAATATGAATTAAATATATTAATTAGAAATATATACATATAAAATCAATTTTATCGAAAAACATCGCTTTGGAAAGAGATCCAGGTTCGAATTCCGGTGGCGCAATTACAATATTTTTCGATAAAATTGATTTTATATGTATATCTATCTAATTAATATATTTAATTCATATTTATAAATTTAATTAATTTATGAACTCCTTTAAATTATATTTTTGTCCTTGATACCTCAACAGATCTACGATGCCAACCTCAAAGATCTGTTGTGGTGACAACGCAATATCTATTCTATAATTATTATCTTTTTGATTTATAAAGAGGAGTAAAATGAACAAAATAAGAAAATTTTATATTGAGAACGTTGAAGTGACTTTTTACTCACATTGTTATTTTTTATATCATAACAATATTATAAAATAAATAGGTTCCGTAGAATGAAACCCTATTAGTTTTATTATTATTTTGGTCAATTACTACAAATTGATGTGCACAATTCATAATTGAAACATGCATACATATATATATATATTCAATTCTTAGAATAAAAATCTTAACAATGATTTATGAACGTTAGAACTATTTAAACAAGCGATTTGTTATCCTCTTAAGCACAGGGTTAGAAACATATGATGTATGATGCAATGAATACGTCGGGGTATAACGTATCATTGAATAAATTCTTTCGTGCAATTCTCCTTCCGTCGAAGCGCTTTCTAATAATTTATGTTAGATAAAACGTGTTAAGCTATTTTACTTCATTGGCATATTATAATTTCACATCTCCACGAACAATCTGCGCGGGTAATTACTTTCACAAACTGCAGTTCCAGTGCTATAATGTGAGCAGATTATTCCTAGATAAGACTAGGTGCAAAAATAATTAATGTTATTAGTGTATTTTCGCCTCTAAGCTATAATCTAATAGATAAGCACGAAGTAAAGGCTCTTTTTTAAACTTTAAAGGAATTTAATATATAATATGTAAATATTTTAAAATTAAAATGCTCATATTGATATATTATTAAACGTTACGCATTATATAAAAAAAAGACGCACTGGGTATGTATGTAACTGAACTTTTGATAATTAAATAATACAATTTTGTTGAAAAATTTATTACATCGGACTCTAAATATTTTTCCAGAA
The DNA here is from genome assembly GCA_031772225.1 of Eubasilissa splendida. NCBI lineage: Eukaryota > Metazoa > Arthropoda > Insecta > Trichoptera > Phryganeidae > Eubasilissa > Eubasilissa splendida. The sequence goes on along the minus strand of CM062848.1, from coordinate 17,621,750 downwards.
TTATTCATTTCTGTCTTCAGCGCTGTCCTACTAGCGACCCGCGAATTATTCTAAATTTTTACATAAAATTTTAAATAAATATAAATGTGTTTATTTGGCCAAAACACACAAGCACTACAACTACGACCACAATTTCAATTAAATACCTTGATTCTGATCGTTTTTATTATTTTTGTCGTATAAATAAAATAACTTTTTACGTGACACGAACCGACTTTTCAATTACCTACTTTTTTGTCTCGCAAAATGTTTGCGAAAGAAAAAAATGGCCCACAGGCTAAGATAAGTTGGACAGCGCTGATCTGATAGATTATTTAGATCACGCAAGCGACAATCTTTACATCAAACAAATTCTGACAAAGTTTTACGAAAGATTTATTCTTTGCATTTTTAGAGACGTACTTACTTTTAAGTATAAGTATCAAAGGACGATACGTTCTTATGTATCAAAAATCACCAATAAAAAGTAAATTAGATATGATCAGTAAATATAGGTATAGATATTTGGATGAAAATATAGCAATAACTGCCGAACAGGTTTATAAGTAAAAACAGAGAAACATCGCAAAAGCAAGGTGGTAGCTTTCCAGTGGAAAAAATAGACGTTTCACTGAAGTTTAATGTTATGAAGTCTCGCGGGGATTATCATGGCTGACATAGCTCAGTTGGATAGAACAGTCCAACGGCAATAAAAATGTCTCGGGGAACACATCAGTTTTTTCTAATGATTTGTTCTTTACATTTTATTCAGTAAGAAACTTACTAAAATATTTTCTCAAATTTCAAGAATGACAAAAAAAGATATTGTATTTTATACAACAACATCCAACCGCATTGATTTTTTAAAAATATAAATATAGATTAGTCCAGAATGCAGTAAATAAATATAAATAAAGAATATGACAAATAAATTGTCTAAGATATAATCTGTATTAACAACATATATTTACATAATATGTAAAGCTTTTTTAAAAATTTGTATTTCTATCGGTAAATATTCTAGTAATCTGGATATAAAACTTTTTTTTAAATTTGTATTTCTATCGGTAAATATTCTAGTAATCTGGTAATGTATCATTTTTCCCTAATGTGCCGTTTTCTTTTTTGTAAACGACAAACTCTTTCTTATACTAATTACGGCTCTTTTTAGAGAACCAACAGATACAAAACAAATTAAATAGCAAAATTAACATACTATGTATGCGTGTGTATGAAGAATCATAAATAATTATTATTGTGGATGTGTATCTATTTGTGTTTGCATATTTCATCAGTTGAGGAGACATATACTTGAAGTAGGCGCCAGGCGATGCATCTCCATGATGTAGCCATCAGATTGGGCTCAGATCAAGCTTGATATATAAATGCTGGCGCTGGTGTGAGATTTGAAGCTGAAAATTAGATTCGTAGATTCCGCCAAAGCCGTGAGATAAAGAGGCACAGTGAGCTGTGCTCCGAGGCTTCCGATTTTCTCGGTAAATGCGAATAGGAAACTGTTTCGCCGAGATCATTATTTGATACAGCAAACGTTAAGGCTGCCACGCAACGCCCCGCCGCGGCCCAAGGGTTGCGGTGTGCTCGAGACGGATTGTGGCGAACGATAATTCTCCGATTAAACACGAGTCATGTTTGAGAATAAATTATAAAATGAAATACATAAATTAGAACGTCGATATTTTATTATTTGTTAAAAAAAACTTTTTATAATTCCAAGCACCCAATTAACTTAAGAAATATCGCACACCTAGATTAAAACTAAAACAACTCATAAAGTCATTTTTCAGTAGATAAAAAAATAAAAACATTTTTCTCCATTTTTTGTTACTAAAGTTATAAAACTAAATAACATTTTGGGCCATAAATGTATCCTAAAATAACACTGAAGACGAACTGAGGCTAAGTTAGTTGCGTATAAAACAGAGTATCCGAATACAATAACAACTCAAAATTCTTGTTTTTTTTGAGTTGTCTTACTTTTGATCTAGGTGTGCGATATGTCGAATGTTTCACGCAGTTTTAAAATATCTTATCATATATATTGTTCACATCGTATGTTATACTCGAGCCCCATCCGAGATGATATATCACTATTATCTGAACTTTTCATCCCCGCTATTAACCCGCTTTTTTAGCTGTTACCTACCGCAATTAAGGTTTTTGAGGATTTCACGGCCATTTGAAATAGCTTAAAGGCAACCATTTAACAGATAAAAAAAAAGATAAAGATCTCACAATACTTTGCTAAGGTTAACCTTGGCAGTGAAAGTACTTTAATAAAAAAATTATTATATAAATTAATCAATTAATATAAATTATATTATTATATTAATTGGTTATTTTAAACGCTTCGAGTCTTTTCTCTGATAAACAATATATCAAGATGTTAAGAATTTTATATATATAATATTTTTTAAATAGAAGATAGACGGAAGAAATCACAAAATACGTTTTCTGGAGTTTTAAACGCATTATCAGTTATGTATGGAAAAATCTATTACATATTTCACGATACAGTTCAAAAGAAACGGAAGGATCGATTTTAATCAAAACGGAAGGAAGCGCCTCAGCTCTCTTTAGGAAGTGAATAAATGCACCAGCGAGTCACATGCAGCCAGCCGCCCGTCGCGCTATTAGACTCAAAAGGGAGGCGGCTCGGCTGAAGGCGGGAACACGTATATCAGACGGAATTCTCACTTCGCCGGTTTCCAATTTGTGGTGCAGTTCCTTCTTCACCTTTGCTCCCCGCCCGACCTGTCCCCGTGGCCTCGAAGACTCTCGGACGAGACTGAAAACCCTCTCATCGGAGTAACGCCTTTGAACATATTATATCAATGTACACCATCCGGCAAAGCACTTGATCAACGTCACGTGCCAAAAGTAAAAAATAATACTATTTATTCAAATAATTATTGGTGATATTATTATTTATTTACATTAGACATTTTAACGAAAAGTATTGATACTCTCGATTTATAAAATTAATTACAAACTGTATAAATGCACCTTCCCCGGTTTGGAAAGAGATCCAGGTTAGAATCCCGGTGGCGCAACAACAATATTTTTCGATAAAATTGATTTTATATGTATATCTTTATAATTAATATATGCTTTCAACTAAATATGTTTTATGTATATTTTTCTAGTTGATTAATTTATTTTGTACCAAATATCACAAAACTATGTTCCGAAAATGCAACTTCACAATAAACGTGTATTTTCCTCAATGTATATAAGTTGTATTAAAGTTTACAAATTTGATAAAATGAATTAATTAGTTTAATTCTGGCGTCTATTATCGTACTTTGCACAAAAGCATTTGAGATTCACCGTGATATAAAGTTGATTGCTTTTAATATTTGGAACAGTAGATGTATCAATTAAAAATATTATAGAATATACGTTCAAAAATTTGTCGAAAATGTATTCGAGTACTATAGCGAAAGTGGAGAACGCGCTTCCACGGATAGGAAGAGGTCCAGGTTTGTATCCCGGTAGCAACTAATATTTTTTCGATAGATACTTCTTTTTCTTCTAGTTGATTAATTTAATTTGTATGATTTTTTTACAAAAATTCTCTATTTCGTGAATACGAAATCGCAACTAGAGAATTATTTAACCGTTAGAATGTTCAGTTTGATTTAAAAATCAAGCTAAACCATTAGTAATACGGCGATGGCCGTGAAGAAAATAAGAGTTCTTATATACTATTTAACATTTTTTCGGGTAATTTTATTTATCTCCTTTCAAAACGGTTTTTGATGCGAGTTAGATTCATCAACACGTGTGGTTTGCGTGTACGTGAACATCGATTATGCAACGTTAACCGCACAAACCTCATTACTGATGTATGCAAATTCAATCAATCTACACCGGCATGTAAATTGAGGTTTTATGTTTGTGAATATGAGATGTGAAAACATAAATCTCAATCGATATTTATGTAAATGGATCGCTTTCTTTGCACAGGGGGCCTTGCGGTCGAAATGTTTTACAGTCTTCATGGCAGAAATGTTTAACGTACACTACTATCGTCCATTTCGCAAAAATAATTTCAAAAAAATTTCCCTTTTTAAGGATGTTTAACTTTTAAAATATAATTAATGCTTATTATTAGATTCGTTAATTAGTTCGCACGTTTAATTAATTTGTTTATTAAAATTATAATATATTTTATTTCTTAAACTGTATTTTTCTCAATTAAAAAGAAATCTACTGAGATTAAAGATTTATTTATATGTATTAGCGATCCGTTATATTTGATAACAGCTAACGTAGCAAAGTAACGGTCGGTAGAGTAATACATGAAGATTTTTAGTATAGTAGAAGAGCGAAAACATCTGGTAATAAAATATAAAATTATCGATATATTAATTGTAGGATATAAAGACAATGGCTTTTATATGCCACGACAAGACATAAGATCCTCGCATGTATTTTACGCACCGATCAATATTTTTAAATCATCATCATAGACCAACTATTTTTAAATCCTAGGTATTTATCATCATCATCATGTCTCCCACTTCTATAAATTGTTATTCGCTGCCACGTATTTCCGCAGAGTTTGATGATTTCATCATTTCCATCTCCCGATTCCCTTCGGGTACCACTAGATGACCGCGTTCATCTAACGATTATCCGCCTTACGAGCGATGTGGCCCAATGCCATTTTCTTATCTCGGCATATTCAATTATATCAACTACTCATTAAGTTATTTTAAATTTTTGCACGTCCTTTTATTAGGCGTCCGTGTTTCGCAGCCATAGTGAGCACTGGAAGTATGCATATTAGGTTACCTACACAGATGATTGCTATGTGAATAAAATACATACTTCTATAACAACCGCAGACTACCAAATATGAAACATGAACTAACCCAAGTGATCATTTTGGTATCACTTACGCAATCAAATAGCTCAACGACTTTTTTTAAATATACGATTCGATTGGAACGAAAATTTAAAAGCTGATAATATAATAAGCATTAATATCAAAAATATGCCTTGTTAACACAAAGATTTAATTTTCAAAGAGTAAATATCTTTACTGTTGCATGAATGTGTCATAAATTATCGGATTTATGTTTCCACAAAGAATGTTTGTGGAATGCTCCTCGGCCCGCAATTAATGTTCCAAACCCCTCTCCTATGAATATAATAATTTAATTCGATACAAAAAGTAAGTATTATGTACCTGTAAAATATTAATTATATTATTATGTAATACGTTTAGACATAAATGGGCGATCATATAAAATTGCATCCCAATCGAAAAGCAAATTTCTAAAAAAGTTTATTTTTGGGATCTTCGTGAAAAACATTAAACATTCTTAATTTCCAAATCAGTAAATATTTAACCATCGTGAAGGATATGTCTACTATGCATATAGACATGAGGCTCTCATTTATCAAGACGACCCCCACCCGCGCATGCTCTCTTTATCCAAGATAAATGAGTGTATTTTTTATCACCCCTTTAGACCAAAGCAAGGACCTATTTACGTCCCGTTGAACCTTCAGCTGGCCGTGAAGAAGGGCCCAGGATATTATCAAAGTTCTAGAGAGGCAACAAGATTTGTTTGGCACCCGCAGAGAGTTATGGACCGGGCGGAATCCCGTAAGTCCCAGAATGGCAGCGTCCTAATTACACCAGCGAAGAAGAAACAGAATGTAATACAATTAGCTGTAAGGCTGCAAAGGAATCGCCAGATGGGAAGGAGGACTAATCCAAGGGTTGAAGATTGCAAACCATTAGGTCAGCAAACAGAAGAATAAAAACGAAGCAATATAAATGAATTAAAAATGTTGTTTCGTTTTGTTAGATATTTGCTATGTTACGACTTTAAGTTCTCTCGATCTTGTACACTCATCGAATAAAATAAATAAATATATTGGCTCTGATGTTAATATACATTTAAATAATTAATATATATAAAACCCTGATGTCTTTTTGTTTATCCCATGATAAAACTGAATAAAAAAATGAATTTGAAATGTGGAAGAAGGTTCTGAAATCAGAAATTAGAAAATTGGAACATTGCAATGCTGCCGTGCTGTAGGTTATCTAAATTAACAGTAATGTTTTATTTAATTGAATCATTTATTTCATAACGGTTTACGAAATTAAAACGTCAAACTATTTTTCTTGACATTTCGTAAGACGTTAGAGAGAGATAGCAAAAATGGAAAGCTAGACAAAGCAACGATATTTGAAATATACTGTGTAGGGAAAGTGTCGATATAATGGTAAATGAAAGATGGAAACAAACTCAACTTTTTCAAACGATTTTGGCTATTAAAGTGGTTGTAGTATTTACAGGATTTATTAGATCAAATAAGCTTGTCAATAATGATGATAATTGCATATTTTTTATTTTAAAGTCTATTTCAACAGTTTCAGTTTTTTCAACATACCCATATGTAAAATAAGTCAGTATTTTGGCCGCAATTTAATTATACATTTATTTTTATTTGATGATGCTCATATATATTTTGTAATTCTATCCGGCTCCCGTGACCCGAAAGAATTTGAAAAAGAAAATTTCACATTCACGATTATGTAGAACTCAAATATGCGACCAGGTCTGAATAGCCAGGACACATTAGGATTTTCATATTCGTCGCACGTCCTTTTTTAAAAGTGCTGTAATTTATGATAAAGTGTGTGATCTTAATTGAGCAGGAGCGGATTATTGAGTTCAGTATTAGATTCAACCGTATATTGTGTTCATTTTTCAATATACATAGTCAAACATCACAAACACATGTATTTTTCTTGGCTTTTTAGACTCTTATCGGTTATTAAAATCAGAATATGTGAATAACTCTTTTTTTCAACTATGTTTTAAGAACAAGCAATTATAGTGGCACCGAATCTTTTTATGTACCTACATAATTCCTTATGTGACTCCCAGCAGCATGAGGCCAGTGATTACCCTGATAAATCTCGGATTGCAGACGTCGGCCGCCGCTTTCTTTTCTTTACAATGTTGTGTTTAATATTGCTCCGATCTTGGTCAAACGGTACCGCATTAGTTTGTTCAATTTCATCGGTCGCGCCAGCTGCCACCAGAGATTTTTTTTACAATTTAGCTCGTTCTTCTTAAAGATACGCAGTTTTAATTTAAACTAAATGTTGTACTGTATTAAAAATCGATGTTAATGTACTCTTAACACACGTTAATAAACAATTAACTTCTGACAACTAAAATTAGTAGTCGCAGATCACGCGTCGGTATTATCGCTAATGTCATGAACAGTGGTCAGCGTGTGGCTTTACTCGCATTCAGTGGCGTAACTATGCTAATGCGGCGCATTGGGGTCCACGTTTGATAGGAACCAAAAGTTTGCTCCCTACAATGCATTCAGCATCGATATTTTTACGACTATCGTTATCTTTCCCAGTGTTAATATGGAATAATTATATCTAAAATCCACCACAGCTAGAAGTAGAACTGTAAAATTTTAAAAATTGTTACTCACGTATATTACGAAGGCGTGTGAAAACATTGTCAATATAATTTCGGTCTGATACTTGCAAACTAAATGATTGCATAATTACTTGTAAACTATGCGCGTCTCAACACAGAATTTTCTAGTGAGACGGGCACAGTCCAAACATATTATACATATTTTTTATGTAGTTTCTAATAAATAAATAAATACAGTACCAGTGCCCCGTTAATATGTTGGGTTAGGGACCAGACCATAGCTGTAAAATGAATATTGCATAAAAGTGTCTAAAAACACTTATGTATTTATTTTCATAAAACATTAATTTAGTTTTTACTATTTAAAGAATAAACCACTAATATTCGTATGTCAATACAATACTTATTAAGTAGGCCCTTATTCCATTCTGCATTGGGGTCCAATTTTGGTAGTTACGCCACTGCTCGCATTGACCGGTGCTTATAAGACTGTCTCAACGGTCGCTCTCCCGATAATTGCTTGTGTTCTCCCTGCAGACCTAGAGAGTATAGAAACGTGGGTTCGACGTCATCTGAGGAAGCGTCTAGAGGTGGAATACCTTGGTTCCACCTTCAGACCCTCGGACGGCCTATTTAGGGATCAGGTTGCACAACTGCATTTTAAAACTCTTGAAAGGTGACAAGAAAGGTGGGATTCAGCTGCGCAAGGGATATGAACGCATACCTTTCTCCCCTACGTTTTAGACCTCCAGTGCTAACTCACTGAGTGGTCATTGGACATGGACAGTTTCTAAGTCGGCTTTTTGACGGTGTTCGGTTGAAGCAGACGCTAGTACATATTTTGTACGTTTAATAGGTAAGTATATATATTAAGCGCGCATCTTTCACCTCGTAATGATAACTTATTAAAAAATGAATGGACCTTCACTGGGGTGTGAATCTCAAGATGGGAAATGCTGGGTAGACCAGCTGACGGTCCGAGATATAGGTTAGAGTGACCTAACACGTGTTTCTCTTTCTTCCGCCTAGGGAGCCACCCCGATGTTTGCCTTCTATGATACTGTCACTTAACTATTTATGCAGTATAATTAGATAATGTATGTATCGTAGCTCATAATGCATAATACTTACATACACACAATGATTGCTCCATGTTTCTTGATGTATCGATCTTTTGTATACTTTTATACGTAATTTGTTTATATCTCAGTGTGACATCTCGCTTGTTTTTGTACATCAAATAACTTTTATTTACTTAAATGCTCGGGAGTATATTTTTTTCACTTTTACTTTGTTGACTGGAACCTACACGTGAGTTCAAACTCTTAAAACGGCTCCGGGAAAAGGCGGGTCCTTTCGGGGACCCTGCCAAAAAAAAACCCCTAAAATTAGTGAATATTTTAAATGAAACGGATATTATAATCTAAATCTGTTATTGGATCAAGAATCAGTGCCTACTGTGATTAAACTAAATTATCGAGTTGAATGATCCATTTATGATGCCATAGTGATTCTAAGAATTAAAAATATAGCATGGCAGCTTACTAATTATTATTATCGAGAGTTTTCAGCCACGACACAAGGTCGGCTGCCCCGAAAGTAATCCCGAGCAAAGGATCTCTCCCGACGCAAGTGACCGTCGGTCGTTAGATAAACCAGTGAGGTCAGTCGTGATGGTTACATCCTTAATAATCGATGAACAAAATATTGGTCCACTTATCTCGAGGAATTTGAAATGGTCAAAAGCTTTGAATTTAATGAATGTACAAAGTCGTAATATTTAAACCGCTATAAATAAATAATTTGTTAATATCCCAAAATAATGAATAAATAATTAACAATATTTGAATATGTCCAAGAACACACAATTACTGGATTTTAACCTATAAAGGCACTGTTATTAAAGAAATAATAGATATCTCATAGAGACGAAAGTATTTTTTATTATATTTTAATGGAAAATATACGGATGTATGGGTAATTACAGGGATATATGAGGGACGATATGGGAATAGAAAGCAATGTTTACCCCCAAATTCACCCACTTCAGATATTGTGCTTCGTAGTATCAACATGTTTAACTATTATTTTATAAGTTAAAATTATTACGAATATATCCTCTGACCAAATCATTAAGAATATAAGTAATTATGCTTTTCTTCAATATTTTTTTACAGTATTTCATACATATTACATTACATATTTTGTGCTAAACTGCATAACAGTTTTACGGCAAGGATTACACGTCAATTAAAGAAATTAACATAGTAAATGAAAGATAAAGTACGTACATAAAAATTAAAATAATTAAGTAACATAATAAAAGTAAATTAAAATTTTATCAGCAACATTTAAAAAAAAATGTAATACTATAGAAAAATCAAATAATTAGATAAGACTGTGTTTGACAATGTGTCTAATCCAGTGGTCTGTAATATGTTTATTGTTCTATGTTTGTAGAGGACTACGCGCGCCTCACAATACCTGCCCGTTCAGCCAGGCGCTCTACAGCCATACCATTCCGCCAAGTACCGACAGAAATTTAAATAACAATACATCGCAATGTAACAACTCCGAGAAGCCCGCTTGAAGCAACCACTTCTCTCTCAGCCGCCTTCTTGGACCCGTTTCCAGTGAGCACTCCTAGTCATCAACATTATCTGTAATTTAATTTCAACCTGTGTACTTTTTAATTGTTCATCAACCTGCAATAAAATGTCACCAATTGTAAGTATATGTTTTATTTCGTACACCCGCTCTAGCCACAGGTCATCCACACACACACACACACACACACACACACACACTCTGCGACATTCATATACACGCAGTGAGATCTGGGGAGCTACAGTCAACAAAATATAACCAAATACTTTCTTGCCCATCATTATAAGTATAGGTATTATAACCTTTTGCAGAACATTATTTGCGAGCTGTAATGTAAGGTTTATTAACTGCTATCATCTAAATATATACAGCAGATGGTATCAAAACTGGCTGCTATACAAAGAGTTACAAAATAAACAATTTTAGGTATTTCACTGAGAAAAATCAACAGTAGATAAGAACAATAACATTATTTCCAAGAAGACCGTCCGGCTGAAGTGGGACTTCGCTGATCATGTATCGAGGGTCGCGGACGAAAGATAGACCTGGAGAATCCTGCAGAAGTTGACAAGGTCGGGTCGGATGATAGTCTAAAGAGGAATGCTGCCCTTGCATGGATGCAAACGGCGCAAGATACGAGATATTATTTCATTGTTAGATTTGTTAGAAATGTGAATAAATATTACTCAGGATAAGATTGTGGCGATATCAACATACGCGATCCTTTGCGGGTCGTTGATACATCAAATTTACAACTGTCGAAGATGGTCAAAGACAATCTCGCCTCTCAGTGTGGCAAAGCGAATAATCATGAAATGTGCACTATTTTCTGCTCTGTCTATGGGTTTATTCACCCTGCGTTCGAGACCTGTCACTTTCGTTATGAATTTTTTTCGGATTATGTGCTAATGTATATTAAACAACAAGATCATCATCGGACGAACACTCGTCACTAAAATAGCCGGATATTGAATGATTAATTGCCGTATACTGCAACTTTCAAAGTATCAATATGACAGATGACTTTTGAAACAGCTGTGAAAAGTCCGCCATATTTAACTATCGATTCTCGTTTGAACTATAGTAGAGTACGGAGAGTAGAAAGAGTTTACTACGGGATGTACATTCGAGAAGAAAATATTATTTTACCGACGACCAAACAACCAGATTTCGCTATTTTTTAACTATAGTTAAAAGTTACTACTGATCACACAACCGGCCCTTAATGTAAGTAAAGTAAGTAAATAGATAAATAAGAATACTGTTTAATATTGCTCAAAGACAGAAATGGTTATATAATGAATTATTATTGATATTACAATAGCACTTTATTTGCATCGCTTTCAAACTTAGTTAACTGTTTTCTTCTAATCAACTAGCTCACTGAGAATTCAGACATTTGGAGAACGTGTATAAACAATTTTACTTATTAGTTCCGGGCTGTTGGGCCGCGATGGGGAATGGGTTGTCGGGGGTAGGCCTCCCTTCTTCCCCGTTCTCATCCCCTTCCCCCGGCCGTTTGACGATCGCCGAGCGGAAAGTCAGGTAAGGGATACAAATGCTTACAAGCACGATTAATGTTTAAAAAAGTAGAGAGAAATTGGATTAGAAATTTTCTGTAAATGTATTACGTATTTTACAAGAGTTTCTAGAAGGAATTTTTAAAGGGATAAAAAGAAAGTCGTGTAGATTATGGCAGCTTTTTCAAAAGTATAAATATTATTTTCAATATTTATACTGGGAACCTCGTATTTAATATTAAGAATTTATTAGAAAAATAGTATAAATTTTTGGTATGCGATTAAAGTAAATTACTCTCATCGTGTATTCATTATTATATACATATATTATATATAAAATGATGAAAAAGTGTCAATTTTATTTAGGTAAGTATTAGGATTGTATTTTTAATTGAATGTCATTTAAATTATCATGCCTTTGTGAAATAAGTTTTTTAATCATTTAATTAATAAGAGTGACGTAAATATTTAAAATAAAATTCTATGTATGGATTATTTTATAAAATGTAAAGTACATTTATATTAAAACGACAGTACAATACATATATAAATACAATTAAACATGATAATCTAACTCAGAGGGCGGCGAACATAGTTAATACGATTTTGAGGTAATAATATAAAATTTAATAGTATTTTTAACCATTTTATAGTTTATACTATTCAAACTGTATAATCCTGTAAATTATAAATACGTTTTTAAAGCTTTTAGTCCCATTATAAATATTTAAAAAAATCAAATATTTGTCGGATTTACAAAAAATCTGATGCCTTATTCACAAGAATTTTCCTATAAAACCCGGTGTTCGAATTTTAAATCAATGTGTACTCAACCGAACGATAGACCCCACGAAAATCATGTTTACAACTATATAATTCAAGCTAATGATACTTTTATATTCTTTATTTATCATATTTAACTTCAGAAAGAAAAGTCAACGAAAGATCAAAATATTTAAGAAAACAGAAGCCCGATCTCGGCAGGAGCATAAGGTTCATCACCGGGGGAATGAAGATATATTTCCCTCGGGAACATATTTTAAGTATATTAAACATGAAAGCATTGGCATGAAAGCCATTTCTAATAATAATACACAAAAAAGGTTGTATCATTACCCGCCGAAAGAAATATCCCCTTATTTTTTTCAAATAACGATATACTTATAGATTTTAATAAAAGCGGTGAAATAAAACCAATTGATTTTGAGATTTTCTTAGTCGAAGAATCGATGTAAAGTGAAGGCCGTACTTCGGCGCAGAAAACACGCTTGGTCTGTTGGAAGGTGCAGAGAAGCAGAAACACTGTTTTACTAGCGAAAATTCATTACTCAAAGCCGCCAACTTCTGCTATTCAATTACCAAGTTAACGTAAACTCCGCCGCAATAAGAACATTTATGCATTAAACTCGTTAAACTCGGCGATTTTAATTTCCATGGGAAGCTTGATACATTAATTTGTTCCGCGCCCTTGCGCCGCACTAGCAGAGATGCAGAGTGGTTGAGCTGAAAGGAGGTTTGCTATGAACACCAATGGGCCCGCTTTGGGCCTGAATGAGACTCGAATTATCTTAGATCTTGCACTAAATGCGCTTGCTCCGGCTGCGCTTCTCCGTGCCCGCGCTGAATGCGAGGACGGATGACGTTCGGGATGACGTTGTGTTTTATTTGCACTAGAGAGAGCATTACTTAAGATGTAAACAGGCAAAATACCCGGCCGTGTAGCCGAGCCATCTTTGCATCTTTCAATAGATTGTGCGCTCAACATTGCAAGTTATTTAAATTCTAAATGCGGATATTATTTGAATCCATAAACGTCCGTACATAATGGCCCTTGTCCACAGCGGTCGTTCATGAATCTTTGATTTCTGAGAGTCCGGGGATCTCATTTTAACAGGGATCGAAACAGATGCGATGATGATTCATTAAACGCTTCGCGCTGAATTCTGTATTGACCTTTGCCCGCTTTCGAGACGAATCTCCGAGAGAAATCTAATCCTTGGCCACAAGCTTTGAACTTTAAGTTTGTCAATCGATTGTTTTTAGCTTTGGGAAAAAATATGTAGAGGCGTTAGTTTTACAGTGGAAAATAAACGTGAATGTGGTTTGTTTGCCGACAGCATTTGGATAAGTAGTCGTGCGTTCTACGCCCCGTTGTCCTGAGCGGAAGATACTTGGGTGAGAAACCGATATTAAATATATGAAAGCCGTTTCTATAATATATACAGGATGTAACAGACCTAATCCACAATATTTTATGGGTGGATTCTTGGATATTTCGATTAATTGAAACATTTTATTGATTCTAAATTATATATTGAATACAATAAATTAACGGACATCGAATTCTGAGCGGCCAGATTATTTTTGTTAGATGATTTAGGGTCTGAAGCAATGATTATAATGCATACACTTTGCTAATATTTATTTCGTAGTATGTAGACTTAAAGCTTAACATGATTTTGTAAAATTTTCAAACAATAATATTTTTATACTTTTAAAATTAGCAATATTATCTTTGTGGTTAAAATTCATATTTTTATTTATTATCTTTGTTTTATTAACCACTAAATTGAGTTTAAATACATCTACCGGTTTCGAAAAATACCAATTTTAATATTGAATTGAATACAATTAAAAAAATAGCAGTTAATAACGGGTATAATACAGGTTTGATACACTATTTTAAAAAATAAATTAAAAGAATATAATAATCAATTTTTATATAAATCACAGATAAAACATAATGATAATAATAATTATTGGCATAGGATTTTATACATAAATAACTTTTCGAATCATATATCTAAACACTTACCACGAAACATTAGACCGGCATTTTATACAAATAATAGTATAGGAAATTTACTCATAAATTCTAAAGACAAAGATGATAAATTTAACAATTCTGGTGTCTATAAACTTAGTTGCAAGGATTGTGCTACATTTTATATTGGTAAAACGGGTAGAAATTTTAATATAAGAGTAAGGGAGCATTTGAGATGTTTGAACAATAGTGGGTTTTCAGAATTTTCTAATCATTTGATAGAAAATGGTCATGGTTTTGACAAAAAATTGAGATTGTCAATTTTGTATATACACGGTGTTGGTCACAAATTAAATAATTTGGAATCGTTGGAGATAAATAAAGCGTGTAAAACTAATCAAAAAATTACAAAACAACCAACTAAATTTAACTACGAGTCCCATTCTAAAATTTTTTCCTAAAAATTATTCGAGTAAATTTGTATTAAGTAATGATTTAAATTAGGTACTAAAATATTTTTTCTTTTTTTAAAAATAGATTTTTTAAAAATGGATTCTGTCAAAGAAACAATAATATATGTTTTAGTTAGTTATGACATCCTGAAGAAGAAAATGGTATTTGTCGAAACCGGTAGATGTATTTAAACTCAATTTAGTGGTTAATAAAACAAAGATAATTATATTTTTGCATACATACCTCGAACAGTCAGGTATCCACTTATAACATATTGTAGACTAGGTTAGTTACACCATGTATTTTAAATTAAATGTTAATTTAAATGTTGAACATTATTTATAAAATAGTTACTAATTATATAAACCAGATATTATTTATTCCGATAAATCTTTAACCTTTGCATCATAACGCAGCACTAAAATAAAATAACAATTTTAATTCTCTGCGGCACTTATATATAATACATAGATATGTATGTACCTACACACGCGCAATTTAGACAACCGTTCCGCGCGTGGAGCCGCCAATTGTTAGTTTTTTATTCACTCATTAGATTTTAAAGTACAATAACCCTGGGAAAACGTTCTTCTTCACATCGTCAATCATTAACGTGGCTGCCGTGATCCTGGGAATTGTAGTGGTAACAAAGAGTAGGAAGTGCGCCGGGGGCACGCGCAAAACACTTACTCATTCGCTGGGTCGGTCCAAGGAAAGCGCTGCGAATATTAAAATCGCGTTATAATACTAAAAAAATACTTAAAATCAACTTTTTTTTATTATAAACATTTTTAATGTCATAATTTTTCACGTTTCGGGATTGACATTTCGTTTAAAAAATGTTATAAAAAAAATAGTGATGTTGAATATTTGGACAAAATATTTATTTACCTGGAAACATCAACTTAAATGAAAAATAAAAAAATATATACACATATATAGTGATCTTTAAATATACAATTTTGCCCTTGTTTCGCTAACCAAAGCGAAATTTACATTTAAAATCTACACTGTGAGCCCGAGTTCTGTCGTACGAACAAATATAAAATAGTTTAAAATATCGTCGGGGTTATGAGAAGAGGGAAGATGCGAACCAGACAGAATCAAAAAGTGTCAAGTTTATTGGAAATATTCTTAGAATTGGGGCTACTCTATAAATTGAGTTGGTTGGTATTTGTATTGGTATTTTGATTGTGATATAAATTTTTTGATAAAACCTTTATATTTTTAAATACTAATTAAATGTATTAATTAGAAAGATATACATATAAAATCAATTTTATCGAAAAACATTGTTGTTGCTACCGGGATTCGAACCTGGATCCCTTCAAATCCGGGGAACGTGCATTAACCGATTATGCTACAGCACACAGTGCATTGACGACAAACTTCCCCGGATTGGAAAAGATCCAGGATCGAGTCCCGGTAGCAACAACAATATTTTTCGATAAAATTGATTTTATATGTATATCTTTCTAATTAATACATTTAATTTGTATTTGAAATATCACAGACCTACGTTCTGAATAATTACAACTTAAGAATATGTTCTCCTTAAAAAATATATTAAATAATACGTGTACTCAAATAATACTGCAAAAGTATCTGTCTGATTAATATTTGCATCCACGTCGGTCCCTTCATTACTGACGATCGCGATCTCCATGAAAAATACATAATTAGCAAATAACGCAATGCCAAAAACTCGGATATAAATATACGCGGAAAATGTTTTTTGAAGTGTAGTAGAGTACGAGATACTTGTCACCAATGTTTCGGAACTAGGCTGCATCGGTTAGGGTAATACATTACAGCTCCCGTGCCTTAAAAAATGAACCCGCGGAAGCGCTACATTTTGAATGGCCCTCGAATACATATCATTTTATTTATTTGTGGGAAAATGTGATGTCACAGTAGTATAACCAAAATGTATGTTTCTTGAACAAAAGCAATGAGTTTCCGACGATATTGAAAATGAATGAGAACGAACTCCCTGTAATCTTTTAGTTTTAGAATCACAGTCAAAGGATGCCGCTCTGTAAGTATCTTATAAATCCTGGTAAGAGCCACATTTGTTTTCAAATCAAAATTTTTTTACGTAAGTTTTTTAAAATATATAATAAAAGCTAATATGATAAAATTGTCGATTTAGTGCAAAATATTATTGTAATATTTTTAAAAAGAGCACTTATTATATCTTCATCTTTTATTTCTACGTAATCAGCTCATCGTATGTATAATTATCCCTCAAACTCTGCCACCGGTAAGTGTTTTGTAGTTTTCATTGCCATGCAGGGTCTACATCCCGCTTCAAGTTATCAATCCAATGCAACGTCTTCTTCTACTGCCCACTCATGAGCTCCATTATAGGATCCTCCAAATCCCCCTCACCTAACTAAAAACTCTACCCACTCGTTGATCTTCCCGCCTCTAAATGGGATGATACTCAATATTGCTTAATGTGTAACAATTTGGGGTGTAAGAGTCTGTACTCTGTACACCAGTACAGGAAAAATGAACTGATAGAAATGCGTGTCCAGAGTTCATTGTTCATGTAAACGTACATGACGATGTATTAACTAGAATTGAAGTCATCGAAAAGATTATATAATGCAATATGTTCCGTAGTCGTAAATTTTTTTTAATCGGTGATATACTTCCATAACTTGAAACAAATGTTATTGTCACCAGATTTAGTTTTTTTCCTACCCTACTTAGCCCACTCCCAATCAGTACACATTGTTCCATTGGTTCGACTGGTTTAATTTAAATTCGTAAAATTTGTCGAGATTTGGAGAGGAAGTATTCTCATGTGATTATTTGTTGGATCACTAGTTCATAAACCGCTGTGATTGTGGTGTTTTGTGGACGTTGAAACTCATCAGAGTTTTTAGTGCCGTGACAATTTCGTGCATTGGGTAAACTTCCGAATGATCGTAGAGACGGCGTCATCAGCTAGGTGAGTCGAGCTGTTCTTTTCGTTCCGTGAGTCCTCTATTCATCCTGGTCCGCTATCGAAGGATTCCCTAATCCCTCATCATTTCCTCATTTCCGATTCCGTATTTTTCTTCTACCCATCCTTTCCGATTCCATCACCCACCACTGTGATCGGCGACTTACGTCAGTTACACAATAATTACACACGAACCGCATATAGTATAAAAATAATTCAGAGTTTTAAAAATTGACGGTACATTATATTATAAGTACTAACTCGGTACTGTTGTGTCACGATTTAAATTAATTTGCCTTAACTTTAAGTCGATCGTCACCCGATTCTCTAGGAAGATTCCGTGCAGTATTATGTCTTAGATGCCTTAACGAATTCGTGTTATTTTCTGAACTCACCAGCATATATATTATATTAATAATATTATACAAACAAACATTTGAGATAATTTTCGCTCAACCGTTCCATGTTGTATCTTCTGTTTTGTGTACTGGAATGACTATTATTCCGACAAGGGAATAATTTAAAGATGAGCTTGTAAATTATATTATATCGCAATATAACTGTGAACTTAATAACTTTTCGCACTAAACCGACGATATACGAATGAACATTAATGTTAAAGACCGTTTTATTTTCCGAGTTAAAGCCTGGCCCAGACTGGTCCAGCCGAGAAGGGTGGCTCCGGGCGGCGAGGGAGTGCGCGGCATAACATAACGGGGGTAGTTAACGTGGATTTTTGGATGATGTTTTCACGTTAACTCGATTATATTTAAGTGTTACTCAAGTATATATATTTTGTATAATTATAGTTGAACCAAAAATAATTTCTAAAAGAGTTTGGAATACACGAAATAGAAAATCTAATGAGATTAAGATATATAATTAATAAATTACGGATGTCAATATATTATTATCAAAATTCCCGCATAATAATAATAATAATAATAATAAAAACGTATAAAACTCGTAGTTATGTACAGTACATTATTTATTTTACAACTTTCGTGCAACTAGTATTGAAAAATATATATTTTGTATTCAACATTATAATAATGTTGACCCATTTACTATATTTATAATCACGCTACATTATCGAGTATTACAATACTTACAAATGCGTGTTAACCTTAGTTATGTGGTGTAAACGACGTATGTGTTTATATAGTGAAAATTATCTGCTTACATTTTTTTTACACTGGCAACATCAAGTATGAAATGGCATTCCCGCTTTTCGGGGCAATCAAATCTCATAAATATCATACGATGTTTGATTGGTCTATCGGTCACCTTGTTCAAAAGGCGGTTAAAAGAAAGTACAAAGCTGCCCGAAGAGCCTATCAGATGATAAACAGTGTTAGATTGTTATATTTGCTAGTATTTATTATGGACCCTGAAATTTATTACACATTGTATGATATTATGAACACATCTGTTAACAATTAGTACGAAGTATCCAAAACAAGAAAACACTTTTAACAATACTTAGGATTCACCATATTTTCATGACTATTGCTCTCGGTTGACAAAAACAAAAATTACTGTTGACCTACCCAAATTATTACATATTCTATTGCGGCTTACGCATATATATTTGTATGTTGGAAAATAAAATGAATGAGAAAAAGGCGAAAAACCCGACAACAAACTACAAAATAAAACTCTTCCTTCCTTCGTTATGTGAACAATTTATTATATATGTATAGAATTTTCAGAGGGTTTTCAGGCTTCTTGAAGTATATGAATTCATTTTTCAAACTTATCAGCCACTACGAAACTTTATAGATATCCATAAAGGGCTTATCCGACCAATAACCACATCCCTTTATTGGCGGCAAATCACCTACGAAAAGTCGTGAATTTAAATGTTGAACAGATGGGCGTCTCAGATAAGAGAGCGAAATGATAAAAAGTTTCCGACCCTGGACACGAATATAAAAATGAATTTATGTGTCATTTATTTAGTCACATTTCCCACTAGACCTATTAAGCCGCTGTGAGCTTCGAACACCCTGAATTGAAATATTTCTGAGAGCAGGACGCAAGAGGATAAATGCTCTCGAAATGCGGTGTTGGCGACGCGTACTTAGCACACCGCGGACAACCCGCAAAAAGATTGCCTCTATTATATTGTAGAAGAACTGGACATCGCTCAACAACACGAGTACAGCTCCTAATCCTCAGATATTTTGGCTGTTACTAGACATGAAGACACCATGGAAAAATTAGTGGTTCAAGGGAAGGTAGAAAGAGCCAGATTTCGTGACGTGATGGACTGACTTAGTGAGGACTTCGATGCAGAGCTTTCTAATGGACTGTATAAGACATGCTATGGACCAGAATAGGTGGTGATAGATAATTTATTTTATTGAAGAATTTTGACAGTGCAAACTTATTATGACTAACATAATAAATATTTTACATGTGATCCTATTTATGAAAATCCACAGAAATGTTTAAGTACATAAGTGTGTTTAAGTGCACAAGATAAATAAAAAGAAAAACGGGACAATCCCGTTTTTAGGTACCGTCTGTGCTTGGGGACAACGAAATATCCCGTTTTCAATAAAAGACGCGAAAAATAAAAAAATTCGCCGGTAGCGCCTAGTAGCGCGGCGATGACGGCATGCGCAATACATCTCACACATGTGTACCTAAGTCGGTCAGAAACCTGTTAGCTCGCTCACTCCTCGGTTGCGAATACGCGTGGACAGCTCTCTTGACAGTTGATTATTGTTGTTTTATCGACGTGTGTTATTGTAGTGAATTTTAATTTTTCGTTCATGAACCCTTTATTTGAACAATGCCTTGACGCAAGTGCACTTTTAATGTTAACTTACAAACTAAGTATCCGTTTATAAAGCAAAGAAGTACTCCATCGGACGTCAGATGTGAAAAGTGTCGTACAGAATTTTTCGCGTAGTCCATGCAGTAAATATCCCGTTTTAAGAAGAAAAAAATGGTCACGTTATCCATACCGTCATCCGTTTTATGCAAACGCAGGATTACCGATTATAACTATTTTCCCGGGTGGCCAGCTTCCAGAACTTTATCCGATCCGATAAACACTGAAAAACATATGTTTTGCGCGTGCATCGCCGCACAATGACGCTCAACCTACGCCGGTTCAAATGGTGCTGCAAAGTTTGCAGTTTACCCACATAACATAGAGTGCACATACTCATGCTTTTAAAAATCAGGGCTAATAACCAAACCAAAGTATATACATATAAGTAAAGATTAGTGTTCGCAAACATTGAACGTAGATGAGCATGAGGCGGTGAGTGAGAAGGTGAAGGCGGTGAGGAGGAGTGTGAGGGAGTGAGAAAGAAGCTAATTCTTCAAGTATTTGAAAAGATATTCTCCCTGTAAAAGATAATGTAATAAATAGAACATGTGGCGCATCCCAAAAAGTGTGGACCTATACAAACAGTCCAATATAGTTGCTGTGTTGAAGTCCAGAAGACTAATATGGCCAGGTTAGATTAGGTTGTACAAGCAGAATTCAAAGGGAGTTCCAGCGGACAAGAGACATCTTGGTCGCCCCCGCATGAGATGAGTTAAAAACGTAAGAAAGAACGCAACTCATTGCTAGCTGAAGCGATGTAGCTCAGAACCGGGATCAGTCGTTAAATCAGCCATGGATCTTAATGATCCGCACGTTGACGTTTTTCCTGACATGTGCGATATTTAAGAAATTAATAGTTAACGGCTATAGAATTTTAAAAATAAAAAATAATATTTTATTTAATTATAGACATTCTATTCATTTAAAAAAAAAATCGCAGATTTAACAGATTTTTTTTTACCAAAACCAAAGGGCTTTAAACATCAATAAATGCTTTGACGCTTTGATACACGGATTTGACTTCCATAAAAAGTTTTATAATTTCATCTGTCGTTTCATGAATTCATCATTAATTACAGGCAAGAAGCCATTTAGGAGGGGTTGGGGAAATTCATTAATTATTATTAAAAGTTTTCCAGGAAAAGAATAATTTGTTTTCTTTTTGCATGATTAAATATTTTCGAACTTCCTCGTAAAAAATATAAGAAAAATAATATTTTAATCTTAAAAATATCTGCGATATAAATTTCTCCACTCAAGTTGAAAATATTTTATTTTACTTTTATAGAATAACGTTTTTTTTTTTTTTTACCTTTTTAGGTATATTAAAGGCGTTTCACTACACGGAGTCTGGAAACTTTTGTTATTACCTAAATTTGAATAATTTATTAATTTATTTAAAAATCATATTTATTACATTACATATTGTTAACGTGATATCATGAAAGCCTTTTGCATAAACATAAAATAAATCAAACTTTTTATAATTCCTAGTTTTATAGTGCAGATGTTCTATCTAACTAAACATATTTAATGTGCGTCTAATATAATATAAGAAAATATAAATCTTTTCTTGACTTAATTCACGACGACGTTTCCTGTCAGATTGAGACCAGGAAGTTCTTTAAACTGACGCTATCGCCGTCTTTAAAATGAATATTGCAATTTTTAAATCACCGAGTCGACGAACTTTACAACTCAACCTCTGAAGTATACTCGGAAAGCAATTCAGCTCTCTATATATCTTAACGAAGAGACGATTCAGCGTCATCGAATATTTTTATAGTTTTAATTCACAGCGGAAGATTTTGGAAATATTTTTGGATTAATATTACTCGTTTCGAGACAGAAGAGTATAAGTACAAAATCAATCAACAATAGTTAGATCGTGTTATACGAGAGAGTAATTCATTGGCTTCAAGTTACTAATACTGAGCATTCAAGAAGCAATCAGCATTAAATCTTACATACAATCATTACGTTATGGTTTCCTAAGGTAGAGAATTATCTGCGTACTACATATAAGAAACAAATCAATATATTACTTTGTAATAAATAATATTGATGATAAAATAGGTGGATTATATAATAATAGTGTCTAAGAAATATGGAGTTAAAAATATTGAAATATAGGAAATTGTATACAGCTTCTGACCATTGGCGAATAAATACGAAAACGAGGGTCTGTATGTAGCCTTAGTACCATTTTTAAAAAATATAGCAGCGGAATGGTTCCGTAGGGAATGTGGTCCATAGGGGTTATTGAAAATAAATAAGATAGAAGGAGTTTCTATATCAGAAGCTTCATGAAATTTTTAGATGGTTCTTAAGGATTTTTAAAGTAAAATATTCTACCCGTGTAAATCTCTGGTGGGTACATCAGCTGTTTATTTCGAAATTTTAAAAATAGCTTCTCTTAAAACAACTCAAATAAAGAAAATAAATTAAAATAATAATAATAATACGACCAATCGAATCCACTAAATAAGTGACAGAGATATAATATAAAAAAATAATTAAATAATCACTACTGTATTCTTATAGTTTATTGTGGCTTTTTATTTGTAAGAGTTGATTAAAAAAAATTTAAAAACAAAACCAAATAGTGACCTCTGAATGTAGCCAGTCCTGCTACGCGATTAATTGCACCCGTGTTTCCCTAGTACACTTTAAAAAAGAACCATATTTCCTATGAAAATGAATATTCATCAGCTCACTCGGCGCTCTGTCGATGGCGATATTTACTGCAAATTTAAACCAATGAATCATGAAATTACATTAGTCCGCACCAACACCCGTTCTCTCACCGTCAAGAGACGACGTAACGAGCAATCTGTTATGCGGTCAGCTGACTATCAAAAATGATTACACCAAAGATGAAAGTAATTGGACTCCGCGGCGAGTATTACATACCTGCGAAATGTATTAACTTTATTATGGAAAGAAATAATATACCCTTACTAGTATATTACAAATACGTTGATAATACGGCGTACCAATATTGAAGGATTATTATCACATATTATATATATAAACAAAGTGTGTAAAAAATATTTTTGAAAAGGTTCGTTTGTAGCTCAGAGGCTGAGTGAATTCGCTTATGAAACCAAACATCGAAAGTATCTCTTCAATAGTTTAAAATAGAAATTTAAATATAAAAGCATACAATTCACTCGCTCGTATGTAGTTTACACGCTATATTTATAATGTGCATATGTAATATATATGGTACTTTATTATAAAGAAGTCTAATACATTAAAACTATATATTATGATCATTGCGCCGCTTCGTATAAAATAATCTTAAAAGAAGAGATGTATGAACGAGATTTATTTTGAAACCAAGTGTGTATTTTCTTTCGCAGAATATTAAGTACCCAATTTCTGACCCGGGTCGACCCGGGAATGGATTCCCGGGAATACATGAGGTTTTCGATGTATCGAGTCCCGGGAATGCTTAAGATGAGTCCCGGGATTCGGAAGAGTGTAAATAAAATAATTTCGTCCAAATTTTTTGTCTTACGAACGCAGTTAAAAAGAAATGTTCGGGACAAAACAAAAAAAGCATACTTTTCGAATGGATAATTATAAATTCTTCGAAATTTGCACGACTGTCGGTGAAGTGCAATAAAACTACAAGTATATACATGAGTGAGTGCTTTCGCTGAAACAAAATGTTATTTTTTTACCTAATTATACTGTGGCTTGTAACAGTTTCGAAGTCATTCGGTAGCCGTCGTACTGTCGTAGCACAAATTTGAGAGTTTTTTCAATTGTTGGAAATGTATGTACAGAACCGAGAAGCAGTCTAACATTTTGATATTTTTAAATAAAATTGTTTTAATGTGTGTATTTAATTTAAATATTTTATTTTTGTTAACATAATATATAATAGATTGATTGATACAATATATTTAATTCAAATTAGATTTTTTAAATGTTTTTTTTTAGTATTAAGAATTTATTATATCTGTATTTTTATTTAGAAATAGTATTTTTTTTTTGACAATACATGTGTAATTTATAATAACAATTTAATAGAAATAAAATTAACAATGTTTATAAAAAACAAACATTATATCATAAATTTAAAAAAAAAATTATTAACATATCACGAGACCCGGGATCCCGGGAATAAAAAAAGTCCGGGAATAGAAAAACCCTAGTACCCAACTATTAATAATGAACAAATAAAATATGTTGGGTGAAATAACAATGCATTTTTTTTTTAATCGTTTAGAAAAGTTTCCGTGATCCAAAAGAAACTAAATCGAATCGGGACTTAAATAAGCAAATTAAGAAAATATCTAACATTAATTCGGGAAGAGATTCTAGTGGCTAGATGTTTACGGGAATATCCACCATCAGTTACATTAGAAATGTGAAATTAATTTAACATGAATTTATCAAATACAATATAATATTTATTGGTGATGAGCTAAACCTTTATTGTGACTGATTTAACTGTTGGAGGTTTAGTTTCTAGTGCGTTTAGTGTGCTAATAATGATTGGTCGCCGAATTACCAATCATTATTACAATGGAACACAAATGTCACAATCACATTTAAAATAACGGTTTAGCTCATCATTTGTATTTATGTAAGTAGTTATTAATATTAAAATATACTCTTCTAAAGCTGTAAAAAAACTAAATAATCTCTTAGTGTCACTAGTATCTCCTTATTTTTGGCTGAATAAAGAGTATAAAAATATGGCCGGACAGAGAGACAAAAATCAATGAAAAACTCATTACTCCCCAACAATGTCTTTTAATTTCACATAATGTAGGTATCATTACTATGTGACAAATTGTTTCCGCACGCAATAGGAATATGGTTGGATGCGGTAACACAATAAAACTGAACAAAACAGGAATGGTGTCATTTACATAACAGCCGTCTAGTAAAATAGATATATTTAAGCGAATGTAAATTAAATACATATTGAAGTATCTTATATCCGTTGACTGCTTTAATTTATATATTAAATCAGTGTGGGAGTCAATCGAAAAATGTAATCAAAATGTAATTATACCGTTTCAAACATATTTTAAAATCTTCAAACGATTAATTAAAACCGATTTATTTAAGTGACTTCACAAAATAAAATTTAATTTAGAACAAGCTGAAGTATGAAGGAGTTGCGTCATATTTCTTAACGGATGGTGGCGTTTTATTGATTTCTCAATTTGTATATCAAGATATAATCTTACATGCATGCCCTTCGTTGTCTATGCAGACTAACTAATTTACCATCTCTCTCGAGGATAGAAGCTGCCTTATTACACATATTGCTTCGTCCATATTCATACATCTTCTCGTGCACGATTCGTAGATCTTACTAATTGGTGACATATTTAACAGGACCATCCTTCAACATCTGAGTTAGCTGACCACGCGAGATCTTTCGCAAACGTTCTCCGTTCCTGTTGCTTCCAAAACTTGAATCATATATTTTATTTTAAGTCCTCTCCTCACTCGTACTAACGGCCACAGTGACCCTTTTTTACTCTTGTCGACTAGTATAGTCGCAAACAGATATATATTTACTCCTGAATTATTATTCAACCTCGAATCTATCGTGTATAGATATTTTACATGAGCCTACACCTGTGCGACCGCATTCCCATGCCATTAAGTTATATTCCGATTACCGAAAATTAAATATTGTCTGTTAAAATTTTATAAAATTATTATTTTATATATAAATCTCAATCAAAGTATGACTAATTTTAATAAAGTTACCAAGATCGAAAAGAAAATGTATCGTTTTTAAAACTGAGTATCGTGTACAAGAAAGTTATATGTTTTCTTATTTCAAGTTAACATGTTACATTATTTTTTAAACTCTTATATCTACATAAGTATAAATAAGCCTATATACAGTAGTGGGGAGACATGCGCTGATGATGATACAAAAGGTTCTTCCATTTTGAATTGGGGTCCAATTTTTTAGTTGCGACACTGTATTTGATTGATATTGTGTTCTCCAAGATCTCCGTATATTAACTGTATTATATTGAAGTAGGTACTCGTAATAAAACTGAAAAATCGAATAATTTTGATTATCCAATGTCAGATGTCGAGTAGATACACGTATTAATAATAATATACGGCGTCGCCGACCGCAACCGTCATTGTTAGCGCCCGTGGGGTGCAACAGCCATCAGAGGAACTATTCGCTAGATCCGGAGTTCACGGGACAGGACCAATGTCCGGCTGCAGCTTGTTTACGATGCACGGTGCGCGTCTGATAACACGCCTCGGTCAGCAGCAATAACCATTTGATTCCGAGGATTGGGTCCCATAAGGCCAGCGCGATGCGGACAGAACACTGCATATCGTTAGTATTTGATCATCATAACCGGAGTGAATTGGAGCCGAGGACCGCTGTACCTGATGAAATGAGAAACTATAAATGTTTGACGTTTATCCATTGGGATACAGATATTAACAAGTTTTGGCGATGAACTCACCAAATGTACCTTGTATCCGTTATATTTTGCTCGTTACGCGATATTTATTTTAGAGTATTCTAAGATATCTTGTTATATTAAATAAACAATATTATTAAACCATAAGAATCATACATACCTATTACTAAACCCTTAAGATGTTCCGAAAAACTAAAAACGGACATCGATCTAAAGATATGTACTTGAAATGTATCGATCCTCCACCAAACGAGCGATCATCAAAAGCAGATAGACTAACTCGAAATAATAAACAAATTAATGTAATACTCAAATATATTCAATCTTTATTATATTTGCCATGATTGGGGAGGAACAGGGTTTTTAGTACATGAACTACCTCAAAAATAAATCTGAAGAAAGACAAAGAACGTAGCCCTAATTTAGGGTTGCAAAACAATATAAATAAAGACCTATCCATTCTTGGAGTCAGCAATTGGCAAAGTCATAAAGTATTGATACAGCGCAAGACAGGGCTTGATTACAGAGCCTTGTCGAGATATTGGACTAACGCCTCTGCTAGAATAGGAATAAAAATGAAGATGATAATGAAGACGATATCTATTGAAATCATCACCTTTTTGTGTTTTAGAAGGACAAAAAAAATTAATATTATAATTTTGTTGTGTTACTTGAAATTTTGAAATTAACTATGAAAAGGGAAAAATAATTAGTTTGTAGTGCGACAACTGACCCCGGATAACCTCTAACAATGCCAGAAGACTAGATAATCTTTACAATAACTTTACATATATTGTTTAAAATAGCCTTATTCTTTCAAAATAGCCGACCCAGTAGTCATTATTATATAATTGTTTTGTTCTACATTTTGTTGTACAATTAGAAATGGAGTTAATTTAAATTCAAACAACAAGACCAAATTTGCGGTTAACCACAAATTCAACAAGTAGGTTCACAATTCAACTTCACAATGAGATGGATGACTTTTTTATGGAAAAAAATATAAAATC
The DNA here is from genome assembly GCA_031772225.1 of Eubasilissa splendida. NCBI lineage: Eukaryota > Metazoa > Arthropoda > Insecta > Trichoptera > Phryganeidae > Eubasilissa > Eubasilissa splendida. Next base: position 17,593,734 of record CM062848.1, on the reverse strand, counting down.
ATTACAACAATTGAAAAAACAATATAGAATTATCTTTTGCTTAAATTAATTTAACCTGTTAGCTGCCCAGAAAAATCGTAGGTGAAACGGAATCATGCCACCATATTAGCGCCAAAATTCTTAAAATTCAACATTCACAGGCAGAATTTTATTTTTACGAAAAAACCATGGAAACGTTGATATAGCTAAAAAAAAAAACGTGGGTACTATTTCACCATAGGCGTCCATCGACCGCGATTTTGTACGGTTTTGAGATGAAAAAAAGTGATAGTGTTGTCAGGCCATAAGCACTTAGAACATTATTATTTATTTTATATTTGTTTTTTAGAAGGACGACATCAGATTGTATTAATATTATAATGTTTAATGTGATGCTTAAAACAAAAATACATTAGCACTTCACATCACAACTACGTACACATTACATATCGTACTTATATAGCACTAACAACACGCATAAAATGATGCCGCCAGCCGCAGCAATGGCCAATGCTGCCTAACGGCGCACTCACTATATTTATTGTAAAACGCTCGTATATTAATTTTAATTAATAACTAAAAAAAGAATAACTTATTCGCTTGAATTACTTGGCCACAAAAACGAGTAACATCGCAAACGTACGTCAAAATTTAGTCAAATTGGAACGTTCCAGATATTTTCCAACTTATTGCGTCCTTCTCATCATCGGACTCTGCGGTAGTAATGAGCATATGGGGAATGTCTAAAAAGTCGGCAGTGTCCACTAACGAAATAACTCACCCTCAAAGTCAAAATAAAATCAAAAAAGTTTTCGAATATTCGATAACTGTAAAAATATCAGCACTTTGACGTTGACATGTGTGTTAAATTTTCAAATTTAATAAAATTGTGATCTGGCAACGTAAAAGTAAGCGCCAACTGTCAATTTTGTATGGAGGAAAAATGACTATTTTTACACTCGATTTTAGGCGTAATTCGTTATGTTCTTGAGCTGAAACAGATTTCTATGGGGCGCCGTACGATATCACTACTGGAAATAATAATTTGGTTAAAGATTCGATCTGCGCTGCCGATGATATTATGCGTTATTTGATGGTCATTTCTGTGGAGAAATAGACTCCGCGGAATGTCACGTGGTTGTCCGCTGAACTCACGATAGCCAACTTAAATTCTGACAGTTCTCATTCCATCCCTTTCTCTGTCGGAAACTTACGACGTGGGCGGCCAAGGAGTTAACATATAATTCTACATAAACATTTATCATCTCTTCCAGCCATATCCACAGCTCTGTCTGATTTCTCTCAAAACATTTGTGTATTAAATAGCACATTAGCAAATTCCAGCAGTAGAATAACTAAATTTGTGGCTTATTATAGCTTGGGCTGGAAGCACTTCATAAAACTACGCAGGGTGTTTAGAAAGAGGAGAGAACACGAACGTTTGGAACACGAACAGAAGATATGGACATCGAGTATCGCTTAATGCAGTTGTACCCATAATGGTAACCGTATTATCCGTGTAGTATTTTCTGGGTAATTTTAGCGTGTATTCCATGGTCCATCATCAGTGTTAATGTTGCTGATGTGACGTATTAGTGTTGGCATTAAGAACTGGGTAGCTATAAAGTGTAGATGACAAGACATTGCGTTCTGTCTATGTTCTATCTATTGCAAGTTCACTTTGTGGGTGACCAAGATATTTCCATTTTAGGCCATCATGTCTATAATTCTAATGATGAATTTCGAATATCTTTTTGATAAGACGTGTGTTATGATACTTGTTTCCCTAGGGCCTTGGGTTCAAAAGTGATAACCAGTATTCACAAAGTGCTCAGCCAATGCAGATTTCCCTGGATACCCGAGATTGCACGGCCTTTTATGCTCATCAACCCTTTTAAAGACTGTGCGCTCCGCCCCATCTGTCCCAAGTAGGTATCGCAATGGCGATCTAGCCGTTTCTAGGAAGTCTAAATCTTTCGTTAATTTTAGAGACTCCAATTGTACCGAATATTAGAAATGGCTTTCATTGCGGTTTTTAACTCGTAAAATGTGTACTCTCATATAAACTTGTACATAGATCATTGTTGCACAACGCAAGGATCCGTCAAGCAATACTAAACTACTTTGGACTTTACAAAATTGTTCGCTCGGTACATTATTGGTTTGTACATTGCATTTATATTTAACAAAAAACCGGAATTTTCAATTTCGTCATGGTTGACTGCTCTGAACTCCAAATGAACTATCAGAGTTCGAACAAAAATATACATAAATCGGATAAATTTAGTGTTCCAGAAAAATTAAAGTAAATACATGCGGACGTGTGAGCTTTCTTTTATTTTCTCAACTGCAATTACCTACATAATATAATGCTATAATAAAACATTTTATTTATACGCTATCTAGAATAAAATTATCGAGATGTACGAAAGATTGAAAAGGCATACACAACTCGCAAGTTGACATCAAACAACTGTCATAATTTGAAATGGTATTACAAGTAAACAAATTTTTGGATTCGCACCATCTCTGGACTGTCTCTTTAAATATTGATTTATAACATTTCATAACCTTTACGATACCATGATATAAAATACCCGAACGCAGCCATGCTGTCAACTCGTGTTACCGTAAATAACTGTTAGAAAAAATGTTTTTATTAGCTTAAATAGCTTTAATGGCACGAATTTATTCTAAATATAAATCATTCAATTTTGAAAAAAAATATTAATAACCTAACTTAGAGCATTCATTAGGTCGTATACAATGTGTCCTTCCTTCTTATCTCTCTTCATTTAATTAGTGAGAAAGAGACAATAATATTTGTAAGTTTGTTGTTCTTTTCACTGTGAAAATAATGTGTAATCTCTGTCTTTCATATCACAAATTGTACTTTTACCAACGTATTGTATGTAAAAATTATTGTTTTTGTACGATTCCCTTTTCATAATTGGTTTTTCACTAGTCATTTCTAAGCGCTAATATAATATATGAATTTTATGTTGTACGTATTTGCCGAAATATTACAGGTTTAATTATGATCGTAGACCTGTGTTACTGCACGGTTTGGGAAGGGTTAATATATTGCGACACTGGAAACTAATTTCAAAACGTAATTAGGATATGTAGATGCACTTACGCCGACTCATCTTACATAATTTAAAAATGTAATAAAATCATATTTTATTTTATTACCATCAACACTCTTGTAAGCTTTTATATAAACAATAATATATTTTATTTATTTACAGAATATAATATTAAAACTAAGTATACTCCAAGCACAGATATTATTTCAGTTCAGGTATGCTCCTGCAACGAAAAATGTCAACGAAATTCAACTTGTTACCAATCCGATGCAACCGTGTTATTGGCGAATTTATCGCATAGTTATTTCTATGGGTACCAACAAAGAACACTTCTTGTTGTCTGGTTTGAGTTGGTACTTTATACGAAAACATTTGTGTTAATTCAGGGCAGTCCAACATGCTGTTGACAATTTTGTACAGATCTATATCGCTCACATCTCTTCTCCAGGCTATTTTTTTCAAATGAAGTAGACTCATTAAATAATCATAACTTTATGCAATTAATATTTACAAACTTATACACGCAATCGCATCTCTATATGAAAAAAGTTCTGCGTGTGTAAGGATCGACGGATCATTCACACCGTGATTTGACGTCACAAAGGGTGTCAAGCAGGGTTGTGTAATGTCTCCACGACTGTTCAACTTGTATATGGATAATTGTGTGAAAGAACTGGAATATATGAATGTAGAAGCGAAAATGGGCGATTTAATTGTATTTTTAGGAGAACACATTCTTATTGTGAAGTTGTAATTATTCAGAACATAGGTCTGTGATATTTTAAATATCAATGTGTCCAAAATTTAATAAAAATGAATTGATAATTCTGGCGTCTGCTATCAGTTTACTCAAAGGTATTTGAGATTCTGTAAAAATAAGGTAGATGGCTCTGTCAAATAATGGAACGATTAAATGTATTAATATCAAAAAGGTAACATATAGGTTCGAAAATTGTCGCTAAAAATATTGTCGCTGTAGCATAGTTGGATAATGCACCTTCCCCGGTTAGGAAAGAGATCCAGGTTCGAATCCCGGTGGCGCAACAAAAATATTTTTCGATAAAATTGATTTTATATGTATATCTTTCTAATTAATATATTTAATTCATATTTAAGATATAATTGTATGCTGTTTATTGTACGCCGATGATGCAGTATAAATGGCGAATAATGAACAAGAATTACAGAGGCTGGTGACTAGAATGTACAATGTATGCAAGGAAAGCGACCTTATTATGAATGTCAACATGTCGAAAGTGATGGCATTCGAGAAGGAGGAAAGCAAGACAACGTGCAAAATACTTGTAGGTAATGAATGTTTAGAACAAGTAGATGAGTTTGTGTATTTGGGAAATATGTTTGATAGAAACGGAAAGACAGAGAAAGATATCGAAAGGAGGGTGACTGCAGGAAATAAAGTAAACTGTGCATTGAATGGAATTATAGTTAATAGGAACTTGTCAACTGAGGCAAGACTAGCGGTTCACAATGGAGTCCTGGTACCGACACTGATGTATGGAAGTAAAGCCTGGAGCTGGCAGAAGAGGAACGAAAGTAGACTGAATGCAGTGGAAATGAGATCACGTAGGCGTATATGTGGCAGATTCATTTAAAACAGAATGAAGAAATAAAGAAAGAATGTAAAGCTGATGTTAGTATAGTGAGTAAGATTAAGAAAGAATCACTTAGGTGGTTTGGTCATATGGAACGGATGAATGAGGAGAGAATGGTAAGAAATATATATGACGCAAATGTTGACAGCACCAGAAGTAGAGGACATCCTCAGAAGACTTGGCACGACCACGTAAACTAGATACTGGAGGATGGTTATGTTAGAAGCCTCAATAATCGTCGAGCTTGTATGAGAAGATGTATGAATGTGGATGAGGCGAGAATTGTGTGTCAGGACAGAATAGTGTGGCGCTCTATCCTCTCTGCCTACCCCCGCGGAAAACGGCGTTATGGTAAGTAAGTTGACTCATTAAATAATCATAACCTATATTGTCTATTGAAATATGCAAATAATATTATGAAATACTAATGAAATTACAATTTTTAACATGGTGATGAAACAATTTCGTGATAATTAAAACAAATTTAAATAAACTACTTAGAAAGATAATAAAATCAAAAAAAAAATTCATTATCGGTATTCGAACCTTCCTTAACCGGGAGACAGCTATATTAAATAAGCCACCATTACCCATAAAGAAGTCGCCAAAGTATATTTTTATTTATTTATTTATCAAAGTACATTTCTATTTCACTGTAACTAAATCGGTAAAACTGCCAATCGGCAATTCGTTCGCGTACTGGTGACGACTATGCTTTTCAGATAGCTTCATTTTGTCTGCGTGTCTTTCTAAGAGATTTATCAAATCATATTTATTATATTATATTATATACAATCATACATATCACCTATATACCAAGTAATTAGTACGCACATACGATTTCAATATGATATAGCGTAATTTTAGTCTAAAAATGGAAAAATACATAAATTTTGTTGAGTTGTCGGCATCCAAACGATTTCATTTTTTTTTCCTAATGAGCTGAATAAGTGATCTCTTCCAGATCATAATAGGCGAGCTTCTCTGCGTTAAGTGAAGATGTTTGTGGTCACTTCCATGTACGGAGGGTCGAAGCTATGGTTTGCCTTATACGAAAATGACTTTCGAGAATGCGGTGCAGAGTATAGGTACAGAAAAGTGAAGTCGTTTTTCTTGCTTGCGCATACAGCCTTGTTATGAACATAATAAAATATATGACACCCTTGAATGAACTGAAAAGGAAGTTATATTCAATTACAGGACGACTCGTATCTATGATTGACATAATATGTGGTTACGCTTTATATTATATCCATATCTTCAATATTATCTCTAACTAATCTAAATTAACTTTGAATATAACTTGAAGGTGGGTAATGGAGAAAATGGGAAGAATTAAATAATTAATGTAAATCTGCAGCGTTATATAAAACCGATGTATTATTTAGTTCATGGAATATCGATTTTAATTAGTTTTTTTGAGAGTCCGTAATTACAATAAAGTATACAATGTTTATAGAGGTAGGTTAAAATAAAAAAATATTTTTATATAACCTTTTGAGTTTCATTATTTAATGCCAACCGATTTTAGAACGTTTGTTACATCGTCAGGGCAGAATAAAACTCAAGATTGGTATTAAATAATAAAATCCAAATAGTTACTTGGTTATTTTAGATTAATTATCAAAAAAACTACCAAAATCCCAAAATTCAAAACAAATCTTGAACCCGATATCTTTATATTACTGGTAGACTGCTCACCCAGGTAAGCTACACTAGCGTTAATAGTGTTATGTATGTACCTACAGTTCGAAGCCACATCCCTATCTTTTAGTTAGTCAACCTTAACCTTTCTTGATTTGAGGAGAGTTATGAGTTGGAACCATTATTTTAATGGTTTTGTCTAATCTTATTATTTATGCTTTTTGTAAGCGGATGTGCATTAAAACGATTATTTCATATCATCTAATTTATTGCTTTGTTTACCCGGTACAGAACCAGGATTAAATTATCTCTTATGTTATTTAATGGGAGAAATATCTCCACAATTATCTTTATAAACTATAACACAACACTTCAGAGATGAGATCGTATCTAACATCCAAACGAGAAAAAAGTGAAAGTCTATTCGTTTCAAAGCATCTCCGTGGACACGCTACCTTATATTATATATTTGTGCCCCTCCATCAATAAAGGAATTATTTACAAGTACCGAGTTGTGATTTTAAGACCTCCCGAAGAAGGGACATAAAAATATTTTCGTCAGATTTTTTCTATATATAAGTGACACAACTATTATTTCCAGAAGCAAGCTACCATGTTTTTAAAATATAATATTTCTCAGATTAAACAAAATCAAAGAACGATATGTTCTGAGAAATACCAACTTCGTTAATTAAACGTGAATATATTCATATTTCTATACAACCGTACAATTATTACTATAAATAAAAATGAATAAATGTTCAGCCTTGCCTTGTCTTATCACTTCATTAGAATTATTAAAGTCCTGTAATACAGAACAATAAAGCAGAAATCTGGAACCATTCGAAGGACAGGTGACACAAACAAGTCTCTCACAATTTCCTTTGTTGTCAGAAATCACAAAGATGTAAGATTTTTAATTATGTTAATACAATATTCGTGGAACTTGGCTTTCCCTTAAGCACGGTTCAGAGGAAGATATTTCCAATATTCGATGTAACTTCCTGTAATTATGGAAAGGTTCGGAGTAAGGGAAATCATTTGAAATTCCAACGTAAATACACAGATGGGTTACTTACTTAATCATAAAATAAATTAAATGAAAATAGACATTTAAATATTGTAGCAGACCTAATAATTATTATTTATGAATTGCGTTTGATATGGATTTATCAATATTAGACAAATCAATTAAAAATAATATATCTAACGTTGTATACGTTTTATTTATTTTATTTTACACCTTTTTGTAAAAAATCTTTATTGTTTTTCATTTCAATTAGGTAATTAGGTAACATTCATTAAAAATGTGTTCTCCTTAATAATATATAAGTTGTATCAATGGGTCCAAAATTTAATAAAAATGAATTGATAATTCTGGCGTCTGCTATCGGTTTACTCAAAGGTATTTGAGATACCGTAAAAACAATGTAGATGGTTTTCAAATAATGGAACGACAGATGTAACATATAGGTTAGAAAATTTATCCTCAAAGATACTGGCGCCATAGCATATTTGGTGATGCACATTCCCTGGATTAGAAAAAGAGATCCAGGTTGGAATCCCGGTAGCGCAAAAACAATATTTTTCGATAAAATTGATTTTATATGTATATCTTTATAATGAATACATTTAATTAGTATTTAAATGATTTATTGAGTAAAGTGCATATTATATTAATGGAATCCAGATTGAACAAGTAAATAATTATGTCCAGCTATGACAACAAATTTCCATACTAGGGGGGCATATCCGAAGAAACTGTTCGCAGAACAAAGCTGAATTGGAGAGCATCAGAATGTTTAAATATGATTTTCAAAAATAATCTACTATGTTTAAAATGAAAAGTCAATGCACGCTTCTAGTAATGAGGTATAGAAACATAAACATGGATTATTTACCTTTTAAATGTCAAGAGCGCGTTAACACGCCAAACTCTGTATGTCACGCCACAATATAAGCGTGTTAATACAAACTTTTGGACCCTGCAAATGTGCAGTCATATTATGAAATCGTTTTGCCATCTGTGGACGACAGGTCCCAGCTTTTGATAGATAATTCAAGACCCTTAAAGCCTAGTCTTACCCTATGTGGTGTCTTCCATTTCAAATAGAGTTGGCAGTTAAAAGGTTAAACGCTTAACGCAAAGGGGCATGAAAAAATGTATGTTGGGCATAGCATGAAGACACAGGAAAACAAAAATGTGGATAAAAGAACAGACGTAGTAGTTGATATAATTAAATGCGCCAAGAAAATGAAATGGCAATGGGTAAACTACATTTCTCGGAAGACGGACAATCGCTGAACCAACGCCGTATCCGCCGGATACTTTTGGAAATGGATATTATAGTTTGAATTTTTTTACAGAATCATATTAAGCTTTAAATCTACGCACTTTGAAATAAATGTTTGCGTATGTAATGTATTCATTATTATTAATCTACATCTTTGCTTCAGGCCTTAAATCATCTAACAAAAAATAGTCTGGCTGCTCGAAATTTGATGACCTTAATTTTTTTGTATTCAAAATATAATTTTGAATCACTAAAATATTTCAATTAATTAAAATAATCGTATTGTACGATTTTTTTTAATGTTTATATCTCAGACATGGTTGAGATTAGGCACATATTCCATGAACACTTTCGACTCGTAATTTAGTTTAGTTAATTTAGTCAGGTATTTATCGATAAAATATTGTGGACTAGGTCTATTACATCCTGTATATATATTTATTTAAAGACTATTTATATTGTTATACACATGCGCAGTCTGCGACCCGTGTGACGTGTCGATGCCTGCGCGAATAAAACATCACAGTGAAAGGAGGAGATTATATCCTACGATTGTGCATGTACTATAACAAATAATAAATTTGTCCGTTGAAATTATCGATACAACCAGTATTGTAGCACGTCCCGCGTTCTCGGCGCGAAGCGTCATGACAATATGGTGTTGCAGGGGAATGTTAATGTTAACAAATACATTTTGTAAAATAAATCAATTTTTAAAATAAGAATTTTAAATATTAGATACTGAGTATGTACGTTTGAAGTCCACGCGCAAATATTCAATTTGTTAACCGGAACCAACTAGGATGAATTAAGAAATAAAAAATAAAGCTGCGCATGTCAATCACATTTTTTTAATGCAAAATCTATTCCAAACGTATACTGACTAAACGTAATGCTTATCTTACACGCGTTGCATAATACTCTTAATACACATCTTCGTTCGAACTGATGTGTTGAAAAATGTTTTCTACGATATGATATGAAGCGGATTTAAATGTATAAGTTCTGTTATGTTATAAATTTATATACAATCCTTCGCGTCATGTCATAAAGAACTTTAAGAGAATAATAGTAATATTTTCAAAACTAGTATATAACTTATTACTTTTTATAACAAATGTTTATGTAAGATTGTATTTCTTTCCAATCAAAATGACTTCGGTTCAGATGAATACAACCTACAGTGGCAGTACAGCTCGTCATACTTCATCAGCTCAGCATGACCTATGTCCATGCCTAGTGTACGCCACTATGATTTGACCATATCGAGTCCTCGGTGCAACAAGGTATTATCTGACATCAAACTAAAACATTGAAGTTCAAAGTTTTGGATATGAATATTTAATTTTTTTTCGACGCCCATGAGGTGAAATTTTTACAAAAATGTCACAAATAATAAAATAAAAAAATTCTTGATTTCGGTCACGTTATATGATATAACTCGTACATTTTATTTGTATTCAAATCAACAGTTGATGTTCAGAAAAATATTAGAAGCGCTATTAAATATAATTTTGTTTTCTTTTTATCTCTTAAACTATTAAGAAATTTGTAATACAGTTTCAAAGAGAAAATGATTGTTCGGATTTTGATATAAAAAGTTAATTTTGATCAAAATGTCAGATGTCAGACTAAGTTGTAAATCTTTAAGCATAAAATAAAAAATAACTATAATAAGTATAAAATAAAGAAAAAAAATTGGAATTCAAAATATATGTACATAATTAAATACAGTGCATTATTAAGATCTTTTTAAATGTGAATTTTCATGTGAAAATGTTATAAAAAAAAAATTGGATATTAGTAACTAAATAACTGTTTTGCCTTCCTCTACTTGTACATTTAACGCAAACAATATTATCATACTTAAATTTATGTATAATTTTATTTTTTAATTTTACAGCATATTCTACGAAACATTACATACTAACAAAAAAGTATATTTGAATAATTTTTCATTAAAATAATATATTCAATGTTGATTAAAAATATATAGATACAATGCCCACCGCTCGCCGAACATTGGCAGATACTCATAACGGCGTGGTATAATTTTACGAATTAAAAATCAACATATACCAGTATATATAATAAGTATGTATCAACGTTCTAAAGCAATACACTCCGCAGTCTGTGTTTAATTATTTTTAGTGTAGGCATAAAAATAAGCATACCTTATTTACGGTTTAAGACAATATTCCCTTTTGTTTATAGTACCACAACCGCATTAATCATGTTGATATTTGGTTTCGCCAAACATGCCACATTACGTCATGTGTGTGATCAAAAAGCCTCTATGGGTAATTAAATATTTTGGTCCGCAAAACACATTATGGGAGTGGTGGCCGGCATAAGTTAGGCAATGGAATCACGGAAATTAATTGAATATGAACACGTGAATGATACTCACTGACGGAATTAAATTAATATTCATTTAGGTAGATTCATTCATGTAGTTGATACTTTTACTTTTATTTCTTAAATGTGGTATATAAAATAAGCAAAGCAGACAATATTTTGACCTGAAAACATGGATTTCGAACTTATGTTCCAACCGTATAAGGTTGGTAGTTCTGCGTCGAGTCCCATGGTTTTTTTGCTGTCTCGAGTCCCGGGAATTTTTAAAAAAATAACCTGAGACTATAGGAAAAAAATCTATTTATGGAAATATTTTAGTTTGCTGACTATGCGGTACGGCGAGCGGTGCACGTGCGTAAATGGTCAGCTATAAAGATCCTGAAGGCAATAGTTTTGTCGGTTTGTTCAAACGGGTTTTCTGTTTTCTTGTAAAATATGATATAAATAAATAAATATTTAAGATAAATTCGTGTCATCTTTTGACGAAACAAAATTCAGATGAGACGAAATTATTTAAATAAGGTTATTAGAGGACTTTAGTTTTTCATTGATTTTGACCAAATATATACGTTATTGTCTTCCGATGTGTTTATTTATAAACAATTTTACTTTATAATATCACTAATAGCTACTGTACATATGAAAATTTATTTAAAAAAAATATATTTTTTGATTAAATAAACTACTTGGACACGATTCCCGGGAACTCCCGGGACCTGAAGATATTGACTCTCGAGTCCCGAGAATTGAAATAAGTCGAGAATATAGAATCCCTAGTTGGAACGCATTGATCATAAATCTAAAAACTCATCTGCTTTTTCCAAACATTCATTAGGTACCTACAAGTATTTTGGACGTTGTTTTATTTTAACAATGTAACATCATCCACGTCGATCCCCTTTGATTGAGGATCGCGATCTCCATGAATTCCCACCCTCTAGACTATGCTCCTCCACTTTTCTCGGCACCCTGCAGATCTTAGGGCTGTCACCAGAGAAGTGCTGGTTGCTTTTTCTACTTGCTCGATCCAACATCTCGGAGATCTTCCTCTCCCTCTTCATCCATCGACGATACCCACCATAAGAAGCTTCTACAAGCTATATTCTCTTCTCGCAAGATGCCCAAATTCAAGGATTCATTTGTATATCCAGAATCACATCTCAAAGGCATCGATCCATCTTCTCTTCCGTGTTTTCAGGGTCCATAATTCAACATTGCATCATCGGTATACAATAAACAGCAAATAATCAAATCACCCATTTTCGATCCTACATTCATATATTTCAGTTCTTTCACACACTTATCCATATACAAGTTAAACAGCCACGAAGACTTTACACAACCCTGTTTGAAACTTTTTGTAATAACAAACCACGGTGTGAATGATCCATTGATCCATAGACATACAGAACTTTCTTCTTGTAGTGATGCAATTGCGTGTATAAGTTTTCTATTCATCCTGTAATCAGAGAATACCTTCCGTAACCTTTTTCTTATTACTCTATCATACGGCTTTTGCAGATCTACAATGTCGAAAGAGTGGTAAAGAAACAAATTCAATGAATCAATTAGAAAGATATGCAGAAAAAATCTGTCTGTTGAAAAACGATTTGATTGCCACTGGGATACAAGCCCGAAACTTATTTGTGAATTGAACTAATTTGTATTAAAAAATATTACAGAATAAAAATGTGTTTTTATTGAAAATAATAATTTATATAAAAATATACAAGAGCACTCTTAATAATAATTGCATAGAGGTTAGTGATTACCTTTCTTCTAGCTAATCTCAGTCAGAGATATTTAAGACAATAAACCATATAAGATTGTGTTTTCTTTTATCGGAAAAATTAATTAACTGAAAATGATATTTAACACATTATTAAGTTAGTTAGTGTTAGTATAATATACAGGTTGTCCAAGAAATAGTTGTCTAGACGGAGCCTACGGTTAGGAGATATAATTAGCAATTCATTAAGCGTCAAATAGAGTTATTAGAATTTCAACTGTTTAAAAGTTATTCGAACTTTTATTATTGACGAGAAATGTGCAACTTGTCACAAAAATGAGCGCTGTACTATAAATACTCAAATAATGAAATTAGGCGTATGTTTGCGGTGATAATGTAGCTATCACAAAAACTACCAGCTTTTACGGCTAATTAAAAAAAAGTTATATTAACTTTTTGCTGAAAAATACAAAAGTTCGAATAACTTCTAAACCGTTGAATTCCGGATATCAATATTTGACACTCGATGGGCTGTTAGTAATGTAATCTAACCGTAAACTCCGTTTTTACTACTGTCTCAGGAACAGCCTGTATATAAAGTTTTTTTATGTAATTATTTTCACAGTTTAATATAATTCATTCATTTGTAAAATGCGTTCTTAAATTATCAATAGTCGACTTATTTTAATTTTTTTAGTATAATTTGCATGAAAGGAAAAATTTGTACGCTTATTTTTTTCTACAGTATTAGATAGCAGAAATATAATATAAGAAAAGCGGAGACTAATGAAATGAGTTCTAATCCAAAACCCGAAGCCCCACTTTAGCTTTTCTACATTTTTTCCATCAAATTCTCAACTGATGAAAAACTTTCTGCATAACAGGGTAAGAGAGGTACCTCCTTCGAGGCCCGCGGTATTTAAAACATCGCGCCCACTTGAGTTGCAGCCCTTAATTTTCCGCACTTTTATTCCCACAGTCGTGACGTTTGGCAGGGCCACTCCACCCCCTCACTCAGCCTTGAGCTAAAGGGTTGATGGAGGCTCAAGCAAAGGTAAGCAAGAATCATGAAAAAGACTAAGCAAGGCTCAATGAAAGGGACAACCCAGCAGGTAGCTCCAGAAATGGGACTCTACTTAACACTCTCGTAAGGTACGAGGGATCTACAAAAGGTAAAGGAATAGTTTACTAAGTGAATAAATCCAGCAGCTTAGTTGCATATAAAAAAGCAAAATATTAAGGAATTTTGCCAATTTATTCAAACTCTATTAACACTAAATGTGTGGAATGTACGATTACTTGTAAGCCTTCAAGATCCTCAATGTGGTCCTCCTTTGTACGCAAATATCTGTAAGTGCAAACGTAAGTGTTGAAATATAAATTGTATCCAATTCGGATGGGAAGGTCTTAACGCTTTAATTATAGTTAAAAATCATTATACCGTTAGCGTTATTGGGTTAGACATAAGTCGCATTGATAAAATCGAAACAACTTAATAAATTATTAAGATTTTTTAATGATGGGCACTTGTTGAAATATATTAGTCATAAGTAGTGAATCCAATCCCGAGCAAAATTGCAATCCCGGGATTCAATGTTGATGATCCGGGGATCAGTCCCGGAATGTCAATTTGCCCATTAATGTTGTATTTATAAAACAAGCATGTATAATTAACGTAATATATTTAAATTAAAGTCTGTAACGATTATAGAAAAAAAAAATACTAAATAATACTGCAAGATTGACAAATAACAATGTGAAACAATTGTATCCCTCGAAATGAATTAAAAATACGAATCGCGTTTCGATATTCGGATTAATATTCGGGATTAAATCTCGCATAAATAATATCACATGCCACGCCACTGCTTCTGCCACGGCAATTATCGGATCCTAGTTAGAACCTTACTTCGGTAGAAATGAACGAACCTGCAAACATTTACGCCTATAAAAGTAATCAAAAGTTAAAAAAACCCTGTTCAAAATCAGAAGTGTTTCCAGTCATAGTATTATTATTTAAGCCATTTCGGCTTGGCTTCTTATCGTCCCCAGAATCGTCCCCTTAGCGATGTATTTTACATTCAATTTTTGCCCGTGTCAAACACCTTATTTTCTCATTTTCGATTTTTACCGTCCCCATCAGACGTCACCCCTGGCGCATCAGGAGAGCAAAATGTCGAATAAAGATGTTACCGCGGACGTCAAGTCAATTTAAACTGAAGGGCGAGAAACTTCGAAAACAGCGAAATATTAGGGGTTAGCAACACCCCCTTTAGTAAACTTTTAACTACAATACAACATTTTAGGTGCAAGAATTTCAAAACATTTTTAATGTAAAAAAACTCATTTTATAATTAATATATTTACAAATTATTACATTTTTATTACACGAGTAAATTTACATGTTTATTTATAAGCAAAATTAACGGTATGAAATATTTTCTAGTACAAGTTAGACCAACTTAATATCACAAGTATTAAAAATAATGTAGCTTAATGGACATGACTATAACAGGAATTTACACATATCAATACACAGAAAAGTTTTAAAAAATTGAGAAAACGGATTAAAACTTGTACCTATAGTAATAAAAGCGATAGTTAAGAAATGTATTAAGAAGAGAGGCTGAATCGGCTCTATGTCCATAAAATATAGAAGTAAGAACATATTTAAACAACATATAAAATAATTTTAAATATATATATAATAATACATATGTATAATTTACACTTATATTGAGGTCAATCAAAAAAATATATGCAGATATAAAGGTAATAAAAGGTGTCCAAGGGAAAATTTTCAAGTTCACCAGTATCTCATGTTATGTTTATTAACATAGCCATCGATATGAAAATGTGCTTCGTCAGTAAACAATATGTGTCCAAGCGTTCGTGCTATTCCAAAACGTTCCAGCATCGTTCTCGCTAAGGTTTCACGTAAAGAATAGTCATTTTCGTTGCGAAACTGCACGATTTGCAGTTTGTATGGGTGAAACTATAGTTTTTTTTCAAAACAATGTGCACTATTGATTTTTTATTCCAGTACAGGATGCTTATCGATTTACGCGAATTGCGCGAGGCTCAAGTTCGACACGCATAATCTCACGTCAAACTTGAGCCATATGTTCTGGTGTCGCTGCTGACGTTGATGGTCCCGGAGGAGTTTGGTTAACCAATGTCCCTTCTTGTCTGAACTTTTGAACCCAACACCAGATAAGTTGCGTGCTCGGCCCATCGCTTACTCGTCGAATATTAAAGTGAGTACAAAAAGCGCGACGCGTACGAACCAATGAATCACCGCACTTCAAATAATACTCAACCGCGTGACAACCAGTGACTCATTGCAACTGGCAATCCCGCAATACCTCTCCCACTTACCTCACCCTGATGGTTCACGAGCAATTACAATCTAACCTTGAAATTTTTCCGCTGAACACCCTATATAAGGACTAGCTCCACAATCTTTCAAAAAGTAAATTTATATGATAATTATGTAAATATTATACATTGCTCGCATTAGAACCCTGCACTGTCTTATTTTGAAATAAGTAAATATTTTTGGTGAATAACAAAACGCTTTTCAAATTGCTATTTCCTGTAACCTTTTTACCACTTTATTCAATTTTGTAACAGGGTGTAAGCGTATTCATTGTTCCTAGATTAAGCCAAATCCTCAGTATAAAACAAGCAAGCTACCGTGTGTTAATGTGTTTTAAATAAGTAATCGTACAGGTATATGATAAATGTTTTTAATAAAAAATAATAAATGTTATATTTCAACGCCCGCCAAAAAAAAAATTACAATTTGTTTTTCATTCTCTCTGATATTTCATTCAATCGAGCAATTTTCAATCAATAACTTCTTAAGTATAATTATATTTTTAAGCATTTATTTAAAATGACATCCAAAGTTATTTATTAGAGCAAAGTTGTTTCGTTGTATTAACTGATTTGGTCAGCCTATATTTATTATTTTATTTATTTAATTTTAATTTATTATTAATAATAATATGACACATACAAAATTTAAGGGAACTAATCGATTCGTGTTACCTAATGAACGACGACGAGAATGCTAAACGGCACGGGAACTGAAATTTTACAAATAAAACGGTATTAATAAACCATATAAAATACGAGAGCCATTTTAAAGTCAAAATCATTTTGTTGTATTATAAATTATAACAATTGATCGTAACTCGTAAACTTTTCAACAATCCCCGCGGACGTCCGGGCATTTTCGAGAATGGGAAACAAGATTGACAACCCCCTCGTTGAAGTAGTCTGCCGCCTGTTCCTTGTTGACAGTTGCGTAGGGGCCGTCACCGGACTGCATACCAAAAATATCATATAATTTTGGGAAAATATGAAGCACCACGCCCGGGCTGTGTGGAGGATGGTTCAGTAGCTCCCACCGAAACTTCTGCACTGCCGTGTTTCGAGCAACGTAAGCATTTAAAAAATGAATCACCACCGATCACACCTCGCAATCGGTGGGATTAATGATATACATGATTAGTAAAATACCAGTGAGAAATTATGTCTAACGCACTAAAAATATCAATACTGACAACTGACGAACTACATACGAGTTATACGTTTCTAATAATAGTTAGTAATATAATTGAAATTTTGATGATGATACAGCACTCATACTCTTGATCGTTGGGCAATATTGATGTTCCAGTAAGAGCAACATGTCAGTATCCATATTCAATAACATTCAAAAATATCCACTACAAAACTTTTTTGTTCCTACTTGTCTCTAGGATACTGGAACCATTGGTACATTTCAAGGTCGGAGAGACAAAATATAATCTACCAGTAAATGTAACATAAATTGATTTATCAATTTTGATAATTTTTGTTTTTAAATAACTATCAAATCAAATTAAACAAAGATTTTAGTTAGAGAAAAAATTGTTTATTTACAGTCAACTATCATAGATTTTAGCGTTAAATGCCATTACCAAACAAACATTATGAAAATATTAATAAATAAATGAAATATTGTAAAATTAATCTAAGTGTTTTATTCGATCTATTTAACTAATCTCATAAAAACTAACTTATTTCGCGATCTTATTTCTTTGTTAGTCGACAAAATTATCACAACTGTCTGTCTACCAAAAGGCATGCCTAAAGATCTAAAGGGCTGAGGTCGACCTAAGCTATATTGCCTAAACACACATTCAAAATGATCGTACGTAAGAAATATTGGTTCATACGAGATAACAGCCCACAAGGGCAACCGCATAGACGGATCAGAATAAGGGGAACGGGAAAGGATTGCGAATGGCTCAGTAAATGTGTTTGCGCGGTTTGTCGTCCAATCCTCGCGAATCCTCCTTTACGGCCGAGGTGTCTCGGGGAGCAGGCGCGGACCGCTAATCTAATCTTCCCTCAGGAGGCGAGACAATGATATTCATTAGCGTCGAATTCCTTCAATTCCTTCTGACAGCCGGCTCATCCCCCATCCCCCATCCCCGACCCACCCGGCCGGGGGGATGCCGTGACGACTGGGTGCAA
Source organism: Eubasilissa splendida (assembly GCA_031772225.1). Classification (NCBI taxonomy): domain Eukaryota; kingdom Metazoa; phylum Arthropoda; class Insecta; order Trichoptera; family Phryganeidae; genus Eubasilissa; species Eubasilissa splendida. The sequence continues at coordinate 17,575,499 of CM062848.1, read as the reverse complement.
TCCAATTGGCTCGAATATTTTATCTCAAATACGAGATCTCTCAAGTAATCTGGAATCCAGGCGGCGTTCTTCGTGAATTCAACGACTAATTTGTAGGATGTGAAATATTTTTTAAACGTCGCGCGCCGAGTTAAATGAAAAAGCTGGTTCGGATATTTGTGACGAAATAATTTATTTTATGACTAGATTTTATACAATTTCTCTTTTATGGCTAGATGTTTGAAACAATGATTTTTCAATTATTTAATAGTATTATTTTGGATTATTATTTTATGTAATTATATACGCCTACCTACATTATATGATGTTTCTTAATTAACCTGAGTAGAAATTAAAAAGTGAATAAAAAGTATACCTCTCTTAAGGTCGAAGATATTGAATACCTTGCCGACGATCACCAAGAAAACAGATTATAAGAATATCGATAAAAAGAATTATGATTAATTTTCAGCTTAATCAATTTTGTAAAATGATCAAGGTAAATTAAAAAAGATCTCTTCGCCATCTAGTAGTGCCGAAATATGAAAATAGAATAATTGCGTATGCTATTACAGACGAAATGTTATAACATTGATAAATCCACGAAGAATTAAGTAAGAGTAGAGATTTTGATACAAAATGCAATAAGCAATGAATAAGCTCACTGCACGCTCAATTTCGAGACTAGTCTCATCCGCGTACAGGCGCCATTAGTATAATATTATATTATAGTATAATATAAACAAATATTAGACAACAAAGACCTCAAAAGTCGTAAAAATGAATGATTAATTTAATACGATGGGATTTATATATATAAACTTAAATAACTAAATACATATTGTAATCGTTGTATCTAAATCGGCGTTGTTAAATCCACGTTGCCAGTTGAGCACTTCGGTTGCGGGGTGAGAATGACCTCGACCATTACGATAAGTCAAATGATAAGATGTCGAAACGAATGGGACCGATCCGGCTCCTGGTGTTGTGGTGTTCTCGACCGCAAAATGCACAATTCCCCGCGCTCTCTGTGTACTTCTGCTACGGAAATAATATGAAATTCAATTGTGCGAGATAAGACAAAGGGGAGACGGCTCTCGCACGGCCATGTTTTATAGACCGACTCTGGTAGTAATTGGCGTGTGAGGTGTGAGACAAGGACAATAGTGCAGAGAGAGACAGAGGGCCGTAAGAGAGAGACGACGGTGTGAATGAACCTCGGTCGTGAGATAAAGCTACGGAAACGATGCTCGTGCTGTGACCCCGACCCCGAAATAAAAAATTACCCTTGTCTATAAACACAGGGTCTGGAGACGAAAAAGTGTGTAATCTCGGTTATTGTTTATAATGCGAGTATCGCGGTAACAGAGGTTCTGATCATTGCAGCGGTGTAATTACGATACTGTGTGAAATTATTATAAAATATTATATTATACCTTTTTTCAACTCCATAATACTATTCATTTGGTAAACATGGAGAGTTTTTGTTAAACACAATTAAAAAGGCGTTATATGCATCATAATACACATCAGACACATGCATCATAATACTATCCCATCGAGGAATGTGTTTTTAATACAAATTAAATTAATGGACTAGAAAGATATACAGAAAAAATCTATTTATCGAAAAAATATTTAGTTACTACCGGGATTCGAACTTGGACCTCTTCATATCATTCCGATCTAGTTGATTCATTTAATTTGTATTAAAAATACCACAGAACTATGATCTGAAAATGCAACCTCATAAAAATATGTTCTCCTTAAAAAGAATGTGCTTTACTTGTTCGAAAAAAATATTCATAAATTAGGTTAAATAATTATTCCAGGCGGCGGGGCAGGGGGGACCGAACCTCGTGACAATCGGGCCATACCATTGCTCTTTAGGCAACTTTTAATTTGTGTATGACATTGTAAGGATCCACGTCTCGGATCTACTGGGAGCACGCACTAGTTAGTCATTAAAGATTGTGGTATCTTGGTTTTGAGGATACGCTCTAGCTTTCGGCTAAACCGAGCCCAATCCAGCTAAATCTTTGTTTCTTCTGACAGAAGAGTGTCGGCTGTCCTCAAGCTGACGAGCGGAAGAGTGACGACTTCAGAATAGTGGCGGGCGGCCAAGGACTTACAACTGGAGATCCATAAGAACTCCATATCCAGCAGTGGGCAGACACATGATGAGGCTGATGGTGATGATGATTAAATATAGCGATCAATATTTTATGGTAAATAAACAAACACGAACAAAGACGTGAATCAGAATGAAAATCGTTGGCCGTATAGGGTGGTTACGTAACATTTATATCGAAGCAAATTTTGTTCTAGTGCCCTAGATTCGATCACTTTCCATAATATATTCCGATTATATTGCAGATTTGTCAATACTTCAACACGTTTCACATAATTATGTTAGCTTTGACCACCCGGCGAGATTAGCATCTTATATAATATAATTTATTCTACGTACTTTATTTTGATTTATTGAATAATTGAATTCATGAATAGTGTTTACATAAATATGCCACACAAGCTATTCTCGTTTTATATACAGCTAAGTGGTTGAAACATAGATAATCACATTTAAATAAAATATAAACAATGCAAAATAAAAACGTTCGTTTGTATGTCTATAAATTCGATCTCAACCTCATCTTCAGTCATATTGTAATGATATGTATACACCTGTGAATGGATAATAATATAGGAAATTCAAGACGTCTTTGAGAAATACAAATTAAAACAGATACTGATCTTAGATTTAGAGTCGCGCCATTCCGACGGAAGTCCACAGTAACATATCAATACCTTAATCTCCATTTTTCTAAAACGTTCAGGAGCAACTAAAAAACAATTTAATTTTGTAATTAAACAGATTACGAAAATTCCAAAACACACTTTGGTAGATTGTTTATGCAGAAATAGGGTAGCTGAGAAATTTTATCGATATTTTAATTTGTCTCGTGCTTACAGGGAATATTTGGAATTTTTCTGAATTTATTTACCAAAATTGTAAAATATTATTGGGAGTTAGCTGATTTTCCATGATCATGTAGTGATTATGATTTCCGCGGACGTCCTCTATATCTGGTGCCATCAACCCTTGTGTCAGGGGAAGGTATTGAAGGTTTTTGCAAGAATCAATGTAAGGTTTTTCAGCACCTAGTACTTATTTATTATTTTAAAACACGTGTTTTAAAATTGATGAGAATTTTTGACTTTTAGTGTACCATAGAACAATAAAAGAGGAAAATAATAACATCAAAAACGGTTCTTTGACCATGGGTGGAGTTAGTTGCTTTGCAGATTAAGGTATTGATATATTCCCCTACTACAGTATTTTAAAAGACACTTGGCATCGCTGTTTGCTTTATTTGGTTACGTCGTTCCGTGATAGACCACATCCCTTTAATTGATAATAAATTATATTTTTAAGATTGAAAATTAGGATTAATTAGTTTTTAAAATTATATAACGCATCATAGCACCCCCCGCCTGGGTGTTGTGGCCGGCTGAGTTGGACCAGCTTTTTATAAATGTGTGATTTAATGCTTTTATTGGTTTGCTTTCAATGGAATTTACTCGAGGGATAATATATACAACATAATAATTATATTAAATGAAACATATTAACATATATACAACTTTCAAAAATTTGATAGATATGGAGATTGATTAATGGGTGAGAATGGTGAACGTTATATTTATATAAAGTGATCACTGAAGTCAGGCGAAGACAGGTCGTAAACCCTGTAATTACTCATACATTTTAATTTAATATAATAAAAAATAGCTTCGTTTCTATGAGATATCCATTATTTGTTTAATAACAGTACCATTGTAGGTGAAAATCCAGTAATTGTATGTTCTTGGACATATTCAAATATTGTTATTTTTTCATTCTATCAACCTCGGAAGCATATACTAGCCGTGAACGCATAGCAGCCACCGGTTGCTATAAAATATAACAAAATAAAAATGAAATAAATTTTAAACCTTTGCCATAAGTATGTATTAATACTTTTATGAAAGGAAGAAAGTACAATGAGATATGAAACTTGAATATACCAGAATAATTACAATAATTTTATCACAAAGCTTGAAATAAATGTTTTGCTCCATTGATTTGAATGCCTATTCATTTCATTAAATGAAATTAAATGATGTACTTAATTCCCAAAGAACAAGCAAGCTCACTTTTAGATTTTTCTTTTAGATACCGCGAGGGATTAGATCCTATTTAATCCTATTGTATACTAAATTATATTCAATTTAAAATGTAACCATCTCGGTATTAAATTTAATCGCTTAAAGAGTGACAGGCTTTTTTAGAACCCAATGCGAAAGGTTCGAACGGACATTTAATACGAAGCTCAAATGATTAAATACTAAGTATTTAATTATAGAAACACTTGTCCGTTTGCGTAGAGCTAGACTATACAGTACAGTATTCCCAATTGATGAGTTATAACAGTTTGAATCATTACAATTTTTTGCCTACCCTCCTCACCCAAAAGTCTAATACTTTTATAGTATAAAATAATTCTATAATAAATTTGAGTTCTCTCTAGTATTTAGATTATTTATCAGAGCAGATAAAGTACTATTTACTATTGTTAGAAAATGGGTTAAGTAAAATCATATGTCTCGAAAACTTTCCTTCTCGTCATTTTAAATCGCGCACATTTTCTGAATCGCTTTAATAATAAATGTACGAAGGAAAGAGATTTTATATTTCGTTGAAGAGAATATAAAATAATAATTTTAAAAAACATGCATTGATGTTATACCTTTTACCAGATAAATGTCAGCCTCAAAGAAGAGCACTGGCAGTTGGAAAAAGTTACGCCGAGGTGAACACTATTATTAAATACAAAAAACACAGACAGCTACAAACACGCCACTGGTATACATAAAACATATTTTAACAATGATGTAAATACCTGTGCTTTCTTAAGCAGCAAGGAATCAATCAAGATTATCGTTCTAGGTAGGATGGTTGGGGAGAGATTGAACGAGCACTCACATAAAAGGAGTGAAATGTGTTGACAATGCTGACTTGAGCAATTAACGCAAGATAGATCAATCAGGTTGAAGAACGGCGCGGGGCTTAAATGACCATTAATTTAACATTCCGATAAAAAAATATTCGAGATTTAATGAAAAACTAAGCGAAAAGTGAGGACAAGTCTTCGCTGCATTATCATATTCTCGCAATCGAATATATCGCCTAAATTATATTGTATCCATCGTGTAGGTAATGCTAATCAGAGGTAAAAACCAATCCCAAACATTTCATTAAGCGTTGTTCATAACGATGTTTATGATTGCATTTTGAGTGATTATTTAAACTTGGCCTGTGACATTTTATATGTAGAGAAAAATGAACCAACACGTAGACATGCATTTTTGTGAGGGTAGTTTTCCTGCAATATATTCAGCCTAAATAAAATCTTAAAAAAAGATAATTTAAAAATACTTTTTATGTCAGTTTTGAATATGTATATTTTATTACGTGTACACCAGTACTGAAGACAAGCCATTATCCTCAACCAATAGCCATTGAGACATCCGTTTCTCCTTGATCCCATTGTTGTTTACTCTTATTTTTCTGCCGCTTCTGAAAACGCCAGGCCCTTATAAAAAGGTTTCTTCAGGTGTTACGTTAAGGAGGGGACCGAGTAAAGCGGAAAAGGTCGTTAACATAAATACAATTCCGTCCTGACGCGAAGGGCTCCGGCTGAAGGGCGGGCGCCGGGCAGAAGGCCTAATACATCATACTACTTTTTGATATAACTAAAGTCAAAAAAATATATGGTACCTATGTACACATGGGATACGAGCACTAAGGTACGTTCTGGGGAATCGGGATTATCATTATTTTTAAGGTAGAAAAATCTACATTTACTCCATAACAGAAAAAGTAAAAGGAAATTGTGCGCTATTATATTTTGAGTAAGAAGGGTGTTTTAGAAAATGTGTTTATTTATTATATTAATTAATGTCCGTACGGGCTTACCATGAATATATTTATTTTATTGATATACATATATGTAAGTATATATGAAAAATTTAATTGTGAGAATAATTTTACACGATATAGTGAATAAAGTTTTATTTTAATTAGTGTAATTACATGATATAAGTTGCACGATAACAATTATTTCAAATATTATTATACGAACTACATCTTACACAAACAATAATTGTAAATAAATGCATAAATGGACAAACTAATACCCTTATACCCTACACCAGTAGTTGCAAACTGCTGCTCTTTGAAGAATGATATGTTTAAAATACATTACATAAAAATGAGCTCCAAATTTGAACGTCTTAATGGTAATATGGATAAATTGGAGAAAAACAAATACGATCTTAGTTCACAACACAAGTGATCTGCTTTGAAAGACCTAGATAATGAAGACAGGATGATTTTTAACACCTGGTATAGTATTACTGACTCAAAAAATTAGAACAATCTTTCTCAAGCATGAACCTTATCGAAAGTAAATTGAGAAATCGTCTTATTGATGAGAACCTGGAATCGTGCCTAAAATTAAGAACAACATACAAACCTGACTTATCTAAACATTCCGAGGAAATGCAACATGCAGGTTCATATTAAACATGACAATGTTTTAATTTTAATAATAAAAATGTAACTTTTATCAATAAATAAGATTATTATAAAGTATGATATGTAGTTTTATTCAGTATACCTAGTTTTAATTGACGTCTAAAGACAGGGTTCTTGTAAAGAAATTTGGCTCTCAAAAAAATCTAATTCGTTATACTGCTGATATTTGGCTCTTTTGACTAATGAGTTTGTCGACCGCTGTATATACTGTTCTACTATTGTATTTAGGTATGGAAAATATCAATAAAACTTAATTCGTTTCCGAAGTCCCTGTGAAGACTTTGAATCGGTGAATTAATATAATTAGGAGAACACATTCTTATTGTGAAGTTGCAATTATTCGGAACATAGATCTGTGATATTTTAAATATGAATTAATATAATAATTAGTTTTCGAAGCATTCACACGAAACAGATCAAATGACCTAGTACTTCGAGTAGGTACTCTACGATACGATATATATGGGCGAAAATTTATTAAATAAATTTCCAAACTCTCTGGTAAATCCGATCCCGGCCTTGACTTTAAATCTTGAAATAATATTAATTTATTCCTGTCATCGAAAATCGACGATCTCCCACCAGAATTTCCAACAAAATATGTTGTGCATTTATAGAAGACGATAATACAATATTTTATTAAAACATTAAGTCTTCACATTTTCTGTCACAGACCTTAAGATTTTAAAATTTGTATCATTGTTTAACCATCCTTCACGTTTCATTTTTCCATTGTGAAATTCGAGAAATTCTACATGAATTTGACATGATTTCAAGACGAGGTTTCAGAGAAATAATTAATGACGATATATGTTACGTAAATCATGCGAGAGGAAGGTTTGAATAGAAAGAGACGACAATAAAATTGTTGATTTTCTCGCATTCAAACATAATGCGTGTCTAGAGGCTTATCCATGACTTATCCAAGTTTTTCATATTAATATTATGGAATGAGTGTTGTCATTTAAATTACTCTATCGGAAATGAAACAATTTTTCGAAATACATAATTCATATATATGAATATGTTTTGAAATCAGACAAAGTACCTACATATATTTAGATAATCGCTTAAATCAATGTTCTAAATTTTAAATTATTATGACAGCTTCAATATATTATTTTGTTAAATTTAAAACGCCACGTTGCCATTTTGGTGATATGTCTGTTTCATAATTATATACTATTTATGAAACATAGAGCTTTGTTTAAAATCCAACAGTATTATATATATAAACAAAATATTTAATTTCGACTTGCATAAAAATTACGTATATAAAATGTTTACTTTGTTCAAGAAAATATTGTTTTTCCTTAAAATCAGTAAAAAGACATCTAATTTATAAAATTTGCTACTAATGTTGTGAATAAATTCAATATTAATTCATACTGTGTGTAAAATATGTATGAAATTATATATTTTCGGCATTTTTAAATGAAAATTATGACCGGGCGGATTCCATGACCGTCATGGCTCGATCAAGAGGCGTATTGAAGTTTCGTTGGACAATTAAAATTATCGTATTTTATAAGACTGAAAATATATTATTTAATAACTTATTATTGTGTTTTTGATATAAAACTTAGTTTTAAATAGTAGCTGAAGCCTCAAAGCATGTAAGTAAATATAATATATTATATTTAAAAACCTACATTTTCACTAAAACAAAGTATTTTAAAAACGTCGAAAATTGGTAATATGTCCTGCAAATTGAATGGTTTATAACACTATTAATTTTTAACATTTTGTTAATTTGTTTTAATTGAGATTTGTCTCCGTAATATTGGCTTCAATATTATAAAAAAATATATTTGGTTTATGTAATAATTTATTAAAATTAACACAATTTTGTAGCACGCGGAAAATGCATATTATGGTCGCGGTCTTTCTTATAATGCTCGAATTGTCTTAATTATGGTAAATAAAATTCAGTTTATTAGTTTTAAATGATCATAAAGGTCCAATCTAAATAGTTTTAAAAAAACTCAAATCTAGTGTATAACTTCCGATATAAATGATAAAAACACACATTTTCGTAAAAACTCGAAAATTTGAATTATTATTGAAAGTAGCCCCTTAACACACCTTGTGGTTTATATTATAAACCAATTGCTTATTCTCTACTATTACATTGAATACAAACTGTTAGATTGTTAGTGTATATAGGTATAAAATAATAAAATAAATTCTTCAGGGTCGTGCTGTGGGTCTGTTTTTATAGTAAACACATTTCAATATGGTCCGAACGATTGCTACCACGAAACCCGACCTACGGCAGAACATTCCCGAAGGCACTATTATCATGTAATGGCTGTGATAACCTACGAGTTTATGAGAAATCATTTAAAAAATATATGTACATACGCAGAGAACTGTACAAGATTAACTTTGCCTGCCTTATGAGAAGTTGACCCATTTTTCAGGCAGGGAACAAATATTAACTCCGTTTCACGAACATATTTTCCCCTTTTATTCAAAGAAAATTATTATTTATATCATCATAACACCTTCAGAAGTATTAGGATGTATTATAGTCTAGAGAACATGATTAAACATAATACAATTTAAAAGGAAAATTTTATATCGGACCTTATATCAGAGGATTTGTATACATTTTTAAATAAACATATTCATATTTTTTAAGGATAACATTATTATTGTGAAGTTGCAGTTTTTACGGAACATAGTTCTGTGGTATTTTAATGCAAATTAAATGTATCAACTATAAAGATATACAGAGAAAATAAATCTATTCAAATATTATTTACGCATTTCCCCGGATAGGAAAAGATCCTGCTTTTTTTAATTGATACATTTAATTTGTATTAAAGATATGTAATTACCTTCCAAGACATCTATCAATACTTCAATATACGAGTTAAATATAATAATGAGTACATATACCACTTAAACACAGAAAAATCACTCTTTCGACAAATTATAGTCATCACCGGGACTCGAGCCCAGAAATTTTTATAGCCGGTAAACAGCTTTGCCAATTATGCCGTAGTAACACTATAAATTATCGTCAAATGTCGATCTATGTATTATTTTTTCAGTTATTCCTATTGGAAATATTCATATTATTTTACAAATTATTTTGATAGATTTTTCTTGTATCTTTTTATGTGATTTATTTGTTGATTAATAAAACCTCAGTAGACAGAGCTTTGTTATTATTATTATTATTTTATTTTTTTTAAAAGTTTTTTAAAAGTTAATCACGAAAATTTTGAAATATTAATCTTAAAGCATTTCTTTAAACAAGAATGTCTAAATATATTGTAATTATCACCAAAAAATATTATGCCGAGACCCTATTTAATCTTTCTCGCAATATAGTTATCCATGGTACTGTACATTATGTTCACAAATTGATTGTAAAGAGTTCAAACGGTAATTATTGCCTTTCAAAAATGAATATTTTTGCATTAGTCATAATATATATTATTTTCAAAAACATAAAAATTCACGTTGCGTCTCCTGTATTGAAACATTAAACTTTTTATATTAAATAAAATAACAATAACTTTATATAGAACCACGAAATTTATTATACGTCAACCGGTTTCGTTTATTTCAAACTACATAAGGACGTATTTAAAACATAAAGAGGGATATGTATATATAAGTGTACTGTTTTTGTATTTATGATCAGTTTTAAATACGTCCTGATGAAGCTTGAGATAAGCGAAAACCGGTTGACGTATAACACATTTCGTGGTTTCATACAAAGTTATTGTTATCTTATTTAATATAACATGTCAAACCACAAAGTGATTGCTTTCTACGAAAATAGAAAAACACATAATATTACTGTCATTAAAATTAAAATATTTTATAAATTCAACCTTATGTTGAACAATTTGAAATAATTCAATAATTGAGCCTATCAAAGATGACTGAACTTTAACTTCAGCCGTCCGCCGAACACCGGCTGCGATAGAATCCGATCTAATGTTGATGACCTGCAATTTTGAATTATTTACAGAATCCAGCAATACGATAATTATTATAAATCCTTGGGAGGAAGTCTATTTTCACGAGAATACCTACAAAATAAATTAACCAACAATACACCCGTTCATAATTAGTGTTGCCATTTTACCGTTGATCCGTATTTTATAATAACTGCACACTGTACAGATACAATCGGCGGCCGAAGTCATTGTCCGGAATTTGACTATTTGTTACCCGCGCGACATCCACAGCGCGCGAAATAATTAATCCTGGTTTTATTGGATACGCCTGATAGCAGTAGCCGGGATCTGGCCTTGCTCGGGCTATAAATCAGGCTCTTCCAAATGTAAATCGCGAAGATTAATGTTTTAAACATAATATTTCTGTAATGCTCAGTCATAAGTTTTAAAAAATATTAATAATTATTTTAAAAAGTTTAACATATTAAAAAGTAATGCTAAACATAAATGAATTGTGAAGTTGTAATTAACACAATAAGAATGTGTTCTTCTAAATAATAAAGTTGTATCAATGTATCCAAAATTTAATAAAAATGAATTGATAATTCTGGCGTCTGCTATCAGTTTACTCAAAGGTATTTGAGATTCTGTAAAAAATAAGGTAGATGGCTCTTTCAAATATTGGAACGATTAAATGTATTAATATCAAAAAGGTAACATATAGGTTCAAAAATTGTCGCTAAAAATATTGTCGCTGTAGCATAGTTGGATAATGCACCTTCCCCGGTTAGGAAAGAGATCCAGGTTCGAATCCCGGTGGCGCAACAAAAATATTTTTCGATAAAATTGATTTTATATGTATATCTTTCTAATTAATATATTTAAATGAATAACGTTTACAATATTTTAGTTTTTGTTATATAATAATTAAATCTATTCAGTATTCCGTGTAAATAAATATTAACAAGCATCAAATATAAATTAATCAATATAATTTTAGAGATATTAATATTTGAACCATTTTTTACAAAGCCTCAAAAGTATCTAAATAATGATTCAAACAGATTCTAATTAAACAAAACAAAAATATTTGAAAATCATTATGAATCACAAAAAAGCCAACCCTCGAATAACGACAGGTAATTTAACCAATGGTGACATTTGGGACATTGTCCAAAAGTAGTGAAACATCCCCAATATTATGATGTACGTACACACAGCATAATGTGTTTGTAAAACCGTCATCACCCTCATCCTCAGTCAAATTGCGAAAATATATTTACAGAAAAATCTTCTGAAGACAACCCCCTATACTTTTTTAATTGCTATAAAATAAACATCCACTAATCAAGTTTGCATCGTATCACAAATTAACTTCTCATTATTTCGAATCAAAAATTGACAATTTTAACATTTTCACTATTATAATTTATGTGCCTTAGTATCTACATACAAAGAGTATGAAATGTTTACACGAGCACAGCCCAGTGAGGCTGGCGTTATGTATGCAATTGTGCCTAACGTAATTTTTTTATAAAATTGTAAAAATAATCAGCAGCCATCATATGGCTGCGCAAAACTGTCAAGTTAACGTATTTTTTGAAATGTGCCGATGTAAAACGCATATTCCTTTTTCGAACACTTAATAATAGACATTAACAATTTTTTTACATCTAACATTTGAATTAATGGGGTTACGACTCCAGATACTCTGGCTTACAGACGAGCGTGCAGCCAACAATAATATCATTATTACAGTACTAAGATCATAGAAAATGATTAATAAAAATCGATACCATATATTTAAGACTTTTAAATTGAATCTCAAACGTTGAGAGTCAACTACAATAGACACACACAAATCACAAATATTTTATTTTCAAATTGCGCGACACATTTCGGAAATGTTGCAAACAATTTCAAACATGGAGACAATGGAGTACGTCAAGTGATGATAAATTGTTTTCAGCATCGATGTTTGATGCCAACGATTCAAATATCCAAAGATAAGTCAAGGAAGCTATCTCTCACTGTCACTTGCACGTGAAACTTTATTTACGAGTACCTACCCACAGGGTGAACGGTGAATAGCTTCAACGTCCCTTTATGATTGTCCACACTTTTGTGGAGCACAGTTCTGTATTGTGAATATTGTATAAAATGGTTCACGAAAGTGGAGTTTTAATGAGGCACTCGAATCATAAATACGAAAAGGATTAGTATTGTTGGTCGCATCGCACGACCTGGATTTTATTGAGAAAATGTTGTCTTATCGTTTTTCATATCAATAGAAAATCGTTTTTTTTTTAAGATGGGAATATTATTAGACGGCATTATTGGCGGAGAATATTATTAGACGGAGAGTAATAAGGGGGCATTCCAAAGTTTGCAAGTGGAGCTCATAAAAAAGAGATAAAATTAAAATAAGCTCTCTGGCCATTTATGTGGTACTTTTTAATAACATTATTCAATATTTTTAATGTTTACTCTGTAATTAGAAATAATTTTTAATTTAAACAAATAATTTTTACATTCACGTTGATCAATGGTGCTTAATAAAGCACAAGAGCTAGTCTCTTTTTTGGAGAGGTACATCAATACATAAAAATATGTAACATAGTAGTTTGTAATAGAATAAACTAAAATATATATATATATATAATTGTAAGGCTGTGTCAATTCTGTATTAATTTATTAATGTAACATACATTTAAAAAAAGGTTGTTGACTAAATTATTAATACAAATTAAATTAATAAACTAGAAAGATTTACAGAAAAAATCTACTTATCAAAAGAATATTTAGTTGCTACCGGGATTCGAACCTGGACCTCTACTTATCCGGGAAAATGTATTACCATTCCGCTGTAGCAACCGATTGCGATTACGACAAATTTAGAACATATATCTGTATATTTTTGGAATTTATACATTTATTATTCCATTTTAAATAGCAATCAACTTTATATTGCGTTGGATCTCAAATAACTAATTAATAAATAAACTAATTTATTATTGTAAAATATTTCACTTTATCTTCTTGTTATCTATTGATATTAATTAATAATATTTCATTTAGAAAAGTACATACGATATGACGTGTGTACATAATATAATGACATAGCACGACATACATGATAAAACTAACATATTAAATTTGTTAAATAAAACATTTAAATTATAATATGAAATGAGTGGTATCGATAATTTTTGATGAGTCACTGATTGGAGTTATTCTTTGTTATTAATTTTTATTTTGTTGTAATAATGTGTTCATTAATAAAATTGTTTCTGAAACTCCGTGTGCATAAGAATGGATTTATCAGGACAGGTAACTGTCGTGTATCCAAGTGTATTTCCTCCCTCGGAGACGAGACCCTCCCTCCAGCGAGGGGATGTGGAAGAGACAAAGTGTAGGCGTGACTCTGTAAGCCTCGCTTGATGTATTGCCTGGAGATAATAAAAAGAAGTAGCGACCAGACAAGATACCGTGGAAAAACACATTAAACTATATTTATGTCTCAATCTGATGTCGCTTACTTTTGTTTTCCGAGTAAATCTTTTCTCGAAAATTTAACGTCGTTGTTGGGATGTTTTCGGGCAGAGTAATCCCATTTAATACCAACTATCCTTTGAAGATTCAATCTTCGATCTTTAGGTTTCGGCGATTGGTCCGCTACGAAAGCCGCAAACTTTTTAGGGAGGAGTGTTGGATTTTCACACAATTTTTAGAAACAGTTCACAATAATTAATATTATGTATGATTCTAATAATTTACATTAATCATTTTCGTATCATATACAAAGGTATCGAAATAAAATAAATAACATTTTAATTTAGATTCCGAAAGAATTTTTTTTAAAATTATGAACGAGTCACGCTATGGATGTAAAAAGAATAAATAGTCAATTATTGAGATTCCTCCTTTCTATAGTCTAGGTAATTAATATATGTAGGTATATCATTCAAAAATGTGTTTTCAATAGATATTTTCTTAATAACTTTTTACTGATTGTAAAAATATTATATTCGGTTAAATGTATTTTTTATACCTATATAAAAATAGTGAATTAGTGGGGAATGCGTGGGTGCCATATGGATATAAAATAGGTAGCAAAATTGAAGTGCAACAATGTGCACAATTTAAACTCTATTCATAAAGCGATTTCATCAGCTTCAACGGAAGTTTCAATTTTGCAATCCTGCAACAACTATTGAATTAGGACGCGACAGGAGAGTCCCATGACGGGCCGCGACCACCGGGCAGCCGGCCAGGGGCGCTCACCCGAGGTTCGCTAACCTCCGGGGATAGAATGAACTGTTTAATTGGCCTCCAAATTATTGTACATGACGGTGATATATATCTGAAGATTATTTTTGATATTAATTTGTATTTTCTATTTTTCATTAGGCATCACTTAACATTTTCTAAATTATTAAATGACATTTAATATTTCATCAACGTCGGTATTCTTCGTAGGTTTAACACCCTACGTGGTAAAAACTTACAATTTTAATTTACTTCAACAGCGGGCTGCAATGACATGATTGGATTGAATTGCATCGTTAACAAGGACAAGATTATTTTTATTTATAAAGGTGTGATATTAACATTACATACCACATATATATATTTATATTAATGTATGACTCTAATAGATATTGTTTCAGTATTCAAACTAATCCAAAACATTTACCTTATGAAAATTAGAATTATCTCGATTACAGTAAAATTATATTTCGTACAATTCAGATTAATTTTGATAAAAGAGAAATATATTTATTTTGCCTACAATGTATTTAATTTGTCACCCTTGCTTCTATATATTTCTATACAGTGATATAGAAACATTAAGTAGGACACCAAACGATGCCCAGAGCAGGGATCGGCTCTGTCACCAACTTAGTTTTTGCAGCTTATAACGGCCGCTTGAAACGTTCACCGATATATCTTTTTGTTCGACAAGCCCCCCAAAAACGGTGAAGAACAACAGTTCGGCGGAATTTGTAACAAAAAACCGACACGACCCAAGAGAACACCTATGCCCGGCAGGGCCAGTGTCGTCAATTCCATTGTTTTACAGATCCAAACATCTCTATTATTATTATTATTAAAATATTATTCATCAAAAAATTACAAAATTGTTAGTAAATACAAATTAAATATATTAATTGGAAAAATATACATATAAAATCAATTTTATCGAAAAATATTGTTGTTGCTACCGGGATTCGAACCTGGATCTCTTTTAATTCGGGGAACGTGCAATATCCGATTATACTATACCAACACAGCGGACTGACGACAAATTTTCGACTTTATGTTACACTTTTCAAATTAATACATCCATTATTTGAAAGCCATCTACTTCGTTTTTACAGAATCTCACATATCTTTGAGTAAACCGATAGGAGACGCCAGAATTAACAATTCATTTTTATTAAATTTTGGATAAATTGATACAACTTATATATTATCAAGGAAAACGCATTCTTATTGTGAAGTTGTAATTTCATAATAAGAATGTGTTATCCTTGATAAAATTGTTAGTAATCCAAAAACAAATTAAAATTATTATTTTCCCAGAAATCTTAATCGAATAAAAACAAAAACCAACATAAAAGGTTTACATTCTATTTTCAAAAAGGATCAACAAAAACAGTTGAAATTAAGAGTAATTTATCATATTCCAAATTCGAATCAACGGACCGTCCAAAGCGCCACGAAGTAAGCTTAGAAAACATATCAGAGTTTATATTGTGGAAAACATTCTCATAATACAAGCCGTCGACTTTTAGCAAGCTATTGCCGCCGACTAGCTGGGGAAATACGCTCCAAATACGTGTTCGCAATATTTGTATGAAAGGGATGTTACGAAAATAAATTGAAGGGAAAATCTCATAACTGATGAGAACCCACAGACAAAGATACTTTGAACGATATTAATAAATGTGGTCAAAAAATATGTTCGCAATCGTATAACATAAGCATGGTCAAGTCGGATTTTTTACATGGTGTCCCGCCTCGAATCCAGGGTGGAGTCCATACTTCTCGCGTTTAGTTGGAACTTAGATGGGCGTCTGTTGAGATACGGTTAATCCGACTCTTAAAAAATACCCGAGAAAAGAACAGACACAAAAGCAGACAAATCGTTCCATTCCCGAGTGATCGTGTACATTAATAATTCAGAGAAAAGGTTTGTCCTATTTCAATTAACCTAATTATGTAAGGCTTTATAAAGATGTTACAGCACTAACATTAGACACAGTTACATAATACAGAACAAAAAACAAATCGATATAATTTTTTCAATTCGGTGTTTTTGTTTACATGGTAAGTATGTTAAAAATATTATACGATCTGATAAGTAATAAAGAGAAAGTCAAAAATTTGACGGTTCAGGAGGAAGATAGTTATCAGCTGGAATATATATTGTACGGTACTAATGTATATACTTATAGCAATTAAGACACTATTTTTTTGAATATCGATGTATACAGGGTGTAACAGATCTAATCCACAATACTTTATGGATGAATACGTGACTAAATTACGAGTCGAAAATGTTCAAGGGATATGTACCTAATCTCAATCATGTCAAAGATATAATAAGCATTTCAAAAAAATCGTAATAATGCGATTATTTCGATTAACTGAAATATTTTATTGATTTCAAATCATATATAATATACAAAAGATTAAAGGTCATCGAATTTCGAGTGGCCAGACTATTTTTTGTTAGATGATTTAGGGCCTGAAGAAAAGATATAGCTTAATAATTGAACAATTTCGCAAACATTTATTTCGGAGTATGTAGACATCAAGCTTAACACGATTTCGTAATAATTTCATACAATAATATTTTCAATAACAGTGCAGAATTTTCACATATTTCTTGAACATTTTCGACTCGTAATATAGTCAGGTATCCACCCATAAAATATTGTGGACTAGGTTTGTTACACCCTGTATAGGTGCTCGTAAAAGCTGAAAATAGGTTTGTCGGAGCTTTCAAGGCACAGTAATGACAAGTAGGTATTTATTTACTAGGTACATATTAAAAAATTTTAAGGCAACACAAAAATTTGTTAAATTAATAAAAACAATAAGGTTCCTTCTTATGAGCAACCAGTACCCTGTAAATCCTGTGAACGTTATCTTGTTTATTTACATATAATAGTATTAACATCATTGTTGAATTATTAATGTGACCTACGTCATAACATTGTAACAATGAAATATGAAATCGGATTGCAAGTTCTGTAGCGCCGGTTAGAAAGAAGGCAGTGGAATCGATCGGTAGCGAGTCTATCAGTCAATCAAGCAAGCACGAAAGCTGTGTTAGAAAATTTTATATATACTTACTCTCATTTTTACCGTGTGTCTGTCTCCTTTACCGGTACCGGGATCGATACCAGTCGCCTACAAAACCTTTTTGAAATCAATAATATGTTGGAGACCTCGAAAGGTACCTCTCGAATGCTAAACCAACGCCAACTTAACCAATGCCCTAATGACCTATAAGTGTCAAATTGACATTTAACTATAGCTATAATTATATATAAGCTATATTCTTCATATACCTGATGATGAACTTTATAATAAGTAATACATTAATAAAGAGTTTGAGATATTTGTAAACGTCTATTTTCACGCCTCAATAGTATCTGTCGGTAGTGCAATAATTATCGGTAGCATTCCCGCCTGTAACGCAGGAGACCGGTGTCGAGTAAGTACTCTTATTCAAATTAAATATTTTTGTCATACCAGAAAATATTCTCTATAGTGCCTGAGACACGTGACGCGTTATTTTTCCGCCATGACACCCGAAATAAAAGATAGTGACATAAAATATCTAGTTCGAATATAAACTAATTGAGCTTGTTTTGAGTAGTGAAATTGTTCCACGTGCATATTTGAGTTCTGCCAGTTTAGCAAACACTGGCGATGGCCGTCGCATGTCGTCGTGAAACTGTCCAGAAAAAAATGTTCAACAATACACGTCCGACTGAATAATCAATGGACGAGGCCAGATTCGTCCTGTCCTGTTGAAAGTCTGACCCCAACACACAATGTCGATTCGACTGCAAATTGCGCGATCCGCTGACGATTCTCATTCGATGTCGATCTTTTCAGTTTTGTCATATTTACCCAAATATCGATACAGTCCGTTCAGCAGTTCGTGCCGGACATAATACAATACCATATATACATATAATACCATATATATATATATACAATACAATATAACAGTCCTACTTGCTACGACATTCGGCAGAACGAATTTTTGTTTAAGATTCATTCGCTTGTTTCAACTACTCTCGTATGAAACAATATAACATATACCAGTAAATTAATAAACATGAAATAAAATGTACATATAGGAGAGGGGTGTGGAACATTAGTTACGGGACTAGGGATATTCTACATACATTATTTGTGGAAACATAAATCCGATAGTTTATGACACATTTTTGCAATAGTAAAAGTATTGAAAATTAAATCTTTGCGTAAACAGGGCGTATTTTTTATATTAATGCATATTATATTGTCTATTTAAATTTTCGTTCCAATCGAACCATTTATTTTTAAAAAAGTCGCGGAGATATTTGATTGCGTAAGTGGTACCAAAATGATCACGTGGATGACAACAAATTGAAAATAATTAAACAAGAAATATGCGTTAGTTCATGTCTATATATTTGGTAGTCTATGTGTAAACATGTTGTTTTCTTGAGAAATAAGTCAGTAATCCAGTTTTACTTCTGAACAACTTACATAAATGATTTTTTTATAAAATAAAAACAAAATGTTAAAAATGTGTTTCGTATTTGGACTCCCTTAGAAAGAAAAATTTAGAAAAAAACCCCTCAGAAAATTTGATAATATTTTATAAGAGGTTACACATACGTGATACAAATAATATATTTGTTGCCATCCTCCTTTAGGGGTAAAGTGAAGTAGTTAATTAACTCGATTTCGAAATATTTTGCATTTAATAAAATAATTTCCAAGGTAAGACTTTCCCGATAAACTCTGAAAGTTAAAATGAAGTCTTCGACTTTCACAAAATAGCGCCGTCTTGTTGATATCATCTCGACTCTGTGTAAATTATCTTTCTTGTAGTTTTAACGTTCGCTTTATGTTTCGTATGAGACAACTATCCGAGATTAAAAATCTCCAGAGGGTGTATAGAGTGTAGACAGCATACAAAATTTAATGTAACTTCATTAAAATTCTTCGTATATTACAAGACGTGAGCGAAATTTTTGATTGCAGTGAATAATCAAATATTTTGCAAGCAAAGTTTGCCAGCCGCGCGTGGCTACAGCATCTATGGCCTAGCATGCTCGGTAGTATGTAAAGCTTGCCATTACAGGACGCGCGATATTCTCTACTCGTTGCATGTATAATTTCGAACAGTTTCTTAAAGAGAATACTGTAAGTTGATTTAGTTCAAATAAATGTGTTAAATATCATCGTACTCGGTGCGTATATATGTGAGTAATATTTCATGGTTTAGTTCAGTGTCCAATAAGTATTCCCTACACGGCTGTTCGTTCCAAGAATCTGTTATGATAAAGAACTAACCGATCCAGAAGCAAATATTTGGTTTTGATGCGATATATATTATATTATTATATAATTATTGTTAGTTAATTGAAAATTCTAATAAATATAGGTACAACCTATACCTTATACATACCAACATTTAAGTATTAGTTTTTTTTTTTGCAAATTATTTGGATTTTTTCAACCGATTCCTTTCAGTTCATAAATCTAATCGTTTCGGAAAACAATAAATAAAACCATTAAACGAGAAAAAAACATTGTATTTATTTTTTGCTGTTTTATTTTTTAACGTTTTCGGAACGGTTTTCCTTCTACAGGGCTGTATAAATCGACTGCTTAAAATATTAAAAAAACAAATATATATGGACTAAATAAATTATTACAAAATTGTCGTATTGAGTTTAGCAATATTAGCACAATTTGTCAGAAAAGCCAGGGCATTATTAGAGCCTGAATAATAATTACAATACATATTAAATCTTCCAACTGTTTTTATAGGCGATGGTAATACCACATATGGTAAGTACCACACGCGAAAATGACTATTTTATTAGTTTCTCGGTGACTGATAATTAGGCAATATTCTTAAACAAACATGGTTCGAAACTGATCGACACCCGTTATGCTGTTTTATAATGAGAGAGTAATTAATATATTTTTTAGTTTTGCAAAATACGTACGTTCTTTATACTACTAAGCTAGCAGCACGCTCCTCGTGGATGGACCGACAGTTACAGTCGCAAGTTGGTCTTCCGAGTCGTCCCAATTAGTAGAGCCATCGGGGCGTAAGTGAGCTGGCATAAAGCTGGGCCAAGGGGCAAATATTTTGATAAATTGGACACCAAAAAATTCCATGGAATCAAAAAGGATCATATCTTCACATAAAATTAAAATACAAAGCGAAATAAATAAATGTAGCTTTTCGATGAGGTGACAGTAAACTGATTTAGAATCTCGGTTCTGTACGACCACGCTGTGGTATTACTCGGGGTATGAACACGGGGATATGATCTAGAGGAAGAATGATGACTTTGTGGGATATCACAGGAGTCGGGTCCAGTAATGAAGCAAAGCAATCGGCGCCCCTAATAACGAGGCGATATGGAGGCTACATATTTTATCAGATGGGAAATGAAAATCTGAAAATCTATACGGTTTTGGATATTAAAACTGTCATTTTCGCCAAACGGGACACTAAATCAGCAATAATGAAATAATAATCGAGAGGATGGGAAGAGATTTTATGGAAAATGGTAGCGAATAGTTTGAAAATTAGAAGACAAGAATATTTTTTTAACGAACATTCAGTGTTGTTAAGATTTAAAACAGAGCTTGTTTTACCCATTTTAAATGAACAGATTGTATGACTAAAATTTAAGCAACATACTGGATGGGTAATTACCACATACTCGTGTACTAATATCCGGTGTCGTGGATTGATATATAATATTATAATGTTATATAATATCATATAACTAGCCGGGTATAATTAATAGATGTCTCTAAAAAAATAAAAGGACACATAGTCTAAAATTTTATATAGTTAAGGTATAAGTTACCATGGTGTAATCGGTAAGGTATTCTCTCCGCAAAACAAAATCCGGATTCAGACTCCTAATGGTAACTGGTAACTAACATTTTTTTCGATAGATAGTTGTTTCCTGCAGAGACCAGTAAATGAATAGACATGAAATAAAGTGTACATATAGGATAGGGGTTCGGAACATTAGTTACGGGACGAGGGGCATTCTACACACATTATTTGTGGAAACATAAATCCGATAGTTTATGACACATTTATACAATAGTAAAAGTATTTACTCTTGTATTTTTTACATTAATGTATATTATATTCTCAGAGTTTAAATTTTTGTTCCAATCGAGTCACATATTTAAAAAATAGTCGCGGAACTATTTGATTGCATAAGTGGTACCAAAGTGATCAAGTGAGTGACACCAAAATGAAAATATTGAAACAAGGAATTTCCGTTAGTTCATGTCTATATATTTGATAGTCTGATTTACTGTATATCTTTAAAGTAAATCTGATAAAGCATAAATTTTTGAAATATTTTAAATATGTTTTAATAGTAGTAATTATCATAAATTAATAAAAGCTATTCCTTATATTCATTCAATACTATTAGAATTTTATTAATAAACATTATATTTTATTATTGCATTACATAAGTTGCAGATTAGGGTGACATAAATATCAAAATAAATATTATTTTAAAAAAATGACAATTTGAAGCAATTTGCGCGGTCTAATGTTGCCGAACATTAACATGACGAAAGGATAAATGTGCGTCCCAACAATGTACGCGTCTGCTAAAGAATTTTTCTGGTGGTTGCGAAGCTTTAAAACCCGGGTCATTTGAATGACGTAAATTATTTTATGTGTAATAAAACGTCGCTGTTGACCTTCTAAATGATGCAATTAACAAGGTTCTTTCTCACCCCAAAGGTTTGGTTCAAAGCGAGGTGATAATGCATTTATTTATATTACAGGCACTGAGCACCCGGTCGCAAAATACCGGCAAGCCATTCATCACGGCCAAAGTTTGGAATTAAAGTCATGTAAATTTATTGAAAACCGTGCAGGCGGCGAGACTAAACGGTCCGGCACACTGTCTTGCGCCTGCTGGCCCGCGAGGGGACGCCAGATGCAGCCTACCATAGACAACAAATGACTGATCGCATTGTCATAATGCATTAAATAAATAGGACCGAAAGTAAACAGAACAGATATATCCACTTACTTTTCCCATTTTGATATGTTTAACCTAACTTTCTGAAGTGTGAGTATATATATGATTCGATTGCTAAAGGGGGAGAGATGAGGGCTGTCTCTTGTTTGGCTAGTCTCCGACACATGAGGTAACAACAATGTCGTAAGATTTTTTGAACAAGGAACACGATGAAATTGTTTATTTTTAATTTCAGGTAATTTTAACTTGTGTATAATTAATTGTATAAAGTAGTAGCAAAAATGGGTAAAGTATTAAATATATTTTTTTTAAATAATTTAGTGAATCTTTTTATAAATTTAATTCAATATGGTCAGGAACAAGGTAAAGAAGTGAAATTGGACGAAGATGATAGGGATCATATAGGCCGAGGGAAATTATGAAAGGGTTTGGGATGGAAATTAATTTAGAATAAAATTTAAAAGATAAATCGTGTGTGTTATTTGAGTGAGGGTATGTTTGAGTCTCTGTGAATGATAGCGTTTATGACAAATCAGAGTGAGTTTGTGATTCTCCTAAGGATGTAGCTGAAGTGCTATTTAGGCGTTATATATATATACCGAAGTAGGTATATATATATATATGTGCATTCCATTTGTGTAAATTTAAAAAAGAAAAATTAGCTTCTGTTGGGACGCGCTCGAGGACGGTTATATTTTTCGGCGGTGTATACGAGATATGGACCGTGTATGATTTTTGTCGGTTTGTCGGATGTGATCAAGTTTCGGAGGCTGACCAGCCGAGTTTCGGAAAGGTAACAGAAGATGCCGACCGAATTTCGACCATCATAAAAGACCAACGGTTTGCAGTCCAGTTACGCAGTTTAATGTTTTTACTTACATAATTTGGATGGGCATATTCAAACCAGGACCTAGTAATCGTAAGATAATTACGGTGATATAAAAATATCCTTAAAAACAAACCCAATAACAGGCGAGGTTAAAAGATCCACATGTTCTCATCAATCTCCATTGAATTCTATCCTCGCCTTCGGATACTCCAATCATTCTGCTCCACATTGTTCTGTCCAAGACTGACTGAAGCTATTCATGTCGCTCGTGGTCTTTCTGGTCTACCGGTCTCACTACTTATGATTTTATGAATCACATGATCTGAGTGAGACTTCTTTTATTTTTTCAAGAATACACTCTCAAAAGCACCACGGATATAAATATTTTGAATTTTGTCTAATCGTACGACTCCACCAGTCCATCTCAGTTACAGGAATCCTGTATGTTTTCTTCTATCCACTTGCTCAATGCTCTGAGCCATGGATCATAATAGACGTAACCGCTGTTATATAATTTCTCTTCCGACTTTAATAATAAATTTAATATCACTTCTGATTTATGACATTTTTTTAATATCAAAATACTCATAACTGTCGTAGACATCAAAATACTAAATAACATTGACGAACCGTCTTCAAGTGCAACGTCATCATTCTTTGTGCTGTTTAATTTGTAGTAACCCTGATATGTATAAAATCGTGTCTTCTACGAAGATTGCTTTATCACTTTGTTTTTGAGATACTCATCTGCGCTTGACAGCGTTCACGACTTTGTTGGCGTCGTGCTGTAAAATTGGACCATTTTTTAAATAACTGTAGGAATTAAATAAAAATGTATCATTCTATTTTGTCTTTTATAATAATTGTGTTATATTTTAGCTTATAATTGTAACTAGGAGCATTATTTTAATTTTATTAAAATTCACTTCCAACTAACTTGAAAACAAGGTTTTATAATATAAAGTAATTACTTTCTTAAGCATCTCAACTTCATTAGCATCGCATTATTATGTAAAAGTTGGTACTCGGCAACAACAAATATGTTTTGCTATATAATATTTTTTTATGTTAACCATACCAATAAATTATAGAAGATTAAGCGCAGCCAAATTTGATAGAATACAGACGGCAATTTAACCTTCTATGAATTGATTTATACGTGAAATAATTTACACCGCGACTTATTATCTTGCCGCGCTCGTGTGACGACTGACGATCGTATGTGAATTTTTATGGTGCATGATTTAATGGCTCGAGTAACATGAAGCGAGCGGAGACTCACAATAAAATATGGGCAATAATAATTATAATTTAATATCCCACGAAAGATTTCGCATTTATTAGTAATCAAGTAAAACGCGCACATTAGAGCCTGGCCGGCACCACCGTTGTATTTTGCACGCCAACCACCAGATGATATGCAGATGCAAGAGAGATACAACCGATGGTTCTAGAATATTAAGCGCTCGCAAATAACTTATCGAACTCCATTACTGCTGGAGGCTTTTATGTTTTTAAAGCGTGATGTATTTATTCACCGGCCGTTTCGCGACTGATTCAGGGCCACGTCCGTGAACAACTTTTCGCTGCAACATAACTTTTTGAATGAATCGTAAACGCTCGATGTCTCAATCAAAACAATACGACGCGCCTCGGCCGGCCGGAGATAAACAGGTTCGATTCCCGTCAAACGCAAACAATGCCCATTAGTGTTATCCGATTAAATATAGCGTTTGCAATTCGGTATGGGTGTTCACGTCGTGAGTGGAATTGTTATTAAAAATGATGCTTACAACAACGGTTTATTAACCGTCTTAGGCAATATTTGGAAATTAATACACTTTTCGATGCCCTGAAGCGATAACACTTTATGCGCATGCCAAAATAACGAATGTGAACACATATAATTAATTATATTAAGAAAATTTTGCCATTTTAGCTCGCAAAATGGTCTACTCCATTTTATAAAGAACGCCCGGGTGAAGTACAATACAAGTAAGAATTATTGAAGGTTATACTGACATTCTAGATGCTGCATTCCATAGATATGCGTTATTCAGTGCGTAAATTTAGTCTACCTACGTTTTACTATAATCAACATTCTCATACGCTTTCTTTTTCATTTACACTGTATTTAATTATAGATTATTAAGTAGCTGCGTAGTTGAGTAATAAATAAATTAAAATACACGCAATTTACTCATAGATAGTTTTTAGATATATTCTTATATAAATGTAATATTTTAGATAATTACGTCAAATTTATTATGTACCTACGCCATCATAGTATGTAAAGTATGTCAAAAAAAAAAAAAATACAAGCGAAAGTACATCATTGCACCACGTTTTTGACATCATCG
The DNA here is from genome assembly GCA_031772225.1 of Eubasilissa splendida. Classification (NCBI taxonomy): domain Eukaryota; kingdom Metazoa; phylum Arthropoda; class Insecta; order Trichoptera; family Phryganeidae; genus Eubasilissa; species Eubasilissa splendida. The sequence goes on along the minus strand of CM062848.1, from coordinate 17,549,487 downwards.
TCATTTTTCAAATTTGATAATAAGCAGGGGCCCCATCAGTGGAATTCCAAAATCGGTCGGCTCAATTGTGTTAACGAAACAATGTGGAGAATTCTGTTATGTTGGCTCCCCAAACAATGGGCCAGCATGATTCTAGTATCATTCATAAGCAATCTCGTAATTAAAAATTTCAAAATACGCTTAGCTCAACGGTTCGGAAGAATATCCAACATTTTATGGGTGAGTGAGGTAATAAAATTACCTTTTTACATTACTTAAGCCCATACATTATGAGATAATTAAATTCACGGCGTATGCAGCAACATGTTTAATAAAATAATATTAAGAGTGTGGTCACACGAAATATCAAGTTATTAACCGATCGACTATATAAAAATGTTGTTCATATGTACTCGTACCTACATATGTACGTTAAATGTATTCATTAGAAAGATATACCTATAAAATCAAATCCAAAAATATTGTTGTTGCACAACCGCGATTCGAACCTGGATCTTTTTCTAAACCGGAGAAGGTGCATTATCCAACAATGCTACTAGTTTTCTAGTTTTCGAACCCATATGTTACACTTTTCAAATTAATACATCTATCGTTCCATTATTTGAAAGTCATCTATAGCATAATCGGATAATGCATGTTCCCCGGATTGGAAAAGATCCAGGTTCGAATCTTTCTATTCAATACATTTAATTTATATTTAAAATTTCACAGAATAAGTTAATGAAATTGTGTTAAGTGAAATAGTGAAAAACGGGGACGTCTGAAGGTGCCTTGAAGGTGAAGGCAATGGACCCTTTCTGGGTAAAAGATGATGTAGAAGAATTCAGTTAAACAACAATCGGAGACACAAGTTCTTAATGCCGATTAACATTCAAGTGCAAAGCTATATATTTTATTTTCGTAGTAAGTAATTACTAATATTAAATAAAATTTTCAGATTAATAATGTATATTGTTTCAGTTAACAACAAAAAAAAAAACAGTATAATTGAGAAGATATACTTATATATACGAAAAAAATGTTTTATTAACAATACCTACAGCTAATACATCGGTTAATAAAGGCATTGAGCAATCACTGATGAAGACATCTACCGCCAACTGAACACAAGTCTACAAAATTAAGAAACATAAAATCTTTTTTGAAAAACTTTACTTAAAAGTGAATAAATAAATCATGCTTTGTGGCGTATTCTAGATTTATTACATTAACTATCGGATTGCCATGTGTTAAGATTAACTTGTCAATAATGGGAAGATCATGATTTTAATTTTTTCTTTTACCGGAGATGCCTACTTTGTTTTTTTTTTTTTCATATGTGAGTTTTCTAGAATGTCATGATATTACACCCAGCAGCAATCACCCATTATGTTGACGTTCCACTGACCCTGACTCCACTGTTCCATCTAAATCTTATGTAAATATTCTCACCGCACCAAGATTTTCACGAACGAAGTCTAGGTGTGCAGAGTTTTAAGGCTTTGAATTTTTACGGAATATTTTCAACGATGTTTACATAGTAAGGGACTCCCAAAAAATTATCAACAATACTTTTAAGGGTAATTCAAGCCTTTCTTTCAACTTTAGTCATCGTAGAAATCTAGCATCAGCCTTCGTATGTCTGGGCCAATAGAAAAGCTTTTAGCTAGACCGAGAGGGACTAGGCGAGAGAATTCTTTGCAGAAGTAAATAAATCAGTTTACAGTTTTTTGACAAAACTTTAACAAATTATTTTATGGGACCAAATTTGATATGTAGAGGTAGCAGAAATATTTTTTCCGTTACGATTTGATATGATTTCTTCCAAAACAAACTAAGAAGCGCACACAATACCTTAAGGTCTTTAAAAATCATCCAGTCATGATGGTGTGGGGAGTCATGACTGGATGCACACCACAGTAGATAAATAAGGGTGGGGGTAGTATATGGAATGTATGAATAGCTTAGAACAATAAGAATTTGCGACTGTAAATCGCGAGATTGAAATGCTCATAGCACATTTTTTAAAGAATAAAGTCATTTTATATTTTAATACTACACACAGATTGATTTTATCTAAAAACGATCCGTGACACAATGTTTTAAGTGACATTTATGATCACCAAATTACTAAAATTATCAAAACAAAAATTTGTGTAATTTTAATGCAAGTTTTTAAATGAAACCCTCTCTGTTAATTCAATTTCCTGGTTTAATTTACATTTGATAATGACTTAAATAAAGTATGTACATAAATATAATTCGTACGTTACACATTTAATATTGGCCCGCGGGCTTTAGCCATGTGCACTCATTTAGTGTTTAAATAAAATAATTCATCGGAGCTACTGTGGTACTATAATGCAGCAAAACTATATTAAATTGCATCCAATAAGATGAAAAGAATATGTAAAGATTCTGTGAACAAAATTGACATAATTCCCCTCTCTACAATCCAAAAATATAATATATATCGAACGGAAATAAATCTTGTTAAGTATGTATAACGACCATTCTTTATTAACTGCATCTCTATAGGTAGTGCAGGGACCAACGTGAATATTCTTTAAATATATATTTTTAATTAAAAGGATCTTTAACATTGGACTTCTCGTCTTAAAATCAAAATACACATAATATATCATTATTTTTATTACAGTTTAATGAATGTATAAATTGGAACAAACTTTTATGAAAAGAAAAACTCTTTTAGGAATCTAAATCTAGCTGATTTAATTAATGTATATATTAGGTTGTTCCATAAACAACCATCAAATTCAAATAAACATAACTTTAGAGTAACTTATTAATCTAAAGAAGAGTCGTTTGATTACACGCATTATGAAGAATTATTATGCCTGTAAAATATAATCGGAATAGAATCAATAAAAACATTTTATGTTTTCTGTTATTGATTTTTTGCCTTAAATAATTACTTAAAATGTAATGCTTGTTAAGACGTCTCCATTCCTAAACATTTCGAACCAATACCATACTGTTCGTTCATTCCAAGCTTGGTTTAAACTGCGAGCTGTTACAATACCTCATTGTACCCACGTAAAAAAATATATCTTATTAATCCTCTTTCAATCCCATTTCTGAAGAATACATACAAATTGAATGCGAATTAAATGCCTCAATAAATAAATATAGCAGCTTCTTAACCGTTTAATAAAAACAAATATTTTCTGACACAGAAACATTCAAAATGACACAATATTAAAATCGGAACTACCTAATAGTTTGAAGAATTACAAATATATATATATTTTTTTTTAAAAAATAATAAAGTTGTATCAATGTGTCCAAAATTTAATAAAAATGAATTAATAATTCTAGCGTCTATTATCAGATTCACTCAAAGGTATTTGAGATTCTGTAAAAATAAGGTAGATGGCTCTGTTAAATGATGGAACGATTAAATGTATTGATATCAAAAAGGTAACATATAAGGTCGAAAAATTGTCGATAAAAATAGTGCCGCTGTAGCTTAGTTGGATAAAGCACCTCCCCCGGTTAGGGAAGAGATCCAGGTTCGAATCTCGGTAGCGCAACAACAATGTTTTTATTTTTCGATAAAATTGATTTTATATGTATATCTTTATAATTAATATATTTAATTCATATTTACAAATATATATAACTAAACAAACGTTGTTGAATATTCAAAACGGTCAAAGGGTAATAACCTATATTATTGCAAATTTAGTATTAACTTTCATCAATTGAAAGCTGATGAATCGGGGCAATTATTTTATTATTTCGATGAAAGTGTACCGTGATTCAGATCAGATCGCTTGCGCAAGCTATTCTTCACTATTTGGATTAAAGGTTAAACGATTGGAGTACCCTCATCAAAACCTTATCCAAAGATCTCGATCGTGATGTAATAATCAAAATCAATCGCCAGAAAACTTTGATGGATACACAACTACATATGTACAATTTGAATTAATCTGATTAAAAGTGTTTTTAGGTTTAATCTTTGTAAACAAAAAATGGAATTTTCGCCTGAAAAATTCTCGAGAAGCTTATACTGGATTCTTAAAATTTCAAACAAATTAAATACGTACTCTATAAATAATGAACACATTTATCAATTTGTAATTAACGTAAGTCGTTTAAATTGTAATTAATACTAATGATATACCCGTAGTAATAATTAAGAGTAGATTACGTACGGACAAATTTATACCCTCCGGGCTCGTAACTCAAATAAGCTGAAATATTGAAGAAATAAAGGAAAATACAAAATAACACACCTTTGAAAAACTGTTTTCAATCAATCTGATTAATGTAACAAACATATATGCAATACACACTACATATGAATATGTGGCGTACTCTTCGTCTATTTCATAAGAATATTTCGCATAATATTATATTATATTTTGTTAAAGATATCTATATTTATAAAATAAATATTTAAACATATCTTATCGATATTTAAATATTTTCAGTCATGTAAAATAAACCCCTTATCTTTATTGCATTCTAAACAAGGCTTACGGCTAAATAAGAAAGATGTATTACTGGGGTGTCAAAAAGCTTGAGCACTTGTTTCCTTCCTTGTTTTCTAAATTTGTTTGTATTATACACGTATTATGACGAACTAAAACGCCGTAATACACAGCTAGTTGAGAATCCCTCGAAGAGGGTTCATAGTTTTGATAACGGAGTAACAAACATAACTAGAAGCCACTCTCCTCCCGATATCTTAAACGTCGTTTAGATATATCTAAAACACAACTCCTGTAAGGTGGCATCTGCTTCTCCGTCTAGTACAGTTCATGGCAACTTTCAGTCTGGCGAGCTTAAAATAAAACAATTTAATTTATTTATAAATATTACATACCTCTTTAAGACTGCGTCAACTTATAGTATATATATATATTTAATTTGAGGTTTCGAGAGGACTAGTATATGCAACTGGCGTCTCTTCTGTGTTAGATCGCGCTCTTTGCGCATGATTTCCTTGGAGAAACCTAGGACGACGTTTCGGCACGGTAACACGCGCCATTGTTAAGATGTTGCCTAAAAAAATTACGGTACAACCATACTGTAGATATAAATCTCCTGCGAAAATCTACGGCTGTACCGTAATTTTTTGAGTATATGTTATTAATTGTTCATAAATTCTTTTGTGTATACTGTAACTAAAACTTATAGTTGGTGCATACATTCACTAGTTAATGTATACATTTTCGAAGTATACACTTTGTCTGTAACACATAAATATTTGAATTTCAACTGATCCAATCATTAATAATTATTATTGTATTCGATCTATTTATTATTTGATTAATACGATTATGTATTAAATAAACGATTTTTTTTAGTACTATACGTATAAAACTGCCTCGTAAAAATACAGAGGTGCATTATGCCAAGGAAACATTAAGGTAGGGGGAATACTTCGAGATTAAATTTTTTTTATTCTTGTAATGACTACCGAGGAATTTTGCAAGAATTTTTTTAAGTGTGCCGAGTAACCGATAGTACATGCTAGAATAAATGAACCACTCCCCCCCCCCCCCCTTGCTACGACATGGTGAGTTTGAAACGAGGTTCGCTCTATAACTGACATTCGATGATTGGATTTAAATTTAGAAAATCCAATCACGTTTTTCTGTCCATCTCTGAATCCCATGACAATGCCTTCCTAAGACGGATTGGTTGGGATCTTAGAAGATATTTTCCTTATTATTAATTGTTAAATTATGTATTTTATAAAGATGTGACAAAATTATTTTAAAATATTAAACATAAGTTTGTAGCCATCCACGTAGTTGTGCTAATATGAAAAGATTTTTTATCAGTTATTTTCCGTATTTTTACTTTTTGTACCAGAGACCTTGGTCTTATAAAAACAAAATAAATAAATCGAAAAATAAGGGACATAGTTTGTTTCTAAAGAGCTTCACATACAATACACACATATTGCCTTTTAAAAAAATGCTATACACTCAAAGCAAAGATTCACTCGGTTTCAGATTCAATTTTGGTTTTAGTCAAAATTGAAATACATTATTTGATACTTTTCGGTTTTAGCTGAAACGAAAAAGACAGTTTCGGTCGTCGGTGAATATCTCCACTATTAAAATAAAACTGAAAAAATGAACGAATACACGCCATAAAATTGAAAAAAATATCTTGTTAGAATTTAATTGTAGACACATATAAAACACACTGTATGACTACGAGACACTTGGTGGCACCACCGTCTTGAATGGGTGACCTCTTCATTTAAAATCAAGATTTTTAATGGCAATCAATATTGTAATAATATCGAAATTACAATAATCCCAGCATACTTATATTTATTACTTCCTCAATCTACCAGAAATAATAGCGAATATATTTTACATTGATACGTTGCGGTTCTAATAAAATTTATCGATGGTCAAGAATTTAATGTTGATAAAACAAAATAAGCATAAGCGATGAAATCTTATATTATAAATGTTGTAATGTTAACATTTCTTCCATGGGTTACTCGAAAAACTGAATTATTTATTAACTTACATGATGATATATGTATAATATTATATATACATATTATCCATGCGAGTAGGTGGATGTACCGTCTCGGTGAGCCGCGATTGTAAATATGTAAATTCCCGAACTGACTCTCTTTGTTAACGTTAAATATATAGATAGATAATAATAAGAAAAATAAGAAAGAATTTGATAAAGAGATTCACATGGCCAGGAGGATATGTTTCTCGGATGCCTGTGCGAAGTCTAAACCGAGCGTACCTCTCACACACATCAGCGGGAATCCGGCGTCCCGGACGTTCCGCCACGACTATACACGGGTAGTACTCGGTGGAGCTACGGGACATCGGAATTAAGAAACATGACATTTTTCTTCAGAAGTCTTGTGTATCTTACTCTGCCAGTCTCTTTTTAGTTACGTGATATTGGGTTAAGGTGGAGTTGAGAAAACTGCCCTCAACCAATTAGCAATTACCAAAAAATTAATTTTCAAAACCATTTATAGAAAACCATATAGGTTTCCCTCTGACTCACTGTTTAAGAAATTCCAGCTTGTCGATATTCGACAGCTCTATATAAAAATAATGATCTTTAATTTTCACGATAATATAGAGCTTCATTATTGCCAATCGCATAATTATGTTGATACGACAACAGAGGCTCACCATGAAGCCCAAAATGAGAACAAGCTTTGGTCAATCCCCATATATGTTTCTGGCCCCCGAAGCCTACAACATTTTGCCGAATAATATGAAATAATTCTCGATGGACACACTCAAATAACATCTCAGGAGCATATTAATGGATGCGGGGAGAAAGGAAACTGAGTAAAGATTTGTGGAAATGGTTAGATGAACAGAACGGAACATTGTTTCTTTTTCACAATTTTCTGTTTAAAAAAATAAAATAAAAATTATATTTTAATTATTTAATATTTCCGGTTTAGATTGAGAATAATTGTTTAATATTTGTATTGTTAGATATAACGGATGAACCTGTCTCTTTTAGCACAGACTTCGGTCTAGTTGAGGAGACAGTGAACACCTCTTATATTATGAATATAATGTTTGTTTTATTTGTATATGTATTATATTGTTTATAATTGTAATATCCTTTGTTAACTTCTTGCGGTGCTTATTGTGTGCGGGATTGGGTATTTGATTATACTAAGTTTACAGTTATAAATACAATACAAGAGATGCGTTTCGAGCCGCAGCTGCGATGCGAGAGAGCGCGCCCGAGTGCCCGGCGATCTTTTATCCCTTTCACTCGCGTCATTCTTACCAACATGCGCGCGTCACGCATTCACTACATCCATATGCATCACAGGGGGGCTCCGCCCACATTACTCTATAAATCGCGTACAGTAAGGTAACAATAAATATAGAATTACAATTTGCATCATCAAAGAGTGTAAATATGGACGCCGACTGACCTGTACTTCGTGCACTTGCTCCCTCTCGTCCAACAGCACGATCCGGCACGCGAGCACGCGGCCCGCCCCGCACACCCACTGCATGACGCGCTGGGCCGCGCCGGTGGTCAGCAAGAAGCGCTCGCGCTCACACTCACAGGGCCATCACAGGAGCTTTTGCTATCTAAATGAAAAGAAAAGTCATCACATTAGATATGATAAAATTGTAACATTTTTTAACCCTTTTTGCTAACAATCTAAGCAACAATACTAAACGTATCAAATTTTCAGACGCATAACAAATAGAAGTAATATACCTGTTATATGTTAATAACTTATATACACCACATCCGATAGATGGTAAGATTTTACGAATGAAAATAATGAAAGGTTCGAGTCATATTAGTGCCATATTGGTCAGGGTCATCGAGGTCGTTCTCACAATAATTTAAATGTGACATTTATGTAAAACCATTGGTAAAACTTGGAACCCTTCGCAAAGTACTTACCCTATGACCAGTGGTGTGCAGTAGGCCCAAACTCAGGTTATGCTGTTACAGACGATGCCGACAAAGTATACAATAGGTAGGTATACTACGTATCAAAAAAAAAGTTAGATTATTTTTAATTTTGAGAACTAATTTCAAAATAGATTATAATTGTAAATTTATTACTTTAAAATAGGCAAGTTCTGGTACCGTTCTCTGCTTTCGATTTCGTTTAAAATATTTTCTACGTTTTCTCCTTCCGACATCGGATTTAAAATGTTTCATTAAGAGTGTTCAAAAACATTTATTTAATTAACTAGTTTATAAATTAGCACAGCCGAAACTCATAACAGAAATAATTGTATTTTGTCATTTAATTTAATATTGGTAATAATTTAACTTAATAATATCCTGAAAAACGCAAATTCACTCGCTTGATAGATGACCAATTTATAACCTATAAATATCTACGCAAACACCGAAATATGGAATACACTAAGAACATAAAACGTTTAGTCTGTCAAGTAAAACAAATACTTAGAAATGTTATTCTACGCAGTTTTCAATAAGGATTAATTAATCCCTTTCGAAAACGGCAGTCTTAAGCACAAATTATTTGAAAAATGCAAAATATCCGCAGTAAAAAAATATTTAGTTCAGTACAATTATTCTAAGGATTGAAAAAACAAGTTCAGTTTATTAAAGACCAAAATGCTAGCAAATCGCGGAGCAGAATGCACATGAAGTTGTTATAAATGGTTCGCAAATAACTCACGGCTAGACGTGGGTTACGTCATAGACAAGGTTACGCTAATACGGGTAATAACGGCTAGAATTTTATAGGGTATTTTCATAATATAAAGATTATTTAATTTATTTTTATATCTCACAATTTTTAATAATGCACAGCTTTTTTGCTTGTATGCAATGCACGCCCTTGACTATGACGCTACATAAAGAAAGCTGTAGGTACGTTTAATGATTAGTGTACAAATTAGAAGAATTAATCAAAAAGTGGGATAACAGTCTCTGACTTTGTTGCAATAAAATATGTTTTATTAATAAAATATATTTTAATTAGATAATATAGAAATTTAAATGCATTTAAGAATTACAGCTTTCACCGGTTAATATGAGTACGTAAACAAAGTGTGTAAAAAAATATTGAATTTGAGTATCAAATTAGGGTATATAAAGGATGTCCAGCGGAAAATTTTCAAGTTTAATATTAAATAAATAAATAAATTACAATGTTATTCTCATATTTGCTAATTTAACGTTTTATAAACAATATCGTCTAAATGCCATCCATTTCTCTCAAGACACTCTTGTAATCGAACTCTTAAATTTATGAACACGCGAGAACAAAGCGTTGGTTGTGTGGAATGCCCCCGTCTTGCTGAAATTGTGTTCTGTTGTTGAGCCCGGGAAACAGCTACAGTTGCGGTACCAAAAACTCGCCGATCATTCAGCAATACACGTCAGCAGTGACTGTCTCTAGCTGGATAAAAAAATAAGGGCCAATTATCCCTCGGGCAGAAATTGTACACAATACTGTCGTTTTTGGACAATGCAAACCACCATGCACCAGTATTTCATGTTCTATTTATTAACATATGCATCGACATGAAAATGAGCTTCATCAGTAAACAATATGTTTCCAAGCGTTCGTGTTGTTCCAAAGAGTTCCACTATTGTTCTCGCTAAGGTTTCACGTAAAGAATAGTCATTTTCGTTAAGAAACTGCACCATTTGCAGTTTGTATGGATGAAACTGTAGTTTATTTTTCAAAATAACGCACACTGTTGTTTTTTTTATTCCAGTACAGGCTTGCAATCTTCCTTATCGATTTACGCGAATTGCGCATAATTTCACGTCAAACTTGAGCCACATGTTCTGGCGTCGCTGCTGACGTTGATGGTCCCGGAGGAGTTTGGTTAACCATTGCCCCTTCTTGTCTGAACTTTTGAACCTAATACCAGATAAGTTGCGTGCGAGTTAAAGCGAGTACCAATGAATCACCGCACTTTAAATATTGCTCAATCGCGAACGCGTGGTGCGCTCCCGACCAATGACTCATTGCGACTGGTCAACTTGTCGAACAATACCCCTCCCATTGACCTCACCCTGATGGTTTACGAGCAATTACAATATAATTTTGATTTTTTTCCGCTGAACACCCTATACATGTAGGTGCATTCATAATTATTGGTAATCTTTAAATTAATGTTTCATTGACCCAGTGACTTTGTAAACTTGTGTGCATAATTTCCTTATGGGAAAGATAATTATCCTCAACGGCCGTAGTACGTAGTGTTGTGTATCTAAATATAGTATTTCCTCGAAAGTTTCTCGTAAAAATATTCTGAAAGCTTCTAACATTAGGGTAATCAACAGTTTACTATCCTATCAAATTTTTATTAAGATGGCTTAAAATAATATTTTGAAATATCATAAAAATCGAAAAAGCAGAATATATATGACAAGTTACGACTTTTTTTTTTATTGAGCAGTAAACGACGTTTTTACACTGAAATATAAACTTAACACTATTATAAATAGCCTTTTAATAATGTCAAGGTATTTTACCGCATTCTTTTAGTCAAAAATCTAATACATTTTTATTTATCCTATTCGTTGTTAGTACCTACATCCCAACTTTGAATTACATATACGGACTGATACATAATCTATTACCTATATTTACTAAACATTAAATAAATAAACATTATTTTAGACATGTAATATTTACATATTAATAATCCATTTTGTCGTGTTTTTTTTAACACAGTTTGAAAACTGATTTCAATTATTTTATTTTGATAACCTAACCCCGATTGATCTTTGATCTGTAGACGTGGGGTAAGTTAGCACCGCCTTAATTATCATCTAACATTTCAGTAATACTTTTGAAAACAAATTAAGTAATGAATAAATTAAATAAAACAAATTTCAGATTGATGTAATAGATTTTTTGATTTACGATCAGAAACTCGTCGGTACCAAAATGTTTAACTTTAATATTTTAAGGAAATAATTACTATACAACAATGCGTAAAAAGTGTTGAATTACATCGGTAGACACGAGCGACAGATGGAAGGATTATATTGGTTTGTTGTCAAGCTGCTCCCTGGCGTCAATGACCCCTCAAGGGCCCTGTGGAACGCGAGGAGCGACTGCATCAGCAGCAGTCCACCCGCCGCTGTCCATCGTGAGCCGGCGGGGCCAGATTTATTAGAACCGTCTGATGGGAATACTAATACTTTAATGCGACGCTGCGCCCAATAGCTCGTGCTTTGTGATGCATAGCGGAGGTGCCGAACATCATTGCAACCCCAAGTACCGAAACTTTACATCTTCTAAAAAAAAACAGAAGGGGTCGCATGAGGTACCTTCTAGCATGATACTGCATACCTTCATTTATTAATTTAAACTAATTTCAATATAATGAACTACCTACTGCGTGAACCCAATACACATAACCATTATATAGTACACTATTACTACTTAGAATATTAATAAACTCATAGGATCGCTTTAAAAAAATGACATGTATCGATATTGCATTGTGGTATGCTGACATTTTATACAATTATTTGTTTAATCATGGAATTAGGTTTGCCAGCTTAGATCGCCAATTTGTAAATCCAAAAAGTATACATACCTCAGATCGTAAAACGATTAATTTAATTAATATGTAATGAATATTTTTATTGATTAATTTACTAACTTTAAATTGGATTAATTCTTTAATTTGAATATTATGCGTATAAAATTGTGTTAAAAAATGACAGGTGTTAGATAAAAAATTCTCTTCGTCGCTGATTTCCGCTTACTTTCAATAATTTTGCTGTCGATTAATAATTATTTATCGTATTTTTAATATGCGTTAGTATTTTTTAATATGTATGATATAATGTATGTATTTTAGTCAACAGGACAAAAATAAACACCAAGAGATCGGCGATAAATATATTCAAAGCTCGGTAAAACCTTTTGGAAGCGTCGCACTGAACACATTTTATGAGCAATTTAACACAGATTTAATGCAAACATTCATGTAAATGTGCAACATTGTATTCAGCCATGGCCACTGGTCATGTTTCAGTATTTAAAGAAGGGAATTTACCGTGTTCGTACGTACATATTAGTCAGCCATACGGAGGCATTTTGTCAGAGAGTTGATGGTGTCATTTGCATATAATAAGCCGCTTGGACATGCATCGCGTCGCATAGCTTTCCTGTAAAGCGACAGTCTTTTCAGAAATAACTTGAATGGTAACCTCAAGGAAGCACGCCGTTGTGTCGAAACAAATTTAGTGGATAATCTGGAAATGGGTATCTTGGTACACATTGCTAACCATAAAATATGGAGTAAATTTGAATTGAAACAAATAAAAATATGTCTAATTTGAAAATAATGAAACTCCTTTACTTATTATTCAAGAATTGATCCTCATTCACCGCCAAATAATACTATTTTAATGATCATATTCGAACACTCAGGTCAATCACTTTTTGATACTCGCCCATTAAAAATAATAATATATCTTCACAATCAACCACCGTAGTTAGCGATACGCGGATTGGAAACATAGACATTAAAAAAGAAGGAAAAGAACATTGAACAGAGGCGGATACTGCGTATTCCGTGGACCGCGAGACGCATAAAAGTTTATACCCTTCGACAGCATGCAGGAGAAGGATTCTTGCATACTTCGGATATGTTGCAGAAGAACATGGACATATGGGGGAAAAGGATGATCTGCTGAAAGATGGATAGACCAAATAATAGAGCTAACAGGGTCCTTCATCGGTGCGATCAGCGTGAATGAAGACGTATTGTACACCATGTTTCAGAATTCTCAGAATCACGCATTTAGCACACAATGAAGAAGAGATGTATTTCATTCTAGATAGTATTTATGATACGAACTAATGAAGCCAATCTGATGATACATATTAATCATAAATGCAAATTAAATGTATTAATTAGAAAAATATACATATAAAATCAATTTTATCGAAAAATATTATTGTTGCTACCGGGATTCGAACCTGGATCTCTTCCAATCCGGGGAACGTGCATTATCCGATTATACTATACCAAGACAGTGGATTGACGACAAATTTAATTTGTATTTAAAATATCACAGACCGTCTGTTCTGAATAATTACAACTTCACAATAAGAATGCGTTCTCCTTAATAATTATTAGGTATTTTTTACATTCAAGTAGTTTTTCTTTACTCTCGTCTCATCACGTACATCTGGAGTCGACTACTCTTAATTATTATATCCAGGGCAGCATTATTGATCACGAACAAATAATTAAAACCGCGACTGATCAAAGTCATCTATGTTGCTCGTGGCATTCCCGGTCTTCTGTCTCGATACTCTTTTTATGAAACATGTGATCTTCCTCCCTTCGCGTCCCATGTTCATACCATCTGAGTCGGTCTTATTTTATCTTTTCAGGAATAGGGGAAACAGGAAACATTTTGTTCTTCGTCCAACGTTTTAACTTCACTAACCTGTCTCAGCAACGTTCGTCTGTTAGTGTAGAGCATTATTGGCATAATCCTTATTGTATACACTTTGCTCGTTGTCTTTATTGAAATCCTATTATCACATAGGATTCCAAATAATTACATTCATTCAAATTATGCAGTCTTAATTATTTTCTCTACGTCAAGGTTTGTTGTGGCGTCTACCGATAGTAATTATACATGAGTAATAATTACAATATTAATTGCATAATTAAGAATGACATTTTAAATGTTCATCAGAGTTTACCATAAACCGTGTATTTAGTAAAACATTAACTGTAATAATCGATGGCTCGTTTAAAAACAAGGTTTCTCTGCAATAATAATCTAAAATTGTAACACGAAACACGTATATCAGAAAATTATAAAGAAAAATTTAAACATTAAGTTTTTAGAACACATTTTTGTTGCGAAGTTGCAGTTTTTCAGAACATATAGTTCTATCAACAGAAAAATCTATTTATCGAAAAGATATGTTAGTTGCTATCGGTAGTGATTAAAATATTTTTTCGATAAATAGATTAATATAAATAATCCCCAAGTACCTATATAACATGACATATTTTGGACACTTATTAATTAGCACAAATAATCCAATATAATTTGCAATTCAGATGAAATAAGCGTCTTGTCAAGTGGCGCGTGATGCCTGAGGAACTTCCAATTCTATTTACGTGTGTATGGGTGGTTACCATTATTCAAAAATTATTGTGATCATCCATGTTTGTTAGGGCTCGCGCATGCGCCGACCGGCTGTCAGGACTTTTACTTTTGAAGTGCGCGCGTGTGACGCGCATGACAATCGCTTCGGGTATTATTATAGCAGCGTTCGTGCCCTGAAGTGAATAGCTAAACCCGACAGGGAGGGTGGAGAGGGCCGGCGGGGCCGGCGGGGCTGGTAAGGACGAGACACAACTGGATGAACAGGAAACATAAAAGGATGGTTTCTTTGACGATTATTTACCCTTGATCTGTATTTTAATTTTATCATTGTTCCATATATGAGCGCTGAAGCTTATCCAGATTTACTGATTATATCTGGAATCATACGTATATATAAATAAATTAATTAAAATACCCAATATTAAACGTATTACATTTCGTGTTGTGAAACGGATGTATTACACACTACATACTGCCGGGACTATGAAATACATTAAACTAAATGTATTCTCACAGCGAGTAGTCTCGAGTTAGAATAAATCAATAAAACTCGATGAACCCAGACTTCAGAGCGGAAATTGATTTCTTATTGGGTGGTTTCGATAATTCAAATCAATTTGTCATCTTCCACGAACAGCGCCTGTGATGTGAGTTTATCTACGGACTTATGCATATTAACAATGCTCCGATAGTTAACTGAGAGACGTTACAAGAAGGTGGAGTTTAAAACCCCTTTTAAATGTTTAATTGCACATAACAAAAGAATTGAATATAGTCAGAAGAGGAAAACGCCCGAACAATGTGTAGCTTCTCGGAACAGCAGTTCCCAGAAGCGGGCACACCTCGGCGAAGGTATGTTCAATTAGAAAACATTGTGTGTATTGCCAAAAACTAATATTTTAAAATATATTTTTTTAAAACGTATATTTTCTTTAGTTAGTTACGCAATCGTCCATCAAACGAGATCATACTTAAGCATACCATATAAGCTCTATAAATATAAAAAGGTATATAAATTTAAATGTCATTCGTTCCTTCAGGAAGAATTTTAAGAACGAGTATAAAAAGTAATTTAATAAACTATAAAAGAAAATTATACCTAATATATATATTTGTTTCCAAGAATTTTATTTATGATAATCTGCTGACTGTTGTAAAAATAGAAGAGTCTTTGAAAATCAGATAAAAATTTTAGATATTTTTCAATCTACAAAAAACGTCGCAGTGAAATATTTTCTCCGCACTAATCCTATTATCCCTTTTAATTTACATAGCCTACTTTTCCTTTTGTACCAACACCACTATTGTTTTTCATTATTTTTATTTTTTTATTGTAATATACTTTATGTTTTATAAATGAACAATATATAAAGCATTGCTAGTTTAGTATTTGTTTTTCTCACAAGTGAGTCCAACAAAAAGTCTAATATAGTTTTGAGACTTGAAATATTGTAGGTTGTATCAACAAAAATATTAATCAATATTTTTGATGACGCAATCCATTTGTAGAATCTTCGCAGAATTCGCCAAAACGCTTCGTGAAGGTAAATATCATATAATAAGGTACAACTGCCGGTTCTTTCGAATATTCAAAGGGTCCCAGATAAAATAAATCTCAAGTGACCCGCGCAGGCAGTTATTCGTGACGAACTACCAAAACCACGAGGCCACCTACCTGAGCGAAAGTATATTTGAAACCGATAAGAACTGCGGAAGTTTTTTACTGTTTGTTAGGTAAGTTTGTAGAACTCTATAATCACATGTGTGAAAACATGTTTTTTGATTCTACTCGTTTAATTTACTTGAAACGTGTTTCGCTTTGTGAAGACATTATCAATCTAACAAATTGACTCGACAACTTACAGCTATACAATTTTAGTTGCATGAGATGAAAAAGGATGCAAATAAAATTGTATAGCTGTCCAATATAGATATAAATATAAATTGTTGAGTTAAATTGTTAGATTGATAATACCCTTAGAAAGCGAAACGTATCTCAAATCAATTAAACGAGTAGCAACAAAAACAAGTGTTTTATTTTCACATATTTATTTTTAGACGACATTGTTATGGTGTTTGGTAATAAAAGCTATGACTGTTAAATTCCCAAAATAAAAAGATTGATATATTACAATAAAGTACATACATTGAATAAACGCCGATTTGCGACATAGAACTTATATTTTATCCTCCATATCTTCGTGACTGGTTATATAACTGCATTCTGCCTTTGATTTTGACCCAACTGTTACTCGTATAATCGTGTGAAGTCATATATACTATGACACACAATGAGCTCGATGATTCGCATGACCTAAATCAAATATGATCTGTTGTTAATTCTCACGTCACATGAAGTGAACACGGCAAACAAAATAATTTATTTTGCTATTGTATTTTCATTGATTTAAAAAAAAAATTAAGGTTATAAAAATTATTAACTTTACACCAATATTGACGGGTAATTTCTAGTTCATAATAAAGTCACGAAAATATCATTTTTACAAGATTTTTCACTATAATATTTTGAATTAAAAAAAACTGTATTATATGTTTTGTTATGGTTGAGTTTCAATGACTATTTTAATAAGAATTCACCCTAATGTGACAGTGAATGGGAGCGATTTTAAACATATTTTTTAAACACTAATTAAATGTATTATTTAGAAAGATATATTGTTGTTGCGCCACCGGGATTCGAACCTGGAAAAATTACATCATCCATCTATGCTACAGCGACATTATTTTTGACGACAATTTTTCGAACGTATATGTTACACCTTTTCAAATTAATACATTTATCGTTCCATTATTTGAATGTCATCTACATTGTTTTTACAGAATCTCAAATACCTATGAGTAAACCGATAGCAGGCGCCAGAATTAACAATTCATTTTGGATACATTGATACAACATATATATTATTAGGAGAACACATTCTTATTGTAATGTGTTAAATGTAACGTACTAATTAGTAATTTAAAATATCACACTCCTATGTTCTGAATAATTACAACTTCACAATAAGAATGTGTTCTCCTAATAATATATTTTTAATTAACCAGCGACGAGTTGCGAATAGTTCAGATTTCGAACTTATCTAACAAACTTAAAAATACTTTAAAAAGGTTTGATTATAATAGTCGTAAAATCCGTCAAGATTACATTTTATTTTTGTAATCATACAATAATTAAGAGAAAAAAACAATGCAATTAAAAAAAAAAAAAAACAATATTATATCACGTATGTACTAAAAAGTATTTTTAATTAAGACACTCTTATTGCGAAGTTGCAATTACAGAACATAGTTCTGCAATGTTTTTAACACAAATATTTTTTCTTTTTAGGAGAACACATTCTTATTGTGAAGTTGTAATTATTCAGAACAGACGGTCTGTGATATTTTAAACATGAATTGAATATATTAATTAGAAAGATATACATATGAAATCAATTTTATCGAAAAATATTGTTGTTGCGCCACCGGGATTCGAACCTTGATCTCTTTCTTAACCGGGGAAGGTGCATTATCCAACTATGCTACAGCATATCACAGACCTATAATAAAAAAAAGCGGCAATATAAAACGTTCAAACAGTTAAATAATGTCTTCAATATTAGCAAAATTATTAAAATTTAACTTTATTTAAATACTTTGTTTAAACCACTATTTATTGATTATTCAAAGAAAGTTTTGGAAATAAGAAAAAGTGTTAATAGCAAGCTAAATATTATAAATAATCCAATCCTCTTTGCAAATAGCCACCTTTTAAATTTGTTTTCATATTAGTTCTTACTTATTCAGCACTATAGTTTTTATCTACGCTTATATTTTTAATTTCTGTATACATTGTTTCCTGAAGAAGATACCATAGGTGTCGAAACATGTTGAATAATCAATAAATAGTGGTTTAAACAAAGTATTTTGTCTAATTATTTATAGTTAAATAATGTATTGTAATTCTGGGAAATTCTATGCAATGAAGCGCAGCGCTCTCCAGTATTTATACGAGCAACTGGTAAATTAATAAAACGAGGGTTTGTGCAATTCGGCTCGTTAACAATAAAGTACGTTTCGGCTGTTTCTGTAAAAATATACACATTGTATATATATATATATATATATACAAAAAATGTATATAAATGTAAATTACATGACATGCTTTAACACAGTTAAATAAACGAGTTAAAGAAGTTAATGCACGCTCGCGCAGGATATTGGTTTAAACTTTTTCTCGTTTTGCAATTCCGCGTCGCATCGCGACGCAATGATCCGCAGAAAAAGTATCGCACATCAATCGTTAAGCTCTCCTCTCCAACAAGTTCATTGGAACCCGCCGTCACGTCGCGCTAGCCGGGGTAACAACACATGTCGGCCGTAGTCCGTGACAGGACGCCATCAAAATGTGACATAATATTAAAAGTGAAGAAACACACCAGCTGGTGTCTCAGTCCCGCGGCTGTAGAGCTGATATAGCTCACAGATGAATCTACGTATCGGCTGGATTTTACCGGTTTAACGGGAGCGGTTTTATCAACGTTACGTGTCGTAACCGTTGTAACATCCAATTGGGTTAATTAAAAGTTTCGCCGGTTTCCGTGAGGCGCTCCATATTCAAATGAAAGCAGCTTTTTTTAAAAATGACTACAGAAGATTTTTGTAAATCAACACAAATTAAGAATTGAGAGGAAGTTTTTTTGTGGAAGGCGAATGAATGCTGTATTGCTCAGAAGGAGAAACTCTACAATTTAGTTTTGCCTTATTCTTGATTTTAAATTTCCGAAAATGTTGGGGTACAGAAAAATTGTTTCGCCGGAAACAGCCTGAGTTTGACTTTGATTCGTTTAAATATTTCGCATAAATTCAGAGATCAAATCTCATCAAAAATTTTCTGGAAATAAAATGTTCTCCTAAGGTTAATATTTAAAACATACCTTTGCCCTTTTCAGATCCCTTTTTCAAAGAAAGTACCTACGTACATAAGAAGTCTTGTAATAAGATGATTTTCATGGGAAAATTAAATCTTTATACGTTCCATTAATAGAAGTAATGTTTCGTATTAAGCTCGACGAATGATCTTTATATTTATGCTGTATAAAATACTAGACCATAAATGATAAATATAAATATTAAACGAAATGTCAATCAAAGTCTCAAAACACATATTACACAATAACATATTTTGTTATGGAAGATTTTGATCATTTTTCAGCTGATATAAAAATCAAAAATTTGTAATACAGATCTGACATTTTCACTTAATCAAAGTATTATGACAGCAGAAACTAATTTCATAATATTTTTTTTTTATAATGTGTAGGTATATATTATAAAAAAAATACCATTTCGTCGAAACATTTGACAGTTGTGAAAAGTGAAAACGGTAAAAATTTATTTTATTACTAACTTAACATCATTCCGTTTCTCCGCCGGGAGAGTCAAAAGATAGGACGCTACACTTTTCTGTCCTAACACACAACCTTACCACACTCTTCACACACATGCTCCTCGATTGTTGAGTCTTCTCAGGACCATCTTCTCATTTATTTGTTTCACATGACCAAATCACTTAATTCTTTATCAATCACTTTCTTAATTCTATTTTAGTATTTTAGTGAATAGAATAGAAAAACATAGTTAAAATCAGCATTAGAGTAATTTCTAAGTTACTAACTTTATACTCTGTCGTAAATGTTTATTTATTTATTTAAGATTATTTATATATTCGACAATAAAAAAAAATAGTAGAGTTATGCACCCCCGAATAAGAAAGATCTTGAATTGTGGGGGTGACTTTCAACATTCATATAATACAAGATCAATATAAACTAAATGCAAAAATTTGTTTACAACAAATGAAAAAAGATAAAAGAAATATATACATACATCTATAATAATTTTGAAGACCTTTAATCCATTTTATAACTTCATTTATGTGAACATTTAGTTGATATTGGCAGTTGGTTATACAGTTTTGGAGCAACGTATGATGCATGTCTCTATCTTATTCCTAATTTGGACATTTTTAAAACAACATGTTCATTAGTTTTGCTCCTTACCTCATAGATATGGTGAATTTTTTTTATCCTCTTGAAAAAAATGAAATAAGACAGTATTTACCACATATATATGTGAATGACCTCTTTTCCACTGTATTCAGTTTACTACTACCGTTCTCTATTTGCCAACACCAATGTTCATTTTCATGCAGCAATATTGGTACTAAGACTCCATTATGCATCGCTAGTCTTACCAGGGGTGTAAAGTTTCAATTAGAAATTACTGCAATCAATATACTATTCACATTATTCCCTGGAGTCGCTCTCCTTTCTTCTTAGCTTTTCCATACATTTTAAATAATTTATCTGGCTACAAATTTATTTTTATTTTTTTCTAATAATCTTACAAAAAAACACAGTTTAAAGTATAAATGTACGTTTCCTTAAAATCTGCCTGTGGTGTATTGGTACTTTTGAATTGGTTAGCGACTAGCTAACTAATCGATCAACCCTTCGCTGGATAGAAAGATAAACAATATCGACTCCACCTTGAGCGAACCGGCGAACGAACATTACGTCGCTTAGAGTGATCGCCATTGCACCGATCTACTCCATTCACTGATATGAGACACGATAATGTCGACATCTGCTTGAAATGAGTGTGCAACGCGAAGCGTGCACTGCAATGGCGATCGTTGCACAAGGCAGTATCAATAAAATAAAATAAACACATAATCAATAATGAAAATCAATCGCACATATCGAATTCCTCCATGATGCGGTGCGATAATGCCGGCAATCTGATACGTGCAAACATGTCGCCGGCGGTCGTCGGCGGTCGGCGGCGGTCGGCGGCGGTCGGTCCAACCACCGCAGCGTCATCCAGCCACGGCGCGGCCGGCATCACAATCGATGGCGATTGAACCCGAATGTTTCTTGTGAAATTTAATCCGCCGCGACACGGGCGACAGAATCGCCGGGTAAATCGGGGTCACCGCGAAGAAAACAACGCCCCATTAACTCAAACACACCTTTATTGCGATGAATCAAACGATATTTTCTGCCGATGTGCCTCGTTACTCGGCGGCGCCCGGCGGAGGTGATGGTTGCCGTTATGCAGCGCGCCGGCCGTTCAACTCTGAGGAGTACCGCGCGGTCCGAGCCGAGCGTAGTCGAGGGGCAATATAAAAACAGGCAAAATAAACCACCGAAGGAATAGGAAAATATAGATCTCGAGCGTTTTATCGTCGTATTTGTGGAATTTTTATTCGGTGACGCGTAGCTTTTCACTTTACTGTTTAAGCCTGAACGACAATGTTTCGCGATTGTCCAGCTTTATACAATAACTAGCAGAAAGCAATCGGCCTCGTCGATCGCTTTTGTTAGTTGGTGGCCACTGGTGCCGCTGCACGGCCACGACCAGTACTGCCGTTTGTTTTTGCTAGATAGTGTAGTGGCCGCTTCGCGGCCTATGTTGATTGAAGGAAAGTAATCTAACACAGTACAACCAAACTTAACCAATTAACACAAATACAATAATTCCGTATCTCGCAATCCTAGTACATAAGATCTCCCGGAATTAATGTCGTATGTATTATCAATGCGTATAATTTAAGTTTCATTAAAAAAACGATATTAATTCCGGGATGACATATTACAATATTTCAGCTTTCACCTAAATGTATATTTACTTATAAAATATAATTTTTGCACTATTATATAATGTTTTATTGTTATGCAAATTGCATTGTTATATAATAAGAATTACATTAATTTGATTATCAAAAGAGAAAAAAGAATATCGTATTTTCAAGTCACTTAGTTCTAACCTATTTATTGATGTGAAAACACGTTCGATATAAATACATACGTCAAATATTGTCAATACCATAGAAGAGAGATGGTCGATATTCTCTCCAAAAGGAAAAATAATCTATATTTATATATATAAATCCATTACATTTGATAGAGAGAAACACTATTTTGGTGATTTCTCTTCCTAGCAATAAAGAAAATATACACTACTACGATGGGATTCAAAGATATACATATAAAATCAATTTTATCGAAAAATAATATTACTCAAAAATATTTGAGATTTCGTAAAAATAAGGTAGAAGGCTCTTTCAAATAATGGAACGATTAAATGTATTAATATCAAAAAGGTAACATATAGGTTCGAAAATTTGTCGCTAATAATATCGTCGCTGTAGCATAGTTGGATAATGCACCTTCCCCGGTTTGTAAAGAGAACCAGGTTCGAATCCCGGTGGCGCAACAACAATATTTTTTCGATAAAATTGATTTTATATGTATATCTTTCTAATTCATATTTAAAAATATATCCTTTAGTAAACGGAGAAATCTTGTATAATAATTAACAAAGTGAAAATTCTTCCAACAATTTGCATGGAACCGAAAGAAAATAACGTAAAAAGGCATTACAAAACAATTATTTTTATTGCTTTGTAAGAAAGGAACCGGCGTGGAGTTGACTTTCTTGATATTTTATGTATCCACGTATTTTTTATACTAAAAAAATTGCGATAACCTCTTTAAAAATGTTGACAGATTTAAAGCCATTATTGCTATTATTTCAATGAACTATAATTTTATTACTAACTACAATTATTGTCCTTTTAAATACGTTATTACCAACCCAATCGTGGTCGCACATAGTATTTCAGTAGGTATGCAGCAAAGGATAATCAATGTCCAGCGGAAAATTTTAAATTAAATAATAAAAAAAACTACAATGTTATTCTCATATTATATATATACAAAATGGATACTAATTTAACATTTATAAATACTATCATCTAAATGCCGTCAATTTCTCTCAAGGCAATTGGACTCTTAAATTTGCGAACACGCGAGAGCAAAGCGTTGGTTCAATGGCAGCAACTTCACGGCGGATATTTTCTTGTAAGGCCTGAATTGTTCGAGGATTGTTGCTATAAACTCTCGACTTAAAGTATCCCCACAAAAAAAGTAGCACGGTGTAAGGTCCGGTGACCGAGGTGCCCAGGGTGTGTCTTCGTACATGCTGATTAATTTATTTGGAAAAATTCGCCTCAGCTTCTCCATTGAAACTCTAGTTGTGTGGGGTGGCCCCGTCTTGCTGAAATTGTGTTCTGTTGTTGAGCCCGGGAAACAACTGCACACGCGGTACCAAAAACTCGTCGATCATTCGACAATACACGTCAGCAGTGACTGTCTCTAGCTGGTTAAAAAAATAAGGGCCAATTATCCCTCGGGCAGAAATTGCACACCACACTGTCGTTTTAAGACAATGCAAACGTTTTTGATGGCGTACCCTTGGGTTTTCGGGACACCAGTATCTCATGTTCTGTTTATTAACATAGCTATCGATATGAAAATGTGCTTTATCAGTAAACAATATGTTTCCAAGCGTTCGTGCTGTTCCAAAACGTTCTCGCTAAGGTTTCACGTAAATAATAATTATTTATCTGTTGATTTTTTATTTCAGTACAGGCTGCAATCTTTCTTTTCGATTTACGCAGATTGCGCATAATTTCACGTCGAACTTGGGTCACATGTTCTGGCGTCGCTGCTGACGTTAATGGTAACGGAGGAGTTTGGTTAACCATTGTCCCTTCTTGACTGAACTTTTGAACCCAACAACAGATAAGTTGCGTACGAGTTAAAGCGAATACAAACAGCGCGACGCGCACGAATCACCGCACTTTAAATATTGCTCAACCGCGAATGCGCGGTGCGTTCCCGACCAGTGACTCATTGCGACTGGCAAATCCGCAAATCACGCGCGTCGAACAATACCCCTCCCACTTACCTCACCCTGATGGTTTACAAGCAATTACAATTTAATCTTGAAATTTTTCCGCTGAACATCCTATACAAAACCACCCGTCATCTTATTAACATAATAAGTTTTACCAGGTATAATAATCGAGCAATGAAATTAGAGTACTAGAATTTCATCTATACAACGACACCTGAAGGAATTAATATACTGATTACAATACGTTATTGTGCCACAAATACATATGCATAATGGATAAATTGTGAGTAACCGCGCGTTGTTTTACTTGTTACCAGTACCAACAAACTATAAGCTTTTAAAAGTTCAGACATTATATAAAAAGAGGAATGCAACAACATTAATAATTATATTCACCATTATTTAAAATGAGATTTTATTAAATTTATAAAAATATTTTAGTTGCTACCGGGTGGGTTCTTTTCCTACCCGGGGAAATGTGTTAATCGATTCCGCTATATCAACCAATTACGTTTACGACAATTTATATTGTGTAGCTCTTTAAAATTGATGCATCTATTATTCCATTTTTATTTTTATCCCGGTAGCAACATTTTTCAGTTGATTAATTTAATCCTTATTAATAATATGTTCTAAAATTGCAGCTTCATTTGTTCTTAATTTTTTTTAAATAAATTAATGGCTCCAATTGAGCCAAATATAGTATAAAAACAATACACTAGACACACCGTATTACAGTAATACATAAAGTAAAATAAAAACGAAACATATAGTATAAAAACATGATAAAAGTTCTTCTCACTAATTATGTATATACCTAGGTTCTTGAAATCTTTTGCCACTCTCAATAAATATCCTAATATTTTTAGATCTTACTTAGAAATTCTATCAAAATGAGATATAAAACTAAGTTTAGTGTCAAAAGTTACGCCTAGAACGTCTATTACGGAAACTGATACTAAACTCAGTGCATTGAGTAGTTAAAGTAAATTGGATTTATGATTTATTTATTTTATGTTTGTATTTTATTTTAATTCTTTAATTTTTTTTTCGTTACTTAAAAGCACAGTAAGAAAACTAGTATAGCAGACGGCGCAACTAATTAAATGTTTGCTTTTAAAATATAGCAACAATGCTACATAATGTAAATACTTTCTGTAAAAAATACTATAAATTAATAATAGTATTATTCCATTTATAAGTGACCACTAAAAGCTAGAGAATCTACACATCAAAGAAACTGTCGAACTTCTCAATCCAATTAATACGTTTAATTCGGTACGTAAATATGAAAATATTTTTCCAATTATTAATAAATACCAAAAACGAATAAAATTACGGACATTAATATTTTTTTCTTTCGAACTAATGTGTTATGTATGACAAAAAAACAATGTGACTTTTTGTAGACTAAATTTACCATCGCCATCATACATTGAATGTTTATGAATATTTCTTATAAGGTTCACATTACCTTCAATTAAGTTAATTAATGTAGTGGTTAGACTTTACCAGCATACAAAACATTTTCATAAAAGGCCTCTGTTAGTCAATGTTGACGCTTTGTATATTACATAAATATACAATAATGTGTTACCGCATTAGATATTATATTCGAAATTAATTTTGTAATTATGTTTAAATACGAACAATATACAAATATAATATTAGTTCATAAACATACATATTTATTGTATATTGAAATGTTTAGATTATAATGTAGGCAGAGGCGTGCAGTGGGTACAAACTTAGGTAATGCTGTTACCGACGATGCTAATAAGTATATAAAAAAAATGATTTTCAGAACTTTTTTATACAGGCCTTCGAACCGCTATTTTTTCATATCGGTTTTCGTTCCGGTTCAATTAAAAAATATGTATCAGTTCGGTTCTGTATTCGTTTTCTGTTCAGCACCGAGTGATTAATTTAAAAACATATTAAATGTTTTTATTTGTATTAAAAATTTATTTTCTACCATAGTTTAGAACATTTTATTCCTTCGTTTGCAATATGCATACTACGTGAAATGATACAATAATATAATACAATTTTGAGATAAGGATATTTGGGTATATTTATTTATAATTAAAAAAGATGAAAGTTACCTCTAATTATTAAAATATCTTCGAATGCATTTTAATTTAAATTATTTCTATTGTCTCGTAGAATAACTAGAATAACTGAAGTGGAGAGAGAGTTAGATGTATTGATTGATTTGAACATGTACTGAACCGAAATAAACCGATTTTTTTCCGGTTCAGCTCTGGTTTTCGTTTCGACAAAAATAACGTTATTTTCCAGTTTCCGGTTTCAACTTCAGTTCCGGTTTGAAGCCTTGCTTTTATTTATGCAAACACGTTGACATAATGACGTTGGACTTGGTTGGAATACCCCATGGAAACAAAACTATTAGTCTGTTTGCAGTTTGCAAATCAAATATGTAAATATGTGGAAGGTATCATTGCACGCAGTTTTCAGTGACATTTTGAAGACAACAGAATTAAGCAGAAATTGTTTGAAAAATGCAGGAAAATAGCAGACGTAAAGGTGCCAATATAGATTCAGTAAGAAAATATTTAGTTCAGTATGATTGTCATACAGATTGAACAGACAACTTATATAACAAACTTACGAGCTGGTAAATTACCTACAAGTTAATAAATGATTCGCAATTTTTCTGAATAACCCACGGCCAGACAAAAATTATGGGTTACCCAATAGACAGGGTTACGCTAATCCGGGTAATAACAGCTAGAAATTCTAGGGTATTTTCAAAAAATAAGGATTATTTAATTTATTGTTATTTTCCAAAATTTTAAGTAATGCACTGCTTGTATGCAGTGCACGCCCCTGAAAGTAGGATTCCATAAATCAAAATCATTCTGGGTGCATGAAATACGTAATGAGAAATACAATATTTCATGCACTAGGTACAGATATTACGGAACAATTTTGAAAAAGTATGATTTTTTGCACGAATGTGTTATTTGGTTACTAAACATATTTAAACTTTTATACATAGAATGTTTAAGTATTTTAGTATCCAAATAACATGAAATGTAAAAAAAATTGTAAATAAATTGTATGTATATAAGTTATGGCACCTCTATCCGTAAAAATATTTTTTTATTTCTAATATTAGCAATATTAACTTTGTGGTTAAAATTCATATTTTTATTTAATATTAAAAAAAAAAAATTTTAGTACCTAACTCAATGATAGAAAATGGTCATGGTTTTAATAAAAAATTGGGATTGTCAATTTTGCATATAAACGGTGTTGGTCACAAATTAAATAATTTGGAATCGTTGGAGATAAATAAAGCGTGTAAAAACTAATCAAAAAATTATAAACAACCAACTAAATTTAACTACGAGTCCCATTATAAAAAATTTTCTTAAAAATTATTCGAGTAAATTTGTATTAAGTAATGATTTGAGTTAGGGTACTAAAAAAATTTTTTTTTTTTTTTAGATTCTGGTAAAAAAAATATGTTTTAGTTAATTATGACATCTTGAAGAAGAAAATGGTATTTTTCGAAACCGGTAATGTATTTAAACTCAATTAAGTGGTTAATAAAACAAAGATATTAAATAAAAATATTTTTATTTCGAAATAAATACTTCCATACGACTGCATGACTTAAACGCCCTCTATCTACAATATCTACAAGTATTTATTATACAACACCTTCACGCGGGAAGCCTTCCAATTTATCATTTGCGTCAAATTGTGAATATATTATTTTTATTATATGATGAATAAATTAAATACAAATGTGAAGCTAAAATATTCTCAGGTTTTCGCGGCTAAAATCTTTTATGTTAATTTGTGGGTCCGCATCAGCGAAATCAGCCCTGAGGGCAGAGAGGTTGAAGACACGACGGGACAACATCCCAGAAAACTCAAAGAAACAGAAATATGATGCTTCTTTATATATATATATACAGAATTAGTAAGTATATATATTAGTTCCTTCATTAGTAAGTATATATATCACTATGCATATTGTAGAATAAGGCAAGGTGAAGCGTACCCGGGTTCAAAGAAGTCAACCCTTGTTTCAAAAATCGCGGAGAGAACGTTATCATTATTTATTTATTATGATATTCAATTTATTGAATGCAACTCCGAGCTTCCGTAATTTACCTTGTATATACAAGATATTTTAAGGGCGTATAACTGTGAATGCAGGACCGCTCAAAGGAAGAGTGCTACTGCACAGAGCCGCTCACTTTGTATGGACCCTGGGTTGGACTTGTTAGAATCTTGCACGAAATTTTGTTCAAGTAATACGTATTATGTCAATGTGTTATTAGGTATATATGTGCCAATTATTTAGAAAGTGGTCCAAGTCATGTTTATTTTATTTTAAGATATTTAAAGGTTAGCGTTTGAATTGATTAAAAAATAATATTATATTACACAACACAATTCATTGATTTATAATATATTTCGACATATAAATGTTGCATGTAGCTTATAAAGAAATAAAAAATTTAAGGTTGAAATGACTTATATATACTCTATTATCAAAATAAACAATAGCGGAATACTATTAAACGTCGTAACAATACATTGAATATAACGCTTTTTCACAAATTTTAAACTCTAAATAATTGATAAACTCATTTTTTTGTAATATCTTGACTTTGGTCACTTTTATAATATAGCACATAATAAGTAAAAGTTAAATGCTGAGTCCGGTACTATAATAAAATTTTAATCGGAACTTAAAGATGCTCTAAAATTTGAAATGTGTTGAAAAATGAAAGTATACATATACAGGGTGTCCACAATATTTTATGGATAGATGCCTGACTAAATTAAGAGTATGCAAATTTTACACCGTTACGAAAAATATCATTGTTTGAAATCTTTACAAAATTATATTAAGCTTTAAGTCTGCATGCTTCTAAATAAAGATTTGGGAAAATTATCAATTATTAATCTATAATCAGGCCCTAAATCATTTAACAAAAATTAGTTTGGCCACTCAAAATTCGATGATCTGTATTTTTTTGTATTCAATATATAATTTGAAATCAATAAAATATTTCAACTAATCGAAATAATCGCAAAATTACGATTTTTTTTAAATGCTTATATATCTGACGTGGTTGAGATTAGGCACATATTCCGTGAACATTTTCGACTTGTAATTTAGTCAGATATATCCACCCATAAAATATTGTGGACTAGGTCTGTCACACCTTGTATATATGTGTACCAGAATCATTTTATGATTTGTCTATTGTCATTCAACTCCATCAACATTTACCAAACCATGGTAAAAAATACCCTACGCAGCCATGCTGTCAACTCGTGTTACTGCAAGAAATTTGAGTTTTTTAAGCACTTTAAATGGGAAAAAAATACTTTTACAAGCTTAAATGAATTTAAAATAGTTAATGACATAGTTACTATAAATATAATAATTGATTCATGTTATTCTCAAACGTTATTTTTATAACGCATTCGTCAAAAGACCCATCTAACATGATCTTCATTTGTATCTCTCATCATTTTAATTAATGTGTGTTAATTTTTCACGTGGTACAAGCGGTATTTTTAACGCAGATAGCATGCAACGCATCAATTTTATAAAGCATTGAATTCAAAAATATTTTTTTTATTATGATCGCTTCACATATTTGATTTTTCACTAGTCATTTCTAAACGCAAATGATTTTGTTAAGACTAGATAAAATGTATGTTTTGACATTGTGCATATTGATAGAAATACGATTTAAATGGCTCGGTAGAACTATGTTACTGTGTGTGTGGCTAGGGAAGGGTTAAAACGATTTCTGGAATATGAATATACAAAAATGAATTTTTATCATAAACACACACATAGCTTTTACAAATCTATTCAAAGATGAGTACACGTGTCATAAACGCTCCTTAAAGAAAATATTTATGTGATAATTGTATAATAAATACACACAATAAATTACTACTTACACTTTTTAATATATATGTACTGTAGAATGATAAATTTACCTCATCATATTCTTTCGTCTTTCATAACAAATCAATAATATCGTATAATGCATATACTCTGAAACTCAATTGTAACTTTATTTGAAACAAATCTGTTCACACAGTTATATACTCTTGGATAGCGGGAACACGATATAATTAGGTGCTTAACTGTAGACCTTTTTTTTTTACAGTTGTCACGTTTTAGTCTAAAAATACATACAATTTGTTGTTTCATTCAAGAGAGCAATTTCATCCGTGGATTCAGAAAAAAGAAAAAACCATCTCATTTTTTCATGGTATGGGAACATATTAGATATTTCGAAAAACAATATTTAAATACTAATTTAATGTATTAATTATAAATATATACATATAAAATCAATTTTGTCGAAAAATATTATTTTTGCGCTACCGGGGATTCGAACCTGGATCTCTATTTCCAATCCGGGGAAGTACACTATCAATTGTGTTATAGCGCTAGTATTTTTCATGACAAATTTTCGAACCTATATGTTTCACTTTTTCAAATTAATACATCTGTCGTTCCATTACTTGAAAGCCATCTACATTATTTTTACGGAAACTCAAATACCTTTGAGTAAACCGACTGCAGACGCCAGAATTATCAATTCATTTTTATTAAATTTTGGACATATTGATACAACTTATATTAAGGTTCTTGACAATATTTAAATATTTACAAGGTGTGTTTACGATCTGTCATTTAGTGTATTTTATTAGGTAATGGCTAAAAGATGGTGTTATTAATTTTTTAAATGTGAGTTAGGAGGTTTTGACAATTCTCGGTCTACGAGTATATGTTTTATTTAATAGCAAAGAGGTTTTGACTGTCACCAACGTATTGCGCCTTGCCACCAGTTTATTAGTATCTGCGATTATCCATTAACATTACAGTGTTCCCATCGTATCCACGTCCATATAATATCAAATAATTTCGAATCTTCTCATTATCCTTATTATTTCTTTCTCCGCGCTTCTAACCCGATCTTTTCGGATAAAAGTGAACACTCTTCATGTCCGCCATCTTCTTTAATATTTTACATAAAGGATGTTATTATTATTTGCCTGTTATTAGTTGTTAGTCTTGTTTATTTAATTCACTATTACTCGACAATACATAGGGTAGGTTTTCACTTTTAGGTACCGAAAAATTAATATATATTTCCTCGTAGGGACGTAAACAGAAGTCAATTTAATGAACTTTTTGTTTTGATGTTATTTATTACGGGGGATGATTTTGAATCGCTCTCCCTCGTGCTTCTGTGTTGCACAGGTAAACATTCAATTTCCGTTTCGTTTTGATGTTTTATCCATAAGAAAAATATTATTGTTTCTTAAGGAAGCCAAACGAAAATGTTTATGCCCTTATTATCTGGCTCGCCCATCCGCATTACTTTTAACAAGTAGATAACATACTAGATATATATAAAAAGGCTGTATTTCAAAATATATATCATTTTTGAAAATTTGTTTGTTAGATTGAATACGGCAATTGCGTCCGATGGACGATTTCTCGCTATCGGGAAAATAAAATGGTTTAAAAAAAATACTCCTCAAAGCGAAGATTATTATCACATGATACATTGAATTCTGAATGAGAAAATTCGTCACCAACGAGCTAATACAGCAACTTGCGCATCTTTCCGATTGAAGGATCAGGGAAGGCAAGAACCAGTTAAGTGGAATAATCGTTTATTATCAAAATTAGTATACGGTAAACTATTTTTAATTTTTTTATCACACAAAAGACCTGCCCTGTATTAGGGTAAGATCCGTGTCACCCGTGGGGGATGGATGTGCATTGTTGTGGGATGGAAGGAAGCTGTAAGAGAGGAATTTTTAATCCAAGCCTCAAAAGGACCTGAATGTAAAAAAAAACAATATTGAATTGATTATACGACAGTTTATTTTATTTTCTAGGGATCGATACTCGTCCCGGAAAACCAGCAAGTCTATTTTCTATTTTCCATAATACAAGCGTTTAGCTTAGTTTTAAAATACATATATATGGAACTGGGGTCTCTTATAGATCGCGTTTTTTGTATATGGTTTCTTTGAAGAAACCTAGGCCGACGCCAACGATTCGGACAGTAAGACGTGCCATTGTCAAGGCGTTGCCTCATAAAATTACGGTACAACTGTCAACCGTATTTGTTCGCAGGAGATATAAATCTCTGGGTTTAGTTGAGATTATATATATATATACACTTCAATGGAAACTTTTTTTTTCATCAGTTTATTTCAGAGTTCAATAATGACTAATGATTATAATTCTTATTTTTCTAATTAATATTACTTGTTTTTAAAGTAGCCGGTCCCTAAAGAGTTAAGGTCAATGTAATGTCACGTTATAATGTACCTACGTAATTTGGAATAGAAAAATTATACGAAAGATAATATTAATATAATTATACATCCGTGTGTGTTTGCTGAAATATACAATGGGTGTTATTTTAGAAGGATAACTATTTCTCGACGTTTGTTAAGTGACCGATAGATTGCACGTTGTCACTCTGTACTGTGTATATTCATAACCAAGTGTTGAATCAGAAGTTTGACCTTAAGGAGATTTATTTTATAAAGTTATTTGTTTCATTATATTTAAAATTTTGCCAAATGACTTTAGTTAATAAACGTAAAAACATAAAT
Source organism: Eubasilissa splendida (assembly GCA_031772225.1). Classification (NCBI taxonomy): domain Eukaryota; kingdom Metazoa; phylum Arthropoda; class Insecta; order Trichoptera; family Phryganeidae; genus Eubasilissa; species Eubasilissa splendida. The sequence goes on along the minus strand of CM062848.1, from coordinate 17,516,472 downwards.
TCTAGTTTAAAAAAGTAATTATTAAATTCATGAATAAAATCAAATAAGTCAATCGTAAATAATTCTACAGCTTTACCTTTGACTGCTGTGCGCGCAGAAAGACAATCCAACCACTTGAGTAAACTTTCAAAGTTTGTTTAGTCCCAAAAGCTCCTGCGAGGCGAGACTTTTAAAGTGAAAATTGTCAAACGAAAGTCATCCCCCGAAATACCGACGATTCGGGCACAATCCGGGAAACAAAATCAATTGATAAAAGTTGATTTCCCAAATGACCGTGCCGACTCGGTACTCGGTGCAAACAAAAGATTTATCCCGCCTCGTAACTTGCGAATTAGCCACAACAAAACTTTTCGTACACCGGAAAGTTTAACATGTGACCATGTTATTTATTACAAGTAATTTCGGGGTGTATTGCAATGTTTTTCTCATTACAAATTGAAACCAACAAGTGTCAAACTCCTATTATAAACACAAGATAACACGCGAATACCCGACGACCGTACGAAAAGACCGCCTGCCGAACGCATACTGGTCGCCACCTGCCTTCGGTCGCAGCCCCCCGGAGCCAATGCCAACCTGCTAGGTTTTGTTTTTCCTCAATAAATATACTCATTGCCATCTCGCGTTGGTTTTAGAAACTACGTCGTGCAGCAATGGTTTGAGAAATTGATAAACACGCCGCGTTTTCGATCTTTGGTGTTATTATCGCGGGCAGACAACAGATAGCGTTAAAATCATATTGTACGCTTGTATTCTACATGGTACGAGATTTAATTGAATTTCTCCGAAATAACATTGATTCCACAGAAATCACTCTTAATATTTTGATTTTATTTTTATGGTGCTAAAAATTTATCATTGAAAAAGATTATTATTATTCACTTTAATTACATTTCTACTTAGTTTAACTTGAGATCGATTTTTTTACTGATCGGTTCTTTATTTTAAGACAAGAATAATATTAAAAGTTAATTATTCTCGTAACACGTGACCATTTTCAAATCTGCCCAAGAAAAGGTGACTACCGGTCACCTGTCGGTAGATCCATTAATCATTTTATAATGTTACCTTTTTGTCGTAGCTGGAGTTTTTTTATATTTTAAATCGATTTTAGAAAAATTATAACACTGCTATTAATTTTTATTTAGTGAACAGTATTATCATTTATTTGAGATATATTTTTATGAAAATTTTCTGAACCACTCTGGTGTTTCTCCGAATGACTAAAATGAAGTATTAAAATATCACATTAATTGCATTAGAACTGAGTTACATCATACAAAGTCTAATTTTTACCGTTAAATTTAAAGTAAATAATGATAAAAATTAAAAAACTTAATACAATACATTCATGACTCAACTATTTATATTTATAGGTTTAATCAATTAAAACTATCACATGAATATAACCTGTTTAATTAAGTAAGACAATCGATTAAATTATACAAGTATTCTATAATATTTACATTTTTAGATAAGTAGTGTTTATATTTATGGATCAGAGAAGTTTGGAGAAAAGATATAATAAGGAATTGTGTAACATTAATCAGAACCCCAAAATCTCCATTCGCGTGACACTACAGATATTCTAGAAAAGTCCAGAAGATGCAAAAAAAACTTAATGGAATGGAAAGAGTGGGAATGCCCTGACTGGGAGGATGCCGTACAGCTTCTACAGATACCGAACGTGTCGATGCGAAAGTCGCCTAGAACTAGAACTTGTGGATGCGAAAGATATGGGCTGCGGGTAAAGATTCCAATTTTGAATATCCGGATATTCGATATTCGAATATATTCGGCCTTTTTCTATTATTCGATACTCGAATATTTTTGCAGCTATTCGAATAGTAAGAATAGGAAGAGATACCTGTTGCTTATTCGAAGAGTCCACCGACGTCCGAATTGCAGACTGAATTAAGAAGCACAATTTTATCCCTCATAGAAACTACACATGTTTGTTCAAATAATCTAAAAAAATATTTTAGATATTTGGACAATTCCAAAAAAAGGACAGGAACAGTTAAGCTAACGTCAACCGCTACTGAGCGGGTATTTTCAACTGCAGCGACGATAAAAACAAAATTTAGAACAAATTTAAATTACGAAACGTTCAATGCGTTGTTATTTTTAAAACTACAATAAATAAACACTATGATAAATTAACTCGTTTTCTTATAAATTTTGATGTACTTACGTATAAAACGATTTATTTGAAATATTCCAAATTAATTTCATACTGTTGTCATATTTTCGAAACTATTCGAATACTGGAATATTTTTAGTTTTACTATTCGATATTCGAATAGTTGATGATGCCGAATAGTTGGAATTTCTAGCTGCGAGCCCATTGAACAAGAAGAAGAAGAAGAAGATGTGTATCTATTTATTAACATTTTTGTACTGAATGCTAAATATACACTGCCACTACCCGCATTCATTTCAAGTGGTATGATAGCTCCCGCCTCAGCGATTAGACATCATCGTATCCGTTCAGTTTAGAATTTAGTCAAAAGAGAAAAAGTAACTTGATTGTATTCCCTTCTCATACAACATACAAAAAATAAAACGTTAAATGACTTTTTAATACAGTTCCTTCTTTTTGCTAGTTATGAAACGTATTAAATGTTTGGGTCTTTAACAACGGGCACCACTTCCCGGAGGCACCACTTGAAAAAGATTTTGAGCCATTCATTAATTTCACTATTTTCAATTTGTAATTTGCGTGTTTTTGATATGTTTACCAATTTTTGTAAAAGTATTTTTGTTTGTCTACAAGAATTCATCTAACTAACTGAAACATAAATTAACTCGAATATACTCCTTCTCTATACACGAGTCTTACTCTCATAGAGAAGAAACAAATGTTAATAAATATATATATATCCACTGATTATTGAAATTGTATTATATTTTTAATATTAATAAAAAAAAAATTAAAAACTATGAAAGACATCGCGTAAATCTACGTTGAGTCAAAATGCTTCAGAGATGAATATTTATGATTTTATAATACTTTCAGTCACAAGTCGACAAGACTAGAGGGATGAAAAAGTCACTCTGAACGCTTGTCGAATTCACCGCAGCGAAAAGTAATTTAAAATTATACGTACGTTGAGTACTTGAATTATTGTAAATCTCTCAAAAATCAATATAATCGTATATCGGCAGCTCTGGCAGAAAAGGAACGAAAGTAGATTGAATGCAGTGGAAACGAGATCACTCAGGCGTCAATCTATTTATGTCAGAGTAAGCAATGAAGAAATAAGGAAAGAATGTAAAGCTGATGTTAGTATAGTGAGTAAGATTAAGAAAGGATCACTCAGGTGGTTTGGTCATATGGAACGGATGAATGAGGAGAGGATTGTAAAAAAGATATATGACGCAAGTGTTGATGGCACCCGAAATAGAGGACGTCCGCGGAAGACTTGGCACGACCAGGTGAACCAGATAATGGAGGATGGTTCTGTTAGAAGCCTCAACAATCGGCGAGCTTGTATGAGAAGATGTATGATTGTGTGTCAGGACACAAGAGTGTGGCGCTCTATTACTTCTAACTACGGCGTGATGGTAAGTAAGTAAGTAAGAAAGCTCTGGAAATATTATGAATGTACGTACCTTAAATCACTAATTCTTATCGAAAACATGATAATACTCGTACGTAAGTAAGTAATATATTTACGTAAGTAAAAATTACATTAATATATCGTTATCGTATATTAAAAACCGTTTACTTGGTATCAAAACATTTTTTTTCGTATCATTTCGCACAATTTGATTTTCAAAGTTAACATTTTTCCAATGATTGCACCGAACTGACTCTAAGCAGTCGACATATAAATGGAGTATATACGCGTACGTAGGTTGATAAATAGTAGATCTAGGAAGTAATTCGATATGTATATGAGCTTTTAACAAACTGCTACTTACGTAATTGATTTTACCACTTAGCTGGGCCCACATTCGAATAATGATCTATATTAAAGTAATATGCACACAATTCAGGTTAAAAAAATAAGGAAAATGCATGTACATATTGCGTGGGCTGTAAATTAATCATGGCGCCATAAATATTATGATAACTAAGTATTATCGTAGCTGTATATTAAATCAATTCATTTCCTTTGACCAGACACAGATGTTCGTGCGGTGGCAACTCATATTGAGGTTTCCTGGTTCAATTAGCTGCGGAGAGGAGTCATACATTACATTTATTCATAGTCTGATTCACACAAGACCGAGAAAGAACAATCAAATTTGAATTCAATCATAATGATATCTAGATTAGCATAATGTAAGGCGATTCGGAATAGCAGTTTTGTGGAGACGTGAACGTACATTTTTTCTCATGGGGTCAATGATGCCTTTCAGGAGACTCGAAGTAGCTCTTTAATTATTCGTGTAAAGTTTTCAAACATCGTATAAATGTTAGTTTCATTAGCAAGTACGAGTAATTATGAATTTTTAAAACTCTAAATTTATTTTTTAAATTGATTCCTTTGGTAGTAATTAAGACTTTTGTTGATGGAATTCATTGCGATCAGAAGGATGCAATAACGGTTTTATTAGCGGTATATAAAGCTAAAATAATTTAAAACTGAACACATTATGTTCTTCAAAATAGGGATATATCCTATAATAAAAGAATATTAATATGTATTTTTTTAAATTAACTCACCAAACGTTAAGATAAATAAATCTCTTGTACTTTTACGTGATATTGGAATAATTTCAACATTTAATATACGTTTATATTTTTAGTGTGTTGTACGGCTAAAAACACTTTTGTCCCTGTGCCAACAATGGGGTAGTGGAAAGCCAGATATATCACCACAGCTGTTAGTGCTATGACATCATTTAAATAACGTTGTATTAAAATGCAGATATCAATACTTTTTGGTCAATTCTCTTTAGCAATATTTTAAAGAATCTTTGAGCCTAACGTTCAATAAATAGCAATAATACGTTGTAAAGTCTGCTAGTAACACAACAAACGCCCACAACAATTCTGCTGAAACGATCTTAACGCATCTTAACACACCTCGACGCACTCGTCCCCAGTCCCTACTGCACACCGCGACAGGTATTGCCCGCTTGTATCGCGGTTTTTTGCCAGTACGTAATAATATCAAGCTGGAATCATACCTATCGGTTAGCGTCTGGCTAGTGGTTAGTATGTCGCGAGCCGGAGCTGCGGCGTGACGTGTATGCGACGTAGTATTGTTACATTGCCGCGCGATAATACGAACGAAAATTTTACGAAACATAACAAAAATTAACACGTAAATTACTGCTTGTATAATACGTACGTTTGTTCCCATTTTTACAACGGTGGTTTAAAGTTGTGTGTAATGTTAAATTGGACCGGAGGTTTGTTGCATTTTATGCTCTGACCATTTAGAAAATTGATTAATTATTTTCGATAATTCACGGTGTGTGTGTGTTGTCTATTGTGATTATTTTCGAAAATGTAAATATACGAGTACGTACTTAATACGTAGTGGTGAAATCATTAATAGTCGTTTGTTCATTTTGCCAGTTATACGGCTGGGGCTGGTGCGCTATTGTTAATTAACGATATACGAGGATGTGCTCGATAGCCAAGTTTATGGACAGCATCAGGTTCGATCCTTGAGAAGGTCATTGTGCCAGTTTTGATTAGATGTTTTGTAGGCACAAGTTTTATCATTCTGAAAAAAATTACAAACAAACATTTAATATTATTTTTAAATTGCGATCCTGGAAAAATATTTTTTCATTTGAGTAATCATTTATATGTTGATAATTTGTGATTTAAATTCAACTTTGCATTTTTTTGCCAGCATTGTTTGAAGTCAAACGTGAGGCAACGAAATGCAGCACTCCTGTATTAGCACACGTAATCAACATACCCGAGAGCTTTAATTATAAATAATGGGCGTACATTACGCATTAATTCCTTCATTTCATCATATTCGACGCGCGTACATACCTCGGCATTATTGAGTCGTGGTGATGGCACGGGGGATCGGCGCGGCACTATTTGACATTCACGCGAGCCATGCGTCGAATAATCAAAGCCTTTATTCATGATTCACTATCGAACATTCCAATTGTCGAGACGTCAGTAACTAGGAGACTTTTAATTTTTTCATAATCCACATTAATCGTACTTAACTTTTTTGTCTTTTAAAAATACACATTAAAATATTAATCCTTGATCTCTGGTAATCGTGAACGAAATGGCACATAATAATATTTATCTTTCCAGTACAATATGTAAACAAATGTTGAATCTATAAAATCACTGACTAATAAATGACTTCATGCATCTAACGCATCAAGAAATAAAAACTGACTAGACAGAAAAAGAATATTTTTAATAACAAATAATTATTGAACAATTACACGTCAAATCGTATAGATTATATTATAAGTACGTCTATATTTTATTTTATTTGAATTAACACAAGATTGCGCTTAATTGTATTAGTTCTTTAAAGTTTTATCAAATTAAAAATTCAATAATAGTTGAATGTTGTGTTATTTACGATAAGTCTGTCAACATTCGACTGTATGAGAATCGCTGTAGTGTGACGTGTGACGCCATGAAGGACCCGCCCACTTGGGGTCTCGCTATTCAAAAAGTAAACGTTGAATACATTAATCCCGGGCCTGGCTATAAAAAATATCTTCCCACGTGCTGATGATAGGATACTCGGAGAAGTCCATAGAACCCGCGGGGACCATTGAAGCTTAACACGAATTTTCAATTACACCCTGGGATCATTAATGCACTCATTCATTACGACCTCGGTTTGTAGCCTCGGCTGCCACAGACTTCAGACCCTTCTAGTTCAAAAGTCACACAAATCTGTCGATTTAGTTACAGGGTTTTCAGAATGAAATGCGTCTGTTTGAAGAGGTTTTTGAAGTGAAACTGCTTTAGTGTAGTAATTTCAATGAAGAAGTTTTACTTAGTGTGGTAATTTCAATAAATCTTTAAATCACAGATATGAAACGAAAGTGCATATACGAACATCCTAAATTTTTTTACGAAAATACCGCATTATTTAAAAAAAACAATGTTACTTACGCCGTTGTAAAGTTATAAAATATTTCAAATCCATTTTTTTAATCCTTAAGTCGTTTAACCAAAATAAATTGACATTTTCATGGGAGTAACAACATTTTTAATCTGGTATCCGACAACACATTGAAATTTTCAAGAATATTTATTTTTGTTAGCTTTTATTAGTTTTTCATCTCTTTTTAATGCTTTGTATTAAAATGATTTTATAATTTGACATTTGTCCACTGTGTTCGTTTATATTTTTACTAAAATTGTGAAGAACAAATTTAACTTAACAATTATTAATAATCATAGTATGTCAACTACAATATCAGGAATGACAGTTTACGTAGAATGTTTATATTATCTTTACTTTTGGTTATCATAAGCTTATAATTTCTTTGATTGTTAAGAAATAGATGTTATTGTTTATTAATCTTCTGTTAATGTATTGTGCTTTATCGAAGTTTTAATAACCTTTTTTTATATTCTGAGGGTAAAAGTTTCACTTTAATTGTTCAATATGCACTCTTTTCTTGTATATTATACGATTTTGTATTGTATATTTTATCGAAAAATCCCTGTGTGTCACGAAACTATGTTAAGAATAGACTGTTGAAATAGCGCGTAACATTTTATAGGAGGTTCGCTGGTGTGAGGTGTGATGTTGACTATTTATAGAGCACAATTGTGACATGTCCACGATTTGCCTAAAATATGTTGCCAATGCAACTTTATTAATTTTTAAATATTTTTTCAGACCACGCATGTTACAAATCCAAATGACATCTTTTTTTTGATAGTACATAATACGAAAGTTACAAGTACTTTCTAATAATGTTAATAGAGCACTAGTGAAATATCCGGACAAAATATCGATACTTATATGGCAAATGATTATGTCAAAAAAAAGTTATTGATCCAATTATAGTATTATTACTTTTTTTTCAAATACTTCCTTCGTTTTATAACATGCATTAAAATTAGTAGTTAGAAATTAAATACAATGTTTTAAACCCCAAAAAAAAACGTTCTGAATCTATTCCTTTGCCTGAATTCCTTTGCCATACGACCAGGTGGTGTTATGTGTCTGAATTGTAATGCATTTATTATTTAGGCTATGCAAATCCATAAATAATTGCCATAAACAACAGACAGTTATACAAATTACATTATTCACATAGCTCGGCATTTGTGAACACATTCGCAAGTATTACCGTCACAGATAGCATGTAGCACATGCCATTATGGACAAATTCAAAAGTAACGCATACCATTACAGGTAATTCGGACCAAAAAGTTACAACCCGTAAACAAGTTAGTCAGCAATGTAAACCCTTTCATGTAAACGGTAAACATGTTTTGAAAAATATAAATATAATACAATATGCCTAATTAGTACGTACAGCGAAAAGTTGTATTTAATTTTTTTTTAAATGAGTTCAATTACAACATCGCTTGTACACTGGTGAGGAAGGAAGGAAATTTATTAACATTTATTTTTCACGTTTTAAATTTAATTTGTTAGCAAAGCATTGCATAGCTTTGTACTTTGTGTCGGTTGGTATTAACATGACGCAATTTTTTGGTCATTTTTTCATCGTATGTTTTTCTGATATTACTGTAACTGATGATGTCTACGCCGCTTGCTAATATCTCACAAGTGAAAATGTGATGACTTCGACACGTGTCGAATTCTGAAAGTGCGCTTACCGCCGATTGTGACAGTGCAAAAATTCAATGTCAAAGTGAGTTTGGTTCTTCAACCCTAGAGGTAATTACGCTTGAAGAACTAATTTTCTAAATCGAGCATCATCAGGACACAGCTGGATTTTCACCCTTTACCACCATTTTTACCGACGTGCCTCTGTGGTCGGAAATTCGCAAGCATTTTTAAAATAATCAGATATTTAAAAAAATATTTATTTATCCTATGATCGCGATCAGTCTCTTCCTGAAAATATTAAGTGGCGAAAATTATAACATCATTTTTTGGAAGAGTATTCGAAAACTCTTGATAAAATTGAGAGGATCACTATACATATAATAACGTAGATTTTTCCCGCTATAATTAATAAAATATTTTATTTGAAGGAATAAAGTTTAACTGATATTACTTCCGGTTGCCTCTCCGTGCCATTCAATATATTTTTGTAGATAACGGTGCTTTTATTTATGAAGCTAAACAATTAATTAAAAAAAAAAACTAATTACATTTGATTCTTTTTGACTTTCTATTTTTATGTTTAATTTTAATTTCACCTTTTACGTGCCAGAGGTAAGCGTATCAATTTACATAATTAGATATGAGATTTATGTATTCGGGTACGAAAATTATATCTCGCTAAAAATGTAATAACGAGTAGCTGGTAAAATATTCGGAAGTCTATTTTTAAATTAATGAATTAATCAAAAATCAAAGTAAAAATTATTATTATTTGTTTCTAAGTATATTTCAAAAGCCATTAGCAAGATTTATATTAATAACCCATAAATGTTTAGTGCCTGTATAAAACTTACTAGGTACCCAATTAAATCTCGTTGATTTTCCTATTCTTCCCCTTTATCCTCGGGTTAGAAGCACTTTTTTTACAATCCTTTATGTAATTGTTTAAGGGAAGGACTTGAAAATAGAAAAAAAAAATTAATACAGAAACCCATAAACTCGGCTTCTAAGGGTCGGTTGTGTGATCAGTAGTAACTTTTTACTGTAAAAAAAAAAGTTATTACAGTAAAAAAAATTGCGAAAACGTGTTGTTTGATCGTTAGTAAAAAAATATTTCCTTCTAGAAAGTACATCCCGTAGTAAACTCATTTCACTCTGCGATATCCGATAGTAAAAACGAGAATCGATAGTTAAACTTGGCGGACATTTCACAGCTGTTCCAAAAGTAATCTGACATTGATTCTTCGAAAGTTGCAGTATACGACAATTAATCATTCAATATCCCGCAATTTTAGTGATGAGAGTTCGTCCGATGATATCTCGTTGTTTAATGTATATTATTACACATAATATTAAAAAATTTCACCACCAAAGTGACAGATATCAGACGCCTAGGCGAAAAAATTCATAGATAATGCATAAAATAAAGCATATTTCATGATTATTTGTCGCACCTATACACATCTTCATTTATGTTTCGACAGTAGTAAATTTGATGTATCAACAACCCGCAAAGGATTTTTACTACAGGCGTTAATAAAAAGTTACTACTGATCACACACCCGGCCTTAAGCACTTCAAACATGCAAATCAAAAAAATATATACTTTTAATAAATATAATAATTTATCTTATAATTTTAGATAATATTGACAACTTGTAAATACGAAAAATATTAATTAAAAACTGTTAACCTGTTATTAAACATAACTAACGAAATTTTAATAGTACTGTAAGTATCCGAACAATATAAAATAATTAAACGGTGTGTAATCAGTGTGCAAAAAAGTATAAAATAACTCTGTCAACATTGTAGAAACAGATGAATCACTTCGATGCTCGATAAAGGCAAAAGTTGTTGTTACGTTGTGAGGTCTGAACGTCCTCCCGATAGGCTCCAGGAGCGCGAGGGGGCTGAGCGGGGCGGGGGCTCCATGGGAGCCCCGGCGGGGGCGCGCCTGTTGAGGATGGCCCCTCTCAGGCACAGTTTTGCAGCCCCCTCGCCCACCAAGGGGGCGCAGACCCAGGACAGCCTGTGGGGATACACCAGCGATGCGGAGTGCAGAAAAAAAGGTGAAAATTCTTCATATTATATACCACGTTCATTATATATTTTTTATACCAATATTGTTGTGATGTCCTTAAAATCGAATATATGTGTGTGTGTCAGAGCGCCGCAACGCCGGGACGGGATGTACATGTGTGTGTGTGTGTGTGTGTGTGAGCGGGGATAAAAGGGGTGACGCGTGCTAGGTGCGGTCTCTTTTGCGTTACCGTTTGGCACCGAGACTAATTATATACCTTATACCTTAATTGTATTATTCGAGTAATAAAAATATAATTGTTATATAACAGTTCTTCTTGGATCACCAACAATCTACTACGAGGTGTAGTACAACTGAGACTACATGATCTTTAAATACACCTCATATGTAATGATGCGGTTTAAAGTATTTTCTTATATTTATTATAAACTATACATAATCTCAGTATTGATTTATTTATTATTATAAACAATAAATTAAGTTAATATCACTGGTATCAATTAATTAAAACTTACCAATATAAATGAATATAAATCTTTTCTTTAATCATTCACCATAATTTATTGAGATAGAAAGTAGTTATACATTTTTCAGTTTGTTGATGGTGGGTTCAGTTCAAAAATTGTTTCATTTTTATCACTTTATTTTTTAAAATATTTTTACCACAGAACTGCAACTTCACAATAATTGTATTTTCCTTAAAATAATTTTTTAATAGTTTACTCGTATTGAGATAGTACAAGTTAATGGAAACGAATTTTTCTTTTCAACTTTCTTTGTTAGCATTAAAAAATGTTGTTGTTTATAGATGCTATTAAATTACATACATATATTATATGGCTTATTTAAAAATTGATCTCATTATACCTCATTCATTACATCTCTTTCTATAATTTTAAAAATCAACATATATACATACATAATATGTGGGCTAGTACCGTTAAAATGGTGCTAATGAAATCAAAGTATAATTTACCTGTAAAATTCGTGATAATTAATTAGTTTATATTTGAAAGTTTAGTAGATAATTTATAACTATTTTATATCTTTTTATCAAGACTAACAAGGAAGTGAATTATTATGTTTACATTTAAATACAAAATTTGTTTTATTAATATGTATTTTTTAAAATTATATAAATGTATCACTTTCAACCAAAATCAATTCTTCGAGGTGGGAAATCAGGAAGATCTATATTATTTCCATCAATTGTTGGAGATTATGTATTCTATAGAATTAATCTTTCTTGTGAAAGTCCAAAAAAAAAATGTGTTTCACTTATCCATTCCATAATGAGCTATGAAATTGTTGTCTTTTGCGATATTATACTAGGATTTTTAATTTATTTAATGCTTTCAAAATATGACTTTATTAACCGGTATATATATATTAATAATTTCGTCAGAATATTTACTAGAATAGTGAAGAGATATATATTTTCAATTAGTGGAGAGATATTATTTTTATATTACCATTTTCGTCCCTATATAAAATAGTTATTTTTTTATATTTCTCATTATTTATACCTCTTTTCTAGCATTTTTAGTTAAAATAGTCAAAGTTATAGTTTAAAAAAACATATTTATTTATTTACAATGATGTGTTTTTTTTAAATTGGTTACCTAATACACGAATCTCAATACATAAAACAAAATCTGACAATTATTTCATAAACGAATACAACTAATGGAATTCGATAGTTTACCTTCTTTCTAGGAATTGCATAATTTTTGTCAGTTGTAAAAAAAGTACTAAAATCGACAAAAATATGTAAAAATAATGTATCCAAGATTGATGTAGAAATAATGAGTTATTAAATTCCTATATTTTGCTTAATGGATGACATTAATTTTGTGAAATCTTCGCTTATTTATTGCTAATTAAAAAAACTATGTTTTACGTGGTTGAAGAACATCAATTAAATTATCTCTCAACTAGTGGTATTGCAAATTTATGAAATTACCAATAACTAATTAAAATTAACGCTTACTATAAATACTATTATTATACTATGTAGTAATATTATATGAATAATTTAAACGTAATGTCTATTAAAAACTCTATCTTTCGGTATGTAAATTATATTAAGCGACATCATTTCTATATTTATAAAATCTGGAGCCTTGTCTCACTGGACTTATTAAAATTATAAATAGAATATTATTATTTCTTCTTTCTGCAAGCACGTAGATAAATTATAAGATTAAAATATTTATTAGGAGAACACATTCTTATTGTGAAGTTGTAATTAATCAGAATATGAATTATATATATTACAACTTCACAATAAGAATATGTTCTCCTAATAATAAAGTTGTATCAAGGTGTCCATGTCATAAAAATGAATTGATAATTCTGGCGTCTGCTATCAGATTACTCAAAGGTATTTGAGATTCCGTAAGAATAAGGTAGATGGCTCATTCAAATAATGTAAATATTAAATGTATTAATATCAAAAAGGTAACATATAATTTCTAAAATTTGTCGCTAAAAATATTGTCGTTGTAGCATAGTTGGATAATGCACCTTCCCCGGTTTGGAAAGAGATCCAGGTTCGAATCCCGGTGGCGCAACAACAATATTTTTCGATAAAATTGATTTTATATGTATATCTTTCGAATTAATATATTAAATTCTTCTTCTTCTTCTTTCAAATAGGCAATCCACCCTAATATATTAAATTCATATTTAAAAAAATCTTTTAGTGCTCAATTATTATTATTTCATAACATTTTTTTTAAGAAAAACTCGCTATGTATTTTAAAACAAGTAAATAAAAAATATTATTGTTAGTTATGTGTATTTTGTTAATAAAAAGTCTTCAACACATCTATCACATTGATAAAACATAAATCATTACTCGTGACCAATTGAACAGTATGTATTACTGGAGTGTAACGCAATAAGTACATCAATACATTTAGATTTCTTTTTGGGAAGCATTTAGTTATAATTTCGATCTTTACTATTTTTCATTACAGATGAAGGACTCTGGAGTGCGAATATTACCCAGGGGTGGAGAAGATTGAGGCGACGATGTTCCCGGCTAAGAGTACCTAGAGGCCCTGCCCCCCGCGAGGGCTCCCCTCTAGACTCACCCGACAGGGACTCCCCTATACCCCCCGAGTCTCGCTCCAAGTACTCCCCTCTTTCAGACAATCAAGAAGACCCAACCCCAGAACTCAAACCGCAAGATAATGGAAAACTGTCACTTAGAAACAGAGTCAAAGTTCTCAAATCTTCTTCAGTCAGAGCGGGAGGCGCCAGCGTTCAAGAACTCCAAAGATCGTTGAGAGGGGGCTTGGGCAGGATACAAGCTGGACTAAGAAGAAGAAGAGCCTTATCCGTCCAAGATGTATTTTGCTCCCACGCAACATTTTATGTTCCCAGCCCTAGCGGACCATCATCTTTACCTCACGGCAGATCTCCTCCGCATCCAGAGGAAGCGAATATTGATTACAGAAGATCAGTCTGGGACATAGGAAGAAGAGCATCCGCGGTGAGAGCCGAAGACATTTCTCCACCGCCGCGAGCTCATCGACAACAGGACAGGGCGACCTCAGCTAGAAGGGGTAGCTCTCCCGATGTCTACCTCCACAGAGACAAGCGGCCTCCGAACGGTAGGCCGACAAAACTGGCTAGGAGTCCTTCTCAAAAAATATATTCGGAAGAAAACTACGAACACCAAAGAAACTACAACGGATTGAGTAGAGTCAATTCAACGGCGTCGAGAATATCAACATTCACCGAAAATAACAATTTAGCTAAACCAATTCGGCCTTTCAGTGAATATAATAATAACGAAACTAAAACTAGTCAATTCTTACCTAGATACGTGTGTGGCAACAGTGAGAGTAATAGAAATAGCTTTTGGGGATCTTCGGATTACCGGCCGGTGTACGAAGAAAGGAGGTATGTGGGGACAGGGCCGAACCAGCCGAGGGGTTTGCCACCCAAACCGAGTGCGCGGCCTCTTCCTCCCGTACCGCCGACGCAGAATGGTCACCAACACCCGCACCGGCAGCAAGAGCAGCGCAGAAACCACGAGCAGCAAACAAACCACGAACAGCACAATCCAACCGATGAGCACAGGCAGCACGAACAACAAAGACACGTCGAGCTCGAGCATCGCGAGCAACACGCCCAGCCCGCCAGATTGTCTCCAGAACAAAGACCGGAAGAACGTGATGGATCGCTTGTGACAGAGGTTAGAGTAGCTCCAATTCAACATTCTTCCTACTGATTAAACGTTTATTGACCAATCCAACTTACTTACTTCATCACAAACTATTTTCTGAATACGTCAAGGCAGTCAGTTATAAGTTGGTTGGCTCGCAGTATTTACTTAGACTACAGTAATGATGATTTTATATTTTAAAATGAAATGCGAAAAATGTCTAAATTTATTTATTTATTCTAATACATAATTATTTATCTGATCATGACCTCCGATAAAGCTACTTTTCGTTAGGCGACTGGTACCTATATTATAGATGTTCACATACAAACCATTGAGTGTTTGGCTAGTACCTAATATTGATACAAATTAAAGAAAAGATTATCCATACTATTTTGAACCAAAAGTAGGTAATATTTTATTTTTTTAAGGAGAACACATTTTTGTTGTGAAGTTGCATTATCAGAACATAGTCCTTGAAATATTACAGAATATGAGTTGAAAATTTTTCGAAAACGTATTCGATTGTTATAGCGAAAATGGTAACGCGTTTTCCCCGGATAGGAACAAGTCCAGGTTCGAATCCTGGTAGCAACAAAATATTTTTTCAATAAATTGATTTTTTCTGTATATCTTTGTAGTTGATTTATTTAATATGTAATTAATATGCCTGTCCGGAAAAATGTGGAAATAAAATCACGCAAAAAAATACGTAGGAAGTGTATTTTTTAGGCCTATATCTACGTCCTTGGGCATTCAACCGTTAATCGGCGTTGGACGAGAAAATGTTTTTCTTCTCATTAAAAAAATGTGTTATTTTAATCCTCAAAAACAGAAGGTATCAGTTTTCCCTAGACACGGTTTAATATTAGTGTCTAATCATTTCTGTTTCTTTATTTAGTTAATCTGTATAAAAAACGGCATCTGAAGACCAACGCCAACTCGCTTTATTAAAAATATGAATTCATTTATAAACATTAAATTAAAAAATATACATATTAAATGTTGGACTCCTAGTGCCTAACCTGATCTAACCCCACCCGCCTCAGGAGTCGCAGATGGATTACGCCAGACAGCAGAGCGACTCGACCTTTGTCGTTGAACAATGGGTCGATGAATCATCGTGTAATTTGTTGATCGCCGATTACATCTATTTTTTAATCCCAGGTGACGTTCACAAAGTGCGCCGGTGGGAAGGGCCTCGGGTTTAGCATCGTGGGGGGGCGGGATTCCCCCAAGGGCAACATGGGCATCTTCGTCAAGACGATCTTCGAAAACGGACAAGCGGCGGACTCTGAGCTGAAAGAAGGTCAGCATCTTAATCACTTAAATCCATTTTAAACATGTCTAATAAAAAAATATAAATATTTACACTTAATAAATGCATGGAACCATTTAAAAACTCTCATTCATGCCTCTCTCAAAATCAGTGAGAGAGTGAGGTCTCCGAAAAGATTATTAATCTCGCTTATTTGGGAAATTTTAGCGTAAGTTATTAGGTATTGAATTTCTTATTGCTTGTCTGAATATTTCTGTTTTTTTTTTCCGAGATCTGTACAGCAATCATGGAAAACTAGAGTGGCTATAATTTAAAGTATTTTTCAATACACATTTCCTTGTCTTGTTTTTATTTATTAGTGCGTCATTTCACTTGTCGTTAGATATATCTAATTATATATATAATGTAATTATTAATTTCACTCTTAGAAATGATCTAATGTATTATGTTTTCGTTTTATTCGGTATTATATTTATAATTTGAATGATTAAATATATTCAATTGTATATTGCCACGTCATTTTATGAGTGATTTTACGAATTCGGCAGTTATAAAAATCATCATTATTTATTTATTTATTTATTTATTCACATTCAATTGAGTAAAAAATCTCAGGCAGATTTTACCACTGGTCTTTATAATTTAGTGTCACGAAATCTTGTTTGCGATATCCTGTTGGCATTTATTATGCAATGTATTAAAATAAGATTTTCTGTGCGATTATCTTTCATTATCTGTCAAAACAATATGATTTTTACAATCAATTGCAGCAAGACTTTGCAAAAATTATGATGTTCAATAATGTACTTTTCTAAACAGAGGTAGGTGTTCAGAAAAGAAATCAGAGAGAATTCTCTGATTTCTCATATTCTAACATTATAATTCTTCGTTTATCTGTCCGATTAAAAAATAGTGATATGAAATTGCTACAGATTGCTTTGTGGTCTTACTAATTTGTAGGTTAACGCAAATATTTTTAACTCGTAATGTAATTTTCAGAGCTGTGTTCTTTAAAAATTCCATTGAAAACATTAACCAAGTATAAATTCAATTCAACAATTCCTTTCTAATGCCACTAATTTCTAAATTGAAAAAGTTTTGCTGTTAAAAAATATATGCATATACAGTAGAACCCTGATTTTACATCCCCGGAATTCACGTTTTCCCTTCATTTGTGCCTTACTTCTGCAGTCCCGTGTCATTTTAGTATATTACAAACCCTATTTTATGTTTGTGTTTGGGACATATATTTATTTGTTAATTACTTATTTATTCTTGAACGTAAATAATGTACTGTGCCTTCTCCCTCCCTCTTTTCACCCGGCACGCCGCCACCAGTCGAACGGTGACCTTGAAGCGGTGCGGTAATTCGTGAATCGAAGAATATTATTCAATTGAGACGTCGCGTCTATACAGTGTATTCTAAAGAACCCTAGACGAAGATAGTGATAAATTTACAGTCCACCTTGGAGGTGTCTGACGAACTGGTTTGTGGTGAGTGCAAACCTCCTTCCGTATATCCTGTTTTCTTCCAGCATCTTTGCTTTTACGCAACAGTTTGTCTTTCCCGTGATTTACGTCTCAAATTGATTGAAATTCGTTCGGCCAGTTCGCTATTTGCCATAGTACCAACAGTGTATTGGTTGTTTGCTTGTCGTATATACGCATTTTTCATTATCATACCTACGTAATGTGTACGTTTCGTTATTTTATTGTCTTTTACAAGCTGGAATCAGCAAGAAAACTGCGTAGAAGATAGTATGGACAGTATTGATGACTGAGAAAGAATTTATGAATAATCCTTGCAGATTTACTTAGACGTTGACACCAACGTAATAACAACGAAATTGATGAAATAGTGGACAGTCGCATAAACGAAAACTTGACAGAAGAACTTTCCTACAAAGAAGAACTGTCTGCCCATCCCGTAAGCCCAGTTCCTACGAAGGACGATGCCATGAGGTATATTGAAGGGATCAAAACATATTTTAGTAGTGTTACCAAGGTACTACCAGAAACCTTTAATTTATTTTATAATATTTAAAGAACTATTTAAAAACAACAAAATAACATCCAGCAAAAAAAATTGTTTAATTTTTTAAATAAAAAATTAATGATTTTTTAAAATATAAATAATAAAGTTGTATCAATGCGTCCAAAATTTAATTGATCAGTTTACTCAAAGGTATTTGAGATTTTGTAAAAATAAGGTTGATGGCTCTTTCAAATAATGGAACGATTAAATATATTAATATCAAAAAGGTTACATATAGGTTCGAAAATTCTCGCTAAAAATATTGTCGCTGTAGGATAATGTACCTTCCCCGGTTAGGAAAGAGATCCAGGTTCGAATCCCGGTGGCGCAACAACAATATTTTTCGATAATATTGATTTTATGTGTATATATTTCTAATTAAATATATTTAATTCACATTTAATTAATAATTTGTTTTTTTAATACCCCCAATTTACATTTTTCCTCTGTATACATTTTTTTTGTTGGTCCCTTCAAAAATTTTAAATTTTAAATTTCACTGTATATTTAAAGAATATTAAATCGGTATGTAATTGTTTAAATTGACATGAAGACATTGAATACACATGTGAAGCAATAATTCTTACTAGCGCGGTTAAAGGAGAGATATTGTTTATTCCTAGAATCTATCGATTTGCCTTTTCACTTCAAACAGCTTCAATTCTTAAATCGCCTTGCCTTCAGGGCAGGAATTTACTTAAGAACCGGAGAACCGAATGCTTCTCTCATAGTCAAATGTATTTCGAAATGCCGCGAGCGGAGCTTCAGAAACACCTATATAGTGTGCCAACAGATGAAAATAATTAAACAAAAAACATTGTCAAATGTTGAAGAATACGATTGTAAAACGCAGACGAAACCTAGTACAATAATTCGTCTAACATTTTAATTTTTACTTGGTATAATATGGATACCGATCGTAAATCTAAGGTACAATTTCACAGCTGACTTATACTAAGTAAATCAAACAGGATTCTAATCAATCATTTAATTCAGGAAATTATAAAATACGTCACGTGGGTTTTTTGTTGATTGGCTGTTGATACAGTTGCCGCTACGAGTGCGAGCTTCATAGCCGACAAGGTCCTCGGTCCTTACTAGTCTGTTCTTATATAGGCAGCAACGTATATCTGTGTGTTACTGTAAAACTCGAGAACAGCTGAACAGATTCTAATGTGGTTTTCTTCATCATATTACACATTTATCTGTGAATAAGCTGTAGCTATAGCTTGAGAAATGTAGAAATATGAAGCTTACGTCAAAATAAATCATGCGTGCAGTACTTTAAATTCGATACGATGGCTAAACTATAAGAGATATTACTTTTAAAATTAGCAATATTAACTTTGTGGTTAAAATTCATATTTTTATTTATTATCTTTGTTTTATTAACCACTTAATTGAGTTTAAATACATCTAGTATTGGTATTTGGTATTTTCCGAAACCGGTATAAAGATAAAAAATAAAAATATAAGAGATTTTTCGAAAAAATCTGTGAGTGATTTTTATGGTTTAAAAATTCTATAAAAAATTCACTAGTTCATAGAGGTGGAGATCCTATGACACCCGGACAAAGTTTGAATTTTAAGTTGAGTGGATTTATTAAAATAAAAATTAAATATGAATAAGACTTCTCTCTTAGTTGTGCTGCATATAAAACACCGTGGACTTCTGGTCTTCTAGTAGATGAGGAAATATATCATTTACTATACAGTATGCATAAAGTACGAACATTTAATATGATGCAGTGATTTCGGAATGGTGACGTAGGAAAGGTGTTAGTGTTGTATCGTGACTTACACTGTCGGCATTCTAGTAGATTACTCCATGTATTTTGATCAATTATTATTATAGAGATATCTACCCTGATCAAAATATCTGTGAATCAAAACAAAAACTGAGTATTGAACCGAGAACCAAGTGGACGATTGTATTCGTAAATATGGTGCTATTAAAAATAAAAACACTTATTTTATTAGGAGAGCACAAGTGTTTTTACGGAATCTCAAATACCTTTGAGTAAACCGACTGCAGACGCCAGAATTATCAATTCGTTTTTATTAAATTTTGGACACATTGATACAACTTACATTATTAAGGAGAACACATTCTTATTGTGAAGTTGTAATTATTCAGAACAGACGGTCTGTGATATTTTAAATATGAATTAAATATATTGATTAGAAAAATATACATATAAAATCAATTTTATCGAAAAATATTGTTGTTGCGCCACCGGGATTCGAACGTGGATCTCTTTCCTAACCGGGGAAGGTGCATTATCCAACTATGCTACAGCGACAATATTTTTAGCGACGATTTTCGAACTTATATGTTACATGTGGCGCAACAAAAATATTTTTCGATAAAATTGATTTTATACTTATTTTATGTTTAATAATCTGACGAAATTAATTAAATGGTTTATCTACACCCTGACTCAGCCGGATTTTCTGCCAGTTTAACCGTATAATGTGAAAGGTCAACGCTACCAATGAGCCCAAGCATCTAAGTTAGTCAACTCATTTAAATTGCATCAAGCTATTTGAAGGGTTTAAGGATCTCGTTGAATGAACTACGTATTTAGTTACAGTCACTCGGCGAGGCTATTGTCGCTGTGAAAGTGAATAATTCTAAAGACCTAATCGTTTCTGTTGTCACAGGGCCTTCCATTGAATCTTCTCGCCTTTGTTCATTTAAGATAACAAAATTTTATTTATTTATCTACTAGTTTCGTTACTTCAGTTCTGCTAAATTTCTTCACATATTTCCGCTCTCTAGTTGGAGCATATGGTCGCCACGAAACTCCTCCATTCAATGCGGTCATTCCATTTCAATATGTTAAAATGTTCCGCAGTTCGGCAGAGTACAACCTGTGTATAGTATTTGCGGGACATCCGGGACAACGAGTTCTTATAAGAGGCACGTATCCAAGCCGTGTATAATAAATCTCATCATTACAAAATTTACAATAGTGATCTGGGACTGATGCGTCGATTCCCATATTTCAGAATTCCCCGCACGCCAAAAATTCTCTAGAAACATCTGATCGTCTCGATGAGATTCTTGTTCTCGGAATCTTAAAATAGATCTGCCACAATGCATGCCGTTTATTTTAAATGATTTAATTCTATATTTTACAATGTGGCTTATATTCGGCCTTGAATAAATGTGTCAATGAAGATTGATAAATTTTATCAGTTAATAATACAAACACTTAATTTAGGTTTGTTACTCATTTTGTTTATCTAGATTACCAATTGTTTCCTCCCACCCCTCCGACCTAATTACGTCGCATGCTTTGCCGATATCATATCTCTATAATTAGACATATATATAGTACCTATGAAATGCCTGTGAGATGTAGGTGACTCATCATCAGCCGTGCTCCAGACCATAAATAATACAAAGTCCTTGATATCCTCCTTCTACCAAGTATCAGAATTAATTTACATTATATCATAATTATAGCAAACGTTACCTGTTTTTCATTGTAACACTCATTTATTATGTTTTGCGATTATCTTCGCTACAAGTTTGTGGATATATTACGTTTTATAATAAAGCACTTAATCGCTATAGCATGTTTTCTTCTGTAATGATAGAGAAATCGGGTTACTGACGTGCATACATTTATTATTATTAACTTGTCTGTTAGTTTTTGTAAATTCGAAAGCGTGCATATGCTACAATAATATGTATTTGTGGTCATTCATATAGCGATAGCTATGTTGTATGTAGATCGCAAAAACCCACAACGATAAATCAGCGTCTAATCATTTAAGAAAGTATTAATTAATCTTTAATCATTATGATTGTGTATATACCATTAAAAAGTGAAACCATATATTTCATTTAAAACTATATCGGTACCCGCTTCTTCACAATTGGATTACTTTGTATAGCATAGTATCCTTCCTGAGACGTGATGGTTAGAACATGGTAGATGGTGTTGGACTATATTGAGGAAACTGTGGAATGCAAAAAAAGGAAGCCTGTATTCAATATTGGACATCGATCGGCAAAAGAAGAATATTAAAAAAGTGATCAATTATTTAACCCTTCCCAAACCATGCACAGGTCTACCATCATAATTAAACCTGTAGTATTTCGGTAAATGCATGCAACATAAAATTTATATTTTAAATAATCTTAAAGAAAATATCAGCGCTTAGGAATGACTAATGAAAAACCAATTATGAAAAGGGAATCGAACAAAAACAATTACTTTTTCCATTCAAATTGTTGTAAAATTAATACGTTGGTAAAAATACCATTTGTGATATGAAAGACAGAGATCACACACTATTTTCACAGTGAAAAGAACAACAAACATAGAAATATAATTGTCTCTTTCATACTAATTAAATAAAGTGAGATAAGAAAGAAGTACACATTGTATAGGACTTAATAAATTATAAATATGAATTAAATATATTAATTATAAAGATATACATATAAAATCAATTTTATCGAAAAATATTGTTGTTGCGCCACCGGGATTCGAACCTGGATCTCTTCCCTAACCGGGGGAGGTGCTTTATCCAACTAAGCTACAGCGACATTATTTTTAGCGACAATTTTTCGACCCTATATGTTACCTTTTTGATATTAATACATTTAATCGTTCCATCATTTGACAGAGCCATCTACCTTATTTTTACAGAACCTCAAATACCTTTGAGTAAATCTGATAGCAGACGCCAGAATTATCAATTCATTTTTATTAAATTTTGGACACATTGATACAACTTTATTAATTTTTAGGAGAACACATTCTTATTGTGAAGTTGTAATTATTCAGAACATAGGTCTGTGAATAAAGATATACATATAAAATCAATTTTATCGAAAAATATTGTTGTTGCGCCACCGGAATTCGAACCTGGATCTCTTCCCTAACCGGGGGAGGTGCTTTATCCAAAAAAAAAAAAACTTTAAATTATGTTATTAATCATTTTTTCAAAATTGAATTCTCAATATTTAGAGTAAATTAATGTCATTTTAGCTAATAAAAATATTTTTTCTAACTGTTATTTACGGTAACACGAGTTGACAGCATGGCTGTGTTCGGGTATTTTATATCATGGTATGGTAAAGGTTAAAAAAGATTTTAAATGCACAATAACTCGAAAGTGATGGTATTCGAGAAGGAGTAAAGCAAGACAACGTGCAACATACTTGTAGGTAATGAATGTTTGGATCAAGTAGATGAGTTTAATGAGTATGAGATGAGTATATTTGATAGAAACGGAAAGACTGAGAAAGATATCGAAAGGAGGGTGACTGCAGGGAATAAAGAATGGAATTATAGCTAACAGGAAATTGTCAACCAAGGCAAGATTAGCGGTTCACAATGGAGTCCTGGTACCGACACCGATGTATGGAAGTGAGGTCTGGATCTGGCAAAAGAGGAACGAAAGTAGACTGAATGATATGGAAATGAGATCACTTAGGCATATATGTGGCAAATATATTTATGTCAGAGTAAATAATGAAGAAATAAGGAAAGAATGTAAAGCTGATGTTAGTATAGTGAGTACGATTAAGAATGGATCAATTAGGTGGTTCGGTCATATGGAACGGATGAATGAGGAGAGAATGGTAAGAAAGATATATGCGCCAGTGTTGATGGCACCAGAAATAGAGGACTTCCGCGAAAGACTTGGCACGATCAGGTAAACCAGATACGGGAAGATGGTCCCGTTAGAAGCTACAATAACCGGCGAGCTTGTATGAATGTGGATGAGGCGAGAATTGTGTGCCAGAACAGAAGAATGTGGCGTTCTACCCTCTATGCCTACCCCTTCGGGGAAACGGCCTGATAGTAAGTAAGTAAATGTTGTTTAGAATTCAGAATTAATGCAGTGCGCCTGTCTAATGATGGGTAAAATTATAAAGTATTTATGAGTTTTCAGTTTAAATTAAATGATTTTTACAAAGCTAAATAAATTAGGAATAATGTAGGTATACCAAGATTTTTAGCGAAACATGTTTTGTTAGTGTTAATAGTGAACATTTTTAGACATGCTTAAGTTACTTAAATATATATAACGTACTTAAATATTTCGTATTTGTATTATAAATATGTATTATCTATATGGCAAATCGGGCATTCATAAAAAAAACCGATCACGCTGGAATTAACGCATTATTATTATTATTATTAATTTCATAATTAAAACTGTTTCCATTATTAAAATATTCGGTACAGATCTAATTTCAAAATATTATTGTATGCAATTTAATAACAACCGAAAAGGAGTCGTTTGTTTTTCTGTTTGAAAGGTGTACCGCCAAAATAAAAATGTCACATACAATGTAAATGAATCAGTTTACTTTAAAATTTGCCTACAATAACATAACGTCAAACGAGAAGTGAGGTTTTTATTTATGTGCGATTACTGAAACAGTATTTCAAGTGTTCCAAATAACGGTTAAAACCTTTATTTTGCCGAAAACAAAAAATGCATAAATAATTGCGCCGTCGCGGATAAATTGAGCGAGAAACTAAAAGCGTAGCGAGCAGCCGTCACCTCCGCTGTCCGCTGTCGGCACACATCACCTGCTTCCCATATATAAACACGAGCACGTGATTACTGTACCCATGCGCGATGGGTACTCGTGTTAGTACATCGCGGATGAAGCATCATCATTGTATTCGGACAAACGAAGACGTCACCCGAACAACGATGTACGGCACATTTTGGTGATTTTACAGGAACCGAGAATAACAGCTTATTTTACGTAACGACGAGAAAAAATAATATTCGATGTGTGTTTTTAATATATTATAAATGATAATAATAATGCTTTTTATCATATTGTAATCTAAGATGAAAATAAGAGGATTGAGGCACGTATGAATCTTTTTTTCAGTAGAACAATACTGTATAGCGTGGGTTTCACAGCGTTGTTCTTTAAGGTAAAAATAAAAACAGTTAATATTATATGAAAGTTGTTTTTATTTTAAAATAACAATGAATTCATATCACTCGCTTGGTAGATTTTTGTAAAACAAAAAATGCAAGAATAATATAATAATTAGTTTCAAAATGATGTTTGACAGAGTTCATTGAATAAAATGTGTTGTACAGCGTTGTTCGTACTCCTCTCTTCCAAATATGTAGTTGACCAGTATCTTTCATCATTTGTACATACTCTTGATATCTCCAGTTTGACATGTTATTTTTTCTTTTTCTTTATTTATTTTATTTTATTTAGAAAACAAAACAGTTGATTCGTATAAACAAAAATCATAATAAAAGTGTAACAAAAATTTAACCAATTACACGTTTTCTCTGAAGTAACATAATTTGACACAATAAAGACAATTATTTGAAAATAACTTATTAAATAGATAAATAGCTTATTAAGACTTTATAATAGGAAATTAATTTTACGCTGCAAAAAATAATTATAAAGGAATGAGAACTCTCTCCTCTATTGCAGGAATACAAAAAAATAACAGTAAAATTAAGAGAAGTGTGAGTAGAAAATAAAAATATAAACATAGGAGAGATAAAAGTTATAAAAAGTAAAATTTAACAGGGGAACGGGTTGGTCGAAGGAAGGTGATGTGGGGGGGTGAAGAGGGTTAAGAGAAGCGAGAGAAAAAGTAGAAAATAAAAATATAAACAGAGGAGAGATAAAAGTTATAAAAAAGAAAATTTAACAGGGGAACGGGAGGGTGAAGACGTTGATGAAGGGGGTGAGGTGAAGGGGGGTATGAAAATAATGTAGAGATAAAAATCTGAAAGATAAAAATAAAAAGAAGGCCATTAAGGTTCGTGTGTTGAATTTATGTTTAATTAAAGTAACTGGAGTATTGAAAATGTTTCGTTTTTTAAGTGTAAGTTGAACTAAAGGGGAGCTCGGTAGAAAATGAGTTCTGTTTGGCATTGGTGTTGCAATGTGGAAGGTTAAATGTAAGATTAGTTCTGGTTGACCTGGCTCGCATTCGAATGAATATGCATCTGAGTAAATCAGGACAGTCTACATCACTCGGTGAGAGAACCGCATCTGATAAGTGCGCCATCTCGGGTGCTTTACATCGTTGTTCTACCACAGGGCATATTGCAACATGCCGTAACTCCGACAGGTAGTAGAATTTAGAAATACGGACTACACTAAAATGTGCGTAATTTAGCGTACAACAATTTTGCATATTTAACTGAACGCAGCCCAAAATGTGCCGTACAACGTTGTTCAGGTGACGTCTTCAAATGTATAATAAATCTCTCGTGACCGACGATTCCAAGTTCCGACAGTTTTGTTTCGAAAATGGACGTTGAAAACAAAACGTGTTGACTGCTGATTGCTGACCTCCTTCGCTCTGAAGATGATCTCGCATTTCATATTTTCGCACGGAATGCCGAAGTTAACTTTTATTCTGTTCGGAACAAGTTTTCATTTATCGTTTTGGGTCAACCATTCGGGTTATAATTGTGAAAGGTGGTTTTTTAAACAATTCTGCACCAGATGAGGTTCGGTGGTAGGAAACACTTGTTCGGTCTCTCCGAAACTGACATTAAATCTTTGTTGCGATTGCACTTCCATTCCATCACTTTATTTATTACTATAGCAATATTTTTTGTATTAAATAGCATTCTTTCTATTTTTAATTTATAATAATAATAAGATTACACAAATATGGACCCAACATATCATCCAATCGGGTAGAGATCAATCAGAAGCATGGCTATCCAACATTCTAACATAATCATTATACAGTGCCACTAATAATACACTAATTTTACAACAATCCCACTTCATTTTCTTTAATTCTATATAGATATATATATATATATTTTTTATTTTTTTATCTTCATTTTTATTCCTGTCGAAAATAACAGCACGGAAAAAACTGGCTACTTTAACACATACTTCAGTCTAGCAAAGTAGCTAGGAAAACGCTGTATATATCAGAGGTGGAGTCTACTCCATCCCACACAATAAACATATTACAATGTTATATTATAATATATTCACCTCTGTTATAACAAAAAATATGTATGTCAATAAATAAATACATAACATTGGATAATTCATATGGCGGCATTTTCGTAAAAAATTTCATCTCAAGGGCGCATTAAACGTAAACTCTTTAGACCTACACTGTTTTAGATTTAAAATTCTTATTTAAACTTATGGATAAGATTTTGAAAAAAGGTGCGTTTTCAGTATATTTTAAATAAAGTCTCTGATGTCCTTATCACGGAGGGCAAAGAGTTCCACGCTTTTTAGCCTGCCACCCCAAATGCTGATCAGTTCTACAACCCTTCCTGCAGTTAAAATATAGGCTGACCTGAAAGTTTAACATCTACAGGGAAATTATAGTTAAGGTGAATTTTATTCAACCGATGCTTTTATTTATTATAATATAAAATATTTTAATAAATTTATTTGTACACCTATTATATTATATATTGCTGAAATATATTTTAAAATATGTCTAATACATACGAGTACATAGATATTACACTGTGTCGAGTTTTATTATCTATTTTTTCGGATATCACCCATTTGTCTGATGACGGAACCGGAAAGAGATTTGAAATATCGGATTGACATGTTGGAAACTCACGGCAGAAAAAATACCCTAGAAAATTCTACACAGATTAATATTTACATTATTTAAATTTATCATTCATCTAAGAAGTCATATTATCATCAAAAATATATAAATAAATATCGTATTCAAAACGGTTTTCATAAATATAATAGTGTAAAAATATCGTTTTAAAACAGAATCATAAAAATAAAATCAAAAAATAAAATAATTGAATATTTTGTATAACAGGTAATAATTATCTACCATAAATGTTATAAATACATAAATAAGCAATAGGCTTCACCCATTGCTTTGTCTAGATAATAGCCACTTTGCGGCCAATAGTGGCTGCTGCGCGTCTCGTTAAATGTTTCCGTAAAATCTGTAAAAATTGCAGTGGTCTACGATAGCTCAACTAATGCAAACAAATACCAAATTAGACATATTCTTCAAATTATTTAAATACATTATTTATTGTTAACATATTATATCCGGAGTCTCGCTAAATAAAGCGATATTTGTCTTAACTAAATAAATATGTAAAACAAATAATAGACCTGTCTTCGGCTGTCGTAAGTGATTATTACAAATATAACGTTCACCATTCACACCCATTAATTAATCTATCAAATTTTTGGAAGTTGCATATATGTTAATATGTGGAAACACTTCGAATACCACTACACTATCGCCATCATTGGACTTAATTTGATATTCATTTCCCTGAAACAGCTTATATGTCACAATGAGAATCAATTTTTTTTTTTTTAAATAGCTTCGTCTTTATGAGATATCTATTATTTATTTAACAACAGTGCCTTTGTAGGTGAAAATCCAGTAATTGTGTGTTCTTGGACATATTTAAATATTGCTAAAAAAATATATTTAATTGTCCATCCGGGGGTTTGAACCTATGTTCTTAACAGACATCTTAGCCTCCGGTCGCATGAGACGTCGATAGTAAGGTAAATTTTTATCTTGACTAAAATGTAGGTATACAGGGTGGTTACATGCATTTCTGAAGTAATATAATATTTATAACCTTTTTTATCGTAAACCTGATAAAAATATTATTATCAAATTGTTCACTCTCCCATTCTGCCTCATGCCGTGCAAATTATTATAATTTCGTACCTTGACTTCTATCTCTACGAAATCTCTTCGCTGTAACTGTAATATCTGTATACACAATATATAAACACATATGTGTATGTGTTTATAAAATACCATATCCTGGTTCAAGATAGATCATTAAGTTAACAACGTAAAAGTCAAACCAAATTGATGTGACCAACGGTTTTGCTATTAATGTCAGCCGGATATCTATTTTACAAACTAACTGATGTACTCTTGTCTCTGGCTCGGGTCATGCTCGCGTTAATATTTGATAATATGCGAACTAATACCACAACAACTTCTCAGGATGATCATTATCTCACTTTTATGGAGATTCACGAGTTCCTTTGACTGGTTCGGCCTTTTTAAAGAATGTACCACGCCGCACACAATAGGTGGGGACTTGGCAAATCTTGTAATAATGAATTATGCTTTACGCGAACTTTACCTGTAGATTATTATTATACACAGTTTTAATCTTGTTTTAAATCAATTTAATCTTGTTTCGAATACAATGTGAACCCATAAGTCGCACACTTGCATACATTGAGAAATAAGCCGCGCACAGCTGTTGACGAATGATGGCGGGTTATACATAGACGGAATAAGATTGGAGAGTATATAGTAGAGATAATATTTTTAGGGATAAATGAATTAAGTAGATGTGAATAATAACTTGTAAACAATTTTCTGCGACTCTGCGGTTGCATGATTTTTTAATGCATTTCATGGAATCGTTTATTTTGTCGTTTTTTATTTTTCTTTAAGTTCTTGAATGTTTCTTGGGTGTTTCTGGTAAATAACAAACTTCAAATGGTCCCAAAGGAAGAAATTGAGAAGTGTGTTGAGACTTGGGTGACCATTCAACAGGATCATTTGTTGGGAATATGTATATTTAGAAATTCGCGCACAATCAATACAAAATATGATGCCCCCTCCATCTTGTCGAAAGAACATGTGACTTTTTTGTTGAAATCAAAAAAAAAAAAAAAATCTGTAGCATTACAAGTATGTTTCACCTGCGACATTGCCTGGAATGGTGTGCCTCACTATACTTGTGTAAAGTATTGTCTTTTTAAAATATTTGTGATATTTCAAATATTTCTATTGAATAACTGTTATCGTATTTCACTATATTTACATACTGAGGTGAGCCCTTCCTAAGATATTTTATTTGTCCTTCAAGATAAAATTAATTTTTAATTTGTTATATATGTACCTACGCTCTGAAGCCGCATCTTTTAGTTAGTCAACCTTAACCTTTCTTAATTTGAGGAGAACCATTATTTTAACAGTTTTGTCTAATCTTATTATTTGTGCTTTTTGTAAGCGGATGTGCATTGAAATGATTATTTCATATCATCTAATTTATTGCTTTGTTTACCCGGTACAGAACCCGGATTTAAATTATCTTCTATATTATTTAATGGGAGAAATATCTCCACAATTATCTTTATAAACTATAACACAACCCTTCCTTAGATTGTATCTAACATCCAAACGAGAAAGAACTGAAGTCTATTCTTTTCAATACATCTTCATGAATTGGTGATTTGCGCACTTAAAACTCAATAAACGTAATTACTTCAAACCGCCAAGTCTTCATATTCAAAATCTTCCTTGATGGTACATAACAAATTCTATTATACTCATATTGTGGGTTACCCTTGTCTGTTCTATGACGTAATGATTAATAAAATATGTGAAAATTAACCGAATGAAAGTTATGAAAGTATGCAAGTTATAAATCCGTTAAATTTAGATTTACAGTTCAACTGCCTCATTGAATACCACATCCCGTGTCCATTACATTACACCTGGAAGCTGTCCTTTTTGTAGGTTCTCTGTAGTTCGAGTTTTCAGCTGGTCTGGATGTCTCGATCGTGTCACTTCAATGAAAATGGAAATTTTATTTTAATTTTCCGTATTTTGAACTTCCGCAATTGATTGCAGTGTTAAAACAGAAACATTAATTTTCTATTGTGTCATACATTAAGATTTATATTATAAATTCAGAAACAAAAGGTTATAATATTAATTTATTTCGTATTTCAAAGAAAACTTGAAATTTTTCTGTAGTTTCTTTGTCCAATAAAGAAGCATTAGCCATAAAGCTGGATGTTTATTTACATTCGACGGATCGGTCGATTCGATTCAATGTACACTACACACAATGGTACACTTCATCCCACTGATTTAAATGTGTTGTTTATCAAAAAAAAACATACTAAAATTGGTAACTTCTCGTAATATTAGACATGTCTACCAAAATAAATAAGACAAATAAGAGATTATAAGATTTATGTGCGATAACCCGTATAGATAACTACTAAACGACATACATTGTTCACAAAAATAATTTTAAAAAATAACAGTTTCTTTAATTGGTGACAGCGGGACGCACAAAATGGAGATGGTCACGCATTGTACCACGTAATAATCGTGGGAGTGATCGCCAGTAATCTCAATCCTAACAGTTTCACGTCTAGAAATATGTCGGTATGTAAGTTATTCTCACTTACAATTTATTATTTTAACACGATGAGGTATTATGAAAAGAATGATTATTTTCTTGAAATAGATTCACGATTCACAGATTCTTTTGTGTTTTTTCTCAAAATATTGATAATAATCAGTTCACACGAAATATTACGCGCACGTTTTCTTTGGAATATTATTAATATTCATTTCGCAATAAAATGGGATAGGAATAGGAACTCACAGTGTTAAATAAAACAGAATAACTTAAAGTGTTTAATAAAATTGGATAAATTTACAGTATTTAATGAAATAGAACACTGCAGTGTTTAGTAAACGGATAACTTATGTATTATATCACCATAAATCGATTAACAAAACGTAAATCACAATAATCGTTAGCTACGAAAACGGTACTATTTTGATTTCATAATCTCTTCGCCCTAGTTCACACCTTCATCAGCGGTATCAATACAATACAAATAATTTAAACTTATCGTCCATGATCCAGCGTCACGCTGATGACATCATGCACATTCATGTATAAACGTCATTCTCATACCTTTACAAACATTTAATGATACTTAAATCACATAAATCTGGCGATGTGCGTTGAATTTTTTCAGAGAAATAAAATAGTATTTATAATGTCAAAAACGTTTAATTATCGAATATGGTCGAATATCGACATTATTTATGAGTATTCAATTAAAATATCTTCAACTTTGTTTTATTTTTTTTTCGAAAAAAATTAAATGTCAAAATACGACTGTTTTAAGTGGATATTTTATCAGACCACATATGTACATTATACATATATATTGAATACGCTTCGTGAGAATTAGAAGGGTTTCATGACGTTTCATTAAAATCTCCCATAATATGTTGGCTGTTGTGACAATCATTACGTGGAAAAATAATTTGGAGATCTAGGTTCGAATCCCGGTAGCGCAAAAACAATATTTTTCGACAAAATTGATTTTATATGTATATATTTATAATTAATACATTAAATTTGTATTTAAAATATTTTGTATTACAAATAATATAAACTAAAATGGAGCATTTCACCTCTGAAATAATATGCCTCTACATTGTGTGACATTGTAAAAAGGGACGTCGCCGTAGATATTAGCTGGCTCCTCTGTTTAACATTTAAAAATCTTCACCATTTAATGTACTTACACGCTAACTATAATAGGTAAGAGTTTTTTTAAAAAAAAAATTTTTTATACAATTAAATAAATATGACAACACTCTATTTAATATAATTCGTTCATGTTAAAAAACACATCAACGAACACGCTATACATTTATTACGGTCATGTGTGTGAATCCCACCATTTTATTTTTTCGCTAACGACCGTTATGTTACGTGTGATGTATCGTTAGTGATAAACATTATTTTATGTATAGTATAACGTCTCAATAGTCAAGAGTAACAAGTCTAATTGTGGACATTGAGTCATGGTTAACGTTTCTTCTCAGGAGACATATGGTAAGTTGTCGTCATCTTTGGTGGGCAAAAATCGTTAATTTTTTTTATAATATATATTTCATAATTTTCAACATTTTTAATCCGCTGATATATACATTTTTTTATTGTTCATATTTAATTTGATTTCTAAGAAAAACTGTTCATTTACACAATAATATTGTTCGTTGTAGATGTAAATATCAGACGTTTTCTTCATGTATCAAATCGTATTATATACCTACATATTATTAGATTTATTATTTCTACGCGATTTGTGTTTTTTAATATCTCTAATGAATGATTAAAATAATTTTACATCAATTTTTTTCCAAATTGTGAAGAATATGTTAAAAAATATTTTATTAAGGATAACACATTCTTATTGTGAAGTTGTAATTATTCAGAACATAGGTCTGTGTTATTTTAAATACAAATTAAATGTGTTAATCAGAAAGATATAAAAATTAATTTTATCGAAAAATATTATTGTTTCTACCGAGATTCGAACCTGGATCTTTTTCCAATCCAAAACAATGTAGACGTCTTTCAAATACTGGAACGATAGATGAATTAATTTGAAAAGTGTAACGTATGGGTTCCAAAATTTGTCGTCAAAAGTACTGTCTGCTATAGCATAGTTGGTTACTGCACCTTTCCTCGGATTGGAAAGAGATCCAGGTTCGAATTCCGGTAATAACAACAATATTTTTCGATAACATTGATTTTATATGTATATCTTTCTAATTAGTACATTTAATTAGGATAAATAAAATTTATTACATATTCAAAAATAGAGAAAAATGTAGACCTGATTCACCAGCGAGCCGACGAATATAGTTTACCCCGATTTATCGGTGAACGTTTATATTTATTTTGCGCGATAAATAAACTGTCAATTTAATATGGACAGATCAAATAGTAATAAAAGAAAATAAATATTATGATACTAAAATGTGTGAATAAAAAACGAATACATAAGTTTTGAAGTTAAACACGTGCATAGGTATAAAAAGAAATGTGTGTCGAATATTTATTTTGGTAACTTATATTATTTTGTTCCGGGGACCTATCACCACGCAACACCTACTTTCCGACGATAAGACGCACCTTAATGTCCATGTGGTTTCGCTGCAATGATCGGGCCTGGTGGCTTTTTGAAGCGTTAAAAATTAAATGAAAAATATAAATAAATACGTTTAAAAATTAATAAATGTGGTACGTAATAATTAATGACATATTTAAACAATACTTTTCATGTCGATAACACAACAATTTATTTACTATATTGGTACTCTAACAAAATTATTGAACACTATTTTGAGGTTTTTAACTTATAATGAATTCACTTCTTGTCCTCAATTTGGGATCCCAAACTGCAGAATAAATTCAGTAATGTAGTTTACCCCAAAACTAATTCGAGCAATATCAGCAGGTGCACATAGCTTTAATAATTGGAACCAATTTAACAAAAAATAACAATCTTGAAGCGAAATACTCCTGAAAACAATATATACAGGGTGTAACAGACCTAGTCTACAATATCTTATAGGTGGATACCTGACTAAATTACGAGTCTAAAATGTTCAAGTTACGTGCACCTTAATGTCAGAGATATAAGTATCTTAAAAAAATCATAATTATGCAATTATTTCGATTAATCAAAATATTTTATTGATTCCAAATTATATATTGAATACAAAAAATCAAATTTCAAGCGACCAGATATTTTTTTGTTAAATGATTTAGGGCCCGAAGCAAAGATAGAGACAGTGGATAAATTTCGATAAATAATTTTGTAAAAATTTCAAACAATAATATTTTCCGAAACGGTGGAGAATTTGCACATATGGCTTAAACATTTTAAACTCATAACGTAGTCAGGTATCCACCCGTAAAATATTGTGAACTAGGTCTGTTACACCTGGTATAGCGATAGGGTCTAAAATAATTTACGGATAATGGCATACATAAATATACTTAACAACTTTATTCACGTCTATAAAACCTTAAACTAATATAATTTAATTTGCATTTTAAATAATTAATTTACTACTGAAAGAGATACCTATTAAAAAAATCGTATATCTATGCAAATTTTTTCACATTTCCTTTTTAGTATAGTGGAAAAAGTTTGTTTTAAAATGATACAACATATGAGCTAATCATCCATTCCCTTATAAAGATTTCTCGTATATAATAATATTAATTTACAGTGGGATCACATTTAATACTCTGTGGGCGAACAACACTATTGAGTCTGATACTCTGACGTCAGTCTTTTCAAAAAAAGTATCGCTTCGTTCCGATTGCGTAAAAGACGTACCTATTCTTATATCAACAAATAAAATTATTATGATTTGGAAACAGAAGTGTCGCTTAATGATGTCGTTACAAAAGTCGTCGGTCGTTAGAAAAGTCAGTCAAAGAAATCCAGATGGCTTTAAAATCTGTATGACGTCACATCGGGTTATATCTGGCACGTATAATTATGTTTATATTGAATAACAGTGCCGTAACTACGCCAATGCAGACAATGCTATGTATTGGGGCTTACGTTAAATAGGGGACCAAAATATCTGCGTCCTACAAAACTTTGACCAGAATCGTTATTTTGCCCAGCGCAAGAAATGCAATTAAAAGGTTTATAAATCTATTTCTCAGGTGTATGATATATACAGCTGTATTAAAGACTAGGTCATCGTCACAAAGTGAAAATCACCGTAAAACTAAGCAAGGTTTTTGGTTTTTTTCTATAGTAGCGACATGTAAATTTCTAAAAAGCATACCTATTTGATTTTTTCATTGTATAAAATCGCGCAGTACTCAATATTTGTATAACTTATATGTTGCGTACAAGCATAGATACCGGAAGAATTCAGGGTACGGAAGGAACGGGCACTCATCTAATCCAGATTCTGCTGGCACCTCATAATGTGGACTGTATGTTAAATTTCGCTATTTCGTCCTTTAGACGACGACGAGTTCTGACACTGTATAGATGCGAAGTCTCAAATTAGTAATATTGTAATTGTTAAGGTAAACGTATTCCGCACTCGTTCAAGGTCGCCATTCGACTGGTCGGCGGCGTGTCGGGAGGGAATGTGAATGGGGAGAATGCACTGTGCATTATTTTCGTTAAAAATAAATATTAAATTACAAATAAAAGTTAGAATTTTTTTACGTTAAATTGTTTTTTTTGTAAGCTTTTAATAAAATGATGGTCATTTTTTCAAATTACTGCACATTTTAATGCATCATTGCAAGTTTTCACCAGAAGCAAGGCCTGCAATTTAAATAAATATTACCTTGAATTTTTTCACAAAATGCCCCCTTCGGTATTAAAATAGCAATAACATCTTTTCTATGTAGAAATATTCCTTTTTTTCTATACTTTAATTGGCATTAAAAGTAGAAGTTTTCAAGCTAATGGGCACTTAGGTTATGATACTTTTTTTCTACACCACAGTGCTTTAAACTTTGTTGAAAAACGTTAAATGGTCTGAATTCACATTTTTAAACATTTTTCCTGGAAAAACTATTTTTGTTTCTAAAAAACAGTGACACACATTTCATAGGAAAATTTATCATAAATAATAATTAATAAACAGAAAGCGATATTTTCTCAAATTTGGGAAATGACGAGAAGGGCACCCATTATTCAAAAATTCATAAAAGTTCAAATATCTCGAAAACCGTGTGACATTCATTAGACCTACGATGGGTTATTCTGATAGGGCATGGTCTCAGGTATCGATGGTTTTTGTTTGTACCACTACTTACAGAACAACTGTATGTACATTTATTTACATTTTGCATTTTAGTTACGCCACTGGTGAATAATGACCAAATTAGTAGTGAATGCAAAGCTGATTCTTTACTAATGAACAAGATTAAGAAAAGATCGCTGAAGTAATTTTGTCATATTGAATGGTAAATAAATAAAGAAATGATGGTGAGAGTGGAAAAAAAGATGTAATATTTTTTAAGTTATCTATTGTTATTATCATCATCTATATTATTTAAATTATAAAATTATTTTACTATTTATTAGTGATCTTTAGTATCTAGATAAAAAAATTTTTTTTACTAAGGTATTAATTTAAACACATTATAAAACATAATAAAAAAAAAATTAAGAATACATATTTATTGTAAAGTTTCAGAACATAGTTATGTGGTATTTTAATATAAATTAAATTAATCACATAAAAAGACATTCGTAAAAAATCTATTTATCGAACTTTAGTTTCAAAGTGTAGAAATTTACGAAAAATGTTTCCGATGAAAATTCAAAAACCTGACTGTACGTGAATTGAATTTCTGGATATAAAAATATAATTTAAATGGTGTAGTCTCAAATTAATTTGTTTAGCTTGTGATTGAATAATTAGACCGGCTTGTGTTTGTAGACAACAAAGGATCGGGATTCACATATTCAAGACAGTCGTGTACATATATGTCATATGTATATTCAGCAAGCCCATGCGCTTTGCATGAAAATAGTTTTAAAAAATTACATTATACATATTTGTTTATTTATTTTCATTGTTAAATCTGATAGTTAAATGAATAAATTATTTTGTATTATTTACGCGATATTTTAATGAAATCATGTTCCTGTTTAATTGCCCCGCTAAATTATATTTTTTTAGCTGAATATAAAATGTACATTTTTACATATGCATCTATATATGTACGCAAATATTTATTTACGAGCTAACCCATAGATTTAATTTTTTTGAAAGATATATTCATAATCAATAAAAAATTCATCACCAATATCAAAACAAAGTATGCAGATATCGGCAGCACGGATAATATATGCAGTTTCTAAATTTTCTCATATAACAGTCAGTTTCCCTAATAGAGTTGCATTAAAATTATGCTGGTTGATGCACAGGGTGACACATATGTAACATGGCTATGTATCTTCAATAGCTTTGTATCCCAGACAACTTGAATAGTCTACTTCAGCCGCAGGACGGGTTGTAAAACCGGCCAGCCGTTGCCAGAAGTCAAAGTTTGGTGAATGGGCATTTGCGGTGCCAGGCCCAGAAGCGTGGAACTCTTTACTCTCTAAGAAACAGTACATCAGTGACTTTATTTAAGAAGATACTAAAAACGAACCTCATTTCAATAAGTTTAAATAACAATTTTTAATTTTAAATACAAAGATAAGCTTGGATTATAAACAGTTTATGTGTAAAGCGCCCTAGAATAATATTTTTTACGAAAATGGCGCTATAAGTATTATTAAATATGTATTATTATTATTGTCAGAACTGTAGAAAATTTTTCATTAAGAATTTTTTTAAATTGTTTTGTTTGGCGTTTGACATTTAGTGAGTTTGTTTACTACTTTACCGGAAGAACACTGTCACAGTAAAATACTAGTGTAACAGGCAGGGGACCCAAATATATTTCTTACTTTTCTGAAATGTTTATCTGATTATAATATAACACACTGTACTAAGAATCAAATAAATAAATAATTATTATATAAATTATAAATATTGTTGGGAATACATATTTTTATTTAATGTACCAACTAAAACATTAACCGGTGATTTATGAATAACATGTTCAAGTTAAAGAAGCCATCAAATATACCACCGGTCTCTGTCGGATGGAAATGAATTAAAAACAGCGTCGAAAGTTATCTACATCTAGGTCACATTCTTACCGACGATCGCACGAAAGACAACGATAATATGGATCGGCAGAGACGGGGCAGTAATATTAGAGATGCCGTACTGTCTACTTCAACACGGCAGTAAGAATACGGAAAGGTTTATTCAACTTTATAGGACTATCGCGCCATTTGACTACAGAACCAAATTTAATTTAAATAATTGAAAGATGGCTACTAATGGCTGCAATAATACACACGGATAACTATTTCACCTTTCCGGCAGTCTTATTTCAAGTATCACTTCAACCAGCGATAACATGAACACTTCGAACACGCTAACCAATGTCATATTAGACACGCAACGTTTGTACTACTCGCAAGAATGCAGGAATAAGCCAGCTGGTCTCGTAATGTTTTGAGATGTTTGTGTGCTGTTGCTACATCCTGTTAGGAACGCCTAGTAGTGGGATAAGATCCCTTGGACTGTATCGATTAAAATTAATGGTTGGTTGATGCAATTCGAATTGGAACAAGAAAGGAATATTGACAGATGGATCTGGCCTACCTCGATCTCGGTCCTGGGTTGGACATCAAGTTTCACCTCCAGTTGACTCGCACTTTTGTTGTGAATAAAACCTAGATATCACTGCACTACAGATGCTGCAGAACACCGCTTATTTTTCGTGATCCGGATTTTACGTACGGCGCTACTCTCGAACGTTAAAAAAAACACAGATGTTGACCGTTTCGTGTTGTCTGTTCCCACGTCGACGAAATTCCTAAGTAATTAGTTGTCCAGAGCGGGAAAGGTATATTAAGGTTTTTTTGAAAGTACATAATGCACAGGGAGTAGGTACTTTACTTGCGTCAACATCTAGTGTATCTGCATAGATCCAGCAATCACATTAGAAGACAAATCTCCAACAGACGCAGTTTTGCCGTAATTATTGACTCTTTGACAATACTTCTTCATTCTTCTCAGTCTTCTGCTGCACATGAGTGTAGAGTATAGAGAAATGATTTAGTAATTTCTTTAATCTGATCCACCTTTTCTAGGGGATCGCTTTCTCGCTCTCTCGCTTTTGGTGTTGACGGGCATCACCAGTTTCTCCGCCTCGTTGCGCTAAACATCTGAAGTACTTCAGTACTCGTCATGTAGATACTTTATCTTTGATCTCCTGGAGAATAAATAAGTTAGTATGTCTAGCCGTCCACGAGATACGGCACCATCATATGGTGCCAGCACCACATCTCAAATGAGTACGGCATATTTTTTTAAAAAATCTTT
Source organism: Eubasilissa splendida (assembly GCA_031772225.1). Taxonomy (NCBI): domain Eukaryota; kingdom Metazoa; phylum Arthropoda; class Insecta; order Trichoptera; family Phryganeidae; genus Eubasilissa; species Eubasilissa splendida. The sequence continues at coordinate 17,476,678 of CM062848.1, read as the reverse complement.
TAGTGATTTGGGAAACACATGGGAGTATACCAAGCGCATCTTCGCATTATCTAAATTTTTACATACATTCATGTTAATCAACCTATTCGAAAATTTATTATTAACAATGTATTAATGATATGGCAAATTCGGCTTCCACAAACTACATTATTTAGTTCGTATTAAATACATTCATTTTTCACAGGTCATATAAGAGCCAAAAACATATTTACATATTATAATTTATTAAGTAATAGCCCTAGATCTAAAAAAAAAACCCTTCGCTACTGAATCTAATAAAAAAAAATAAAGCGCAAAGTGTGATACACCTGTACTAATAAATAAATTAAGCTAATCACTTATGTAATTAGGTTCGAACCCCTGACCACTTGGCCTTTCTGCTGGACTGAAAAACAAGTACTTTGGATTATTTAAAATTTCTGTTTTTTTCTCAAATTTGAGTATTTAAATCAGTACATCTTATTCCACCTAACCGCATAAAGAATTTCACCTACCATTAATTAAAATGACTTCAGAAAGGCCGTATTAAATATTGGAATTAAGTTTTACTGTAATCGTTTTATCACATTTATTTTTTATGCTATACATGACGGGAAGACTATAAATACTACACATAACTACGTACTGGAATATATTTTATCTCTTTTCTATAAAAGTTCGGAACATTTTCCAGCACTCTGGACCAACCCGGACACAAGAGTTAGTAACAGTGTTGATGCATCTAGAGTGACAGGTCGTATTATTCAATGCCGAGGGAAGAAGAGAGTTGAGTGATTTCCCATCTAACGGCAAACACAGAATTCGTGATATCAGATGTCGTCGATGAGAAAATATTATATTACGAATGGCATTCTAAAGTCATTTTTGATTGATTTAAACCTACCTAGCCTTAAAAACAATAATCCAGTTGGTAATATCAAATTATACGTATTTTCAAAGAACATCGGTAACTGAATATGTCAAGTATAATAGTATTTGATATTTAATAGTTAACTGATTTAAGAATTATGAAGCGGAGAATAATTCTAAATTCTAGAAAGAAATTACTTAATGCAAATTATATTTTAAGAATTAAAAAAAAGAGTTATTTGATAATAATTTGGTGACTTGATAAGTAACAGAATGGAAGACTAATGAATCATTATCCAATCGTCAGGTCGAGAAATAAGATTATTTTCTTTAAAAAACTCAGAACACACAATTACTGGATTTTTAACTACAAACGTACTGTTATTAAACAAATATCAGATATCTCATAGAGATAAATTTATTTTTTATTATATTTAATGGAACATATATGGAAATATGGGGTAATTACAGAACTTACGACCTGTCTTCGGCTAGCTTAAGTGATTTTATATATTAACGTTCACCAATTCTCATTCCTCAATCTCCAAATTTGACAAATTTTTGAAAGTTGTATATGTGTTAATATGTGGACTTGCTTTGAGTATCACTACACCATCGCCATCTATGGACCAAATTTGATAATTCATTTTTCCTTTTTTTTCAAACAGCATATATGTCATCACTATGAGAATCTGATTTTTTTGAAATTATTTTAAAGCAATATTCATTATCTGTAAAATGTTTTTTACATATTATACTAGAATACGCCTGAAACTCAATATGTTAAATTTTTTTATATATCATACAATTACTGGATTATTATCTACAAAGGCACTGTATCAAGTACACAAGTATCAGATATCTCATACAGACAAAGCGATTTTTATTATATTTAATTGAAAATATATATTATATATAAAGTGATCACTTAAGTCAGCCGAAGGCAGGTCGTAAACCCTGTAATTACCCCATACTTCCATATATTTTCTATTAAATATAATAAAAAATAGCTTTATCTCTATGAGATATCTGATATTTGTTTAATATAAAACCATTCTGGTTTTCAATTCATATATAATATAACAGCATTATAATATATATATATATATATATATAATTCTTTACTAATAGAAAGCAATCGATTATCACTGATGCTGCATGAGATGCTGTTAAGTCTCCTTTGACCACAACACTCCATCAGAGGCGGCCGTGATGTGTTTTATATTATAATAATCAATCAAATCTATTGAGAAGTTGTAATTATTCAGAACATAGTTCTGTGATATTTTAAATATGAATTAAATATATTAATTATAAAGATATACATATAAAATCAATTTTATCGAAAAATAAAAACATTGTTGTTGCGCTACCGGGATTCGAACCTGGATCTCTTCCCTAACCGGGGGAGGTGCTTTATCCAACTAAGCTACAGCGGCACTATTTTTATCGACAATTTTTCGACCTTTTTGATATCAATACATTTAATCCAAATATCCAAAAATTTAATAAAAATAAATTAATAATTCTAGCGTCTACAATCAGATTCACTCAAAAGTATTTGAGATTCTGTAAAAATAAGGTAGATGGCTCTGTCAAATGATGGAACGATTAAATGTATTGATATCAAAAAGGTAACATATAAGGTCGAAAAATTGTCGATAAAAATAGTGCCGCTGTAGCTTAGTTGGATAAAGCACCTCCCCCGGTTAGGAAAGAGATCCAGGTTCGAATCCCGGTAGCGCAACAACAATGTTTTTATTTTTCGATAAAATTGATTTTATATGTATATCTTTATAATTAATATATTTAATTCATATTTAAAATCTATTGATGTTTTTGAAAATATAATTTATTATTAAACAATGGGAAAGTTCTCTAGCACAGTACAACCTAACTTAACAAATTAACGCAAACAAATACTATTCTTAAAATATTTGCACAAGGGCATTATTCGGGCGCGCTAACACGATGTGACAGACGTGCATGTCGTTTCACGGCTAAATACTGGGGATTCTAAGTAGCCCTAATACACGTTAATCCGGAATTTTGCATGTTTCAAATCAAAATTTAATTCAGAATCAAAAGTTTTAAAATCTTCATAATCATGAATTTCTCATCAACATTATAATTTCCGTGCACACCCTCAGAAATTTATAGATTTTTCTCTACAAATCATTGCAATAAATGAGATTGAAAGATTTTATTTAATTGACTTTAGTTCTACCCTTCGCTTCTTGTAACTTTTTCATTCGCTTATTTATTGTTTATTTTTCAAATTGGTTTTACGAGTATTTATGATCCTCAAGAATTTTCCTCTATTAATCTCTATTACACGCCGTTTCTGTTTCCATCTCTTAAGTTCTGTATTTCTAAGACAGATAAATTTTTGTAAACAGTGTTATTATATCTTAACGTTGACCTTCCCACGATTTTGCGTCATACTGGTCTTGTGTTCAGCAATAACTTGGTCGATTGTCATTCAGTCATCCTCTGCATGTGAGCTGATCAATGAATTTTTCCAATTTTAATAAACCTTATGTTATTAAATAAAGTATAAAACTAATTGTAAGTGTTTATGCCAAGATTTTCGGCATTACCGCTAATTAATAACTAATATAGCGCATTAAATCTAAATTCTAAGTCCGGCCCAAAAATATGCCTCAAAATTTTCCTTTTATTTTATTTATTGGCTTCCACATAAAATTACGAGTATTTGATTTGGACATAGTAGGATGTCGTCTATTCCTTATATTCCCATTTTGCAATCTGTTCTCCCACACAATGTTTTAATGATCTATTTCTTCGAATTTAGTTTTTCTTTCTTTATTATTTGTAAAGGGCAACTGCTTATCCACATTATGATACCATTACAATCAGGGGCGTGCAGTGCATACAAGCAAAAAAGCTGTGCATTACTAAAAAATATGGGAAACAAATGTAAATTACATAATTGTATTATCATAAACGGAAACATTATTTTACAATTAGCACCATCTGTGTGCCAGTAGAGACTTTAATTGCTTAGTTCTAAAAACTACCACGACAACTCACCGCTGTAGCCATGGCGCTCTTGTGCATTCGCAGCATTATAGCTATTCACATTACTCTGTTCTATGTTTAAGCCAGTGAATTACTCAAGTCATATAATTAGCTATTTACTGAATTGAAAATTCCATTCGGTTGATCCGTTTTGTATGGAGTCGTTACCTATGCTGTTTTTTTTAACAGAATAACATTAGAAAGACTTACAATTGCGTACAAATCGTTCAAGTGTCTACTTCCTCTTTTACTAATTCGCAGGTTTTACTATCTTACTGTTTTTAACGTGTTGAATTCATAGCCGTTCTTTGTGTTCGAGGTGCATTTGGTGCATGAATATGTTTTTGATTTGGGAAAAACAAAAAGCAATTCGCAGAACTATTTCCTACGTTAACATTTAATAAAAATTATTATTTCGTTTAGTTATTACGTGAAGGATTTCAAACAATAAAAGAATCATGTTCAGACATAAAAAGTGTTCTTAAAAACGTCCAAACATTTTTTATCTATATGAAAATATTATTTTACGTTAAAACTTAAACTTTAAAACACTATTAATAATACTCTAAAATTACGACGGATTCATTTTGTCTAAAGACCTTGGTTAAAGGAAAGTTCATAATTCAATGTACAACATACATTATACATATATGATTGTATAATATCATTAGTAACAGCATAACCTAAATCTATACCTACTGCACGCCACTGGTTACAGTTATGTCTTCCTTCTGAAAAAAATTTCCTACGGCGTTATTAATTCAACACCGATATTGGAAATCTTGGTTTTCATAGAAATATACACATTAATATGATAAAAACAGTTTTATCTAATTAAAATTCAGTGTCACGGACCGATCTTCATATTTAGAGATGCTGAGGAATTTTCCAATCAATACACTCGAAAGATAATTAAACAAGTGTAACATGTGGGCGGCCACCCACAATCCCAATATGTTAGCTGTTTTAGAATCGTTCGTGTATCTAATATCTTCGGAACCGGTTGTAGGTACCGTGTTGGGTCAACGTTTCAGTTTCCGCCATCCCAATTTGAGCTGACAACCTCAAATCCACCGCGACCCGGGCTCGACCGCAACGGATTGCCAAACTGATGTGAAATCTATCTGCAATGAGCGTTTGGTTATGGAAATTGCGCTTCCATCATAGTAGAATTCATAAGAAAAGCCTCTCTCGGAAAAAACAATTTAATGGGAAACCAAAATATTACGGACAAGTGCCTATACTATATACTCGTATAAATATAATAAGGCAGTATTTCCACAGAGTAAGTTGAGAGTTCCAGAGATTCTACAGCCGCACGTGCACAATTTGTTTATGTCTGGGTTACGCGTACGCGGAGTGCAAATATACGCATGCACATTGTGTTAAAAATAAACATTTTCAGGTAAATAAATTTTTGGCGAAGTTTACTTATTTATCTATCGCATATTGCAATGAGAAGTACGAAGATCCACCAACTGAAGTTTGAATTGAATGTATCCTCTGCAAGTGCTGGTGGTACAAAGACTGCACGTAATATATGTAGAAATAATGAGATATTTTGAAATTTAGTGCAAGTGTACATGATACTACAGTATGCGTAAACTTACCCTGTATGGGTTAAGTGCACGCATTCGACATGGGCACAAAGATTATCATATAGTTTCCTGATTTATAAACCAATCAATGATTATATTTTTCTAATGATTCCTCAATAACCAATTGTTATATTATTAACTTTTCAATATGAATTAAATATATTAATTAAAAAGATATTAATATAAAATCAATTTTATCGAAAAATATCGCCACCGGGATTCGAACCTGGATCTCTTTCCTAACCGGGGAATCCCGGTGGCGCAACAACAATATTTTACGAAAAAAATGATTTTATATGTATATCTTTCTAATTAATATATTCAATTCATATTTAAAATATTACAGACTTATGTTCTGAATAATTACAACTTCACAATAAGAATGTGTTCTCCTAATATTAACTTTTCGTTGACAAAATGTTTTATGAAGTGTTTTATAAATGGGAATGTACGCTTAGTATATCTACACCATCCATTATTCTGTATATATTATTCTCTATATTATTTTCATATCTTTTCAAAGAGTCTTCCCATATGTTATTCTAAACATTTTCATTTCCGCTACGTTTAGACTATGCACATCCTTTTAGCAGTTTTTTTTCCTACAATTAATCCTATAAAATCACTCATTGGCATCCAAGTATGCAACGCTCAGTTATTACAAAATCACACCACAAAACGTGGTCTTAGATTTAATAATTATATTTGATTTGTACTTAACAATAAACAAGGTTGTGATTTAAGAATGCGAAATCAAATCATGGTATATTTAATTTATTCCGATTATTTTAATGTTTCTAATTTGATAAATTGTGTATTATTATTTTTTAAATAATGTTCATTGTGATTATTTGTACTGTGAACTACGAGTGTAATTCGCGTAGCTACATTACTCTTGGCTGCGATTTAGTTATATAAAATCGACAATGATATCGCTAATATTAGACAGAACGGAATCAAACAAATTATAACCAGGAAATCGAAACAAGGTCAATGTCATTCGGGTCAAATAAATACGTATCCAACGCGTAAAATAATACTAATAAATATATGGCGCTATCGTAGTCGTAAATAAAGATTCCGAGTCTTCACGTTGTGGCCTCAATATCGGAACAATTTACGCAAGGCGACGCGGTTAGAAATGCATATAATGTAATCTCGGCTCAGTCTATCCGCGTATCTAGTAAAGCGCATACAAGAAATATCGTGGACTAACTGGTAATGATTTATTATTACCCGAAGCACGATGTGTTCTATCAAATATGACCTTGGATACATGATCTCTAGTTTTTTTGCGTTTCCTTTCGAGTTGTTCGGTTGGTACGTTTCTCTGTTCACTGATTTGAACAATTATCAATTATTAACATTAACATTGGCCGGGAATACTGCGTGATGGATATTATTACGTAATTAAATTTCATCACATGGCTGAAATGCTGTTTGTATATTTCATAGGTTTAGTTTATACGCGAAATGCTTTTCAGTTATTCTCTTCGTGCAATCTTTATTTTAAAATGCACGAGTATTTTCAAAACGGAAAAACATGTTAATGATATATTTAATCACAAATGGTATGACGGCATATGAATTAATGTAAATATATTATATAATTAACACAAATTAAATGTATTAATTAGAAGGATATACATATAAAATCAATTTTATCGAAAAATATTGTTGTTGCTACCGGGATTCGAACCTGGATCTCTTCCAATCCGGAGAACGTGCGTTAACCGATTATAGTACAGTGCTTTGACGACAAATTTTCGAACCTATATGTAACACTTTTCAAATTAATACATCTATCGTTCCATTATTTGAAAGCGTAATCGGTAATATCTTTCTAACATCACAGACCTATGTTCTGAAAAATTACAACTTCACAATAAGAATGTGTTCTCCTCAATAAAATATATAATTCACTAAAATGAATCAGGACTCCGAAAAAAATAGACTCCTACAGAGAGTATCTAAAAATACAGATATCATTGTTGCTCAAAGCCATGCAAATGGACAAATGCCGGACCGATATTAGAAGGTATTCAAAATGAGTCCACCAACTTTTAAAAATAAAATTAATTCTTTCAAATTTAAGAACTGTGTTCTTATCGGTGCAATGATCGTCACAAGTCTCAGTACTGGACACTGTCTAGACCTGTGGGTGTCCGCATTTGCCTTACTCGTTATTTGGTGGATGTATTTATATCTCCTTCTTACAAAAAAACTCTTTTGAGAGAACACAAGTTTAAAAATGCATACACGAAATACGTTTCATATCAATATTCTTACTATTTTAAAACTAAGCTAAATGCTCGTGCTATGAAAATAGGACTAACTTGATGGCCTCCTGGAGCGAGGCTCGAACCCTCGACCACTAGAACACTAGGCGAGTATCGTAACCACTAGACCACAAGCACATCACATATTAGAATACACGTGAGTATATCCTTATTAAGAATATGAAATTTAATAAATATTATACAGAATATATAAAAGAGAAAACATTTTATTAATCTTAACCTAGAGATATTAAAAACGTAGCATAGTAGCGAATATGTCGACTTTTTTCTTACTGGCAAATGACACTTACATGTACGGATCCAAATGCAATAACATATCCAGATAAAAGTCATAGATAAAAATGGGGAAGCGTAATATTATTGTGGATTATGGTCGAAATATTAATTTTTAATCATTTCTAAGAAAAGCTGTATTTTGGAACATCTGGTCAAATGACCGTTGTCTTTTATTTCTTGCATTATAAATGGCTTACGGAAAATAATTTAACAAATGTCAATCTCGGCGGTCTTCAGTAATGATGATGATGATGATGATGAATAATATGGATATTTTGGCAGTTGCGATCATGATCCATTTCAGATAATAACATGTATCGGGGTCTAGTATTTGTTCGTCGGCTGGCGAAGGCGCTTGAACCCGGACCCGAAATAAATAACGAGAACTGTTTGGCTGTAGTATGAGAATTATTTTTAAATAAAATATATAGTACCCGCATACCAATATTGTGTTACGAATCTATATCCATTTTTTTCGGTAAGTGCAAGTGGCTGCTCGTAAAAAATTTAATGGAATGTAATAATGCGTTGTTTAGAAACGAGAATTGTATTAGAAATCACCATTAGCGGTCACGATTTGACTAAATAAGGTAGTAAGGGATTAAAGCAGACAGCTGCCAGTAAACATGTGAAGAAATAATGCTAGATGAGTTTAACAGATGATTTAACAGGGCTTCGATTAAATTACGTATATAGAACAAATTAAACACAGAATAACATTAGAATCCTTAAAATGTGTAGAAGATTTATTTATTTAAAACTTCTATGTATTCAATATGTTATGTGTTCCCTGCCCACTTCACTAGATCACATGGACAGTGTTCTCTATATATCATTTACATTTTTGTTCTTTTTTGACAATAGGTTGGTTACAGTGCTCAAGCAATATGAATGTAGATATTCACACTATTGAACATGTTAAATAAAAATATTTTTAAAATTTGAAAAGTAGAGTAAATACAACAATACAATTAGATAATTATGGCTGTAAATACATAGTATTGAACCTAGTATATAAAGAATATGGAAATAAAAAGTTTACTAAATTCATGCATACATTAGTTAAAAAATCTCAAACAATAATAATGTAGATATATGATGTAAAAACTTATCTGCCAGTCACCTCATAATATGGGTCAAGAATAGCTCCGAACGCTTTCGACCCATCTCTATTATCTGACTATCTATCCTTTCCGATCAATTAGAGATATTATATACCATTCATTTTTGGTTGAATTGTAGAGCCAGGAACACATGAAAGCGTTGACAAAAAACAAAAAATATTCTAGGTGTATCTATATTTGAAAATATATTATTGTTATTAACTATCTTACCATCACACCGTTTTCCCTGTAGGTGTTCCGGGGTAGGCAGAGATAACGGATTGTCAGACTGTCCTAAAACACAACTTTCGCCTCATCAATATTCATACACCTTTACATGCAAGCTCAATTTCCAGAGCTTTTAATAGGATGTACCTGTCGTGTCATCAGTACCTGGTCATGTCAAGTATTCCGCGGACGTTCTTTATTTCTGATGCCATCAGCGCTCATGTATCTATATTTCTTGCCATACTCTCCTCATTAGTTCGTTCAACATAACTAAACCACTCAAGCCATTCATTTTTAATGCTATTCACTATGCAAGATCGGCTTTACACTTCCTCTTAATTTTTTCATTCCTTAATATATATGTACACGATCTCATTTCCACTAAGCAACTTCATTTCGACTGCATTTAGTCGATTTTCATAACTCTTTTGCCAGCTGCATGCTTCACATAAATGCAAAATAAGTGCTGGATAGTATGGCCAATTTACTAGAGACGTGATATAATATTGTGATAATCATGTGTTAATTATGATTTTAAGATAGGAAAAACACTATAATTTTAAATCTTTTTACATTGAAATGTAAATAATGTATACGTGCATGTGTATAAAGAAAATTTAACATTTCTACATACTACGTATAATTTTTTTAAATAGAGCTTATTTAAAAATACTTAATAACAGAATATTACTAGTTTTCTGTAAAATATATTCATAAGTGGTTTTGTAATAAGGAAGTTGATATTAAAAAAAGCATTTAGAGTAGTCGCGCTTTAATTAATATTTTTTTCCATAGTAATTTAATGTTTAAAATATGTTCTCAGTGATTAAAAGTGAAACAATGTTCTTATATAATCAATATATTATAAAATGATTTAATTGTGCAATGATATCAACAGGATACTGCCGCCAGTCACGATTTTCATGATCAAATAACATCCAAACTCGCGATTAAAAATATCTATCAAATCATTGATTTGTATTTGTATAGGACAAGAACTATATTTGTAAATTTTTCACCATGAAGCAGGTGCATAGTAAATATGAGATCTGAAATTATTATAAAAAATCAAACGATTATTATTTTACAGTTATTCCTGGTAAATAAGAGTTATTAAGGAGAACACATTCTTATTGTGAAGTTGTAATTATTCAAAACATAGCTCTGTTATGTTTTAAATACTAATTTAATGTATTAATTATAAATATATAGATATAAAATCAATTTTGTCGAAAAATATTGTTTTTGCGCTACCGGGATTCGAACCTGGATCTCCATTTCCAATCCGGGAAAGTACACTGCCAATTGCGTTATAGCGCCAGTATTTTTCATGACAAATTTTCGAACCTATATGTTACACTTTTTCAAATTAATACATCTGTCGTTCCATTATTTGAAAGCCATCCACATTATTTTTGCAGAATCTCAAATACCTTCGAGTAAACCGACTGCAGACGACAGAATTATCAATTCTTTTTTATTAAATTTTGGACACACTGATACAACTTATATTATTAAGGAGAACACATTCTTATTGTGAAGTTGTAATTATTTAGAACATAGGTCTGTGATGTTTTAAATACTAATTTAATGTATTAATTATAAATATATACATATAAAATCAATTTTGTCAATAAATTTATTTAAATTAAATAAATAAAATTAAATAAATTAATTAAATAAATAATATAATAAAAGAAATAAAATAAAATAAATTTTGTTTTTGAGTTACCGAGATTCGAACCTGGATCTCTATTTCCAATCTGGTGAAGTACACTACCAATTGTGTTATAGCGCCAATATTTTTCATGACAAATTTTCGAACCTATATGTTACACTTTTTCAAATTAATACATTTGTCGTTCCATTATTTGAAAGCCATCCACATTGTAAATAAGAGTTAAATAAAACATCCTTATAATTATGTTTGGATAACGTCAACCTTTGTGACATCATTTTGTTGTTTTGTCCAGGGGACATTGTGTGAAACACTTTTATTTTATGACACCTGTTTATAAAATAATAATAATATTGAAAGGAATTAAACAACCTACGACCTTTGCATTTAAAAAGGCTGCAAAGCATATCCAGTGATAAAATAATTCGTGCTAACCAAAAAAACATTTTAAATATTCCTACGTCCCATTCCACGCCATTTTATACAATGTATGCCTTACAATATTTGAAAACATACTGAAACATACTGAAACTGACTGAAATATGATTGTTGCAGGTGACGAGGTAGTGACCGTCAACGGGGTGGCGGCCAACGGTCTGACGCATGCGCAGGCCGTCCGCCTGTTCCGGGACGTGCGGAGGGGAGCGGTGAGGCTGCAAGTGAAGAGGAGGGCGGGGGGCGCTACCCCCACCCCCACACCCACCCCTGGGGGATCGCCTCCTCCGAGACCCAGCAAAGCGCAGATCGTTAGATGAAATGCTAGAAGTTGTTAATCGTATAATTTGTGCTCTGTTTTGTTTTATATAACTAACATAAATTGTGTAGCAAAATGGTAGCTTTTCCGGTGGTACTCGTACATATTGCGCGTTGCTTGAACCTTGAGATGACCTATATATGCGAGGTCCAGAATCAAAAGTAGACATCTCTATTTTACCTGTTTTCGAGTAAAATGCAAAAAACCATTGTACCACAGCTGTCACATTTGGAATCATATTGAACAAGGCCAGTAACCACAGGTCACATGACCAAATATTGTAATCTTATTGGTTGAAAACATATTTGTCCGAGTTTGAATTAATCATCTATTGGACATGGCAGCTATTAAAGTAACAAGCAGCTTTTAAATGGGTTTTTATACGAAATTCGGCAATTTTTGTCTAATTTCAATAGACTAACTTGTGGACATTAATTTGATTTATATTAATACATACCTAACTCAAAAATCATAAAAATTGGACACATCTGAATTTGATTCTATACCTCACATATGTCCTTTATCACTAATAGTGTAATAAAATTGAAAATTTGTATTCAAATTGAAAGCTTAAAAATATATATTTAACAATGCAGAATTTATTTTATGCATATCACCGCTAGGGTTCTACTCTCTCCCATGAGCAATCGAGTGCAATTATAAATTCCAATGTAATGTACCAAAATTGGGTCGAAGATCAAGGTCATGGTAAGATACCTTCGCTAGAAATTTTAAAAGACGCCGTATAAAAAGTTAATATGCGCAAGATAATATAAATTAATGTGAACACGTGAATGGCTATTCTACACGACACGTGCTAAAATTACTTCGTGATAGAATACAGTTAAACCAAAAAAAATATATAAAAAGAAGAATTTATTTGTACTGCTTCTTTAGCGTTCCTCTTGTGCCTGAATTTTTATAGAAATTTATTTATATTAGAAATATTTTATTTTATTTTGTCTCGAATGGTCTAAATATTTAATTCATGATTTAATTACTATGAATATACAAGTACATTATACATTTTTGCAAAGTAACAAATTTGTTAAATAAAATATATAGCTATACTGGTCAACCATTTTAATAATTAATTATTTACGCTACGTAACATTCAAGCTTTCCTAATTAAATAATTTTCCTCAGCAATTATTGTTAAATAAATGTTTTTGTGTAATCCGCCTATTGAATTATCCATTTAATATTATTTCTAAAATCAAATCATTTTCACAAATATAAATTCTTACTATACTTAATAATAATAAATCATCATAATATTATTAAAAAAATTTAAAATATATATGTATTTTCATTTATATGTAGAAGTGTGAAACGGTATGGGGAACGCTAATAACTAAAAAAATAATATATTTATCTATTTAATGAAATGGTGTCGAATAGAATTTAAAACTAAACAAAAATATTATATATTTATGAGTAAATAGTCAATTTATGTAATTTACAAATGTAATTTTTGATGCATCATGAGATGTTTTATGTTAAATAAAAATCTAATATAAATAACATTAATAACAGGACTTTTATTATATAATATTAATTTTTACATAATTTTTTTTCCCCTAAAAAATATTATATTTCCATCGCATGATTTAAAAATTATTTTCACGGTACAATAATTATGTAATGCTTGTATTACAATTATTTCCTAAATGCATTGTTCAAACAATTTAGTAGGTAAGTACTAACATTATTTTTATTCCAACAATCGACAATTTTTTTTCCAGTTAAATTCATTTGTTACCATAACCAACCATTAACGAGAAGGCAGGAGGCAAACCTACCTGCAAGTCAGACTAATTCGTTTCCAATTTATACTAATTATGTTATATTGCACTACGGGTTCACATAAAACATGAATTCAATCAAAATGGACGTCGCTAAAATGTTTGAAACCAAAATTGATCAAAGACGTTTTCCATATAACAATAAGTTGGCCTTAATTATTAAATAATGTATTCATTTGAATAATGGGTACAGATTACAGATTAGATTGTATCTAATAGCATCTATCATTCTAGCTTTAAATAATCCCATACAAAATAAAAGACAATTTTTATAATGTCGTTAAACTTTTCACAACATCCGGCTGAATTCATTCATAACAAAGAATCGTAAAGGAAGCACATTATCTAGAATGCTATTCAATTCTAATTTTAACACTGACATCCATCAGATCTGCCCATTTCCTTGCTCGCCTTATCTATAACTCTTTCCTCGAGATAGCAGAACAATAGCGAATTGCCAACAGCCGCGGTATGTAGCGTGTAGCGTGTAAAGCAATAACTTCTTATCGTGAAGTGAGACATCACCAAACCTTTCCGTAGAAATGCCGTTCTTTTGACTACCTCGTTTCACCTTCCTTCTACACTTCACAGAGTCTCCGCCGCACAGCTGACATTGCACGAGTTCTTAGAAATATTATTATCTGTACATTGCCTTGTAAATCAAAAAACTGACAATCAAAAAAGCTGGAAACATTTAGGGCGTGGCGCTAGGAGAAGGATGGATAATATTAGCTGGACGAAAAGAGCTTCAAATGTGGAAATATTAGAAAAGGACAAATATTATATTGAAAATCATTATATTGAAAACACAAGAGTAAATTAAATCAGAAACATAATAAGACATGACAATTATAAAATTACAATTACAAATATAAAGGATGAATTTATATAATAGCCCGTGATGAGATTTCTCCCAGAGATTCGATTCGAATTCATGTAAAGAATTAGTGAACTATCTATCATCCCATATGCTTTGTTCGCGGTTTAGAAAGGCCTATCCAGTACGCGCGTTCCTTTACTGACTCAGAAATCAAAGATCATTGAGAAATCATCGTGTACACGGGTCTTAAGAGGACAAAAAAGATCGTCAAAGCAGAAAAAAAAAACAAAAGACTATCAGCTGCATCATAGAGCTACGTTAACAAGAACATTACAGCGACTCGTTTATTTTTAAATATTCTCGTAGTTTCGTGTTATTAGATCTACTGCAAAGACTTGATAGGTATATCTAATTAATATGGAAATCTGTAGATAGTCACATCTAAGATTGATCGGAGTGATATGAAGTTCTGGGCAATCGGTTGGTTTTAAAGATTCTAAATTTTTAACCAAAATAAACGCATGTCACAGATTTTCAGTCATTGACTGTGACAATTAATAGGTAAATGGGTATACCTGAGTTATTTCAATTCAACTTCGGCTCACCTCGATGTTTAGTTTAGTCGACAGTATCATTGAAAACGCCTCATGAAAAGTGACAAGAAATATCGTCCATAACTTATACCTCGGAGTTGCGATCGCACAAAAGGCAAAAGTCTGAAATGAGAATGCAAAATTTTAAATAAACAAATAGGTTTGTATACCAAATGGCAAATGTATACAGAAAGAGCACTATAAAACCACGTAAAGAGCGTGTGTAAGAATGTGGACGGATCGCGGATGGATGTAGAAAAAACGAAAGATATGTATGTGTGTCACGACAAGGACGCTCTGCGCACCTTTGCTGACTCTTGAGTACTGCTGAGTACGACGGTGGTAGGTAAGATAATACATTTGTGGTGTATTTAAAAATCTCACTTTCTTCTTTAAAATTATTGTAATCGTTTATTTAATAGAAATAGTAAACAGAGTATTAAATACTAATTAAATGTATTAATTATAAAGACATAAAATCAATTTTATCGAAAAATATTACCGGGATTCGAACCTGGGTCTCTTTTCCAATCCGGGGAAGGTGCTTTACCAACTATGCTACGACGACAGTATGTTAGACGACAAATTTTAGAACCTGTATTTTACACTTTTTTAAATTAATACATCTATCGTTCCATTCTTTGAAAGTCGTCTACATTGTTTATAATTAATACATTAAATTAGTATTTAAAACATCACAGACCGTCTGTTCCGAATAATTACAACTTCACAATAAGAATGTGTTCTCGTTAATAAACAGAGTATTGTAAATGTTCTATCCTGGAGGCATACATTTTATCAAATCTGATTTATTTTCGAGTATAAAAAGGTTTAATTATATATTTCTAATGTCTCGTATTCCTGGGATAATATTATAATGAGATCTTTAACTCGAGACAATCTCTGAGAAGAGGTATTATGCTCCCATGAGATTCTCTGGAGACACCGCTCGGGCACCGAGATTCGGCGTCTCGCGCTTCACTTCGCGCTTGTTGTACGTCAAACATCAAATTTAACCATTGATGTTCCGTTCGTCAGTTGGGTAAATTATAATTTCCCCAGCAGCAGTTAAAACGGGTAAAATGTTTGTAATGCATTTTGGCCCGTGTCCACGAACGTGAATTTTAGGAGATTTTCGACTGGAGACAATCTCTGATTTTGGATGCTTCGGAAACAACTCTCGACATTCATATTCACTGTGTACAATTTCAAAGATTCGCCATCTCGCGCCTCACTTCACGCTCGCATGTCAAACGTCAAATGTCTGTCGTCGCGTTCATCATTTGGGTGATTTTGAATCTCCTCAGTAGCAATTAAAACGCAAAAAATATTTGTAATTGAACGCCTTATGTTATTGTTTAATGACATATCAGAACGTACGCTCTGTATAGTGGTTTGAGTTCTTGTCTCTTTCTAATAATCTCAAGTTGATTTCTGAGTTTATCTCCCGAATAAAATCTCACCACAGATATACGGAATTCAGATGTATCTCAACTAAATTTCTAAGATTGTCTCCTTCTTTGGACACGGACCTTAACTTTAAACTGTAGATATCTATGGTTCTGGGTGCCGTTTTTTCGCAAGTGTCGAGTTTCGCTGTCAAATAGAATATCGTGTACACGGATGTATCTGTGTATCAATCTCAAGTGTACCTATAAATCGTTGTTGCGACAATATGATGACCGACCTTATATTTCTATACAGGATCATCAATGGTATGATTGACTGCCCCCAGAATGTTGGTCTGCTTGACTTTCACGCACCATTGAGGTTATCCAGACGCAATTCATTGTTTTATTACAGTGGTAATGTCAGAACTCACGCACTAGCCAACTCCGCAGTCCCCAGAATGCATTCTTTGGGGAATGAATATACGGAGGTAGTCGACATTTTTGCTGTTAATTTAATCGTTTATAGGACTAGACTATTACATTTTTTTGTGTCTCAACTCAATGGTGACGGATAAATTGCTACTTCACATTTTATATTTATTTTAAATTTTGATTATGTAAAAACATGCTGACACTATGAAATTTTTTTCTTTGTGTATTGCACTTCTGTTGTAATTTTCTGTTATTTTACAAATTCTGTTAATGCATGTATAGGGCGTGTATAATAATAATAAATAAATAAATAATACATGGTACTGAGATTTATCTGAATTAAATCTCTTAAATGTAATTTAATTCCGTGGACATGGGCCATACAACAGTGTAGTTATGTATAAAAAATTCTTGTGCACATTTTCAAGAAATGTTAAAATGCTACGATTAATATTTTCAAATGTTTACGTGATGATTTCGAATGATATTGAATGTGAGTTCTTGTTTCGACAGCCCTTGATTACTTTTCCTAACGCATTTTTGTGAAGGATACGCTCCTTCTTTACACATCGCGTCAGCAATGGTCTACCGTCGAATGGTCAAGAACGAGCACGTCAGCCACCGCAATGACGAAGAAAGGCACGAGCGGCGTGCCGGGACAACAACTGCCATTGTTCTCTCCGCTGCAAATGTTTCCAACACGAATGCCCATGTTCAAAACGACGTTTCCTATCGTGACGCTTCGGAAACAATAATGCCAGTTTCACAACGCTGAAGATTGCTGCCAAATTGCGAGTAGCTGAGCCGATCGGGTGTCCTAAATAACACTCTGAGCGATAAATGAATACCTCGGTGTAATGAACGCGAGCGAGGTGATTAATTTCTAGACATCCGCAAATGCATCGCCGTTTCGACGATAATAAAATTGAATAATCACCTATTCGACGAGCACAATTCCAGAAACAGATTCGCAAAGAGCTCACACTCTGATCAGAAACACTCAATCATTTGCATAAAAACAAGGCATTTAAAAAACATCCAAACTTGACGTCGCGCTGTATCCGTGAGAAACAACACCGGAACACAATAACTTTTTTACGGTTCAAACGCGAGCGAGCGAGAGCTGCGACCGTTCTTTGGCCGTTTTTCTGCCCGTACTCCGACACATCGGAGCGTAGTTATTAGTTTTGAAAATCGCGCTACGTAATTACTAACACAATGGACGGCTGAGACCTCAGGTTTGATGACATCATCGCAACACTCGGTCACATGTCGTACGAAGCAGTCACATCGCAACATATTATTATATTTAATACGACCTCTTTTGTTTGTTCGGGTTTTTGGAGTAAGCCCGAAAACAATACGTTCTCACACAAATTATAATTAAAAAATACTGTTAAACGCTGATAACCAACGGAAATAATGAATTCATCGTCATAATTGCAACATTCAGCTTTTTTTTAAAGCACCTAACACGTGATTTTCTGTCGGTCCCGGCGCGCACTCGATACCGCTTCCCATCGTATTATTTCTAACACTTATCACAACAGAATGTCAAGTTCAATTTGAAACAATAAATTATAATTGTCTCTCAAAAGTTCACCAGAGATGAGCGAAAAAGATAGTGTTAATGTTGAAGGTGAGTTCACCGCAGCCAGGACCGCCCGCAATTTAACTTAAACTAAATGAAACTTCGATGGAATGATAAGCTTCATTTCCCGAAGGCAATATGTATCCATGGGTCACGTATGTACGTGCCAACGTCTATTCAGCCAATCTATATGGTCCTTGTGTCAGTAAAGTCAATCAATCGACACACCAAAAACATTTTGACAAAATTTTCGCAGTTTTATGTGCGAAACTAGTGTTAATATCATATATTACTTATATTTTTAAGTACCGAACGTTAATTAACTTCGCCATTTACGACTCCATCGAATACAGCATAAGGCACTCGCAGACGGTAAGTGTTCCAAATGCACAATTTATTCTCCATAGTGCATTAAGTACATTACGGAATTTGCATTGATAATAATTATTGGAAACAGCTGCATCCGTCAATTACCGTGGCCAAGTGGTTTAAAACACAAGCCACTTACATACTCCGCCGAAGTACTTGAAGAGATCTGCACTGTGCGCTGGACTCCGTATAAAACACTCGGGTCTCTTTTTATGCGGACTATTTTTATACGGTTTTGAAGTTATGCGGTTTATATTTCAAGAAGCATTTTTTTTAAATAACTATTTTAGACCAATTTGACATGTTTAAAGGGTAAAAAATTCGGAGAATTTTGTCTATATATGTAAATACAGTCTGCGCTAGTGCAATTCAGCAGAAACCAAGTGAAATTGAGCATGTCTGGACGCGTTTTTCCCCTCCATTATTTTCAAAAATTATCGGTGAGCATAATGCAGAGGATAATGTCACGAATGACAATGATATCATCGGTATAACTCTTGATACCGTCGAAGAAAAAGAAAACGAAAATGAATCAAAAGAAAATGAAACTCCAGTCACCCTCAGTGCGAGTGTAATTCGAGAAGGTCTTCAACTTGGCAGTAAATTGACAAACCATTTCGTTGAATAGGACGATAATTCTGAACGAGCATTCAAGTTTCAACGCGAGCTTCTGAATTGCATTATTGGACATCAGGAATTGTACACAAAATTAGCAAAGTCATCGCAAAGTTTAATCACTGATTATATTGTCAAAAGGGAAAAATCAACATGCGAAGTTGAGGCTAATTTTATTTGTGAAGAATCATTATCTGATACGCTCACTATCTCTTCTAGTGATGAAAGTTATTTCGAACCAGTTTGCAAATTATGCCGAACATTGTCATATTGCGATGATAATTCTTAAGAAAAAAATATGCAAAAAAGATAAACTTTTTTTTATAAAGAAATATGTTAAGATTATATTTTTATGAAATTTAATAAACTTTCTTTATGCGTTTTTCAGTACATTTTAACTTATTGAATTGGTTTTATGCGATTTTAGAAAATTATGTAACGTATCCTTTATTTTTATTCTTGTGTGTAGTTTTTTTTTATGCGTATTCCTGTGGAACCTGTCTACCACATAAAAAGAGACCTGAGTGTATGTATATATTATGCGGTTGTACTAAGTACATAGCATCTCTATCTTTCTTCAAAGACGTGTATAGAAAAATGCAGATCGGTGTTGATTCTTCCCACTCCAATCAAGGTATGTGAAATACTTATACATCGAAGTAGTACTAAATAGATCCATTTGTAATTGATGAGCAGCACGGATTCAAAACTGGGCATTTCACAGATGCTAAGTTGATGGTATTTTCGGAGTTTATAGTTTCGAAAGCTTAGAATAGAGGAAATCAATGAATATTATTACGATGCGGTCTGGCTCCTGCGGATAGGACGCCAGGGCACCGCCACCGGCTAGGCAGTGGTTGTATGAGACATGTGGGTTTGGCTGAAAATAGAGTCCTAGGCACTTACCTTCGGCCGACGACCGTTCTTTCACCTGTGATAAATTTGTAGTATTGTATAGTTCGGACTAGGAATTAATGCTAATTAATAAAAGAGTTTGATTTTACAACAGGTTTGTTTATTTTAACATTAAAGGATATTATAGAATAATGTCTCCAAGTAGGAATAATGTGCCAAGAAATACATTACAACACGGTATATTACATTAATGACGGCAAGCCCCCCGGATTCGAAGTTAACTGTATGAGACTAATCCTGGCGATGCTCTGAAGTATAAATTGGCTAGGCAGTTAAACTCTGTATACGAAGTGAGACCCTCCTCCATGGTTCCACTTGGCCCTGATCAAACAATAATAATGTCACATAGTGCGCACTAATTAACGCATCCTTCCGATCCGCCTCGATGCTTCTACCCCGTGCCGGGAAAGGAAATTGTATTTCTGCATAGGAAGAGAGTACAATTCAATTAGTTACAATATTATACAGACGTGCACTAGCATCCCAAAGATATTAATCTGACCCTTCCATTGATCGTGTACGATTTAACTGCGACCGGCGGCCGCGCAGCGCGCCCCGCACCTTTGCACGAACTCGAGTAACGCTATGGGCCGCATCGCTGCGCACGGCAGCACCGACCGACCTACCTATGTCTCTTCCTATGTGAATGTGACCAGTTGTCAAAATTGCAAAGTGAGGAATTAAATACTAATGTAACAATATGTTCGTAGATTGACATATCCAAAGCTTTCCATCTTGATGAGCTATTGAAAAAACTAAGCAATATGGGCTTCAGTGAGAGCTTCGTATAACTTTGGAACGATGGCAGTTCTACTAATCAGAATTTTTCTTTACATATTCGGCTATTCTGCAAAGATCAATTCCGAATCTTTTGTTGTTTATAATTGTTATTAATGATTTTCCAAAAGTAATTGTCGACTCTCGCTTCTTTATGTTTGAGGACAGCCTAAAACAGTGTAGATTTAGCTCTTTGTTGATTGTAAACACCTTCAGGCTTGATATAAACAGTATTCTATAATAGGAAAGACGTAATAAATTGGAGTTTAAATCAAAAAGCCGGCTAGAGCTTCAATAATGTAATGTGTAATTCAAGAGTCGTCTGAGATTCCATGATCAGATGGAATCAGTGTGTGTTAATGCGTTGTAAAAATTAGGTATTATACATCACACTGAAAGGCTGATCTCAAATACACTTTGGCAGTTACTGGTATAATATTTTAATTTAAAAATACAATTTTTATTTTAACTTTGTAACTACAAACTCAATTTTTGAACTAAAAAAACTACAAGTTTCAGCAAGAGCAGCAGCAAGGAAGGACTGCTCCGAAACTAGTAGTTTTATTAGCTCAAAAATTGTGCGTGAAGTACAAAGTTAAAATAAAAAATATATTTTTAAATTACACTTAACAATGTTTATAAATCATTGGTGCAAAGCAAAGGATCGCACATGACGTGATGACATATCTCTATATACGGGATGGTACGGTTATTATCTGTGGTTACAGAATAATAGTTTACAGAATTTAAGGAAAATGTACCTTTTGCCACTCATTTGTTCCGATAGATACGGGACACGGTCGTCAATCCCTATATCCCGTCTGTTATACGTCTCTATATCTGTTTTCAGCATATTACATCTCCAACTGTGTAGAACTAACCCGCTATTTTGTCAACAAAAGATAATTTAGGAAGGAGCATTTATAATACAATTATTTTATCATAAAATATATTTTTATAGAGGCTATCAGGCAAATTTGTCACTAAACTGCATAAAATGTTTTCATTTCATTTTTCAGTGCCGAAAAATCAGCGTTTATTTTTAAAGCAACATTCTTTTAAAGCTTACATCAATATAAAAATTCTTAAAGTAAGCAATACACCAGAAAGTTCAAGTATTAGTACTACCTACCTCGCTAGGTACATATAAAGTATCTGTTCTGAGGTAGGTCGCCATTAGGTTCCATTAGCTAGATTATAAATTGGAAGTTAGGTGACAAATTAAATTAAATGTTTTTTTAAAAGAGAAAAATAAAAATTCACAAGGAGACAAGTAGAGAATAAGTAAAATGAACAAAGTCAAAATTTTGATACAGACTATTTTAAAAGAGGTTCGAGTTAAAATATTTAATAGTCACTGGTATTTAGTATCTTACCTTAGTATTACGAGAAATAAATATTTACACAAAACAAAAAACCACTAACCGATCTGATGAAATTGACAAATACAATGATCTGTATACGAGGTGGAGCGGGGTGAACCAGCAAATATGGAAGGTGGTACGAAACATGTGTCTGAGATATGTAACGAGTTTTTTTCTTATAAAAAAAATTACTCTTGAATATATGTTTGCCTTAAAGCTATGTTTGTAATATTTGCATTAGTGCAAATAAACTTAGTATAATATTTTAACAATATTACTATATATTAACCATTTAATACTTAGATATTTACCACTTTTTTTTATTATTCTAAATTATTTTATTTTGATACCATAATTCGTTTCAGTGTATTGTATAATATTATGTGCGTTCGTAATAATACATAGGTTGACATGTATTATATTTATTCTGTTCGTACTCATACATTATCTCATTTTAATGTCAAGGTGGGTGTTACTAAAATTTCAAATCTTTCTTAGGGAAAATAATCCCTAAGAACTTTTTCAACGTGTATTCAAAGGAATCTTATTTAAGGAAGGATCTTTGACTGTCCATATTTCTAATAACCATATTTTGTACCTTTAGACTGTAATATATTTATTAGCAAAACGACAAAAAATATATATTATATTTGACGTGTTTCAATCGTGTATATTTATGTAAATTAATTTTCTTCTTGCGTTCTTTATTTTGATACTTATTTTGGAATCCATAAACCTTACGACATATGAGACGGCCACGGGATTTATTTCTAGCAAAAGATTATTTTAAAATGTATTATTTAGATAATAACGTTTGAGAATCTGGATTTTTTTCGACTAAAAGTAAAGCTAATGTGATACAAATACAAGCTCGACTTACTTACTAAACCATTTACGATCTATCTTATTACAAATTAACTTAGTAATATTGGAAAATATGTAATTAGGTACTGTGTAAACATTTATATATAACTATGTAATTAATACAAAAAACCTTCTTGAAATACTCTTTTATTATTTACCACCGACCGGTTTCGAAATGACATCTGTTCATTAAAAAAAAAAACAGTTTTATATTACCCTTACGAAAGTGGTTATGTACCACAAACTACTAAATACATAGACAAGAACTAAAGCAAATTCCTTGTTTCAATATTTTCATTTTAGTGTCACCCTCATGGTCACTTTCGTGCCACTTTCGCAATCAAATAATTCCGCGACTTTTTTTAAATATATGACTCGATTGGAACGAAAACATAAACGCTTACAATATAATATGCATTAATGTAAAAAATACGTTAGATTTAATTTTCGAGGAGAAAATACTTTTACTGTTGATAACAATCGGATTTATGTTTCTACAAATAATGTGTGTAGAGCCCCTCGTACCGTAACTAATGTTCCAAACCCTTCTCCTATATATACTTTATTTCATGTCTATTTATTTACAGATCTGTGTTATATACAAAGTTATTTTATATTAATTATTAAAATATCTTACTGCAAAGTCATTGTTTTTAATATTACAACAAGTGCCTGATAGCAATATTTTAATATTTTTAAGCTTCCAGTTAAATATTGTAAAGAAAGCCTAAATATGCACGTGGTATCGCATGTATGGCAGGTGGAAGGTAGGGTCGGTCCGTTACATTGGCCGCGCACCGGAAACCGCGCGCGTGCGCAGTGCGCAGTGCGCAGCGAGGGGACTTGAGGACCTCAATCAACGGCTTCAACTAATTCTCAATCGGTGTTGATCATTACACACTACAGCGCATGTCCAACGTTAATGATTTAAATGAAAAGGAAAAGGTCGAACCGTGAGAGGACTGATTGGGAGCAATATGTTCGGTGAGAAAACGAGGGATTGTATTGTGCCACGAATATTTAATAACCTCAATAAACAGTTATTAAATATCATGAAAAATAAAGAAACCCCGAGTGAAAAAACACATCTAATTATTTCTTTTATTTCTTTTTTGACATCAGTTAGGCGTATATGTGGAAAATCTATTTATGACAGAGTAAAGAATGAAGAAAGAAGAAAATAAAGTAATGCTTATGTTAGTATAGTGAGTAAGTTTAAGAAAGAATCACTTAGGCGATTCGGACGTATGGAACGGATGAATGAGGAGAGAATGGTAAAAAAGATATATGACGCAAGTGTTGATGGCACCAGAAGTAGAGGACGTCCGCGAAAGACTTGGCACGACAGCGTAAATCAGATAATGGAGGATGGTTCTGTTAGAATCTTCCACAATCGGCGAGGTTGTATAAGAAGATGTATTAATGTGGGTGAGGCGAGAATTGTGTGTCAGGACAGAGGAGTGTGGCGCTCTATCCTCTCTGCCTACCCCCGCGGAAAGGGCGTAATGTTAAGTAAATGATAAAGTTAGGATAAAAAAAAACTAAAAATTTCAGAAAAATAAATAAAATTGAATGCACAAATAAATCTATTTTTTGCAGTTAGAAATAATTTGTAAAAAACGCAAATTTATTCAAAACGCTCAAAACCTCGCAAATTTTCTCACCGTCAAGCCGTTTCCCCTCAGGGTATGTGGATAAAATAGAGCGCCACACTCTTTTGACCTGACGTAACTCTTGTCTTATCCAGTCTTCGATTGTTGAGTCTTCTAACGAATCAATCTTCCTATGTACGTATCATATCATATTATATCTCTTGCGGACTTTTTATACAATATAACACTATTTTTTTTACAATATTACATATATTTATTTATTTAAATCACTTT
Source organism: Eubasilissa splendida (assembly GCA_031772225.1). Lineage (NCBI taxonomy): Eukaryota > Metazoa > Arthropoda > Insecta > Trichoptera > Phryganeidae > Eubasilissa > Eubasilissa splendida. The sequence goes on along the minus strand of CM062848.1, from coordinate 17,451,428 downwards.
ACTTTTTAATCTTATAAACGAGATTGCTAATGATGACATAAAAAACAAGAACATAGAATTACACCAAGAATATGTTACATTAACACAATACAAGAACATCTCAAATCAATCAAATAGGACAATGGCGACACATCAATAAATAAATACACATTTTGAGTGATTGTGGTACGATGAACGAATACAAAAACACAGGGCGGAGGAAATGGCGCGCACTTCCTCCACGATGTTTCTACCTTCCGTGGCTATAAGCGAGACCGTACTAGAAATATTAAAAAGGATACCTGCTTACATGCATGCTGAAGGTTCGTGCAGAAACATGGATGAACAATAATTATACGGAGCGCCTGGACCAGTCTCCTCCATAAATTTAAAAAAAAAAAAACTAGAATATTTAACTTCCTCCAAGTTTTAATTTTTTGAATTCAATATATTAATTAAACTAAGAAACAAATATCAAGACAAAGTTATTTTTTATTATATTTAATGTAAAATATATAGAAATATGAGGTTTAAGTGATCACTTTATACATATATATAACGCTCACCAATTCTCACCTCTCAATCTCCACATATATCTAATTTTTGAAAGTTGCATATATGTTAGTATGTGCACTCGGTACCACTACACCATCGCCAGCCAGCCGAAGACAGGTTATAAGCCCTGTAATTACCCCATACTTCCACATATTTTACATTAAATATAATAATAATTAGCTTTGTCTCTATGAGATATCTGATATTTTTTTAACAACCAGAAAATCCAGTCATTGTGTGTTCTTAGACATATTAAAATATTGTTATGTACTAATATATTGAATGAGGAAACGCTTGATATTTTGCTTTGCGAAAGTTGTTGTCATCGAGGTTGCTGTCACAGAATGTAAAGATTGAACGGTATATAACTGATCTCTCACTTCAGTGCAACAAAAATAAAACCGCAGGTCTTCCAAAGTAAAATCTTACGTCCCAATACATTCAACCTAACCTAACCTAACCTAACTGGAGAATGGAGGAGATTAAAGAACATGGAATCTCCATCATCCAACTAACGTCAAGACAGACTTTCGAGAGGTAGGCGAGTGCCAAGCAAACTGGACCACAAAGGTGATATATCAAGGGACGGAAGACGCTTTATTGTGACTGCGGTCATGGACATCCGTATGTATATGTATATTATTATTATTCAACACAATAATTTTTAACATTTAATTATTAACGATGTTTTGGGATTATTTGGATATTTTTTAATCCTCCTCCCTGAACCTCCCTTAAAAATGTATGAATGTTTTTCCAAACCTCTCATATCGTGTGAACCGTTGCGACCATTATATTTATCGGTTCAGTAAATTCGGCGATTCTCAAAACTTTGATACAAGTTATCTCCACTGCTGAGATCTGACATACTTGTATGAACTACCTTTTCAATATTTTTAATTCATAAACATGTATTGAATAAAGCTAATTTCAACCTTTTATAGCTACCATCAATGGAATTTAGTTGTTTTATTGTACTATACTTAAGAAGATACAATCTTTTTTATATATTGCCATTTGTTTAATTTTATATATAGCACGCCAAGTATATAACATATATGTGTACCAGATGTGGCACTAGGTGTGAGTTTATTGTTTAAATAATATTGAACAATTTTTTACTGAAAAATAATAATATTCAAGATCTAAACTACCCGTCTGCCAACCCTCGATTCCGGTGTTGATTGTTGGACTCGACACCGGAAGGGAAGTGAGGAATAAAATAAGAGTCAAGGAATGTTGCCGTCAGGTATATGTGAAAAGTATACTTAATTATGTCTTATGTAATATCGATAATCCATTTGATTATCAATAGCGAAAGGTTATAAGGAACCTTAGTTTTAAAAAAAAAATGTGTCGCTTACATACTACAAGAAACATTTTTGTCTGTCAATTGGTAGGTGGGTATCAATTGTATTTAGAATACGGTACCATTTTTTGATTGAAAATTATATATTTACTATATATTATAAAGACCTATATGCCTGACTCTAACTTTCTTCTTTGTATGTAAATTTGAAAGGAAACTGATACATTACACAGAACGAAGTGTGAATTTACTTAGTAATTAGGTAAACTTGTGATCTTTTTGTTCTGAATGTACATTTTTCAAATAGAAAAACGAATGATTTTATTTCTATTATAATTGAAGTACATTATTTACAATACACAAGTTATAAAAGTTTTGTTTAAAGGGCATTTTAATTCATTCTAAAGTTCCTTTTCACTTATTATTCTTCTACTTCTGCTGGTACTGCTGAAATTGCGCTTTTCTTCTAATAATGCTCGATAATTTTACAAATGTCGTTTGATGTTTTCTGAAAGTAAAAACACACATCTTCTCTAGCCTGATGTAATCTAACCGCCACGTCTTACAGCTTAATGGAAACTTTTTAACAGAGGGAAGATTAGCGGTACACAATGGAGTCCTGGTACTAATACTGAAGTACAGAAGTGAAGTGAAATCTTGAACTGGCAGAAATGAAGGCAGTGGAAATGAGATCATTTAGGCGTAGGCGTAGCAAATCCATTTTTGATAGAGAAAATAATGAACAAATTAAGAAAGAATGTTAAGTTGATCATAGCATTAAAGTTTGGTTGTTTAACGAATAAACGAGGAAAGAATGGTAAGAAATCGTGCACGAAACACTTGGCATGACCAGGTACACGAGATACTGGAAGAAGGTCTTGTTAGAAGTCTCAACAATCGACGATCTTGCACGAGAAAATGTATGAGGCAAATGTGTTCATCATTGCGATTGTGTCTTGAAGTCCCGGCCCGGGTCCTAATGGCCACCGGACGTCGGGTCATGGTCGGGCGACTCCGCTGGCTCCGCTCCTCCGATGGTTTTCGTTATATGCTTTATGGTTTTATGCTCATATCTAAGGAAAATATCTCATTAAATACGTAGTTTATAAAGAAGTCTTCGCAATTAAATGTAGTATATGGCCATTGTTTCCTCGGATACACCGCGATGTTTTAATTTCATGGAGCTGAGGAATTTAATTATTACAAAATTCAAAGAAGCACAAAAAAATGATACAGATCTGTGTTTTCAAATAACCATTTTACCTCTTAATAAATGTACCGGTGTATGGCGAATAATATTTTAGATATCTGACCAGCTTTATAAAAAATATATTTCACGATTTTGGGATTAATTGTAAAGCAAAGAAATATAATCGTGCCAAATTTGTCACAATTAAATAATTAAAATCGTTCTACAATCCAGTATTAATTTCTATTCAAAAACTAATCTATAATTTATTTCCATAAGTTAAATTAATCTTAAGACTAACCTAAAATAATCTGAAGACTATCCTCGCACACTGTACCCAGTTTCTGTAGATTAAATATTTAAAAAATACATGAGATTTATTAATAAATTACATTACAAGCCCTGAGAGCAGGATTACACGTATTATCACCATCGTAGTAGGCAGAACTTGTATTATAGTGATAGAGCCGATAATATATACATATGTACTTCGTTCAATAGCGGCGTGCACTTTACATAATCAAAAAAGCTGTAAATTAAATATTTATTTGATATATTATGTATTTAGCATGTAGGTCCACGAGTAAATAATTCAAAGTTCTCTTGTTAATGTATTAACTAGAACCGTCTAGCTAACAGAAGAATTTAGAAATGGTAAAAAAGCTGCGCATGTGTTTATTGCAAAATCTGCCTTAAACGCATATGGACTAAATGCAACTCTTGCACCGCGCAGTGTTCTGAATACACGTCTTCACGTGAACAGACGTGTTACAAACCGTTCCAAGTATGTATTTGAAGTGGACTTGAATGTATACGTTCCAATATACTTTAAACAGGGTATAATTTTATAAAAAATGTAGCATTGAGAAATTTTTCATGATTAATAGTAGGAAATAAACTCAAATAAGTATACTTTAAAAATTTCATAAATACATGCTTCTAAATGAGTGTATGATTAATGCAACGCCCAGTGACAATACCCATGGCTTTTACCGCATTGATATTAGCAGCATAATCTAACTCCATGCCTAGTGCACGCCACTGTCTTTCAACAGTTATCGATATAACTGTTTATATTTTTGGGTTACTACTTCGAGATACGCGAGAGTAGAGATTAAAGTCGATTCATATTGGTTCATTTAATCTTCTTTCCAAATACAATTCAAAGACAACATTTAAATGAATTACTCAATATGCTATGCACGTAATGGACTAAATATGTTATTTAGTGATCTATGCCGGTGCTGCTTTTGATGAGTTCCACCCACCGTGAACACGCACCGTTAGTTTTTAATTTTGCCCATCTAATCACAGTCCTAATGACCGCGTACAGACAGTTAAGGGGAACAATCCGTTACGTTTGTCATTACAATCATCATACCAAAATCATTTGAATAAATAACATTACCATTACTGAAGCGAAGAAGCTTGTCTTTTTAAAGAGGAAAATACAGTATCGGCCATCATCATTATGAATTGAGCCCACCCCTTAACCTTTCCTTTCCGATGATGTAAACTGAGTTGACATTACCTCTAATTATGTTAATATCTCAGTAAATATACTAAATACAGAGTTCATATTTTAGATATTCCTCCGTAATATATTTATGTATTGGATAAAATAATTACAATATGTAAATATTTACTATACGCACCAATAAAAAATATTTTCTCGAAGAACCTGACGTGTATTTGTCAATACGTGTACGTGTACGAGCGGAGAGGTGCGAAAGGTGCAGTGCGCGTTGCCGGATGCCGATCGTCACTTTAGTGGCAGAGCGTGCACTGGCCGAGTTAAACGTGTCTTATGCGTCTTTATGCTGTCGTTAGTGATGATCAATTTTTTTTCTCATTTTAGCACTTTTACACAATAATTGATAACAATAAATATATACATATTTACTTACATATGCGTCAACTATTATCTTAATGATTAATATAAGTAATATATATAAAATATCCGGCTTAAAAATCGCAAACTCTACATATACACTGAATTTACAGCACCGTAATGCACGTTTTTATTTTAGCACCGTAAGGGAAAGGTTAATAGGAAAATACAGTATTGGCTATTATTATCATGAATTGAAACCACCCCTGCAACAACACTGTATATCGTTTTGGACAGATCTGGGTTATGAATGCATATGCGTTGTGCATATATCTTCTTGGTCATCGAATGGTGTATTAAACAACCATATAAAATAAATAATAATACTATTATGCACAATTTCTAATTGATCTTACCTGCAACAACACTGCATGTTATCCAAGATGGCCGGTGCTCCGTCTATCTAGCGACATTTGTAAAAATCGAAATAATGTGAAAATAAGAAGTGATAAGATATACATTGTAGGGAAGTGGATAAAATAATGTGCAACCATTTCAAGATTTTCACTCTTTGATTCAAATTTGCTATTCATGTTGGTCAAAAAAATTATATGTAATTATTCAATACTAAAGTGCATTTCATCTGATACCTGCCCATATCACTAGATCAGAATCCATTTGAGCAGTATTTTTCTCTAGTATTAATTACAATAACAAAGAAAAATACATAGAAGTAAGCAAAACATAAATCTAAATACAATATATATATTATTGTAATTAGTAAAAAATAATCTTTTTTTTTTCCAACTCACATAATTATATTTCATATTTCTCTTCAAGTTATTAGTAATGACGAAATGATTAATGAAAATGTATTACTCAAATCCACCACATTTTACCGATACAATAACGCAACAAACTCTAAATCAAATATAACACAATTATCAACATTAGAGTTTGATGTTTAGTCCCAAACGTTTTAATCATACTGAGCAATTCGAGTCGAGAGCAGCTCCGATTTCTCTCGACCCACTTCTATTGCTATTAAATAAATTAATGCCTTACAATAAGTTAATTAAATTCTTTTGAGCGAGGAAAATAAATATGTCGTTTCCCTTTTCCACTTAATAAATGCACATTTTTGCGATGCATATATTAAAAAGTAATAAATATCATTTTCTTAAAACTACCAACATTATCATCCTCATTTTCCAACTAGCGATTCAATTGTACGAAGTATAATAATTTATCTATTACGTTTGTAAAATACTTTCACACGTGTTTAATATCTATTTTTATGACAGCTTCATGACTTCACTGACTGCTCCTTGGCACATGTTGGCGGCGTTCATTGTTTCCGAACGGACTGCGCCTGTGAATGCCGTGACATTCTTCAACGATTCGCAATGTGGCTTTAAAAGGACAATGTGTTCGGACACAGCGCGCGGAATGGATAACATTTTGCTGCCTAAAATTTGAGTACAATGAAGGTATGTACGAAAGCTGTCTGCTTATTTTAAGCGGACACTTCGCTTCGAATTTGTCATAATACTCTGAAGATATATTTTACCATGTCGATTACCTATTCGAAAAATGATGTATTCTAAACGAAAATTATCATTGGATTTACATTTTGACTTGAGTAAAGTGTTACAGGGTCTTACAGGGTGTAACAGACCTAATCCACAATATTTTATGGGTGTATGTCTGACTAAATAACGAAACGAAAATGTTTAAGGAATATGTGCCTAATCTCAACCATGTCAGAAAAAATCTTAAATATGCAATTATTTATTTTATTAATTCCAAATTACATATTGAATATGAAAAATTAAAGAACATCTAATTTGAAGAGGCCAGACTATTTTTTGTTATATTTTTAGGGCCTGAAGCAAAGATTTAGATTATTAATGGAAACATTTCGCTAATATTTATTTCCAAGTACGAAGACTCAAAAATTTCAAACAATAATATTTTCCGTAATGGTTTAGAATTTTGCACATTTCGTTGAACATTTTCGATTAGTAATTTAGTCAAGTGTTCACCCATAAAATATGGACTAAGTCTGTTACATTTTGTGTATAATATATGTATTTGGGAGTCTAAAGTACATATATAGGAAGGAATGAAGTATCATTTATTTTGGGTTTAATGTTTTTTGTATAGTTCGATGAAATAAAATTAAGGGCAAGTTAACTAGATAAAATCAGTTCACGTAGACGACAAGGCGTTACGCTCTCCACTCGATACCGCCTGAGAAAACTAATAACTTTTTGTGACACGTTTTTGTCTCCATAAATGATTTTAGCCGTACGAGACTTTTAAGTCAAAGAGTTTTTATTTGAAAATTTTATTTTGTATGTTACATATAATATAATAAATTTTATTGTTCGATTGGATGTTCAATTAACCATTCTAAATGCCCTAAGTTAAACTAGTATAGATTATATTGTAATTTTTAGTTACGTAGGAATTAAAATTTAGACCCACTTTCGAACATAAATCACCATCCACTTTCGTCCCGTGTCTGATCGCCTCTCTCTCTCTCTCTGTCTCTCTCCATTTAAACATTCCCTCCACACGACCGATGTATCTAAGTGTCGCTTTCTTTATCTTATCTGTTACACTCATTGTGCATCTGCTAGCGGCGATTAGGTGTAAAATAAATTTTAATACATCTGTTACAACTTATCAAGATGATTATGTACATACCCACACACTACCATACTTTAAATACTAATTAAATGTATTAATTATAAATACATACATATAAAATCAATTTTATCGAAAAATTCCAATCCGGGGAAGGTGCATTAACCGACTATGTTACAGCAAACAGTACATTTGACGACAAATTTTCGAACCCATATGTTACATTTAAATGAATACATCTATCGTTCCATTATCCGATTAGATGTTCCATTAGAGACGCCAGAATGAACAATTCATTTTTATTAAATTTTTGACACATTGATACAACTTATATATTATTAAGGAGAACACATTCTTATTGTGAAGTAATTATTCATAGTCGGATAATGCACCTTCCCCGGATTGGAAGAGATCCAGGTTCGAATCTTGGTAGCAACAGCAATATTTTTCAATAAAATTGATTTTATATGTATATCTTTCTAATTAATACATTTAACAACTTCACAATAAGATTGTGTTCTCCTTAATAAAATAATACTTACATACCAAATACTCATACGTATACATATATATATATATATATATGTATAGTTATGAGTAACTTATAGTCGATTCCGCTTAATTGAGACACATCATGGCAAGCGGCTCCCTCTATTAACGGAAGCGAGAGTAAAATTAAACAATTAATATTTTTCCTTAAATATACATTATGTATTAGTTGTTCCTGTTTGTCTTCTTGATTTTCTCGTTGTAGATTTTGGTACACCAGTTATTTAAGCGTTACGGTAAACATTGAAGTAATGTAGTCCCAATAAAGCGATGTTAATTACTTTTAGTTCGTTGGTTTGTTTTCAGTTCTTTGAGATTTTGCCCTAATAAGCGGCTATCCCAATTAAGCGAAATCGACTTATAAGAAATGGAACTACGTAGGTATTTGGATTAAAACTATATTATCTAACAAGTGTCATCCAGATATAGTATCTGAGAATTACAGATCGATTATAATTAATTAATAACATTGTATCGCTTACTATATTATTACATTTAATTTAATATTAAGATATTTAAGATTTTTCCATTCTCAAGGTGGTTCAAAATTATATTTTATTGTTATTTCTACAGGGTTGTAGCATTATCACATATTTCAAAACGTGTCAATGTATTTTATTGGTAATTTAGTAAATACTAATTTAATGTATTAATTATAAATATATACATATAAAATCAATTTTGTCGAAAAATATTGTTTTTGCGCTACCGGGATTCGAACCTGGATCTCTATTTCCAATCCGGGGAAGTACACTACCAATTGTGTTATAACGCCAGTATTTTTCATGACAAATTTTCGAACCTATATGTTACACTTTTTCAAATTAATACATCTGTCGTTCCATTATTTTTGAAAGTCATCTACATTATTTTTACGGAATCACAAATACCTTTGAGTAAACCGACTGCAGACGCCAGAATTATCAATTCATTTTTATTAAATTTTGGACACATTGATACAACTTACAATATTATTGTACTTTTTTTCTATAAAACTAAGTTTTTAACCTGATTAATGGCACAAGTCACTCTTGAAGGGTGAATTCTCTATTTAAAAAAGAAGAAGAGTTTAATTTGATATCATTTTTAAAATGAAAAAAAAATTCAGAAATACAAATTATTACGCATCAAAAAATAGGGCATACAAATATTATTTTAATCACTGCATATAATTAGTCGAAGTTATGGCCGACAATCTGTCTGCTTGTCTTGGAATGTGCCCATGAAAACCGAGAGCACGAGTATACTCTTGGACATTATATTATCATAATGAAATCATGTTATATATTGAAGACCTCGTCATCATGCCCTCCAGACTATGATAGTCCGCATAAGTAAGTACGGACTACTGGACTTATCAGAACTTCTCTGAAAAATATTAAAAAACACACTTAATGCATTATTTTGATTACATTCAAATCAACAAATAATTTAATTTACTTTGTCTGAATGTTCAAACGTTTGTACTAAAGACATGCAAACGTAAGCCATATGCAAGCATATTTTAAATAAAATAATTACATATATAATACTTATAATATTTTTAAAAATTATATCTATATTTAACTTTGTATAAACCATTGTGAGTTATTTTTATGTCAACCGGTTTCGATACTAACGTATCTTCGTCAGGACTGGCGTACAACTGAACTATTTCATAAAAATAAAATATTAAAACGACATCAATTACTGGGCGGGGACGTAGTCTTGGTAGGAGTGGGGAGGTGAGATATTGAAATAGGGAATATTTTAAATAGCGGGTTGTTTATTAAGCCTTTATTATAATAATGAAAAAATGTTAAAATGTATTTTTTTTACAAAATTGTATCCCGTATCTAAAAGGAGGTTGAAAAATTCTTAGAAGTTATTATTATTGAGGCACCTTGAGTGTTCTTGTATTCTAAATAAATTAAATATCATAAAGTTAAATATGGATATAATTTTTAATTATGTCTAACCACAAAGGTAACGCTAAAAACATCAATAATATATAATATTCTGTCCAAAAAAATTACTTTAAAAAGAAAAAATAATTTTCGTTTAAATTTATCGAGCCTAACCTCAGAATATTATAATATACCGCATAATCTCATCAAAGCAAACTCACATATATGCTCTAACGAGGAACTTTTTTTAGAATTGTTGTATAATTCCACGAACGATTGGAACGAAAGATCATTGAGGCGTGAGTTAGCTAGGGTTGGGGAAGGACTATTGGAGGGGACCAGGGCTGCGCAGTGCGCGGTACAGGTGAGGAGGAAGTAGCAGATGTTGGGGGAGACCGGAAAAAAATGTATTCAATTTAGTGGACTTTTGAATGTTTACCAGAATTCAGCACACGTGGTGTTAAGGTTAATGATATGATATCTGTTGCAAGGATCGAATCCTCAATCTCGATCCATTACCTAGTTTGCAAACCTTGTTAATTTATTTCTCTTGAAACCAAATTCCACAAACACTGAATATGGCCCTCATTTCCATTGTTTTATTTAATTTTCTTCTTAAGCCTGTCTGCGAATGGAAATTAAAGTTACAACAATATTTAAGAAAGTTATTAAATAATCCATTGAAGAATTAAAAAATGAGACGATATAAAGAGCACTAACGACGAGTACTAAATTAAAAAAAAAAAACAGAAAATAAATATACACTTGTAAATATAGGAGGCTTTGCTAAAAAAGCAACTCCTCGAGAGATAGATTTTAAAATTAATTTTACAACTAATACAATTCACCGTTGTCATATTTATTTATTAGTTATGGTAAACCGTTATGTGACAGCGATTGTGGTAACTGAGATTTAACGATGATTGGTAACTAAGATTTTACTGTCGAAAGTTTACTTTCTAGTGGACCAGTCATTGCTCGAAGAATTACAAATAATTAGTTACAAATCATCGTTTAAATCTAACACAAAAATGGTTGATATAACAATTTAACCGTCACTAATAAATATAATTAACATGTAGCGTTGGTGGAATTAAATTCGTGATTTTTGGTGCCAAATGCGGTGCAAATTTCACCAACAATTAAATAATATAATTAGCCTTTGTATATTTTAGTTTGCGATTTATAATATTAATAGAAAATGCAAAGCGTCAATGTCCACTGGGCCTGCGCCTTCCCACAACCCGGAACGTCGGAGTAAAAAGTACACGCTTCAACTAAGCGATTAGATAACGAGCAGCCGGCGACCAGCTCTGCGGACTCCTGGGAACTCCTGCCCCGCCGATAGGGGCAGCGCTATGAGAACGCCAAAATATAATATTTCGCTTACCGATAATAATGACTTGCGGAAATGTTAACATTCTTAGCATATAAAAACATTTATCGCCATATTATAAACAAAATAAAAATAAATATTTACTGGACTTAGGGTGTGTGTCCACGGATGAGACTTTGATCTCTCGACTCATAGATTTGTCGTAAAGGTCAGAATATATTAGTTAGTAACTCTTTTATACTTACGTGACTTTCGAGACAAGTCTCCGAGACAAATCTCATCACTCCCCATTAGTTTTCATTATGAATTTGATCCAAATCAAAACAAAATATAATATTTTCCAGCCAGTCCCCTTGCTTATACTGGCGAGTGTAAACGGATGAAATTTGTCTCGGAAACTTATTTCGAAAGCGCATAATGGCCCGTGACGATGGATGAGATATTTCTCGGAGATTAGACTCGAGTGCGAGTAAAGAACATTTCAGAATTCATTCATTCAGCACAAGACGGGACCAGAGAAGCTGTAAAATCAACAAGTTCGTTCGCCAGACAATTCGCTGTACACAAGGTCAGTGGAACGAAACAGGACTGACTGTATATCGATATATTCTTTCTTGTCTATCTATACAAGTTTATATAAATTTTGATATCTATCAATGTTATGTACATATAATTATTATTATTTTCATCTTTAGGCGCGCCGTCTATGCGTTCATCGCTATTCATAAAATTCACAAACAACGGGTACGACTATTCTTTTTTCTGCTATTTCCAAGTTTTTGTATCATCTTTATTTTTTTATTTTATCAATACCCTTAGGCATCTATTACGCATGCGTATTTCATTCCCTGAGTACATGCTTTAGTGTCATCTATACACACACAGACTGTTTGTTCAAACTTGTCTCTAACACTATCATCATGCCGTGACAAGAAAACTCTAGATTGGTCACATCTAGCGCCGGCGTTACGCACAGGCGGAGCAGACGACTGCCCGTGGCGGCCAAATCAAGGGGGCAGCCGAAGGTTTATTAGTTATTTCCTAATAAAGCAGTAATTTGTAGTCAACACTAGCGTCCAGAAGTCCAGTTTCAAAATAACAAACGGCCTAACAAAACACCACCCCTAACGTGTGTGGCACGCGAGCGTTAGTTTTTGGGGGGCGGCCAATTTATAGGGATGGTTTTACAAACATTGAAAAAGTCTAGCGCCAACGCTGGTCACATAGTTCTTCTTCAATCGAAATTCACCGAACAATTTACATGGAACCAATTGCTTTACCTAATTTCTGTGAATGTTTGGTTAGGTTTTGATTGAAAATTAATAAAGCATTTCATTAGTTCTGGTTACCACTTTCCCACGAAATACTCACACGTATTAATTGACAATGAAAAGTTTTAAAATATATGGACAAAATCAAAAAGAAAGTAACTATACGTTCGATTAACGACAGATTACTTGACCATCAAAATATATTGTTTGTCCAAAGATGGTAATAAATCCCTTAAATAGGGATGAATTGATCAAATTAATCAAAGTTTTGAACGAAATATGTGGTGTATTGGTTCCCCTCCCCGTAACACAGATTTTCAGAAACAATATCAAAAACAAGAATAATAAAATAGTATACAATAGATAAAGGATGAACACTTTTTCTAATTGAGATGGATTGTATGCAGAAAGATTTTTACTGCACTCCTACATAATACATTATATATACCAGTTTCGTAAAAAATTCACCTCAAGGGCGCTTTATATACAACATACCTATGTATAAAAAAAATGACTTATTTGTGTACATATACAGTCTTGCGTACAAAGCATAGATGCCGGAAGAATGTCAGGATAGTAAGGAGTTTGACACTCACCACAATCCGGATTCTGTTGGCATCTCCAAAGATGTGGACTTTATATTTTAACTCACTATTTTGTCATAGTATAGACGCAAAGTCTCGAGATTGTATAATATTGTAAACTGTAACGTATACGTATAAACGCACTGGTTCAAAGTCACCAATCGACTTGTCGGCGGTGTGGCCGGGAGGGGAATGGAATGGGGGGGGGAAGCACAGTACATTATTTTCGTTCTATAATAAATATGTATTTACACAAATAAATATATGTCCTAAACAACAGTTTATATACAATACAAGTGTTATTAAAAATAAAACAATTATTAAAATAATACAAATTAAATATATTAATTAGAAAGATATACATATAAAATCAATTTTATCGAAAAATATTATTCTCGGTAGCAACAACAATATATATCTTTCTAATTAATACATTCAATTTGTATTAAAAATATCACAGACCCATGTTCTGAATAATGACAAGTTCACAAAAACAATGTGTTCCCTTAATAATTATTAAAATAGTAAATGAAAATACTAATCACTTTTCCATACGCACGCCAATGTCATTTTTTTCTTGTTATATAATCCTGAATTCTTCTGTTTGGAGAGATGACACACGCTTCATACGAATCTTGTCTTTGTCCTCATATCTGAGGGTCGTGATCTCTTGCGTGTGAGATTGCGATCTCCTTTTAATTATTTGCCTTCATCTGGATCCCTCCACGGCAAATCTGAATGCTTAACCCTTTCCCAAACCATGCAGTAACACAGGTCTACCATGTTAATTAAACCTGTAATATTTCGGTAAATACATGCAACATAAAATTAATATTTTAGATAATCTTAAAAAAAATATTAGCGCTTAGGAATAACTAGCAAAAAACCAATTATGAAAAATCGTACAAAAACATTTTTTTTTCCATTCAATCCGTTGTAAAATTAATACGTTGGTAAAAATATCATTTGTCATATAAAAGACAGAGATCACACACTATTTTCACAGTGAAAAAAACAACAAACATACAACTATAATTGTCTCTTTTTCAATAATTAAATGAAGAGAGATAAGAAGGGGAAGGACACATTATATAGGAATTAATGAATGCTCTAAATTATGTAATTAATCATTTTTTCAAAATTGAGTGCTCAATATTTAAAATAAATTCGAGCCATTTAAGTTAGCATTTAGCTAAGTTTGAAAATAGTAAGAATATTGATGTGACACGTATTCCGTGTATGCATCTCTATTTTAAAAAAATAATGAGAATGTTGAAAAATAAAGAATAATAAAATAATTTAATTTTGTAATTACATAACTTATCTCTTTGATAATAAATAGTATACATTTTATTAAAATGCTTGTGCTTGGAGAGGGAGTTACTCTAATAATTTTATATAGAGAGTTATACATTTGTAGTCTTTAATTATTCATTGTCTATTTGTGTGCTTCTGAAGTGTTCTATAATATTATTTATTTTCTAATTATGTGCTTCTGAAGTGTTCATTTAATTTATTTCTAAGCTCTTATATACCGTTAATCTGTATAGGGAGGCTATTGAAGTTTTTTTATCCTTAAGTATATAAAATTTTGCTGATAGTGTTTGGTGTTACATTTAGGGATTTCAAAGTTATTTTTAAACCTTAAAGATGTGATTGTTTCAAATTTTACAGTGTTATTTTCTTTAAGTAATTTATTTATTAGTTGAGATTTTTTTGTAAATGTTTTCTATTTCGGGAACTGGGAACATATATATATAACTTAAAAAAACTTGTTTGTTTTTTTAATGAAGCAATAACTGCTAATGTTGAAATAATATTTTCATGAATTTGGAACGTAATATTTCCATAGTTGAAATATGAGAAGATCCACCCCCGTTGTTGACACATGGCTCAACTCAATCGCAGAACCTTATAAGACAAAGCATTCGAAATATAGAATTTCCATTTGCATTTTTATTACGTAATTATTTTCTTGTGGGCAGAAAAAACAACATATCTAAAAGTGATTTTCTATTATGAAGTTCCAAAAAAAATTTCACTTTAGTCCCATCAGAATATTGCATAGAATGCAAATAATATTGAGTATTTTCGAATCAAAACCTTTTGGAATCTATGTAACTTGACCTACTGCTATTTGCACTCTAAGGGTCGATGCGCAATGCGAATAATCATCAAATTTCAAACGCAGGGGTGAATAAATCCATAGATATTGAATAAAATTATATATGAATATTTAAAGTAAATAAATTTTTAGTAAAATTCGCAAATATTTGATGATTATTAGATGGGATTGACATTGACAGTAAATTTAACGTATGAACAATCCGCAAACATTTTTTACTACGGGCGAAAATTTACCAAGGTCAAAATTTACTACTGATCACACAACCGGCCCTAAGATAATTTAATTACATTATCTGTATAGCTTATTGTATTTTCATTTTTATGCATTATCTTTGGATTTGACAAATGGATTTTTTAAATGCTTATATCTCTAATATGATTGAGATTAGGCACATGCAGCTTGAACATTTTCGACTCGTATTTTTAATATTCATTTACTCCTAAAATATCGTGCAATGAGTGTGTTACACATTTTCTGGATGCATGACAGACTTAATATGGTAAAAAACGTACGAATTCTATCTGGACTACACAATGGATGGATCCAAATAATTATAAATAGTTCAAAGATCTAATCCCCGCACCCCCTGGTTCTCCAAAAGGAAAGTCTATAAAAGAACAATATCAAATATCTCTAGAATGAGAATTGGGCATAGTCAAGTAGCCTCACATTTATTCATATTAAACTTAATAGATTTCCCAATGTGTGAGTGTGGTGCTGAAAAGGAAACCCTTGATCATATCTTTTTTGCCTGTCCATTGCGGATCACGGGTTTTTTTTACAGTAATCTCGCCAATGATAATTCTCAACTCCCGGTTAACTTGTGTCATCTTCTATCCCTTAACTCGCCACATTTAATCTATATAATGGCAAATTTTTTGAACGACAATGATATTGACTTGTAGTATAGTATTTCCTATTCTACAATATTATTGTACTTTTTTTCTATAAAATAATGTTTTAACTTGATTAATGGCACAAATCACTCTTGAAGGGTGGACTCACTCGTGAATTTCACCCATCAGAATTTCAGAATTTCTTATTTAAAAATATACCTTCGCGTATATGGTATAAACATATTAAAATTATTGAATAGGTAAATCTTAAACTTTGGACATATTATGTTGATGCATAATTATCTGCCATTTTTTAAAATTATAATATAATTACAAATTATATTGTAACATAACTAAAAACGAAAAGAAACTCAAAACATATCGTGTACAATTATCATTCGGGGACGTAGTCACCGTAATTATGAACTGATCGATGTTGAAGTTCTCAGCCAGTGTCCTAGTCGTACAACTTTTGTCCTCTTCCACAGCCGCCAGAAGGGTCTTGTCATCAAAATCCGATGATTGACCATTTTCTGACTCATCGAACTTTGAAGCAAATAAACCACTCTCGGCATGCCCTTACGCTAATCGTTCCTTCGCCAAAAAGACTCAGCAGCTTTCCACCCTTTTTCCAATTGGTACAGCAAAGTGTGACGTAAATGTGTACGCTTTTCTAATTTCCTAACCCTATTAAACAATTATATCATGACAGATGTCAATTAAACGTCAAATTCAAAAAACAGAACGTCGCGAAAAAAACGGCGGATTATTTTGCATCAACCTAATAATAATAATAATCATCAAATGAAAAAGTTCTCAAACAATGAATATTCTAACCTGCTCAATTATAACTTTAAAATAAGTACTAATTCAATATTAGAATCAGTACTGCGTTAGCTTAACTAATATGCACATTATTTTCTCAATTTACAAACATCGTCACGTTCGCAGTTTCACTAGCATCCTACCGGGTGTCCATCAGCTTTGCGACTATCTCACTCGGCCTACAGTAGGTACTAAATATGCCTAACCCTTTTGATCCCAGCCGTATGCTAATTGGAAAGAATTAACCTTATCACGAGGTCAGTTTCAAAGTCAAAAATCATTTTAAAACACTTTACAAACAGTTGGCTTCACATCATCCATCACATTGAGTCTATTACATCGTTAATTCAACTCAAAATGTTAATAATTATTAGCAAGTAGCTACAGGTCATAGTTAGATTCGTACGTACCCAATATCGAATTTGGATCGCGATTAAATACGTCCCACGCGATGGTCCAGAAGGAACTATAATATTATTGTGATAATGTGACCGGGCACGGATTTACTGACAGGAGCCTAAAATATTAAAACCATTACGTTTGGATGAAGTTAAAAGTTATTTAGCGGAAAAAACCAGAAGAGTATATTAATAAAAATAAATAAATGTTTTAATTTTCAGACCAGGTCCCCCCTTCATAGACCTGAATGTGGCCTCGAATGTGAAGTCGTACATACGACATACCAACTGCAATTAAATAAAAATACTATAAATTCAGTTTCAGCTCTAAAAAACACTTAATTTATTCATCCATCAGTATACGCGTTTGTTGTTGCTAGTTGCTTGAGGCTTTTTATTGATTTTGTCCTTATTTCTGAATTAATGTATTTGTTTTATAGTGAACTGAACACAGTGTGACACCTGTCGAATCAACTCCCAAGTAGTATCATGAATCCGCCGCTCACCGCTAGAGGTGGTGCACCGAGGCGGCTCAGTAGCGCCACATAGCGGGCAAGTCGCGCATGACGCCGTTGCAAGAGTACTTCTTTGCCGAGCTGGACACCTTTCATTCTAACTCTCCGCCTCATTCGTAATCGTTAATTTCATTTTAATTGTTTGTATTGAATAAATCAAAAGTAAAATCATTTCAATTTCTTGAATTGAATATATTAAATTGTAAATGTTCTCAAGTTCTATTCCAATGTTTACGCCACTCTCTCAATTTATTATATCCCTTACTCGTAGCCAAGGTGACTATTTAAATATCCGAACACAAATGATGGTCTGACATATGGAGGTGGATCATCATCATCATCATCATTGCATATCCTTCTGATTATAATCTACCTCCACAGTTCTGCCGTACTAGGTTTGAACATCATATTTTAGGACATCATAGTTTACAAACCACCTGAGCAACTGTTTACTTATTTATAACATCGCTCTGTAATAATTGCTAGTATCTACTAATTTATATATTAAATTGAAATTGAATAGATATGCATTCCTTTAAATGCGTCATTTATTATGTACAGGGATGAGTGTCGCAAATTATGTTAAACAAAATGACGTACGACGCTTCCTTCATACTGAAAGAATAAAAATACAATAGTGATAGATCATCGAACTATGCGCTTCCTGAATTCAAATGATATTATAATGTACCTCAGTGTACAATGTTTTAAAATGCCGGGAACTCAATGTGTATTGTGATTTTGTAATGTTAGAAGCGATGAGTTCAGTTTTAGCAATAAGTTTACCTAATGGCTGTGTAATTGAAACAATAGCGTAGGACGTCTTTCTAATTTATTCCGATGTATTGCTGGGAACCTGAACGCAGCTACTCCTTGAGTCGAGCCAGTGACGACAAATTAAATAGATAGAACCAATAACCCTACCGCTCGGTACAGAGGTGACACCTGCGTGGTTGGATTGCGTATGATGGATCTGTCATTAAAATAAATTTTTTCTCATTTAAAATGGTTTTAAAATTACACGTTCCTCGCGGTAACACAAGTTAACATTATGGCTGCGTACGGGTATTTGAATGACTGACGATGAAGGCTATATATATATTGCTAGAAATAAATTGGAAAAGATACAAAGTATTATATACAAGGGTTGAAAGATGAGATCCTTCTGTTGAAATAAAATGCCGCATTGAACAAGCTCGTGCAACCTTTATCCGCACGAACAATATGTTTTGCAGTCATGATCTCAACGTTGGATTACGAATGAGAATGGTCAGATGCTATGTGTTCTCGATTTTATTTTATGGAATGGACGCATGGACACTTACCGAAGAAATTATAAAGCGACTTGAAACATTTGAGAAGTGGATCTACAGAAGAATGCTAAAAATAAACTGGATGGGTAGAGTTACGAATGAAGATGTTATGGTTCGGATGAATAAAGAAAAATAAGTATTTAAAATAATAAGAATCCGAAAACTTCAATATCTCGGACATGTAATGAAACATCCGGAGAAGTATGAAGTCGGGGCCCTGGAAGAAGGAGATCATCATGGCTGAAGAAGTTAAGGCAATGGTTGAGCTGCACCGGGCCGCAGTAAAGAAAGTGATGGTAGCCAACGTCCGTTGAACGGATATGGCACAAGAAGAAGATGACGTATATTTTCTATTACGGTGCTGACGGTTTTAATATAATCTTGCTATGCAGAGGGAACTTTAGACCTAACGGAGCATTCAATTGTCACTCCCTCGCACTCTTGCGACCTGGACATTGTGAATTTCTGCCGGACTGTGACCGAGTTCTGCGACTGAAACACATAAATGTGACGTCTACCCTCCCCTTTTGGGGGTGTGTGATTTCTATAGCTTCTTTCCGGCTGTCTTTTGAATTTAATGTGACAACAAGTCTCTCATATTGTACAGGTACGGTTCTGGTACGACGATACCGGAGCCAACCTATGATGGTGTTATGATGATATGACTGAATGTAATAAAATAAATAAAAATATATGTAATTATGACGAATCGAAACGAGGGTTGTTTACCCTCGAAACGATTCGGGATTGGGTGTAAATAAAATAATTTAAAATATGCAAAATACAGATGTGAGATTCACTTGGTATATTGGGATCGATATTTTTTTTAGTATGATTGATTAGAAATTTTGTAAACATCTTAGTTCATACCCTCCCCATAAAAATAAATGTGACGACAGAGTGATCTAAAAATACGTCATAGTCATTACCATCGTTATTACATATTTTATTTAATAACCATATATTATTATAGAACTGGTGTCTCTTCTAGTTTAGATTATATATTACTTGTGCGTGAGAGATACAAATCTTCCACAATTGATTTATGTTCCCCATGCACAAGTATTTTTATACCGTAACTTTTGTGGCAATGCCTTGACAATGGCACGTGCCATGCCGAAACGTCGGCCTTGGTTTTATCAAGGAAAGTACCTACATAAAACGCAATCTAAGATAGAACATACACCAATTCTATATATGTATCATATAATGCATGTATGTACGCAGCTATATGCGATATTTTTTTTTACCAAAACTTGCACTTGTTTCCGGTATACCGGTTTTCATATCCGAATTAGAATGGTCACTACATTATGTAAACTATTTATTGTATATTACTTTCTTCAGTTCGGAAGAAAGTTAGATATACAGGGTGGACTGAGAAATTTAAAAATACAATTGTACCAACGTGGGGGTAGTCGCCCCAGCCACGAACGTGTTTTTGAGTGGAAAAGAGCGGACTAAATAAAAAATGACTAATAACGTTAAAATTCGCTTTATTTATGAAATATATTTGTGTGTAAAATTACAATATTTTGATAAAATAGGCAACAATACCCCATAAGGCAGATGAGCACATTTATTTGAATAATTTGTTTCCTATTTTTTATAGACATATTCAAATAACAAAACATACATTTTATATACGTACGTGTAAATATTCCGAAAATTTCCATAATTGTTTTTTTTAAAAATAAAAATAGAGATTCGTACACGGAATACATGTCAGATCAATATTCTTACTATTTTCAAACTCAGCTAAACGTTTGTACTATGAAAATAGGACTAACTTGCTGGTGTCCTGGAACGAGGCGCCAACCTCCGACTACTAGATCACCAGGCCAACGTCTTGACCACTATACCAACAAGCTTGCACGCTTCTAATTATTATAAGTAACCATTCTGTTTCAACACTAATTCTATTTTAATGTCATAATATAGGTAAGAAATATGTAGAAAAGGACAGCTATATTTATATATATATTTATTTTATATTCACACACGTTCTACAAACTTACCTCGGAAACAGTAAATATCTAAATATATTCTTGAATTATTACCATCTTCACAGTGGCGTGCAGTATGTATAGATTTATGTTAAGCTGTTCCGAATGATATTATACAATCATATATAATATATGTACTACAATATTTGTTGTAGATAGGATTATAAACTTTCGATTAATCAACGTCTTTAGGCAAAATGAATCCGTCGTTTGTACGAACCTACTATGTATTTATTTGTAATTATTGAGTACTATTGAGAAGTACACACTTCAATAATTTGCACGCAGTTGTAAACCTTTAAAATTCTATTCTGTTAAAAAACAGCATTTGTATTTGTATTCCATACAAAACGAATCAACCGAAAGGAATTTTCAATTTAGTAAATAGCCAATTGTATGACATGAGTAATACACTAGCTTAAAAATTAAAGACAGAAATAAAAATACGTCGACAATAGCGCTTATGACTTCAGCGGTGGATTGTAGTGGTAGTTTTTAGAACTGAGCAATTAAAGTTTCAACTGATACACAAATGGTGCTAATTGTAATAAATACGTAAATAATGTATCCGTTCATGTTAATCCATAGTATGGAGTATTAAATTTATATTTGTTTCCCATAATTTTCAGTTATGTACAGCTTTTTTGCTTATATGCACTGCACGCCCCTGCATCTTCATGTTTATAAAAAATTGGCCAGTGCGCTTGAATTGTTTCCAATTAACACTATTTTTTTCAACAACTCTTCAAATTACAAGAATATAATGACCATCTTTATTTTACCGATATACCCTTTCTCTTTTGAAGTTCATCTGAAAAATGGTCTAGCATTATTGGCCAATATGTTTACCAAGGTTTTTGAAATACACGCCGTATATTTATCAAACAAATCAAAACTCTTAACTAGTTTTTTTTTTCTGAGAAATCAAATATGCAAATTCAAACATCGCAATCTCCGTAAAAAAAACACAGTACTTGGCTAGACTACCTAGTAAAATGACTCGGAGCTTCCACCCACACTTCATACAAGTCTGCGCCAACATCACAAACAATGAACAAATCTTCAGATACGCGTTAAAGCGATATGTTCAATTTCCGGCGAGAGATATTAAAAAAAGGCGTGTACAGTACTAGCGTGCTTTTTTGATTGCCGTGTAAATAATATAATCTTTTTATTACAAGCCTGGCGACTAGCGTAAAATAATATAAAAAAATATCACCAAATAGACGAAACGCGTTAGAAACCAGTTTAATTTATATGTATCTAATATTGTTATTGCACCGTAATGTAGTTTGATCGGCAGTCCTTTCAGGACATGCGGACCGGGCCTTGTACGGAGCTGCTGGAAGTCGACCGACGCCTCCGACGGCCGCTGAACCCAGGGCACGTGTATCTAACTAATCAACTAATGTATATATCACTTTTTATTTTTATTATATTGTTGGTTTTGCTGCCCCTCAAATCTAGTAGTACATACATACCTCGGTGTTCGTGGTGGATACATACGTACATTAGTACTCGTGGTGGACGTTTCGCAAAGAATAAGCCAACTAAATTTAACTTACGTAATTTCATTAAATTAAAATAACATAAATTAACCCACAGCTTTACACGTGCTATCGGTAATGGTTGCGAATCGCCGCCGCTAGATGTCGTGCCATTACCACAAGGCTCCCCATCCATATTTTCCAGACAACCAGCACCGTAGCCCTGGCATCACTCCTCAACACCTCCGAGTTACCTGCCTTCAGCTGTACGTTAATCATTTTAATTTGACGTTCTTTGTGAGCGCTACGATAATTCTGGTTAAATAATAATTCTGGTCTCTCTAGTCGCTTGTTGTTGTTGCCAATGCATGGGATGCTGCCGTCCGGTATATCGGACGCAGTTCATGTCGCCGCCGGCAGGTGAGTTCGGAACCGTGTTCCGATCACCGCAACATGAATGTTTGTCTATTTTACATTGCTATGCGAGTCTTGTTATTGTGTAAATATTCGTTGTATGTTGTTATGTGACTCTTTGTTTTACGTTGCTATGCGAATGGACTAACGGACGGACATAAATTAATTATATACATATTTAGGGAAGCCAGACCCGGATTTATCTACAAGTCATGCAACTTAATACTTCATATTGACGGCGATGCAGAGGATATCTCGTTATGTTGTATTTTTTGTCGAACATATAAATGATTCAATTACTGACTACACAGCCTCAAAAGTATATTAATCCATTGTTAAATCAATAACAAACTGATTAATAATAGAAACACTTCCCAATCAAATTTTATTGTAAGTACATTACTTTTACATACACTACACTTTTCACCATCAATATTATTACATTTATATATTAACAAAACAATTTTAAAAATAGTAATATAAAACATTATGTATTTATTCCTGTGAAAGATCGGCAATTATTACACAATCCTTGAGTGGATTTGTGTGAAATCGAGATTTGATACAGAACCAGACATCTGGCAACGACTGTACACAAGTTGTACTTAGCAGAGCTACAGGTCAAGGGAAGAAATGGAAGGCAATAGCGTAACTACAGCATGCGATGGAGCCAAAGAAATGTATTGAGGCCCACATTACATCCGTTATGTAGTTAGACAAAGTGTCTTCGCCCTACAGCACATTTAGTACACATACTTTTCTCGGAGTTAATTATTTTAAAATCCAAAATAGCAAGAAACGGAATTATAAAAGTAAAAAAATTATATACATAAATATATATATTAGTACCCAGCTAATATGTCGGGTTAGGGACCAGACCAGCGCCGCAAAATGAAAATAGCTGTAAAGAAATGTCTTAAAACACTATTTTCCATTTGTTCATGAAAAGTATGAACAAAGAAGACAAGAGACAAAGTTTGTTCTTACAATTTAATTAATATGTAATAAATATTATTTTATTACATCTTATACACATTCCTTCTTATATTCAATTTTCCAGTTTGCATTGGGGCCCAATTTTTAGTTACGCCACTGGGCCGGCGGCGGATTGCAAAAAATGAAATGGTTTTGTGGCGCCCATACGCTCTAGCTAGGAAGTGGAAACAACAAAAGAAAAGTGAGCTAATTTACTTTATCAAAACAATGCTGTACATTGTGTTATGATGTACCTACACCGTACTGCGAGAAAATGATTCCTTTACACCTAACGGTTTTATATTTTTAATATCTTATGCAAAACTTGCACTTGAAAATGATGCAAATTCGTAATATATATTAGTTTACACACAAGTGTCAGACGTGCACTGGAATCAGATAATCTACAACTCGCCCACCCAATCGCTCCGCAATAGACCATCAAATGCCGCCATTCGTCTGTTTTCCACTGCATAAATTTGCAAGGTCTAATGTGTAGTATCAAAAGTGGTTCACAATTAATTGGATTAATTCAACCGGAAGACTGGTGAGACTTTTTAATATATATATATATAATAAGCGATAAAATTTTATTAAAATTAATTTTCTTTTCGCGCGAGTGATTCAACTATGCATGGGTTTCGTGCATTGATATCTCGTGTTTACTGAACGTGCCGTACAAGTTTAGTATGACAACTATAGTAGCTCTAGAAAACTGGCCAAATCCTTCTCATTATATACTAGTGCAAATCATGAGGGATCCAACGTAGATACGGACCCCAAAAGGTCCGCAACCCCCCTATTATATTTGGATTATCGCTATCGTTTTTTTTTCAGCGCTACATAATATGGACTAATTATTTCTTACGTACATTTTTGTGAATACGTTAAGACATTATCGATGTATACGGCCTGTATCCAGCTAATATTATATGTCAGGTTACAGTTTACAGGTACAGTTTAGACCATGACTGCAAAGCAAATTTTTAGTTGTGAAAACACATTTTGTAAAGTCTGTGTATGTCACCCCAAAAGTAGTTTTATTTATACAAAAAAAAAATTATATAATGTTTTTTTTATACAATGTAACAACTTTTGAATTTCTTTATTGCCTTATATTGTTTGACTGAACTTATTAGTTATATTTACATGATTAATGTTTTCTTACACTGGTATACTTTCCTTGTGACTGTTTAATGATGAATAAAGAAGAGTTCGAAGACTGTGAGGGTTGTGAGATGGCAGCTGTTCGGCTCCGTCTTGACACTATGTGCGAGACGAAGTTGCACAGCTGCCTAGTAGCATTAAAAAAATGCCGACCGGACGGCGAATGAGTAAGACCATATTAGAACTTTTGCTTATAAACGGTCCTGGGTAAGCGGCGGATCTACCCTCATAATACGTATATAAAAATAATAAAAAATCATCAAAATCAAGGTATATATATATAATGAAATGAGAATAATATGACCGTGGATGTTAGGCAATTATTTATTTTATGTCCACATCAATATTTGTTGTACTATAGTAGTAGTAGTAGTGCTTGTGAGTTTTAAAAGTACATTAGTTAAAATTTAGATTTGTTTCGCGGGCCACAAAAATATTTTCGCGGTCCACTAGTTGTACTAACTTTTTAATGGATAGAACCACGTAGTACTTCATATTATTATATTTTATGTGCGAGGCCCTTTCATTTTGTTAGTTACACCACTGCTCATATAAAATTATACGCTAAATATATAGTTTTATATGGCAGCATTCATATTTTGAACACAATAAAGTTATCTTCGAAAAGAGCGATCGAATGAAGAATATTAATTTTCAAACAGAGCAGCAGTTGTGGTCATCTCGCGTTACCCGAGCTCTTTCGATTTGTTTTTTGGGAGGATCCACAGTGAGATCTCACTCGGTCAGTCCATCTCGGTGGAGATCTTCCGCACGGTCGAATACCCTCAAGATTACCATCAGCCATCGGGCGTCCTATTTATCCATCGGACCGTCTTGCAATATGGCTGTAATATCAAAAGCACATTCTCTGTGCACATAATATATATAACACACCATTTATGACACCATCGTTATTTACCTTTGTATACTAATGATGTAATCTATTATTTCCGTATGTTTTTCCACTCACGAAATCGATGTCGATCATTTTACTAAAATTACTTTTCAAGGATATCTTAAATTACTACCTAACATTAATAAATATTAATGTCATGTATTTTAAGAGCAACATAAGTATCTACCTGCGTGAAAATAGAATGGATTTTATATTATTAACTAGGATATATTTATTACCTAGCTCGTGAAGACATTTTTATAAAAACGGGAACATATGAATGTTGGTGTCGAAAAGCTAATATTTAAATCGACCTGATTTTTCGTATCATACAAACATATTTGTATTTATAACATAGCATTTAAACCCTGTCTTAGGACGGGCGCAAAATACATTTATTTACACGGAACGGTTTCTGTGAAAAAATGTAATAATTTAAATAATTATATTTTTTACGGAGAATTATTGTTGTGAAGTTACAGTTCTGTGGTGTTTTTAATACAAATTAAATTAATCGACTAGTAACTAGTAAGATATACAGAAAAAAACTATTTATCCCGGTAGCAACTAAAATATTTTTTGGATAAGTGGATTTTTTCTGTGTATCTTTCTAGTTTCTAGTCGATTAATTTAATGTCTATTAAAAATAATTGTTTGCGCCGTTTAACGCACTCACACACGCACATCGTCTATGCGCGATTATCAAAATTTAAACCTAGTATCTCCTTTCCTTTATTTTCCCTAAACTGTCTTTGAGCACGAGAAAGAAGAAAAGAGGTCACTGCAATCAACACTATCGAACTGCAATGAGTTCAGTGTGTGCTTAGAATTGTATACGGACTAATCTGCCGTCGCTTCAATCCGCTAATATTAATTAATAAATATATATTTAATTCCGCTAATACGTAAAAACAATTCTTCTGTGGTTGTTACATATTCTACGCCGCATGTCTTGTGGTTGGAAAGGAGAGATAATTGATCCAGCATCAGGCAGACCGAAAGAGTAAGTGCCTCCTATCTTCCAATATTTCCACCAATAATTATCTGAACTATTTGAAAAATGTACATTCAGAACAAAAACGTCACACATCAACATTTCAGTCTAATCTAATGTATAGTTTTCAAGTTTCTTAGTAACAGTTTTCAAGTTTCAAGTTCACCTTTGCGTGGCACAAAGTAGAAGAATATGTGTAAAATTATTTTCCAATAATTTCATAATATATTACAAAATAGAAGATTACTTACTTCTACAGAAAGACACTAAAGTAGGTCGTAGAAATATACATAGGTGGATACATTGTTTTATTGTGCGATGTGGTTTTTAGCGGGAGATAAAAAACATGGATGTCTGATTTTGTTTATCTTGAAAAGTTACAGTATGTTTACCAAGTGGAATGATTTTTTATTCATCATATCAAATCTAAACATCATTCCATAAGTATCGTTTTGATAAATTATATTTTAATAGTGTATTATAATGACATCTATATGTAATATAATAAACCTAATTTTTTTAACCGTTACCGGAAAAGGTTTATTCAATTTACGGACAGATGTCTCAATCCTTTAATATTATGTTTGCACAATTTAATAATTATTTTAAAAGCTACATATACTACATCTGCTATATCAAATTGATTATAATTATTGGGCAATACTTAATCTACAACGACTGGAGCAGTCAAAATAAATAAGGTGTAATAAAATATGCTTTAGTTGCCCACTATGTATTAAATTTCTTAACACACTCAAATGAATCAATGTTTCCATTCTACTAATCTAATTGTAAATATAATTAAAATAATAATAATTTTAAGCCAAACAAAATGCAAGTGTAAAATGCAATGTTTTCCTTATTTATAATGCTTTTTAATATACATTTATGTACCTTTGGGGGTTAGGTCGGTGGTTAAATGAAAGAGTAGTGATTGGTGTGTTGATGTTTATTGTGACGTATGATAAAAACGAGGAAGACATAGAACGAAGTAATGAAGCGAGTCGGTGCCTGCTAAGATGGCGGTGAATTTGAAATCTGATCCCTACAATGCTTTTATTCACACAAAATGAAATTTGAAAATAATTAAAACACATAATAAAACCTATTACATTCAAAAGAAAATCATAATCATAAATTTTTTCCAAGAATACATTCTCAGAAATGGTGTGTACAATATTTTTTTTTCTACGTCTCGGCAGTGAATTAAGTGTATTCATAATCTAAAATTAGTTCTTCTATTGCAAGTTTTATGTGAAAATCAATTTATTAATATAAATATTAGTGCCTTCAGTATTCAGAACGTACTTGTTCATTATCAGTTATAATTGTTTTCTCTACGACTACAATCAACCATATATTATAACTAATAACTGGCTATTATTATTATTATATCAATGTAAAATTATAATTTTAGTTATTAAAAAGGATATCAATCATAATTCTGATGCAATTATCAGTGCACTAGTGAAATAATCATAATTTTTATTTATGACTTTTAATATCTTCTTGACATTTGATTATTGTGAAACATTAATACTTTAGTTATGAAACACTACACAGACACGCATTGCATAATTATTGTGAAAACTCATAATGAAAATATCTCAGTAATACTTCAGAAACTCCGTAGCCTGCAGTATACATTATCGTCTATCTCACACCGCAATTGTGAATTTAATCTAAAAATTAAGCCTATCGGTTCAATTTCAGATAGATACAACTGTGCGTCTTCATGGACTGTCTTAGGGGACGGACAATTGCCAATTGGGTGTTGGAGAATTTTTAATTTCGTCCAATATTTCTGAAAACCAAAAGCACCGGTAGTTATTCTTTACATTTTAATCAATTTCTCTACATTATATAACACCAGCCGCTGACATTCCCGGCGCAGACTCTGTACTTAATCCTAAAAGGAAAAATAAAATACACAGGTAGCTTTTTAGATATGTATGTATAATCATCTTTATTTATATTTCGACAACAAAAATACACAGAAATCTAAATAATCATAAACAGTTGGCAAAACAGGCATAAAAAAATCTAGTTCAAATAAAGAAACAAACAAGGTCCTATCAATATTATGCAAACATTTTAAGAATAGCATCTATTCTGAGACATAAATCAAGGTGTTAAAATTGCAAATATTTAAGGAAGTTTCTCTTAAAATTTAGTAGAGCTATGCTCGTCTATTAGTTGAATGAATAGTATCTATTGAATAATTATTATTTAACCATTCATTTACACAATTTAATAAAGGTGATTTTTACATATCTACATACAAAATCTGATATAGAAACATAAAAAACATTGAAAAGCAATTACAACAGCATTTATAATAAAATTATATGTGGTAAAAATTGTTTCAGAAATAAATGATTATCATGCCATAATAAAAATAAAAATAATTGAGAAGCATTTATCTTTATTACTCTGTTGTATTAATTTAAAAATTATTTTCAGATTTAAAATATCCAACAGTGGTAAACTTATAAAAACACTCAAACAAAACTTAAAGTAAGGCAAGATAAAATCTCCTTTGGAGTCAAATAAATTATATAAATAAGATATATATATATATATTAAATTTAGAAAAATAAGATTAAGAGTATCATCAATACCATTTAAATTATGCATTGTCTAATGAATCAATAGTAATAATTGAATCATAAAAGCAAATAGGTACATGTATCAGCTTGCTACACGAGTATTTTTAAAATACCTTTTCGAAACATTTATCTCAAAATATTATCATATAAATATGCTTGTTTCACACTGATTTAAAAACAATTGTGGTTTCTAAAATTAAATATATTTAAATATTAATTTCACTACAAATAAGCTATCAAAAATATGCTTATATGACTAAGAATAATGATTTTATTACGCCATATACGTGGTAGTTATAAATAATTTTTTTGATATCTTGATTTGTAAAGATTATAGTTATATAAAAATAATATATAAGTGTTCGAAAACATCAAGACGTCACATGGGAAAACAAGAGAACTTTTCAATTGAGCCAAATCATTTTTTAAACAGAATAAAGTATGAACTATCAAAAAGCTACAAATGCCATACTTTAAGACATACATATTATTATAACAGATTATAAAATTTTTGATTCCACTTCACATAAGGCACTCATCAGTCTATTATTATATACAAGACATTAACTTGGCACATGTTTAGATATTTCACCATATCTTAAGTGTCATTTTCCTCCTCAACCAACAATAAGAATACTTATTATAATCAAATCTTTGATTTATAGTTGGGATTATAAAATTATTTCCAATACAAAAAAAAACACATGCACCAAAATTAATTCAACTTAAATTACGAAGCAGAATTAATTTTGGTGTATCGAGCATCTATCTAACATCTACGATCGAGAAAAAGTCTAATATTTTCATTCACATCAATTTTCTTCTGATATGGGAGATCGGTCAAAATAGTACTATGATATAATTTAATAATTTATTTACTTTTTGCGTGAAATTAGTTATCAAATAAATACAAAAGATGGCATTTTTTATTTGCCGAATGTCCTGTGTTTGTTCATGTTTTCAAAGTACCAAATTGTTTACAGTATTTAGGTCATAAGTAAATTTCGAAAAGAAATAATGAATAATTTAAAAAATGAATTTTAATGAGATGCGACATTTCACTACATAATGTTATCAAAGATGTCAACTTTTGTCGAGTCAATATTTTTCATTTCAAAGATGTATCAATAGAATAATAAAAACATTATTTACAATTCTTATTCATATACACATTTATGCAGATGTTGATGTCATTTTCAAGAAAATAATTTAAAAAACAGTAATTTATATTATTCTACTATAAATTTTTTAACGTGATTAGAGCAAAAAAAAAATTATTTTTAGAATTAACATACTTAATATTACTTTTCAAGTGATCCCATAAAAATAAAGTTACAAACACAAACACACTTTTTATGTGACATTATTTATTCAACATTCTAATAAAACACAATTTACGCAATAAATATATATCATGCTATAAAATACTACATTGTTTGAAAGAATTTGAATTATATTATGAAAAATTAGAAATAAATATTTTCTTAAAAGATTTTAGAAATTGGGAATAATGGCATAATCGGAGAAAAAAATTCGACTATGGCAGTCAGTCCACAAACCGAACTCACAATTTGTGAATATGCATTCAATGTTGTTTTGAAATATTTAGCACCAATCACAAATTTTTCTCAAGAAAATGTTCAACAATAATAGTCCGATCCCGGTTAATTTAATTTCAAGAATGTATTCTACAAAATTTGCAGCTCGGCCTCTTGTGCGCTGACCGTTTTAACTGTTTCCACCTAGCATTGATTATATCATTAAGATTAACACTTTTTAAACACAAATAAATATGCATTAGGGATCTATTCTACAGGTAAAATATTTAACTACTTATTAGATTATTAAATAATAAAATATTGCTTTAGTTCACTTTATGTTGATAATTATTAAATTGTAATATAATATAGATCACTTTATAATAATAATTAGTTCACGGGAATTTTTATTTAAAAATAACAAAATTAAAAAAATTGTTGTATTAATGTCTCTGAAAACTTATTACCATTATTAGAAAAAAGAATATGTTTTCTTTGTTAGAAATCTCAGAATATTTCAAATACCTTAACATTTTCGAGTTATATGAGTAAAATAATTGAACGTATATATAACTTGGACAAATGCAATAATGTATTTATTGAACAAATGCAATAATAGATTTATTGGACAAATGCAACTGTGGATTTATTGAACAAATGCAATAATGGATTTATTGGACAAATGCATTTCAATGTAAAATTATGAATTACAAAAAAAAAATATTTCTGTAACACATTTTTGGCACGATTGTTTAATATCTTATATCAGATAATGGTAAAAGTTGACATCCTGTGTATATCTGAAGCCGCATAAAACTTACCAAACATAACTTGCATCTTCAACTATTTTTAAAAACAGTCCAATATTTTAAAATAACAAATGAAAAGTTAAACGAAGACGAGGACAAATTTATTAATATTGACACATAAAAATATATTATAAAAAATAATAATCGCTCTAAGGTGTTCCTGCTAATTGATTTAGAAATGGAAACTTTTCGATACACTTTACTAATATTGGGTTCACGCTAAAACTTGTATTGGATGAACGTAAAGAAAATAAAATAATAGACAGCTAAAAATTGTATCAACATTGTATAAATATTTGGACTGATAGAATTAAGAGGCTAAGTTAAGAGATATACAGTCAGACGCAGAGATCTATAGTTAAGCTTGTGACTACGGAGGTCTGAGTAGCAGGGTGACCGGTCCAGCGGGCAGGGCCCTGAGAAGCCCCCAGGCCTGTGTCCTGGTTAGTCCTGCAAGTCGAGCGCCTCCAGCAGCAACTAGCTCACTGCCGGATTCTATTCGTCCGCTGTTCGCAGCTGCTCCTCCTGTATATGTAATAAAAAAATATTAAAATAACAATACATGCATGTTGATTTCTAGATATATTTCGTAATGTATGGGTAATGTATATCTGATTTTTGAAAATTCTATTATCCAACCATTAGAATTGTAATGTAACCTCTAAACCTTTAATTGATAAACCTTCTCACGACTTTCATAACTATGTACTTAAGAGTTTCGACCAGTGATGTCCTCTATGGGTTCGCGTAAACCCGTTGTTAAAATTGGAAACCTCTCACCGAACCGCTTGTAAAAAAAATAATATCAAGTATGTATTGAGATATCAGATTTGTTTCTTAATATTGAAAATGAATTATTTTATTAAACACAAAATGACGAGTTTTGAAAATAATTTAAAATATTTGATATCATCGCTTCTAAAAAGTTTGCTATTCTTTAAAAATTCCTCTCAAGGTCCACAGGATAAATTATACACAACATGTTTGGGAATAATAACTAAAATTTTATTCAATTTGTGAGGGATGGGGAGCATGAGCGGTTTCCAAAATCAGTTTTGTAATTTTACTATAAGCTAAGTAATACTTATACAGATATACATTTAATTAGTATTTAAAACATCATAGACCCATGTTCTGAATAATTACAACTTCACAATAAGAATGTGTTCTCCTTAATAAATAATACTAACCAGTAAACAGTTTGTTTATGAGAAGAGGTCTGTTCCCTCCGCCTTGGAGGGAGATCCCCAGCCCGGCTCCTCCAGGAGTGTCATCTGCCTTGTGCAATACAATAGATACAACAACTGATGAAGTGGAGTCATTGTCTGAAACAAAAATTGTTAGCATATTCAAATTATTATGGATTATGGTGCCTTTAGTAAGTCTACTTACAGTTTACAAAATGCAGAAGTTTTCCAATAAATACTGATGTTTTACACAATCTTATACAACTTGTCATCAACAGGGTCAGTCGTCTAATTAATCACAACGTCACAAAACTTTGTCACCTCAGCAAATATTTATAACATTTAACCAACTGAAAACTTTAGAACAATGCTTTTGGGGTGGTTGTAAAGTGGTAAACAATTTAAAACATAATAAATCTCAATCTATAAGACTTTTATTACTGCTGATTGACAATTACAAAAAAAATGACTAAAATTGAGCTAATCATTTAAAACTTATAACACTTAACTTGTCTCAGTTTTAGAGTTAGTGTGCGATGCAGACAATCTACACAAGACATTGAATACAAAATATGAAATGACATGACAAGTTAGAAGAATGAGCATCTTTCAGAATTGAAATAGTTCTAGAAATTCAATCTCATTAACCCTTCCTAAACCATGCAGTAACACAGGTCTACCATCATAATTAAACCTGTAATATTTCGGTAAATAAATGCAACATAAAATTTATATTTTAGATAATCCTGAAGAAAATATTAGCGCTTAGGAATGACTAATGAAAAACCAATTATGAAAAGGGAATCGTACAAAAACAATTATTTTTTCTATTCAATCCGTTGTAAAATTAATACGTTGGTAAAAATACAATTTGTGATATGAAAGACAGAGATCACACACTATTTTCACAGTGTAAAGAACAACAAACATACAAATATAATTGTCTCTTTCTCACTAATTAAATGAAGAGAGATAAGAAGGAAAGACACATTGTATACGATTTAATGAATGCTTTAAATTATGTTATTAATCATTTTTTCAAAATTAAATGCTCAAAATTTAGAGTAAATTCGTGCCATTAAAGCCATTTAACCTAATAAAAACATTTTTTCTAGCAGTTATTTACGGTAACACGAGTTGACAGCATGGCTGCATTCGGGTATCATGGTATGGTAAAGGTTAAAGCAGCTCAATTTAAGTTTTACATCATGGTATTAATACATTAGTATTAATTAAGTTAAGTGGTTAATCTTCACCACCTTGTGATACCACAAAGTGCCCCAGATTAATGTATAAATTATGTCACCTTCCAATAAAACCACAAACTCAACATTAGTATGCAAGGTCTCCAGTCAACCTTACATGTGGTCAAACAGAATATTTTTCATTAATCTGTTTCAATATAATATCTATATGATTAAGAATGATTCTACAATATAAATATTTTAATATGAAAGGTACATTTGAACTATGTCAGTTCAACACAGAAATTTGAAGAACTTATTTTTTATATTAATTGTTGGACTGAGCAATTTCTTATATAGATTTCTAACTAGTCGACGATATACAGAGAAAATTATATTTACTTGTCACTTCAGGTAACGGGTTTTCCGCCGTTCTCTTTCCGCAAACAACGATGCTAACCTCTGGTAGTTGTTCCTGGAAAATTAAAATATTGTTTTTATTAAATATATCGATCCATGAATGCAGTGAGTTTTAAATGTGACAAACCCTGTGGAATCTTTCACTTTCGCTCTACAAATAAATATACATATTTTATTTCAGACATATGGACTACAATACAAAATATAAATCAAAAGGACAAATTCAACAACATAATACATACATTTCTTCTTTTATTATTAAGTTTAAAAATCAAAATTAATTAAGAAATATTCTTTAAAATATGTTAGTCCCTAGAATTGGCTTTTTGTTGGTAATTTATACATCTATGAATAAAGAATGAAAATTATTCAAATAATCTAAAAATTCATAAAATGAAATTCATAATATTAAATTCATATATATTCAAGAAACGGAGTAATCATATTTATATAAAAAGCATTATTAGTGTATACCTATTTCAAAATTTTTTTAATTTACACAATTTTAAAATTTTCAACTAATTAATCAAGTGTGGAAATTTACAACGTGTGGAGAGTTTTCTGGTGGTTGATTTTGATTTTGCTCTATATGTGATATAATATTACTTGCCACATTTTATACATTTTCATTGAAATTGTCAAAAGCATAAAGACACATTTTCTTTCAGCTACATATTTCAACATATGGCAGCTGTTCTAAACTGACGTAAAAAAAAAGGCAAAATAATAATCCTTTTAATATCATAGGATTCAATTTGGGAGAAGAGAGAATTAGTAATGTTACTAAATGTGATGTCATAATTCCATTTTCTCAACTATTAAAAATGGCATTGTGATGTGACACGAGTTTAAAATAAAATTGGACCCAATAAGTTAAAAAATATATTGACTAAAGAAATAGTAACCAGGTCTAGAAAAGTTAAAATGTAATGGTCCTACTGTACGTTGTCCATTATATAAAGTGGTGTGCAGTAGATATTGAATTAGGTTATGCTGTTACCAATGATATTATACAATCATAAATAATATATGTACTACAATATATGTTGTACATAGGATTATAAACTTTCGTTTAACCAACGTCTATAGACAAAATGAATCCGTCATTTATACAACCCTACTATGTATTTATTTATAATTAATAGTGTTTTTAAGAACACAATTTTATTGTTTGAAAATCCTTCATGTACTAATTAAACGAAATAATTATTTTTATTAAAGGTTAACGTAGGAAAAGCCAATTGTTTTTTGTTTTTCCCAAATCAAAAACAAATTCATGCACCAAATGCACCTCGAACGACCATGAAACCAACACATTAAAAACAGTAAGATAGTAAAAGAGGAAGTAGACACTTCAATGATTTGCACCCAGTTGTAAGCCATTCTAATGTTATTCTGTTAAAAAATAGCATAAGTAACGACTCCATACAAAACGGATCAACCGAAAAGAATTTGCAATTCAGTAAATAGTCAATTGTATGACTCAAGTAATTCACTTGTAAATAATGTATCCGTTCATGTCCATATAATTTAATTCATATTTGTTTCCCAGAATTTTTAGTAATGCACAGCTTTTTTGCTTGTATGCACTGCACGCCCCTGATTATACATGATTTGAAATTTAATGTTTACTTATTTAAAAAAATGCACAAAATGGGGTGTTATATATTGTATGGCAAGGCAAGGGCAAATAAAATTGCTGGATAAAATCAAGTTAGTCCGATTTTCAAACACTTTGGCAGCTCAGTTTGAAAATGGTCAGAATTTTCATGTGACTTTAGAAAATGAAATAATAGTAACATACCTTCAAGATGGCAACCGACTGTGCATGTGTTACTCCCTTCATGGTGTGACCATTAATAGATATCACTTTATCCCCTTTGCGTAGTCTTCCATCTCTTTCGGCGGCACTACCTTGTAGCACTTTGTGAATCTGTAACAATTAAATATTTACATCAATTTTATTTATTTATTTGAAAATATTCAATACTACAATGTATTTCATCTGATCCCTGTATAAGAAATAACTGAAGCAGCCATATTGTGCTTATATTACACTGTAAACTATTAAACTAGGTATAATGAGTGTATAAATAGTTTTTTTTTTAAATTGTAACAATTACAAAAATATATATTTAAGAATACGGTTCATTTTGACCTGACAAAGAACGGACAATCTGAAACCGGTCAGTGTAAAAGTATAAAAATCACTGATTACATACAAAAAATATTCTCTATTACAAGGACAAAAGAAATTGTATCAACCATATAAATTTCTTCTCATATCATTGTAGAATTTACGTTTTTTCTATTTAATGTATCCAATATCTAATAGATTATTATATATGTTGTATTTATGCAGTCAGTAGAAATGGATATTTTACTCACAAATCACTAATTAAATTCAGAATTGGACATAGTTATATACAAAGAGCACACCCACATTTTTTTTTGAGTTAGCACTGAATTCCTAGTAGCCAAAACACCAGTTTATATCTGTTATGCATAAATGTTACTCCTACAACTATTATTAAATGTGCAAAGTTCACTGGAAGATACCAACATTATTTTTTTACAATGATTTATTTGCATAAAGCTACAAAGATTAATTTTTATTTTTTGAAGGATTGAATGTTTATATTCTAATAAAATGTGAGTCAGTATTTTTACTTCAAACATTAAAAAAACTGCACTAGAATAAGAAATGTCTATCTTTTGTGGGTTTGTTATTTTTGTAGAATAATTTTTTTATGTCGTTACAATATGAGTTCGATATTTTATTAATCATAATTAACTGACCCTAGTGAATGTATATACTACTCTAAATGAGCAGACTACCCCTGTTTGATTCGCGCCACATTACAAAATTGTTCGTAGAAAATTGATTTCTTAGGGCGGGTTAAAATATTAATTATGTCCATGCAACAAATCACTTATCTTCAATTTTTTTTAAATATCACATACCTGTACACGTTGCCTTCGATTTACGCGATAGATACGTTTCAGGAAATTCAGCATAAAGCGAAACCACGTAAATCGAGGCGTGTAACGCATACAAAAAATGGAAGACAAGTTCCGGAAAATTAAAATCCGCGTAAATCGAGACTTAAAATTAATATAAAGGAGATAGGTTCCAAAAAACCGCGTAAAACGAGTACATACCATAGACGAATGTATATCAACATAAGAAAGAGAACAATATTTTGATAAGATTTGTAGCTTTATTAATTCGAAATAAATTTACAATACGTACCTACATAATTTAAAACAGAATTGTAATTTAATTATTCCTCCTCCTCGCTGCTATATTCTAATGAAACCATTTTTTTCTTTCGGGTTGGCCCAAAATCACCACAATCATTAGATTCATATCCAACAGCAGGTTCTTCTGTATTAATCCTGATGAAGTGGGGGTAAGCCGTTGATACATGCGTTGTGAGTTTTATGGCGCGAACGTGTAGTGTAGTGCAGTCACATGTTGACAAAAAGCGGTCAGAATAGCCAGAGCGCGCCCCGACACAACACAATAGTATGCACATCCGCCAAACACGACAGAACACGCCACGACACGTAACGCAATTCCGCCTTCGCGCATTGCATTTGTGACACGTGTCGCCAAATGCGTACATTTGATTTTGATTAAAGCTGATTTTTTTAAAACGCGTAAAACTGATACCGCGTAAATCGAGGGATAAGTGTATTATCATATAAGGCTATACAATTTACGCGTTTCAAATGATAATGATAATTAAGGCTTTTACAGATATTACTCCCTCACCAGACGTACGAAAATATTCAATTTCGTCAGTGTAATGTGGGTACTTGATGTACATTACATTAGTGATGAGATAGACCGTGATTGTGACTGTGATTGGTGTTCAATCGTAACGATGATTGGTATGTGTTATTTTACTATCGGGGGGGGTTAGGTTCTAGTGATTGCTCGCCGAATTACGAATAATTACAGTTACCAATCATCGATATAACCGAGCACTCATCGCGGTTATCTCATCACTAACATAGATGTAGTGATGATACACCACCTCTATACTCAAAAATATAGATAACACCATTCAGCAGGCTCAATTTAGCAGGAAAAAAACTGTTAACCTCAGGAGGTTTTTAATGTGTAAATACTTTAATATTTATTCTACATAAGGGCCAAAAGCGTTATGCAGAATATATTTTCTGCTCGTTTCCTAAATAAAAACCTTCACGGTATGTAACATCAAAAAAAAAAACTAAATTTTTAATAAAATAACAAATAGATTTTGAACAAACGTTAAACTAAATAATATAATAAATACAATTATATGAATTGACTAAAAAAAAATTACTAATAGGCAAGCTAAAATTTATTGATGACACACGTTTCCAAAAGGAGTAAATACATATGTTGTTCGAAGGATTTTTTAAAAAAATTCTTACAATTTCTAGTAATGCCAAAGGCATGGATGAATAACTATTGTGGGTTTTTATAGCTACCGCGCGTTTAAGTCTAATAATGAAAATGTGTTTATAGGAAAATAAATTAAAACGGTTTCATTTTCGTTTGGTAAATAATATTATGTACATACCTACATTATTTTAAACAGCGTCGTTTATTGTAGTCATACAGGGTGGAAGAAAATATAGACGAATATGATACATATAGGTAATAATTATCGCCATACAAAAAATATATAAATTGAGTTTTTCATAAATATTTGACATGTCATGCCCTTGGAACAACAAAGTATCATCTGACATCAAATTGAGATATTGAGCTTCAAAGTTTTTAATATTATTCTTTTCGTTTCTTCCTCGGATCGTCGCCCATGAAGTGAAATTTTTGCAAAAATGTCAGTGTATAATCTAGAGCAGTAAAATAAACTAGTTTCCTGATTTCTGACAAGAATAATATAACTCGTACATTTTAATTAATTTTTAGATTTTTTTTTTACTTTTTGAATTTTTTTTTATTAATTATTCAAATAAAATACAACGTTGTTTACTTCACACAATACTTCAATTAAATATTATCTGGAACGTTTTCGGCGCTTACTGCGTCATCGTCAGTAATAAACTAAAACTTAAACTAGAAGATAGACTATTGACTACATTGGGGGGAGGATTTGGTGAAAAGTGAAAGTGATTGTGGGCGGGGCTAATATGGACAGGAGAGACATGTCTAATTTTCTCCCCTTTCTGCATATATGTAGTACTTCTACGTTATCATGGGATGCCATCTCTGAGTTTATGCTGAAGTTCTTTATCCCCCTTAAGGTGTTCTTCTATTCGTGTGTGTATTTTCCTTCCAGTTTGTCCAATATAAAATGACTGACAGTTCTTACAATGAATATTGTATACTCCACTATTATCCAGCGGATCTATTCTAGTTGTATTTAATACATATTTTCTAAAGCTATTGTTGGTATAAAAGGTTGGTTTTGGAATAAAGTTAATTACAGTGGACTTCCACAAAGTTAATTACGAAATATTCATACATTTTATTAGTATTAAAATCAATAATTTTTGTTCTATGCCTATAATATTATAAGTGCTTCTAAAATATGTACAACTTTGTTATCTTGTTTTCTAAACTACTTACTAGGAAATTTTACATGTTTGTAACATAGTTTTAAAGAGAAAATTACAGTCAGAATTTTGACACAGAAATGTCAATTTGGACCAAAATACATCGTTTGATCCAAAGTCGCATGTACATATATTAACGTTATTTTTTTAAATATTCATTAAGGAATTTATTTTTGAGATTTACCAAAGTACGGATAACTGAGAGAAGTTATGAAAATTTAAAATAACGGTAATTTTATAATAATTAATAACAATTGAAAGAATAATAAATATTTATGATTGTGAATAAATAAAAACTGACGTCAATCTTTTAGTCCAAGGTTTCCTTTTAAGGCGGGGTGATGTGACCAGGTGTGCAGTTTTCTCAATGTCGATATTGTCATCCCGACCGCACTGACCGTCCAACGCGGCGAAAGTGAAGTAAGGTGCGGGACGGACTAATTTTTTTTTCACAGCGAAAGTATGAATCGAATTGCGTTGAATTCCGCGCGCGGCGCCCGTGCTTTTCAGACAAAGTATATTTCTTCTTTGTCGAAGAACAAGTACACGGACCGGGCAAAAGGACGACATTTCAAAACGTCTGTTGTGCCATTCTTATTTGTGCCTTGGATACCTTAACCTTTACCATACCATGCTAAAAATACCCCACGCGGCCACGCTGCCAACTCGTGTTACTGCAAGAAATTTGAGTTTTTTTAACACTTTAAATGGGAATAAAATGCTTTTACGAGCTTAAATAACTTTAAAATAGTTAATGTCATAGTTACTATACATATAATAAGAAATGATAAATATAATAAGTGGTATTTTTAACGCAGATAGCATGAAATTCATCAATTTTAATATAGCATTGAATTAAAAAAAGATTATTTTTATTATGATTCGCTTTACATAATTGGTTTTCCACTAGTCATTCCTAAGCTAATATTTTCTTTATGATTATTTAAAATATGAATTTTATGTTGCATGCATTTGGTTTGGGAAGGGTTAAGAAAACAGAACTAACTTGTCGGTCTCCCGGAACGGTATTCCAACACCGGACGGCTTGATCACCAGGCGAGCGTTTAGCACGTATTATATAAATATTTAGGTATTTGATAAAGCCAAAAGACTATTTACGAATAGTTTATTATTTATTGTAATAGATTTAATTTGTGTATAAAGAATCTGAAGAAATGTTTTCATTAATTGATTATTAAATGAGGTATAATTTTCAATGGTCTATTTTGACTACGATCACCGTACCGTTGCACTGGCAAGCGTAACAATTAGAAATGCTCGGCAAAACATCGATTTAACATTATTATGTAACAGTTAACGTGCAATCCCCAGCTAGCAGAGCCGCGACATGTCTGGAGAGTATTCCATACAAATCAAGACAATGTATGACATTTCGAAACTCGAAGCTGAATTCAGATTCAAAAATCCATAATGCATCTATGAGAAGGTTTTTCAGTAAAAAAAAAAGGTCAGGTTCAACATAGGGTTATATTAATTAAGTATTTAACATAAGGTAGATAAATATTTCTAATACTAATATGTAGCTTTCATAATCATTCGTTTTTTCAATCCCACGAGCCATGTAGGTATCCGATAAACCAAATTCTTAAAATGTCACAGACGAAAATCTCAAAACACGAGGGAGATGTACTTAACATGACGGGAGGTCAGCGTAGAAACAATAATTGTATGGAAAACCCCGCGCTGTATACTTCAACTCCTGAAAACTCAAGCAATATCAAATTACGATCCATTTTACGTTTTTTTTAACTAGCTACTTAATCTAAATTAAAACGTAATCTAATGTAAAAAATATACACCTACATTACTCGATGTGTACTTAAATATAAACCACTCTAAAAAAAACTATTAAAATCCACTAAAATAATATAACTACATTAAACTAAGCAAACTTTAAAACTAAGCAAAGCACAACTTTGGCGGGCCAAATCAAGTATACCTAGTCATATACGAGTAGTCAAAAAATGATACCGCAGCATGTGACACGATTGTTTGTTAGAAAGAAAATAAAAAAAATTCCGTAAATTCAAATTAAGATTTTATATAAATATGTGATTCCGTCTTTACTGTAGAATTGATTTTACGCCAGCATAAAAAACGAATATAACAGTTAGATAGACGTTTGTACCAATTAACATTTCTACACAGCATAAAACAGATAATTTATGATAATGGAGACGGCGGTGATACCTCCTAATGCTGCCCGTGTATTTAAAATTCAATAAATTCGCTGTTTTATATTTGATCTTCGATTGTTGACATCATTTCGTGGGCGAAGCCATCCTGTTGCGTAATGGCATAGATGCCGGAAGAAACAGGATTCGGAAGGAAGTTCCACTCACCACAATCCCGTTCTCCTAGCACCTCCAATGTGGACTGTAACTTACAGTTTTGACACTATCTCCGTTCAGGGTCTTGATTGATTCAGATTGCAATAGATGGTCACGTAGACACACTTCTCACTCTATTTTATACTGCGAAATCTTCTGTAACCGTACCGGTTCAGGGTCGCCGATTGACTGGCCCGGTGGCTGGTGAGGAAGGGGGGGGGAGGTGGAAGGCACAGTACATCATCTTCGCTCAAGCACAAAT
This sequence comes from Eubasilissa splendida, assembly GCA_031772225.1. Classification (NCBI taxonomy): domain Eukaryota; kingdom Metazoa; phylum Arthropoda; class Insecta; order Trichoptera; family Phryganeidae; genus Eubasilissa; species Eubasilissa splendida. The sequence goes on along the minus strand of CM062848.1, from coordinate 17,408,397 downwards.
ATGTCCCAAACATATCCATACTAAGAAATGTACAAATCTAATGAAATCAAAGAAATCGACAAGATTGGTCCAAATTTGGTCCACCGCCATTTTCATAACGCATAGGTAGAGGGTAGTAGGTAGGAATGTATAACGTGTGACGTAGCTCTGTGAAAGGTAACTTTCGTAGTTTGCCACGATGTGCTTGCATAATTATCTATTATGCTTAATTTATCTGAAATCTTTACGGAAGAAGTACCCACGTGTTGACGAAAATATAAATGAGTAAAATATTTATATATGTTATGGAATTTATATACACAGTGAACAAACGTAGATGGAATAGCGAAACCAGAGACAGCGAAAATAAATAGAAGCAAGATGGCTAAAAGATTATAGACATTTGATATTAAACAGGGTTCAAAAATACGATCAAAGAGTGCATAGTTTGAATGTTGGAATTTAATCTGGTGTAGTTCATTCGCACAATAAAAACATAATCGAACGTCGCTCAGTCCTGCGGGTGTCCAGTGTGATATTGAGCGTGTCCGAGGTATGGCATTTTTATCCCAAAAGAATCTACAACAACAATCCAAGAGACAACGGTTACGTTCATTTTAAAATTTGATGGACGCTTTCTTAAAACAATTCATTCCGCTATCAAAACAATGACTGAACAAAATAATTATTCTGACGCGAAGTTGGTGTCGGTGTGCAGGCCTGAGTGGAGCCGCAGTGAAACCGGTGCTATGAGACCTGTCTCACCCTATCAAATGTCAATCGGTGATCTCGAAATTATCTTCCGATTAAATTTGCAACAGGTTTACGCAGTCTCAACAAAATGTCAGACACTCGATACTTTTCTTCCGTGTACGCGCAACTTTATATCTTATAATCTAAACTAAATGTTGTGTCACAAGCGTCACAGTTAAAAGTCTTTTTCGGCGTCACTTCCTCATATTAAAAAGTGAATACTTAAAGACAAACAATAATTATAATTTCCATGTATAATACGAGTATGACAATGTGCGAAACTACTTCGAACAAACCAAGTTTTATTTTGAAATAAATCGAAACTTTGGACCACAATAGTTAAACTAATTCCTTTCGACTATTCAAAACAAGATTAATTAACAAAACAAAGAAAATTATCATTTTTTTCTTCCGGAAAATTAATTGGAAATAAATAAATTTGTAATAAAAAATTATCTGAACTATTTTTGGATTTCAACAAAAAAAAAACGGTGATAAACGAATGGATTTCGATAGGTTTTATGTCAGATATACGTGTAAAAAGGTAACATTGTCAGATATACGTGTAAAAAGGTAACATTGTCAGATATACGTGTAAAAGGGTAACATTGTCAGATATACGTGTAAAAAGGTAACATTGTCAGATATACGTGTAAAAAGGTAACATTGTCAGATATACGTATAAAAAGGTAACATTGTCAGATATACGTGTAAAAAGGTAACATTGTCAGATATACGTGTAAAAAGGTAACATTGTCAGATATACGTGTAAAAAGGTAATATTGTCAGATATACGTGCAAAAAGGTTTTTAGAAATAACCTGATTATTGTATTAGGTATACATATTCCGTAGGTATAATAATAATTATTATTATTATTTATTTATTTGATTCTTAGTTCAGTGTGTTATATTATAATCGGATAAACATTTGAACAAAGTAAGACATATATTTCGGTACCCTGCCTGCTACACTAGTATTTTACTGTATTATAGCAGACAGTGTTCTTCCGGTAAAGTGCAATGATCAACGTACAAAATTATATATATAAAGAGTTAAACAAGATGTCATTAGATTAGGTAAATACTTTGTAAAACTTCACGTAAATGCATTGTTCAATGTATAAGATATAATATATGGTATATGTAAAGAGTAAAGCAAGATACAATTAAATAACATATAATTAAAAGGCAAAACTTAAAGTAAGTCCAATGTTCAATGTAGAAAAAAAAAAATATATTTATATATAAAGAGTAGAACAAGATACAATTAGATAACATATAAAAAAGGTATACAAGACGCAATTAGGTAATTCAATATACTGTTGTAGCAGTTTTAATCTTAAGTTTGGACCTTTACAAATGGTGTAGGTATCTTATCTACCTACACCGTATGTATTTAAAACATGTAAAAAAAAAAAACTTTAATATTTTTATCTTACCATTTTCTATCTTCCCACAAACCTTCCAAAAAAGATCGACGATCATTCCCGAATAGATATGAAACGCCAAAAATTCTAAACAATTTTAATAAATCAATAATCTAATAAATATAAGAAGAATGAAAAATATCACAGTTGCTCTGCATGTGGGCGGTGTGTTAAAATTCTCACTGAATTAACATATTTCTTGTTTGTAATATTGCACCAAGGTGTATGGAGAAAAACCAATGATGGGCATAAAAAGATTTAAAAAATGATGTGCTCCGAGTTCAAATTGTCCTACGAGACCAGTTTTGGTAAACAGCGATAAAATGTGATCATTGTTACCCATGAAATGTTTTAAATTCACAATGGAATCGACACCGATCTCACCGATCGTCAGGTATACTACAAACGTCTTTAGAGATGAACATATCTGCCAGGTCGGTGAGAACTTTTGGATGCGACACAACATTCGACTGCAAAATATGGGAAGGCGATGCGGGTTGTGCATCATGACGCAATTAAACCAGAATCATCCTCTCACGTACGTGTTCGACTTGTAAATCTTCTGCAATCGTTATGTAAATAAATTCTACACCAGTGTTGTATACGCGGTGCTGATAGTTTTCACGAATCAAGGAATGTTAATACGTGACTTGTGCTGGGATTTATAAAATGAAAAATTTGGTATTCCTAAACAGTCAAAGAATTGTATAATGCGAAATGCGTTAAAAATATTTTTTTATTTTTTTTATGAAAACACAATATCAGTACATTGTTATGTGATATTTTTAATACAAATTAAATGTATTAATTACAAAAAAGACTACAGAATACATACACAGGATGGCCCATAAAAAGTGAGAACATCTCGTAACACACGAGTTATTTCAAAACATAATATAATTCTCAATGCAATTTTTTTTGCACAATATTTAGCTAATCAGAAATCATCAAAACACCCCATATTGCATAATCTACTGGGTTTAATTCTGGGCTACTTGGTGAAATTAACATTCTCACGCTGAAGAAAGTTGATTGTATTTCTGGTTGTGTGAGATGGAGCTCCGTCCTGCTGTAATGTCTAGTTATACTCCAGGCTTTGTTTTGAAATTCTTTGATCATTTTCCTAGCACCCCAACGTATTTCAATTCGCAAATTTTTGATCAGAATACTGTCGTCTACAGTGATTTTTGTCATTCTGGGCAACAATTTGAAAAAAAAAAACAAATTTAAACAATGGGATAATTAATAATCAAAGATGGCGACCGGAAATTGATGAAATAAAACGTAATATAGGTAAATAGGTAAATAAGTAAATTAGTAAACTATTTAAGCTATTGTTAAACTAATTTTGATGTAATTATATCACATTTTACGAAATGTTCTCACTTTTTTTGGGTCACCTGTATGTACAAAAATTTGTCGTAAGCGTAATAATTGATTGATATACCGGAATTGGTTAACGTATTTCCCCGGATAGGAAAAGATCCAGGTTCGAATCCCAGTAGCAACTAAAATATTTTTTCGATAAATAAAGTTTTCCTTTATATTTATCTATCTATCTATGGGTGATTCATTTAATTTGTATTAAGATATTTTTAATTTTGTATACAAGTATAATTCGATAATCCCCAATAATTCAACTAATAACATGTAATGGAAAAATGATAAATTAAACTGATTTTCACCTGTAGAAAAGGCTAAAAGGAAGAAGCAAGACTACTAATTGAATTTTTTTTTAAATATCTTCAAACGCACCTACAAACACAATAACAAATAACGACCGTCATTAATCGATGGGATAAATAGTGCGCGGGCGATCATTTATATTAATTTATTGACTTGAGAAAAATAAAACACCGATATTAAACAGTGATGTTTTAGAACGATATGTCGTGTAGGTAGGCACTAGATATTTTGTTTCGTTGACAAATACCCAAAAATTTTATTTTAGACTTATTAACATCATTTCCGACTGGCCTGAACATTGAATAAACTTGGCAATTTGTAAATGGATACCATTTGTGTAATTCGAGTGTGAATATGATTGATGTCTTTATTTAAGAAAAAAATATATTAACTTTCATCAAAACTATTTTCGATCAAATTAGTTGTGCCACAAAAAGAAAGAACTTAGAATAATGAGAAAAGAGATAGATAGTCGTAATTTTGATTAAAATACGGTGGTGATATTCGATTGGTCGAGCGTGTTATTAAAATAATGGATTTTTCATTAATTATTTTGAGGCCGAATGAATCTTGCCAAAACGGGATAACCAATGCATGCATTTCACACAAATCGCCATACATTTATTCAAATCGAATAACGGCCGGCGACCCGAAAGGCGACCGAGTAACGGCCGCGAGTAACGAAGCGAGATTACCGCTCCCGACTGCGGACGTTTCGGTAACGTAATTGGATCGTACGAATAATCTCGTATTGTAAAACGCAAAAAATATAATTGACCCGAATGTAATCTTGCGCACTATAAATGTTAAGAGCTTCAATAAGATATATTATGATTAAAAAATGAGAAAATATGCGCGCGCACGGTGAACAAGTTTCATGTCGAGTTCGGTGTAGCAGACCGCTGTTCCACTGTTCGCGACGTGAGCCTGCCCCCCTGTCACGACACGTAGAGAACAATCATCGAAAACACCCGAAATGATTAGTTACTCAATATCATTTAAAACAAATTAGAAAGATATACAGAAAAACCTTTGCATTGAAAATATACTCGGTTACCACCAGGAAAATTCTCTTGGAAAGAGAATTCAAATAAACCATTAAAATTTACCATCTTTATCTAAAATTTTAATGGTTAACGTGGCGTCCCGGCAAGAGAAAGTTCCGGGTTCGTATCCTGGTGGTAATCAAATACTTTATAGATAAATAGGTGTTTCTACTTGATTCATCTAATATGTTTTAAATATCGTTCTAAAATTGCGACTTCACGATAAAATGTGTTTTCATTAAAATATATAGAGAGTAACAGACCTAGTCTACAATATTTTATGGCTAAATTACGAGTCGAAAATGTTTAAGGAGTATGTATACATTCCGTACCATTACGGAAAACATTCATATAAAACGAAATTGACCCATTATTATTATAATATATATTATTGCTCCAGGCCCTAAATCATGTAACAAAAAATATTCTGGCTGTTCGAAGTTCGATGACCTTTTTTATACTCAACATGTGATTCTGAATCTATAAAATATTTTAATTAATCGAATTAATCGCACAATTTTACTCATATTTTAATATGTAATTTACACCTGAAATATCGTGTACTAGTATATAGTAATACTATTTTTAAATATTGACAAAGGATCGAAAAAGCTTTGAAACATTAAATAAAAATTTGAAACAATTATAACTATTATAGAAGGTCATTGTGTCACTGTGTATCTGTAGAAATGTTGGCAATAGTTCATGACAGAAAAAACACAAAAATAAAACCGAAATTTATACAATTTTCGATACAACTTCAGTATCATTTCATGGAGGGTAGAATGGAACAAAGATATTATTCAAATGCATAAATAAATATAGTTAAAAATGTACGGGATGAAAGATATACCTTGAAAGCATACATAAATAGGTAGCTACATATGTTGGATGAATAAACAAAACCAAAACATGTACTTGAAATATGTAAATATAAAAGAACTCACGGTGACTTGTTTCGCCTCACAATCAGCTCCACCAGCCAGGGTCACTCCAACTCCTCCGGAGGCACCACGTGACAATCTCACTTCGCACCAATTGTCTTGTTCGTCCTCACTAACACCACAAGAGCTAACCTCGTAACTCTCGTACTCATATTTCTTACTTTCGATAGGATACACTTCAGCTGTACTTTCCTCGAAGTTAGCGTGTGAAATTACATTACGGGCCACTTGGATATTATTTTTAGGCGGGCCATTTTCCACGGTTCGGTTGACTTTTGCCGGCTCCGGGGTGGATTTCGCATAAATATCATTAGATCTGCGATTGAAATTAACATCGTTTGCTTTCCTGCTGCTGAGTGAGGAACCATTGGTATACTTGGGTTGGCTCTGATTCAAATCTGCCTTCGCGAGTGTGACAGACCCAAAATCACAATCCGACTCCGTGTCACTGTACGTGCTGTCTGTTTCGTTCATCGGGCTTTTATCCTCTACGACTGTAGAGTATGCCACCTTCAGAATGGAATTGGCAAGTCCTCCGTCGGACCTGGCTTTAGAATATTGACTTTCCACGCGCTTCGTCTTCTTTTCGTCATCTGTGCTCTCGACGTCAGAAAATTTCCGTTCGATCAACGGTGAACCAAATTTATTGTCTTTGCCACTTCTGCATTTCGCGGAGGCCAGAATGTTCTTCCTGTTGATCGCCTCTATACTTCGCGGCTTCAGAACTCGGTGGCTGCCGGTATCGGTGCTTCCAGCGGAGCTGCAACTGGCTTGTGAACCGGAAGTCAGCGTGGAACTATTGGACGATCCTGCGGAAGTACTGGTATCTGAAGAAAGAGATCTACAGACGTTATTTTTATCGTTTTCCGGTTGGTACATCGCATGGTGCAGACCGTAATCAAATAAACCACTTGCTTTAGATATCTTTTTCTCGTTTTTTTGTGATAAGGTGCAATGACTAGAACAATCCGATTCTGTGTTGTCCACAGTATTTAACGAAGGAGTAGGCGACGAAACCGTGGAAAGGTAACTCGAATCATCACTATCAGCCGTTTCAGGGAAATTCTTTAGCATCCTGAATGTTGGGCTTTCAACAGCGTCGCTAAATATCAGCTCTGGGTACTTTGATTTCGACAGGTGAGAGTTCAGAGAACCCGGTAATGACGGTGCCTTGAAAGACGGAGGCAAAGTTTGCATTTTTTCTGCAAACTCTCTATGATCGTAAGGTCGTCTAATATCTAAGGAAGTCCTAGGAGGTTTGATAGGAACTGGCCCTTTCAAATCCATCGATTTATTAATATGTTTTGTACTCAAACTATCCGAGTTTTCGGTATATTTAGGTAAATCTAAAGTTCTCGAAGTCTTGGGTCCATAAACTTGAAGAGATTTTCGCTTGAAAGCTGGTGAGTATTTGGGAATGGTATTTATTATTGGTTGACTATCCCAAAGGGAGATCAACGATGCCGACGCGGTTACAGCCGCCCTCGCGGAGTCGGGCCGGAGAGTCAAGCACTTGTCTTCCTCGACTCTCGATGAACTCGATATCTTTAAAGAGTCCCGACTCTTAATTTCAGGTAAGTTCGCCACTCGCGGGGACTCCGGAATCACCAAGCCTCTCAATTTACTCATCGACTTCCTGCGTTGCTCTATCAGGTGATCTAGAGTGGATTTATGTGAATTGTTTTTTTCAGTGTCAGACTTTGCCGGAGTAGCGTTGAGGGCTATATTTAACAGGGCGATTGGACTAAGTTTAGCCTCAGGAACTTGTGTCGGTTTGGTTATTGGAGCGTAATCTCTTACGTACGTATCCGATACGTACGATTCAGATAACGGTCGTTCAAGTTCGATTTTCTTCGGCAAGGTGTGCCATTCCTTACAATCGTAGGTTTTGGAAACAGGTTCAGCCTGGACAGAATATGACCGGTTGAGAGACGCGTAATGTGATGTGGCGATGTTATTATTACTAATGGAGTGTCTTTTCTCCGTCATTGCACTGACACTACCGGTGAACGAATTTGGTTCAGGGGGCACTGTCTTGTTTACGGAAAACATCGCGATTTTATCCTTCACGCTTCCTTCGCTCTTGGCGTCTTTGCCTCTTCCGTAAGATTTTTCTGATGTTTTGATCATTCGTCTCGGAGACTCGTGAATGGAGCGGGAATCGTGGACCGATCGGTTGCCGTGTTCGAACCTTTTGGTATCCTTGGGGTTAGGGGTGTTCGTCTTGCTGGATATCGGGGCGACGGTAATGGGGGCCTCTCGATGAAAGTGCGCAAGGAGGGGGACAGACGGGGGAAGGTCGTCGTGGTGGACCAATGGATTTTCCCGGCCGTCCGGAGGAGGTCGGGGTCCCCTCGAAACTCCACCGCATTCCTCAGATTCTGAAAAGAATACTCATATTTAATACAACAAAAAAATGAAACAATAATAAGTCTAAAAGTCCGATTAAAAATAACTTTAATTTTAGAAATATAGAAGAATTTATATATAATAAAAAAAACATTTTTAAAAATGCGACTCAAAATAAATAAACCAATGAAGAATACGCTAAAGAAAATATGTAAACGTTATATATTCCACAAATTATATGGATGAATCAATATTTTTCAGTTGACTAGAAAGAGTCGGAAGAATCATGAAAATTTAAAAAAAAATGTCGAATTCCTTCTAACTAAACAATCTCGTGAGGTTGGTACCCTGGGCTACTTTACCGTTGAGATGTCAAGGATAATCCACCACTATATTTTAAGGATTTGTGGATATATTATCATGGAGAAGATTTATTTTAATATTGTAAAACTAAAAGCACGAACGTGGTTTATCGGCTATACAAATAATCCACAGTCAAATACAAGAACAATCGATGCAAAAACTTGTTTTGTTTGTGTATATAAAATTCACATTTCGATTCCGTTATTTTAGGGTGGTGGAACTTGCTGCATTAATAAAAATATATTTATAGCAAATATTATTTTTATGAGCTCTCAGAATAGAGGTTGGCAGTCGTGTTACTCGACCTGGCGCGGCTGCGGTGAGGGAGACCGAGAGAAGGGGCGGTAGGAAACAGTTAAATCATGTAAAAAGTACACGTCATTTCCTCACTCTTTTACTGAGCCACACCGCATTTTATACGATTTTATTTTTTGCATTTAATTTAATTTTCTCCTCTTTTTTATAATCACATGTAACGAATATAATTTATTACATAAACCCAGTATTACGAGTAGTTAGTATACCTAAGATTTTATATATATGTGTGGGTTTATAGATTTTCTGTCAGAAGAAGTGCGAGGGAAAATTAAGAATGCATTTGTATTGTGACAAGTTCTAACTTGACAAAATATGGAAAAACCGCGGTATTGCCAAGACAAGTACAGTCTCTGCTGCATTCTATATTTTTATATGGTGTGGAATCATGGACCCTGAAGACAGATGTGATGCTGGAGACACATGTTGCGCATACCGTGGACTGGTATACATCTGGTGACACCTCTAAGTCTGCAGAATGTCGAGAAAAGTGGCACACAAAGAACACGATCCTCAGTAATGAGGTACCGACGTGGATGACGATATGTGCCAGAAGTTTAGTAATTAGTTTAAATTGACTAATTGTGATATATTAATAATTTGATCTATATGGTAATTAACTCTCGGATTTTCAGATGATTATGTAAAAAAAATTAATCATTTAAAAAAAATCAGACTTCGAATACGTCACAATAACTTTTAATGTAGAACATCGTTGATCGACATTGAGAAAATTAAAATACAATGTACTATTTGCTACATTATATAACTACATATACACACGGTTGCAAACTTTTAAACTATCTTAATTAAAAGCTGAATAAAAAAGACTTAATTTATACAGAAATTGATAAACGATAAGATTATACCAATGTATATAATATTATTGTACTTTGGATGGTTTTTAAAATAAATTTCCCGTAATTTGTTGACGGATAATTTCTAGTAATTTAATAAAAGTGAAGCGCTACATGCAATATTAATGAAAAACTTTTCACTTTTCTGAATTGAATTTATGACAAATGCACCAAAGTTTAAAACTGTACATTTCGACACAGGTCAAATCCTGCGAGATTAATAAATTCAAATGATTGTGCAACCTTTCTTAAAACATATTAATCAAAAGAAAACGAAACATAAATCAAAATCGGACGTACCTACGTAGATCTCTTTAAAGGTCATTTTACACACTTAGAAATGTACCAAGAAAACACACGCAGAAATCATTTAATGATTCTTTATATTGAACGCATGATTTAACGCTTAAGCAAAATAAATCAATCGAACGGATAAAATTGCCAGGTACCCAAATTTCTTGGAAATACTAACAGCTGCTATTCACCTGCCCGCCAATTCGAAACGGATATTCGCCTCTTACTGAAACAACACAACCTGAAAATATACACTTTTGAAAGAAACCTCTGTTACGCTTTCACATATTTATGAGATAAGACCTTCCATTCATCGCTGGACTTACACACACGTCCAGAAGAAAAACTAACGCTCAATTTGAAAGATAAAAAATGCAATTCTATTTCACTTACACATACACGGAGTAAAGTAAAAATATAGTTCAGATATTTAAATATAATACAAACAAAAAATATGTGGGTGCGCACCTCAGAACAGCAACAAGTAAGAAATACTCAAACTATCAAAGTCTAAGAATCTGAAAAAAAAAAGAAGCAATTTGAGAGCTGTTTTAAACCGTATTTAGATGCTTTTTAGAACTTTACTTAAGCTACAATTGCGAAATAAAAACTCGAGGCGCAATAAACAAACCGCCTAATCCAATAAATTGATTATTTCTGCGGTTCTCAAACTCTGCGTCCGGGCTCCCTTCATGTCAATAACAACGCTCAACTAATCGCTTAAATTGGAATTGTGTTATCTTTGGCAGAAAATGCACATCTAACTATACCTAATGATATAGATAGCTTCATTCAAAATATATAGTACAGTTATAATTGAATTATAGTAAACAAAAAATGATCTTTTTTAAAATTCGCAAATGAATACTGATTTATGTGCATTTAATCCAATTGAAATCTTTCAGATAACTGTTTCAGGAAACTAAGTACCACGGGATTAAAGTAATTCAACATCTCTTTAACCCACACTTTGTGAAGTAATAACAAAAAACAAAACCGTGAAACCTAATAGATAAAAAAAAAACAAATTACTATTGTGAAAAGAACGAAAAAAAACTGGAACCCAATTCTCGAATTATTCAGGAGATTTAAGGTTTCGTAGCAAGGCACTGCAGACACCTAGAGAGGCATATTTAAATGAATTATTCCACAAAAATATTTCTTAATTCCAAGATGATTCAGGATTTGCCAGATTAAAAAATGATAATTCAGAATTTGGTACATAAAATAAAATAAACAATTGAGGAACAAATAACGTTTCCAAACCACTGGGAACGTTCGGGTGGTCTGAGAATTTTTAAACGTAAAAACCATAAATAATCGAAACGGCTTGGTCGAGAAACCAATCGTATCGGTGTCGGTTAAAATCTGTGTGAAGACCATGGCCAAGACACATCTTCCTCGTGTGCCAGTGTGAGTGCCGGTACGTCATCGATCCAGGTCGTAAGATAGGAAGCTGAAATTTCGCACGGTGGTTTACTTCAGAGATGGACACAATGTGAGAAGTGGTCCACCCCGGGAAAGGGGGTGTTCGAGCGGTTGTGGGGAACGGTCTGAGACACAAGTCTGAAGACCACACGCGGAATTATTAATTTACTTTTTCAATACTCTACTCATTATATCAAATGTAAAGTTATGATTCATATTCAGATATGTGTTTAACTCGTTTTCCTTTCGAGATAACATTGTTACGATGGATGACGATCTCTGAACGTTTGAGCGTGCACGTGCACGTGGACACGAACACGACAGAGTGCGGCGTCTCACGCCTCGGAGAGCGTGATAAATAAGACATTTTCATTGGAGATACGTAATAAAATACATCACAGATACGTAAGATACGGGTCGTCGATCTTATTTTATCGAGATTGGATTAATAGAAGCTTTGTAAAATGTGAAAAAAATTACACATTCAAAATGAAAATTGTATTGATTTATTTATTAGCCACTTTAATAAGACTATACCTCCAAGTGAACTGTGAACCTCACATACACACGATTTTATCTAAACATATTCACATACACAATACATTTATATGTTATGATCATGTTACAAGGATATTACGTCTTGCATTACGAATATACACAGTAAACTGGACCGATTTATATACATCTATGCATATACTGTATTACACAAATATTAAATAAACTAAAATTGGTATAGGTATATATTATATACGATGAGGAAGCTTCGAGACCAGAATACTTTTATTAAATTATCATAAAAAAAAAGAAATAATACTAAAAGAGGTTGTACCTACTTGAGAGTTTAGAATCGTTTAACTACAATAATATTATTTTTACACGTTTAGTGACTAAAATACCGAACGCTGAAACGCGATTTTCATTCTCAACCCTATTGAGGGGACTACTTTTTGAACTTGCATATTTATTTTTCTAGACAATTTTTTTATTTTTATTTATTTATTTATTCTGTTCTTAATATACGCACATATTATATACTATAAATATACAAAAAAGGCGAACAAGCTTCATAATGTAAGAGATGTTAACTGTCTCTTAACTAGACCTAAGTCTGCACTAAATGAGACAGGTTCATCCGTTGTCTATCATACAAATATGAAAACCATTATTATTATTTTCTTTTTTTTATCTAAACCAAAAATATTAGGAATGAATTAAACAGGGTTTTAAAAGAATTCTAATAACATAATAAATAAGTAAAATACACATCGTGCTAAACAGACAGAAATTTTTACTTGGTTAGATTGACCAGTCTACCGGTAACTTTGGTCGAGTAAATTTTAGCGCATTTATAACCCGATGCAAAACAGCACCATCTGCCTTGTTTCTGGTATAAACTATGCGATTTTATTGAGTATATTTATACATATATGCGCATGTATAGTCGGCGCCATCTGCAAGCTGCTACATTCAATTAATTCGCCTCAATAGCTCCATCATCTGCTCCGCGCGCGCGGATCTCTACACAAAACCATTCTTTCGGTGGAAATGTCACCGTGAAAAGTCACATTCGAGTTGCTGATAACTTCACGAGACGTAAATATCATCGCAGTCAGAAGAACGTTAGGAGATTATCCCGAGGGCGATTGCGAACAAAGTTGGATACCGAGCCATCCTCTGTCGTTTTGCTGATTCACACCGCTGAACTTCGAAACTCGTACGCGAGCTTGGAAAGGAAGGCGAGACATTTGTTATCACCGGCATTTCATGTTTTCATATAAAATGTCAATTTGTTTTGTTATTGAACGGAACGTCGCTCGCGGCGAGCACTCGCGAGGACGCGAAACCGGCGGAACTTTTCCAATCTGGCTCTGAGGTCACTTTTCGTATCGGGGCATGGGAAAAACACCGCAAACATATTCACCTTTCACAGAGCTGATGGCCATTTTAGTTTGGAAGAACACAATCGTGGGTTCCATCGGTAGCGGCGATTCGCGACCGAAGTTGGATTAAATTTCCAGCGGCATTTCCGCACTTTTGGAGCAATATCGCACCGGTCCTCGGGGGCGCGCGGCCGGCCGGTAACCGGTTTCGTTTCGCACTCCCGACACAAAGGCCGCGGCGGGGGCTCCGCGGGGCGGGGCGCGGGCAGCCGGACGAGCGGCGGCCTGCGCGGCCGGCCGGTGTCTCCGCGGCGGCGCTACCGGATTCCTCGGCGCGCCGTCGGGCCGGCGCGGGGGCGGGGGCGCGCGGCGGGGGCCGAGCGGGGCGCGGGCCGGGGGGCGCGGATTCGCAGCGAGTGAACGCCCTTGGCCGCTCCCCCGCGCCCCCCGCGCCCGACGGCCGCAGCATCTTTGTGTTTCCGTTATTATTATTAATCGATCATTCCCGAGAGCACCGGCGCGGATACGCTTTGCGCGCGATTATCCGACCGTTTACATTTGATATGCAACGAGCGATCCGTCTCATTATATTCCTTAAATATAATTATTGAATATCGCCTTTTTGTTAGCAAATCGGACATCTCGATCTGCGGAATAAATCGTGGCCAACATTACACGTCCGTGCGAGCGCCGCACTCTTCTTAACAGTAAGTCGCGATAAATATACAATTCCGAGAACCTCGAGGGTCTCCTCCGCTTGGACGCTGGCCTGGCGGAGGCCGGCGGAGGCTGGCGGAGGCCGGTGGAGGCTGGCCGAGGCCGCCGGGAAGTACTCCGAGTGGTGCTCCCGCTGTTTACTTACCGCGGAATGGATCGAGCCGAGTCGCGCGAAGATAATCGTGAGTAGTCCGTTTTATACGAGGAATGTCGCTTTACTTCTGCGACCCTCGCGGTTCTCGGGATCAATTCTCACCGTATTTATGTGATAATCCGCTGCACAATTTCCGATATGTACGGCGAGCGGTTATGCTGCAAAAAGTATACCCGCATCATACTGTCTGGTGGCGGGTGGCGGGTGGCGGGTGTCGAGCTCTTCAAGTAGGAAGGAATTAGAAGTGCAAAAAAAAACAATTAATTGACGAAGCGTGCGTTTTATTACGTCGTCTAGGCGCGCGGCATCCGCAGGAATCTCGACGGAAGACTTCGTGTTCGCCGCGAGTCTCGTCCGTCGACATTCAGAAAACCCGTTTAATGGGATCACGGCAATCAAAATCCAAATAACGCCGATAAATCCTCCCGTTCGCACGCTAAGCCTAAACCGGAGGAGCCTTATTCGCGGCCGAGAGCCTCCGCTCGCGCAGTGGCGGATCTGTAGTCGCGAGTTGCCAGCGCGAGGGGCCTCGCTTTCCGAATCACTGAGAAAAGGGAAATAAAACCAGGAGAAACAGATAAGGCAGATAAAACAGATAAAGATAAAAAAGGAAACGATTTAAAAATAAGTTCCAGAAACACTGGTCGGAAGATCTGTTTGTGTTTGGCTGCTGTCGGATATTTATGACATCGCGTAAGCTCGGTCACGAGTCCGAGTCCGCCCCTGCGCCGCCGAGAGCTTCCGCTCGCCGTGACCGGAGAGGTATGTGGCGATGATTGTGGGCATCTTCAACTCGAGATCGCGTGTCCGAAAATTAAAAACCCAATAAGAATTGTTCCTCCTAGAGAGCGATATGATATAATCTCCCATTTGAATACGAACAATGCTCGGCTGGGCAAATTAGCCAGTCAGCTCTGCGCTGCGGATCGTACGTCCAAAACTGGAATGGTTCGGAGTTTCGTGAGTATAATTTTTTTTCAGAAACGAGTTTCACTCACCACTAGTTCATTGAAGAATGCGCCCGATGCTGTTACATTTTAGTGCATCTTCGAGGCAATCGATGTAGCGATTGGCTATCGAATCACCGAATCGATAATTAAATCAGAGAAAACAACTTCAAATTTGGACACTACGATTAGGTATACATTGCGGTGCACAACTGCGGAACACTATTCGGCCGGGCACTAACGCAACGAATATTATAATTACAAATAATTTCATATGTTTCAAGATAAGATAAGATAAAAAAAAATATTGACCAATTTTACATGATACGTGATTAATATACACATGCAATAACACGATTTAATAACATATTATCAATTATTTATAAATTGCTATTTTGCAATATAATCATTTATGCACATTACTAGATATGAGAAAATATTGCTCTCTGGGTGATCCATTTTTTTTTCAAATGAATCACCGAGCTTTGAATATTTTTAAACCTCCTTTTTACAAACGTGTGCAATTTTTAACGTACGTGCAGCACGCACGTACATATAATATAAATTTATATTTAATCTATAAATGTTGGTAGATTGAATAAAAACCATATTAATCATACCTATACAGACACAATTACGTTAGAAACGTAAAAAGTTTGTAGCACATATTATTTATTTATTTATTATTATTAACATCGCAATTAAAAGGGAAAAATAGTTCTATGCTAATCGGCCACCGAATTTTTTTTCAAAAATCTCGCCTAACAACAAATTTTTTAATGTCTAGATCCAGGAAAACAAATATCACTTTCATTGCGACAACGCTTTTAAAATGAGCGCCGACAATAAAATTGGCTACAGCGACTCAAACCCAGTTTCGTTCATTAGTGCACCAAATAATTAAAGTTCATTGACGAACATCCTCGCTGTGCGGCGTCATTAGCTGGCCACAAAAATTTAATTAAGCTTTTTCATCGTAGATATTACTTCAATACATGGACGAACATAACAGCAAAAAAAAAAAAAACAAGCTCTAAAATCTAATTCAAAAAACTATATTTAAAACGTGGGACGATATTATTTATAATACAGGAATGTAAGTACTACCGCTATTTTACATATCATCGTGATATGTAAAATAAAAAAAAAACAACGTAGGATTTTACATCAAAAGATAGACAATGGCATGAATTCGGTAAGTTTTTCGCCGACGGATGTCTGGCATTTCGTTTTGTTTTTATTATTGATGTTCAAAGATAATCATCAAAAACATGTTGCCGCCATCCGGCATCGTGATTCGATTCAATTAGTGCTGCAGGAACTCAATACCAGTCTAATTAACCTATTAATACACATAATATATAATACAAGTGATATGATATGTCCACCTCGGTAACTCGCCGCTCACGCATTAGCGAGATAAATGGAACGAATCACGATTGTTGAGACCGTCCATTTGTTTTGTAAACTCGTGCCATTTCTGGATGACATTATGTCCCAAGCAGGAGCACAATCATTAATTACAGACTTTAAACGGCCGCAGCTCTTGCCACTTTGCGCCGCACAATATAAATGTCAGAGAAATGAGTAATGAAAGAAATGGCCACCGCAGCGCAGCATCGACTCGGCACCGCAACCGGCCAATTAAAATATATCTCATCGGAAAGCTGCAGTTTAGACTTCCGCATATTTGCATCGACTTCAAAAATATTCACGAAACGCTTATTTCATTCCTTTTGTATAAATATATACATTAATCAAATCCCTCATAAAATAGATATCAAGTACAATATTATTGGTGGTTTCAATAAGCTTAATTGAATAAGAAAGATGAGAACGATTAATCACGACGCCGATGCATTGTATCATATATATTCGGACGTCAATGGAATAGTTTATAAGTAATTTGTCAGAATTTTGGCGTTTCGTATAGACGAAAAATAATACCGAACAATGCAATTTATTTTGATTTCTCTCGCCTTGCGTTATTCCGACAAACAATTAAAGTGGAAGGAAGAAATATCAAGCCATTAGTTTGTTTGCCGGCCGGCTGATCTGTATCGCCAATGGATGTTATGAAACAATAATCACAAAAGAAAACAATAACAAATCAATATTCTAGATTTGATAAAAAATAATTCGAACATACATACAGAAAGGGCTCGAAATAGACGATTAAACGAAATGAATAATAATTTACGAAATTGTACACTTATTTTTGATCAAGAATTATACACTTACACTACAATACTGTAATATACATAACAATAGTATACATGTATGTGCGCTACGCTAGTGATCAACTGACATCTTTTTGCCGTTCTTGGTGGATTTTGATTTATGACTCAAATGGTAATTAAAATGGCTCACAACATATTATACGACTCAATTCTATTGCACAACATCAAAAACCTTTAGATTTTCAGTAGTTTTTATTTCATTTATTTCGAACCATGCTTACATATAATATAGAATAAGTGTTGAAAAACATATAAACTATTTATTGATTATTCTATATGTATCTTCTAGAGGAAACAATGTATATTGAAATTAAAAATACAAGCAAAACAAAACTATAAAGTGGTGAATAAGTAAGAACTAATAATTAATAATATTTTTTAACCAAATTTGAGAGAAAACCATTAATCCGATTCCAAATAACATTAATATTTTCAGGAGAACACATTCTTATTGTGAAGTTGTAATTATTCAGAACATAGGTCTGTGATATTTTAAATATGAATTAAATATATTAATTAGGAAGATATACATATAAAATCAATTTTATCGAAAAATATTGTTGTTGCGCCACCGGGATTCGAATCTGGATCTCTTTCCTAACCGGGGAAGGTGCATTATCCAACTATGCTACAGCGACAATAATTTTAATGACAATTTTCGAACCTATATGTTACCTTTTTGATATTAATACATATTCACAATAAGAATGTGTTCTCCTAATAATAAAGTTATATCAATGTGTCCAAAATTTAATAAAAATGAATTGATAATTCTGGCGTCAAGTTTACTCAAAGGTATTTGAGATTCTGTAAAAATAAAGTAGATGGCTCTTTCAAAAAATGCGACGATTAAATGTATTAATATCAAAAAGGTAACATATAGGTTCGAAAATTGTCGCTAAAAATATTGTCGCTGTAGCATAGTTGGATGATGCACCTTCCCCGGTTAGGAAAGAGATCCAGGTTCGAATCCCGGTGGCGCAACAATATTTTTCGATAAAATTGATTTTATATTTATATCTTTCTAATTAATATATTTAATTCATATTAATATTTTCTTTGAACAAAAGATTTACGAGGTCGTATTTATTAATCGGAATGTAATAAGTGCGGACAGTTGCCCCCGCGTGAGTGAACATATGTCGATACATAATCCATAAGGCCGTGACATCACCTCGACGTCAGCATCAAAGGCAAGAAAAGAGAACAAATACATCTATATAAGGTATTATAAATTAACCACTTATGAAAGGGCGATTAACATTGGCGTCCGTGTCGAGAATCCTAATAAGACATTCCAAAATGACTGAGGTATCTGCGGATCTCGCACGAAGTCAAACCCGCCAGGAATTCCCGATGATTTCATTTATCGCCGAAAATAAATTCCTTTCTTCTTGACGGCCGCATTTTACCAACGCCTTTGTCCCCCTGGCCGCACCGCTTCGGTAGTAAATTGCACCACACGCTGCGCTGCAAATAGACGAGATGGCCCAATGAACTTTACTCCGTGACTCTCCTTTGTTAAGCGATCAACGTTTATTGCACGGAAACAAAGGCACTTTTCCATTTAATGCGGACAATCAAGTATCAGAATAATAATATCGAAATCACGTTCTAAACGCGATACGTGTTTTATTCGCTGTACACGTATGTAAATACAATCTATTTTATATATAGGACAAATGTAGCTACATCGGAGTAATATTAAAGATTTCAATAAATAAAACGCAGAAAAATCTATTCTTTTTTTATTAAATAAAACGAAAAATTATTAAATAGATTTGTAATTAACAAAAAAAAAATCATAATAATGAATATATTAAATGAAAAAGATTAAACCGAAAATACTAAAACGTGAAGTACGCGTATGCAAAATTCTGAATGAAATAATACAGGAAAATATTAATAACAGACATACCTACATATATATTTCAGCTATTTTTTTCTCTTTAGCATATTCGATATCTCGATCTTTTCACACGTTCAAATACTTACACAGTGTGTTCTAAATGAAACATGCTTAATCTTTCATGTATAATACAAATATATATATATATATATATATATATACGCATAACATAAAATGTTATATAAAAATTTGGTCCCACAAATATGGACTGGACTGGACGAGGACTAATTCCATGGCCTCATTGTTTACCAGACATTACTTTGCTTTATGACATCAAAAAGCAAGTTTACGAAAGGGTAATCACTACTAGTGATGAGCACAAAGTCACGAACTGCGAGTCAATCACTAATATCTTTGAATCACACTCACTATCAGTGATTGAATATTTAAAAACATCGTGATTCGTGAATTATTTTTTTAATCATTATTATTTAACTTTCCCACGGATAAAACTATTAAAAAAATTAATAAATTTATGAAATGAATGTGCAAAATCTATTAAGGAATGACGTCATAATCATGACCAGCGTCGTCTAGTAAATTCTGAAATTTCAAAATTTTACGCATCTTTACTGGGAATTTGACTGTTTACGAATTTGATCCGAAAAATACATTTTTATTTTATAAAAAGATTTCAATTACTTTGTGATGATATTTAAATTAACGCAATTAAAGCTTTAATATTACGTTCGGTCTTTTTTTTTGTGTCTTTAACTATATAATGTATTGTGGTATCATATAGCCCATGGACATTAGTAATGAAATAGTGATCACAGTCACAGTTTTCAATCACTGATATTATCGAGTACCAAATCACAATCACACCCGTGAGTAAAGAGTAGCATTTTTTCTCATCACTAGTCACTACAAAATTTATATATATTGATAAATAGGATTAAGAACACCTGTAACGAAATAAGACTTGTTATTTCAGAGGGAAATGTATTTAGAGTTTTTAGAAGAGCTACTCTTACCGTACGTCACCATAATAGTCGTTCCATCGGAGAATTTTAAGATCAGCTCGAACCATTTGCCGTGAATTATATGTATTAGAAGTCCAAGTTTAATTTATAGTTTAGTTTATAGATTCATTTTAATATATATGTAAATAAGTAGTTAGCAGGTAAAATAGCTAAAAATTTTAATAAATCCTGGGGTTATATTTATCTGATAAAATGTTTAATGCTATTTATTTTAAAATTTTATCGTAATCTGTCTATTATGTTTTAAAAGAATAACTCCATTTAATTTAAGTACAAATATTTCTTTACATCTCGAAAATGTATCATTAAAAATCAAAATTGATATATCATTCTTTGTTAAAATTTGTTCGTGTTTCGTTTAGAACATCCTGTTTATTGTCTCTGGACAAAAGTATACTTATTGTGTGAATCGTCTCTGAAGACGAGTTTTTTTTAATCCCTCAAGCGATGTCAATCTATTTTTTATTATAGTGAATTCCAACAAAGCAAGTGCCGGAACTGGTATCCAGGTATTCAAATCTATATTTCGCTAGTGGTGCGGTAACAATCCGCTTTCAAGTTTGTTGTTTAATTTGGACATTCAATCCACTTTGCAATTTAAATGCAATTTGTTGTCATGTCGACTGAAAGGTCCTCGGTACTGAAGACCTAGATGGCTACTTAGGTGCTGCCGCAATAATCGGTATTACAGACTAGAGTGAGTATTGTTTTTATGGATACATTTTCTCGGAATCTACAAACTAAACTAAAAATGTTGAAAAAATAAAGGTGCTGCCTTTAACAAACTTATAATTTTTTTGTCAAAATATCATATACGGTATGTCAAAGTATAAAGCGACCAACAATGCCCGTACTCGAACAAGAGAACGGATTACTTGCTTACTTACTTGCCTTCACGTCGTTTCCCCGCGGGGGTAGGCAGAGAGGATAGAGCGCTACACTCTTCTGTCCTGACACAATTCTCGCCTCATCCACATTCATACATCTTCTCATAGAAGTTCGACGATTATTGAGGCTTCTAACAAGACTATTCTCCAGTACCTGATCTACTTGGTCGTGCCAAGTAAGCCAGGGCAGACGTCCTCTACTGCTGGTGCCATCAATACTTGCGTCATATATCTTTCTTAACATTTTCTCCTCATTCATCCGTTTCATATGACCAAACCACCCAAGTGATGCTTTCTTTATCTTACTCACTATACTAAGATCAGCTTTACATTATTTTCTTATTTCTTCATTCTTTACTCTGCCATAAATGAATTTGCTACATATACGCCTAAGTGATCTCATTTCCATTGCATTCAGTCTACTTTCGTTCATCTTCTGTCAGCTCCAGGGCTCACTTCCATACATCAGTGTCGGTACCAGGACTCCATTGTGAACCGCTAGTCTTGCCTGAGTTGACAAGTTCTCATTAGCTATAATTCCATTCAAAGCACCGTTCACCGAATTAATTTTACAATTTAACAATTTATCTTTAACAATTTATTATAAACAATTTTATCTTTCTGGGATCTCTCGTCGCAAGAAAAGGAGGGTGCGAAGCTGAGATCCGAAAGAAAATTGGTATGGCTATGTCTGCTACGTCGAAGCAGTCCGACTGGTTAAAGCTCTGTTGGGAGTTGAACCCTAAGGACAGGAAAAAAACCACGTTCCACGCCTTCGAGGTGTGGTGTTAATACCACGGACTGCGAGACGAACGAACGAATTTTTTCATCAGGAACTCCGTACTAAAGAAAGGCTCTCCACAACATGCAGGGAAATAATTCTATCGTTATTTGAGCATGCTGCTAGAAGAGATAGAGACAACCTGGAGACATTGATATGACTGGGAATGTACACACCAAGGACGAAGTGCGGTGATTCATTGGTTCGTGCGCGTCGCGCTTTTTGTGCTCACTTTAATATTCGACGAGTAAGCGATGGGCCGAGCGCGCAACTTATCTGGTGTTGGGTTCAAAAGTTCATACACGAAGGGACAATGTTTAACCAAACTCCTCCGGGACCATCAACGTCAGCAGCGACGCCAGAACGTGTAGCTCAAGTTCGACATGAAATTATGCGCAAACCGCGTAAATCGACAAGGAAGACTGCAGCCTGTACTGGAATAAAAAAATCAACAGTGCATGTTATTTTGAAAAAGAAACTACAGTTTCACCGATACAAACTGCAAATCGTGCAATTTCTCAACGAAAAGTACTATTCTTTACGTGAAACCTTAGCGAGAACGATGCTGGAACGTTTTGGAACAGCACGAACGCTTGGAAACATTGTTTACTGTCAGAGCACATTTTCATATCGATGGCTATGTTAATAAACAGAACATGAGATACTGGTGCCCCGACAACCCAAGGAAACACCATCAAAAACGTTTGCATTGTCCAAAAACGACAGTGTGGTGTGCAATTTCTGCCCAAGGGATAATTGGCCCTTATTTTTTTAACCAGCTAGAGACAGTCACTGCTGACGTGTATTGCAGAATGATCGACAAGTTTTTGTACCGCAACTGCAGCTGTTTCCCGGGTTCAACAACAGAACACAAATTCAGCAAGACGGGGCCACTCCACACACAACTAGAGTTTCAATGGAGAAGCTGAGGGGAATTTTTCCCAATAAATTAATCAGCAAGTACCTGGGCACCTTGGTCACCGGACCTTACACCGTGCGACTTTTTTTTATGGGGTACCTTAAGTCGAGAGTTTACAGCAACAATCCTCGAACAATTCAGGCCCTACAAGAAAATATCCGCTGTGAAGTTGCTGCTATTGAACCAACGTTTTGTTCTCGCATGTTCGCAAATTTAAGAGTCCGATTGCAAGAGTGTCTTAAGAGAAATGGACAGCATTTAGACGATATTGTTTACAAAATGTAAAATCCGCAACTCCATTTTGTATAGATAAAATATGAGAATAACATTGTAGTTTTTTTTAAATTTAATATTAAACTTTATCTTTTTAATTGATACATTTAATTAGTATAAAACATACAGTTAAAAAAAAATTATAAAACATATACAGTACTTACAGCAATAGATCATGTATTTGTTTCAAATTCTTGCTTTAAATGGATGCAAGTATTTGAATCAAATGCACTTCAATCAAATACCAAAATGTGATTAATTTAAAAACAATTGGCTGCGCTCGATCTCAAATTCTCACCGTCAAAATGATAAGCATGTTTTTGGCTTTTTGAATAATATTGCCAAAGAAATAAAAATAAAATAAATATCCTGACTTTTGAAATTTGTTTGTTGAATAAAAAAGTTTCCAACCATTGTGTATTTTTCAAAATTTGACCCCTAATTAGAAACAAATAGTTTAAATATGTATATGTATGTATAATGTGGGAATATTTCTGATAATCCCGCAAGACTGCCAGATACATATATGTAGTGGATCGAGTCCTTGACTTTTGAATGCTTAGGAAAGATTGCGTCCACTTAGCCTATCAAACGATTAAAAAAACACTTTTTGCTGTTGCCGACTGCCAGCTGTTGTTCCATCTTTTGTATGGTTAGTCTATTAGTCTCGGGTGCCACTACGAGTGAGCGCCGTTCGGCACTCCGCTATGCTGTCTATGTGGTCTCATCTCGCTTCTTATTCTACTTCTGCCCCATCTAACGATATCCTCCACGTCGCTCATTCCTCTTACATCTGTAAGCGTGATGTATTCTATCTCTGCGGGTATTTCCTAAGATGGAGCGAAGAATTCTCATTTCTGCCGTTCACAATGCAGATTTAGTTCCGGTGGCATGTGCTCGACTTTCGATTCCATACGGCATGATGACGCACGTTTTATATATTCGAACTTTACTGTCCTCTCATATGTTTATTTGCTTCTCCGTGCGTGATTTTACTTCCTTATACAGATCGCTTTGATTATTTTATAATATTCTAACCATTCTAGCAAAATTAGGAAGTGTTATTTTTAACGCTAAATAAAATTGTTCGCCATCATAGTGTAATAAAATGCAAAAATAACTTTTTATTGCTACAAAACATTATCGAATTTATATGTGAATAAAAAAATCTATCTGGCGGGGAACCGAACCTCGGTTTCTTTCGTGACTAGCGGAAATACTTACTCGTACAACTATATTGCCAGGGATAACAAGCGAGATTTAAAATAAAAGTTTACAAATATCTTAAGCTATAGCTAGTTACAAAGTTCACCAGTTATTTTTGAAATAAATAATAAGACTAAATACTTTGTTTAAACCACTATTTATTGATTATTCAATATGTTTCGATACCTACGGTATCTTCTTCAGGAAACAATGTACACTGAAATTAAAAATACAAGTTTTTATGTTTGTAATGTTTTTATATATGCTATATAAAATCTGGTCACAAAGTAATTTTGCCAATAAGGAAGAAGCAAAATATTAGTGTTAAAATTTTATGTTAAGAATGTATAAATAATTAATTATATCATAAATATATAAAATTAAGTAAAAAAGTTAAATTTTGTTGTATAACTTCTGATATAAATGAATTATAAAAACCTACATTTTCGTAAAAAAACGCGAAACTTTGAATTATTATTGAAAGTCGCGCCTTAATGGAGTTTTCGTGACAAATTTAACTTGGGGAGCCTCTGAATAAATATATTATATGATAAAATCTCCCAGACTTTGCGTAAAATCCACCAGTCTTCCATGCATTCACCATGCTTACATCGCATTTGATAATACAGGTAACTTCACAACACACCTGAAATCAGTGTTGACAGTAAACTGAAATCGTTGTGAGGTATGACAGAGACATGTTGAAGATTTTTTACATTTCGCATGACGGGTTCAGTATCCGCCGAAGTGGCTCCAGCGAGGATGAGTTGAGGAGCTACTTGAGGAACCTGATAGTTCCTGTAGTATTAAAATGCAGTCAGGCAGCCGCTGACCGTGCCCGACCCACGCGGAGAGAGGGGTTCGTAAGTACTATTAGATATATATTTGCTCTTCGTATACGAAGACAATTAAAAATGTACATTTTAATTATTTTCAATTTCGTAATCTGACATCACATGAAATAAAATTAATTTTAAACAAAAGTAGACTTGGAATCATAGATTTTTTTAAATATAGATGCGTACACGGAATATACGTCACATCAATATTCTTATCATTTTCAAACTAAGCTAAACGCTTGTACTATGAAAATAGGACTAACCACTAGATCACTAGGCCAGCGTCTTAACCACTAGATCAACAGGCTACTCATCGGTATATAGTCATAATTTTTTTGAATGTGGAACTTTGTCGATCGACACGTATAAATTAGTAGGTAGGTACTTACATATTTTTTAACTATCAAAATTTCTAGACGTAAGAAAAAATAGATTATATAAAGAAATTAATAAACAATATGAATATATCAATTTATATATTCTATTAATTTAAAAAAAAAAAGATTTAAAAAACTATTAATCGTCATTATTGACGGGCTATTATTGAGTATATATTTATTTTGGGATCCATATGGAACTCATTGAATTAACAACTGTAATGATGCATGATGTGTATACGGATGAAACTTGTCTCAGAGAGCTGTCTCGAAATCACGTAAACAATAGTACATACAGAGAATTTGTGTTCAATTTTATACGTTACAGATGTACATACACCTTTAACGAAAAATCTCCGACGAATGATCAAAGTCTCATCTATGTGCACGCACCATAACACGTTGACAATAAATAATGGTGAATATTGATTGAACATGAATGAAATTTATATTACTGATTCATTTTATGACAATGCAAACTACAATAGATGATTTCAATACAAGATACAGTAGAACCTCGATTATCCGGACTAATTGGGGATAAAGGTAATCCGGATAAGGAAAAATCCGGATAATCGAAAAAAATCATAATTGACAGTGAAAGACATATACATGCAGTATGAATAATTTTTATTTGTCTAGATTTACATATAGCTTCAATATTAAAATATTTTATATTAAGAAATTAAATTATAGATTTTTGCTCAAAGCTAGCTGTTGCGAAAATAATGGACCAGATATTGGCTGTCTAGATGATCGTCTTTGTATGAACCACATAAAAATACACTCTTCAACTTCTTCATTTCCTGATTTTTTCATAACTTGAAGCTCTAATGTTCCATCTTCTGACATTAAACAATTAGTAAACTTCATAATTTTTTCACTTTGTTTTTTTATATCTGAGATCGTTGACGTTCCAACACCATATTTATTAGACAAATAACGTCCCGAGTCACCGCGTTTCAAACCAATGATTATATCCAATTTGTCTTTTAATGATAATACAACACGTTTTCTGTTCGATGACATATCGGTAATATTAAAAATAAATATTTAAATACTGCTCCAAATGGTTTGATTGATATCCATAACCAGCGGTTCGTCTAACAACGCGCATTGTATCACCACAGAGTGTCCAGACAGATCAGTGCCATAGAAATATGTAATTTGAATATAAATTATTTATGAATGTCAAATTATATTTTTATTACGACGCAAAATGTATTAAAAAGTATTGTAACAATCCGGATAATCGAAAATCCGGATAATCGAGGTCCGGATAATCAAGGTTCTACTGTATATAATTATTGTTGACTACGGCAAGAATGTAAGTACGTAAGAATAACGTTTTGGAATGTATCGAGTACCTACCTAACCAGGTAACCGCCTGCGTCACCAGACGTAATCATTGATTCTCACGTCTCACATCGTAACAGCAACGTACATAACACTAATAATAAGTTTTGCATGAAAAACGTTTTGGCTCCGATTTTCTTCTTCATCTTCATAATAAGCCATCTCACTCAGCACTCTTATTTGAGTACAGGCCTCCCACAAACTCTTGACACCGCTCTCTATCTTGTGTAATTCTCCATCCGTGGGCCAGCATTTGCCACCAAGTCGTCAGGCCACCGCATCCGCTTTAACAGTCCACCATGCTGTAGGATCCTCCAGGTCCATCTCTAGGATCGTTTGGACAATGTTGGCAACCTTTGTTTTTTGTCTTATCCATTCGTTGACCTTTTTGTTTCTTTGAGAGATACCAATTGACAGAAAACGAATTTCTCGAAAGGAATTGCTCGATGTACAGATTCTTCACAAATTTAATTGCTCGAATGCAGATTGTTCAAAAAAGTTATATAATAGGCTACTTATTTAATAAAAGAATTCATCTTTTTATAATTCATGCTACGCAAAAAAATGTTAACACAAGTTGAGAAAAAATTCATAAAACAAAAATAAAGTAAGAATAAAAAATTAAAGTTATGAAATAGGTTATTTACATAAAAAAAATATTTATATTCTTATAATCATTCATGTTTTCATATTTCAAAACAAAACTTCATAAAATAAAAATAGATAAACTAAAAGTAAAAATCAAATATCGAACATATTAAAATATAAATACATGCCTTTAATATGATAAGTTGTGTGCTATGTATCTCACGTATATAAGCACATATATTTCGACTCCTACGTAAGTATCGTAAGTAAAAAATAATATTTTTAATCATTCTAGTATTCTGTACGTATTTGATTTATGGCTGTAAATATTAAAAATGCCACGTAAATAAGTATCAAATATATGCAAAATATTAGAATGATTAAAAATGATTTTTTTACCAACGATACTTGACGTAGGGGGGGTCATAATTATTTAAATAATCAAAATAACCAATTTCGATCAATTGATAATAGAGCAATTGCATTTTAATGAACTTGCATTTCGAGCAATGTAACATTCGAGGAATTTGTCTTTCGAGCAATTGATTTCTAGGAATTTACCGGATACCGCCCAACATTGCTCGTTTCATAGCTCTTTATGTAACATCCAGTTTTGATACAATCTGCTATGTAATCTGCAATCCGTCAGTACAGAGAGAATGCATCGATCATACACGCATGTCCGAAGATGTCCAAGTATCATTTAATTCTTAAGTATGGAGTTATGAATTAAAAAATACATACGTATTTTCATCATTCATATTTTTCCTCTGCGTAGATATGTCACTCGTCAAGTTAAATTTGTTCAATTAAGGCTGTACTTTCATTTTTCCAGTTTGAAATTCGAGGAATTCTACGCGAATTACATACTATTTCACGATGAGGCTAATAGTTAAATTCTTATAATTATCGGAGAAATACTTATGGACGTTATTAGTAACGTAAATCACGCTAGAGAGGAAAGTTATGAGAGAAAGAGATGAAAATAAAAATGATTGATTTTCTCACATTCATGCCAAAAACACAAGTGTCAAAAAAACTCGTATCTAGAGTCTTATCCAAGTTTATAAATTAATATTATGGAATGAAATAAAATGAGTGTTGTCCATCGAAAATTAAATAATTTATCGAAGTACCCAATTCATATATATGAATATGTTTTGAAATCAGACAAAGTACATACATATATTAATATGGTCGCTTAAATCAATGTTTTAAATTTAAAATTATGTCAGATGCATTTTCTGATTTTGTGTAATATTATCGATTTAAAACATCACGTTGCCGTTTTGTGAGCTGTGTGTTTCATATGTACAACGTAATTAATAAACAAACAGCTAGCGTTTAAAAGACAACAGTGTTATATATTAACTAAATAAATAATTGTGACTTACATACAAAATAACAAACATATAATGTTTACTTTGTTCAAGAAAACGTTGTTTTCCCTTAAAATCAGTGTAAAACCATATAATTTACGTTATTTTGTGAATAAATACAATATTACTTCTTATTATAGCTAAAATATGCGTGAAAATAATATATATCTTATCGACGTATTTAACCAAAAATTAAGGAAGAGACTGAGAGATTATACGTCCGTCATAGCCGGATCGAGCGGCGTAATAAACTTCAAATGAACACCAAAATACAAGTCTTTTGTAAGACTGAAAATATGTAATTTAAAAACTAATTATTGTATTTTTTATATAAAACTTGATTTTAAATAGTAGCTGAAGCCTTAAAGCATGTGATTAAATATAATATATTATTTAAAAATGTATGTTTTCACTAAAACAAAGTATTTTAAAAACGTCCTGCAAATTGAATGGTTTATAACTCTATTAATTTTTAACATTTTGTTAATTTGTCTCAACTCAGATTTGTCTCCGTAATTTTGGCTTCAAGATTATAAGAAAATATATTCCGTATATGCAAGAATTTTCCATATTAAAGCAATTTTCTGGCACGCGGAAAATGAATGTAATGGTTGCGGTCTTTCTTATAATCCTTGTATTTTCTTAATTATGACAAATAACATTCAGTTTATTAGTTTTAAATTAGTATAAAGGTCCTAACTAAGTAATTGTTTTAAAATAAGTATTATCTAGTGTATAACTTCTGATATAAATGAATAATAAAAACCCACATTTTCATAAAAAATGCGAAAATATGAATTATTATTGAAAGGGAAGCCTTAATAAATAAATAAATATTTACTAAATAACAAACATACACAATTAAAGAATTACAATCATCCGCAACCGCCAACATATTTTTTAAATCGTTCAATCGTGAAACGACCTAATGTTACCAAAACGCGAATTTTTTGTAAAAACGTAGGAATTTGAATGAATATGATATTATCTGGTTCCATTTGATTATTCTCGCACTTTGTTTACTGTGACCAGGAAAAGCTCTACAGGAAACAATTCAAAACATTGCCTTAGGTTCTTCAGCCACGATGTTCTTCAAGAGCGCCTATCCCTGCATTATGAAGTGTAGGATTTGATACTTGTCCGGATGTCTCAATACACGTCTTATAGTGATTTTGGGATTTTTATTGTTTTAACTATTTATTTTTCTATACTTACATCGGTTTGTATCTTCACCCATCATCCAGCTAATTTTGAATATTCTTCTCAATTGCTTCAGATTACTTTATCATTTATTCGAGAAGTGTACATGTTTCCATTCTAAACAATATTACCGAGAACACATAGCATTTCATTTTAACAAAAGTATTCTTCCACTTTACAAATCGAGGTATTCGCCAACATTGCTAGG
Source organism: Eubasilissa splendida (assembly GCA_031772225.1). NCBI lineage: Eukaryota > Metazoa > Arthropoda > Insecta > Trichoptera > Phryganeidae > Eubasilissa > Eubasilissa splendida. The sequence goes on along the minus strand of CM062848.1, from coordinate 17,378,112 downwards.
CTTGTGGTGGTAAATCATTATGTGATTGTGACCATGATTGGTAAGCGAGATTTAACAGTTAGAGGTTTACTTTCTAATATGCCAATCATTGTTCGAAGAATTAAGAATATTCAGTTACCAATCACTGTTACAATCGAACACAATCACAGTCACAATAATGGTTTAAATAACGATTTAACCATCGCATAAGTGAAAATAAAACACTTGTTTTTTGATTCTACTCATTTAATTGACTTGAGACGCGTTTCGCCTTGTAAGGGCATTATCAATCTAACAATTTAATAACTTGTATAGTTATAAATAGCGGACAGTTATACAATTTTTTTGCATAAGATGAAAAGGGACAACATTATTCATTTAAATTGTGAGCATGGCTTCCAATTATTCTAAATATAATAAAAAAAACAAGTGTTTTATTTTCGCATATGTGATTATGAAGTTCTACAAATTTACCTCGGAAATAGTAAAAAAAAGATTTAACCATCACTATCATACATGTTTTTAAGGTCTTAAAAATCAATAAATTTATTTGTTTTACCTCTTTGATAATTAGACACAATACGATTGTTACTGTTTCAATACAGATATATTAATGCAAATCAGTGGCGTAATTAGGGGGCATATTAGATATGGGCTCAAAAGTCTGCCCGCGCTCTAAAATACTTTTTGTATCAATATTTTTCCCAGCGCTGATAAGAACGATGAACTCTTAAAATACACAACAATAAAAATAAAATTTTAAAAATCATTTCTCAATTGCATTAGAAAAATGCATCGAAAATATTTTCGAAGTATACAGTGTATACCGGGTTTAAATCTGGGCTGTTCGGTGGCCACATGCCTGGCTCGACGAAATTAACACAAAGTTGATTGTAATTCTGACTGTGTGAGATGGAGCTCCGTTCTACTGTAATGTCTAGCTATACTCCAGGCTTTGTTTTGAAACTCTTTGATCATTTTCCTAGTACCCCGACGTTTTTCTATTCACAAATATTTGATCAGAATACGGTCTGCTGCAGCGATTTTTGTCATTCTGGGCAACAATTTGAAAAAACCAAATATAAACAATGGGAAAATTAATAAACAATGATGGCGACCGGCAAATTGTCGAAATAAAACGTAATATAGGTAAATAGGTAAGTAATTAAAATAGTAAACTATTTAAGCTATTGTTGATATAGTTAAACTTATTTTGATGTAATTATATCACATCTTACGAAAAAGTTCTCACTTTTTTTGGGCCATACTGTATACAATACATTTTTCCATTTTGCGTTGGTGCCCGATTTTCATAGTCATGCCAAGCCACTGACGCAAGTTCAAGATTGAAAGAGTCAATTATCTCTGTGGCGGTAGTTACGTCATAACTGACATATTTCGAAGAAACAAATAATAAGTTTATTGAGAAGGGTGTGGGTGGGTGAGGGTGTGTGAGGCTCGGGGGGAAGCACGAGCAGTAACATTTACCTATTTCCCGCGCTTCTAGAGCTTCCCAACGGAATGGTAATTCTACACAGTGCGACGCAAAGGGAACACAAATATCAAAATAATTCAATTTTTACAAAAATATATAATGACGGTAAACTCTGCATTGTATAATCATCAATTCATATTAATACAAATTAAATATATCAATTAGAAAAATATACAGGAAAATTCAATTTATCGAAAAAAAATTTTTTTTTATCCGGGATAATGCGTCAACAGATTACACTACACCAATATAGTAAGTTGACGACAAATTTTCGAACTTATATGCTGTAGTTCTTTCAAATTGATACATCTATTATTATTAGGAGAACACATTCTCATTGTGAACTTGTAATTGTTCAGAACAGACGGTTTGTAATATTTTAAATATTGATTAGAAAGATAGACATATCCCTGGTTTGGAAAGAGATCCAGGTTCAAATCCCAGTGGCGCAACAATATTTTTCGATAAAATTGATTCTATATTATTTTATTGTGAAAATCTTAAATACATTTGAGTAATATTCGCTAGAAGACGCCAGTAATTAAATCAATTTATTTTTAATAAAATTTTAATTATATGTAAAATATATTTCTAATTGATACATTTAATTTGTATTGAAATATCAAAAAACTATGTTCTGAAAAACTGCAACTTCGCAATAATAATCTGTTTCTCTTTAATAATAATAATAAAATAATTTACCCAATAAATAAACCAGACTTATCTTATCAGAAATATCTTTTCTGTTTGTAAACTTTTGTGGTTCGAAACAACAAATAATTAACATGTAAGTATTAGATTTGTAATTTAAATGTAACGCTTTTTAAGAAATAATTATTTTAGATATTTATTATTTTAAACAATAGATTGATACGATATTGCAGATATCAGACAATATTATCTGATGAGACGAGAAGACAACATAACGGCTAAAAGGTTGACTGAGTTGACACATCGGACCGGAGGGCAAAATGATATACAGGCAATAGTGGACAGCAGAATGATTTAAAAAAGCATATATCAGTATTGGACATAGAAATGCTCCAGGTCCTAAAACCAGTTCTAAACTTATGACATTCCACGAACCACATTTCGAGTCCTTATATTTATTTACACATTGGTCGTTTTTTCATCAATTGTTATTGTCCAGGCGCTATTGTTTCCATGGTAACTAGAGATTTATAATGTTAAATTTGGACATTGTCATTTGCTGATAGGTTTTTTAAAATGGTTCATTGTAATACAATTTGTTTTCGTCTTACAAATACACAATATATACACAAATAATAATAAAGACGGTATGATTATAAAAAAACAATATTATGTAATATTTTTTTGTCGAGGAACGTCATCAATTTCTATATTTGAAGCCTTAAAGTCGTGTAATTCCATTCTGTCAGTCATCGTACGTCACTGGCTTGTTCAGAGGCTATGACGATTGCGTGCACGAAGGAGCCGTCAACACTTCCACAATGTGTTATGGATATGTTAATTAAAAAAGCGGACTCGATAAATTAAAATTGAAAAGAGCCAATAAATAAATGACCAGTCCTGACTCGCCTCGCCGTACCACGATTGGTGGGATAAGGAAATAAAAACTTTAAATATTGTTCCATGACCAATGCACGCAGTCCGATTTGGTCGAAACCCGGTTTGAGCTGAGCGTAACCAACCCGCCATGTCGTTTTCGTTGTAAAGAGACTGACATTTCATATGCACGCAATTATAATAATTTACAAAATATTTATTACGCGTTATAGCCATACAGTATTAATATTTTCAAATAGTCTTCATTGATTTACACCATTAGGATGAAATTATTATTTTAGCTATAAGATACGATGATTTTATTGCTCCGTTCGCTGGCCGCACGGCGAAACGTGATTGGCTCTCGTATTCAGCAATCACACGGACCCAATGAAGTTATCTCGAGAGAGCAGAAGTTTTACGCGATTGCCCACAGATGGCATACAAAACGTTTTATCGAAACATACCTAACATCATTCTACTAGGTATAGTATCTAAACGTAACAATGTACCTATAACATTTTTATTTTGTAAATCTAATATACGATCAATTTATTTACTTATTATAAATATAATGAATATTGATATTATTGTATGCATTAAAAAGCTTCTCTGTTAGAATACAGATGGAATATTTTTTTTTAAATAAAATCTAGTGAGTAGGTATAATGAATACTATCATGTAAACATCGTATGAGTGTATGCTATGTGTATAGTTTGATGAGAAGGAAGAAAGGAATTAAATTTTATTACATTTATTTTAAATTTTGTTATAAAACGATTGCTAATTCTACATTGCATAGGTGGATACTAGGTACGTATTATTATTTCAATTCAAATTTTTAGGCGGGTACCATTTTAATTTTCAAACATGTGTGTGTTGTGATTTTTTGATCATGTGTATTTCTAAAAAGTGTCAAAACGTACGTTTTATGTTTATGGGTAGGTATTGAATAAAATATGTTGTCACCATGGTAACTAGTATGACATATTTTTTGATCACTCTTTTCTGAGATTATTCTAGTAAGAAATTTTTTAAAGGGCGGTTATGGGGGGGGAGGGGGGATAACTAAAATGTATTCACGTTAAAAATTAATTATACACGAATATATAATATAAAATGATCACGAATATATAATATAAAATGTATTATATTAATAGATAAATAAATGTATTAAGGCATATAATAATTGATCTACGAATATATAATATAAAATGTATTATATTAATAGATAAATAAATGTATTAAGGCATATAATAATTGATCTACGAGTCATTCAGTATCTAAGAATATGGATCAATCAATATTTGTTCGAATCGACATAGAAATAAAAATTAGAAAGATGTTCATAAAATTACACATTCATGTGCACAGTTAAAAAACATTTAATAAATTATGGTATGGCAATATTTTTTTGTTTTTATTTTTTGAGCAAATTCTCCGCAAGGTTGGAATTTATCGCTTTTCGCTTATTCAAGTGTAATTAAGGGTGTCTGTCCTTCATTCGATCGTGCAGCCGTAAATCAGAATTCAAAACTATACACACTGATATTAGATGGTGCATTAAAGGTCACGGAATCACAGTCAAGAACCACGAGTGGCCGGCATATCAAATTCCTCGAGCCAATTGAATACGTGTTTGTTTACGACCGAATGAATGATGTATGTGATATACAATGTTAAATATATGCAATATATAATACAGGCCGCATGTAACGGCCGAAGGCTACAATACATACAATCGTACTTAACAATGAAAACTAATTACAAATAATTAATATTCGGGTTGAATGATAACTGATTTCGTTTTTAATTAATATCCCCGGCAATTCGTTTCGTAAACACGAGTATTCATAAAGAAATACACAAATTGAACTCGCCATTTGTACCTCGGCCACACTTTTAATGACGTAAGCACATTTTGAATATATGTACCGTATTTTTTCGCACTTTATTACAATTTAAAAAAATAAAAATAAACCCGCTTCCTATACGCCGCGGGTCAAATTTGCAAGTTATAAAATATTTGCACATTGTTTAGGTACTAGTAAGACATGTTTGCTTTTTCATATTCTGTCCTATCTGTGATAAACGACTACGGACGGACGTGACACTAGACACTAGTATCGAGCGTGACGTTTGGGCATACGTATTACGCGCACTGCTGACGAACATCATACATATAATCATTTGAAAAAGGTTATTTCTCGAAAAATATAGGTAATCTATCGGATAGTACTGTATTTGTTTAACTATAAACATTGACAATGTCCATAAATTTAGGGTGCGACTTATTGCTCTCTGACGTACCAGTTTTTCAAACTAATCAATTTCACACAAAGTTTTACATTGCTCTTTTTCTCTCTCTACGTAGAATGAGTAATAACTACAACGAGATATTCATTAGCGTTAACACAGACTCGGTTTAAAATCGAAATTGTATTATACATGATTAAAAGTAATTTAATCATACATAGGCTTTGCAACGCCGAGAAAAGTTGCATATCACGTGATTAGACTATATTGATTTTGGAACCCTTAAACTTATGTACTTGTGGCATAGTTTTTAATATAAAATATAAAACTTTCATTTTTTCACTCTCTTTTTTCTCGACCAACAAAAAGTGTTTTCTATAACATACTATTACTCTAATTAAAATGTTCATACATTGCAGCTTAATAGGACTATATATGGATCAATTAACAAACTGTTGATTATCTGTATATTAAAAATAAATAAATAAGCTGCTGAGCTTTGTGTATACAATCAAAGTAGGTACCTGTTTCGCGCGTATTCAATAATAAGAAGCTGAAAATATGTTTTTTTCCTGTTATCATCGGTGAACATACCATGTCCTAGATGTGTAAGCGTTATTCTCTAAAGTACGCTTAGGAAGCAACATCACTTTTTATATCAAATATGCTGGATTCAACTTATTATTACATTTTATTTTATATAATAAACTCAATAAATTTAAAGATCAAATAAAATTAATAAAGAAATTTAAAAAAAACATGCATTCATAGTATTAAAATAAATTCGAACTTTAAATAATTAAAAAGGATTTTTATTAATAAGATATAATCAATTCAAATTCTGTAATAATCAAATATGTACATACTAGATAATATGATAACAGCATCCATCATCAACTTTTCTCAAATGCTAAGACGGAATAGTCAGAATAAGGTTTGGTATTGCGAATTGAGACTAATAATAAAATTGAGGGTTGAAAGTAGCCAACACAACAAACGTTATAAAAATATCTAAAATATAATTTTAAAAAAACTATTCATATATCTACTGGCTTCAACTATTATTCAAAAAAGCTAATTATCGAATAAAATTAAAATCTTAAATCCGTCTTCAAATTCAGGAATATCGAAATAGATAATCAAATATTTTATCTCACCTTGTCTTTTGCGAGTGATGTTATCTTTATTGTGGACTAGCTTGTTGCGGACTATCAAATCTCCTTTCAGTTCCGGAGTGTTGGCCTCGGAATCCTTTGGCGGTCCGATAGACACCTGAGTTCCTTGATCACTGCCAGAATCTCCGGCTGGGGGATGTCTCGAAGTCTCCTCACTGAAAATGACGTTTTTTTTTTTAAATCTAACATGGCCACCGGACAAAATCAAATTGATGACCTATCAACAAAAAATTAATGAAGAATTGAAAATATTATCAACTAAACGCAATTTTCTTAAAAGGTTTATACTAAAATAAACTTTTGACATAAATCATTCAGAAACAATATGGATGCCGATTTTAATATAATGACATCATCTTGTGATACGAATAATAATTGTATTCTCCAAAGATGATGTAAGAATATATAAGAAACATGAGGCGGCCAACAAAGATATAAATTTACATTAAAATCAGACAAAGAACGGAATACATATTTTTTATATACTAGTGTGTATGGCTCAACGCAATAACAATATAAATTGCTGCCCACATCTTGACCATAAGAAATGTTTTAAAAACAATAAAAATGGCAATGGTTTAATTTATTACTTAGGATAGTTCGCGGAATGTGCGTTGTATGTAGCACGTAGGTACACAACATAATAATAATTAACGACACCGTAATACAATGTTTCAGTATTATAAATAGCATTATACACAACAGATTGGATCAATATTTATTTATCTCCACGATTTGCGTTTCGAGTGTTTTAACTTTATATTTGCAGCATTAGGATCAATTTTTAAATAATGTAGGAATGTATATTATGCAATAATTATTAAAGAAGAAAGCTTACATCAGAAGTGTTGGACATGTAGACAAATCCTCGTATATGGTTTCCAGTTGAGGAGATCCTCCGCTGTTGCACCAGTCTTGGCAGGGATCCCTTGTGATGATCAGTCTCAAATGATTCGTGTCGTCCTTCGAACTGTCGTTCTCCGATTTTAAGTGAGGTGGAGATGTAGGCTTGTCCTTGCTATCCAACGCGTCTGGCTGGATCTTGAAAACGTGCGTTTTAGGGACGAAATCAATGAGTCTAGGGAGAGCCTCCGGTCGAATGACCTCATTATCGTCTTCTCGAACGTAAGCAGGTTCATCGACAGCATTCTTGCAGCTGATAGAATCCTGTAACCATGATTCTATGCAATGCAGTTTTGTTAAAGATAAGTTTTCGTCATACTGCCGCGCTGAGAAGGTATTCTCAGTATATTTCTTGCTCATGTTGCGAGGCTTCGGCTTAGGAGCTTCCATTGATGCGACTTTATCTTGAAGTTTTTCGTTTACACCCGGACAATCTTCAGCATCACGCGATTTAGACGAAGCTTGAGAATTGATCGTATTAATGTCTTTAACAATACTTTTGTTATTGTTGCTATCACTGATTTGACATTCAAAAGTTTGGATGTTAGAAGTATCTTGTGTAGAAAGTTCGTTAGCTTTGTTCAAACTCAAAACCGGAGCGGGAGTTTCGACATCTTTTTTATTTATTTCGTTGGGCACGCTCGAATCGGCAAGAACCACGACCACCTTTTCCGACAATGCGGCTCCGTTCGAAGACTTAGCCAAAATTTTGGTATTCTCTTCTACAATACTCGGAGGAACATCCGATATTAGGCTGTTACCGATGTTATCCAAGCAACTAAATACATTTTGAAAATTTAACTGTTTATAACCTAGTGTGGGGGTTGAAGGAATACTATTTTCAACCGAGCCGGGAAAACTGGAATAGACACTCAGTCTGTCGATCACCGTAGATATGGAGCTTCCGGTATCGTCGGATTCCGACTCGGCAACCAGAATGCTGTGCTCTTTTTCTTGGCAAAAGAGGTCAGTATAGACTTGCGCCTCCAACGGGGGGGCGCTAAGGGCCGGGATAGGGGCGAAGCGGCGAGGCCGCCCGGGAGACTGCTTGCCCACTGCGACTTTTTTCGCGAGACCAGTTTCCGCAGCGACACCGTCGGCAGCTGCCTTCACTTCGGATTTCTTACTGTCCAAATTATTTTGTTTGTCACTCGAAGAATTTGCATTTTTCCTATTAAGTTTTCTCGGCGGTACTGGAGGAGGAAGCGAAGCCTTATCGACGTCTAATTTCCCGGTTGGCGTTGGCTCTACTCGGTTTGTATCCTCCGCCGCCGGCGTCTTGGGTTCTGCCTCCAGGGCGCATTCCAAAGGGTCGTGTCTCACAAGCAGCGAGACCGCTACGTTGGAGTCCTTCAGGCGACGCACGCACTCCAAGCGTGTCAGATTAGTGACGGAAAGGTTGTCGATGTGTACAATCTCGTCCCCGGGCTGCAGAGGTCCCCAGGCCGCCAGGGCGCGCCCCGCTGGACTGTCAGCGGCGCAGGATTGTATAAATAGCCTGCGCACGCACTCTGAGGACTTGGTGCCTCCTTCAAACTTGAGTCCGAAGCCAAGTTTTTCGCCGGGAAGTCGGTAGATGATGACCTCCTCCTCTGCCGGCCGCTGCCCGATGGAGAGGACCGTCACGAAGGGAACCTCGGCTCCCTGGCCGACCGTGTCTTGAAGAGAGACATGTTGCCCTTCCCCGTTTCCCACCGATACTATGGTCACATAATCATCAGCGCCGTCTTTATCCATCGCTAGAGTTCGAGACAGTCCTTAGACCGCGATATCTGATTTCAGAACTACATTTCAGCATCTGAAACAAAACAGAAAACAATATTACTCTTTTTTGAAAAGTGTTTTTATTTAAGACGATTTCAATTCAAAATACATACATAAGTAATGCGTACATTGTTTATTCACAATAAAAAAAATTAAGTGTTATAGGTTTGCATAATTCAGTTTAATTCTGACGATAATTGAAGGTAGATGACCATATAAGGTCTCGCTTTACGCGAGGTCAATATTTTTCAATTCCGTCGGTGAACTCGATTTGTAAACTTGCATGCACATTACCATACTTGAGCAGAGAAAGGTTATTATATTATACGCTTCGGAAGGCCGGAGCCAGCTGACATTTGTGGCCAGAAGGTGCGCCCGTAATGGTACCCTTATAACATAATTACTGTTATAATGAATACGGGTTTAAAATTTCCTAGTATTGTATGATCTAACGAAAATTGAAAACGCTTTATTAAACAAATATTTCAAATACGTCGCCACATTGGAACACCTTTAGATTACGTGTAAAAGGAAAGCGTTTAATAAATGAGCGACTATTTTTGATTCTAATTAGGATCAGAATATTATTAATGACAATTAAATTTCATAATATTAATGAACCAATTTAATTTGCAAATGATGAATCACAATCATTATTGATTGATGTGAAGTTAATTTGTGGTGCAACAGGATTTTTATTATTGAACCAAACTTTGTACTACACATACAGCTGAGTATTATTTTATCACGTCTACAATTTTGAGAGGTGTGTTCCGTGGCGGAGCGCGAAAGAGGCAGGGGGATTTTTAGTAGTTATTGGAACCGCTACTTTAAATATTTTTAAAACTACCACAATCTCTCAACTATTTTCATAATAAAAAAAAGAAATATAATAAAATAAAACTCAATAATATGAATTAAAAATAATTTTTAGCTTTTAACCTCATCGATAAATATACAAGATTTCTGTAGCTAGAAAGACTTAATTAAAAATTAAGTAATGTATCATACTATTATAATAAAAAATACTACAAATATTATAAATATCCTACAAATATTACAAATATAAATCTGCCCGTCCGTCTGTGTTGCATAACAATATAAAACAAACAAACATTAACAGCTGTCCGGTATCGCATGGCACAAAACAAATTAAGATTACTAAAAAAATTGCTTACCCGTGATTATTGACGAGTTTTTTCTAATAAGAATCTTACATATTATACCAATTTAAATATGAAACGTGTTTTACACAATAAAATTGAATATATGTATAAAATATTCAGTATACACTTATATTTTATCAGAAAAGACCACATCACAGCTTGTTTGCTTTTTATAGAAGTGTGTCTACGGAATACTTGTCACAAGTTAAGCGATTGTGCTGTGGATAAATAGGACTAAATTTTTAGAAAAATAAATTAAAATATAGAGTCGACACACTCAACTATTATTTTTGATTTTAGGAAAACACATTCTTATTGTGATATTTAATTCATATTTATTATTTTTGAATTTGACGGGAATGTAATTTAATATTTTACTCGTGTATCGTGCCCCCGGAGTAGTATTTGAATAAATAAAAAAATCACATATATCGTCACTCAAAAGCGAAACCAATGAAATAAATATTTATGTACAGAAACATGTGCAGCAACTCGCCATCACGAATTGTAAATATTCACCTCAATATCATGACACATTATGGGAGATAGTCCGGACAGCAGAGTCTAAACAGACCAATCAAAATACCAATATATCATCACGGTAACGCAGTTCATCATACGAGTAGGTCATCATGTAAAATGTATCATCATAGGAGCCTGCAATTACCGAGACCAACCTAGTGACTGATCACTTCATGAACAGAGATGACCGAACGGTACAAACTAAAACAAAATAATTTGCATTTGGATCAAGCGATGTTAAACAGTTTTATATAGACATTTTAGAGAGGTGTTATAAAATATAATAGATTTTGAAGTCAAAAGTTAAGGAGAGTTAAAAAAATATTTTTTTATATAATACTAGTTTATTGTTAATAATATTATCAATTATAAATCTGAAAAGCACAACAGAATTCAAAAGATCTTAGGAATCAAAATTGATTTTGAGTTGAGTTTGTATTTCTTGTAATAATAAAAATAAATTTAAATGAAAAACTTCTAATAATCCGGTTTTTATTATCATATATTTATCAATTGTATGAATTGAAACAAAAAATTAAATACAAAGCGTGAAGGAGTTTTTTTTCCATTAAAAAGTATAATGTATATTTAAAATAAAACTGGTATTTTCACAATATTAATCGGTACACATCTGAGAAAATTAGAGCTTTTTAAATATGAATTAAATATATTAATTATAAAGATATACATATAAAATCAATTTTATCGAAAAATATTGTTGTTGCGCCACCGGGATTCGAACCATATAGGGTAGAAAAATTGTCGCTAAAAATAATGTCGCTGTAGCTTAGTTGGATAAAGCACCTTCCCCGGTTAGGAAAGAGATCCAGGTTCGAATCCCGGTGGCGCAACAACAATATTTTTCGATAAAATTGATTTTATATGTATATCTTTACAATTAATATATTTAATTCATATTTAAAATATCACAGACCTATGTTCTGAATAATTACAACTTCACAATAAGAATGTGTTCTCCTAAAAAATTAGAGCTTTTTGTTTACCAGTAAATATAACCCCAATAATTTTCTTTAAAAGTTTACTGTTGCGCCGCTAGATGGGATAAATCGCGAGTTTTAATGCGAATATCCTTTTCCCATAGGTTGCAACTTGCAACCTCGAAGATCCGGTTTTCATTTTATGAACCTAATAAATATAACGTTCTACAATATTTACTAAAATATATATATATATTATCTATAAATTATTATATTCAATCAATAACAAGGCTACTATGAACTGGCTGGAAACATGGGTGACCTTCGAAGCTGAAAGTTGCTCGTGTCTCCGTAGGTTAAACACGTGTATAAATTAATGTAGCTGTAATAGAAAATGATTTTCTCCATTCTCTTGGATTAGATATAGCAGGATGAATATTGGTAATCTGAAAGGTGGTTATTTAATTTAATGAAAGTGAAATAATTTAAGACAATGCAGGATCGACGAGAAAATACAAATAAATGTCAAGCGGAATAATACGAAAGGTACCTTCGTCATCTTCATCAGATAGGTAAAATAAACCAGACTACATATTTGTATAGATGGTTCATCAACCTATAAGATTGAGCGGATAACGTGAGCCAGTATTATGTACATAATTATCATAGACATTAGAGTATTATTCACAGTTGAAGATTTCAAATAGTCCGCACTAAAACAGAATAATCAAGCCGTACTATACGGAATTAAATGGGAGCATTACAAGACATTAAAGCATCTGTGTTGCGCAAATACAACGAGTCTTATCCATTTATACATACAAACATAAAAACCAACACGAATTATTTCGAATTATCGATTATAACATTATTACTTCACGTAATGTACCTCACACACGTAGCAGTCATCTAAATATGGTAGTGATCTACTATCAAATCAATGTTCACTGATGTCATCGAATTACCTCACGTTTTTGGTGATAATGTATGGTAAAACAAACATTATTATCTTCGAATTATTCAAACGTAAATATTGTGCGTGAGACCTGGCTAGTCGGTGTTTGAGGATGATAAACATTACCAAAATTTACATTATTAAAGCAAAAAAAAAAGTTTCATTGAAAATGGAGTGAAAATAAATTAAAAATAAGTATTGAAACTAAATCAATTCGAAAATCGACCTTTATTTCTAGTTTCACCTGTTTCGAGACGTCATGTACCTTAAAAGTGCTAAAGTGGATGTAGACAAGTTATAAAAGAATGACGGACCTTAGGAGAGGACTTTATGCAAAAGTGGATAGACACGGGGTAAAAAAGTTAGGTAGTAATATTTCCTATTTGGTTTGGTTGAAGTTTAAATATATATTAAAAAACGCAAAAGAAAAATCGACGATATTTTTTACAATATTTTTTAATTTTTTATTTAATTCTTAACATAGTGCATATATAAGCACTCCTATGTATGCTCTAATATAAACAAGATTAAAGTATTTTCTTTTACTAAAACTTATCTTTTACATATTTGGTCAGTTTCATTTTAAATCTATTCAATTTCTCCACCTTTATTATGTTTTCTGGCATTTCATTAAAAAACTTCATCGCACTCTACATCATCGATTTCTGAGATTTGCCATCTTCCTGAATGGCGGTCTCAGTCTATCCCTTTCTTTTGTACGATGCTCGTGCTCATGTTGATTTGCATCAATTTTTCGTGTAAATTCCGCTGATATTCATGAACAATTCAGATATGATAGTTCAAAATATAACGTGTACCTACTTAATTGTACTTACTTATATTTATAAATATACTTTATTTATCATAACCTAATAAATTAATTGAAATGTTACGGTTTATCTCCTATTCTAACAAAAACAACTATATTGCTATAGAAGATCCATATGTTGCTATCAAACGATTAATGTGCAATTGCAACAAAACTTAAAATTGTATTAATCCTCCTAACGAAATTACATTGTTGGTATATTCTTTAGGTGCCAAATATACATAAAATTATGGTCTAAACGCTTTTTGATTGGCGTTAAAAGATCTCACCGACAGTTGAAATATTGTCGATATGGGGGCGTGGGTCGTAGACAGAGCCGTCCAATAGACAAATAAGGGAAAGCCATAGGGCGGCATTTTCAAGAGGCGCCGATAAACAAACAAAATATATATTTAAAATAAAAGCTAACAAATAAAAATGTAAAATATTTTTTTACTGGATTAATTTATAAATTCATTAATTTCATAATATAGTGTAAGAGTAATAATGGGTTTATTATTTATTCTGAAAAAACGGTTATTTATGGCATCTACTTATTTTTGCTACAGTTGGTAGTCGGGTGTCCGTTAGTTACGTAGTAAAAATTGTTAAGAATATAAAAGTACTAATTTCAAAACTCATAATTTATGATAATTTAAAAGTACATCATCGCCACGACCAGAGTAACTCAAGAAAAAAAAATTGAGACTTCTCAACCTCCGTACCTGCGCCAATAGATGTCTTCCTGTTAAGATCGCAGAAAGATGAATTAAATAGGAAAGATGTATTGAAATTTTTCGAAATGATGCAGAAATTATACTTCATCAATACCTGTTTCTTACCAAAACCTCCAGAATTCTTCGAAGAAAGAAATAAAAAATTGTTATCTTAATGGGAACAAATGTTACATGATGATGGTGAAAACACAATTGATAACGGAATTTATTTGTAACTGAACCCAATATTTTAAAGATTGAAAACTCAGAATTTAAAAAGCGAAAAAAATTATAAATGTCTAAAGAAATCTAAAATGTATGCCAGAACTCAAAATAATGAGATTAACTTTTACCATACCATGTTAAAAATACCCTACGCAGCCGTGCTGTCAACTCGTAATACTGCAAGAAATTTGAGTTTTTTAACACTTTAAATGGGAATAAAATGCTTTTATGACCCCTTAAATGACTTTAAAATAGTTAATGTCATAGTTACTATAAATATAATAATTAAATACGTTCATTTTATTCTCAAACATTATTCTTGTAACGCATTCGTCAAAAGACCCATCTAACATGATCTTCATCTTTATCTCTCTTCATTTAAATTAATGTGTGATCTTTTCACGTAGTACAAGTAGTATTTTTAAAGCAGATAGAATGCAACGCATCAATTTTATATAGTATTGAATTAAAAAATGATTCGCTTTACATAATTGGTTTTCCACCAATCATTTTTAAGTGCAAATGATTTTTTTAGGGCTAGGTCAAATGTAAAATTTACATTGTGCATATTTATAGAAATACGATTTAATTGGCTCGGTAGTACTGGTGGCTAGGGAAGGGTTAATGTCGAGAGTTATGTCATCAAATCATTTAATTAAAAATTCAATATTTTCTGTCAATTATTACGATTATAAAAATATAAGGGCACTATTTTCTAGTTTGCCTAAGGATGGCACAACGTCTAAGGGAAGTCCTTGTCGCGAATAACCTTCACCGAACACTAAAGTACGTTATTTGTAAATTTATATATATTTACACAATTCTGAACCGATCTTCCTAAAATGCAAAGTGCAAATAGTTTTGTTTAATTCTACGTGAATTTCGTTAGATTTTGGTGATATCGAGTAATTAAACACGACAATGAATAAATTAAGAAAATATTTTGTAATAAAGCCCCCCGTCCTATGAAAATATGAAATTTTAAAACCCGATCCGTCGGCATTAAAGTCATTACATTTATAACCCGTTCATTGTTCTCATTGTTTATTTTTTGTGACTAGACATCCGTAAATGAAATATTCTCACCGACAGTCGCGAACCTTGAAGTGAGAAGGAAATCTCGCGAGGTGAATGAGATATCAGATGATTATTTTCGACCATATAATAGAACCATTGTGAAATTCCCAAAAAAAATCCACACCAAACTCGAAGAACGAAGTTATGCTAGTACTATAAGTGGCTGTAAACTTTCGGTCCCCC
The DNA here is from genome assembly GCA_031772225.1 of Eubasilissa splendida. NCBI lineage: Eukaryota > Metazoa > Arthropoda > Insecta > Trichoptera > Phryganeidae > Eubasilissa > Eubasilissa splendida. The sequence continues at coordinate 17,362,422 of CM062848.1, read as the reverse complement.
TAGAGAACAGACACATTCTTAGTACACACCACGTGTGTCAGGTTTGAAATCAAAATTAATATTGTAAAATTAGATTGGACGAGTCTAATAAATATTGTTAGCAGATTACGACTTATAAAACTTCTACATATACAACTTCATAAGGCGCTCCTCAAAATCAAAAAGTAAAAAATGTAATTTACGAGTAAGCTATCATGAGGTGATTTTTTTATACGTGTTCTTATTTTTTATCTACTGGCAATCAATTAGAGTTTCAGTTTAGATATAAGTCACGGTAGCCAAGAACATAGAAATAAAATAATATTTACACGCCTTGAATGCACAACTGATATGTCCCGGTGTGTAGTTTTTTTTATTATACATAATAAATTCTACGTTAACAGTTCGTGTCCTCGGAATAACAAGATATCATCTTACACTTACATTAAACTGAGATATTGAGTTTCAAAGTTTTAAATATTCATTTTTTTTTTATTCCATACATATATATTATAATTTTAAATATTTGCCAAACTGCAGAACAGTATTACGGCAAGGATTGCACTCCACATAGTAATTAACAGTGTTTAATGAACGAGATTATTATTTTTTTAATGAAATACAATAAAGTAAACAAATAATTAGTTGGAGAATGTGTTATATTTTAGGGTGGTGTTTATTTTTTCGTTCGTTAAAAATCATAATTTTATCAGCATACGTTTTATAAGACAATCCATAGCTACTCACTCCATAACGGATAATCTCATTTTTTCGGGGGAGTTTGATTCATTGCCAATGAGGTAAAATTTTCACAAAAGAGTCGCTATACAATTTGAATAATAAACTAAACTGATTCCTATATAACAGGAGAGTGGATAACTCATACATTTTATTTGTATTCAATTCAATAGTTGTTGCTCTAAAAAAATATAATAAGTGACATTAATATTATCTTTGTTTTCTTGTTATCTCCTAAACTACTGCGAAATTTGATTTGTTACAGTTTTAAAGAGAAAATTATTTTAAATATGAATTAAATATATACATATAAAATCAACTTTATCGAAAAATATTGCTGTTGCGCCACCGCGATTCGAACCTGGATCTCTTTCCTAACCGGGGAAGGTGCATTATCCAACTACGCTACAGCGACAATATTTTTAGCGACAATTTTGGAGCCTATATGTTGTTACCTTTTTGATATTAATACATTTAATCGTTCTATTATTTGAAAGAGCCATCTACCTTATTTTTACAGAATCTCAAATACTTTTGAGTAAATTGATAGCAGACGCCAGAATTATCAATTCATTTTTATTAAATTTTGGACACATTGATACAACTTTATTATTAGAACACTTCTTATTGTGAACTTCACAATAAGAATGTGTTCTAAGAAAATTATTGACAGAATTTTGACAAAAATGTCAGATAATACCTAGTTTTTTTTTGTTACCTATTTTATAATACATTCCATGTTAAGAGTACCGCCCTTTCGCTACCCTCCCTCCTTATTTTATCGCTAGCAAATTGTCTTAACAAATTGCGAGATACTTGAGCCAACAGTTTTCGAGGGCTGCCTTAAGACATAAGATCTTCCTAGTTAAAATTAGGATGCTCTGTTCTTTGTTTATTACATCTGCATCCTGTTATACCCGTCTCCACCTATACATCATCTGGGCTAATTTTAGATTTTTATGTGAGCTGCATTATTTTTTCTCGTTTTACGAGATTTGCAGCGGGTTGGGGAAGTCCTCTGGTTACCGAGCATAACAGTCTACTTGGTTAATTAACTAACTAACTTACTATCACGCCGTTTCCCCACGGGGGTAGGTAGAGAGGATAGAGCGCCACACTCTACTGTCCTGACACACAATTTTCGCCTCATCCACATTCATATATCTTTTCATACAAGCTCGCCGATTGTTGAGGTTTCCAACAGGACCATTCTCCAGTATCTGGTTTACCTGATCGTGCCAAGTCTACCGCAGACGTCCTCTATTTTTGGTGCCATCAACACTTGCGTCAAATATATTTCTTACCATTCTCTCCTCATTCATCCGTTCCATATGACCAAACCACCTAAGTGATCCTTTCTTAATTTTACTCATTATACTAATGTTTTACATTATTTCTTTATTATTTACTCTCTCATAGATAGATCTACCACATATACGCCTTAGTGATTTCATTTCCACTGCATTCAGTCTACTAGCGTTCCTCTTCTGCCAGCTCCAGGCCTCTCTTCCACACATCTGTGTCGGTACCAGGACTGACAAGTTCCCGTTAGATATAATTCTATTAATTAAAAGCGCCGTTCACTTTATTCCCTACAGTCACCCTCCTTTCGATATCTTTCTCAGCCTTTCTGTTTCTATCAATACCAACATAAAAAAATAGTTCCGGTTCTGAATTGTAGAGCTGCACTCTTACAAAAGTACTTTCCGCATTGATTATCATAAAAATGTCCTTCGGTTAAAAACGGATTTAAAAAGTTTGTTATTTGATATATGTAGTCATATCTCCACAATACATGTAGTGTGCTATCTGTCCTCCGTTAGTACCGTTCAATACAAAAATGTGCAATACTTGCTGGCTCCTGTTTGCCTAACCTTTTGATACTGCGGCGTGATGACACATACGTATGATTTACATTACGTTTGTATAATATGTTAACTATATGTAAATGACGCTATATATTAAGCACAACAGTTTCTAGCAATATTTGAATATGTACTTACAAAGGCACTGTTATTAAATAAATTATCAGATATTACCCATATTTCTATATATCTTCCATTAAATAAATATAATAAAAATTGTTTTGTCTCTTTGAGATATCTGATATTTATTTAATAATAGTGCCTTTGTAGGTAAAACTCCAGTAATTGTATGTTCTTGGACATATTCAAATATTGCTAAAATAATATACTGGTCAAAATAAGAAAAATATTGATTTTTCAGCCGTATTCTAGTATAATGATGTGTTAAAAACATTTTACAGATAAAGAATATTGCTTTAAATAATTTTCAAATAAAATCAGATTTTCATTGAGTTGACATATATGCTATTTCAAAGAAAAATGAATTATCAAATTTGGTCCATAGATGGCGATAGCGTAGTGGTACTCGAAGCGATTCTAAGTATTAACATATATACAACTTTCAAAAATTTGATAAGTATGGAGATTAAAAGGTGAGAAATTGTGAACGTTAATATATAATATATATAAAGCGATCACTTAAGCCAGCCAAAGACAGGTCGTAAGACCTGTAATTACCCCATATTTCTATATATCTTCCATTAAATATAATAAAAATACCTTCGTCTCTATGAGATATCTGATATTTATTTAACAACGGTTTCTGGTCATTTTACAAAACACTTCAATTTAAAATGATCTCATTTAATAAATTCCCTTTTTTCTAACTCTGTTCTTCAAATAAAAAGATGTTGGTACATTAAATTATTGCAGGTTCATTAGAGTTCTATGTAACGATATTTAAGATAGGTAATTATTTTTTCCAGCAATGTTACTTTAAAATAACAATGGAATATGCATTTTTTTCACAATTAATCAAGCATGTAATTAAAAAAAATTACCTAGGAACCAGGTATATTATAATTTACATAGTGTTTGGTATTTGTTATTGGTAACTGAAAAGTTCAGAGTTGACAAAAATGCTACTATCCCAATCCACTGCAGAGGACTTGTTCATATTTAGAATACCCGCTCAGTATGAATTCAGTGTTCAGTGCACGGACACTGATCACAAATTGTACACAAGGTAGATGGGTACATAAACCAAACTCTGAAAATAACAGTTATTTTCGTGAGTTGCACGAAATTAACGCAGTGGCGTATGTTAAACAATGCGTTGACCTTATTTTAATCAAATAACTGGACTGTGGAGTCAGATTAAATGTTTATCAAAAACAAGGAGAATTGCACCGCGCACTTATTCGACATATTAAAATAAAAACATGACTGATTTAAAATTATTAACATTTTTTTATATACTAATTAAATGTATTAAATAAAAGCAATTTTATCGAAATATATTAATGTTGCGCTACCGGAATTCGAACCTGGATCTCTTTTCCAATCCGGGGAAGATGCATTACCAACTATGCTACAGCGGCAGTATTTATTTAATCAAATTAATACATCTATCGTAAATTAAATTAAATTAATTTAAAAAAAGTGTAACATATAGGTTAAAAAAAATTGTCGTCAAAAATACTGTCGCTGTAGCATAGTTGGTAATGCATCGTTCTCGGATTAGAAAAGAGATCCAGGTTCGAATCCCGGTAGCGCAACAACAATATTTTTCGATAGAATTTATTTTATATGTATATCTTTATAATTAATACATTTAATTAGTATTTAAAACATCACAGACCTATATTCTGAATAATTAAAACTTCAAAATAAGAATGTGTTCTCCTTAATAACATTTTTTATGTTCTTAATCTAATTTATTTGAATTATTCACAAGTTAAATCAAAATGTTAAATAATGTAAATATGGAACGCATCAAACGTCGCTCATGCTGACAACAAATACTCCGAATTATTCCACGAATGAAATTACAACCTTTCGTTGATGTTGCCAAAGATGATTTGTACTAAAATTTCTTATTAAATGATTAGATGAAATCTTCCCCCGGCTGCGGGAGTAAACAAATTGAATGAGACCGCGCATTCCGGTGCCGTTAATGTCAGCAAAAGCGAGATTAATCTTCCTTAAGACTCTGTTGTGTCTATCAAGTCTGATTCACTGCGCACTGAACGGTTTCCTCGCCCTGCCGAGGCGCGCAACTGTACAACGACCCATTGTGGGCTGCACACGGTGCACACTGAAAGTGCAAGAGAAAATGTGTATCTGAACAGTTAAAAATACGTATCCGGTCACCTATTGCATCGCGTGGAAAGTGTTCTTAGCTAAAGATCACCCGTTTGGTGTATTCAAATGCAACTTCGAAAGTGAAATTCGTATAGAAACGTACGTTTTCCTATTCGTACGAATAGACAATTTGTAAATATCCTGTTTGTTCCGATCTGAACATTAATAAAGTTATGGACAAAGTACTCAATATTTTTTTTGTATTTTTGTACTAAATAATACGTTCGGGTTCTATCGCAGTACAACAATTGACGATTATTAAAAAAAATATTGTTAACGTAGTATCGTAATATTCGTACGATTAAAAAAATTAAATGATATATCAAAAAATTTATTTCTACATATGTTGACAACGTTAAATTGAATTAAAAACTATCTCAAGTCAAAGCAAATGATGAAACGAGAGGAAAAAAATCTTACGATGCGCATCAAAATTTAAAATTGCAAAATCACTCGTGTGATGTGTACAAATTTCACATGCTCACGGGTAATAAATAACACACTATAATAATAATAATATATCCGCAATTTAGGGTAATAATAATAAACCATAAGACATTAACATTAACAAGAACGACATCAATAAACGATATATGAATATAGAACAATAAAGTTTATCCCCGCGGTTCGCCCGCTCACCGCACAATACTGTTAGAAGACAATGGTAAATTCGACTCACGAGCACCATCTCCAATAAATACTGCAGCCAACTTCAGCCAGCCCAGAGGCGAAACGGTTGGAAAGTTTTTTTTTGAAGAATCGACAAGAGCTAATGATTTTACAGTATTTTTGATGAGAATATATTCCAACACTAAAAATGAAAGTAATCGGAGAGTTTCATTAATCGCCGAAGAATAAATCGACAGCTCGAGTGGATACCTAAACGAGTCGTCATTAACGTTAACCTTCGCCGCGCGGCGCGAGGTCAGGACATCACGAAAACATTCAAAGTGAATGTTAAATTAACATTACGAGAAATTCCCTTCATCGAAAATATTAAATGATAATACGGCCTTCCTGATATTATTACGAGAAGTCGATCTTCAACGAGAACCACAGAAATAATCAGAGCTTCACCGAACGTCACACTAAACAAGGCGAAGAGTGGAGACGCACTGTTCGCGTTGTAGAAACAGATCAAAAGAACCGAAATTTTAAAATAATAAATAAATAAAAATTAGTCTTTTTATTTCACCCGCTACGCGCACGAACATTCCGCAATATACAATACAGTACGTAAGTAAATTAAACAGTCATTGACTTCGGCAAAATCCCAATTACGATAATAATGATTAAAAAGAAATCAAAAATTGATATAATATTGGACAATACTTAAAAGTCTCAATAAAACTTTTATCGTGTGCAATTGAGCAGGCATCTTAAAAAACGGTTTAAGATTACGGTTAGGCTTGAGAGTATCTGATGCTGCTGCTGAAGCAATGCGAATGAAAGTTTTATTTAACATATACACGGAAGATTGCGCTGACAATAACTGTCGCGAGGTTCGTGCTCAATGCGAAAGCAACGATATTTACGTGACGGCGTAATTAATATCAACTCCGACACACAAATGTCATGTACATTTTCCGAGCGGATGGCGATTTCTACAGAATCCGTAGTAATTCAGAGATAATAATTTTCCAATCGCGTCCTTCCGAATGGAGTAATCTCGCCGCTAAGTCGGCAATGAAACCAGAATATCGATGTGAAAGTTCTCGCCAGTCGATAGCTGGCGACCCTAGCCGAGATGCGCCTCCTAGTACGCTTCGATCACATTAAATGGATTCAGTTTTGCGCTCGACTCAAAAGTATAAAACAATATCATACGGAACCGGTATTGGCCGAGTCAACATCACACGCTCGTTCCATCCGCCGTAATATCGTAAAAATGTTAAAAATAGCAGAAATATTGGATCGACTCACCATTTTTTTCAATTTAATAGTCATCGTTATCAACGGAATAAACAAGGCCATATAAAGACTAAAAGTAAAATGGTGAAGGGGTTAAAATGTAAAATTTGATTAACCTGAACGATCGATATTATCCGAAATTTTAAACTTATTTTTTAATTTTATATATTTTAATTAAATCTAAAAAAACGGCACCAAACGGTATGGACGAAATTTATAATAAATCTTTTTATCTCATAAATGTATTATTTCAATGTTTTTTTAAACTAAATTCGTAATAAAAAATCGTAAATAATGCTTGTGCACGATTCACGCGATATTCAAAGAATATCGCGAGCCGGAGCTATATTTGTGAGTTCTACGAACCGGAGATATATTTGTGAGCGTTCCAAGAACACGTCCCGGCTTGCTCCGGTCCATACCGAGCCCCGATATGGTGAACAGTCTGTGAACAGGATGTAGGGTGAAAGAAAAGACGTGAAATACGTGTCCGAGAGAAGAAGAACAGTGAAATGTTAAAAAATTCAGCGCGACATAGAATTACATCATTTTTGAAGAGTTGCGGAGCTTATCCAACGGAACGAGGGCGACTAGTGAATACTAAATATTTGCATGGAGTGAATCCGTAATCAGAGCCAGACGTGATCTATTTGGTACATTACAACAGAGTTTTGTAAAAAAACTATCAATTCGATAATACATTTGGTAAATTTAACCGCAAAAACACTACTTGAGTGTTGAGGTTCATTCGGATGACATCACACAGTTTTAATAAAATTCTTTTATTTTGCAGTATCATGGCCCGTGTCCACGGTAACACACGATAAATCTCAGACATTTAGTTGAGGTAAATCTCAATGCCGTATGCACGTGTTCAGATTTTGATATGGAAATCAGCTTGAGGTTGGTAGAAAGAAAAAAACTCAAACCCGCGTACACGACGTTCGATTCAACAGCAAGTTTCGACAAGTACCTCACCTAGAACCAACCACCTACAACTATTTATTCAGAATGTTAGAAAAACTAAAGGTATTGAATTACAAACATGCATTCCGTTTGAATTGCTGTTTAGGAGATTCAAATTCATGCAACTGACGAACAAAATGCAATACAAAACTTCTTCATCTTCGTCTTAAAAAAGTATTCAAAGTATTATATACCTGAGCTACCAGTGTCCTTCAGTTGAAATCAAATGCCGAAGTTGGGCAACCTCGTGCAACGTTAAACCGTGTGACAAAGTGGTTCTGCAGTCATGATCTCAACCTTAGATTACGAATGAGAATGGTCAGATGCTATGTGTTCTCGATTTTATTTTATGGAATGGAAGCATGAACGCTTACCGAAGAAATTATAAGGCGACTTAAGCATTTGAGATGTGGATCTACAGAAGAATGCTTAAAATAAGCTGGATGGATAGAGTTACGATTGAAGATGTTATGGTTCGGATTAATAAAGAAAAATAAGTATTTAAAAGAATAAATATCCGAAAACTTCAACACCTCGGACATATAATGAGATATCCGGAGAAGTACGAGATCTTGCATCTCAAGAACCTGAGGTAATGGTTTAGCCAGTCTACTGTAGAGCTGTACCGGGCCGCAGTAAACAAAGTGATTACGATTTTTTTCTTGATGCTCTCGTGTCTGGTGACATGGCCAAAATATCGGGCCATTCATTCTGTGGGTTGTCCACGGTACGCGTCGCCAACATCACATATCCAGAACGTTAATTCTCTTGCGATTGAAAGATCGGGAAGATAACCAGTTTCATTTTTGTTTTCCTGGTTATGCATCGGTCTTGCCAGGCAAACCTTGTTTGTCTTCTTAATGTCTTCTGGTTCGCAGTCTTCTCCATTTGTTATTAAAGATAACTGTTTTCGGCTTTTTGTTAATTCGGGTCTGTTCCGGACTAACATTATCGATTACTCGAATTTCAAAAGCGATGTTTCATTAATATACTCATAGGATTACTATATATTCTTTCAGAAAGTTATCTTCGTTCAGAATGTTTCAATATTCAAAGAGATAATTCCGGTTTATTTTACTATGGGTATATCTTTCAAATCGACACGTTTTGTTGTTGTCGATACAATTCTTTTAAATATCATAGAGCTTAAAAAACGGATTGAATAATCAATAGCTAAATAATAGATATATACATATGGAACTGACTACATATGGAAGATTTATATCTCCTGCGAAAAAGTACGGTTGTACGGTAATTTTTTGAGGTAACGCCTTGACAATGCCACGTGTTACCGCGCCGAAACTTCGGCCTAGGTTTCCCGAACGAAACCATCTACAAAAAACGCGATCTAACCTAGAAGAGACGCTAGTTCCATACACTAGTGCTCGCGGAAACCTTAAACCAAACATACATAGATAGAATTTCTTTGGATATCTATCTAAGGACCATTCGTGTGATCATTAGTAACTTTTTACTAACACCCGTGGTTAAAATCGTTTGCGGGTTGTTCGAACGTCAAATGTACTATTGTCAAAGCATAGATGAGATGTCTATAGGTGGGACGAAAAATCATGAAATATGCTTTATTTTATGCATTATCTATGGATTTTTTCGCCTAGATGATCGATATCTGTCACTTTGTTGGAGACACTATTTCGTATTAAGTGTAATAATGTATATTAAACAAAGAAATCATCATCGGACGAACTCTCATCATTAAAATAGCGGGATATTGAATGACTAATTGTCGTATACTGCAACTTTCAAAATATCAATGTGTCAGATGACTTTTGGAACAGCTGTGAAAAGTCCGCAATATTTAACTATAGATTCTCGTTTATACTATCGGATATCGCAGAGTAAGATGAGTTTAATAAGTAAATATTTTTTTACTAACGATCAAACAACCCGTTTACGCAAAAAAATTTACTTTAGTAACTTTTTGTGCTACAGGAAAAAGTTACTACAGATCACACAACCGGACCTAATTGAATCGTCTGATTTGTTTTTAATTTACGAATTAATTTTTAGTTTCGAGACCGCAGAAAAATGACAGCGTGTGTCGGGCCGTGTGGTGCGCTCTTCTCGGGATGTGGGCCGTTTGGGCCGTCTAACGGGACGGGCCCCTCATCTCCCGGACCCCCCGCTCCCCCTTCCCCGGACCGGGCAACCGCCGCAGAACCGGTCGCGGCCGCCTGCATTCCGCGAGGCGCGGATTGCGGAGAAATTCATGCAAAGTTACTATCTCCACGAGAGGAATGAAGGAGGAATTTAATTGTAAAGCCGCCGAGTAGAAAGAAGACCGTTACCACGGGGGCCCTTTGCCGACCCGCCAAATAATATTTAGCAAAAACCAATTAACACACGGAAACCGTCTGCATTTCAGTCTGGAAGCTCGTAATGGCGTCAATAAAATTTAATAACACCCAAAACAGCTGACGTTAAAGTCGCGCGAATTAAGCTGTTAAATTAATGAAAACCTTTTAGAATAATAGCACACACATTTAACTAAAATCCGCATAAAATTCCTGAAGTCACCAGTCGCGTGCACTAAGCATGTACTTAAGTTATGCTGCTAATATCGATGCTGTAAAAACGATATTGTCTTTTTTATATTATATAGAGCATTATATATTATATTTTTTGTTTGGGTATTCACAAAAATAGCTTTCTCCCAATTTGGAAGAAATGATAAAAAAAGTTATTTTTCGATAATAAACTGTCTTACCTGTAAGAATGAAATGAATTGTTTAAACTGTGTCTGATTAATTGTTATGTTTGGATTATATTAAATATATGAATAGTTTCAATGAATAAATAAATATAACAAAATAATGATACAAATACATACAGAATAAATGAGCTACATTAAAAATATTATAATATTAAATAATATTAAACGTCTTAAAAATACTTATATCATGCGTTTACTATAATATAAAAATGAAATATAATATATAAAATGAAATTTTACAGTATGTATTACAAATTACAATGCAAAATACAGGAAAGTACACATGAACATAATAACACACAGAAACATAAAAATAACAAACACAGTTCCAAGAAAAAGTGTCCTGCATAAGTTTTTTGTAGCTTGGTAATGAATTAGAAAATACGTTATTAACTCATTTGCTATGTTAATGTCATACAATCTACACATTCGTGAAATTGCTGTGGTAGGCATCTAGTCTGAATGTTTCATGTCTCTTTAATGTTACTAGAAGTTGTATATTTATTATCTCTTTCAGAAGCACGTTTTTTTTTGTGAAACCTGTGTGAGTTTATTTCCGTTCTTGAATAATATTACTATTATTCCTTGTAAAGTATTAAAATTATTAAATAAAGGACTAAAAATATTTTATAAAATAAAATAATAACATTGGGCATTGCCAGGTAGCCTTACATTTATTCAGATTTAACTTAATAAATGCCCTAACGTGTGAGTATGGTGCCGAGGAGGAAACCCTTGACCGTATCGTATTCGCCTGTCCATTACGGATCACAGGTTTTTTATACAGTAATCTCGTCAATGGTGATTTTCAACTCCCGGTTAACTTGTGTCATCTTCTTTCCCTTAACTCGCCACATTTAATCTATATTTAGCTAATTTTTTGAACGACAGTGGTATTGACTTGTAATATAATATTTCCTATTCTATAATACTATTGAACTTTTTTCTATAAAATAAAGTTTTAACTTGATTAATGGCACAAATCACTCTTGAAGGGTGGACTGCCTATTTAAAAGAAGAAGAAGAAAATAATACCACGTTTACCAGTGTATTGGAACAAACTTGCGGCATTTTGCCTGCAAAAACGAAGACGTGTATCAGAACACCGCGCGAAACGAGAGTTGCGTTTAGTTCATATACATTTAGGGCGTTTATTTATCATTTCCAAATTCTTCTATCGCTAGATGGTGCCAATTAACGCATTAATAATAGAACTTTGAATTATTTGCGTGTGAACATATATATTATACTTAATATATCAAATAAACATTTTGTTTAGATTTATTTAGTAGAAATTATCGTTATGTACATGTACAGCTTTTTTTATTGTAAAGGGTGCACACCCCTGGAAGATACACCACATAAAGTTCAATATCAAAAAGGTCGCTCTGAAAGTTGCCAAGTATTTGTTGTTTCCGGTTCAACGTACCTGCGATAAATTATGAAATATAATATTTACATTTAAAATGTTGTATCGTAAAATCTGAAATATTAACGCAAATTAAATTAACTGCTTTGAGTAACCTTTAGGTCGCACGCTTCACCAGTCAGTGCGATTCTATTAACTCAGATGTATTTATGTACGGATTTTAATGTATTACTTTAATCATTGTTATATTGAATCACATCAGTTGCTTTTTCCAAATGAAGTTCTTAATAAAATGCCTAAAATTGTATACATTATATAAATGTACAAAATAGACTATAATTATTATTTCTTATAAAATATATATAAATAATTATATTATTACCTCTAATTTTGGAAAGAAACAAATATTTTTTAGTCACATGTCTCGTCAATCAATCGCTCGAGATTGTTTTCACGTGATACTAGGCAAAACTTTGACGTATATTAATGTGTAACATTTTGAAAAAAAAAAAAAAATTTGACAAAATAATATTATCACACGAATATTTTTATTAAATTTCAAACTGAGCTTGTATACTAAACTTAAGATTAAAAAAATTAATTAACATACTGATATCCCAGAATGACAATCGAAGCCTGGTCACCACGCGAACGTCTTTTCACCTAACACTTTTTTTTCTCTGATTTTTCAATGAGTTGATGTGAAAGATTAAATGTACTTTAAATAATTTTCAAAAAATCAGATTCTCATCGAGTTGACATATATGCCGTTTCAAGAAAAATGAATTATCAAATTTGGTCCATAGATGGCGATGGTAGGCGAGTGGTACTCGAAGCGACTCCACATATTAACATATATACAACTTTCAAAAGTTTGATAGATGTGGAGATTGATGGGGCGAGAATGGTGAACGTTATATTTATATAAAGTGATCACTTAAGACAGCCGAAGACAGGTCGTAAGCCCTGTAATTACCCCATACTTCTATATATTTTCCATTAAATATAATAAATGAGATATCTGATATTTTTTTATTATATATTCATTTATTATTGTTGTATACTTCTTAGTTGATATAATACACTCTCACACTATTTTTTGATTATTAATGAAAATATTATACGTACAAGTTGAGAAACAGCGGTACAGTTGAAGCAGAGATATTGTTTTATTTCGTTAAAAAAATATCGGAGCTTCTGCGATATTAATAATTTTTCACTTCCAGAATAAGCTTATTAAAAATGTTGGTCCGATTCGTGGGCGTCAACTAACGAGGCAACGAACTCTCAGCGAGCGTCACAAAGAATAACAAAGGAGCAAAGTAGCTTCTGGAACAATAGATAATTAAACCGCAAGACTATACTAGAGGATTTTTTTACTCGGTGGTTTTATTAGCCGCGGTACCAAAGTATCTTTCGCAGCACAAAGAGCTTTTTGTTGCGAGGCTTGAGTGCGAGAGAGCGAACTCGTTGTCAGAATGGGCGCACGAGACTAAGATTGATGCAGTGAGAGGTGTCAAAAGGTCAAACATAATCCATTTGTATAGGAACATTGTGTGTTTTGATAAGAGAAACACTTTTAAAAATTGAGAACTTAATCTTGATCGAAAAGAAAACATTTTATTTGAAAATGGGTAAATTATTTATCAGCAATGTAAGATTTTTTCGTCACGCTTTGCTAAAATTGTTTAAATCAAATTGTGAAACATTGGTAATCTTGATAAAAAGAGCATTTCAGAATAAAGTATGACCAATAATAATTATTAATAATTTTATTATAATATTTTGAAAAAGAACACCTTTTGTTGTGAATGTTGTGATTTTCTGGACAAATTTCTGTGCCATTTTTAATATATATAATATTACAAATTAATTCGTACATTTATAGTGGCAATAGTATCAACCAATATAATAACAACAAAACGTATAAAAAAAAACTTTTTTATACTGGTGACTTATCATTAAAAATATCTAACATATTACCAGATTTAATTTCCCCAGTTTTCTCCACCAATTCTAAGATTAAAAATTTACTGAACAAAGATTTTTCAAATAAAAGGGGCAAAAGCGGTATCTACTACACCTTAGAATGCAATGAATGTGATGCACAGTATGTAGGAATGACCACTAGAAATTTTAAAACTACGATTAGAGAACATGAACTCTGTTTACGAAATAATAATTGTTCAGAATTCGCAAATCATTTGTTAGAAACAGGCTATCGTTTCAAATAAGATATATCCTCTTTTAAACACACTAATGTTAACAAATTTTTAAAATTGTCCGCTTTAGAAATATTATAAAATAACAAAACATTAAAAATTAATATTGTCCACAAAATAATAGTAAATACATAAATAATAAATAATAATTTGTATTATAAATTGTTCTGTAAAATTGAAACTTCACAATAAGAGTGTGTTCCCCTTAAAAATAATAGCACCCTGTAAATCACGCTGATCCATTATGTTGACCCCTCCCATCGCCCTTCTCCCCCACCTAACAACACCTAACAACACCTAATTACTGTACTTGTATATTTTAAATTAGTATAAACAATGCTTGTAAATGACACGGACGTGTCGAAACCAGTAGCGAATTTGACAAGTAACAAATGTACATTAAATAAACTCTTTAAAATGAATTAACTAGAAATTTATAAAGAAAAAATATTTTATATGCTACCGGGATAGCTACACATTTCCCGGATAGGAAAATACGTAGCAAGCGATACTTTTTTGATAAATAGCTTATTCTAGTTGATTCATTTATATATATTATTATTAATATTCTTAAATCTTCGTTATATTATTACAAAGAGAAAACTTTTTAATACCGAGTGAAAATTTGGAGGAAAATTACTCGGAATAAATTGATTCGGAGCCAACAAAAGACCTTAATGAATGTTTAATATTGCGGATGTCGCCTCTCGCGGTTCATGGACCACATTCTCTTTCATACATATTGTATGCATCCGGATGTAAAAACACTTACGTACGAACGCTAAATATAATTTTACCTGGCAGCTGCTTGCGAGTGAGATTGCCATTTAAATATCAACATAAACAAACACCTGTATTTGAAATCACCGTGATCGCTTTGGAAATGCTTGAAACCGTTTAAATGAGGTAATAGGCGTTCACTAATGGGCGCTAGGCAGATTGCTGTGCAACGTGCGCGGTCAATTATTATTGCACGTACACTTTCATAATTAATGCAACCAGGGATACAGCTTCTGCCAACCCGGATCCAAGGGGGAAATTTAAAAAAATTAAACCGGTATATATCACTAAAATGATACGATAGTTTTTCAAAAATAAAACGTCAAAACTGTTTTTCTTGACGTTTCGTAAGAAGTTGATTATTAAAAAAAAGTTGTGGTATTTCATTAATATGGAAGACGATCCAGTTCAGAAAAAACGAGGCTCAGACAGAGAAAGACAGCAAAAATGGCGAACTCGACAAAGTAACAACATTTTAATCTGACTGCATATGGAAAATGTTGATAAAATGGTAAATCGTCGCGAGCGAAAAATGGAAACAAATGTAATAACGCACTTTGAAATGCGATTTTGGTTATTAAAAAGTATTTGTGATATGTATTTATATTATGGTGTTGTGGCATTTACTTAATATGGAAGAAGATCGAGTTCAGAAAAAGTGATGATTAAAGAAGGGTTTTAATTTGTTTTAGGTCAATTTAATGTTAATAATAATACCTAGTATTATATTTTAATTATAAATAATCTATAAATTGAGGTAAAAATTAATCAAAGCATTCTAAACATAGAGCAGGATTTATGATGTAAAACAATGACATAAATCCAATATTATGATTTATTTTTAAATTTATGTAATAAAGACATTAAGAATATTATACACTACAATCGAAGATATTCTTCAATCTGATAGGAAACTCGAGCATGGAGCATGGGAGGCATCAAATATTTCGCAACCGGGCGCCACGTGCCGATGGGTTGCCCTGCATGCGAGAACCAGATGAAGTTACATGAAACTTAACTTTAAAGCGATAGCTGCATGCCAAGATAAACCGTGTAAAGTTCATGCCCACCTATGCCAAGGTTGAGAACAAATAATAATTGAGAGTTGGATAAAGAACAAAGCGACAAATGCTTATCAATAAACTCAGCCGTTAAATTTTGGATTAAGAAACACAATAAGCCATATCAAATAAATTCATAAATGAATTACGGCAAAACATTTACTTACACAAGTCCAATTATAAATATGGCGGGTTATAAAACTGACGCAGATAATAAAACATCGAGATTAAATGTAAATATCAAGATATTCAAATAAATAATAGACGATATCTATATCCGTCTCAGCTGGCTAATCTAAAAATAATTTCTTGCACAATTATTGGATTGGCATGGTAGGTTATAAATTTATGAAACCGAATTCCAATTTCTTCCTCCTCTGCCACATCCAAATTTGTAACACAATATATAAGTGTGGACCGACTTTTATAATAATGGATATGATATGTATACATACATAATACTGAATGTCAGTCTGTCTGTCTGTTCTCTATACAATCCTATATGTTTTGACGAATACGGAAATAAAATTAATCTGTAAAAAAAACCTCTAACCTCTGAGCTTAACAGAATTTTTCTGCGTTGAAATGGTTTCGAATTGCAAATAAGCCGACACAACGACGATATTACTCTTATCTAATGCTTCAAATATTTCACTAAATTTCAAATAAATAATTTAGATTCCATATAAATGTATATGTGTAAGCATATACACACACAGCTCATATATCTATATACATATACATAATTAGCGGTTCACTTCCTTTTTATTACACGAAAATAAAGTTATGTTTAAAGTTAGTGCTTAGTTACTTATCTTGATAGCACTTAGCGCAAAGTTAATGAAATATTTGTATAAGAAAGGACGAAAGATGCAAAATTATCAAAAGTAAAAGATATTTATCTTTTAGGTATAGGAAAATATGATGCAATGATAATACTATCTGATGCAATGATAAAAAAATATGTAAAAATACAATCTAAAGGCACTTGTGCATTATAGAAGAATTTGAAGGATAATGAGAAACCTGTAACATAATGATAGTTCCGAATTTAATAGAATAATATTTATGTTTATTATCTATCTTATAATTTGTTTAATAAACATGGAACTAGCTCGGGGAGGCTAACTGAAAAGACTACCGATTATTCGTGAAATTGAGATAAATTTTGAAATTATTTAATGTAAAAAGAAAATGAAATAATAATATAGGAAAAATATTAAAAAGGGACAAAGTGGGGAATTTTTTTTAAATCTATAGAATTGAGATGAAAATGAGTAAGAAATTATAACAAATTAATAATTACGAAAAAAGATAAGATACAAGTAAGAAAAATCATTATTACCTAGTTTATAAGAAGAGTGTCATTACCACACCCCCCATATGTATGGTAATAATTAATCAAATATGATCAAAATAATACCTAAAAACAAAATATCTTTAAACAAATTGGAGTACATGAAATACATTAATATACAGGCGTTGGAAAAATAAAAGTATCGGATAAAATAATGCTAAACACGCCCTAAAAATAACTACTGATAAAGATCAATTCTTCGAAACATTTTTGTACCACAGATCGTCGATACCGCATATTCCGAGAAACCCGGCGTGATCGAAAGACAACACTAGACATTCATCAAGTTCACAATGCTCGCCTGGCCTGGAATAATGGATCTCGATTAGATTGACCGGAGACCTCATTCACATGTCTAGCGGTGCACAGAACACCGTCTTTTATACGAGATGAATTATTTTAAAAAATCAGCAAGATGCAGTTTCAACGGTTCATAATGGTGTCTTTGTTGTACCCAACGCGAGTTAACACCCGGTACATCCGCCCGGCACATCCGCGATAGCGCTCGGCCATTTCACTCGCAAATGGAAAGGGACACAAAGCGAAGCGATCGCCGCGGACGGTCGAAAATCGTGAACGATTCCAAATGTCAGACGTTGTGCAGTGGGTTTTTTCGTATTGTTATAATAACGATATATTATTTTTATGAAATTATGATCACGCCATAAGAAAACAATTACGTGAAGGTATGTAAGTGTAAATAAACATGTGATTTTCTACATAAACCTGTCCGTGTTAAATATCTGTCAGTACTGTTTACTTTCTCAATGCTGCATCACGAGCAAGCGGTATTCTAAAAAAACGTGTTTTATTTCTGAGCTCGGTACTAATTTAAAATGAGATTAGATTTTTTTTTTTTAGAAAATACGCAATGACAGATAGGTGGTCCAATGGAGAGAATATATTATTATGACAAAAAAGCATAAAAATCAATTAAACTTTTACGTATTGACAATATAAAACAACTTTAAACTGCACAAATACGTGCATTTACTAAATCTACCGAAATGTTGTTACTAGTATTATTGATGTATGTATTTTTAACAGATATTTAACGTAACTGTTAAATGAATTTTTCGTGTAGCCGGACGACGAAATGTCGAATGCACAATTCTATCTTATTATATCTAATCTTATAACCATTTAAAACACAATACCCGTCATAAGACGTCGTTTAACCATCACTTTGTCTGAACCGAATCTTCTTCCATATTAATTAAACACTTTAATAACAACGTCTTAAATAGGTGGACGTATTAATTTTGAAAACCGAACATAATGAAATAGATTACTACTAATTATTAAATATTATTCTTATTAATTTAAATAACCTACAGCAGAACAGCATTGTAATATTTCTGTAAATAAACTTGTTTTACTATTTTGAAAAATTGTACCTTCAGAACAAAATGGTCACGTGTCCACATTACAAAGGAATTTAACACTTCTCTTCAATGAAATATATATATATTAATATCCATTGAGATATAAGGCCTCTGGACCTTCTGTCATGCGTAGGAAAATTTTAAAGAAAATTGATACATTTCATTGGAGTAAAGTAACCATTAGCTTTGACATTTAAAATTCAATGGATATGTGTACTTCTTGTTCTGAAAAAATATTTTTCAAACAGAAAACAAACATTTCCATATCTATAGTCAGAAATTTCAAAATTAAAAAACTACCTTAAGTACTTATTTCACCCACAGGACGGGTTTTAATCATTAACTAAATGTTTCAGTATCGATAGAACATAGTCATTCCATAGAGACCAACTATGTATAATGTTTCGCTTTCACAAAACTATTCTACGATCAATTTTTAAGTTCACGTAATTCCTAATTATATTCTGATAGTCAGTAAACGGTAAATTGAGTAAACATATTCATTTAATGCCAAATCAGCTCGTGCAGTCCCTAGAGTCGGAGGGGGGTCGGGAGACCGTGGCCATTGTGCATATTTGTTATTGATCGATCATAAGACATCAGGCGGAAGGGAGAACAAAACAAAAAGAAAACTTTGAAGTTCTTAAAACCATAGAGCGGTCCCACGCCCGCACCTCGGACACTCCACACTCTCGTAATCAGAATTAATGGAGGAAGAGGAAGGCAGACTAGATCACGAGGTGAGCCTATTGTGCACTATAATTATCACACCATTTGTGAAAAGTACTCTGATTACACAGCCCGACGAACCATACAGCTCTTAATGAAACCGTGCCCCGGGTGCCAGCCGAGAGAGAGGATAGCTGACGAAGAAGTGAATGTGGAATGAGAGTAATGTGATCGCGAGAGGTTTTCTATTTTAGCCACGACAGACAAAAATAACTTTCAGTGCTGTTTGTAAGAAATGTGTTGTATACAGATTTGTTAACAAACCACCGTGTGTATATAGGCAATATTACAATTTTGTCCGAGATTCGCTATTGGATGAACCATTGCGATTGTAACGATGAACGATAAAAGATTTAACAATGATTTGTAACTAAGTTTAACTATTGGAGGTTTACTTTCTAGTACACCAGTCATTACTCGAAGTATTACGAATAATCGGCTACCAATCACAGTCACAATAACGGTTTAAATAACGATTTAACTATTACTAATAAAATCGATAATAATAGCTATAGCTGTACCATGTACTAATATAATTGTAAAATAATATAGGTTTCTTCACCCGCTGCAAAACAAAAAGTGCAGCAAAGACCCAAGGCGGTCAGCCGCCATGACACCTCACACTTTTTAAATATTTTACAATCAAAACATTAATTAAAATTAAAACAGCTTTTTCTTTTTCACTTTTTTCTCGTCTTCCTTTCCTTTTTTTATTTTTTTCTCTCCACGTCCGGGGTTTCCTAGAGCACGGGGTCCGATTAGACCATTCGGTCCGAGGCCTAAGGCCAGCCCTGTCGCCATAGCGCATACGTTCACTTGGAGATTATTTAGAAAGCTCCACAACCCGAATGTTAACAGTTGTTCTCTCGAACGCGTAAATTTAAGATGCTTCCAGAACCGCAGTCCACCGAGTGATCCTAAAATGTGGATTGTCTATAAAACAGTTCAGAGCACGCTAAAGATAGAAAGTGTGGTTGGTATTTACGGAGTGATGCACCAGTACCTGATTAACGCGATTATTTAATGATTTACGTACTTATTTGATTAGAGCTGCCGATTAAACTATGAGTATGTAAACAAATTGTGATGTGCACTATTAGTTGTGAAATAACTTTTTAAATTAGCAGGTTCCCACGACGTGAATTCTCCGCAATGCACGAGTTTAGATCACATTTGACATACGACACAGAAAAAATCATTATATACAAAAATGGCGTCACTCGTACCGGTTATGAACACGCACGAACAAGAGCCAATACCGCCGTAATTGCATCACAGGGTTACAGAGGATATTAAAAAATATCATAGAACATAATATTAAGCTGGCTTACTATGTAATACAATCCGATCCATGTGTGCATGTACCTGCCACTATGACTGTAAGTAATCAGCATCGTAACTTAATCGATGAACAAAATGTAGATGAAAGTTACTCAAACCGCAATAAAATTAAGGATTATAACTCGACACGTATAAAAGTGGCTGATTTCACACTTTACAATACGATGAAAAGAGTCTTCATATATTAATATTCCAAGATAATACTAAATATAACTGCAGATACATTGTATAGTTCTCGAGTCAAGGGTGATCACACTACAGAAAAAGATAAGGCTTCGATGACACCAACAAGCAATAGTCCACGATACACCCATACGTCGCTTTACGAACCCTCATTTAACGAAATTTTGCTATAATGGAATTGAAAAAACAATCGATACATTCACTTTGCGGTATACAGAAATTGGTAGCTGAGACAACAAATTGAAAAGAAAAAGAGGGGATAAATGCGTAGGCGGAACGGAGTGAATATCTGAGTCAAAACGAGATGCTCGATAGGAGTAGATTAGATAAATTTAGTAATGTATAAACAATTCCAAGTGTGTGAATAATATATGAAGTTTCACCCTTAAACGTCACGAAAAACAAAACAAAGATTTCTTGAGAATTAATACCGAATATATATCTGACATTTACGCTTTTTCACATTTAAAAAAAAGGAAAATCAAATCCCAATGAAGACAGAAGCTCAAAAGTTTCTCGAAATATTAATATCGTTATAAGCAGCTTAAGGAACAGAGAAAACATACAAAACAGAAAAGTTTGGATGAATACGTCTGCCCAGTTCTCGCTACCAACCAATAAATTATATATAGGATATTCATTATAAATGACGCAATGCTGTGTATTTTTTATTACATATGTACTTTTTATTATCTGTGTTCTACACAATATTTCAGAATACATTTCAAAGTATTTTATTGATTTTTTACTACGCGGAAAACGTTATGCACATTTTATATGTAGGTATCATATTTATATGAAAACTAATAATTTGACGAACAGAATTTCAATTTACAGAACATTATTCGGGAACGTATATCTTTCGTAAAGCGAGCTTAGGATATTAAACACAGATTGACTAAAATTCCACAAAATTACGCTTATTAACCCTAAACAGCAACAAATGATACCAGACATGTACGCGAAATGTTTATTGAAATGTAAATATTTCCAACGTCCGCAATAAACGCCCGAGGTAGCCCAGATTTTACCACAAACATTTACATTGCGGTAGCTGGAAACGCGGAAGAGTCATTTTTAAGTGATGAAATAAGGTTTCTGACCAAAAAGCGCAAGCGACCATGGTAATCATTTGCACACACACATTAATTACTATTCCAAATTCATCACCCAACTAGCCAACGTATAGTAATAGCATTTTATTTCACGGTTGATGGTATTTATCCAGCATTCATCTAGACTAATCCCAAAATTCATTGAGAGATAAATCAACATTAAAAACTTCCTACGCAGACAGTCGACCCCTCCTACATACGTAAAGTATCATAACAAACAAATAAGTTATTTTTAGTTGTTCTAGTATTTCACATATTTTAAGTGGCAGTATTTTTTTTTATATATTGTATTCTATTATGTTCCATTGACCACAATATATACCTACAGTGTATTTTTGTGTAATATTTTATGGGTGTGTTCAAATTCTGTATTTTACAGAAAATATTATTGTATGAGATTTTTACAAAATCTTTAAACTTGCGTCGTTATTTTGCATAATTTGATACATACATATTTACAAAATAAATATTGACCCATTATTATTCTGTACATTTTCTTCAGGCCCTAAATGACTCTAATTTTTTGTATTCAATATATAATTTGGAATCAATAAAAAAATTTAATTAATCGAAATAATTACGACTATTTTAAATGCTCTTGTAGCTGACACGGTTGGGATTAGGCACATGCAGCATGAACATTTTCGACTCATATGTTTAATATAAGCTTAAAAATGTGAAATACACATAATTCACGTGAACAACTAAAAATGACCATTTTTATTAGTTACTTCATCTAGAAGGGATGAGTCGAGATATAGTGAGCAATCTCCAGTATACAAGGGATCGCTAAAAAATTAATGCAATGTATGTATATAAAAATATCAATGTTTGTTTTACATTATTATTTTTCTCTACGAGTAGCTAATTTTGTTTTTTATTTAGTTCCAAATAACCTTATATATGCAATGACTTGCTGAATTATTTTCCGAAAGAAGCCGATTTTACTTGTTAATAATAATTATCTGCTGGTTTTTCAACAATCTCGCTACTATTATTTCTTCCTCACTTAGAATAAAGTGGTAAATTCTCGACTCTTCAAATTGCAATGATGTTCTGGAAAAATGTTCCAGAATCTGAGACATATCACATATCACATCACCGAGTACTATTCAATTACTTTCCCCCATACTTGCTTATAGCGAGTTGTTTATATATACGTTCTTTGTAAATAAACCATTGTATAAATAATAATGTATAAACCTTTTCAAGTCGAGAAAGTTAAAAAATTCTTTATACCAAAATGCAGCTCTCTCAATGATAATTGTGCATACCAAAAAAATGTAGGGCATTACTTTCTCAGCGGTGCGAGTGGGTAGATGTTGGCATTTTTGTATATTTTATCAATCTTCAAAATGTATATATTATCTATAAAAATAATGATTAGCTCTTCAGCAGTGATGATGCTATTTATATCTTCTAGCGTTGGCCTTGTTCGGTAAATATTATTGATTTTTCCATAAGTGGCACTCCGCGATACGGAGAAATTAAATATATATTTTTAAAGAAAACACATTTTTATTATGAACTTGAATTCACAAAACAATGGATGGATTCAAATAATCACAAGGGTAATCGGCTTAAAATAATTCAAACTATAACCCGCACTCCCTGGTGCTCCAAAAGGAAAGTCTCCAAGAGAACAATATCAAATATCTCTAGAATGAAAATTGGGCATTGCCAGGTAGCCTCACATTTAGTCAGATTGGACATATCTTTTTTGAATACTAATTCAATGTATTAATTATAAAGATATACATATAAAATCAATTGTATCGAAAAATATTGTTGTTGCGCTACCGGGATTCGAACCTGAATTTCTTTTCCAATTCGGGGAAGGTGCATTACCAACAATGCTACAGCGACAGTATTTTTGACGACAAATTTTCGAACCTATATGTTACACTCTTTCAAATTAATACATCTATCGTTCCATTATTTGAAAGCCATCTACATTGTTTTTACGGAATCTCAAATACCTTTGAGTACACCGATAGCAGACATTAGAATTAACTATTCATTTGTAATAATATTATTGTACTTTTTTCTATAAAATAAAGTTTTAACTTGATTAATGGCACAAATCACTCTTGAAGGGTGGATTGCCTATCTAAAAGAAGAAGAAGCATTTTCAGAACATAGTTGTATATCTTTCTATTTGATTCACTTATGAATTACCCTTATGACTTGCATATAAATTAATAATCTTCCTTCTATAAATAAGTTTTTTTTTAATATAACACTGGAGAAGCAAGACAAAAATCGCAGATAATAGGAGATAAAACACTGATGAATTAGGCGCTTTATTCATGAGGAGTTGGAAGGACAGATTAATAGATTGCATATTTAATGATATTAAGTATTAATTAAAAAATATAGATCATTTCATAAAAAACTGCTAAATCCATCATATTATAGGTCGACTACGTACATATAGCACAATTTAAAGAAAAGTGTAGTTTCATTTCGTAATACTAAAGTAAATATGATTATTTACGCCCCATTTTCCAGAATATGGTCATCCGACTAGCACTGGGTGCCCCCAAATGGACAAGGATCTCACAACTTCATCACAACTCGGGCATTCTCCACGTAAAAGAGTTCATAAAACACCTTTCCGAGCGTTTTTGTGCTGGCCTCCCCAAGCACCAAAACCCCACGATCAACGTGTTATCGACTTGTGATATAGCCGTCCCCTTGCGAATAAAACGTATTTTAGATGTTATAAATCACTGCGTCAGTGCCCTGCCTCAATACAATATGATGAAGGAGCAAGGGGTCGAAGAGACCCGGTACTCCGTAAGCCATGAAGTCCAAGTTCCATGTTCCAAGTTCAATTTACGCTCCATGAAAAACGTATTGAAGTTATTTCACCCCTTCCATTCAAAAGTCTAACAAGTTTACTACCTATTAATGAAAAATTAACGTCCTCCGTCAAATAATAAGAGTCCCGTTATTAAATTGTTCATGTGTGTTTTCACTCTCCTTAAAAATTGTCTTTTTTTCACTTCGACACTTTTCTGTGGGATGTGAGACCATCGATGAAGCGAATTTATATATTTTTCCACCGTTTTGTCAATTTAATATTATACAAAGCGGAGCAAAAAACGTGTATAAATGGAAAAAAATATGCATTCCGCGTTGAACAAATTGTCAAACAACATTTCACGAGCTGTTTTCTATGCCAACCGGTAATATTTCGCGGCAGTGTTTACCCTGCACACATGGCGCGCCGTGAGATCATGATTTATGGGTGATCAACAAACAATCCGGAATGAAGTTGGAAGGTGACTCACGTGTGAGCCGGGACAGGTGAGAAATGAGGAACAGGTCGTCGGAAGTATGTAGATCAACCAGTGAAACGAGACACGGTGACATCAGCGCGGGTGCGCCTCGTCCAGCAACCAGTCGGTGGGAACCAGCGATCATATTCAAGGTACGTATTGGTGTGATGTGGAAACCGGTGCTGGTTTCCACATCATACTAAATTATTACTTCATTTTTAACCATATTGATGGCTATCGTCGCGTAGATGGAGAATTATTACCAAATATAAATCAATATTATACCTATATATTATACAAAGAAAATTAAGCCTGCCCGGCAGTATCAAGCATACCTGGACAGAGAAACTCTGTTGAGAATGCCTCTGCCCTCCTAGCCGAATTCAATTCCAGCATCCCGTCCTAGATTACAATATTTATGAATCTCAGGATTATTAGTAATAATTTATTACATATAATTCCGAAACTTTAGGATTAATTTTGGGGTACCAAAATAAGATCAATACTAAATGATGAAAACCTCAAAGCTTTGTTATTGCTTCAGGAGTAATATTCGTAATAATAAAAAATGTTCACATTAACATTACTGTTATTTGTCTGTATTGTATTAAGGAGAACACATTCCTGTTGTAATTATTCAGAACACATTTTAAATAAAAATGTAATAATATACATATAAAAAGTTTCATCTAAAAATATTGTTGTTGCTACCGGGATTCGAACCTGGATCTCTTCCAATCCAATGTGATCTCCTTAATAATATATAAGTTGTATCAATGTGACCAAAATTTAATAAAAAATAAATTGTTAATTCTGGTGTCTCCTATCGGATTACTCAAAGGTATTTTTATTTGAAATTACGTAAAAATAAAGTAGATGGATTTCAAATAGTGGAACGATAGAATATATCAATTTGAAAAGTGTAACATATAGGTGCGAAAATTTGTCGTATTGACGTACTGTGTATTGTAGCATAATCGGTTAATGCACGTTCCCTGGATTGGAAGAGATCCATGTTCGAATCTTTGTAGCAACAACAATATTTTTCGATAAAATTGATTTTATATGTATATCTTTCTAATTAATACATTTAATTTGTATTTTTACATTATGTTTTGCTGAAAGATTCTTTACTTACTTAAATCTATTATTTTTGGCATTTTTTTAATAAATGTAACATAAATAAATAAATAAGTATTTTTTAATCCCGGGATCGAGTTTCGGATGGCAAGATTACAATTTTGGCTCGAGATTGAATTCAATAGCCCTTAACTCCGAGTTCGCCCGGCCGTCGAGCGCAGCATTACCGGAGCAACATAGAATGGACAATCACGATCGGACAAATTAGTTTTCGCGATGTTTAGACATAAAAGGAAGAGATCGAATATGATGGGTGTAAGAATTCGGCGAATAATAATGTTAGCATACATTTTGAAAGTGGTAAAGTAAGTTATCCATGTTCAAAATCAAAAGGATGCAATAGCGCCGACTAATTTATGCGCGAACACCCAAAATTTAGTAAGCAACAATTGTAATTAACGTTTATGCAGACTTCGCGCCGGTGAACGGACTCAAGGTCTGCCTTCCCGACGAGCAGATTGGTTTGTGAAAAATAATGAAATAAAAAATATGTGCATATGGTAAAACATCGTGTTTTGTTTTACACGGATGCACCCAAGTTCCTATAAGAATAATTTAACATTTTTGTATACATAATACATAATAATAAATGTATCACTTCTTGTGTAGGTATATACACAAAGTGAGCCGCGATAATAGTATGTACTCGCATAATGCCGTCTCGAGAATTCATAATACAGAAAAAACTTTATCAATAAAGGTTTTATATTATTTGTTAGAAAAATAAAATTTGAGTTTGTTATAATTATTATTATTATGAAGAAATGTATGCTGTTTTCGTATTTATAATATAAATCAATCTTATAAATGAATGACTATCATTTTTTTATTTTCATACTTAAAGTGATCTGATTCGCCTCGGTCGACACTATTTATAAATTTATAATACGCATTAATTCCAAAACAATATAAAAATAAACAATCAAGTGTAAATATTATATTATACGTCTTAAATTCACGAAAAGAATTTGAAATTTTAAATGGAGACTTATGCTTTATATTATTTATTTTATTTGTAACTATATAATACAATGTAAAAATCTGTTTGGACTGTGCCCGTCGCACTAGAGAAATTCTGTGTCGAGACGGGCATAGTTCAATCAATTAGAATTACAAGTAGTAGATAGAATTACATTTATTACTAGATAAAAGGTGTATATGAAGAACAATTTTAAAGTGGACATAATTCTTGTTTCACTTTAATGAAATGGGCTACTGATATAATTCACGGTCACAGAGAGAGTAAGTTAAAAATAATAACCGCTTTTTAATCTACACACAGTAATGGTGTTACGGTAATGTCCGTTGTGATTGACTAAACTACCGAAACGATTTTTTTCCATTTTTAGAAAGCTAACGATCCGGCCTCGGTACGAATGTACTTTTAATTTTTTTTTTAAATTCAGCCACGGGAAAATTATTAACATTTTTTAGTGCAGATATAACTGAGAGGAAGGGTTTATTTGTGTCGATCGAACAGTAAGTATTCAGTCGTGGTCTCGGGTTGTCAACGTTATCTGTTAGATGTTTTTTTTTATCTTTGTCACTCCTTGACATTCTCATTTAGACTAATATACGCAGAGTATGAGAAACTCCGCACTCGGAGATAATATTAGACTTGACATTCTGACACGGCGCAACACAAGTTATTACATCTTCCAGTGCGCGTGGCTGTGCCCGCTGCAAGAGCAATCAATTACACTATTGAACCGCATTGCTTCTGATACTGACATTTTCTATGAAAGCGAAAATTAACTGGGGGGTTTAACCCCTAGGGCCGGTTGTGTGATCAGTAGTAACTCTTTACTTTAGTAAAATAAGATATTAAAATAAACATTTTTGCGAAAACGGGTTTGATCGTTGGTAAAAAAATATTTACTTCTCGAAAGTACATCCCGCAGTAAACACACTTTACTCTCCGATATCCGATATAAAAATGAGAGTCGATAGATAAATATGGCGGATTCACAGATTCACAGCTGTTCCAAAAGTCATCTGACACATTGATACTTTGAAAGTTGCAGTATACGACAATTAATCATTCATTCAATATCCCGCTATTTTAGTGACGAGATTTCGTCCGATGATGGTCTACATATATAATATACATTAGCACATAATACGAAAAACCACCCAAGTGACAGATTTCGAACGCCTAGGCGAAAAAATCCATAGATAATGCATAAAATAAAGCATATTTCATAATTATTTGTCACACCAATAGACATCTCCATCTATGCTTTGACAATAGTAAATTTGACGTTCAAACAGCCCGCAAACGATTTTAACCACGGGCGTTAGTAAAAAGTTACTAGAGTAAAAAGTTACTACTGATCACACAACCTGTCCTTAGCTGGAGCGTATTTCTGCACTCTTATGTTAATATGATTTATATTAATTACTTTGATGAATATGTATACAATATTAGCTATACATTCGTACTACGAATGACTGTGAATTCTAGTCGAGCATGTGTCCAAAGTATGGTCACCCCACCAACCTAATAGATATCCAGAAATAGAGAATAACGTGTGTGATTGACTCGTGAGAGACTACTGCAGTTACTGATTTAGAATCCGCCATATGACAAAAACATTACCAATACCATTTATACTTTGAATAATTATTTTTAAGATAATACTATAATATGTAATTATTTTAATTTAACCGCTTATTAAAATATTTAATGTAATACGACTATCAATTATGATTCGTTCATTTACCTGCAATTTTTTTATTACTTCAAACATCAACGTTAACATTAAAATAACTTAAACCTAAATTAAAACATGTATTACATAACTCAATAATGTCAACGCATAAATATATCATCCTTACATTATAAATATATTACCTTTTGACACAATATAAAGTACACACATGAACAAATTGTTATGTTTGTTATTACACACACAACACCATTGTTATATTTTAATTTTCCATTTGCGTATTATTGTAAAATGTTTGCCGCAGCACAGGCGAGGCCCGGTGCGACGTGCATTAACATACTTACATGTACATATAATATTTCTAATTAACTATTATTACTATGCGCGAACTCGCAGATAATGTTTCAAATAAACTATCAACTATGCGTGAACTCACCGCCGAAAGCGTACTGTATTTAACAAGTGACGCACAGCATAGGCGAGGCATTCAGAAAGATAATGTTTGATCCAGCCCTGTGTTTAACTCTTCGAGAGCTCCGCGACACTGAGTGTCGACAGTTGACACTCGACACTCGGACCCGACGCGATGCCGGGGCCAACAGCGTGTTCGCGGCTACGTTTTTTGTAGCACTTTTTGCATAACGATTGAGATCGATATTATTTGTACATCATCCGTGATGCTTGATCATTTGATCGTATACATGAAATACACCCAAATAATTTATAAAAAACGCAGCAAGACCACCAGATAAGACGCTCAAAAATAAAAACAGACATCATGTATGTTTCTTGGGAAGAAAAATTGGTGATTTAATTATTGTTGCTCGCTTACCTACTTTAACCATTTCTCTATGACGCTGAAACGTCAGCTATATAAGAATATCGATAGTACAAAAATTTGTATCGTAAAATACCTATATCGAAAAGTAAAAATGTTACTTAGGCACATCTATAATAGATATCTCATAGAGACGAAGCTATTTTTTATTATATCTTACTACCTGTCTTCGGCTGACTTAAGTGATCACTTTTTAATTTATCATTAATCCCATTAATGACATCTATGCTGTTTCAGGGAAATGAATATCAAATTTAGTCCATAGATAGCGATAGTGTAATTGTACTCCAAGTATTTCCACATATAAACGAATTCCAAAAAACTTGATAGATATGGAGATTGATTAATGGGTGAGAATGGTGAACGTTATATGTGTATAAAGTGATCACTTAAACTAGCTAACTTTAACTAGACAGGTCGTAAGCCCTGTAATTACCCATACTTCCATATATTTACATTAAATATAATAAAAAATAGCTTCGCCTCTATGAGATATCTATTATTTGTTTAATAACAGTACCTCTGTAGGTGTAAATCGAGTAACGTGTGGGTTCTTGGACATATTCAAATATTGCTACAATAAATATTGCCTGGATGCGCGCTAAGCCAAGTGTTTCTTCAATCCCAAATGATCGATACAAATAAAACAATACAAATGTAATCAAATGATTTAAACAATAATATTTGAAAGGTATCAAAGATGTATGCTAGCAAAAATTATGTGCATTTTAAATCGAGGTTAGTTCACACATTTCTAGAAACAGATTATCTCTACCGGCCTATGGACAGTATTTGGTTTTAAATAATTTCGAATAATAATTTATAATGGTATATTAAAGAGGAACAGAATTACAACATTAACAAATAAAGACATGTATTATATAAATATATCAACAGAGGGAATATGAAAAAACGTATAATAAAGTAATAATTTTTTCCGGCCATTTAAGTAGATACGATGGTTTTAATAAGAACTAAATAATATAAAGAATTTAAATAAATTTACAGACACAGTAATTCATAGTAGTTTAAACTACATGCAATGACCCATAGACTTGTTACCGTTCTCCCATCTAACATTAACTTTAATGAAGAACTCGCTGTAATCAACAAATAACGGATATAACAATACCCTAAATGGATAGAATCCTTACAAAAAAATTACGACTCATATCTACTAAAAAATTCCTTTATTATATTGTACCCAACAATAAATTCATTCATAATAAAAACCATGTCTGCTGTATATTATATTAATAATTTCTCAGCCTTAAAGGTTTTTAAATTTTCATCAGAAATGCTTTCTATGCAAATAACAACTTGGGTAAACTTTTGATAACGATTTTGATAAGGATAACGATCATAAACTAAGCCAATCAGGGATCTACAAACTCAGATGCAACGATTGCCCAGCATTTTACACAGGAAAAACTGCAAGAAATGTACGTACGAGGGTGATTGAACACACGAGATGTCTAAATAGTATAGGTTATTCAGAATTCTCCATCCATCCAATTGAGAAACATCACTATTTTCAACAATATTCGGGTATAAATGAGATAGGTGTACATCTTAATAACTTAGAAGTTCTAGAAATCAAAAAATTATCAAAAATAAATAAAAACCATTTACTAAACAAACAAGTAGATTTATCGAGTAGCCCAATTTTAGACATTGTCCCCTTCCCTACACCCACTCCTACCCTTTCTTACTCTTAAAGTTGATGTTCTACCTCTCTCTCTCTGCAATGCTTACCTAACTGGTTGTAATTCTGTTTTCAATTAGTATATATTTGTTCAAGCCCGAGCCGAAATTAGTTGGTTTATATATTCAATAAAGTGGTGTAAAAACATAACGATTTTTTTTTAAAATTATAATAATATATCCCGTAACGATAAAAATGTGTACGTACTCCTTGAACATTATAGATATAGAGAGAGGTATATATTTAACGTGTGGAAGATACATGAAAAACGTTGCGATAAATAAAATATATATGCCTTACCTTTGGGAGAAAGATATTTTTCAGCGCATGGAATACAAATACTGCGCTGTAGTTGTTTACGTCACATACACACATACATACATTATTATACAACTTAAAATGATTTTGGTTAACCGCAAGTCCACGTATTTACAGTTAAACCTGTTTTGGACGTTGTTACGCTAATACATTTACAACGAGAAGAGCGCGCCGTAACTTACGAACGAAACTGGAGATATCGGTTCCATTGTGCACCTGGGTTTGTGGACTTACTTGCCGATCAAACGTTAAATATTTACGGCTGCGCAGTCACTTTTATTTTTAGTTCAAAATTGATTTGCATTAATTAACCGACGCACAACTTTTGTCACGACAGACTCAAATTGTGTAAAATCATGTCATATTCCGTACACGGAGGAACATCATGTTTGTTCGCGGCTAACATACTTAACTACCTAGAAACAGTGAAGTCCCTTATGGGTTCGCACAGGTTCGAGCAAACCGGTTGTTAACACTGGAAACCTCTCACCAAACCGTTCGCTGCCAAATATTTAAATATATAAATTCATGTATATGAAATACCTGATGTGTATGTTTTATAAAACATGTTGCGCATGTCGCACAATTCATAAAATTAGGGGGGTTTCGATGGCTAAAATGCATGAATGATGCGCAATCTCCGAAATGTCTTTTCAATAATAACCTGAAGGAAGACAAAGAATAGGATAACCAAAATTAAATAGGCAGCCCAGTACAGAGACCGGTAGAGGTGTATTATTGAGGAGACCAGGACCCATACCAGGTTGTAAATCCAGGGATGGTGATAATAATGATGATGTTTGTTTCAAAATATTGCAAATTCTTGTCTATTCAGCATCAAATCATTCAAATTCAAAATACTTGAAACCATTGCCTCTGAAAATGTAATAACTTGTACCATTCTTTAAAATCCCTCTCAAGACTCAAAATACGATAAATGACGACACAGAACATGGTCGGGAGTAATAACTAAAAATGTATTTAGTTGATAAAATTAATCTAATTCCGAGTCCAGTCATTCTGCAACAAAACCATTCGATAGTTATAGAATGTTATAATGAGAACTTAGGTTATAAAAATTAAAATTAAAAATATCAATGTGGGTACATACTAGTAATGAGAAAAAATGCTACATTGTGATTGGTATTAAATAATATCAGTGATTGAAAACTGTAACTGTAATCACAGTTTTTGATATTACAAAACACGAAATAATTTTTTTTAAAAACATAATTTTAAGCGTACTTATTTATATTATTAGAACTTCATTTGCGCAAAAAACATATTCTAGCATAAATAATTAGAATAGTTAGTAGCAAATTATTGCACATGCATACAATTTTTTATTTTTATTAATATTAAAAATATAATACAATTTCAATAATCAGTGGATATATATATATATATATATTTTAACATTTGTTTCTTCTCTATGAGAGTAAGACTCGTGTATAGAGAAGGAGTATATTCGAGTTAATTTATGTTTCAGTTAGTCTGTGTACATATTTTTTTGACTTCAGTTACAAATTTATGATAGTCCGTAATTTTTCTAATTGTGATGGGGATACCTACAAAATTTAAAAAAAAATACGAACAAAATAGCATAAAACAGATGGCGCTAATCAAATTACGGAAAATTCTGTAAATGGCGCTGATTCAAGTGATAATTGATTTAAACGGCGGCGTCAGAACAAAAAAAAATTTGAATGACGAATCACGATATTCCCAGATATTCAATCACTGATAGTGAGTGTGACTCAAATATATCAGTGATTGACTCACTGTTCGTGATTTCGAGCTCATCACTAGTATATACTATATATTTGTGTGAATATAAATCCAGTTCTTTATTTTACCAGTGGGCTCTCCATATTACATTTCATTTAAACATTAATACATAATATTAATTACACATTAAATAATAAAACAGAGCAGCTCATTATTTAGCCAAATACATTTTATTTTTACAAATTTTTAATTACAATAATGAAATTGGGGATGCTACTTAAGAACTACTGACGTTAGCTTATATGAGAGCCTAACAGGTATAATATTATATCAACCGCTTACATCCATCATCTGTTTCATCCCACGTTTTACCTCACAAACGCCGCACACCGGCAAAGGTAAAACATGATGATATCTTTACGTGGGTTTACTTGATAATCTAAAAATCATATAAGCTCGGCCCATTTGCCTCGTATTGATACACCCAGTGTACCTAACAATGCGCCAGTATACACGGTTAATGGTTACACCTACCTGCGTGTACGGACTGCACTCCGGGCAATCTTTTGTGCCGTTGTTTGATGTAACAGGTGAGCGCGATCATCAAAAGTGGATAAATACCGTTCAGGTATTTGGTGTGCAAAGTGACAGCCGTGACGCCGTCACGCCGTCACGCGTCGAATTGTTCACGAAGTCCATTTGTTGCTTCCCAGGAGGTGATCGGATAATTTCAACCAACGGGAACTTTTCAAAAATAATAGATTTAAAGAAAAACGCGTCACATATCTCAGGCACATGTATCGTACCACTCGTCGTCGGTGCCTAAAAATATACTAAATACCCATTACACCATTCTTTTGTACTATAGACCTCCCGCGAACAATCTTTAAATGTTCCGAAATTTTTAAAATATATTTAATACAAACTATTACTATCGTTCAATTTTTAATATTCTGAGGGAGGCTGTGATAAAATAAATATCTTTGTTAAAATAAAAATACATTTTTAATTTATTAACAATTAATTCATAGGTGTAAAGTCAGCATTATATTCTTATATGACAATTTGCCACGGTAGCAAACCGGGGGCGTAGGTAAGCCGTAGAGCACTCGTGAGCGTGTGTGAAATACCGGGGTCGATATCCAACGTCTCCAAAATATTAGAATAATAAAAAAATAGAAGAATAAAATTGGAATATTCTTGGGCAATTTTCGTGACAAATTGAAGTGGTCGTGAGTATACAAATTGATGTATCTTTACGGAAAATATTATTGTTTGAAATCTTTACAACATCAAGTTAGCTTTAAGTTTGCATACTTCGAAATAAATATTTTCAAAATTGACCCCTTATATCATGGTATTACAAAAAATAGTCGAAAATCATTAATTTTTGGTATTCATTATATAATTTAGAATCAATAAAATATTATAATTGATCAAAATAATCGCATAACTATAACTTTTTTAAATGCTTATGTCTCTAACACGGTTGAGATTAGGCACATGCAGCTTGAACATTTTCGACTCGTATATACACTAGGTGTGCTACACCGGTATAATGCCCAATAGCTTATTGGCGGAAATATCTGATTTAATAATCTCACAATTAAATGCCACTACGTTTGTTATTAAACTAAATTAAACGTTGAAATACTTTAAATATGAATTAAATATATTAATTAGAAAGATATACATATAAAATCAATTTTATAGAAAAATATTGTTGTTGCGCCACCAGGATTCAAACCTGGATCTCTTTCCTAACCGGGGAAGGTACATTATCCAACTATGCTACAGCGACAATTTTCGAACCCATATGTTACCTTTCTGATATTAATACATTTAATCGTTCCATTATTTGAAAGAGCCATCTACCTTATTTTTACAGAATCTCAAATACCTTTGAGTAAACTGATAGCAGACGCCAGAATTATCAATTCATTTTTATTAAATATTGGACACATTGATACAACTTTATTATTAGGAGAACACAATCTTATTGTTTCTAATTAATATATTTAATTCATATTTTAAAATATCACAGACCGTCTGTTCCGAATAATTACAACTTCACAATAAGAATGTGTTCTCCTAATAATAAGTTGAAATATTTGATAGCTTAATGTGAATTTTTTAGATAGCTGTCCACTCGACTGCATTTTTTCAGCAAGGTTGTTTCTGAAATAATATTATACAGCAAGTACCAAATGGCTGAGCAGGTATTGTCTGCATTATTAGTATTTAATGATTCAAGTGAGATTTTTTCAACCTTCAAATGCACGTTTTGAGTTTTCTATTTTTTTTTTGTGTTTTAGTTGTAAGGCTGTGATCCGTAATATGTATTCTTTCAACACGATGAAATTAATATACAAAAATTCATATATGTTATGTCACTTTATTGAAGATAAAACCGTCAAACAAAACACCTGTTGACAATTTAAATCGTGTATAATTACTTATGGTCGTAGTTGTGAAGGTGAATTGTGATAAAAAAAAGTGACTTTGTCCTAGCTCTTCGATTAAGTACTGACGCGACAAACTGGTATTTTCCACGCAGCTATTCATCATTCTACTGAACGATACCCAATTGATGTGTTGTAACAAGTGATTGCACATCAATAATATAAATTATTAGTCATCAATGAGTACTGTCGCATGCATTGTTGATTCGCTTTTATTTATAGCTCGTCAATATCAAGTGGGGAAGTTTTTAGCCAAATAGGGGTGTCTTCATTAATTCCGAAAGAGAACCACCTTAGTGTTTTGGCGGTGGCCTCGAGTAGATCGCGAGAATTCAGAGAAATACAAAAACTACGTTGGAACGAATCCAGCGAAGTATCCTTTCACATGTCATCGGTTTGCCTTGACTTATTTGGCAGAATGCATTGTTGGAGACGTGACATCGGCAAACGATTCCAATAGATGGCAAATATGTACGAGGTGTAAATGTTGCATATTACCCGCGCTTCGTTCGCCTCGTGTTCGACGACGTTCGTCTCGCTGGAAGCGCTCGGAATCTCCTAGACCAGGGGTCGGCAAACATTCTAATGACAAGAGCCAAATATTAAGCAAACAGAATCTCAAAAAATTTCATAGAGCTGCAACATAAATTTTCACTGTAACTACCTATATAAACTACCGGAACGATGACCTATTAAGAAATGAAAGGAATCTCAGACATTTCCGGGTATTTATTAGGGTGTGGGTCTCCCGCTGGGGGTTGCCGGGATGGGCGATGCCTGCAAGAGCAGTGGCTAGAGAGACCTAACGGAGCATTCTACTGGCTCTCCCTCGTACCTCTTGCGACCTGGACAGGGTGAATTTCTGCCAGACTGTGACCGAGTTTTGCGACTGAAACACATAAATGTGACGTCTATACTCCTCTTTTGGGGGTGTGTGATTTCTTAGCTTCTTTCTGGCTGTCTTTTGAATTTAATGTGACAACAAGTCTCTCATATTCTACGGGTACGGTTCTGGTACGACGATACCGGAGCCAACCTATGATGGGTGTTATGATGATATGACTGAATGTAATAATATAAATAAATAAATATATGTAATTATGACGAATCGAAACGAGGGTAAACAACTCTCGAAACGATTCGGGATAGGGTGTAAATAAATAAATATTAATATAAATTTTAATGATGAAATAGAACGAGATTTTTATTAAAAACTCAAATTTACAATACAGACGTAGGCTACTTAGAAGAATATAATATATGGGAGTTGTAAGCTTCAGTAGCTCAATGTGCTACTTACTAAACAAGAAAACTTTAATAATTAAACCCTAATCAAACACTTTTTGGGCTTTGTAAAGTTGACTAGTTAGAACGGTGGCCTCGCATCGCTTTTGAAAGCTTTGCTATGTCTTGCATGTAACTACATGTTTTACATTTTAGGCAGGATTGTAAATTATCGTCAGTTTCTTAACTTATTTTTTATTTGATTCATTAATGTTTGTTCGCATCAATAGGTAGAGCCAAAATTTGTGATAATGGCAAATACTACTTCTTTTATTGTGACATATTGAGCTGGAGATAAGGAGTCGCAAATGCCTATTAAAAGAGCCACATGTGGCTCGCGAGCCGCGGTCTGCCGACACCTGTCCTAGACAATTGTGAATTGTGGTTTAGGTTTAGGCGTAAAAAGTTCCAGGTAGATTTCTCGGAAATATGACCATATGAAGAAGACAATTTTATTATTTATTGCATTTCTTTTCAATTTTTCACGCTACTTGCAGAAATAATATCAAAATAAAATCAAATACGGTAGATTCCGCTTAATTGGGCCGCCGGTTAATTGGGGCAGCCACTTATTTGGACCAAATCTCAAGGAACGGAAACCAAACCATGGAACTAATAGTAATTTACATCGCTTAATTGGGACGACATTCCGCGTAGTTAAGACAGTAAATTAAAGATTTATTTTTTGTAGCATAAATAGTATATATGAAAAAATAAAGGACGTGGTCTGTTCTAAAGCAGTTACCTGTACAGTTTTAAAAAGTTGTAATTGTTTAGAGGTAAATAAGTATAATGTTAAGTTATAAAAAGTACAATCTGAAGTTATAAAATATTATTGAAAAAAAGTTTTTAAAAATATTATTGTCTGTAATATACAATAGTTGGAGACAAAAACGTGTAGGTAGTTAGGCTAGCACAAATGACAAATTACAATATATAAGTTTAAAATGTATTAATAAGTTCCACAACAGCGAGGGAGTTTCCCTTTTGCAAGTAATACAGTTGTCGCTGACAGCTGGCGAGCTATAAAAACCACCACAGCATATAAAATCTTTGAACCTTTAAATATTTCAGACATTTTGAGCAATGGGGGAAATGAGGACATCGAAACATAAACAATTAGATGAAGAAGACGTTGATGATTGAGCTCCAACTGCGTCTGTAAGTAACCAAGAGGCAAAAAAATATATAGCCGGGTTACAGTTACAGGTTACAGCGTTATCTCATGCAGGAAGGCAATGAAGGGAGTATTTAAAGAAAAATAATCATCATTTAATTTTAAACTCGTTTCGGCTAATCGGGGAAGTCGCTTAATTGGGCCAAACTTCCTGGTCCCGATGTGTCCCAATTAAGCGGCATTGACTACATTGTCATATTAAAATAAAATAGAAAAAAATATGTGAAGTTGGACGCGTTAATGTGTGGTACTTTAGTAATAATGTAAATTAATAACTAAGTTCAAAAAACATGTAAGAAGATTCAAGATTTAAGACATCATTTAAGGTAGGCGTGTATGTATATATTACTTTGTTTAATATTTCATGAATACGCGCACGTAAAGATATCAAATCAATGGATAAACGAACGCTATTAATAAAAAAAAATACGATCTTATATCACAAAATAATGCCATGCATAAAAAATGTAATAGTAAATGATTGAGAACAGGTATTGAATTATAAAAGTGTTTATAACCCGTCTTAGAACGGACGCGAAAGACGTACACAACACATCATTTGAATAATTACCTACGTACGTAGATACGTAAGATATAATTTAAATAATTACTTAGCTTACAGTGTCCAATTTTCAAATTTCTTACAATCGAAATGGACTTGTTTGTTTTCTACTAGAAAAATATACCTTCAGAACAAAAAGGTCATGTATTATTTTTGTATATTTTTATTAATTCTCGACACTTAGTTTCAAATTTTCTAAGCGTGACACCGGAATAAAAAATAATAAGATCATGTCTGAAAACACAGCAATAATTAATAATAATACAAATTAAATGTATCAATAAGAAAGATATACAGATAAAATCTATTTATCGAAAAAATATTTTTGTTGCCACCCGGAATAATAAATGTATCAACTTCGAAAATTTGTCGTTAACTTACAATGTTGACGTGGTGTAATAGGTAACCGCACTTCCCCGAATAGGAAGGGTTCCTGGTTCGAGTCCGGGTGGCAATAAAAATATTTTTGCGAAATATTGATTTTATCTGCATATCTTTCTTATTAATACATTTAATTTGTATTAAAATATCACAACTATTTTCTGAAAAACTTCAACTTCACGATAATAATGTGATAATCCTTAATAATTAAAAATATTAAATAGTAATTGTAGTTCTGTGTAGTGAAAGAATATTTTTTACAACCACTTTACGTAATACTAATTCAAATATCATTAATTTTGTTTTGATCACACATTTACTTTAAGTATATCAAAATATATTCTAAAATCCATAATTGTCGAAAAATTCCTTGTTTCAATATTTTCAATTTGGTATCACCCACGTGACCACTTTGGTGCCACTTATGCAAACAAATAGCTCAACAACTTTTTTTAAATACATGACTTATTGAAACGAAAATTTATACGCTGACAATATAATATTCATTAATGTAAAAAATACGTCGTATTTATATAAAGATTTAAATTTTCAAAGAGTAAATACTTTTACTATTGCATAAATATGTCATAAACTATCTGATTTATGTTTCCACTAATAATGTGTGTAGAATGCCCCTCGTACCGCAACTAATGTACAAAACCCCTCTCCTATATGTACACTTTATTTCATGTCTATTCATTTACTGGTCTGCGGTTACAACGTTGCATTCATGTCGTCTGCGAAGCGAGTAAACCTCGTCTTAATCATTTAAAAATCGAATTCGTGACATAAAGTAACACTTCACTAAAAACTGATTGGAAAGTATTTATCGGAATCGAGAGGTAGTTGATCTTTGGGATGAAGAATGTATGAGAACCAAATTTAGCACGTCCCGTCTGTCTGCGAGACAGTGTCGTGTCTACGGGCTCGGTTATTATTGTCTGAGACGACACCGCTGACATCGAACCGTAACACCGAACCGTAAACCTCTGGAAGTATTCTACTAACAATCACTAACGTACGAGAGAACGCCCATAATGAGAACCGACCTCGAGGAATCTAGGGCGAGACCTGATACCAGAAACTTTACTTCGATTTGATTTACTGAACCAGTATGAACACATTTTTAAGAATTCTCGCTGTGAATACATATTATAAATCATTAAAGACAGTTGAGAATTATTTATATAGAACAGTTCGGATGTACCAAAACACGCAACTGATCTGTAAAATTATATGTGCTTGGAAAACCCGAATCGCGGGTTGACGGTCTAAATGTCAGTTAACTTATTGTTTGTAACTTGATGAAAATCAATATGGTTAATAAATTTAGGCACTGAGAATTCTGAACATCATCAGCGTTTAAACATAATGACAAATTTAGAAAATACATATTTTGAAATTTAAATTAGGCTAACTCACTTACTATCACACTGTTTCACTGTAAGGGTAATAGAACACCATACTATTCTGTCCTGGCACACCTCGTCTGCTTTCATACATCTTCTCATGCGCGCTCTTCGGTTGTTGAAGCTTTTGACAGGACCGTCCTCCAATAGTTGATTTATCGCAATCATGCCAGGTCTTTCGTAGGCTGTTTCTATTGCCTTTAAGACTTACCTCGTGTACTTTCTTTAGCATACTCTCCTCGTTCATAGGTTCCACATGATCAAGCCATCTCGTCTTATCATGATTTGGTTAAGTTTGAATTAGGCAATTTTTATAATCCTGGTTCTTATCTAACGTCAAATGTATAAAACACTTTAATTATTACTTCTCTTTTGATAGTTAATAGTTTATTAACTTTGTTTTTTAAAACCACTGAGTTATTTATATTCACCAACCTTGATAAAAAAACTAACTAAAATAAATCTAGTACCTAACTTAAATTGCTACGATGTTGTGGAAATTGATTTAACGATCCTAAATTATTATTTAGGAATTTTAACAGTGAGTTTTTAAAAAAAAGTTAATAATCTATTAATTAATAAAATGAACCACAACATGTTTTTCGTTACATATTAAAAAATATAGTCTATATAGTTAAATATAGTCTATTTTAAATATAGTTACATATGTACATACACTAATGCAAACAAATAAAATCTAACATTCTGGCGTATTATTCTTACAAGTTCACAAAGTCTGCCTTGAAACAGATGTTCGCCTAGAAGGGCGGATAAAGCTAATTATTTAATCGCACACATTATATATTATAAATTTAACAAACATAATTTATTAGGAGAACACATTCTTATTGTGAAGTTGTAATTATTCAGAACATAGGTCTGTGATATTTTAAATATGAATTAAATATATTAATTAGAAAGATATACATATAAAATCAATTTTATCGAAAAATATTGTTGTTACGCCACCGGGATTCGAACCTGGATCTCTTTCGTAACCGGGGAAGGTGCATTATCCAACTATGCTACAGCGACAATATCTTAGCGACAATTTTCGAACCTATATGTTACATTTTTGATATTAATACATTTAATCGTTCCATTATTTAATCCGGTTAGGAAAAAGATCCAGGTTCGAATATTTAATAAATAATTTAATTTAATATATTTTCAAAGTGAAACAGGAATTTTTTTGACACGTGTACTATGTGAGATAGAAATAAATAAATAGGTAGAGATATGCAAAAACGTGAGATACTAATAAATAGAAACAGACCATATGTATAAAGACATAAATAAGACGTGATATAAAATTGATATATTTAAAACTCAGGGTTTCATGTGGTAAACCAGTTTAGCATGATAAATCACCCTCGCAAAACCTTATAACGTGGCCATATTTCTTAAAAATATAACGCAGGCAGGTAGGATCGCGGTTTAGTAGCATGTTCAACGGCTCAGAGATAGTCACTATATCTAACAATATAACTATTGAATCTGATGTCCAATATCGTATGTACTGGATTATAGACACAACCGTTTTATAAGTGGCTCAAAATCAGATCCCAACTAGTAAAGGAACCCACCCACCCAAGTACAAAGCACCAATTTTCTACATAAATATAATTCTCGCCGTTTGTACGTCACAATTATAATAATGGCCCGCGAGCGTTACGAATATATACGGCATTTACTGGATATGAAAAAATATTGATCTCTGGACGTTTCATTTTTTAAATAAATTAATCAACCGAGCTTTGCGTATTCAATCTAGGTAGGTACCTAAATCCCGTCTATTCAATATTAATATAGTTTGATATCACTTATTCTGTGTAAATTATTAACTACCAACTATAATGTTAAATTTTTTTTGATGTTTTTTTGCCTGTGATTATTGACGGGCTTTCACTTAGCTATTTAACATACGTAAGTATGACAGTAGTTAAGAATTATAAAAAATAATTTTACCTCGATGCAACGGTTTCACTAGGCACTGCCTTCCGCTGAGTGTACAAAAAAGTGTAGTGAGAAAATTTATTATTTAATACTGTTGAGAAAATAACATAAAAAATGTATCATCTATTAAGCAATATACATAGCACCAATTTTTTCTTTGTGACATATCTAAATTGTTTCAATAAGCACCTTTACTAAATTGCGTGATATTTCACTTCTTGAATTGTGTCGATACTAAGGATGTATTTTCAGAGGTTTGTTTTTCGAATTGGCAACACTTTTTCCAGCGACAGCCAATTTGACAGCTGACATCTGATTTGTGCTCAGTTTCGTTTGCCATTTCACCATGTGCATTTTACGGTCGACATAATCGTCCATCTGAGCAAGTAATTCGAATAACCATAGATGGTTTTCGCACCACGCATACTCTAATTGATAATACGCATCCGCAGAGACGTCGTACAGTGCGCACCGAAGAAGCTGTTGTTTCTTCAAAAATGATGCCGGCCAGAATGTTACAGTCAATGGAGAGCGCTATAGATCCACCATTACTGACTTTTTCGTCCCCCAATTGAATGGCATTAATGTGGAAGATTTGTGGTGTCAACAAGACTGCGCAACATGACAACAATTTATTGAAGGAAGTATTCGATAAGCGCCTAATTTGATAGAATTGATTTT
Source organism: Eubasilissa splendida (assembly GCA_031772225.1). Classification (NCBI taxonomy): domain Eukaryota; kingdom Metazoa; phylum Arthropoda; class Insecta; order Trichoptera; family Phryganeidae; genus Eubasilissa; species Eubasilissa splendida. The sequence goes on along the minus strand of CM062848.1, from coordinate 17,318,789 downwards.
ATATGTATATCTTTCTAATTAATATATTTAATTCATATTTAAAATATCACAAACCTATGTTCTGAATAATTACAACTTCACAATAAGAATGTGTTCTCCTAATAATAACCCAAGCAGTTTAATGTAACCCAATCTAAAGTATAATATAATTTCTTAAATAGCTTCTAATTATTTTCAAAAACTTCAAATGCCTCCATACTCCGTGAAGATACGAGTAGATGTAGACACAGATGTCGTTTTGGTTAAAGTATGTAAACAGATCTATGCAAGATATTAAATACATTCCTCCATGTACGGATGGAGCAAATATGTGTACATATTGATGGCGCTGTACCGTTATATGCGTAGGTACAAAAAATATAAACAAAATAACGATTTTTCATTGCCTTTCTGCATTACATACTTGAAATTTCTCAATTAAAAAAAAACATGAAAAAAACCAATTAAAATCTCTTGACTTAATTTGTTGTTTAGTACTAATTTGTCATTAAACGCAAATCATAATAATTTATCAATATTTAGATTCTTGATAGTATGCTTTATAATGTTCTGTAATTAGACATAAGATGTTTTTTCACGCATAAAAAATGGATATCGTTGTATTAAGCAGGTGGCGAAATATAATTTTATGAACCGAATATTCTCAAAACAAGAGAAAAATTCTCCACTGGTTAGAGATTTCTGGTACAAAAATGTTTTCTTGCCAGCGGCCAATCTATCACTATAAGAATTTGCAGAGATGAGAAGCCAAGAATATAAAATACAATACATATTTTGAAGGTAAAAGAAGGTGTATTCTACCCTTTCTACTGGATTTTACATTATGTTGTGAAACGTCAAGAAATGCAACGCTCTCCAGACGGCTACGACGCAACTAGAGATCTCGCAATTAGACCAAATAAGGACAATCAAGTTTAAGAATAACTGACAAACATCCATTAAGATCAGGTTTGATAACACAAATCAATCAAAGATTACAAAATGAATCGAGATTGAATTACTTAAAATCCAGTCAACAAAAACTTGCTTAATTATTAACAGATTAAATTATGTACACATTTTTTTAGACCGGATTTTTGACAAGGGGAGATTTAGTCTTCGCGCATTGGGGTTTAAATCTTAAGTAATGTAATTCACTTATCAATGCATACGTTAAATTTCGTGGAGAATGAAAATAATATCGACTTACTCTTGTGGAAAGACTATTTCACAAATCGGCGGCCAAGAGATCGCAACCGATTGTGGAGTCTCTGCATTTGCACCGCACTTCACAATAATTAAACGAGCATCATCAATTTGTAATTATTAATTTCACGCGGGATGCAATTAAACACCCTACAGTTAGACGCTTTTCTAATGTTTATTTATGTAGAAAACAAGCAAAACTCAACTGAAGTTACGAAAAGTTCTTAAAAAAACTTTGTTTTGTTGCAATCGTATTTCCATCCAGACGAACTTTTTAATCAGATTAATATACACAGAACTAAGATAGAATAAATACGTGAGATAAGGCGACAGCCGGCAAGGGAAACATCAAATACAAAACATGAGCAGCGCGGCGCGCGACTGACAGCGGACGATCCAATATCGGAGAATGTTATTTGACCTAATATTGTTCACCACTCGAAACAAATCCAAATTAGTGCTTTGCGACTGCCATCTGACCGACGCGTATCAAAGCTTTTTCCGAGAGATTACTTCAATCTGTTTCGTCGATTACATAACAATGGTTCAATTCTATACTTCAAAGAGTTTTTTAGTGACATCTCTTGTCGGAATATATTGACATCTCATATCGAAATATAATTATTAAATCATTTTCTAACTAAACCAAAAGTAGCTGTATAAAATGAATTATTTGTCGTCAAGTGGCTGCTTCGTGGCCATAAAACATATTTTTTATAACCTATGTTGAACATGTATAATTTATTACAAAAAGAAAAGCAAAGCAGTCTATCACAGCACAATCTAACTTAACCTATTAAATCACACAAATACCCTATCAAACATACACTTAAAATTATTTCAATGTAAATAAATACGTAATTGATAGGAAAAGAAATGACTAGATAATAAATCAGACAGGATACGCCGAGAAAATGAAATTACAATTGGCAGACCATCACTCGAAGAGCGGACAATCAGGCATCACTTGAAGGGTGGACAATCGTTGGACAAACGCAACCATCCATCCAGAAGTATCGAGAGGCCGCCCTAAAACCTGCTGAAAGTAATCATCAAATTTTGCGAAAATACGCGGCAACGATTAACAACGGATAGAAAACATTTGGGGTGGCCTTCAAACAACAACGAATAGAAAACGGATGATAATGATGATGAAATACATAATGTACCGTGCCGGCGATGACGCGACACACGTGCGTTCCTTCCATAGTATTAGAGCAAGTGCTGAGTTGCCGAGTCTTCTGAGGGCGCCGAGCGAGCCGACAGTGAACACCATAAAGCATAAAGTAATTAAGGATTCCATACGAACAATCCAAACACAAATAAACATATTATGTAAGTACATATAAAGAAAATTAAATACATAAAATGTATTATTTTATTTATACTTATATAAATAATATGTATTCTACATCATGTGTATAATGTAAGAATTTAAATAATTTTTCTGTCATCTTGTATAATGGATTTACGAAAAATAGAAGTTTAATAAAACAAAATGTTTTTTAAAATATTGGTTTGTTCCAAATTAAACATTGTCGTAATATATGAGATTTTTTAAATAATTACAAAAAAGATTATTCCATTTTGTTATTAAAATGTTCTATAAGAGAGTTGCAACTTGTTAAATAAAGAGTATTAACACTATTAATAAATGTGTGTTTTCTTCAGAAATTCTTGCTACGATAGGTGTAGTTCTGGACTGGTCGTATATAAGACACAGAGTAATGTCACAATAAACATGTACCTACTATAAAACCACATCATTTCTTCTTCGTTTTGCTTTCAATGAATCATGGAACTGCAGCTAATTATTGTGGATGACGTCACCTATTCCGGTCCGTGGCACTCCAGGAGTGGGCTCTGCATTAAAGTTTTAACCAGTTCGGTCCACCATGTTGGTGATCTTTCACGGGATTCCTTCCACCATTCCTTGGATCGCCAATTTTTCCATGGTGTCATGTTTGGGAACATGGCCAAAATATCTGAGAATCATTCGTTCTGCAGGTTGTCCACAGTGTGCCGGGTGTGAGAGTTATATATATTTTAATTAGTTAAGGGTTTTGACAGTGTAAACATAATAGAACTATAATAATAAATATTGAACATGTGATACTATTTATGAAAATCCACAGAAATGTTTAGGTGCACAAGAAAAAAGGTGGGAGAAAGGGTGGGGAGGTTGCAACTATTGTTGTGGTAAAGGGAGAGCAAGATGTGTTTATAGGTAGAATTAAGATTGTGGTGGTTCATATAAATAACTCTGTAAGCGTAGTAAGACTAATATTGAAAAAGTAAATTCCTATCAAATAAAATAACAATCACTTTATATGAAACCGCGAAATTTATTATACGTCAACCGGTTTCGCTTATCTCAAGCTTCATCAGAACATTTTAAAAACTGATCATAAATACAAAAAGAGTACACTTATAGAATATAAAATAACACGTAAAAGAGAGAGACATAATACATCTATAGTTAAACAGAACATGAAGGGAGACAGAATGTAAAATTATATGCGAAAGAGAGAGACAGAATACATATACAGATAGACGGAACATTAAGGCAGGGGGAAATACAGTGTTGATGGATATTAAATTGATTTTAAAAGAAACATACCTAATGTGGGGCTAATGGATATATTAATTTGAGTATTAAGAATTGGCGTACCACTATAATAGTGGTTTTTATTTTATTTAATATAATATGTCAAACCGTAATAAAAGTTAATTTCTATTAATTTCTCATTATGGTATTAGCATGACCGGTGAATAAATAAATTTTATATGTAAGATGTTCTACTTCCGGGAATGTGGAAGAGTGCGGATCTAGATGGTATGTGAAGAGATATTAATTCTAATTGGCTGGGACTGTCAATATGGCCTTGCAGTAGTTAAAAGATAAGTATTTGGTCACCATAACTTCACATATAACTGTTCATATACTGGGTGGCCCAAAAAAAGTGAGTACATTACGTAACACATAAGTTATTTCAAAACATAATATAATTCATTATAATTCTTCATGTAACTTTTTTTACACAATATTTAGTTAATCAGAAATCATCAAAACACCCTATATTGTATAAACTACTGGGTTTAAATCTGGGGTGTTCGGTGGCCACATGCCTGGCTCGATGAAATTAACATTCTCACGACGAAGAAAGTTGATAGTATTTCTGGCTGTGTGAGATGGAGCTCCGTCCTGCTGTAATATCCAGTTATGCCGTAATGTCTAGCTACACTCCAGGCATTATTTTGAAACTTTGATCATTTTCCTAGCACCCCAACGTTTTTCAATTCGCAGATTTTTGATCAGAATACGGTCTTCTGCAGTGATTTTTGTCATTCTGGGCAACAATTTGTCAAAACCAAATATAAACGATGGGAAAATTAATAATCAAAGATGGCAACCGGAAATTGTCGAAATAAAACAAAATATCGGTAAATAGGTAAGTAAGTAAATTAGTAAACTATTTAAGCTATAATTAAACTAATTTTGATGTAATTATATCACATTTTACGAAATGTTCTCACTTTTTTTGGGCCACCCTGTATAATTGTTCTTCATATATAACTGTTTTATAATTTTGCACTCATTCCAGTCTGTTATTGTATTTTCTATGAGTAGTATCATCAGCGTAACGCGGATTATAAATTTATTTTCCATTAATAGAAATGCTTTTATTCCAGTATTCCAAAACTATTGTATTAAGCAAAGAGATTGGTAATAAGATACTCGCTGTTAATATTAAATAGTAATGGTGATAAAATACATTCTTGGCGCACTTCTAGGTTGGTATGGAAGATGCTTGAATCGGTGTTATTAGTTCTCACCGATGCAGTAATGCTCATAGCACTGACTAAGGAAATAAACAAGACGTTTCCGTGCAGCCATTTCTAAGAGCACTAACCACAATTTTCTTCAACTTTTTAAAAATCAAAAAATCAGACATGCGAATGTTAAATTTTCTAGATTTCACTATTATTTAAACTATATGCGTATAAAACTATAAGTAATAACCCTGACTGAGGCAGAAAGGTAATACATTTAACAGTAGAGTCGAAAACTTTGGATTTATGGTTTACTTTTATTTTTTAAATATTAATTTAATTAATGTATTAATTATAAATATAAAATCTATCGCCATCTCAGTCGGCATCGACGCTAGCGACAGTGCTGCCGGCTGCTGCTACAAGTCGGGCTCAAGCATTCACCGCCAAGCAGTCACTCCAGTATCAGCGTTCACAACGGCGGTCTTGCCGGCTCGCGCTTGCCGAGCAAGACCGCCAATTCATTTCATTTCACGCACACATGCACCTTCTACATCACATCCTCATTCATTTATTCATTTCTATCTGTTTTCATTGTCATAATAAACCTCAACACACGCCAATCACATTTATTTCATTTAACCACCGTCCTAACCCCCAGACATATAAAATCAATTTTGTCGAAAATATTGTTTTTGCGCTACCGGGATTCGAACCTGGATCTCTATTTCCAATCCGGGGAAGTACACTACCAATTGTGTTATAACGCCAGTATTTTTCATGACAAATTTTCATGATTTTATATGTATATATTTATAATTAATATATTAAATTCGTATTTAAAACATCACATATGTTCTGAATAATTACAACTTCACAATAAGAATGTGTTCTGCTTAATATTTTTATTTGTTGATAAATAAACTTTAACTTCCAATTAAATTAATACTAATCAGTTATGGTTTGCCGAGTTGCCGAGAGCAAATGACACGAGAGTAGACACTTTTATTCGTGCAGGCGAGACTAAGGTGAACCGGGCACGCGTCAAGTCGGCCATACACGCAACGGTATACTAGATAGGTATACCTGTTCATGTAAACATGACAAGTTGACCGAAGCTCAACTTTGCTTGTACACGTGGCGGCCAACCTGTGACAATCTCTCAGACAACCGTGACATGGACGATGCGCTAGCGCTAGTAGATCTTCTCGTCATCCTACGAAAGAAAAAAAACCGCGTCAAAAGTGCTGTAAAGAATCGTTGTTATGCAGTGACTCTAGCATATTCGGCTGCTCTTTTATTTCTATCATCGCAATCTTTGCTTTTTACGAGCCAAAGGCATGGCGCAGATTAATACAATTCAATAAAACCTTCCACAATTACGCTGCGCTTACGATACGCCATTTTGTCGAACTACGCAACGCTACCTTTGAACAACTGAGACCTGCGCGTGTGAATAACATACACGTGCAGGTCTGTCTGAAGTTAGCACTTTACCACAGATAGAGAATATGAATGTACAGGTAGAGATACCTGCCAATTTTTTCACGTTCACGCTCCGATTTGCCTGTACAGACGACTTGAACAGGTATACCTATCTCCTCTCGGGCTGACGGCGTCGCAGCGGCTAGACAACGGAATAGCTTCGTATGGGTACTTCGTACTTCGAATTGGGGTAGTCTTTAAGCGTATAAGGGACGTAGAAACTGAGAACCACAACTAAGTGGGAATAACGAGAGAATTTTCCAATACGACGCCCGGCACCAACCGACCAATCACTATATATATATATAAAAGTTCTGGGTAAGTTTTCAACTTTTTCTATGATTCCGCGAATAATAAAAATTAGATTCAGCATAATCTGAACTGAAATCATATTCCACTACCCCGATTTAATAAATATTTTATCATAAAGTAATATTTTAAATACATAACAAAATTGCTTTACTCTAAATTCTACGAAAAAAAGTTCATATATGTAAAACTACCCTTCCAGCATAACGACAACCTTTATGGTTTAATGATTAACTTTAATGGTGTATCTACAGAATTGGTCGTTAACCCAAAAGATCCGCACCCTCCATACATAACACAGTTGGTTCCGATAGTTTTCCTAGCGCTAATGTAGATTAATACCTTTTTAAATCCACCACACTAAAAAATGCAATTTAAAAAACACGTGTATTATCGTATCAATAATGTATGTATAATGTATGTACCGTGAAGCGAAAAGTGTGATATTTTGGTGAGTAATAAATAAATGCCATAAACACACTTTTGCTTTCTTTTTTTCATAAAAGTGTAAATATTACAGTAGCTATTAGACAGACCTTACTATTTAATGGATAAAAACTCGTAGAACCTCATAATCTTATATCTTATGTGAAATACAATATATATAAGAGGCCTACTATTGTTAAGAACAAGGGTCCACAAGTTTAGGTACTTTAGAGAATGTCATAATTACATATAAATATATACACATATTATATAATATATTGTGTACCAACTAACAGATTTTACTCTAGGCGAGATTTTACTCTTTTCACTAGAAATCCTTGGCTGAAATTTAAGATAAATAACAAATAGGAACTAAACTAACTGACAATTTAAAACAATAGATTTTTAATCAAAATTTTTCATTATTTTCTTACTCAATCAAAAATATTTATAAAATGATATTTAAAAATTAATATTTTGGGATTGTATAGACAATACGAAAAACCTACCAATTGTACAAACAGGAAGATATGATTTGTTTCTAGGGTAAGCATCATTCGCATATCATATAACTACATAACATTTGTAAGGGCTGTTTTTTTCAAAGGTATAGAACTTCAAAATGAAATAAAACATATAAAAATTATGGTAATGGCCATGGCATTAACTATTGGAAAGATAATTTTATGCAATTAGTGTTTAAATATGATTTCGGGTATATGGGCGCCGCGGCTGGCTCGAATAAAGCGCAATCGCAATTTTCGACCACTTTTTGGAGCAGCTGGGACCGTATATCGTGAATAACGCGACGAATATTAACTTCCAGGTCATTTATCGTCTCTGGTTTATCAGCGTAAACTAGCTTGCATACATACTTACACACATATCCCCACAGAAAATAATCCAAAGGTGTTAAATCACACGATCTTGGAGGCTAATTCACAGGTCCATTATGCGAAGTTATGCACTCATCGAATGTTTCCTTCAATAAATTGATTGTGGCGCGCGCTGTGTGGCACAGCTCTTCCACATTAGTGCCATTTAATTGGGAAATGAAAAAGTCAGGAATCATGGATCTATTGCTGTGCACGATGGCGAATAGACTCATTCGGGTCCTCCTCAATACTACGCCCCATTGCAGTAACAGTTTCTTCGGTGCGCACTGTACAACGTCTCTGCAGATGCGTATTATCAATTATAGTATGCGTGGTGCTAAAACGATCCGTGGTTATTCGAATGGACATGGAGTGCTCAGATGGACGATTATGTCGACCGTAAAATGGACGTAGCGCACCGTAAATTTCGCAAACTGAACAATAATTTTCGAAATAAGTTTGCATATAAAATGGCAAACCAAACTGAGTACAAATCAGCTGTCAGCTGTTAAATTGACTGTCGCTGAAAAAAAGTGTTTCCAATTAAAAAAACCACACTTTACATAAAAAATACTAAATAGATTAATAATTTTCTATAGTTATTACTAACGTAATAATGTAAAAGATCAATTATTTTACAACATACTCGCATGCCTCCCTGTAGTTTGGAAATTTTCTCCGCCAATATCGACACAGAACCAATAAGGTTCGTGATCCGAAAGCCTTTTTATCGAGAATGTGAGAGAACCTCCGGTTTTCCAGTTAGGAAAACACGTCCCCTCTACCGTAATCTACCCTTATAACGTATATGTGGATTATTCTCGAAGAGAGAAGTTTTTTTACCAAAATCAGGTATCAACCAAAAAACAATATCGGAATGAATCTTTGTAAAAAGGGAGTCATATTAACTTAAACCATTTCAAATCTGCAGTTCAGATAAGTAATGACTAAGTTACAAGTACCTATATAATATTATATTTTAAAAATATATATTATCTCACAGGGTCAATGTTTAAGAATTCTTGAATTGACTTATTGTACCCATTATCTAAAAAGATTTTATGTGTTCCGCGTCTATAAATGATTCTGGTTGTCTGCAAAAAATTTTACTATTTCTACTAACTTCAAAATCGATTTTTTTTAAAGCTTGCGTTAGTTCAAAAATTTATATTATTTAAAATTATACAATATATGTATATACATATATCTTTTATTTGAATTCACTGGAAAGCAATTACTACCCAATCTTTGATTCCGAAAAGCTATCGAAAATTTTGAAGCGAGCGAAAACAATATTCAAAACTTTCTTAATTATGCAATTAATAATTAAACCAAGTTTCTTCTTCACTTTCTTTATTGCTAATTACAACTTACTTGTTTTATATAGATAGTTTCTTGTTCACACTGTACGGCAGTGTCCAATATTCCCATATTATGTACTTGGGTATAAGCTCCCACTCTCACCTCCTCTCACCCCAGGTAGCCTTCCTATAACTGCTCGTATATATTTTGAGATTCGAGTGCATACTGTGCCGAGTGCCGCATGGAGTACAAAAAGGGTTGCAGTAAAAAGAAAAATCTACCACGGTTTCAAGAGGAGAAGAAAAACCAAACGTTTTCAGTAAAAAACCTAACTTTCTCCATATTTTATATATTGTACCTACATATCAATATATAAGAAATATCCATGTCCATTACACTCAGTAATGGGCATAGTGATAGCAAATGTTGCTTTTATTATTTTTGTAGTGATTGATTTGATAGACGGTGATTGTAACCTTAAAACTATGGTTAAATTGTATACAGATTGAAAGATAATTTAATTATAGTTAAAACATAAACACTCGTCGTTTAACAAATATTACTTAAAAAATACAAATAAATAATTGGTAAGTCATATAAACGATGGTTTCATTTTACCTAAAGACACTGTACACAAGTTATCATTTATGGTAGTATAGCAGTCTGTATGCGCCTACTGCAAACCACCGATGGATATATGAAGCTCTATATGCAAGACATGTACATTCTTATACTGAAATTAATACGTGGAATACCCACAGTCAATCATTTCTTTTAACCTTATCGATTTATATGACGTCGATCAGTTTCGATACACAACACTGTATTATTTAATTAGTTAGTGTACATGAGAATAACTTACTCATTATTTAACTACATCATAAAATAAATTGACTAAAAAACGTAGCTGTGGCCGCAGTTGTGATAGTAAAAAGGAATATAAATGAATTAAAATGAAAATTATTGCCCGCAATTCATTTTTAGTTATAAATTAAAATAGCGTGTTGAGGTGGGTGAGAAGGGGAGGTGTGCATATTTGTTTTTCAAAGGTCTTAAAGAGTAAAGATGTTTGTAACTTTGGTCCATGTCCAGGGGGGTCGACTATAATTTCCCCAGAATCCTTAAATACAACTGAGCAAAATAGCATTCAATGCAATAGTAATAATATTTTATTTTCAGATTCAAATAGTGTGTTATAAAAATAATCGTAAAACAATTTATCAAGTAAGAACATATAATTCGGTGCTCTACCTGCTACACTAGTCTTTTATTGTATTATAATCTGCTATAGCAGACAGTACCTTTCCGGTATAGTAGTAATCACGGTATAGTTTTCGATTTGCTATTTAACAGAAAGATAACACAGAAATTAATATTAAAATTCACACCAAACACTGTACTCAAAAAGACTCATGTGACCAATGTTCATTAATTGAAGTAAAAGACTATATCAAGTACCTAGGAATCATAATAGATAACAAACTCAAATGGAAAATAATATATTACTAATCTCACAAACAAAATAAAGAAAACTGCATACATATTTTTAAGACTCAGAAACATCTTATCACTTACAAATCTGAAAACAATATATTACGCGTTTGTACAGTCACATTTGCAATACGGTATTATTGGATGGGGAGGTGCATATAACACTTCAATGTCACAATTAGAAATCACTCAAAAAATGATAATAAAAATTATTCTAAATAAAAGACTATCAAGTATACAACTCTTCATAAATTTCAAAGTAATTTTTGGTACTTTTAAAAATTATTAAGAATTAAAAAAAAAAATTAAAAAAAATATTATTTTAAAAAAGCTTTACAATTTTTCTCGCAAACAATAAAGGCCATAGACTACAGAGCAGAAAATAGCAAAGTGACTCATTCAATTAAAAAAATTATTTAGAAAGATAATTTTCTGATTCTATGGAGAAAGTAAAATGAGGTACACAGAGAGACTACATACACTATACATATTATGTTATGGCAGGTATGCTATTTTACAGGTGTATACCGTATTGTGTGGAAGTCTACTGCTACTGATCATCTATATTATTTTCGATTCGGGAAAACATGGACAAGTCATATTGAACTCAAAGTAACAGAAGGCATATTAAAAAAAATATAAAAATAACACGTGATCAATATTATATTTTAAAGGGTTAAATTAAAAATAAATATATGATAAGCAAATGGAATGAAGTGGAATTATGTATGGTAAGAAATGGTATTCAAGTGATAAAAAAAAATGTGTGCACATGAAATACCCTACTTACTTGTAATGATAAAATATAAACTTGACAAAATAGATTATATTTTTGTCATATTATTGGCATTTTCCCGCGTTGAAACTAAAATTGCTAAGTGCTAAAAGTCTACTGAGAGCAATCTCAATCAGAGTGATTGACAGCTACGATTATTAATTTAATCTCAGTGTCGAGTGACATATGACAATATTGCGGCTGATGGTTGACACTATTGGAAGCTTAAAATATCGATTTTCTAAGACTTATAATATAATATACCATTTCTGATGAATCTATGTACTTATTATAATGAAAAATTTCACTCTGCCTATAAAGAAGTCACTTTAACATAACTGTTAATAATTTACATAACAATTTTAAGGATGTGTATTTTTTTAATGGTGTTTAACCTTTATCATATCGTGATATAAAATACTCGCACGCAGCCATGCTGTCAACTCGTGTTACCGTAAGAAATTTGAGTTCTATTAGCCTTTAAAATGTGAAAAATGGTTAATGCCATAAATTTACTTTAAGTATTGAGCATTCAATATTAAAAAAATATGTAATATTATAATTCGGAGCATACATCAAGTTTCGCATAGGAGGTAGCATTGTATAATACAACCTTCCTTTTTATCTATCTTCATTTAATTAGTGACAATTAGTATTTGTTATTGTTTTCACTGTGAAATTAATGTGATTTATTTCTGTCTTGCCACAAATGATATTTTTGTCAACGTATTGTCCGTTGTAATTTTATAACGGAATGAATTAAAAATAATTATTTTTGTAGGATTCGCCTTACATAATTGATTTATCACTAGTTATTTCTAAGCGTAAATATTTTCCTTCAAATTAACTAAAATATGAATTGTATGCTGCGTATATTTATAGAAATATTACAGATTTAATCAAAGCGGTAGACCTGTGTTACTGCATGGTTTGGGAAGGGTTAAAAATAATTCTTAAACTAATAATTATTATTTTAGATATTTTTTTCGGTTCATAATAGTTTTAAAAAATCTATAACGCTTATAACAATTAGAATATCACACACCTATAATTTTTATATTTATTTATTATTTACATTTTGTAATAAAATACCTTCAAATTTGTATAGCCGTAATGCAGTTGATACGATAGAAAAATACAATTTGAAAATTCTCCCAGAAGATGAATTGTATGATGAAAATATTATAAATAATTAACTATTAGTTAAATTTAATATAGGCACTTATAACTCTAATAGTGAAAAGAAAATCTAATAAAATATGTATTTAATCTTTCTGAAAAAAATTCTTTATCGAAAAGAATATGTACTTTGTCATTGATGTATTTATTTCCGGAACGATCGTTATATGTTGTGATAATAACGAAAAAAATAATGTTTACTCTTTAATTTAACAATGGTTTCATTAGACTTTTGATTGACCACCAAAATTCATTAAATTCTAGGACTTTAATGTGATAAATTTTTTCCAAAGCAGTAGCAGAAACGTTATAAGACTTGTTTCATTTTTATCCAATATTTCTATATATTTTACTGATTATCCGGGGTCTCATTAACCGAGGCACTAAAAGAATTTAAAAACGTTACGAAATATTATTTTAAATGAAACAATAATTATTCATTCATTCGACTACAAAATATGAACTGAACTGCTGAACTGGCGAAATTTCGGAAATCCCAGTCCATAACAAATTGTAAATTTCAATTAAGCATATGTGCGCTATATAGTGGTTGAATAACTACTAACTTTTTAAAATTGTTTATTCTCAAATCTTATATCTACAAATGTATGTATGTAAGATAATTGGTCATTTTTGTTTTAATTATAATCCAAGTTCTTCCCCTTTTTTTGCAGAGATTATTCGTTTTTTTTTAATCCGGATCAATTTTACCCTACTGTCCCGAATAATCTAGTCTACTAAAATTATTTTTGGTTTTTATTATTGTTTCTTACAACAATCATTTTCATTAATAAATTTAAAACAAAGATAAAGAACATAGATAAAATAATGAAATAAAAAGTTCTATCTCAAAATTTGGATCCAATTATTTCCATAGCTTCCTCTCCACCATGCGTACATTTAAACTGATTACTCTGGAAAACTTTAAAGTCAATTATCGTCGAGAGGCTGGGAAAATCCAGGAAAGGAATAGAGATCATTTTACCATCTGTTTTCTACCTTCATACACATTCAACATTCGTATATATCTTTCGTGTGTACCTCCATCGTTAATTACATTATAAAGATATATCGCATTACAGAGATAATTAAGTACTTATACATATGATGTAAAATATTTCGCCAAAATCAAAATCACCTGACTGTAAAAACCGTCCAAAATATCAACCATCTAGATTATAATAAAAAAATATTATCAATTAATTATAGAGGGACACTTTGCTTTAAATCGTAATATGAATATGTATAAATTTATAATTCGTAGTTATTTTAACCTCAATTTGTTCATAGTTTCATAGTAAACACGTGGTTCTTTCGTGGAAAATTGTAAAGTAAGTAATAAAATAATCTATCCTTAAATTTAGACTACACCGTAAATATTATGGTCGTTATGATATCTCCATTCGCAAACGTTAACCATAAATTTCCTTTTTTTCTCAAGGTCGTCTGTAAGGTTACGTTATATATCTATTATCTTAATTATATTAAATCTATCCAAATTGTGGCTATCTAATTCAAAACCATCGGATCATAAAACGAACGGTAATATATTTTTTAATCTGTTGACTTATTAAAACAAACGACATCTGCAGTCCGCAGGACATACTCGCACCTTCCTAAAAGGGAAATCTATGAAATCTGATGGAAATCCGGGACCGCTATGGATCAGCTATATCAATATGTCAAATAAATGGAGACTTAAGTATGACACAATTTTATAACAAGGGTAACTCTGTTATGAATGGCTCAAGGAAATTGTACGATAATGTATCAACATTTTTATCATTTCCCGTGACTTCGATGGGTTTTTCATACGGATGCTATCCTGAAAGCGTCGGATAATTTCGATATTTTGTGACGTTCATGTAAAAATATTGTTTCCACCAAATTGACGAGTGCGCGACCGCCTTTCAATCTATCGGAACTTTCTACTCTTCTTCTCATTTTATTAGGCGACTGTGTGTCACGGGCATTGTCTTTATGAAGGTATGTATTTTTAGTGTCGCACTCGCGAGGGTGGTCCTGCGGGGGCGCTGGGGGGGGGGGGGGTGGATGCTGGCAGCATGCGGCATAGAGCGGGTCAGTACTGAGCTCACATCCCCTCCGCCGGCGGGAAGGGCGGCGATGCGCGCGCCGCCCAATCGATCTCGCGTAAACAGGGCCGCATTGGATGCGGCACGAAAGCATGTTCCGGCCAACATCTGTGTTGATACAGGAAGTACTTATTAGTCGATTAATAACGTGAGTAATCGGCAGTTACAACGTTGTGAAAGTTCGGTGAAAGCGGAGAATCAAATTGATGGATTATATGACAACTGAACATTGTAATACATGAACTATAGATGCATGCATGGATCTTTGGATGCACTAAATGTAAACAAAACTAAATTCATAAACATTAGACAGAAAATAATACCAATTACACCAGCAATTGTCATAGATGGTGAAAGTCTGAAGGAAGTGAGTGAAATAAAATATTCGGGAGTCATAATAGATTCATAATTGAACTTTTCGCAAAATACAAGACACGTGATTAAAAATATTGATAAAAAAATCTCATTTCTGGAAAGGGTCAGAAGATTCATTAGTGCTGAGTCTTGTAAAATAGTATTCAACTCTGTTATTATTCCTCGCATAAACTACTGAGGCGGCATTTTATTTTTATTTAATGAAGAAGAAATGCAACAATTATCAGTAGATACTGCAAAATATAGCTTTGAGAATAAATAATCAAATCACAGCAATGCTTATTTTACGTCAGGGAATTAAATTAGTAAAATATTCGGATGTGAGTGGATTATTCTCTTATTCTTTTGTTTGTGCTTTGCTTCATAAATGCGTTAATCAACTACATAGTACTAATCTTATGATACATCAACACAGACTAGTTGAAACTATGAAGTGTCTTCAGACTGATACCACATACACAAATTTCAGCGAGGTGCTTGATAGTTCATGTTATATCTTCAACTGACGCAACTGTCGTAAAATACTGAGTATAAACAAAAAACCTCAGTATCACTGGATATATTCTAAAATGGTTTGAAAATTTCCTATTCTCCAAGATATTAATTACCTGTGGTTATACTTCAAATTAATTCGAGACTTTTAGTCATTTGGACCACTTTTATAAATCCACAAATATTTATTTATTCATTTAATTCTTAACATAGTGCATACATAAGCACTCCTATATATGCTCTAATATAAACAAGATTAAAGTCTTTTCTTTTACTAAAACTTATCTTTTACATATCTGGTCAGTTTCACTTTAAATCTATTCAGTTTCTCCTCCTTTCTTATGTTTTCTGGCATTTCATTAGAAATCTTCATCACCGATTTTTGAGATTTGGCCTTCTTCCTGAATGGCAGTCTCAGTCTATCCCTTTCTTTTATACGATGCTCGAGTTCATGTTGATTTGCATTAATTTTTCGTATAAATTCCGCCAAAAACAAAATGCTGCTGCAGTACTTGATGTGGGGAATAATAATAGAGTTGTATACTATTTTACAAGACTCGGTTCTAATGAATCTTCTGATCCTTCCCAGAAGTGAGATTTTTTAGCAATCTTTTTAGTCATGTGTCTTGTATTTTGCAATACGTTCAATTTTGAATCTATTATGACTCTCAAATAATTTATTTCAGTCACTTCCTTCAGACTTTCACCGTCTATGGTAATTGCTGGAGTGATTGGTATTCTTTTATTTCCAATGTTCATGAATTTAGTTTTGTTTACATTTAGTTTTAATTTATTTTTCTTCAGCCATATAGCTATGTTATTTAAGTCGTGGTTTAATTAATTTAGTATAGTTCTAAATAATCTTATTTTGCAATGTTTTAGCATTTTTACGATGTCGTTTATATAGATAATGAAAAGGATAGGTCCAAGAACTGACCCTTGTGGTTCTCCTAATGATATAAGGAAGGAGTCGGATATTAAATCACCTACTTTAGTGGTTTGTTGTTTATTGCTTAGGTATTCTTTAAACCATTTCAAAGGTGTTCCCCTTATTCCGAGTTTCCAATTTTTTTAAATTATTATATCTCTGTCGATGGTTTCAAAAGCTCTTTTAAAATCCAAAAAAACTGCAATAATATATTTACCCTTATCAGAATCGTTTTTCCAATCTTTCAGGATAAGATTGAGAGCCACTTCACATGATCAGGCAAAGTATAAATGAAATACATAATATAGCAGTTTACAATATAAGGTAATGTAGTATTAGCAGAAGAAGATAAAAACTGGTGGGAGAAAGGGTGGGGAGGTTAAAACTATTGTTGTAGTAAAGGGAGAGCAACATGGGTTTGTAGGAAGAATTATTGGTTACAATTCCAAATGTAGTGGTAACTATAATTATTTGACATTCTCTTGTTTGCGGATGACCTTAAGATTTCCAAAACTATTGTATCAATAAATGATTGATAGATTATTCAGTCAAATCTTAATAAATATCATGAATGGTGTATGTATAAATTTTTTTTAAATATTGATCAATGTCAATTTAAATCATTATGTAGAAATAAAAAACACCAACACTTACATTACAACATTACTTTTTAAAAAGTGTCAAATCAAAAATCTCGGCATCCTGTTGGTATAGTTAATTAAATTAAGTTAATTAAGTCTGGTGAATTATTAATACTGTGTTTTAAAAATATACTTCCCCACATCTCCTTTTCGGTTCAAGAATGACAGGCGGGCCTGCGCGCGCGCCCCGCGCCCCGCGCCCCGCGCGGCCGCCGCGCCGGCGGTCCGCAGCCTCCCGGCCAGTCTGCTGCCGCGCGGCGGCCGAGGCCACCGACCGTTCTTAAACATGCACCCTAAATTAAATCACAAATAATATGTAACTCACTTAAACAAATCGCTAACCAAATAAAATAAAATACTAAAATAAAACACGTAAACGGTAGTGTCAAACTAACTAGAAATGTTTATAGCAATGTGGCTAGCGTTAACTAGAGATGGGTTAGCTGGTGCAGGGGGGCAGTAGGGGCGGGATGGGGAGGGGGGCGCCACTGGCCGCCCTCGTGCTCGCCGTGCTCGCCGTGCTCGTCGTGCTCGGCCCGAATGGTAAGTCCAAATGCGATGCTCTTAAATCTTAAATATTTGTTGTATTCCATTTATGATATACTTGTTATATTCCATTCATGTAAAATGATTTTAATGTCAAAGGATCAAATGTCTCACCGTCTAGGTCACCATGCTCCGTTCTAGAGTTTGTGATAAACAAATCTCTACAGATCTGTGTATTAATTGGACCCATTAAATATATGATGTAATATATGAAATATTTTCGAATGCTTTTTATGAAATATTGTCGAGTTAATAATAATATTCTCTCAGCGACCAAATAACAACATTTTATAATTCCTCATTATTGCCTACGCTTACGTTCTACCGAGTCCCAGTAAATGTTTATAACAATTAATATAATTATGTATAAATTAATACACTGTTAGTCATGAAAATATTTTTCTTTGTTCAATGCACATGAAAAGTTTCTAAACCGCTAAAAATGACCATCTAACATTAAATATTCATTAATTTTTTTAAATATACATAATACAGTTTCAGAATTAAAATTTTATTTTTACATACGTTCACGAAATACAGTATTATTCATATGAAATATATATATCATACATTCGTGACATATTTAATTTTATTAAGGAAAAATATATATTTTTTTAAAGATATGATCATTGTGAGTTTGTTTGAAATGATTATTATGATGTGAGTTTACAAAATAATTGATGAATCCGCCACTAATTTTTTTGTGATTTAATATAATATTTAATTGTTTGCTAGAGTGGTAGGAATTAAAATTTTAAATAAAAATTCTAACATCATTATATATTTTTATTCCAGGGATTATAGATATGTTATTTCAGATACATTATGAATCAATAATCTTGTATTATTGTATTAATTGTGTTCACGCTACATGAGTTAAAATTTATTTCAAAAAATAATAATTAGTAAAAAGTATTTGTGTACTAGATTAATTGTTTAAAAATAAATAACTAACTTTCATAATCATGAGTAAAAATATTAATCAGAAGAACATTTCAGATAGATTTGCAAATTTTAAAACTTTGTTTTTTTTTAAGTAAACTGTGTTTGTAACAGTTTAAAAATGTACGTTTATGGAAAGTTTTCGAAGCACTGGAGTAGTATACTCTAAGTGATATACTAATGTATTTGTAGGGACAATATTTTCTGTACGTAATATAATACGGTGTCATGAGACTTATAATAAAAGTCTATACGTGTACAATTTTGTAATGGTGTACAGCTACATGAATTTTTCTGCAATATTTTAAGTATTTTGATATGGTCGTAAACTTTACGAGTCGTAAAAAAACCATGAAAAATACAAAATCTAATTTCAGCGAGATTTAATAGGCAGTTACTTTTAGTAATTTAACCTTGAAACATTTTCAGGATATCGGAAGCTGAAAAAAACTTCAGGTCAGCAGGTCTGAAACTGTAGGGGAGAGTACACTGAGTTATTGATTTTCATGAAATTCTCTCTTGGAATTGAAGGCTTTGTCAACATTTACGTTTTTACTAACTAATTAGCATTCCACGAATTTTCAGATAAAAATGATTACATCTGAAAGTTTTTTCGTTAAGATGATGGATAATTCAAAAATTTGTAACCAGCACATATATTTTTCAAGCATAATTTTTTTTCTTTCATATAGCAATTGTTTTCATTTTAAAACGATTTATTTAATGCAAGCAATTAACAAATATATTAGAATACGCCAGATTTAGAAACCACTACAATATATTACATTATATAACAAACTAGGCCAGTCGGTTATGAGCGACCGCTTCACAGCCAATGTTAGTCGCTGCACGGCCAGGATTTCCGTAGAATCTATATTTCAATGAGGAAATCCCTATTACATTGCTTTGATAATGCACCATGTAGTGTACATTGTTTTTATTTATAAAATGATTCATGCTTAATACATATCTACACCTAGAGCTATCTTCAATGGATATGATTATCGTCAGAATGTTATTAAAAGCATAAACATGAGAGATATAGTGAACTTAACGAAATTAAACAATTGGGATTTAACTTAAAATATTAAGTGAATATAATATTTTGTGTAAAACCGTTATTGAATATATAAAGGAAAAAATATTGATGTAATCTCAACCTAGAGACGCGACCGACATACTTGCAACATTGGTATTTTTTCTTACTGGCAATGACACTAATACGGGATGCAATGGATCCAATAGATGCATACGTTAGCGTAATATTATAATAGATTATATTACATTGGAGCCGTTCTATAGCGCTCTGCATTGCGTTTATTATGTTATATCGGAACCGTTATATCGGAGACCGTCTAAAATCACAATATTGTACCAAAAATATATGATATTTTTATTTATTATCTTTGTTTTATTAACCACTTAATTGAGCAGTACCACTTAATTAATACATCTACCGGTTTCTAAAAATACAATTTTCTTCTTCAGGATGTCATAACTAACTAAAACATATATTATTGTTTCTTTACCAGAATCTATTTTTTTTAAATATATTTTTAAAAAAAAAATTTTTTAGTACCTAACTCAAATCGTTACTTAAAACAAATTTACTCGAATAATTTTTAGGAAAAAATTTTAGAATGGAACTCGTAGTTAAATTTAGTCGGTTGTTTATAATTTTTTGATTAGTTTTACACGCTTTATTTATCTCCAACGATTCCAAATTATTTAATTTGTGACCAACACCGTTTATATGCAAAACTGACAATCCCAATTTTTTATCAAAACCATGACCATTTTCAATCAAATGATTAGCAAATTCTGAAAAAGATAATAAATAAAAATATGAATTTTAACCATAAATTTAATATTTCTAATTTTAAAAGTATAAAAATATATGATGTTGTATACTTATACATTTATATATTAGCGAAATATCGTCACATCTTCCAGAACCGGTTGTGCACAGTGTGCTACAACTACCATATACTACGAGTATAACCATATGACAGCAGATTTAGATATCGGAGTCTGATCTTTAAATCCTCGGCCAGCTTAAAAAAACATCACTACTTAACAAACGCTTAAGTTTTAGATACATAACAAAAGTAATGCTCGAAGCCAATCAATTGCCTTCTGATAATATTATTTATCTATTCCGCTGTACAACGCTAATAATATGTTACATCGCAACATATTTGAACTGTTATGTATTATATTGGAAACGGTGTAAATATATTTGAAAAGATATATATTTGAATCGTTGCCAAGTACGTGTACAATTAAATAAACAAAAACATTTTTTAACACTTTACGGAGCTTTGTAATGACGAATGGGGTTATTTTACATTACTATATTACATATATAATACTAGCAGAAGTTGTTGCTGGCCCCTTCGCAGTCAATGTTGGCCGCTGCGCTGTCACGACTGGTGTTTACGTAAATTATATTATTCAATTTTGAAAATATAATTAATTATCAAAAAAGAGGCAGTGGTCTACTACAGTACAACCTAACTTTACCAATTAACGCAAATAAATACCCAATCAGATATATATGTAATGTACCGCTCTAGCGTTCCGTCTTGACCGCAGAGCGCCTGATTGCCGAATAGTGATGGGTTTACACTGTACGAAGTACTTCAATGAACTACTTCGTTATACTCACGCTTCACAGTTCGTACGTTTTAAATCGTGCTACCACTTCAATGCTACAATGCTTCAATACTTCAATAGTTCACATGGGAAGCGCCGCGAGTGCGGCTCTCGGTGATACACACACACTCGCAAACAACTCAGTTACGGTGTGTGTAGAGAACGAAGACAACAAACAAGTACGAAAAACGTAGCAAAATACTACATGAGTATGCAGCTAACTTCATGGTGTTTATTTAAGTATAGTTCAATAACGGTTTAAATTACGATTTAACTATAGAACACCGGACTATATGAAGTGTGAAGCGATTTCAGTGGTAGCAACATACTTCGAATGAAGCGTTCATTTGGTGAACGTGCATTTCGTGAGGCGTTCATTACGAAATTAAGTTTTGCTTTTCGCTACTGCCGAATAATAACTACGTCGAGAGCCGAGTGCTGAACGGGCCGACGCCACCTGGCGACAGAGTATGGCAACACAGTAAAATTCTATTTGAGCTATCGAAGGAACAGTGGTGAAGTGACACAATAAGGTAGATACAGAAAGTAATCGGTTTGTTAGGTGATAGCTGTTTCACGACCAACAGTACTCGCTCCTTAACCATGAGTCGCTGCCCGGCCACATTCAGTATTTCTGCAAAACTTGTTTCAATGTTGAAAAAATATTCTTACAAAAAATATAAGTAATTTAGCGTTCCTGCGATATAACGTAGCACTCAACTGCAACGCCAGCTGGTGACTATATTGCGGTTTGTGTCTTGGCTAAATAAATCACTCAGCTAAATCGTAGAACACTGTGCAATGGCGCGTGATGGCGGTTTACTTGTGTTTCTCTGACATAATGATAGTTTATATTTGTGATAAATCTTAGATTACCACCAGATTCCTTTGGGGTTCTATCTTCTGATTCTTGTCTAATTACTTGGGTTCCAATTTCTTGTAAGTGAAACTCAAGTCTTTCCATGTAACAATATTATATGTTTATTACGGTGTCACATAAAATACTTGTAATGAAAATGTTTTTATTAGGTATACGTGCTATGGGTCTTGAGTTCTTTAAAAGTTATTTGGATAAAAGAAATCAAACTATCAAAATTTGTGAAAATGTACTAAGTGACAAAAAAGAGATCGAATATGGAGTCCCATAGGGAAGTACACTGGGCCCATCGCTTTTTTTGATATACATCAATGATCTATGTGATTTTAAAATTGAGGGTAAAATCATAACTTTTGCTGATGACACTGTATTAATATTCAAGGGAACAACATGGGAACATGTTTATCATATTGCTGAAAAAAACCTACATATTATCAATAGTTGGTTGGATAAAAATTTATTAACGCAGGAAGAGCAGATACAGAGAGTAAACTCTTTTATATAATAAAATAATTTGTATAACTACTTTTGTGCGTTTTGGTCTTGTATATTTACATCTGCCTTATATCTGCTTACATTATTGGTATTATTATTATTTTAATTTTTTTTTCTTCTCTCTTTTTTATTCACTTTTTTATATTTTATGTATATACTTTTTTTTTTCTCCTTAAATATTTTCACATTATATGTATTCGATCTTACTGTGTTTTTCCTTCGATGAGATTTGGTTTTAAAATATATTAGTTTATCAATTTGCCCTAAAACAGGCTTGCCTAGTTGGGCAATGTATTTAAATGTGTGTAAATATGATACATTTTGAAAGAAAAATTCAGCTACAATACTATTATATTATATTAATTATAACAAAGAAATAATCAATGCTATCAAAAAATACTTTAAAGATTAACATGTATCCCGAAATTTATAATATTTTTATATCGTTGTTATAAATACATTGCATTTTATTTTATTATAAGCTAGTTATTATAAACAATAATTATTAATATGTAATCCTCTTCTCTGCATTGTATTGTATCATTGTAATTAAAACAGATTAATAAATAAAACGTAATTAATTAATTAATTAATAATAATAATTAATTACAACACGTTATACAAATTATACATTCAGAGATAGACTAGTTATTTAGAAGAATCTGTGATGGAAGAGAGCTGTTCCCCAGAGACGGCCCCTTATAAGGTTAGTCCCCCACCACTCATCTACTCACTTTCATGACACACACACACACACACATACATTTACAAAGTGACAGTTCTCACAATATTGTACACTGTTACCGAGAGATAACAGAATAACACAAAAAAAAACATTATTTTCTGACGATCGAATTATCTATGCACTTATTCAAATTAAATTAATTTGTAAGATATTTATATTTCTAAATTCTAGCGCCACCTAGCAGAATTAGTTTTGAGTTTCATTCATTTATTTTCGACCCTTTATCCTAGGTCAGAGACCCAAATTCTTGACAGGGCGCTTCCGTCTTAAGCTGATTCAGTGGGTACTTGCTGACTAATCATGACCCAATCTGACTTCATACAGTCTTTGTTGTTGTTTATCCCAGCTCAATCTGTGGCACCCTCCCCCCCCCCATCCCGCATCCAGGGCTGCCTTTCCTCTGGAGTTGCCAAGAAGCTACATCTGTGCAGTTGTTCCTCTGGCATTCGTAAAACATGTCTTAATTGAAATCTTTCTATATGTAGAAGTAATGTTTCCCTTGTCTCGGTTTTTTTCACTTGTTCCTAAAATGGTACTAACTTATTTCCGATCTGGTTTCTTGATCCTCTCTCTCTCTCTCTCTCTCTCTCTCTCAGTGTAACAAAATTTAACAAATATCAGATATATCATAGAGACAAAGCTATTTTTTAATTATATTTAATGGAAAATATATGGAAGTATGGAGTAATTACAGAGCTTAACGACCTGTCTTCGGCTGGCTTAAGTAATCACTTTATATATTCATATATGTAACGTTCACCAATTCTCACCCCTCAATCTCCACATTTTATCAAATTTTTGAAAGTTGTATATATGTTAGTATGTGGACTCGCTTCGCCATCGCCATCTATGGACCAAATTAGATAATTAATTTTTCCCTTTTTTTTAAACAGCATATATGTCATCACTATGAGAATTTAATTTTTGTTTAATAACAGTGCCTTTGTAGGTAAAAATCCAGTTATCGTGTGTTCTTGGACATATTCAAATATTGCTAACAATATTTATTTAAGCCCGTTAAAAATTAGGGGAAAACGTTCCCAGATTTAAAACAATAACTAAATCAAACGTGTTTTGAAACCCTTATATATAAAGCCTTATTATATTGCGTGTACAATCATTATTACATTATATATTTACATATACAATATTTTCTAACACACGTCTCAAAAAATAAACTATCTTTATAAAAGTGAAATATTGATAAAAGTATTTACTTTAAAAACTAAAACAACTGTATATTAAAAAAAAAATAGAAATAGACAGGTCTATGTTTGTTATGAAACCATCTTAAAGATATTGTGCGAAATTTATTCCCAAATGTTTAACAATAAATCAATTTTGTTTAAAAACAAACCAGGCAAATCTCGGAAAGCCGAGAGTAATGTGTATAGTTAATCACCAGTTGGAAACAGAAAATATGAGATCGGGCTAGTAAAGTATTGCCAGTATTACGTACAACGGACGTAATATCCCCCGTTTAGCAGAACAATTCGGAAGTAAGATTAATTGTGTGTAATACCGAGCCCGTGTTTTCCCTCCGCCGGGACGCGGGCGGCCACTCGGCCACAATAATAATTGCCCTATTATTTATTACACCAATGTATCGTCGTCGAGAAGAGGATGAAATGAGCAATAAATTTGCCTCAATAACTTATGGTTAGGGTGCATCTACATTCTTCTCACGTCTCGGAGATTTAGTGGTGGAGATTGATAGGCATCAGTTGATCATTCTGCTCTGCGTACAAAATACAATATCCACGGATGAGATTTCTCTCGGATATTCGTCTCGAAAGCGGGTAAAGGTCAGCATAGAATTCGATGCGAAGCGCTCTATGAATCATCATGCGGATGTATGACTCCAGATCAGAAGGAAAAGAGTGCAGTTGGCCGCGTCTGTATTGAATAGAAAAATGAACCGTTTTGTATATTGTTTTCAAGTTATTTTCGTACAATATATAATTCGTTCGTATCAAAAGAGTAATTATAAAACATTAATATTTTCTATTCATAAAATAATAAATATAGATTTCGTATTTTATCCTGAAAGGGCTGTAGTAATTTATATTTGTTTCTCTAAGAATTACATTAATAAAATAAAGAAGATCAAAAAATAAACATTCTTTCCGGGTAATACAAGTATCACTGCATCCAAGTCCCTGCGCCACGAAAATATTAATAGCTTTAACAGACAGTGTGGAGATCTAACCACTCTATCAGATACTTTAGAAAAAATTACGTTCACTTAAATAACTAATCAAAGAAACGAAAAGTGATGAAGGAAGAACTGAATTAAAAAATGGTATTCAAGCGTATATTTGTGAGTCTCATGCTCCAGTTATTATTATTGTTTTAAATAAAGTTAGTTTTCAATCAGCCGGTTAATTTCATGTTTTTCTGTACCGTGTTATACTTTAAAAATAGATAAGACAAAGCTGAAAATATAAGAGCTACAGAAATGTGCACAAAAGACAAATAAAAGTATTGTACAACAGTCTGCCGTAAATAACGTGTCTAGGTTTTGTGATAAATGACGAACTTTGCTCTTGACAAGGAATGGGGATGACACGGGTCTCGCCGGGGTAAAGGCTGGAAGCATCTGCACAGAAAACAGAAACCTCATTATTAACCCCTTAATAAGTTTTCTAAACGATCTTATTAACTTCTATGTAGGTTCTTCGGATAACACTGCCATTATTCAACCCGTTTATTTTTTTCTTTTAGTATTTGACCATTAACTAAAGGTTTTTAAATCTCTTACAACTATGAGCATGTACCAAGTTTATTTTACATTTCAATTTTATTTGATTAACTTCTTGAGGCTTATCTTTCTTTAAAAAGATAGCTCTACAGTAGACTAGCCAAACCCTCGCCTCGGGTTCTTCAGCCTTAATGTTCTCCTTCCACAATTTCAACAATCTTTCCCTACATTACGAGGTGCAAGATGTAATACTTCTCTGGATGTCTCATCACATATCCAAGATACTAAAGTTTTCAGATTTTTATAGTTTAAAATACTTATTTTTTTTCATTCAAACGAACCGTGACATCTCGATTCGTAACTCTAGATTTCCAACTTTTTTCAGGGTTTAAAAATATACGAAAATATTATATCGCGATCAATTTCAGTCCACTCAAATTCAGCGATACGAGTGATTTTTAGGTATATTTCTATTGAAATACTAGCCACTGCAAGTCTCATGACCTCCAGAAAATGTCAATGTACTTTCTTCGATCATGATCAAGAGATCAAGGAGAGGACTTGAGTAATGATAATTTAAAAAAAAATGTATTTGCATTATAATATTTTAATGCCGACCTCACTGGGATTCGTCCTTGCCGAGATATAGATCGCAATTCGACTATAGTTAAACGTATTTTTTATATTTTGTAAATATCTACACATTATAATGTAAATTATACTCTATAAAATTGGAATACAGACGATACTTATTATAAATACATAATACACGTGTGAATAAGCAGTAGATTTAATTATCTGTGTACGTTTTAAATAATTTTTTGTTACATTTAAAGTGAAAACTTAAAAGCAAGAATAGACATTGTAAGTTATTAGTTTTTACACCAGCTCTGATGATCCTATTTGAAATATGGCTCTTAAAAAAAGATTAATCCAGAAGAATTAGTTCGACAGAATATTCCAGAAAAAAAATTATTATTATTAGGAGAACACATTCTTATTGTGAAGTTGTAATTATTCAGAACAGACGGTCTGTGATATTTTAAATGTGAATTAAATATATTAATTAGAAAGATATACATATAAAATCAATTCTATCGAAAAATATTGTTGTTGCGCCACCGGGATTCGAACCTGGATCTCTTTCCTAACCGGGGAAGGTGCATTATTCAACTATGCTACAGCGACAATATTTTTAGCGACAATTTTCGAACCTATATGTTACATTTTTGATATTAATACATTTAATAAAATATTGTCGCTGTAGCATAGTTGGATAATGCACCTTCTCCGGTTAGGAAAGAGATCCAGGTTCGAATCCCGGTGGCGCAACAACAATATTTTTCGATAAAATTGATTTTATATGTATATCATTCTAATTAATATATTTAATTCATATTTAAATGAATTATTAATTGACAGACGTTATTTGACATACAAATATTTAATACAAAAGCCGGTTACGTGAAAGTCTCGCAAAAGATAAGTAGGTATTATCCGGTGGTTAATTTAAAGTGTTTTGCGCATGCGTGATAGCGTCTGAAAATAGACCACTTAATAATTGTAATATTTTATATGGCCCTCCGTAAATTTTCTTTTACAGAATTCAACAGTCTACTTCAACATTCGGAAACATTCTCATGTCAAATAATGTCTCTTGAATAAATACAGCGTGACGCAATAGCCGGAATCTGGCCTACCCTCATTTATAAACCAAACTTGACCTATCAAACTTCACTCGAACTTGGCCACGAACTCCAAGTAATAATAGGAATCCGTAATATTACCTACAATTTCAGTGAAAATTCTATTCAATCGACAATTATTCATCTCCAGTTTAATTTCCATCGGAATATTCGATGATCTAGATCTCTGCAGACTAGTACTAGAACCTAATCTGAACTATACTACGTTTGAAATCAATCATGACATCCTTTTTAGTTATTATTTAATATTACATGTGAGTACATTTCATCTCCATTTATTTATTCCAATAACTCCCATAATATATAAAATATTTTATTTTTACCCATTTTATTGAATACTAGCGGTTGCAGTGGAATTAATCGGGATTCAGATTTAGTTATAATTAAAAATAGGTAGTTCTAAAAATTAACGATACGTATATACAAAATGTAGTACAGACAAGAGAGGCTGAAGTGTTCGGGGAGAAGGAGTGGGATGACCATATTTCTCTCAGCGTCTTAGAGTGCAATTAAGAACAATTTGGAACAGTAGGCATTCAATATAACACACATTGATATCGGGGGTGAGGGTGGGGTGGCCAGGGGGAGGGTGTCTATGTTTTGCACAGGGTTCTACAGAGTGGCTACACAAAATTCGGTTTAGATGAGTGTTGGATTGAATAGAAAATAAACAGACATCAATTTTATATCTGTTTGTTGCGCAAAAATGCACACAAACTCTGTACATTTTTGAAAAATGATACTGCATTTGTGTTAATGTTATGTAATGTAAATAAACTTTAATTATGGTAATATTAATCAAAAATATATACATCCATAATATTTATTCAAAATTAGAAAAACATAGTTAATAGTTTTAAATACTAATTTAATGTATTAATTATAAATATATACATATAAAATCAATTTTGTCGAAAAATATTGTTTTTGCGCTACCGGGATACGATAGGATATTAAATTAGTATTTAAAACATCACAGACCCATGTTCTGAATAATTACAACTTCACAATAAGAATGTGTTCTCCTTAATAATAGTTAATAGTTATAGTACACACCCATTTAGCCAACAATTTTCTGTGGTTAGGTTATAGTTTCTTATTCAACTTTGGCTACAATATTCACAAATTGGCCGAAATTTTTACTTAATCAAGTGAAATTTAGTCAATATTTTTCAAAAACTCTTTGTCTCATTTAAAATTAAAAAAATATTAAATAAATATGTCTGGTCTAAAACGCTATTTACAATGCTTACAGTAAGGATTTTGATGTGCTGTTACGATTCACGACAAGGCAGTTGAGCATAATTTCGTTATAAGAATACTATAATTTCGTTATAAAAATACTACGAATGCTGATGAATAATACACAGATTGCTGAAAAAAGGAGATTGAACAAAAGTCCAAAACTTTGCCTACCTGTCCACCGTTATCAAATCCATTGAAATTAATATTAGATATTTTCAAACAATTTTATACCAAGTAAAATTATAATATCATATAATAGTTTTATATTCCTTTGCGAGTGTTAGAAAATGATCATACTTTTGATAAAAATTTGAAATTTTTACATATTAGCAATGTTGGTCTTACATTGGATAATTTAGAATCATTATAAATAAATAAAGCATGGAAAACTTACCAAAATATTATAAACAAGTAACCTAATTTAACCACAAGTTCCATTCTAAAATTTTTGTTTTTTTTTAAATAGATTATGTTAAAGAAACAATATAACATATGTTTTTGATTAGTTGATGACATCTTGAAGAATAAAATGATATTTTTCGAAACCGGTAGATGTATTTAATTCATCAAGTGGTTAATAAAACAAAGTTAACAATCTTGAAAATAAAACTATTAATTTAAATCGTCCTTAAGGTTACAAACATTATTAATTTCCCGTCAATTATTGACGAGTTATTTAAAAGATTCCGAAGAAACAAGTTCCTTCCTCAGATATCGCTTTCTTTTTGTAAGGTACTGTTAAGAAATGTATGAAAATCCTTCCGTGTTAAGCTGTCCGGGGTGTTTAATTAAATGTTATAAAATTCCACCGGAGACTGGAGGCACGATAAAGCGACTGGTAATACAAGAGGTCGGCGCCGGCGCCACAAAGCGCTGTACACAGGCGATAAACGGGAGTTCTATTAACCTCGCGGTAAATCACGCGCCTTGTCGGCTTTGTAATCAAATATGGCGAATATTAAAAAGGTAACATCATGAATAATGGTGACCCGCTGCTCGGTCCAGTAGTGAAGCGACTAATGATCCCGCTCCCCGTCCACAAAACCGAAAATATCACGCAAAAATAGAATATTTGTCTATTCTCTATACAATCCTGCTCTCTTTGACTGATCTAAATCAAATTTTGCATAGATACTTTTTAGGATCCTGCGCAAAACGTCGGCATTCTCCCACTGACCCCTTCCGATGTTATGAATTTGTATTATATTACATTGAATGCCATGTTTTTCTTTAGCCATCGAGTTACTCTCTGGGATACATTAAAAAAATATATTGTATGCTATCAGTTCCAACTTTGCATAATTAACTGACTAGTGAAAATTTAGCAACTCGCCCTCCCTTCGTTCCTCAGAGATCGTTATTGTAGACTATTATGTGATGATAATACATCACCGAAATGTGCTGTTTTTCTCAGAGAGGATTCTGGATAAGATTTTCTCACCTATAACGCGGTCTCAATGCCGTGCGGAACATGTTGAAAGTAATAAATAGACTCTAGATTCCCATTAATGAACTTTCTAGGGAAATTTCCCGAACAAAGTACTACCCAAGCAGCGGTAGTATTTCCTTAAGAGCGATGTGGGTAGGTACTTTAAACTTTACAAATTGAAAATTTAGATATCTCGAGGAAATTCATAAAATGAAGAAATATTTGAGCGGATTATTTGAATTTTCTAAGCCGCGGAGAATACAAGTCAGCACTTAACGTCTCCGGAGTACAATAAATTATCATTAAAATATTTAAAACTTCAGAGAACCACTCCCAGGATCGTGTGCTTTGCGTTAATTATATTTCGAAAAGCTGAGGTAATATTCCACGACTGGACAGCTTTTATGCTTATTGACTTTTAAATTATTAAAGGAAAAAGTTCGTACAAAAAAGCATTATTTCTCATTTTTACCATTTTTGAGTATATATACTGATTAAAATATTTTAATTTTATTATTAGTATTAGTGACAACCTTGCTGTTATAATCGGTGACAACTTTAATAATTGGAAACGGCTCACCGCTCATTCGAAACACCCTCTGGCCTGAAATCACACCCTAATAACTATCTGAACTCAACGATCAAGAGCCAACATAAATACGTTAGGTAAATAGTATTCTGACGCAATAGTTCAGAAAGTCAATAACCAACTATTTCGAGCTGCTAAATAAAATAACTATCGCCGACATGAGCACTAACGTTCGGTAGCCGATCAAGCACTTCAAGTGGTACTTATGTTCTTCTTCTTTTTTGTGGCGCATCCATGCCGGTCACCCTGTCGACAGCCGTCCTGAAAAGAAATTCCGATGTATTGTCAAACCACTGTTTCAGATTATTAGCTGTGCTGTTCTTATTCTTTCAGGACCACAGCTTTCATTTATCTTTCGTTGTAGAATGAGATTTGATACGTTGAAACATTTTGGATGTCGTGTATTCGAGTGTTAGAGTTTCCTTGACTTTATTGTGTTTAAATTTGATTGTGCTAAGACTTTGGAGACAATCTCTAAATGTTCAAGTAATACGAAGCTTATCAATGGTTTGCAATTTTTAACCAACGTTTCAAAAGAAACCGAAAGTAGGTAACATCTCACGAGCCTGCTCCTTAGTCCTAGCTTAAGGTCACGGCCGCGTCATGTTTAGTTAGCATATTGGTTATTAAAATTGTAAATAAATTATAATAACCATTACAGATTCAGGTAAGCCAGCTCAGCACTCGTAGCAGCATCAATTATTACTTATTATGCTTAATTATATTCCAACGCGCAAAGTACCTATATCTCGCAGGGAAACTCCGGGATTTCGTATAATCCTTTCAGAAACAAATAGTACCAATGGATAAATGGATAAATACAATTGAAATATGCTGATCCAAAATGAATTCTATTTATTTTTCACGATGTATTGATGTTATTAAATATTCGTGGCACAACACATTAATTTGTTCTCTCACCGTACACATTGTTCTCGACCGGTACTCCGTACATGCTTCGACCCGACAATCTGACAGAATTGCTATGGTGACGGTCAGTATTCATATTTACATTATTTATCATCCCTTCTATAATTAACTTTTTTTTCAACTGGTAAGATTTTGCATATTATAATCTTCGTTCGTATCTTAAATTCAAGATTGACCTTAAATGACACAAAATTTTAATGTATTCCCATTCCACAACCCTCCTCCTGCACAGCCTGCTAGACCTCTACAATATACTGAAACGTTGACTACTTTACTCTCGTGTCTGTGTACAGGTGCCCGGGGTGGCGTGCACGAGAAGCGCCTACTGCACAGCCTGCTAGACCACTACAATGTACTGGAGCGGCCGGTGGTCAACGAGAGCGACCCGCTGCAGCTCTCCTTCGGCCTCACGCTCATGCAGATCATCGATGTGGTCAGTGTCCTCTATTAACCATCCTTTATTATTTATTTGACACTAAATAACTTTCTTCAAACGCACCTTCTTTATACAACAATCATGTTAATTTTGTATAAGTACTGAAATAATTTGAAAGTACTATTCAATGAAATATTATAACTCGGATAGAATGAATGCGATTTATACAAAAATCTTTTCAGTATTCGGGAAGCATATACATTACATTCTTCCTTCTTTTCAAATTTCAACACCTGCACCCGTTTTTCCTGTATATTCAGGGATAATAAATGATAGCCATTTATCATATACTCACCATCACGCCCTATTCCAACTGTTCATGTCTGACACATCCATCTCATTCTTATAATATATAGTGCGTACATTCTCAAAGGTTTCAAAGCTGTATTGAATTAAAGTTTTAATTAGTCTCCCCGATTTTTTATTTCATACAATAAGAGAAATACACATGAATAATAATGTATATAATAATGTATTGGCATTTAATAATTAATTAAATATGAATTAAATATATTAATTAGAAAGATATACATATAAAATCAATTCTTTCGAAATATATTGTTGTTGCGCCACCCGGATTCGAACCTGGATCTCTATCCTAACCGGGGAAGGTGCATTTTGATTTTATATGTATATCTTTCTAATAAATATATTTAATTCATATTTAAAATATCACAGACCGTCTGTTCTGAATAATTACAACTTCACAATAAGAATGTGCTCTCCTAATAATAATTAATTATCAATTAAACTATTCTTATGGTAATAACTAACAGAGTTTCACTGCATTTAGCTTTATTCATCCTCCCTCTATCAGTGTCCCGGTGAACATATTAGATATCATAATGGATAAATGATCAAAAACGACATCAACTATACAATTTATTTCATACTTCAGTAATATTTTTGTCTCAGTTGAATTATAACCTCAGAGAGTATTATTCTTCCAAACAAAACGAAAAGCTCAATTGGATTTTTTGCGCTTCGGAGCTTTGGCGGGGAGTCTCTTGATTTTCCAATATTTTCCAATTTATTTATGACCTTTCTACGAAATACCATTTGCAAATATATTTCGTCTGTTTTTTCAATTTATCTTCACTCCACATTTTTCGCGGAGGTAAATAAAATATAACGTATATGTATAACGCGGAGAAAGATATTTGCTTCAAATGTCGCTAGTCATTTTGATATACGCAAGTTTTTATGTAAATGTCAGAGTATCGTAACTTTTTCGTTGGGAAACACTTTAGCACAGTCACAAAAAATATACATATAGCAAATTTAGTTTAAACACTGTTTTATTCCACTATATTTTATTTTATTTAACGTTAGAACGTTTTCAGGGACATCTTCCTATTATCAATAATATAATTCAACTAAAATTAAAAACACTTTCAGACAGTAATTACGGGTGTGTTTGGAAAAATGGAGAGAATAACAATAAAAACATAATAAACATTCAAATACCGCCCATTACATCCCGTTTCTTATCCATTTTAACTCCACCCCCACCCCTACCTTCGTTAACTTCAAACACACCCGTAATTATTGTCTGAAAATGTTTTTAACTTTAGTTGAATTATATTATTGATAATGGAAGATGTTCCCGAAAACGTTCTAACGTTAAATACAATAAATTATATTAAGGAGAACACATTCTTATTGTGAAGTTGTAATTATTCAGAACATGGGTCTGTGATGTTTTAAATACTAATTTAATATCCTATCGTATCCCGGTAGCGCAAAAACAATATTTTTCGACAAAATTGATTTTATATGTATATATTTATAATTAATATATTAAATTAGTAATAAAATATAGTTAAGTAAAACAGTGTTTTAACTCAGTTTGCAAAATAATCATGAAATTCCACAAAGTTTTGCCAAAAACCTTTGAACAGTTATACTTATATATAGTGTATCTTCAAACCTACATTTGTGGCTTACATCGAAAATAAAATGATAATCCTGCACTATGAAAAGAATATCCTTTATTTACACAAAATTTATTAATATCTGTAGTTATATTATAGTACATAATATTTGTCCCTGTCTGCACATGTGACAAATGACAATGAAAGTCTTTACATTGCTGGAACGAAATTGGAAAAAATACAATGTTTTATATATCTTCCAATTTCTATTTCTGGTTACATATGTGTCATGGTTACTTCACTTATTTTACATTATTAAATAAAGAAATCATCAAATTTTATATAATATCAGACATAATTTTCATGGAAGAAATCCGAGAGTACAGCAAGAAAACTGACTTCAACGGCATCAAAAAGTTAATATTGCATATTCTATATCTTGAATATAAGATAATTAATGATTGCTGTAAAATGTTTTCTAGGACGAGAAGAATCAGTTGCTGATAACGAACATCTGGCTCAAACTGGTAAGTTTTAAAATTAAAACAAATAATTTTACTTTTAAAATTAGCAATATTAACTTTGTGGTTAAAATTCATATTTTTATTTATTATCTTTGTTTTATTAACCACTAAATTGAGTTTAAATACATCTACCGGTTTCGAAAAATACAATTTTCTTCTTCAGGATGTCATAACTAACTAAAACATATATTATTGTTTCTTTGCCAGAATCTATTAAAAAAAAAAAAATACATACATATAGCAAATGATCGTGGTTATATAATATATAGAAAATGGTTATGGTTTTGATAAAAAATTGGGATTGTTAATTTTGCATATAAACGGTGTTGGTCACAAATTAAATAATTTGGAATCGTTGGAGATAAATAAAGCGTGTAAAACTAATCAAAAAATTATAAACAACCAACTAAATTTAACTACGAGTCCCATTCTAAAATTTTTTCCTAAAAATTATTCGAGTAAATTTGTATTAAGTAATGATTTGAGTTAGGTACTAAAAATTTTTTTTTTTTAAAAATAGATTTTTTAAAAATAGATTCTGGCAAAGAAACAATAATATATGTTTTAGTTAGTTATGACATCCTGAAGAAGAAAATGGTATTTTTCGAAACCGGTACAAATAGTTTTATTATGTTTCTTGTATTTGCTACAATCGTTTATTTTGTTTGACCATTCATATTTATAAGGGCGTACCCGCGTTCAGGATAACCTCTCGTACATGCGGCAATGAATCGTAGCTCGCTTCGTAGTCAACTTTGTACTGTTCTTTACGCGCTTTCGAAACGAATCTTTGAAATGAATCTATTCCGTGTACACAGGCGTCATTGGCTTTAACAGATTAATAAAAAGTTTGTATTTACACGTAACAAATTGTTTAGATATAAACATAACTAGGTAATTATTTAAATAATCTTTCAAATCTTAAATACGGTTGCCGATTTCGCCTCTGATTTTGAATTGAACTATGTATGTGCATTCAGAAATACTTCAATAACAAACATTGAAAATTAACATCATATAATGTTATCATAATACGAGGCTCTAAACCTCGTTCCAGTTAATTATCATATTTTACTGAAGATGTTGGTTTGATTGTAATTGCACTGTGGTTTGAACCATCGTTGAATCAAATAAGATGGCACCGAAAAACACGAGAATATAGATGTGAAAACCAGATATCCAGAGATGTACATTTGAGACATACTCAAACATCACTGTTTGGTTTCACAACTAGAAAACGAACTAGTCCGAGATGACAACCAAATATTATAAGCGCTATGAAATGGTTACGAGCCTATCAGTTCAGTGGCTGTTAAATTGCAAAACAGATCTATATTTCTCAGAATCCGGTAGAATTCACCAGAAAGCTTTTCCGGTTCGTCATTCGCCAATTGATATCGTTCTGTCTACTAAGATGAACGGAAAAAAATTTAGCATTGTTCCGTCTCGCATAATAAAACTCAGCGGTCCATATTAAATTGTTTTCTTTCGTATCCAACATGATTGAAATCGTGTCGAAAATTTGCACGATGGCTAGAAATATTTTTAACATAATATAGTTTTATCGGTGTGTTTTAAGTGTGTTCACCATTTATAGAATAATTCAATTAATAAAATTCAATCAATGATGAATATAGATGTTTGAAGAGATCAAAATAATATACAATGATTTGTACACGAAATAAGGTGGGGCGAACCAGAAAATCATACTCTTTACAAGAGTGGTATAATACAACACGTGTCTTAGACGTGTACATAAGAAGTAGATCATAAAAAAAAAATATTTTTGTGAGATCTACTTCATTTCAAAATTACTTAAATTCCGTCTCCGACAAAATATTTCACAGTTAAAATTATATTTACTTTCTGTAAACGAAAGCGGCGAGAAAGATTGAAATTGCCGAAGAAATGACAACCAGTATTGTCACAGATATTCACAAAATCTAATTTAATAACATCAAACGACATTAATTAAGAATGTTTTATATCTTATGTTTCATTTCTTTCAAAAGAGCTTGCTTATAAAAATATGCGCAACAATTCAATTACACTTTGTCGAGGGCTGTGTTTCTTCAACTCCCCAATTCACCCCTGTCGTCCTTGTCTCCTTTTGAGCCGACTATTTATAATTCAGTATATTGTTCTGGGTGTCCTTCGTGTTCACACTTCATTTTCTTATTTTATTTGTACAGGAGTGGAACGACATGAACTTGCGGTGGAACACGACCGACTATGGGGGCGTTAAAGATTTACGAATTCCTCCCAATCGTCTCTGGAAGCCGGATGTCCTCATGTACAATAGGTGGGTTCCAAAAAGATTATTAATTGTGTAAAAATAAAAATGCCAGATATGAAGATGAATAATATAGGTGTGGTGAATTTTAATTTTGAATTTGTCCGTATTAACGTTGGAAAGGGTATTGATTCGGAGCCCTATTGCCCCACTGCATCCTGTAAGGTTAATGTTTATTGAGCTAAATTTCTGTTTTATAATCAAATTAAAGAGGAAAAATATAAAATTACAACTCTTCGGACCAACTATACCTCAATAGCTGTATGAAAATTATACAACATTAAACAAAAAAAACAAATACCATCAAATTAGCAACATCGCGCTGAGATCTATACGATCTCTTCGAGATTTCTAAGAAATGGGTCATATCACTGTCAAACTTTTTCAGTCTGTCTTAATGTAATATGATCCTATTAGTGCCACAATAAATCAAGGAAATCATTACAGAGATTGGCCGTACAAACACTCAAACGGTTTTAAACAGTGGCATAACTACCGAAATTGGGTCCCAATTAGTGATGAGCTCAAAATCACGAATCGTGAGTCAATCACTAATATCTTTAAGTCACACTCACTATCAGTGATTGAATATCTGGGAATGTCGTGATTCGCAATTTATTTATTTATATTTGGTTGTGAACCGTGATTCGGTGCATGTGCATATGAAACGAAAATATTCATGAAGGAATTACGTTACAATTCGTGATAGACGTCATCTAGTAGATTCTGCCAAAACATTTTACGCATTTGACCTGAAATGCTGAGAATTTGACCCAAAAAATTAAATTCGTATTTTCATTATGATGATATTAAATTAGTTATATGTTTTTTATGTAAATGAAGTTTGAATAATGTAAGTAAATATATTCAAAATGATGTTTTTTTTCTTTATTCATTTATCTCACGTATTATGATATCGTGCGGTGCATGGATATTAGTAATAAAACTGTGATCACAGTCACAGTTTTCAATCACTGATATTATCAAATACTAATCACAATCACACCAGTGAGTCAAAAGTAGCATTTTTTCTCATCACTAGTCCCGATGCAAAATTTGAAAAAGAGCCACTTAAATAAGTATTGTTTATATATAAGATATACGAATATTAGTACTGGATGCGCGGTTTATCCATTAAATACTGAGAAAAAATTAGTTTCTTGTCTCATATAATATTCACACTTTGGAAGGCTTATTATATGCACATATATTTAAAAATAGGTGATTTGCTTTAAAGCGATTTTCACTTGACGGCGATGGTCTGGTCCCTAATCTGACATATTTATTAGCGGGGCTCTGCTATTCTATGGGTACATCGATAATATTTTCACGTGTTTCGTAATATACGTAAGAAACGATTTTTAAACGTTGTAATTCCATTTCTTGCTGTGGAATACTATTAACGGTGTAGATTGTAAGGCGCGAACTTTTTGGACCCCTATCTGACGTGACATAAATACGCCGCTGGATTTAAGTTGCTTTTTATCTTATTATTAATAGGTATTATAACGGTATAACGATGTAAAAATTAAGAAGCTAGTATATATTTTCGTTAATATCCTTAATCAAATTAGAAGATAAAAAATATAACGTGCTACGTGTTATACATCACCGCCATCTTTACAATTTCGAGATACAAATAAAATCCAGTGTAACCATAACTTACCATAAGCAACAGCTCGAACACTACTCTGTCTGCTTTTCCAAAAGAACACAACTGGATAATTAACAATATGTTCGATTAACCATTCAAAAAAAACGTCATTAACCCTTCCCAAACCGTGCAGTAACACAGGTCTACCGTCATAATCAAACCTGTAATATTTCGGTAAATACATGCAACATAAAATTCATATTTTAGATAATTCTAAAGAAAATATTAGCGCTTAGGAATGATTAGTGAAAAACCATATATGAAAAGGGAATCGTACAAAAACAATTATTTTTTCCATTAAATCCGTTGTAAAATTAATACGTTGGTATAAATACCATTTGTGATATGAAAGACAGAGATCACACACTATTTTCACAGTGAAAAGAACAACAAACATACAAATATAATTGTCCCTTTCTCACTATTTAAATGAAGAAAGATAAGAAGGAAGGACACATTGTATAGGACTTAATGAATTGCTCTAAATTATGGTGTTAATATTTTTTTCTAAATTGAATGCTCAATATTTAGAGTAAATTCGTGCCATTAAAGCCATTTAAGCTAATAAAAACATTTTTTCTAACTGTTATTAACGGTAACACGAGTTGACAGCATGGCTGCGTTCGGGTATTTTATATCACGGTATGGTAAAGGTTAATCGTCAATACATTAATTTAGCATTTGTTTGTCGAGATGAATTTGATCAAATACAACTGTAATCATTTTATTATATTTCAAAAGGACAGTAGTATTGAATATGAAATAGAATGATTTATTTTTGTGTTCAGAAAGAGAATGTATTTATATATATATATAATGTGTTATGTTGTCATTCTGTAGCGCCGATGAGGGGTTTGACGGAACCTATCCTACCAACGTGGTGGTCCGCAACAATGGCTCCTGCCTCTACGTCCCTCCAGGAATCTTCAAGAGCACCTGCAAGATCGACATCACCTGGTTCCCGTTTGACGACCAACGCTGCGAGATGAAATTTGGTAGCTGGACATATGACGGCTTCCAGGTACATATCGTTTTCATTTCATAGGAGGTAATTTATATTTTTCAATTTCCAACTATTTATCCGACATTTTTTTAATAAATCGTTTATATTTGATTACTTCTTAGTTGGATTTACAACTGCAAGACGAGGGTGGGGGAGATATAAGCAGCTTTGTCACCAACGGGGAATGGGAGCTTATCGGTATGTTTTAGATTCTTAAACATGACCTTCATGTAGTACTTAAAACTTGAAAAGGTAATATATTTTAAAACAAATTAGATAAATCACTTGGAAAGATAAACAGAAATAAATTTAGTACCGTACATATATCTACTAATTTTATGTAATTCTTTTTGTCGTTACATCCTACCTAGTACTTATCATGTTTTGTTTGCTCCCTGTTTGTTTATTTTCTTTTATTTCTTACATATCTTTAGTCTTCATCAAAAAAATTACTTTTTTCAATTTACTTTTAATTTTTCTGTTTTTTACTATTTAATTTAATTTTTTACCTTATTTCCAACTTATATTCTAGCTTATGGAATCTTATGACTACCTACCTCAGAACAGGTACTTCATATGTACCTAGCGAGGTAGGAAGCGACCAACAGGCTTGTATGTAAATTAAATGAATTATAATAAAGGGTGTCCAACGCAAAATTTTCATGTTTAATATTAAATAAAAAAAACTACAATGTTATTCTCATATTTTATTTATACAAAATGGAGTTTAACGGATGCGGATTTTACGTTTTATAAACAATGTCGTCTAAATGCCGTCCATTTCTCTCAAGACACTCTTGCAATCGGACTCTTAAATTTGCGAACACGCGAGAACAAAGCGTTGGTTCAATGGCAACAACTTCACGGCGGATATTTTCTTGTAGGGCCTGAATTGTTCGAGAATTGTTGTCCCTTCTTGTCTGAACTTTTAAATCCAACACCAGATATCACTTACTCATCGAATATTAAAGTGAGTACAAAAAGCGCGACGCGCACGAACTA
The DNA here is from genome assembly GCA_031772225.1 of Eubasilissa splendida. Taxonomy (NCBI): domain Eukaryota; kingdom Metazoa; phylum Arthropoda; class Insecta; order Trichoptera; family Phryganeidae; genus Eubasilissa; species Eubasilissa splendida. Next base: position 17,277,813 of record CM062848.1, on the reverse strand, counting down.
ACGAATCACTGCACTTTAAATATTGCTCAACCGCGAACACGCGGTGCGCTCCCGACCAGTGACTCATTGCGACTGGTGAATCCGCAAATCACGCGCATTGAACAATACCTTTCATACTTACCTCACCCTGATGGTTTACGAGCAATTACTTTTAATCTTGAAATTTTTCCGCTGGACACCTTTATTTGTACTACGGATTTTTATTTTGATGCAAGTTATAAAAAGAATGTTATAAAAAATAAACGCCGATTTATCGGCACTGAAATATATTGACTCAAACCCGGAAAATTCTCTTGCAGGGAGTATGAATTACCAATTATACCATACTCGTAGTAATCAAACGTAAATGGTTACTGTCGTGTAATTAGTAACTCATTCTCCCGGCAAGATAAAATTCCGGATTCGATTTGCGGTGGTAACTATATATTTTTTCGTTAGATAGATTTTTTCTTTATCCTTCTAAGTGATTCATCTAATTTATTTTAATTATCAAAGAACCATGTTCCAAAATTGTAATTTAACAATAAAAATGTGTTTTCGATAAAATATAATTTATTTTAGTTTAGTGGATATCGTTAACTGATTTTACACTTATCTAGGTATTTTTATCCTTCACGCAATATAAACCAAAATCACGACTAATGTTTTGATTCCGCACATGCAGGTGTGCCGGGTAAACGGAATGAAATCTACTACAACTGTTGTCCGGAGCCATACATCGACATCACATTCGCTATCGTCATCAGGCGCAAGACTCTCTACTACTTCTTCAATCTTATCGTTCCCTGCGTCCTCATCGCTTCCATGGCCCTGCTGGGCTTCACACTGCCACCCGACTCTGGGGAAAAACTTTCACTTGGTAAATTATCCGTTACTTTACTCTAATATAACAATATCGTATACTCTGATCATTATGCAATGTATATAATGCTCTTCCATAAATCATACTAACCGAATCTAGCTGCAATTCGTGTTGCAAAAATTGGTACAAAAATATTTAAAAAATTTTGACTGGAATAATTATTTTCTAAAATTATACTACATTAATGTTTTCATAAATAATGTATTATGTCTAGGAATTGATGTTACGAATGAATAGAAAAAAATATTTGTATCTAAATCATAATGCAGCGTCATTGGAATTATCGACTGTCAATTTAGAATTAAGAATAATTTTTAAAAAATATTTTTAAAAGGCGCTACCGCGTGCTTTTTGTGGGAAGGTATATTTAAAAAATCCAAAGACTTAAGGACGTTCCCAAAAAAATCACTTTTCTTACAATCCTTTTGAAACTTTGAATACACATACTTATGAGTGTCTTTTATACGTAGAATTTTTTTTCAATAGTCCTTGCGGTAGTAAATTAGTAAATATTGACTATTAAAATGAGGATATTTAACATACGAACCATATCCCGATCGATGTTGTAGCGCACGTTTAATTGAATAGCAATAGTAATTTTCTTACGATTGTTTTGGAAAACTGAGAATTATTCATTGAAAATTTAACAAATATCTTTCTGTAAAAATAACTAAAACAAGCGGTGTTTGTTTTGTTATAAAAAATGTTAAAAGTCAGCTACTTTTGAATGGTTTTGACGTTTCCTTTTATAATTTGAATAGTGAGAGATTTTTGAACTTCTGCGCATGTGAGCGGAAGCTACACGAAAGTACACTGTACCTCAACTGTTTTTTATTCTATTCATAGTAGTTCATAGTCATTTACATACGGGGGAATCTTCTTGAAGATTGAGTACGACTGCTCTTTGGGAACGCTGATGAACTTGTAATAATTGATATTTCAAAGGTGTGCACAAATTGCACTGAAAATAGTTTGCGGAATACAACTGGTGGTTTGCTAATCATCAACATCAGCTCTGTATCACGAACCAATTTCGCTCGCCCTACCTTCTCGTTTAAGCGTTTTGGATATATCATATGGTAAGATAACGATCTCATTTCCATTTGAATCCCATCAGTATCGAGAAGCCTCGCCACCCAGCATGAGGATTTTTCGCCACCATTGTGAATGCCATTAATTTGTCACATAAAATGTATAATCTCATATTTTAGGCGTGACTATCTTGCTGTCGCTGACTGTGTTCCTGAACATGGTAGCGGAGACGATGCCAGCCACTTCTGACGCGGTCCCTCTGTTGGGGACGTATTTCAACTGCATCATGTTCATGGTCGCCTCTTCAGTCGTGTCTACTATCCTCATCCTGAACTTCCATCACCGGAGTTCTGACACGCATGAAATGAGCGATTGGGTAAGGAAGATTTGCCCCTCTGACTCCTTTATTTATTACTTTCTAAGTGAATATTACTATCATTTTTTATTCCCCAAACGTAGTTTCATTTCGATAGACGCTCGGTCTATAGTTAAAATTACTACAAATTACATTTTCTTTCATCATAAACAGAGTTGCTCAGAGACAGAGGATGGAATTTTCGTTTTTATTTTAAGAAATTAATGCAATGAACACAACTTTTTAAATAAATCATTAATTTTTCTTTCCAACAGCAATAAATAAATAAAAGTCCTGCCGCTTTTTTATCTAATCACAGAAAATAAATAAAATTCCTTCAGTATTTAATAAATCAACTTATTCCAACTGTTCCGAGCGATCGAATATAAATTGGTAATCGCCAATATGACCTCTAAGGTCCTCTAAATGGACAAATAGCAGAAGAAGAAGATGAAGAAATAACAGTGCCTGAACTTGGTAATCTTATCAGATCCGCGTGGTGTTTCTGTATTGGCTGCCGTGCATCCTGCGCATGAGCAGGCCGGGCACGGGCGAGGAGGGGGTGCCGCCCAAGCCTCCCCCGGCGCCGGACGCCGAACTGAGGGAGAGGTCCTCCAAGTCACTGCTGGCCAACGTGTTGGACATCGACGATGACTTCCGTAACAACCATCGAGCGCCATACTACCGCTCTCTCTACAGGTAGTATAAACACCCATCCACATACTCCCTATTTTTCTTAGTTAAATTATACATTATACACCTACACAATATGAATACATTATTTTAATGAGAAAATTTCAATATCATTTAAAATGTTAGAAGATAATGAATATAAAATATTATTTTAGATCAAATCTTCGAAATTATCTTAATTCACCAAGCGCATTTTCCGATTTCGTTTCTAATCTTATTATAATTTTTAATATGTAGAGTTTATTTTAATTAATTCTATCTGTTCAGAAATCACGAAAAACATAGATTTTATTAAAGAGAACATATTCTTATTGTGAAGTTGTAATTATTGTCTGTATAGATTTTATTTACATTGAATATTTTAAAACGCTGAATATAGTATGTAACATACTTCGCCTGATGAAATAAAAGCCCGCCAATGGTGTGGTCTAGGTTTTATTCGCGGAAAATTCTCTACACAATAATGACTCTTACTTGAACAGTGAAGTCGTAAATCTAAATTTAGAAGAATCAATCACTGATTTGATTTTTGAATCAATTCTGGTTTGGTGTTATTTATTTTGGAGAATTTGAGATTTTGAAAACTGGTACAAATGAAACTAAATGCAGTTTTCACGGCAGAACGAACGCATGCATTTAATCTATCTATATAAAATTCAGAGTAAACCTATTCCTATTCCTTTAAACTTCAATAATAGTGAAACATTCCAAAGATCGAAGGGTTCCAAGTAAAACATGCCCAGCATAACATTCATAGAATATCTTAAGATAACACTACGTGTTGAAAAATCTTAATTTGTTATTTATTTAATTTATTTATTATTTATCATTACTTGACACCTGCATTTTAACTGATATTTTAATTTCTTCGTCACTGATATCATCATAAAATTTTTCAAGAGATATTGTGGGGCTTATATTCTCAAAGTTTATTTTATTTATATTATTGATAAAACAGCCGACGATATCATTTAAGAGGGTGGCAATAAGTTAATAATTTATAATTATGAGTGTAAGAAATGTAATTTTTCCGTTAACTTTGACTCGAAAAAAAAATGTTTTCAGAGCGGGAGAGGAGAGTGCGGCGGCCCGCCCGCCCGACCCGCCCGCCCCGCCGTGCATGGGTTCAGACTACGAACTGGCACTGATTCTCAAGGAGCTCAGGGTCATCACAGACCAGGTAGAGATGCAGTGCCGTAGTGCTGTAGTGCTGTAGTGTAATGGTGGTATGGTGGTGTGGCAGCTCCTGACCGCGTGTCTTGTGTTGCAGCTCCGGAAGGAGGACGAGGGCGCGGACGTGTCCCGCGAATGGAAGTTTGCCGCCATGGTGGTGGACAGACTGTGCCTTATTATCTTTACTCTGTTCACCATCGGGGCCACCCTCGCCGTGCTCGTGTCCGCGCCCCACATCATGGTGTCCTAGCGGCGTCGGCCCCGCCACTGCCCGACTATTAAAACAAATTGTAAAATTGTTATCTACTACAAAACGATGTATAATAAATCCGAAGTTCACTGTTGATTATATATTATAGAGACGAGAGACGCTAGGGGCGCGGGGGAGGGGCGGGCAGCCCGCTCCCCGCCCGCCCGCCCGCCCGCCGTTATATGTACACACACATATAACATAAAGATTCTGTGATAATCCGGTTAATTGTTAAGTTATGATTTGCAAACTATAAGAACTTTAATATAATAAATATTTAAAAAATATATCACCTTGCAATCTTAACGTTTCGCGCCAGCGTTAAGCGATACAGGTTAAGGATAACTAGACTTAAGACGAAGGTTAGTGTCATGAGAGGCCCCAGGTGCGCGGGGCCCGGGGGTCCCGGAAGTTGCGCCCCCTCCCCGCGCACTCCGTTCCCCTCTCAGCCGTTTAGTTTAATGTGACCCTTTATACATTATACATACTTTGTTTACGATCGTCAAATGCTCAGATGCTCAGTTTTATACTGATTATATGTTATATTATTATATAATAGTGCGACGGATTATTTACGGTGGCGTCGAGGCAAACTAGAAATATTTATTTAATATTGTCCCTCATAAAGTATTGTTAAAATGATAAGGGCCTCGCTGTCACTGCGAGTAAACTGCGAGCGAGGCGGCCGCGAGTCCGGCCGGGCGCGGGCCCGTCGGCCGGGAACCCGGAAGTTGCCCCGCCCGACCCCCGGCCCCCGTCCGGCCGGACACCCGCCGCCTGCACCACCCTCTTATTTTATAAACCCCTGTAAAGAACGACAATCCATTTGAGAAGGTCAATGGCGTCAACACACCGTGACCGGCGCGATCTCGCTCAAGTCTGGTGACGCTGAGTGTTTCGGTAGCTGATAATCACCGAGTATTCCAACTGAACGAAACGCGAACATATTTGGCACCATAAGTATATGAATGTACCTTTTCTAATTGTACATCAGCTGGGGTATATTTGGCTACTCGCCAGCCTGTCGGCGAATATTTGGTGGTATTCAAATAGATGTATTTATATATGAAAAATAAATAAGTTATCAGCAATACTAACTTAATCAATAAATATTGTATACAATTTTTTTAAATGTGTTAATTTTTTTACTTATTCCCTCGTTTGATTGAATCGGTCGATATACGACTATTACCTATCGTGAACTAATCTAAATATTTAGTTATCAAATTTTGCTCTTGTATGAATTATTTACAAAATAATAACTTTTGAGTAACTGATTCTATCGCGACGTCAATTTCACTGCATCCATGAGTTGTAGTAAGGAAGGATGCTAATAAAGAATGTACAAAATGGATGTAGGATGTAAGAACTTTTGTGGAATATTTTTATATTTAAAGTTTTCAGTTTTAAATTTGTTTTTTAAGTAATTGTCATGCATGGATCACAATTATTGTGCTTTGAGATTATACATAGATTAAAATTATATTCCTTCATCTGTTCCATTTTCCAAACAATTGAAGGGATTTTGAATTGTATTTCATACATCTTTCAACTGTCTTTGTGATTTGTGAACAATTAATAACAACGAACGTTGATTGTACGTCATGTTTTCACAAAGTTTTACTTTTTCTCTCGAGCGTTCATCGGAGCCACTTCACAAACGTGGGTCACCGAACATCGCCATACGAATAATGTATTTTCTCTTAACGTACATTTCATTACAATTTTATTAAATTAATTGACAAGATGCCAAATTGTCAAGTAAATTAATATCTGTACACAATGTAATACCTCCGTGTCAACATTGTAAAACAATGTTCTCAGATTGCCGCTCGGTGTACGAAGATGGCTTTCTGTTAGTGTGCAAAGAAATTGAATGCCCATTTGAAAACAAATAGAGGTACTATTTTTTCAGAATTTTAAAACAAATAATTTAACGAACGTGTTAAACCAAAAATAATTTTTTACAAATTAAAAAATGTGTATTAATTATTTATCTCAAATTATTTTTATTAGCGTATAGCACATTTTAATTAAAGAACTAAATTAATATGCATCCCATTAAACAATAAATAAGTGCCACGTTTACATTTAAACTGTTAACATAATAGAATACATAAATAAAATCTCATTCGTATACCTACCCATTTCATATTTTAAAGTGAATCAAAACATCTAAGTGCAGGTTCTTTAATATTCCAATAACTAGATATCTTGAATATTTAAAACTATGAATTAAAATATGCCAATGAATTTAATGCAAACTTAATTTTTCTTCTAATTGCGGTTAAGTCTATTCATTCAAAGATTTTTTTATAAAAACAAATGTTAATGATATTATTATTTCAAAATACAGTCACATAAACGTTTAATAAATTCTCGAAATTTTAACAAAGTAAAACAATAATATAAACATGTAAATAAAAAATAATACAATTTAAATTACTTTAAGCAAAAATGTTGTGATGAAACGAGAAGGGTTTATCTCCATGGATTGTACTTTGTTTATTTAAATACATAAAAGCGAATATTTAAAGAAGTGTTTTATTTCCTACCCAAAAAAATCAATATACATGATATTTAAAAAGTTCAATGTTAAATTTCAGCGATTTGCTCGAATCTGTAAAATGTATTCCCAGGGATGAAAAATGGTATCGAATAAGAAATCAAGGTAATCATTTATTTAGATATGAGCAGGTCTCATTTCATCGTCAGTTAAAGTACAATCAAACTCAGCTTACGCATTGTAGCAGAGTTCTTGCAGCACCCAGTCCGAGTCCAAAGTACAAATTTGATGTAAGTTGTTCTAGTTACAAAGCTTTAGTCCTCTGGATTCGATCTTTATTTCTGCAAATTAATAATTCATTTTTAATTAGATTATTTAAAATACAAAAATTTGAAACACGCCGACAGTCTCATCTGTGCGATGTGCGAAAAAGCTTCACAATCGCTTTACCGGCAGCCGCAGCGCGGAAAATGTACCGCTGAAAGCTTTCGCTGCAGTCCCTGAAATGTGCGACGATCGATAAAAGCTACTGCTGCCGCGCTGAGGAGAGGAGAGGGGGTAGTTATAACACGGTGGACCAAATGCCTTAGCTTACTAATCCTTAAAATATGGGAATCTACTCAATATTATTATCAAACAACACGCCACCTTTTTACTATATTACATTATTCGACTCTCCCAGTCAAACGCTCTCTATTCAGTCGCTGAATGTTCGCCATTATCAAAGCAATATTTTAATCTCGTAAAAATACACTCTTTAAATAATATCTTTAATAACACGCTGTCATTTGACCGACAGCTAATTTTCACATTGAACCTTTTTACTCGATGTTTGTATTTTGTCTATCAGTTTTCATGCCACTCGGTAGTTCGGCCTCGCATGTGTGTGTGACTTGGGTTGGCTTTCTTTCAGCCATATTTCAGTCACCGCCCGGTCGCCATGGCGAGAGCTCTGCGCTCCTTGCCCGCGCTCATGCTGCACCTCCTGCTGCTGCACGGTACGACACCACAATACTTCATCAAATAAATAAACAAATTATTCCTACAATACAAACCGTCATGTCGACGATTGCACGAAAAAATATATTTTACAATAATAATAAAAATTTTAGTATCTACATTCCTTTATCAAAATTCGATCTGTGTAAAAATACTCTTACGCATTTTTCATTTCAAGTGCTGTGCTTTTTTTCAACTTGTTTTCTCTTAATTTATCAAAATATTTAGTTTACCATATTGTTGTTAGTGACATTTAATCAGTGGTGTTCTTTTTAAATCTGTAGATTAGAATGCAAATTTTATTTTTGATTTTACATGTGTCGTCCAATGTACATTGGTTTTCACAAATGAACTCGGTGATTATGCGATCGGCAACTCGGGCTACCCATCTTTACAAAATCATTAATAAAATATCGATGCGAAGACGATGAACTAGTCCTGCAGAGGCCGGAGGCCACTCCCACTTTTCGTAATTCTCATTATCTGATTGGATAGTCCACAGTCACAAAGTGCAATATCAATTAAGTTTATGTTGTGTTTTTATGTCGAAAATATAAATATTTAAATTTTAACATAATCGGACAAATTTATTTTAAAAAACACATGCACACAAATAAACATTATATTAATATGAATTTACCCTTTGTCGTAATTAAGAAGATGTGCAATGTATTATTAATTATATTGCTATCAAGTATTTTTCAATATTTTGTGCTTAAATTATGTATAAATCTCAATTAGAGAATGATAAATGTTTTTCTTATGGGTGCACCCATGTTTTAATGACGTCTAGTATACTACGTTTTAATATTATATATTAGGCTATCAATCCGACTGTGCATAATTTCAATGGTGATTGTATATTATTCTACACCCTGTCAATACCTCATTTTTACTTTTAAACTATTTTCCTGATTCCTGCCATCGTTGACGCATATAAAATTCATCCTAATTTCTCATTGCAGGAGGATGGGGATCCGAGGACGAGGAACGCTTGGTGCGAGATCTCTTCAGGGGATACAATAAGCTGATTCGTCCCGTCCAAAACATGACACAGAAAGTGGATGTCAGATTCGGACTCGCTTTTGTCCAACTTATCAATGTTGTTAGTACACGAATTTGTAAATACAGTAATTTAGAACAAATTATCGGCATACTCGTAATTTTTATTTAATTTTTTAGAACGAAAAAAATCAAATCATGAAGTCGAACGTTTGGCTTCGCCTGGTATGGAGCGACTACCAGCTTCAATGGGACGAGACGGACTACGGCGGAATCGGGGTGTTGAGGCTTCCGCCAGATAAAGTGTGGAAACCAGATATTGTCCTCTTCAATAAGTGAGTCCAATTATTATAATCTTTTTTCGCGTTTGTCGATAAAATGCCAATTTTTATACATTATCGAGTTTTTTTTATTTCTAGTGCCGACGGAAATTACGAAGTTCGGTATAAATCTAACGTGCTGATCTATCCAACGGGGGAAGTACTCTGGGTCCCTCCAGCTATTTATCAGGTAAATTAACTCTGTCATATCTATAATATTTTTACGGCGAGTAAAGGTGTATAACAATCTGCCTACTCACACATTAATATATATTTTCACTTTGTTTTTTAATCACATAAAACCGGTTTCGGAAAAGATCATTTCATTCGCCAGGATGACAAATTAACTAACCAAAACCATATGTAACAAATTGTTATAATATTTTTTTAAATATATATAAAAGAAGAAAAAAATTATTATTATTAAAAAATAAATCTAATACTTAACTTAAATTATTACGATGATGAAAGATGTATATTGACTAAATGATAAATGATTTTTTTAAGAATTTTTTTTAGAATAGTACTTGTGGTTAAATTTAGTTTATTTTTTATATTATTTTGGTTAATTTTACATGCTCTATTCATCTCTAATGATTCTAAATTATTCAATTTTATACCAAAATTGTCTACATACATGTAAAACAGAAAATCCCAAATTTTTATCAAAAGTATTATCATTTAATAATAAATTATTGGAAAATTCTGAAAACTATTACTATTTAAACATCTTTGACTCTTATGTTAAAATTTCGAAACCGGTTGGTGTATTAATTAATTAAGTGGTTAAAAAAACAAAGTTAAATAATCTATATGAAATTAACCACAAAGTTGAATTTGCAAATATTAAAAACATTTCGAGTATCTTTTGATACGTTTTCTTAAAATTCTTGCAGAGTTCTTGTACTATCGATGTCACTTACTTCCCGTTCGACCAGCAGACGTGCATCATGAAGTTTGGCTCCTGGACATTTAATGGCGATCAAGTGTCTCTGGCTCTGTATAACAATAAAAACTTCGTGGATCTGTCCGACTACTGGAAGTCAGGAACGTGGGACATCATAGAAGTGCCTGCCTACCTGAATATTTACGAGGGAAACCATCCGACAGAAACTGATATCACTTTTTATATCATTATCAGGAGAAAGACTCTATTTTATACAGTCAATTTGATTCTTCCCACCGTTCTCATTTCATTTCTGTGCGTCCTGGTCTTCTACCTGCCGGCAGAAGCCGGGGAAAAGGTAAACAATATATTTTTTATTTACCATTGATGGCTGCATTGTATTACAATTATTTACAAGCATGTTTAATAACGTCTCACGAAATTTGGCGTTAATTTTAATAATCTCTTTCTTATTAGATTCTGAAAATATTTTTTGCACTCAAAGATTCAAACCTAGGAAACATAATATTCCAATAGGCACTATTATTTACAGGTGACCCTCGGTATCAGCATTCTGCTGTCACTGGTTGTGTTCTTGTTGCTGGTGTCAAAAATCCTTCCACCCACCTCTCTGGTGCTTCCGCTTATCGCCAAGTATCTTCTCTTTACATTCATCATGAACACCGTCAGTATTCTGGTGACCGTCATCATCATCAATTGGAACTTCAGAGGTCCCAGAACGCATAGGTAAAGATATTAAGACTATTATACCAAGGAGCCCCTCTGTCACTGAACTTTGCAAATATATCGAAATGTGCGACCACTCTTCTTAAAGGTTTTAACGGATTGAGTTGAAATTTTTTAAATTTAAATCAAATTCGGGTCTCTAGTTTGTGGTGTTGTATTTATGTATTTTTTAACACATACACCAGATGTATCTAAAGTCTGGCTATTTACTGAATTTAAAATTCCTTTCGGTTGAGCCGTTTTGTATGCTGTTTTTTTAACAGAATAACATTAAAAAGGCTTACAACTGCGTGCAAATCATTGAACTGTCTACTTCCTCTTTGACTCATTCGCGAATTTTACTATCCAAATTTGGTGTATGGATTGGTTTTTGATTTGGAAAAAACAAAAAGTAATTGGCAGAACTATTTCCCACGTTAACCTTTATAAAAATAATTATTTACTTTTGTTATTGCGTGAAAGATTTTCAAACAAAAAATTACTCATGTTCAGTCATATAAAGTTTTCTTAAAAACGTATTATTTTATGTTAAAACTTAAACATTAAAAATGCTATTAATAGTACTCTAAAATTATAAATAAATACATGATATAGTCGTATAAACGACGGATTTATTTTGTCTAAAGACGTTGGTTAGACGAAAGTACATATATTGTATTACATAGATTATACATGATTGTATAATATCATTGGTAACAGCATAACCTAAATCTATACCTACTGCACGCCACTGATATCAAAAACGCTTTCTGACGACAATAACTACTCAGAGGACTTACTTAGTGTTATTAAATTGCCTAGGATGCCTCTCTGGATCCGAAGTGTGTTCCTGCACTACCTGCCGGCCATTCTGTTCATGAAGAGGCCCCGCAAGACCCGCCTGCGCTGGATGATGGAAATGCCCGGGATGGGCATGCCCCCCCAGCCCTCCTACGGATCGCCTACCGAGATACCGAAACACATCAGGTAACAGAAATACATATTACCGTAGTAATGAGCGGTACTTAATTGTTATTTATTAAAAATTTCTATTTTCTCTAAGATTTCCAACTTTTGGCCTTTGAGGTTAATGGGTGAGAATTATATTTATATAAAGTGATCACTAAATCCAGCCGAAGATAGGTCGTAGGCCCTGTAATTGCCCATAATTCCATATATTTTCCATTGAATATAATCAAAAATAGCTTCGTCTCTATTAGATATCTATTATTTGTTTAATTAACTTTTAGTTCAGAATGTATGTTCAAACATTATTTTAGAAAACTTTAGTACACCATTAGCTTATTAAACTTATTTTCAGGCAAGAAATTTAGAAATATCAGCTTTTTTTATATTAACCCATAGATATAAGAGATATATGCCTAGTATTAGGATGGAGTCCATTTCGTCCAAGTTAATATGACATGTAGTCAGTAAAGTACCACGTCAAATGAGGCGATCATTTCAATCAAATCGCTATGCGGATGCTATTGATGCCGACTAATCTGAAGATATTTATACATACAAGATAAAAATGTTGAATTATAATATACATATGTAATTCTAGATATCCTTCATTTTAATATCAAAGTAGCACCGATTGACTAATAGGATCCGTTTTGTTATTTTATCACTACTTATCTCGATGCTATTTTTAATTTAGTTTATAGGTCCTCTGTTATGGAACCTCTTTTAGCACCACGACGATTTTATTATTTATTTCCAGCAAAATGGAAGTAATGGAGCTGTCTGACATGCACCACCCCAACTGCAAGGTGAACCGCAAGGTCAATTCGTCCGACCTGGCGGGGGCTCTGGGGGCCGAGGGCTGCCGACGAGAGTCAGAGAGTTCGGACTCTCTGCTGCTCTCCCCCGAGGCTGCCAAGGCCACGGAGGCTGTTGAGTTCATTGCGGAGCATCTCAGGAACGAAGATCTCTATATTCAGGTATTTGTGGTTTTCTGGTGGCTACAGGAAACCAATATATCGAGTATATCAAAAATCGTTTATTTATATTTTTCTCTCGTAATTGTTTTATTGTTTATACCGGAGCTATATATATTAAACAAGAGTTCCAGTTAATAGTATTATTATTAATTTTTCAGACTCGAGAGGACTGGAAATACGTCGCAATGGTCATCGATCGGCTCCAGCTTTACATCTTCTTCATCGTAACGACAGCTGGCACCGTGGGAATCTTGATGGATGCTCCACACATCTTCGAGTATGTGGACCAAGATAGAATCATTGAAATATACCGAGGAAAGTAGATGTAGAATCCGTTTGTACTCTGCACAATATTTCAATTTATGGATATAATATACATACAGTAAGCAGAATAATCAAATTACTTATACCGAACTATGATACACCCAGTATCTAATCAGTGTGTAGGGAAAATGTATTACACCGACCGATGGTAAATCAGATGTCACCATTTGAAAATATTATTGACTTCACATCTCATACACAATATGTAAGAAAAGTAATGCCAATTTACAATCTTTACTAAATCAATTATTTTTTATGCTGAATGAAGAGTTGTGTTCATTAAATCGGTAGCCAAAATTCTTTCAAAATTTGTAACTTTCAATATATGTGTCTATATACAACAAATGTTTTAGAGGTTACAGTGCCAAAAAGATTTTAAAAACGTATTATCTACGCTAGATAAACAGTACTTGCCAATTTTTAGTGAGCAAATTTAATTAATCGAAATCCCATTCGATTTGCTCGTGATTATTACGCATTTAAAAAAAAAAAGAATTTATTAAATTTTACAAATATAAGAAAGTTAAATTTTTATTATAAATAATTCAAAAATTGTAAAGGGACAAAAGGAAAAAACTCCATCACTGCATTGGTGCCAAATAATTGTTGAATCTATGAACAACTAAATCTCTCCCGATGTGTGAGAAATGACTTGAAGATTATATAAAAATATATTTAGTTTATACTCAAATTTCGAGCTGATATTTAATTTTAATAATACAAAATTATTTAATAAAGGTTCAGAAGATATTTAACATATAGAGACACCTTTGCCTCATAAATATACTTTGAATTACTCTTAATTCACTAAAATCATATTAACGCTGTTCTCGAAATTAATTAAAATCAAAATCTGAAGATATTACAGTTTTATGGTGAATAGTTGAAAACTTCAATAGTTAGCATTTTTGCATTAATAATTGCTTCGATGGTTCAGACGCTAATATGAAAATACAGGGATTACTTATATCAAAAATTTACAAGCCCCTGGATACACTAGTAACATCATTAAGTACATCTAATAAATGTATGCATTCTGAATTTAGCAGATCAGTTGATATCGAATGTAAACAACCCCTTAAATTTTTAAATTCCATTCCTTTAGATATTAAATCTATCACTAGATTACCGAATATAATCAGTAATACCTATTACTTACAAAGATAGGAATTATAATCCATATCTATTGAGAAGTTACATGGCCGTATTTTGAAAATTCTGCGAGGCATTTTAACAAAATCTCGGAACACAAAATGTTCAAAGTCGTATAAAAGTATTAGGATGTGTAAAGAGAAATTTCTATGTCTCGTATAAATAAAAAAGGTAGACGAAGGTAGTACTTACACAGGTCAGACCTGCACAGGTAAATGAGGAATGTCGAGAAAGTGTTAAAGATAAATATAAACAAATACGAAATTAGTATAATTTTTCTCCGGGATCATATTTTAAATTTATTTTAATTTACTCATACAATGGTACCGCTGCGTATAAGTGCGGGTCATATTTGTGGAAGGATGTGAAGAGAGATTGAAAGGGTATCCTTAGTCCGTGTCTTAAAAAGCCGGAAGCACAAAACAAATTATTCCGTATTGTGAATGGCCCAAAGAAACGAGTGGATCTAATTTTATTTAAGGGTGAACTTCCAAACGGCCATGCTCTGGGCCTTTTCTGGTGGTGATACAAAAACTAATAATTTGCCGTGACATCTTCCCGATTCATTTTTATACATCAGTTCTACAAAATGCAATTGCTTTATCATGAAGGTCCATTTAGACCTATCTTTGTTAATAAAAATGTAAATTATTAAAAATATTTAATATATTAATACTCTTTTGATATTGTATCCAGAAATAAACGATAAATAATTATTTTAATTTTAAAAATATATATTTCTCTGATCAGTTTTTTCTGTATTTTAATAAATTATAAACTATTTCTTTAACAATTTATTTCTAATTTACGTTTAATTTTATCAGTTCGCTGTTCTTTTGGATGTATTTGAAAGTTTTAGAAGAGTGTAATTGAAATGTTATAACTCTCTTTATCTTTAATAATGTTTCGTAACTCTTTAGATATTAATTAGCACAAATATTTATTGACGAATTTTCTATGTATTTTATTTATCGATAGCTAATTGCTTAATCTATACGTCTGCAAAAACGAGTGTGTTTCTAATTATTACGAATAGATCAAAATATTAATTTTGCCAAATTTAAAAAAAATCGGGTTTATAAAAACCTCTATGAATGAAGACTTGCAAATATCTTCCTGTAATATAGAAATATGTAATCTTCCTTTAAAATCAATGCTCACAAAACATAATATAATTTAGTAAATAAATTTAGTGTAAGTAGCCAAAATAAGTAATCAATTCGTTTATAGAAAAATAATTATAAAAAGTCCGTAAGAATACTTATTGCTTTTCGTAAGAAGCGAAATATTATATTAAAAAAAAGTTTTTACTGCATTTGAAAATCAGTAGTATTATTAAATGTTATTTCTTTTAAACAACTAAAGTCATATCCAGTGCGTAAAGAAACACTTCAGATTAGTTTCTAATATAAATATATTATTTATATATCTGTTCTATCTATACACTCATATAAATAATATACCATAGTAAATTAATTTTATAGAAATAAATTTATGTCCACGCTACATTTTAATACTGATTTCTAAAATGTTGTCTACATATTTAAAATTATTTTATCAATGAATGTAAGTAAAATGTTTCTTAGTTATTCAATAATTAGATAAGTATACAAAACATGAGAATTTTTTATGAAAAATGTCAATAAAAGTATTATGAAATACACGAACATGACTTTTGATACACCAAAACCGGACCTCCAACCTCAGTGCAACGCGGGCCTCGAAATTGCGAGATAAGATATATAAAGTTCGATCGCAGTCATAGATAAAAGAGAATCCCGATCTGTTGGGTCAGTATTCACTGCACACTAAATTAAAAAACAACGTTTAATTTAATGACTTAATGATATTTACTGATGCTCATTAGAGACTCTAATTACTCGACATCGTAGTAAAATCTTAAAATACTCGAGTAGTTTCCAATGTTGCAAAATAGCTATTAATAATGAGAGAGTAAACTCAATTTATACAATTGTTTTAATTTTAAAAAGAAGAATATTTCATATGTGTGCGCGGTTTTGTTTTAATAAACTATCTCGGTTGCTACTGACGTCGGTCTTAATGACTTTGACTTTGATTTCATCTCTAACGGAGTACCGGATCCGAAGGACCTCTTGCTCCTTCATCGGGAGTATGCCTTAATGGCCTGATAAATTTTATTATTAGAATCACGAGTAAAAACAATCTGCAATATCACGTGGCAGGGAACTGTTAGCTGGCGCAGTGAATTATGCCTCTAAAAGAGGACGGATTTGGGGCGTTTGAATCGTGACGGTACGTTTAAATCGTGTTTAGCTAGCGAATTGATAGTCGAATTTGACCGGATGAACTTATTCTGGAAGGTCTGTAATTTCTTCATGTGTGGTCGGTCTTAATGTTAACAATGAGTCAAATAATAAATCTAATTTTTCCGTCCGTTTTCAAAACGTATCCAATTTCTTGAAAGCGTAAAATATACAGATCTTTTGGTTTATAATTTCCACTGACGGATTAGTACAAATACAAACATATAATTTCCTGATTTTATAACAGTTTACTCCACGGCTGTTTCCATTAGTCGACAAATCCAAAAGATTTTTTTTCGATATTTTATATTGTTTGTTGCCATTGATAAGTTAAAAGGACACGAAGACACAAAATAAATAGTTCCGTCGTATCATTAGCATAGCTGACGACCGAAACTATGTAAAAAATCATACCCGACAGTAATCGCTCTAACCCGGCCAGTAAATGCCGAACGCAGCTAAATGTGTAACATTGTTTTTTAAATATTTCATAATTTATAATTTACGAGTATCGATCGAATAAAATTGAATATTTTTAAAAATACTCAATTATCGAGTAAGTATTTAAAAAATGGACGAGTTTACTTGAGTATCGAGACTCTAATGATCATTGAATCTCACGGCAGACTTCGCTTATCGTGTACGCTAACTATTTTATTCTTAAATCCAGGAATTTTACATATTCAGAACCCGAAATCCATGTATATCCACGTATATACATACGTACATATCTATGTATATACGCGAACATGCGAATATCTACATACAAATACCCATTTTTATACAACCAGTATAATGAAACGGTTTGAAGAATCGTCTTAAAAATGAAATTCTATAAATCTATTACTTAATAGATTTAAAGGCTTCCCTTTCAAAAATAATTCATATTTCCGCGTTTTTAACAAAAACATAAATTTTTATTATTCATTTATATTAGAAGTTATACAATAGATTTGACTTTTTTTAAAACTATTACTTAGATAAAATCTTTATACTAATTTAAATTTAATTAACTGAATGTTATTTGCCATAATTAAGAAAATACAAGCATTATAAGAAAGACTGCGACCATTCAATTTATTTTCCGCGTGCCACAAAATTGCGTTAATATGGAAAATTCTTGCATATACGAAATATATTTTTTTTAAATCTACGGAAACAAATCTACATTGAACCAAATTACTAAAATGTTAAAAATGTATAGAGTAATAAACCATTCAATTTACAGTACATATAGTTGATTTTCGACGTTTTTAAAACACTTTGTATTAGTGAAAACAAATTATTTTAAAAAATATATTATATTTACTTACATGCTTTGAGGCTTCAGCTACTATTTGAAATAAGGTTTTATACCAAAAATATAATAATTTTGTGGCACGCTGAAAATAAATTTAATGGTCGCGGTCTTTCTTATAATGCTTGTATTTTCTTAATTATGGCAAATAACATTCAGTTTATTAGATTTACATTAGTGTAAAGGTTCTATCTAAGTAAAAGTTTTTATTTAAAAATGTCAAACCTAGTGTATAACTTTTGATATAAATGAATAATAAAAACCCAAATTTTCATAAAAAAAAACGCGAAAATATGAATTATTTATGAAAGCGCGCCCTTAACTAATCTATGGGTTGGCAAACTTTTATGCGTGAAGAGTCATTTTATTATAAAATCCTAAAATAAAACTCTCGAGTGAGTCGCTCACAAGAAGCAGAAGCAGTTGAAATACATTTCAATCACACATAATAAATACTCCATAAAATTGAGCGGTTTACTAAGTTTGGAATACATAGGTTCTATTTTAAACAGTCAATATAGTTTTGTTTTATTTGATTTATTTTAAAGAAAATAAAATTGAAGATGTGCATTTCATTCCAAATCCCGAATTTCAGTTGTGAATCTGAGAATTTTTCTTTTTATTCTACAAGTCTTTAGGTCTTCTAACTGTAGGTCGAGTGCTGCCTCATCAATCCCTAAAAAATATTAAAATGTACCGACTACTTACATAAGATATGAAACTTCAAGGGGTATTAATAAAAATAGCAAAGATATCTTTACTTTTAAATATTGATTTATCAAAAATAAATGGGTTTATTATAGACTGTTTCTTGACATTGTAAAATATAATCGTGTGATACGATTGTACATAGTAAAAGAATAGAACGTAACTAGAATGCTAATTATTATTTTTTGAATACTTAAAAAAGTCACAAGCATAAGTTTAAAGAGCTGCGGGTTGATGACTCATGGATTAGGTGCTTATGTCATCTTAATGAATTGCGACCATGAATAAACATGTTATTCTATCGTCACATAACAAGGATAAATAAAATTCATAATTTTCTAATCTACTCCTGGGTATATATAATGAAACTCCCCTCTCTGCAGCTCTGTGTAGAATCCAACTTCACTATACTGATATTAGAAGATCACAAAGAAGTAATATTATTCACATGATAATTAAGGTCAAATTACAAAATGAAATTTGAAAGTTTGAATTTAAGCATAATAATCACTTTGCGAATAATTATTTTCTTATCACAACAGTTAATTTTTTTTCTAAGTTACGAAGATCATGAACATTTTAAATTCAATATTTTAATAGAAATAAAAGAAGGATACAAATGCGACAATGTGTTGGAAAATCATTCAATGTGTATTTTTTTTAAATGTATTCATAATTTTAAGAGTAATTTTTTCAAAATCGGACCGTGTTTTAGCCGTATGTGTTCTAGCCGTTCGTTGTAGACCATCGACAATCGAGAAATATTGAACAGAATACGGAATGATTATAAATTATAATGATAAATCAGAGATTTTGAAAGGTGATGGTGCTGCTGCTCTAGTAGATGTCGAAAATTTTTAGTTTTACTAGAATTTTCTCTATATATTTTTTACAATACGTATTTACGCAAGTCAGAATCATGTTTATGTTTTTAAAATCATAATAACAATTATAGATTCCATTGTTATAGTATAATATTGTGATCTTAGTTCTTATTTTTGTATTAAATTCACACAACAATGTCTGGCGATTCTGACATGGAGTATTCCGATAATGAAGGCGATGAATATGACTATTATAACGTTGGTCAGGACGATTGTGATGTGGAAACAATAGATCCGAGTAGATCAGATCCAGAGTATTTTCCTTACACATGTTTGACCGTGGAGGAAGTAGAGAAAATGCTCAACGAATATATTGAACTATTAAGCAACAGTGTACATGTCACGCCTTCTCTCGCCAAGGTATGTGTTAGTTGCAAATATATTTATTATATTTTTAATTCGTTACACCACCGTGTTTTATGTGGTTTTCGGTATTATCTACTATTACCGTCACCAATGCCGAAATTTTAAATGTAATTTTTACTAGTAAAATAAAATCGGCCAGCAATTATTATAATAATATTAACATTGGATAATTTATATAGCGCCATGGTACCAAATTTCATCTCATGGGCGCTTTATACATACAATTAAAAATATATTATCAGCCCGCCACCATGAATGCCCGTTCTCTAAACTTAGACTACCTATTGTTTTGATTATTGTCAATACTATTTATTATTATCAATTTGATATATAATATATTTATACTTTTATAACTCAATTCTATATAATATCTATAATAGCAGACCGTATTTCTAAACTATTATCATAAGGCAGGTATAATGACTTTAACCTTTCCTCTCCGATGATGTAAACTGAATTGACATTGCCTCTAATTATGTGAATATCTCTCTAAATATACTAAATACAGAGTTCTTATTTTAGGTATTCCTCCAATATATATTTATGTATTGGATAAAATATTTACAATATGTAAGTATTTACCATACGCAACAATAACAAATGTTTTCTCGAAGAACCGACGTGAATTTGTCGATATGTGTATGTGTACGTGCAAAGTGGTGTGGACGGCGCGGGGTACATAGTGGCAGAGCGTGTGCTGGCCAAGTTATACGTGTCTTATGCTGTTGTTCCCGATGATCAATGTTTTTTCTCAATCTTAACACTTTTACACAATAATTGATATAAATATTCACTTATATGTCAACTATTATTTTAATGATTAATATAAGTAATAAAAGTAAAATATTAATATTTATCAGACTTAAAAATCGCAAAAGCTTACATTTACAGTTTACAGCACCGGAACGCGCCTTTCTATTTTAGCACCGTAAGGGAAAGGTTAACCTGTTAACCGGGAAATTCAATTTTGATTATGTTAAAAAGTGTGTATATACAATGAGTAATTATTTCTATAGGATGACGGATTTTTTCGTCACGCCCACAGTGATCGCAATGATGACATATGTCATCACGCTAATAGTAAACATATTATACAGCTAAAAAAGATTAAATAAAATTAAAACAAGAAAGAGCAATAAATTTAAATTAACATCAAATTGGAAAATAAGAATTTACTTAAAACATTGTAGAAAAATAGTAATTTTTATAAATGTACGAGGTTATAAAAGGTTTTATGTAATGTGAAATTCTTTGAAATACAAAGGCATGCATAATGGCACTTTGCTGTCTGGACACCAAAACCTCGATTCTTTCCTTTTTTATAACACAATTTGCATCTTCGTGTAACATTTGCTTTTGTAGAAGTACTCGGAATGTAGTCTGCAAAATGTCTTTCTAAAAGCTGTGATAGCTTTGGTGTATGTGATGGTCGTCCTATGTTAGAAGAAGTTAATTGGTTGTCTTTAAAATGTTTTTCAACACATTTCTCCACTGCCTCAATAAGAAAATGTAGCCTGTCAAGTTTCTCTCCATCTTTTTTTATAAAGAATGTGTTAATTTAGGCATATCATATCCAAAATATGTAAAAAAATCTTGAAATAATATTTTTTTACTCTGTTTCGGGCAATTTTATATGATTCCATTTGAATATCGCTCAAGTCGACACCTCCCATATATCCGTTGATAGTTCAAGATGACTTCTGGTTTTGCTATGATTTTACCTTCATTTTTCATATTCCACCATTTTATCATCATCTAAAGTACTCAGGGCGTCTTTTATATCCTTCCACTTCATAACTATCATCTTATCTTTATACCTTGAAATGTGCTTACCTTTACCTAACTTACATGATGTTATTTCCGAAGGTATTCCTTCTCTATTTTCCCACATTGCCCCCACAACATCAGTGTTTTTGGCACATAATTTTTCTGCTAAACCAATGCTGGTATACCAGTTATCTAAATATATTGTATAGCCACGAATAATAATATAGTTTAACCCTTACGAAAGTGAGTCCGTGCAACTGGATGTCTAGATGTATTTTATATATGATGCCCAAACAAAATAAACCATAGATCGTCACGCCCATTAGAGAGTAGTTTTAGAAAGGTCTTGATGGAATATTTCGTCATACTTGGTTAACGGGTTAATAGTATACTTCTCTTTGGCTAAACCATATTAATGTTTTTACTTGCCTCGGATTATTTATTTTTTTAATAAAAAAATAATAATGCTTTTGAATCGGTTAAACACGAGAAACGGAGAACAAATGTGACAAGGAATAATGATATCCAACAATAAATAATAGCTAGATAATATCAGTAAACGCTTGTTACTTTGCTTTGCGGAAGTTACTGTTGTCACAAAATGTTAATATTAAACTGTATACAACACTAATACAACCAATTGTTCTATATGGGCGTGAAGCTACATTACTTCTACTCTATTACTTTACTTTGCTTCTACTTTAGTGCAAAAAAATAGGTTGTAGATCTTCGAAGATTAGAATGAACTACTTTTTTCCACGCTTTGTGATCCTTGGCCTTGTTTAGTGCAATGTGTGACGAGGCTCCCGTCATTCTTCCACTTGGTCTATCCATCTTTCGCTCTCAGTCCCTGTACATTCTCAATGATCACCAAATTAATATGTGATCATTGAGAATGCTCTCAAGTCAGTCTGTTATCTTGTGTGTGAGGGATGCTTCCATATCGCCCTTGTGAAAGACCATTATTCAGTAACAAACATTTTTCTTTACTGATGTTTTGCGAGTAACCTGTATTTTCTTCCACTTTATTCCTACGATCTTACAATATACTGTTCTTTCACCGCTACATTATACACTATCACTACACATACTTTACTTTTCTCCAGGTTATGCTTCACGTGTATCACTGGAATGCGCAAGAACTGATTCAGAAGTATAAAGAGAACGCTTCCGAAGTGTTGGTGATGTGTCGCGTAAAATCTGCAGCTGGCGGTGGCGCCTTGGTGGGAGCCGGAGGGGCTTGCGCCGTATGCGCATCAATCCCTGCATCTGCTCGTCGTAGTGCCCTGGCCTGCGGTCACTCCTTCTGTAATGATTGCTGGGCCATGCATTTTGAAGTGCAAATTATGCAAGGTAAATATTATGTATTCTATGTAAAACTGCTCTCAAATCAAGCTATACACCTGTCAACCTGCTCTTGAATGTCAAATGGGACGCCTGAAGTTCAATGATTTTGCTTCCTTTTTCAACATATAATATGTAATTCACCTCTTCATATTTAGGACAAAAGTATTTAGGAAAATATAGAATTTGTCTTTAAAATTATGATTAAAATAAAGCTATTGGAAGGAATTCAGTTTAGTTCAAAAATTCAATTTTGCCAAAAATCTTGTTTTTATCACATTTTCATTCAGTGGGGAAGTGGTAAAAGAGGGAAGAGTAAAAAAAATTTACGGCATAATTGACGAATACGGTAACTTCTCAGATTTTTACAAAAAAACATTTGATTTCAAAATAGGAAATAAAATAATAAGTCTCAAATACGTTTATAAAAAGTTATTACACTTTTTTTTGACAAACAAAATGTACATTCTGTTAACTAAAATATTTAATAAACCTAACTTAAAAATACGAGAAGTTACCGTATTACCGTAAACAATGCGACCCAAGGATGATATTGCTTGTCAAAAAACTACTTTTTTCTCCAGTACTATCACAGTCTGCAGATTTATTTCTTCACTATTAATTTTCTCCATAGCTTATTTGCCCAAAATGTATCACTTGAGCTTTTTATAATTTTTTTATAAATAAATTGGATTTTAGCTAGTCTATTAAATCATTACAGTAATATTTCTAGCGAGCGTGGATCTGGATCGTGGCTACCATCATTAACTTAAAGAACTTTAATATAAGCAGTAAATAAATATGTAAATGTGCAAATGGTTAATCTTCAATGTATCACTGTTATTGGTAAATCATTATGTCGTACATGTATTAATTAAATATTCAAATTAATAAATCACTACTTGTGTCTCAATAATTATGTCCATTATGTATTATGATTAGCACATTTCTTATTGGACTTTATTTTTTTAAGGTGTATCAACCGGCATTAGGTGTATGGCTTCCAACTGTGATGTGTGCGCTCCCGAAGACTTTGTGCTAGCTCTGGTACATAAACCATCCTTGCGGGACAGGTACCAACAGTTCTGTTTCCAAGATTATGTGAAGAGTCATCCTCAGCTGAGATATTGTCCCGGTCCCAATTGCCAGGTACAAAATATTTTTTTATGCTTAAAACTAAGATGCAAATGTTATATATTTATGTAAATACTGTAAAACCAAGTTAGAACGAATCCCGCTATATCGAAAATTATGTATATCAATTTTTTTTCAAAATTAATTCCGTACAAACAATATTTCATACAAAAATGAATTTATATAACGAAATTTTGTTAATATGTATAACAAAATTGTTTTTATTACAATGAAAATATTATTTCGTAAGTAATGTCGTCGGTCGGTCATGTTTGTCAATTGTTTAACCGCCTTGACGGCAGTCCGTTGCGCTCTTGTAAATTTTCTCTTTGGGATCATAAAGCCATTTGGCGTAACCTCCACGTTGTCCAAGGTTGGTTTTATTGCTGATTGCCAAAATAGGTTAGAATGACACCCTTCCCACGCTCTGGAACGTACGCATGTCCAAGCCTCTAAAAACGGATCTTATCTTGACCACAAAGAAAATAAAATTAAGAGGTAAACCCCGAAATTGCGATTGGCATTTACATTTAGGGCACGTACATGTCAACTTTATGTATGTATCACCCATAGAGCTCTAGTCTGGCCCGCTTTGATCGCCTACAATTCTGCGCATTATTATATTCAATTTTTGACTTCATTATCATAGTCAAATAATGTCACTTTTTACATTGTACCTGAACATTTACATTGATTCCAATGAATGATAATATTGTGTCTATTTGACAATTGTTTTCGTGTGTTTGTTTACCAACATGTATGTGTACTAGGATTCTGTAATTTATTCTTTAAAGTGCAGTTTTTAATATTTTATGGAACCTTAATATGGCTTCAGATTGTAATAATTCTCACCATATTTTAAATCATGACAAAAAATTATAATTCCAAATTCCTCTCTCTCTTTACAATTTAAAAAATAGGAAGTGCTACATTTATTTCTATGGCGCGCGCGGAATATTCATATATTAGAAAAGAAAAAAAATTCGCTATATGTGGGAATTCGTTATTACGAAATTTTATTTTTTGGTCCCTTGAATTTCGCAATAACGAGGTTTTACTGTATACAATACCGTAAATTAAGACCACTACACTGGCAAAGTTATTTTAATTGTCATATCATTTGTACAAATGTTATTTGTACATATTTCATCAACTAGTATTATCTGACTCTAAGCTGCCGTATTCTTTCAAATAAATAAAAAATTTCATCCTATAAACCATACTGTCGTACTTTTAAGGCGCCAGCTATCATTGATCACAAATGGTGATTATTCTATTGTTCCAATAGGAATACGAGGAACGAATTTAATATATTGTTTAATGATTCTAGGTTGTAGTACAGGGCAAGGGGTTACGCGGGGGCCGTGTTACGTGTGGGGGGTGCGGCACCCAGTGGTGCTTCAAGTGTGGGGCTCCTCCGCACGCGCCAGCTGACTGCTCACTCATCAAAAGGTGGCTCACCAAGTGTGCCGATGATTCGGAGACTGCCAACTACATCAGCGCCCACACTAAGGTCGGTCAAAGAAAAACTTGCTGTTATATTAAACCAATGAAAGAGTGGAATTTTAATAAAGTATTGCTGTAATTTAGTATTCGATATGTCAACTACATTTAATCATATAGTAATACAACAACAAATAATAATAAATAAGGCTTTTTATTACCCTGATGAAGGAAAACGATTTTTCCAAAACTAGTTGGTTTTTAATACAAAACTAATATGGTTAAATATAAAGTTAAAATATGAATTAAATATATTAATTAGAAAGATATACATATAAAATCAATTTTACCGAAAAATATTGTTGTTGCACCACCGGGATTCGAACCTGGATCTCTTTCCAAGCCGGGGAATGTGCATTATCCAACTATGCTACAACGACAATATTTTTGGTGACAAATTTTCAAACCTATATGTTACCTTTTTGATATTAATATATTTAATCGTTCCATTATTTGAAAGAGCCATCTACCTTACTTTTCCTATGACCGTCTGTTCTGAATAATTACAACATCACAATAAGAATGTGTTCTAATAAATATAAAGTAAACAATGTTTTTGCAGTAAGTATTAGAAAAAAAAATTAATTGAGTTTTATTATATTACATTATCGTATGACACAATATTTTGGTGGAGTTGACAACATCATTAATGTGGGTTTAATCTGCTAGCATAATCAATTGTGCTGCAATCAACCATTTGCCATTAATTTTACTGTCAGTACTACATTTTTCCCGCAAATAGCTAAGTTTTAATGGCAAATCTATGTAGAAAAGTGGATCTGCTGTAGATTTAAGTTATTAATATTAATTACCGTATTTCACACAACTATGGTCCAAAAGTACACTATTGTTTAGAGATTATGTTACAGCATTTAAGACCAGAATTGGTATTAAAAAGTTTTGTTAATCTGTATGTAGCTTATATATACACCCAGTGCAACAAAAATAACCGCACTTATTGAAAATATAATTTCGGCAGTTTTGTTCACTTTATCAGTTGTGTTTTGCTACCGTTATATTTTATGTAAATAGGACAACATATGTACATACATACTTTAGTTTTAATAAATATACATTTTATAGCATCATAACAGCATCGAGGGTTTAATTATTGAAGACTACATTTATTAGGAAAAACTTTCATAAATATCTCTTCCAACTAAATCAGTTATTCTTAATTCAAAATGATTTCTATGTTGTTTCTAAATTGATGTGTTATTTAATTTTGACACTAATATTTTAAATTAAATCAGAAGGATTTTAAAGTGAATTTATTATTTTAAACATCAATTTAATATTTTGTTTGACCCCCTTTGGAATGGATTACACTCTGAATATGTCTTGGCATTGATTTATAAAGATTGTGTATGTATTCCACTGTAATTTCTTCATACCACACGCATTCTACAATGTCTTTTAATTCTTTAATAGTTTTGGACAAGTTTTTGCAGATATTTTTATACATTATGGACCACAGATTTTCAATAATGATTTCAACTGATCCTTCCAGCATAATAAGATTGCCAACACCAAGTGATGTGATGCATCTCCACACCGTGACATATGGAGAATGTTTCACTGTGGGTGCGATGCATTCATCGCTGTACCTTTCTCCGGATCTCCGATGCACTGTCTGCAAACCGTCTGGACTAATCAAGTTAAATTTTGTTTCGTCAGAAAAAACAACCCTCTCCCATCACTCACAGACCAATTTTATTTTTCTTTGGCCTATTGCAGTCGTTTTTTCTTTATTTCCTCGGTCAATAGACGTTTTTTTGTGGGCCCGTAAACCCAAATTGTTGAGCCTATTTTGAATAGTTCTGACACTAACACTAGCACCGATGAAGTCTTGGAGTTCCACTGAAGCAAAAGCAAAACCGTTTCAAAATGTGATCATCTCGATTCAAAGTACTACGCATTAAGCCAGTTTCCCCACTTTCCTGGAATTTTTGGAGAAATTTTCTTACCGATGACTTATTACACTGAATTTGCCTTGCTATAGCACAATTATAATAGTTTTGTTTTGATAACTAAACTATCATTGCTTATTTTTGCTCACTTAGTTGGTGTCTCGTAGACATTGCAATTCGGTAAAACTAATAACACACTAATAAAACGACCACTGACTGCAAGAATGAGCACTAAATTGAAGAAATGAAGGGTACCTGATAAGTGAATTGCCCTTCCTAGAAGCGGACCGCTTTCTCTCATTACCTATTTAGTTTTATTGATGCTTCATGGGAATTTTTGTACTTAATTAGGGGGTGCTGCTATTTTTGTTGTGCTGGGTGTACATAATTTTTTTTGGTAAACTTATATCATAATTGTTTTATCAAGCACACAACTATAGTTCGTCGTATATTTCCATTTTATGTCACGTCCGCCACTTAAGTAAATAGCATGTAAGACGTGGATCTCTGAAATAAATCTTAATGTGTAACAACTGAGTTTTTTATTGACAGAGTACACTCTGAAATTTTAAGGCATAACCTTCACACGTCTCTCTACTATCATTATCAGTCAATTTACATTGAAGATTAAAAAATCAGCATCTGAAAAGATAACGATAACACGGAAATGTACTCTTTGTTCTGTATGTAACAATATGTATTTATTATTCAATTGTTTTTAGGATTGTCCTGCGTGCCAGATTTGCATTGAAAAGAATGGAGGATGCAATCACATGCAGTGTTATGCTTGCCGCCACGACTTTTGTTGGATGTGCCTAGGAGAATGGAGAAACCATGGCTCAGAGTATTACGAATGTTCCAGATATCGGGAGAACCCAAACATTGCTCACGATTCACATCACGCCCAGGTACCTTTCTTCCTATTCATTTCCCATTTCAACGATGAATGGGAAACAATCTCAGAAGAATTAAAATATAATTTATATTTGCAATTACTATAGTTGTGGAGGTATATTTTTTACATGCACGTTAAATTCTCTATACACATATTTAAAAAAAATCTTTTCTGTATTATATAATATGTTTTAATATTAGTAAAAAATCACGTATTTAACGATCTACAGTCTACTTCTTCAGGAAGCAAGCAAATTTATTTGAAAAATCCATTGTATATGTAGTAACTTTCTAATTCAAAATTATTTCAGTATTTCACAACCTAAATTGTTAATATGAATATTCAGAAAGTAAACGCACGTTTAAATAATTCTATATTTTTACATCTGAAATAGAACATACAGTTAAAGAATAATATAAAATGGCAGTCTGACTTTGGACAGTTTGACTTCAGGCTCTTTTCTAGAACATTAACAAATGCCAATTATATATTATTGCTCAAACACACATCCGTCGCAAAAATAATAATAATGTATGGAAATGGTCCGTCCTTGGGCGTGATCAGCAATCAACGTGTTGAAGGGAATTGTGTCATAAATTTTCCTTTTGTTTAAATTGAAATGGAACCGGTAAATTTAAAATTACGGAAAAACAAAAAATCAGGGCTCCACTGTGTGTAAAATGTGCATCGAAATACTTTTTATAGACATTTTTTATATTCATTCAAATGCTCTTTTGTGGTAAAAGGAACAACATTTAGTGACACCATTCTTTTGCATACTCTGTACACAATCACATTAGGACAATTTTTTCTGAAAATATACACATCAGACCTGTATGTACGGAATCACATTAGGAATGGACAACATTGATAAATTTGCTCCCTAACTACTTCACATAACTTTTACAGAATGTCAATAATTTGCAGGCGCGGGAGGCGCTAAAGAAATATTTACATTACTACGAACGTTGGGAGAATCATGCCAAATCTCTCCGGCTGGAGCAGCAAACATTGCAAGAGCTCCGGAGCCGAATCAATCAGAAGGTATTTTAATTTTAATAACAATATTACCCATCTTTATTTTTCTTCTGTCCATGTATTTTTCAATTCGGCTCTAGAGGATTTTTAAATTATTACAAACTCTTTATATTGAAGCCACCGTTAATTCTTATGATAAATATAATTTTTTACTTTGATTGCAAGAATTGGTGGTGGCTGTTGCAGAAATAGACACAATAAGTCGGGCATTGTAAATTTTGATTTAATGTCAACTTTTCAAATAATGTTCCGTACAGGAAAACAAGAACTGTTTTTAGGGTGGTTCGCCGGTTCAATCTTGAAAAAAGGAAAAAAATAAAAGTTTATAATGTAGGATAGTGTTATCACTATTAGAAAAAAAAAAATTATGGAAGGACGGCTTCAGATTTTATTATATCGATATATTATATATATATTATTATGTCGATATGCGAAGCCAGTGATTTTAAAACGATTAAAAACATTGTAACATTTTGAAACAAACAAAACATGATATAAATATCAATCATTATTAAATTTTGTCAATGTCTTTCGTAAGATAATAATATATAATAATTTAACTTCAGTTTTAATTTGAATTAAATTTATAAACCACATCTCAAAATATTTAAATAAAATATGACGATTTATTATCCGGTAAAGTCAAACTTGTCCGTTTCATTGAATGTATTATGTAAGTTGTAGAACTTATAAAATATGCGCGCACCCAAAAAGGATCACGCACATTATATTATGCAATCGTTACAGATTCAACATTTCTATGTTTTTTGGATTACTTAACTATGCGAGACAACAAATATATATTTCATTTTGTTAAGAGGCAACTTTCATTTTTCCAGTTTGAATTTCGAGATATTTTTGCATTTTGCATACCCTTTCAAGATGAGACTAATAGTTAATTCTTTTACAATATCAAGTAAACATAAAAGTGCGTTATTTTTTACGTAAATATTGCTAGAGTGAAAGGTATCAATAGAAAAGGACAAGTATACAATTATTGGTTTTCTTAAATTCCTAGGTAATAAGCTATCAGAAAATAGCTATTTCTTCTACATTCATAATACATATGTGTTGCCATTTGAAATTATCAAGCGAAAATTAAATAATTTGTTAAAGTTCTCACCTAAGAATTGTTATGTTTATACTATGAAGAATTATTATGTTTATGATAAAAACCATTGTTTGTGTCGATAAACATATGATAATAAAATTGTAAATTTTACCCCGATTTATAAGGAAAAAATTGATGTAAATTCATACTGATAAATAATATTGATAACTTTTGAAGCAGCTGTATTTGTGAAGAGAAAACTATTTATGCTATATTATATAATAATCATACTCCGGTTGTAATAAATAAAAAAACTTTTTCTTTTTTAATATTTATTTATTTATTGTTTTAATAAATTACATATATATTTAATATTAAAATATAAATGAAAATATGACAAAAGTATTCTTATTCACTGTTAAATAATTAGTTGTTCATCGAGCATATTATCGTTCTTCAGAATTTCGTTGTTTTTTTCTTTACACGTATTCAAAACAAAATTTGATCCACACAAATTACACTTTAAATTGAATTTAGAAATAAAACCCTACATTCTTTCACATATTCAATATTCGTTCCTGTGCATCTAAACATCGATTTTTGGGAGTAAATTTGATTAATTTGAGAATTAAAGAATTGGTGTATGTCAACCACTCTTTCACCATCCAATTTAGGAAGTTCACACGAGTCCACACATTCAATGCTCAGTTCGGGAACATCCTGAAAATAATTTAAAATATTATTATTGGTATTTAATTATCAGTATTTTTATGTCTAAAATATTTGTTTATTCATTAATATGACTATAACAAATTCATTTGTATCAATCAGATAGGTCTGACATGTATAATTCTTTTGATAAAATTGTTTATCTTTAAAGATATATGTATTGCCAATAGAAAATAATCTATGTGCACTACATAATATATGTATATTGAAATATGTAATTTTTATTGTTAAATCAAATAGATAATTATTATAGGAATGGTAAAAATTATCAACTTACGTTGCAATTTTTTTTCCAAGAAGTTTATAATCATTTAACGTTTTATGTTGGAACATCTCCTAGATCGTGTCAATGGATACTTTTTGACCTTAGGCATCTTGAGTCACAGGAGGCAGTAATTTCAGAACAATAATGTATATAATATATTATTGACTTTTAATGAGAACCAAATCCAACAAAAAAAATCACAGGTTCGCAAATTTCACGTTGAATCTTGTGAATGAATGAATTTCATGCGCTGTCAGATTCTAAAACGAACCGATCGGTTGACGTATGTTTAATGTTTAAATGTCAAATTATAATCTGTTTTCGTATAAAAACAACCCAAAACCATACAATTTACAAAAATAAGCAATTGGTATCGAGAATAAGTATAATATTCATTCATATTGTAGTCAAAATTTGTATTAAAATGTGTTTTATAGGCAAATTTAATTTAAATTTATCAGAGCGTAAATTTCACAACCGCCGTCGCCGTTTTGAACGGCATACTAACAGTGTGAGATATAATTAATAATATCGTATTTCATAAGATTGGAAATATATTATTTAAAAAATAATTATTGTGTTTCTGATATTAAACTTAGTTTTAAATAGTAGTTGAAGCATCAAAGAATGTGAGTAAATATAGTATATTATTTAAAAACATATGTTTTTACTAAAAACAAAGTAACATCAAAAATTTATCAAATGTACTGCAAATTGAATGATTTATAACTCTATTCATTTTTAACATTTTGCTAATTTGGTTTCCTACAGATTTGTCTCCGTAATCTTGGCTTCAAGATTATAAGAAAATATATTTCGTTTGTGCATTAATTTAACATATTAACTCAATTTCGTAGCATGAGAAAAATGCATCTATTGGTTGCGGTCTTTCTTATAATGCTTGTATCGTCTTAATTATGGCAAATAACATCAGTTTATTAGTTTTATATTAGTGTAAAGGTCCAATCTTTGTAATAGTTGAAAAAAAGTCTAATCTATTGAATAACTTCTGATATAAATGAATAATAAAAACCCACATTCACATAAAAAACGCGAAAATTTTAATTATTATTGCAAGTCGCGCCTTAAGAATCTGTAAAAATTGGCATATTTTAGCAGACGGTGGACGAAATAAGTGTACTTTGCCATGTTCTGCCGACTCTTAAATTATTGTAAAGGTCTTATCTAAGTAATAGTTTAAAAAAACTCTTATCTAATGTTATAACTTCTGATATAATAAAAACCCATATTTTTGTAAAAAATGCTAAAATATGACTTATTATTGAAAGTGACACCTTAACAAGATATGAAAAAATGTGAGGAACGCCAACACACATTCTTCAAAATGCCTCGATACTAATCTTAAATAGAAAGAAATGTCTGTACATATTAAAATTAATACATATTAAATAATTAATAAAATTCGGAAAAGTTTGAACAACTTAACTGCGCATTTGTACAACAGAATGTCCAATAATACAAATAAATAATGTAATGTCGTCATAATGGAAACAAAAATAATTATAGTAATACGGAACAGAAGATTGATGAGCTGTAACATTCGCAGAACGGCAACTGGGAAAATTACGTTATCTATAAGGGCCAAAGATAATATTTGTAATCTTTTTCTAATGTAAAAAAAAAGAGCAAGAGAAAAAAACATGCAAGCTAAGTAATGCATCGCGGTAGATTTTAAAATTGAGGATGCGCATGGTATATTTGTTATCTTTTTTTAATATACTGAAAATGTGAGTTTTGTGAAAACAAAGAATGTGAATTAACTTTATGCGCCGTGAATTGGCATAGAGACGGGTACTATCCATCTGGATAAACTTTGAACGGGTACACTGTTAACGCACCAGCCAACTGCTAATGTTTTCTCGTTAGTTTGTAATGCGTATTTTCCAGATTATTTATTATTTGACAAAAAAAATACAAATTAGGTGAAAAATAAATTGATTCATTTGAGAGTGTTCAAAAATAGCTTTGACAATATTTGATTTATAAGTGCAATTTAGTATGAAAACTTTCCAAAGAGACCACATTCTGTTCCAAAACTTCAACTTGTGGAGAATTTTGAATAAACGGATTTTTATTGTATACTGTACATATTGAGGTTTTGGAATAATATTTCATTTTTTAGTTTCTTCATTTTTTATTTAATTTTTTTTAATATTTAATTTTCCATTATGTAAGCCCTTTTGAAATTCAAATAGTTACTGTATACTGTAAATACTTCATATTAAATGATATTTGTAGGTATTGAGTGGGTCAGGCACGTGGATAGATTGGCAACCCCTATTTGATGGTGCCTCCTTGCTGGCGAGGTGTCGCTACACCCTACAATACACTTACCCGTATGCATACTTCATGGATCCTGGTCCACGCAAGGATCTTTTTGAATACCAACAGGTTCTATTTTACCTAATTTACACAATTTTTTTTATTTTTATCTGAATATCCTTATTGTCAATATGAATAAAATAATCTTAATAAGAAGGTTTCATGGAAAATATTGTTTCTTCATTATTACCAAAATTACTTTGTGGCCACATTATATAAATAATAAGATAAAACACTTTGTTTCTGAATTTTCAAATCATTTTTTAGAAACAAACCATTCTTTTGACATTAACAAAGGTTTAGAAATTTTACATACGTAATATTATAAATAACCAAATCCTTTTTTCAAATAGTTGCCTTTTATATTTGTTTTCACACTAGTTCCTAATTACCCACCTCTTATACTTTTATAGTTTTGTTTTTATCTATGATTGCATTTTAATTTTAGTATACATTGTTTCCTAAAGAAGATACCAGATAACAGAAGGTATCGAAACATATTGATTTATCAATAAATAGTGGTTTAAACAAAGTGTTTTATCTTATTGTGGTGACTTTTCAAGTATCACCTAATTCCTTAGGGGTTCTATTATCCGCTTACTGACTAATTATTTTGGGTCTCGTTCTTTGGAATATAAACTCAGTATGTCCTAGAAAAAGTCTACTGAGGTATTCTTGGAATGGAACCTTTTTGTCTCAAACACCTTTTTTGATCACAAAGGAATCCATCAGTACACATGGGAGAAGAAATTAAAGGTCGAGGATTGATTTTGTGGTAGGTGAAGAGGACGCATGGATCAAATCTAGACAGATCCGCTAAAGAAGCAGCGTAAGAAACCTGTGGCATAGCTACCCAAGGAAGGAAGAAAGGCGATGCATGGTGGGACGATGGCATAAAGGAACTTGTGAAAGAAAAGAAGAATGTGTGGCGCTATCTGTTGACTGTAAATGGGGATGAATACACGAGAGCAAAATTCCTGAACAATCCCTGTAAGAAAAAAGTTAAATCTGGTGTGAGAGAAAGGAAAGAACGGCTGAAAAGAGAGTAAGGGGTGAAAATGACAGAATTTTCAGGATAATATAAAATTCTTCTGGGCGGCTGTCAAAAAATCCTGATGTGGTGCTGAAAGCTATTAAGTCAGTAAATGGAGATATGTTAACAAATGAGGGTGAAATAAAAGATAGATGGATGAAATATTTCTAGGAAACGTATGAGAGTGTAGAGAATGCAAATGAGGAAGCACCTGAGAGGCTCTCTGGGGTAAGTATGAATGAGGAAAACAATATAAATGCAATAAGTATGTAAGAAATAAAATGTACAATAAAACATGAAGAATGGTAGGGCTGTGGGGTATGATAATGTTGCTGCAGAGTATATCAAGGCTGGTGGCCCATTAGTTATCTTGTGGCTTCATACGCTCTTCAATCAATGTTTAGAAAAGAGCCACACCCTGTTAGATTGGAGGAGGGCTGTCATTATGCCTCTTTACAAAGGCAAAGGGTCGAAAATGGAATGTAGTAACTATAGGGCTATTAATCTACTGACTTCGGTTGGTAAACTGTATGGAAGAATTTTAATAGAAAGAGCAAGAACGGTGACGAAAGAAAAACTATGGGACGTGCAAGGGGCTTTTGTGGGTGGAAAAGGATGCATGGATCAGATCTTTTCTCTACGAGTGATGACGGAAAAATTTTTGGCGAAAATCCAAAAACTTTTTTGTGCCTTCGTAGATTTACAGAAGGCATATGATAGTTATAAGAGAAAGGTTATGGAATGTACTCTCTGATTACGGGGTGAATAATAAACTTATACATGCAATCGCATCCCTATATGAAGGAAGTTATGCATGTGTAAGAATCAATGGAACATTCACACCATGGTTTGACATTACAGAGGGTGTCAAGCAGGGTTGTGTAATGTCTCCATGGCTGTTCAACTTGTATATGGATAATTGTGTAAAAGAACTGGAATGTAGGAGCAAAAATGGGTGGTTTGATTATATGCTATTTATTGTATGCCGATGATGTAGTACTAATGGCGAATAATGAACAAGAACTACAGAGTCTAGTGAGTAGAATGTTCGATGTATGCAAGGAAAGTGACCTCATGATGAATGTTAAGTCGAAAGTGATGGTATTCGAGAAGAAAGAAAGCAAGACACCTTGCAAAATACTTGTAGGTAATGAATGTTCGGAATAAGTAGATGAGTTTGTGTATTTGGAAAGTATGTTTGATAGAAACGGAAAGGCTGAGAATGATATCGAAAGGGGGTGACTGCAGGGAATAAAGTGAATGGCGTTTTGAATGGAATTATATCTAACAGGAATTTGTCAACCGAGGCAAGACTAGCGGTGCACAATGAAGTCCTGGTACTGACACTGATGTATGGAAGTGCTCATCCCCACCACTCATCTACTCACTCTCCTAACACACCCACACACACATGTACAAAATGACAGTTCTCACACTTATCATTTAGAAAATATTATTAACCATTCTGAAACATTATGGAATATCACAGTGACCCCAAACCCTAATAACCCGGCCATCTAATTGCGTGTCTCAGTACAGTAGATGGAGCATTTATAATAATATTAAATCATTTTACTTATATTTATAGGCACAATTGGAGGCTGAAATTGAAAATTTATCTTGGAAAATTGAGCGTGCTGAAACAATTGATAAAGGTGATCTTCAAAACCAAATGGATATTGCTGAAAAAAGAAGAACAACCTTACTGAAAGATTTCCTCGAATGGTAAAGTGCTGGACAAATTCCAAATGGCAGTTTTCTTTATCAGTGAATATTATAAATATTGTGTTATGTAGGCTCAGCATTATCCCTTCTGGCATGATAATGACACTTTTTCTACTTTATATTGGTTTAATTAAACATGATATGTTTACCGTACTGTGATTAAAACTTAATGTATAAAAAGAACTTGTCAACTACGGCCCCCTATTGTTTTCTTCCTGTTTACCTCTTTAAGCGTGCATCAGAAAATTCAAATGAGCGTATATCCCATGTAATGCTTAGAAGAATAAAAGCAATTTTTGCTTGCCATTCTAATGGTTAGTTTTATTATTTTTCATTTCATAATGAATCAAGTGCAAATATGTGTTATTTTAGAGTTTGCTCTCCTTCCCTAACTTATACTAATTATGAGGAATTATTGATTGCAAAAGTTGAAATTTAATAATGAAAATATTGTAATTATAATACCTATTAATAGAACACTGCATGTCATCTTCTGTTGGAATAAATGCATTATCAATAATGTTTAATAAATTCTTGACTATACACATTTGTTGTCCCTGCCTATATGTATATTTATTAAGGTTATATTTTGAAACTTTGCTAGATCCTCACGTTTTATAAATTTTTAGAATGGGGAACTTTTGACAGTGAATATTAGGCATCTTCTACGAGTACCCACCAGCTATACAATATACATTATAAAATTAATTAATAACACTTTTGTCCCACAGAACTAACTGCCAGGGATGATATTTCCTATCAGGATAATGTAAAAGAATTTATTGACCCTTCCCATATCGGGACAAAATAAAATAAGATGAGAACACATCAATCTGGTGCGGTGAACTCAGTTTTCTGTTAATGAATTTAATCCTGAATAAAGTTTATGCTCTGCAAATGAATCTTATAATAAATAAATAATTACTAAGCCGTACGATACAATTGTTGCAACAGTGACAAATCAAAAATTATTTTTGACTTAATAAAACCGTGCGATTTGTCACAATGCTATGATCGATCTGTCAATGATGCAACTGTAGTTGTAGTAATGTTACCACGTCACACTGTAGTTTTGGCTATCAGGTTATGCACTAACAAACCCTTTTGGTTTTTCACTAGCAATTAAAATTATCTGATTTAAAAAAATTGTGTATGTATTTGCTACCATATTTCAAAACCGCTGTATAACACAGATCATCTTTAATCTTTTCACTAAGCAAAATTAAATAACTTTTAATTTTATTCTGTTTTTAGCATTTCCTGTATTATTTCACATTCTTAATAATGCAAATAAAATATAATCTTAACAATTTTTTTACAAGAAAACTACATTACGCAGATTTATCTGCTGCATCATACAAAATATTGACGACTAAATTCTAACAATGTAACAGAATAGACACTATGTCTAGATATGACTAAAAGCTTCCTGTGTATTATTACTTATCCTGTTAGAAGCCTCAACAATAAACAAGCGTGCCTGAGGGTATGTACGATTGTAAATGAGGTGTGATTTGTTTATCGAGAGCAGAAGAATGTCTCTCTGCCTAAATATTCTAAAATATTTTTTATAATTGCATAAAATATGGGAAAACTGACATTACCGCAGTGATACTTAACGATTATATAATAATGGGGTTATGCTGTAGATCACTCGAGAGAAACCTATATGCAAATATAGTCAGAAAGATTCAACAAAGCAGCTTAGCTTTAAATATAGGCAATATTTTCAATTTAAATCTGATCTTACAAATAAAAATTTATTTGTTCCCAATCCTGAAAAAAAAAACCATTTAATATACATATTATCACAACACTGAAGTTTTTTCCTTGTGTGTATTACATATATAGATCTACAGTGGTTTATAATTTACAGATTCTGTGGTGTTCATAGTGTTTTTAAACAGGCAAAGAATTGTTGTAAAAAATGCATAAACCTAAAATTGGATGATTTTTTTGATTAGCTTAAAAACATCACAATATGAGTGCACTTTATATTCAGTGATTTATTTCAGTAACGGGTTCCTTCGTTAGAGAAGACACTCAGTGAGCCATTGTGATGGTTGAGGGGTACTAAGCTTTGCTGAAAAATGTGAAAAAACAAATCCAAACTATCTAGCTATCAAATTATATAATAAAAAAATATTCAAAATTAATTTATTTGTGTAGTTATATATTTTTACTGATAGAATTAGTCAATTTACAAATGCCGTGGAAATGTGTTCATCAGAAATCATTTGACAAATGCACAAATTTAGTCTCCGATGTACTAACCCAGCAACTAGATATCTGCCGGTCAGATACATTTTTCATTTGATAAATCTGAGGATGCCACGTTTTTTTGATATATGAATTTATCTATAAAATACATCATATATATTCTTATGTATTAAATAAGTAAATAATCTTAAAACACTATATAATTATTCTTTTTATAATTCGTTAACCCGCACGCGATTATTTGGATTTAGTCGAGTCGTAGTTGTTTTAAAAATTGTATGTAAATAAATATTATAAGGAAAGTTAGTTTCATAAGTGCAGATGGATATTAAAAATAGTTTCTGCATCAGGTGAGAAGTGAGAATGTATAGTGACTTGTGCATGTATTCATTAGATTGAGTTTTGTGAAGTATCGTATTGTCTAGCTATTATGAATTTTATGTCGTTACCTCTTAAATAATGTTTATAACAACAATGAACAATGTACATTGATCAATAATTATAACAAAGAACTTTATTATTTCAATTATAATTTGCCTAAAAAATTTTATGCACATTGTTGACTTTTAGTTTTACATGCATATTACATGTGCATATAGGTGACCTCCAACAGATCATGTTAAACTTCTCCTCTTCACAATTTGATGTAATGGATTACTTTAATGCACGCTTGCTCGGTCATTATGTATCAAATTATTAAATCTCTCATTTTACGGGGATTGAATTCCACCACCATTCTTTTTGCTATTAAAGACCTCATGAAATACGCACCTATCTGTTATACAGAGATCAGCATGGTTGATGATGTTTTTTGTTAGACTAATTCCTCGGTAACAGTGAGACCAAATACTTGGAAGTCAAGTGAAATTAGAAATAAACGATTACCGCATATCTCGATAAGATTTATGTCCGGAACTGAACCTATTTTAATGTTTTAAAAATCTACGTCTATTTTCCTATTAATTTAATTTTTTTTAATAGCAACCTAGTGTCAATAGACACTACCGAAATGCTCAGTCTCTGATAGCAGAGATCCAATAATTTAAGAGTAAAGTTGCCATCCCAATAAGGTATGTGCGTTTTACAGAACCTACAGATACTTTTCATTGTCTTCAAACTTTATATATATATATATATATAGTATATAGAGGAAAGATGCATCCAGCATTCTGTAGCTCCATCACATTATAATTTTCTATCTTTTGTGTTTGCTTCATATTTCAACTTGATTATAATTAATAATAATAATAGTGAAAGTCAAGTAAAAAATCTTATTTATGTTAGATTTCACTAAGATTGTATTCTCATATTTGAACTATAAAAGTACAATCCTCTATCTAAGATTTCAATTTAGTTTTCAAGACAATGACAGGAAATCAGACATAAACACAACATTAAAATATTTTCGACAATTAATGCTTTATCATTAAAATAACAATTTTTCGCTGTTTATCGTTTCTTTAAAATGGTCATATTTCATACATATGAAAGATACGTTGCGGCTGTTGGGACCTGAATATGTTGCTACGCTCATTGTAATAAGTGAGTAACAAAATCTTATCTCACTCAAACATGAGTTTCCACTATCCGTTAAGAAGAAAACATGCTGTTGATATTGTCTCAAGAAATATTTGACAAAAGATAATTATCTGAGATTAAATTGCATCAATATCGACAATGTTGTAAAATAGGAAAATGTGTATGTGATTAATACAATGTATTGATATTTTTAGAAAAAAGAGAAATTAGTTTTGCTTAATTGACTGGACATACCTTGATTTAGTTTATGTTTAAGGCAGGCTCAGATGAAAAAGTCACAACCTTTCTAATTCAAGCACAATCCCGGGTCCACACTTTTCAGCTTTATGAATAATTATGCGACACTGTATGTCGAATGGAAGATACTGTATTTTCAATCACGTGGCAGAATTGTTCTATTATTATAGCTTAATCTAAAATTGTATAAAGGAGAATACGTTTCCTAATAAACATGATAAAAATTTATATTGTCTTTTATTTTAAAAATACTGTTTACCTATGGCAATAATGCAACAGTCAAAAAACAAATGATGATGAAAGATTGTGTATGATACAAAGTTCAATTTTTTTTTTTGTTTCTGTGCAGCTTTCTAATTTTATTTGTATTTAAACGCGTTCATTGACATGTGAAATATGTATCTTTTTTAGAATATGATGTATGAATGTAACTTCTTTTCATATTCTCGCATTCATAGTTTATTTTAGTAGGTCCCTTCAAAAACGATAAATAGAGGCTTCACTGTATATATAAAAACCTGCTGTTGCTAAACTCTGTGGGCTGCTATATTGTGGCCATGGCCATTATCTCTGAGATTGATAAAAAAATCACAAAATTGTATTTATAATACTCAACCTCACTGAGGTATATGCCTATGTTGAGACAAACATTTTACACTACTTGTATGTAAATGCTACATTATAAATTAAAAATAAACAAATTATATAAAAATATTACTTTACAGCAATGAAAAATTTAAAAATATAATCGGTATTCTAACCTGTAATGTTGATTCTGAATTGTATCCTGTTTATTTGTACCAGAATATATTTCTAGCAAGAAGGCATCCTCGAATGAGCTTCGTATATGTCAATTTGGGTATGAAAGTTTTAGAGTAAAAATGTGTGGCGTATTAGCCTTTCTACATACCTTATAGATTGATACATAAATATTTTAATAAGGGGAATTTATAAAAGAAGTTAGCTCTAAATCAGTTTTTATTAAAGTGACACCCCGCACTCGTAAATAATTTTCTCTGCGATTCATTTTCCAGGTATCACACCATTATGATAACTATGGTTATGAAAGGGAACACAGGTGAACTATACGATACACAGATAACACACAAATTCAGTTTTTTTTTAACCCTACGTATGTACAAATGGGCAGGTGTACATCCTTAGTGTTAACTTAACTCTAATTTAATTCTACCTTAATCTGTTCTGTTGGGGCCCTCTTTCAAAGACCTGGCCTTTGGTCGGCGAAGTGGCGTCGTTAGCTTCCGACTGGACAGCTGACTTCTGAGACCGCTGCTGGGCCCTCCTCGGAGAACTATCTTGACAAACTCTTCTTCACTTTCGAGACAAGCCCCTTCGGATTCTGAGATCGACTTGGTGCTCTCCTAATGTCTGTGGCGGACTGCTCTATCCTCCGAATTCTCAAATCCTGTCGTAGACTGTGGCTGTTTATCCTCCGGACTCGCTCAAATCCTGTAGCAGACTATGTAGGTTGTGGCTGTCTATCCTCTGAACTTCGTACTGGGTCGTTTCCGGCGGACTATCCTCGAGGAACCTTGTTGGACTGTGTTTACGAACCGCGTCAATTTCTGGAGCGAACTGTCGCCCACTATCTGAAGCGAATTGTCGAATTTTCTTGAGTTCAATGACGGACTGCGATACGAGGCTAACTAATAGGCTCTTCTTGGAGGACCATCCTTATGGTCTCTTCCTAATTCTGAGACCAACTGTGTGAAATTCTTAAGCGAACTATCGTCCGATCCATTTTAAATGCTTGTGGCGAAAGCGTTTTTTCGCCCGCTTGATGGTTCGTCCCTTCAAAGACTGGCAACGTCCCATAGGTCTGTAATGATCAGAATTCATATCCACCGCCATCTCAGTCGGCATCGACGCTAGCGACAGCGCTGCCGGCTGCTGCTACAAGCTGGCTCAATCATTCATCGCCAAGCAGTCTCTCCAGTTTCATCATTTCACAACGGCGGTCTTGCTCGGCGCGCGTGGGCCGGCAAGACCGCCGACTGGCTTCACTTCGAAATCCACGCACACCTTCTACATCTTCACTCATCCATTATACTCATTCTCATCTATCTTCATTGTTATATCTATCACAATAAACACGTAAACAACATTTATTTCATTTAATCACCGTCCTAACCCCCAAAGGTCCATTCTTCGACCGCGGCGTCACGCCATTGTCTTAAGCCTAAATTCATTCAGGGCTGTTCTCGGACGAACAGGATTTTTTTTATTATTTTCGTGGTGGTCGCTCACACGTGCCTCGGCCAGATTTGACAAAAGAGACATATTCCTTCGCCTTTGTTTCACCAGCGAATTTCATTCCGACGTCTTTGTTCTCTAGAAGTGCCTTTTTCGGGAGCCGTTAATCTCGGATGCATTTTGTCATTGTTCGGCGTTATTACTGTATATTCGATCTAAATGGACGCGGTAACAATTATACACGTCACTCTAACGTGATATATCACTTAGTGTGGGTGGCCAATTATTAATTCACCCTTAGACAAGAGAAACTAAGCTCCTGGTATGTCAAAAAAAATCGACCCGTCTTGTTCGGAATGTGCTGTGGAACCTCGCTTACCTGGACACCGCGGTCGCAGAATACGTCTTTGTGATCAATTATTCCCATCAAATCTGGCGCGCCCGCGCCATTCATCGACAACAACAATTTCTTTATTTTTCACATTAAGTTTATTCACAGCAAGTAATATAACTCTGACCATAGATACGAGTGTGACTGCCATAGATAAGGTGACTGCCAACATTGTGTACTAGCAACTAGCAAGACCAAGTATAACTGTCAAATTGTTATCGAATGTTTTTGTTCGAATTTGGTGCGGTCTGTTACCGGCATCATGCCTCGCCCAAGATATGCTTTACTCTCTCTTATTTATTTATTAACTTGTGCTAATGTACAAGCCGATTTCAAAGACAGTTTTTCAGAAGAATTACTCATTAAACCTCTGCCAAATAACCATGTTTATACGTATTTTCAGTTTATGACAACATGGTCCTCTGACGTTTTGTGTAAGAATAACGATTAATTCTAAAATAAATGTTATTATATTTATTGTTATATAACATTGTTTAAATCACTACCAATTTATTATTTTTAGTTCAACACTGCCATCTTTTTCCACGATCTCTTGGTGAAATAATTAACAGATATCAAATAGAAGAACTGCACTTGAGTCTCACTGAAGGATTGTGGCGTCATATAAATTGGGGATATCCTGTGGTGGATGCTCCTCCAGGTGCTGAAATGTATGCGTGGTTCTCAAAAGACTCTAAAGATGTTGATTTTCAGTGGAAAGAATTGTCAGAAACATTATCAGGCCTTTTCTGTTCTTCACTTAATTTTATTGATTCCTCGAATTCGCTAAAGCCCGAATTGTCATTTCGGCCTTCAGGAGTATCTAGAAATGGGCAGACAAATAGTTCATACATAAGGTATGCAACTTTACCCAGAGAAATTGTTTGTACTGAAAATTTAACCCCGTGGAAAAAACTTCTGCCTTGTGATTCCAAGAGAGGACTTTCTACACTTCTGAATTCTGGACGACTACATAATACAAACTATCATTCCCTTGGAATTCATTTTCGTTCGGTTTGTGGTGACGAAAAATGTAATTCGAAAGTCTATGAACTGAAGCAGACTATGTCTTTAGTATATGATCCGGAAATCGTCGGCTCACGAGATTGGTCTGTACAGAAACTTTTCGGTCAAGGATTATCCAGTCCTTGTCCATTAGCTTCCTCTAGCCTCGTACTTGTGGATATAACATCGAATTCATCAAATCCATTTGTATTAACACCAATGTACGACAACCTGCAGAGTATGACCAGAGGAGGGTCTGTTATCAGTTTAGCCGTATATGATCTGAGTAAAATTAAATCCATGTTTAATATTGCAGCCATTCACACGTCTCCAAATAAAGCTTTGGTTCATATTCCTCCACCGTTACACATCAGTAGATACATCGCTGGATATGGGCAAGAGAGAGGTGCTTTAATATCATATGTGTATAATAATCATTGGCAATCCATTGATATTGTATTTATGGAAAACATTCCGTGGTTCCTTCC
Source organism: Eubasilissa splendida (assembly GCA_031772225.1). Taxonomy (NCBI): domain Eukaryota; kingdom Metazoa; phylum Arthropoda; class Insecta; order Trichoptera; family Phryganeidae; genus Eubasilissa; species Eubasilissa splendida. The sequence goes on along the minus strand of CM062848.1, from coordinate 17,233,216 downwards.
AGTTTACTTGAAAACTTTGAATATTTTGAGTAATGGTGAAACTTTGCTACCCAAATCAAAACATTACATTCCTGGGAAAGGAAAGGGCAGGCCGTATTATTTGGAATTTACAATACGCTTACCGCCCAAAAGTACCACAAAAATTTCTATTGATTTTGACTACGTGTTTTTAAAGTGGCAAGAATATCCACCAGATGCCAATCACGGATTCTATGTTGGGTCGGCTGTTGTTACAGCTATGTTACCAGTTGCTAAAAATTTCACCACTTCAATTTATTATCGAGGTTCCATTTTGACATCACTAAATGAATCCAGATCAGGTAAAAGATGTATAATTGCTAATGGCAATTTTTTCTTGTTTTTTTTTTTTACATTTCCAATTAATATCTACAACTTAAAATGTGAGTTATTGGTGAGCCTAATAAATTACTGCATACAAACATTGACAGAATATTAATTCAAACAGAGTCCCCATATCCATAAGATGGCGTATTACCACTTATATTTGTCATTGTTAACATTATAACTGTTTAAACATACCTAGTTGTAATTAGAAATCAGAAGTCAGTTGCAATTAGAAATTATTAAGATCATTTGTCTTTGAAATATGTAACTTTTTCTGTTTGTCCACATTTTTATTACTTTTTGATTCACAGCATAATATACTGTATACCTACATACCTTGCATAGAAAAAACAATGCTACTACTATTACTTATTTATATCTTTTAATTTTCAGGTTATATGGTCCAACTGCACACAGAGAGCATGATAATAACACTTCCGACTCCAGATTTTAGTATGCCTTACAATGTTATTTGTTTGGCATGCACTGTCGTGGCTTTGGCCTTTGGTCCATTGCACAACATCACCACAAAGTCATTAAAGCTTATATTGATAGAACCCGGGAGTAACAAAAACATGTTGCAAAATATCAAAGACAAAATTTTTAAACGAAAAGTGTCCAAGAAAAGTGAAACCGAGAATATATGTGATGATGTAGCTAAATAGTTTTTTGTTTTTATTTATACTAAGTTTTAATAAATCTTTATTATGAAAAAATATATTAATTTTGTCTCATTTAGATTAGTTTAATAATAGTTAGTTTATAATATAACTGCCTCTGTGCGACTATTGAATTTGGGTCTGGATGAGATTTTTGTCTAATGACTAAACAGGGTACCAAGACCTAGTCAATAATATTTTATGGGTAGATACTTGACTATATTACGAGTCGAAAATGTTCAAGGAATATGTTCAAATTCTGCACTGTTATGGAAAATATTATTGTGTGAAATTTTTACAAAATCGTGTTAAGCTTGAAGTCTATGTACTTCGAAATAAATATTTGCGAAATTGTTCAATTATTAATCTATGGCTTCAGGCTCTAAATCATCTAACAAAAAATAGTCTAGCTGTTCGAAATTCGATGACCTTTAATCAAAATAATCGCATTATTGCGATTTTTTTTAAATGCTTATATCTCTGACATGGTGAGATTAGGCACATATTCCTTGAACATTTTCAACTCATAATTCAATCAGGTATCCACCCATAAAGTATTGTGGACTAGGTCTGTTACACCCTGTATATGTGTCAAACTGTTGACTACAATTAAATGACAATACTCAGTGTTATTTAATATGATACTAATACTTATAATACTCAGTGCAATACAATATGATTTATTGTGCCTCAGAATACTTGATATTTATAAATTACATAAGTTAGTTATAAATGTGATATTAACATAAGTTAGCTGGCCCAACGTCTTCCTGTTAGGTCTGCGTGTGGTCAGTCTAAAATTTCTTCTATACTACGAGTCGGTTCATTCCTATTAAGGGTAATGATGAGACACGGGCAGAGAGGCACACTTCATGAAGACAAGATGGAATGAAAAGGCTAGTAGTAGAGGGAGTACCATTTATCCGATAACTGAACACTATAGAACTATGCTGTGTGATATCTTATCCATGTTCCCTTTCCTGTCCTCATTTTTAATACATAATGTTCTTGATTTTATTTTTATGTACATTAAATTAAATAAAAACATGACATTTGATTGAAATTTTTCAATTAAATTAAACTAAGAATTTAAGTTAAAAAGTTATTTTTCAGCTTAAATTTCAAAATATAGCCATATTCTGTCTCGGCAATATAATAGTTCATTTTAATACTATAAACTTTATATTTTTTTGTACTTAAAATTTTTTGGTTAATGCTTGTACTATTGGCAACTCAATGATGCGTTGATAATAATAATAATAATAAAGGATTATTATTATTAACAGATGCCTCTCACTCTTCACTTTAATATATTCTGGTATATATTAATGTGTAAGTATGTATTCTTTTTTCATATCTTAATACATGCGGGGTTAATAATCGTAAGCAACGGTTCGATTTTCGAGTAATTCCTCGCTCATATTGAGCCGTGAGGGATCCGGTTCATTCGCGAATGACGTACCACTACGTATAACAGAAAGTAGTATGTGTGTGCTAGCTCTAAATCGCTTCCAACGGAATCGGATCGGATTGCAGCGTGAATGGGCCACTTTAGAATTTTACGACAGTACTCTATTGCCTCTGATATTTTTCTGCTGTCAATATGTCAAAGTAACCTGTGATTATTTGTGTCAAAATTTTAACTTTTAACCTATATTCGTTAAATCAATATCAATACATTTTTATAGAAATGAATGGGGATGAGAATTTTTTTTTTGAGTCCGATCACTTGGCATTGCGTGGAAATACTGACTATAAATGCATGTTAAGAGCTATTTTGATTCTAGAAACACAAAAAATGATGTTGATTCAGGTATTTAAAAAAATATTATTACAATTAAAATCATGTTTATTATTCCTGTAACACATATTCTAATCTGTGATATAGCGATAACTAATTATTAACGTTTGTGACACTCATGTTTCGAAAAAAATGAGATTGTGATTATTTTGTACAGTCCAAATGCTTATTTTGTATACCTATGCACTATGAAAAATTATTATGTTACCCGAGTTTTTTGTTTAATATTCACATTTATTATTAACCTCTAATGGACTATGGCTATACAGTGTAGGGTGAAAAAAAACTTACCTCAAAAATTTGTTTGGCTGTACATGGTACGCCAGCAAATTTTATTCCTGAATATATACATTTAGCCATAACTCGGTCATTACACTGCCATCTAAATGACACATTAGATAACTTTTTGAAATAAAATAGTCACAGCATAGCAAAACTCACTTCTCTGTGTGTATTTTACTCACTCGCTTAGAATTTGATGAGTAATTTTAAATTTAACTCTCACAGAAAGTTATATAAATTCTCGAAAAGGACTTTAAGTAAGAACATATTTTAATTTTACAATATGGAAAATGTCTGAAATTAACCATTTATTTAACAGCAACCCTCGTAGTTCAGTGGGTAAGGTACTGGCTTCTCATACTGGGAATTCCGGATTCGATTCCTGATGAGGTCACAATACATCTACGTAATTTTTCTTAAGCCTAGGTGTTTTTGTGTTGTGTTTCGCTACAGTAATTGAAATGTTAAAAAAATCATATTTAAAGCAAACACATTGTGATTCATTTTTGATAATCAATAGTTTATTAAGTTTGTTTTATAAACCACTGTTATTTATATTCAACCGGTTTCAGAAAAATATATTTCACCATCGTAACAATTTAAGTTAGGTACTAGATTTATTTTTTATATTATTTTATTAATGTTTTTTTTTAAATTAAATTTGAGAACATAAGAACATTTCAACACATTATTTTAGTTAGTTTTTTCAATTGTTGAAAGGAAAAACTATCCACCACAGCCAGCAACATATTAATCCATCGCAACCAGGGCTTCAACCATTATTTTTTTCGTTTTGGTTTAATTAAAAAAATATGTATCAGTTCGGTTTCGGAAAAAAGTTTTTTTTTTTGTTTTCGTTTCAGCTCCCAGTGATTAATTTTTAAATGTTTTTATTTGTATTCAAAATTTATTTTCTACCACAATTTAGAACATTTAATTCCTTCTTTTGTAATAGACATACTACATGTATTGATACAATGATATAATATAAATAATAATATTTAATTAAAGGTATAATAATATGATAATAATAAAATTTATTAAACTAAACAAATTTGTATATTCACTGTGGATAGTTTTCTGGGTGTTCTGCCGTGTATATCTGACCTTTCTAGCCGATGTTTATACAACAATCATACATCACATCAGCCTTGATGATGGACCCTGCAATGGGATCCGAAACGTCAGCCAGAAATGTCAGATATTCATGGTAGATTAGCCCAGAAAATTATACACGGAAGATTCTGAATGGCTGTGAAAACCTTAGAACATTTGTATATTCACGGTTGAAGTATGCATAATACAGTTGCGACTACGACAACTGAAGTGGAGAGTAAGATTGTGTTAACTGTCATCTTTGAACATGTACCAAACTGAAATAAACCAATTTTTTTTCCGGTTCAGCTCCGGTTTTCGTTCTGACAAAAATAATGTTTTTTTCTGGTTTTCGGTTCAGTTCCGGTTCAAAGCCCTTGCCGCAACGTTTATTTGTCTGCTTTGAACAGCGACACCTACTGGAGACTTAAATCAGCGACATCTATTGCACAGTGTGAAAAGATTACAAATGAATATTAATATTCATTATTATTTTTTGCTAATCTGTACTGCCGCCTAGCGGATTTCCTTACCAAAACTGGCAATAACATGAATAATGTATGCATATGTTAACGTGATTATAATATAGATATAAAGGCGGTCTGTGGTAAGGAATAAGATTAAGCATGAATGGTGTAGTCTACTGCATGATTATTTCAGATTGTTAATTTTTTAATTTTCCTGGAATCATATTATAACATAAATAAAAAATATGGTATTCTAATATTATTAGAAATGCCGAATAACAGTTTTTCCATAAAGTATCTTGAGTTTGAATTGCTACCCTGCAACCGAATAAACATTGTATTTTTTACAAGAATCAAGGCTCCGTGTTGCATTAGCCAATAATAGACAATCCTTCTACCCAAATCAGTCAATTTTTTTAAAATTATAAATGCTATTGAGGTACAAGCATTATAACTTAACAAAATGTTAAATATTCATGATGCAATATATTTTTCCGACATATAAGTAAGTGTGCTGTATTAGTTAATGTTGTATTTATTATAAATTATTGTTTTAGGATATTGAAACATTAGCAGCGTCACAGAAGGCTGCACTGGAAAACCCAGAGGAATTTGTGAATGATTTGAAGAATGGAAAAATTGAATTTCCTTATACTAATTACACCATACCAGAGGTATGTTTTAATAAAACTACGCTGTGAGAGGTTGTGTTGTGGTCAAGACGTGGTCTAGTTAAGATGCTATGCGGAAAAATAATAATTGGGAGAACCAGCCATTTAGGTAACGGGAGAAAAATATCTGCTCAGATCTGATCAGGAAATCAGCAAATCATCATCATCAATCATTTGAATGGTGGTGTACCACCAGGTGACACAAAAGTATACTTGGTTCAAGACAAATGTAGGACCAATGTGTGAACGACATGCACATGCATGAAACCACATGCGCATTTTGTATTAATTAAGGCTTCTAATTTTCTTATTGCTGTATTTTCCATAATTTTTCAGCTCCCAGTTATTCCTTGGTCTAAATATGGATTAGACGATAATCAAGTCCTAGAATGGAAAAGAACTTTTGTAGAATCTGATCAAGAAAAGTCCAACAATATATTGATACGAGGAAGAGCTTTTGATCAAAGTAAACCCGAAACATTCAATCAAGTAAGACTATGTTACAACTAAACCCTAATTTTTGTTGATTAGGTGTTAAAATGAAATCCCATAATTGATATTTGTATATGTGTAGTCAACTAAAGTATAACTGTTTTAGTATACTAATTATTAAAATGTTTACCCAAAAAGTTATTGCTTCAAATGTAACAATGTACAAAATTTGTATAAACTTATGTCTAATGAAAGTAATCTAGGTTTGATATTAAATATCAAATCCCCTAGTTTAATTAAATTATACTGTAAGATAATCAATAATAATGAATTAAAACTGGTTGTTGGGCAGTCTCTATTTATCACAACCCATAATAGTAGGGTTGCGCCCTATGCTTAGGAATTTCATAGTTGCAAGACTATTTGCTAGTGATGAGAAAAAATGGTATTATTGACTCACTGGTGTGATTGATATTTGATAATATCAGTGATTGAAAACTGTGACTGTGATCACAATACGCATGCGCCGCACGATATCACAATACACGAAATAAATAAATAAAATAGAAACATAATTTTTAGCGTTTTTACTTATATTATTCAAACTTTATTTGCATTAAAAACATATTCTAACATATACATATAAATAATATATATCTAATTTAATATCATCACAAAGAAAATAAAAACCCTTAAAAAATGTGAGTTTATTTTTCGGGTTAAATTCTCAGCATTTCAGGTCAAATGCGTAAAACGTTTTGGCAGAATCACGAATTATAACTTCATTCCTTCATGAATATTTTCATTTCATATGCACATGCGCCGAATCACGGTTCACAATCAAATATAAATAAAATAAAAAAATCAAATTATTCCCAGATATTCAATCACTGATAGTGAGTGTGACTCAAAGATATCAGTGATTGACTCACGGTTCGTGATTTTGAGCTCATCACTACTATTTTCACTTTTCTTCACTGTTTCACCATCAACAATAGCCATTCTATATAACATTAGCATATATTTTTTTTACTTTGTAACCATAATAATGTGCAGATACGATACAGTACCATATTAATATTATTACAAATGTATTGAAATTAAACATTTATTAAATTATGTATTAGTTGTGGACCTGCGAAGAACAAAGAAGATTAGAAGAATTGTTAAAAGAATATCCCGAGGAAGAGGTAGAAATGCGCCGGTGGGTGAAGATTGCCAACGCATTAGGAAATCGAACTCCAAAACAAGTCATGAGTCGGGTCCAAAAGTATTTTATTAAGTTGCAACAAGCTGGTTTACCAGTGCCAGGACGGGTCAGAAAACCATTCACTGCAAAGGTAATTTGAAATATTGTGCATTTTTAATACAGTTACATATATATATTGAAAAAATATATGTATTAGCGTAACATCGCATCACATTTTAATATAATACCTAAAAAAATACAAACACTATTTGGAACATAATATGTATATACAATGTTAAGGTCATTTTAATCTTTAGATGTTTAAGATTATTAGTTCTAGTTTCATTGCTACATATTCAAAAATTATAAATAAGAATATATTTTTATATTGAAACTATAAAATAAAAAAATTTTCACATTTAAATATGAAAATGTTGACTAATATTGATGAAATTTCTGGCTGATGAAAATTTGGCTCCGTGGGTTTTGTGTTGTACTATTACATATTATTATTGTTATTATATAATATTTTTATGCATTTGTTTTAACTTTCTCATAAATTATGTGTTGTTAAAGGTTGGCTACAGTCATCGCCATCATCGCAACACAAAATATTTCCATAAACGATCAACATTTTTCCCAGCCCAGGATGTTCCTGTTTTAATGGATGATAATCTTCAGGTTTGTTCTTCTGGTTCAATTAATTGTTTCCGTGTATAATGGTGTGTTTACACAGAATGAGATTTTTGTTTCGAGACAATCTCTGGGATAAGAATTATGCTCCCACGAGATTGTTTAGAGACTACTCTCAGTTTTCATAGTTCACCATGTTTCAGATATTTCATAAAAAAGTTGAATCATTTCATAAAAACATGTTTGAACGAGATTTGAACTTACAATTACTTGTACAATTGTACGAACCACATTATTCTAAGTGAGATCGCAATACTATACATTATGTGGATGGCAGGGCAGTTTTACATAAAACATGCCCAGTATAAAAAGACATTTCTGAAAATTAAAAATGCATATCTATGTCCTTAGATAGTCAACTGGTTTAAACATTAGAACATTGATTACCATTCTGTGGAATACATAATGTATAGAAATATATTACTTGGTACAGGTGAGTTATTTGAAAGAAGTACTTCATGTATAAGAATTAATGGAGCATTCCACACCATAGGTTGATATTATAAAAGATGTCCAACAGGGTTGCGTAATGTCACCATGCTCGTTCTATTTACGCATGGATAATTGTGTGAGAGAACTGAAATGTATAAATGTGGGAGTGAAAAGGATGCATGATGATGGATGATTTATGTTTATTGTGTGCAGAAAGTGTGTTAATAGTAAATAATGAAAGAGATCTTATCATTAATGTTAGCATGTTGAGAAAGAGGAAAGTAATGTGAAATAATGATGGGAATATTTGTAGGTAATGAATGTTTGGAACAAGTAGATGAGTTTGTGTATTTGGAAAGTATGTTTGATAGAAACGGAAAGGTTGAGAATGATATCGAAAGGAGGGTGACTGCAGGAAATAAAGTGAACGGCGCTTTGAATGGAATTATATCTAACAGTAATTTGTCAACCGAGGCAAGACTAGCGGTGCACAATAGAGTCCTGGTACCGACACTGATGTACGGAAGTGAGGCCTGGAGCTGGCAGAAGAGGAACGAAAATAACCTGAATGCAGTGAAAATGAGATCACTTAGGCGTATATGTAGCAAATCTATTTATGACAGATAAAGAATGAAGAAATAAGGAATGAATGTAAAGCTGATGTTAGTATAGTGAGTAAGATTAAGAAAGGATCACTAAGGTGGTTTGGTCATATGGAACGGATGAATGAGGAGAGAATGGTAAGAAAGATATATGACGCAATGTTGATGGCACCAGAAATAGAGGACGTTCGTGGAAAACTTGGCACGACCAGGTAAACCATATAATGGAGGATGGTTCTGTTGGAAGCTTCAACAATCGGCGAGCTTGTATGAGAAGATGTATGTGTGGCGCTCTATCCTCTCTGCCTACCCCTACGGGAAAACGGCGTAATGGTAAGTAAGTAGTTATATGAGGGTGACCACAGGGAATGAAGTGTTGAATGCAGTAATTGATAATAGAAATTTGTCAGCAGGAGCAATATTAGTGGTGCATAATAGAATCCTGGTACCAACACTAATGTATGGAAGAGGAGCTTGGAGCTAGTAAAAGTGGAAACTAGATGAGTATAGTGGAAATAAAGTCACTTATGATAGAATAAATAATTAACAAATTAAGAGTGAATTTAAAGTTGGTCTTAGCAATGGGTTACTTAAGGTGTCTGATCATGTGGAACAAATGAATAAGGAGAACGGTAAGAAAATCTACGTTGCTAGTGTAATGGCATTGGAAAAAAAGGACATCTTCGATCCTGGCACGATCAGGTAAACCGAGGATGGTTCCGTTAGAAGTCTTAACAACCAATAAGCACATTGTTAAATAATTAGCAATACCACGTATCTTAATTTTTTACAAATTGAGATTAATATACCGTTTAGTTTGTATTTTTCGCGCTAATTTGATAAAAAAAACAAAATTCAGCACTTGCGTCAATTTCAAGTAAGTATAAAAAATGACAATAAAACAAGAACAGAATAATACAAGGTTTTTTAGTTCTCCTGAAAAGTTTAAAAAAATTTGAGATACGCAGTGTTGCTAATTACTCGACGATATATGAGAAGATGAATACGGATGAGGCGAGAATTGTGCATCAGGATAGAAAAGTATGTCATTTTATCCTCTCCACGTAGCCCCGGAGAAGCAATATGATGGTAAGTTAATTAGACATATGTACACATCCATTATCTGACAAAAGCGTTTACTTACAGCAGAATGAAGGTGAATGCAGTAATGAAAAAAATGTAATAAAGCAATGGACTCCTTTAGAAATGATGACTGCAATTTATGAAAGGCGTAGAGCGGAAGAGAATTCTAATGCTCCATTGCCAGTTCACGCGGGTATCTCTGTGAGTATTCTAATTTTATCTGTGGTCAAATTCCATTTTATTTTCAAAATACATGATATTGGTATCATCCGCAATACACTCCCTTCTAATGAGTATCCGGATGGCGGATATTAACTAATGATTATGCTTATTTTTTTCAGTGCATTGGATGCAGTTGTGTAAATATTATCGGCACCCGTTGGACAGATGGTGTGGGCTCAGACTGGTGCTCGGATTGTCTCGTAGAATTTCAGCCAATTACAAAGTTAACTCCAATAAGCTCCCTGAACTTCAAAGATGATTTCGTTCCATCTTAACGAGTATCATCGACTTGTCATTTGTAAATAAAATGGTCATATTAATTATTAAATCTTATTAGGTATAGTTCTAGAGTACATACTAATTCTAAAATACAATCATTGGCTGTTGGAACATGAAATAAATAAATAAGTACTAATTAAATGTATTAATTATAAGATATACATATAAAATCAATTTTATCGAAAAATATTGTTTTTGCGCTATTGGGATTCGAACCTGGATCTCTTTTTCCAATCCGGGGAAGGTGCATTACCAAATATACTACAGGGCCAGTATATTTGATGACAAATTTTCGAACCCATATGTCACACTTTTTTCAAATTAATACATCTGTCGTTCCATTATTTGAAAGCCATCGACATTGTTTTTACAGAATCTCAAATACCTTTGAGTAAACCAATAGCAGACGCCAGAATTAACAATTCATTTTTTATTAAATTTTGGACACACATTGATACAACTTATATATTATTAAGCAGAACACATTCTTATTATGAAGTTGAAGAACATAGGTCTGTGATGTTTTAAATACTACAGACCTATGTTCTGAATAATTACAACTTCACAATAAGAATGTGTAATAATAAATAATAAAGTATTTTATTTGTATGAAAAATTTAAATTATCCACAAAATAATAGCATTTTGAAAGTACATCAATTTAAGAATTTTATTTCTTGTTGGAGTAGACATTCAGATTTTACCATTTTATTAACCTCTCCCGTTAGGAGTTAAAAAGGTGCCAGTTCCAAAGTGGGAACATCTCCTTTCCATACCTTTTTAATATGTATATCTACTCAAATATGAAAAAAAAAAAATATTTTGTTTGTTCTTAAACATATAATATGTAATGATATTATACATACCCATATTATAATCAATTATGTTAAAATAAATAATAACACTAAAAACTGGAATTATCATATTTCATAAAAAAAAATCATTCAGTCATAGAAAAGATATATATTGTCAGAACTCCATTTGCAATTGACACAATTTATTTCATAATTCACTAACAGGAATAGCATTGGGTGGAACTGGCTCGATGGTCTGAGCAAAAGATCTGTATTTCTAAGACTAATGCAACGGCTCCCTGGGTCTGATCTTTGAGTATCACAAAGATATTTTGAAGGCTACGTATGATCTTTGTATTCAGCCTTACTGAATAACTGAACACCGAACAATGGATCAATCGACAATCGAACTGTGGCCCGAGACGGGTGACAAGAGAAGTGATAATTCACACGGTAATTTATATTACAGTAGACTCCCGATTATCCAGGATAGATGGTGAAAGAAAATCCCGGATAATTGAATTTCCTCCTTGACCCGAAAGCGTTGAAAAAATCACGCACATGCGCGTCTAGTGCTGTCTGAAAGTCGCGCACGTGTTTGTGCAAACGCAAATACCAACCAGGATGTTGTAGGTTGTCAAAAAAGTTTTGCCATAAATTCTTTACACTATTATTTATTTCATTACAAAAAGAAAATAAAGAGGATTGTATTTGCCCGTTTATTAGTTTTTAATGATATATTTCGAATATTTCTCTACACCATTTTTTTCAGTAACAGTGCTGTCATCCTATTGCTCAAGGTAGTCAAATAATAATTCCGTATTTTAAATTGCGTTGATTTTTTTCTGAAGAAATCAACTTATCTCCCTCTTTGTCATTTAATACTCCGTGATCAGTTATACTTTGGTCTGAATGAAGTCAATCACATGCTGATCGCTCATCAACATCCTGCTTTGTCACAAATTTCGTGACACTTATTCTTCATGATTTTGATTAAAATCAAATCAATGTGCTCGACTCTAAAACACATGTTTAGTAGCCATTAATGAACAATATGGAAAATTTTCAAAATTTCTTTATTTTTATTTCAAAAAAAGTCCCGGTTAATTCGATCCCGGATAATCGGGAGTCTACTGTATATTATAGTCTCAGAGCCACTTTCAGTCACAACATTTAAATCTTTGAGAGAAAAGCGAGTGACATTTGACAATAATAATAAATTGCTATTAATTATTAATGGATGCTTATAATTAACCAAACAATGATGGTATTATTCAATCTTTTAATAAATTCACTTTGGATGAAATAGTTATCTTGTTAGAAATCATAGTTTTACATGTTGACTGTCGATCGCGCCCATGGGGTATTATTACGTTGTCTTGCTAGGTGCCGCCAACACTCGAGGGCAGACCGTTTCCATACATGTTTATTTGCATCAGTATCTTGCAGATATCCTCTGCAGCTTGTTTTTTTGTGGTGGATGTGTGCTTGAGCAATATATAAAGTAGCAGAAAACCAATCAGTTGTTATCGATTGCTTGCTGCTATTGTAGCCCGTACAGCGATCATGACGGGCTGCACAGTGGCCACTGTCGGCCACAATACCCGCCTACAGAGCCTAACAGCAAGCAATCGGAATTGTACAAATGGTGTTCTTACGTATCAACTTCAATTAATTATTCTTCGTCATTCCATTTAGACATTCTTGAAAGAGATCATGTTTACATAAATAATTATTGAATAAACATAAACATTACAATCTGTTTCAATCGATTCTCTTCAAGAATCAAACGCCACACAAATGACAAATGGGACTACATCCTCACCCTAGCCGATTGACCAAAACGCCTTCTGAAAAGTACCAAAATCATTGAGGAAACCCAAAACGCGTATAACGCCTCTTCAGGACCCAAACGGAGCAGTTTACTCCACTGCAGATAAGGCCGAGACCTTCGTAGACAGCCTCGAAGAACAGTTTACCCTCAACAAAGCCAGCGACCCTGTTCCGTACAAGAAAACAAGAACTGTAAACAGGTAGGGTGGTTCGCCGGTCCGCTCTGGTGTCTCGGATGTTGATTGTCTGCAGCGGGGTGCAGTGGTCCAGGGGGGGTCCAAATCGTATCCAGTGTAGCAGCCAAGAGAGAAACGAGAGTGAGTGCCCTTTGCAGCCGCTGGACCATTATTTATTTAACACAAAAAACATTATGAGCGCAACATGCTCCGTGGAGATCTTAACCAATAACATCGCCGGATCTGTCCCCCAGCTGCCCCGCTGCGGTCCAGCGCAGCCACCCCCTGGCGGCCAGATCTTGAAACTTGGTTCATTTTTCTCGCCGCCAGATACGGGACGACAGATTTCGGATTTCTCCGGCATTTTATATCTCCTCCCCAAAGTTCTGCTTTCTCAGGCACCGCGAGTATTTTATCTTATAGTCTTTATTCTTCCTCGCGATGCCTGATAAGTCTCACCCGGGGCGATGGCCCGGGGAATTATTTATCGCACCTTAAACTTAGAAAACCCATTTTTACTGACTAAAGGATTTTTAAGGTGCGTAATATTATCTCCGGGCGATCGCCCCTTCCATGCTCTTTTTATTGAATTACACGTCATACATAAAATAATTTTCTATATCTAGATATCATAACATTAAGAATAGTAGAATATTCTGCGTGCCGGCGGGGGCGGAGTCTCGCGGCGGCCGCTTCCCCCACCACTCGGCGGTCCATTGAGCGCAGAGACGTAGGGATTCCAGGGGCGTGGAATGCCGGGCGGAATGTTCCCGTGACGCGGAAAAGTGGCCCCTTTCTGCTTGTTCATTTTTCGGGCCACTTTCTATCGCATCGTAAAAAGCTGTGCGGAACAGACCCCGTATTCGCAGCCATGATCAACAATCACATTAAAAACTTGTTAAGAAAACCATCAGAAGCAGCCGGTCCTGATGCGATCTCTAATAGTCCTCAAAAGGCGATCTGTGCACTCACAGCCATCAGCAACACTTCCCTTCGCTCAAATTACTTCCCCCGTGCCTTCAAGCTTGCAGACGTAATCTTCATCCCGAAACCGGGTAAGGACCCAGCCATTCCCCAAAATCATCGACCGATAAGCCTCCTCAGCACCGGTAAAATCCTTGAAAGGATTATTGTTAACAGATTAAACAAGATCGCCGACGAATTAAAAATAATTCCCGACTTCCAACATGGATTCCGCCGTAATGACTCCACGCTCCATCAGCTTTTCTGCGTAGTTGAGCAAATAAATAACAGTTTTAACAATAACAAATACACGGCAGTCCTGTCCGTTGACGTAAGCAAAGCTTTCGATAGAGTGGCACAACGGCCTACTCTACAAAGCAGACCTCGCCGGATTCCCCTTCTCAATCATTAAAATACTTGCCAGATTCCTATCGGATAGGAAATTTAGTCAAAATAAACTGAATCCTTTCCACTATCCAGAACCTATTAGCAGGAGTACAGCAAGGCTCCATAATCTCACCGTTTCTTTTCAATATTTACTCTCACGACATACCCTCCGCTCAAGACAACAACACCGTGGTTGCACAATTCGCTGATGATACCGCGTATCTCACAACTTCGGATAAACCCACACTCACGATCCGCCGTGTCCAAAGTCCCGTGTATAAATCCCTCCAAAAGTGCCGCCACCTTATTAACTGGAAAGTGCGCCTTTAAAAAACATAAACGCAACATAAAAATATTTGGAGAAAACATACCCTGGATCAGCGACATCAAATACCTTGGTGTTACGCTGGATTCCAAAATAAGTTCATCCGGTCAGCGCTGGATGCACCCAAATGTGCAAGGCTCACACAACTTCATCATGAGTCAGGCATTCTCCCCGTAAGAGTTCATGACACAGATTCTCCAAACGTTTTTACGATGGACTCCCAAAGCACAAAATCTGACAATTAACGCTTTATCTAAACACAACATAACCGCACCGTCACGCTTCAAGCGCCCCAAATCTGTCCTAATTCACTGCGCCAGCTAGCAGTTCCCTGCCACATGCATTGCAGATTGTTTTGTTTGTTGATTCTAAAAATAATAAATAATAATCAAATTTTATCAGGCCATTAAGGCATACTCCCGATGCAGGAGCAAGGGGTCCTTCGAACCCGGCACTCTGTAGTGCCATGATATCAAAATTCAAACATTACAATCTGTCATCTGATGATAATGGTAAAAATTCGTATGATTTTGCTAATGTATGTTTTTTCTTATTCGTAATAAAGACAATGTACACTTCATTTCTAATTGAATATATAAAAGAGAAAACATTTAAGTAATCCTAACATAGAGATATTAAAAACGCGTTTGATATATTCGCTATGTGGAATTTGTTCTTACTGGCAATGACACGGATACACATCATGTACAGATCCAATAGCAATAACAAAACACAATCATATAATACGACAACACAGTGCAATATACATAAATTGCAGTTTTATATCGTCGTGGTAAATGCAATACGCTGTATATCACAAATACCTAACTTTTCAGGAGACAAAAAAGTACTACCCCACTACACCAATCTTTCGAAAATTTATTATCTTAATTGAATTTGCTCTCTGTTAACAGTGTTATCACTATTTTGACGTAAGTTGCACATTATTTCGCACTAGGTTGACAGTTTTTTGCCTCTATGTTTAGTATTTTTGATATACAGCCTATTGCATTTACCACGATATATTGTTCACACACACATTTGAATGGCATTTGTTAATGTCCCAGAAAAGAGTCTGCAGATTTTAATTAATTAATTTAGATGTACTAGATCTAAGCATTTAATAATTGAAATCCATTACTTAGCTAACTCGCCATCATGCGATTTCCTTCAGGTGTAGACAAAGGATAGAATGCCATGCCCTCCTTTCCTGACATTCCACTCTTGTCTTATTCACTTCTAATTTGTTTATTCTTCACTCTATTGTATATAGATTTTCCACACATACACCTGAGCAATAACATTTCCACCACCTAGTCCACTTTCATTCTTTAATGATTCCAGGCTTCACTTCCGTACAATTAGTGCTCCATTGTGCATCGCTAGTCATGCTTTGGATGACAAATTCATAATGGCGATAACTACATTCAATGAACTTTCGATCCACATGTAGTTACTCTCTTACTGAACAGATATACAAAAAGCAATATATTATCCAAATTTAATAAAATTAACAACAGGATCAAGCAGCACACACCTGCAAATGCATTTAAAAAAAATTGTGCTTGGCTAAACATTAGATAAATGTTCAATGCATTTTATTTTAGAGTAGGAACAATATGAACGCAAAGTTAAGTTTGTTTTTGTTTATTTTTTATATACAAATGTATCGCTTAATAAAAAAATAATTAAAACAATAAAAACTTATTTTCTTTACATACTTCTCTATACTTACACCATAAATATGTACTATTTAGGTATTTGTCCACTCTTTATTTAGAGTGGCTATTCATTTTTTATTTTAAAAATAAATTCAGAATG
The DNA here is from genome assembly GCA_031772225.1 of Eubasilissa splendida. NCBI lineage: Eukaryota > Metazoa > Arthropoda > Insecta > Trichoptera > Phryganeidae > Eubasilissa > Eubasilissa splendida. The sequence goes on along the minus strand of CM062848.1, from coordinate 17,216,666 downwards.
CTAAAGAAAATAAAGCATCATTCTAATTACACCAGTTTTTTTTTAAATCCAGGCCATTTATGATTGTGTCTGGACTATTTTTGTTCAGCCCTCCAGGATTCAAACTTTAATATTTTAAAATTTGACTAATTAACCTTTTAAAAAATTACTGCAAGACAGAAATTTAATGCCGGATTAATTTAGTAAATTAAAGGCAAGCAATGTCTTGTCAAAATCATAAAATAGTCAAGCATGAACATGTTTATATATTATACTTAAAATATACAAGAAATTAAATAATTCAAAACTACATTTTTAAAATGAAACTTTTTACCAGAATTAATTAGTTTTTTATCAGTTTCCAAAAGTAAATGTAGAAACCCGAATGCGCACTGAATATATTACTTTCAGGGGTCAATTTTTCTAGTATTGACACCAATTCAGATGTTAAAGCTAGAAGTTATTTTTATTACACAAGTTAACACTTGTAACTAATACGGAATTAAATCAATTATTATCTGACTGGATGGGCTGGAGATTATGAGATTACAGATAAAAAAATACTAATCTAATGAAAAATAAGTTATAATAAATTGAATTACACGAAATGAAAAATGTACAATAAAATATTCTCAACAAAAATCTTTACTTTATAACAATACGGCAATGTTTTAAGGTTATCGGGAGAGAAGAGATATACATCAGAACTGAGATGTCATCAAGACCAGACAATGAAAAATTAGAGAATATATGAAGCAATGTGACAATATGTTAGCTGCTTCTAAATACATCATGTAGTTGATTTGTTTACCTTATATACTTACAATAACTTCATTTATAAAGTACATGTTTTTATATTATTCTTATCATTATATTAAAGTATATAATTATTATTTTACACCAATACCTCGCTTTATGGCCCAGAAACGCTCCAGGAAAATTGGTTGAAATGCCGTATAATGACACACGATTAAGTTATGATAAAACACTTGAAATGTTTGTAGGATATCAGGATTGCAATACCAAAACTTAAAAATGACGTTGTATGCCCGCTCATCACTGAGTGAAGCAGCAGTTGTTCGTGGTGTTTTTAGTTATGAAAACTAAAATCTGTATAGCAAGGTATTGGGTGTAGTAATTACCTTATTTAAAGTAAGAAACACATTTCTCAATAAACATTTTTATAATACATAAAAATATTTTTTTCACCAAATTAAATCCATGGAAAATCTTTGTGTTATCGGTCATCCTTCAATTACTGTTTAACTACTTATGTCCACTCCTTAATGCCATTTAGTTAACCACCTTTTTAGTGTTGCTGTTCATTTAGCCACAAATGATGTTTTATTTGAGTATCTTTATTTCATTTCTATTTACTCGAAGCAGATTTAACTTTATAAAACAATATTACATTTGTTTTTTGATAAAATGCAGTTTTCTATATATTAAATAATTGCATCACTCACATCTTCCCAGAGGGGGTAAGCAAAAAAATAAGTTTTATCATTACATAAAATCTAAATGATGTGTACCTGTAAAGTTAAAAAATTCCCCAATTTAATGTTAAAACTTACAAAAAAAAAAACTTAAATTGTGCTGTATGTACACACACACAAATATTTCTTACTCGGCTGTAAGGTTCTCAGAATTTAACAAATTTGCTGAAATGAAAAAAACGGTGGCGCAAATTAAGAAAAAAGTTGAAAAAAAATGTTGGGTGTCCAGTTCAGAAAATAGGTTCAACGAAATTTTAAACTTATCTGCGTTTCTGATTCGCAACGTGTTTAAAAAACTTGGGGAAGCGAGAATAACCATTTAACTGTTATACACAAGTATTTTAGGTTGATCTCTAAATAAATACTACCAGTAATAACAATTTTCACTCCTTAGTCAAAAATGTTAATGAAATATTTAATCTTTTCATAAAATTTCAATAGTTTGACATAATAATTTGGTGATATTATATAAGATAATTGAAATAGATAAATTATATTTAAACAATAATAATAATAATGTATGACTAAACCATTAAAATACTCTGAATAATTTTGTATAGAATCCAACAACCCGCATCATTGAGGTGAAATGTCACATGTGACAAGTGCTTCACGTGTTCTTAATGCAAGAGTGAATTCTACATAAGGTACTATAACAATAAACTGAAAAATATTTTGAAAAAGATTATTAAATCCCACACACGGTCTGCTCTTTTAAAGATCGTCAGGATCTTCATATGTTGGTGAGGCTGGAGAATACGTGGGAGAAGTGGGAGAGTAGGTGGTGGGGCCGGCTGGAGTCGGGGAATAGGCAGGGGAGGAGGGTGAATAATTGGGAGAGGTGGGGGTGTAGGTGGGAGATGTGGGGGAGTACTTGCTGGATGGCGAGTAAGCGGGAGAGGACGGCGAGTATGTGGGGGAGGAAGGGGAGTAGTTGGGGGAAGAAGGAGAATAGTGCGTGCTGGTAGCGTGCTGAGGAGATGACGGGGAGTAGGCGGGGCTGGATGGGGAGTACTGGGGACTGCTGGGAGAGTACTGAGGACTGGTCGGGGAGTACGTAGGACTACCGCCGGCGAAGGACGGGGATGCAGGAGAGTAGTTGGGAGTAGTGGGAGAGTATTTAGGAGACGAACTGGAGTAGAAACTGGGAGAGGTAGGCGAGTAGTGCGGAGAGCTGGGAGAGTAGGAAGGGCTAGATGGGGAATATGACAAAGTTGTGGGAGTATAGTTGGGCGAAGATGGGGAATAACTGGAGGATGCAGGGCTGTAAGCAGGACTGTTAGGAGAGTAACCCGGGGATGTGGGAGAGTAAGCTGGAGAAGTCTGGGGATAGACAGGGCTGGCGGGCGAGTACACGGGACTGGCCGGAGAGTAGGAGGGGGAACCCGCTGCGTAGCTGGGGGATGTGGGGGAATACCTTGGAGAGGTAGGGGAATACGAAGGGCTGGAGGGAGAGTAATGTGACGATGATGGCGAATAATGAGGAGAATTTGGAGAGTACGGAGATGTTGGGGAAATATTTGGAGGATATCGAGGAGAAGAAGATGAGTATCCAGGAGATGCAGGAGAATATACTGGTGAAGTGGGTGAATAATTAGGGGAATATCTAGGACTAGTAGGAGTACAATTTGGTGAAGTGGGGGTGATGCTCGGAGAGGCGGGAGCGAAGTGAGGGCTAGTGGGTGAATAATGAGGAGAGGCACTGGCAGGGGAGGGGATGTACATGGAGGGCCCGGGAGAACCGGGGGAACCGGGCTGAGGGGACCAACTGCTGTAGGCTGGAGACATGCCCGAAGCGTCCGATGCTCCTGAGGGGGAGAACGATGGTCCTCCGGGTGTCATATTACTGCCAACTGTAAAATATAAACATGATTTAATATTAAAGTATTGAAGTAACTAAGTAGGAATATATATTTCTTCATCCTGAATAACTCCTGTCGTGTACTGAGAACGGAAGCAAATTTTGTTTTGGATTAATTTTAAAGGAACACCGCAAAAATAAACAGCATCACACTTATTGTCATGACAGAAATTTAAACACCTTTACTTGTGTTTGTAGTCAAAATTGGATTCAATACCAAAAATAGCGTAAGAAGAAGAAATCACTTCACAAATATATTCAACTTTTGACAATATTCTTTACTCATTGATAGACAGTTGTGGAGTGTTGAACATGAATACAACAAAGTAAGAAATATATAAAATGAACCATAAACTTACATGGTGCAGGCGACCACATGCTCGAGCCAGTCCCGTATGCCGGAGTGGCTTGGGCATTCCACGGGCTGTGCGGTGTGAGAGAAGGGGTACCGAAGAACATAGAGTTCCCTAAACCAGTGCCCATTCCCAGCCCACCCATTTCCATACCGCCTTTGCACTTCTCTGCATCCAAGAGGAGGTCAAAGCAGCCTAAAATAACATGGAAGAGTAAATATTAAATAAAAACATGAGTGACACTTCATTACTCAAATACTAATAGGGACAACATTATTGAACCTTAGGAAGTTCTGTTACCTGTTCCCATTCGTGGAAGTTGACCCATTATGATATTTTCAGACACTCCTCTCATAGGATCCACTTCAGCGTGACTAGCAGCATCCATCAGCACATCTACAGTTTCCTCAAAGGAACATCTCATCAGAGCTCCGGTATCTTGTCTGTTGATTCCGTGACGGGTGATAGCCATCAAATGACCCTTTGCAGTCATCACGTCGCACAGCAAAGCCAAATGTCGATAGTTTACATACAGACCGTAGAAGTTCAACACAGTGTTCATCTCCTTCTCAACTGATTTTCGTACAGCTTCGATACCCAATACTGAGAAGATTTCACAGATGTCGTTACTGAATGTTCTGACTGGATCCACATCCCTTTCAGACAACACTTTCATCATAGACGTTCCGTCTGTTTCGAGTAACCACTCTGCGATAGCTTTGAATTCTCCCGAATCGGTAATGACAATCCGTTTCTTACTGTCAGTTTGTGGCAAGTGCATGTATACTTTACCAATAGCTTCAATACCTTGCAGTGTCATATCTGACAGCATATTAGCCTCGATACACCGCAGGAACATGTCGTCTTCCATTTTGTCAACTGTTTCTTCTTCGTTATCCTGGAATTTATTTTCTTCACTATTCATAATTCTAATACGCAAAACTAGCTTTTCAGCATTGTCATCATTGAATATACAATTTAAATCATCACCAAATCCGGCATTAATCTTCTCGGCAATTTGTTCCATGGTTAACTTTTTATCTGTCATTCTCTTACGGTCCAATTCTATCCTAAGTAGCCAGGGGGATATTTTTGTTGGGTCAAAATCAGGCATTTCATAATAAACATTAACAAATTCTTGATCTTCAGCAATAACAGTGTTTTGAGGATCAGGGTCGTAATAAATGGCAGTGTTTGCTGTGACTTTTCTAAGAGTAGTGTGCTCAAGGCGACAAAGAACATTTTTAGCCTTTTCTGCATCACGTGCAGCTCCCCCAGTCAAAAATACAGTTAGGGAAGGAGCTTTCGGCTTCTTTGATATGTTAATAATTTCCTTCAGACGGGGTACTCCCAAGGTTACGTTCTTAGATGACACACCAGCGAAATGGAAAGTGTTCAGTGTCATCTGTGTAGCGGGTTCTCCGAGCGACTGAGCAGCAAGGGCTCCCACCATTTCGCCAGGATTACACTGCGCCTGCTGGAAACGGGTTTCTATTTCACCGATAAGCCACTCGAAGGCTTCAGTGGACAATCTAAACTCTTCAGATACATATTTAGTGCAAAGTGTAGAACGAACCAGGCATTGGAAGAGAAGGGTGGCATTTTCATTAGCCTGTTTGGAAAGCCTGTCATTACCAGCGACAATAATACATTTCTCGAGAAGATCTTTAACTCCCTGAATAACCTTTATCGGGCTGAGATCAGTTGGAAGTCTTTTATTTATATGGAAGATTTTTTGGACGTTCCAAATCATTCTTTGTAGATTGCAAGGGAGTACAACCTTGGATTCACCCCCGGGGAATATTTGCCTCAATGCTTCACGATCCTTACACAGTTGATCCCATTCACTTTCGAGGTCTGCTATAACATAGCCAGACTCTGTTAATTCTTTTATTATATCTTCGGTAAATATCCTTCGCAGATATCTCTCATTTGATGGATCAAACTTGAACTTCTTTTCAAAGGCTTTATTAGATAATTTAATGGTGGGCAGACTTTGGAACTCTACTGTCTCTCCGCAGAGACCATCCTCGCCATATCTCAGTTGAATCAACTGACCCACAGAATTTCGCACAGTACCGTCATAATGAACCATAACAGACTCCATAGCCTTGATGAGCCTTCTCTGAATGTATCCAGTTTCGGCAGTTTTTACAGCAGTATCAATAAGACCTTCTCGTCCTCCCATAGCGTGGAAATAGAATTCAGAAGGTGTCAAACCGGCAAGATAAGAATTCTCTACGAAACCTCTGGACTCAGGACCGTAATCATCTTTGATGAAATGTGGAAGAGTTCTTTTCCTAAATCCAAAGGGAATACGTTTACCTTCAACGTTCTGCTGCCCCACACAAGCAATAACCTGAGAAATATTAATATTAGAACCTTTGGAGCCTGACACCACCATAGCCTTTAAGTTATTGTACTCAGTCAGAGATTTCTTAGCAGAACCACCAGTTTTATCTCGAGCGTCGTTGAGAATACGATTCACTTGATTCTCGAAAGTCTGACGCAATGTATTACCGGGAGTCGGTTCAAGTTCCATATTGTGAGCTTTTTGGATTACCTCTATGACATCCTCCTTAGCTTTTTTAATCGCCTTCTGAATTTCAATATAAGTTTGAGGATCAGCAATAGTATCTCCGATACCGATGGAATGGCCCTCTAAAAGAAGCCAATTATTAACCACAGTCTGAATGTTTCCATAAAATCGGCCAGCAGTTTCGTGCCCCAACTCTAACATACAAATATGAAGAAGAGAACCGGCGGAGGTGCCCAAAGTCTTTTTACATAAAATGCCCATTATGAGTTCTCCATGTTCCACCATTACTTTTGTATCTCCGGGTGATATCCACTTGTATGGGCCTTCGTCTTCCTCATCGGGATGGGTAGAGTGAGTACGAATCATGTTGACGTTTCCGGGAATTATCAAAGAAAATATCTGCTTTCCTGTCCAAAGCGGTTTAGGTTTTAAAATGCAAGGTTGCGGCATCTTTCCATTCCATGTGGGTAAAAACATAAGGATATTCATCATCTGTTCTTTCTCTATGAACACGTCTCGCTTCGTCATCTTACGGACAGCAGTTAAAGTGTCTTGCACGATACCCATGACGGGCTTGTTGGCCTGAGGGGTGATAATCTGTCGAGGAGTGATGTGAATGTTTTCTACCTCGGCACGAGTCTCCATAGACTGAGGAACGTGTAAATTCATTTCATCGCCATCAAAGTCAGCGTTGTATGGTGACGTACAGCTGAGGTTCATTCGGAATGTTGACCAGGGAAGCACCTTCACCCTGTGGCCCATCATACTCATCTTATGTAGAGTGGGCTGCCGGTTGAAGATAACTAGATCATCATCACGGAGATGCCTTTCCACTTTATAGCCGCATTGAAGATGGAGATCTGAAGGTTTGGGGTGGAATCTTAAATCTATGCGCTCCCCATTATCACGTACAATATACTTGGCGCCAGGATATTGAGAATTACCACGGCGGACCAATTCTTGCATTCTATCAATGTTAAATGGTGTCACCAATTCGGGGAAAGTGAGATTTTGCGCTATGGATCTTGGAACACCCACCTGATCAATACGGAGATTAGGATCAGGGGTGATTACAGTGCGAGCTGAAAAGTCAACTCGCTTTCCCATAAGGTTTCCTCTGATGCGACCTTCCTTTCCTTTTAACCGGGCTTTGACAGCTTTTAGGGGTTTTCCCGATTTCTGCATAGCTCTGGGCATTCCGGGCATATCATTATCAACAAAAGTAGCCACATGAAATTGAAGCATTTTTATATTTTCTTGGATAACGTGGGCGGCCGCACCAGCTTGCTCATTACGGACCAGTTCATTATTTGACTTTATTATATCGGATAATTTATGAGTAAGATCATCTTGATTTTTGGCTGCTCCAAACATTACGACTGCTGGACGGACAGACAACGGAGGCACTGGCATTACAGTGATAATCATCCAATCAGGTCTCGCAAACTTTGGGTCCATTCCGAGAATGAAACATTCTTCATCTGCAAAATAATAAAAGAGTATATTCATTTTGAAATTTAACTTGTACGCAACTGAACAACTTAAGCAAAAAAAATTACATTTAAAAAAAAAACAAATTATACCTGTAATGTGCTTAAGTATCTCCCAGACACGTTCTGCACTAATTGTGATTTTTTTCTCTTGCGAGTCCTCATTGACGTGCTTCCACTCGGCGGTGAGATCCAAGCCAGCGCGGCGTATATTAGGCTGATAATGTCCACAACCACCGTGACCCGCTGCCCCTTTACGTCCAGCAGCGGGATCTTCTGCAGCCCCTTCAGCCCCAATGTCCATATCCTCACCACCCTCACAAATTTGTTTGCCTTTGCAAAGGTCATATACATATGCCAATCGTTTTCTAGGCTGACCTTTAGATTTCATGACGACCTCCTTAATTTTTGGATTTGTCTGGAATTGAGAGAACATTTTACTACAACAATTAAATCTTTACTAACAGCTTATTAAAAAAATTAAAGACATTATAAAAACTTAGACTTTTGTTTGATTGTTAGTGATGGTAATCCCAACAATAGGCAAATTTTATTACTAGCCATCAGTGGATTGAAATCGCCCTCATTTTAAGAGGAACATGTATATATTAAAAATAATAAAATATTATACATTGACAAACTTTAAATTGTCTTAAGCAGCATTTATCTCAAATGTTACGAATATCTTTTTGTATATGAAATAGTTAGGAGTTACTGAAATTAGATTTTTTTATAAATTGTGATAAATTTATAAGACAAAACACATAAATTGTTACAATAATTAGTATGTGGCTCACTTTTCATTGCAAGGAAAATTATCAAAATACCACTTATTGGTTTAACATAAATTAAATGTCATAAAGACTTGTGAATAATAAAGAATATTAAATAATATTCTGATTGAATTCAACGGTTATCCATACAAATAAACAGATAATACTTACAGGGCTCACTAGGAGCTTGGAGCAATAAAAACAAACGCATCTCAATATTTTGATAGTCTTTGTAATGAAGCCTATATGGAACACAGGCTTGGCTAGGTCAATGTGGCCAAAATGGCCAGGGCACTCTGTCATGTTGCCAGCGCAAGTCTGGCAACGGGAGTTGCGGTCGATAACGCCCTGACGTGGATCCATGAGACCTCCCAGCTTGGGACGCCCACCCTCCATTGTCTCCGGGAACCGAATCCCACCCTCCGTAACTGACATCCGACGCTACAAGAATAAATAAATATTATATTTCTAAACTTAGGATTTTATGCAAACGTGGCTATTGTCACATTTATTTTATATTTTAAAAATAATAAATACTCTTCTAATACTGTACAACTTTTACTGCAAATAATTATACAGGTATTTATTTTAGATTTTAAGCATAATGTTCACATTAATTTTGTAGCCAAAATCCATTCAGGAAAAAAAAAAAAAGGCTATTTTTCTAATATGTATACAATAAGTTTTAAAAATCAGAGGCGCGATTGCACAATCACTGACAAAGTTATAGAGGTATATAATTACTAAAGTAACTGAAAATCAAAGCGTACTCCTGCTGATATTAAACACGCGACTACGGTAAACCGTTCATTCTGAGGTTACAAGTTTCTACAAAAATGAAATATTTGGCATTCCTGAAAAAATTATTACTAACGTATGTTGTTAACAGCTGTCAGACTTAAAAAACCACAAAGAATTCTTGTCATACTACGGAATGATATATACAGGAAAATCTTGAAGGAATAATCCCGCAGCATAAAAAACGCTGATATGGCAGTAATATTTCGGAGTACGCAATATTCCTTCTCAGCGCAAAAATGTAGAAAAGAAACTTAAATGTATGTATATTTCCATAAAATACAACAGCGATAAGAAAAATTAATAATTAACGTTGAGAAAATTCGCATACAGCTAACTACTACATGGCGTAAACACATATCGTTGGCCAACCATATTACCTCAATATTCAAGGACAAATGTCGAACGTTCATGCAATAAAATACTCTTAAACAAAAGCGAGGAACACTAATTATGTTTATGAAGAACTTACGATTTCATCTGGTGCTAAAATACCAAATTGAACTCTTTTAACCTGGCGCACAGGCGCCTTCGAATCACTTGCGGCCATTCTGTTGGCTGACGCAGCTCGAAGGCTCGAAGGCGACTAACTAAAGTAAACTCTCTTATCTATGGCAACTAATATCCACTGCCATAGACATAAACAACCAAAATCTAAACATAATACAAATATACTATAGCATTAACCTTATCTATGCATTAAACCAAAGAGTAGGGGTGGTCGTTCATGAATTAACTATTACATTAAAATAGTTCACTACTCTGATTTATGAACTGTTCAGTTCAACAACCGTTCACCTCAAAAAATTCAAAGTTTATGGAATCAACAATGAGAGTATCTTTATGTTAGCAACCCACTTGTATCCTGTTAAAATAACTGCTTATCTCAAATCTCAAGTGAGTTGTCTAATTGGCCGATCGTTACCAATTCCCATATTGTTATTTGAACATAACATCCGCTGATTATAAATAAATGTTTCTATTTGTGTTTCTTTGTGAATGGGCAAATGACAAACATGAACAGTACACTTTGATGAACAACAGTTCACAAAGATAACTCCTGACATACATTTTTGTTCAGTACACCAAACTGAACAAAATTCTCCATCACTATAAAAGAAAATACACTAAAATATTTAATATGTGTATATTCAAATAAACCAAACACATTTTATTAATTATTTTAAACACAGTTTTAATATGCCCCAACGATAATTGTGTCGCGAGCGTATTTGGATTCGGACCGACCAATTATTAATTGACAGCCGCGGATACTGAATATTCATGGGAGTGCATTTCGTAGAGACCCGCATCCCACGGGAACTTCTGTCATTAGAATGCTATTGACTTATCTCGGTTATTTTTCTGAGAGATTTATCTCTTGCGCGGTTGAAGTAATTACGAAGCGATGACCACACACACTACTCGATACATTATGTTCGGGGTGACAGATTTAATAGCCGGAAGAGAAACCAACGCTTTACCCAAGATCAATCTCAAGAGTCAATCGTTTGTATTTTGTCTAGGAATAAATTGTTCCTAGAAATATCTCGCTCGAGAACGGTAAGCATAATAATAATATATCTTCACCGGTCGATAAATCAAGTTGGTTGATAATAACCGCATCAAAAAAGGGCCATTAGGTTGCGGGTCTATTGTCACCCGAAGGTAATAAACTTCTGGGTAAGGAAGTAGCTCTTCTGTTGAATTCGGGCCGGAATACATGCAATGGCCACCGTGGAGCGGCGACTCACTGTCGCGTCATTTCTCTGTAGGGGTAAGCATAGATCGCATACTCACAAGTCTATGTACTCGGATTCACATCTTCCACAGTCATGCACCTTATGTGGTGCGTAAATCGGACTATGCCGTCGTCGACTATTCATTTCATACGGCCAAACAATTTGAGCGAGTCTCTAATCGATCGCGATTAAGTGTGCCAATGTAGTAGCACTTCCGCAGTATTCAGTCTTTATTCGTTCTTAGCCCACTGGCGATAACCGAAACAATTAAAACAAATAAGAATGAGATTAGAATGTAAATAAATGAATAGGCAGTAAGAAAAAATATGTAATAGGTATAAGTGTATGCGATGCGAAAATCGCTCATGTAAACAATGTAACTTAAAGTTGAAATTAAAAAAAAAACATTATTACCCCCAATTAACCCCTAATTATAAATTAATAAAAACCCCATTATTACCTAATTATAAAAGTTTTTTATCTCAGAGGTAATAAAAATAAAATGATTAGCTCATAAGTAGGATTTTTTATGTGACATGATTATGTACCTAATTGTAATAAAAGAAAAATCGATATGTAATTAGCTGTAAGAATTCTGGTAAGGAGTAGGCTTAATATGACAAATAATGAAAATGTATAGAATATAAGTTATTCATAATTTTAACATAGGGAACAGTGTCGTGTATCGTCGATGAATTATTGTGGGGATTTAAAATAAACAATTCCAAGGTGAACAGTGATATCGTTGAATTGTTATACGATAAAGCGAACTATAATTAGTTATAAAGAAAGTGGGCGGGACCGAAAATTAAGTTAGTTAGTAAAAGTGTCAAAGCGATTAGCGCTGATGCACTTGTAGAAGTAGATTTGGCGGTCTAGCCGCATGTAGAGTACTCAGAGTATCGTAGACTCTAAGGAATTGGAAAAATTTGAATCCCGAGAACCCCCCAACTTTATGTCAGTTTCATACATGTTATATTTTTATAATATTCTTAATATTTTTCATAATATAATCGCTCATTAAACAATGTTGATATCAAATAAATGAATACCTAATTATAATTCTATAAATACCTACTCCAAATAATCCTAAGACTAGTAAATTTCCAGTATTAATATAATTATATTATAGCTATTTCGATCTTAAAAGCACATTACCATTTTATAACTACAGTTAATATATATACATACATGTAAGGTTTCCAGAAGAGGCAAAAACCATAATGGAGACCATAGTTTAAAAACAAAATATTTTTATATTATGTACGTTTAAATAAATGATTATTTATTCAAATTACTGATTCGTTCATCTTCATAGGTTTATAACGGTGCATGTGAAACATGTTCCATCAATAATTTATTATTTAGGTTATTTTTTAAAATGGAGTATATTCCTTGAAACATTAACGTTGTATTTTTAATTACGTTTTGAGATAAAAAAAAATCATCTTGAAAACGAAGAAAAATGCAGAATTAAAAAATATTGAAAAGTATGGTCGTTATTTTATAGATATAATACGGAACGGATTAAAACATTTTTAGTTAATTCCTATGGGAAAAATTTGTTTGATATTCGTCCTTTTTGATATTCATTCATCCCTCGGGAACAAATAAATGACAAATATTGAGGGTATTGTTTAGAAAAAAATGATCAATTATTACTTTTATTTCTCAAAGTTTTAGATATTTCCATACCAAATTACAATCGATATATTTTAGAAGCTTTGTATGTATTATATTATGTTAATAACCGTAAACACCTACATACAGTAAACCTCCTACTATATCGAACAATGTTTTTTTCACAATTTATTCCCTACAATGAATTTTTCACACAAAAAATAATTTATATAACGAAATTTTGTCAATATGTATAACGAAATTATTTTTGTCACGTACAAAAAATACCGATACATTTATCATTATATTATTATTTCGAAAGCAATGCTGTCGGTCGGCCATGTTTGTTAATGTTGACTGCGCCACTGCAAAACTTCTCCTCGGGATCATACTAGACCCTTATAAAGTTATTTGGTGTAATCTCCAATCTCCACGTCGTCCAATGGTGGTTTTATTGTAGATTGTCAAAAATGTTAGAATGACACCCTTCCCATGCTTTGGAACGTACACGTGTTCATGCCTCTAACAATGAATCGTTAACATACCAGCTGAGAAAAACAAAATTAAGAGGAAATTACCGAAATATCGATTGGCATTTCATACGCACGCGCGCATTGTCTTGCTTGCGGAACTTACCAACGTTTTTAAAGCCGCGCTATTTTTTTTTTGTTCCGGCGCGGAATGCATCAGGAAATAGGTTTTTATTTTATTTCGCTATATTTAAAAATTCGTTATTGCCGTATGGATATTACGAATTTAATTTTTTGGTCCATGGATTTCGTAATGACGAGGTTTTACTGCATTATGTTGATAACACAGTAAAATTCAAATGGATTTGAAACCAAATTATCGGGAGGACATTTTAGTAGTGAAGTTGTATTTTCAGAACATAGTTCTGTGGTATTAAATAAAAATTAAATGAATAAATTAGAAAGATATACAGAAAAAATCTATTTATCGAAAAAATATTTAGTTGCTACCGAGATTCGTCCCTGGACCTCTTCCTATGCGGTAAATTGTAATCTGTTGCTGTAGTGGAATGGTTAATACATTTCCCTTTGATAGGAAGAAGTTCAAGTTCGAATCCTAGTAGCAACTAAATATTTTTTTGATACATAAATTTTTTCTAGTTGATTAATTTAATTTACATTAAATTACAATCTGTCTACTTTGTTGCAATAAATGAATTTGGATTTGGAAAGATTTTTATGGACCGACAACCTTTAGTAATACAATGAATTAACTTTACAACTAACAAGTTCATTAAATCAATAAACTTATACACAAGTCCATACGTGAAATATTTATACTGCAAGTAGGTTTTCTGCAGATACGGAATTCGAAATCTTATCTATTGCAGCAAAGTTAATATATTAGTTAAGTCCTTTCGAAATTACATCATTTAATTTTTTTCTAATTACATATATATGTAGTATTGAAACAATACTCTTTTCAAAAAATTGAAGGTTTAGTTGTATTGCAAAATTTTGAATCCCCTATCCACCTCTGAGAATTGTTTAGATTTTTATCCCTCTAAGTGTCATTAAAATAATATAATTATAAACATTAATACTGCTACTAAAAAGTATTGTTTGTAGTTAGTCATAATTATTAATTTAACCAAATAAATTTGTACTACCCATAATACTACCTACTGCACCTTCCTTAGGACAAAAGTAGATGTATATGTAGAAATGTACACATTTGTTGAGATAAATATTGAAACTTGTTGAAATTTAAGCAATCAGTGTGGTTCATGAAAAATTACCTATTTAAATGAATTAATTAAAATTATACTCAGCCTGATGCGATTACTTGTACCTTACAGTTTGGGAAATATTGCACAAATAAGGTGATATAATTATTAAAAATAAAACAAAGAATATTTTTAAAAAGTATTTAATTACATGTTTTCCCTTAAACATTACATACAAAAAAAAAACAACAAAATAACACTTATAAAAAATTACGAAGTAATGGAAATGGACTCAAGAAATGTTTGCAAACTAAACAAATCTACCTTTAGTCACAAAAATTATGATGGAACTACCTTTACAATGAGTACATTTTCCATTGTTTCATACATCACCATAATTCATAGTAAATTCCATAAAAAACTTGTTTTATACATACACCATAAAATCCACAGTAAAATAAAACATATTGCTATTATAATATGGGTCTTGCCTAACATGATGGCATCCAAAATTAATATGAAAATTATAACATACAAATTTAACAATTTTATATTTTATTAAGTAGATATATTAGTACAGTGGTACCACGGTATACGTCTGCTTTGGTATAAGTCCAACTTGGTATACGTTCTGTTTGGACGCAAAGTTTTTTGTTTGACGACGACTCGCGTCCTCGATCTCGTTTGGCTAAATTTGGTTTTTGGAGAGGGGGCATTTGTCACAGCTGCCCACGAGCGTCAGTATGACTGTTTCTACTATTCGGTTAACAACACACACTATAACTCTCTATGAATTTCACTTTTTTTTTTGTAAATTGTAAACTGAGTGTTCAAAATAAAGTAGAATAACTTGGTCATATATTTAATGAAGATGGACAAGACGATGATGATACAGAACGACAGAGGAGACAGCGAATAAGCGAATATGCTGTAATGGCGTTTTTACCGATGTAGTAAGGTGAAGAGGATCCTGTTTAAATCGTTCATCACCAGCATGTATACCTGCGAGCTCTGGTCGAAATACAAGTAAGTGACATACAACCGTCTCTGAATTCAGTACAACAATTCATACAGAATATTGTTCGGGTTGGCGCGTTATTATAGCGCTTCTACAATGTTTGCCGAGTGGAGTCGTTCCACTTCTGAGACATTGAGTTGCTGGCATAGAGCTGCAGCTGGAGTTCAGCACTCTCTAGTGTAAGCGGCGCTCTCATGAAAAGCTGGCTCCCTGACCAGAGAATGGCAACAATTATAGAATAGCTACAGATACAATAATAGCCGTGACTGAAATGCAGTATTTATATTTTGTTTATACTTGTGTGAATGTTTTTTTCGCTTTTCTTTTCATAAAATAAATATTATTTTGTAACTTAAATGTATTATTATATTATCTTTATGGCGAATCGGGTCTTGATAAAAAAGAAAAACCCGATCGCGATGGAATAAAAGCATTACTATCATTACCCATTAGTTCTAAAAAAATAAATGAGAAGCCAACAAAACCCAAATAAGCCGTAATAGCATTGTCTGGAATGATCAGACAATGTCACATTTCCGAAACATCCTGAGAAGGCAGAAGAAAATTTCTTTGGACAGATTTTTAGTACTTAAACATCAAACCTGATGATCTTCAACCTGTTAGATTTTAATTTATTTAATTTAATTGCTTTTGTATTTATATATTTAAATATAAAGCAGTATTTAATATATTTTATATAACCTCATTAATGTATAATAATGCCAATAATAATAAGATTAATCATTTTCCCTTTATTTCTTATGGGAAAAATTCGTTTGGTATAAGTCCAAAGATCTGGAGCGGATTAAGAACATATATCAAGGTACCACTGTATTTCTAAATTGTTTTTTCCTAGAACTTTTAGCTTGTAGAGGGGTAAAATATACACAATATAGCCGAACAAAATATACTATGTAACACATTTGATGTTCCAAACATTACAATAGACGGATCTGATTACGAAACAATTTTTACAAGGTTTAAAACTACATCATCAGTCTTGTTCTTTAACTAGTGCACATATAATTCAATAAATATTAAATGTGTAATGCGATTTATAGCTTGTGCAACAATTCATTTTGTGTCAGCTGTTAGATAAATTTCAATTCAGATTGAAAAACAATTAGATACTCCTACACAAACTATATAGTAATGGTGAGGATAATTTATAAAATGGAGAAAGTTTATTAAATTGATTTAAATTGAATGATAATGAGAACAGATATATCAAAAGTACAAGAAGTTGAGGAAGAATAACAAATTCTGAAGTATGTACTGTAATATTCTAAATAATTGAAAATAACAATGAATTATTATAAAAATACATTTGTAATAATTATAATTAAATCACCTCTGATAGTAGAAAAATAATATTCTGCATGGTAGACCCATGGTATGAGTAATTTGTTTTGAGTTTTGTAACATCCTATGTAATTAGTTAGTGTTGCCATTGTCAATCAAGAACGAATAGTATCAAATTTTTTATATTTTGGATTATGGTAATTGTGAAGTATTCTGCAATTAAAGCAAAAACGAAACTAAAGTTTATGCTTTCGATGATCTTCATCATTTTCATTTAGTTGACGTCGACCACGGCCAGCATTCGGGACATACCTCTCGTCCCATAGTGTAACACCATCACAAGCACATATTTTCTTGTTGTTTTCAAAAAGTCCAGCTGATCGAGCAATCACACCGCAGGAAAGTCTATAAACAAATATTAGTTTAGCTATTACACAGTTTGAAACATATGTAAAGTATATCTTTATGAAGAATATCCAAGGTGTATTTATGTAAATTACAGTATTTTAAAAGTTGCTTAATCATAAGCATTTTCTCAGGTATATTGACTGAAGACGCGTGGAATTATAAAAAGTACTTTTCCTGTAAGTTTACACATTTATAAATATAAATGACATTAGAAAAAATAATGTTTCATGTATAATTTTTTTTTAACTCTTTGAGTCCTAATGGGACAATACAACTCACAAGCAGATTAAAAATCACCAACATTTCAGATTTGTTTCACAGTTGGGATATATCTCCCCACAAGTCACTCTTATCTTTCCCCCTACTATAGTGCGTTAACAAGTTACCGTTTTTTGCATCAGTAGTGATGTATCCGTACTGATGTTCATTTTACCTGTTGATATTTCAATTCAAGATTTTGAAAGACTCTTGCAGTTCTACAATATTTATAAACATATTTTTTATAGTCCATAAATCTAAGGAGAAGTCTACGTAATACTAAAATATCACAACAAGGAGATGGTAATATAAGTAACGATGGCAGCAATTTTAGCAATACTAACACAGAATCTTATCCGCATCTCAGGATGATCAAGAATCTAGTAAAGATTATAAATCTAGTGATGATGAGTCCAATAATCAAATAGCTCCTCCATCTCTGCCAAAATCGCCACAACTGCCTCTGAGAAATCTTGTGAATATTATTTAGTCTGATAAAAAAACAGTCCGGGACTCAAAATGTTTTAAACTAAATTGCTGAATAAAATTTTTCAGCAATTTAGTAATTATTAAGACGATACTTACTTTTTTGTGTAATTATCTGTTTCGATCGCAAGGGAGCGTCCCACAATTTGACTGATCTGAAAAATATGAGGACAAATTCCAAAAGATAACTAATCATACCAGTATTCTTACTGATATTTATGTAAATCATAGCATTGTATGATTGATTCATGATTTTATAATATGTATTAAAAAATATATTTTATGAATATACAGTAAAACTCCATTAATTCGTAACTCATGGAACCGAAATTTAAAAAAAATATCCGAATTACGAAATAATGAGAACAATTTTTTTGAAGGCAACTATAGAAAGAAATTTTAAAAACACGTCGTTTATGCGTCCACATTTTTGCGCGCACCACCGCTGTCAACATCGTGATTTCCATACTGAAAAACATGACGACTGTCTATTATTTCAGCTTTTTATGTGTCAATATTTATCAAATAATTGATTTCTTATTCTTAATATTAAAAACAGACTACTTAAAACGATTCATCAGTGCTTGACGCAACAAAATTACGGACATTTTTATTTGATTAGCGGTCGAACTCGCCTTTTCACGTAAGTACACAATTACTCGTAATTAGTACACAAATTAACAGAGTTTTACTGTAATACACAAATGTTTAAGTAAACTTAATAAAGTTTGATTTTTGAATAGACTTCGACTGAAATACAGTTTGATATTTGTGGTGTGCTACTTCTGTATAAGAGAAAAATAAAGATAATAAAAAAATGCAGATCAATATTTCAGAACCTGTTGCAAGGTCTACCGTCAGTTAATGTTGTACTGTGTTTATTTGTTTTAAATTAAACTGATAATTATTTCATTTTTATGCATCGAGAAATTCTTTTTGATCATTAGTATTTCTGAAGGAGTAAAAAGAGTTGTTTTAATTGACCAATATTATGTTTGCTTGAGAAAATAATTAGTCAAAAATATTACCGTCAAATTTGGAACCATAAATTTAAAAGAAGCTCTGCCATTTGCTTCTGCGGTAACATTCCCCAAATTTCCTGTTGGTTCCCATATTGGTCCTAGAGACTCACATCCCTGAAAAATAATATAAGTATGCATTATATACGCTTAAGGGAGTTTCAAACGCAAACAGCAAATAGCCGTACAGGGAAAATGCATTAATAGAGAAAGTTTTGATACTACCCAATATATGGCGTGGCAAGATTAATTGAAAGGGAAACATATACAAAATTGGCGTTTGCACCATCAGAGGATGTGAAACCTCGTGAAATTTATAGAAGAATGTTGCAGTAGTATAGAGATGCCCGCATTGGCGAAAGGAGAGTGTACAAGCGGATAGATGCAATTAAAAATGAGCGAACATCAATCCATGATGAGCAAAGCTCCGGTCGTTCCAGCACTGCAGTCACTGATGAGTGAGTGTGTTTATTTGGATGTTATGACCAGGGAATTGAATATCAGTATTGGATCCGCACATACTATTGTCACAGAGATTCTCAGGATCACGGAAGCTGCAACTCTTGACACCATTCGGAGATTGATATTTCAGATCTTACAACATCACTTTGATTATCTTGCGTTTGGACTCCTGAAAGCCGCTTTGAGTGGATAAAGATTTGGGTATGATGACATTTGTTTGGAACATATATTTGTGCTTGAGCGAGGATGATGTACTGTGCCTTTCACCTCCCCCCCTTCCTCACCTACCACCGAGTCAGTCGATCGGCGACCCTGAACCGGTACGGTTACAAAAGGATTTCGCAGTATAACAAAGAGTGAGAAGTGTGTCTACGTGATCATCTTGTGCAATCTGAAGGAGTCAAGACCCTGACCAGGAGATAGTGTCCAAAAACCTAAAGTTACAGTCCACCTTGGAGGTGCCAGGAGAACGGATTGTGGTGAGTGGAACTTCATTCCGAATCCTGTTTCTTTCGGCATCTATGCTTTTACGCAACAACATTATCAATATTATTTTCATTTAGGTGTACAAATTTATAATATATTAAAAATATCTTTTATTCTTTCTCTGCTGTGGACAGGAAAAAAACAGTTGAAGAGTCATTGTTGCTAGCATCCATTATGAAAAGAACAAATGTAGGTATTTCATATTGAGTAAACATTAAATGATGAAGAACCATCAATTTCTCCTGGTCACCAATGTTCTCTCTAAGGTGTGCGGCTGTGCGCGCGCACACAGTTCGGCATCATAACGGACACAATTTTTATCGAGACTTCTTCAAGTGCCGCCTTCTATCGAAGGTTGTCGACCATGTTGCAGTATCTTAATTTATTCTGTATACGATCACCAACATCTTGAAAATTGAACCGCTTTCTGAGGTTACAAAGCCAAAATAATCAATCTCTTTTTCCCCTACCTAATGAGTTGTAAAATATCATATTTTTAACAATATTTGAATATGTCTAAGAACACACAATTACTGGATTTTTACCTCCAAAGGCATTGTTATTAAACAAATTATAGATATCTCATAGAGACGAAGCTATTTATATTATATTATATGGGAAGAATGGAAGTATGGGTATTTACGTATTAATATAATAACTAGATATGTATCTATAATCTGTTTAATATCATATTTTTTGTTGTGGAGAATGTGACCGGAGTATGCAGCTTTCCTTGATACTTGTTATTAAGTATGTTGCATTATTTATTCATCTCAATACATCTTCATTAGTTACATGGTTAACTCAGGCCTAGTTACTGGCGTGATAGCCAGTGCTCAAATAATAGCATTGGTCCTTAAAATTTGCACAAAATTAGAGGGAACATTGCTAGTCACTACAAAAAAGAAGCTTATTGCTATCTACAGATTACTTATAATATAAAGAAGAAACTTCAAAAGATTAAGAATAATAGAAAATATCGAGACACTTGAAATTTTGAAAATTGGTTATCAATTTTCCAAATATTAGGAGTCAAAAATTTATTTGTTTCGGAATATACAACAGTGATATATTGGTGCAAGAAGTGGCGAGTCGAAATCAACCCTTTGAAAAGTGCCGCCATCCTATTTTCAAGAAGGCGCCCTAGAACTAAACGCCATAAACCCAATATAAAAATGTTTGGAGAAAACATTCCCTGGACCAGCAACATCAAGTACCTTGGTGTTATGTTGGATGCCAAGCTCACGTGGAGCAAAAACATATCCAAAGCAAACTAAGCTCTCTGCGCATTGTATCCACTAATAGGCAGGAATTACAAACTTGCCGTGACAACAAACTCCTCATATATAAGGCTATCCTAAGGCCTATACTCCTGTACGCAGCCTCCACCTGGGGCCACGCAGTCAAAACACACATGAATAAACTCCAGACTTTGCAGAACAAGATCATCCGATCAGCACTGGGCACCCCAAAATGGCTAAGAGTCACATAACTACATCATGATTCCGGCATTCTCCCCGTAAAAGAGTTCATCAAACATATCTCTAAGCGTTTTAAGCACCAAAACCCAACTATTAATGTTTCTCAATGTTAATCAAACTACGATATATCCGTTCCCACGCGTTTAAAACGACCCAAAACTGTCCTCCTTTAGAGGTCATAATTCACTGCGCCAGCTAGCACTACCATGCCCCATGATAGCAGAATAATAATAACTACCATAATAATAAAATTTTACAGGCCACTTTGGCATACAATACGATGAAGGAGCAGGGGGTCCAAAGTGACCCGGTACTCCATTAGCCAAGAAATTCATGTCCAAGTCTATTATAGATATTTTAATAATCTTTTGACAATTTAATTAGGACACCAAGTTTTTGAGACAGGAGATTGCTTCAAGTCTTTTAGATATGATTTTTTTATGTTAATTTTCTGTGTGGTAGAACCGCACTTAGATGTAGAAATCTACACCAGGAAACATGAATACTCCAATTAATCACTAATGTAACATATTAATGACATTACTAAGTAATATTTCGATAGCTAATTATGATGGTGGCAAAGGACTCTAAAAGTGCCATATAAAAATATGTATTTAATTATAGTCCGACCAATGTAAATTGGCGAGCGGTGACTTTTCGAACTATCATTCCCTCCGTTCGCGCGCAGCTGTTCCCCTCTTCATAAGGTTCAGTATGAGTACAGTGGCGCCCTGTACCGTTTGCCAATTTATGTACCTTTCTTACAAATGCAATATGTAATGCTCAGGAGATCAAAATAATAAATTAAATATCATCACAAAATGTTCTTTACGAGGGTTTTAAAAATTCACCCGATATTAGAAATGGGAAGAATTACAATATAACACAAAAATACAACATATTACAAGTAAATAAATAATATACATATTTTTTGAAAATGATAAAAAAAATAATAAACCTGTGAAATATCACCTGCCACGTGAACATTCAGCTTATGTACACCGGGAGGAAGGCCATCAATTGTTCCATCGACTAAACCTCCATCGCCATGGAGAGCTCCAGAAAGTCTAATTATTCCTTTGGTTGAAGTACCTTCCATAACTGCAACAGCTGTTCCTCCCTCTAAAGCATATAGGCAATGTTATCATTATTGTTGTTATCAATAAATAAGCTTTTTAAATAAAAAAAGAAATGGCGTCAGTCATGGTAAGTATATAATAATTTTGATTGCGTTTTGTTTTGAAGCAGTTTGAAAATATTAATACATACATAAAAGTGGCAATTTATGGACATTTGAGTAAACTTCCTAAATATAGAGGTATAAGTATGTGAGATAATTATTTAATCTAGATATAATCAACATGGTAATTATTAATAACACGTAATTATAAATATCTTTGAGTGCCATCTTCTATCAAAGTCGGCAAACAAATTGCATGTATGTTGATTTATCCAGTGCAAGATGAATAAGATCACTGGTATTTTGGACATGGAGCCACTTTCTGAGGTTATGCAGTCAAGATAGCCTCTTCTATCTCTGCCTTTTATCTTCCCCGGTTTAATGAATTGTAAGGGATCAAACTTCTCATTGTGGACAATGCATTGTAAGTATGCAGCTTCCCATTGTTTGATAGCTGCTATTAATTCTTTTTATTTAAGCTTCTTAGTAGCTCTTCATTGGTAACGTGATCAACACAGGAGATTTTTAGCATACGTTGATACAATCACATCTCAAATGCCTCCAGTCTTTTATGGTGGCATCTTTTAATGCCCAAACCTCGACTCTACAAAGTATTGATATATTTTATTGAGGTGATATAAAAAATATCTTTATTCTGTCTAAAAGTCTGTCTCTGAGGGTATACATAGATGTGAATCTTTCTTGCCACCTGCAAAGATACCTTCTCCCCACTCTTATTTAACCTTCTATGCTATATATACGTTTAGTCAAGTACATCTTGTGAAGATTCTTCATTTTCCCAGAAGTGCTGTATTGTAATTTTAAAGTCTTGACTTAAGTTTTCCTTCAGCCAACAACTAAGATACTTAATCTTTTCTACCCTTTTGACATCAGTACCATTGATTGACGAGAGAACATTCTCAACCTTTTGTCCACTGATGAACAGTGTTTACTGATCTCATTCTATATTTTTAATAGAAACTGAACATCTGTAATATTGTCAGCTAGCAAAACTGCATCTTTGGTATCAATAGAGGATGGATGTTGATATATCTTCTGTTTACTTAACTGGATCCTTTTGTGTTGGGTCTTTTGGGCAGAATGATAAAAGTTGACTTTAATTAGTCAGTAGGTAGGTATGCAGTGTTGTAGATTAGACTAAAGAATTTCACCAATGTTTCCATACATTTGTTATCAAAGGTTTTTATATTATCAATTTCTGATAAACCACAGCAAAACAATATTAAATTTATTATAATTCTCACTAGTTGAAATAAATATAATGTAATTAAATTTCACAGATTCGGTTTATGGCCTATAGCATCTATTTAGTAATAGAAAATATACCTCCAAAGCCCTGGAGAACTGCTCTGCTGCCAGTCAAGTTCTGTATTAAGTCGGCAGCGACACTGCATGGCAGATTTGTCTCAATAACCACAATTTCATTTTTCAAGACTTCAGCCTGTAATAATGTGCAATAATAATAATAAAAGATTTAAAACTTTTGTAAATGTATATTTATGCATGTGTGTATTTTTGTGTAATGCAGTTATTATTTAAGAATGGAACTATTGGAAGTACATTTTAACATTTTACATTGCACAATTTAAACAACACAAAGCAGAGGTATTTTCAATTATTTCTTATAGTTCAAAGATAATTCAATATGTGGATTTCTGCATTGAATATGGTAGCTTGAATTGCAAAATGATTACTTGAATGGAATAAGCACAGAAAAAGAAAATTAACATTTTTTAAATTCAATTAATTATGACTAATTATGTAGAATTTCATTTTGTACTAGAAATACTAATATAAGTAGGCCTGCTTTATCTATTAGGTACCAGTACTTACTTTTTGGACCCGGTCTATTCATAATATTTGTCGATAATAACTCTAATAACTTAACAGATACTTTCTACTTAGTTATTCAGAATTGAAATTTCTAAATTAGTAGACATAAATTACATTGATAAGACCAAAGAGAAACAACATCTTCGAACCTCTATGAAGCCTACAAATAGTAATAATAGTGGTATGAGAATTTTGTTTAATGTTTTCATGTTTATTGGAATGCTAGATTGTAACCTGTCAATAGTGATGGAAAATTTATTTAAAAATTCAATGAAAATATAATAGTAAAATAATTTTAATATTACTTGTATCATTGTTTATTAATATTTTTATAAATGACACATTTTTTCTTTTATTGGGTTGATAACAATGTTCCACATTTAAAAGTATTGTGACAAATTCAAAGAGCTTTTGTTTAAAATGATCACATAATTGAATAATTTTGTTGTTATAATTGTTGACACCTGCGCAGTCGCAGAGGGATGTAGGATGAGTTATCTTATGGATTTTTATTGGATATGTGTTAGAAAATAAACAAGCCTAACATAAATGGTTGTTAAACAATTTTTTGTATTTCGATAAAGAACTATTCAGTCATGAAACTTTTCTGACTATTAATCATTTGATAATGAGAAAATCTCACAATCATACATCGGTTAATTAATGATAATAGAAAAAACAAGATGTTTTATTAATCTACCTCTAAACCAATTTGTTACATATATATACTTATTTTTAATGGCTGAACTAAAGGTATAAATTTAGGCACTTTAGCACAATTTAAAAACCCCGGACAGCTATTGAAATCACAAAAAATCAGGATTAATTCTAAATTTATGACAAACCTACATATTAATGAATATTATACAAACTTTAGATATTCCAGGTACTGCTAACAAGGTGGATTTTAATTCACTGCTATCTTTTATATTCTCTACCACAAACTCCAACTGGAAAAAGAAAATAATATAACAACTACGATAAGGCAAAAGCATATGACATTTGATTGAATGTGACTTGACTGTCTGCACAGTCCGAAATTTAAGGCAATTTAAAAAGATTTTGAAAGATTCTTGTTTTTTTTTATTAAAAAAAATAGTTAAAATGATTTTGTTTCCTCAAGTAAATTTATATTAACTAAAACTAATCATTATATTATGTACACAAATTTTAATCTCTTCAAAGTAGAAGGTTTTTTCTTTCTACACCCCTCGTATACATAAAATTTAGGAAGGGAAAAGTTCAAACATATATGTAAATAAGAATTTTGAACTAACCTTGGAAGATGCCATCTTTCTCTTTAAACGCTGATATTATAGAGAATATAAAAATCACATGTCACTACGATATCACATTTCAACAACAAGTCAGAGTTCCGAAATCTGCAGGTTAATAAAAACTAACCATAATATTCAGCCAACTGACAGAACATCAAATAATCAAAACATCGCAATATTTCGTAAAATGATAACAGAACCAAAGATATTATTTTCGTCTATGATGAGCGATGATAAGGCGCATTTGCAAGATCTCATTTTCTTTATACTTGTTTTGTTCTCGACGCGGAATGACACAAAACTTCATTTTGTCCATCGCATGCAAAATCACAGCCAACGAAGCTATATGGCGGGGAAGCCGTAGTCTGAACAAAAGACCTTTGGACGAGTGGCAGACGCAGGTAATTGCTTAAGGAATATCGACCTAGAATTGCGCAATATAACCATTATCACATACTCTGCGGTGGTGGGTCAGATTTCACCCGGGTGTTTGTAAAAATATGAATTACGCTACAAATATTCATTTAATGCTGTTTTCCTTATAACTAATCTTTTATTAAATATTTACAAATAATTTGAGATACAAATAAATGTTATCGGACGAGATTCAAATGAGTTATTGATAAAAATGTGAAAAAACGCTAAAAAATCAATCGCTTTTACAGAATTGAAACTCAGCACTTACACCGAAATATATATTGTCAACATTTTGAATGGGTAGACAAAGGATACCAGGTGTACTGTTGATGCGTGAGAATATGTACATCATTCGTAATATTTTTTAATATTTATCTTTAATTTTTTAGCAGAAACATTACAGCACATCATGTCATTTCATTAAATCATATTTAAAATGAAATATCTATAAAAAATCTCCAACAAAATGGTTGAAAAACTAAAAACTTGAGGTCTAAAATGACCTATCACCGCCGGACGTGTTTTATTTTGACCCATCGGGCAGTAAGTGTTAAAAGAGCTGGCCATCATATTAAAGGGAGCGAATATATAATACAATAGGAACTGAATTGCTTTGTCGAGTCGGACACATGTCCCGACTTTCATGTAGAATTAAAAGAAAGTTGAAATAGTTTATATTAAAATAGGCTCGTGGTACACTGAAACTCCTCATTTCGCCTGTCTCATCAGCGACGTTTGACAAATACGTCACCTCATCGTGTATTTCTGTTAATCGTGCCAGCTTTGTTTCCATATATGTAAAACTGATAACTTTTAGTAAATAATGTTTCAAAAAAATTAAGTAAAATTTAAATGCAGTTCCTTGTTACGTCTGCCAGTCATCCAACAATAATATTTATAGCCATCAAATATTTGTTATGTATTGAATCGATTAGTAACATTTGACATTAGTGTTTTCTCTTATCTATGGCTAATGATTCATTCTTGTCATCTATCTATGTGTCATCTTGCACTTGTTAACCTTGAAAGTATGCAGTTCGCCGTGTAATGTTTATTTATTTTTTGCTTTTAAAAATTAGGTATATATATATAATTAATGGACGTCAAAACTATCTGTAGGATTTGTTCCACCCAAAAATCTCACCTGGAATGTATATATTCTGATTTAGAAATTATTGACACAATCAGAAGTTTTATTTCCATTCATTCAATAATCATGGATATTTGTAAAATGAAGGTAGTACATAGTATTATGCTATGATTGCTTTATGTTTACTAGTAATGATAACTGATTTTTAATTTTTTAAAGTAAAATGTATTGTTTTCATATTATGAATGAAAATCGAAAATTTATGACGATTTTTTATATTAATTTATAAAGTTTTTTCAGTTGATTGATATGATAAGTGTTGAATGCATAAATATGGTCAGTGTTGCATGATCGATTTTCGCCCGGACAGTTTCGTTAGATTGCGTTACCGGTTTTTGAGCAAAATAATGAGCCACTTATCCTAAGAAAAGCCAATTCTCCAAGGATGCAAAAGATCAAATTTATATTTTTCTTTCCTTCAATGCAAGGATCGGAAAGTTCTTTCAATGCAAGCACTTTCCACAACTTTCTCCACAACTTTCTCCACAATTAAATTATAATGGAAATAATAAATTGATTTCTAAAAACGTGCTAATGATTTTCAGTAATTTATAAATTATAAATTCTGCGCAAAGAATTTTATATTTCCACAATAACAAAATAATAGCAGAATAAAAACTTCCTGAAAGCTGCAAGGAATATTACAAAATATGTATTTAAAAGATGACTGCAATAAACAGCACAAAATTACTAAGTGTTATTATTGATTTTACCCTTGCTGTTTTTCTTTTGGCAAGTGTCTGGGGGTTATCCATCTTTAGACAGGGGACATTAGTTAAATAATTTCCCCTTTATAAAGATTTGATAATGTAATAATAAAATGAAGAAAAATACATTAGTATCTTTTTAAAAGCACACATATTAAAGCATTGCCAACTTTCAGGACTCCCCAGAACCAGAACCTCACGATTAAGCTTTTGACAATCTTAGATGAGATTTTTTCTTTTCTGGAGGATTTATTTACATTTAGGAATTATATGGCATCCATTTATACTATGATTTGCAATTTTAGAACACAAAATATTAAAGTAAATTATTTATAATGTTTAGTAACTTTACATTGTTTTTATTTTAAGATCTCTAAAAATGATAATTTACCTCAACTTATATGCAAGCAATGCATAAAAGAAGTTATTAGAGTACACAAGTTTGTCAATGTATGTCGTAGATCAGAAGAAAGATTAAGATATCTATATGATCACAATTCAATTGAAACCATATCTCAAATTGACAAATCGAATATTAAAAGGGAAAATGAGGAATTGATTTTAAATAAATCATCAAATCTTTCAAAAAATGAATCTCATAAAAAATATATCAATGAAATTATCGGGTCAAAAGAATTATTGTATATGGAGCCATTTGATTCCATTACCGAAAGTGACTCAAAGGGTGTAAGTGAGAAAAAAATAGAAAATACGTTTGTAAGAGTTTCTCAATTTAGCGATAATGAGGATTGCTCCGAAAGTTCCATTGAAAACTTTGGAAATTTTTGTGAAAATTATCATTATCAAATAAAAAAACAGCCTGGAGCACAAACATCAAGTGACAGTCTTAAAGATGACTCTATAAAACAAGAAATTGAAACCACCTTGGAATATCAGACAATAAATATTTCCAAGAATAGAGAAAGTAATCAACAATATTTTGATGGTTTTACTAAATCAAATTTATTTTCTCATGGAGCGGTGGAGCCATTTTGTCAAATACAGGCTACAGAAACAAGCAAACTGTTGAATAGCTCATATATATGTAAAGTATGTGGTGTAACTTTATGTTCAAAAGGATCTCTCCAAGTTCACCAAGCAACTCACAGCTCAGAGAGACCATACATGTGTGATCAATGTGACCTACGATTTAAACTTAAATCACATTTAATAGGACATCAAAAAAATATCCATGAAGGTATAATTTGTTTTGCTTTCCCTATATGTGGTATAACATAATTCGAAGTACCAGCTGAAAATGGCATATCTGGATTTTTATTCTGAACCATAAAAATTAAACAACTTTTTCATCCAAGTTTTTTTAATGACATTAATTTAATTATTAATTTTCAAACATTTCGAGTCATTGTCTCGAAAACTAGGGTTCAAATAAAAAGTATATGAACTTATTATTTGATTTTCTTTCCTGCATGCCATTTTCTGCTGGATTAAAATATTTACAAAATAAATTACATCTATAATTACTAAATTATAAAATAAATTTCACACTGAATACGCTGTAATTTAGTAGACTCTCGATTGTCTGGGGTGGTTGGGAAAAAAATTGAACCAGATAAAAAAAAGAAATTGAATAAAACTAAAACTAAATATTATTCTGGTTAAGTACCCTTTTATTAAATAGTGAAGAAATTTGTTTATTCTTTGTTCACTTTTTAATAAACGGTGCTTAGCACATTTCACAACATTAGCATATCAGCAAGCAATTAAAAATATTGTACGTTTTGATTCAAAAGTAAACACTGAATAAGTGTTGTCAAGATCACTCCCGGCCTACAAATAACAATGAGTAATTTTTTTTTAAAAGTGGTAGCATTTTCTGTTCGATAACATGTTCGCAATTTTACCAGTTTTCATATAAGTCACTTGCACTTGTACATTTGCATATTTATGAGTGAGAAATACACAATTCATTTTTATCAGAACAAAGTTTAAGGATTAAAGATTTTCAACTAAGATGTATCAATATACTCTGGCGGCCTAGGCAGTTTTTTTAAATAAAATGACATAAATTTTTATAGCCCTGGATAATCGAGAATATACTATATGTAACACTATGTATAATTTAAATTAATATGTTTAAACTACCCACATTTTATATCAAAAATAGTTATTTAAAACCCGATTTATATTTTAGGATTAAAAAAACATGTCTGTAAATTATGCAGCAAAAGATTTTATGGATCTGCGCAATTAAAAATTCATAGCATGGCCCATACAAAAGATTATCCTCACCTATGTACACATTGTGGGAAAAGGTATTTAAAAATCTATTTTAATATAAATTAAATTAATGAACTAGTAAGATATATAGAAAAAATCTATCTATTGAAAATTCAAATAGATTAGAATTATTAGAAATTACTTTTATTTGCTGAATTATAAACATTTATTTAAGAGGTAAGTGTATTAAATATAGTAGCCAAATACTGTAAAACTCCGTTTTCGTTCGCTCATAATTCGTATTTTAACGTAATTCTCACTTTTTTCAAAAATTTTAGTCCTGAAAATAACATTTCATACTAATTTCTACCGATAATTCGTAAAACCCCATTATTCGTAGTTCGTATACATTTTTTATATCAAAAGTAAATAATTTGTTCATGTAATTCGCATATTCACGTGTTTTTAAATCGAAACTGACGATGCTGTCGGATTTTTTTATCGGACGCTAAAATTTAGCGGTTTGCTTACGGAATACGGGTCTGTTGTTATTTCAACAATTATTGTCGGTGCGTTACGAATTATATATATTGAATCTCATAATTTATAAATTAATTGTGTGCAAACAGTTCTATTGATTTTATATCCGCTTTTTTGTTTATGGAATGTTGCGATTTGTTTAATGTAATAAAGAAACTGAAACCTTTGTATTTAAATACATAATCTATTTTTACTTAATTTTTATTTATTTTCTAAAATGGCACGAACATCTTGTAATTCGTGTAAATCCTTGACTATTTGAAAATATGGAATTTATTTTAAAAACTGACAAAAATTGATGTCAATAAAAAGACCAGCGGAAAATTTCAATCCCGAATACCTCTCCGAATTCAAACTTGAAAAATCGCGGAAAAATAATAAGCTTCAAAGAAGTATGAAGATTTTCATGGGTTTTTTATATTTCAATTTTTTGCCCAATTTTGATGGAAAAATGGCGAGTTCAACTGCTAATCAAATTAAAATGTCCGTAATTTTGTTGCGTCAAGTACTGGTGAATCGTTTGAAGAAACCTATTTTTAATATTGGACTCGCCACGTCGCCACACATCTTCATTATTCAGGAGAAATTGATCATTTGACAAACATTTCGACACATAAAAAGCTGAAATAATAGACGGTTGCCATGTTTTTCACTATGAAAATCACGATGTTGACAGCAGCAGCGCGCGCAAAAATGCGAACGCGTAAACTAATGTTGCCTTCGAAAAAATTGTTCTCATTATTCGTAATTCCGATTTTTTTTTAATTTCAATCCCGTGAGTTATGAATTAAGGAAGTTTTACTGTATTTGTTACCTCAGAGTTTTAGATATTTCCAAACCAGATTTTAATCAATTTATTTTAGAAGCCTTGTATGTATTATGTTGATAAGCTCACTAACAGCATTCAAATGGATTTGAAATCAAATTATCAATAAATCAAGTTACAATTTTTTATTTAAGGACATTTTTGTCGTGAAGTTGCATTTTCAGAACATAGTTCTGTGGTATTTTTAATACAAATTAAATGAATAAACTAGAAAGATATATAGAAAAAATATTTAGTTGCCACCGGGATTCGAACATGGACCTCTTCATGCAACTTCACAACGAAAATGTGTTTTCTTTAATTAAAATTTTATATTTTGTGTATCATCCAATGAATGCTGCCTGATTAATAAATGTATTCATATAATGCACTTTTTTAACGTTTTTTCAGATTTGCTCAGCAGTGCTATTTAAAAGTGCATCAGAAGATGCATATGGGTATCAAAGATTTAAAATGTAAACAGTGCGATTATACAAGTGGTAATCAGAGTGCAATGAGGATGCATATAAAAGGTGTTCATGAAATTGATAAGAAACATCAATGCTCTCAATGTGGATTAAGGTACTCAGTTCCATTGTATCATCACTATTAGCTCTACAATCCTTAATGAGTCTTGGTCTACTCGAGAGTTTTCTCTCTTGCGCTTGTTTTTTTGCTATTGTCTATTTGCGCCATTTATCTCTAGTTTTAGATCTCCAAATTTTTGAGAATATTGTCGCTCCATCGTAACTTAGATCTTCCGAAGCTCCTGCGTCCTGTTGGTCTGGTGTTCAGCAGTGACTTAGGTGTTTACACTCTCCACATGGCTCAACCACTGAAATCTTTCTATTTTTAAAAACTCATTCTGTAAAAAATAATGTTCCTGAAAGTATTGTATTAATTGTTTTAAAAAGATTATGCTTGTGCACTTTGTAAGGTCTGTGAAGGAATGCCAACGGGAACTCGGCCTCCGGGACAATGTTTGGAAGAATGCAGTGAGACTACAATTTTCTATTGGAAGACTATAACTCAGGGCAGATAGGTATGGAAGATGGTTGTGCGATCGGTCATGGACCTAAAATACATAACATGGACATAAGATTCTAAAAAACGAGGATAATTCAAGAACTAGGAAATAGGAGGAGAAATATTGTGGGACATCAGGGATCATGTTTTATGTATAAACATTAAGAGAATTCTTACCATCTAAAAATTAGTATTAATATTAAAGATTTACAGGTATATGTTCCCTTCTGGACTTCAGGAGCACATGACAACACATACAGGACTTAAAAAATATGAGTGTTCTCTGTGTTATAAAAAATTTCGGACAACTTCTAGCTTAAAGAGTCACATACGAATACATTCAGATGAGAAACCATATCAATGCAATAACTGTGATAAAAGTTTTAGGATGTTGGCCCATAAAAAGGTACCTAAGTATTTTATGTTGAAATAGATTTTTTTAAATTGAACTTTTAAATTAAATTGAAATAAAAAATTGTTTCCACAATAATAACTACTTTTTTATTAGTGCGTTTTGTTATTTGAACAGCAGTACAGCTAGATTTTACATTACAGGTACATGAAAGAATTCACACTGGTGAAAAACCTTATATTTGTATTATTTGTACAAAGGGATTTCAGACGAGAGGGAATTTGAATACCCATCAGAAGATTCACAACAAGGCATAATATAATGTGTAGAATTTTACCTCAAAATAAACTGTAAAATGTTAATGTTAGGTTTGTTTTGTATTCAAATATATGTAAAGGGTGTTTAGTGGAAAATTTTCAAGTTTAATATTAAATTTAAAAAAAAACTACAATGTTATTCTCATATTTTATTTATACAAAATGGAGTTTAACGATGCGGATTTTACGTTTTATAAACAATATTGTCTAAATGCCGTCCATTTATCTCAAGACACTTGCAATCAGACTCTTAAGTTTGCAAATACGCGAGAGCAAATCGTTGGTTCAATGGCAGCAACTTCACGGTGGATATTTTCTTGTATTGTTGCTGTAAACTCTCGACTTAAGGTATCCCCATATAAAAAAGTTGCACAGTGTAAGGTCTGGTGACTGAGGTGCCCAGGATATGTCTCCGTACTTGCTGATTAATTTATTGGGAAAAATATCCCTCAGCTTCTCTATTGAAACTCTAACTGTATGTGGAGTGTTTCCGCCTTGATGAAATTGTGTCCTGTTGTTGAATCCGGGAAACAGCTGCAGTTGCGGTACCAAAAACTCATTGATCATTCGGCAATACACGTCAGCAGTGACTGTCTCTTGCTAGTTATAAAAATAAAAGGCAATTATCCCTCAGGCAGAAATTGCACACCACACTGTCGTTTTTGGACAACGCAAACGTTTTTGATGGCGTTCCCTTGGGTTGTCAGGGGACCAGTATCTCATGATATGAAAATATGCTTCATCAGTAAATAATGTTTCCAAGCGTTCATGATGTTCCAAAACGTTCCAACATTGTTCTTGCTAAGGTTTCACGTAAATAATAGTCATTTTCGTTGAGAAATTGCACGATTTGCAGTTTGTATGGGTGAAAATGTAGTTTCTTTTTCAAAATAAAGTGCACTGTCGATTTTTTATTCCAGTACAGGCTGCAATTTTCCTTATCGATTTACTTTATACGTTCTGGCATCGCTGCTGACGTTGATGGTCCCGGAGGAATTTGGTTAACCATTGTCCCTTCTTGTCTGAACTTTTGAACCCAACATCAGATAAGTTGCGTGCTCGGCCCATCACATAGTTGTGGAATATTAAAGTGAGTACAAAAAGCGCAACGCGCACAAACTAATGAATCACCACATTTTAAATAATGCTCAACCGCGAACGCGCAGTGTGCTCCCGACCAGTGACTCATTGCAACTGGCAAATCCGCAAATCATGCGCATTGAACAATACCCCTCCCACTTACCTCACCCTGATGGTTTACGAGTAATTACAATTTAATCTTGAATTTTTTCCGCTGAACACCTTTATTAAATACTATTGTGTTTTATTTCAACAAATTGCTTAGATTTATTCTTCATTATTATAAATATACTCTAATACTATATTGTAAAAGTTTATCATAAAGTTATTTATGTACATATTTATTTAATACATGTACAGTTCAGGGCATATTAGCGACCGGTTGCTGAAAGACAGGGTAGAAACTTATATTCCTTCCATATTACATACTTTTTCAACATATATTGCAACATAATAATTACATTAACAAATCAAACTTAATAACAAAGAAATACAGTTTATACAATTTAAAAGAAAGAATGAAAATGGAAAAAATAATTTGGTGTAAGAGAGAATTTAAAAAAAATCATAAACAGTAATTTATAATCATATTATTTAATATTTTTGGAAAATGACTTAATTATATTTAGAAATAAAAAAAAAAGAGTACCTCCATCCCAACATCTTTTTATCATCATTTCATTTAGTATACAGATAGTTCTCGATTTACGAACATCACAATTTAAAGATTTATTTTATTTATGAAACAAACGTTGAACTGGGTAATCAAATAAAACTCGAACATGAAATTTCAGAACATTTACGATGCAGAAAATGACTGTAGCTTTTAAATTAATTTCTGAGGGATTGGCAATGTTTGAAAAACAGGACTCGAATATGGAGAGAATTGTGAAAGTGAAAAGAGGCATTTATGATTCACTGACATGTTATAATGAGATTTTTAATGAATAAAAGAAACTAACTGTGCAACATATTTTAAAAGAGTAGACGAACCATCCACAGCTGTTTCATTGTGAGTTCAATCATCTACCTTGAGTGCGCAAAGTGACAGGCATGTGAAAATAATGAACACTGATCAAATAAAAGTTGAATGTACATACATAATTTTGTTTTTAGTTAAAATTAACTGTTACTATACATATCTTGTGTTCTCTTAGTTTTTTTTCAACTTTTTTTACATTCATAACCAATTCAAAAAAGCTAATCACGCTGGAATAAATGCATTATTATTATTATAGCGTATTGTTATAATAAAATGTACACATTCGATGTTTATGTAAAAATGACCGTTAACTTATACAATCGTATTGTATATGCAAAAATACATATTTAGGTGTTTTGATGCACAGCAAACAAAAACATTACGAACGACCAAAGAGTAATATCACTTAACAATTTTTATGTGGCCTATAGTTATATAACCAGCGGTGCAGAATTTTATTTGTAAAGATATTTATTTTAAGTAATGTATATCTACTATGTACCAAAAATCAGATCCGCATTTTATACTAATATGGGTAAACTTCTCATATATGTATTCAAAAGCAAGGGAGATAAATTATACTGGTATATATAAACATAATTGTGAAAAGTGTCTAACTTTTATATTGGTAAAACTGGTCATAATTTTAATGTAAGAGTCAAAGAACACTTGATATGTTTAAATAACTGGTTTCTCATCATTTTTGATCCATTTATTGGAAATGGATGTTAGTTTTGATAAAAATTTGGGGATGTAAATATGAACGATCTTAAATTGGATAACGTGGAATCGTTAGAAATGAGTAAATCAATGTAGATAACCAAGTACCAGTTCTATTCTATGTTTGTTTTCAATACCGAGGTTCGCTTCTTACAACCCTTGTATTTTTATAATGTATTTTTTTACAAATATGCAACTGGAACTAGAACAATGAAGATTTTTAAAAGTGAATTTCAAGATAATCAGCTAAACCAATGACAAAATTGTATATGTACATATTTAGATTTAGATTACTGCCCTAGCAAAATAATGTACATTGTTGTGAATCTGACTAGCATTTAACAATACAACTCTAATTATTATAAATAAAGCACTTTATTGTGATATATTATACAATAAGGTGCATTCATCGTTCAACATTTAAGGTATTATGTATACTAGTAGAAGTGATCTCAAATAACACAACACCATCTACAATCTTCCTTTACAACTCAGTGTTTTATGATTATGTTCATATACCTCTAGAGGCAGTGGAAGAGGCCTAGAAAAAATATTAGAATGAATGTAAAAGCTGTCTTGTTGCATGTTTTACTTTTGATATTCTTTCAATTCAAAGTAATCACAGATTGGTTTCGTCTTCGAAACCGGATTTATACCTATCTTACAAATAAATCATTAAAACATTTGAATTTGTTTTATGAAATATTTGAACAAGCTTTTTGTACATTTTTGTGTTTGAAACCAAAATATAGAAACTTACTGAATGTACAAAGTCTCCATATGATTACATATTCCGAGTTAATTTAAAAAAATTTACTACTTGTATTTTTTTATGAAAAAAATTAAATAAACGATTAGGTACATTGAAAGGGGTCCTTAATCTATGATGTGTACATATATTAGTTTGCTCCCTACCCCACCAAAAAAAATTGTACTAGAGTAATCAGTAATCTCAGAAAAATACGTGACGAAAAATTGACAACAAATACGTCATACTATATATTTTATCAGTGCCACTAAAAGTCAAACTAACGTTTTTTTTAGAATTTCATATGTTCGAATATTAAAATATGACCTTTCACGTCCCGGTAGGTACATATAATAATTTTTGGAATCTAGTACCTACCTACACAAAGTGCAATGATAAGCAACCGTTTTTTAAAATGTCAAAAATAAATTAATACAATTGAATTTCTTCCTTCTAAAATGTCAAAAATAAATCAATACAATTGAATTTCTTCCCAGTCAATCGTAAACGACGCATGCACACAATCATGAGAGTACTAATTCACTCGAATTTTCATCTATATCTAAAAAGGGGTTCTCGGGCTACTAATGTTAGAGAACTACTGGTTTAGAATAAGAAATGATCTACATACATTCAATCAGTTCAGTATTTTGACGTTTGACGTAATTTCCTGGAAGGATCCTGGTGATTGCGTTGACATTTTACGTTTTCTCTTATCTGTTTTGAATTTTCATCAGTCGGAACTAGTTTCGTTTGAAGGCATTTAAATGAATTCTCGAGCCAAGGTTATTATTGTGACGATATTGGCAGTGCATGTTACAGGATATTTTTTAAAACCATTCGTGTTACCTGATAAAAAACAACCTGAACCCGCCACAGTTCCTAGTTATCTAGATAAGACATCTTAGAACTTCGAATGTATTCGCAAAAATTGAACGTTAATAATAATCTGTCAAGATTGTGCAACCGGATCAAAATACATTCAAAACATACCATGGAAAAACCAAAAGTGCTGTTAACTAGACCTGATATTGGTGTTCTTGGAATAGAATTGCTTAAAAGCAAGTAAGTAGTCTATATAAGTTTGTAGATGCAAATATGAAATTATGATGATAACGTTTTGGTTGTGAAATTGGTATTTTGAAGGAAAAAAGTAGCTTAAGAAAATTTCTATTTGATAGAATTGAATTTATTTGATATAATAATTTTTAACTAATATAGAAGATAACTGTATTTCGTAATCGGTGAAGTAACTAATGTAGATGTTATAGATGGTACAAAATAACTATAAAATCCACTGTGTATTATTTGCAATTTAGTCATTAATATTAAATTTTTGTCTTTCCTGTTATATTTATTGACCGTTAAAAAATTACTAGTATAAAAAAAGAAATGTGCCTAAGGAAATTATGAAAATGAACAATACAACTGCATTCATTCAAAAAGTTCATGGTCCAAATATGAAATAATGCATATTATATTTTTTTCGCTTTATGTTGATATTCTATTTACCGTTGTGGAATGTAACCCGCCTATAAGCGAGGTACACCCGTATTTCTGACTCGCCCACAAATAATTAACTGTGTAAATACAATTTGTCTTTGTCAGTTAAAATAATTACTTTGTGGCATAATGCATAATCAGTTGATTCACTTGTCTGGCATTATGTGTGTCTCGCTTTACGAAATAGGTACACTGTGAGTTGTTGTCTAATAACTGAGAGAATAGTTTATTCGAAACATTCTTTTATAGAAATGTCTTAATCACCACTTAGCAAATATTCACCCACCCTACGTTTTAACTTGATTGAAAAAAATGTATCATTACAATTTTAATTAACTAATAATACAAAATGAATAAAATGGTTATTATAAATTATAATCGATAACAGTCGAGTTCACTAAAACATTTTGTTTTTCAGGTTTGATTTAACAGTTTGGAGTGAAAATACACCTTCTCCACGGGATTATATATTAAAGAATATAGCTGACAAAAGTGCTATATTGTGTTTTCTCACAGATAAAATAGACGCTGAATTGTTAAATGCTGCAGGGCCCAGCTTAAAAGTGGTGTCTACATTTTCTGTTGGTTACGATCATATAGATGTCCATGAATGTAAGAAAAGAGGAATTAAAATAGGCTACACTCCAGATGTCTTAACTGAAGCCACTGCTGAACTAACGGTATTTAAAAAAATCTTTTTTACTACTTTATTTTAAGACAAATTATAGATATCTAATTAGTTATAGTTAAATACTTGAAAGGTTTCTACATGGTAACATATATATAACTTCCAAAAAATTTGATAAATGTGGAGGTTGATTTTGGGTAGAATGGTGAGCGTTACATTGTGTAAAGTGATCACTTAAGTCAGCCGAAGACATGGCATAAACCCTGTAATACCCATACTTCCCATATAATATAATATAAATAGCTTTGTCTCTAATGAGATATCTATAATTTGTCTTAATAATAATACCTTTGGAGGTAAAAAAGGTTTACAAATATTTTGACATACTCAAATGTTGTTACTTTATTTTATGCTAGCTGATGCACCTGGCGTTGCACGGTTAGTAACCCCACTGCATCACCTCTACTTGCACCACACCCCACCATACACCACACCATTACACCTACTCAAGTAACTCCCTCCACTATCACTCCCACAATAGGTCTATCATTATATTATTCTTCGAAAATGATAATAAGCCCTTTGTTGTGCCCTTAAAACCTTTCATCTCACCAGACAATCAGACATATATATATATATATATATATATAATTTTACAATCAGGGGTTCACTAAAAATATAGATATATGTATAAACATGCAGACATTCTGAAATATTATTTATATTTGAAGTTTTTGAAAATGTAATGACAACACATTTTTGATGAACCCTGACTGTACAATTTTGGCTGCAGAACTTTTTATTGATCTTTATAAGTACATATTTTTTATTTCTTGTATTTTAAAATTTGAAGAGGATAGAAAAGAATTGAAGTTTGGTATTTACAAAAAAGTATCTTTCAGGTTGGTTTACTGCTATGCACATCAAGGCGCCTTATAGAAGCTCAAAATGAAGCAAAGACAGGAGGATGGAAAACTTGGTCTCCGTTTTGGATGACTGGACCTGGACTGATGGGCTCAACTGTTGGCATTGTTGGATTTGGAAGAATCGGCCAATCTGTCGCTAAAAAGTTGAAGGCATTTGGTACTTCTAGGATTTTATACTATAATCGCTCAGATCGTAAAGAAGAAGCTCTTTCGATTGGTGCAGAAAGAACCAATCTAGATTCTTTACTTAAAGAAAGTGATTTTGTGATTTGTTCATGTGCACTGACTCAAGATACAGAAAAAATGTTCAATGTAGAGGTATTTAGAAAAATGAAACCTACTGCTATATTTATAAATACTAGTCGAGGAGGTTTGGTTGATCAAGATGCTTTAATAGAAGCATTACAAAATGGTACTATAAAAGGTGCCGGGTTAGACGTCACATCTCCCGAACCTCTACCTCTTGAAAGTCCTCTATTTAAATTAAATAATTGCGTTATATTGCCGCACATAGGAAGTGCTTCCATTGAGGCAAGAACAGCAATGTCAAAGTTGGCTGTAGATAATATTATTGCCGCACTTAATAATGAGAAAATTCCAGCCGAGTTGATAATAAACATTTAACTCTTTTTATTTGAGTCGTATGTTCATTTATATATTCCTATGCAGGACATGTTTGTAGCCGATTAGATAATAATTGCTACCCACATATAAATTTTATTATTTTGTACTTTCTCGCAGAAAGCACAAGACTGTCATAACTCATGTCACCTGCCAGGTAGATACTGTGTAAGATAAAATAATAAATTGAGTATTCAATCTAAATATATTTGTTTATCTCTACATTGTTGAGTGGCAAATTTGTTCATTTATTCTTCGTAATCCAGGTTGGATCCATTCAAAAGAGAAAAGGATTTAAATATTTCTTTGCCGAAATTTGCCTTGAAATAGTTTTTATTCCTTTTAAGATGATCTTATTTAATTTGTTTTTGTATAGCAAGTTCAAGTGTACAAATAATAATCTGTAACGCAATTCAATATGTATTTTGTTATACCAAAATAATGTTCCAATTTGGAATAGGAACCAATATTTTAAAATTGACACATTTGTTAATTGAGTCCTATAAAACAGTAACATATGTTGCTAGTGAATTGTAGAATTTTACTCCTGTGTGTATATCAATATTGATATTTTGTAGTTTTATTATTAGCTTGCTATACTTTTTCAAAATATAGCCGTAAAGCTGTTTCAAAATATTGCCATAAAGTGTTGATCGAGTTGTCTATATAAGCCTGCAGCCTAATTACACATGTGTAATATGTTTCTTAGCAGGATGAATAATTAAAAAATTTAATAGATAATGTGAATTTGTTTATTTAGACTTTGTTGTCTTTAATTTGTTATTATTCTATAAGAGTATGTACAACTTGTTTTTATCAACATTTTTTTCTTTTTCTTTTCTGTATATATTTCAATATACAATATATTTCAATTTAACATCCTGGCTGATGTTAATAAACAACTGGTCATGTAGTAACTAATTTTTAAATTAACTAATTGCATACATTTTTATTACTTTACAATATTGAATCACTAAACACTCAAGATAGATATTATTAAAATACCACAGAACTATGTTCTGAAAAAACTACAACTTCAACTATGTAGTTTGTTTTTTAACAAAAATCGTAACCAAATGAAAAATGTCAAAACTTTAACTTAGGTTAAACATATTCAAAGTGTTAAT
Source organism: Eubasilissa splendida (assembly GCA_031772225.1). Classification (NCBI taxonomy): domain Eukaryota; kingdom Metazoa; phylum Arthropoda; class Insecta; order Trichoptera; family Phryganeidae; genus Eubasilissa; species Eubasilissa splendida. The sequence continues at coordinate 17,175,258 of CM062848.1, read as the reverse complement.
TTGTACCATAAAATAAACAATATGTATAATAATATTATATTGTGTAAATATTTTTTTTTTGTTTATTGTGGTAGTTTCTGTTGTATGTACGAGGGTCTTTTTTAAAGTACGAATCGTTTGCATATAATAACAATTAAGTAGGCTCTTTGGACCGGAACGTTGTCAGGAACTTGTCTGTATCAGATATGAGGTTTTCAGTGTGTCAGATGTAATTTCTCAATGGTATTTTATTAACCATATTTATCATTAATCCTGCCGATTGCGAGGTGTGATTGATGATTCATTTTTAAATGCAAAGAACATTTTCCCAGCTGAAATTCATAACAGCTAGTTGAAGTGTATGGTGAAGGTAATGCGTTGATTATTTAACAGAGGGAGGACAAACATGCACAATGAAGCGAGTCTGTCACCACTGAAGAATTGGAAACTGTTATTGATATACACATTCGATGGAACAGAAAATTCACAACTGGATTTTATATTATATTGTAAAGTATGTAGTAAGACATAATTTCATGCCAAGTTTTTGAGTTACAATAAATTATTATGAGTTTATGACAAAATAATTCTTACTTTAAAAATGGCTCTCATACACGTGCACACTTTATAAACTTTCACTGTGATATAATATGTACATACTATCCTAGTGTTAAAATTTGAAATATAACTGAAAAGATTCATTTGAGATTAGTGCAATACCATTTTTGATTATTAAATATACGTATTATACATACATATTTTTGAAAATTTTGATCCTTTTACCCTAAAATACTTGTTCAATAATTTTTTTGATGTTTGGATCACTTGAACTTGTACTGACTTGCGTCAGAACATGTCAGTGCATGTTATGCTGAGGTGGCCCCCGGGCCTACGAGATAGTTGTCATTTTATTATCAGTTTTAATTTGTGTAAGATATATGTATTTGATTTAGTATGTTAGTAGAATTATGCAGTACTAGAAAAAGTGTATTTCTTAGTGGGGGACGTAAGCCACTAAATAACGGGGTAAAATCTACCATCAAATCGGCAATTTTTTAACATCATGAAGTTAAATTAACAATCAGTGAAAGCATGGGAATACCATATTTTGGGAAAAGTCAAGAATACCTACCAATTGTGTAAAAAAAAATTTGAGAACTTCATATTTGGAGGGATTTTTAAAAAAATGCAAAGAAAACTCAAGACGTGAAGAGGATTTTAAAAATAATAAAATTAATACAAATTAAATGTATCAACTACAAAGATAAACAGATAAAATCAATCAAATGGGTGGCAACAAAAATATTTATCTAATGAATTAATTTTGTGCCGCACAGCACCACGGTTCGCAGGGCCGTGCTGGGCTGCGATCCTGAAAATGAACTTTTCATAGCTCACAATCTTTCGTGAACCGAAATACCATACCACGCCACTGAGCTGTGCGGTGGCCAGGTGGAGGGGGGCCCCGCCCCCTCGAATTGCGGACTCTGAGTGAAAGCAACTTTGATGAAAAAGTGGATATTTTTAGATTCTAGGGACACCAGTTCAAATTAAACTTGGTGGAAAATAGGGGGCGGTCACCTGGAGATAGTATTGTATAAATTATTATTTATTAAGGCTTGTAAATTGAGTTTAAAGTTTTTAATGTTACATAAATAATTTGCGGGCGATCGCCCAAACTTGATATATGAGGTATTGCGGGCAAACATGGTAATAAAAGAATAAAACGCTTGCGGTGCCGCTAACTATAAGATTTATATGTGTAAATAATTTTAATGTAGCGAAAATTGAAATCTGCTGGCCTGGGTGCTGCGACACCAAAATGGCCGGTAATTGTCGTCTGTCAAATACTAAAAGCCTCTGGGATTGACGATAAAGATATAAGAATGAATGGTAATCTTTATTGGAACCAGAAAGCAGTAGTAAGGGTGGAATAATGTCGTAACGGTGTAGAAATACAAAGTCGTGCGACAGGAATGTATTTTCTCACCCATGCTGTTCAACTTATATTTAGAAGAAATATTCAATGGAGATCTTCAAGAAGCTACTCAAGGGTTTGTTGTAAATGGGAAGACTATGAACATCCTGCGTTATGTTGATACGGTACTTCTAGCAAGTAACATTGAGGATTTACAACTTCTGCTGAATCAAATAGTGAACACATAAGAGACTTTTAGGTTATAACTTAATACAACTAAAATAAAATATATGTTCAATAGCAAATGAAAGTCTTTATATTGCTGGAAATAAATTAGAAAAAATGTAAAGTAGTATATATCTGGGTTGCAATATAAATGAGAGACGGAATACTTCTGTTGAAATCAAATGCCTCATTGAGGAAGCTCGTGCAACCTTTATCCGTGTGAAAAAGATGTTCTGCAGTCATGATCTTATCCTTAGATTACGAGTGAGAATGGTCAGATGCTGTGTCCTCAATTTTATGGAATGGTAGCATGGACACTTACTGAAGAAATGATAAAGTGATTTGAGATGTGGATCTACAGAAGAATGCTCAAAATAAGCTGGATGGATAGAGTTACAAATGAAGATGTTATGGTTCGGATGAATAAAAAATCTGAAAACTTAAATATCTTAGACATGTGATGAAAAATTTGTGATCTTGCACTTTATAATGCAGGGAAAGATTGCTGAAAGTCGGGACCCTGGGAGAAAGAAAACATCATAGCTGAAGAATCTAAGGCAATGGTTTAGCCAGTGCACTGTAGAGCTTTTCCAGGCCGCAGTAAACAAAGTGATGATATCCAAAGTCCCTTGAATGGATAGGGCACAAGAAGAAGAACTATCCATATTATAATAGCCGGCGATCGTCAAAATTCTTCTTACCAGTAATATAGTATACCTAATGTATATACATATTGCCCTCATTCATTCCGTCAGATAGCAATGATAAGATTACAAAAAAATCTGTAATCTGCCTAAGATGAGCCCCTGTAGTTATCATTATTTAATTTGGAAATTTAAAATATTTCTACAAAAATAACTAATTAAGTTTTACAATATTTATCGCGCGGATAATGGAAATCATCACTCATCACCTTTATATTACTTATCTCTGTCATCACCCAACCAATAACTAATATGTTTAGGGCTTTTCCGCATAGCTACGAGCCCGCGGGCGCGATAATCGCGGCCCGAGAAATGATAATGGCAAAAGTGCATCTTTCACGCTTTACGGAAGCATTTCGCCCGGCGCTCCGCGCCACTGGAAACCCTACGCCTCTGTGCTCGGCGGACCGGCGAGTGGAGGGGGAACCGGGCCGCCGCGAGACTCCGCCCCGCCGGCGAGCGGGCAAATTATTGCTAAGATTCTTTCTGTAATATCTTAAGTTAGAAAAATGATATGACCTTAGGATATTATGTAATAAAGAGAGCATGGAAGAGGCGATCGCCCGGAGATAATATTACGCACCTTAAAAATCGTTTAGGCAATAAAAATGGATTTTTAAGTTTAAGGTGCGATAATTAATTTTCCGGGCCATCGCCCCGGGTGAGATTTATCAGGCATCGCGAGGGAGAATAAAGTCTACAAAATAAAATACTCGCGATGTCTGAGAAAACAGGGTTTTGTATGTAAAAAACAAAATATCGGAGGAATCCGAGTTCTGCCGTCGCGGATGGGACGACAGAAAAAATAAGCCGAGTTTCGGAATATGGCCGCCAGGGGGTGGCTGCGCGGGACCGAAACGGGGTGGCGAGGGGACTGGCCTCGCCATCTCATTGGATCTCGGCTTTACGGGGAGTCTAACTAACCTTCGGTTTGTATGTCGGCAGGGTACATCCTTTTGAAACAATAGATGCCTTTTAAAATCATCATTCCACACAATAGGATTCGGCAATCACACTCGGAGGGCCCCTTGTTAAATTTGACTTAAAGGCCGGCGAGCCTCTTTTCAAATTAAGAAAAAACAATATTCTCAGATCAAATCAGCAATTTATGTACATGGTTTAAATGTATTATGAAACATAAGACTTTGTTGCCTTTTGAAAGTTCTCGTTAAATATATTTATTTCAGGTGCATAATAAAAAAGACCTAGTCGTTTTTTGTCTATAGTCTAACAATGCTTAAAAACGCCGATATTTGATATACACATATTGCTTGCAGCTTGGATGTTCAACACAACATTTTTGTGAACGATGTTTGGGGGTTAGGTCAGTGGTTAAATGAAAACAATGTAGATTGGCGTGTTGGTGTCTATTGAGTCGGATGGAACAATGAAGATACATGATATTGAATACAATGAATGAGTGAAGATGCAGAGATGTAGAATGTGTGCGTGTATTATGAAGTGAATCGGCGGTCTCGCTCGGCGCGTGTGGGCCAGCAAGACCGCCGTTGTGAAGCGATGAAACTAGAGAGACTGCTTGGCGGTGAAGGATCGAGCCAGAACTGTAGCAGCAGCTGGCAGCGCTATCGGCTGAGATGGCGGTGGATTTGAATTCTGATCCCTACAGATTCTTTGAACGATTATACTCCATACTTCTTACCAACACATTTTTTCCCTTTTACCGTAATTGTGCACAGTTTTGAGGACAGTTGTAAATATATATTATATTTTAAAAATAGGTTTATTGAGTACAACGGCAAAACGTTCTTTCTGACCAGATGGTTGGAGATTCATTCCTTATTCTGAGATAAGTTGGTACTTTATCTTTTATTTTAGTTTGACAAAAGTAAGTATATTTATATATCACATGCCTATGTGTTTCGGCAACAATCTCTATTTGAATAATAATAGGAAAATGCCATTGTTTTAAAAAATCTAACGAAAACAATGTTATGATAATATCATCAATTTGGACATACCTACATAACATTGATTATTTTCACGGAAAAATTAAATACTTTTCCAACATTTCGACACAATGATATTACTCTTAATTAGGAAAAAACGGTTTACTACGGCCAGCAGCTTCTTAGGGAATTTTTGTACCTCCGCAGACGAAGGCTACTCCATATAAACAAATATAGTATGCATGTGTTTATAAATAATCTAATGCTATACAAAATATTTACGAAAAGCCCTCGCGGGAATTCCCAAGTTTAAGTCAATAAAAAACGATAATGTTTCGTGTGTATGCCTATACTATGTACGTATATTTATTTTTTCGCGAGAATCTCGTGAAAAAACAGGTATTTGATTGTTATTGGCCAATTTCACCATTTGGAATAAACTGGTATAAATTGAACGGTTTTCAATGTTTCGCCAAAGCGTAAACAACAGTCCCAAGTCCTCTGAGTGACGCTTATTTTTATTTGATAATTGGAATCAGTGAATTTTATAATCCAAGCTTTTATTACACAGTTTTAGTGATGACCTTCCTCATTAACCCTTAACCATTTGCGAATGGGCATTATTATTTCGATTCCCGCTTAATTCCATTCCCTTATTCTCCCCTACACCTTCCCCACGGGATTATTTGATGCAAAACATTGTGAATAAAAATGCTATATTATGTTTTCTCACAGACACTATACATTATATAAACTTAAAATTGCTCTAGTATCAATACATCACCATGACTAACAATAAGTCTCCTGTAAATGTTGTACCTAATGAAAAATTGTTTCATTTCTACTATGTACCTATGTGATAGGAAACATCAAGCTTTCATACCCATGGAATGATGAGATGATACTACCTCTTGTCTCCGATGTCTCAAGTGCCATAACCTCAAGTGAAATATGGGATCCCGTGAGCGGGTAGCTGTAGTTGTAACAGCGTATTACGTAAAGTTAGTATAAAAAAGTGTATACATTGTAAAAGTTTGCAAATGTTTTTTTTTAACCATGCCAATGTAGCCAATGCGGTACATCGAGACCCGCGTTAGATATGGGATTAGTCTACAATCCATTTGGCATCGATATTTTTGCGATAATGATAATGTCTAAAATCCACCCCAGCAAGAAATTGAAATACAAAATTCGAATAATCGTTACTCACTTACATTACGAAAACATTATCAATGTATGTATATAGTAGCAATATCCCTACCTACTCATCAATTGGAATTCATTATAGGCCATGGTACCCATAAAAATTAGATAGTTCTATCTTACGCAAATTCGAAACTTTAAAAATAACTTTTTAAATATTTGCGATTCAATATATATTTTTAAAATTTTTGTAATCAGGACACTCAATTCTACTGGAAAATATGCATTTTGTAAAAATCTGGGCCTACACTGTATTCGTCAGTCTAGCCTTCTGATTGATTTTTGATCACATAAATTGCACGAAAATAGGGTAGAATAAATGAATGAATGATTAGGAACACAATTCGACTTATTTGTTTATGTCCCTCGGATCTAATATTGTAGTCAGTTTAATTTCTAAATTAGGAACAATTTACTATATTTTTATTTAGCACAACGTTGATCAACATTTATATTACTTATTTATAATCAACATTGATATATTACTCGTCTATCTATGACATTTATGAACACATGAATATATTATATTATGATAAAAATCAATTAATATTTTTGTTTTTTTTTTTTTATAAAAAGTTATATTTTGGAGCAAGCGCATTAAACAAAGGCTTAGTGCATTTTTAAACCGTATAAAATAAGGATTTGTTTTGCGGCGCTGCTGTGCTTCAGATTTCGGCGCACTTTAGTTTAGTTTTTGACATTAGGTTCATGGTTTTTTTTTTGAGTTTTGAAGTTTATGTTTCATATATATTTATTTGTGACGATAGTGCTTAAAATTGATAAATATGATCGATTAATTAATTATCATTGTATCCCCCGTGTATGCTTATTTTAAGGAATTCATTTAAATTAAGTTTTCGTATTCAAATTCACACAATGGCTTCAACATCAAAAAAGAGGAAATTAAATGAGACAAAAATAATTTCATTCAGTGGAAACAAGAATGATTTCATTCAGTCGATCATGAATGAGAGAGTTTCTACCGCAGAATCCGTGACTGAATTCGGGTTTAAAAAGAGTCGTGTGAGAATTATGACAAATGAGGTAGAAATGCCAGAAAAATGTAACGGCGTCGTTTACTGGATGTCCCGAGATTGCAGAGTTCAGGACAATTGGGCTATGTTATTCGCTCAAAAACTCGCATTGAAAACTGGCGTCTCCTTACACGTTTGTTTTTCGCTGCTTCCCAAGTTCCTGGATGCCACAATGAGACATTTTGATTTTTTACTTAAAGGTAATATTAACTCTAATAACAATTCGATTTACATTACCGCTATGCTCTCCCCATTACACACTATTATAGCTTCTTAGTGGCTGTGATGCAACGGCTTCCTCATGACTGTTATTAAGGAATCTTGTGGGGAAAAAAAATCAAACAAACAGTCTTGAACCCTTTTTTGCGAAGACCATCATCGTCAGCCAAAAGTCTTTCCCAACTATCAACATCAGGTCATATTCCTTCCGCATCTCCTTTATGAAAGCGTTCCGATATTGATGATTTCACCTGAAATTGAAGATATTCCTTCTCACTTTGACTTTCTTCAGTCATCCCCTTTATTCATCATCCCCATCTTTATTATTATTTCTCTCGTTCGCTCATATGTATTGTTTACAGTTTTTATTATATATTTACAGTGAATAAATAATGGTTATTTGGAAATACATAAATACAGTTTCTGTTATATTTTAAGTCAGGTGTCTGGTATCCGGAAATTTTTATTAAAATATGGTTACGCATTGTTTATTTTAGTTATAAGTGCATTATTTTCATCACTTATGCTCATATTCAACATTAGCAGTGCAGTATGTCCATCGATAAGTGAAAAAATGCTGTGCTTCGATTAGTAGACGTCAATTGGTTTTTCGGTTAACAGTGTAATTATTTTGTTTCTAAAATATTTAAAAAAAATGTATCAATAATAATATAATGTTCTGACTTTATACATATTATTAATTATAGATATAACATAATTACCACCAAATTTTTCTATAAATGCATGCATTCACTTTTATTTATTCTAGGACTGCAAGAAGTTCATAGAGAATGTGCCGATTTAAATATTAACTTTCACTTGTTGGAGGGAAGTGCCGGAGAAGTCTTACCACCCTGGGTAAAGGAGCATAAAATTGGTGCTGTTGTGTGCGATTTTTCTCCCTTAAGAGAGCCGCTGTCTTGGATAGAGGATGTGAAAAAGAAAATCCCTAAGGATGTTCCGCTGATCCAAGTGGATGCTCACAATATTGTCCCTTGTTGGGTCGCCTCTGAAAAATTGGAATATTCCGCCCGAACTATTAGAAATAAAATTAATTCAAAGTTGGATGACTACCTGACATCCTTTCCACCTGTCATAAAACATCCCCACGGAAGCGACATTGTTGCTAAAGTATGTACACATTTAATATGTTAGACATTACCACAATAATTTTTTTTTTTCAATAAGTGAATTGGTTTTCAAATCAAAGAATGTACATTATACAGCTCTTTAAATTTCTGTACAAGCTTTTTATATGTATTATACATATATATAGATTTACAAATTTAGAGAAAATTCCTTTTCGTAGGCCTAAATCCAAAAAAATATGTATAGTAAATAAATTCAGTTTAGTTTCCTTAAGAAATTTTGTCTTGGCGTCTTCATTTAAAAAAAAGCTTTCTTTTATTGACTTCTACCATACCTTAATAAGCTATGCTATGATTATTTACTTTTACCATACCTTGATATAAGCAATGCTATGATTTAATATAGGTATTTAATTATTGCCTTCCCGTGTAGCTGCCGCAGATTGTGTTTCAAAAGAATTTTATGATTACTGAATTTTATGATTTGTAAGAATAAATCACTCCTAAATTGAAATGAAATCCTCATGCCAGTAACCCTTTATTTTATATTTAGTCTGAAGTAACAGCATTTTCAGTTTTTCAATACATTTTTTAACTTTGGTACACATTTTGTTATCATAAGTTTTTCTTTTTTATAATTTTTAATCAAACCAAAGAGTTTATGCTAAGAAAATAAATCTTAATAGGATTAAACTCTTGATTTTTGGTGGCAAAGGTGGGCAATGAATAATCTTCTGAGCTTTTGGGCTATTCTGCCGCATGCATCTTATCTCTTTGGAACTATTGTGGATTCTGTCATAAGGGCTGGGATTCTGGGCTCTGCATGTTTAAAATGTCAGCTAAAGAGGCCAATAAACACCACTACAGAACATCTTAGATAAAACTACACATAAGTTTCTGAAGACACCCATGTAAACCTGACAGTTTATTCGAGTTTACTTTATCATAATAGGGGTACCAAAAAAGAATGTCATTTTTTAAATAAAGGATTTGAATACTTATAAATTTTTTTTTTCAACTATTCTAAAATATAATTTACATTTTGCGAAATAACCTTTCTCCATTTTTCTGGCAACATTTTAATTCCTCTTTCATAAAAGTCTTTCGGATTTGAGTCAAAATAGTCACATAGTCCTTTTTAATATCGTCATAACTCTATAATTTTTGCCATCCAAAAAGTGTTTCATCGATCTAAACAGGTGATAATCAGACGGAGCTAGGTCTGGAGAATATGGTGGGGTGGCGAATTGTCTTCCATCCGAGGTCATTCATTTTTTTCTAGTGATTTTCGCAATATGCAGGTAAGTGTTATCGTGCTACGAAAAAAATTGTCTGATGCATCAATGAGGGTCTTTTTTTTTATAAATTTCCGTCGCTAAACGGTCCAGTTGTTCACAATACAATTGTGCATTTATCGTTTGTCCAGGTTTGAGAGCTTCAAGGTGAATAATGCCCTTGCAGTCCCACCAAACAGACAAAAGGGTTTTTTTTCATTGAGAGGCCGGGCTTAGTGGTGGGTTTCGCTACCCGACCTTTCAAAAGCCATTGCTTTTTGTGTCCTTGGTTCTAGTATAGCACCCATTTCTTATTTCCAGTTATCAGATGTTGTAAAAATGGTATTTCTGATTCTTTTTCCAAAAGTTATTCACATACGTCTTCTACTTCCAGGGCTATTTTTAAATTCAAAATTCCTGATAAAAATTTCATGAAAAATTTTGTGAAAATTTCGTTGACACTTGCGAACATCCAAAACATCTAGTACATCACAAATATTTTTGGTGATACTCGTTGCCGTCTATTTCTCCAGGAAATGATATACGAGGGGCAAGTAAAAAATAAGGTTCCTACATTTTTTTCAGGTATAAGGTATTTTTTATTGCAATAAATAAGTAAACCATCTGAAAGCTTGTACTTTATTCTATTTTTCTACATAGTCTCCTGATTTTTCTATGCATTTTTCCTGACGAGTTATCCACTTCTGAAAACCCGCTTCGAAGAATTCCGCCGCTAGGCCGCCGATGAACTTGGTGACCGCTTCTTTCACCTCTTCATCTGTATTGAAGCGTTGTCCACCCAAGTGTTGCTTCAATTTCGGAAACAAGTGGAAGTCGCTGGGAGCAAGATCAGGGCTGTAGGGGGCATGGTCAAGCAATTTCCAGCCGAATTTGTCCAGTAGGGCGGTGGTCTGTCGAGAGACATGCGGGCGAGCGTTGTCGTGGTGCAGCCTAACGCCCTTGGTCAGCCTTCCTCTCCGGCGATTTTGGATGGCTCTTTTGAGTTTTGTCAATGTCTCGCAGTACCTGTCCGAATAGATGGTGGTCCCTTTAGGCATAAACTCGGTCAGCAAGACGCCTTTTCGGTCCCAAAACACCGTAGCCATCACTTTCCCTGCGGAAAGCGTCTGCTTAAACTTTTTCGGCCTAGGCGATTCAGGATGGCGCCATTGTTTGGACTGTTCTTTTGTTTCTGGAGTGACGTAGTGACACCACGTTTCATCTCCCGTAATAATGGAGTCCAAGAATTCTTCGGTGTTCTCGGCGCATTCTCGAAGAAACCCCTCGGCACACTTGACACGATTGTCTTTGTGGGTTTCTGAAAGCATGTGTGGGACCCACCGCGCGCACACCTTGCGATAACCAAGTTTATCGGTCAAAATGTTGTCGATGGTTTTTTCACAAACCTCAGGAACCTGGACAGCAAGCTCCCGAAGCGTTACTCTCCGATCTTCGAGGAGAATGCGCTCAATCTTCGCCACGACTTCGTCCGACACCGATGGCCTCCCACTCCTTTGCTCGTCGTGGACGTCTGTGCGTCCTTCGGAGAACTCCCTGCACCATTTGCGGACGTGTTGGACGCTGATGCAAGCTGTGCCATAAACTTCTTCCAACTGTCGATGAATTTCAACAGGTTTAAGCTTCTTCGCGTTTAAAAATCGAATCACCGAACGGATTTCACACCTGGCGGTAACGGCGATGGCGGGTTCCATAGCGGATGGCTGTCAGGCCTTTACTGAGCGTCGCAGCGTTTGCTCCCGGTAGTGGGGATGTAGTTAAGGGACCAACAATCAAGGCGGTGTTGCCGGATTTCGCCTAGCATCTCGCGTGGCGAGTGTACAGCGTAAGGAACCTTATTTTTTACTTGGCCCTCGTATATAACATCAAATTTAGAATAAATTCTTCGTTTGGCACAAATCGGTCCATTGTAAATAGAGTTGTTAAATTTCAGAATTATAAATTATAATTCACTCTTGGTATGTTAGTCACCAGAATAACACAAAACATGTTGTGTAAAGGCAAGTCAAAGCGCAACTAACTGTTGAAAATGGTAAACAAAAAAACAATATTCTTTTTTGATACCCCTAATACATTATCATTAATTAAAATTGATACTTGCTTGTAATAAAAACAATCTCTTTTCATTTTTCATTTTTAAGGATATCGACTGGGATAAAGCACTGAAGACACGCGATGTAGATAAATCGATTGGTCCATGTGCCTGGGTTACGCCAGGAACAATGCAAGGTTTAATAATGTTAGAAAAATTTTGCTTAAGTCGATTAAAAATATTTTCAACAAAAAGAAATGACCCCCTCGCTGAAGCGTTAAGTAATCTCTCTCCGTGGTTTCATTTTGGTAAGAAAATATTCAACTATACATCTTGTGCCTTAATGAAAATTATGGGTTTGTAGATTAGGTGGATGGGTTTGTGGGCAAAACTGTTATGAAAACTTAGTTTTAATTCTTTAAATTTTTCTGTAGGTCACTGACAGGACAAATATGATAGAATGGCAAAATTAAACTATCTTTTTTACCCTTTTCTACTCCTATTGTACAAAGTCACTATACTATGACTAAAACATATAATAAAATGATGGAAGAGAAATGACCTTATTCTTTTCTCTTTTCGATTACCAAAGATAATATAGAGATTATTTTAGAACATAGATTAAAGACTGATAGATGATGACCATAGACTAATGAGGAAATGAAAACTATCTTCTATCGATAAAATGTTATATATAGTAAAATTCTGTTAATTCATAACTCATGGGACCGAAATTTAAATAAAAAATCTGGATTACGAATAATGAGTGTTTCGTACAGGAAACAAAAACTTTATTCTAGGGGTGATTCGCCAGTTCACTGGTATTTTCGGTCGCGATATCTGCGGCGGCGTGCAGTGGTCCAGGGGGGTTCAAAATTGTCATCCAGTGTAGCAGCCAAAGTCAAGATTCCAGGTTTGGTCCAAAGTCATAGCAAAGTCGAAATTCTAGAAGGTCCAGTAGAATAGCAGGGTCAAAGCGAGGTGGAGATGAAGAAAATGCAATTTCAACTTAAACGAGCACAGCAGCGAGAAGAGAAGAAGATAATGCTTTTTGCAGCTGCTGGATCAGTATTTATTCAGTTAAATCTGGGTTAGGCGTGTGAGGCCCCCCGTTTCACGTTGGATCAATCAGAGTGGGCAGACAGACCCCGCGCCACCCCGATTTGGTCCAGCGCAGCCACCCCCTGGCGGTGAGAGTCCAAAACTTTGGCTCATTTTTCTGCCATCCCATCCGGGTCGGCAGATCTGCTTTTTTGTGTTTTTGGTACATAAAAAGTATAATTCTTAACCTAGAGGCATCGCAAGTATTTTATCCATTTATTATTAACCTTCCTCACGATGCCTCGTACATTTAAAGCTGGGGCGATTGCCCGGAAATTTTTTATTACACCTTAAACCTTTATATTCTATTTTCCGACTCTAAAACCTCATTAAAGTACATAATACTTTCTCCGGGTGATCGCCTTCCTCATTCTCTTTTTATTACAGGTTCCAATTTTATTAATACATATTCAGATTTATCAAATAATAATGTTTTTCCATCGAGAGTTGCTTCCCAGCTCGAGCGGGGGGCCTCGTGTCGGCCCGGGACTCCCTCCACCCGGCGGTCCGCTGAGCGCAGGGGCGTCGAGTTTCCAGCGGTATGGGGTGACAGGCAAAAAGTGTCCCTGACGCGGAAAAGATTGGATCCGTATGAAGCCTTTTCCCGGGCCACGATTGTCCCGATCCTACGGGCCTGTAGCTGTGCGGAACAACGAGAACAAATTTTTTTAAAGGCAACATATATATATATATATATACGATATAGTGGGCGCCGTCACTGTTGACATCGCGATTTTCATACTGAAACATGATGTCTCCATTATTTCAGCTTCTTATCATGTGTCAAAATGTTTATCAAATAACGTATTTCTCCTGAATAAGAAAGGTGTGTGGTGAGTGGTGATGCGGCAGTCTCCCAAGGCAACAAAATCACGCACATTAATTTGATCGGCGGTCGAACTCACCTTTTCCATCTGAATTGGAATATTTAAAATGCGCGTGAAAAATAATTAAAAACTTTTAAATCTTTAAGTCTCGCTTTTTCAAGTTAGAACCCAGAGAGGTATTCATTCGGGATTCGATTTTTTCCATCAATTTTATCTTTGATATCAATTTTTTCTCGGTTTCCAAAATAAGCTCCATTTATCCAAATGGTCAAGGATTTATACGAATTACAAGATGTTGGTGCCATTTTAGAGAACGAAATGTGAAAAAAAATATGAATAAAATATGTCAATGTATTTAAATATGAAAGATTTATGTAGTTTCTTTAGTACTTACATATGCAAATCGCAACGTCTCATAAACATAGAAACTAGATCAAGTGATTCAATGAAAACATTACTTTAACAACAACAAATCTTGTAAATGCACTATGGAATTTGATGTACGTATCATATTACGTACATGGGTTTTGCCATATGTTATATGGCAAAACTCACTCTCAATTCTGCACCTGTCATGCCAACACGCGGCGTCGTGATTGGCTGGCAGGCGGGGCTAGTTGCAGATGTTTACGAAGGGATGAAGGTCAAATGCCTTCGTGCGAGTTTAGGCATTTAAAAACATTTGCAAATATGCAAATTATGTGAACCAATTATTTATTTTGGGTGTTAAAAACGCATACAAACGGCGAATAATCAGATTTTTCGAATTATCGGTAGAAATTAGTATGAAATGCTATTTTTGAGGCAATTTTTTTTAAAAATAGTGCGATTTCCGTAAAAATACGAAATACAGTAAAACCGCGATATAACGAAATCCAAGGGCCCAAAAAATAAAAATTCGTAATAACGAATTCCCACATATAACGAAATAAATAAAAAAAATCCTACTATATGTTACGCGCCGTCGCAAAAAAATGTTGCGCGGCTTCAAAAAAGATCGCAAATTCTGCAAACAAAGGAGAAAGAAGGCCATAGGGAACTGAATACCTACATATTTTGAGTAGTTTTGTTATTAAAACAGATAAGCAAATGGATAATCAAAGGAATTAAATTAAGAACAGAACCTATTTAACACCAATTGGAAGATATTTTTGTAAATTCCAGAATATTCCAAACACAAAACAATATTTTAATTGTGTTTAAATGTAGAGCCGCTTCAAACATAGTTTTGGGCATGAAACATAAAAAATAATTCAAAAATAAAAATTTGACAGTTGAATCGCGGCATTTTTATAAAATAAGTCGTATATAAATTACGAAGGTACTTACCGGTAACGGCGGCAACCACTTCAAAATATGATACTGTGAACCCAAGAAGTTTGAATTGTTTTACTACCAAGGTAAGTAAACTAGGTACTACAAGTCGGCAGACCGCCGCGCGCCGCCGAAAAGGCCATAAAACCGTTCGCATGCGGCAGATGCAGCGGCGCGGCTTTGTAAGTGCGAAATAATATTTTTATCTTTTAACATTTTTTTATTTCGTTATAAATTTACGTAAATGTATTGGCATTTTTTCGTACGGGACAAAAATGATTTTGTTATAAATATTAACGGGATTTCGTTATATAAATGCATTTTTGTATGAAAAATTGGTTTTAGGGACTAAATTTCGATTTTTTTTTCGATATACGTCATTTTTCGCTATATCGGGTTTCGTTATATCGCGGTTTTACTGTATACAGTTACGAATTAATGAAGTTTTACTGTATTTATATAAATTATTTATTTTTAGGACAAATATCTGTTCAAAGGGCAGTTTTGACTGTGCAGAAATACAAGTCAAAGTACAATGAAAGTGTTAGTGCTTTTTGTGAGGAAGCTATTGTCAGAAGAGAACTTGCCGATAATTTCTGCTTCTACAATGAGCACTATGATAGCTTAAAAGGCGCCAGTAATTGGGCTCAAATATCACTGGATGCTCATAGGTGAATCAATGGTTGTTTATTAAATATTTTTTACAAATTGCATTAATCTTTATCATGCTTAACTGAGAATGTTTTAAAATATTATTAGAAAAGACAAGCGAGAATACCTGTACACTACAGAAGAGTTGAGAGATTCATTGACCCACGATGACTTGTGGAATTCTGCTCAGCTGCAGCTAGTGAAAGAGGGCAAGATGCACGGGTTTATGCGAATGTATTGGGCAAAGAAGATTCTAGAATGGACACCTACCCCGGATCAAGCTCTGAAGGATGCTATTTATTTGAATGATCGATACAGTTTGGATGGGAGAGATCCAAACGGATTTGTCGGTGAGCCAATTTATTATTAAATGTTGCATTCAAATGTTAATATAGGGTGGCCCAAATTGAACACCGGATTTAAATTTTGCTCAATTCTTTTGTTTTGTGGTTGGTAACTAGGATACTTTAACAGTTATTATCTAATTAACTCAGTTGTATAATCTATGATCCATCCGATTAGAAAATGTGATTTGCTTGCTTACACCGCCGACCATTTGGTCAAAAAATCATCTTCAGCGATGAGGTGCATTTTTAACTCAATCAGTTTTGTAAACAAACAAAAATGTCACATTTGGGATTCGGAGACTCCTTGCGTGATTCATGAGTAGCAAATGCAATCCGAATGCACTGTATGGTGTGAGTTTTAGGCAGGCGGCGTGATAGGCCCATACTTTGAAAGTGATGCTGGAAATGCGGTAACTGTGAATGTCGATCGTTACCATGAGTTTTTTTGCACTAACTGGACGATATGGACTTTGCACAAATGTGGTTCCAGCAGGACGGCGCCACCTGCCATACAACTCGAGTAACAGTTGATTTACTGCACCAACAATTTCTTGGTTGCGGAGTTACACGGAATGCCAACATCAATTGGCTAGCAAGATCTTGTGATTTAATACTTTTTGTGCAACTTCTTTTCGTGGGTTTATATGAAATCCAAGGTCTATGTGACAGCAATTCACAAACAATAAACAACTTCAAAAACAAAATCTGACCTGTTATTGATGAAATTGATCAGAGATTGTACGAAATTGTAATAGAAAATTTTGTGAAATGAACTATGATTTGCAGCCGAAGCTGAGGTGGCCATTTATCCGACATAATTTTTCATATTTAATCAGAGAGTTTGCACTTGCACTCAATAAAAATCCAATCATAAAATCAATAAATTATTATTTCCAATTTAAATTCGGCATTAACTTTGGGCTTACTCATTGTGCAATAATTGAGTTAGCTATTAGGAATGGTTCACTAAATGTACTTTCTTTCATTCGATAAACAGAGAAGGGCCCTCCAATGTCCAAACAGGCGAGCCGCACAAAATATTGTGATGATGCGCCTGATTTATGTGGCCCACTCGTTTATTTGATTGTTTAAATTTGTGCTCGATATGGCCCTGATTTTTGGCCCAAATTTATGTAAAAATAACGCTTTTGGCCCTCTGGTTACCTATGTTGCACAGCTCTGCAATGAGTGAATATGAAAAATAATATTGGTTCTCATACAAAACCAAAAACAAGCAAGATAGCATCTTGGAAAATGGTGGTACATATTAGTTTAGATTGTTGTTCCTTACAAGAAACAAGAAAACAAGGGTGGTTCGCTGAGCTCAGTTTCTCTCAACCAGCGATGATGGTGATGATGATAATGAGGTCGAAAGAAATGAAACACAAAAGATGTTCAATATAAGCACACTACGGCGACAAAATGGAGAATGCCTGCCGCAGCAGAATACTCCTGTTTTTATTCACATTCATTATTTTTACATAGTCATTTTGCAAGTACATACGTAAAACGGCGACAGCCCGCCGCTTTTCTAAGACGTCTTTGTTTTCCTAAATCTATCCCTCGTTTTTTTTGGCGCCGCGCCGATGATTACACGTTTAAATTATTAACACGCGTCTTATCGTATCAATTAATATGGCGCCTTCTCGGCGAGTAATTTCTGTGCGATCCAGTTGTCAATCATCAAACTTGTGTTTTAGTCCACAAGATGGGGTGACATGACACTGTTACATGGTGGCACACATATCGTATCACCTACATAGATCAAAAGTAAAAGAATGTGTGCCCTAGTTACATATTTATCATAAATGTTGTGGCTGGGATTTTTTATTTTGTGTAATCATTCGGTACCTAACTATCTTCTAAGTTGTCTGGAACTTGTTATTTCTTCCTTCAAATTCCTTCCTTCCTTCAGGTCTATGGACATAACAGATAAATCACTTTATAAAGTATATATGTATATATATACACACATACATTATATACAATCATTGTATTTTATTACAAATTGAATGTATCAATTAGATAGATATACAGATAAAATCAATTTATCGAAAAAATATTTTGGTTACCACTGAACTTACCATTTGTTACAAAAAATATTCTGGTTCGAATCCTGGTGGCAACCAAAATAAATTTTCGATAAATTTATTTTATGTGTATATCGTTCCAATTGATACATTTAATTTGTATACCACAGAACTATGTTCTGAAAAATTGCAACTTCACAATAATAATGTGTTTTCCTTAAAAAATCACATTTTTCATTAATTTTAATAGATATGTTCTTACAAGACTTACTGTAATGTAATATAATATCGCAGTTAGATTAGGTTAGGTTATATAAAACATGCGATCTCACTACTTTTGTGTTTTGTCTTACTGGCAATATATGGCAATATAATATTTTTGATGTGATTTGTTCAATTTCACTTATGAAAAATATACAACTTGTTTGCATGCTTAGTAAAACAGCAATAATTTAGATAAAAATGTAAGAAAAATTTGTTTTATTTCAGGCTGCATGTGGTCTATTTGCGGGATACATGACCAGGGATGGGCAGAAAGAGCAGTTTTTGGGAAGATACGGTACATGAATTACGCAGGATGTAAGAGAAAATTTAATATTAATGCATACATTGCCAGATATGGAGGAAAATGTCATAAATACATTAAAAAATAGTTGTACTTTATTCAAGAATATAAATTTAAGTACAGACAGTTGTGTAAATTATTATTTATATCAATTCTATGATTCTCAGGAAATAATTTGCTACTATATGTTTTTTTAAAAAATATTGGTTTAATTTTTGTTTTTGTTTGTTTTGTAGATAAAATGATTACATACATAAATTGTCATAAATGTTCTGAAAGCAGCAATTAATTTTGATTTGATTTTTTTACAATAAATATTTTAATTGTTTGGCTCCTAGTTATTTCTTTAATTTTTATGTACAATATCAATAGGAAATAAATATATTGTGGTTCAACACAGACAAATTACACTTTACTATATTAAATTGCAGTATATTTTAACTTATATACATATACAGTACGGTCGAAACCCAGTGAGGTAGATATTAAAATACGAAATGTACAACATTTGATGAATAAAAATAAATAAATATAATATAAATACTGGGTTTAAAAAAGTATCTAAGATAAGCAAAGTAGGTAGGTCAAAATAATTTTTCGTAATTGTGTACGAGTGTGCATTTTAAATATGCTTATACAACTGATTTTTAAAATATAAATACACTTGCAAATTTTCTAAAAAATATATAATTTAAATCATTCAATCAATATCACTTGTGCTAGTCTTTATACCAGTTGAATTTATATTTTCACATTCAGAGTGCCATCGAGCTTTAAATAAATATGTTTTTTTTTTGTCGCTTTTCCTAAAATCAACTAGTAACTTATTACAATATCTGTCATTGTTATTTTTAGTATTGACATCACATCACAGGTATTAACATTAACTCCTAACCGGCTCGATCAGGCCAGGAACAAAATAAAAATGTGTATTTCTATTTAGAGGCTAAATCAAAGATTCCATTAGGTGTCACTATTCGAAGCAAAGATAAAATAGAAGAAATATCAGATAAATAAATTTCGTCACCAGTCATGATGGAAAGTTTTTTGCGATGAATATATACGGCGCTGGGCCAAAGAGGGGTTAACGGTGTTAATTTTTAGTAATACATAATAATAATGAATATTATGATGTACAATGTGTTGACTAAAAAATATAGTTGTATCTGTCTGTATGTCATTCAGTAATCACCTGAGATTTACTAATAACTTGTAGAAGTGACTCTGGAATTTATATATACATAATTTGATTGAAAATTTATTAATTTTTTTCAACTTAGTTATTCCCTAATTTGTGTCTTTCGTTTTTAAGGAATTAATCACATCTTAAAAGTCTTTTGAACGTTTCATATATAAAATTGGAGTAAATTTGAGACAGTGATGAGATTTAAGCTTTAAGGACCACGACAGAGATACAGTACCTAGTTATATGATAAAATTTCTGTGAAATACATTAAATTCTTTTGTGTTTATATTTTTACGGATCAACCACATATTTGATATATCATGTATCATGTCAACAGCAGTAACTTAAACATTTAGTGGATTTTGCTTTCACAAAATATGTATATTCCTGCAAAAGAAAAAAAAACACCTTAGTAAAAATTTGCTTATATAAAATTGAAAATTTTGTATGTTAAGAATATTTTTGATTTATTTATATTTTACAAAATGTATGTGTATGAAAATTAATGAACATTAGTAATGCAATAGAATTATTGTGTGTATTCATTTTACAATTTGATTGTTTTTATAATTTTTAATAAAGAATTGAACGTGAAAATATGTCATCAATATTTTTACTCTATTTAAAACTCAGTACTTGTGCTATGAAAATGAGACTAAAAAATAGGTCCTTAGAGCGATAAGATCAACCTTTGGTGAATATCCTGGTAATGCCATTGGTCAATTCGGGCTATTTGACATTTGTGTAAAATTGTATAAATTTCTTACTTACCAGTAAGAAAGCAGCTCCGAGAATCAATGCTTTGATCCTAGGTTCTGATGCCATTACTGGAAATGTAATTTTCATGATAAAATTAGCAGCTTGTTCCTCCCACCTGTGGGCAATTGTTCCTTGCTGTATCATGGAGTCTCCACTAAGAATCTAAAAGATAATTCTTGGTAAATAAAATATGAAATATTTTTTGGTATAAATTATTTTGATGTATATCAAATAATAAAAATCAAAACTAAGTCTCCGTTTATGTTGGTTATATAAGAATCATATAAGATATAAAATAATAAAGAAAAGAAGGAATCATTCTGTAATACAACATATATTTCACGTTTATCATATGCATCGGAATAAAAAAAAGTATTACAAATCATTTAATTATTATTATTATCAATGGCGTAACAATCCAGTGCAGGGCCTGGCCTCCCTCAAGTACACAACACACAAACATGTTATGTAAAAAGTTTCAAAAATTTAAAACTGACGTGACACTACATTTCATAAGACTTAAAACTTTTGGTCAATCATGGTTGTGCAATACTTATCAATCTAAAGATTTCGCTGGCATTTGGTGAGGCTTATATAATTTTATAGTACTGTAGGGATCAGAATTCAAATCCACCGCCATCTCAGTCGGCATCGACGTTAGCGACAGCGCTGCTGGCTGCTGCTACAAGTCTGGTTCGATCATTAACCGCCTAGCAGTCTCTCTGGTTTCATCGCTTCACAACGGCAGTCTTGCTGGCCCACGCGCGCCGAGCGAGACCATAATACTCACTTCATAATACACGCACACCTTCTACATCTCTGCATTTCTTCACTGTATTTATTCTATCTGTCTTCCTTGTTCAATCTATCCATCTCAATAAACATCAACACGCAAATTTACAACATCTCTTTCATTTAATCACCGTCCTAACCCCCAAAGTACTATACTACATATATCAAATTAAAGATTTTGTTATTTATTTACAAAAGGATACATTATTTTAAATTCTGTAGTTGGTGAGTCTTGTATAATTTTATAGTATCATCATTACCTAACTGACTTATAAATCTGCCACATATACGCCTAAGCGATTTCGTTTTCACTGCATTCAATCTTCTTTCTTTCCTCTTCTGGCATCTCCAGGTCTCACTTCCATCATCATCATTATCACTATTGGCTCTACAACCCCTGATGGATCATGGCCTATGTAAATTTCCCCACTTTCCCCGTATTACGAGCCATTTCTCCCCAGTTCTGAATTTCTAAGATAGATATATAAGTAATTATGGTAAATTGTTATGGTAATTGTGATTGTGTTTGATTGTAACAATGATTGGTAACTGAGATTTAACTCTTTGAGGTTTAGTTTCTAGTGTACAAGCGATTGCTTGATGAATTATGAATAATCAGTTACCAATCATCATTATAATCAAACAGTCACAATAATGGTTTAACCACCACTATTTTAAAAACATAGTCGCCTTATCTTAGCTTTGGCCTTCCAATCTTGTGTTCAGCAATGATTTCAATTGCTGTTCGGTCATCCTCCCTACATGCCTCGCCACCAGTCTTCCTATTTTAATAAACCTTGAGACGCTTATCTCATTACACAAAGTATAGAGCTTGTTGTTGTCTATGCTACAATTTATTTTCTAAAACCGGCCCAAAGCTACGACTCAAAATTTTCCATTCAAAAACAGTATCATCAAATTAAAGAATCAGTAAATTATTTCTTTAGAAACATTAGAAATTAACAAAAAAATAATATTGTCAACAAAATAATACCATCCTAAATCACCTTTACTAATGATGTTCTCTTATTTTGACCCCTCACACCAAATCCCCACTACCCCCACCTAACAACACTAATCCGTACTATTTGTTAGTACAGTAAAACTACATTAATTCGTATCCCTATATTTTGTATTTTTACAGAATTCACACTTTTTTCAAAAAAATTTGCCCCGAAAGTAACATTTCATATTAATTTCTACCGATAATTTGTAAAGTCTGATTATCCGCAGTTTGTATGCGTTTTTGACACCCGAATGTTTTTAAATGCTTAAACTCACGCGAAGGCATTTGACCTTCACTCCTTCGTAAACATCTGCAACTGGCCCCAGCTACTGGCCATTCACGACATTTTGACAAATAAGAAGCTGAAATAATGGAGTCATCATGTTTCAGTATGAAAATCACGATGTCAACAGCGACGGCGCGCACTAAATCACAGACGCAGTAAACTAACGCTTTTTTACAAAAAAATATTTTTAATGTTGCTTTTAAAAAACTTTGTTCTCATTATTCGTAATTTGGATTTTTTTTTAAATTTCGGTCCTGTGAGTTACGAATTAATGGAGTTTTACTGTATATATTTATTTATTTAAACAACAGTTGTAAATGACACGAAAAGGACTTGTCGAAACCGGTAGTGTATTTGATACAAAATAAGTAATAAATTAAATAAGCACATTGAATAAACTCTTCAAACAAAATGTCCAGAAATTGTTACATAGTTAATGCCCAGGAAATACAACAAATACAGTAATTTATTTATAAAAGTATACTTTACTTTAAATTCCACATCCAGATTAGTGCAGCAAGAATTCATAGAGGGACCTTCTATTACGAACAGAAGGTCATCATTGCCATCCTTTATCAAGAAGAGGGGCAATGAAAAGGTCCATTCTTGAACTATTTTTCCAAGGTATTCTCCTGGAGGTGCCAATACGTGCATTTCCTTCAAAATGAAATACGTGGGTTTTGAGATTCCAATATCTCTACATATTTTTTGATTTGCGATCATTAAGGTACAAATAATAATAAGCACTGGTGCGTGGTACCTTTGAAGCTCCATAATTTGGCTAATGAGTTGGGGGCTATACCTTTATATAGAATTGAGACTAAATTTAGCAATCAAGCATGATAATGATTTGTTAATTGAATTGTAAAGAAATATTTGAAAGCTTTTAATATCATTTTAGAAGTAATAAATAAAAGGTATACGGGTGTTCTCACAGTATATACATATATATTATTATTAAGTATGTAACAGGATATGTGTATTTTTTGCCATTTCCACATGAACAATTATGTACATATAATTTTTGAAAATACATTATTGTTGTGATTCAATTTCAGAGCATAGTTTTGTGATATTTTTAATACAAATTAAATAAATCGTCTAGAAAAATATACAGAAATATCTATTTATCAAAAAAATCCCAGTAGCAATCAAATATTTTTTTGATTAATAGATTTTTTTCTAGTTGATTAATTTTGTTTTTCGTTTGTTGTGTAATGTTGTGCATACAATTTCGAAAATTCTAAATAATAAATTAAAAATTCTAAATATGTATAATTACTAAAGTGCAATTATTAAACTGGTTTGTTAATGATAGTATTAATGATTTTTATGAAAGTACATATGTAATAATATAATAATTAAAAACGTCCTAATTTTATGTTTCACACAAATCGTTTGGATTCTCTAATTTAAAACTTTAAGTATAAATTTTGAATTAACTATACGTAATTTTCTATTTAACAGCTATGTGTTGTGTGCCATGGAGATATAATTATTTTATGGCTCCTGAATGCCTGGATGAAATTCTTTTAACTTTGGGTATATAGGTGAGATGCACCAACACCTCCTCTGAGATGTTTTTTTAATTTTATTTCAACATTATTACATATATGTATACATTCTAATTTTTATTATTTGCAAACTGTTGAGTGCACCCTCCTAATTACCTATCTATTACATTGAAATAGGTTATACATAACTATATATTTTGAGAAATAAAGCAAAATTAATTGTGACAGGAATATTACGAGATACATGTTTTATTTTGTAGAAATTCTAAAGAATAGCTTATTTAAAAGTACTGACACCGCTGCTATTACATATTGAAATAAGTGAACACATTAGATTTAATCCTAAAATGCGGTTGATCTTTGTGTTTAGTTCAGGTTTAGTGATTTACTCTATTTAATTCTATTTTTAATACATATTTTTTTTACTTTATTTTTCATTATTCTAATATTGATTAATGTTTTTTTTTCTACCTCAGTAATATACTCTAATAAGTAGACTTGCCCACGCTATGTCTACTGCTATTTCAATAGATTTTAAGCTCCATAGTTCACCTGTAAGCTGCAGGGAAAGCAGCAACTAGCCATGGCAAAGCAACGGTTTAGGATGAGAGCTTCTTGCCTAGTGTGATCCGCCAGGCTGATGACGCATGCTCTCCGAGAGCCGCAGAGTAGCCGTTGCAATGCACTGGACATTTCAGTAGCCAAGTATAGGGTCTCTCCTCCAGGCACCTTCAATATGTAGCGACTCTCAGATTCTATATTAGCCATCACTGTTACAAAAATATGTTAGATTACATTTCACATCAGTTTTAAGCGGTACTTTGAAATATATTGGGCATAAAAGTCATCTGTGATTGTTACTTATAAATTGTGACATGAGAAATAAATAAATAAATTATGATTCTCTTAGTCAAGCATCTTGCTGAGATTGTGTGAGCACAATTTAATCATTTATCTGAATCTGTTAGTCGCAAAACCAACAAGTTTGTTGACATTAATCATATCGATACCTTAATCTGCAAACTAGCTAACTCCACCCAAGGTTAAAAAAACGATTTTGATGCCATGTTTTTCCACTTACATTTTTCTTACAGCACACAAAATACACAGAATGGATGGATGCATATCACAAAATCGAAATTCAACATTGTCAAGTGTCTTACTAAATATATCAATTTTGAAAAAAATCACCTTTGAGGTCGGATATAGTCAAACGGATGCTGATTCCATGAAAGCTATGATTGAGAAAAAAATAATAATAAAAGCTTGTAATATTCCAAGACCTTATGATACTTATTACCATACCAAATTATATGCATTCAGTTTGGAATGATCAGGGCAATGGGCGAAAAAAATAATTTTTTTTTACTGGCAATTCCATACAAAAGGTATTATATTACAATTACCATGTGCTGTGATCGAATGACAGTACAACTTATGCTATAGAACCTGTGGTACGCGTACCTCTGGGGGTACGTGGTGAACCGGCTAGGGGTAATGGCGGAAAACATCACAAAAAGGAGATTAAATAAAAACACAAATAAACAAAACGCAAAATAAAAACCTTTAAATGTCATTAAGTTAATTTTATAATTTAGCTAACACATTGCATATTATTATTATATTCATAGTCGAACTGTGTTTTTGTACGTAGAAAAATTTTGAAGCCAGATCTTGTAGTATGTGAGGTCATTCAGGTTATTCAGTAATTCTCGAAAATACCCAAACGTAATGGACGTTACTTACAATAACACCATAAGTCAATTTTCACAAAATAACTAATTATGTAAATTTATTTTATTTTCATACTAATTTTGTTTATTTATTAAGGTCGATATTTATATTGTGTTTTGTTTGTTTCAAAATGTTGCATTGTCATTCTTTGAGATATCATTTTAAAATTGTCAAAGATAATGTAACGTTAAAACTCGTCATATATTTTTATTTACTGAATTTACGAGTTTAATAAGTATGACCAAGTTTGTAGGGATTCGTTACTATATTAAACAGCATTAGATTTGCTGAGTAGTGGGTAATTATGGAAACAAAACTACGGCTAATGTTTCCGTAAAATTAATTTTCTATATTGATATTATAAGCGGCTTACCACAAACATACGTGTTTATTACAATTTTTTTATATGAGCAACTGTTCTCACGATATAATGATTCAATTGAACAAATTTGTAAGTACCAATTCACCCATTTCCACACCACCTTCGAGGTAGAGTACTAGGTGCATTTTTTAAAAATGGTTTCCTCCATGTTTTATGTAAAAAATTTGAATTCTTCATTATACAAAAAATATTTAGACATTTAAAAATCTCTTTAACGTTTTTGATACTAAATTATCAATATTATTATATTGTTTGTATTATATTATTTATTGTGTTTTGTAGTGTATCCCTGTAGCATAGTTTTTAGCATCGATTCTGCTTGTGAACAGATATCAATAACATCTTGAGATGGATATAATAACCCTCTCCTATCTTTCTGTATGATAAAACTATGGCGAACAGATTTCTCGTTGGCAAAGAGACTGTCTATATAGGTCGTGCAATATAACTTCTTAGTCAATTGTCGCACAATGAATTCACCAATATAAGAAATTATTTGTTTATAAATTTCTGTCAATTTTGTAACTCTAGGAATTCTGATAGATTTTCACTATCTGCCTCGTTTGATTCATTTTCTATAAATTCTGGTCTATAATTTTCAGTTGTACTATTAATTTTTGTTATTGCTGAAGAACAATTCAAAATCTGTATATTTTCAAGTGGAATATAGTTACCGCAAAAAGAATCTCATAATTCCTGATGCATTAATATTTGTTTATATATTGTAGTAAACTGTGGTGGCGTTGGATTGTTATATCCACCATGCGACCTAATTAATGCAAATATTATCTTAATATGATCATGGCTTGTTTTATATAAAGCAACAAACTTCATAATCTGTTTGCGTTCTACTAGACATAGCACTATGCAAAATCCCAAGAACCCTGTTCTCCTTTTCGTATCCATAATTCTTTTATTATTTTTGAACTGTAAGTTTTTTAGATATTGTTTTGTTTCATTTAAAAATTTAAAGTATTCATTTTTATTGTGGGGGTTGATTGGGTTTTGAAAATGAATTCCAGTAATTTTTTTTAAAATGAAATATATGGAAAAGTTTGTTTATTATTTTTATAAAATTGACTGTACCGTCTGAATATTTAAAAGCAGATAAATTTAATTCAAGATCGCAGAATGTTATTATAATTTTTTCATACATAGGTATATTCTATTCCATTTGTTGGACTAACTAATGAAGTTCTACTAGAATAAAAGCAGTTCAAGTATATTATTTATTTTTATCCAAATAATTGCTTTATTTTCATTATACCTGATACACAATGATACATCACATTAATATAGAGTACATTCTATATTAATTTCTAGTAATTAATTAATTAAACATTTTGGACTTAACGCGTTTCTGTAATAGGTGCTGATAATTAGGCCTATTCTCAAAATTGCAATATTGAAATGAAGGTGATTATTACACCAACCCTCAAAAATAGTGTTATATTTGAATGAGAGAGAGGGAGAGAGAGTGAGGGAGTGAGGGAGATAAACGTACCATAATTTGTCAAAACTATCTGTCTATTTTTGAGGGTTGGTGTAACAATCACCTTCATTTCAATATTGCAATTTTGAGAATAGGCCTGAATAATGTATGTGTAAAATTAAAACATCAAAAAATTCTTCTTACCAGTGTAATCCTATATCACTTAATGCTGTTGATAATTTATTTGAGTTTGATGAACACAGTTTGACAGCACAATTCACCATTTTGAATAATTAGACCACTTAAAAAGCGTACTTTGTTCAAATAATGTCAGCCAAGCGTCACCAGCGAAAGGCAAGAGATGACTAATCATCATGTCCGTACAAATTTTGTGAAATCACCGCATTTGTTTTGACTCTTTGTTATTAATACTCAAGGTGGTTCTTTGAAAGACCTTAGATTACACAAGGGCACTTCCTACCCACAGCGTGGCACTGGGTGGGTGTAATGAAAAGAGGGGGTAATCGTAAATAAAAAGTCTAATCAAGGTACGGGAGAGAAAAAAGGTAGGGAACTGCTGCTATAGAGGATTGCTATGAGGATACTATTTGAATAGTAATTATGTACTACTGGTGTGGAAAGATATTTTGCTGTCTTAAAATTTAAATCCCAAATGAATAGTCAAAACAAAGTTTCATTTTAATATAGTCATTGTTAAATATAAAATATGTATAAATTAAATGAATCAACTAGAAAGATATACAGAAAAAATCTATTTATCGAAAAAATATTTTAGTTGGATAAATATCGATGATATGATATGTATATATTTTTGATAAATAGATTTTTTCTAGATATCTTTCTAGTTGATTGATTTAATTTGTATTAAGAATACCACAGAACTGTGTTCTGAAATTGCAACTTCATAACGAAAATGTGTTTGCCATAAAAATATAAAATATTTATTTATTATTTGGCAGATCAAAGTATTAAAATTTATCACAGAAATCTACATCAGATTGATATTTTAGTTACTAACATAATTATTATATATTCGTTCTAGATTGCCATAGAATTGGAGAAAAAGTTAGATATGTACTTACTATCTCCTAGCTCTATGGTCTGCTGTATGAGGATGCTGGCAACACCAATCAGAAAGTCCAATCCGTTGATGGGTATGAACTGGGAGCGATCTGTAGACCGCCAGTCGACTGTGGATACAGGAATAGCTCGTCGGGGCCCAGGATACTCGTCTATATGAAGATTAATCATTTGAAATTCTTCAGGAAATGGTGGCGTATCACTATTCAAGTTTGCGCCTAAAACAATTATTGATGTGCTTTCGTATAAGACTTGATATAATTGAGTCATCTAGTTCCAAACAGCCTAATGTGTGATACACGTATCTCAAGCAACATTATAATTTATTTGAATTCAGTTTTTACAATAAAAGATAGCAGTGAAATGGATCATACTCAAAACTATTATTGTGACTGATTGTGATCGATTGTAACGTTGATTGTTAACTGATTATTCGTAATTATTAAAACAATCACTGATGCATATTAGAAACTAAACCTCCAACAGTTATCCTGTCTTATTTACCAATCATTGTTACAATCAAATGCAATCATGGTTACAATCACTACCTAAAACAATCAATTCTACTACAGTGGAACCTCAGTTTACGAACAAAAATCCTGATGAAAAAATGCTTCAGAATTTTGGTTTACGAACAAGCAAGCAGTCTCAGAACTCACTACGGAAGAACTAGAACAGCTCCTTAATCAGCAGCAAATGATGATGACAGAGGAAATATTATTTTTAGAGACTGATAAACGAATGGAAGATGTTCCTAGGTCCTCAATTCACAAAATGTGTGCAAAGTGAAATGAGGTACAAAGTTTTGTGGAAAAATATCACCCTAATAAAACTTTATCAAATAGTGTTATAAATCTGTTTAATGATAAATGTCATGTCTCATTTCCGCAACATTATAAAAAGCAAGGAGAAATAAATATTGTTGGATCGGTTTTTTGTGAGACAGAAACCTGATGAACTTTAAGCACCCAATGTTTTTATGGAAGGAGAGTTCTCTTCCAAACAATAACACTACTACATATTTTGTTTGATAAGTTCAAATAAAGTTTGTTTTTACGTTTATTCTTTTTGTTTTATTACTTCCAATTCCTTTTAAGTTACGACCATGAATTTTTATTGCTTTTATAAGATTTCAAGCAAGAAGTAGAAAATAATGATGATAAAGGGCCATTTTACAGATTAATACATTTTACATTGATTTTTATGGGAATAATTGTTTCGTTTTATGAACAACTTGGTATTCAAACATTTTTACGGAACAAATTAAGTTCGTAAACCGAGGTTCCATTGTATTTAAAGTTTTTTTTGCCTTAATGTGAGATTTTTCTTCATGAACCAGTTTGGTTTGGAATCAGGTAACTAAACTGAATTCTTATTGATGATGATGTAGAAGTAAAAAAAACAAATTATATAAATTTAAGAATGTGGAACTTTATAGTTTGTAAGTGAAAGTAGCTTAAACAGATCAGACATGGAGCAAACAGATATAGTACATGCATGTATTTGTGTTAATTTACCTTACATACGTACATGTGTGAAATTGTGTGCAATCCAAATTATAACTACATATATTACAAAGTGCACTTGGATTTCTCGTGTTATTTGCTATAAAAAACTTTATACCACCATATTTTTCGAGCTGCCATAGGTCAGATAATGGAGCATTTAGATTACAAATCTTTTTTTCTGTTACTACGAGCTAATCAAAATAATCATCCCTTCTCCAGAAGTATGGATCATTAATTTTGAAACGCCTTGTAGTTGTATAACATGATTTAGATACCTAGTAAAGCATTTTACAATGGAGTTGCTTATTATGGAATCCATGTATCATGTATCGAATCACCGATCAAAACAAATTCTATGTTTATCTCACCGTTTTTAGATTATGTATCAAGATAACAGAAGACACCACATTCACGATAATGATAATTAAGTATTTCTTACTTTGCAATATTTGTGGTTGTAATGTAATTGGTTGTTGTCTATGGACCGGCTGATCATTGTCTGCAAAATAAATTATATTTTATAGGCAACAGAATGGTTGGATTTTAACAACAAAAATAAAGATGTGAGATTGAAAAAATGTTGCATAACATTCTTAATTTAAAACAAAATGTTTGTCCTTTGAAGTATGACTAACATTGATGGTTGCCATTTATGGGATTCCAGACATTGATCTCTGATGTTAAAAGCAGATGTCTTGACTGACTATGTAAGATAGGTAAGGTAGATATTTGAAGGGCCTGGGCTCATTAATATGAAGGGTACTTATAGTGATTGAACATTTAATCTATACCTACCTATCAATTTAATAATAACTTAAAAAATAAATCACACAAAAGAATGTAAAAATAATCAAAGTAAATTTTTTGTCAAAATTTCACTAGACTAGTTTCTGAAAATGTGAATAAATATTTATTCTGGCCAGAGAAATTTGCAGATGAAATGTTAAGAAGTTTTATGTAAAAAAGATAAAGAAACTATTAATTCATTTAAGGAAAAACTGTTGTACTAACATAAATATATTTTGTCATCAGTGGAATTAATTATTTGAACAGTTAATATTAATTAGGGTTAAGCATATCACAAAAATGGGTCACTGGTTAATTGAAACATTCAACACCATCATTAAAATATTACAGAGCTCACTTACCATTTGTGGAAGCATAATTTAGATATATTTCATCAGGAAAGTTATTATTATTAAAATCGTTTTGCGCCATCTTTGTTTATCAAACCACCTCCCACAATTAACAAAAGCGAACTTGACGTGAATTTTTTTACACTTTAATATTATTTATCTCCTGTATGTATGATGCTTATCAAAAATATTTATTTTATGTTGAATGCTTTGTCTTTTGGTTTGATGTGATATTGTTAGCAATGCGATTATCTTCTGGAGCAATCATGTTATCATGGCTTATCACTTCGGATATTGATAGCATATTATATTATAGATAATACATAGGTATATGTATTGTTATCATATGTACCTGCACTAGTAAGCATACCAGTGGCGTAACTAAAAGAATTTGGCCCCAATACAAAATGGAAGGGCCTCCTGTATATGTATACATAGAACAGCGCTGTCCAACTCTCTTAGCCTGCGGTTCCATTTTTTCTTTTGCAAAAATTTCACGAGCCAAAAAAATATAAAGTAGGTAGGTAATTGAAAAGTCAGTTCATGTCACCTCAAAATTTATTTTGTTTATATGGAAAAAATTAAGCCAAAAATAATACATAACTATAAATAATAAAAAAATATCTGAAATATCAGCATTGTGGCCGTAGTTGTTAGGCAATAATTTATTTTATGTCCATATTCTATATTTATGCATACTTGTCTTCAATAATACTCATGAAAGTTTTGTGAAATAAACAATAATGTGGTATTAGGTTTGGTTCGCAACTCAATGTATCGTAAATCATAACCAACAAACTTATCCTTAAAGCGCAAACTTTTTCCGGCCCCTATTTAACATGTGGTCCACATTAAGTGCATTGGCGTAATTATTACGCCGTTGAAGCAAAAATATGTATTTAGGAGAACACATTCTTATTGTGAAGTTGTAATTATTCAGAACATAGGTCTGTGATATTTTAAATATGAATTAAATATATTAATTATAAAGATATACATATAAAATCAATTTTATCGAAAAATGTTGTTTATAATTAATATATTTAATTCATATTTAAAAATATGTAAGTATGGTTAATAATATTTTTTATTTGTAAAGTAATATCTTTGACTATCGCATTGGCTCCTCGATCATCCGGTCTGCTATAGATGCGTCTGGAATGTTTGCTCAGGCCCAGCATGATTTAAGAACAGTACTGAAACTGTGCTTTATACTCGTGTACTTAGGGGGACCGGGAAGAAATTATTCCATTATTTTTTAGACTAACATAAATGTTAAGATTTAAAATATATAAATTTGCCACCCTCTATTACAATTTTTTGATCCCCTTTTCATAACAACTTGCCGAATTTGAATCGCAATTATGTGGTTTTTTACTTCAGCCACTTTATGAAGTCATTACTTATCATCCACTTAAACATTCGCATAACAATCTTTAAAAGTCAAAATACATAACATACTCGAAAACTATGTTTTTAAATAATAATAATGGTACATCATTTTCAGTTTTTGGTAAAGTATCTGAGAATTGACATATAGCATGGTAAAAATAAATTACAAATACATATACAGTTAGGTTACTGAAATGTAATGCAAATGCCCTTTTTAAAAGATGGCAAACTCAGTGAGAAAGTATAATTTATGAAGAATTATCAATGAAGAGATATCCCCTTTCCTGGTTACTCTAATTGATGACAGTAATAAATAATACTTTGCAGTAATTGTTTTAGACGTTTACTGACTTAGACTGCAGTTACCACTTGATGCAAAAATGGACAAATTTTTCAACTTAACAACAAAGAACCGCACGTGTTCATCTGTTCTTTTTTTTTACCTGGGAATAGTTTACGGGGCATCCAAATACCCATTCAGGTCTCTTGACCGATGTGTTTTAAAAGTTTCTGTATTGTGGACTATGGAGTTGCGAGTTTCAGCAATAATTTCTGAATGGTTCGTGGAGGATCCGATCCAGACATTTTCCCAGGTCATCATCGAATTTTGAGGGTTGTCCTGATTTTAATTTTCAAAATGATATGTTTCCTGTTGGAACGATCTCATAAACTTTGTTAATGGCTTCAGTGGCCTGGCTGGAATTCAAGCTCTGATCATAAAAAAGGCAGCGTGAATGTCTAATTCCACTATGTATTATTATGTTGCACAAAATAAAGTTAACTAGTAGTATAACAAAAAAATCTTATGAAGATGTTTATACTACACCGTGTATTACCTAATGCAAACTGAAACACTGAAAAATAAATCATTTATTTCTTTCTGGTTCTCTAATACCCCTTACGTAATGATTCCTGTTTATTGTGTGAACAAATGCATTTTTTATATGTTCTGAATAATACATGTACAGCATAGTCCGTGATATTGTGTGTAAGAACGCGCTTCATCGGATAAGAAGAGGTTCAGGTTCAAATCACAGTATCAAAGTTGATTAAATTAATTTGAATTGATATTTATAGTATTCGGTACTCGTCACAGTCTATGGAATTTTCAATACATCTATAACAGTGATCGGCCGGTATTAAAGGAGTAGTGTTTGTTTAGCATTTTTTTGTCAAAATATTATAATACAAACTAAATTAATCAACTAGAAAGATATACAGAAAAAATATATCTATTGAAAAAATATTTAGTTGCTGAAAATGCAACTTCACAACAAAAATGTGTTCTCTTTAATAAATAAAAGATTATATGCTGAAAAAATAGAAGGAGAACCTAGTGACATCTGAATCTCTCTTCCAGGTAGTTGAAAATATAGTCAGATTAGCCAACATAATCGCAAACTCCGTTAACACATACCTCTCGAAGAAGAAGCAATAAGTATATAAGTATGTAGAATACTATTGGTTTTGCGTTAAATAAAAAGTATGTAAATATATTCCATTAAATAAAAACTCCCGATTGCTGATATATCTCAGTATTACTCCATTTATTTTTGAAAAATTAAATAAAGTGTTATTTGTGAAAATGATAAAATATTCTTACAGATATATATATATATAATTATTGTTTATAAACGGTATTCACCATTTTTTTCAATAAAAGCAATAACTACATAAAAGAGTGACATCAATGTGGAACAAAGAAAAATAATTAATGTTTTTAGTTGTAAATTGAAAAATTAATAAACCTTGTTTTTATAGCTTGAAGATAGAGGCGCTTCATAACATTGAAACCATTTAAAAAAGACCTCGCTATTCTGTACTAGAATCAATCTTAGTTCGTACAATATTAGTTAAAAAGAAAATGAACTTTTAAATATTTTATCAAGAGTTAATAATTTGGAAGACAAGTTTCTACAATGAAAGATGAATAGTTTATGTAAAACGACTTAATTTTTTACTAACTTATCAATTCTGTCTCAGTTAAATGCAAGAGGTATTAAAAAATATTCAACAAAATACTTTACACCATACTCAGTGTGCTCGACATTAAAATTCCTTATATTTCGTTGCTTTTACTGACTTGCCTACATTATTAGAGAGTGCAGAAATTAAACAATATTATTTAGCGACTTGTTTACTCGTGTGAGCGCCATTTTTGGGTTGTTGTTTATTCGTGCAAACGCCATGTTAGCAAGTTATTGGCCCATGAGAGCGCCTTGCTGTATGTGGACAACTAAAAGGCTTATATTGCAGCAGCTGTTGGCACAATAGATATTTTAAACCACACCGTTACGCTTTTAAAATGAGCGGAATAAATCCAAATAGATTTTTAAAGTTTAATAGGACATTTTACTATCCCCCTTTCGCCAATTAAGGTTTTGTTTGTTCAAAAAATAATAAAAAAATCTGTATGTCTTACCTAATTCGTTATTTTCAATACTTCAATTCAATAGTTTATTAGCATTATTTTTATTATTAGGATAAATCATGTTAAGAACCCACTGAATTTCAATGAAAATATTTAATGTTTTTGATATAACCATT
Organism: Eubasilissa splendida; assembly: GCA_031772225.1. Classification (NCBI taxonomy): domain Eukaryota; kingdom Metazoa; phylum Arthropoda; class Insecta; order Trichoptera; family Phryganeidae; genus Eubasilissa; species Eubasilissa splendida. Next base: position 17,140,047 of record CM062848.1, on the reverse strand, counting down.
TAATTATTCAATCATCCTATATTTCATTTCTATCTATGAATAAGTAAAGTATATATTTTTAGTAAAATAGTTGTATCTATGTAACATGTTTTTTTAAAAATCCAAAACATTGTTTAGATACGAATTAAAATGTTGATGTCGCTAGATTTTTCGTATCCAAATTTATAAAATAAATACAAAATATTTTCATTTTACAATAGAAAATTTAAAAAAGTAATATATGCAACAGTCAAAAGTTTATATTATCATTATATAATATATGCTAAGTTATTATCATCATCTTAAAAGTAAAGTTTACGAACAATAAAAAGAATGTCCAATATTAGTTGTTCGTATATCCAATTATTCAAACAACAATTTAGAAAAAAATCTATCTAAATGACATCCATTTAATCAGCTATAGTTGATTTCCGCAAGTATAGAAAGTAATTTAATTTAAAAACCTTTTTTACCACGATTTGAATAATTGGATTGACACTTAAAATAAAAGTATTGATTATTTATTAATATTTAATTAAATAAATGAAGACGTATGTAAGTAAATACGTGCGCAACAATTAATACTTTAATGTTTTTTCTTATTAATAAAAATGTTTCTCAACTGGAAAAGTTGAAAACAAAATGTTTGAAATAATATATATATGATGATTTTTACGTGGATATGATATAACAACATTGAGGTAAATATAATTTTATTTGGACATTTAATTAGATTACTTTAACATATAAGGTATAAATATACCTCTTATAAATATATAAATAAAACAACACTTAAAAACATCGAGGTACATATTTTTATGCATTGATAATTTACTGTTTTTTTTATTCATGATTTTATAATAATTTTATAACAACAAGTAGGTACCACTTAAGAATGCTTTAACAATTAAAATATGCTAATAAAAAAGCAATTAAAAACTATAAATATTAGCAAATGAAAGGAATGTCTAAAAAGCACCGATGATACACGGTGCTCCATCGATTAAACATAGTTCATATTCAGGATGGTCAGCCAGCCGAACCTACGCGATGATCAGTCGAAAGATTCTTACCGAATGGGTTATTCTTGTTTTTACCAAAATGGTTCTTTTTGATTCTACCACATTAATGAATCGACAACATGAAATGATTCATGTACTTCAAGCGTACATGAATCATTTTTATCAATATATTTAGATATTTGCATGTAAATACGTGAAAAAGTCTCCGTCAAACCAAGAAAAATCTTTCTAAGATTTATAACATGCTGTGGTGTACATTTATATTTTTGTTGGCTAAATATAGCATAAAATTTCGGCGATTTGAAGAGTTAAACATAATTGTAATATTATATTATTTAGTGATGCTAAGAAGGTCGCTAAAGGTTCCAGATTTTGACGCACCACATGGGTATTTATTATTTTCTTTCCAATGACCGTCGCGTAGAAGAGACGAAGATTTCAGATTTGGAATTTATCGTTTGAATGGATGTTGCCAGCCGGAGTGCTTCTCTATGGCTTGGTAGAGGCAGCTGCCTTTGTCGCACTCACCGTCCAGGTCATCAGCCAGCGAGTCGTGCTCCTCGCGCAAGGCCATGAGCACCGCGCGCGCCGCCTGTTGGCACGCTACTCGTCCGCCGCACACGGAGTCCGCCTCGGAGAGGAATATCAGGTCGCAACCAGTCGGGGAAGATGGGCCCTGCAACAGTTTAACGTCATACTGCTGCAAGAACTTTGTCTTTTCTTTATATTATATTCAAACCGAAATGTTAAAAAACATATACGTTATATAATTTGTATACGTAATATTTAAAATATGGGTTTGATTAACCCATCGTACTATATCCACGCACAAATACTTACTTACTTACTGCAATGTCCCATAAAATAACCTTTTTTTTGTGTTGGTGTAATATCTTAAAGCTACATTAAAAAATAAATAATTATCGAGTAAATTTTGTAGTGTACTAACTATGTAAAGCATTTCCTAACATTTTTATTAGGAAATTAGTACTACCTTTTGTGTCTGAATTTAATTTTCAAACAAGTTTTTGGACAAAATTGGTGCTAAGCGCAAGAGAGATGTGGAAAGCAAAAAAGTGGAGGCTGATATTTAACAATGGACGCAGATCAGTAGATGAAGAATATCAATATGTGAAAATATTCAAGTGTCGTTTATCCAACAACTTATCTGATGTAATCCAACCTTCACATATTAAGATATATTTATACATTCGCTATGTTACAGTGAAATACGTAATGTATATTACTTAAAAAAATGTATATTCGCTATGTTACAATGAAATGATCCAAATTCAACAATCATTTTGTTCAAATTCAACCACGAATTTTCACAATTTCAATATAAGTCCCAATCATGTGTCGACTCATTTTCATTAATAATAAAGTTTTGTGTAACTTTTATTTTTCCTATTTGAATTTCGAAATATTTTTTACATTTTGCATACCTTCTCAAGATGAGACTAATAGTTAATGGTTTTACAATATCAAATAAACATAAAAGTGGGTTATTTTTTACGCATATATTGCTAAAGCGAAAGGTATCAATAGAAAAGGACGAGTATACAATTGTCGGTTTTCTTAAATTCCTAGGTAATATGCTATCAGAAAATAGCAATTTCTTGAGCATTCATAATATGTGTTGCCATTTGAAATTATCAAGCGAAAATTAAATAATTTGTTAAAGTTCTCACGTAAGAATTGTTAGGTCTATACTATGAAGAATGACAGGAAAGAATCCCCAGTAAAAAGCTGTCTTCCCAAGATGTCCTTTCTCTCTCAATCAATATTACTTCTCTTCCTTATATTCGCTCAGGCATACTTTTGAGAAACAAATTTTTTCACTTGTTGCAAGTATTATTGATCCTTATGCCATAGCACCGACAAATTATCTTTATTTTTATTTCTAAATCAGTTTAATTAAAAAATAAGCAATTGGCATCGGGAATAAGTATAATATTCATTGATATTGTAGTAAAAATTTGTATTAAAATGTATTTTATAGGCAAATTTAATGAAAATCTAACGGAGCGCGGATTTCATGACCGCTGTGACCGGCTTGAACGGTGTATTAAAACTTCGAGAGATAATTAAAATTATCGTATTTCATAAGACTGAAAATAAATTATTTAAAAACTGATTGTATTTCTGATACAAAACTTAGTTTTAAATAGTAGCTGAAGCCTTAAAGCATGTAAGTAAATATAATATATTATTTAAAAACGTATATATTTACTAAAACAAAGTATTTTAAAAACGTCGAAAATTGATCAAATGTACTGCAAATTGAATGGTTTATAACTCTATTAATTTTTAACATTTTGCTAATTTGGTTTAAATCAAATTTATCTCCGTAATCTTGGCTTCAAGATTATAAAAAAATATATTTCGTTTATGCAATAATTTAACATATTAACTCAATTTCGTAGCATGAGAAAAATGCATCTATTGGTTGCGGTCTTTCTTATAATGCTTGTATCGTCTTAATTATGGCAAATAACATCAGTTTATTAGTTTTATATTAGTGTAAAGGTTCAATCCAAGTAATAGTTGAAAAAAAAGTAAGATCTATGGAATAACTTTTGATATAAATGAATAATAAAAACCCACATTTTCGTAAAAAACGCGAAAATTTGAATTATTATTGAAAGTCGCGCCTTAAGTTTGGATCACCTATATAATAGAAACACATAAAAATATGCTTACGCAGAGATAGCATATTTGATGCAGGCTACACAGTGGCAGAAATAGTTGACCGTGGTCTCCAGCCAGGACGTCGACACCGTGGCATCTCCTCACAATGCGGTCCAGAACAGGACACTGTCCACCCTCGTTACCTGTTCAAAAAAAAAAAATAACCATGAAAATAAACAATACGAAATAAAATATAAAGTTCATTACCAATAATCAACAGGTTCTTTTAAGTTATTATTACGTATATCTATATACATACATATATGAAATATGTATTATAATAATTTTGGACTCAATTATTAATTATGATTTTTTTGGTAAATTATTAAAGGTTGATGTACTTCAATCAAATTTAAAATACAATAAGTAGGTAAGCGTTTAGTTTTTCCAAAACGCTTGCTAGAAATAGTGACATGTTATATTGTTAAATTTCATATGTAATTATAGTCTGATCAGACTAAAATCATATAATATATATAAGAATAAATGAAGTATTTTAAAGTATTACATTCACTAAAAGTATTATTAAAAAAATTTATCAGGTGAGTGATGATAAATAAATAAATTTTACCTGCAATGTGATTTGGTTTAATTTTCATTCCACTCCCACCCATGTAGCCTTCGGACATCGGTTCTATCGGTCCATTAAGGAAATGTCCCGCTCCTTGTTCACTTTCAAAGTCAACATCCATCTTGTCACGGTTGCCATTATTATCCGCTTCTGACTTAGAATCTTCTTCGGTGTTAGAATTTCCAGAGGTTTTCTTCCGTCTCTCTTGTTCAGAAGTTCTCTTTTCTTTTTCATCTTCGTAATAGGTTTGCGGCTTTTCTTTCATTGCGTTTCTTTGAGCTTGTAGGCTCATCTTGAATTCTTTCAGAGCCTTGCGCATTTTTTCCAAACTGTAGGCTGCAGCGAGGCGAGAGAGTATCTTTTCTTTTATTTCTTGCTCTTCTTTTGTATCTAAACCTTCGTCGGTTCCGGAATATTGAAGAGCTTCGTCAACTATTACACTTTCCATATTCTTTAGCTTGTTGTCCATATTGTCCAATTTGATTTGGTCCACTTGCTTCGGATTTCGCTTTCTTTCAAATACATTTTCCGCTTGATTATCATCGACATTAATGGTTTCTTCCAGTGGTTGCTCGAGTAATTGAAGACCATTTGAGGTATGTTCATTCATATGGTTTTTTGCGTTTCTCAGGTACAAGTTGCGTAAGTAATTTAAGTCCATTTCGCCGTTGACAGACTTCTTCTTTCTTTTGTCATAACCGAAGTAATTGGACCAATCAATTGATTTTTTCTTTAATATGATGGGATGATCTACATTCAGATGCGATTTGTCCTCATCTTTATCTAATACTTCTTTATTATCCTCATGTTCATGGGAATGGTCGATGAGTTCCTCTCCTCTAAGCAATGGTGGTTTATTTTCATGTTCGTGTCGGGAGTGGGGAAGGTCGTGGTCGTGGTCACGGTCATGATTGTTTTCTTCATCATGATCGTGGTCATGGTCATGGTCGTGGTCTTGGTCATGATCGTGGCTGTGATGATCGTGATCGTGTGTATGATTTTCATTCGAATCATTGTGGTGGTGGCAGAGTACGGAAACAGAAGGGGGCATGGCTTCGTGTGACGCTTCGTGAGAGTTCAGATCGTCTATATTGCTGCGCTTAACTGGTTTTTTAACAACATCTTGTTTTTCGTCGAACGAATCTTTTTCGCCAAAAATACTACTCAATTCTTTGATCACTCTAGGATCAGTTCCGGGACTCCTAAACAAATTCCTTTTATCACTGTGCAAATTTCTTTTCTCAAGCACTTGATGATTTAAGAACAAGGGTTTAGAAAAACCGCTTCTCTTACTCACTGGGAATCTTTTTTCTTTGGCATTTTCATAATCGTAATTATTCTCGTCGTCTGGAAGGTCTTCGTTGGATTGAGGATTATTTAACGGCTGAAGTGCCAGCATGTACTCGTCGCGCAGGTCGGATGGATTAGGGGCCACCGTCTCGAAAGGCGAATATCGCGGTACTTGCTCTCTATTATACATCATTTTGGAAACATCAGAGTCTTCATCTTCGTCGCTCACTTTCTCATCTTTGAGATTCTCAACGGCGGATGGATCGCTTTGGGAAACGAATTTCAGAGAGTATAAGAAGTCATTTGGCGTATCGGCATCGTCGAGTCTTTGATTAGAGCTTCTTTTTTTTTTAAACGCTATCGGTCCCCAGCCCTGCGGGCTGTATTCTCCGGGAACCTGACGCTTGCGTATGTTTCGTTCCTTATTATACATTCGTATTAAATCTTCAGGCGTTTCGTTCTGAGAGTTCTCAGCGTGAGTGTATTTATATTTATCCCAAAGCTCTTTCAATAATTCTGCATACTCGGCATCAGATTCCGTTTGCGCCTCTTCTCTCTGCTTTTCCTCCTCCTCCGCTAGATCATTCAAAAACAGTTCCTTCAAGTGATCTGATTGGTAACTATGTTTTCCACCCCGCTCCCTGAACGGTGACGACCTTTTTCGCTCGATGATGTTCTTGTGGTGTCCCTTCAACTGGCCACTCCGCTCTCGAAATGCTGTCCCTTTATTGTTCATCCCCATTTCCTCGCTTGGGAAATCTTCATCTTTTTCTAAATATTCTAAAGCAATCGCTTTTCTGATAGCCTGTTCACGATCACTCGGATCTAGAACCATTGGCGAGTAATCTACAAAACAACTTCGCAATAAATATTTTATCATTTAGGAGAACACATTCTTATTGTGAAGTTGTAATTATTCAGAACATAGCTCTGCGATGTTTTAAATACTAATTTAATGTATTAATTATAAATATATCAATTTTGTCGAAAAATATTGTTTTTGCGTTACCGGGATTCGAACCTGGATCTCTATTTCCAATCCGGGGAAGTACACTACCAATTGTGTTAAACGCCAGTATTTTTCATGACAAATATTCGAACGTATATGTTACACATTTTCAAATTAATACATCTATCGTTCCATTATTTTTGAAAGCCATCTACATTATTTTTACGGAATCACAAATACTTTTGAGTAAACCGACTGCAGACGCCAGAATTAAGTATAGGTTCGAAAATTTGTCACGAAAAATACTGGCGTTATAACACAATTAGCAGTGTACTTCCCCGAATTGTAAATAGAGATCCAGGTTCGAATCCCGGTAGCGCAAAAACAATATTTTTTGACAAAATTGATTTTATATGTATATATTTATAATTAATACATTAAATTAGTATTTAAAATATTTTATCGTTTAAAAATATACTATTTATGTTAATGTCATTGTCTATACTAAAGAAACACGAACATTTAAATATAAATAATCTTTTGATTGAACAGAATGTCGGTGAAAAGTGACAGATTAGTATCAATAATAATTGATATTTTATAATAGAATTATTAGTCAGACAGAATCTGTCAACTCACCCGGTTGGTAGTCTCCCCTGGAAGCCAGGTACTCCAGGGCCCTGTCTGGGTATTGGAAGGACGCTAGCGGGTAGGCGGAACCCGGAGGTGCTCGTCGGCGCCTTTCCAGTGCGCGCAGGGCGCCGCGTAAGGACCCGCGGGGGCCCGTGGCGCCTTGGGCTGGCAGTATCAGCGCTAGTGCCACCAGCCCTAGTAGCAGCAGTTGCTGCGCGCGCAGCATTGCTATACACAATTTTCTGTAAAAATATAATACACATATATTTCCAAATTCATTAATCATGTATTTTATAAATGTTAATGCGTGACCACGACATGCACAAAGAAATGCACACACTTGAAGAAAAAAGTAATTTTTGTTCTTAATTACATTTTTACACCTTTTTCTAAAGTAAGAGTGTACAGTACAGTGTATTATATTCTAGGTCGATTTTGTTTGGCCGCCATTTTAGTTTAGCAGATATCTGTAGTCGTTATATTGATGCTGTAACCATTAATATTGATCGCCATCGTCATTAAGTCGATTGGACATGCAATACATGCGGTTTCAACAGGACGGTGCCACCTCACACACACACAGCCCGAGCTACGCTTGAAAATTTGCGAGAAATTTTTCCCAGCCGCATAATGTCAAAAAGTGGTGATAGGTTTCGACTGGCCTCCTCGATCACCTGATTTGACGGCTTCCGACTATTTTTTGTGGAAGTACTTAAAAAAACAATATTCGAAATTAAATTACTGAAATTGCACGCGAAGTGTGCGAGAATGTTATGAGAAATATGATTAATAGAGCACGCATTTGTGTCGTCGCTGCCAAAGGCGGTCACTTGGCCAATGTCATATTTCAGACACACATACTTAATTGTAATAAACCAAGTAATTGATAAATAAAAAATTAAATTAAATACTCTGTTTTATTTCCTAGTTATTGATCAACAGCATCGGCCTGGAACATAATATTCACTCCGTATATAAATATTTTATGGAGAAGAAAACCTTTTTTGCCATCATCCTTGCTGATATTATGCCATATCTATCAATTGATAGAGAGTGGATGTGAATTATTTGTGAATTATAGTGAGTTTTGGGTATAAAAATAATATTATGTCATCTGTCATGCCTCGGCCGAATACTTAGAAGTTACATAATATGTTCCTCAGAAAAAGAATGAAAGATAATCATTGAATAAATGACACAGGCACATAAATGATTTATAAATAAACGCCTTAATGAAAGTTCAACAAGGATCAGATAATGTCCGCCCACTTCAGTATTTACCCTCGAAAATTTTAAGTATATTTTCTTAATTAAATATTTCTTTGGGTAGCCATACTTTATAATTGTCTGAAATAATTGGTCTTGTTCATATTTCAGACATTACAATTCGACCTAGCCCCATAATTCACAAAAAATATTTAAATCCCCGAGTGTCGCGCGTCGCGTTGGATATTGTCTAGATACCCGGATTCTACCAGTTTTTAAGAAGAGATAAAAATAATATAAATATGTGTCAAGATAAAACATTTAAAAATATTAAAACTTTAAAAGATCAAGCTTTTCGGGGTTTTGAGTCAAGTCAACAAAATGTCAAAATTAGTATTTTTTTAATCTTCTTAAAATTGAAAGGATCGATATTGTTTAATAAGCTCTCACAGCTCTTGGATACCATTGATGCCACGAGTGTTATTAATAATTTTTAATATTATAATTCAATATTAATAAAATACACCGTTACAATTTATTTGAAGCGGTAAGTAATTTTGTAATTAGAAATTTAACCAATAAAACGTGTTTGTACTGATATGAAGAAGTGAATGCTTCAAAACTGATTGATAATAAGATATTAAATATCAGTGGTTAGATACAATGTTTTTATGAGTTTAAAAGCTAAAATATAAATTCATATACCAGTGAATTAGTTCATTTATATATATAATTATTTTTTTTCTGTAAAAAATAGAAATAGGTGAGTGTGCGAATTATTGGATAAGTCAAGTTTAAAATCAAAGAACTTCTTGAAACCTGTTTGAATTACAAAGCTCCGATGTCAAATTTTTTACGTAAATTAATTGTATATGTAAATTTACCGTAAATAATAAAAAGTTATTATACTCATAATATCAGCTGTTAGTGGAGTCAACATTTAGCAGTCATTTTAAAATATTAATAAAGTAGCACTATAATAAAAAAAATGACATTTCAGACACTTATATTTTATTTGAATGATACATAATATATTACAATTACAAATATGAAAATAATTAAGTAATTTTTAAAATAAATTTAATGTTTAAATCTTTATATTTAATCGTTGAGATCTTATCTTATATACAACTAAGAGTGGATAATAAATTGTAACTTTAATGTAATCAAGGCGTGAATATAAATTATAGATGTAGGTTCTGAATTTAGAATTTCCGAAAACGAGTCAGCGAAAACCTTTACTAACTCTTCCCACACTTTCCTAAACCGTAGAGATAAGCCATTAGGCATTTCATGAATGTACTATTCGCTTTTATCGCCCCCACGCTCACGTGACGGTGTGCAGGGTGCCCGACAGAATCATCCCTCTCATTGTGATCTCGATATTAAATTCCTGGCTCCCTCGCTTCGGGTACAGCGTGACCTAGAACCGAATGTAAAGCCTACGTCGCCCAGCCAGCTACGAATTTTCAGTAAAACGAGGTCATATCAGACCCGGTTTGCTGAGACGTCGTCTGTTAAATTCTCACATAGATAAATGGCATAGAACGGAAGGCTTCTCAAATCCTTACCTGAATAAAATTGAGCAAAGTAGAAATTTTTTGTTGCTAAATTTCGATTCGAAAATTCGAAAAATTTCTCGTGTAGATTCAATATACGAATATATTTTATAAACCGATTTGAACTGTTTATATAATAGACCTTTGACCTATTCGATACATCAATAATATACATTACAGGGACTTGTTTCATGTTGGTGTTATAACCTTTACTAATTTTCGTGGGTTTAAATTACTCGCGTTCATTTAATTATTACGGGATTTTAACCATTTATCAAAAATCAGATATCTACATTATAAATTTGAATAGAAAAAAATCAGAATTATATAGAAATCATTTATTAATATTGATATTTTCAGGCATAACTTGACGAACAACAATTTTATTTTCATTCCGAGTGTTTTTTATCAAAGACTGTTCAATATTGATAATTTATGTATTTTATACGGGGTGACATTGATAGACATAGACAAGAAAAATATAATTCTACTTATTAAATAAACACCATGGTGATGTTAGGGATTATTGAGTGACATGTCAGTTATTAATTTATATTTTTTTATGATACATGTTTTAAATCTTGATATTTTATTTTCTCTTAATACATAGTCTCACATGTCTCGAGTATCGTCAGTTTTGAATATAATTTTGATTGTATCAGTTAGTCAGCCAATCAGGTAGATACGTATATATTTTATTAGTGGAAATTAAATTAATCAACTAGAAAGATATGTAGAAAAAAAATTTTAGTTGTCACTTTTAAATAGATTCTATCTGTTCTTTCTAGTCGAGTATTTTAATTCGTAATAAAAATATCATAGAACTTTGTTCTGAAAATGCAACTTCACAACAAAAATGTGTTCTCTTTAAAAATATGTTTTATTTTTCTTAAGGGGACTGAAAAATATTTTTGAAAAATTGATAAGTTATTGATAAGGAAACGAAATCAAATCAATCTTAAAAAAATAAGAAAACATGTTAAACCTATATTTTAATATTATATTTAATTAAAAAAAAATGGAGATTGTGTATGGAATATATATTTCACATTAATATTCAAACTAAGCTAAACGCTTGTATTATGAAAGTGGGACTAATTTGCTGGTGTCCTAGAACGAGGTGTATAAAATATATAACATATATAACTAGTTGGATAAGTTATGTTTAAAAAGTACTATTTATTCGATAGGCGTTGAGGGAGTCGAATAATATAATATACAAATTTCAATTCCGGACAAAAAATCTCCTCCTCTCTGCTCTCTTTTATTGCATCCTGAGGGACTCGGCGAGGATCAGAAAGCCACTTCCGAGGCGGTGAAATGAATATAAAACTTGGAGAATAGGATTTGTTTGAAATCGTACTGGAACCCAATCACGAATCCGAACAGGCATTGAGTAAAAATATTCTTAATTTATTAAAAATCTGAAAGCATTAATACATTTATTGTACAATCTCGCTATACACATAGGTTGGCACCATAATGATACGCTTTTAAAAATGTTAAAATTATGTTTTTGATTAATTTAGGGTTTTTTATATTTTTCACAAAATCTTTTCCGGATTTCTCTGATTGGGCGCAGTTAAATTTCCATCAAGCAATGTAAAAATTAAATATTATTTTTCAATTCCGCCGAAAAATCACTAGGCACGTCGCAAATTGAAAATCCGTCTCCGGAAGCAGCGACAAGCTTAATCGTATTTTCTTAAACCCTATTTCGGGAAATTAGAACATCCTATCAATTTAAAGCTCGGAGGTATTAAGAAGCTCGCTCCTCGGAGTCAATTCAGTCTGGAGTACCTCCAACTTAGTAAACATTTTCCATATTCACTCATTCATGTTATGATAACATTGTCTTGTGTAGTTTCAATGATGATTACTTTTGAATTAAATCGTTAGCAATTATCCAATTTTATATCGAACTTAGCTAATCTCTTGTTATATCACAAACTATAGATATATTCGGAATTCGAGCAACATTTCATTCCGAATCTCGCCGTTGAATTCAAATAACACGCATTTGATAAATTCATTTTTTTAAATGACACAAATCTAAAAATAATACGTAAAATAATTATTGAATTTTAATTGAAAATGTTTGATATTAATTAAAATATAATACACACACCGATACTGAAAACAAATAATTAATTTTAGCTGACTTTAATTCTAAATTTTTTAACTCTTCTTTGTAATAAAATTTAATTAAAAACAGCTAAACTAATAAACTAAAAATCAAACAAAATGTTTCCTGGATAAAGACATTTTTATTTTTAATTTAAATTTATTTCGCGGTTCTTAGTTAAACTGTAATATAAAAGTAAACACAAAAAATTATATTAAAATAGTAATTTAAGTTTAATGAATTGATGAATTTCCTGGCAAGGATTACTTTAATATACTTATGTAAATGTTTTAGGAAGCTAAGAATAAAGAGTTCTAAAGGTACTGATGACACTTTATCCCGAAAATCGCGAAAACGAAGTTATCTATTGTATTTTGTATGTGGAGCAGAATGATCACTTTGCTTTAAATTGTTGCATAAAAATGTAGTTCATAGTTTCATATACTAGGTAGATGCATAATTATCTGCCGGTTTATTGTAGACGTTCTGTTTTTAGAATTTGAAGTTTAATTGACATTATTTGTCACAATATTATTCTTTAATAGGGCTAGGAAATTAAAATTCGTATCGAAAATCATGCACATGTACGCCACATCATGAGAAACCGCCATTTAGAGAAAGGATGAAAAGCTGCTGACTCATTTCGCGATCACAACGATCTTTTCGGCGAAGGAACGATTAGCGAAAGGGCATGCCGAAAGTGGTTTGTTCGCTTCAAAACTGATGACACGAGCTTAGACAACAAGTCGGGAAAGGGTCGATCTTCGGATTATGATGACCAGGCCCTTCTGGCGGCTGTGGAAGAGGACGAAAGTTGCACCAATAGGATGCTGTTTGAGAACTTCAAAATCGATCAGTCCACAATTGTTCGTCATCTCAGGTGTGGAAATTTAAAATAATTGTACATAATATGTTTTGAATTTGTTTTCGTTTTTGGTCACAATATAATTTACAATATAATAATAATCAACCTATCAATCAATCAGTTTTTGAAAAAATAAAATTTACCTATGATACAGGTTATATTATTGGTGGAAGAAGTGCACAAATAAAACAAAACCGTTTTTTGACACCACATTTCACATATTTTATATATAAAATCGCGATATCTTTCTGTGGGAAAATTATACCTAAGTGTCACTTAGGTGGTTTGGTCATATGGAACGGATGAATGAGAAGAGAATGGTAAGATAGATACATGACGCTAGTGTTGATGGCACCAGAAGTGGAGGACATCTGCGGAAGATTTGCCACGACCAGGTGAAACCAAATACTGGAGGATGGTCCTGTTGGAAGCCTCAATAATCGGCGAGCTTGTATGAGAAGATGTATGAATGTGGATGACGTGAGAATTGTGTGTTAAGACAGAAGTGTGTGACTCCCGCCAGAAAAAAAGTGTTTGTAAGTAAGTCAATTTTCAAGGTACATTTTTGAAATTAGTAAATAAAAAAGTCACTTGACGTTGTCAAAAATTTGAAAATTGGGATTGGAACGATAATATTTTCTATACGAATGTTAATAGGTAGGTAATTAATTATTTAATACTTACATGATTTTGAACTTGTTTTTTGTAGAAATATCTTTCTGTTCATAAAATTATAGTTTTTCAAGACGATGGTTATTGAAGAGTTTGTGGTATATTGGAGTTTAATAAATATGATGATGATCCAGTTTAGAAAATGCGAAGCTTAAACGATGTCCTTGGACGGGTTTTAAACATTAGTATGATGAATAAATGGTGAAACTCTACAAGAAAATACTTGTTTTACATTTAGATTAAATTTAAAATATGTTGAAATAAAACGAAACGTACCAGTAAAAATTTATTTCCATAATGTTAAAAGACTTTAAAGAGCATTCACAAGCGGCGCTCCGAGGTTCATTGTACTCACATTTTAACTACTTTCTGATATTTTTCAAAGCGAGAACTAGTTGCACCGTGGGAAACGTACGTCACCTTAGAAATTATACAATGGTATGTGTATGTAGACAGCGCTGTCATTATAATTTTGACATTGGATTGGATATTAAAAAAATATTGGTAAATCTAATAAAAATAATATCTTAACGATATAATAAATATTGTTGCTCGCCTCTCGAAGAGTTAAATGTAAACGCAGCATGGGCTAAGCTGTATGGGGGGGAGGGCTGAGCGAGGATATCTAGATATTATAGCGAGTGATGTTGTTGTTAGCCAACAGGGTTATTGGTAACTCGATAAGCCTAATTGAATAAGGATTGCCTGCTCGTAGTTTGTTCAGACAAATTGTGCGATCACTTTTTTAAAGCTTGGCGCTTCGAATATTTTCTTTTTGAAGTTCGCTCGTCTTTTATTTTTCTCTTTTCGATTTTAGCAAAGAAAAACACGGCGTTATACAGTAGGTACCTATCTACAATAAAGGTCTCTTCCCATTCCTTACATTTCAATTTCCGTTAATCTCCTATTCTTCTTTACAGCAAGAAATCAACGTGAAATCGCGCCCTTGACGCGATACGAATAATATTATAAAACGTGTAAAAAAAAGGTGAAATGTTTTTTGAAATATCTTTTATATTTAATTAAAACTTATATTTTTATATTTTTACAAGAAGTAAAAATAAAAAGACGCCGTTTTAAAATATTTAAGTACCTGTCCGCATTTTTTTAGTCTGGCCGATTATTAAAAAAAGTGACGTATAAAGCTTGGGATTCAAATTGGCAGGTAAGCCTACACGTGTGAATTAAAACAAAAATAGGTGCTTGTCTGATATAATCGTCTTATTTTGTAAGCTTTGTGAGAGTTTTATAAAGATATGACGCATTTTTTTTTTCTGTAGAATAAATGTTAAAGCGAAAGACAGACAATATGCGTGATTTCCTTTTGAGAGGCTTTTACATCGTACATTATCTATTCATGGAATCTGTCAAGAACAAAGATTATCTGTAATTTTATGTGTGCGTTAATGGAACGGATATTTTAAATCTTCTCCCTTTGTTCAACGCTTTTTTAAACAGCTTTTAAATATGGCTCAGATTAAAGATAAAAATAATTCTAGAAAATTTTTGAAAGAAAGCAATATATCTCAATTATTATTTTTTGAATGTACGTAATATACTTTTTATTGAAGAAATATTACAAAAATTTCATACACAAAATAGTATGATAAAAGTGAAGACCAAATATGAATTAACTAAAATATTATTATACTTTTAAAATTAGCAATATTAACTTTGTGGGTAAAATTAATATTTTTATTTATTATATTTGTTTTATTTCATTTAATTGAGTTTAAATACATCTACCGGTTTCGAAAAATACCATTTTCTTCTTCAAGATGTCGTAAATACCTAATACATATATTATTGTTTCTTTACCAGAATCTATTTTTTAAAAAAAAAAATTTAGTACCTAACTCAAATCGTTACTTAATACATTTTTTTTTTTTTTTTTAAATAGATTCTGGTAAAGAAACAATAATATATGTTTTAGTCAGTTATGACATCCTGAAGAAGAAAATGGTATTTTTCTAAACCGGTAGATGTATTTAAACTCAATTAAGTGGTTAATAAAACAAAGATAATAAATAAAAATATTAAATATTATTGTCAAACGGTGTTGACAAATAATTAAAAATAATTTTGTCAATTATTATTACTACTGGGGTTATATTTTTTCATTCGACTAGTAAAAATAAATATGGGGATTCTGTGGAAAAAAAAATGTACCGACTTATTAGTCTATTTGTGAAAATTAGGTAGGTATGTCTAATTTTGTTTTATTTGAAAACCAATATAATATTGATTTGCATTTGTTAGAGGTCAAAATGGAAAATACATATCTATACCACAGAATGCATATTTATTGGTTATTTATTTAATGATTGCTAAATAAAAGATGACGTGATGTTTTATTTAGCAATCATACAATCGTAGAAGAAGAAGAGGACAGTTGAGGAAAACATTCATGAGCCAATTACTGGAGAAGATGCATAAGCAATCTCGCGAAGTAGAAGACTAGGTGCAGAATAAAGATCGATGAAGAGCTACGCCGACAAAGAAATGTCCGTTAAAAAAAAAAAAGAATTAAAAATGTAAACAATAATATAGTTCATCAGTAGAATTATATTTATAATTTACGTATTAAATTAATGTTTTCTTACAACTGTTTTTGGTTATTAAATCTGTTCAGCTTTCACTCCCAAAAACAAACGAATTGTCAACACCATTTTCACAACGTCTATATCTGCTTACGTATTTTTAAACCATTACGTACAAAATGGGTCACCGAAGGCCATTATACAGCGAGGTATTTTTGTTGCTCACCCTCAACCCGATTTGATTCGCTTCGTAATATTAGATTGCAAAGATCGTTAAAATATCATGCAAAATGTACATAATTTAAATTTTATCCAAATTTATTGTAGGATGGTGATAATATTGTGTTTTAGAAAACCAATATTATTTATAATAATGTTCGTTTACATCCGTGGTTTGCATATGTGACAAAAATATAGATCAAGTATGTAAAACTATTTATTCATCGTCCAAGATTTTTTTTAGAAGATCTAAATATAGCTATAGTTCGTTGTTTTCACATCGCATCTATATTGAACACAATTCTTAAATCATTTTAATTATGAGTAGAATTTAATTATTCACAATTAAAAATTGCTCCTAAAGCTAATCATCGAATTTTTTTTGTACTGTACAGCGATGATATCTTCGCTGGAGTGAGATAATGGGATAATCACACTAAATAATTGCAAGTGCGTATTTCGGTCGTCAGCAGGTATGAACGCATGATAGGAAAATAAAAAGATATTTTACGTTTAATTCAAGAAATATATATATTTAATGGAACAAGGGTTAGATATTGAGAGAAAGATAAGATAACAATATATTTATAAGGATTGCGAAACATAAAAATGACGATGTATCGATTTTGTTAACAAAAGCTTACGTGTCTTTTGTAAAAGTAAAATTAGCTGAAGGATAGTTTCGATAACTCGGTAATGGAACCTAAAATGTGTAATACAATAATATTTTCAAGACGAAAATATATTAAGTAGAAAAATGATGCAAAAATGTAACTGATGGTGCAAATGTATGGTTGTTAATAAATTTGAGGCTTTAAAAGCTATACAATTAATGCGATGGCATAGCCAGTATAGAACATAAAAATATAGAATAAATGTACTCACCTCAAAACATAGGAAATACAGCCCTCGATTGATATTTTTTATACCTTTTAATAAAGTATTATTTCGCCGATTGACAAACGAATGTAGCTTTGCAAAAAATGTATCTAACGCTGTTGTTTGTCAATGAACCAGCCCCCTAAAAGTACTTGTTGGATATCAAAAAATTCCCGCACCGCGGAAGGTGAAAACGAACTACTCACTCGCCGAAGTCAACGATCAGAACTCATCGCGTGATTTTTTACTGCTTGGATGTTCCGATTTGGATTTATTGAGAATTTTTCATGAAAGAATTTCAGGTGGTAATTCGTCAGCGAACAGGCGTGGAGGCTCTCCCGCTGTCTGTGACGGTGTGCCGGGAGGGGGGCGGGTGCGGGTTATATAACCCCGAGTACGATCGATAGGGCGGCTCGGACGGCAGATCGGCGCACTTCGCCTTCCTCTTTATCCACATTTATGGCACATTCATCTAACAGCGATTGTGCTGGGTCCACGATAAAGGTAATCGAACGGTAAATGTGATGCTTTGCGATGTGCAAATTTTTATAAAATGCAAGCGCGTGTAGTATTCATGCTATCCGTCAATGCTGAAGAATAACTGGATGTTGCGACGATGTGAGTTCGTCGCCGAAATGGCGACACATCTACATATTATATTTGCAGGTTGGTATAACTACGGAGGCGGATATCAAATGAATGAAGAAGCTTGTATTTCATCAAATATATTATGTCGGACCATAAGATCATAAAATAAATGCTAAGTAATTGAGATTGAAATGCATTATAATATAAATGATTATATTATTTTGAATTTATGGTTTTATATACACAGTAAACTTTTAAATTATTACGATATCGCATTTTTTTCACCCTTAAAACAATGTTAAATGAGACAATCGCAATAAATTTATATTGAATTTTCAATGTCTTTTATAACTTTGTCCGTATTACTAGAATATCAATTTACTGTTAATACAGTAATCTGTAAGATTCATATAATCTATATATGATCTGTAGAAAACCTTAAATAGTAGATACTATCTTTATAAGTATTCATTCTGTATTTGATTTGATATAATTAGGATTTTTTTCCATCAATTAATAGAATAAAGGTATAATTTTTACATTAATTTGTAAATAAAGTCCGTGAATATTTAAAAACATTTTTATATTATAGTATCGTAAGTTAATATCACATACATATTATCATAATGTTAGCGTATGTATGTATGTAAGTTTACGTAATATGATTGAATAATTTATTTACATTAAAGTATGAAGTTCACCGAAGTTCAGTTTAACGTCAAAACATAGGTACATATAGTTAAGAGTAATATTGAAAAATTATCTTTTTCAATCATTTAAAAATTGAATTGCTACCTACATCTTTTTCTGTCAAAACTAACTAAATAGCTATTTACTTAATAAGTGATACATTTTCTATTATACTTAAAATGATAATAATTCAGTGTTAATTTAATAAAAAAAATCACATTACAGGGCGGACAGGGCCCTAGAGCCGTTCTTTTAAATGTTCTTAAAAATGAATTTTTACACGACATTTAATTGTTTAATTACATATATCTTTGATGCTCTTTTGCTTATCAGCATGGCATTCGTTTTTCTAAGCTTTTCTATTCTTATGTTGATATGCCTTCCGTTAGGGTGAAACATTTCATGGGTGTGGTTTCACTTTATATAATGTTAAAAAATTGAGAAAAATTATCGTTTTTTTTCCATTGGGTAATGAATGAACTTTAGTAGGTTTTGAATAAGATTGTTTTCCAGGAGATCGAGCCATGTGTATGGACGGCTCCGTGTTGTGTCTTTACGAGGGTCGTTTATCATTTATACATTTGATTTATCGAAATAGAATACGAGCATAATGTTAAAAAATATATTAAGCTCTGCTGGGTTCCTAAATATTCAAACTAAATATTTTGTCAATGTGTTATAGTGTAGATATTATGTAATACTTTCAGAATCAGAGAAAATATTGCAAAATAAATGTAAATTAAATATTTATTACATATATTATGTATTAAGTATGTAGATCAACACACGAAATAATTCAGTTCTCATGTTAACGTGTTAACTAAAACCGTAGAACTAGCGAAAGATTTTAGAATTGACAAATCAAGCTGCGCTTGTATTTTTTTTAGCAAAATCTGTCTCAGACGTATATGAACTAAACGTAACTTATGCACTGTGCGGTGTTCTGTTTACACGTCTTCGCTTTAACATACTTGTTTGAAAAGGCCGCAAGTGTGTATTTGAAGCGAACTTGACTGTTGCATTCCAATATACTTTAAATGTGATGTTATTTTATATTATAACATATTTTAGCTCCTTTATTTAATAACTTGAAAAACTTCCCAAGAATACTAGTAATAATACACACTCATACAGGTATACTGACACAAAAACATTATTTTAAAAGAGTGAACGATGAATACAACCTCTATCAAACTCAACCTCAACCCATCGCTTTTACACCATCAATATTAGTAACATAACCTAAGTCCATGCATAGTGCACGCTGCTGTTAAGAATATACGGTAACGTACTTTAACACATACTCTGCGGTGGTGGGTCAGATTTGACCCGGGTGTTTGTAAAAATATGAATTACGCTATAAATATTCGTTTAATGCTGTTTTAGTTCTAGATAATTTTTATTAAATATTTTAAAATAATTTGAGATATAAATAAATTTTATCGGACGAGATTCAAATGAGTAAAAATGTGAAAAAATGCTTAAAAACTGACCTAAGACAGTCGGATTGAATCTCAGCGCTTACACCGAAACATATATTGTCAACATTTTGAGCGGTATGGTACGGTACAAAGGATAACAGGTATGCGTCCGTGTATGTGTATTGACTTATTTTCGTCTGGCGAATTATTTGAGGGGCGTTGCGCCTACCTGTAAGTTTTATGACACTACCTGCACGGGTTCCGAAGAGAGGATCACATGCTCAGTGGATGTTATTATTCTGGCTGTGTAGGGCGTCTGTTGATGCGTGAGAATATGAACATTATTCATAATATTTTTAAATTTTTATCTTTAATTTTTCAGCAGAAATATTACGGCACATCACGCCATTTCATTAAATCATATTTAAAATGAAATATATAAAAAATCTCCCACAAAACGGTTGAAAAACCGAAAACTTGAGGTGGGTCTAAAATGACCCACCACCGCCGGACGTGTTTTGTTTTGCACCGGGCTTAAGTGTTAAAGAGAATATAACTTTGGGAATATATGAAAAAAGGCAATAATATCATAAACATGGCACAAAATTCCTCATTATTGATCTAATTTTGTTTTAGAACAATACTTCTAACTATTCAGCATACGTATTTCATAACTCGCTCATAAATGGTATGTTTCCTAAGTTCAAGTACCTTATTTCAAAAAATCAGTATTTATTAATGAACATCCTGTGTATAAATGAAAAGCGGGCATGAGAGATATCCCCTAATTAAATGTATCTTCGCACTCCATAATGGATGGAGCGAGAGAAGTGAAACAGGGCAAGAAATACGTATCCAGGGACAGACGTGATAGCTAGAATAACAAAACCAACCCCATGTTGTAACCCAAAAAAGACAAGAATTTTTCATTAGTTTGAATGAGAATCCAAAATTCCTACAATAGGTAAAATACTTCGCCAACTGTTAATATCACTCGGAACTAGACCATCATTTTAAATAAGTTCCCGTTTAGAATCCTCTGTGTAGAGTTTTCAGGGCTATTCTGCAGCGTATATCAAAACTACTTTGGCCAACGATTCGGTTGCTAGATAATTCAAAAATATTATTCACGAGCATTCAATATTCATCTCAATTATCTTAATTATATTAATTTCTAAATGCATAGGACACATATTTTTCATTCTCTTTTACAGCTAATCAGCATCATAATACATAAATAGAACCGGAAAATGTCAAAAAGTGGCTCGTTTTTCGATAATACTTAACATTTTAATAAATCGATAAATATTGATCCATAATTTGTGATCTAACTAAATAGTAAATCAAAATACATCATTTAATCAGAAAATGCGAAAATAATTTTAAGTTGAATTGTTCGTTAAATATATAGAGCTTGAATAAAGAATATTTTTGATGTTTAAAGGCAGTGTTAAAAATGAGTGAATGGTTTAATGCCTACTGACAGCTATCGGCAGTGTTTCCGAAATATGTGTGGAAAGATGCGCCCACTCTACATGCAGACTGCGCAGACCCAGGTAGTCAGGTAGTCCTGGATTGATCCTGGACTTCTCCACTCAGTTCGTACGCAAAACTTTATTTGATTATTCTTATGGTCTATGTATGTTTTCAATTATAAATTCATAGAAGTAGGATGTCGAAGATTGCTATATACAGTGACTTTAAGTTATTCATTTAAACGTTGTTCATTGCATTTTGTATATGGAGAAGATTTAACCAACCGAACACTCTTCTCGTACCGCATTTTCATATACTAACATTTAATTATTTTATTGAAGTATTTATTTACTTCTAAAAAGACACTACTAGTGTGATCTTTGTATTTTTTTAATTTTTTTTTATTGACGAATTCTACTTAGAATTTGTACAGCTGCAGAAAAAAAAAAAAAGACTGTTTGTAACATATTTTTACACACATTTTAAATACATTGCTCAATTAGGCAAGCCTGTTTTAGGGCAAATTGATAAAAAAATATATTTTATAAAACTAAAAATCATTGAAGGAAAAACACAGTAAGATCGAATACATACATAGCATATAATGTGAAAATATTTAAGAAAAAAAAATATATAAAAAAGTGAATAAAAAAGAGAGAAAAAAAAATACCAATAATGTTAGCAGATATAAGGCAGATGTAAATATACAAGACCAAAATACACAAAAGTAGTTATACAAATTATTTCATTATATAAAAGAGTTGACTCTCTATATCTGCTTTTCCTAATTGCAACAATCAATTTGAAATATCCCTTTTAAAAATCTTAATGTCAGTTAAATTTCTAATTTTATTTTCAATATGATTATATATTCTGGGAGCTTGAAAGGTAAATAATCTTTGACCAAAACTAGTTTTCATTCTTGGAACTATTTTAAGCTTGTTTGCTCTTGTGTCTTTTAAGCTTGTTTGCTCTTTCAGTCTTCACAGATGGAGCGCTTATTTTCCTATGAAAGCTAGTTAATATATTCTGCACATATAATTGTTTTATACACAAAACCTGAAATTCCCTAAAAAGTGGCTCTGAAGGATACGAAAAGTCACGGCGGTGTATTACTCTGAGATAGTCTTTTGAGAAATACTTGATATATATGTACACCAGATGCACTCCCCCAACTATCAATACCATAGCTCAAGATTGATTGGTACAATGCATAGTACACAGTTTTCATCTTCTTTTTATTCAGAATACTTCTAAGTATTCTAAATACTTTTCTATTTTAAGTTGATGACAAAGACAATTCTCTGCAATAAAAAATACTAACTTCTTAACCGAGCTATCTTTTGCTTATGTTTAAAAATGTGTATACACAGCTGGGTATTATTTATATTGGATTACAAGATATTTTATATGAATTTTTATTAAAAATATGAATGACTTTTTGTAGTGTAGATTGAATATATTTAACAAGTACGCGCCTACTCTGCACGATACTAAATAATATAAAAAAACGCGGCATCATGCAACTCAATACCTAATGTGCCTTCTATATGATACGTCATATGCGATAACTCGTCCCGATGTAGTTTTAAAAATGTCATGTCATGACATGCCAAATAGATCTGCATTTTTGAAATGACGATATATTTTGTCTTGCCCGGTTAAGAGGTTAAGAAACATTTTAAAATTAAACGTTACTTACAGAAGTTACCGGAAAATTGAGCTAATCTTTATTATTTACCAAATATTTACGTTATTATTTATTAAGATAATTAAAAATATTGCGATATCTTTGTATGCAATGAACCTTGCATCGAGTGTTGTTCTTTAATTCAACTGTATTCTGTATAAATGTAAAAGATTTTAGCGAAATCAGAGGAGCTACTTCTGTAGGTGACGTAGTCATTACTGTAGAAGAGGTTTCACCAACTATTTTCTTTTACTCCCGGAAGTGTTTCGCATCAGTACAAATGACGTAATAAAAATTAAATCAAATGAGTTAAGAGGATTACTAAATATAAAAAGGCTTAAGATTTTCTAAGCACAATTTATTGATGTTACTTGCCTACTGTTTTTTAAGGTGCAGAATAAAATGGTGTAATCTTAAAACTCTGTTTCCGATAAAAAATGTTACTAATGCATCGCTAAGTCATATTACAGCTGAGGTTTTTTAATTTAAAAGTGAATATAACATCTAAAGTATGCATATAACAACGGAAGCAATATTTTATTCAAAATTTATAAATTATGGATAACGTTAAAACTTATACATATTAGCATTAGAACAAAAAGAATCTGTTTCGATTGCTAAATCGTAGTAGATTATAAAGTGACTAATCAAACTCCTTTTGGGAGTCTTTTATGATTTTTCAGGTAATACATTATCGGGAATTCTTCGTCTTTCCGAAATTATTCGTATTATTCTCAGACCTTCTAAAGTTTCCAATGTACTCCTTTTTTATCAAAAATAGTTGGTCATTTTATAGTTAAAGAATTCCAACAATCAGACTTGTAAATATTTTTTTTCGTAGGAAAAATACTAAATATAAATGCCTTTTACTTAATCTCAGGAAAATGTTTTGCGTCTTACCTTATATTGGCGCAGGAAGCCTCAAATAAAATCTAAATTCAGAACAATATTTAACACATTTTTTATGTTTTTAGGCTTCCAAACGGACTACACGATCGCGTATTACGTCCAGTTGAGCTGCTGTAAATAATAGGAGCCTTTTACGACTAAGTGTTCTAAAGTGACGTCAAAGCACTCTTCGGCATAGCCGGCGATATTGCGAAGCCTTTCTTACCAGCACGGGGGTGGTTATGAAAAATATTTCTCGCACGTGTCGACGGAACTGCTTTCTCCAATTTTTAGAAGTGAATCTGAGTTCTGAGCCCTCGAGATGTCGGCAGTAGGTAATTCTCCGCCGCTGGGGTGGGCTATGTGGGAGGAGTGGGAGGAGCGGGCCCGGGGTGGGAGCTTCTTAGTACACTGGCGTCGACCTATCACATTTTGCGGCACGTTTTACTTGAAATTCGATCATTGGTTTGTATCCTACACAAAATGTGTGACACGAACATCCCGCAATTTAGCAAGGGAAGTAATAAAGTCAAATATCTAAATGGAAAACGTTTGTTATCCAGAAAGACTAGCATATATGTTATTATTCCTTGCATGCATGTACTAAAGGCTTATTTTAGAGATTACCCAGCGATTTACTCAGTACATTAATTTTTCCCGTTCAAATAACATCTTCATATCGTGTCAACAAATCTATTACTCAAAGGTATTTAAGATTCTGTAAAAATAAGGTAGATGGCTCTTTTAAATAATGGAACGATTAAATGTATTAATATCAAAAAGGTAACATATAGGTTCGAAAATTTGTCGCTGTAGCATAGTTGGATAATGCACCTTCCCCGGTGTGGAAAGAGATCCAGGTTCGAATCCCGGTGGCGCAACAACAATATTTTTCAATAAAATTAATTTTATATGTATATCTTTCTAATTATTTAATTCATATTTAAAATATCACAGGGCTATGTTCTGAATAATTACAACTTCACAATAAGAATGTGTTCTACTAATAAATCTATTCAGATTAACCACTAAAATGAACTAAATTACAGCTTCCGCAAGGGAGCTCCCGAACTATGGATTGTAATCTTGGTTGAATATTTACAATTAACGCTTAAAATAATAACAAAATTGGAAACAAAGCGTAAGAAATAGTAATATGTGGAAAGCAAAAAAAAAGGCGAGGCCTTCAACACTGGATGCAAATCAACAGAATATATACAAGAAAATTAATATGTTAAAAGGTACTTAAAAATGATTTCAAATACACAATGACAAAATTTAATTTAAAAATCAGGATCAATGCAGAACAACTATCTTAGGAGGGGAAAAAGGCTACAACTTGGGATTTGTTTTAAATGGTGAAATGATTTTAATGAAGCTAAATAAATTTGGAACTACATTACACATTGTTTAGACATACTAAATTATAATGTTTTATATTATTAAAATATTCTGTATAGTACCTATTTGTAAAAAATACATACACAAATTTCAGTTTAAAGTCAGTAAAATAAATATATGAAGTGCACAGACCATCAAATAAAAATACATGAAATAACGCAAATTCCTTGTCGCAAATTTTTTTATTTTGTTGGCACCCACGTGATCACTTTGGTGCCACTCATGCAATTAAAGAGTTTCGCGACTTTTAAAAAAAATATAACTCGATTGGAGCGAAAATTTAAACGCTCACAATATTATATGCATTCGTGTAAAAAATACGTCTTATTTAGGTACACAAAGATTTAATTTTCGAAGAGTAAATACTTCTACATGCATGTGTGTAGAATGCACCTCGCTCTGCAAATAATGTTCCAAACCCCTCTCCAATATATACACTTCATATCATGTCTATTCATTTAATAGCTTGTGATGACGTTCTAAAATCCGATAAACAATTTAAATTTCTGAAAAAATAAAGTGAAATTGACTTCTCACTATGAAAGTGCGTAGAATACTTACGTATTTTATTTTATGAAATTTTAAAAACTACATGTTTTATGAAATATTTTAGCGAAATATTAGCTATGATCTGTCATCTTTCCCAAAGGAGTCTTATTTTTCTATGAAATGTCTAAAAATTCCGAGTTAATAATGTTCTCTTAGCACTAGTACTTTCACACCGTCAAAATTTTATAACACGTATCTATGCAATATATGTAAACGTTATTAGGTAGGATTAAATATTTCAACATACATTAACACATTATTATATAAAATATAGATTTATGTAAAATATTTTGACACAAAATTTAACATTTTTAAAAGGGCTAGAGAGAATAATTATTTAACTAGTATGTTATTTTTCTGTGTAATAATTATATTATCCCATATAAAGACAAATAACAAAATCAAGACTATCTAAAACAGATTACATTAAACAAATAATTAATTACTAAGCCTGTGAGGGCATAGTGTTATACGATTTATGAATAGAAATGCATATAAAACTCGATAGCAAATAAACTTCAGTATTTTTTGACGGAAATTTTTTACAAGTGGTTAGGTTTTTACGGCCATCATAAAATAAAGTAATATTTTGTATATTACTATTTTCACGGTTAGAAGGATGTTTGCATCGGCCTTGACGATGACTACTTAAATGTTGGTCGAAAGTCTTGCTGTGATAAAAATAAACATAAAAACAGTGAGAGTAGTTCAAAGAATAAATCTAATAAAATCCCAGAAATGTGCGTCTCTCTTGTGACGCTATTTCTGGGTAAAATCTTAAGGGGTATTTTGCGATACATGTATATGTATGTAACATTTTCTGTCACACCTGATTTTATGCTTTTGTCTGTGAGATTAAAAGCTTTTTTTGTATTTTAAAATAATGGTGATAGATAAAATTTTGTCGCATATCATTTTTCCATATCCAGCTTCTTGTCTAAACATTGTTATGTAAACACTTTTTGATCTATTAAATTAAATTTTTGTAATGTTGTTGTTTTTGTTGACTTCAGCACAATTTTATAATTAGCCAATTTATTAAAATAAAAATATATTTTGTAAAATCCTGAATATAATTTGTTTGATCTGAGAATATTGATTTTGTCGTTATCATCCGTGTGATCAACTTCTTTATCGTTATCTATGTAGAACTAGGTATGTTGATTTTCTTTTATCCATAGTATGGTGTCCAGGCTGGCAATCTAATTAATAATATAAAAACTACAAAATAAAACAACGAAGAATTCGAATTCAAATTCAAGTAGCGTGTGTATGCTCCGAAATAATGACGCAAATAATTAAATTTTAAACTCTTAAATTAGGCTAATTTTGGATATTGAATTTAATATGATGAAGCTAAAAATAATAAAAATTCGGACGAGTACAATTAGTTGATTACGTGTGAACTTCGCGCGTGCGTATTTGTGTATGTGTGTGTGTGTGTGTAGGTACGCATTAGGGGATACCGTACCGTGCAGGTACAGAATTCACAAAGAACTTCTTTGTGCACTTGGCGGGATATGAAAGGCCATATTTTAATCTTCGAACATGCGAGTATTGTGACTTTTTGAATTTCGAAAGTTTACGGGTACTGCATAAAATATAAAGTCACCATCGTGACGTGTGTGACGTATTTGTTTAGCAATTTTTTCGTCACATTTCGTCACTAAAACAGTCACATACAATTTGACATGAAAATTAAAATACAAAATATTCCCTGTTTTTTTTGTTGTCATAAGACATAAAAAATCTACTGACACACAGTCTAGGTGTGAGTGAAATAAAAATATACGACATGTTTCGCGACGTCATTATTGTTATAGAAAGAAATATCGCACGAGGGCCACTGTTCCGTACTGCAGTAAATGATGAGTACAATTTCCAGTTCGTGTTGCCATTATTATCATGTATAATGTTTATATAATCATAATGTTTCATACGGCGCGCAGGTTTAATGGTTGCGAACAGGGAAGGCTTCATTACACACAATGTCATTTATCAAAGTCACAGACCTTGAGCTTCACATAGACTGGAGTCACTAACGCAACGTAACATCTTTCGTATGAAATTGATTGATTAAAATACGTACATTATATAGATATAGTTCATTCTGATGCAAAACCAAATAGTTTTTTTATTTTTTATTCTATCAAATAATTATATTTTTCTTTATTATCTTTGTTTTATTAACCACTAAATTGAGTTTAAATACATCTACCGGTTTCGAAAAATACCATTTTATTCTTCAGGATGTCATAACTAACTAAAACATATATTATTGTTTCTTTGCCAGTATCTATTTTTAAAAAATCTATCTAACGTAGTTGGCTGTTTATAATTTTTTGATTAGTTTTACACGCTTTATTTATCTCCAACGATTCCAAATTATTTAATTTGTGACCAACACCGTTTATATGCAAAATTGATAATCCCAATTTTTTATCAAAACCATGACCATTTTCTATCAAATGATTAGAAAATTCTGATAACCCACTATTGTTAAAACATCTCAAATGCAAAGAAAACAAAGATAATAAATAAAAATATGAATTTTAACCACAATGTTGATATTGCTAATTTTAAAAGTATATCAAATAATTTATTATTGTCTAAAACATCTTCCCTTCCCGACCAAATAATAGAGAAATCTTAGAAAAAAATACGTTATACTCATGGGCGACTGCATAGTTTATTCAGCAGCCATAAATGTCAAACTTATGTGTTGACACTTTATAGAAATTCACACGTTTGAATATTAAAATATGTCCTTTCACGTCACAGTAGGTAGGTAAAGGACTTTTTTGTTATATTATTGAAAGAATCGGCGTTAACTATGTAGAGTTTCACCATAATGAAACAATGTTATTACTCTACTTGAGTTTATTAGCACTACTCGACCACCACCCAAGCCTTGTCTCATATATTTATGTGTAGTTAGTTTAATACTTCGCCTGTCGATGAGAGTTATATCCAACTTCTTTGTTAATTCAGTACCTACCTCAATATTTAAATTCAAAAAATAATACAAACCTAGTACCTACCTACTTACCTACATAAAGTACAAAGCTAAGCAACCGTTTTATAAGAAATTACATTTTTAAATGTCAAAAATAAATGTAATAAAATTTCACTCCTTTCTTGTTTTGTTCAGTGAACTCTACACATCACACACATATTTGTACCTACTATTGCACTCATTTGATATGCTGACACATACATTTTATTAATGTTTTCGAACTGGTTCCTAAAACTAACTAGTACCTAGTTTAAATGAGGTTAGTTTAAATATTTGTTAGTAATAAAGAATTAATTATGAATGTCTACGTTTATGTAGTTTTTCTTTATCGATCTCCATGTGTCTGTACGTTGGCCACCATCATTATTTCAACATTGTTTTTGTAATTTAATTGGCGTCCATATCCGCATGTGATGTCCGGCAACACTAGTAGTTCTTCTTTGTGAAAATGCAATAAAATACATTACTACGTAATTGAATAGCAGATGTGGTAGGAAGCTAAGTGTCATAATAAAATTTCTCAAAAGAAATACATTAAAAAAATATTTGGTTATAATTTCATTTACTTGTGAATCCATCAAAATTAAGGCGTTATTAGCTAATGTAAGAAAAAATTAAATAAAATGAATTAAAAAAGACGATATAAAATGAGAATAACGTTATATATCTATATATATTTTTATATCGTTGTATACTTTGCGTAAACAAGACGTATTTTTTACATTAATGCATATTATATTATCGTGTTTAAATTTTCGTACCAATCGAGTCATATATTTAAAAAAGTCGCTGAGCTATTTGATAACGTAAGTGCTACCAAAGTGAAAATATTAAAACAAAGAATTTCCGTTAGTTCATGTCTATATATTTGGTAGTCTGTGGATACCTGGCTTTTAGGTAACACATTATTGTACAAAAACAATTTAACCCAATTCTAGTTGTATATTTTATCTCGAAATTTCGTTCTTGGTTTTGGTCATATTTTCCGCAAAGTTTGTCAATTTTTTTTCAGATTTCACATTTTTGTCAAACTTTCAGCAACAGAGTTCGTATATTTTGACATATTTTCCTCAAAGCTACTGCGGTATTGGTATATTTTTGTCAACATTCGAGCAAAGTTATCCGTTACCAGATGAAAAAAAAATAGTACCTTTAGATACTGTATCAATTTTGAGGACTTGGGCGCCGTTAAAAAAATACGATCACCAGAGATATTACCACTAGATGGTACATATATGCTTCTTGGCTTTTGTGTCTCTTATTTGGGAGCATGTGGGAGTATGCTACATATTCCGTAGATAGTACGATGCACGAATGTTACAATCCTGCAACCGATTCAACCACAGCAAGCTCAGTCTGCAGCAGTAAACAGAAGATTCTTTCAATTCTTCGGCCGCACTATGGGTAAAAGTGACAGAGAAATAGATTATCCTGGGTACAACTATGGGCCGAAGAAGATCGGGAAGAATGCCACAACGGTGGATAGATGATGCGTTGCATCTGGCTGGAGAGATCCTCAAATCAGCTGCGAGGGTGACCTAGTGACTTGTGGACGTGCATTACGAGCCAAGTAAGGCCACCATATGTCATTGAGGAGTGTATCGTACAGGATTACTCGCCGAAGAGGCGCCATATAAACGATATGATAAGACACGTGTCAATAATTTAAAGGTGTAATCATCGGCGTGGCGCCAAAAATCCCGTGGAATAGATTTTAGGAAAACAAAAGACGTTTTAGTAAAACGTACAGCGGCGGCCTATCGCCGTGTACGTACTTGCAAATATGACTATATGTATTGTTATGAATTTGAATAAAAACAAGAGTATTCTGCGTGCGGAAAGTCATTCTCGATTTTGTCGCCGTAGCGTGTCTATATTGAACATCTTGAACATTCTTGTTTCCTGTACGGAACAAGGAGGAAAGATAAAGATTTGGGAGTAATAAAAAAAGGTCGCAGACGATTTTCTTAAAAACGTCACACGGTAAGAACATTTCTTGTATGTATAGGTATGTGTGTATTAATATTATATGTAAAATTCTTCACTGAAAATAAAATAAAAATAAATATATATAATAAGATAAAGTTCGAGACTAGGATGCAACTATATATTTTTTCGATAGATAATTTGTATTAATATTAAAAATTAATAAAATACTTTGATAACCAATATCCCAATTTATATATTTTAATAAAAGAACAAAAATTACTTAGCTAATTAGTTATATCAAGTTTCATGACATAAATTATATTGTGTTTTTACGTTACGCGTTTTCTTTGTGTAATTTTTAATGATTTGTTTACCAAAAGAAGCACATAATTATAAATAATTTGTCGTCCTCGAAAAATATGAAGACATTTTTATATTAAATAATTAATTATTTTTTGAATATTTAAAGGAGATGAATAACTAAATGTGACCTTTTACTGCAAGGAACGTTACAAATTGTGTGTAATCTGAATTCATTAGGTATTAAAAAGAAGTAAAATAACTTACATCCTTTAACGTTTTTATTAGTAAATTTATATAAATAGTTTTCAAGCTAAAATATCTTACATTTTCATATCAAAATCAAAAATATCTTACAAATATTATTAAAAATCTATACACCAGATCTCTGTGTCTACAACTACCATAGATCACATTTAAATACAAAATATATTTTTTTCACATACATATAACATCAAGTAGAGTACAAGTATCATAGACTAAAAGAAATTAATAAATATATTATTAAATAACCAAGCAATAAATAAGAGATACAGTACAGTCATGTGTACCAACATCCAAGTAATATTATTTTTGTCAAAGGCAAGAGACAAGTATTTTAATACTCTAAAATCTATTTGAATAACTTCGTTGATTATAAAATATAGCAACACTATTAATTTAAAAAAAAAATAATATAAGTAATATATTACTTACTCATAAATAAGAAAGAAAGAAATTGACTACATTATTTTGTGGAATCTTTACGTTTTAAAATATTTTTATAGGAATATGGCACTACTCGCAACATATATTTGAACATTTCCTCAAGTAATCGTGTATTTTATATATAAATAGTACCTAACTAATAATAAATAGTGAGACCGCTATTGAATTTTTTCAGTTAAATATTTATTAATTAAATATTATATCTTTTGATTAATCAAATTGACAGACAATTAATGATATGAATAATGTTTAAGAAAGCAATATTCTATACAATTCTGTCTACACATCTTCATCTGATCTTGGCATCTCCAAGCTTGATGAGTCCGAAGAAGCTTTTTCCCGGTTGCATTATGCTGTACCTCATGCTGCCGAGGTTCTTCAGGAAGATGCTGTCGTCTCTGTTGAGGTGGAAGGCGCCGGCGGTATAGCAAGTGTTGGCCTTGGCCATCTTTTCGTTGGAGTGAGTCATGGTGGTGCATTGAAGGATCGCCTCGTCTCCGACACCATTATTTCTGTATACCTTGAAGCCGTTTGTGTCATGACTGTCGTGGAAATACACCTGGATAAAATGAAAATTTTATTAAAGCATTGTAGAAAGCATACCATATCACAGTAGGTGATCCGTGGATGAGATCGTGGCAAGGAGCTAACCCACAAACGATTATAGTAAAAAAATTATCGTCAAAGTTTAACATTGGTATGTTCTAATTTTAGTTTTACGATCGCAAATTCTCGACAGGATGTATTTTTTACAACAAAGTTAAACATTTTTCGAATCTTTTGGTTCCCATTCATTCAAAATCATTTTTCTAGGTTAGTTTCAAAATATTTTTTGTCTGCCAGATTACAAAAAGTTTCATAAAATTATACATCAAAACCTCACGGTCACGAAATCAAACGCCTCACGTTATCATCTTAATTTTTTTCCAAGGATTGGCGCACGTAATATTTATATAACGATTAATTTCCTTTATTATCAAGATGGTCGTTTGACTGATCAAAGTCTAATTATTTCACATTTCAATACCAGTACAATACATTAATTTTATTTTAATTTCATTATAATTTTAATTTAAAGGAAAAAATATGAGTATTCATTTTTTTAAACTTTCTTCCTTTGTAATGTTTATTATATATGTTAAAACACCAACAAATTTACCAAACGGATCCACGAATTACCGAGAATTCTATAATATACATTTTTCGAAAACTAAGACTTTAACCGTGTCCCGAGAGAGAGTATAGAATCAATGTGATAAAACGAATATTCTGATAATTGTTTCACATTTAATCATTGTGACATTTCCTAAGATTAGGGATAAGCTTTCCCGGAGACTTAAGAAAATGAATGTTTCCGAATTATAAATACACAATTGATTGAACGAATGTCACAAGTCACCCCGTACTAATTAATTACAGAAACATGTGAGAAGTTAATAACAAAGTACAATTATTTATAACGTTACAGCTTTCGAATTAATTTATACAGATTATGATAGATTTTTTATTTTATTATTTGATACTTATATCGCTTAAACAGAAAAACGAAATCTGGTGTATCGCACGAGTGATAAAACACCGGGTCCAAGACGATGCACAAAAATGATTTATTAACAATTATTTCAACGAATGTACCAACTTTTTCTATTATTATTAACAAAAAAAAAATAAGGGGTCCAAAAGTAAAACAAATAGTTATGTTACAAATTGAAAATTGATGAGGATGAGCAAGATGAACATTAGTTACTTTAATCTGATTAATATTATGTGTGGAAGTGTCAGATCAGATGTTCGCTTTGCCTCGAAAGACCAATATTTAAAGATGTCTACCGAAATCGTTATTTTTTGTTGAGCGAACACCGTAAACAAAAATTTGCTTCAAGGCGACGAATATAATACACACTTCTATTATGTGAGGATAATACAATTTTATTAAAAACAAGTCTTGCTACAGCATCTATAGATATGATAAGAGATCTGTCTTTTGTTTCATGATGATAACACCGACGCATACAATCAGAATGTCGAGAAAACCAAGACAAGGCTGAGATTTAGAGCTTCTCATATTTTAACAGAAAGATAATAATGCAAAGAGTTTGTCTGACAACAATGCAACAAAAATTTTGTATCATATATCACAGAAGAAAAAGCTTAATTTATAGAATCACATACAATAACAAAATGCGGAGAATATGTCTGAAATATGTAAAAAAAATTTGTCGGTAATGTGGTTAACCTAGGAGATCTTTTCACAAATCACTTTTGAAGGGTGGATTGCCTATTTAAAATAACAAAAGAAAAGGAGATCTCAAATGCCTACAGCCTTTTAAAGGTGGCTTCATTTAACATTGTATACATTACCTAGTGCACAATATTGTAGTGGTAGATATACATATTAAAAATATGAGTTGAAAATGTTCAAGCTGCATGTGCCTAATATTAACCACGTCAGATATATAAGCATTTAAAGAAATAGTTGTTATGCGATTTTATTCGATTAATTGAAATATTTTATTGATTAAAAATTATACATTGATTAAAAAAAGTAAAAGGTCATCGAACTTTAAGAGGTTAGACTATTTTTTTAGATGATGATTTACATGTGATATAGATTATATTATAAATATCTAAAAAAGATGAACATCGACTGTATAAAATGTATGTACCGTACATATCCAGGTACAGATTGCGATCAGTAATGCCAAATTAACCGGGATAAAGCGAGGAAACCTACACCAGTTACGGCAGAAGCAATTGCGACTTTCAGGAGCAGATTCCAAATCAGCAACTCGAATTAATTAACTTAAAACCACATGGTATTCTTTCAAAAATATTGACCTACAAAGTAGTGATCAACGTTGAAAAACATGGATTTCGGAAGAAACTTGGCAGCTAATAGAAGAGTGAAAGACTTTAAAAAGTAGTGATAAGTACCAAAAACCAGTATGCGGAACTAAATCGGAGAGTACAAAGGAACAGCAGAGCAGACAAGAACTATATCTGTGAAGAAATTGAGGCTCATTCAAACATCAATTGATTGGTGTTTTGAAATATTAAATAAAGAAATTTGTTTCAGAAGGTCAAAATACTTTTAAGGGATTTTAAACCTTAAATCGTAACACTTGGGCCATTGAAGAATGCAATAGAACTGTCATCAAGGAAATAAATGGAGTGATTAAAAGGTAGTAAAATTATTGTGCTGATTTATGTACAAATGGAGATAATATGCAGCTGATGGATAGATGCGTAGGTGAAGATAACTAAGAACCAGATATTCTGTAGACTGAAGTAAAAAACTTTATGTCACCAGGCAAATACAGAATACAAGCGGAATTTCTAAACACAATAAATCCTGAAGGTACAAAAGCCTTGCTTGATATATGCAACTAAATCTGGAAAACAGAAAATATCCGAAAAACTGGATGGAGTCTGTTTTTATTACCACCCATAAAAACACTAGAAAGTGTGGGTCTGACTATATCACTTATCTCACAAGTCAGAAAAATCTTGCTACATATAATTTAACAGAGACTGAAACATTACCTTGATTGGCAAGTACCGGTAGAACTAGTATACATGATGGGAAAAGGAACGAGAGAGCAATATCCACCAGATAATAGAAAAAAGCAGGAAGTTTTAAGTACCATTGCTATTATGTTTCATTGACTATAAAAAGGCATTTGACTGTTTCAAATGGGGATGTCTTTAGCAAGTCGTACAAGAAACGAGAATTCTATCTCAGCTGATATTACTATTGTAAAACTAACCAAATGTGTACACAATACCACAACAGTAAGGGTTAATAACTTTTCATTGCAACTCTTAAAAGTGTTCAAAGGGACGGTAAAGATGTGTGCTGACATTGGGTCTTGAAATAAATAGTCAACAAATACCGATAATTAATGTTCTTGACGATTGCGAAGAGGTCAGTGATTTTATCTACCTGGAAACTTTCGGAGGGTGCAAGGCCGAGATCCGAAGAAGAATTGATATGGCCAAGTCTGCCATGTCGAATTGAATTGTTGATTGGTTAAAATAATGGTGTTCTCGTTAGCTCTGTATGGAGTCGAAAAATAATCGGCATGCCGAAAGTACAAAACATGTTGCTAGAAAAGATGTAGATAGTCTGGAGAAATTGATGATCATGGGGGATGTACAAGGTTGGAGAGCTAGAGGTCGATCTCCAATAGGATGGACAGACATGACTGGAGCCTCGCTACGAGGCCCAGGATCGCGAAGAGTGGAGGCAAGCAAATTATAAGCAAAATAGAGGACCACGATGCACAGAGCGCATCGACCGAGAAAGAGAGAAATATTTAAAAATCTTTATATATTTCAAATACAATTTAATGAAAAATACTGGCGTTATAACACAATTGGTAGTGTACTTCCTCGGATTGGAAATAGAGATCCAGGTTCGAATCCCGGTAGCGCAAAAACAATATATTTCGGCAAAATTGATTTTATATGTATATATTTATAATTAATACATTAAGTTAGTATTTAAAACATCACAGACCTATGTTCTGAATAATTATAACTTCACAATAAGAATGTGTTCTCCGTAATAATAATGTTTTTATTTACAAAGTTTAAATATAATGTGATGTTTTTGATGCTGTTCTGTGCCAAACTTACATTTTTATTGTTTGTTTTTCTTACTTTTTTTTTTTTTTTTAAAGTTATATATGTATATTTTATGTAACTGCTCATGTTTTTGTTTTTTTTTATACCAAATAACTTTATAAAAGCCCATAAGAGCGTTAATTAATAAACTAATTCAAACAGTTTATATGTATATAGATATGTTTACATTGATTTAGTTAAATCAATAAAGAAATCGCTATAATTAGCAAAACATTCGGCAGGGCAATGTTTCGAATAGTTCAATAAATCGTTCTAACACATTATCATCTTCATAGTCGGTAGGATCGTTAACGTCAACGCTAGCACCGTCCTCCATCAACGCAAATTGACGCAAGACTGAAGAGTGAACTGACGCGTTCCACTACACGATCATTCCGACTGACAGTCTCCCCTCCACCCAGCATGATTGATGCTCGGATTTCAAAATATCTAGACATTTGTCATTCACGGCCATCATTTCTTTAATCATTACCATACACCATTAGTCCGAATGTCAGTATCACTAGTGAATGTCATTCTGAATGATCGTGTGCGGTCCGCCGTACGATTTTCGTCTCGTATCTCACATATGTAGGTGTAATATAAGTAGGGTAAGTAATATATAATACAGAGATATGGTACAAAAATATTACACGTTTAGGTTATATTATATACCTATATAAGTTTTTATTATCATTTTATTGAGGAATAGATTTTCGATACACTTACTATCATTACAAATGTGAGATCTCTAAATATTTTTCCGATTCGAACGTATATTTTCTCGTATTATTCACGCTCGAAGAATTATTTTTAGGCAGGGGTTATTTTTAAGCTCGGCGCGTGCTATTTTAAAAGCTGGTTATTATTTATTAATGAATCCTGATAAAGGTCAGCATCACGCATAACACACGAACGATCTAAAATTATATCAACGGTATCGCAGTCACGCTTCTGATGCGGAAACGTGACCATGTATAAAGTGGAGCAAATCAAGCGTTGTTATGGCGAGATAGGTCGGATGCACTGCATACTAATATTATCCTGTGCAACCACTTTATACAGCCATATAATACACTTTATAAGCCAGGCTCAGCCGCGAGCCGAGCCCCGAGAACCGCTCGCTCGCTCGCTTCGGTAAACCCAATATGAATGACTCGAATCAGAACACAATTCAGTAGACGGGTAGTAGAAGGTTTCAGTTTTCTATACCCGCTGATGAGTGAGATTTACGATATACATCTCGTGAATTAAATGTCGGGTGTGAATTCTAATCTTATCAAGAGGAAAATATATGTTTGTCGATATACCGATAGCGAAATATTTTTGATTGTACTTGAAGAGATGTTTCACGCGATTGAAATAAATTATACGTCTCAGAGCCTGTTCTTGTTTCAAATAACAATGTTTGTTCCTATCAGCTGTCTGTTTGATAATATACCACAGATAAAATAATATCAGTGTTGTGGATAAGTATTGGCTCGCAATACTATTTTGAAAGCAAGGCGTGTTGTTGTTTAATTACTGGCTTGCAATACCGTGTCGAAAGCAGATTGTATATGTATTTCAGGAACACTATCCGTGCGGAAATTTCAATTATTAAACTGTCATCCCTATTCATGTTCACCGGGTGTTTATAGATTTCGAATGCCTCCTTGACATGACGTGCGTGTAGGGCCTTCCTAGGATCATCGATACAAAACTCGTTCGCATGCAAGCTCGTGTTTATTGGTCTAGTTATTGTAAGCAGTGATCCTGTGCTTGAGGATTCGAGCCTCATTCCAGGAGACCAGCGAGTTAGTCCTATTTTCATAGTATAAGCGTTTAGTTTTTTTTGAAATGTCCAGAAACGTCAGCCAGAGAGATTGGATACATACAGCGTAATAGCCCAGAAATACATATTATGTCTATTTGAGAGAAATCCTATTAATTTTCAGTCAAATCTGACAAAGGAAGAAATTTTTCCCAAGAAAACCGCTAAAATAGCTTTTGATTTAAATAGTTAAAATATGATGTATTTTACTGAATTTTTGAATGAGTGTAATTTATTTTATCTTTGAAATTTTCGATGCGGAAATTAGATATTAATTTTTACGTAAATAATTTCGTCTTCACAGCTTTTTCAAGCTTAAGGGATATACTGAATAAGCAATTTTTAGACGGTAATATTAGTGGTTCCTTGACGACTGAAGGGCCTATTATTAAATGTTTTAAGCAAAAAATTATGTATACTCGCATTAGGTCTAATATAATAATACGAGAAAAGTCCCAATTTAAAATATCTTTCCATTGTTATGACAGAGAAACTAAAAAAAATATACATTCAGATTGAAGAGAAAAGTTTTCTTCACGACAACAGAGTATTTTCTTGAATAGTGAAATTTTCAGAACCTAAATATGACATGGTATTATACTGATTATAGGTATCCAACTAAATAATTGAACACACAATTTTTCTAATAAAACTTTAAATATTAAAATAAGGCCTTCATCAGGGTCGTTTCTACAGTTAGGCTAGACTATGCGGCCGGCAAAATTTTATTTTATTTTAAATGAAACAGCGGAAAAATTGAACAAATTAGGAGAAAAAAAAAATAGAGGAACATTTAAACATTGAATTGTTTTCAAAATCATGCGGAACAATTTAAGTGATCTCAAGATGAGAACTTACAAAAAACTTGTGGATTTGTGCATCAAATTCAAAATATCTCTAACACGGCGTAGCCCAGGAGAAACCCCATATTTTCTAAAGGACATTGATACGGCAGCTCTCTGCTCTGAAATTTCAGGAATAAGTCATCGAATATGAAATAAATGCGAATACCGAATATGTGCTGAACTATCTATGCCAAAACAAGTTAAATGGTTTTCTTAATTTGTTCGTAAATCTTTGTATCCTTTTGAATTGACGATATCAGTAACAAGTGCGCAGAGAAGTTTCTCAACATTCAAATTATAAAAAACCTATTTGCGCAATCAATGGATTAAGAGAGACTCGTGGGACTAGCTACAATTTCAGTAGAAAAAGACATGGCTTACCAACTTGACATTAAAGATCTTATTAAAGACTTTTCCAAAATGAAGTTAAATAAGTTACCATTGGATTAAGAGGAAGAAATCAAAACACCATTGAAGTTAGAAGAGAGATATTTAAAAACAAAAAATATCATAAACAGTGGTTATTTAGTTATTTAATGTTTGATGTGTTTTATTGATTAATTTTGAATACAAGTTCTTTCACGTCTAATTAATTCATTATTCTAGCCTAGATGATAGTAAAAGGGAGGGGGCGGCATTTTTTAATTTTCGTCTAGGGCGACAAATCACCTAGAAACGGCCCTGGCCTCCATAATAAATTTCGGCATAAGTTTTTAACCAAAAAACTTACCAATCTGTTTTGTAAATATTGTGCTAAGAGATTTTATTACAACTGACTCAATTTAATGCCTTATAAATATATAATAAATATAAATATAATAATGCAATGTAAAAAATAGAAAAATGAATCATATTTAACTATGTACCTACTATTATTAATTGGAACAGAGGGTTGAAAAATTTACTTTTACGAACAATTACAACACATATTATTTTATACGTTTTAAACACTTACTCTTGGATATTTATGAATTAGTAACATGACTAATGATTTGATATCTTTAAAAAGTCTTTGATACATTAATAATTTCTTTATGCAGAAATAAGAAATATGTATTAAGTTGGCTCAGAGCTGGATTTTACTATTAACATCAGCAGCAGTTATTTGGGTGCGTGTCTACATTGCCTACGGCGCGCGGGACGGTTAAGCGTAACAGTGTATTGATGCCGCCTAGCGTTTTAATTGGTCAGTGGGCGGGGTTGTTGTTTGAAATTAGTTATTAACACGGAATCCACAAAAAAAATGCACGGAATGTATGAATTTTGAAAATTAGGAAAGTTTATATTTATGTTAACGTTTCAATCTGTTAATTTTTTTAATGTATTAGTTGTATTTTTGTATTTTTATATCATTACCAACATTTCTTTTAGTCGAATGCATTTAATGGTTTTTAACATTGTTTTAAGTATATATACATACTTACACCATAAAAATCATATATTTAAAATAAATATTCCTAAAAGTATTACATGTGCAATAAACCATTTTTTTCTTTACATAAATAATATACTTAACTCTATTTCTATTAAATATATACGGCGACGGAAAACTTAAAAAATATATGATATATTACAAAAAAAAAACGGTAATTTGAGCTGTGTATGTGTTGTGTGTTCTATTTCCTATGAGTTTTCCGGCACCGTGTATTTATTTAATATTTAAAAAAAAGTATTAGATGTTTTTGAAACGGGCTGTTACTCACACTAATACAATTGTTCTTTTTTTCGTGATTAAAATTTTAACATTGTAAGCTGAACATTTGAAAGCGAGAGTTAAAAAGATAGAATGTCATTCTGCAGAAGTCTCTTCACTTAAAGCTTGAAAAAGGACGTGAAAAAAATCAAACAAAATCAGCAATCTTGCCTTCTTAGAACAAATGTGGGAATGTTGGCATTTATACATTTTAAATATGTACCAATAAATATAAATAATTAATTTTATTTTGAAATCTAAATTGTTTTTTTTTCTCATTTTTTAAAATATGATTATTAAAAAGGTTATGAACGTTATGAGTTAATTTTGAAATACTCATCAGTTTCTAGGGTTTTAAAAAATAATCAATATTGTGATATTATAGAAAGCTTTTTGCTTCTATTCCCCTCATACACGAGTACAGTCACCGGTACAAGACAATCGATTTGTATCGACCTTTATATCGTTGTATCTCACGAATCACAGACTTGCACAGGCATTATAAATATATATAAAGTAAAATAATAATTATAAATAGAATTTATTATCGTTCGTGGCGTTACTTTTTCAAGTCTGTTTTTGGTGCTGTTTTAAAGCACGGTATTTTTTACAAGATATATAAGCAGTATAACAAACCTGCGCATAGACAAAGTAGATACCGCTCTCGGGTACGGTTACTGCCCCATCTTGCAGCGGGAAGTGGGTATCTAAGCCTAGGCGGGTCAGCCAAGGAGCGGCGGCCCACTTGGTGTAAGGAACGTCCAGGGGGTGACGGAGTCTACCGTTACCTAAAATAAAAAATACATAAATATCGCGTACAAAACAAGCAAAACTTTTTTTATAATAGGTCGTTGATATTATAATACAACTAATTAACTTTTTATTAACTTTTTTAATTTTTTTATTTTTTTATTTATTAATATTTTCCTTGGTTTTCTTTTTCATAGCATTATATTGATTTCATAACCTTTAATGTATAACATAATATGTATTATCTTTATGGCGAATCGGGTTAAAAAAAAACCTGATCACGCTGGAATAAACACATTATAATTATTATTATTAACATTATTATTATTAGCCGTGTCTAGTCTGATCGAGGTCACTTTGTGTTAATCTTGACATGTAATCCTCTTGTACCTCAAATATAAAGTAAATCCAAAACCCTCAGATAGTCACTGTAAAGAAAATTGTTAAAAACAAATTAAAATCTAATCCCGCAGGTAGGAATCATGGCATAACCTAAAATTGTTTAAGTACCTACTCATCCATCAACATTTTCCCTGTTCACGGGTTGTTATTGCTTTTTTAATAAAAGAAAATCACGGTAATGAAACATTGAATGGGCTAATTTCAAGGACGATGTTCTGCTAATTTGAGACTCGTAATTCCAAAATCACCAACAAGTATGAATCGTTATCGTTGGAATTTATTGTTCCCACGTTGAACAATAAATAACCTGTATAATATAATACCTAAGCGTATAAATGATAACTCAAAATTTGAAGCGGAAGTAAAGAAGTGGGTTAAATTATTTGGCTTACCTGTAAATATTGAATTAAGACACGGACTACGTTTTAGTTTTGTTCATTAATTTTTTTTAAGAAGCTACGACTCTACCTACTTTCGAAAATCATTTGTCAAAAATATCTTGACTTGATTAGATAGATGAAGTCGTCTGGCTCATTTATGCTACATCTCACGACTTACATAACACCACATGTCTGAAAATTGCGGCTTGACTTTGAGTTGAATAACTCATTCAAGTCGGAATTGTCTGCTACAATACCCACGAGATAGTGACACGAAACAAATCTTTTAAGAAGACAGATTTAAGACACGTATTATTAACATTACTAATTCATCATTGTTAGCATAATTCGGGTGTATTCGGAAGAATACTGTTACTATATTTTGTGACGAAAAAAAGCAGAAATGGAAAACACCAAAAAGGTCAAGAATAACATATCAGCTTCTATTGTCAATTACGTCAGTCCAAGATGATGATTTGCTTGAAGGAAATAATAGTAAAAAATGTGATTTTAAATATGAATTAAATATATTAATTAGAAAGATATACATATAAAATCAATTTTATCGAAAAATATTGTTGTTGCGCCACCGGGATTCGAACCTGGATCTCTTTCCTAACCGACTATGCTACAGCGACAATATTTTAAGCGACAATTTTCGAACCTATATGTCGCCTTAAATATATGTTATATTAGGAAAGAGATCCAGGTTCGAATCCCGGTAGCGCAACAACAATATTTTTCGATAAAATTGATTTTATATGTATATCTTTCTAATTAATATATTTAATTCATATTTAAAATACCACAGACCTATGTTCTGAATAATTACAACTTCACAATAAGAATGTGTACTCCTAATAAATGTGATTTTGTTGAGAATTTATTACAATTTATATTTATATAAATAAACTTTGTAAAATATAGCGGAGTTTTTCTTCTAAACTAATTATTTTATAAATATTGAAAACATGCGACGCTCAGCCTAATACAAAATGATTATGTGGCCTGTGGTATCAAACGGGTTTGTCATAGGAATTAAGAAATGAAATTAGATATTTTAATAATATGTTAGATAAAAGACAGATAAAATTTACGCAATCAAATATCCTCGCTAAAATGTGAACACCTGTCTCAAGGCTGACTTTGTGAACATTAACGTGTAGCAATAATACGTCAGACTGTTACATTTTATTTATCAGCATACGCGTATTTAAAAACTGAGCATATATTAAATGTAATGTAATATTATTAAAACATCATTAGTTATGTAAATTCAAAGCCATATGACTTCAAACTAGATTTATCATAACTATGAATAGGTAAATATATATATTTTAATTTTAATTTCAGCAGAGGTAAAAATAAATTAAAAAAACACGCTCCAAGAAGCGGCATAGTTATTTGGTTCTCCTGAAAATTTGAATTATTTTACAAATGGGAGGCTACC
Source organism: Eubasilissa splendida (assembly GCA_031772225.1). Lineage (NCBI taxonomy): Eukaryota > Metazoa > Arthropoda > Insecta > Trichoptera > Phryganeidae > Eubasilissa > Eubasilissa splendida. Next base: position 17,096,232 of record CM062848.1, on the reverse strand, counting down.
AAATTTCAGAGAAGAGAAGAAAATTCAGAGACACGCTTACATAATATGTACCTGCGTAATTTGTCCGTTCTCTACGTGGATAATACAACGCGACGTAATATATCACATTTTGTTTCATCCATGACTTCTTGTATAATATATATCTTTTACACTAATCTTGTCACATATCTGACAGAATATTCTGCCACCGTTAATTATTCAATACTATATCAGCTCCAAATGCTCCAACCTTCAAAGAAGACGATTCTTTATTTTATTCATCTTAAACCAATTTTTTACGTTGTCACATTAGTATTGAATCGTTCAAGTAGTAACTTTGAGAATTCGCCACATTTACAGAAAGTAAACACTGAAAGAGAGATAAATAGGTCGGTCGGTCGGTACTGCCGTGCGCGGCGGCGCGGCTCGTAGCGCCACTTGAGTTCGTGGAGGGTGCGAAGCTGCACGGTGTTCGGCAGCCGGTCGCAGTTTCAGTCGTACACAATCAAGGGAGAGAGTAATGATAATATCTGTCTGTATAATATTATAGTATTTAATTGCATTGTACTCTCTTCTTATGCAGAAATAACAATTTCCTTTCCTGGCACGGGGTAGAGGCACCCGGTAAACTGGAGATTGGCGTCACAGAGCAGCCGAGATGTGCGATGACATTGTGTTACCATTTGGGGTGGAGCAATGGAATGGAATGGCACATCTAGCGTCACGGCCACGATCCTGCATTTTGGAGGATCGCAGGTAGGAGTTAGTTACTGCCCACGGGACTTTAAGGTTATGTGACCATTATTATTTATTCGTCAGTGTATGACTGATTATCACCATGGAGGTAGGATTAACTTAGCAGTTAAGATCTGGATGCTTTGCGAATTACACTTCGTAGCATCGCCAAGATTGGTGCATATTTGTTTTACTTCGGATTCGAGAGGCTTGTCGCAGTGGATCTATTCAACGGTGTGCTTTAGTGTGATTCTAGTTTTCATTGTTTATATTGGTGGCACTCGATGTTCGAATGGAGAAGTTATTTGTAGTCAGATCATGCTCTTTTGTATTAAACAAACCTGTCTAAAAATTAACATCTTTCACTAATTAGCACAGATTCCCCGTCCGCATTACACAACACTATAAATTTACCATAGGTAAAAGGAGGGTCGTCGGCCGAAGGTAAGTGTCTAAGATTGTATTTCCAGCCGAACTCACGTGTCTCATGGAACCACTGTCTAGTCGGTGGCGGTGCCCTGGCGTCTGTCCGCAGAGCCAGACCGCATCTTAACAACGTTCATTATTATTTTCACAGCATTGAATCTTTCATGGTTTTTCACATAAATATTTTTTCTGGGGATAACATTACCATCAATTTCACTAATGAATAACAAAACATGATTAATAGAGTGTATTGACTGCTTCCGAGGTAAATTTGTAGAACTCCATAATCACATATTATGTGGAAATAAAACACCCGTTTTTTGATTCTACTCGTTTAATTTATTTGAGACGCATTTCACCTTGAAAGGGCATTATCAATCTAACAATTTAACTCAACAACTTGTATTTATAACAATAATGAGGGACAGCCATATAATTTTATTTACATGAGGTGAAAAGGGACAACCTTATTCATTGGAATTCTGAAGATTTCCATACATTTTGAATGCTTCTAATTAATCTATGTAACCATTCAGTTTCAACGCTAATGATATTTTACTATCATGGGTAATTTGTAGAAAAGGACAGCTATATAATTTTACAATCTAACAATACAATACGGTCTGTCATTGTCTACAATACGTCTCAAGTAAATTAAACGAGTAGAATAAAAAAACAAGTATTTCATTGCCACATGTGTGATTAATATAGTGATCTAAAAATACAACTTTTCAAAACATTATGTTTCCGTGAAATTCGCAACATCGAAACTGATAACAAGAAATGCCAAGGAATGCAGCACGCTTCATTTTGCAATTTTAAAATTCCAGGCATAGTTTAAAATTTCTTGATGAAGCTAAAAAAGAGAGAGGCAAGTCAAATTCCGCTCTTAAGGCTGAATGCAGATTGCATAGCCCGGAGGACGTTTTTGCATTAATATGGACCTCGCGAGCCTCGTGATTTACATATCGTAGATTTTATGATTCTTTAAATGCATTTCATTCAAATTGAAAAATACCCACTGTTTTAAAAATAATTTAATCATTAATATAAAATATAATACTTTTTATCGTAAATAAATAAAAAAGTGTGAGTTTTTATATATTTATATAAGTGGCAATTCGAAATGTAGAACAAAATATAATACGGAAGAAATATTGGCAAGACATTGTTATGAGACAAGACAAAAATGAAAACAATTTGATAATACAGGTTATCCAAAAAGTATGAAGTATTAAGTGAATAAATATCAAATATCTTTAATTTAACAAGTATTTTCGTTTGAATTCCTAATTATTGAAATAATTTCACAATGAGCTCCTTTTGCAGTAAAATAACAATATATTTTTTTCTAAAAGAAAATATAGCTAATGTAATACTTTTATAAAAACTACACTAAATGAGCAACTTTTTAAAATAGCTTTCCAGGTTTGCATGGTACATTTTTTTACGGTATATTGAGTCGAAGCTACCTAATTAAAATTTAAAAAAAAATTAATGAAACGGGAAAAAATGATTTTTTTTCCAAAAGTATAGCACTATTAGTTTAATTTTGGACTGTGATCAATAGCGGGGTTATTCAGGGTTGCGTAACATAATTTATGTTATATAATTATAATTTATAATATAGAATTTTGTAAAAACTGATCTAAGGTGTCGATTTTCACGAAATTCATAGACGTGTCAATATTTTAAAAACTAACCATGTTTTACTAAAGTCATATTTTGATATTCTGGTCCTATTAGTCCTCCAAGGGATGACGTTGACCTTTGGGACACCCTGTATACATTTTATCATATTTATCCGATAGCCGAAAATTTGATATGATATCCCAGTAGACCGCCATGTTCATAACTTCAGTAATACATTAATTTTTCTACACTATCCGATGGAGATTACTGAACGAAATGGCTGGCATAGCTCAGCTGGATATAGCAGTCAGGGGACAAAAAGGTCAAGCTATTTATTCTTCACGTTTTTTCAGTGATACATTTACTTTGGTTTGACATCAACTAACATGTTCACCAATAAAAAGTAATTTTAATAACGATGAATTCCTTCACTCGACAAAATTTTTAGAGACGAAAATTGCAGTTTTAATTATCAGTGATTAAATAGATAATACAAATGTATAAACAGATTACAGTCACGTTAATATTCTTATTATTTTATAACTAACCTATGCGCTTGCGCTATAAAAATATGACTGACTTTAGTGATCTCCCAAAATGAAACTTGAACCCCCGACCACTTGATCACTAACCGAGTGTTTTACAGCCAGATCAAATAAGACCGTTAATTATCCCAGATTAATATTGCAGATCAAAAGTTTGACATTCTAAATTAATCATGTGTGTGTTCCGTATTCATAGAACACATTTTTGGCGCGTCTTGAGAATTGGCCGCGATCCATATTATTGACACCTTTCGCGTCAAAATTCACACCCATCCTTTTTACTTACTGCTTGTCTTCAGTGTGAATAGTGACCTTGACGTCAGCAGACGTTAACGCGACGCGATACTTGTTCGATGGCGACACCGCGATACCATTAGTGGAGTAGAATTATTTAGTTCCGGTGCATCAACACTGTATTGTTTGTGTACATGTGATCTTGTGTTTTGGTGATCACGTAGAGTTTATTTTTTATGTGCCGCGGTGAAGCTGTGATATCGCTGTCTTCAATTGGAAGCGGAGATCTACCTACCGCGTGTCGTTTATGTGATCTCGACTGCGACTGCGGGAGTGACGGAGGCGTCATACACGAGGTAAGGCGAGCAGTCCTTCCCATTCCCGATTCCCCGAGATCATTGGCCCTTCGACTGGAATCCCTACCCATCATCGATCATTATCCGTTATATCCAAGTCCCTTATTTCCTTCCTTCCTTCTCCCTTCCCCCTGCGGCGATTCCGACTTACGACCGCAATCGTCGTAATCCAATCCGCGGGACGCGCGACCCGGAGATCGCGCAATTTGTTCGGTAGATCCTATCGGCGCAGGATTTACGTCTTCTTTACAATGTTCATTAGTGATACTATTAATATATTAACTTCCTGATCATATTAATGACTAATCACCATGATTTGCAATTACCTATGCAAACAAACTGTATATACACTGCCAAAATGTGATTGTAAAGCGACAAGAACCAAAAAATAAATTAAGAAAATAATAATATTTTATGTTTGGTAAGATAAATTAGGACAGTTATAGGCATAAGCAGTCGGAGGCGAAGACTTAAAACCGGAGAGATCGCATTAAATGTGATCTATGAAGGAGCGAAGAATGAAACGTCAAACGGAGCACGAGACGTGGAAAAGTCAAAATGGTGTGCTCAAACCCTTTTTAGTCGATTTCTACAGAAAATTGTTCAGAAAGCTGTATCACTGATGATAATGATGATAAATACGTCCGCGCTTGTAATAAAAAAATATTTAGAGAAATTTACTTTCGAAAATTCGTCGGTTGGATTTTTGACAATTTTATTTTAGTAAATTGCATTTCGAGTCATTGATTTTTGTATGTTTTAAACAGAACCATATTTTAAAGAATATTTCAATGTCAAATACGGAAAATAAAGTAATTTTTTGTGATAATTTGAATAAAAAATCTTTTTTGCATACGAATCATTATCGTCGTAGCAGTAAACGTACGAAGTTTATTATATTATTAAATAAACAAGAAAGAAAAGAAATTTTAACGTAAAAAAGAAAAAAAGTGTCAGGTTTTAAAACTATCTTCTCTCGACGGGAAATTGAATCAAAAACTTGCAATCGTGCAGATAAGTAATTAAGGAGAGGACACTCGCCAGAACCAGCGTGCTGGTCCAGTGTTAATGAGAAAACTTCCCGCAGTTTATGATGATAATGACGCGGAGTCTGCTAGAAAACAAATTTCAAAGATTTACAAAAGACTTCAACTGAGCTTGAGAGGATTAACTTTGATTAGACGCTAGCCACTGATAAACGCCTCCGAGGAGTTGAGAGCGCCATCTTCGAACCTTCTTAAATCTCCTAGTAATATTAGTATTGATGTACAATATACATATACAATTATACTCTTTTACTTTTTCTCCACCGCAGTATTTCGTGGGGGTATTTTGTGTTTTGTGTTCACAAATCGCAACTTCACAAAAAAGTGTTTTCATTGAAAAATGGAAATATATTGAAAGAAATTATTATTATTCTATCTGAAAAATAATGATCTTCCTTTTATAAAAACGAACTAGTAGATGAAAAAGAGTACAGGTTGATTTTTCACGGCAGTCGGCCTCTAGGCCACGGTTGCTAGAACTGTATAATTTTGTTTTATTATTACAATACAATACATAGATTTGTTCAATATTTAATTATTTTATGGATAGGAAATGAAATATTATTAATCACACCTTAATAATCGACGTCGACGCCCTTCATCAGTTGAAACTAGTAGGTGAAGAAAATAAATTTTGATTAAAAGTGAACAGCATATTTTATTATATTAATATAATGGATAACCACCAAGAAATTTCGGATAGTTTTAATAATGGCTTAATAATATTTTTTATCAATGTGTTAAATTAACTTTTATTCTGTATATATTAAAACAATAACACACTGCGCGCGGTGTACACAACCGATACCATGCGTCAAGTGCGTCGTTGCATTACTGTCTAGCGTGATGCGGTCATATAACATTGTCTCTTTCTCGCTTAGATAGTGCTAACGCACACATTAACGTGTACACAATCCATTCTTGAAGTGCCTTGATCAAAAAATCGATCTGAATTCAAATAACGTGCATTATTACCAAATCGGATCTTCCATGCGGCATGGATGCTAGTCAGGAAGACGATGATTTATTATTAATGTTCATTATTAAAAGTGTTAACATCGCAATTAGTTCCTTCATTCTTCTTTTAGTAGCTCTAGGCTGTATATAATAAAAATATATAAATGTGTAAATACCAAATAATATTGTAAAGAAAATAAAGCAAGTATCCCAAAATAACTTTAAATGACACAAGACGTAAGTCTTTCTGTTTCCATTGACAGCTTCTTCCTCCAGAAATTGCCGCGAGGTCCAGAGGGTGGGCTACGCTTCGCGGCCGGGATAGATGCTTTGCGCCTAGGCTAAAGTCCGTTTATGCTAAGTAAAAAAAAAAAGACAACCAACCTTCATAGTGCTCATGCCTTCCAATTTGCATGTCTGCAGTGCTTCCACTGAAGTGAGCTACGAGAATCGGATTCGAGATTTGGCTCGATGGTTTTCCACGCGGAGGAGAGTCCAAATCGACTTCTATCATAGATTCCAGAGCGCGATTCTGCGGTCTGTGCTTGCGGAACCTCCTAATTTTCCTTTTTGTGGCTTCTTCCGGTTTGCGTTGCTAAAAATAATACAAAATGGGGTGAAGAGAAGCTCTCTATTATACCAAAAGTAATAAATTATAATTTTTTATATAATGAATTTTCTTGAAATTAAGCTGAGAATAAGATAGTAATCTTAGGGTGATCCTTGATGATTCTGTGAAGTGAAGTTAAACCGGAAAAAATCCTGGAATCTCAAAAATATTTAGTAATAGCTGGCGGGAGTATCTGGAAGAAGAGCAGAGAGAATAATGTAGGAAAGGAAATGAAGTATAACTCAACTATTTAGATATCTATATAATTTATAATTTGCTCGTATACCGAAATAATATATATAAATATGTATTATTTCGGTATACGAGCAAATTAAAGCACATAGAAGACTAAACTAGAAAGCTTAGATATTCAGATCTGGTTGATATTCTGTCGCTATCAAGCAAATGTAAACTATACTAAGTGGGAGGTATCGCGATATATAATAGAAGCATCATCCGCTTAGGATATTAATATGGTTAGCTATTCCCAAGCAGTGGAGAGCACCTATCCAGTTATACCAAATGACTCGGCGCGAAATATATTTTAGTGGGAACTTGAACCGAAAACCAAGTCTGTGGTTATATATTTTGTTTTCAAAACATACATTATAGTAATCTATAACTTGTTTTAATAGAACCAACACATAGAATGTCCGAAACTTACTAAGAATGCTGCATCGTAATCCGCTGCTAGTTCACTTTTGATGATCGGTTTTCTGATCCTAACCACTTTTACGTTATTTGTTGTAAAAGTATCAGAACTATTTATGTCAGTTGAAGGTCCGGAGTCCACTAGATCGGGCGCCGCAGTGCTAGAAACATCAGACTGGAACTTCTTGAATTGTTTTCTGTTGATAAAAACCACGCTAATTACCAAAAATAATATGCAGACAGTAAATCCCAACTGGTTAAATGCAGCTAATTTAATTTGATTATTTAAAATGCCTATCCTAATATGTACAAGTATATTAAATGTCACAAGTATGTAGCGTTCGTTGAATCAAAGTGTTTTAGTTCGATCGTATTTTCTGGACCCGGATAATGCCTCGTTAATATCGTCAATCTTGGTTCATCTAGGCACGTGTTTAGTGCGTTATTAGACTAGTTTCGAGACTAGAAAATAAATTGAGTTACAAAAATGCACTTACAAACGGTAACTTTCTGATTAGGCATTTTTAACTCTTAAATTATAAGTTACTTTGTATGTAATCAATGGAAGTTTTATATTTAGATTCCAATCACTCAGTAGCTACCTCGAAAAGATGATATCGAAATGTAGAACCCCAGTTACTTGCACGATTAATTTAATGCCTAATATTTTTTTTAATTGATAGAATATTGGCGGCACGTAAAAAAATAAAATTGAGTAAAATCAAATAATTATTTGAAAAAGCTACAAACATCGCATTTTACACCTTAATCGCGTCATTTTTTTAATGTTTTGTAACTCTATGTTTAGAATGTTTCGCAACTTTATAGACTTTCTTTGATGTTTTCTCACCGAGTACATCTTTGAAAAAACTGTCAGTATGCCTACGTTAGTGATCGAATTACATAAAATGATTAATCATTTATTTTTTCTATTTTATGTCAAAATTTCAGAAACTGGACTTGATGTATCATTCATTTTGAAAAAATATTTTTATTATTTGTCTGAATATTTTTGTAACATAATTAAATTGAATAAATTCGTTTTGTTGAACTGTTTTCTGTATACGAAAAAATAAGTAATTTTCCAAGATTATAAAGAAAATGTTATACAATTTTAAGTGATATTTTTAACTATTTTTTACGTGTTAACTTAAAGAATTTTACCTCTTAAGCTGCTGGCTTTGCGGTGAGTCCTGGTTAACGTTCCAGTCCAGAAGCATTTTCGGGCTGCCGACCCTGGGTGTGTCCCCAGCCGGTGTGTGGCTCTGGTCGCCTTGTCCCAGGTGTGAGAAGTTCCTCGCCCTGGCTGTTTCGTAGGACTCCGCCAACACTGGTATCCCGTCAGCAGTTTCTGAGATGATGTCTCTTTTGGAGCGAGCTGACCGAAAAGAGAATATTTGGTATTATAAGGTAAAAAATATTGGCTTGTATATTAGGTTAAACCTTAGATCATAGATATAAACATAAGGTTTTCGGTTTCCAGGAAAATTAACAAGGATTTCGTGATGTTTTTTTTCGGTTCCCTCTGTTTTACTAGTAAATTTTGATATTATAAAGTGTATTCTCATGGTATTTATATAGAAGTTACATTTTTAATTAATTTTATGGGTCTTTCGAGTATTATTGATAAAAATCTCCTATGAGTAACATATGTAAATGATTAATGTAAATGGAACATTTATTTCTATGTACAGTTTTCTAGGCTAATTTGCCGTGTATATCTGACCTTTCTGGCCTATTTTTCGGATCCTATTTCAAGGTCCATCATCAGGGCTGATGTGATGTGACTGTTGGTGTTGTGATTGAGTATCTACTGGGTTGTAGAAAACTGTACACAGAAGATTCTGAACGGTCACGAAAACCTATGAAATTTTTTAACATTTTGTATCTAATGAAATATATTTTCAAAATTCATCATTATCACTATTGGCTTTACAACCCCTGGTGGGTGATGGCCACCTCAAAAATTTTCCTTCTTTGATCCCTACCACGGCTCGTACCATTTCGATCCAGTCCTGGATTGGATTGGCTCGTTTGCTCCAGTGACGTCCAGTGCACACTTAATCAAGCTTGTTGGTGAAGTAGTTAAAACGCTGGCCTAGTTATCCAGTGGTTCACGCCTCGTTCCAGGACACCAGCAAATTCGTCCTATTTTCATAGTACAAGCGTTTAGCTTAGTTTATAAGTAACTCTGTGAGATTTTTATTTGCCATTTTTTTATTTATTTAATTTAATTCTAATATTATTTGTATGTTAGTATTTCTAATGTACTATGTTTTTGTATTCAATGATTCTGTCTACACATTTTTATGTTTTCCTCAAATGCATTTTGCTAATTTTTCTGAATAAATTCAAAGGTCGGGGACAACGAGGGTGTTTGTGATGGTGGCTGTGCGGCTCCGTTTTGTCACTTAAGTGACAGACGGAATTGCACAACTGATTATTAGTATTAAAAAAATGCCAACCAGGCGGCGAATGCCAGGACCTTTTGCTTATAAACGGTCCTGGATAAGCGGCGGGTCCACCCTCAGTTCGAAAATAGTAAGAATATTGATGTGGCATGTTGCAATGAAACAATATTTCTCCGTATAGGCGTATTTCCAATCTAACATTTTAATAATGAAAACATAATTAGATTTCAATATCTCCAATCTTCATCAGCCTCTGGCGGCACAACTATCTCTCTCTCTCTCCCAATAATCTCCTTCTTACATGCATGAGATCGCTAATCGCTGGCACCGTTCGAAATTGTAACTATGCGTTATCTCACTTTAACATTAGACTTGGTCCCTTTCTAATACTGCTGCCGCTTGCGGAAACTAACGAACACATGCGAAATTAGTCGAGGAACGGCGAGCTGTGTAGCGACACCCGCTGCTCTCTCCATTAGCAAAGGATAAAACTTCATTTCGTAATGAACGCTTCACGAAATGCACGATCACTAATTTGATGCGTTCAAAATGAACGCTTCATTCGAAGTATGTTGGTACCACTGGTTGGCTCACCACCTATGCAGATCGAAATCGCTTCGCACTTCATATAGTACAATAAAGTGTGGTTAAGTCGTTATTTAAACCGTTATTGAACTATACTTCAGTGAAGTGTCAGAAGTGCGAAGCGAAGTGTGTAGTGTGATACTTCGTGAAGTGCACACTTTAATAAACTTCATGAAGTGAGCGGCAAACTCTTTCGTCTCTAAACATACACAGTTCGCAGTTAATTGTGTGCGTTGCTGAGTAAGGGCTTCGTTGCAGGCAACTAAGCTATTTGCTAGAGTGTGTGAAGTATTGGACTACTGAAGCATTTAAACGTCGATTTTTCTGACCTGGATTATCTATCATACTAATGAAACATCACAAACTAGACACTTTATAATATTCAACGTCATGTTATAAATGTGGTCCTAGCCAAGAAATTGGAAAAAATGAGTTTATCAATTTTTTCACGGCAAATTGTTTTAAATTCATATAATATGATGCAAATTGTATCAATTGTGAAAAATTTGAAGCGTTATATTCAGTGTATTGTTACGACGTTCAACGGTATTCCGCTAGTGTTTATTTTAATAATAGAGTAAGTCATTTCAACCTTAATTTTTTTTCCTTATAAGTCACATGCAACATTTATATGTCTAAATAAATTATAAATCTAGTAGACTAAATAATTTTTGAAACATTGTGTTGTGTAATATAAAAATATTTTTTAATCAATTCAAACGCAAACCTTTAAATATCTCGTAACGAAATAAACATGACTTGGACCACTAATGGGCACATATTCAATATAATGAAAAAAGTATAATTATTACCTTCATATTAAAATCACAATAATATTATTGATTGATTCGACAGTTACTTCATGGCGTAACATTTTACTTTAAAAAATATATAGTTTTTATGTTGACTTTGTACTGCACACACGTAATTTTTGAGTTAATATCACTACTAGTTTCGGGAAGAGCAGTCTTTCCCATCTACAGGTGTAAATTGAACTAAATTTAATACAGTTGGCTATGGGGGCCGTAAGGGTGGGAGTGGCTTTATTGTTTCTTGGAAACATCGATAATAGCGGTAAAGTATTTGAAAATGTGATATTGTCCATTAATGTTTTTTCCGAATTCAAATTTTTCTGGATTTCTATCATTTCAAAATTATTCCCCTGGATGGTACCGAGTTAAAAGCACGATTTAAAACGTGCGAACTACGAAGCGTGAGTATAAAGAACTAGTTCATTGAAGTACTTAGTACAGTGTGGACCTATCGCTACTCTCCATTTCGGTTTTCAATACCGGTGCACTTGCACGTTCTCAAGGTTTCATATCGGCTATATAATTCGCTGATTGCAAATATAAAAATAAAATAATTTACATTTCTAATGTCTTTCTTAACAAAATATTTACGTGTACGATCTTATACTGTTTCTTTTTTTGTGTTCTTTTCAAGATAGCCAATGTGTAATCTTTTCCGAAAGGCTCTGTGAAGGTCTTCTTTTTCTTCTCGCTAGAGTTCCACTCCCTCCCTGCTTTCTACCATGCCGCCCGATTGACGCCTGTGTATTTTATATTTGTGTGTAATTTAATGTTTCTTTCACTGGAAATTATACGTATTTTTGTTACAGTGTAACTAGTCCACGTTTCAATATAATACCCACTGTTTACCCATATACTATGCGAGTCAAAGATTGTTAAGAGAATGATGTGAATCCGCGCCTTGAGATAAGGAAGTCCAAAATCTTGCCATCGTATGCTAACCGTCGCAAACACTCTTGTCATTCTGTAACATATTTCATCATAAAGAGGCATAATTAAGCATATTTCGTGTACATATCTCTATTTTTTATTAAAAAAAAATCTTAGTCAGTTCGTATTTAATTACAGGTCTTTTATTTAGTATTTTCTAAATATAAATATTTTAATCGATGTTATATCATGTTGTTAAATAATTTATGACTTATTAATTTCATACCATTTATCATAAAAACTTAAGGCTTAACATATTTCTGGTAAAACATGAAATGTAAAATAAACATTTACGATCCGCGCCGGGCACAAACACAAATAAACAGACGGATATTGAATGTGGATGGTTTAGGAATGTACGAAATATGATGTGTGTATTTGTGTATTAATATTTTGATATATATTTTCTATTCCAAATTCCCAATAACATCATTGAACTATATGAATATATTTAACATACATTATGTTAGCGCAAGATGTAAATATTCTATGGAATCCTTTTAACCATTACCATCTCCGTCTTTCGCTCTTCTTATCCTCTCTTAATCTTTACAAGGGTGGATTTTATTTTCCAAAAATATAGATATAATAATTTTCCATGCGATTTTCAATTTTCCATCATCTAAAATTAAAGTATTAAATGCGAATCTGAATGGAGATTCGGAGTAGCTTTCATATAGTTTATTGATGAAAGTATACATTTATTAATACTGAGGAATGAAAAATAACAGTATTAATATTTGTACTGGTGACGGTGATAAACTAGCGCTCCTTACCCGGCGTTGTACGGGATTCATATTTAATTATAATTTAATGTAGGAATTTAGGGGGAGGTGGATGCCTTTGTTTTACGCAGCTCCTAAATAATAACGATGTTTACTTCATTTGGTTCAGAGAGGGGGACGAGATGCCCGGGGGAGTGGAGTGACTACATTGCCAACCAGGATAGCTCGAGGATAATCAACTGAACAAAATTTTAATGGCGTTCAATATAATACACAAGTATAACTGGAAGAAAATGGGATAGGTGCCTACAGCGGTCCTAAATAGTAACCATCAAAAATTTGGAGATGATGGCATTAAATAAAAATCGGGGGGAGGATGGGGATAGTCTCTAAAATATTATTTTTATAATATGTATAAACACCGTATCATTTATAAATGGGTTAGTTAAACTAACTTTATTCCTCTAAAAAATAATATTAAAAAAATATCTAAAAATTTTCACTACCCATAAATTCATAGATTTTCATGTACAGTTAGATCTCTCAATGCCATCAAAACACACTTAATGTTAAAATTACATATCGATGGCCCAACGTGTAAAATTTTTAACTCCACTTTTGATAAAAAATGACATTTTAATGCCATTTTATCCCCTATGAAAATCTGACATTTAAAAAAATCATAGAGTTATTCCAAAAAAGCGTCTCAAGAAAACTTTGCTAACTCCAGAGTAGGTAGGTAAATGCAAAACTGCAAAATGTGTAACTCTCCTTTTTCGTTTGCAATCTTGCCAGTACTTGCACGCGTGTTATCAGCTACTCAAATAATTCGTTTAAAAAGTGAGTCTAATAGCTGCAAATATTGTTAAAGTAATTGAATTGAGTTTTTAAAATTAAGATTTTCAATTCCTGGACAGCGTTACCAAAAATAAAAAAACTATCTAAGCTAAATTAATCAAAAATCTAGCTAACCTACATCAGACACGATTGAAAATATCGTCACGCAGACTTACAAGAGTTAAAAATAATCATGACAATAGATTACCATGAATTTTATCTCAATCTTACCTACGAATAGCAAATTTTGGATATTTTTTTCATAGTAATTCATTTCTGTATATGTTCTTCATATTCATTTTCTTCTGTATGTTTTCTTAAATATAATTAATTTCTGTATGTTGACTTCTCTATGAGTATTTATTTAATGTGAATTTTTATATTAATCCTTATTAATTTATAACATAAAGTGTATATTTTTACATAAATACACATTTATTTTTTAATTTGATTTTTATCATGAATCAACCAACACCTACAAAAATTACATTTCACATAAATGCAAATTTACCAAAAAAAAAACGATAAAAATGATATAAATATTTCATAAATATAATATTATGGATGTAATGTACAAATCGTAAGAGAAAAAAAAATATAAGTCAACGAATTAAAAAAAACTACTCAGTTTTTTGTCCTTCCAGTAAAATAAAGAGATATGGAGTTAGCAATTTTACACTTTAGGGCATCAATATGTATTTATGAACAACATGTTTAATGATCATTAATAATCATTAAGTGATAATTATAAAATATATATATATATATATAATATCCTTAATATCTTGGAGACAAGAGTATCACAACACAATATGAATTACGAACAGAAACACAGATATAGACTATGTATTAGAATACTGTATTATTAACAGTATTCTAGATTGTGTTCTTAATTATTATCAGATCTGCGGTTTAGAGCTTCCGAGCCGACCCGACAAAGACTGAGCGTACTCAAAGCCATGAATACCCGACAGCAGCCGAACACAATCGGATCTGCCACTATTTTTTGAGCCAAAACAGTGTTTCTAGGGTTTATTTTTTAAAAATGTTTTTTTTTTTATTCTTATGGTTAAATTTTGATGCTATTTTATTTAAAGCTAACTATTTTCCTCTCCGTATACGTATAAGGACTTGGCAATTAAAATATTTGTTAAAAAGAAAAACAATAAATATAAGTTTGATAACACATCAAATTTATATGTAACACTCTGAAGAATAGTTTAAGGATATTAAGTTTTTAGTTTTAGTTTTTAGTTTTTAGAATATTTGTTAAATTTCAGATTTTAAAAATGTAATATCTCAAGAATAAATAAGTATAAATGATATTATTTATTTACGATTCTCAGTAGTGGAATTGTTAACTTTGTTTCAAAAGAAGTGATTTCTAGTAATTAAACTAATAAGACAAGTAAAAATTCCGCTGAGGGTTACAGCAGCGAAAAATTGAAGGATCTTTAATATTATCACGTATTGAATTGCTGTCCTGTATAATATTATCACGTTTCTTACAATTCTGAAAACAGCAGAAATAATGACGAGTCCAAGGAAGAAGTTTTTGAAAAAAATGTGCTTTATGAATTAAATAGTTTTTGCATCTACAATATTTTTTTACGGATATAATGTTTAAGTGATATGGGAGATGCGGTCTATTATGATAAACATGAAATGAAACGTATTATATTTTTAATTATTTATTGTTTTTGTAGTACGTGCCTATATATTGATATTATTTATTTATTTATATATATACATTCCACAACATAATACAACAATAGAGTTATGAATTATGGGGGAATTATGTACTTATGTATTTAGGAACGCATTAAATTGATACAAAAAAATGTAATATCATGTGACCTATCGTGGAATTAACTGTGGAGACAAGATATGTGATGATTATTTATTATTACACATTCATTTAAATATTTATTACTATTAGAATTAAACTTAATAATGTAATCTTTCATTAAATGAGGAACTACTCGTAGTAAGGGCAATTAATTGTCGTTCATAGTGAAACAGGTTCAAAGGGCAGAAAAGTTGGTGTAGAATATAAACCAACAATCCTTATATGCTAACCTAGCTTATTACCGTGCGATACTCTAGGTATAGGATTGCGATAATAATTCAAATATGTCAGTGTATTTCTAGAGATACCAATTCAGTTATGAAATCGATAATATTTATACAAATCTTGTTAAAAAACATAAGTACCTTTTTTAGTTTCTGCGTATGTGTGATACTCCACTAATTATTTTATTTTATAATATAAACCTGACACTAATATTTATGTGATGTGTACATATTTAATTCCCGAATACCGAAATACCGAAAACGAAAATGTTTTTCAATTTACTATTATTATTTTGAATGTTTTTACAATTTTTATAATGTGAGTTAATTAAGTATTGTACATTACTAAAATTACATATTTTTTATTCGCTTACCTCTCCACAAAAGAGACTTATTTAATATTTCTTTACAAATTTCCTCAAAAGTTGAGATTTAAAACAGGGAATAATTTTTATTATTTAGAACAAAAGTTCCCCAAAGTTTACTTGATGGAAACTGGTGAGGAAGAGGGGGGAGGGGTCCCCATGGAAGTACGGAGTGATGAGAAGCAAGTGGGCAATACAAATATATAGACTAATAATATACATTCATTATTAGCACAACACTAGGCTCATCTTTTACATTTAATTTTTTTTTATTGATTACTAATAATAGGAAATATGAGGAAGAAAGGAAGACATTTACTTTTTGTCTGTCGGATGCTGATTCATTTGTTGATTCCTTTCTACTACAAATATAAGCGTCGCGGGGTGTATACTAACACTCGCGAAAAGAATTATTATATATAAGCGGGATTAAAGTAAGTTTAATTAATAAGCGTCAGCGGAGTGAAGCGATGGTAGTTATGCGTATAGAAGTTCCAAGCGTACTAAACTTGCTGCAGTTGGAAGACTTTTAATCACTGCGACATCTTCTTCCTTCCTTGTGTTTAAGGATAGGTGAGGAAAGAAAGGGAAGGATATACGCAGGTTAAAATTTAGTAAACCGCGAATTTAATGTATGCATGAGGCAACAAGCTGAAAAACTTAATAGAATTTAATTAATTTTAAACGGCGCTAACATATATACATAAAAAAAATTAATATTTGTTTTTTGGTGGACTGTAAATTGTTTAAAGATATTTTATTGGGAATATTATATCGGAGAACTTAAAATTCTGAGCTTCTATATTTGTCGAAGTATCAGTTTAAATATTTTCTAAATCAGTAGAGTCGCGGTCTTAAAAATTCCTGAAAGATTGCGCATTTTATTACACAGGGAAGTAAATTAATGACGTGCACTGAAAGTGAAAGGGGAGAATTTATAGACACTAGATTACATATGGAGACTGCTAAGCGGTGAAAGGAAACGCAAATCAGGACATTACCCTACGTGGCTCAAGCTATTACCTTGTCCAACAACTCGTGATATCAATTTTACGAATCGACACTTGGGCAGCACTTTGTGGAAGACGGCGATGTTAACTATTTAAAAAGGAGTTCCTACTAACATTTCGAAGAGAGTTTTTATTCATCAATACTAAAGTTATTTATTTGGTTAGTATTTTTAATTGATTAATAAATTATAAATATTTTCGAAATCAAATGAAAGTACTAATATATTTAACTCTTAATAATATTTTGATCAGTACAATTTACCTAATTAGGTATCAGTACCAAATCGCTTTTTTTTCAGTTAATTTTATTAGTTAAGGTAGGTTATTATATACTAATATATAATTTAAATAATGGTCATCTATTTTAAATACCTACTGATGAAAAATGTTTAAAAACACTGACCCAATAAATATCAGCCCTAAAGTAATTATATTATTAATACAAATTAAATATATCAATTAGAAATTTATCGAAAACATATTTTTTTGCTACCGGGATTCGAACCTGGATCCTTTTCTTTCCAGGGAAATACGTTAACCGATTACACCACACCAACAGTGTAAGTTGATGACAAATTTTCGAAGTTATACGCTGCAGTTCTTTCAAATAGATTATTCCAAATATAAAAGTTATCATTTCTAATTTTGAATTTTCCTGTATATCTTTCTAATTGATGCACTTAATTTGTATTAAAATACCACAGAACTACATATGTTCCGAAAAAAATGAAACTTCACAATAATAATGTGTCCTTCTTATTGTGAAGTTGTAATTATTCAGAACATAGGTCTGTAATATTTTAAATACTAATTAAATGTATGAATTAGAAAGATACTCATATAAAATCAATTTTATCGAAACATATTATTGTTGCACTACCGGGATTCGAACCTGGATCTCTTTCCAAACCGGAGAAAGGTGGCATTATTCAACTTAAGACGACAAATTTTTCGAACCTATAACCTATACCGATTGATTTTATATGTATATCTTTCTAATTAATAGATTATTGTTTTTAGTCCTGGTGTCCTGGAACGAGATGCGAACCCCCTACCACTAGATCACTAGGGCAACGTCTTGACCACTACACCAACAAGCTACTCAAAATTAGTATTTAAAATTATATTATTCATCTACAAGTCAGTGAAAGGAAATTATTTATATGTATATAAGAAGTTTAGGACAATATTATAATATAGATGAATTAATTAAAAATATCTACTCGCTAGAAATCAAGCATTACGTTGTACAATAAATTCATGGGGTTTTAAAGATTTCAAAATTTATTGAAATAAAAAGTAAATACACAAATAAACTAATCTACTATGTAATCTCCATTATTTTCAAAAATTTCAGCTAACATTCCGATAATTTTTCGATTCCGCAAAGAGGAGCATACAACAATCCGCTAGTTTTTATTGCTTTGGTTAAGTTTACGAGTTATCCATACGGCAATCTTCTGGTCTTTTCTAATTGAAGTTAGATGATTGAAAATTGTCTGTGGTAAATACTTGAAATGGTTTATTAATTCCCGTGTTGTTCGACGGTTGACTTCTTGGAGAAGAATTCCCTTCGCTTAAATTCTCCGGCCGTCCAGACCAAAGTCTATCAGTTAAGCAGAAATCAAATAAGCCATGTCAGTAGATTGCATAATGCAGAACTAGCCACGATTAAATTCGTAAAGGATATATGTCAGAGCTGAGCTTTTTTAGCAACCCTTACTTCCATTAATTTTATAGTAATTAAATATAAAGAACAATAAATAAGTAAATAGAGATTGCTGAAATGTAAAGCAAGATCTACAAAACGGTGTATAATACTAGTGACTGGTAATTTTATTAGTGACAAATGAAGCATAGATAATGTCCGCATAAATTTAGTGGACAACCTATTATTTCATATAATTTGTATTTAATGCGAATAATCGCACTCTAATCATCTCATAGAGATTATTCTTCGGCTATTCGTTCCATGTTACCCTTAACTAGTAAGTGCATAAGTCGAGAACATTAACTGGGAAATATTAATAAGGCAGATTTATTATCCGGTTGTTTGCCCTGAAAATGTAACGATCCAGAGATTTTTTCCCGCCTTGCATAATCTCTTATATGTCTTGCATAATCTTTCTGTCTCTTGCACGCAATATTTCTTTCACTCTTATATAAAATCTTTTCGAAATGTTATATTCGTAGTATGAAGGCTACCCGTTCACTGGAAATATATTTAACCAGATACATAAAATATAAGTACTTTCATTTATTTTAAATACATGAATACAAGAATACATTCGTCACTCTACCATTAAAAAAAAAATATGGAGCCCTGAAAAATACTTTTCATTTTATTTCGTTATCTTTCAGATTCTAAAAATAAAAGATTGAGAAATATATGAATTAATTTAATTTTTAAATTTATTATCAATAAGCTTCTGTTTTTGATCTGTAGATTGAAAGATCTCGCAATTGTAATGGGACACTTACAAGATATTAATAAAAAAAATTGCACAATACGTGAAATATCATATAAGAATTAAATAGAAAAATACAAAACGTTACTTTATTTTTAAATGGCAAGGTGACTTTGGGCTCACCTTGTAAAAAATAAATGATTTCGAGACATTACTAATTTTTGAAAATAATTCAATTTAAGACTAAATTAATTAATCCGTAAACTGTTATAAAAATATTACCGAACTGCCATTTAAAATATTCTTAGGGCCGGAAAATATTATAAAAAAATATTGTTCAACCGTATCTTAAAATATATTACGTCGCAGATAACGGAATATTTTATTCAAAATTATTTTGAAAATCGGCAACATTGAGAATAGTTGGACATTTAAAATATTTCGATAAAGACGACCAAATATCTGTCAATTCAACAGCTTGTCACTTAACGTCGACTCAACTTGTCCGGAGGAATTGACATGAAAGGGTCCAGAGGATGTGAGAATGGCAATGAAGTGGAATAATTCGAGCTTTTAACCACTCCGCACACTTTACACCCGAAATCAAAGTCGAACTCTGTCAGAAAATCAATATTCTCTCTACAGAACCTGAGGCCTCATCCCCCTTTGACTATATCGAATATCATTTCGCAGAGATTTTGATTATGATGTAAGTAAAGTATAAAGGTAAGTAGGAAATTGTATTTTATTAAATCACTATTAAACATAGCTATCATAGAAAAACAAATAATAAAAAATCTAAATATATTTTATATGTGTTATATTATATAATAATATTACGCATCCCCATCTATTTTCATCTATTTCTATGACTTTCTGAACGTCTTGCATGTCTTGGTTGTTGTTTCATTCTGGCAATATAATGAATGCTTCATTAAACGGCCAGGTTTGCGAGACGCCAGCGGGGCAATGCAATTATGAAACAGACACATCATCAAAACGGCAATGGGGCGTATTAAATTGACAATATTAAACAAAATAATACATTGAAGCTGTCATAATTTAAAATAATTTAGAATATTGATTTAAGCGACCATCTAAATATATGTAGGTACTTTGTCTGATTTCAGAACATATTCATATACTCGTATATGAATTAGGTACTTTAATAAATTATTTAATTTTCGATGGATTAATTAAAATGACAATACTCATTTCATAATATTAATTTAAGAAACTTGGATAAGGATCTAGACACGAGTTATTTTTGACACTTGTATCGAATGCGAGAAAATCAACAATTTTATTGTCGTCTCTTTATAGTCAAACCTTCCTCTTTTGCATGATTTACGTAACAAATAACGTCATTAATAATTTATCTGATACTTATAAGAATTTAACTATAAACCTCATCTTGAAAACATATGCAATTCATGTCTAATTTCAATAATTTCAAATTGGAAAAATGAAATCTCGCCCTTAATCCAAGAATTCATTATTAACCAATACATCGTACTTAGTCATAAATTTACTCATCCCACTTATTAGAAGTTCGCTTATCTTAGAATTATCCGATACATTCACTAGTAACCACTAAAGCTGTACATAACGTAAACAGTATATAATCATAGTTTTCAGAAATATCTATTTACATGTTAAATAACCATGGTGACATAAGTAATATTTATCCTGCTGGACCCATTAATTCTTACCCATGCATTATTTCCTTCTAAAGCCAAGCGATCGTCTATATTCTGCATAGATTTACATTTGTGCATAATAGCAAAATAAATTAAAGTCTCTTAGAGTGGAAAAATAAATAAAAACGGTTTACCATATTTTTCTTTCAGCTCTCCGTCTCCACCTTGCAGAATCCTCATTATCTTCTTTATCGGAGGGTGCTCGTCTTTGCTGAATTGACTTTTGTCTTGTAATGTAGCTTCCATCACTTCTCCTAAGAAGTCAGTTTGATCGATAGCTTCTTCGTCGTCTTCATTTTTCTCTCTGCTGACCTCATCGTCGCTGAACTTATCCCAGAAACCACCAGAACCTTCGGCGAGGTCATCTTCTATGAAATCCTCGTCATCGATTAAAGGATCGTCGTAAAGATCAATATGTGTCGGCAATCGTCCATCTGTCTCAGCATTTACCTGCAAAAATTAGAATTAGATTATATAATACACTGAAATTAATACGAATTTCCATTAAAATGCGGCAAAGAAATGCTATTTTAATACACAATTATAAATTGTATATCTATTTGAATAAATATATAAAATGTAACAATTAATAAATATTTAAAACAAATTGAACGAATCACCTAGAAAGATAGGAAGAAAAAATCAATCTACCCAAAAAACATAGTTATCACCGGGACCCGAAACGGGAACTTTATATTGCCGGTAAACAGGTTTAAGAGATTACGCCATAGTGACACCATATAATTGCAGATTCCATTTAGCTATGTCACCTTAGTGATGAGTTACAGTAGTGAGCATTTTATAAGCAAAAAATAAAACCCAACTCAATAGGTCCTAAAAAATAATTTGGAGCTGCAGGTCACCATGCATTAATACTAAAAAGTCAATCGTTGAATTTGAAAAATGTGCTGAATTATTTTTAATAAATTGTCTATATTGAAGTTCTAGAAAGATTTTAAACGCCTTGATGAATATACAGGGTGTATCGTGAAGGGCGTAAAAGCGTAACTCTAAGCTAGGGTAACTAAGGGGTAACCATAGGCACAAAATGCCTACGAATATTTTGGGGGTGGAATTAATTTTACAGGGCGAAAGTTTTTAATAGTTGCGATTTTTTTTTAACATACGATCAAAGCGTAATAAATTAATTTAAACACGCCATACATTTGGATTTACATGTTGTTAAATGGTAGGATGTGAGTTAACCATTCAGATATAATATGACACATCAAATCTGAAAAAGTATTAAATTTCGTGAAAGTGAGAAATTATTCTATAACATTACTTCCCAATGACAAAAAGATTTTAATCCTCTTATTTTCGCAACTAAAATGTTTCCATTAGGAAAGCCTGCAGGGTTTTGGTAATAATATACCTAAAAGGTAAATAATTTAATGTATTTAGTGAGCAATTAGGATGAGTGCTTTTATGATTTCAACCGGCACGTTAATATTAGTTTTTTCGGTACTTATACGAAAATATACTTTTGACATTACAAAACGCCCGAACCGATCTTTACTCTAAACAATTTTATTTCTATTGAACTTCTATACCTTATTCTGAAACTGTTATGTTCGAATCGTTACATCCTGTTTGAAGTAAAATTAGACTCACAGATTGCGGCAGAAGGTTCATTTCTTTTATTCAGGAAGCTTTTCTAACGTGAAGAGCTTTTTATTATTCATCAGGCTCATTTACAAACCAGACACACTGAATGGACGTGAAATTTCATGAAAGATTGTATAAAATTTACTGTAGGTAGTAGTAATTGAATAATATATTATATCGCTTATAAATTAAAGTCCAACATTGTGTCTAACACTCCCTATGTGTAGGCAAATTTGGAATTTGTACAAAATTGGAATTGTACATTGTAATTTATTTGATATATTACGTATTAATAGTTCTCATGTTAATATGCTAACTAGATCCATCTAGCGGAAATACTTAGAGATGACAAGTAAAGTTGCGCATATGTTTTGTATAATTATTCGCAAAATCTGCCCCTAATATATACGAACTAAACGCAACTCTCGCGCCGTGCAGTGTTCTGAATACACGTCTTCGCTTGAGCTGAGATAGTGTAAAATATCGCAGGTGTATATTTGAAGCGAATTTGAGTGTATGCGTTCTAATTTATTTTAAACATTGTATTAATTTTTATTATACAATATTTTAAGTCCATCACTTCAAGAATTTCCCAAGAACATGCTTTTGAAAGAGTGCATTTCTTTTATATGAATACAATCTCAAATGACGATACAACCCACGGTACGTTTACAGTATCGATATTAACAGCATAACCTAAGTCAATGCCTAGTGCACGCCACTGATGTATCCATCCTAAAAGAGACGTTTTGCGTTGAGCCTGATTTTTATTATTGTACATTTAAAATCACATTTTATTTATATTTTATCTTCGAATCCCTTTATTTTTTATCTGATTCTGAATAAAGATTTTATACCAAATATCCACCACCCGTTCTCCCATATGATACAAAATATTATATAAAATTATTAGGGTTTTACTACAATATTTTTTTCTTCTTTAATATATTTAAATGTTCTTCTCCATTCCAAACTAGAATGTATTATGTAATGAAAATAGTCCTTTAATATTTTTAACGATATTTTATTTATTTCAATAAGGTTTATTATCTACAGCCGGTACAATGGTCGTGAAATTTACAACGTTTTATAAAATATACATATTTAATAAATGGACTAAAATAGATTCTTATTGCAATCTGAGTAGTTTGTTGGTGTAGTAGTTAAAACGCTGGCTTAGTGATCTGGTGGTCAGGGGTTTGCATCTCGTTCCAGGAGATCAGAAAGTTAGTCCTATTTTCATAATACAAGCGTTTAGCTTAGTTTGAAAATAGTAAGAATATTGATGTGACATGTATTCCGCGCATGCATCTCAATTTAATAAAAAATATTTTATAAGCTAGTACATAGGTACTGTTTACGCGCCTTGTTACTTCGATTGGCACCACTGAGTTTCTTGGTTTATAATAATGCACATGTGCGTGTGTGAGTATTGGCATCCTTTTTTCGGAAAGCTAAGAAGACGGTTGTTACCGACAGCCGTCATTCAATTACATCCCGTGCTTCGACCAATCTAGCGGTCCAAATAAACCACCAGTGCGCGCTTCTGTCGGTCGAAATATAAAGAAGACAACCCATTTAAAAGAACAACAACATCGGACCAGAAAGACAGCAAAAATAAAAAGGTCAGTGCAGTTCATTTATTATATGTGTACTTATTGTTAATCAGAAACCTGGGAACCAGCTGTCGAAGGCATTTACATAAACAGGTACCGTATTCAATTTATAAAGAAACCTATCCCCTGATTTACATTCCTTTTTACGCGGTTGAGATAAATGCTTTTTAAAAGGCAATCATTTTCACAGTATGCTAATATTGTCTAATAAATTAGACGTCCGGACCAGTCTAAAGGTCAGGTTAGCGGCGAGGGAGAACAGCGACACAATAGCTACACGTACAACAATTGATCAAACCAAACGGACATTTCAAGATATTCTAAATAATCTTGACAAAAATGCATTACGTGTTGTGTTACTTTTTTCCCTACATTAGATATTCGGCACTGATGTAACATTTATACCAGTTAATATAAATGTATTATTACGCCTTTCTTTCATTATTATTTACGCGGATATTAATATTATAAGACGTATTTTTCAATTTCTTGACTCGATTTATATGAACTTGTGAGTAGTGTTAATAAAAATTAATTTGTTACTGGATGTGGATGTCTCGTGTATCGGTAAAATAACTCGGAATTGAATGATTCATAAATATAGAAGACAATATGGTTCGCACTTCGAATCGGTATTGAGAATATATAATGTACATTTAAAGAGAATCGCGTCTAAGGATCTATAATGGCACCGACTCTTATGCATGTCGGGGAAACATAAAAGGAACTAATGAAAGCAATTCGCAGTTCGGAACGCGCTCCTCGCACGAAAATAAGTAAGCGATGTGAAGTCAAGATGAATACAATATAATATTTAAGGGTGGGCCAAAAGTTTACTTACTATTTAAAAATTAAATAACTGTTTGTATTTTTATTATTTAAAAAAAATTTATCTTTTACATGACATTCTAGGTACATAATTTTATTTTAATCATACAATAATATTTTATGTAACGGTAATGATTTTGTACATACACCTTGAACATTTTCGACTCGTAATTTAGTCAGGTATCCATAAAATATGGTGAAATAGGTCTGTAACACTCTGTAAGCTATCAACGTTACATTTGCAATGAATGCCAAAAACATTTGAATAATACACGTTAGGGGACGCTAGAATTAATTAATACATTTTTTCGGGTTCGTATCCCCGGTATATGCTTATAATTAATTCAGCTAATTTATTTTAAATATCATAGAAATACGTTCTAAAATTGGCAACATCACAATAAAATGTGTTTTTATTTAAAACAATATAAAACAAATATTATTTCAGAGCGTCATCGGCATAAAATTTGTTGTATAAATTTAGCTTTGCCAAATTAAAAGCGATTGAAGAATTTCTAATGTTTTTCGTTTTCTTTATGATTATTTTTTCTCATTTATCACTGATTTAAAATTACATGCAAAAATGTACAATATAGTACATAATAACAAATTTATTTTGCAAAATGGTACCACTGTTCTAGGTGTAAATAGGAGAACCTTTGTCGATCTCAAACGAAACCGTAAACCACATACGCATTTGTAAATATAATAAATCAACTGTCTCTTAAATGTCAATCGACTCGACTAACGGCGCGGGATATACCTCCTTTACTTCCGACCTTGGAAAGCAAACAGCGCGAGGTATTTATTTTTTGCTTTGTGCCAAACCCACCTGTGGATGAATTTTACGGTTCGACGCGAAACGTGAACAGTGAACAGTCTAAATGCGGCGCAAGTAGTTCTAGTTCTTGATAGATTACAATATAATGATATCCCCATTAGGCTATGGAGTGCGACCTGGCGAGAGAGCCTAATAAGTGAAATGTTCCTAAATGTTTTTTGAATGAAACGGGAGACATGTTGTACGAGATGAAAACGTATTAATAAAAATATTTATTCTGAATTATAATATTTCTTTTAGATAAATTAGATGTACAGAAAAATCTATGTATTGAAAATATATTTTCAGTTACCACTGAGACTCGAATCCGCAGTTTTCGCTTATCGGACGAATGCGTCACCATTACATAACTGTTTAATTTTTTGATGAGTTTAGATTTTACATGCAAATCCTTAAGTGAAGCTTTTCTTATCCAATTAATGTTGAGTCTCGGTGGTAACAAGTTTTTTTTTAGTGAATTAACTAATTTGTTTTAAATATCAATGAACTAATATATGTTCCAAAATTGTAACTTTGTAATAAAAATGTGATTTCAATAAAATGTAGCGTCTTTTGTTTTAATATTATATGTACCTGTACTCGTCGATTTTGAGGTCCTTAATATAATATTTGATCCCCGAGATCTTGTATTAACTACACCATCGTCAAATATACCCTGTAATCATCATCAACCTATCCACTGTCGGGTATAGGATCCCCGAGGATCATAAATTATTTCTGTTTTTATTCAGCCCTTCTCATCTCATCGCTGCACGAGCCTTCATTCCAAAATCTTCTCTCTCCATCGTCCGTCACCTCTTCAAGAGATATGTCCAGAGTATTGCCACTTGGGCACGCAGATTTTTTTGGAAACATCTATTATCTGGGTTGGCTGAAAATATATACGTTAGGTATTTGATTTCTCAGAAATATTCCAAGCGTAGCCCTTTCCTTTTTGAGCATATTTTAATTTGTGTACAACATTGTTAATAAGGGTTCACGTCTCGGCTCTGACAACAAATTTAAGTACAGTCAGCGCGAACTGGTTTAGTAGGCATTGTTTAGTCTTCAGAGGTTATGGGATTTTGGCTTGAGGATATGTTGATAAATGCTGAATTCGCATTCAGCTGAACCGATTCAGATTATCATTATCTGGTAATGTTACCTAATATGTTAAAAATCGCACTGAAACAAACGTAGTTAATATAATTATTACATAATTACATTGAGGTTGAAATTATAACCCCTAATATAATAAACACATTTTGTCAGTTTCGTTATACGATATTTTACTTTAAAATAACTATTCAACTAAAACAGTTGCTACCCTAAATATTAGATTGTATCCCTTACGCAATATTCAATAATAAAATACGCGGAAATGTAATAATAGTTTTGAGCTATCCGATAAACTGTCTTGTACATATCTGGGACCAAATAACACTAATTTTTCCATTTTAGCAATTTGTTTATTTACTATAAATATATACCCTTCAGAATATTTCGGCAAGTGACTGTCGCAAATTATACTCTGTTAATAAAAGATTAGAAAATACCTATTTAGTAAACAATTCTTAAAATAATAATTATTTATTGGTACTGTTTATTCAGTGTACTGCTCGGATTCGTGATGGAATAATTGATCGATTCGTAGAATAAATTAAGCTTAATTAGTATTGAGATCTTTACATTCATTCCCGAGAAATATGTCTTTTAATAACGTACGCGTAATGGTTTCTGTCATAAAAATAAATTGCATAGATGTTTGTAAGTTGAGACATTAGTTTATTATAAGATGGTGTATTGTGGATCGCGTAACGAGTAGCACATGTGTATGGGATTAGGAGTCCTCTTAATAATCATAATTTATGTACTTATTTTGCTAAGTCATTGTGTAAACTACCTTCTCAAGGCAGCTGTAGCTAGGGATCGTGTCACATCGACACATGCGCATATTCACGGAGATAGGGCGTACCATGTCGCATGGCTCTTATTTGGTACAATATAATTTTTTACCTCTCACTGGTAAAAGCGGTAAAGAGAATTGTTATTTATAATTATGCAAACATTTATATAAAACTTCATCATTCTAATAAATAATATAGTCACACATATCTCAATTTTTTGTCAAATTAAGATATTTATTTCATTGGATTTGAATTTTCGCGGGGAATCCAATGATATAAATACCTTAATTTAACAAAAAATTGAGATATGCGGTGTTGCTGCTGACGGTGACGACATTGTTTGTCTCTTTTCATCTCAGGTAATGAAAATTATATATCAGGAGAACACATTCTTATTGTGAAGTTGTAATTATTCAGAACAGACGGTCTGTGATATTTTAAATATTAATTAAATATATTAATTAGAAAGATATACATATAAAATCAATTTTATCGAAAAATATTGTTGTTGCGCCACCGGGATTCGAACCTGGATCTCTTTCCTAACCGGGGAATGTGCATTATCCAACTATGCTACAGCGACAATATTTTTAGCGACAATTTTCGAACCTATATGTTACCTTTTTGATAATAATACATTTAATCGTAATCGTGTATCTAAGATTAAAGATTAGTATGTGCAATTTAAAATAAAATTCTTTCCACACGTTTATCAAAAACAGATACCCAACTTGTCAGAGCAGGGCGGGCCGGCAGCTGTGGGCTGCCAATACGTTAACAAGGGATTCACTTAATCTCAGAGCTATTCGCGGTATTCTGGGGAAGGGGCGGATTTTTTTATCACTCTTATACAATTATACGCAACACATCGTAAAATAATTAATATCAATAGCTGAAAAATATACTTAGCTATCATAGATGGCAAAAGTGAAGAGTTCCAAGATTGACGCAGAAATTTATTTCGCTCCAATTCAACCAACTAACTTGCCATCGCGCTATTTCTCCGCGGGGGTTGGCAGAGAGGATAGAGCGCCACACTCTTCTGTCCTCACTCAGAATTTTCGCCTCATCCATATTCATACATCGTCTCATACAATTTCGCCGATTTGGATTAAAACTGAAATTCACCATAGTCAATGATTGTACAACGTAATAAATATCCTCAAAACTGTGCAAAAAAAATAATTTTCAAAACGTAAAAATGTCTTATATTTCATAATACATTTTAACAATCTACAGAAATTGCAGTTAGGTACTCATTTGATCTGAAAATATTGTTTTATGGTAATTTAACAAGGGGCTTGTTAGGTAACTTCTTCCTTCTGCCTCGGCTTCATGTTCATGGGGGAGGCATCTAGCCTAATTGGTTCGTTTTAAAATATTAACAAGTCAAAAGGTTATGAAATGAAAGAATATTTTTATGTAAGAAAATTTATAATCTATATTTTAATTACTTGCATGTGTTGAAAGTGGAAAATGAGCAATTTACTTTAAAACTTATAAATAAGGCTATTCAAAAATGATTACATTTAAATGAAGATTAAATATTTGTGTTCATCATGCCAGCATTGATTTCTCTGCCAAATTGTCTATATTGACGCTTTTCTGATGTTGATTATTCAGGTCCCTCACGTAAGGGATTACCTTGTAGGATGGTCCTGGATCCTGGACGTGAAGTGTGGTCAGCTCCTTGTGGTGCCAGCATAGGGTGACGGAGTTCAGGCTTGTAAGACGATGACGAGATGATGCCCAATTATCCAGGCAAACCGGGACTCTGGACACGATATTGTGATGCTATAGCGACAGTCTGTTCTCGCTACACCGATTATATTCATCAACTTTTTGATACTTGCTCATTTACGATTAAACGCGGAGAACATCACGGTCTAAGCTTAAACTCGAGGCGCACAGTTTAACTTTCCCCGGAATTACAATCTATAGCTATAGCAAGCGCTTACTTGATACTTTTAGAGACTACATTGATTTTATTTTTGAATTGAAAATGAAATATCGCCTTAGACGGAGCCACTTCTCGGCGGAGAATATCAGAGGACTCAGGCGGAGCCACTTCCCATGGCGGAGAATATCAGGGGACTCGGCCGGAGCCACTTCCCACGGCGGAGAATATCAGGGGACTGCTCGCCTATGGCGATGCATACCTTTAGGTGCATTTTGCGGACGTGACTCTACTCATGCTTGCTGGAATACCGCCGCTGCACCCAAGCTGTGTCGGTGGTCTACCTGCATCTAACAATAGCGAGTTTTTATGACTGTCCGTCCCTTACATTGGCTAAGTGCTTTTGTAGCCTTGAACAAAATATTGTTTTGGGTTATTTTGCATTTTAACAGGCTCGCGCGAGCTCCTTCGAGCCGTCTCCAGCCCACCTCTGCAGGCGGTATTAAATGTTTGTGTGTATAATTATTAATCTATATTTGAAACCCTTAGTATCGTGAAAGATAGAATTTTGTGCATATATATATTAGGTGCAGTTAATGATTTCAAATATATATTTTTAAGAACGTTCAAATATCTAATATAAAGAAACATCTACTTATTTGAAATATTTGTATCGCATTATTAAAATTGTTCCATAACAAAGCGGCAATCGGAGGTTTACGGTTATCTTTCAGAGCGTTCCCAAAAGGCTTTATTTGAAAGGCTTCTCTTTTCAATTTCAGAAATACGTAACCATAACAACTGAAAACTGCTACATCCTAAGGATCATGTATTTTAATACTACGTCAATATCAAGAAATAATTTTGATTATACAGCAAATCTGAATTTTAAACTTTGTCGTGTTTAAAAGAAATGGAATAATTATTGTGACGCTATTTTAAAATCGTATAATATATGTTTAGTAAAAACTAGTGTTGTTTATGTATATACTTGTTATGTCTTGTTTATATACTTAATTAAAAATATACATGTGACTCTGTCCCTGACCATTCAATCCACAAATATATTAGAAAAAATATATTAACATTTTATTTATAAAAAGCGCGTACTATGCGATCCACGACTCAACCTAATATTTATTATAAATATTTAACATTTATTATAAATAATTATAACCAATGATTACCGTAATTTAAAATTAAATTTGTCAACTATTAATAATATTAATCTATTTTGACATGTGTTACAATTATTGTCTGTTGAGGTCATTCGTTATTTTAAATTTATTAATTTTGTCGGCTGTGCACAATAAAATCGCCATCAATAATAAAAAAAACGTTTTCTGGGCTATTATACCGCTTACGTCTGACCTCTTTAGACAACATTTTGGATTCTATTGCAGGATTCCATCATCGGGTTAGATATGTAGAGTTCAGTATATATATACAGGCAGTGTAACTGATGAACGTAGCAATAGAATGTGAAGATTGATGCTGGATTTGGTTCAGATAGAATTGATATGATTTGTTTCATCTAGATTATAAAACCACATATGTATATTATAGTCCCGTATATATATTTATTATAAAATCAATTAAAAAAAAAAAATTACAACATTTCAATTAATGATGTATTTTCCATTATTGTTTAGGGCATCTAGTATATAAATAGTTATTAAGTCAATTTCTGTGTTCAGCATCGTTGTTGAACGTAACGCCACGAATTTGATTGGAGAGCGATCGAAAAAGGTAATAATCTGACGGAGCGATGTCGGGACTATAGGGTGGATGTGGTAGACTTTCCTGGTAGAAAAAATGCTTTTAAATAGTACGTCATTTTCTGTCACAAAAAACAAAATGCCGGGAAAATAGCATTTCAAAAAAACTTATTAGACGATACAATACATGCAGAGGTCATTTTCGGTACCACTGAGTCCAATGCGTATAGTTTAACTTTAAAAGATCACGTTTACAAGGGATGCAGTTGAAGAGGGATGCGATGGAGTTCGATCATAATATATTCAACGAGAATCCAACAAATAAAATATCTCATTGTTTTGTACTCTCCCAATATTCATTCTCAAAACATAAAAATAATAAATGAATAAATAAATAATAATTGATCGACAAGAAAATGAACATAATATTTTCTCGAGATATTTTACTCATAATAATCTTTATCCGGCCATTCCATATGGGATTTTTAACACATAAATATATAATAATCGTCAAACATACTAAATATTCAAAATATGACTTATTTTTTTTCTTAAAAACTTTGATAATTATAAGGATGGTTATCCTTTTAGTAGCACGGAGGAGTCCCCAGAACTGTGCTATCCAAAATGCCTAATTTAAATCAAATGGCAGAAATTTTGGTAACATGAAGGGGTAATCTGGTCGCTAATGACAAGCCTCGGTAAACTTTATATTACTTTAATTAATACCGATTGTCGAATTAATGGCTTCCAAAATGGATTCGATAAATACACGTTGCGGATGATTTCTAAGTACAATACCATTACAGAAAAGGAATGAAATAATTATGGCTGTCTAACAATTACTAACATGAAAGGAGCCCGCGTCGAAAATAAAATTATATAAGTCTTTTTCACAATGTATTATGTTACATAATAAGCAGGGTTGAAATTTTTCAAATGAAACACAGTGTCAAAAGTACAATAATTTAGGCTGAGATTTTTCAAGTGTAACGCAAAGCGTCTAATGTACAATAATTTATTAGTTCGGAGGTGAAAGGGTAGCCCTAGGGGCCGGTCGTGTCACCCACGCTTGAAACTTTGCCTGGTGTGTATGGTGACTTGGCAAAAAGTATTAATTACTTTTTCATTCAGTCAGTGTGTTATTTTCCTGTTTTTGATTTTAAACTTCCGGCCTAATAACGATCAACGAAGAGTGCCACGTAAAAATGTCCGGGTAAAAATAGGAAAAACAAGCTGGATTAGATTTTCTCTATAACTTACTGGTTAGACACTGGACACTTGCCTACACAAATTTAATGTTTAATCTATTTGTATATTTTTTTCAACGTGAATAATCTTTCGACTTTTTACATATGATCACGATATTTCTCTCGAGTGCCAGCTATAACGGCTGCACTGGACAATCAGTTTCTTCGTAGTAGTGTCGTCGGAATGAGAATAGAATGCTGGGTAACAATATTATCTTTTTCTCGACACGTACATACAATATAAATACAATGTAATTACTAGATGTAACCCGGATCGCGGTTCGCAGCAGAGAGGCCCGCCGCCAGCGTCGTAACTCCATTTATCTCTTTTGCGTACTCATTCGTACCAACCTATTACGCTCTCTCGCATACGTCAACCATAGATATAACATACATAATATCTATTGACTGATAACTCATGACACCTAATATTATTATATACAATTAGTAATTTTGAGACTTTTGCTTTTCAATGCAGAATTTATAGCATATTTTTTATAGCACAAACTACTCTGATTATGTTTAAAAGTAGTTATCAAATTATAGGGGCTAATATTTTTCAATACTGATAGATATAAATAATATGAAAAGCTGGGTATTGCTAAAATATCTGAACGATTTTGAATAGATGCATTCCATTACATAATAAAAGTGGTTATATTTTAGACTGCAATATTTTTAACCATTTAACTTACTTAGTGTAATAGTAATAATTATATTATTTTTCAAAAACAGAAAAAAAAAATCTTTTTCTGTAAGATTTAAGGGCAGACGGGAACAATAATTAGGCTCCAGCATCTTCAGAACCGCCGCCTCATTTTCATTTACTGTGGGGTATTGAAATTATTAAACATAGTAGGGAACTTAATTCAATTACAGAACTGGGAGCCGGGCTTCGTTCGGTATCTTATTCAGCATGAAATGAAATTCGATAAAATTTCGAGATTTGGCGTTGGCGGCCCACCGGCCCCTTTGTATTCGAATAGCCCGATGGCCAATCTGCCGATCCGCCCCTATTATTTATTCGTAGGAAAAGCGTCTCCAGTTCAGATGAATACAACCTTGTTCAAGCTGCTGTCAAATTGTGTGATGTGAATTGTTTAGTTCCATAACCAGCCCCGACATCGTTTATTTCGTACCAATAGTTTAAATACAATAAAATCAAGGAAAATTTGGATCCCGTAACCATATACGTACAAGACAATATATAAAATTGCATTAAAATATTAATTTACGATAAAATAAATTATATAAGGTTTTGAAACTGGAAGATTGTTATATTTATTGTGATTTTATGCACACATTATTATTATTATTATTATTATTATTATTATTATTATTATTATTATTATTATTATTATTATTATTATTATTATTATTATTATTATTATTATTATTATTATTATTATTATTATTATTATTATTATTATTATTATTATTATTATTATTATTATTATTATTATTATTATTATTATTATTATTATTATTATTATTATTATTATTATTATTATTATTATTATTATTATTATTATTTGAAAAAGATCTCGTTTGTAGATTTTATGATATGTCGTTTAGAAAGTTACATGCTTATAAGGGTGCATAATAGTTAATTTAAGTATTTTGTAAATTGAGTTAAAACACTGTTTTATTCCACAAAATTGTATTAAACGTTAGAACGTTTTCCCATTATCAATAATATAATTAAACTAAAATTAAAAACACTTTCAGACAGTAATTACGGGTGTGTTTGGAAGAATGGAAAAAATAACAATAAAAACATAATAAACATTCAAATACCGCCCATTACATCCCGTCTCTTATCCATTTTAACTCCACCCCCATCTTCGTTAACTTCAAACACACCCGTAATTACTGCCGGAAAGTGTAATAAAATATACAAATTAAATGTATTAATTAGAAAGATATAAGAATGTGTTCTCCTTAATAATACAATAAAATATAGTGGAATAAAACAGTGTTTTGACTCAATTTACAATATAATCATGGAATTCCACAAAGTTTCACCAAAAACCTTTGAATAGTTAATATAAGAATTTAATTTGTTATTTGAAAAACCGTATTTTCATATCTACTTATAACATTGAGGTTAAACTAATTATATTTTTTATTACAATGGTGAATTCTTTAAGAATCCATGTGAATGTATTTGCACAGTGGCGTTGAAATTAACTGACCCATATTGGGATTCGGTTTATTTCAATTGCTTAGTCAATGTTAACATAATAATTTTACCGATATTGAACGACTAGACCAAGATTAAGACTGAGCAAGTCACTCTGCCTCTTTTTATATTATTTGTTACGAACATGATGTAGATGAACAATACGTGATATAAGAAAACATTTTATTTCACGCTTAAATAGTTTATCTTACATAGTGGCACTGAAGGCTTGCTCAAATGAGATTACAATTGAAAAGTTCGCCGTTCTAGCTGGTCAACCTGCTATGTTTTATTTCAATTTCTGGAGTTGTCAAATACTTAATTTCCTTTATATGTATATGCCTTACTGACTAGGCCCTGATTTCACCTCAACATGGGTGGCTCCACCGGACATAGGGAAAAAAGTCTTTGTTCCATCACGTACATTATTGTTAAGTAAAATCAAAATAAAACACAAAGAACTGTGACGCACGAGATTTATGGTAGTTAAACAAGGTCAGAGAACTTCGTCAACAAACCGTTTTGTCCTCATATAAGACGCAAGCGGAAAAGGGCGGGCGGCTGTATTTGCGATTCTCGGGACTGTTGTTTGAGCAGTTGTTTACCCCGCGCCGAGCACTTCTCGGGACGATCCGAATCAGCGCGCTGCTGCGACTCATCTGTTTAAATGCAATCCGGTACATGCGATCTTGAAACATGTTCATTTTCCTAGTGATACAATATTATGTCGGAGCTCCTCTCAAATGAAAGAGGTTCTATGAAGAGAGAGATACGATACTTGATATTGATCGTTTGATTGTTCTTAATTTATGACACGCAACGTGTTTTCTACCCACATCAGAGTGAGCTGACCGAGCCGAATGTTGTATTTTTTTTCTTTTTGTAACAAGAACAGGCTCTGAATCATATAAATTGGGTATCTCTAAAAAAGGCTCGACTCTTATTACAATTAACATCGACAATCACGACTGCTACAGCACATGGCGTTACACATCTACATTTCATTTCGCAAGTATGCAATGCTTATATCAAAGGTGAATTAATTGACATTCGATCTGATGCCGCGTGTACACGGATGATGTATGATTTGTCTCAGAGAATCGTCTCGAAAGCGCGTAAAGGACTGTACAGAGTTGAGTGAGAAGTGAGCTACGTGTACTTATTTACCTTCACGTCGTTTCCCCACAGGGGTAGGCAGAGAGGACAGAGCGCCACACTCCTCTGTCCTGACACGCAATTCTCGCCTCAACCGCATTCATACATCTTCTCATACGAGCTCGCAGATTGTTGAGGTGTCTAACAGAATCATCCTCCATTATCTGGTTTACCTGGTCGTGCCAAGTCTTCCGCGGACGTCCTCTATTTCTGGTGCCATCAACACTTGCGTCATATATCTTTCTTACCATACTACTACTGTTCTGAAAAATTTACGGAATTGAAATGCTGAAAAAAGTTATCACCTGTAGAAGTTTGTCATCTGAGTAGCGGCGCATAATGGAGTTTTAGTTCAATACTAATGTATCCAAGTGGTATCTGAATTTGGCAAAATAAGAATGAAAGTAGACTGTATGAGGTGCAATCAGCCGTATATGTATACATCCGCTTGTAGTATAGTCGGCAGAAATACGAAAGGGTTGCCAAGATAGTTTGGGAACGTGGAACGTACTAGTGAAAAGAGGATGGTAAAGAAAATATAATATACGAGTATTTAAGAAAGCACGATAAGACTTCGAATTCGATCAGGTAAACCAGATATTAAAGGATGATCCTGTTAACAATGTATGAAAGTGAACAAGACAAGAGTGACATTCCCTTCATTCATCTTCTCGGAGAAAGAGCATGTTAAGTAGGTCATTCTATAAACATTTTTATTCGCGTACACTTATTAGTCATTTAATGGTTAAATAATTTTTTTTTTGCATAATTTCACTTGTTTAATTAATTAAAAATAAAAAAAATATAAACGATAAGCTTTTAATTAGCGTTTTTACATTGGTCTAATACCCTATTTCCCAACGTTAATTAAGAGATTGTGTTTTTAATTTTAGTTGAGTTATAATATTGATAATGGGAAGATGTTATATTTTAACACAATGAAAAGTGTAGTGGAATAAAACAGTGTTTTGACTCAATTTACAAAATAATCATGGAATTCCACAAAGTTTCACCAAAAACCTTTGAACAGTTAAAAAATTGTGTCACAACTTCAGTGTCATCCCCCACCACAAGGGTGGTGGTGAATGTAGTCAGTTCTCTGTAGTTGGCAGCTACCGCACATACAATTTGAAGTAGATTTCTATTTATACCTCCCTCTGCTATTTTTATTTATTAAGGTCGCTTATTAGGAGAGTAGTAGGCCAACGCCTTATAACTTTAAAATAAGTTTAATGTGAGTCTCTAGTTAGGAAATACATTTTTTTATTACTATAAATGTTTCCATCAGCTGTGTGGCAATTTATTGAAAATAATATTTCGTAATAATGATTTTCAACGATAACTTGTACTTTTGCTACAGGTACTTTAATATAAAACTATGTACAATATATTTCTGCGACGTCATTTTTTAACCCTCCAAGATGCGTTATGTCTCAGACACGGGTATCATACCACCACCACATAGAATGTGTATTTTTTGTTCGAACAAGAAATACACATAAAATAAATATCTACTGGCGGAGACTCGAGCCTCCGTTTCCTGTGTGATGGCGGGGATACTAAGTATTATGTTGCCGAGAAATCAACGAGATATGAAAATATAAGTTTACAAATTTATTAATACACAGTTGGGATCAATACTCTGTACCTTTAAAATATTTATGATTTCAGAAAGATTCTGCGGGTGCCTGGAATCGGTCCTGGTACCGGAAAGGTTAAAATAAAACACACGGCAAAAATGACAATATAAAAAATATCACGAAATTTCTAACGGAGTTTTCGTGATAATTTTTACCGGAATACGTAAAAATATTCTATGTTAAAATGTGTAATTATATAATCCAGGCAAAAATATAATCCATAACATTTATACCAAAAATTTAATTCTTTTTTCGCAGTAATAAAGATATCTACGCCGCAATTTTCCCAGTTAATTATATATATCATGTAATTTGAAACCGAGATTTTTTTCTTTGTAATCCATAAAATAATTTACTTAAAAATCGTCAGACAGAAAATCTTTAGTCCAAGTATTTCCTTTTTTAAAAGCATTTTATACTTCCCCCAGGCGAAATATAATTCTTTTCTTACAATTTTCACATTTAAATAACCAATTAATTCAACACAAAGGTTACACGATACATTGACTGGATGGAAAGCCCAATGTAGCTGACGTTATTAATATTTATTT
This sequence comes from Eubasilissa splendida, assembly GCA_031772225.1. NCBI lineage: Eukaryota > Metazoa > Arthropoda > Insecta > Trichoptera > Phryganeidae > Eubasilissa > Eubasilissa splendida. The sequence continues at coordinate 17,058,033 of CM062848.1, read as the reverse complement.
TTATTAAACCCCTCTTTTAGAACAAAATAATTTTTCCCAAAAAAAACCTTTTTTTTATTATATGTAAACGAAAATGTGACCAAATGATTACGTCATACCACCGCGACTACATACTTTATTATAAACAACAACTTCAGAGTATTACAGATGGGCTAAAAGGCACTTAACTTTTTAAAAAATTGTATAACTTTTAATGTTTTTAATATATTTATTACATAATATATTTCATACTATAATTTTTAATTATACATAAAAAAACTTTTTGTATTTTTAACTAATTAATTACATAATTAATCTTTTACATGAGATTGTAAATAACGTGATTTTTTTTTTTATGTATACACGAAGCTCGCATTTGTGACGATGAAATTGGGGTTATTTAAAAGGTATTATTATTCATGTATAAATAAAAAAAAACTATAAGCTATGTTTAATATCGTGTAAAAAATAATAAAAATACAAAAATATATTTAACATTTAAATGAGTTATGGCTTATTATATAAATAATACACGAACAAAATATGTATATTATGTGAGTGGAAAACCAATATTGTTTTAGCAAAATGATATTTAAAAAAGTTTAAAATGTTCGATATCGCGACTGTAAGGCAACAATGAAGGCAATATCTTTTAACAAATTATTTAGTTAATTAATAAACAATGATTGTGATCTTTTGGAAACTTGATAACTTTCTAGACTTAAAGTAAACTTAGATAGAAGAAATAAATTATAAATAAATAAAATATATATAAATAAAAATCCTAAGCGTCAGCGCCAATCGCAATGTTAGATAATTTAGAAACGATTTTATTGAAAAGTTACGGCGGGCGATTATTTATTTTTCGTTTTGATGTTACTTTTTAAATAATTTGACGTGACGGAATTTGTGAATAACATAAACGTGTACACTAGGGTCTCTTTTTATACGTATTATTTTTATGCTGTTTTGAAGTTATGCGGTTTATATTTCAAGAAGCATTTTTTTTTAAAATAACTATTGTAGACCAATTTGACACGTTGCAAGAGTCAAAATTTCGTAGAATTTTGTCTGTATATGCAAATACAGTCTGGCGCCAGTACAATTCAGCCGAAACCAAGTGAAATTGAGCATGTCTGGACGCGTTTCTCGCCTCCATTGTTTTCAGAAATTATCAGTGAGCAGAATGCAGAGGATAATGTAATGAATGACAATGATATCATCGGTATAACTCTTGATACCGTCGAAGAAAAAGAAAACGAAAATGAATCGGAAGAAAATGAAACTCCAGTCACCCTCACTGCGAGTGTAATTCGAGAAGGTCTTCAACTTTGCAGTAAATTGGGAAACCATTTCATTGAAAAAGATGATAATTCTGAACGAGCATTCAAGATTCAACGTGAGCTTCAGAATTGCATTTCCGGACATCAGGATTGTACAAAAAATTAGCAAAGTCATCGCAAAGTTATATTGTCAAAAGGGAAAAATCAACATGCGAAGTTGAGGCTAATTTTATTTGTGAAGAATCATTATCTGATACGCTCACTATCTCTTCTAGTGATGAAAGTGATTTCGAACCAGTTCGCAAATTATGCCGAACATTGTCATATAGCGATGATAATTCTTAAGAAAAAAATATGCAAAAAAGATAAACTTTTTTTTATAAAATTTTTATACATAAATTTGGAAGGAATATGTTATTATTCTGAAATTCAATAAACTTTTTTTGTGTGTTTTTAGGTGTATTTGAATTAGTTTTATGCGATTTTAGAAAATTATGGAACGTATCCTTTATTTTTATACGTGTCTATTTTTTTTATGCGTTTTCCTGTGGAACGTATCTACCGCGTAAAAAGAGACCTGAGTGTATATATACATAAATATCTAATTATTTAGAAATATCAATAGGTTCTTTTCGTTTTGGAAGCAGATTGCATATGTTCGTGTATCATACAAAGTAAGTATAATTTAAACGATTTGTGGATAATTTATGAACATAGTACATTAAAGTTATTGATATATGGGTGAGACAGTTATTACAGGTTTATGAGGGCAGAAATACGATTAATTATGTACAAAGTATGTTCATCTAATGTATGTATACTTGTAGTGATTATATAATATTATTCAAGACTACTTTTACAACTCATATTTGAATGACTATAAATAAATGAATCTAAGTGTAATGGATGGATATAAATGAAACAATGTTATTACTCTACTTGAGTTTATTAGTACTACTCGAGTTTCGAGGTGAAGTATTAAACTGATTACAAGACAAGACTTAGGTGGTAGACATACAAGTAATTAGGTACTGACAGATGGAGGGGGAGGGGTGGTTGTAACGGGAATATTGAGAGGAGAGGAGATGAGTTAGAAAATGTAATATTGTTTAACAGATTAATACCCGAGTTCAAATTCATTTTTATTTCTAAAGTTTCAAAATTATTCATTTTATTACCTTTACGCGTGACGAGAGAAGTTTAATGGTACATGAGTGATTATTATCCATGATGTGGTTCGCGAATTCGGAAAAGTTGTTACTAGTTAGACAACGACGATGCTCTTTTTATCTTATGTTGAGATTTCTAGAGGTTCCTTCGATAATATTTACTATTGCAATCTCCGCATGAAATTTTGTAAACTTCACTTTTTTAAGTTATCTATTTTTGACTTTGAATTGAGAAGTAATGCGCCTAAGTTGTTGTTGTTGGTATAATACGTGGGTCTAATATGAGGAGGGAGAAATGTTGTTATTTTAATGAATATTAAGCCAGTATATAGTATTTTTCTCCATGAATCCATGTTATCAATGATATTACTAATATTATGTCCAGAATATAAAAAGCTATTTTTTTTATTTAGCATTTTTTCTATTAACACGCTGTTGTAACCGTTATTATTGGCAATTTGCTTTTTAGTATTTAATTCGTGGTTATAATCAGTATTATTAAGGGTGATATTTATTAAGCATTAAATTAAAACTGGCCAATTCATGTGCGGGAGGGTGGGAAAAATGTCCGGGGATCACTGTATTTGTGTATATAGGTTTACGATAAATGTTAAATTCTAGTTTATAATTATTTATTTTAAGCGAAAGCTCGAGAAAATTTAGAGTGTTATCATCGTTTTATTCCCTGGTGAATTTAATATTTCGGTTTAGTGAATTAATGTAGGAGAGAAATGAATCAAGCTGTCTGTCAGTTCCTTTAAAAATACAAAAAATATCATCAACATAGCGGTACAGTGTACCTATAATGTATGTATGCATGTATGTTAAAGTGTCTCCTATATTTATGTGTAGTCAGTTTAATGCTTCACCTGTCGATGAGAGTTACAGTTTCTCTCGAAACTCGAGTAGTGCTAATAAACTCAAGTAGAGTAATAATATTGTTTCATTTATATCCATCCATTACGATGAAAGTCTATGAAGTTAATGCCGATTCTATTAATAATAGAATCTAAGTGTGTACGTTTGAATGAACGCTGTAATAAAAATCTAGTAAAACGGATAAGTTTGGTAATGGATAATGTTTCATAGTTCAAGGGTTAGTTTCAAAATACTTAAAATTAGTTGGCGAATATTTAAAAACCGAATCGCAGTAATGGACCGGACAGTGGTAAAATATGGCGGTTTTCCTGGTCCCTACACATATAGAAATATGACGTACAGTGAGACGCAATTTGAAATATTTGAACATTTCTAACATGGCACTAAAAACAATTTATTCAAGGATATTTTTTTATGAAGCTCGAAGAAGCTATTAAAAGATATGTTTCATCGAAAGAGTTGAACAATTCCAAAAGACGGCATGTTTAATGTGAAGGTTTGAGATAGGTCAGCGCTAGTAGGTACTGGTGTCAACTATGTACGGATGCTGGGATAGACAGGTTCACATCTATGAATTGGGGCACAAATAATTAATGATGCAATTTATCTTAACATTTTAATATGAGTAAGAAAGAAGGCAGCACACCTACTTTTCTTCGATGCTCCAGAGATTGCGTTGTCCGTCAACGATAAACTATTGACAAAACAAATATCTAGCAGATTCGTTAAGTTTTCGGGGAATACACAGACACGAATGTCAGGCTCGACTACCAGGCACGCACTTTATCCAGTAAGGAATATGAGACTTGCGCTGGTACAGACTGGTGACAGACTGCGTATTTTTTTTAGTGTCAGCTAATGAGAGAACAAGTGATTGTGAAATTGTAACTATTCAGAACATAGGTCTGTGATATTTTAAATACTAATTAAATGTTTTAATTAGAAAGATATACATATAAAATCTTTCTTTCTTTCTAATTAATATATTTAATTAGTATTTAAAATTATTATTACAGGTTAACAGTTGCTTGCAGTCAATATCTTCAAATTAGCGGTGGAATTATTTGTATTTAATTTCGAGTTATTTACCAAAAACCTTTGATATCCAGCTTATTTGATTACGTACCAGGAATTATGTATTTTCGTATTTTTTCAATTCCCGGGAATCCAGACGATGGATTATATTTAATTAAAAAGAAAAAATGTTTTATTAAATATTCATATGTGTTATTAACATAGATAATACATTATTATTGTGAAGTTGGAGTTTTTTCAGAACAGTTCCGTGAAATTTTTAATACAAATTAAATGTATCAATTATAAATGTTGACACCGGGATATACAAAATATTTTTCGATAAATTTTCTAATTGATACAAATACAAATTTTTTGATGAAATACTTATTGATTAATAATGTGGTTGTAGTTTTTTAAAACAAAATTAAGTTTACATATTGGTATATTGAATACAAAAACACATATATCTAAAAAATTACTAAACACAAACAATTTAATAAAATCAAAAAAATAAATGAAAAATATTTAAAAAACAATTAATAAAGAAACATGTCTGAAGACAATCAAGTACGTATTTGGCCAAAGTCAACAGAAGCGCCCTAATAGAGTTCAAATAATTTCATCATACTCAAATATTGTTTCAAAAGATGACATGAATTAATTTTTTCAAATCACATTTTACAAGAAAACGTAATTCCCTATTTGAAAATACCGACAAAACCATTTAGATTTTTTTTGGAAGTAAAGTAGTAAAAATTTCGCTGTCAAGTTTGGAAATAGAATATACCTGTGCGTCGTTTAATTTCTGGCTCACAACTACCATCGTCATTAAATATATTAGATTTCTTATTAATATAATTTTTTTATATGCCGAATTTGCAAGGGTTTGTATTAAAATAAATGATTCGTTATACGGCATTTCGCTTTAAGGCCAACTTTCCCGAAACGTTTCTCGACCGTAAAACGAGGTATTAGTATACCTTATATATATATAATATTAATCCATTCAGCACTAAAACATCGTTAACAATAAAAATAATATAATATACAAATTTATCTCATAAATAAACACATAATGTTTTAGTTACTGTGAGAACCGCCATTTTGTAAATGTATGTGTGTGTATGTGTGTCATGAAAGTGAATAGATGAGTAGTGGAGGACGAATCTTATAAGATGACAGCTCTCTTCCATCACAGCTTCTTCTGAATAACTAGTCTATCTCTGAATGTATAATTCATATTACTGTATAAAGTATGGAAATAAACGTACAATATTGTTACCTGGAAAGACTGAATTTCACTTACAAGGAATTGGGACCCAAGTAATTAGACAGTAATTAGAGGATAGAATCCCAAGGGAATCTGGTGATAACAAAAAAATTATCACAGTTACTAAAAGAAATGAAATAAAATCAAGAAATATGTGAGAGCTAACGTATGCATTTCCGATCAAAATATTTTGTTAACTATGAGTAAGTATTGTATTTTAAATATTATAATTATTACTATCAATGCATAGTCTCTCCGGATAACGCAATCTTATATATACACGAGAAAAATTATTAAATAAAATTTGAATAATTGCTTAAGAAACTTCTTGACGACTAAAATACACATCTTTGAATTAATCGGTTTATAACTAAAAATAAAACAATTGTACACGTGATTAAAATTACATTCAAAACACAGTGGGACCAACCGTACTTTACAGACAAAGAACACGACAAATCAATATAACTAGATTCCGTAAAAATTCTAATTTCCTAACAATGCAGTTAAGTAATTTTGCTATTTGATTATTCACAATAGTTAATTAAATGATCTAAAATATATATCTTCTTTTTGCGTTAGCCACATAAAAATGACTAATTGCCCGAGAAGTATCATTATAATTAGCAAGATATAAAAATAGGCATTTACCAGGACTCAACAGGTAAAATCGATAACGCATGCGCAGAGCAACAGAAAACCATCTAATTCGTTCTTGAAAATTAAATATGTAGATTATATTGGTTCACTAATGAAAAATAGAAATAGCACTGAGTTTATGTTATTAATACATAATTATAAACTTATCCTTTTCTATTGTGTAAGACTAGGTAATTAGAATATGTATTCGTTACATTTTTAAATTTAATATCACGTTTAAACGTTCAAATTCCTTTTTTAATGCTTTCATAAAATATTGGACAGGCGATTTAAAAATATCAATTGATGGTTGAAAATAGGATTATTAAACATTGAACTTTTGCAGATTATTCGCAAAGCTCTCGCTTGCTAGCAGCATCTGTCGGAAAATCGAGTAAGATGAGAGGAAACTGTTCAACTGAACCGCGTAGTGAAATAAAAAGTAGCCAGATGGCAATGTAAGTTTTAAATTTTTGAGTTATTTTTCTCACGAAATGATTAGTAAAGCACTAATCATGTGAGTGATGCTAATAAAAAAAATGTAAGCAAAAAACATATTGAAATATCTTTGTCATTCATTGAAGTTGTGGTAACCGAGCTTTCTAAGATGCTCGGGACTTTTCGCTCTTAAAATAATAAATGATTATTATCACAATATTCGAAATGAAAATATTTAATTTACAAAGTGTAATTGAGCTAAAATAACCTACAATGTCTATTCACAAATCTAATGAAAAAAATACAAACAATTAAACATTTTCGACTGCGGTGCAGGTTCATATCTTACCGGATACCCAAACTGGAAAAATATTTGAACGTACGCTGTAATGGCTTCACGCACACCGCATCTGAGGATTTCTTAGCGGTCCTTTCAAAAGTGACGTGTTGTTCTCCCCGAGAGAAAGGAATCCGGCTGTGATTACCGGGCAGCCAGAAGGCTAATTTGTTATCGGAAGAGGACATGCATCCGCGATCTGAAGAAATGTATGACTGACCGCTTAGATAATGTGAGATTAAAATCCTGTGGAAACGTGTGACAGCCGGCCGTGAAATATCACGATGGACTCTCTTATATGTATGAGCTTTAGGAGTTGCGCTCATGAATACTGTAACAAATTAGTAGTAGGATATGGTGAAAAATAAATTTGATATAGGTATATGAATCTGAAACAATAGCAGTTGTGATTGATTTAGTACACATATTCGAAATGTTATATCTTAAGCAGATGCTAATAATTTTGATTTTGCTGCTCGACTGATTAAGAAGCGATCTGAAAGCAGGCGCTTTTAATTAGGAGGAAATTTTGCAAAATGCACAGGCACATTTTAGACACTGACGTTACTTATATTTTTCTTGACTGAAGCCTGGTCACCCTGGTGTAATGCAGTATGAATTAGAGTACGAGTTGACACGCAGGAACGTGCGTAAATGAAATTAATGATGTGTGTAATTTTTAACACGAAGCCATTAACGATTATTATTGCGGGCGTCACATGTTGAGTTCATTAAGAAACGTAATTTATCAGATGGAAGAATGTTGTTCAGTTTTTATTCACAGATCACTGGGCCAACTGGACAACTGATGATTGCAAATATACTTTTAGCCGCCTAACCATCTGGTGGCCTTCTTTTCATTCTCAATCCGAGTAAACATTTTTAGAACAAAAAGCTCAAATTCAATTTAGATAATGACTTATTCCATCTTAAGCAGTAGCATTCGTAATTTGCGATCTTTTTAAAATGTTGTGTATTTTTATGTGTAGTAGGGTCTCAACTTTTTCTAGACATTACTTGGATTTTTATCGTTTCTCTTTCTTATTTATATTATAGATAAAACCAATCATCATGATGCAGTTAACTGATACCACAGAAACCAACGTTTTGAGAACGTCTGAAATGAGAATACTTCGCTTTCCGTGAGAAAAACTCTGGGCGATTGAACACGTAATAAATACCGCTGTAAAAGAAACCTGCGACGTGTGGAGGAAGCTGTGACATGAAGCAGAAGCAGAATACGACACTGGAGAGATCACGTAGACAGGCGAAGGTCCGGTTAGCGCACATCTTGATTAAAACAATGAATGTTAAGTATACGAATACTAATTAAATGTATTAATTAGAAGGATATACATATAAAATCAATTTTATCGAAAAATATTGTTGTTGCGCCATCGGGACTCGAACCTGGATCTCTTTCCAAACCGGGGAAGGTGCATTATCTAACTATGAATTAAGTTTGAATTCCAATAAAATTGATTATATATATCTTTCTAATTAATACCTTTAATTAGTATTTAAAATATCACAAACCTATGTTTTGAATAATTACAACTTCACAATAAGAATGTGTTCTCCTAATATGTTAAGTATACGTACTAATAAAGTGTGAAATGAACTTCTAAGTTATTTATGTATTTATTATACACGCTTTATTAACTTTTTTTTTATATAATAGAAAATCACATTAAAAGCGCAATACAAAGATAAAAGTTAAGTTATATAAGTATGTTATTCATAATCAAAATTATTAATAAAAAAAAAGATAGTGATGTAAAAGAAATTGGAAGTTATCGAAAATGAATAAACAAAATAAATTGTATATTGTACAAATTTTGAAGAAGTGTCATAGTTTGCGAATTACACACAACTAGTTGACAAGTTATGTTGTAAAAACATATTTTCTAAGAACTGCAAAATATTCGCCGTGAGAATTTTTTAGAATATATCAATGTTATTTTTGTGATATGAAGATTAGGCGATATTTCTTACTGGCAATTAAGGCTATACATGCACGATGACGGATTATATCATAGCGCATTCAAATATACAGATTCTATAAAAATACGATATGAGGTAAGTTCGTTGATAAGTTTGATGTTTTGAACAGAAAATTATTATATTGTGAATCAATGTTCAGAAACATCTTATTTTCACATTTAATTTCACCCTTGTTATACATGTTAAACCATCGATACCAGTATATAATATAGAAGTGATAACATGTTTTAGATGGTGTTTTCTCGGCGAAAGAGCAAAGTTAAATACCTAACATCACCTAATGATGCCCCCATCATGCTGAGTGATTTCTGCCGGACGGTCAGATTTCACCTTTAGCCTTTCATCTCCAACGCACATAGCATGTGATGACTTCAATACTGCATCATGGTGATGACTTCAATAATACCGCTCTCGAGATGATGCACAAGTATGGCCTTGCCGCTTTACTAATCCATTTATTGCTATTACATTGGAACTTGTGCGAAATATATTAATTGGATTGGTCAGGCTTACATTCAAATCAGACTTGGGCGTGATTCTATTTTAAAATTTAATGGAACCAGTCAATCAAGAATACATACGAAAATATATATTTTTTATAAGAATAACGCATTGTTAAAGCGAAAATGGTAAATGCGGTTCGAATCCCGGTAGCAACTATATATTTTTCCGATAAATAGATTTTCTCTGTATATCTTACCAGTTGATTAATTTAATTTGTATAAATAATAAAATTCATCACAGTCACCGTACAATAGATAAAATGTAGGTTCATCAAATAGCATAGAAAAAAGGTGAAAATGCAATAATCGGGAAGCTGAATGTGTAGAAAATACACAATTGTTGATAATACATTTTATTGAAAACCAAAAAAAACTAATTTTATTTATAAATGTTTATCATTATTGTGTAATAAATAAAGAGTAATTTTTTATACATATTTCCCGCGCTGGAGATGCCTATGTGGCTTCTCCGACGTGAAGAAAGTTTGTCCGTAACACAATAAGCGTCGCATGATATCAATAAATTTCGTTGTCATTGAAACGTGATTTCGGTTTAGATTTCTGGAATATCGGACATCGTTCGACACGGATCGTTGAATGTTCCTAGCCGATCTTCTCACTCTAGTTTTCCGAATTGTCTCGCGTGAATGTTTGACTGGTCTTCTCTTCGATCGGCAATTACATTTCTTTACTCTGTAACGTTGATTAGTTCTCCGCCGTTGCGATTGCCTTCTCGATGTGGCGGCTGCAGCGGGCTCTAAAGCCGCGTCACAATTTCGATACACCGGTGTCAATACTTCTTCTGAAGTTTCAATACACCGCCGTAAATGATTAGACGAAGCCACTTCCGTACCTTGATCGATCTCCATAGAAGCCCCATTTTCTGATACATTTGGCATGTATGCAGTCGAAGCCTGCGAATGGGCGCTATCGACAGTCGTGGCAGACGGACTTTCCATTATATTTGATATTTAAAAGTAAACAAGAATTTTTTTCTAAATAAATTATGAAAAATGCATTAATAAAAACATCGCAATAATTTATTATCTATTACCTTCGCAACGATTTTCATTTGTTTTGGTATGCTTAATCAATTTCGAATATTCTTTTTATTTGAAAAATGTTATTTATTTTTAAAAATAATACGGGTATTTCTCTCCATTGTATAAACTTCCAACAGAATGGGTATCTACGTACAATAATTCATTAAATTCAACTTCGATACAGTATAACAGATAGGTACGACGACGTTCATTGTTTTCTACGCAGATTTTTCTCTAAAAGATATTTTGGAGAGTCTTGGAGATATTGCTTCTCAAAGCATGTCAGTTTCTTAGAACATAAATTTGAAAATCAATATATTATGTCGTATGTTAAATAAAACGTGTTTATTTTTTTAATGCAAGTGTATCAAATTTTTTGATTTTGGATAGCTGTTTGGAGCTGCAGGGACTGTAGCGTGAAGTAAGCTGCATTTACATTATTAACAGCAGTGCTATTTGTGTACAATATTACAATGTTTGGTTTATTTTCAAAAAAATGAATAAGAGTATACAAATGGAGATTTAATTTGTAAAAAATATTTCGCTTCTTATACCAAGCTAAAACAATAATGCGAGAGCTTCGTACCTCGTAAATTTTTTAATTCACAAAGTATGCTTAGTTGTTTTTCGCCACTGATTAGAATAATTATTATTTACGTTCAAATTGTTGTGGGTGATAGAATGTTTATGATTGATAATAATTATAGGAATGTAATTTAAGAAAAATCTTATTTTGGTCCACGGCACGGGGCGGTCATGCACCTTGGGCCATATGGTATCATACCCTCTTCATAGAAGGCAATTGTTTAATAAAACTATTTATATTGTTGATAAGGTTATATATTACGAATATATTAAATTAAGCCTTATCCTTTTAACTGTAAACTCAAATTTGAAATGGAAGACACCACATTGGGTAAGACTAGGCTTTAAGGGTCTTGACTTACCTATCAAAAGCTGTGACCTGTCATCTACAGATGGCAAAATGATTTAAAATTATGACTTTGATCCCTGCAAGTTTGCAAGGTCCAAAAGTAGTATATACAAAGTTTGGCGTGTTAATGCGCTCATGACATTTAAAAGGTTAAAAAAACAAAATAAAAATATTTGCGAAAGAGAAGTACATATTCTATGAAAAGGTGCATGAAAATATAATTAACAAAAAAAAAAACATAAATATGAAATTAAAGAGTAACAAACTTAAATGGGTACCTACTAAAATAAACATATTTAAAATACGTAATGTACACTTAGCAAACCGTATTCTATTATATGTTACAATGTTCAAAATCAACACAAAACTGAATTTGCCTACCTGACCCAGAAAATTTTATTGGTAGAGGCAGTTTAAAAACAATTTTTCATATTGTGAGTCTTCTTCTTTGCTGCCAAAATTGTCATCTCCCAAAGAATTGCTCGATGTCAGTGACATTATTTTTTTTGAAGAGCTGGTATTAATATCTGTTTTTTTGCAGATTTTCTTTTTTGCGACTGTTCCTCTATTTGATTTTTCTGGCGTGTCTGTTAGAATGCGATATCCACCAGGCTTAAATATATATATATTATCTTAAAATTGACTGCGGTAACTATGTTGAGCGCTGATGTTGCTATGTATTCCCTGAGTTTCATGAAACGAGAGGAGATCCGTCAGTAATATGAAACTTCGACTGGGCAAGTATAGAGTAAGTCATCGATACCTTTGGTACGTACCGCAGACGCCGCAAGATATTGCGTGTAACTCTGTGGTTTGAATATTGTCTGGCTTCTATTGTCTGTATCCGTCGATTATTGAGCATAATATTACATGCTGTGCACGTGAACATATGAACATAACATGAGAACATAACATAAGAATGCTGTTCTAATAACATGTCTTGTATCTTTCAAATATTGGATGGGTTGTCAAAAGATTAACCCTCACTATACCGTGATGTAAAATGCCCATACGCAGTCATAATGTCAATTTCTATTACTTACTTACCATCACGCCGTTTCCCCGCGGAGGTAGGCAGAGAGGATAGAGCGCCACACTTTTCTGTCCTGACACACAATTCTTGCCTCATCCAAATTCATACATTTTCTCATACAAGCTTGACGATTATTGGAGATCATCCTCTAGTATCTGGTTTACCTGGTCATACCAAGTCTTTCGCAGACGTCCTATACTTTTGGTGTCATCAACACTTGCGTCATATATATTTCTTACCATTTTTCCCATCATTCATCAATTCCATATGACCAAACCACCTACGTGATTTTTTTTTAATATTACTCACTATACTAACATCAGCTTTACATTCTTTCCATATTTTTTCATTCTTTACTCTGTCATAAATGGATCTGTCACATATACGCCTAAGTGATCCCATTAACACTGCATTCAGTCAACTTTCGTTCCTCTTTTGCCAGCTCCAGGCCTCACTTCCATACATCAGTGTCAGTACCAGGACTCCATTGTGAACCGCTAGTCTTGCCTCAGTTGACAAGTTCCTATTAGCTATAATTCCATTCAAAACGTCATTCATTTTATTCCCTGTAGTCACCCTCCTTTCGATATCTTTCTCTGTCTTTCCGTTTCTATCAAACATACTTCCCAAATACACAAACTCATCTACTTGTTCCAAACATTCATTACCCACAAGTATTTTGCACGTTGTTTTGCTTTCCTCTTTCTTCAATACTATCACTTTCGACTTGTTGACATTTATAATAAGGTCGCTTTCCTTGCATACATCGTACATTCTACTCACTAGCCTCTGTAATTCTTGTTCATTATTCGCCCTTAATACTGGATCATCGGCGTATAATAAACAGCATACAATCAAATCGCTGATTTTCGCTCCTACATTCATATATTCCAGTTCTTTCACACAATCATCCATATACAAGATGAACAGCCATGAAGACATTACACAACCCTGCTAGACACCCGCTGTAATGTCAAACCATGGTGTGAATAATCCATTAATCCTTACATACGCAGAACTTCCTTCATATTGGGATACGATTGCGTGCATAGCTACCGTGAGGAATGTGTAATTTTTAAGCATTTTAAATGAGAGATTTTTATTTTATTAGTTTTAATAGCTGTAAGTATTGAGTGTTTAAAGTGAGCATTTATCATATCCAATCTAACGACTCGGCTCCATGGCATGGCTACGGAACAGCTTTAGCTCTTAATCTATCCGAAACGGGGTTTATTCTCTCCGAAGATAGTTTAAATGATAATATATTTTTTAAATACATTTATTTAAATAAATCAAATGTTACAGAATTAACCAATAGTTGAATACATTTTTTTACACGAGGTTCGACATCTCTATAAAAAAATCGTGTTTTGTGACGGGAAACGATAATGCACAGTGTTTCAAAGATAACGTTTCAATTATCTCAATAAAGGTTCATCTAATTACTTTATAACACGTCTAGCCTGTAGCCCGTCCTAAGACGTTTGTTAAAGCTTTAAATAAATAAATACATATACATGCAGTTTTTAATTTATTTTAAAATATTTTAATTTATTTGAAAAATATTTCTTAAAGCACGTTTTAAATAGGTACCTAATAAATTTGGTTTGATAGAAAATGCGCAAAGTATTTTATTGCAGTGAGAAAACGAAAATTTCCGATTTCAAAAGATCAACACTGAATATTTGTCTGGCAATAGGTACGTAGATGCGTTATAAATAAAATTAGTTGTATCTTCAGAAGAGAAAGATCAAATATCCACCTACTTCATGTTTCAAAGAAGATTGACACTTCACTTCAATGTAATAAATCAGATTCCTTTCAAATTTAAATAAAAATAAAAAAAACGAGTCCTAAATTTTTCTATGTAAGAGAAACATAATACATTTTCTGGGAACATTATAAAGGTTTGGCGATAATATACTCGTAAGTAAGCATGATCGTACAATTACAATATAATATGTATGTTACAGTGGATGTGTATTACCAGTGAGAATATATTTTCACTGACGTTTCAGTGAAATCATATCCACCATTATAAACTTTCATAAATTTTTTATTATCTGCAAAAAAAAAATCTAATAAAAATAAACCCCACTAAAGTTATACATTTTTAAAACCAGTCAGTCCAAGTTGGCCCACCCTTTAGTAGCGAATCAATAAGTACATACCGAGAATTGCGCAAAATTTAACTTTGAGATTTGTCACGTCGTTGTTTTGATTTAGATTATTTCAATAATGTAGCGTCGCAAAAGTGTTAATTGAACGAAAGTGTTGGGAATTAATTATTTATTACACGTGTCAATAGGCCGTGTAATATGTGTGGATGAGTACCGAGGGCTGACGCTTGTTACGTGAACCCACGCACTTCTATATTTATGAGATTTACTTCTCAATTGTCAATTTGTAATATAACTTATATTTTTTCACAGCATTTCTTTGACATGTTTATCTATAACTATTTATTGTGACAAGTTAGACAAACGGAAAGAAGGCGAACATTTATTGTGTTTTATCGATATTACTCACATTATGGTTTAACGTAAATTGACTGTCAAGAGACTGTCGTTTGACATTTGAATTACAAATAGCATGCGTGAAGCGAGACGCGGGACAAAATAGATGGCGGTGCTCGAATATCAGAAACTTGGTCCATCTAGTATACTCGAAATTAAAAAAAAAAAAAACTGATGAAAATTATTTCCGTTCAATTAACAATATTCACTTATCGATGAAACATTCTCGAGATAGTCCAGAACCGAGAAGTGTCTAGCTGGTGATATTCGCGGTCTGTCAGATGGTATTATCTGACCGGTGGAATCATGGCACGGCGCACCATATAAACAGGAAGACGACGCCACGTTAGTCTCAATCGGTGGAATGTGCTGGTAATCACGAAGACTAAGAATTGAAGAATAACTAAACCATCCGATTTGTTCATTACACAAAAACATTATTAACGGTGACAAATAAACAAAACATTATATTTATATGCATGAATGTTAATACTCGTGGATGGATGAGTTGGAAATACTCTCCAATTCATTACAAAACTACAAAAATCTTTTATACGACACTTTTGTCGAAACCATGTTTGTATATATTGGTGCTAAATATTTATTTAAAATAATATTTTTTTAAGAACTTTTTAAAATTTGAATAATAGATGTCTCAATTGGAAAGATAACAGAATATAACTTCAAAATTTGTCGAAAATGTATTCGATTGCTATAGCGAAATGGTGAATGCGCTTACCTGGATAGGAAGAGATCCAGGTTCGAATCTCGGTAGTAACAAAATATTTTTTCGATACATAGTTTTTTCTGTATATTCCCATACGTATGTAATTATGCTCTTATGTATTATTTAATGCTTTAATGTATTTACCAATTTAATTTATTCAAATATATGTTGTAACATCGCATTTTAATCGGAAAAGGACATGTTACGGACATGAGCTTTAAGAGTTACGGTCATGCATGATTGTCCACTGTAACAAACTAGTCTTGGGATGTGGTGAAACTTATACAAACTTCGGGCTCGCCCCGGACCCATGGTGTACCTGCAGCCGGTTGGTCCGAACTCCGATCTGCTCAAGCGTGGCAGGAATCTGGAGTTGTTTAGGGCTATTGTTCGAGTGTGGGTCTCCAGATGGGAGATTCAACGGAGAACTGCAGAGTAGCTTCATCATTATTATTTTGTTTTTTTTTTCTACCTTCTGCTCAAATGTGATCTGCGATGTAGTGTTCTTGTGGGTTAAATCTGCCGGCAGTGGTGCGTGGAGGGTGAGTCTCCTATATGTTTTTTATTTTGTGCCGTCTCGTTTCCAGGAAGGGAGTGCCTCTTCACTTCCCCTCTGCTCCACGCCCTTGTTAATTGTTAATTTTATATTATTTTTATGTTATGCATTGTAAATATTATTGATTTATTTACTAATAAAGTGAGTCAACCGGGGACAATGAAGTCAAATCTTGTTTTGGCAGCTGTGCGGTATCGCCATGTTAATATGCAAGGCGCTATCGAACAGCTGCCTAGTAGCATTAAAAAATGCCAACCAGGCGGCGAATGAGTAGGACCGAGAAAGGAGCCTTGAGGTTATTGCATCGGTCCTTGGTAAGCGGTGGGTCCGCTCTCATTGTTCGTGCATACTTGTAAAAACTTCAGAAACATGATATGGGTACATGAATCTGAAACAATTGCAGTTGTGATTGATCTAGTACACATACTTGTAATGTTATATCTTACGCAGGTGCTAATAATTTAGACACTGATGTTACTTATATTTTTTCTGGACTAAAACCTGGTCACCCTGGTGTAATGCAGTATGCATTAGAGTACGAGTTGACACGCAGGAACGTGCGTAAATGAAATTAACGATGTGTGTAATTTTTAACACGAAGCCATTAAAGATTATTTTTGCGGGCGTCACATGTTGAGTTTATTAAGAAACGTAATTTATTAGATGGAAGAATGTTATTTAGTTCTTATTCACAGATTACTGAGCCAACTGGATAATTGATGATTGCAAATATACTTCTAGCCGCCTAACCATCTGGCGGCGTACTTTTCATCCTCAATCTAAATAAACATTTTTAGAACAATAATCTCAAATTCAATTGAGATAATGACTTATTCCATCTTAAGCAGTAGCATCTGTAATATGGGATCTTTTTAACATGTTGTATATTTTTGTTATAGATTTGTTACTGCTCCATACTGAGAAATATGAGTATTCCTCGCTGTGTGCGTAGGGCTTCGTATTTTTCTCAGCGTTACACATAACAATAGAGATAGTGTCCCACCACTCTAATTGGAAATTACTGTATATTATATTAACATACCTATTTGGTATAGGATATAATACATACATTTAGTTCATCTAAATTTTCTATCTGTCAAATTTTTTTTCCCCTTTGATAACAAAGGGGAAAAAATATAAATTTAATTTATATTGCATTTATGTCGTTCTTGCCGTAAAACTGCCATGCATTTTGGCAAAAATAAAATTATAATGTAATAAAGTTGAAATAAAAAAAAAAGATATTTTGAAGATTCTCGTAGTGGATTGAGTACAAAAACGTAATTTTTCAGTTGTTTCACTTCTGAAATATTGGTGGAAAACGATGGAGATGTAATAACGAGAAGAATGATGATGAATTGTGTATCCATTGCTGTAGGCAAGCGATAAATGATGACGGAGATGAGAAACTTCGCATACACGAATTTTGAAAACCAAAATTATATAAAATTGGATGTGATTGAATATTCTATTTTCGGTCGAATAATGCTTTTTATTATTTCTCTTTTTATTTATATTAAACAGACACCACAAAAACCAACGTTTTAAGAACGTCAGAAACGAGAATTGTTCGCTCAACTGAGGAAAAACCCTCAGCGATAGAACGTGCAATCAATACCGATGTAAAAGAAACCAAACCAAAAAAGCGGAGGACGTCGCGAGGTGGGAGAAAAACAGAAGAAGACACTGGAGAGATCACGTAGACAGGATGGCGGAGGTCCGGAGAGCCCGCATCTTGGCACACAACCGACTTGACTGACGGGGAGACGACTGATAGGCAAGCCACCCAAAAGATGGAGAGATAGCTGGCAGTCGATCTCAGCCGAGTGATCTTTTTAGAAAATACAGATCTCCAGATCTAATAAAGGATGTTTTTTTTCAGAGGTTTGTTTTTCGAATTGGCAACACTTTTTCCATCGACAGACAATTTGACAGCTGATTTGCGCTCAGTTTGGTTTTTCATTTCACCATGAATAGACTTACGCCAGAACGTTTGCAAATTGTGCAAATTAATTTCGAAAATCGTGGTTTAATTCGCGAAACTTACCGTGCGTTACGTCTATTTTACGGTTGACATGATCGTCCATCCGAGCAAATAATTCGAATAACCATGGATCTTTTTCGCACCACGCATACTCTAATTGATAATACGCATCTGTAAAGAAGTCGTATAGTGCGCACCGAGGAAACTGTCGCTGCAGTGGAGCGCAGTATTGAGGAGGACCCGAATGAGTGGATTCGCCATTGTGCACAGCAATTTTTCGACATTTTCGTTCCCCAATTGAATGGCACTAATGTGGAAGAGCTGTGGTTTCAACAAGACGGCGCAACATGCCACACAGCGCGCGCCACAATAAATGTATTGAAGGAAACATTCGATGAGCGCATAATTTTGCGTGATGGACCTGTGAATCGTCCTCCAAGACCGTGTGATTTAACACCTTTCGATTATTTTTGCCTACACATACGGCCCCAGTTGCTCCAAAAAGTGGTCGAATATTGGACTTCCAGATTGCGCTTTATTCGAGCCAGCCGCGGTGCCCATGTGCGCGAAATCATATTCAAACACTAATGGCATAAAATTATCTTTCCAATAAAACCAAAACCATGACCGTTACCACGATTTATAAGTATTTTATTTCATTTTAAAGTTTTATACCTCTAAAAAAACATCTTTACAACATCAAGAAGAAGTCAAACTTATTCTGGTCAAAATAGATATTGAATAATGCTTTACATTGAAGTTTGACTGTATTTATAGAATCGATTAAAATAAAGAATGTTAAGTACACATACTGAAATAGTACTAACATGGATACAAGCATATTATAGTGAATGTGTGTATAGTAATATTATAAAAACATATTTTCTAAGAACTATAAAAATAATGATTATTAACCGTAAAGATTTCAAGAATTCATCAATGTTATCTTTGTGCTATGAAAATTAGGGCCATATAATCATATCTTTTGTAAACAAGTACACGTGTGATACAATCGTACTTGCGCTGTGTTCCTTTAGATAAAGAAATTACAAATAAAAACCAAGATTATGATTTACGGCGCAAATAATGAAAACAGTTAGCAGACCGACCGCAGACCACTAATGTATTGTGCGTCGGTGCGGGAATATTTTAACAATAAATCATCTTTGACATTCCAAAATTTCGCTCGCGCATTCTGTGGGTCGCTTTAGGATGATTGCGAATTAGGGACGTACCGAGTATTCGGTTTGCTTCGGTATTCAGCCAATTTGGCACGAGTTAGCGTAAACTCGGCGTCGGCCAGGATAGTAGAAACATTTGCTAGTCGGGCGGTAACAGAAAAAAATCTTATTTACTTTAACGATTGCGCGATGCTAAGATCTGTGCGAATCAGTAAATAGTGCGATCACATCTCGATTTTAAAAATATCCCAGTTAATTGGTAACATTGTTGTATCTTTTACGATTGATATATTATGTAATAACTATATTTTGTTTTTGTTCCTGTCGATCTAATAATTAAATTACTGTAATTTTTTCTTACTCCAGAAAGAAAACATCATTCTATTTTATAGTCGAAATCTTGAATGATAATGATTATTTAAAATAATTTTTTTATTTTTATTAGTGATGGTAAAATCGCTATTTAAACGGTTATTTTAACCGTTATTGTGATTGTGTTCGATTGTAAGGATGACTGGTAATTGATTAACGTAATTTTTATACTAAAAAATATACCTCTAACAGTTGAATCTTAGTTACCAATCATCGTTAAATCTCAGTTACCAATCAGTGTCTCAATCACAGTCGCGTACCATCGCTACTTTTTATGTACGAATGAATTATTTTTATTTTTAAGTTATAGTAATATGAATTTAAATGACTATTTTGTAAATGTATTTTTTTTAATTTAGCCTATTTTGAAACTTAATTAAAAATATTTTAATTATTTATTTTATTTAGACACATATAAGCATTATACAGTTACACAAAAATACAGTTTTTTACACAGATTTTAAAATGTATTGCCCAACTAGGCAAGCCTAGGTCAAATTGGCAAATATTAAAATAACATTCTGCTTTTATGTAACGTAGGTACATACATGTAGTGAAACTCAAAATACGCCTTTCAAATTATTGAAAACGAACAAGTGTAATATGGATTCGATCAATTCATTAAATATTACCGATACTGACATAAAAGGTTTGTATTTCCTCCAATAATATTGTCTATGGCTTCTTAATATAACATATTTTTACTATCTGAGAGATACGAAAATTGGTTTAAAAGGTTTGTTTATTATTAACTTAAATTATTGTGAAACAAAGTCGTTCAATAAATAAGTATTTATATTATTAAGGAGAACACATTCTTACTGTGAAGTTGTAATTATTTAGAACATAGGTCTGTGATATTTTGTGTATTAATTAGAAAGATAAACATATAACATCAATTTTATCGAAAAATATTGTTGTTGCTACCGGGATTCGAACCTCGATCTTTTTCAATCCGCGGAACGTGCATTAACCGATTATGCTACAGCACACAGTGCATTGACAACAAATTTTCGAACCTATATGTTACACTTTTCAAATTGTTCCATTATTTGAAAGCCATCTACTTTATTTTTACGGAATCTCAAACACCTTTGAGTAATCCGATATGAGACGCCAGAATTAACAATAAATTTTTGTTTTGGACACATTGATACAACTTATATATAATTACGGAGAACACATTCTTATTGTGAAGTTGTAATTATTCAGAACATAGGTCTGTGATCTTTTAAATACTAATTAAATGTATTAATTAGAAAGATATACAAATAAAATCAATTTTATCGAAAAAATTATATGTATATCTTTTTAATTTATATATTTAATTTGTATTTAAATTATTAACATGTTCACAATTTTAGGTTTTTATCATTCGGAGATAGCTGTATATGATTAAAGACCAAAAACTTACACATAAATGAATCGTGTAATCGAAATTAATTAATTAATAGCAAAAGCAATCTGGTAGTTCTGTAAAACCTATTTTTCAATATTAAAAATATAATTTATCATCAACAGTAAGAGAATGGTCTATCTACCACAGTATAATTTAATTTAACCAAATGACACAAACAAATTCCCAATCAGAGTCATAAAATGATTTAAATAATAATGTTACGTACTATTCCCAAAACGCGACCTGGCGGCAGATTGTTGAATATGAGATGTTGAATTTTTTTATCATTAAATGACCCTTAAAATGGATTATATTAGATAAATGTCAAGAAACATGATTAATAATATTTCTATAATAAACAATATATAAACGGTACTTTGAAAATTTTCCTTTTTGGCAAAGACGGTTCTATCATAGCGAATTCAAATATACAGATTCTATAAAAATACTATACGAGTAAGTTCGTTGATAAGTTAAATTTTTTGAACAGAAAATTATTATATTGTGAAAATAATTTAATCTTATTTTCACTAATTTATAAGTGGAAAAAAGTTTTAGACATTGATTAGGTGTTTTCCTGGCGAAAGAGCAAAGTTCATTAATCCTAACGTCACCTAATGATGGCCCCATCATGCTGAGTGATTTCTGCCGGACGGTCAGATTTCACCTCTAGCCTTTCATCTCCAACGCACACCAGGATGTGATGACTTCAATAATACATCAATAATACATAATGCATCATGGTAATGACTTCAATAATACCGCTCTCGTGGCGATGCACAAGTACGGCCTTGCCGCTTTACTAATCCATTTATTGCTATTACAATGGGACTTGTGAAAAATATATTAATTGGATTGGTGAGGCTTACATTCAATTCAGACTTGGGCGTGGACGGACAGTGTTGGAAATCGGATCAGCAATTCTATTTATAAATTTAATAGAACCAATCAATCAAAAATATATATATGTAAAAATAATTATAACTGGAAAAAAGTGAAATTGTAATAATCGGGAATCTGAAAGTGTAGAAAATACGCAATTGTTGTCAATATCTTTTATTGAAAACCAAAAAATGGTAAATATTCATTATTGTGCATGTACATGAAAATATTAATGAAATATGTATTTTTTTAATTTTTAATATTTTTTTTTATATGTATATCTTTCTAATTAATATATTTAATTCATATTTAAAATATCACGGACCTATGTTCTGAATAATTACAACTTCACAATAAGAATGTGTTCTCCCAATAATAAAGTTGTATCAATGTGTCAAAAATTTAATAAAAATGAATTGATAATTCTGGCGTCTGCTATCAGTTTACTCAAAGGTATTTGAGATTCTGTAAAAATAAGGTAGATGGCTCTTTCAAATAATGGAACGATTAAATGTATTAATATCAAAAAGGTAACATATAGGTTCGAAAATTGTCGCTAAAAATATTGTCGCTGTAGCATAGTTGGATAATGCACCTTCCCCGGTTAGGAAAGAGATCCAGGTTCGAATCCCGGTGGCACAACAACAATATTTTTCGATAAAATTGATTTTATGTGTTTATCTTTCTAATTCATATTTTAATAACCTCTTGGTACATTACTGGACAGCAGAGAATTGAATTTTCAATTCACTTTCGTACCTTCATTGCTAGCTCAACATTGGATGAATCTGAATCCATTATTTTATGTTCAAACATTTCTCAATTACGAAACATTTCACTATATTGAAGTTCAGTTCAGTCTTCATCAGTTAAGTCCTTATCATGAGATCGGAACAATTCTTGAATACTTCCATTATCTATTTCCGTTAATCCCAGGTCAAATCCAAGTTGTCCGATTTCTTCTATTATATTGAATTTTGGCAATCAAATGAGGATCGCTATAACCAGAAAATTCTTGTATTAAAGTGATATCAGACCTTAACAATATTAGTTTATAAAATGAAACGAATGCCTAAAGGTGTTGGTGGATTAAATATATTAAAAATAATAATAAAAGACGGAAATGAGCAATCGGAGAAGAATTCGGTGTTATCGAGGTACATGTCGTTTGATTGGCTGTACTTACTGTACTATTAATACTGAGAAAGTAAGACGGCATCTTTGACTCATTAGCGACGATGAAAGATATTTTTTTTGTATCTTACAGAAGAGTTGAATGCGGTTTATTTTATTCAAATCGGACAGCAAAGAGCGAAGTTGTTGGCATTTGGCCGCTAACTTGCAGTCACTCCGGCGGACGAACATGCGAGCATTAAACACTATGTAGCATTGCACTGTGGACGCAGTATCTTCAGTGAAGCTCTTTTGGTGAGAGATGTGATGTGATTGTGACTTTTTCGATTGATTTGTTGGATTTTGATCGTTTACTTGGTGTGGATTTTTTTCTTATTTTCTCTCGGAGATTTGACTCGAGAGCAACGTAAAGAAGGTTTTAAACGTGAAGAAACCTATGAATTATCGTCGTATGTGTTTCGTTTGCGGATTAGAATGACGCATTTAGATCATACGTATCTTTATTGACACAGAGATCAAAGTCTCATTGAGAGATCGTGGAAAGATTGTTACTTTTGTCACCAAATAAAAATCATTGTCGATGGCTGAGTGCACAAATCATACGCTATTTTATTAATCTTTTTTTATCGTATATTTTTACAACATTCATTTTATAATTTGTGCTGTTATTGGAGGACAGAAATTGGTGGGGGGGGGAGGTTAGATACATTGGATATATGTATATTAAATTGAATTATTTATCATGTTCTTTGCCATTAAGGCTTGGAGCTTTAAATTAATTAAATTAAAATGATGTTAATGGAATTTGACGCGGTATTCTGGCACCAGGAACATGAAGTGTGAATCATTTTTTTTCCCAGAATTCGCTGATGATGCAAACGCATATTCCGGGAGATAAAATGTTTCTGAAATAGACTAAAGATTCACGATAGTCTTCAGCATTTCAATTGGCATTACACATGCTGGGTGATGGTTGGCGATGAAACATGGCAACCAGTGACGTCTTCCAATCAAGTTATCAACCATTACCATATCAACCACTGTATATAGTGTGCGAACATATTATATTATGTTTTTTAATATAAAATATACACGCTATGGGGGTTGGTAAATAATAGAATAAATAAATAATATTAATTAATTTAATAACATAATGTGGACATGCAATATATTATTGGTTGAACTTGATTTTCATGATTGAACTTGGGTATGTCGATATCCGAAGCGATGCTATTTAATAATGTAATTTATCTGGCAGACAACTTGAAATATTATAATTCTGTACAGTTCTGTTATCGCTTTAAACAAACATTATACATATGTATCGAGTGCCGAAACTAACAAACAAAATATAAATTTTAAATATAAACAGGCTTCTCCGACGTGAAGGGCTCGTAATACAATAAGCGTCGGATAATTCCAACATATTTCATTGTCACCGAAACCGCCTAGAAATTGTGGAATATCGGACATCGTTTGATCGCGATTGAACTTCTCGCGCAGCATTCGAAGTACCACAGGTGCACATTGTTCCAACAGGCGCGCGGCGAGGTCGGGAGATAATGTTCTCAGCTGATCTTCTCGCTTTAGTTTTACGAATTGTTTTGTATCTTCTTGTTGAACGGTTGTTTCGTCTTCTCGTTGATCGGCGATTAGATTTATTTACTCTGTGATATTGATTAGTTCTCCGCCGTCGTGATTGCCTACGCGAAGTGGAGGCTGCTACGGGCTGTGAGGCTGCGTTACAATTTCTATAAACTGATGTCAATACTTCACTATGCCGTTGTAAAACATCGGACGGAGCTGCTGCCGTACCTTGGCCGCTTTCCATTGCAGCCCCGTTTTCTGATTCATTCGACGTGTATGCGGTTGAAGCCTGCAAATGGGTGCTATCGACAGTCGCAGCAGACGGACTTTCCATCGTATTTGACATTTAAAAGCGAACAAGAATTTTTTTTGTAAATAAATTAAGAAAAACACATTGATTAAAATATCGTAATAATTTATTATTTATTACCTTCGCAACGTTTTTCCTTTGTTTTGGAATGTTAAATCAATTTCGGATATTCTTTTTATTTGAAATGTTATTTGTCTTTAAAAATAAAACGAGTATCTTTCTACATTGTATAGACTTTCAACAAATATGTAATAATTCTTAAAATTCAATTCAGATAGGTGCGTTATACATTTTTTTTCTAGTATCGACACATATGTATGGAAGTGAGGCCTGGAGCTGGCAGAAGAGGAACGGAAGTAGACTGAATCCAGTGGAAATATGATCGCTTAGGCATATATGCGGCAGATCCATTTATGACAGAGTAAAGAATGAAGAAAAAATGTAAAGCTGATCTTAGTGTAGCAAGTAAGATTAAGAAAGGATGGTTTGATCATATGGAACGGATGAATGAGGAGAGAATGGTAAGAAATATATATGACGTAAGTGTTGATGGCACCAGAAATAGAGGATGTCTGCGAAAGACTTGGCACGACCAGGTAATGTAGGATGGACCTGCTAGAATCCTCAATAATCAGCTAATCTTGTATGAGAGGATGTATGGATGTGGATGAGGCGAGAATTGTGTGTCAGGACAGAAGAGTGTGGCGCTCTATCCTCTCTACCTACCCCCGCTGGGAAATAGCGTGATGATAAGTTAGTTAGTTAGAGATCTCTCTTCTCACAGAGTGGCCAGTGCATAAGTCAGTTTTTTCGAACATAAATCTTTAACTATTTTGGGTTGTTTCGTACGACATATTGCAGTATCGTTGTTGATACTGCAATATATCGTATGTCAAAAAACGTATTTTTTTTTTGGATGCAATAATGTCCAAATTTTAGATCTCCACATCATATTGCTACGTTGTATATTTAAGATCGTTTGATATAGAACAATGCCTAATATTTTTATGTACTAAGAAAAGGAACATTTCAAATTTCGAAAAATCATGCCTGACCAATACGTAGATCCGTTAATAATAACATTAATTTTTCTATTTGAAAAACGTATTTTCAGATGAAAAAGGTCAAATATCCACCAGGTTTTACAAAACTGACACTTCACTCCAAAAATCAGATTTCTTTCAAACATCCTTATAAGGAAGTAAACGTCATTATAATATGAAAATTGAGTCCTGAATTTTATTATGTGATAGAAACATAAAAAATGTTCTGGGAACATTATTAAGTTTTGGCGGTAATATAATATAATTAAGTAAGATTTAAACCTTTTTTTCACTGGAGGCATCAACTCAAAAATAATTACAATATAAAAAGTGATAATTATAATTATTTTTCAGAAGATTTTGAGCGTTGTAGTATTAGCGGGGTAAGTATTATATAAGAAGTATAAAAATACGTACATAAAAGTGAATAAAAAAATATCTTTTTAAATTTGTAATATTTCATTGATATTAATAATACAAAATAAATATATACAAAGTGGTTAATAAAAACGTTCACTCATTATAACGGTATATGATAAAACTATATAAAACCGTTTAGCTATACCTATATGGTCAGGGATAGTGAATCTAATCCCGAGCTAAAATTGCAATCCCGCGATTTCAGAATTAATATTACATTTGTAATAAAGGCCAAAATGAATAAACATAACTAACGTTATAAATAACAATTTTTATAATATGTTCGAAGTAAAATCAAAGTTCGATTTCATCGAGCTTGATACCCCGAAAGCTAATCCAAAATATTAAACCGTAAAGTTTCTGGATCATACATACTAATTCATTACACTAACTGGGCCGGGATCTTTAGATTAAATTCTTTTTCCAGGGGTGTATTTTAATTCAGAGCCGTTGAATATCATCATCCATCCTAATAGATTATTTGTTTATACATAATACGTAGCTAATAAAATAAAATTTAATTACTAACTTAATGTATTAGTTATAAATATAAACATATATAATTAATTTTGTCGAAAAATATTGTTTTTGCGCTACCGGGATTTGAATCTGGATCTCTATTTACAATCCGGGGAAGTACACTACTAATTGTGTTGTAGCGCCAGTATTTTTCATGACATATTTTCGAACCTATATGTTACACTTTTTCAAATTAATATATCTGTCGTTCCATTATTTGAAAGCCATCTACATTGTTTTTACGGAATTTCAAATACTTTTGAGTAAACCGACTGCAGACGCCAAAATTATCAAGTCATTTTTATTAAATTTTGGACACATGATGCAACTTATATTATTAAGGGAACACATTCTTATTGTGATGTTGTAATTATTCACACAGACCTATGTTCTGAATAATTACAACTTCACAATAAGAATGTGTTCTCCTTAATAAAATAAAATTTGTATACAAGATACAATGATTGTAGCATATTTTGTATTTGCAGCCGGTTGCAGCAGAAAGCTAATGTTATTTAATGTTTTAAAGGCCAAGTTTCATCATTAATTTTGTATTTGATCTATTCAGTGGGACAAATATTTTTTTTTTTTGCTGGAGGCTATTGGCTAATTTTGGTGGAAGCCTCGAACCTTAAGAAAAAAATGTGAGTAGGCCCGCTACGCCAACATTTGTACGAGGGAAACTTATGCACCAACATTTAATACGAAAAAATATTAATACGTGTGGAAACTTATATGCAAAGCATATTTTTTAATAGTAAATTTTCGGATTGTTCTTTATTGTTTTATTTAACCCATAGTTTTTTGAAAACAGTAAGGTAGTATAATGAACAATAGAGTTTTAACAAGATTTTTTTTTTGTATTGTCGGTATTTTTATGTCGTATAAAATATAGCATCGCGCAAATGCCTGGTCTACACATTTTTAGTGGAATAAACGTTTTATCGTATATAAGTTTTCGTCGTGTAAATGTTGAATACATAATTCTTAGAATAGCCAGCAATAGACTTGATTAGAAATAGTTAGAGGTGGCACATATCCTGTTCTGAACTCAAAGATGTTGAAAGTGATTCGATACCGAGAATTGTGCAGGATTTGTCTTTGAGATACGTCACGTCGTTGTCCTGATTTTGATTGTCTCGATAATGTAACGTCGCAAAAGTGTAACTTAAATGAAAGTCGTAATTAATTATTTATTAAACTTGTTAATAGTCAATAGATAGAGTAATACATATGGATGAGTTCCGAGGACTGTCGCTTGGCACGTGATACACTTCGTTCAACATGGAACCCACGCACTCAATTGTCAATTTGTAACATAACTTTTATTTTCACTGTATTTCTTATTTCTGGGATTCTGTATTCTCGACTTTTTTCAATTTCCGGGACTCGAGAGTCAACATTTTCAAGTCCCGGGAATTTCCGGAAATCGAGACCATAAATTTAATTTAATTAGAAAGACTTTTTAAAATAAATATTTAAACGTACTTTGTAAAAAAACATACATACGTTAATATTAATTTAATAAAAACTGTTAGATGAAATATTTATTAATTCATAATATGGTAGTAGTTTTTGAAAATGAAATTAAGTTTACGTACATATTGAATACAAAAACACATTTATCTATACAAATTAAAAAACATAAACAATGTAAAAATAAAAACAGAACAATTAATTATGAAACACGTCGGAAGATAAAAGTCAACTGAAGTTCCCTAAAAAAAGTTTTTCAAATAATTTCATCACATGAAAATTTTGTTTTAAAAAATGACTTTAATTTATCGTAAAGATAAAAGATTTCATTTTACAATGAAACGTAATTCCCTGTTTGAACAAATCGGCAAAATCATTTATTGCAGAATGACCATAAAACTATGGAGTCATTATTTTTTTAAAATATATATTATACTTACACATGCAGCGCTCGTCGCTCTATTTCAATGGTTAATAGGATTAATTCATCGTGTTTAAAATGAATAATATCAAGTAAAATTAAAAGTCTTGAGTCCCGGGACTCGAGACAGCAAAAAACATGGAATTCCCGGGTTGTATCGACACTGAATTCCCAATACATACTCATATGTTGATAATGATAGTCTACATAGAAAATAGCTAAAGTAAAATTGTAATATTATTCGAACAATACAATCGAATATTAATATGAGACGTTCATATTGACATTTATTCGTCTTCCCTTCCCACGCCGGCGCCTCCACTGGCGGGCGCGAGCGGATCACGGGAACTCCTACTAGAAATACATTTAAGTAATGTTGGTGCAAATATGCAAATGCGGCGAATAAATAAAAACTGAATGAAAAAAATGTGTGCCAAGGTGGTGAGGAATCGCACATAGACCTACAATAGTAATGGATTAAAAAAAAAAAAGTAAATATATCAAAATGTTCATTGATCATCGTCAGAATCCACACCAGGCCCCGCTTTTTTTCCCGTTTTTCTCCAAGTGTTTGTCTATTCAACGTTAGAGGTATTATTCAGTTTGCACACTCCTTGAGTAATGTTTACTTTTGTTCTTTGGCGAATCATTTCATTCCTTAGATGACCGCTCGGGGAAACACTGAACATTGCTCTTTCCATACTACTTTTAACTTATGTATTAAGCCCGCAGTCAGTGTTCAAGTTTCAGCACCGTACGTCATCGTTGAGAAAACACACTGACCTTAGTTTT
Source organism: Eubasilissa splendida (assembly GCA_031772225.1). Taxonomy (NCBI): domain Eukaryota; kingdom Metazoa; phylum Arthropoda; class Insecta; order Trichoptera; family Phryganeidae; genus Eubasilissa; species Eubasilissa splendida. The sequence continues at coordinate 17,028,186 of CM062848.1, read as the reverse complement.
GGGGCGTTGTATGATATTTGATTTAAGCTTTCGGTTAAAAGTTGTATTAATCTTTCAACTTATTTGTTTAAATAATGTCGCCTAAACTGTATGCTCCACATTCTCTATACGATTGTCCTTTATATCAATATCGGTCTACGTATTGTATGGTTATTTATCATTATTTTTGTTATGTCCATGTTTATTTTCGGGTATGATTTAACGAGGAATTATTTTAAGAGATTTGTGCATTAAAATAAATACGTTGTTCCATAAAACGAATTCTTTGTACATTACAATCATAAAAAAAATGAACTTTAAATAAATACCTAATTTAACCTAAGCTAACCTAACCTTGCTAACTTTTATTATTTTGTTGCAATAATAATTCGTTCTAAGAAACAAAGTATTTGTTTTAATATACGTATTAATAGTTCCCTTTATTTTCAGACCAATTTGTAGGGAAGCTTCTCGTGATTCGAATAATATTACCGAAGTTTATAATTTATTATGCTTCAATTTAAACCCATTAAGAAAATTTCCATAATATTAATAACTTCGTTAATGGAATCAAATGCTTTTTTGAGCAGAAGATTTCATTTGATTATATTGTTACTTAACTTATATTATAAATTATCGTAAGTTTTCATGGAAAAATTTAATATAAAATATAATTTTCTTGCCTAGTTAGGAAGACACCTCCAGAATAACCGATGAATGATGTAAATAATTGTCGAAACGCAACTAAACCGAAAAAGTAGTATTAAAAATTACCGAGTAAACGAAAGATTTTCTCACTGGCCAAATCATAAACTAGAACAAAATATAAAACACAAACATTTATTAAATCTTTAAAATGATCACAAAACTTTTTTTTTACAAGTTATATTAAGATTAAACGGGATGCAGATCTACAAGGAAACCTCATTCATATTAAGTGTATTTAGATCAAAGAAATTAGTTGAATCATTTTTTTTTAAATTTAATTAACTAGTATTTTTCTTTATACGACTTTGAGAACCTTCTGGTAAAAAGATTTATGCGTAAGTTTTCAATTTCGTGCAGAAAAACACGTTTTAATGAATATTACAGAGAGGACGATGGAACTTCACCGTTTAATACATTCACCACCATTATCATTTGACGTTATGGGCTATTCGGGTCCAAGGTCTAATGCATAAACGTTCTCCAGGCATCCCTGTTTCGAACTACCTAGCCATTTAACATATTTAAAAAAAATAAAAGCATTATTTTTAATTTACCATTTTTTTGACATATTATATATAGTCCAATTAATATATAATATATTGTATGATTTTTGAAATAAGTACTATAGTTTTCATAAAAAAGGCCTAAAAATGTTTTTTATATTCCCTGTATAATTTTAAATACGGTAAAAATATATATTACAATTCTGTTGTATACAAATTTAAGCTTACTTACTTCACATCTAGAACTATATTAGTAGTGTAGATTTAATTATAAAATACACAATCGCAAGAAAGAACTTTGGTCATCGCTATAAAAATGAGAATCTTGATCTTTGACACTAGTTAACCGCTCAGCATTTTAAATAAATACGGGCATATTAATTGGGCCATAGATTGCGATGATGCAGAAACAAATTTAACAAAACATTAATGAATCAGAGGTGAGGAGCCCGAAAGGAAACCGCAAAGATAACAAATTCGCGATGACAAAGATAATTGCGTCATTCTTTAATTATTATATTTCATACGGATTTGTCGCGACATAAAATGGAATATAGCTTATGTCGCAAAATATATAATTAAATAATATTAACTGGGAAAAATTATTACCACTTAAGTGTGCAAAAAATAATATAGAGTTTTGGAGTATTTAAGAGGTGTTTGGATTTATGGATCGATGTTTGTGTGGGTGATTTGGCAGGCTGTGTGAATGACGAAACTGCTTAATATGTGAGTAGTCCATGTCCCAATATTCACCCATCACTCGCGTGTCCGATTAATCGCGGGATGTATTGTGTGTGTGTGGCCAGAACAGGTTAGAAAACGAAAAACTACTTTCGTTGACGCTTAGTTTATTGACAGGCGCAGTTTACACATTTAGAGAAATGGTTAAGTTGTACAATAAAACTTCAACACGCGAAGGCTTATAGAAGTGGTTCTTGGAACTGTGGTCGGGAAAGCGGTGACGAGAACGAGACCTATCTTTGTCAGGACTGACGTACAACTGTGTTGTTAGTATCGAAACCAGTTGACGTAATAATAACTCTCAGTAGTTTATACAAAGTTAAATACAGATACAATTTTTAATTATGTCTGGTTAGGTTAGGTTAGGTTAACACTACAAACATCAACAATATAAGAATGGCTTTATTAAATTATTTGAAATCAGCTGTATGTTTTATTTTGGGAACACTATGAGCCTAGGTACCATTTATAGGCGGTGCATTGCACTACAAAACGTAGATGCATATTTCACTTTCAAAATGCTACGGCGTAACTAAATATCATGCTATATATAATATTTAACAACGCCTACATACTTTTTTTTCATTTGATAAAATATTTGAATTGAATAATTCAATAGTTAAAATACCGCGCATCCCAGCCCACGAACAGCATCACATGGCACACATTGTATTTTTGAATTATTTGATAAAGCGATGATAGGTAAATATTTGTGACAGTTTAAAGACATGATTTTTTAAAAAATATTATATATTATAGTATATACCTATGTGCCTCACAGACTACCAAATATTCCTTTTGTAAATTTGGTGTCACCCACGTGATCATTTTGGTACCACTTACGCAATCAAATAGCTCCGAGACTTTTAAAAAATATATGACTCGATTGGAGCGAAAAATCAAACGCTGACAATATAATATGTATTAGGCGTCCGTTTCAAAAATAATTTATATTTCCGAGTTTTTTTCGAATACATGTTTATTTACATGCTTTGAAGCTTCAGCTACTATTTAAAATCAAGTTTTATATCAAAAGCACAATAATTTCTAACTAAAAAGTATTTATATCCATCTTATTAATGTGTGTTTTTATTGGGTTTTTGTATTTCAAATCACCGATAAAAATAACAATAAAAAATACACATTAATAAGATGGATATAAATATTATTAAGTAAGAAATTATTGTGCTTTTGATATAAAACTTGATTTTAAACAGTTGCTGAAGCCTCAAATCATTTAAGTTAATAAAATATATTATTTAAAATTTACACGAAGTCTTTTAAAAACGTCAAAAATTGATCACATGTACTGAAAATTTAATGGTTTATAACTATTAATTTTTAATATTTTTATAATTTGGTTCAATGCACATTTGTCTAAGCAATCTTGGTTTCAAGAATTTTCAGGCAATTTTGTGACACGCGAAAAATAAATTTAATGGTCGCGGTCTTTTTTATAATTATTGTAGTTTCTTAATTATGGCAAATAATATACAGTTTATTAGTTTTACATAAGTATAAAGGTTTTATCTAAGTGATAGTTAAAAAAAAGTGTAATATATTGTAGTTTCTGATATAAATGAATAATAAAAAATTACATTTTCATAAAAAACGCGAAAATATTAATTATTTTTAAAAGCACGCCTTTAGTGTAAAAAATATGCCACTGTTGCATAAATGTGTCATAAACTATCGGATTTATGTTTCCACAAATAATGTGTGTAGAATGCCCCCCGTCCCGCAACTGATGTTCCAAACTCCTCTCCTATATGTAAGCTTGTTTCACGTCTATTTATTTACTGGTCTGTGATGTGGCTGAATAAAATATAATCTGTTGGATTTGAAATCATTTCGACATTCTCTTAATTGCTTTCAATGTCTCTCGACTGTTAAACGATTCGGAGCCAAACGACACCTTGAATTCTGCCGTTTCATAAGAACGAGAATAGAGATGTGTCATGTTTATTGTGATTGTTGAATTATTGGTCTGAGGTCGGGACACGGTGCCGGGACAGCCCGCCATTGTGGCCGACGGGCGCCGCATTTTATCTTTTACTTTCAGAATGTTGCAACATTTTAAATTCGTACGCGAAATATTATTGGCTTTAATGCTCCATAAAAAAATAATAATTTTTTAACGAGTATTTTTAACACACGGCGGGCGGAGAAATCAGCTGCGCATTAAGTTCTGGATTCTATCTGAAAAGCGCGGAAACTTGTGGAATGAGCGATCTTTAATGTTATTGGATATTGCCAGAAAAGAAACTGAAAAAGATTTATGGAAATGCTTACATTAATCGAACATCATTTCGTATTTTATTTTTATTTTACGTTTTTTCATAGGCAAACGAGATTATTTAAATTATTTTACATTAATTAGTTTTGTTATTAAATCATTTAAAATTTCTGGTTATTAAATTTCGTAACTTGTATATTAATTATTTTATATATTGTTCAGATTTTGCTGTTAGATACGACGGATGATTCGGTCTCCTCCAGTACAAACATCGATTTAAGGAGACAGTGAACACTTTTACATTATGTACTTATATTATTGTGCATAATATATAATTGTTGGTCTAGTGGTTAAGGCGCTGGCCTAGTTATCTAGTGGTCGGGGGGGGTAATCCTATTTTGATAGAACAAGCGTTAGGTTAGTTTGAAAATTGTAAGAATATTGATGTGACACGTATTACGTGTTCATATTTCTATTTAAAAAAAATATTCATATATAGGCAGACAAAATCAACCAATTAGGTACAACAAATTGAAAGTATTTATCGTATATAAATTTAACACAAGAAATATTATTATAATAAGTGAAAGCCCGTCAATAATGACAGGAAAAAAACATATTTTCAAATTTAAACACAATAATTGGTAAATAAATACCTACCTACTGGTATCAAGTTAAAATATTATTGAACACATGGGAAGTAGGTACATAACTGGATTGGATACGCAAAGCTCAGATGTCTTATGCATGTTTAAAAAAATGGATCGTCCAGAGAGCAATATTTTTTCACATCTACTCAAGTGACAAAGAGTCAGACTTAAAAGGCTCACGCTATTGAAAGTGTGACTGACATATACACGGCTAGAATCATTTGAATGTTGATATACTTAATACTTACGTATACAAATAAAATAAACTTCACAACTGACCATCAAATATACTAAATATACAGAACATTAAAATAATCCCAATGTTAACACGAGATTTGCGCAGAGAAAATATAAAAAAAAAATTAAAATACCTTAACTACATATACTGACATATTAAAAAAATAAAATGAATAGATGATTATAATAAAGTATTAAGACAAATTTAGAGAAATTACAGAAAAACTATATTCTGAAAAATTATTATTTCACAAATAAAATGTGATAGGTATCATTAAAAATGAATGAAAGTATTAAGGTTTATTATCATACATACTGCATTAGTTTTTATTAAATCTGTATCATGCTGTCATATAATTTATTAAAAATGTTCTCTGGGTTTCATGGCCGTTCAGAAACTGTTGTGTATTCTGCCGTCAACTCCGACTTCTCCGGTGGACGTCTCGGATCTTATTTCATTCATTGAACTTGCAATAGGATCCGAAAGTCCGGCTAGAGAGGTCAGAGACACATGCCAACATATCTCAGAAGATTCATAATTTATGATTATATTCTTTCTGAGCATAATTTATAAAGTGTTCTTCACTGGCAGTGTCCCAGTGGGAAAAATAGACATACACGTTGATCAAAAATAACTTTGTGATATTAATATAAACAAAATGTATTATACTTTTAATGTAATGTATAAAAATGTATGTCTAATATGAATCTTACTAAATTTAAAATTATATTCCGTACTGTCGTGCGTAATTAGGATTCACAATTCTGTGAATCTCATCGATACCCGAAACAGCATCTCAAATGTTTCCTTAAATTTGACATTTATTTCACGACTAAAAATGGTCGCCGAGTTACGCAGAAATAATGTTGTTTACCATGTGCAATGTTTAATCGGAACGCCATTTCGACCTAATATTTGGATCGTCAGCTTCGTTCGTTTACACAAATGTGTACAACATTTTAACATTTGCAGTAAGAGAATAAGTACAAATGAGGATAGCGTTTGAGATAGAAAATCGAAGGAACCAATTGATAGGATACATTTTTAAATACAATACATACATTAGAAATGAAAATACCTGAGAGAAGGATTTAGAAAAGAACGCTTTGACAAAAATACACCCACTAAATAGTGACCAAGGCGAATGCAGACACCCACAGACGACTTCTGGATGATGTCCAGGACAAAGACGCAAAGACAAAAGAAGAAGACTAATGTTTGTTTTTAATACATATTTAAGGTTACTTTCGTTATCAATCATTATAGTATATTTTTAGCGCGTATGCATTGAGTGATTTTGCGGTTACGTTAAAAATAAATACATTTTTCATTATTATATATAAAATAATACGTTTCAATGTTGCCCTGATGATTTCTTGTTTATAGTAGAGAAACGTGGTGAATAAATGGCATCAACACATGGATGACATCAGTTCCAGACCTCGAGTCGATCATGCGAAGAAAGAGACACAAAAATAACAATTTTTGGTGGTTTTGTGTCTCCTTCGCACAACTCCGATCTTCATCTTCTGACATTCTCTCTTCTCCGCAGGAGACATGGAGACATGGAGTCATGCACGTCTACAGTGTGAATCTTTAATGTTTTGCATTATTCATGACGCACACATTAATTCAATAAATTACACATACTTTTAATCAACAAGCCTTTTACACATCCTAAGTCGCGATGATCAGATAATATCAATATTGCAGTAGGCAAGTTACCTGGCGAAATTGGAATCAAAGCACAAGAGACGGAACAACAAAAATAATGTTCAACACCGGATATCCACTTTAAACGATGAAATTATTTTTATAAAGGTTAATAAATTCAGAAATGTGAAGTCTGAACAATATTAACGATCTATAAGATTCAGGTACTCATTGTTAAGACACACAAAAATTGGTAGATTATAATGTTAATTTTATTAAAATCATCTGTACCGAATGTGTATAGATATGTACTAATAATCATAATATAATATACAAAAAAATAAAATCGTATAAATGTATCGTTAAGCATGTATTGGAATTTACAAACACGAATGTTAATTATAATATCTATTTAATTTTGTTTATAAATTTATATTTCACATCGACATCATCTGTATAATTTGTGTACATTTTCATAATGTTAAGTAATCAGTGCCGCACGGATAACAATTTTATTTAAGGAGATATTTTGTATTTCAGTGCAACGAACTCTTTATTGATACTATGATTAGGTATTGATCAAACGCGGCCTGTGAAGTATTAATGTAAACAGTATTACGAAAGATCTCAAATACACTACGAAATATTTGCGGTGTGTCGGTCAGCAAAAAATTACAATGTGAGCAGATGCTCTTCAAATTGAATGGCTAATTTGCATAAACTGCGCGAGAAGACAAAAAAAAGAAATACCGCGCTCTCTAATTCAATAACGGTTAGATAAATTCAAATCAAGATAAAGCTATTCAGAAGACATTTTATTTTACACTAGTAAAAAAATCCTGGCCAATAAATATGAACATAAATACTAATTAAATGTATTAATTATAAAGATATACGTATAAAATCAATTTTATCGAAAAACATTGTTGTTGCGCTACCGGGATTCGAACCTGGATCTCTTTTCCAATCCGGGGTAGGTGCATTACCAACTATGCTACAGCGACAGTATTTTTTTGACGACAAATTTTCGAACCCATATGTTACTCTTTTTCAAATTAATAAATTAATACATTGGGTTAGAAAATTTGTCGTCCAAAGTACTGTCGCTGTAGCATAGTTGGTAATGGACCTATCCCGGATAGGAAAAGAGATCCAGGTCGAATCCGGGTAGCGAATAACAATATTTTTATTTTTTATTTATTATCTTTGTTTTATTAACCACTTAATTGAGTTTAAATACATCTACTGGTTTCGAAAAATACCATTTTCTTCTTCAGGATGTCATAACAAACTAATTCATATATTATTGTTTTTTTACCAGAATCTATTTTTAAAAACGAGTCCCATTCTAAAAATTTTTCCTAAAAATTATTCGAGTAAATTTGTATTAAGTAATGATTTGAGTTAGGCACTAAAAAATGTTTAGTTTTTTTTTTAAATAGATTTTTTAAAAATAGATTCTGGTAAAAAAAACAATAATATATGTTTTAGTTAGTTATGACATCCTGAAGAAGAAAATTGTATTTTTCGAAACCGGTAGATATATTTAAACTCAATTAAGTGGTTAATAAAGCAAAGATAATAAATAAAAATATGAATTTTAACCACAAAGTTAATATTGCTAATTTTAAAAGTATAACAATATTTTTCGATAAAATTGATTTTATATGTATATATTTATAATTAATACATTTATATAGTATTTAAAACATCACAGACTTATGTTCTGAATAATTACAACTTTACAATAAGAATGTGTTCTCTTTAATAAAATATGAACATATATACCCTCTCCATCAATGTATCAAACAAAACCGTGAGTCGTTATTCTATATTATCTGTATTAATAATATAATATGGGGCTTACACGAGTAAGAGATGAATGTCAGGCACGCTCTCGAGAGTAAGTCACACCTCCTTGAAAAATTGAAACATTTTATCTCTTTCCCTACTATTGTAAATCGAGGGTTTTTTGAAGATTATTGGCTAGTGAAGAGATAAACTGCGACTTTTGACTCACTGTTGTGAGTGTGATTGGTATTCGATGATATTAGTGATTCAAATCTGCGACTGTGATCACCGTTTTACGATAATATTATATTATAATAAACAAAATAAATTAACACAAAAAGAGCATTTAAATTGTATACAATTACACTATTCCATCTTTATATCATTAAACCACGGCTACCTAGTATAAATAAGTAAATATAAATCATATCAAAATATACCTATCCACGAATAAATTAATAAATTTAATAAGTTAATTATAAATTAACAATGTTTTGAAACAAGAAGTACAAATTATAAATATGAATTAAATATATTAATTAGAAAGATATTCATATAAAATCAATTCTATTGAAAAATATCGTTGTTACGCCACCGGGATTCGAACCTGGATCTCTTTCCTAATCGGGGAAGGTGCATTATCCAACTATGCTACAGCGATAATATTTTTAGCGACAATTTTCGAACCTATATGTTACTTTTTTGATATTAATACATTTAATCGTTCCATTATTTGAAAGAGCCATCTACCTTATTTTTACAGAATCTCAAATACCTTTGAGTAAACTGATAGCAGACGCCAGAATAATCAAATCATTTTTATTAAATTTTGGACACATCGATACAACTTTATTATTAGGAGAACACATTCTTATTGTGAAGTTGTAATTATTCAGAACATAGGTCGTGATATTTTAAATATGAATTAAATATATTAATAAGAAAGATATACATATATTTAATTCATATTTAAAATATCACAGACCGTCTGTTCTGAATAATTACAACTTCACAATAAGAATGTGTTCTCCTAACAAATTATAATATTTTTCCGTACTCCATCACTGTTAGTGATTGTGGCCTAAACATAACAGTTATTGATTCATCAAAAATTTACCTACTTCACTTTAACATTAATTTAATGATAGACTTTAAAGGAAGAAGAATATAGGAAAAAGGTGTAAGTAAAAGTAATAATTAAGTGAAACGACGAGGAAGCAAGAAGTACACCGTACAATACCTACTTATTAATTCATCGTAATTTAGTATAGTCTATTAATGTACAGGTATTAATCGCAGATTGGTAGACAACGGTGGACGAACAGTATAACAGAGGTTACGAGCATTTATTGCCGCCACCCCAACCCGACATTCCGAATAAATTACATTTTTAAGATTGAGTATGTACGAAACCCAATTTCTTAATATTTATTGCGCACGATGGAGAATGCGAGGAAACCGAAGCAGGACCGAAATAGAAGTGTGTATTGCAGAAAATAAAATTTCAAGGTATTTTGAGCTGATTTATGAATGAATCAAGGTTCATTAGCCCAGTGGAAAATAGCGGAACAGCTGTAAACTTGTTGATGATTTTATGAACGCCGAGGAGTAAACGCTGTCGTTATTCTCCGTTCACAGGTGATGATATACTGATGCCGAACAAATACTACAACTCCTTAGCTTGCTTGTAACGATTCGTTTAAATATTTAAATGTTAAATATTTAGTGGTACCAGCACGGTGCCTGCATTAGGGGGACATAAAAATGTATGCATCGAAAACAAACACAATACGATTAATTTGAACAAAGATGTTTAAAATTGTAAACCAAGTTACAGTGCAGCTACTTTGCTTAAAATAACTTAAATATTGTAAAACTCTAAAGCCAGATGACACGTGATGAATCATCATCTTTTTAGAAATGTCTGTAATGTGACTCTTTAGAGTGCGTCTCCATAAATACACTTTTTTGTCACGGCGACGAAAAGGTCGATTAATCAACTAGATTATTCAAACTTCTCTCCATTCATTAGATGTAGATTCACTTACTTTATTTTAATAATCTATCAGGTCTTCAAAATTTTCTACATTTATTTCAGTCAGATATTTGTGTTTTGAGATAATCAATATTAACTTTTTATTTATTTTTTATTGTTGACATAATCATTTACATTGTAAATAAAAGTTGAAATATGTTATTATTTTTTTTATAAATAACCTGAATTAATAAATGACTAAGTTATGATTAAGTATCTCTGTATATTTGAAAGAAAAAATGAAATGGCTTAAAACTCATTGCTATTGACAATATTTGACGGAACATAGAAAACACGAAAATAACAACATGATTAAAAGTTAAAATACGATGATTTTCTCTTCAAAGATTTATTTTACCACTGTGTAACAATATAATTATTTCGTAATAGAATATGTATCAATATACATATCCAGAAAAAAATTCCGCGCCATTTTTTTCATTATACGGAAGTAAACAAAGCACTCTGGCTATTTAACACAGACGGTAGTATAGCAAAGTAGCCAGGACAATGCTATATGTATCAAAGGTGGATACCTCCTGCATCCCGCACAGTCAACTAATAAGTGTTGTATATTATTTGTTTGGGACATATATTTATTTGTGTAAATACATATTTATTTTGACCGAAAATAATGCACTGTGCATTTCCTCCCATTCCCTTCCCCACCAGCACGCCGACGATCAGTAGATTGGCGACCCTGAACGAGTGCGTTAAACATTTACCTAAACGATTACTAAATTAAGACTTCGCGTCTATACAGTGTCAGAACTCGTCGTCGTCTAAAGGAATCTAATACGAAATAGTGATTAAAACATACAGTCCACATATTGGAGGTGCCAGCAGAATCTGGATTGTGGTGAGTACCAAACTCCTTCCGTATCCTGAATTCTTCCGGCATCTATGTTTATACGCAACATTATTGTATGTTCACTTCTGATGTATAAAAAAATTATGTCAAATAAAATAAAATTCATCAGAAATACATAATTAAAAAGTGAAAAATCAACGATAATTTTTTAAATAAATTTAACATCACAATTTCCGATTCAATAAATTATCAAAAATGCTTATTATAAAATAAGCACTTCTCAGTAGTATTTGGCGCCACGTGACCCTGAGAGACTGATTTTATTTGATAAATATTTTGATAAATCAATTGGTTCTATAATCAATATTTCTAGGTCACATCTAAAGTAAAGGATTTAAGAAATTGTTTAGTTTGCCCATGTTTACGGTGTCATCAAAGATTATTGGATTTATTTTAGAGGGTTTCAATCCGCGATATTTCAATACTCTTATACATAACGTTACATAAATATCAGCTTATACGTCCAACCGTAAATGGAGTCCACAGTTTTTTAGTACCGGATTATGTACTCGCTTTACGCAGTACTATGTTACTTCTTGAAACGTTGACTATCATGACTTTCAGGTTCTTTAGTCATGGTGTTCTCCTTCTTCCAGGGCCCCGACTTCCAGCAATCTTTCCCTGCATTATGAAGTGCAAGATCTCATACTTCTCTGAATATCTTATTACATGACCGGGATATTGAAGTTTTCGAATTTTTTATTGTTTTAATTACTTCTTTTTGTTTATTCATCTTCATCTTAATTCATCATTCTGTGTTACTACCTCATCATAACATTCTACGCAGCATTTTTTTTTGATCTGCAAGTTTTACTGAAGACCTGCTAAATTGGTGTCATCTGTTTGGAACTCATAAAACAAATTTCACGGAGAAGAGGACTTAAAAAATAAACGTTCTACCCATCAGATGCGAGTGGCGTAGCGACAAATTACCGGGCCCTCTGGTAAACATTTACACAGGGCTACCCATCGCCCTCTACCATCCCAAAAACACACAAATATAAATTTTATCATTGCTAGAAAATTAATTTCATGTTTACATTTATTTACATATTCAACTTTTTTATTAGTATTAGGCATATTAATATAAGTTACATAGAGCTGTTTCTACAACTACTGTCTTAAAATAGATTTGTATGTTCGGAAATTAAAATTTTTATTACTACTCAACGGTATCACGAAATCATTTCATATTTAAATTTAAGATATACCTATTTATTTAATCGTAATTAAGATTTTAAACCTATGCCGTTGCGATTTTTGAATTTGTTGGGCGGCTACCCAGGCGGGCCCACAAATCTATTCAAACTCACATCGTTACTTCTACAAAATGTATGCTCCTCATAGTATTAGTGTCAGGTACGGAATATTGGTTTCTAAAAATAAAACCGCTTTTACAGGGGCGTACACTATATGCAAGCAAAAAAGCTGCGCATTACTAAAGATTCAGGGAAATAAAAATAAATTAAATAATCCTTATCTTATGAAAAGACCCTATAAAATTCTAAACGTTTTTACGCGGATTCGTGGCAATGCTGGCTGGCAATTTGCTAGTACGTGCGTCTAATTTGTATGTTCAATCCGCATAAGAATCATACTGAACTAAATATTTTCTTACTGAACCTATGATAATGTTTTGTTGACATCTTAACATTAGCCGATTTCTGCATTTTTCAAACAATTTGTGCTCAATTTTGTTGTCTTCAAAAGGGATTAATCCTTAATGAAAACTGCGTACAATGACATCTTCCGCATATTAGATTTGCTTAAGATCCTAGACGATCCTCAATTTTTTTTTCTGTCAAGCTAGCGAATTTGCATTTTTGAGATAATATTAAGTTAGATTGATGCAGATATTAAATGATATGTTGAAATAAATAAAGTTTCGGCTATGGTAATTTGTAAAGCTAGTTATTTAAATATTTGTTTTAGAGCACTGTTAACAAAACATTTTAAATCCGTTGTCCGAAGAAGAAATCGTTGATAATATTTTTAGGAAAATCGAAAGCATAGTACGGTACGGAGTAATAAATAAACATACCTTTTTTAAGGTAATAAATTCACTACTATATTCTGTTTTTAAATTGATAGAATTGTTCTCAAAATTAGAATAATTTTTCAAATATTTCTTTGATATCTGGTATATCTAGTTAACATCATCGGTAACAGCATAACTCAAGTTTGTGTCTACTGCACGCCACTGCTTTTTACTAACATCACATTATTCAGTGAATCGTGATACCAAACATTTCAAAGGATTCTTTATTAGGAATCATGTGTCGGCTAAAGGGCACTAGGTTAAAATTAGGCTTCTTTTTGACGCTTGAATAGATTTAATACAGTAGACTGTATTAAAATTGTCAGAATCAGCCTTGTCCCCGATTTGAGACTTTCTCAAGCAATCTAAATATAATGTATAAACAATGTACGAGCCGTGCGTAAGTCCTGACTTCAGCGCCTGGAGGACACAGAACGAATGAAATGATACATTTAAAAGTTAACATCGTTATCCAAATACGACTAAATTCGTGTGCATTTTTAGGAGCTCAAAACAAAAAATACGTAGAAAGGTGGCACGTACATACATACGTACAATGCATATCTATCGGACACTTTGCGGACAATCTTTTCCTCTAAAAATTACTCGACAAAATGGCAGTTGGCAAAAGTGAGCCGAGTCTAACGAGGTTCCAACGCGATGATAGCTTGCTTGTCTGTTAACAATTTTGCCGTACTGAAAGCAATTTTTGTTTGGTCTTTTAAAGTATGCATACGTTATGTTACTTTTAAAGACCAATAAATGAATGTAATGAGGTAATCATTGGAAGCTATTTCCGCGTTTCTTTTTTTTCAGGAATTGAAAGAATGAATATTAACCTACTTCTTGGGCCTAGGAACTGTTTCTCGCTAGAAAAATAATGTTAACAGCTTCAAAGCTTAAAGTTTTCAAGCTTAATAAAATAGAATTTTAACGTCTTCATAAGTAAGAAGTTGAGACTAATGTGTGAAGCCACCGGAGTAACGCGGATGTGCTTCGCCTTTGACGATTTTGGCACAGTTCACGATTAATGGCTTGTGGATCTTGGATACTTTGGCTTTCTACAGGAATGCCATTTGCTTGACATGATTGACGGGTGTTCGTTAAAACTAATGCAAAGTAATCCATTCCTATCAGTGATATAATAGTTCGTTTATGTGTCTGCACGAGCGATATCGCCTTCATCTCAGTCAGACAGCTATGATATTTTTAATGAAAAATTTGTAATCTTCTGAAGACGATTATTATTATTATTTTGATCGAAAACCCATAATGTAATTATAAATAGATACAATAGAAAAATAGGTAGATCACATGAAAAAACCAGGACCGTACGTCACGCTAGTTAATCGAAAAGTCGATTAAAGCGGAAGAACGTAAAAATGACGCATGTATGAAACAGTAGTTTAAAACATATATGAAACTAAAACATTTTTATAAATAATAAGACAAAATACTTTGTTTAAACCACTATTTATTGATTATTCAACATGTTTCGATACCTATGGTATCTTCTTCAGGAAGCAATATATACTGAAATTAAAAATACAAGTGTAGATAAAAACAAAACTATAAAGTGGTGAATAAGTAAGAACTAATATGTAAAAAAATTTAAAAGGTGACTATTTGCAAAGAAAATTTGGTTATTTATAATATCTAGCTTACTATTAACACTTTTTCTTATTTCTAAAATTTCAAATTTATCTAACTGTAAAACCCTAGTATTATACACAGGTATCGAAACATGTTGAATAATCAATAAATGTGATTTTAACAAAGTAATTTTGCTATTATTGAAGAAGTAAAACATTTTATTGTACATAACCAAAAACAAAAAAGGTAAGATAACCGATATATTTATTTGATAAAATTACATTTGAAGGTGCTTAGTAGGTAATTCATTTTTGTTGCGGAAATTTTTATAAAAATATCCTTCATCGTCAGTTATTTAATATCATATAAAATGAAATCGTTTCCAAAAATTCCTTTTCAAATTTTTTTACATTTATTCCAAATAATAACACAAAACGCAGCTAGCAGTCGTGCGTCGCTTTTATGTGAAGCGTGAGACGGATAATCTAGCGAGACGGTTAAGCGAATGTCGGTCAAGAGGGCTTCTACTGTATTAAGACTTTAAATCGAGGATATGTGTGAACATTGGTAAATACAGCCACCACTCACAAGAATAACTAACAAGTTTACAGTTGTGATATAGGCAATTTATTATTTTAAAATTATTTGTATCTATAGCATTATCGTACTTGTAAACATAATATTATCGTATTCATTTTATGATAAGGCATACACATTAAATTGAGCTTTCGGGTATCTAAAATAATGATAATACGGATATGAAAGTGAGGTTACTACAAACATTTAACGACAACTGAATGCTGTGAGCATACGTAAACAGAGTTAAACTAACGTGAAATTTAATAAATCTAATCTTATTTCCAAAAACTTTTTGATATTATTTGGATGCTTAATTTTAAATTTTTTACAGAACATTGCACGAAGAATAAAGAATGGTCTAGATTGTTCTCTTTACTGTTTTATCAATCCCAAAGATATTGGTCATGAGATTTTGCTGAGAATTTTTGTTATATTCACTGTTTCCGAGGTAAGTTTGTAGAACTCCATAATTATATATGTGAACATAAAACACATAGTTTTTTTTTATTATACTCGTTTAATTTACTTGAGACACGTTTCGCCTTGTAAGGGCATTACTAATCTAACAATTTAACCCAACAACTTTTATCTATAACTATAATGGAAGACAGCAATAAAATCTCTTGCAAATAAAATTGTATAGTTGTCTTCCATTATAGTTACATATACAAGTTGTTGAGTTAAATTGTCGGATTGATAATGTTCTTACAAGGCGAAACGCGTCTCAAGTAAATTTAACGAGTAGAATAGAAAAGTGAGAATTTTTATTATACCGTAATCTATCAATTCTGCTATTTGTGCCGGTCGTTTTGTTTTGATACCATATGTTTCCAATTTTAGACCTCCATTACATTATAAATAATCGAAAGTATATTGTACGGTATATCTTTTATTATTTAAGTTATTATAATACAATATTATTTTGTAAGTCGTTTGTGCATGAAGGTGAGTCGTCCCATTGTTAAAATCTGTCTCAGAAACATGCGTTACATTTTTTGTTCGTAAACTGCATCGTTCATGTTGATTTATTTTCTATCGGATCTTCGGTCTCTGGAAAACAATGGGCTGTCGAATATCAAAGGACTCGAAGAATAAAAGGACAATAGTTAGATACATGTGTCGTGGATCAATAACAATAAAGAGAAGAGCAAAATTAAAGCGAAAAACGTAAAGCCGAGACGATAAAAAAACGTATCTGATTTATTTTTAACACTTTGTCGTAAAATAGCAGTCATAAACCTTAACTAACTCCTCCCACGAATAACATGTTATATACATATTTCAAAATTTATTTTACGACACTTTTACACCTTAGTTCTCGCCAATGTATCTCTTTACATTAATGTTTAATGCCTATGTTGTACTCTGGCGAAGTAATAATAGCGGAAAGCAACTATCTATTAGGCTCTGCGGGCAACTATAATATTGGCGTGTGCGGAATTGACGAATTGAATTGACAATGGGCACTAAAACTTTAATCAAGCAACACGAGTTGTCGTTAAATTTTTGTATTAAACTCACTTTTACTTTGGAAATTTTATCATTATTTCATTACTCGAAAGTTAACGTGATAATTCCTATCACATTATATACGGTACATCATAAAATTATTACAATAATATTGTGTCCATATTATTACAAAACAAATATGAAAGAAAATGTCCGTCATGTCACTTCTCTAAACCTGTTAGTTATTGGCTGAGTGACGATGACGGCTGTCGTCGACATTGTCCGCGTAAGTGCGAATGGCGATTCAAAATGTTAGATTACAATCGTAAGTTTTAATTAGTGTTTATTATCATATCGAAAATATCAATCTGACAGTGAAAAATCAATGGCATGATTTCAGGTTGACGGCAATGAGGACCTAACGTATAACTTTTCTGATAATTTGGTAAATAGTAGATATATTAAAGAATTTAATAAAATCATTGTATTATTGATATCAAAAGTGATACGTGGAGTGTATTTAACTTTGTCTATATTTTGAGTGGCGCAACAATTTGACGTTAGTCTATATGAAATAAAGTTGAGTTGACGAAATATACAATTCGACGCAATACAGCTAACTGGGCCCTGCGGCCAGGCCTTTCGTAGAATATTTGTTTCACTGCAGAAATACCTTATTACATTGCTTTAATAATGCACCACGTGGTGTACTTTGTATTTATTTCCAGTAAGAAAAAACAAAATATTAGTAATGCGTACACCTAGAGCCATCTTAAAGTGATATGATCATCGCCAGAATGTTATTAAAAGCATCAACATGAAGGATATAGTGAACTTAAAGAAATGAAATAATATGAACAGGTAAAAAAAAATACTTAATATCTCAAATGAATACGATATTTTGTGTAAAATCATTTTGACCTGTAATGCAAAAAATATCTATAAATTATTCACAGCAGTTTTAACAGATAATAAACATGAGTGACATCTGTTGCATAATGCGCAAATAATGTGAATGTACATTAATATTAATTATTCGCTAATCTGTACTATCGTCTAGCGGATTTTTAAGACTACTCTGGTATTTTTAAAGGACACAAGATCCAATAGCGACGATGTGCAATCATATTATTAGATGTGAAAAAATATGTCGTAGTTAATAATATAAATCGTATATTGCAAACAATAAAACTGTTTTCAGAATGATAATGTGTTGCAACCATTATAAATGAAATCGATGACACCGCGATGAAGAGAAGCATATTTTATTTTACCCCATTTAGAATCATTCATCACCACTTTAAATTAACATCACATTTTATTTCTTTTTCCTTATCCGAAGTACCGAGCACTTTATATTTCAAGCCGTGTTTGCATTCAGCTGGTTTGTTTTGATTTGCAGATTTGGCAAGCGACAAAGTATATTTACGGATCATTAGCTTTACCGGTCAACCGCATCAATGCACATAATTCGCATACCGCGCTGCAAATGTGTATGAATGCACATGTGTAGATACTGCATGTAAAGGCAATCTACATATATTAATATAAATTATTAAACGATGTAACATACCATATACAAAATTATTAAATATAATTACTGGCTATTATAGAAGTATGTCGTTGGCATTGAGTTGCTCATGCATTCTGACTATGTAAAGGTCTTTGTTTAACAGTTAGTATTGGAAAGGGCCTGTCCAGGGATAGTTATACTCTGGTTTAGAGACTAGCCTAGGCGAGTTCACAGACTGCAATTGGCATTGAGTTTTTAGTGAAAGATTCTCTTCATTCCGTTGGATGGAGAATTGATTTATAATGTGGAAAAATGTATGATTTTGGAGTAGAGTTCGTATAATTTCACTACCCACGTAGTATTAAGGCGTATTGTTTGAAGTAAGTGCTAAAACAACACTGGGTACTGTTTGTGTTTACATTTAACATATGAATTAGGTCATGCTAAATAAATTTCTGCGTAAACACGTTGCACACTAAATGATTACGATGGCAAATCACCTTATTTACATACACGTACAAAAATAAGTGTACAAAAACATTTGTAACGAATCTGAATATATTTTAATTGTGTTTTCACTCTTATCCGTCTCCTGACTAGCTTTCTCGGCCTAATATCATATATTGATTTTTTTTCATTTTAATTCCCTGTTCGAACCTTTACGACTTGTTCAACGTTAATAGCGAAACAACTACAATTTTCAGATATAAGACATTCTAAAGTAATAATTATTCAATGTTATCCTTGTGTCGCCGATTTGATTTAAATTGTATGTCGTTTTACAGGCAAAACAGTCCTGTTAATTAATGTAGTCGCATAGGCGAATATATCTCCTTGATGCAATCGTTTGAGTTAAACTGGTTGCTGTTTATTCTATCTGCTTTGTTAAATTAAAGATAATATTATTGATCGGATCGGCGTTAATTTTATACAGTATCATCATAATGGATGGATATAAATGAAACAATGTTATTACTCTACTTGAGTTTATTAGCACTACTCGAGTTTTGAGAGAAACAGTAACTCTCATCGACTTTCGTAAGTAATACACGTTTAATACTTCACCTGTCGATGAGTGTTACCGTTTCTCTCGAAACTCTAGTAGTGTTAATAAACTCAAGTAGAGTTATAGCATTGTTTCATTTATATCCATCCAAATTCATGATTACTTAAATTGAGAAATTAGCGCCTGTTGTCCCATTCTGAATATCGCGTAAACCGAATAACAGTTATGGCTCGTGTCCAAGGAGTGAGACACGATGAGATCAGTATCACAGATTTAGGTGAAATAAATCTCCGTGCCGTGTTGAGATTTTGATTTTGAGAAAAGTTCTAAGATGACTGCTTGAGATTGGTAGAATGGGACAAAACTCAAATTCGCATACACGACGTTAGATTTGACAGTGAGACTTACATGTGCGTACAAACGTCACCGAGAACAATATATATATCTACAACAATTTATTACGAAGAGTTTGATAAACGAGGTATTAAATTATTAACATTTATTATTTATGTGTCCAAAATTTAATAAAAATGAATTGATAATTCTGGCGTCTGCTATCAGTTTACTCAAAGGTATTTGAGATTCTGTAAAAATAAGGTAGATGGCTCTGTCAAATGATGGAACGATTAAATGTATTTATATCAAAAAGGTAACATATAGGGTCGAAAATTGTCGCTAAAAATGTTGTCGCTGTAGCTTAGTTGGATAAAGCACCTTCACCGGTTTGGAAAGAGATCCAGGATCGAATCCCGGTGGCGCAACAACAATATTTTTCGATAAAATTGATTTTATATGCATATCTTTATAATTAATATATTTAATTCATATTTAAAACATTTATTATTTTTTTATCGAAATTGTTTAGCTTACGGTTTGACTTAAATTGACCCAACGTGCGAACGAAGCATCGACGGTCAATAGACTGTCGTTTGACGTTTGAATTACAAACAAGCGTGAAGTGAGGCAATAGGCGCGAAGTGAACGCGAGACAATATAATTGATCAAACCACAACTTTGGCGGCAAGTGGCGATACCCGAATCTCTGAGACTTGGTCCATCTATAATAGTGAAACACGGTTCATATAGATCTACACAGTTTTCCTACTCGTTAAATTACTTCCAAAGACTTCATTCAATTAATGATATTCACTTATCAATGAAACTTTCTCGAGATAGTCCAGAACCGAGAAGTGTTCCGATGTATCAGAGTGAGAGAGCGCAGCTGCTTTGAAGATTTAGCTGGCGATGTTTGTGGTCTGTCAGATGGGATTATCCGGTGGAGCCACGGCACGGCGCACCATATAAACAGGAAGACGACGCGACGATAGTCTCAGTCGGTGGAATGTGCTGGTAATCACGAAGACTAAGAATTGAAGAATAGCTAAATCAACCAATTAAAGTCATTACATATGAACATTATTAATGGTGACAAATAAATAAAATATTATCGTTTTGTAGTATTTGATTCGATTTCATGAATGTCCTCGTATAGATTATATTATGACATTAATAAATGAGTTGGACATATTCACCAATTCATTTCTTCTTAAAACCATGTTTGTATAAACCTTGTTGGTGCTAAGTATTTATTTACACTTACTTACCATCACACCGTTTCCCCACACTCCTCTGTACTGACACAAAATTCTCGCCTCATCCACATCCATACATCGTCTCATACAAGCTCGCCGATTGTTGAGGCTTCAACAGAACCATCCTCCATTATCTGGTTTACCTGGTCGTGGCAAGTTTCCGGCGGACGTCCTCTATTTCTGGTTCCATTCAACACTTGCGTCATATATCTTTCTTACCATTCTCTCCTCGTTCATCCATTCCATATGACTAAACCACCTAAGTGATCCTTTCTTAATCTTACTCACTATATTAACATCATCTTTACATTTTTTCCTTATTTCTTCATTTTTACTGTCATAAATAGATTTGCCACATATACGCCGAAGTGATCTCATTTTCACTGCAGTCAGTCTACTTTCGTTCGTCTTCTGCCAGCTCCAGGCCTAATTTCCATACATGAGTGTCGGTACCAGGACCCCATTGTGCACCGCTAATCTTGTCTCGGTTGACAAATTCCCGTTAGATATAATTCAATTTAAAGCGCCGTTCACTTTATTCCCTGCTGTCACCCTCCTTTCGATATCATTCTCAGACTTTCCGTTTCTATCAAACATACTTCCCAAATACACAAACTCATCTTCTTGCTTTCTTTCTTCTCGAATACCATCATTTTCGACTTGTTAACATTCATGATAAGGTCGCTTTCCTTACATACATCGTACATTCTACTCACTAGACTCTGTAGTTCTTGTTCATTATTCGCCATTAGTACTGCATCATCGGCGTATATATTTATTTATAATTGTATTTAAATTCCTGTACGTCCACAATTATGTGTTTATGCATTATTTTATGTTTTTATGTAGGTATGTTTTGTTTTAATTTGTTCTGACATATGCTGTAACATCTCATATCATTTTGAATGCACGGTTCATACCAAAGACGTTAATTTCATACCCACCATAGAATCTACTGGCTGCAGTGCGTAGAATTATATAATAGTAAACGCGTGTGACGCACTTTAAAAAGGTACTTAATTAATTAAAATGTAATTTATATTTTTTATTTGTTGTGTCATTGAAATGTCAATGTTTTGTAAATTATAAAATAAAAAATACATAAATGTATACTTTACAATTTTAAATAAACCAAACTTTGTAACACACACACACAACTGAGTAATGCTTTATTTCGAGAGGTGCAGTTTCTCTCATCAACAGGTGTAAGTAACAAGATAATTAAGTACGGTAGGGTAACGACCTGCTCAACCGGAGGGGCGGAGCGTGGAAGCATTAATTTAGTTGTTATTTACACCTGTTGTTGAAAAACTGCATCTGTCGAAGCTACAGTCGCGATAATAATATAACTCATTTATGTGTGTAGTACAAGGATTAATTTATTTATAAAAATATGATTGCATCTGCCGTGTTTATTAATGATACAAAAGTATTGAATTGATGAACAGCTACTGTAAATAATGTAAAAAAAAAAAATTGAAACATCACAATCCGGTGTATCTCTTCACGGTGCCCTGCCCACTGCCCACCGGTACGATAGATAGATTGTAATGATCTTTTTACGTGGCATCACGTCAACCATATTCAACAGCCGCCGTGCCTCCTTACAATTAATTATTGACGTCGTTATGATTACCCGACCTCCAGACCCTCATAGGTTGTTTACGAAATAAATTCATTCGTCAGATTACAAAGGACGTTGAGTAAACAACACATTGGACTTGAACCTTTTTTCTTTTAAATTTTCATATTTTGCCGATGTGCGTCCATTGTTCATAGATCTTCTTTATCTCGCTTTCCACATCTATCTGTATCTTACACGTTGCTTTCGATATTGCGTAACGACTTACCATGTATTATTTAATCTTTTTAAATATGAATTAAATATATTAATTATAAAGATATACATATAAAATCAATTTTATCGAAAAATATTGTTGTTGCGCCACTGGGATTCGAACCTGGATCTCTTTCCTAACCGGGGAAGGTGCTTTATCCAACTAAGCTACAGCGACATTATTTTTAGCGACAATTTTCGACCCTATATGTTACCTTTTTGATATTAATACATTTAATCGTTCCATCATTTGACAGAGCCATCTACCTTATTTTTACAGAATCTCAAATACCTTTGAGTAAACTGATAGCAGACGCAAGAATTATCAATTCATTTTTATTAAATTTTGGACACATTGATACAACTTTATTATTTAGGAGAACACATTCTTATTGTGAAGTTGTAATTATTCAGAACATAGGTCTGTGATATTTTAAATATGAATTAAATATATTAATTATAAAGATATACATATCACAGACCGTCTGTTCTGAATAATTACAACTTCACAATAAGAATGTGTTCTCCTAAATATTATCTAATTGTTCATAATGTATATATTCTTAAAAGATTCATTATGTACAATACCTATTTATGATATATATAGTAAATAGCTAGCTAGTAGTATTTAGAAGCCCCTCCGCTATCCATCAAATGTACATACTTGGTACACTAACATTTTTTACCGACATAAACAATATCTTCAGCAAATAACGCACCCTCACTTAACAAGGACGCAGACCAACTGTCACTAACTCGTGCCAAAATTAAACAAAACTTTTGCACAAATAATACAGACGTGAAAAATTGCAACCATAGTCTTGCATATTTTTCAAGAAAAGTGCAGTTTTGGCTCCACGAAATGGGGATAAATTACGCCCAAGAACTTTTAAAAGTTTAAACTTGAGATTGAAACTGCTACAACAGTACCTATATATTGAATATTGCATTTTCTACTCTTCTCTGTAGTTGTGTTAGTACGCTATTTAACTGAACTTTTTTCAATCGTTTTATACTGAGCATTACAATTTTATATAAGTTTACTTGATATTTTTGTATGTTATTTACTTATTTTACACACTCTTACTTCATATTTGTATATTATTTACTTATATACTCTTACTTTACTTAGTCTTTTAATTTTTTATAAATGGAACATTGCATTTACTTTATGTTTTACATTATATTTATATTCTATTAATTGCATCCTGTTTTACTCTTTATATAATATTTTTTTACTTTTTACATTGAACATTGTATTTATATGCTATCTAAATGCATCTTGTTTTATTCTATATATTTATATATATACATAAATATTTATATTTGAACAATACTTACTTTAAGTTTTACAATGTATTAATATGCTATCTAATCGCATCTTGATTTACTCGTTATATATATTTATTTGTACATTGAACACTACACTTTGTTTATTACTATACCGGAAAGGCACTGTCTGCTATAATACAGTAAAATACTAGTGTAGCAGGCAGGGTACCGAAATATATGTCTCACTTTGCTGCAATGTTATCTGATTATAACAATATAATAACACACTGTACTGTGCAATAAATCAAAAAATAAAATATTATTATTATAATTTGAACCTTTTTCGATAAATTGATTTTATTTGTATATCTTTCTTATCATTTAATTTGTATTAAAATATTACAGAACTATGTTCTGAAAATTTGCAACTTCACAATAATAATGTGTTCTCCTTAATAAGAATTTAATATGGTTTTTAAATAACATGAAATAATATTTGAAAATGGTGTAAATGGTTCATGTCATATATCTACTCGGAACAAATAAATCTTGCCAATATATTAGTATGTATATTATGTGCAAAGTCATAATAATTACGTGAATTTTATAAAATTGTGTAAATTCTCATTTTATTAAAAACAAGAAAAATATAAATTAACGCACAACTTATTTTTTTAAATTATAGATATTTACTTAATACATTTGTATATCCACTACCAGTAGTACGTTAAAAAATTTCGTATATACAGGAGACGATTAATCATTCATGGATACTTGATTGTATTCATTAACGAACCAGCTCAATGAATACTGACATCAAATTAAATGCTTCCCGCAAAATGTGAAAATATGTAAATAAGATGTCAAAGTAAATACGTATTATAAGTATCTATTGATAAGATAAAGTATCTAATGGCCATTAGCGAAACTTTATCGATGTTGTTCAGTCAACTTCAGGAAATCAAATGCTGACAACAAAGTAAATCTAAACAACTCGACATTGAATTGCAACGTATTCATACGTTCGCTTGTTAATTAATTTGAATTTAAGTAAATGAAAAAAAGATAAAATATTTTTTAAATTTCGGTATCTACGAGTACCTACACAGAATATATGAAAACCAGTGGCGGTGGGAGACTTTTTGTAGAAGGGATGCAGGATAACAAGTTTATACCTAAATACTATCAAATGTACAAATATAACATATAATCGAAGGATATTCATATGTTTCAATAATTCGGCTTCAAGTATTCAAGCCAAACTGTCAAAAATACGTCACACAAACAATCCGCTCGCTTCGTAATATGTATGCTATTTTGTGCATTACACACATAAGCATTAAAATAGTTTTTTGTACGTTGGATGCTGTTAAGGAATGCATATACAGTATTCAAAGACTTTTGACGGGTGGAACTGAATGTCGAATACTTTAAAATTTTGTGGATACGGAACGAATGATAGAATCCAATGGTAATCCAGTGTTGAATCTGTTTGTTTACGCGATTCATGGATGTTCGAAAGTTGAGAATTTATGTATACGTATTTCGACTCGCTCCGTGTCGTAGTGTGTGTTATGACTGGTCTCTAAAGGACGAATTTATTCGCAGCAGTGCTGTTTTCGACTAAAATCAAAATGTCACAAGCTTTTCGACTCTAGAACACAAGGGATGCGGAGCATCCAAAGCATGTATGAAGCGACCGCGCCTGATGAGAACTTGTTAAATTGATTCTCGCGACTGCTTTACCCAACAAATTTGAGAGCATTGTCAAAGAAATTAATCAAAAGAACTATGGATGCAATTTGCGAACGAATACATACAAGTAAATCTATGTTTACTTGCGGAGGTGCGAGGTGTACTGGGAATGATTTGTTTAGTAAATACTTGCGACATCGGTCGGCTCCACATGTGATCAGAAACCACAAGAGACGTGATTGCGGTAATATGACTTTAATGAAGAACAATTGACCAATAAGTACCGGGGCCACCGGCGACTTGGAATAGAACGCAGCTTTAGTTGTGTCCCATCAATACCCAGCTAACTGTTAATGGGTGACGTTAGAATCAATTGAAATTTTATTTGATTCGATCGGCCGAGGTGCAAGCTGCGAATAGAACATTCCTCCGCTTGGCCATGCTTCGTTCGATCGCCATTATTCTAAATAATTATATTTAAAATGCAAAATATTTTGTAACGAGTCCAACGGCGCATCGGGCGCTGCCAGGAAATCGCCGAGAATGTGTCAGAAAATGATAAATACATTTTAAGACCTGAATGACTTAAATATATTAATGTATGAAAGCAGGTAAAACTTTGATCTAAAAGCCAAAAGTTGACATATTTATGTATGCAATGAGGTGGTTTCGATGCAGGTTCGTTAGCACTTCAATAGATTTGAATATCCAACCGATTTATAAATTGATTCCCAGATTTTGTGGACAGATGACAACTTTATTAAAAGTAAAAATAAAAAGTATTCGGAATTTTTACAGAACGTATCGTATGTATCCACTAATAGATGTTAGTTTTTATTCCGATTTAATATGAAAGAAGATAGGACTGAGTTTATAGGGCTAAAGGGGCTGTAAAGCCAAAGGCCTCCGTCCAGCAGATAGTAGCCGTAGGTGAAAGGAAATTTTCCGCATTATTTAAGTAATACCATTAGCTAAAATGCAATTTAAAAATATGATTTTTATGAAATAAGAAGTGATTTTGTGAACAAAACAATAAAATTATTATTTAAAAAGGAATATTTTCAAATTTACGTTTTAATACGTCCTGTCTTTTATTGGGGCCTCCCATGTGCGTCAAACGTTAATCCAACCCTGAAGGGAGACAATAAATTCTCTGTATATAACTATCTAGTGTTTAATGATCCCAGGTACCCAACCACACCGGACATCAACCGAGAAACATAATATTAATACATTTAAGTATTTAATAACATCGGCCTTCATTACCTCTGAAGTCTCGCTCTCGTCCGCGTTCTGGAAGTCGCTTTAATGTGTCGGTGGCCCCTTGACCTTTCGCGAGTTTTTGACAAGTTGTCAAGTCATGCAATCTCAATTTTCCATAAGGTTATGTCGATGAGATGCGAAATATAAAAATGTTCCACCAAGTTTTAAGAAGTTATTGAATTTGTATAATATTAATATAATTTTCCTGTGTACTTACTTTGCAAGAAAATAAATATTTTATTTTCGAATGTGGGAAGATTCTCTTTGTGAAATATTAGTTTTAAACAATATATAAATAAAGGAGACATATTTTTAAAAGTGATTTGATGCGCATAGGAATTCATTGTGGTATACATGTTGGTAATACTATTTATAAATACTAATTAAATGTATTAATTAGAAAGATATACATTTCGAAATGGATCTCTTTTCCAATTCGGGGAAGGTGCATTACCAACTATGCTACAGCGACAGTACTTTTGACGACAAATTTTCAAACTTATATGTTACACTTTTCATACCTATGTTCTGAATGTGTTCTCCTTAATATATATAGTAAATGAAATCACTGGTAGTAGTGATCGCTTCGCGACCAATATTGACCGCTGCGCGGCCACTATTAGCGTCAGTCATAGTGATGATTTTTTCTGTGTACTGTAAATGATTTATCTCAATTTGTTTCAAACATTTTATTTCTATATACAATTGTACTTATTTATTTAAAATTCCAGCTTCACTAGGCTACGCCCGTGCAGAGGTAAACATTTATTACTTTAAAAATGAAATTATAAAAATATTAAAATAAAATATATTTTTATACAGATATTTCTTTAAAAAATGACATAATATACATATCATTGCGTAATTTTATTTTATTTCCTACTATCGACTTTATATTATTAGGTACCTAGGTACTACTCCTATAAATGTGTAAATTTACATACCTATGACAATTTTGTGGATATCTTTATTGTATTTACGCATCCTCATTTCTTCTTATCTCGGTTGAATCAAAATGGCCGTATTTATAGGCACATGAGGTGACTAAAATTAGTACGTTCATTTGGCACCCAATCAGAAGTGCATACGAAGTTTACAATTTACTGAACTCGGCGTTGCAGTTTTACGGATGTGAAAAATATTTACATACTTTTCCAACACAAAAGCAAAATTGCGCCTTTTAAAACATTTTTGTGAACCTTAGAAGTTTTTTTTACCGAGTTTATAAAATGTTTTTGGGGCATCAATCCGTGTGATGACTGAACTCGTTTCATATGTTGGATAAACAAATTTTTGGCACACGAAGTATACAAATCGAATTTGCAGATTTTGTTCCAAAGTAATCGGAAACAACGCGTGGAACAAATCTACATTATTTTTGTCTTAGTTTATTTTTCGAATACCTCGCGCATTTAGCAGAAATAAGTTGGTAAATTGTAATCAAAAAAATTTACTCACAAACAGATATATCTAATCAGTGCAGTGGTGTCATCCAGTCGATTCGCACCGGTTCACGCGAACCGGTTGTTAAATTCAGCCATCGTTCATAGAACCGTTTAAGAATAATATTAAATAAAAAACTAAATCTAATTTTAAAATGTTCTTATGTTTTCACGGCTGTTCAGAATCTTCTGTGCTCAGTTTACTGAGCTAATCTGCCGTATATATCTGACCTTTTTGACCGACGTTTCGGATCCAATTGCAGGGTCCATCAGAACGGTCAGATATACACGGCAGATTAGCCCAGAACACTGTACACAGAAGATAACTGTATTTTTTTATCCCAAGAATCGTAAGTAAAACTAAAACTATATGTTTTAGATCGATTTATTATGGTCGTATTACTAGTCATAATTTGTATGCACAGATTTATTGTCACAGGAGTCAACTTCAGACAAAAATGGAAGCGCTTGGGTTTTCTCGGTACGAGTTTGTATTACAACCAGATCAAAAATATTGTCTGCTTCAATTTCCCAATTGCTCTGAATACTGGTAAATTATTTCCTAAATCAATTTCTTAACTTTGTATTTTATTACACACGTTTATAACAAAAACTAGAGTACTCACATACGTATTAAAAATGGATGCTATTTGAAAGAAAAAAAAACCATAACACTACATTTAATAACGTGAAATAAATCAGAATTTTTAAATTATAAATGCATATTAAGAATTTAAAATTACAGAACATTAATATAAATTGTGAGTTGGTATGTAAATTGGTCAAAAATCAATTTAACGAAATAGTGTGTCAATTTTTTACTCATGGCACTGTATAGTCGGCGACTGACGAATCTGTTGCTATTATAATTTTTTATTTTTTTTTATTTATTGATAGGGAAAGAGAGTTTTCCCTCATTAATTCCGTATCCCGATGTACAACAGACTTAACATAATAAAAAAACGTACGAATTCATCTGGACTGCACGATGGATGGATCCAAATAATCATAAGGGTAATCGGCTTAAATTAATTCAAAGATCTATTCCCCGCACACCCCGGTTCCACAAATGGAAAGTCTCCAAAATAACAATATCAAATATCTCTAGAATGAGAATTGGGCATTGCCAGGTAGCTTCACATTTATTCAGATTGAACTTAATAGATTCACTAATGTGTGAGTGTGGTGCCGAGGAGGAAACCCTCGACCATATCTTTTTTACCTGTCCGTTGCGGATCACAGGTTTTTTTTTACAGTAATCTCGTCAATGGTAATTTTTAACTCCTGGTTAACTTGTGTCATCTTTTTTCTATATAATAGCAAATTTTTTGATCGACAATGATATTGAATTGTAATATAATATTTCCTATTGTATAATATTATTGGACTTTTTTCTATAAAATAAAGTTTTAACTTGATTAATGGCACAAATCGCTCTTGAAGGATGGATTGCCCATTTAAAAGAAGAAGAAGAAGAAGATAGGGAATGAAATAATATTAATCGCATCTTAATAATAATAATGACTCTGTCGATGTCCTTCATCAGCTGAAACTAATAGGTGAAGAAAATAAATTTTGGTTAAAAGTGAACGATATATTTTATTATATTAATATAATGGATAACCACCAAGAAATTTCGGATAGTTTTCAAAATCGTTTATAAATAATAATAAACGACACACTACGCGAGTTGTAAATAACCGATATTATGCGTCAAGTGCGTTGTTGCATTACTGTCTAGTGTAAAGCGGTCACATAGTTTCGTCTCTTTCTCGCATAGATAGTACTTACGCACACATTGACGTGTATCGGTACAGATCACATTTTTGAAGAGCCATGATCAAAAATCCTAATTTTCTTAGCATAGACATTTAGCTTAGAAAAATTATAAGAATATTTTTGTGTCATAATGTTGATTCAGAGATTTTCATAATACCAACAACACGTGTGAAGAGATAAACAGAAGGGCATTATTAACAAACATATCAACTTAACAATAACAAGGTCTACACTAATAAGATTTGTGTTCACGTATCCGTAGGACACTTGGATAGTGATGAAAATGTCCCAAACACCTTGTTAGAAAGAAAAATTCTTTCTAGAATTTTTGGCCCCATAATGACAAGGATGTCTGGAGACAAAGATATAACGCGGAACTGTACGACATGTATAGAGATGCCAGTGTGGTCAAGTCAACTCAATTTGAAATCTATGTTGGTTGACTTGGAAAGCCAAGAACTACGTTCAGTACCAGTTATGTTCAGTAATCTGCAGGGACGTGTAATGCATACAAGCAAAAAAAACTATGCATTACGTACTAAAAGTTCTGAGAAATAAAAAAAAATTAAATAGGTAATCATTTATATTATGAAAAGTTCCTATAAAATTCTACCCGTTATTACCCAGATTAGCGTAACCTTGTAATGACGTAAACCATGACTTCTGTCTAGCTGTGGGTTATTTAGAAAGTTTTTAAATCATTTGTAACAACTTCATGCGCATGTTCGTCCGCAATTTGCTAGCAATTAGGTATTGAATGAACCTAACTTGTTTTTTTCAATCTTCAAAATGATTGTACTGAATTAAATATTTTCATACTGAATCTATGTTGGCATCTTTACGTTTGCGGATTTTATGCATTTTTCGAATTTGCGTGGAATGACATTTCTACGTATTTGTTTTACTTGAAAGACTAAACATTTTATTTTCATAGTGCATGATTCTAAAGTTATTCGTGTTTGCGAAGACAAAATTTAAAGGTTATAATTTATTATCTGTAAAGATTAGATTATTACCAATATTAAATTAAACGTTAAAATAAAATTATTTCTGTTATG
Organism: Eubasilissa splendida; assembly: GCA_031772225.1. Lineage (NCBI taxonomy): Eukaryota > Metazoa > Arthropoda > Insecta > Trichoptera > Phryganeidae > Eubasilissa > Eubasilissa splendida. The sequence goes on along the minus strand of CM062848.1, from coordinate 16,996,662 downwards.
AGTTTCGGCTGTGAAACATGTTAATGAAACATTTTAAATCCGTTGTTCGAAGGAGATATCGTAGAAAATATTTTAAGCGAAATCGCAAACAGAGTACGGTACCGAGCAATAAAAGAACTTGCCCTTTTAAAGTATTAAATATACAAAAAAAATTTTTTTTTGATACTTAGTATACTTAGCATCGTCAGTAGCAGTATAGCCCACGTTTGTGCCTACTGCACGCCACTGGTAATCTGAAAGGGGGCAGGGAGGCTGAGATGAGTTGATGGTATGGTAGTGATCTGTCACGCTCTCAGTGTAACGAACTGAAAGAGCGACGTCACAGATAAAAGAATGACAAGTCCTGCAGGCAGCCAAGACTCACCCTGGATCGTATCACTGCTGATGATGAAGAATATTGATGTCATATCATGTATTCAGTGTGAACTTTTAGGATCCCGTTGTAACTGTAAAACAATCTAAATATATTGGACGGTGGTCACGGAACGGATCGGAGGAAACCGGAATGCCGCTCTAGTTCGTAGGATTCTCGCAAATATATCTCCGGTTCGTAAGATTTTCGCAAATATAGCTCCGACTTGTGATTTCTTTTCATCTTTTTTTTTCATTTAAAATTATCACCTACATATTGATGCTGATAAACGCTTGAGAATTAAATTGACTTTTATGGATATATAAATGTAATAATTTTAAAATTACATAATTTATGCAGGTACCTACTACTGTATTTATGTAAGTAGGTACTATTATATAAATATTTATAATTACGAGGTTCCAAATCCGCATATTTTAATTGGATGGCTAAATGCAGGTGGAGTAGGGTTGGTTGTGGTTTCGTAATATAGTTTGCATTCAGTGAGGACATTTAATATTAACTGCGTAGTCTACGTCATAAAGAATATGGCCTCGTTTAGAGATAACATAAAATAAACAAACGTAGTAGGTATATATGTATGTAGAATGTCATTTCAAGTTGAAGGTTGACGGAGTCATTTCAATCACACGTGTTAAAGTCGACATCTTCGGATATTTCTCGTTTGTACCTACTGTTGTAGATTTATTCAGGGTTTACAAACACAATTGGAAACTTAATTTAAATAAATATCTATAAATTTAAAATAATCATAATATGTATATGAAAATTTAATATAGTTTTAAATATCAGATATCAATGAAATGTTTAGTAAGTAAAATATAAACCAACGCTATCTATATTCCACATTTTTCTACAACGTTTTTGAATATATTAATCGTATAGGTGACCCCGATTTAAATTTTGTTGAACTTTGTTTCTACAGTAGTTACAAGGTCATTATTTATTAAAATTAAAAAATACTTTATCGTATTACTTTAGACATAAAATATTTTTTAATTGTAACAGTATTATACATTTTGTAAAAGAAAAAAAAAACATACACAAGTAACGAATGTTTTTAACACATTTTTGTTTTGTCAGCCTTACACGTTGATAAAATATTTTTAATGTTTGAAGCGGTAACATTGTTCGAAGATGTAACATTCTGAAACCGGTTAGCGTTAAAAGATAAATCACCAGTAAGTTTATTCTAGTTACATTACAATTACATACTTACAAGAATGTTACTTTTTTAAATTTATATCTTAGTTTTTTGTTTTCTTCATATTTGAGGTACAAAAATAGTAATCAGCATAAAAATAAAACACTTATATATATATATTCCACTTAGCACGGTCATAATGTACGAGTATGTACGTAATATATTTTTTAAAAATTACGAAAGAAATAATATCTAGTCTTAAAAAAATATTAATAATATAGAAATGAAACAAAATATATTTTGAAGTTTCGCACATTGTAAAATACGTGAAAACTTAATATATCATAGATAAGTATACAAATTTATAATGTAAGATAATATGATTTTATTGTAAATGTCAATTTTCTCAGATGATGGAGGATCAGTCGCTTTGATTTTGTTTGAACAGTATGTGAATCTTTAATGAATATCAAAAGATCCTAAGTCCAGTGCCCAGTGTAAGATAATTATGCTTTTGGAACAGTACATAAAAATCATAACATTGTATGTCGTTAAATCAATTAATGTTATTTTGAAAATAACAAACCTGTCAAATGAAACATAAAAACTGACACTATTGAATATGAGATTCTTAGAAAAACTACGTAAAAATATGAATAAAAAAAGGAAAAACTGACTGACAAACAAGACTGCGTATAATAATTTTATTTTTTGTGCTGCTCTTCATAAGAATTTGTGATTAATTTTGTATGTTGGCTTTTAAAAATGTTTATAATTCGCAAAAATGTGTTAATATGGACAGCAAACGAACATATTTATCAACCGTATCATTTGAATATAGGTCTAGTTGAATAGTTTGTGTACGCTCGAAGATTGTTCTAGATGCGACTAAACAAGAACTAATAAGTAAACTCTTCAATCTCGTAAAGTTTTGAATGTTTTGCAATTTTCACGAAGATATTTTAAAACGCGATGAAATGTTTGAAAATAATCTCAAATATTAACGTTTTCACTCCCTGACATCAGCTGCACTTGTGCTGAGGTAATATTTGACCTCCTTGAAAATATTTGCATCGCGAATGGATAATTTATGACATGCTTTATTATGCAAATGTTAAATCGTGCAAAAAAACGGCGCAACGCTTCGTTATTATTACATCTGTAATAAACGATTCATAATTCTATGTGCAAGTTATTTTACGCTGTAATTTATTTTGATTTTTTACATAAACAAGAGGTCCAACCCATATAAGGGGTTAAGGTTCGAGTTATCTGCGAGGCTGGATTTTTGTGGAATGGAGAAAACACCGGGTAACACTGCTAGTTATGTATAATATGTTCAGGGGTGGGCTCGGAGGGGCTGGCGTGAACTCATTGCTAAATTTGACTTAGGCCGGTGAGTCCGTACCATATCAGTACCTACATTAACTGCAATTTCTGTAGATGGTTTAAATATATTATGAAACATAAGACATTGTTGTCTTTTGAAATTTCTCGTAAAATATATTTATTCCATTTTATTGTCTATAGTCTAATAATGTTTAAAAATGCCGATGTTTGATCTATATTGCTTCCAGGTGTTCTTACATGTTCATCGCAACATTTTTACGAACGATTATCTAAGAAGAACTTAAATTTCAATTGAACGAATCGGAGCGAAAAGAACAGTACCTAAATATGAATTAAATATATTAATTAGAAAGATATACATATAAAATTAATTTTATCGAAAAATATTGTTGTTGCGCAACCGGTATTCGAACCTGGATCTCTTTCCTAACCGGGGAAGGTGCATTATCCAACTATGCTACAGCGACAATATTTTTAGCGACAATTTTCGAACCTATATGTTACCTTTCTGGTATTAATACATTTAATCGTTCCATTATTTGAAACATTTTACAGAATCTCAAATACCTTCGAGTAAACTGATAGCAGACGCTAGAATTATTAATTCATTTTTATTAAATTTTGGACACATTGATACAACTTTATTATTAGGACAACACATTCTTATTGTGAAGTTGTAATTATTCAGTACAGACGGTCTGTGATATTTTAAATATGAATTAAATATATTTTATGTGTTCTCCTAAGAATAGTACCTATTTCTGCGTCAATCTTGGAACTCTTCACTCTTGAATTATAAGGTAGGCAAGTATATTGTTCAGTTATTGATTTGAATTATTTGACAGTATATTGCGTATTGATACATAATATAAGTATATTAAGTAACATTCGATGTTAGGAGAACACATTCTTATTGTGAAGTTGTAATTATTCATGTATTTGAGATTCCGCAAAAATAAGGTAGATGGCTCTTTCAAATGATGGAACGATTAAATGTATTAATATCAAAAAAGGTAACATATAGGTTCGAAAATTTGTCGCTAAAAATATCGTCGCTGTAGCATAGTTGGATAATGCACCTTCTCCGGTTTGGAAAGATCTCCAGGTTCGAATCCCGGTGGCGCAACAACAATATTTTTAGATAAAATTGATTTTATATGTATATCTTTCTAATTAATATATTTAATTCATATTTATCATTCGATTTCTTTAATAATTATTGTGTATAAATGTATGAGAGTAATAAAAAAATCCGCCTTTTCTCCGGAACACCGCGAATAGCTCTGAGATTAAGCGAGCCCCTTGTTAACGTATTAGTAGCCCACCGCTGAATATATTATAATAATATGATCAAAATACATATGTATATCTGATCCAATATTGCTAGACACGCAATACCGTACAGAAATACCGTATAAACTCATAATTCATAATATATGTGGTCACACATCATAAAAATAGACTACATTCATCAAACACACCGCACTGGTGACAGTGGATGATGGGTCTCGCGAAGGGATCCGAAACGTCGACCAAAGCGATCAGACACAAGCGGCATAATATCTCAGATAATTAATTATATTCAGAACATGAAAATATGAAAACGCATTTAATTAGTTATGCAATAGGTGCGAACTGAAAATAGCGGATGACATGGTTTTCTGGTGATGGCCGCCATTGAAATTATTCAATTAATTGAAAAAGATTATGCGATGAATATCTTCACAGTTTTTTCATTTTAAATGAAACGTCTTGTCCGTTTTTATTGAAAATCTAATTAAGTTGATTTACATCAGACTAAATAGAGAAATCTAACAATAATTATGTATGTTTAATTATATGGATGAGCAAAGTTTAAAGACGTTATATGATTCGTCATTCAAAACATATGCAGCAGGAGATACATTATAAATAATTAAATTAAATTTATAATAACAATATTTAATTTATTTTACTTGCATGTTGTTATTGAAGTTTTTTTTAATGTAGTGTGAAGCGTTATTGAAGTTTTTTTTTAAATTTAGTTCGTTCTTTTATATGTTGTCATATAAAATAACGAACAAAAATTATTTTTAGAGTTGTTTACGAGTATTGAAATAAAGTTATATTACGGTTTCGCATCACCATACAAACTTTCCAGAGTGGTCGCTAATAGACTCCGATCAAAGGTCTGCAGCTGTAAGCTAATGAACGATCTGAATAAACAAAAACAATACCTACCTACTTATATCCATTTTTGACAATACGTAATACCTACATTGCGATATGGCAACGATCCCGCGAGAAATATGAACAAGCCACATGTTGATCTCTAAATTGCACCACATCGGCGATCTATTCGCGAAATGAGGAATGCTACGTGTTTATTTCGGTACTAAGTAATGATTTAATATTGCGCAATAAGTCGGGAGCTTTTGGCTCCATTCGGCCGATTATCAATACATAAGCTTTAATGGTGAGGCACAGCATCTGTCGATACGTGATCCGGTTTAGGATGGATATGGACAATGCTCGCTGGCCAGACGCTGTATTGTAGTTGCAACGATACTTCGGAGAATGATAGATTGAATAACAGGAACAGCGAGCATGTATCAAACTCGTCACGGCGGGAGTACACCACTAGTAAGTACATACACTCGGGTCTCTTTTTATGCGGTTTTGAAGTTATGCGGTTTATATTTCAAGAAGCATTTTTTTTTTAAAATAACTATTTCAGACCAATTTGACACGTTGAAATTCGGAGAATTTTGTCTGTATATGCAAACACAGTCTGCGCCAGTATAATTCAGCCAAAACCAAGTGAAATTGGGCATGTCTGGACGCGTTTATCCCTTCCATTGTTTTCAGAAATTATCAGTGAGCATAATGCAGAGGATAATGTCATGAATGATAATGATATCATCGGTATAACGCTTGATACCGTCGAAGAAAAAGAAAACGAAAATGAATCGGAAGAGAATGAAACTCCAGTCACCCCTCACCGCGAGTGTAATTCGAGAAGGTCTTCAACTTTGCAGTAAATTGAGAAACCATTTCATTGAAAAATATGAAAATGCTGAGCGAGCATTAAAGTTTCAACATGAGCTACGGAATTGCATTTCTGGACATCGGGAATTGTACAAAAAATTAGCAAAGTCATCGCAAAGTTTAATCACTGATTATATTGTCAAAAGGGAAAAATCAACATGCGAAGTTGAGGCTAATAGAATCATTATCTGATACGCTGACTATCTCTTCTAGTGATAAAAGTAATTGAGAACCAGTTCGCAAATTATGCCGAACATTGTCATATAGCTTAAGAAAAAAATATGCAAAAAAGATAAACATATTTTTATAAAATTTTTATACATAAATTTGGAAGGAACATGTTATTCTTCTGAAATTTAATAAACTTTTTTTATGCGTTTTTCGGTATATTTTAACTTATTGAATTAGTTGGAACGTATCCTTTATTTTTTTACGCGAGTCTAGTCTTTTTTAAGGGGTTTTTATGTGGAACGTATTTACCGCATAAAAAGAGACTCGAGTGTAGGTACATACTGCAAGAGTATTGGAACTTTTTGCTCTGCAGGAAGTTTGAAACATATATTAGTGTCACTTTGTGCGAGGCCACCAACTAATGACGTGGAAACGCCACGTTGTTTGAATGAATCCAAATAGATACTTGTTAAATGCCAGCAAAAATGAATTTAAATCGCAGACCACCAAATATATAAACATGAACTAACGCAAATTCCTCGTCTCAATACTTTCATTTTGGTGTCACCCACGTGATAACTTTGGTACCACTTACGTAATTAAATAGCTCCGCGACTTTTTTAAAAAATATGACTCAATTGGAACGAAAATTTAAACATCTTGTTTACATATAGATTTATATTTCGAACAGTAAATACTTTTACTGTTGCATAAATGCGTAATAATCTATCAGATTTATGTGTAGAATGCCCCTCGTCTTGCAACTAATGTTCCAAACCCATATCCTACATATACACTTCATTTCATGTCTATTCATTTACTAGTCTATGGTTTAAATATTAAAAATAATTTGAAAGAAAATTTGTTTGTACTCTATTGATTGATTGTGTTATGAGGAAGGAATACAATTTTATTACGTTTAATTTCGACATTTTAAAATTTCATTCGTTAGAAAATGGTTGTTTAGCAATGTACTCTGTGTAGGTAGGTACTAGGTACGTATTTTTAAAAATTCAAATATTTAAGTAGGTACCGTGCGGGTATTGAATTCACAAAGAACTTCCACTGGAACATATTTTAATTTTCGAACATGCGAGTGAAGTTTAATTTTTATGGGAACTGAACAAAATATGTAGTCACCATGGTAAAGTATCGTGCATTTTTCTGAGATTACGATTAAAATTATTAAGAGGGGCGCGAGGCAAGATGCAAGTATTCACACATCGAACACTCATAATGAAGTGCATAAAAATAATTTTTATTCAAGATTTAAAGTTCAACCGATAAAAGTCATCGCTGTGATTTAATACTAAAATATGCAGACGCCGAAATAAACATTAGCAAATAAAAAGTTGTCCTCCATTAATCTCGACGTGAATATTGGTGTTAAGTAAATATCAAAAGTGTAAACACGCGACACCTTTTTAGTGAAGAATGTTAGGAATTTCGGAGTCATAAAATAAGTATATTTACTGTGCAACTTATAAAAACCATCTTGGAATTGTTTACGTAGATTGGCATGCCATTTTATCATTGAACAAACAAAAATAACGGGACGAACTGAAACAATAATCGAGAGCCGTGTACTCGTACCTATCTGCCGCCTATTATGTGATAAATATGGTAGGCACATGCAATTGTCATGGTATCATTACGAAAGCGACGAATAATAGAAGCGATTGTCAAAATAAGAATTGAAAATACGTATTCAAAAGATCTATTTCTTGATTATGATAAAAACTTCACCTAAAAGTCACCTACCGTGTATTAGATACTCTAAAGTTTTTGAGATCGGTTGATAGCTTTTTAAAAATGGAATCATAGATATATCATTTATAAAAGACTACAACTATAATTCACCAATTTGTCGTAAACTTAAATGGCTGACGTAGCGTCATTTAATTTATTTATTCATTTATTTCTTAGACGCATATAATATATATTGTATAGCTAAAATAGTTAGATACATAGAGATTTTTTAAAACAAATTTTTATAATAAATTGCCCAACTAGGCAAGCCTGTTATAGGGAAAATTGGTAAACTCATATTTCACATACCAAATAAACCAACATAACCCATTGAATATGAGGCAAAACACAATTAAAGTACATACAAGGCAATGTAAAAGTTAAAATATATAAAATCAGAGAATAAAAAAAATAATGTACAATACAATATGTATAAAGTATAAATAATGTAATATAATGTAATGGTAACCAAATATCTTTTCGACATATAGACTTTATCTGCATATCTTTTTAATAAATTCGATATTTTTGATGTAAGACAAATATATGCTAATCAACATATATCAACACACGACACATTTTAAATCAACTCAAAATATAATTACCACACGGACGCACACATAACCTACAAGTCCCAAGAGCACATATAACATGGAATTATAAATATTTTGGGCCTAAACTGGATTTAACTCAATTGAACTGTCCCAATAACATTAAACTGAAAATAAAAACTTGTATTCGTAATATGGGTAGAACTAGTATTGGTGCACTCACCCAAACAAATTGATTCAAACCTTTAATAATTATTGTCACATATTTCTTCAAAAAAATTTATTTGCAAGTCCACTTTGTAATTTTTCTTTTTATATACTTGTAAAGCTAATTTATTAGCTTGTAAACTATGCCTGTCTCAACACAGAATTCTCTAGTGAGACGGGCACAGTTCAACCTCACTTTTACTTATATATTTACCAATAAATAAATAAATTAATCAATTAATAGTTTATCCCCATCAAACGGCTAATTAAAAACCTAAAGTGCGTAAGAATAAAAAAGATGTAAAAATAATACTTTTTGTTTTCATTTAATAATTTAAAAATCAGTACGACCGTAGTGATTTTTAAAAGCAAGCATAAAACAATTTATATTGTGGAAGATCGAAAGATTAATCGAATTAAAGACGTAAGCGTTGATCTAATAAATTTGTTGATATTACTCGTACATTTCCGCAAATTGCCAGGACCAGACTGTCTAAAACTTTCCGCGGCGGAAACTTCGAGGATATGTAATTAAGATAGACAGCATTAACAGTTGAAATAATTAATAGTCGGGTGTTTTCATTAAATTATTAAGTCAATTAATTAATCAGTTCTGTACCAAGTACAAAACAATTTTTCTATCACGTATCACCACGTTGCAGCTGCGGTAACTAATATATTATTAATGACTGGACGAGTGTTAATCAAAGTGTCAATGAAATTATAAGTCGATAAATTAAATAAGTGAGGAACTACTGTTGTATTTTTGAAAAAAAATAATTCAAGTACCAGCCTATCGTTTCAGAGAATACATATTTTTATAAAAGCATTGTTAATAAGACTTACTTCATCTTCAAATCCTTTCAGATCGTCTATGAGATTGTCGTCCATAATCCCTCGTTTGAGTTCGTCCAAATCTTTTCGAAGCTCGTCGACGTTCTGCCTCAGATCGGCCAGTTGGAACTCCCTCACCATCGTCAGGCCGATCAGCCACGCCGACAGCACCGCCGCCATCAGTAGTCCACACAACGGGTAGATATTTCTTCTTTTCTCGAAAAGCTTTTTGGTTGTCTCCACGTAAGCTCTGTTTTCTAATGATTTCGAATCATTTTCTACCATTTGCGGCGGCTTCGAAGTACCATCTATAAACGCGTACGTTTCTTCTTTGGGAATCCCCCTTTCCTGCATGATGTTGAAGGTATTTTTCGTCATGTCGAAAAATGTTAAATATTATTAATGTATAAATGTTACGCGTACTAAAGTTACATTTAAAAGGCTGTCATAAGTTCACACACTGCAGCTCCAGCCAGCTCAACTAAATTTACAAGAGCCCGGATATTGTGTATATAGTCGAGAATTGAAGTCAATTGGTTCTAACTGCAATAAGGGTATTAATTCTGTGATTCATGTCTATTCACACATTATAAACATGTGAGAAAATGTTCTCATTGTGCATGCACGTGGTTAACTGAATTGTACATTTAATCCTGATAGTGGTTTATGGTAGTTCACTGTCGCATCAATCAAAACTTCTCAATAGAGCCGTGTTTATTAAAGTGGCAACACTCTTCGTTCGGACTTCGATTGTTCTAATTTTAAATTCGAAATGTCAGGCGTTACAAGTCACGAAGTCAAGACGAACGACCCTCGCAAGACCGCGGCCGCAATACGACTGACCGGTCGCGCGGTGCATTGCAATTTATAAACACGCATGGGATGTTCGGGCCCGTGCACACGTATACTACGTCTACATGCAGGAAGGTAACAGAAATAAGATTACATTGTTTGGATAGAGCCTGCCGCTGCTACCGCACTTTTCTAGTCGACCCGATAACGCTGAACAATTTATTAAATCTCTAATTTTACAGCGGGAGAAGTAAACGCTGTTTTAGGCGGGTAGGTACCAACACATTCCACATAAAATTGTATTACATCCACGGCCATTTTGACAATCGTTTAACACGGTCGAGATGTGAATTTATGAATGATTTGTTATATTTTTTTTTTGCATAGCAGGTTTAGAAGTGATGAGATCAAAATCACGAGTCGTGAGTTAATCGCTGTTATTTTTTAGTCACACTCACTATCAGTGATTGGATATCTAAGAATATCGTGCTTCATTTATTTATATTTGGTAGTGAACCGTAATACGGCGCATGTGCATATGAAACGAAAATATTTATGAAGGAATGACGTTATAATTCGTGATAAGCGCCATCTATTAGATTCTGGAAAAACGTTTTTCGCATTTGAAAAAATAAACTCTAATTTTTTAAAGGCTTTTCATTCTTTTTGTGATGATATTAAATTATATATACATTAATTATATATGCTAGAATGTTTTTTACGCAAATGAAGTTTGAATTATATAAATAAATACGCACAAAATTATGTATTTTAATTTATTTCGTGTATTGTGATATTGTGCGGCGCATGCGTATTAGTAATGAAACTGTGATCACAGTTATTATCGAATACCAATCACAATCACACCAGTGAGTTAAGAGTAGCATTTTTTCTCATTACTAAGATTTAGCGCTACTATGTGCATTAAACGTTATTATTAAAGATCTATGTACTTTTGGGCCTGGGGTGAAGGTACATATGTATCTATATTCCCCCACCCCCCCCACTCCGCAGTCAGTCATTATTATATTAAAATCACAGAAATGTGTGTCATGTGACGCTGTACCTGGGTAAAATCATAAGGGGTATTTTGCGATATATATAAATGTATGTAATATATTATGTAAAAAATGAGGTTAAGGGCTTTTTCTGTGTTTAAAAATTCTGGTCTTAAGACGGGTAAAATGCTATTTACATATAAATGATTTAATATTATAATAAAATATGTATACAATCCTACAATACGACATTCACGAAATTTTTACGAATAATTCACACTTCTATTTTATTTTTAAACATCTGATTGAATTAATAAATACATATTAATATATACACAATAATAATACACAAATAGCGTTTAATTAGTAATTATTGCTTATTGGTAGTAGCCTGCGGCTGTAAAATACTACTACAATATGATAAAGAGTTTTTTTTTAAATTCACATTTTAAATATCGTGCCAAATAATCAATTGATACAGTGGGGTAACTAGCTAAGCACAGGTGGAGCAGGTTACTTTAGGCCAGACATTTTAATTTCATCAAAAATTATTTTGTCAACATTTATTTGCAGGCAGAATAATTTTTAAAAATTTACACGCATAACAGTATATTTATAATCTGCCATGCTCGCTAATCAGTGCTCAGGCAAACATAGGTTGTACAAATAATATTAATAAATAATAATAGTAAAATTGATAAAAAAACTGCAAAGTAAATTTTTAATACCTACATATTTATTTTTATAATGCCATATTTTTGGTATGACCACAGTAAAAATAAATATGTAGGTAAATATATAAACATATCAACTGTTTATAATTTTCTTTTAATGCCTCTAGATGTGCTTTTAAAAATTAAATAGTTATAGGTACATGGGTTTTTGTTTTCATTTTATAAATTTAGTAATAAGTGTACACCACTTTTTATGAAGAATAGAAGAGAAACGCAAAAACAAATTAAACTCAAAGCAGCCAAAAGTGAAGTTACGTCACTGCTTAGAACGTATTTTTTTTTATATTAACGTGAATCAAGCTGATACCCTTATATGTAGAATATAGAATAACTTAAGCAAAAAATTCGTAATCAGGGCCGCGCAAAGAAAAAGCTGCTCCCGGGGCAAAGCCTAAATCTGGCTCTCCCTCTCTTCTCTCAGAAATGTTTAACGTCGGTATAATGACGATTTTGGTGCCCTCTGATGCCCCTTCGAGCAATTTGGCTAGTAGAATAATACAATTATCACACGGCTACGGTCCATTGAGGATCTTCGCCTCCACAAGCAGAAATTTTTCCACATCAAGTTTTCTTTCTTTACGTTGTCGCCCCATCTTCTTTGAAGTCTTCCTCAAGGTTGCGACCCTTACTGACATAATGCCATATATAGATACTTTTTAAGAGGCATTTTTTAAACATATACTGCATGGCGTAGCCCACCAATCTTTAGTGTAGCCACCGTACCTAGTTCGTCGTATAAAATTTGCAGTTATATAAAACACGATTTATAGAAGACTAGTTTACCGTAGACAATATTATTTGATATCATTATCACTAGTGCATCAGCACTGGGGTGGCAGGCATCCTCAAGAATACATGAGATATACCTGATAATCTTCAACGAGCGTTCTTTATTTATTGTATTTCTGTTTCTTGGCATCCGAGTTGACACAGTCCAGCCATCTCTGTCGTTGGAAATATTCAACAGAAGTCATCTTGCGGGAAAGCCGTCATCAGCGCATTTGAATCGACTGGTTTGATGATCTGGTCAATATGTATTGAACAATTTACTATTTCGTCGCCTTCTCCATATCGTGACCTTGGAACGACAAGGTATCAGCTGATATTTACATCAAATTGAAATATTAGCATACATACGTGTGAATTGGTGAATGTTCACAACTTGTTAAGATTATATCACATTTATGTTTTTAAACAAATTTACGTTTAACAAACCTAATATCGATCTAAAATAGACAGTAACATTATCAGAAAGAACCTTGTTGGTCTGAAAATCAGTCAAACATGGAGCAACAAGGTTCTATTGCCTCTATTGGATCATGGAACCGTGTTGTCCTAATCCTATGATGAATTTCAATATGTACTTTTAAACATTATTTCAATATAAGGGATATAATAATCAATTTAATCTTCAGACACATTTAAGGAGCACTGTAAAATGATGCATTAAATTACGATACATTATTTCGATATTTAGTTCACAATTTGTGATCGAAATAAAACATTTTTTAATGTTGAATATTATTTATACTGATGCAAATAATTCATATATATTTAATTAATGTAGCGGTTATACGTATGATAAGTAGTGTCCGGCCGAAGGTCAGTTTTTGGCCAAAGCCGAAGGTTTAATCGTACTTAGAAATCTTAGAACACCGACTAGAAAGTATATACATATAACAATGCGAATTCTACACCCATACTTACAATTCTGCCTTATGGTGTTGATAATAATTGTAAATATATCCATTTAATAAATAAATTTAAGTTTTCCAAAAATGACAAATTGAATTTTATTTCATTCGTAACAGTTGTGCATTTTCGACACTTTTCGACGGCTTTGACTTCGGCAAAATCTTCGGCAGATTTTAGCCGAAGCCGAATGTGCAGCCGAAGGTGGAATTTTTGTTCGAAAAGTTCGGAAAGTCCGACCGAATTTTTGTTTGGCCGAAAATTCGGTCGGACTTTAATAATAACTTATTAGGTATATAATCATTTTATAATAATATCTGTCGATAGATGGCATAAATTTCAACCGTTTTTTTTTCTTTAGGCAAGCTCAATTTATGTATTATTGTCTTTCTCCGTAGAATAAATAAATCACAGATAAAACTTACGTGGTAGCATTTTAGAGTACGAATAAACTGTATCTATATTACCGGATAACGTTGAATTTTACCGTCCTCATGCTGGGAGATTTTTTTTCAAAAATAAAAAAAATCACATTAATGAAATGATCCGATGTTTGATTTCGGGCACGCTATATATACAACTCATATATTTTATTTGTATTCAAATCAGAATTGTTGTTCTGAAAAATATTACAAAAGTTCTATTAAAAATATTAAGTTGTATTAAATTTGTTGCCTTGTTAAACTACTAAGAAATTTGTCATATTTTTAACAAAGTTTTAAAGAGGAAATTGTCGTAAGACTTTTGGTCTTTATTTTTACTAAATTGATGTTCTAAGGGCACGATAAACTGTTGTCCTGGACACCTACATATATTGTATTTCCCGCAGGATGATCCTATTGAAGATGACCAAATTTTGCTCTTGGGATTTGTTAGGGGCCAAGTAAGATTAACGAAAATTCGATTTACATTGATTGGCTCAATATTAATTACATCCATAAAAAGTTGAAACTCAGCCACTGTTATCATTCTAGCTCTGTATAATATCATTTATGGATGGGCACACAGACTATCAAATATATAGACACGAATTAACGGAAATTCCTTGTTCCAATATTTTCATTTTGGTATCACTCACGTGATCACTTTGGTACGACTTACGTAATCAAATAGCTCCGCGACTTTAAAAAAATATATGACCGAAAATTAAAACGCCAATATAATATGCATAGAGTAAATACTGTTACATAAATGTGTCATAAACTATATGATTTTTTGTTTCCACAAATATGGCGCTCATTCCGCAACTAATATTCCAAACCACTCTCCTATATGTACACTTCATTTCATGGTACTATTCATTTACTGGTCTGTGGATACCGGTTTTCGATAAAATTACCAATTACCTATATTATTTTTTGTCAAAAATCTGATCAATTTTGTAGATGAAAAATAAATTCACGAATAATAATAAAAAAAACGATAAAATTTCTAGAAGGAAAATAAATAATTTGGGCCAGCTAATTGATCTATCACATACTATTCAGGCATCGCCGCAACATAATCGGCATGATCCGAAATCAGTCTAATTCACTCCCCCGTTCACTGGCCCGAAATTAGTCTGCCATTTGAATCACTGACTAACAAAACAGTGGTGTACCTAAAATAATTAAAAAAGTGTTCCTTGTTTTATGTATTGGCCCCTATAAATAAACAATCTAGGATATTTTATTCATGCAGTCGTAATTTATTAATTATCAAAGTAATTTTTCGATTTTGAAGTAATACGTACTCAATAAACAGTCTAGCGTACTCTAAAAAGGCCTCGCTTCACTTAAAGGCGATTTTCGCTTGGTACTGTGGGGTGTCACTGCATGCATCGATCAAGTTTTTGCGTGTTATTGTAACACCCGTTGGAAATGTTATATGTAATTCCATTCTTGGCGTGGTGGATTATTTAAAAAATTATTACTCTATATTAGCTACTATAGAAAGTGGCAAAAGTAAGGAAACCAACAATTTTGTAGAACGCAGACTTTTTGTGCCCTTATATATCGTAGATTGGGGTCGTGTTACGCCCTACGAAGGGCCTTATTCTGCTAATCCGCTCTTCTAGCTGACTTCACTCCTTCGTTCGTTTACATTCTTAGCCTCAAATCCACTCCAATTCTTGCGAACACAATTAAAATTGCTCGTCTCAATATACTATACTTTTTTTTAAATTGAAATAATTTGTCTTCCTTTAATAATCTTTCTTTTTTAGATATGTAGGGATAAGATTTCAAATTCACTGCCATCTCAGCCGGCATTGACGCTAGCGACATAGCGCTGCCAGCTGCCGCTACAGGTCTGGCCCGATTCCTCACCGACGATCTCTCTCCTGTTTCATCGCTCCGCAACGGCGGTCTTGCCGGCCCACGCGCGCCGAGCGAGACCGCCGACCCGTTTCATTTCGTAATACACGCGTACCTTCTGTATCTCTTCATTCATTCCGTAATATCTGTCTTCCTCGTTCGATCATACTATCGCAATAAACATCACTCTTTCATTTAACCACCGACCTTACCACCAAAGATAAGATATATTTTCATTTTTATCCAATCCCATCCTCCCACACATCATCCACTCCGAGAATGAAGCGATGGCAGACAGACATAGAGGTTTTATATAAATGTATAAAACTTATTTGGTTTCTCAGTTTTTTTTTACTTACCGCAATCGAGGTTGTCGAGTCTTCACATTGCAAATTTAAGAGTCTTTATTATACGAGAAATATTTTTATTTAATCACTTAACGCAGCTGCTTATTATAAATTTTGTATTTGTAATAAACAACTTTATTCTTTAATTTTAAATCGAAAACCACAACCTTCTTTGAAATATTACTTTTTGGTTTGTACTGCCATCTATTAATAGTGTTTGTAAACAAAATATCTGGTTCCTTGGAATTTATGGTTAAGATCTTTACTAAAGTTAAGTTGGAAATTATATTTCTCGCACCAGCGCAATGCCAAATTATAAGTACAGCTTTGTACACTTGGCAAGAGAAAATAATGAATTTATTTAAGAACTTTCAATGACCCATATCCAAAACACAGTGATTCGCTGGCTATGGCTACGGGCCTTTTATTATGTATAATCCTTTGTTTTTCGTTAATATTAACATTTTTCGTTTTAAGGGAAGATTTTAGTCCCAACAGTTTTGATGGGTTCATTGAATCTGCTGGTTAACCTAAACACCGACCCTTATCGCAAGTGGGCTTCCAAGTAACCGAGTTGGTTGGCCTGACATGTTACTCAAGGTGAAAACAGAAACGAATTCAATTATAATATGTAGGTATGAATTTAACTTTTTAAATTGCATCTACTTTGATAAACCGTAAAGTTAGTAGGTAGTAATAGTAATATAAGTAATAGTATGAAGTAAGAAGTATAAGAAGGTAGGTAGCCAAACTATAACATGGATTCCGGTACGTTTTACAAATTATTTGGGAAGTACATATAATAATAATAATATTAAATTAAAATGTCAATTAGATGTCAAAATGTGATGAAAATTTTATAGTCCTTTACTGAACCATGAACATGAACCAAATTTATAAAGGAACAATAATATTGGTAGTTGTATGGCAAGGGGATCTTTTTTATGATCTTCGATTAATTAAAAAAAAATCACAGGTAGGTACTTTTTTTGACATGAATTAAGATCAGCTTAATCATTATACTAGCGGGATATTGTTTTGCCATGATTATCATTAAAGATGTTTTAAACCCAAAAAACATCCCCCCCCCCCAATAGATCCCATTGCCATACAACCACCAATATTGTTTCAGATCTGTATTTCACATATAATAAATAGCGATGGTTTTATAGAGTTTAAATTAAAGATAATCCAATCCGGAATCAATCATTATTAAGTACTCATGTACCAGAATGTAATATCTCAAAAAGCATTGATCGTTGCCAAACAAGTTTTCAAATAATGTACATATGTGGACAGCCAAAGAGAAAACCATTTTTGGATAAGTCCTTAGGAACTGAAAATAAATGGTCAAAATAGGAAACAATTGTTGATTATACTTCGAATAAATATAGATAATTAATTCGACAGACGAACCATTATAATGGTTTAGATCGATTGCTGAATAAAGTAAATAAGTTGGAATCCACATTGAAAATAATGATTTTGGTTATATAAGTTTAATTATATTGGCCGTAAAGTATTTCAACTAACTAATTTACCATCAGTCTTATCTGCAGGGGTAGGCAGAGAGGACAAAGCACCACACGATTCTTGCCTCATCTACATTCAAACATCACCTTATGCAAGCCCATAGATTATTGAGACTTCAACAAGACCATCTTCCAGTATCTCATTTACTCTTTGGTGCCAAGCTTTTTGCAGATGTCTGCTATTTCTGGTGTCATCAACACTTGCGTCATATATCTTCCTTACTATTCTCTTCTCATTCACCCATTCCGTATGACCAATCACCTAAGGGAACCTTTTTTATTCCTATTTATTATGTCATTATGTTAAGATCAGCTTTATATTTTTTCACCCTTTATTATGTCATAAATGGATTCACCATATATACGCCTAAGTGATCTCATTTCTACCGCACTCAGTCTGCTTTTGATCCTCTTCAGCTAGCTCCAGGCTTCACTTCCATACATCAGTGTTGGTACCAGGACTTCATTATGTACTGCTAATCTTGTCTCGGTTCCAACAACAAGTTCCCATTAGATATTATACCATTCAAAGTGCCATTCACTTTATTCACTGCAGTTACCCTCCTTTCGATATCTTTCTCCGCATTTCCGTTTCTATCAAACGTACTTCCTAAATACACAAACTCATCTACTTGTTCTAAACATTAATTACCTACAAGTATTTTGAACGCTGTCTTACTTTCCTCCTTTTCGAATACCACCACTTTTGACTTGTTGATATTTATAATAAAGTCACGATGTATTTAATATAAAGTGATGAAATTTATACATTCATCCAATTCACTAAAAAAAAGAAATATGTAAAATGAAAAGCAAATGCAACACAAAAAAAATTTGATGCACTGAACATTAAAAACATTAGTTAGATTCTTTCTTTTCAAGATCACCTGTTTTGTCCTATTCCTATACCCAGATATGGAAAGATACTATAAAGACACCCTAAAAAGAAAAGACTTCAATAAAATTTGTGTTTATTTAGTCTAAAGGTAAGACACCTGTGACCAAGTGGTTGAGGATTTGAGCCTCATCTCAAGGAGATAACTAAGTTAGTTGTATTTTCATAGCACAGTTTGAAATATGGTAAGAATATTGATTGAATAGACTGTACATGAAATACTTCAATAAATCATAAAAAGCTTTGAACTGACTATTGGAGATTTCACCCCGTAAGAAAGCATATAATATGCACAATAATGTTGCAAATTTTAAGTAATTGTACACCCTAATATAGCAAACCAGTCTCCTTTTCTTGATTCAATTCAGCAACACGCCACATCTGTTAGTTTAATATTGGATCGATAGATAGCGAAGGTTACTTTCATTTGTTTGTTTTTAATTAATAGTAGCTGCAGTATCGACACTACTCAGTTTGCCATTTGGTGTTTAGTGATTTAATTATAAATTGTCTACTGTTACTGAAGTGTATGACTGAAATTGGGACACACTTATTCAAAATTTTAGAAGAAAATGTCTTGTTGCCATACAGATGAATTGAAGTATAATGTTGGCCAGAAATTAATTGGGTTATTTTCTAATAGATTGTAAATTCATTATGTAACATTTATGTATCTGATGGTTCAAGCTCGTTTCGGAAAAAGAAAGCGCACAATTTCTTTAACAATTGTTTTGTTGTTGATTTCTAAATGGAGAATCAAAAGGAAGATTTTTTTTCATATTTAGCTGTATTACTTCCGAAAAGGAAAGACTTTGTGCAAGCTCATAAAAAGTTGTATGATGTGTATCGTGAAAATGACAGTATAATTTTACATATCTGAGGTCTAATTTGAATACGGTAAACAGGACAACAGATGAAATTTGATATGATTTGACTTCTAGCAGGAAGTAGAGGCATCTATGCTTGTAAAAAATGGCTGGATTTGAAAATACTGAGTCAACGAAGCAAACTGCTAATATATAAAACTACAATAAGACCAGTGGTCACTTATAGTTGTGAAACGTGGTGCCTAATCTATATCGAAGAAAACAAATTAGTGGTTTTTGAGCGCAAAATATTAAGAAAAATTTATGGTCCTACACTAGAAAATGGAAATTACAGAATAAAAATTAATCATAAGCTCAAAAATTTTATTGAGCAAGAAACAATTGTAAGATTCTATAGGTTCCAAAGACAGCAATGTGCTGGCCATGTTGAAGGAATGCCAGATGACAGGACATAATAGATCATGACCGAGTGGATACCCCAGTGGAAGCGACCTAGAGGCAGGCCAAGAAAAATGTGAGATGATTATGTAAAAGAGAAATGGAGCGCGATGGTGACAAGTGGCCAGGGATAGAAGTTAGTGGAGAGCACTTGTGGAGGAGGCAAAATTCCACCCTGGGATGTAGTGCCGTGGAAGAACAAGTGATGACTTAAAACTATAGCAGTGTCAGAACTGGTTTGTTAAATTTTGGTTCCGTAAAGATGCACCACACACAACCGAAGTTAACAATGACATAATAAAGGCATTGATCGAATCCAATCGGTGAAACAATACAAGATTGCTAAGAATCTTTAACATATCGAAATTGAGAATTGAAAACTATATAAATCAACTTGAATGTGTTAGTCTGTGATTCTCTCTTAAAATGTGAAGAAAACAATATATTTTTTAAACATATCGTCGTTCGGCATGCAACACCGCGAAAGCGGCATGAAACAAAATGTTCAGGAGAGCGAAAAAACTTGTTGTTTTCATGAGTTATGAATGAAATATAAAAAAAATAATTTTTTATTATCTAAATGTTTATTAATTCGCTTTTAAATTAAAAAGCAGTAATTGTTACGTTCACATTCGCGGTTGTGTCAATTTTTTAGGTCAAATATTTACACATTCGCAGATTTACTCCATTTTTAGTATGTAATTATTATTATAATTTAAAAATATTAACTTACTACGGATGTTTCAATCTGTCGATTTTCTATCAACTTGAAAGAATATAAAAAAAAAGAAATGAATTATAATAATAACCATAAGTATTAAAATGTATTTTTATTCTGTAATGTAACAGAATTACACAATTAGGCACATATTTAAGTAGGTATAATTATAATTTAATGTAGTATCTGATCGTCGAATGGTTGACAATCAGCAGGCAAAAATCGTTTCTTTAATTTTCAACGGCCTCTCGGACATAGGAGGAAAAAATGTAGGTTGAATGAGTTTTCTTGGACGATGAGGCAAATTGAAACTTGTTTTGAATTTAATGATTCCATAAGGCTGGTACAATAAAACTCTAAGTTCGTTACATTAAGGCCAACACCGTGACTTAGCTTTATGGACTGATAAATCATATTGTTTTTGTTTGAAAAATCTACAAAAAACTTCATATTTTACCATTTTTGATTTGTACGGGAAAGATTTTTTTCGTGCTTCTTGAGTTATAGTGCTGTACTGGCTGGGGAGGTAAATTTCTCTACCTTTTAATCTGCGTTCTATAACACTGTGAACAGAGTCACACTACATTTGGGTGTGACCCTTAATCAAGAATTTCTGGGTAATCGAGTTGTTATATTTAATTGCGAGATGCAAAAGGGCGTTATTTAACACAGTTTCTATTCTGGTATGTACAATTATTAGAATAAATTATGATCGGCAGTGGGTTCTTGTCCAGTCGAAGAAGTCAGATCGGCGTTTGTCTCGTTAAACCAGTAGCACCTTACTGCATGGTTTGTGAGATTGTACACTGTGTAGTTATGAACAGTGAGTTTAGTTTTATAGTACATGGCACTTACTGTTAAATATGGTGCCATTTTTACAGCATGCAAGTCCACAGTAAAAACGTGGTGTACGCCTGTAGCTTCTTCATCCTTGTCTTTTTCTTCTCTTGCTCTTTCTTTTTCAATAATATTATGTTGGTATGCAGATTACAACAAAATTCCAACATTGAATTGACTGCACGTATCACACAAATCTTTTTTCGGTTTAAATATCTTTATGTTGGTTTTAGAAAAACATCTATTAAAAGTTCTCTCGTTTGCAGGCTTTTCTGTCAGATTTAGAAGTTTCGTTTGTTCAACGTATAACTCATAGACGTGATGAAGGTTCCACACAATCGGTTCTAAATATAATTTATTAGTCGACTTTCTACAGTAATGGGACGGTAGTTTTGGCAACGATCTAAAAAGTCATTTACTTTTGCAACTATTTTGGTGGTCTTAACTGCCTTTTGTGTATCTTCTGATAATTCTTCAACGGTCGTTGTTGGATCCACATTTTGGCAATCTTCTTCGATATTACTACTATTAGTTGTCCAATATTGGACTGTCCGTTCTTTAATACCTAGTGTATTCAAAAACATTTTCACACACACTGAAATTCTCTCATTCCCAAATTTTAAATGGAAAATCTTTGTTTCTCGGTTCCCCGAAACCTCTTAATTCCCCTTCATCTTTTTGATTGTTTGCAATCAACCATGGACTTGACATATATTTTCCTTTCCCCCCAATACATGGAGAAAAAGCCAACGAATCGAATGGCATTAAAAAATCACTTTTGAAAAAACTGTCACATACGCAGTGTTGCATGTTGAACGATGATATGTAACATGCAATGAAAAATGGATATTCACCAAAGGAAAATTATGCTATCAGTCAGGTGGGATTTTAAAGGTATTGCATATCTTGAGCTGCTTCTGAGAAACTAAACCATTAATTTGGATGTGTACTGTCGTCAACTGGATAAATTAAATGATCAAACAACGAACAAACAAATGAAAAACATTCACCAGAATTGGTGAATTGCAAAGGTGTCGTATTTCACCATGACAATGCTAGATTACATACATGTTTGGTAACTCATCAAAAATTGTTGCAGCTTAGATGGAATGTATTACCACATCCACCATATTCGCCAGACCTGGCACCATCATACTGCATACCATTTTATTTTGTTCTTTGAAAAAACCTTCACAGCTTATGAGGATATCAAATCATTCTTGGAACTGTATTTTGCAGAAGAAGATATGAATTTGCACTAAGTTGCCTGAAAGTTGGCTAAAGGTAATC
The DNA here is from genome assembly GCA_031772225.1 of Eubasilissa splendida. Lineage (NCBI taxonomy): Eukaryota > Metazoa > Arthropoda > Insecta > Trichoptera > Phryganeidae > Eubasilissa > Eubasilissa splendida. The sequence goes on along the minus strand of CM062848.1, from coordinate 16,973,862 downwards.
AAACAAAATAGACGATATATTGTTTAATAAGGTTCATCTATCAGATGCAGGCAGAAAAAATAAACATTGTTGTCTATTACATATAGCAAACAAGGTGATTGTGCTAACTTTATAATAGAAAAATATATAAAAAAAAATCAATAAAATAAGGTCTCATTGAAGTTCCGGTCGCAATACAAACACAATAACTAACATAAAATGGCATCTTTCAAACTACATATTTGCAATGGGACACAATAACTAACATAAAATGGCACCTTTCAAGCAACACATTTGCAATGGGACAATAACTTTTTAATTTAAAGATATAAAATAAACTAGTTATCATTTTATTGCCAACACTATGACATTCAAATAATACGTAATTAGATTACTTATTTTACAAAATGTCTTTCAAAGAAACAAATTTTATAAATATCAATGTTAAATCCTCAAATCCAAAAAAGTTTGCAATTCTTAAAAGAAGCAACATTAAAAAATGGAAAAGGATCATTGCAAAAGCTTGCAATGAACCTTTTCCGATATCTAACAAGTAATTTGATAATTTACAAAGTTTAAACGCGACCAAGATATTCCTCTACTTTTTATAGCAGCCGCAAATTTGAATATAAATAATGAGCATTGCATTAAACTTTGAATTTTAGGAATATATAGGGTTTTAATTTAATATGTATTAGGTTTTACATAATAATTTTCAAAAAAGCTTAATTTCTTGTCTGTAAATAAAATATATTTTATTATTACATGTCGGCAATGGTGGCATATTTCAAAAATTATCTCGAAACCACAGTAAGGAACGGAGATTCAAAGAGTTTTTTTTTAAAATAAATTTTATTATATTATTAACTGAGGTCTTTTTATTTTTATTTCAATTAATTTATTTGTATACTATCTGTATTTAAATAGTAGAGAAAACTTTAAACAAACTCGAAATATTTTTGATTTGTGCCACTTTGCAGCCGTTGAGTGACATAATATATGTACATACAAACAAGTTTTTGTTATGAAAAATACTCAAGATCTTTATGGATGATTTTTTTTTTTAAAAATTAACAAAATCAATGTGGATTAAGAAAAATTGATGTGTAATTTAAAATCTCCAAAAACTAGGGTAAAAATGTTTGATTTAACTATTAAAATTCACTACAGTTTTGTGCAATAACTATTTGTTGACTATTTTGAAGACTTTCGAGAAGTGTAAGACTGCTGACACTGCTTAAATGCAGTGGGATCTAAAAGGCACTGCTTTGTCCAAAAATAATTTTAATCACAATACAAATTGGCAATTCATAAAAGTAAATAATAATAAGTGTTCCATATTGAAATACATAGGAGGTAGATATATCATAAGTAGACAATGGGTGCTATCATATTATATTATGTCAATGAATTGTTAATAATTAATTTAATTATAATTCTTCATTTTAACATAATGTTTAAAGTAAGGTATTTGACGTTTTTTTAAACATTTTATGAAAGAAAATCATCAAAGATAGTTGACATATCAGTACATACTATCCAATTTATACATACCGTTTTTCTCTGAAAATATGACATCCTCCGAAAATAAGCCCTAGCGTGATTTTCAAGATTCTTGGAATGTAAGCCCCCCCCCCGAAAATAATATAATAATATGTTAGGTCCGAAGTGTTCAGTATTAAACTTGATACTGAACACTTCGGACCTAACAAATCTGAGAAATAAATTGTTTACGTAGGTACGAATTAGTACGAGTGTAAAATTTACATAAAAATATAAACACAGTACTTACAGCAACAGTTTAGATATAGTATGTGTGCATTTCAGTTTTGTAAGTCTTATTAACTCCAGATAAAATGAGTGCAAAAAGACAGAGTTATTCCGTCGAGTACAAGAAAGGAATCATGGAGGACTCTTGCGATGTTAATCTTGTGGCTTTCTGTAAAGAAATGTTGGATCTCAAAATGGTTCGAAAATGGCGAGTAGACTACGATAACCTTTGTCAACAGATTGACCAGGGAAATGAGAAGTGCAAGGTTAGATCGGGTAGCATTAAAATTTGATATTTTCCGAGAAGAATTTAAAGCGTCAACACACTGACTGGATAATTTCCCTCAGCGACATGAACTGTCTCTAAGAAGATGGACAACAATGTTTAAGCTGGAAGATAATGAAGTCGTTAAATGTGCACTTGCATTTAAAATTTTTGTTGATGGCATTGACTTTTCAAAATACTAACTCTCTAACATGATTGCTATGGATGAAACTGCAATATTTCTGGGCCAAGGATCTTAAATGACTATTGATCATAGTGGTTCCTCGTCAATCTACATTCCTTCCACTGGTTATGAAAATGCACGTGTTACATTTATTTTGGCAATCCGTCTGGATGGAAAGAAATCCTCACCTTTAATTATCATTATGGGTAAGAAAGACAAGATTGTATGTGTTTTAGGAATTTATGTCCTTGAAAGCGAAAAAACCTGGTGCACACAAGCAATTATAAGAAAGTGGATTGATTTTATCCTGCCATCTATTTTGCGAGGTCGCCAAAGAGGTATGCTAATTTGGGATTCAGCCAGCACTCACCGCGCTAAAGACATGAAAAACTTCATTATGTAAATGTAAATTAAAATCAATAAATGTAAAATTCTTATATACAAATAAACGTAACTTTTTGTACGAAAATAAATTTACTTATTGTACTTGAAAAGTAAAACATCTTTCGAAAATAACCCCTAGTACGTATTTTGGACCAAAAAAGAAAATAAGACAGTGTATTATTTTCGGAGAAAGACGGTAATAAGCAAACAGATGAAAATAACGACTTGCAAAATGAAATTGGGCACTAGCACAAATTGAGGTAAAAGTTAATAATAAAACTAATCATACATTTAGATAAATAATATATAAACTATATTTCTGCAATAAAAAACATTGGTAACAATAAAACAAAAATTGTGTAGTTAAAATAGTTTTAAAAGAATACATTTGTACGTTCAGATTTACTAATCTAACTGCATAATATTTAATAATTAATAAAAAATGATTTTAAATATAACCATTTGTTCTTAAGAATATATTCTTATTGTGGAGTTGTAATTATTCAGAACATAGGTTTGTGATATTTTTTTAAATACAAATTAAATGCATTAATTAGAAAGATATACATATAAAATCAATTTTCTTGAAAAATATTGTCATTGGTACCGGGATTCGATCCTGGATCTCTTCCTATCCGAGGAACAATGCATTAACCGATTGTATAAAGAAGATGTCTTTCAAATAATGTAACAATAGATGTATCAGTTTGAAAAGTGTAACATATAAGTTTGAAAATTTGTCATCAATGCACTGTGTTGATATAGCATAATCGTTTAATGCATTGCTCCCAGGATAGGAAGAGATCCAAGTTCGAATCCCAGTAGCAACAATATTTTTCGATAAAATTGATTTTATATGTATTGTTGACGCAAGTAGAGTACTCACTATACCTGTCCCGCTCTGGCCATCCAATGACTAAGGGATTTCACTAACGGGATGACAAATTGCCTTATGATACCGAACTGTCAAGATCCTGTTTTCTTTTTCTGCCGTCCGACAGCAGCGTCGTGCATAACGCTTAGACCGAGAAGAAGCTGTGTTCTCAACAGTTTCGGAAGTGCAGTGATCTCTCGGTTCTTCACAACAAACGTGCTAGTCAACTGGAGGTGAAAACGACGTTCAACCCAGGACTTTAGAGCAAGGTAGGCCAGATCCATCTGCCATTCTGATCAATATTATAATCGATACAGTCCACGGGATCTTATCCCACCATGTGTATATCGTTCTCATTAATACATTTAATTTGTATTTAATAACCATTTGAGTTTTATTGCTTTAAACCAATCTGTTCCTTCAGGATAGTATAAAATTGTTCTATATTAATTATTAAAATATCTATTAATGAAGTTATCGCTGCAAATAACATCTTTAAAAGCCTTGAATTGTCTACTGATATCCATATTAGCGAAGGCGAACCTTTTACCATAAGCGGGTTAAAGAAAATATAAATTCAATTCTAAAAATAAAAATATATTTTGCACTTCAAAATAACACAAAATGCACTAGGTATTAATTATTTTTTCAATAATACTGTATTTACAAAACCATTCTTCCTAATACAATCGTATACTTCCTGATACCAAAAATTGGCATAGTTGGGGTAGAAGGGGCTATTGAGAAATGATTCAATAAAGAAGTCGGTTCCCACCCCCATTCAGGCAGATTACACATGGAGAAGAAAAACAAATCAAATGTTAATTATTTTTGAGTTGGATCCAATTCATGTTTTTTTTATATCTTTTAAAGCTTTAAGTTTTCAAATTACTCTTTTAGAGACTTCAGCTATTATGATTTAATTCAGAATAATGTGGGGACGGCGATTCAAATTCATCGCTGTTCCCAGCCGGCATTGATATTAGCGACATCTGAATTAAGGACCTAGGCGATAGCTGAGTGTTGCCGCCCCAGTCTGACCCGATCATTCGTCAACGACACATTTTCCACTTCACCACGATGGGTCCTGTCCGGCGATTGAGATTCAGACGGGATCAAAACCAAACACCGCCGACTTGCTCTTCTACTCTTCATTTTCTGTATTCTTCCTGTTCTATCCTCTGATTGAATAAACGAATCTACACCAACCACGCATTTCATTCACACCAACTAACCCCATAAACTGGTAACCCTGAAGTGGGTGAAATCGACTAGCAGGGAAGAATATACAGAATATAAGACTTCCATTGATTTATAATCGGTTTCTCAAACGAGCAAGTAAAAAATTCGATAAGTAAATTTCTTAAATTGGGTATTGTGAGAATCCTTGTTTCTCAGCGGAAGATGTACGTGACCTTTCGAAACAGAATATTTGTTGCAAACTGATGAATAAATATTTTTCCAAGAACATTTAAAAATATTTCCTCGCCTTGGAACTATGTACAAGGTATCATCTGACTGATGTGAATATCAAACAAAGATATTAAGCGTCAAAGTTTTGAATATTAATTTTTTGATTTCTTTAGTGGAAATTGATTTGATGGAGTTTGGTGAAATTTTTACAAAAATATTGCTATACATATAATTATAGTAATAACGTAATAGACTGATTTCTAATTTCAGGCACATAATATAACTCATAAATATTGTTTTCAAATCAACAGTCGGTCGTTCTAAAATATATTATTAGTCCTATTAAAATTTGACATGTTTCTAACACAGTTATTAATTAATTAAAATTATTAATAAAGTCAATTTTTACCAAAATGTCAAATAGTTTGTTATTTCAATGTTATAATTATATGTTAAAACATTTCCACAGACTAAAGTCAAATACAATAACCCGCCGAGTTACGTAAGTAATGCGTTCCATAAAACTTTATGTAAGTCGAATTTGTAAATTATTTATATGTATATAAGTATCAGTCAATAATCAATAATAATCGAGTATGTCGTGATCGTCTGAGTTGTCATCTTGACGTTATTGTGAGCGCGTTATCTCACAAAAATGTCTAGAATAGATTGTAGATTACACCTTTTTCATCGTAGATGGCATTGTACATATCATACATATATACATTGTACATAGCTAGCACTATTGAACCGCTCGGTGTTTGTATCCATCAATATTAATATTATAAGATCCATGTATATCGGGTTAAAAACCTTGGTTAGTCCCATTGTTGTAAATTTCTTAACGTCTGGAGTTGGTAGTTTAATCGGCACAGTATTTTTTTAGAATTTCGAAATGCCTCCAACTGAACTTTGCCAAATAAATAAAGAATCGGGGACAATGAGGGTTTTTGTGATGGCGGCTGTGCGGCTCCGTCTTGTCACTGTGTGAGAAGAAATTGCACAGCTGCCTATTAGTATTTTAAAAAATGCCAACCTGGTGGCGAATGAGTAGGACCATATGGGAGCTTTTGGTTATAAACGGTCCTGGGTAAGCGGCGGGTTCGCCCACCCTCATTGGTTTCTATAAAAAAAAAAAACTGAACTTTATCCTTCACTATTGTATTCACTGTCGAAAGATGCCGATAATTATCTCAAGCCATTGTTGATATTATTTTCTTGACTTCATATATATTAATTATTTTCAATTTTTCTTCTAAAGTGCAGACCTTTGTTTTTTAGATTCATTACTGGTGCATTCAGTTTTGCATTTTTAATCCATTTTAAGGATACATAAACAACAAACACTTACGGTGATAAACAGGTGACTAAAGTATGGAGGTATGGACTACTGCCAACGGTGTAATATTATATATTAATATCGTTGCACACTGCAATGGATGTCAAAGATGCAAAAGCCGCATACATGGTCATAAGCGCTAGTAGTTGTAATATTACATAACTGCAAATTTACATAAGCCGGGGGGTTACTGTAATTAGATCATAAGTTAAATTTCAACGAGATGTTACTGTGTGGGATTTGTGTAGAAATACTAGCCAAGTGGAAATCTGAACCACAAACTAACAGCACACAAATATTTTATTTTTCACTTTTTAAAAACAGAATTTATATTGAATGGTATCAGTTGATTCTCAATAATCAACATAAATCTCTTCATTATTCTTATATAATATAATTTCTTCACATTTTACATTTTTGTTGCAGTGTAAAAATATGTAGTTCTACATTTTGTAATCTATCTTGTATTACATCTAAATTTAAATCACAATATGTTATCAACAAATACGTTGTAATATTTTTACAAGGTGAACATTTTTACAAATATAAGTGTAACTCAATAATTGTAATTATTTAATTACTGATAGTGTAAAACTAAAAATAAAATTTAATAAGTGAAATTTATTTGTGAAGCTAATAAAGTAAAGAATGAGTATTGCACATGTCACGAGAAGCCCTTCCATAAATCACAACAAAACTAAAAAATTACATTCTTTCCAAAGACGAAATGTCAAACTGCCAACTTTGATATTTTATATATTACTTTTCAATTCAATATATTTGTTAATTTTACTGGCAATACTGAAACATAGCAGCCAAAAAATTAGAGTTATGTGATCACTAGCAAATTATTCATTGAAACACACTTTTAACACGGTGTTAGAAAGTTTTAAAACAGCAGAAATTGAAATTATTACTTGATCGTTAATTAATAAAAAAAACCTATAGGATCATTTACTGTCACTATAAAACCCCACTAAAATGTAATAATATGTATATTTAATTAACATGGAAGAGATGATACACCTTTGAATAAGTTTAAAAGTTTAAAGCAATTTATAATAATTTTCTATCTATAGATGGAAGAAGTCATTATATAATAGTTAGTAATGCCCAAACGTTAATTTATTATTTTGTTTCGGCGCGGTTAATCATTTGAGATTAAATGATTAATCATACGAAACAATGAATTATACTTAAGAGTTATATAAATATTCAGTTTATTTATAGAAAGCCTGCACTAAATACGCATCAATATATTGTAAAAATCGTGCAAGATAGTAAATCTTGTTACTTAAATAAATAATTCAGATAATATGCAAACATCATAAACACAAAATCAACAATTCTGCCAGCAGTGAGTGGATCGGACCAACAAGATCTCTATTAGTTTATTTTAATATTCTTATGAAAGTAAAACAGCAGGCACAGAGTCAGTTAAAGTATCATCAGGCTTTTTATTTTCGAAAACTGTTCTTCTTTTATTAAGCTCCTCGAGTAACCCAGTTACAAGTGGGTGGCTAAATTTTCCTTTTGTTGCCGTGAAGAATTCTTCTAAGGAATGAGGAGTATTTTCACGTTTCTCATATTCAAATGCTTGAAGCACCATGTCAAATCTGTCTAATTCCTTCACAAATTTTGCTTCTGCACTGGACTGACTTTCATATTCCTGAAATATAAAATCCACAAAAACAGTGAAAAAAAAAAAACACTTCATAAGAACTGAAAAACTGGAAGGATTTTAAAACTTATTAGTAATTACAGCAAGTCCTCTACATGCAAAGACACAAATGTCCGTGTATAATTATTTAAATAAGTGCAAAATTCTAAATTGAACTGGAATTTCAAATTTAGTGACATCGCTTAAGGTTTACAATAGTTACGTGCAGTCTTTAAAAGTGTGTGTGCTCTTCAATGTAGTGTCAATTAATGTACGATTCATTTTAACTCCAGCATTGCATGATATCGGATGTTAAGCGCAAGAGCAGTGGTGATTATTACAGTAAATGCTGGATGCCTAGATTAAATCTGACTTGTAAACAAGTTCTCGGAATAGAACTTGTCCATTGTGACATAAAATGAATGTCAAAATCGTCCCATCATTATTTTTAATGCCAATCACTTTAGTAATCACGAATAACGCCTTCATGTTGGTAATACGAGCGGGCTTCAAGGTTATAAAAATAATCTGAGTCTATGGTTGAGATTAATTTAATTTTTCGCTCGGAGCTGTTAGATATGCGGCTTGCTGCTGCGACCAGCGAAGCTATTTATCAAGAGTTCAACATGTAACCGTAAGGATCCAACATGTAACTGTAAGGATCCAACATGTAACCGAAGGGTAAATACTTTGATTATAATTCAATCACTGGTGCACAATTTACTGTAATTTATTTTGACCTAATCGCATGATGAACGATCTTTTCAGGGAACGAGATTGTTTCCCTTCGGTCTACATTGATTTTCATTACATTATTATTCTACAATTCTTTCTACCAATCCTATTGTGTCTGCATGGGATGCCGAGACAACTAGCTACGATGGGTGACGAAGATGCTCAACTACGACGGGATGTACACGGACGAGCATGGATTTGGAGGTTATGCCATCTTTTATAACATTTTAAATCTTGTTGTCATCAGCCTACCCTGAAGAATGTCGAACTCACGCTCAACCCGATGAAGTTAAGATTATAAATTTGGATTGTAATTTGTTCTAATTAAGCTGTGTTTTTTTAATTAGATTCTATAAGTTAACGTAAAATATGTTATCATTTATCTCTCCCAGGTATTAATAAATTTTCCCAGTTTAGGATGAATGTAGAATGTGACAAACCAAGGTGGGTATGCATTCTGAGGTGAAGAACCTGCCATTTTTGTGTTCTCCACTGACCAGCTGGTGAAGAGGATAGAACGCCGTTCTTTACCCTCACCATATGTAGAGGACTTGCTGTATTATACTACTGAGAGTACTGAGAGTAGTAATATCAAATTACCAGGCACCAGATACAGATAGAGTGGTGGTACCAAATTACCAGGCACCAGATAGAGTAGTGGTACTAAATTCTGGAAGATGTCCTGTTAGAAGCATTGACAATCGACGAGAATGTACAAGAGACAGAGATGTATCATTGTGAATGAGGTGAGAGTTGTGCCAGGACAAAATAATATTGCGCTTAATATGAACGGAAAGAAATAGTGATGGTAATTTAGTTAATATACAAATTTAAAAAAAAACTATGTTTAATGATAAGAGTAAAGTCTTAGAATTTTGTAATTGTGCAGAATCATCTGCAAAGAATTTTCACAGCTTTTATGAAATATACTTCTGTCTTCTTTGTCGAATGCAGGGTTCATCATCAAATCTGAGACTAATGTGAGTTGACTGAAAAGGTTCAGACACAATAGCCCAGCAAACTTAAGACTACAAACGATTGTTTTCCACTTCACTGCAATATGAAACAAAAAAATAACAGTGGCATACTCAATACCTTGTACAAATCATAGAGCAGATTTCCTGATGGGCCAGTAAGCTCGGCGATCTCCTTCATAGCTTCATCCTCCCTGCGGTGTTTTTCCTCGGGGGAAACACCGCAATGTGGAGTTAAATCACCGACAATACATTCGGCTAGGTCATGAACCAAAGCTGTAGAGGAAAAAAATTATATTAAAAATAACGCAATATTAACATTTGTAGGTATTATATAAAATAAGCGGTAGAATTCAAATATCCGTCATCAATGAGTGAAATCGTTTAACTAACATAAATTATCATAGCCGATTGACGTTGCTTGGCCTGGGGGTGGGACCTGATATTTACGAGTCTGATACTTGGAAATCTAAAATAAAACAAAACTTGAAATAACAATCTGAAGGATAATAATAAAAAATATTAATTATTTCTATTTGTACCCATAAACGTTTGTAGCAAACATAAATGTGAATTGAAAAGTGATTCTGAATGTAACAAAAATGAAAATATCAGTTGATTCATAGACAATGTTGCTCGTAATTGGCATTGGATTATTTTGAGAGAAAATTCAGATAAACAGTGTACTATGAAAATAATGGAAACATTGATACACTGTGGAAGAATAAAGGTATAATTAAACACAAGCAAATGATTTCAATAGCCCTTAAAATATGTAGGGATCAGAAATCATATCCACCGCCATCTCAGCCGGCATCGACGCTAGCGACAGCGTGGCTGGCTGCTGCTACAAGTCTGGCTTGATTATTCACCGCCAAGCAGTCTCTCCAGTTTCACAACGGTGGCATTGCCGGCCCACGCGCGCCGAGCGAGACCGCCGACTCGCTTCACTTCGGAATTCATGCACACCTTCTACATGTCCACTCATTCATTCTATTCATTCTCATCTATCTTCATTGTTATATCTATCACAATAAACACCTCAACACGCAAACAACATTTCTTTCATTTAACCACCGTCCTAACCCCCAAAAATATATAATATAAATACATAATAATTCAATAACACAGCTTTTACTAAAGAGTTAATGCTGTGTTTCAGCCGCAGCTTAACATCGGCACCACGTTTCAGGAGTGGAACAAATCCATGAACACTGCCTTTGGCGAACATTGTAGAAGCTTTACAATAATGCGCCAACCAAATGCGAACATTGTTCTGTATGATTTATTATCTTGGGCTTGTAGGCGGTTGTACCTCATTCGCTTATAGTTTGACCAGAGCTTGCAGGTATGCATGTTGGTGATAAACGATTTTAAAAAGATGCTCTTCACCTTCTTGGTAGAAACGGCGTGATAACATGTTCTTCGACATTCAACTCCTTTGTCGTTTAATGTCATCATCGTCCTGTCCATTTCTATGGCCTTGTTTGACTTTTTTTACGCTCCAACTCGTTCCGTACAGCCACACAGGAGGGATAATATCTGGCCTTATCATTATCATATTTGCCATTATTACCGATTTACAAGCATTATATAAAATACTATATTCATTAGTACATGTTTCGCAAATCTGTAAAAGCTTTATTACTTATATAGATGGTTGTTGGATAGTTGCTACAACAATTCTAATCAAAGTTAGGTGGAAAATATTCTTTCAATGTGTATCTTTTGTCAACTTTACGCTACAATACATAAAATACTAAATCAAATAAAATAAAACAAAACCTGAACTGAACTGAACTGAAGTAGGGAGCGATATTTTTAAATGTAGGCTATTCGTAGAGCGCATCAATTAATGGCATGGTAATTTGATTGAGTATTGCAAAATTATAAATCAAAAACTGTTTTTTGATTATTTTAGTAGAATATCATGAATTAGCATTGTAAATGACACACATGCTTTCAAAGATATTCACAATAAGCACAAAATTTTTGACATTAACAAGTTTATTCTCTTCTCTACACCTTGATTCTAGTGATGAGATAAACGTTATTGTGATTGTGCATTTGGTATTTCTTTTATAACCATGATTGGTAACTGATATTTTACTGTTAGAGGTTTAGTTTCCAGTATATCAGTGATTGCTTATACAATTACAATGACAGTGATTACGTATAATCAGTTACTTATCATCGTTACAATCGAACACAAATTTTAGTCACAATAACGGTTTAGCTCATCACTACTTGATTCATAGGTCAGGTCATGTGCGGACTTTTTTTATGCAATTGAATCTGATCTCAAACCCGTTCCATCAGCGAGAAGTATGTTAATTTACTATTTTAATTAAGAACAATGTTTAATTAAAGGGTTTCTGCTTTAAATATAATTTTTACCATATTTCTGTTATATAAAGGGTGCCCAGTGGAAAATTTTCAAGTTTAATATTAAATAAAAAAAAAACTATGTTATTCTCATATTTTGTTTATACAAAATGGAGTTTAACGATGCTAATTTAACGTTTTATAAATGATATTGTTTAAATGCCGTTCATGCTCAAGACACTCTTGCAATCGGACTCGTAAATTTGCGAACACGCAAGAGTAAAGCATTGGTTCAATGGCAGCAACTTTACAAGGGATATTTTCTTGTAGGGCCTGAATTGTTCGAGGATTGTTGCTGTAAACTCTCGACTTAAGGTATCCATTCCCACAAAAAAAAGTCGAAAGTGTAAGGTCCAGTGACCGAGGTGTTCAGGGTATGTCTCCGTACTAGCTGATTAATTTATTGGGAAAAATTCCCCCCAGCTTCTTCATTGAAATTCTGTGTGTGGAGTGGCCCTGTCTTGCTGAAATTGTGTTCTGTTGTTGAACCTGGGAAACAGCTGCAGTTACAGTACCAAAAACTCGATGATCATTCAGCAATACATGTCAGCAGTGACTGCTTCTCGCTGGTTAAAAAAATAAGGGCCAATTATCCCTCGGGCAGAAATTGCATACCACACTGTCGTTTTTGGACAATGCAAATGTTTTTGATGGCGTTCCCTTGGGTTGCCGGGGCACCAGTATCTCATGTTCTGTTTATTAACATAGTCATCGATATGAAAATGTGCTTCGTCAGTAAACAATATGTTTCCTAGTATTCGTGCTGTTCCAAAATGTTCCAGTATCGTTCTCGCTAAGGTTTCACGTAAAGAATAGCTATTTTCGTTGAGAATATGCACGATTCAGTTTGTATGAGTGAAACTGTAGTTTCTTTTTTAAAATAACGTGCACCGTTGATTTTTTTATTCCAGTACAGGCTGCAATCTTCCTTATCAATTTACGCGGATTGCGCATAATTTCACGTCGAACTTAAGCCACAAGTTCTGGCGTTGCTGCTGACATTGATGGTCCCGAAGGAGATTGGTTAACCATTGTTCCTTCTTGTTTGAACTTTTGCACCCAATACCAGATAAGTTGCGTTCTCGGCCCATCACTTACTAGTCGAATATATAAAAAGCGCAACGCGCAAGAACCAATGAATCACCGCACTTTAAATATTGCTGAACCGCGAAAGCGCGGCGCGCTCCCGATCAGTGACTCATTGCGACTGGCAAATCTCCAAATCACAATACCCCTCCCACTTATCTCACCCTGATGGTTTACGAGCAATTACAATTTAATCTTGAAATTTTTCCACTGAACACCATATACCTTTTGGTACTTAACTAAAATGAAATAGGTACATAGTTCAAAGGTCAAACTCAAAGACTTCATTAATATTTCTTTGTTTCACTTCATACGCATATAAACACATTAATATGGAGTTCCATTTGTCACCTCTGGCTCGAGGGTATGGTATGCCACTGACTGTTTAGCAAATAATCATGTTAACAATGATTCTGTTCCATAAGAAACTATCAGCGATTTCAATGTTTAAAAATGATAATTTTGTTTTATTAAACAGATGTGTCTTAACTTAAAACATAAAGGTGTAAATGTTAAATAATAACACTACATGAACATTGCATGACAATTTGCAATGTACATACTTTCATTTATGAAGTGATAATAATTGACTGACACATAATTAAATAAAAAATTTGGATATTCAAAATATGTTTGACATTGTAGAAATTTTTCGATTATATCGACTTGCCTAAACGTCTTTTATAAAATTTTCGGTAAAAATCACGAGAAAAAAGTAGTATCATTTTTGTGGCCTGATTTAAATGTTAATACTTCTAAAATGAAATGGTAGGCGGGTGGGTAAATTAAAGTAAAATTTCTTACCTATTTCTAAGCATTTAAGCCTGTCCAGCTCATTTGTACCATTCAATAAGAAGGTCATCATTCCCATCCTGTACATGTGGCCAGCAATCGATTCACAATCTGGCACGTCCCTAATTACCCAGCCAGTTCTCTTCACATGCTAAAAAATCGAAAATTGAATAAATTATTAATAAAAATAAATCAAAAAGAATTTAATCTGGCAGTAATAAATTAAAAACCTTTACCTTCAGTTGTCCCACTAACTCGAGAAAATCGACCAGTTTGGAGTAATCAAAATCAGCCATTGTTTGAAATGTCTATTTGGCAATATGACTAGATTATTTTTCTGTCTTGTAGGTCACCGAAATACTTTAAAAAGATCTCACAATAAAGCAAGTTTCGCAGAACCTATTCCTTCGACCTCGCGCCTTTTTCTCAATCTTTGACGGAAGACAGAAAATGCAGAGAGGAAAATAGAAAAACAACCAGAGAGAATTTCTTGATGCATTATCACAAGTACGTTTTTAAATTGATTATAAGGCATATAATAAAATGATATTATTAAAAATTATTTTTGCTTTCATGATAAAAATAATAATTGTCACTTTTGATGTAATAGTGCCACATGTCTGACGTTCTATCGCGTTGCGTCAAAATTAAAATCGTCCCGAACGCAACTGCGTTCATATTTCCTAATGCATTTTGATATTTTAGGCTTAATTTGTTATAGGTTAATACTGGTAACACTGGCAACCCCATAGTCAACCATAGCGGAAATGCCGCTTCCCCGTCCAAGGTTTATAAATTCCGAGGCGCGCTTTGAAAAGCTCTTTTTTTCTCATCCATTCCGACCGAGTTTGACGAGTTTCTCGAAGCAGTCACGAGTCTTTCGACAAGAGTCTGCACATCGCCTACTGCATCACCGGTCACGAGGGATTACCATATCTTGTGTCTAACATGAGGCTGCAGAGAAACCACATCTGAATTACAAAAGTTCTAATCGGCTTAATGAGAGGCCACCAGGTTCCAAATTTCTCTTGCGGTCCAGATCCATGGAGCGTACCACTTGTGTGTACGCCGAAACATTCAGCACGATAGTTAAGGACGCCGAAACAAATGCAAGACCCTCATGGTCCGGATCCATGAAGCAGGCACCATGTGTGCGAGTTCGGAAGCTGACCACGCCTAGTCATGAGGGCTGAGACGGACGATCGAGGGCATTGACACATGGCCGTCGACATGTGGTGACCAACACCGCTATAAGGACACGTGGCTGCGAGCAGTGCAGCTAAATGTGCGTCCGGGACCCGAGCTGAAGGAAGTTCACCACCAGTAACCAGTGATGTGACAGCAACTAAATTAATCAACATGACTAGAAGAATTATAATGAGGCTGTGACGGTGTAGTCTGTAGGTTTAGTCTAAATTAGTTTTATTTCCACGTTGCGTAATAAGTCTAGTGTAAAAATTGTATAATTCCATTTAGAAGTAGTTGCTTACGACCACTCATGTGTGTTTTGATTAAAAATAGTTCCCAGTTTCCACAAGTTCCTTAACTTCCTATGGCGAAACGACCGCGTACGTGTGACATGTATCTAGGTCCACAAAAAACGCGTGCTACGTTGACATAGAGTTTAAAACTTATCACAAGCGAAAATGATTTTGGTATAAACGAATCGTGTTGCGTCAGTCCACTTGATGTAGCTATGCCTCATGTGTGACTTCCCTATCGCATAGCACGTTGCATAAAATCGTGTTGAACGCAGTCGTGTTCATATTTTCTTGTATTTGTGAATGTTTTAGGGCCGGTTGCGTGATCATTAGTCAATTTTTATGATGGTAGGTACCGACACTGGTGTATGGTAGTGAGGCCTGGAGCTGGCAGAAAAGGAACGAAAGTGGACTGAATGCAGTGGAAATGAGATCACTTAGGCGTATTTGTGGCAAATCTATTTACGACAGAGTAGAGAATGAAGAAATAAGGAAAGAATGTGTAGCGATCATAATTCATATTCACCGCCATCTCAGTCGGCATCGACGCTAGCGACAGCGTTTCCGGCTGCTGCTACAAGTCTGACTCAAGCAGTCACCGCCAAGCAGTCTCTTCGGTTTCATCGTGTCACAACGGCGGTCTGGCCGGCCCACGCGCGCCGAGTAAGACCGCCAAGTCGGTTCATTTCATTTCATAAGACACGTGCACCTTCTGCATCTTCATTCATTCACTGTACTCATTCTATCTGTCTTCTTTGTTTTTATCGTACTGACAATAAACACCTCAACACACACCAATCACATTTATTTCATTTAACCACCGTCCTAACCCCCAGAAATGTAAAGCTGATGTTAGTATAGTGAGTAAGATTAAGAAAGGATCACTTAGGTGGTTTGGTCATATGGAACGGATGAATGAGGAGAGAATGGTAAGAAAGATATATGACGCAAGTGTTGATGGCACCAGAAATAGAGGACGTCCGCGGAAGACTTGGCATGACCAGGTAAACCAGATAATGGAGGATGGTTCTGTTAGAAGCCTCAACAATCGGCGAGCTTGTATGAGAAGATGTATGAATGTGGATGAGGCGAGAATTGTGTGTCAGGACAGAAGAGTGTGGCGGCCTATCCTTTCTGCTTACCCCCGCGGGAAAACGGTGTGATGGTAAGTAAGTAAGTAAGTTTATATTATGGTTACTTTTTACCATCATCCGTGGTAAAAAACGGTTTCGGGTTGTTGGTACGTCAAATTTACTATTGTGAAAACATAGATTAGAAATCTGAAATATACGTTACCTATGGCTTTATTCGCCGCTGTGTTCGAAACCTGTCACTTTGGTGTAGAATGTGCTAATGTATATTAAACAACGAGATCATCATCGGACGAACTCTCATCACTTACATAGCGAGATATTGAATGATTAATTGTTGTATACTGTAACTTTCAAAGTTCAATGTGACAAATTAGTTTTGAAACAGCTGTGAAGAGTCCGCCATATTTAATCAATGATTTTTGGTTTTTACCATCCGATATTCGAGAGTAAAATAGCCAACCATTGTATTTTTTATCAATGATCAAACAACCCGTTATCGCGTTTTTTTTATTTTATAGTAAAAATGTACTACTGATCACACAACCGGCCCTTAGGCTAATTTGTATAAAGTAATTCTACTGATGTAAATTATTATAAAATATAATGGATAGACTATATAGATATCTAGATAATATTGTATAACGATGATAAAAATAAGGTATATTTGTAATATGCACCACCATAATTGTAATGTAGCGATCGGAATTCAAATCCACCGTCATCTCAGACGGCATCGACGCTAGCGACAGCGGGCTCAAGTATTCACCGCCAGGCAGTCTCTTCAGTTTCATTGTTTCGCAATGGCGGTCTTGCCGGCTCGCGCTCGCCGAGCAAGACCGCCGACTCGCTTCATTTCATTTCATAATACACGGGCACCTTCTACATCTTCATTCATTTCTTTAATTCTATATGTCTTCATTGTTATATTCATCACAATAAACACCTCAACACGCCAATCTCATTTCTTCAATTTAACCACCGTCCTAACCCCCAAAACTATTACTACCGACTTACTTTACGGCTTATCAAAGTAGATGCAATTTATACAAGTTAAATTCATACCTACATATTATTATTGTATTCGTGTCTCATTTTACTTTGAGTAACATGTCAGGCCAATGAACTCGGTTACTTGGAAGCCTAAACGAAGCGGAAAACTATTGGGACTACAATCTTTCCTTAAAACAAAACATGTTTCTATTAACCAAGAACAAAGGATTATAAATAATAAAAGGCCCGAAGTCATAGCTGGCAGATCACTGTGTTTTGGGTATCGGTCATGGGAAGTTCTTCGTAAATAAATTCATTAATTTCTCTTGCATAGTGTACAAAGGATGTACTTCTTCTTTAAATTCGGCACTACACTGGTGCGAGAAATCTAGTTCAAACGCCTATTAAATCTGTTTAAATTAAACAAATTGAATTGCTTACTATCCTGGCATCTATCGTCAATAACCAACAGCATTAATTTGTATGTGAATCTATAATAGTTTAGGTATTTTCCGAAAGAGGACAGAAAATATTATTTTATCTTGTGTCGATAATATTATAATTGATATTCATGAACGGTGTTCGTAATCAGGTAAGTAAGGTACCAATCAGACGAAACGCTATTTTTAATCAAAAATATGACGCTTAATTATATTTTCGTTTGTGGTTTATGATGCCGGCTGTGCGGGTTTTACGCTCCCAGACGGCCGCGACCGTCTCCCCTATCAAATCTCCCTCTAGCTGAGATATTATCATTTCTTCCACCTCAAGTAAAGCCCTCTTCATTTTATTATCTTACTATCTCATGTTAATGTGATTGTGCTGTGTGCATTTGCAGATCGCAGTTTCTCCAAGTTTTTCACGTGTTTAAAAATTTAAGATTATTACATAAGAAGTATAATACGCTGTACCTATTACGCATTATTTACTTTACGACCGACGGCGATATTTTGAAAAAATCTATTTTTTAACAACATCATTCCGGCAGCGCGCAAGTTTCGATGACGACAGTCTGAAAGTTTAACGATGTAAAATGTTCATTTATATGAAAAAGTTGAAGATTCGGGCCGCGTTTAAAGAATTTAATAGGTACAAAAAGGTTGATGATGACATTTTACAAAAAAAAAAAACGATAATAAAATTTTTAATTAAAAAAAAGTTGAGATATAGAAAAAAAATTAACTTGGTGGTTTCCTGGAATGAGGCTCTAACCCCCGATTACTTGATTACTAGACAAGTGCCTTACCATTAGACTAATAAGCACCTCCTCGTACATAAATTACTTATAAGAATAGGTTTCAAATATATATTTATAATTTATTTCAAAATACACTGAAAAATCGCTTCATCTTTACGAAGATTCATGGTTCTGATCCCATCCGCCAAAGCGATTAATTTAAAGGCATACATTTATACTAACCAAAGGTAATTATGGTATTAAAGTAATCAATACGCTTAGTACAAAGTTATGTGTTTAAATTAATAATTATTTATCACTACAAAATTCTACACATCTTTTTTTACTGTAACCGCCCATCTTATTATTTTCTCTTCTCCACAACTAGTCCATCTCAATCTCATAATTGTAACTATTTTGAGCTATTTGAAGATCTTCTGAAGCTCTGAGTTTGTGCGAACACGCCATCAGTTATTGACACTAATAATTGTCACAATACATTTTTATACTCGTATAAATGGAACTGTCGTCTCTTCTACTCGACTATTCGAGTGTGGACTTGACAATGGCACGTGTTACCGTGCCGAAATGTCGGCCTAGGCGTCTCGAAGGAAACCATTTACAAAAACACGATATAACCTGGAAGAGACGCCAGTTCCATACACTATTGCTCGCGGAAACTTTAAATAAAATACTATATATGTATACATAATATTGAAAATTTTTAGTGATTAACTTTGTGGAAGTCCATTGTAATTAATTTAAAAAATATTTTTTTAGAATAATGAATGAATTAATCAAATACAACACAACGTTGTTTACTTCACACTAAAATAAAAATAAAAATTAAAACGTTTTCAATTCTTACTGCATCATCTTCAGTAATCAATTAAAATTTAATATGGCCAGATGGCAGACCACGCAAGATCAGAGAGTTAACGTTTCGCCCATGACAACGTACAAATACTACACAATCACAGTTACAATAATGTTTTAAATAGCGGTTTAAATAACGATTTAACCATCACTACTTAATTAAAAGACAGTTAACTCAGACTTATAAGAGCTATATTTAGCATCTATATACCTACTTGAATTCTCTACGAATGTCATGCTGTTATCGAAGACGCAAACCTTTTAGAACAATTATAATTTAATAATTATAATATTGCCGGTAGGACAGCGAGATCCGAAATTATAATGTGTCAGATGGCACGTACATCGCGGGAATTTTAAGTTACGTGGGTGTCTGCGCAATCTTCGGGACGCGCGTCGCACTGAATGGAATATGACAATTCCGGTTGTAAATCGGAATCACCGCTAGGGAAAACGTGGTAGAGGGAGAAGTCGGTGAAGGAATAAGGGTTTAGAAGAAGGACCAGTGATTTCGGGAACCGGGATTCGGAAGGACTGCACGTCTTACCTTGAGTATGACGCCTCCGCAAATCCCTGTGGTCGCCGCCGAGATCACACAATGATGCGCGAGGACAATCAATCCCGCTCCCGACTGAAGACGGTGATGTCAATGTGTATCCACGGTACACACACACAATAGACACTGCACACAAATCACAAAATATAGTGCTGGTGCACTGGAGTTGAACGGCCACAACACGAATGGTATCGCGATGTCGAGATCGAACACAATACAAATATCGGTCAAATTGACGTCTGTTGCCGTGAAGGTCACAATTCACACTGAAGACGAGCATTAGGATGGATAAAGAAGTAGGAATTTAGACGCGGACATGTGATAATCAAATTATTCGCGGCCGATATTACAAACACTAAAAGTATGTTTTTTTGCGAATACGAAACAGTGGGTAAATAAGAATGTGTCTCATTGGATATTTATTTGCATTAAATGATTCAGTTAGGTTGGGTTACTATGTGGCAGACCACTTTCTCTTTTTGAGAATAAAAAATATCATTAACATTGAAATATAAATTTTACGGAAAAACGACCGTGGGTGTGCAGAGGTCAACACTGGCCGCGAAGCGGCCATTACACTTCTTATCATAAGCAATAGGTGAAGCCGATTGCTTTCTGCTAGTTAAAAAAAGGACTTATTTGGTTCCAAAATAAAATGTAATAACTTCCGTGACGTACGTAATTTCGTCTTCAAGCAACACTTTACATTATGTTATATTTATCTATATATTTTTTTTGCTTTCACTCACTCAATAAATTAATTAGGGAATATATTTGAAGCGCAACATTTATTAAGGATATAAAAGTTCTGGTTACATTTGAAGAACTTCTGATCCCATCATTGCCCAAGAGTCGAGACGCATTCGGGGATCACGCGGGATACTCCATGGAAGGGTGCAGCCAGTCTTCCATTACGTCTTCTTTCATCCCATAGGGGGGTGACTCTTGGCGTACACCTTGATGGACTTGGGTGACCATTCCACAATTTTATTATACATATCCCGAGGGTGGGAATTATTATACCACGTACAGATGGCTATTTTTATGTGCTATTATGAAGAATGGATATTGCGTGAAACATTATAATATTAAAATATTTTACATATAACTGGATTTCATCTCATTACTAACTTAATTCAGTTGTTTTTTCTGTGGGTTTGTAAGTTTATAATACAACATACTCTCAAATAATTCAAATATGAGAAAATGTGTCCAATTGTGGCAGTCAAACTTCTGTGCATAAAATAACTGGGAACTTTGAAGATGCAGAGCTAAATATACGAGCGAGCTTTTATGGTTTAGCGGTAATTATTAAACATTTCAGTAGCGTAACTAGTCACACTCAGGCCCTGGGTCAAGAAATATTTTGGGCTTCTAAATCAAAAAAAATCCTTCCGGTACTGGTAGCAAGAATCATGTAATCAAGTAAGAATATTCAGCTTATTAAGGAGAACACATTCTTATTGTGAAGTTGTAATTATTCAGAACAGACGGTCTGTGATGTTTTAAATACCAAAAACAATATTTTTCGGCAAAAATTGATTTTATATGTATATATTTATAATTAATACATTAAATTAGTATTTAATATTCAACTTCCTAATTTAAAAAGAGAGCTAAAAAATAATTAAATAATGTCATTCTATTACCAAAAATCTAAAAATGTTAACTATTTTATTGAATCTAGGCAATATTTCCTCTAATCTGGGAGCGCGCGAGATAATATCGCAGAGACGGATGTAAATACAATCTGTTGAAGTTTTACGATAAAAAAAGTTGAAAAAATGTCTATTAACGAATACGAAGTAAAGATTTTTATTTATTTATTTATTTCTTCAACGCCCTTGTGGGCTTTAACTTAAGAATACATTTTTATTTAATTTACAATATAACAGTACATTTTTAATTGACATTTCATATAACATAAAAAAAAACTAAAAACTAAGTATAATTTACTTACAAATATATCTTCAGCTCAAGTATGCTCCTGCAATGAAAAATGTCAACGAAACTCAACTTGCTACCAAGCCGATGCATCCGCGATATTGGCGAGTTAACAGCATAATTATTTCTATGTGTACCAACAAAGAACACTTCATGTTGTCTCGTTTGAGTTTGTACTTTATACGAAGCCATGTGTATCAACTCAAGGCAGTCCAACATGCTACTGATCATCTTATATAGATATACTATATCGCTCACATCCTTTCTCCAGGCTAATTTTTTCAAATGAAGAAGACTCATTAAACAATAGTAATTGATATTTTCTATCGGAATATGTAATTTAAAATTAATAAATCTTAGAAATTTATGTTGTACTCTTTTAATTTTTATAATATGTAGGGAGATCACAGAGTGGAGTAAAATTCCAGCTAACTTCTTACAATAGATGTATATAAAGTAGTTAGAGAGCGGAGCGAGTTAAAGTTTTTGGCTGTCCTTAACACAAATCCTAAGGATTTCATCACCTTGTTGCAAATTTCGTTGAAAAATTCGTTAAATGTCAATTTTTCGTAGAAGAGCACACTGCGTAACTGCGACTCTACTTAGATCAATACTGTTGATGCTGTATTGAAATAGGAGTTGATTTTTATTTCTATTGAAACTTATTTGTTTACATTGAGATATAGTTCGTTCGCACATCACTACATATAAAGCGAATTTTGTTTATTCCGAAAAGTAAAACAGTCATTTATGTTAGAAATTGCTTTATATATTTTAAGATCATCTGCAAACAACAGAACATGAACTCCATTAAAAATATCAACAATGTTGTTTATGAATAGTAAAAATAAAACAGGTCCAAGGTGGTACCCCTGTGGTATTCCCACTGGACGCTTTAAATTTAAAAGATTTATAATTATGTATTTGTATATATTGTATATGTAGAGCTTTTAATTTTTTTAATAGTAGTTTATGTGAAACCTTGTAGAATGCTTTGCTTCGTCGTGTCTCTTACATAGGTGAGCGTAATATTTATTTATATATCTAATACTTTAATATTTGCTAAATTAATTATACAAAATGACATTTTTTTTCAGCAGTGTCATCATCAAAGTGAAATATTCAAAAAACTTTCCTTTGGGACAAGATCAAAAATATGTTGAAAATGGTTAGGTACATAATAAAGTTAGGTTGACTACAAAATGATTGAATGCACTGTGTGTAAATCCAACATTAAAGTTCCAAGCACCGATAAAGTGAACAGGCTGCCTGACGTGGAAAGTTTCACCTGTCGATAACTTGTATCTTGTTATTTTGCACTTTAGCAGTTGCGAGTTCGCCCCGAGGAACTCCAAACTTGACTTCGCTAACATATTTCTGATGCGTCAAGTTCAAAAGTGTTGGAAAAGTGCGCGAGATAATTTTTATAATTAAATTGAAGAAGGTCGGTTAACCGTTTGGGCTGGCCGCGTTGTATCACAAAATTTGGTCAATGTTATAATATTATTATTTAAATCATTGTTGTTGATTGTGTTTATAACTATTTTTGTAAAATTATAATTAACTATTAAAATTGTGGATTTTTTATAATGTTCAAGATCATGTTCATTTCTCATGTTTGAGATAGAATACTAGCAGCAGCTGAGATTGCTTACTGCTGGACCCGGGGACGGCTATTGTGGCAATAGTGCAATAGTAATTGGTGATTGTTGCCCTGTCAGGGTCTCAGTAGAATCTATTTTTCAATGTGAGAATTCTTTATTAATGCAACACATAAATGTGACGTCTACCCTCCCATTTTGGGGGTGTATGATTGCTATAGCTTCTGTCTGGCTGCCTTCTGAATTTAATATGATAACGAGTCTCACGTCAAATTGTACAGGTATGGTTCTGGTACGATAGTACCGGAGCCAACCTATGATGATAATGTTAATAAAGACTGAATGCAATAAAATAAAGTACTTATGACGAATTGAAACAAGAGTAAACAACACTCAACAAACAACGATTCGGGATAGGGTGTAAATAAATAAATAAAATATGAATGCATCAAGTAGTGTACATTGTATTTATTGACAATATGAAAAAAGACTATGTTACAAAATAATATTTTCTGCGTTTCCAGTTACCACCGGCCGCATAACGGCCAAAATTGCTGCCCGCAGGCCTGGCAGATATAGCCGATTGCTTTTCTTAACGTAGAAGAAAAAACACCATAGTTGCGAGATCGCGTGTCTTATATAAGTACGTCGAACGTGTTTTAAATATCTTAAAATTACTTAGATGATTTATTTTTTATACATTCAGTATGCGTTTACATTACAGCACGGAAATGCACGAAAGTAATTTATATTTCTTTACAATGTAGTGGCAATTAAAATAAACGTTTTTTTTTTTTATAAAGTTTTTGCCTAAACAAACCATACGTAAATAAAATATCGATGTAATTTAAATTATTCCACCTTTGTAACACATCTAGATGATGATGTAAGAATCGCGGATAGACAATAATAAACACAAAAATGCTATTTTATCAGTATAATGTGCATTTAAGAAAATACGGAATCGGATGAGTGGCTTTCTCACTCAACCTAGAACACATTCAAATTTTTGGTTATGATAAATTATTTACGTACTGTCATTGAATAAATAAAAGGGAAAATATTTAAGAAATCTTAACCTAGAGATATTAAAAACACATTATTTTTACTGGCAAATGACAATACAGCCCAGTAAGTCATAGATAAAAGACGGGGAAGCGCAATCTTAGATAATATGAATATTTTTCAACGATGATTAAACTTTTAATTTTGGTTTTTTAAGAATAGATAAAAGCAAAATGGAATAAACAGATTTTAATAAATAACATAAATATTAATTACGTGGAACACATGTATCTATTGAGTGATTTTTGAAATTCGAAATGTTTGATTTCTCAGTTTAAAAAAAAATTATCCGCAGTGTTTTACACTAAAATTTTTTTAATTAGGTATATATTTAAAGAAATGCTTTGAGGAATTTGCAATATTTTTCGAACATATAAAATTTTTTTTCGTGACATAAATTTCGAGGCCAAAACTCGATTTGGATTGTAGCCCTATTGAAGAAGAAAAATGATAATAAATTACATATGTGTATATTTACTAGAACGGGCTGCAGGCTAGTTTTAAGTAGCGAATTAACAAAATTAATTATTGTCGATAATTATTAAATAAATATTCATTCATTTGAAATAATATATAATAATAGCTCAAGGCGCGTGTGCTGCGGCCGCGGTGTCGCCGAGTACAGGGAAGTCTGATGACACACCCGAGGACAATGCTTCACTAATTGTAATTAATGGTAATTAGGCAATTTTACAAATGTGTATGAACGTCCCTGAATGAAAAATCAACGACGCCTCTCTTTCTCCTTATTACACGCAGGAGGGAGCTCGTGCACACGCGCTAACCACCAAACTTGTCCCATTTTGAAGTTTAGCGCGTTGTTAAAAGCACTATTCACGACATTAAACTTTAGACGGAATGTTTTAATGAAAATTAACGTAAGCAAAAATCAAGGACAGCGGCTTACACGGAGAAGGCGCGAGAGTATCCATGTAACCTGCTGTAACAAAGGATTTAGTAATTAATAGTTAAAACATAAAATGTACCTATAACAACGTGCACGTAATACAATTTCCAATTGAAGTATACTTGTCCATTTTTTAATCTG
Organism: Eubasilissa splendida; assembly: GCA_031772225.1. Lineage (NCBI taxonomy): Eukaryota > Metazoa > Arthropoda > Insecta > Trichoptera > Phryganeidae > Eubasilissa > Eubasilissa splendida. The sequence goes on along the minus strand of CM062848.1, from coordinate 16,948,190 downwards.
TCATGTATGATTTTTTGTATAGTTTCGGTCGTCGGCTGTGCTAATGGGATACGACGAAACAATTTCTTTTGTGCTTCGTGTCCTCCTGACTTGTCATATCAATGGAAACAAACAAAACAAAATAAAAAATCTTTTGGATTTCCCGACTAATGGATACAGCTGTGGCGTAAACTGTTGTAAAACCAAGAAATTATATTATATGTTTGTATTTGTAGTAATCCGTCAGTAAAAATTATAAACTAAAATATCTATGTATTTAACGCTTTTAAAGTAAAATCAGTTTGGAGGTTGGGAAGTTTAATACGAGACTGATACTCCACCACAGTTAATGGAATTATAAAATTAGAAAATCATTTCACGTATTTATTACTAGAACACCTAAAAAAATAATTTATGTGTTCAGTAGTATCTCGCTAGTATGTCGAGATAGGATAGAAACTAAATAATTGTCGCAAAGGTCAATGTGCATATAGATGTCAAAAACACATGAAGTAAATTTAGGTAATCAATAAATGGACAAGAACACACAATTACTGGATTTTCACCTACAAAGGCATTGTTATTAAATAAATAATAGATATCTCATAGAGACTAAGCTATTTTTTACTATATTTAATGGAACGAAATGGAAGTATGGGTAATTACAAGGCTTACGACCTGTCTTCGGCTGGCTTAAGTGATCACTTTATACAAATATAAAGTTCACCATTCTCACTCATTAATCAATCTCCATATCTATCATTTTTTTGGAAGTTGTATATGTAAACAATATACTGCTGTATATACAATAAATAATAATACGAAGTTTTTATAGGAATCCAATACATATTATAGGGGGCCTTTTTTCCATTATGCATTTTGGGTAGATTTTCATAATTACGCCACTGACTGAAAGCTGTTGCTTATCTCTATGTCACATCATTTTTATTACGTCTAACCAGCGGTGTAACAATACATGTATCGCATATAAGAAATATTAATTCAAGTACCACGTGCTAATAATAATGGAAAATAATTGTACTTTTGTCTCCTTTAATATTCATCTTTCTTGAAAAATACAAAAATGTGTATTCAACTCGGTGGGATAAGATATCGTGGACGGTATCGATTAAATTTATGTTTTAGTTGACGCAACTCAAATTGTATTCAGAAAGGAATAATGGCAGATGGAGCTGGATCTAAGTTTTGGGTTGGACGACAATTTTCACCTCTACTTGACTCGCACTTTTATAGTGAATAATGGAGATATCACTGCACTTACAGGTGGTGTAGAACATCGCTTCTTCGTGGTGCGGATTTGTACACACGGCAACAATTTTGATCTACAAAAAAGCCTATTGACAGCTCGGCGTCGAAATGCAATCTATTCCCACGTGGGCGAAATCCCTAAGTAATTAGTTGTCCAGAGCGGGAAAGGTATTTTAAAGTTTATTGGATAGACGGAATGCACAGGGAGTAGTCAACAAATCATTATATGCACTTGCAACTGAAAAAATCATTGCCAATTTTCGCATTGCGGCGATAGTCTGGTATATAATATAAGCTAGGTAGGTACTATTGAATATATCGATAATGTTTTCACGTATTTTCCGAATGCATATAAGAAATTATTTTTAAATTTTATTATTTTAAGGTATACTTTAAAAATTATTAGTCCATATTCAAGCTGGGAAAAGATCGATACAAAAAGTATTTTAAGGTGTGGGCGGACTTTTGGGCTCCTATGTAACATGGGCCCTAATGCATCGCATTAGCTGCATTGGTGTAGTTACTCCACTGCGTCTAACCATTCTTTATTGTGGGTTTTCTTGCCCACAATAAAGAATTCAGCCATCAGCATCTGCCACCATATTAATTTGTTCCCATCTTCCCGCTGGTCTTTGTCAATGTGAAATGTCTTCACGTCTCCTTTACAAACATCCTTAAAGTCTCGACCCTCGTGAGACCTCTTGGCACCACGAAGCTCATTCACTATATATAATGGTTTTGGTAATGCGGTCATCTAAAGTACGAGAGATATGTCCGTTTTAATTTTATGATTTTGATGTATTGACATATGAGTAATATTGCGACATTAGGTCGTCTTATATTTAGTAGCATTTCTGCCAATTGAGACACGTCTTTATTCGGATCTCAATTGTAAAGAAGAGTGGGTGTTTTGTCTCAAGTGTTGTAACACCAGTGTTGAGTCATAATATACACTATGCGGTGAAAAGTATCTATTTGATATATTACACTATTTTCAGGGCATTACGTATACATATACTATGCGGTGAACACTGTGTGATATTATGAACTTAGGATGGCATTTTAATATGAGACTTGAAATTAATTTATTTTTAGGAAATATGACAGAAGCATTGGACATAGACAAAAAAAAGTGGCAAATTACTTACATCCTAAAATATTTCACATGGATAAGAAAATAATACGAAAAAAGCACAGTACGATATAAAAAAAATGATGATCACAAAAACAAAAAAATGGAAAAATCATTTACACATTGCATCGAAGAATATTGCTAATGAGGTTTTTAAATATTGTAAGGTCGGCACATTCTCACTATAGAAGAGCGTAATTCAGAATTGATTCAACTTGTAGGAATGCCGAACAAAGTTTGCGATCGTGAATCGAAATTGTCCATTCCCATATAAAAATAAAATCCCGACAAAATTAAGCAAACGGAAGATATTAATTTACAAATATTTGTTTCGCTTTAAATGTAACTATGAAGAGATTTATATTCATACAATTAACGAACGGAATGGTCAATGGACTGATGATCCTTGTCACAGAGATGGTTTAGAGGCGAAAATCTCATAAAACTTTCATCCGTAGACATACGATTTTCCAGCATCCATATATTCACATACATTTTTTTTCGTTGTAAAATAAAGCAAATATTTTTTTAAGGCGCCACTTTCAGTAACAATTCAACTTGTGAAAATGTGGGTTTTTATTATTAATTTGTGTCAGAAGTTATACACTAGATTAGACTTTTTTAAACTATTACTTAAATATGACCGTTATACTCATTCAAAACTAATAATCTGAATATTTTTTTGCCATAATACAAGCATTATAAGAAAGACCGCATCCAATAAATTCATTTTTCGTGTGCTACGAAATTGCCTTAATATGGATAATTCTTCCACATACAAAATATGTTTTCTTATAATCTTGAAGCCAAAATTATGGATACAAATCTGAACTGAGACAATTAAAAATAATAATAATAATAATAAACCATTCAATTTGCAAGACATATTATCAATTTAGACGTTTTTAGTTCGATGTTCGAGTTATTATTGACACATGTCTCGAATGCGAGAAAATCAACAATTTTATTATCATCTCTTTCTATAATAACTTTTCTCTAGAGAGATTTACGTAACAAATAAAGTTCTTTAGTATTTATGTGACACTTATCCGAAATTTAACTATTAGTCCCGGCTTGAAGTATTTCGCGTAGAATTACTCGAATTTCAAACTGAAAAAATGAAAGTACACCCTTAAGTAAAAGATTCAAATTCCATAGAAATGTTAATTTAACTGAGACTTCCGTTGAATCCATATTTTTATAGAAATTACATGAAAAGCTTTTCCCGTGTTTGCGCGCACGGACGGTGCTTGCCGGCTGGCTCAGCTGGCACACATCATCTGTATCAAAAGAAAGTAATTTAGCTGCGGGAAAGGAAAAAGAATTTGAATTTTTCATTCCTGTGCAGGTTTCCCGCCGCCGGCTCACTAGAATCGCGCGCACTTAATAAACTTGCAGTATGCACAATATTTGTATGCACTCTGAGCGTAATGATAATGCAGCACGTACTGGTATGTCCATATTAGGAAAATGCAGCGGTGGAGCATTCCACGAATAAAACAATATAATCCGAATACCGTGAAGGATTTCAAAAAATACTCACGGACTGCCGCGGATGGATGAACAAAAGCTTTCGGAGTTTTTGTTGAGCTTTCATGGTTTTGGAAAATAATGTAGATGAAAGCATGACTTCCTGACAATTATATATATATATATTTATATAGGTATATATAAATTTACATTTGTATCTCAATAATAAACTAACATTATTTATTTAAATAATTATTACTGCTAGCATCAATGTGCGAGATCGTTATTTCAAAACAACTTTCTTATCCAGACTCCGATTCAGTCTTCCATTCTAACTCACTCGCCCAAATCTATTCTCCCACCGGAATGTACTCTCCCGTCCGAATTTACTCTTCCGTCCGAATCTACTCTCTCGCCTGAATCTACTCTCCCATTCGAATCTACTCTACCGCCCGAATCTACTCTCTCGTCTGAATTCAGAATCCTTCCAGAATTCATTATCCCATTCGGCTACAGTTGAAAACTTACAAAATACTTAAAAATATTAAATAAATATCATCTCGATAGTTTTCGTCTATTTCTTTTCTCGTGATATACAATAAGTAGGCATCTTCAAATATGTCAAATGAAACGATTCAATTTTTATCGAAGCTGACATTACTTATGACCATATATGATCCTACAACTGACCGTAACCGTTTTAACCCTAATGATGGTTCATGGTTTGCAAATGTGGACCGAAACGACGAAGACTGACTCGCTGCAGAATAATCTAGAATAAATTTTATTATCTTATACGTATGAGTTAGAATGTAAGACGGTTGCTATTTTACATAGCTACAGGATTAACAACCAAAATTTTTAGAAGCACTGTATCTATTAACATAATAAAAATTACTCAAATTTGAAAAAATATCCACGTTATTATTTTAAATTTGAATAATAATAACGTGATATAATAACCACCCTATGTTTCAAATTTTCAAACGTTAAAAAAATTAAAAACATTCACATTAATGTTGTAGTACCAACCACTAATTGAATTTAGACTTAAAACATTTATATCTGCTAAGACCGTGTTAAGTCAGTATATTTACAATTTTTATATTATATATATATATATATATTTTTTTTTTTTCGTTTGTGACGGTGAACGAAAGTACCTACTGGAATAATGAATAACGTTAATTACTTAAAAGATAATTATTATCAATTTAAAAAAATATATAAATGTGACCTTTTTTACTAGCTATGCAAAATTCATTACTCAGTAGATCAGAATTTCGTCGAAAGTCGAAAATTAGGAACGTTTTTAAAAAAAAAGTCGAAAATAAAGATATATTTTATTTTTATCACGACCAGTCCTGTAAATTGTCGGTAAATGTAATGAAAAAAAATCTTTCCACACCTTTTTTTATTTTTATTTAATAAAATGACTAAGAAGTTTATATTTATGTAGAACCTAAGATATAGATTAATTGCGTTTTTAACATGCTCGTCGGTTAGAAATTTTAATTGATACACTTTTTAGAATGTAAAGAGATTTAGATATTAGAGTATGACGAAAAATTATCACGAGCGCACACTCCATACAACCAAAAAAGTTTAATAAGTCTAAATTATATTTTTATTTCATATATTAAGTATATACTTACGTTTAATTTAATGTAAATTAAAGTTAAACTAGAACTATCTAACGGAAAAATTTAGAAATAACAAATAATGCTTGCACGTGTATTGCTTAATTTTTCGCACAATCTAAGCCAAACTTATAAACGCTATACTTTCACATGCGTTTGTTCTGCGCAGTGTTCTAAACACACGTCTTTTTTAATTGACTTATTGCAAAATGTTTATTGCTGTCAAGTGAAGTCGAATATATGTGTTCTATAACATTATATACGTGGTATTTAATATAATAATATTTTTAGTCCTTCACCTCACCCATTCACTTAAGACTAGTTATAATATTAATATTTAAAAGAACAAAAAATAACTCTTACAGGTATAGTTTTACAACAAAATGCTCCTGAAAGATTGCAGTTTTCCCAGCCAAAAATCCTTCGGTTCAGATGAATATGACCTCTAGTAGCAGTACAGCCCATTGTACTTCTATAGCATCGTTATTAGCGACATAACCTAAGTACATGCCTAGTGCACGCTACTAGTAACTGTATGTAGAGAAAACAGCGGATAACATATCGTTACAGGTACTTACTTATTAATCCTTATAAGTTGAATTAAAACAATCATATCAGTATTCTCATATCATATTTTTAAATATGAATTAAATATATTAATTAGAAAGATATACATATAAAATCAATTTTATCGAAAAATATTGTTGTTGCGCCACCGGGATTCGAACCTGGGTCTCTTTCCAAACCGGGAAAGGTGCATTATCCAACTATGCTACAGCGATGATATTTTTAGCGACATATTTTCGAACCTATATGATACCTTTTTGATATTAATACATTTAATCCTTCTATTATTTGAAAGAGCCGTCTACATTATTTTTACGGAATCTCAAATACCTTTGAGTAATCTGATAGCAGACGCCAGAATTATCAATTAATTTTTATAAAATTTTGGACACATTGATACAACTTTGTTATTAGGTGAACACATTATTATTGTGAAGTTGTAATTATTCAGAACATAGGTCTGTGATATTTTAAATATGAATTAATCCCGGTGGCGCAACAACAATATTTTTCGATAAAATTGATTTTATATGTATATCTTTCTAATTAATATATTTAATTAATATTTAAAATATCACAGACCTATGTTCTGAATACTTAAATCTTCACAATAAGAATGTGTTCTCCTAATATCATATTTTTTTCCACCACTGCGTTCCTTACGTCCCGTTACGGGCTCCCACAGCCAGTTCACTGAAGGCTTTCAGCTGAAAGTGTACACGGGTCCGACTGTATATTTACTTATCGCGATATGTTTTTAATTACAAGGGGCTAGCGCTAGATTAAGCCAGGGGCTTGCTCATTTCACCCACGTGCCTTTGCCAAGACAAGCGGGCGGAATGGTTTGGAAAGTAGGCCACCCTTACGGAGAGGAAATTAAATCTTCTAGAAATTAGATCTTCTAGGATTAAACACACGGTGCTTGCAAAATGTGTTTATATTTCATGAGACATACATTATATATTGTTTTATAATAAGTTTGTAATATCAATATGTTTATATATACTCGTTCATATACGGTACCTACGTAGCACCATTAACAAAAGTTAATGAAGCATACATTTTGTTATAAACACTAAAAATAAAACATAATTGAACAATAACCTGATACCATTTTTTTTATGATAAGTTGTAAATTAACATGTCTAAAAATAAATATAACAGTAAAAATAAATATAATATTTTTTAAGAATGTAAATTAACAGTTTCTGTAAACTAAATGTTTTCAGAGTATTTTTCAACAAGACGTGACATAGGTGACATTCGCTTTGAGAATTATTGCTTATGATCAAAAAACTATTAACATCTTAAATTATTGATTGCAGGTATCTCTTAAAAGTTTTGATGATATATTGAACATATTATAATAATAAATCGCCTGGATAGTGTCGATAATTTTTTTTGTATTCTATACTTCTTTGATTTCTTGTTTCTAAGTGAGATTCCCAACATTGAAATTTATTAATTTTTATTTGTGACGACCGTACATTAAAGTTGGTATTTTAGGATTTTATTTACTAAATATATTTTACGTATTCATCTCTACATAAAAAAAACACGCCATTGAATAAATGTAAATACAAAGGGTTTGGTTCTCTTTTAAATGACAATGATATAACTAGGTAATATTAAAATCACGTTGGAACCATATGATGACGTATTTTATCACAGATTTATTTGTAAACATTACGTAGCCCGTGATTAGGAGTTCTTCACGTATTTCAAAGGTCTATATTAACATATCATCCTTCCTGTAAAGGGTTGAAGATCCCATCCCTGGGAGAGTATTTGACGCAGTGAAGCGGCAAAGACACGGGTGTGATATATTTAAGGAGAGCCTGGACATCTGTCCGCCGGAGGATTGTCCGGGCATCAGAGGGATCCGACCTGGGCGGGCGACCGGGGCTAATCGGCCGTGAGGACTGGACCAATCCGGGCTATAATCCTCTAGGAATACCCCAAATGCCCAAATCACTGATCAATAAGATTTTCTTTATTCATGTACGTACGTTCGTGTATAAATTTCTACTAAATGAAGAGTAATTCCTTGAAGACAATTTATTATTTACTCCAAATTAATACAAAACAGTTATTTTTAAAAACGAATTTATTAATTAATTTACTTCAACGCCCTTGTGGGGATTTTACATAAGAATACATTTTTATTTATTTAAAAATATAACAGTACATTTTTAATTAACATTTTAATATAACAGTTAAAATATGCCAGTTTAAATATAACATAAAAAAAAACTAAAAACTAAGTATAATTTACATACAAATATTTCTTCTGCTCAAGTATGCTCCTGCAATGAAAAATGTCAACGAAACTCAACTTGTTACCAAGCCGATTCATCCGCGATATTGGCGAGTTAACAGCATAATTATTTCTATGTGTACCAACAAAAAACACTCCATGTTGTCTCGTTTGAGTTTGTACTTTATATGAAACCATTTGTATCAACTCAGGGCAGTCCAACATGCTATTGATCATTTTATATAGATATACTATATCGCTCACATCCCTTCTCCAGGCTAATTGTTTAAATAAATAAAACTATGTACTAAATGTGAAATTATTATAAATTAAACACGAAAAGCGTTAACAACATTGGGATAATTGTAGATACTCGCGAATAGGTTGTTATGTGAAAAATCTGTGGATTGTTTAGAAAAAAAAAACGATTATATTTTATTCATGAATAATAATTTGTAGCACCTAGATAAAAACTAAACTTTGCATTTTTCATGTCCTTTCAATACAATTGTCACTCCATACTAAAGACTGATACGCGTTTTTTACTCGAATACGTGCACCGAGTTTACTGCGGATTGACAATTGGGGGGATGAACGTAATAATGTTTAACGTCAAAATGACACCTTTATAGTATGCAAATAATGTTAACATATATAAATGTACTACGAACGCTGGTTGTATTCAGAATTTTGCAAGGATACAATTGAAATAATTTATGACGACACAGGTTCGTTCAATTTAATAAAAATTGAATATATTAAAAACAAAAAATAATAATTAATAGAATTAATAAAATTATACAGATGGCATAATTTATGACCAACATAGCGTATCAAAAATAAAAAAAATGTGATAATTTATTTAAAAAAAATTGAGATGCTTATACGGAATGCATCAATACTCTTACTATTTTCAACCTTAGGTATACGCTTGATCTATGAAAATAGTAATATACTTATTTGGTGATCTCCAGGGAGGAGGCTTGTATCTCAAACACTTAGCCAGTAGGCAAGCATCTCACTGCACCAAACAAGAATGCCAAATTTAATGAAAGCCATCTGGAATATGTCGTCATCAACCTACTAGTTAATTTAACACATTAAGTAGTGGGGGTGATGCAAAATAGGTACTTACACCCACTGTAAATAAATCAACTAATATTTCTTAAACTTAAATATTGTATAATGCCAGTAATTAGTTTGAATCTGAAGACACGCGATTGGAAATAATAGTTTTACTGACCCTTCAAAGATACACAATAAAAAATCATATAAAAGAATTATTACTTAAATATATATATATGTGGTGGTCCTGCTCGTGCCACACAGACAGGGCCACGTAATAAATCACTTAACAGTCATACAGTACCGATTGGTATCCATCAAACCAGACAACAATACGTTGCGCCGCAACCACTCCGAGAAGTCCTAGAACCGACCACTCTTCTCCTCGCCAGCTCCTCAGATACATCTTATCGCACCTCGGCACTGTCTCCAGTGTACTACGTTTATCTTTTACTTTTTATAATAGAACAAACAAGTGTAAATTTAATCTGTAAATAAACATCAACTATTGTAAGTACTGTGGCGGTGCCATAATCTATCCGATCTAACTGTACACACAAACACCAAATCACTATAATTCTAAACATTTCATTCATATACTGGAGAAGCGAGTTGATATAGGACCCTCGATTTTCACAGCATAAATTCTTTTGACCCAAATAATCCCTATTGGTGACCTTAACTATATAAAATATCAACCACTACATCCCTAAATACATATATTACTGATATTACTATATTTATACTGTAATATCTGATTTTTTGAATTTATCAAAGACATTGAAAACAAACGCCACTACTTTGTTGGAAATAAGAAAAGATTTAACTACTGAAAGATTAACAAAATAACATTTTAATATATGCTTGTAACTGACAAATCTATCTATCTAAAATAATGTATGCTATTGAGAGCTTCAACATTCAATACGCCAAAAACTAACGATCAACAGAACAAATAACGCCAATAAACTTGGCATTCTGTAATGATAAATCTTACAGAACAGCTCTGTGCAAATAAAGTAGAACGATGCCTGCTGCTTGGTGAAGAACATTTACACAAATCGACGACATTACGCAGCCGCAGGTCTGACACCCTCTGGTGTGTCTGCTGAAACAATACTGCTTAGTGCTCGTGGCTGAGGAGCACGTCAGCTGAGAAAATAAACAGGGCATTTCAAACGATTTGCATACATTTACAGTAGGTACTGAATAACTGAATAAAAATGTTGTATGTATTATTTATTGAAACTTTCTGGAAGAACCAGATGAAACCTATACTACTAAAGATCGTTTCTTTAACTAAACAATCTATTGATAAGACGATTGTCTATTACTATAATAATACAATTTTATTATGGTATTTGATTGATTCTATTATTTTAATAATTAATATACAAAATACTTTATTTAAACCACTATTTATTAATTATTCTGCATGTTTCGATACCTATGGTATCATTTTCAGGAAACAATGTATACTGAAATTAAAAAATAAAAACATCGATATGAAAACAAATTTAAAAGGTGACTATTTGCAAAGTAGATTTGGTTATTTATAATATTTAGCTTGCTATTAACACCTTTTCTTATTTCTAAAATTTCAATTTTTTTATCTGTAAACCCCTAGTATTTGTATGTATAATTTCTAAATCCTTGTTAATATCAAAGGAATAGTTTATTTCCAAAAGTTGACTGGAAAATTCTGAATAGTTATTGTTATTTAGGCATCTCAAATTCTCCTTAATTCTAAGATCAAAATTTCTGCAAGTTTTACCTATATAAAAATAATTGCAATCATTGCAAATTAATTTGTAGACCCCTGGTTTTTTTAAAATATCGTCCTAATCCTTGTTATTTAATATATAGTTATTTATTTTATTATAAGTGTAAAAAGCTAGTTGTATAGAGTTTAGGATATTTTTTTAAATAATTTTAATTTGAAGAAAGATTATTTCAAAACACAATTTTTCTCCACTGCTTCCCACTATCAATAATAGGTGGGTAAACATATGATCTGATAAACTTTTTGTTTAACAAATTATCATTAATTTAATATTATAACTATTATTAATGGCAATTTGTTTAATAATATTTAATTCTATGTTGAAGTTGGATAAAGGAACATTAACTAATCTACTAAGCATGGAATGAAAAGCTGATAATTTTTGGGAAAGCGGATGATTAGAAGTATTATGTATATTATTATGTCAGTATAAATATCTTTATATACAAAAAATGTTAAATTCTAGTTTATTTTTAATTATAGAACTGTTCAAATCCAAAAAAATTATGCTGGATTTTTACCTATTTCTATGGTTAATTTAATATTTTTTATGGAGTTTATTTAAGAAATTAAGAAATATATTAGGTTGTTTTTCAGTTCCATTCCAAATATTTTATATATTTATTTTTTAATTCCAGTATACATTATTTCCTGAAGAAGATACCATAGGTATCGAAACATGTAGAATAATTAATAAATAATGGTTTAAACAAAGTATTTTGTATAATTTTTAATATAAAATGAGGCCACAAAGTTATTTTGAAAATATTGAAGAAGTGATTCTATTATTAATTACAAAATATTAAATTAACTAGTGTTTGAACCCTGTACTAGTAAGGTATTCAAAATGTACATAGGACTGTTGGCGTGGTGGAGAATATCAGTTGAAATCCGGTTTGCGTTTGTTCGCTTCTTTCTTGCGCGAGACGATTTGGCATTCTATCAACATTTTTTCTACGCAGTCTGTCTAATGTCATGTTCTATGTAAGCGTCACTTTTTCTGGACTGGATCGATTTCCATATTAATAAAACATTAAAAACTAAACACCACAAATACTTTTTAATATCCAACGTCAAATGAAACATCAAGAAAATTATTTAATCACAATTATTACCCAAGTACCCACATAATGTTTAAATCCTTTATTATTTTTAATTCATCTCATTTTAAAAACCTTACAGCATTGAATTTTTTTCAAATTCTGAGAGTAGATTTTTTTATTTACTCTTTTGATAAAAATGTACCTTCAGAACTAAAATGTCATATATATATTTTAAAAGGAATTTGCCATTTAAAATAAATTAAATGTATGAATTTTTCATTCAATTTTCATTTGTGATGCATTGTAGGATATTAGGGTAAAAAAGATTATTAGATGATGGACTCTATAACGCGGACCAAAATGCCGGTTTTAAAGAAAAGCTGAGAGTGCAATCGTGAACTGGATTTTTACATATATTCGACCCAGAATAATTGAGCAACACACACAGTTTCCTGTCGGCCTCACAAGTGACCGATAGGTGAAACCCAGGTGGAACTAACAGGTCAATACTTGACTCAAGTGGGAAAGTCTGAACCGACATCCACTTGTCATCGATTCTTTGAGTTGCTTTATCTAGTAAACTGTGCTAAGGCCACACAAACACTCGAAGTTCAAAGGAAATTACGAATTATCACGTGAAGTATGTTTAGTTGTCTGCCATATTATTTCATGGATTTTTAGCTATGAAATAATATAGCAGATGGCTAAATACTATAGCTTTCTAACAGAAGGCGATTAAATGCTGATTGCTGTTGCTAGGCCATGCGGGCGACTATGTTGTGGCTGCTGCGTGGCCGATACGCGACCACGACAGTTGTATTTGGAATTGATGAAACATTAAATTGTTATACACAATTATTTTTATAATGCCAGCCTTACTAAGTTATGCTCGTTATTGTATTGTATATGTAGATGGTACTCTAAAAAATCAAAATATATAAATTATAGTAGTAAAGGCTCGTGTCTACGGAAAAATACACGATGGAATAATCTCAGAGATTTAGTTGAGATACATCTTAATACTGTGTACACGTGTTGAGACTTTGTTCTGAAGATAAACTAAGAAATCGTTTTGAGATTGGTAGAAAAAGATAAAAACTCGAACTATTGTACACGACGTTCGATCTGTCAGCGAGGTGTGATACGTGCACACAAATGTCGCCTAAACATCCGTACAACTATCTGTTCTTAAAAGTTACCATAAATCATTAAATATGAAAATCAACATTTAACCAGTTTTACTGTTGCTGGGCAGTTTCAAAATCATGCAACTGACGAACAACAATAACATGTTTCACGATCATGAAGTTAGGCACGAGACGGCGAATCTCGGAGACATGGTGTATACACAGGGACAACGAAAGCTGTGAGTAGTGTCCAAATAATCTCACGAAAGCAAAATCCGTATCATAGAAATTATCTGGAGTCGTAAATTTCTTAAAAATCTCATTCGCGTATACGGGTTATAAGAGTATTAATAAATAGAGGTTGAATATTTTAACTATATAGATATTGTTATTTTGATTAAAAGAACGTCGATAAAATTTGAATTAGATTAAAGTTATTTGAAACAATACGTAGATATTTTATCGTCACAAGATTAGACATTTATCTGCAAAAATATCAATGCAATCTGATTGAGAATGAAAGCGATATCGGTTTTACAGATAAACAAACGGAATATTTGACGTATGTATTACATATGTGAAAGACCATCAATAATTTATCGTAAGAATAAAATCAAATTTTAAATGTTACATATAATAGTTGGAGGCGTGGACACTTGGGAAGTAGGAACCTAGTTTATGTTAGATTAATAACGAAAAATCCATTTTTATTTGGCAGCCTTACATTGTCGGGATTTGGGCCGTCGGGATTATAGCTTTCGAGTTATGACCCAAATATGATATTATGAAAGAGGAAGTATGTGGTGCCGACATTCTGTAAGCAATCATTAAGCCATGGAAGTACACGCATAGAGGGCAGCGCCCGCGATGGTTATCTTTGAAATTACTATGAAATTTAGATTTTCCTTTCTTTATAATGCATGAAGTAAAATTTAAGAGAAATAAATGCACGTGTGTAGATATATGAACCTACTCCTATAGAGAAAATTTCTACACGTGGCCGAGGTAGGTACTGTAAAAAGGTATGTTCGTGCATTTACTCTTAAGCGAATAGATTTTTCTGAATAATTTAGTTAATAATACAAAATAGAATTAACTAATCGTATAAAACAAAAATAATGAAACTTGACTATGTAGTTCGTCAGCTAAATCAGGGCAAACATTTAATCAATTATTCTATTAAGAAAAAATTGACGAACCGAAATGGTTGATAATATTTGAATGTAATATTTTTATTAATATGTACAAAAAAAAAAAATAATCCACTACGTTGAACGACCGACAGACGACTTGACTTTCAAATATCTATGAGGATTGAATTATAACTCGAATTAACTCTGTTACTTAATTCTATTGTAAAACAATAATTTATTGATTATTTAACAATTATTTTATTATATACAAATTAACGAATAAAAGGTGTAATTGAAATTGAAAAGATGAGCCGGAGCTATATTTGCGAGAAGCCCTGAGTTACTTCACGTAAATTCGTGATGTTCGCGAATTCGCTTTTAGGATGAAAAGACAACACACAATTGTCAACTATTCTATCACGAAAAAAATATCGATTCATCATTGACAGCTAGTATTTATAGGATAGTTGGCAGTATCATGCTAATCCTCACAAATTATCATTAGTTCTAGATTTTTATTGAGGTATACATTTCATTTACTTGTCACACAGCTGAACCTTTGGGAATAAGCCTGTAGAAAATAAGTCAATATTTAAAGCGACCTATTGTGACCCAGAAAGGAGAAAATATACATATTTGTGTATCACATTACCGATGTTAATATCTCCGATATGTTCTGCATTTATAAATATTATAATAATTTTTGATTGGAAAGTGACTTTTAAAAACCTCGTATGACAGTAAGTTGCATTCTGAGACACTTAATATTCGTTGACTAAGTTAACCACGGAACAAATTACCGTGAATTACCGAATGGGAGGTCAGAGGACAGAGAGGAATGGTGGTCATTAACAGACTTGGTAGTTGCCGTGGACCAAAGCAAATGAATCTATATTTATTTCTTTTAAATGATTTTTAATGTTATTTTTTCTTCATTATTACATAGATAAAAAAATATTCATGTAAATATGCGAGTAAATATTAGAGAGCTTTCTTTGCCAAACATATTTTTTAAACTTTTAATAGATGTTGACAAAACATATAGTGTTTTAAATCGGTAAAACATCTTCATTATTTATTCATTATTCATTCATTTGGCTCATGGAAAGCTGGTTCTCTGACCTGAGAATGGCAAAGACTACAGTATAGCTACAGATACAATAATGGCCGTGACTGAAATGTAGTGTTTTATATTTTGTTTATGCATATGTGTGAATTTTTATTTTTTGTTTTTCTTTTCATAACGTAAATAATACTTCATAAAACCTCATCCCCATCATACCTTATAAAAAAAAACAACATATTATTATTACAGCATTAAAATATTTGTTTAACTTAACCCTTATTGAAATGTCATTCTTCAACTATAAGTACACACTCGGCATTATTACACTCTGAATGAAATGATTAAAAAGTCAAAGGCATCATTATGTAAGTGGTTTAATAACATTGAAACATGGGGTTAATTCCGTCATCAACATCAGTACTGATGCGACAACAACCAATTATTGTCATCTTGTATTGGCCCACTCATGTAGCACTTTTCTGTCGAAAACATCCTTTGGTAAGAGTCCAATATACTAAGCCATAGGTCAACACAGATCGGATTAACGATTTGTACATCAGGATTTTTGTACGGTAGAAGAGAATCTTTAACTCAGTTGCTTTTGTAGGCCGATGTAGCATTTATTTGCTGATAGAACTCTCCGTTTTATTTCTTTACTGGTGAAATATAATCTTTTTTTATTTTCAAGAACACATTTTTTTGTAAAGTTTCATTTTCAGGACATAGTTTTGTGGTATTTTAATACAAATTAAATTAATCAACTAGAAAGATATACAGAAAAAAACTAGTTATCGAAAAAATCTTTTGATGCTACCGGGATTCGAAGCTGAACCTCTTCCTATCCGGGGAAGCGCATTAACCACTTCTGTATTCCACTTATATATAAGTTGTATCAAAGTTTATTATTTAATTCTGGCATCTAAAGGTATTTGAGATACACCGCAATATAAAGTTGATCGCTTTTAAAAATTGAATAGTAAATGTATCAATTCGAAAGATTACAGAATATATATTCAAAGTTTGATAATGTGTATTTGGTTTTCGACTCTAATCAGTATTAATATACTTAAACCCATATTTTTAGCAACTACCTCCAAAGCAGTAAATGTCAGATCAGTTACTTAATAGGCGAGTATTTAGAGTATATTCTGTAACGGAATTGTATTGATTTCATCTCGGATGTGAAATCAACACCGGGATCTATACGGCTACTGAAAGCACATTGTTTAAAGTAACATATAGAGACCATCTTAACGGCGAAATTTCAGAATATTTATTTATTTTTCTCTGTACCCAAAGAGAATTGTTCATAAAAACTTATTTTCATTACTAAATATGAATACCTACATCCTACATCATATTTGACGAAACGACTGTTATATAATAGTAATTAAAACATGATGGTTAAGATACTGAAAACGGTTGGCGATATTTGAAATGATGTATTTTGTCAAGCATTTCTATACACTGTCTATATATTCCTTCTCTGAGTTTCTAATTAATATACAATTAACATAAGTAAAACAATCATAACGAGCCATTGTCTTAATCTATGGTACTCAAAATAAAAATCTATGGTTTTCGCGGTATCACTACTGGCAACTGTTTCCTAATAGATTCAGTTGAAATAAAGCTTTCAGAAAGTCGATATTGCTTGGGGAAGTGAAAAAAAAACATTATTGAATATTCAGCGCAATGAAGCGGCGCTGGGCGGTGCGCCGAAATAATTATTTTCGAAAATCATAGACAGCTCGTGAAAAGAGTGGATTTAAAATATTAAATTATGAACATAATTTCATAGTACGAACAGCATTTTAATGACATAAGTCCGAGCAAAATTATATCTCGAATATATAGATATATACAACTCAGATGAGTGAAGGCGAGCTCAATATGACTGCAATTGTCCGTTCTAATTGATAGATTTCGGTCTAGCAAAGCGAATGTCCTCCCACCAACCACTAGGCTTTTAGATATTCATTTCTTGATAGTGTTTTGTACTAGATTCAATTTCTGACAAAATGTATAAGATATTAAGTACGTCCGGCTTTCTAAATTTGAATAAATGAAAGATAAAGATAATGAAAGAATATTTCACAAAGTGAGCTAAATTAACTGAAATACTATTTGTTGCCAAAAATTTAGTATTAATAATAATATTGTATAAAAAAATTACTGCATTATATTCTATTAATACTTTTACAATACAACTTTTATATAATTTTTTTATTCAATTACACAATTTACATTTATGTAGCTCAAATAAAGTGTTACGGAAGAACGGTTTATGTATTAGGTTTAAGTCTTAAATACATGTTTTTATAAGGATTAAATTAGACTCGGTTAGAATTTGGTAGGTCTTTGATCTTATTTTTGAACGTTAAAGGTTTAAAAACGATAATTTATAAGTTATAACACGTTAAATGTGTGATTTTGATAACTAACACCTAAAATTGTAAACACCTACAAGTGTTTTATTAGGTCAACTACATATATTTAAATTCTTGTAGAAGGTTTAGTATTCAAGAAACTCTTTTATATTATATATTTTAAAATAATTTTTTCAAAAGTAAAACCAAACATTCTCCCCTCTTTACGCTCTGAATACACAGATGATGCAAATTTTTTTAATTGAAGTCTTTGTTTTGCGTATATTATTTTATTGTTTACTTGCGTTCTTAATTTCTTTCACTAACTAATTAAATAATTAGTGTATGGGTATTTTTATGAATTATTACGAAATAAAGGTCTTCATTGTATTGCCTTTCTTTTCTCAAAGACTGAAATAAAAATAAATAAATGATCTTTTGAATGTATAAAATTATGAGTCATATTTAAATTTCATTTAAAAAAAAGTATTAAGGTGAACACATTATTATTGTGAAGTTGCAGTTTTTTAGAACACAGTTCTGTGGTATTTTAATACAAATTAAATGTATAAATTGGAAAGATATACAAGAAAATTTAATTTGTATTAAAAAAAAGTCTTTGGTAAGTTTAAGTATGTAAGTAATTCGCCACCAGTGGTTTTGGGTTGTTTACCGAAAGGTCCGGGCGCAGTTTTAATGCGATTCCGCTATTTTAACGGCTTTTAAGCAATGCACAGCGAGTGCCCTTTTGTTGTTTCTGAATGTTATTGTTTTTACAGGAAACAGTTTGTATAATGTTCTGAAACCTTTCGGTTTAATTTCTCGGCACTTAAAACATAACATTGTGTGGGTATTATTCTATCCAATAAATGCGAGTTTATTTATAAGGTAATTCTTTGTCTACATAACATTGCACTGAAATATAAAATACTAAAATGTGAAAATTAAAACGCAGTAAAAATATTTTAAACAGTTCCAACGCGTTTGTCCCATGAGAATTAATCGAACAGAAGAAAGGCTCTTAATTAAGTATCCCAAAAAATCAACAGACAAGCTGCATTGACTATAAACATAGCTAGATAGGTTGTTTATAATAATCCAATACAATATTTAAAAATATTGTCTACAATATTTATTATCTCGTGACTACGTTACATTACGTGTTCGCAATAATTTATTTTTTAAAATAACTGATACATTTTATTTTATCTACACTTCATCATTTATAGTCGGCTAATTTAATAAATAAATGTGCACATTAAATATGTAAGCACTGATTTTTTATTTACTTAATTACTACAATTATGATATTCTTCTCTATATAATATACCTTCGTATTCTCTAAAAATGATATAAAATTATATATCATGGTTCCATTTTGAATAAGACATATATTTTTTTATAACTTGTACAAACAGTTAAGTTTTTATAACTGGTACAAAACTAATTATCATTCATCTTCCGGCAATGAAACAAAACTTTATTATATAAACTGATAAACAATTTATACAGATTATAATCTGGGCAAAGTGTGATCTTATTTATTCCAAACAAGATCATATTTTACTCTCCCATGATATATCTACTTCATTTCTTCTTCTTTACAAGTTTCGTATACGCGTATGGTACCATTCTTGAATAGAATATGTTGTTCCTACATATATTAGAATATATTTCTTCCTCGTTTCCACCCTCAAAGCTCCTGTAAAATTTTCTACAATGCTATTTCTATCGTTCTACAGTTACTTGGATAGCCTCCGATTAAACATATTCTGTAATACAAAACTATGCCACTTGCCCAGATTATAATCTGAATTATTAAGGGATTATATTATTTAAGGGTATTTTTTTAGAATTTTTTACATTTATTATTTGTTAAATATCATTTGTTTCGCTCGCCAAATAAAATCAATTCAAATTATTTTATTTTTAAGAATTAACCACAAGAGACGATCAAGCGTCTTTGCTTATATCTAGTTTTGTAGTTTGGTCTGTGCCCAAACTTCAAATGCTCTTTTGCATACACTTAAAGATACGGCTTGCACATTTCTTTTATCATCCATCATTATAACTAGTGATGAGCTCAAAATCACGAACCGTCAGTCAATCACTGATATCTTTGAGTCATACTCACTATCGGTGATTGCATATCTGGAAATATCGTGATTCGTGATTCATTTTCTTATTTATATTTGGTTGTGAACCATGATTCGGCGCATGTGCATATGAAACGAAAATATTCATGAAGGAATGACGTTATAATTCGTGATAAACGCCATCTAGTGAATTTTGCCAAATCGTTTTACTTATTTGATCCGAAATACTGAGAATTTGACCCGAAAAATAAACTCATATTTTTTTAAAGGTTTTCATTAGATATTTATTAACTATATATGCTAGAATATGTTTTTTTATGCAAATGAAGTTTGAATAATATATGTAAATACGCTCAAAACTATACCGTTTTATATTTATTTCGTGTATTGTGATATCGTGTAGCGTACGCGTATTAGTAATCACAGTCACAGTTTTCAATCACTGATATGATGATTATCGAATCACAATCACATGTCAATCATATGTCAAGAGTAGCATTTTTTCTCATTACTAATTAAAACATTCCCGTGATAATGTTTATACATGTGTACGTATTTATTGTGACATACTTAGTAGCAAATCATCGTCGTATATTGTGATGCATATATTCCATTTTCAGTAGACACCGGTCAAGGTCGGATTACTCGTTGGGCGGTCCCAGGTAAACGTATTTTGGGACACCGTTTGAGAGGATTGTTACAAGCTTTATTGCTATTTATGACTGTCGCGGACAGTCCGTGAGCTTATATCAATAAGTATATAATATATCGATGACAATAACTACTTCATTTCTCAGGAATGCATTGGCGTTTATATAAATACATGCAAAGTTTACGTAGTTCTTCTTGGAATTTGGCTGATTTTGTAAATAGTTGTCAATTATTTTAAACAGAACAAAATGTAATAATTACAGAAGATCACATCATACAGGAAAACAGCATATATATTAAAAATAAAATTAGGTACCTACATTTCTTTTTTTTCTTCTAGATCTAATATTAATTTTTGAACAGTCGCCATTACGACGCAAGATGGTGGATTATAAAACTTAACTGAAATATCTATCAGATACATTTTTCATAAATGTTTGATTGTAATCTGATAAGAACTATACGAGTTGTGGTAGGAGAAGAGTGTATTGAAATTTTACGGTAGTTGGGTCATGAAACCCTCTGCAATAGTTATTATTTTTATAGAAATCTTTCTAATACTGGACACCGTACTAGTGGGTGGATTTACAAAGAACTATAAAGCTATTACGATCACAATTATTGCTGAATTTAGAGTAAATATTAATTTTAAACGCCACGTAAAATGTTATTACTTCGATCACTAAGTGCCTGATGAGTGCAGTATTTAATATTGAATGAATGTAACAACACAAAAATGATTTTTAACCCAGGTATAAGTTTCTTGAATATTTAAATCTAGTTTTAATTTAAGATAGTCCGATGAAGACATGTTTATGTCAAAAATAGTTCTAATTAATATTGAACGTATCATGCGCAGAGTTAATTATTACCAATAGCTGCCGTCTGTATTTATTTATAATTTTTGATCAAATTAGAAACATTAATTTTAATTGAATACTATTAAAATAACAACAACATTAAATGCTTTAATAAGACTCTGGCATCTACAACAATAATTAAATATATTACGGAGAGTCTGTTATTGTTATATATAATACTTTATATTATTATAAGGAAGATGATTAGTTTGAATGTGGACGAACCAAGAAAATGATGTATCATATTAAGGCAACCGCCAAGTCTTACAATTTCCATAGTCCGTATTATATTTAGCTTGATAAATTTATGAAACTTGCCTGGCCGGAACCTTGGGAGGGTTCACCGTCATGAGAGGGGCGGAGTGTGAGGCATCTTGTATTAATACAGTTTGAACGTCGTATGAATTTATCTTAAAAATATTCACAATGCGTAGGGGATTCCGGGAACTGTTTAATCCCAACAATATTACACCCCTGGTCACGGGAGATATTTCATTAAATTCATAACATCCAGGATTCGGGGGGTCACGTATCATATTTTACTACCGTTTCGGGGTGATCCAGGGGCGTAGTCCTTTAGGGCGCCGGGAATTCTCAGCCGGACGTGATGCGAACGCACTGGGGATACACCCCTGCAGGCCGTGATGAAAATGCAAAAGCCAAACACATTTCGGTCTGGATGAAAAGCTTAACATGACGAATCGAAAGGGTTATCGGTTTAATTAAGGTACCTGCACAGAACTTATTTGTCAAGGTGTTATTTGGTTGTTTATTTAAATAGCTTTGAAAAAAAATCTATTCATCAGGTATATTAGAAAACCGAGAATTCTATACACGACGGGTCAGAAGTAAAACCACTAACGAAAATAGAGGGTGACGTGTTTGAAAATCAATATCTGGCAATAGTGGCAGTTTATTAAAATTAATAACTGTCCTTGAAAACATGTTTTCGAAGAATTTTATCAAAATAATAATTTTAAAATCTTCTCTTTAGCTATAAAATCAGTAACAAATACGATCATTTTAATTTCGTTAATTCGATAGCGGTAAACTGGTAGATTCTGAACCCCTCATGGAAAAATAATAATTATGTTTGAGTTGTATGTATAAATATCCGTAACATATCATTAGGGCTCTATTATTAATCCATTTTTTTTATTCGTTTACTTTATTATTATTTAAATACTTTACGTTAATTTCTTAAATCTTTCTGTTCCATGAATCTTAGTGACCACATGCAAGTAAATATTTTGACGGTCTGTGATAGTGAGTTATTTGAAGTTGTATTTTTAATGTTTTTTTATTAGTAGAATTAACATGATAAACGATTGATATTGTGTATTGCTAAATTATATGTTTGAAATGTTTGCCTCAGTACGGGCAAAACGCTGCGAGGCTGGCGTGTATATTAATGGAATGAAAATAAATTATTCTAATAAATTGTAATGTAATATATACATGATTCTCTTTCAAGAAATAACATATAGCACTAGGTTTTATTCTCAATGAAGGAATGCTGGTATCGAAATACACTTAATTATATTTTTACACGGTGGATACGTTCCACAGAATACTGTGTAAAAATATAGTAGATATGCACCTACAGTATGTATCGAAAAATAGGAGATAAGTATCATTATCTTATACTTTATAGTTTTGTTTTTATGTACGCAAGTATTTTTAATTTTAGTGTACGTTGTTTCCCGAAGAAGATACCATAGGTATCGAAACATGTTGATTTATCAATAAATAGTGATTTAAACATAGTGTTTTGTCTAATTATTTATATAATATGTGGTCACAAAGTAATTTTGCTTATATTGAAGAAGACAGTTTTGTTTATTTATGTTTTTATTATATCAATATTTTATTTTTAAAAAAAACATAAGTTTAAAAAATCGTATTTAAATTTATTAACTATCGCTATCAAGCAATAAACACACTCATGTTTGGTACAAAATCACTTTCATCACTTAAAATATTCACAGGTTCGTTAGTTTTGAACATAAATTCTGTATAAAACATAAAAACATATAGATCGCTATGATTTTGTTTTGGTGGGTTCCTTGTATGACATGATAATAAGCCATACAGGGGGTTAAATTTCATTAAAACTGCAAGGTTCGTACGACGATGTAATCATTTGAGAGAAAATGATTTTCAAGTTGTAGACCTTCATGGATTGAATTTGCTGTTATTGGATCCCTTTCGTCTTTGTCTCTACTATCTTTAGAATTAACGTGCTCCACCAAAACAACCTCGAGTTTTTCCTCATTAAGAACTTTGTCATCTATCAATTCTGAAATATTTTCAATCGTTAGTCCTTCAAAGCCTTGTTGTGCATGTGCCGCAGTTATGACATCTGAATGCAGTTCAGTTGTGTTTGGGCTAACATGCTTAGTTTTATTACACCCTGGCCAAATTGGTCTCTAACATGCATTCAAAGTTGATGATCTTAATTCAGATAATGCCATACCAACATATTTCACGCAGTCTATATGTGAAAATTTTTTACACCCGTCCATGAATGTAAATTGAGTTGACCTTGTTATATCAAAATTATGTAAAAAAGGCCGCGTAAAAACAGAATTAAGTATACAAAAATAAGTATAGTTAAATAACACAAATATCTAAAATATTTCCAGATAATGTAAAAAAACTTTACCATTTTTATAGAACTTTGTTCAACCGCAAATATTTAAAAATACCTCACGTATTTGCTATAATAACGTAGCTAAGAGGTGGAGTCATTATACTAGATACAGTATACCTTTTTAATTGATTAATTTAATACTGTTTAGTTAATATATTTAACTAAATACTTTGTTTATAGGTGATTACAAGTATCTATAGTGAATTTATTAAAATGAAGACGATAATATTTCGGTATAACTAAATTTAATTATGGAGCTCAGCATCTTTAAGATTAATGGAACTCATTAAAAATCATGAAAAATGATCAGCATGGACGCTTAGGGTAATGCGTCGTCTTTTTAATCTTTTGCCACGTTACTTTTTACATAAATATGTAATATTACGAAGTTATTAAAATGTATACCATGGGAAGCAAATTGGATTGAAAAGCAGTAGTAGAAAAGTAATCGCAAAAAATACTGTAAACGAGACAAATTCCAAGCAGGAGAATTATACCATGATTTGTAAATTAATTTCGTAATGGTTAACATTGGAAATCGAGACGCTTGTATTATTTTAAAGAATTCTGTGCACCTTTGCATTTTTCTCAATTTTAAAATTTTAGTTACAAGAAATTAAATCTCACCAAATAAAATTTCATCTGATCGGGTATCGTCAAAAATTCTCCTGCAGTAATATAAATTTCTTTAATGACATTATATATTGAAGAAACATGTAATATACAATTGATAACTGGAAATAAGCAAAACACAATTAAAGTAATTTTATACTCTCAAGCAGATCGGTGCCCAAAATGAAGTCAGTTATCAATGTTAGTTGTTAGGTATATGGTAGAGTTGAAAGAAAGAAAATATTTAAATTATCTTTTATAACATGTAGAATCATAAATGCAAGGATATTTTTGAGCGTTATAAAAATTATAATATTTCAATTTTGACATTCAAAAAACGCAAGACCAACACGCAGTCAATATTGCAAAGCGATATCGACACCGTGTCGCTAAAATTTATTGCCAAAAGAAGCGATGTTTTGAAAAACCGATATTGTTTGATAGCCTGCATCTATAAACATGTGTAGCGCCTAATTTTAAAACCCCCTTAAACGATTTTGTGTTTTTGAGTTATGGATGAAAACTATACATACATATTTTGAAAGCAAATATATGCTTGTCAGCAGTATTTAAAGAGACAATTCTGTAATGTAATTTTTTTTTCTGTATATATAGTTCTGGCAGCCATACTGGATTTAACCCTGATTTTGAACATACAATATCAACGGATTTATATGGCTTTTGGGGGAAATAATGTATTCTGCATGTAGCTGACAAAAAAATCCACAAAACTGCATATTTAACTCTAATTATCCCAAATTCTTTTTAGGGGGATTTGGAATTAAGCGCTACATGTGTTTTTGCATATATAAATAATATCGCATATTCCTTGTATGAAAATTGTATGACATCTTACGTATATTTTATAGTCAACGATTGTATGATTGCGGTGCGATGAATAAACAAAAGTATGAAAAAAGCTGACAAGATCGACCACATCTGCCATGTAAGATAAAAATAAAATTAATGATTTTTTCTTTATTTATTATTTTATTATTTCCTTTCCCTAGCAGTTAGAATTTCCATCTGCACGTAAAAAGTGTCCGTTTTTATGAGTTTTAAACTTTCCCTCCATTCCGATGTCTAAAGAACTTTAGTTAAAATGAGAATAAAGGCAGAGCTGCAATAAGAAGTTTGAAAGAATTAAAGCATTTCGGAGTTTTAAATTGACCACTTTATTTTTGATGCTCATTTTTTGTTATTTTAGTTGTCTTTTTAAAGTAAGCCAATATTATTTAATTCTTTTACGTTGTGTGTTTTTTCTGTCAGAAAATTCATTTGAAAATTATCAAAAATTAAAATTTGGGTAATTCTGGATCATTATAATTTTTTTTTATATATAATGTCCTGTCTCGCAGAATCTCGCAATTAAATTGTATTTTTTAAATTGTTCAAGATTTATGATAATACGATTTTACAAAAATGATTTAATACCATGAGCGCATTCTGATAAAATATACTGAAGACTTGAAACGCCAGAGAAAATCAGTAAGCTTTAGTATTGGAATTCTTTCAAGTGATACTACTTTATTCTTCCGAGCTAATAGCTAATTACTCGGCAGCGCGACGGCACAAGCTAAGAGTGTGTTTCAACAATGCTTATTACCAATCAGCTGTTTAAATCGCGTAGATGTTTGTGATGGCCTCAGAGAAGCTCAATTCCTCCATTTTTACGATTAATTATTAATGGCTCCAGGTAATGCAGCGAGTTTTTATTTAATAATGTTTTTTTATACAGTATTAAACTAATGATTGGATAATTGAATACATGTATTTATTTTATTTTATATGAATGATAGTCTCCCCAACTTAATGTTTGGAATAATTTATATTTTTAATGAAAACACAATTTTATTGTGAAGATGCAATTTCATAACACAGTTCTGTCGTATTTTTAATACAAATTAAATGAGTCAATTAGAAATATGTTTTCATTAAAAATATTAAGTTGAATCAAAGTTTATTGAAATTTTATAAAATTGATTATTTTAATTCTGACGTCTCCTAGCGTATATTACTCAAAGGTATTTGAGATTCATCTACATATAAAGTTGATTGCTTTTAAAAATGAAGTAATAGATGTATTGATTAGAAAAATATACGAAATATATTTTCTAAATTTATCGTAAACGTAATTTAATGCTGCAGCAAAGGTCCAGGTTCGAATCTCGGTAGCAACAAAATATTTTTTTGACAAAATTGATTATTTTAATTTGTATTATTATTACATCACAGTCTATGTTCGATATTCGTGGTAGTTTGTTTAGTTCTATAAAATAACACATATTTTAAATATAAAGTAAATTTGGAACCTCCCCCCTTCTTTCATGCACGATTAATTAGCCAGTTAGTGCTAATTTGGACACCGAGTAAGTGGAACGTGTTTGCAAGGAAACCATCCACTTGCTTCCTTTGATTGCGATTTCGACTGAATGTGTGGTAATTTATCGTTAAATGTTGGGTTTGCAATTCTATTTTGACCAAGCTGAGATTAACATATTATAGTGCCCCAGCTTCTTGCATATTTCTGTAAGTGAGTCCAAAGTTCCGATTGGGAAGCTGATATAGCTTTGTAACGATGCTACAAGGTTAGTCAAGCGATTGTCACATTTTTATCCACTTTGAATTTGATTCTTTGAAAATCCACAATACTTACCGCCTCCTATCATATATTGGATTTATTTCATCAACTACATTTGATTTTATATTTCGGTTATATTTTTTCTTATTAGGATAATAATTATTACAAACGAAATATAAAACTATTTAATATTGTATAAAAAATATATAAAAATATTATAAAACAAATATATAACGTGGTAAGTCGAATTGTAAATATGTTTCTCGTTGGATCCAAGTACCTATGACTTGACAAGTATTGAGAGAAACTGTTGGAATTTAATCTCATCTCAGCAGCATCCCAGGAGTACCATACGGAGTCCACTCCTTCTTCGCTCCAAATCAAACTCTTCAAAGTCCGGGACTCCCAATAGCAATTTTACTTGTTAGTGAAGTTAATTCTTTTGCACAACTTTCCTCGACAGTTGGACACAAAGCATTTAATAGGTGGAAGTAGTTATCGCTGAAATAAAAAGTTTGTGAAATGTTTTTCTTATGAATTTCGTTATCCTATATTTAGTAATCTAAATAATATTAAAGTAAACCAATAAATAGTTCACATATTAAATTCAACGAAATAACTGAAAATGCAATAAATAAATAACAAAATTTTTAAATAAAATTAAATTGAGAGTATACAAAATAATTGGATAACAATTATGGAAACGCATATAAAATATTATACATGATTGCTCAGGAATACGAAGCATGAAAAGATGTATAAAAATGTAAAATAAAGCAAAAGTAGTGTTCTCTCTGTCTAACCTTGCTGAGTAATAACGCGATGTTTAGCAAGTTGCATATACAATGTGATATGCGTATACGCATTCTACCAGAATATATTAATGGCTTCTGGTAGTTTTAAGTTTAGAATTTACAAACTATCTTAAATTGCATTTAGTATCGTCAGATGGCCGTTACAACCTGAAACTTTGAAAATTATATTTGCATATTTCTATTATAGTTAGAATATCATACAACAATTTCAGTTTATTTTGAACACGAAGAAATTTAAAATTTAAAAATGAAATTAGAAATAAAAAATGAAAAATTGGATCAGTTGAAAAAAATCTGGTATAAATTACATCATTTGCATATAAGTATTATTATGTATATATAACGTTATAGATACCCAATCTGTTAATGTTTCATGTAGGAGAAGAATAAAGAGAATTATATAAAATAATCAACTTTTTTGAATATAGTAGACTCTTAATTATCTGGGATCGTATTAACCGGGTTGCGGATTAACCTATAAAAAATGTTAAGTAAAATTTTTCATTCAAGCAACAGGAAGACCCTTGCTGATAATTTAATATTGCCAAATTTGCGTAGGGCCATTTCGTGATCTTAGAACCACGAGGCATCATCATCATCCGACATTTTGTTAAAAATGAACATTTTTCAAAATCTAAATTCTGACAATTGTTTTCTCTTTAAAACTTGTCAAATAACAACAAAAAAGTTTTACAAACATATCAAATTTCCAATAGCTTAGATGAAAACAAAGTTATTTTAGTATTATTTTTAAAAGCATTATTGGACCACTGTTGATTTGAACACAAACAGCGGCATAACTACAGAAATTAGGCCTCAATACAAAATTATAAAAAGGGGACCTTATAAAAACGACAAAATTTTATTTCTTGTATTCACAGTAGTATAGTGTTAATTTACTGACTACTTAAATAATTTTTAGCGGTTTCAGTTTTTTTTCAACCGTAAATGTCATTTATATGCACATTTTGTTTTACGGCGATGGTATGTTTCCTAACATAACCTAATCTAACATAATTCTACATTAGCGAAGTACTATTGTATAGGTATATCGATAATGTATATTCGTAATACAAAAGAGAAGTGATTTTCTAAATAGTTTCATTTTTTGCTGTAGTCAATTTTAATTTTTTTTAGTCCATGTAGAAAAGTGTGAATGCCAAAAGTTTTGTAGGGCGCAAACCTTTTGGGCCCCTGTCTAATGAGGGGCCCAATGTACCAAAATGTATGAGTATGTGAAGTCAGGGATTAGTTTATTTAATTCCTTAATATTATTATTATGGTAGGTAATTTTTAGTACCTTGTATAAAGATATTTTAAGTAATTAAAAAAATAAATATATATATATTGCATTTTATTGCATTCTATTACGCTACTGTACGTAGGGAGGCCAATGTGTGTGTACATATCGTTATAAAATAAGTATTAATTTTGAATGAAATCACATTTTATTTGTGAAGTTACTATTTTTCAGAATATAATTCAGTGATAATTAAAACAAATTTACATAATTTACTTTAAAGATACACAGAAAATTCTATAATCAATACCTGGTTTCGAACCCGTAACTTTCTACTGCCGGTAGACAATTTTGGCGATTAAGTCACAATGAACCGTATTTTTCATAATTTTCATTTAAAATATCAAGCATATATATATTATATTCCAATGGAAAAACTATATGTCTAGCTTAGAAATGTGTGTAAATAAAATTTGGCGAATTTTGCATGGGTCATTGTAGCTTAATCGCTAAAGCTCTACCGGTAATTGAACGTTACGGGTTTGAGTCCAGGTAATATCTATATTTTTTCTAAACAAAGAATTTTATGAGTATCTTAATTTATAATTTTAAACATGTTTTAAAATAAGTATAATATTATCTGATACATTTATAAATAATCAACTAAGGCACCTAGATATATATAATATTTTTATTTATATTAGTTATTTATTGATTAATCTGATATAAGTACAATGATACTATACAACTTTTTTTTTAATGCTACACTTATTTTTAATTAATAATTATATAATAATTAATAAAAGTTATTGTTTACAATAACTAGCATATAATAAAATAAAATATATTAAATTAAAAGCAATAGCGATATAAAAATATTATAAGTTTAAATATATTATACTGTATTTATTTTTATTAAATATTAATATCAAATATATTAGATGCACTGTGTAAAATATTAAGTAATAATTTTGTTTTCATAATAAATACGAGTTAGGCGAAAGCAGACCAACTATTTGTTGATGATGAGAAAAAACAAAAATTACCATTCGTTGTTATCGGTAAATTTCCCGGAGCGAAAAACCGTAAATCATCGTTTCCATTCATTGCTTTGCTTAATTGACGTTTTTATTGCCGACGTATAAACAGCACGCCGAATAAACTATACTCCATAGAAACGGCACGTTCCGTTGTTGTACTGGTTAATTTTGTACGTAATTTATAAGTGTCTAGGATTTAACACGAAGGTAAACAAGTCAAAAAGGATACTGGATGCCGAAACTTTGCTAATATAGTGGACTTAGGCTGTCTTTTGTTGAAATTCAAAGTGAAGGAAAATTCAAATCGTCTTTGACAACTTTTATTCAAAACATATTTTATAAACCAATTTCTCCTGGTTTTTGAGGTTACACATTGAGTGTGTTCTTTAAATGTTTTTAATAAAATTTTCTATGTATTGTGTTTTAATTTTTATCTCTAATTGTAATCTATAATAATAATAATAATAATTTATTTATTTGATTCTTAGTACAGTGTGTTATATTAAAATCAGATAAACATTTCAGAAAAGTAAAAAATATATTTGGGTACTCTGCCTGCTACACTAGTATTTTACTGTATTATAGAAGACAGTGTTCTTTCAGTATAGTTGTAATCAAAGTGCAAAGATGAATGTACAAAAAAATATATATAAAGAGTTAAACAAGATGTCATTAGATTAGATACATACTTTATAAAACTTAACGTAAATACATTATTCAATGTATAAGATACATGATATATGTAAAGAGAAAAGCAATATGCAATTAAATAATATATAATTACAATGTAAAACTTAAAGTAAGTTCAGTGTATAAAAAAAAAAAAAATTAAAAATATGTATTTTGATTTTTAAGATTTTGAATAAATTAAATACTATTTGCTTTTTTCTCTGATATTTAAAAAGAGATCTACAATTTTGGATGCAGCGTTGGAAATGACAACTCTTCTAGCGCTCCAGTGGCTACCGGTCACGGTAAGCACCTAGCACAGAGTGGTACAAGAATGTGAACAGAGTCAGCAGTGGATGTGTATGACGTAATCGATTCCATGTCGCATTTTTCGTTTTTATATGGTTCTTATATGGCTAAGTAAAATTATTAATTAATGATGTATATATTCCTACGTAATAGACATTTAATAAAAAAAATTTATCGAATGCTTGAATTAATTATAATAATTTGACAGAATTTATTATCACTATAAAATTATTTGATTTAATACAACGCTATAATTCTCGTTATTCCACGTTCATAGAAAAAACTTTATGGATACTTTACTTTTGTTGTACTGTGTAGTATGCATGTATCTTGAGATAACTGCTTAAATTACTCTATATTTTAATTAGTAATAATTAAATGTATTAAGATTTTTCAGATCACAATTAATGAAATCTATATGAGTTGCGGGTGATTTAAAAGGTATCGTGTATATATTTTACAATAATTTATAATAACGTGGCAACATTTCTGTTAAAAACTTGACATAAAATAACTAAAATACAAGTTAATAATATGAAGTACGCGTTTGTTGACAAAATAAATAAATTGACCAAGTAATAATTAGTGAAATAGGTCTTAATGTACGGTGGCGTCCCGAGCTCGGGTCGAGCCGCGGGCGCGAGCCCGCCTACCGAGGCCCCGAAACACTGAAACACCATCGGCACTTCCCGCGTAATTTATACTGAAAACTTTACCTAGTAACGTACTGCTCGTATATTGTCCCCGAACCGCGGTGTGGCCGTCCATGTACGTAGATTGGCATCATTACTTTCTAATAATGGGAGTAAAGGCATTAAATTAAAGCAGAGATACAGTTTGGAGGCTTCACCTCCGATACAAAGCACAGCCAGTTTTTCCGGCACATAGCTGACGCTCCCCGTCCCGGACCCGCCTGGGAAACAGAATTCAAATGATAATTTCGGAGTTATTTATGGGGTAAATTATGCGGGATATTAGAGTTCGACCGCCAGAATAACGTAAATAAATACATTCGGCACAGATAGCGACAAAGTTAACTAAATTATGCAAATTTATACAATTGTGTTCTACGTTCGATGTTTGTATTAATGTTTTCATTATCTTGGATTTGTTAGCGGCGTGATTAGAAATTGTGATATTGTGTATTGTATATTAATATAACACGGAGTGAGCCAAAAGTAAGTATACCTTCTACACAAAAATTTGTTGGTATATAAAATAACATTTACAAACAAATAGTAATAATAAAAATAAACTCTTCGTTCATTACGTAAAATAATACAATAATCTTTCGCTATCTAGGTTATCCGGATCCGTGGTTCCGCGTATTCGCGGACGTTGATTTATTTATAGAAATCCTTTTAAATAATTGCAGTCAATATTTAAGATATTATTAAGACATGTGCAGATGAATTCACAGTTGAAGATGTGGATCAATTGGCTAGGAGGTCACATGACAATCAAGATGACACTAATAATGAAGATATCAATGTTATCAGAATTATATAGAAAATTAGAACATCTTCATATTTTGCGTACAACTACCAGACAAGATGATGGAAATGGATCTTAACTTCGAATTGTCAAGCTTAATCGAAATCACGAACAATTATTAATGAAGTACACGGAAATCCAAAGAGAACAAAATATTTGATAAATGAAACAAACACCGACAACGAGTTTATTTATTATTGCAAGATTTAAAATTGTAATAAATATTTCTATAAATATTTTACTTTAGTATATAACATTAAGCATTCGTACGTATTTCACGCTTTGGAACAGAATTAACATTTTTATTATTATATGCATCATAAGATCAGTATTCGCGGTTTTGATATTTGAGGCATTTCTCAGAAACATAACCCATACAGTAGCGAGGAATTTTGTCGATACGGCTAACCTTTTTACAGATTATTAATTTATGAAATCTACAATGGTTTCGCATTAAATAATTAGATTTATGAAACATATTATATTCTTATCTTTGTAAATAATTTGCAAATACCGCAAAAGCGTATACTTTAGCTTGGCAGTAGTATTTATCGAAGAATAAATAGACAATTCAGTTATATATGTGGTGGCACATTCGATTGGATTAATTAATCTTGATGTTTGAAATTTAATTAAGGGTATACAACAGCTGTTATCCGAAGAAAATGTTTCATCTTTTTGCACAAAAAAGATAACAGAAAAGTAAATCGAATTATTACAGAGAAATGTTTTATGGTTTATTTGTCGAAATGTAGCGACGGCAATTCCCGACCGATGTGGTTGGATGGATGTTATCTAGTAATTGATTTATTTTCACATCCAAAAAAGGCCGTATCTGTGCACATATATAAGTGTGATTAAATAATATTTAGATTTTCAATTAGTATTTCTTACATTCGCTGATAATGGAATGTATTACAAGTGTATCTGCTACTGATAATATAATTTACTTTTAAATTTGATAGCTGAAATATTAAAGATTTATCTTTATTATAAAATAATATGAATGTATGCTTCGCTGTGCAGTGTTCAACTAAGATAATTATTTAAATAATAACACAAGATAATATACTGGAGAAAACGTTTATCTTAATTCACAATAGTACATTAAGCTCCTTAAACTGATACTACATAGTTTTATGTCCAAAAATGCTTTTCAAACATCTTAGCTGCTTAAACTATTTTTGCAAATAAATAATCTGACTGTAACTCATTTTTTTAAATATTGAGTAGTGTTTATTCAATCTATTTATTATAATATTTATTCTCCACAATTAAATAATTAAATTGATGTATTTATTTCATGTTCGTTCAATGATTGTGGTGCATCTCCAAGTAATACTGTTTAAACCCTAAACAAATATAAATGTATTTTAGAAACTTTAAAATACATAAAAATAAAATTATTATTATGTACGCTTGATCAGTCACGCGAAATCGCCGATCCGTAAACTCTTAGAAATCTTCAAGGAGTCAAATATTATAGTTACACAGAAGTCGAGAAAAGTTAGATGGGCACGACATTGTAGACACGAAGACTCTACAGTACTCTGAAATATCTTCGATGGAAATCTGGCCGGAATGTGCTCGCCCAATAATGAGATGCGTGGATGCAAATCTCCTATAGATGGAACCCAGCAAAACACCAGTGGCGTACAGTAGGTACACAATTAGGTTATGCTGTTACCGACGATACTATCAAAATATACAGGTAGGTATAAAAAAAAAAGTTAGATTTTTTTTTAATTTTGAGAATAACTCTACCAATTTAAATTTAGAATACAATTGTAAATTAACTACTTTAAAAAAAGAAAGTTATTTATTGCTCGGTACCGTACCTTTTTTTCGATTTGGCTTAAAATATTTTCTACAATTTCTCCTTCGGACAACGGATTTAAAATGTTTCATTAAAAGTATTAAAAAATATTAATTTAAATAACTAGCTTTAAAAATTAGCATAGCCGAAACTCGATACAGTAATAATTGTATTTTGACATTTAATTAAATATTGGTAAAATATAACTTCATAATATCCTGAAAAATGCAAATTCGCTCGCTTGACAGATGATAAATTATAACCTGCAAATTTTATCTACGCAAACACAGAAATATTGAATCATAGGTTGGAATATACTAAGAACACAAAACATTTAGTCTGTCAAGCAAAACAAATACGTAGAAATAGCATTCTACACAATTCTCAGTAAGGATTATTCCTTTTCGAAAACAGTAGCCTTAAGCACAAATTGAAAAATGCAGAAAATCCGCAGACGTCAAGATGCCGACATAGATTCAGTAAAAAAATATTTATTTCAGTATTATTATTATAAGGATTGAAAAAACAAGTTAGGTTCATTTAAGAGCTAAGTACAAGCAAATTACGGAGAAGAATGCACATGAAGTTGTTACAAATGGTTCGCAAATAACTCACTGCTAGACAAAAGTCGTGAGTTACGTCATAGACAAAGTTAAGCTAATTCGGGTAATAACAGCTAGAATTTAATAGGGTACTTGCATAATATAAAGATTATTTAAGTTTATTTTATTTCCCAGTATTTTTAGTGTTGCACAGGTTTTTTGCTTGTATGCAGTGCACGACCCAGCTAAACATAAAGATCAAAGATGGCAAGATAGAGGAGGTGTGGTCACCCATGGTCCTGATCTGTAGTGCCAGTAGTAGAAGAAAAATAAAAATATGTAATATTTCTTTAAAATTCATGTTAAATACCTCAAATTTTGTGCAAATGTAGAGAAGGTCATAAATATATGGAGCTCAACGAAAAAGACCTGCGTGGATTTAAATTGGTAAGAAGATTTATAAAATTCTTCCCAGTATATATTTCATTTAAATTATTGTTGAAAGCAATCCCAGATTACATCATGCGACAAAGCGTGCCATAATTGCATCGGTTATCAAACGGACCCACCCGCCCACCCCAGGAAATTGCTTATTAAATTTTTCCGGGATAAATTATGAAAAGGTAATCCAGCGAATAAATAACTGTGATGGTAACATTAAACCGACTAGTAGGTGCTCCTCGCTCCTCGCTCTCGGGAGCTGCTGCTTTATTGAAAATTAGTTTTCCTTCACCGTTTTTCCATCTCTGAAATTTTTTGTCTACCGAAAGGGGGTTAACGAGGGTCGGGAGGGTGAAAAAAAGAGAAGAAATAACAACTCATTGTTTTACCACTCCCGACGGCCGCTCTTCTTCAGCGGATAGCTTCAGTAGGGGAATGATTCATTATAACAATGGGGATTGTAATAATTATTGGAAAACAAAATGATCTCGGCAAATTTAAAGTAATTAAATTTCACGGAAAATGTAGACTAAATGTAAAAAGGTTTATAATGATATTAAGTCAGTTTTCTTGTCTACCCTGAAATCAATTTTTTTTCAGCAATTCAGTTTTAAATCCCAGGTGTATTATCCACGAATAAAATTCTACACATTGCTTCCCGGTCTTTTCCTACCAGTCTCGATACTAATGGCTTGATTGATAATGCGATCTTCACCACATTCGTACTACTATAAAAAAATGATATTTTCATAGAAATGGCAATAACAAAATCACTAAGAATTAAAAGTTTTATTTGGCTTATCAATGACAATATTTTATAAATAGTAGCTATAAATAAAATTATCTTTTTGAAAATATTTTTTTTTGTTGACTTCATAAATTGAAATAAACAGACGATATATATTTTTAAAAATCAATCATGTATATGCTATTATGTATAACATAAGCCAAAATAAAACAAAATTAATGTTTTTTTAATGAATGTTTTTAATTATTTTTCAACTTTTGCATTTATTATTGTTTATTGTTTTTTACGCATTATGACCATATTCACGATGCAAACACTAGTTGGATTTATACATGAGAATATAAATAAATAAAATAAAAATATTTTAGTCGCCACAGATATTTGTTAAAAATTATTGTTAAATAAAAACATGAATATATATGGGGTGTAATAAGTCTACAATATTTTATAAGTAGATACCTGACTAAATTACCAGGAATATGTGCCCATGTCAGAGATATAAGCATTAAAAAAATCGTAATTATACGATTATTTCGATAAATTCAAATATTTTATTGATTTCAAGTTATATATTGATTACAAAAAATCAAAGGTCTTCGAATTTCGAGCGTCCAGACAATGAGTTAGATTCTGAAGCAAAGATATAGATTGAGAATGGATACATTTCGCAAATATTTATTTCGAAGTACGTAGATTTAGAGCTTAACTTATTTTGTGAACATTTTAAACAATAATATTTTCCGTAACGGTGCAGAATTTGCACACATTCAATTTTTTTAGAAAATATTTCCTTTATTAACTTAAAAGAAAGAAAAAAAGATAGAAACATGCTCGACGCTTTCGAAATGTGGTGTTAGTGTCGCATGCTGGGTGTACCATGGACTGCGAAACGTAAGAATGTCTCCATTATTTAGGAATTCCACACTGAAGAAAGGTTCGTCATCTTTAATTTTTTCTTTGGGCATGTTTTATTGAGGCAGAAAAGTTGGACAGTCTAGAGAAATTAGTGATCACGGGGAACATACAAGAACGAAGGGAGAGGGGTCGATCCCCAAAAAGATGGACAGTGAATGGTGACTCACCGCATACCCAGGACCGATTTATGAGCAAAAGCTCCCTTGTCGGTCCTACACATTCACCGCTAGATTGGCATTCTTTAACACTACTTGGCAACTATGCTATCCCGCGAAGCCATGTAGCGGCCATGCAACACGGCATGGCTGCCTAGTAATGACCATTCACAGTGCAGTAGAAAACTTTTATTCATTAAATCAATATAAATGTACACAACACAATAAATAAAATATAGACATAATAATAAAGGTGCTGAGAGGAACAGCAAATGGCGGTTTTCAAGTTCCTCACATACTCTTTAAAGGGAAAAAAAGAAGACAATACACAAAAACAAAAAAGTTTTCTTCCGGTAAAGGGAAGCCAGGACCGGCAAATATTAAACCTAAAGTTTTTTTTCGAGCTAAAAGAAGAAAGGAAAATGGTTCTCACTCTCTTTCTAAGCACTTGATCGTCTCAAAATCTCCCAACGAGACACCCATACACCCACTAATATCCGGAAAAGTCTGAAATTCCTTTCGTTACATCCAATCCTGCGAGCATATTCTTCCTGGCGTTCCTCATAATCTCAAACACCCGGGAGAATGTGATCCAGCATCTGTTTTACACGGTTACAGATGCACCACGGGTCCTCGGCGAATCCTCTCCGACGGCTTTTCTCATTCGGAGGAGGAAGGATTGAGTCCATCTACCCTTCGTGGCCGTACCCCATCTATCTTGTCATTATCCTAATGTAATATTTCTCAGTCTAATACTCAACAACTGATATTGTGTATCTGGAGGCCTGAGAGAATTTCCAAAGTCCACCTCCAGGCCTCTCTTCAAGCGATGGGCATTCGTATCCAATACCTTTAAATCTGCAGGTAGCACCTCCGCTAGAACCAATAAAATGGACAGACCAACTCCAAGACATGATCGAAGCCTCGTTTTACGTCGCACTAAACAAGACGATTGGAAAGACGGGACGCAAGCAGTTCGCGCTACGGAAGCAGAATAGAGGACCACGATGTCCTGTCATGTGCACGTTGACTGAGAGAGATATTAATTTAATAAATAAAATATAAATAATAATATAAATAAAACTATTGGTACTAAATGAATATTATTATTATACAAATTAAATGAATCGACTAAAAAGATATAGAGAAAAAATACTGTCTATCGAAAAATCCCGGTAGCAACTAAACACTTTTTCGATAGATAGATTTTTTTATGTTTATCTTTCTAGTTGATTCATTTAAACATGACAGAACTATGGCCTGAACATGCAACTTTACAACAAAAATGTGTTCTACTTTGGATATAATTATAATTGTGGGATGGCTTACATACTATAAAAAGATTTAAATAACTTATTTAATTATTCGGTCCATTTCAGATACACATTGCTAACGAGACTTTTCTTTGTAAGGAAATACTCTCCATTTTAATGAATTTAAATGGACCTACAAATTTCCATTAATCGGCGGATTCCACCTTGTCTGATAGTGTCAAAAGAAGGAACTTTAATCAAGTTGCCTGTAGAAAGAACCGATTCGTTCCAGTAAATGCTCCCGTGGACTGTACCGGTGTATTGCCTTAGTACTGGGACGTTTCGCGTTTATGGCATGAACCCTAGTTTAGAGAACTCCAAGTAATACATCCAGTATGGTGGCACTCGGGGAAAGGACACAATTTTTAATGAAGCGGTTGGAAAATATTTGTAACTTATCTTGAAACTTTTTACGATGGGGTGAGTTTTTAATTACTACCTTTTCCTCTTCTTGATGACTTCCGGATGGCGCTTGAGATGCATTCCCCCAGAGTACTCTTTTGTACCTTCTCGGGTTTTTCATTATCATTCTGAATGCGAGCAGTGATAAAATTGCTTTATTTTTGTTGCGAGAAAAAGCGTTAAGGATTTGCAAAGGAAATAATGAACTAAGAATTAATGCTTTTCTTTTGGAAGTAAACAGGGTACTCTGATATGGATGGAAGGTAATATCTGAAGGTGTATGTACTTACACAAATGATGAATAATCGTACTAAATAACAAGACAATGTGCGTATTATAGCGAAGGCAAAGACACATGTACGAGTATATTATATATATACTTGGTGTAACATACCTAGTGCACAATATTTTAGCAGTATATATGAGTCGAAAATGTAAATACTACATGTATCTAATCTCAACCTCGGCAGAGATATACGCGTTTAAAAAAAATGTGGTGATGCACTTATTTCGATTAATTAGAATATTTTATTAATTCTTAATTATTATACAATACAAAAAAAATTAGAGGTCGTCAAACTTCGAGTGGCTAGACTATTTTTTGTTTGATGATTTAAGGCCTGAAGCAAAGATATAGAATAATAATGAGACGATTTCGCAATTATTTATTTCGAAGTACGTAGACTTGAAATATGATTTTGTAAAAATCTCATACAATAATATTTTAGACTCGTAATTGAGTGAAAAACAGTTTAGGTTTTCATTTTCTCGATGTCAGGTGACTTTCTTCTCATAAAACGACTAATTAATAATAATAATAAATTCATTATTAGGAGAACACATTCTTATTGTGAAGTTGTAATTATTCAGAACATAGGTCTGTGATATTTTAAATATATTAATTAGAAAGGTATTCAAGATTCTGTAAAAATAAGGTAGATGACTCTTTCAAATAATGGAACGATTAAATGTATTAATATCAAAAAGGTAACATATAGGTTCGAAAATTTGACGCTAAAAATATTGTCGCTGTAGCATATTTGGATAATGCACTTTCCCCTGTTTGGAAAGAGATCTAGGTTCGAATCTCGGTGGCGCAACATTGTTTTTCGATAGAATTGATTTTATATGTATATCTCTCTAATTAATACATTTAATTCATATTTTTTATAATTAATACATTTTTCTTTTAGTTTTCTGAATACTTTTTGCTTTACAATACTTATTTTATTATAAATGTCTCAAAGCCATCTTTGTAATATATTTTACTATGGAATATTTCTTGAATATTTATTTTTTCAAATAAAGAAAAATAATAAATATGTTTTTTCTTATTTTAAAACTAAGTTAGGCATTTACGCTATGGGAAATATGATTGGTCTAACGGGATGGTCTCCCGAAGATAAGGAAGTATGTGTTATAGATTTTAGATTAGAGATTTTAGTAAGTTAGGGTGGAATAATGGATTTTTTGTATTGAGTATAGATTTGGGCGGAATAAAAAAATATGAATATATATGTATTAATGATAAAATATTAAAAGCTTACCAATACACGAATGGTGTGAGTGAAAAATAATATTTTTTTAAATGATTTTT
Organism: Eubasilissa splendida; assembly: GCA_031772225.1. NCBI lineage: Eukaryota > Metazoa > Arthropoda > Insecta > Trichoptera > Phryganeidae > Eubasilissa > Eubasilissa splendida. Next base: position 16,907,341 of record CM062848.1, on the reverse strand, counting down.
TTCAATAATACAGATTCATAATTAATTTCAAAGCGAACGGTATTTTTCTTCAGTGATATTTAAATGACGTTAAATGAATAATAATTAAATGTTTGTTTTCAAGTGTCCAATATGACGCCACCAAGAAACGCGGTTTTTAACCATAATTAATTGGTGAGGCCGTGTTCTTAATTGAGATGAATAGCTTAAGTTTGCAGAAAGTTTAGAAGGAATTATTAGTTATTAGGGGATCAGTGGCTCCACCTCATCTCGCCGAACCGTTCATCTTTTTTTTCCACCGCGGGACCTAATGCAGAAGATTACAGATATTAAAAATGAAGGAAGTTTACCATTAAAGCTTCGCAAAAAAAATATATGAAGGTTGGTGCCGAAACAGGTACCTATTTATTAAATTAAAAACCATAGTTTTAGCCACGAGATGTGAAACGACTTGTGCATGGCGAATGTTCATTATTTTTCAACGTAATATTTTCTTAATTAAATTTTGGTAACATTTCTTTGCAAATTTAATCAATTATGGCCCAAGCATCCATTGAATACTTTATTAGTGAAACCTATTACTTCTCATCAAAAATACTCTGGGAAAAATATTTTGCAGCGTAATTTAAAAGTCGAGAAATTTTTTAACGAAAAACATTTTTTTTAATTAGAGGAATTTTATTATTCTATTATTACTAATATAATCTCCGTGGATTTAATTTTAGCCACGCCTTTATCTATCTCATATATCTGTAATATATGAAACGTACATACAATATGACTTAATTGATGGTATAGTGTTAACACACTCGCCTAATGTTTAGAAATTCAATCCTTGTCCACAAGTAATTACTATTGTCATGGCATAATTTGAAAAACTTGTGCTCATTTAGTTGAAAATTATTAAAGTGACTTGTATTCCGTGTACATATTTCTAATTTGAAAATCTCTGTGTAATATTACTACCGATGTGTTACAGACATTAATTTAGAGATTTATTTTTAGACCCATCTCAATATTATTGACGAAAAATTTGGAAAATTAAATTGCAATTTAAAATATACGCGTACTCAAAGTAAGGTAAATTTTATACAAACATAATTTTACACAGATACTCTACGATCAAAGTTTGTCATATTTATCAACATAAAATAAGATATGAATTAAATATATTAATTTGAAAGATATACATATAAAATCAATTTTATCGAAAAATATTGTTGTTGTACCACCGGGATTCGAACCTGGATCTCTTTCTAAACGGGGGAAGGTGCATTATCCAACTATGCTACAGCGACGATATATTTAGCGACAAATATTCAAATTTATGTTACCTTTTTCATATTAATACACTTAATCGTTCCATTATTATGGTAGACTACGGAGAAGGATGAAGAGGAAAAGGAAGATCCCCCATCCGCTGGATCAATGACACTTCTCTGGTGCCCTAAGACCTGCAGTATGCTGAGAAAAGTGTAGGAGCATAGTCAAGAGGGCGGGAGTTCATGGAAAATCGTGATCTTCAGTCATGTAGGACCATTGTGGATATATAAACCATGAAAACCCTAAAATAAAGAGTATTGTCAAGTCAGTTCTAGGTCTCCTAGTAAAATTGTAGAACTTTTTAAATTTCTTACAATTTTTACTCACGATATAGCTAAGGTTGCAGTATTTAACAAACACCAAAATTATTATATAATATGTACTATTTAAGTACAAAATATCTTTATCTATTTCTTCACATTTCATCACCTTCCACATTTAAGCATTTATTATATCCGTTCGCGAGCTTTAACACATTATTACATCGTATTAGCGACATCAAGTTGATGAAGGACCTTGCAATGCCAGAGAGGTCCGACAAACCCGACAGAATAGCCCATTAAATTATACAGAAGATTTTGAGTAACCATAAGAAGAAGATTAGTAAAACTATTTTGTTTTAAGAGGCATACCTACGTGTACTAAAAACATAAAATAATTTAATTTGTTTCTGGTAAATTTTCAAAATTCTAAAAAAAATGTACATATTGAAAACAATGTTAAGTAGGCACCGAGATCAAATACATTTTATTCCATCGCGTACATAACTAATATTATCGATTTCTAATTGAACCGTGCACACGTAGAAATATTTTTTATAGTTTTGAGTATCGATAGGGGAATCAATGATTTAGTATAAAATAATTATTGAAACGATTCTTTTATTAGATAAAAATATTTATTGTATTTATTTATATTAAATGTATTATTTTAATTACGTTTTTATAGTAAAACATTAATCCTTACTCAAAAATGTGGTTTATTAATGATAATAATTTGAACTAAATAAAAACTGCGAAATTATATTTTTGATCTTTTAAATTATAATTCCGTCCCGTTTAGTAATACCCAAATGTATCACCCATTAACATTATTAGCAAGATTTCAGACCTTCCGTGAAACTGAGATACGTTTTGATTCTAAAGATTAAGGGCTTTGCTGGAGCAGAAATCAAAATTGAATCAGAGGATGCTCCGTCGGCATTAATGTCATTAGGGAAGTTTACCAACTCCACGGAAGTTTTAATGGTTTTCATGAATCAATTAGGAAAGACGTATAGTTCAAAGACTTCTGCTTTGTGGGATATTTTTGCAAAATTATTGGCTAATCAAATGAGTAATTTTCACATATTCCTAACATTCGTGCGCCACGTATTTTACAAAAATAATTATTTTTGTATTTCAATATGTTTATTTTACGGGTCTCACTATGAAAATTGACATGAAAACTGCAACAGAAATAGCGCGTTAGAAAATTTTGTAAGCGCTTTGTATCATAATTTTTACCTTATTGTGTATTTTATCGGTACCGGGATCGATAGGAAGAGCTCTGAAAATCTTTTTGACATAAATAAAATACAAACTCACTCGCTTGACAGATAATAAATTATAACCTATAAGTTTTATCTACGCAAACACTGAAATACGGAATGACTGGGAATGACGTTGGAATCATAGATTAGAATTCATAATGAAAACAAAACATTTAGTCTGTCAAGCAAAACAAATATGTAGAAGTGTCATTGTAAGCAGTTTTCAAGAAGGATCCCTTTCGAAGATAACAGAATTAAGCACAAATTGTTGGAAAAATGCAGAAAACTCACTAACGTAAAGATCCCAATATACATAGATAAGAAAATATTTAGTTCAGTACGATTATTATTAAGAATAAAAAAAGGTTCATACAATACCCACGTGCTAGCAATTTATCGACAAGCATGCACATGAAGTTGTTACAAATGATTCATAATTTTTATAAATAACCCACGCTTAGATAAAAGTCGCTATAGACAAGGTTACGCTATTCTGGGTCGAATTTTAAAGCGTCTTCGAAAAAGTTAAAGAATATTTAATTTATTTTTATTTCCCCGAATTTTTAGTAACGCACGGTTTTTTTGGTGGTAGACATACCAACACATTTTAGATTTTTTTATTTAGAGACTTTTTGAAATATATTGTATATTATACTTAGAATTTTGGAAGGTGTCAGAATATTCTAAATCAGTACGAGTTAAGCATTGAAAGGTAAGTGGGCTGGGTGCGTTTAAAGATTTCAGATAAATTTGGATATAATACTCCGCTTGCGATCCATAGTCAAATGTAATAGAGGTTCTATATAACTTTTGGAATTTTAATATTTTAAAACTATTCTAAAATTTTATTTCTCTCTGTGAATTACTATTCACGCTGGATAAGGTATCGATACTGGTAAAAATATCATTGCACAATGGATTATAAGGTACGAATTTTTTGGGCCCTTATCTAACCTGGGCCCCAATTCACTGCATTGTCATAGATACGCCACTGGATAAAGTTTTACACAGCGACAACTATGTTCTTCCCGCTGTATATCTTAAAGTACAGTCATTTTGAGATTATGTTCTCACGTTTTCGTTATGAGGTTATTCTATTTTTAATTACATTGAGATTTTGTTCTCATAGATATATTTCTTTTTGAATTCAATTCAAATTCAACGACTTAACAGATCATTAAAATTGAGAAATTAAGATTTTTTTTAGTTTGATTACATATGTATGTTTAATTTTCATTGCTTATTAACTGATTTAAAAAAGATTCCTTAATTACTTTGTAATATAGATACATTATAAATAATTCAATGTGAGATGCATTTTTATAAATATTTATATCTATAGTGTAATTTTAAAGAACCAAATTACCGACCTGGTTAGCAAAACCCAACCTTGGATAGTAGAAGAAATGCCACGGATTGAAATAGGAATCAATCTGGAATGTTGGATCCATGATCACAACTATTTACTCTCACTGAGAGTAAAATGAAAAAGAAGAAGAATTTAATTAATTTAAATTTAATAATACTTCATTATTATATTATTAGACTATAGAAATAAATACGTATTTTAAAATTATGTAAACTTTACAAGTTAGTGGTAATTTATAATTGTATAATATATTTTTATAAGTACAGGGTGGGGCCATCTTGGACTGACTGATCTAAAATGTATATAATTTTTGTAATTCTAATATTTAATTAAAAGTCTCAAAATCTTAGTCTTAGTGATAGTTTTGGAGATGACCAAAGAAAAGCACGTTGACGAGTAGACACAGATGGATCATCGTTGCGCTGGAAGCTGTCGTATCATTTAAAGGCTCACGGTATTTTCTTTGCGTTGTAATAAGAGATCGACGGGAAACATAATTAAATTTAATAATTTTGGTTAGTTCGTTCGTTCAAATTTTTAAAAACAGTCAGTCCAAGTTGGCCCAACCTGTATTATGATATATTTTTAAATAAATAAATGAAAAAAAAAACAAATTACGTACCTAATAATATTGATAAATGAATATTCATTACCGATAAAAGATTATCTTAGCTATCAATGCCGAAAGAATAAAAAAAAATCTATCATAAATATATGTCTAAAACAAATTTTCAGTAGATTTTTCAATCAGAAGTAGTAATTAAACGAACTTACATAATTAAAACAATATCAATAAAGTATTTTTTAATATAGGAAATTTCGTTTATATTTTTCATTTTAGGGAACTACATTTTAGGGAGTTTTTGGAACTTCGAGTCTATTAGGACTATTAGGACATTCTTTACTGTTATTTATGACAGAGTAGAAAATTAAGAAATAAGGAATTAATGTATAGCTGATCTTAGTATAGTGAGGAAGATTAAGAAATCATCATTTGGGTGGTTTGGTCATATGAAACGGATGAATGAGAAAATAATGGTAAAAAAGATATATGACGCAAGTCCAGGCAAACCAGATATTGGAAGATGGTCCTGTTAAAAGACGCAGTCTTGGCATGACCAGGTAAATCATATGCTGGAATATGGTCCTGTTCCTGTTAGAAGCTTCAATAATCGGCGAGCTTGTACGAGAAGATGTATGAATGTGGATGAGGCGAGAATTGTGTGACAGGCCAGAAAAATGTGGCGCTCTATTCTCTCTACCTGATGCCTCTCGGCGTGATGATAAGTAAGTTAGTAGTCTATTAGGACACTTTTGTCTCAAAATTCGGCTAATGATAAGTGAGCCAACCGATTCAAGTCGATCTTTACCACCTAATCTCCGAGATGCAAAGTTTCATCTAAATAGAAAGTAACATTTTATTCGTGCACGTTCACCCTTAGAGTTTATTATTATAGTTATTACAATGGAGAGTTTTAAGATCAAATATAAGTATTGATTGCTTCAAAACTTCATTTCTACCAGTACAAAAAAATTCTTCAATACAAACATTTGCTGCATACAAAAATACTTAATTTTTTTAAAAATATACTGCAATGTTTTGTTTTCTATTATTAATTGGTATCTTCTTTAAATGGGTTGTAATCCTATTTAGACTTGCGATAGAACACTCGCCCACTAACCGGAAGGGGGAGGGTCTTCACCTCTACCTAGGATACAAGGCGGTTAGTTCTAGTTTAAACAGCGCAAACGTTTAATTCAGTTTGAAATATAGTAATATTATTAATGTATTATATCAATACAAAAAAAAGTCATTTTACTCAAGTTTAAATAATACATAATTTATTTATTTATTAAATTCGTAGATAATTTTTTTCTATGTATGTTTTGATAGATATAGAAATGTCGAAATATAAACAAAAACAAAATTATTAATCCACCTTCTTAATGTACATTGCTAACATTGTATTTGGGACTTAAACTTATATATATGATATAACTTGAACGAACTAATGTTCAGTGCCTCCCGTCTTACCTTCCCTCCCCCACCTTGAATCGGAGGGGTTAAACGCTATTTTTTTTTTTTTTTTTATTATTTTTATTTGTAACTATATAATACAATGTAAAAATCTGTTTGGACTGTGTCCGTCTCACTAGAAAAATTCTGTGTCGAGACGGGCATAGTTTACAAGCAATTGTTCAATTAATTAGAATTACAAGTAGTAGATAGAATTACATTTATTACTGTATAAAAGGTGTGTATGAAGAACAATTTTAAAGTGGACTTAATTTTTGAATCACTTTGTAGCAATAATTATTATAGGTATGAGTCAATATGTTTGGGTGAGTGCACCAATACTGGCTCTACCCATATTATAAATCCAAGTTTTAATATATAGTTTCATGTTCTTGGGACAATTCAATTGATTTAAACCTTTTAGCATTCTATTAAATAGCTTAGGTCCAAAATATTTGTAGTTCCTTTGACCATATGTTGTATGTGCTTTTGGGGTTTGTAGGTTATTTGTATTTGTCCGTGAGGAAATTATATTTTGAGTTGTTTTAAAATGTGTCTGTTTGTATTTATATATGTATTTAATAGTAGTATTAGCATAGATTTGTCAACCCTATTATCAACCTCAAAGGCTCCGTGACCATTAGCGAAATAGTGATATAATTCCATACAGTTCACTGCATCCGGAAATGATTGAGATACCCTTTTTCCTGTTTTTCTGGCGCCTAAGATGCGATTCCACCACATTGAAAAAACATAATTCTGTGATCACACAAGGTATTACAATGAACATATATCGACAAGTTGGATAGTGCAAGTTCGACCAACTAGTTATTATTAAGTTAGATAAGTTTGAGATGCAAAATCGTGCATATTCAGTTTGACTATTCAACTCTAGTTCTAGTTCGTTGTGAGATTCGGCGCAATCCTAAAGCTGTCTCTGAGTTTAAAGGTCTGGATAGGTGATGGCGTAGCGCGGCGTGGATCCCAGCCCGGAGGCGAGGTGAGCCGAGCGTCCATTCATTTTCTATTTGATGGATTTCCTTCTCTACTTTATTCACGAATCATCTCACTTTTCTTGGTCCCTGGTCCTTGGAGCTGGACCACTACATTTTTTTTCGTATATTTTTATAAAAAAATTTACTTATATTTAATTTGATATTTAAAATTTAATAAACCACTTGGTTAAATTTGCGTTAGATTTCTCTAATAACGCACTTATTTATTTTAATTTTAAGTCAGTCATTAATGTTTTTAGCAATATTTGAATATGTCCAAGAACACACAATTACTGGATTTTCACCTACAAAGGCACTGTTATTAAACAAATAATAGATAATCTCATAGAGATGAATCTATTTTTTATTATATTAAATGGAAAATATATGGAAATATGAGCTTACGACCGGTATTCGCCTGGCTTAAATAATCACTTTATATAAATATAACGTTCACCATTCTCACCCATGAATCTCCATATCTATTAAATTTTTGAAAGTCATATTTATTAATATGTGGACTCGCTTCGAGTACCACTACACTATCGCCATCTATAGATTAAATTTGATAATTCATTTCTCTGAAATAGTATATATGCCACAATGAGAATCTAATTATTTTTTTGAAATTATTTTAAGAAATATTTTTTATTAGGAGAACACATTCTTATTGTGAAGTTGTAATTATTCAGAACATAGGTCTGTGATATTTTAAATATGAATTAAATTATGCTGAAGCATAGTTGGATAATGCACCTTCCCCAGTTAGGAAAGAGATCCAGGTTCGAATCTCTGTGGCGCAACAACAATATTTTTCGATAAAATTGATTTTATATGTATATCTTTCTAATTAATATTTTTTATATTTTCCATTAAATATAATACAAAATAGCTTTATGAGATATCCATTATTTGTTTAATATTAATGTTTTTGTTCATTATTTTACCTATCCCTGATAAATTCGTTGGATATCTTGAAGAAATTTACGTTAATTAATTATTTAATAATCAATATTAATTAATGAAATTTTTTTAAATTTAAACAATATACAATACTATGCAGTACTCGCATCTCATTTGAGAAAGTCAAGACAGGCGATCTGGACCGATTCTTTGACTTTTAAAATAATTTGTTTATATAATTACCAACCACTCACTCTTTCAGTTAACCCCCACAGCCACCCCCGCCCCACTCATTTGCCCCTGCCTGCCCCGCTATTACAGAGTGCATTAGTGGAGAGGTACACACCCCGAGATAAAAATACATCCCCTTCAATGAAGTTGCGAGGGTGAGTTTCTTTAGAGATGTACATTAATAAGGGTGAGGAAAACGTATTAATTAATTAATTGCCGAATAAAACATATTACTTATATAACTGTTTCCAGAGACATGAGTAGGTTAGAATTTTTTATGGGTGTGAGGCAGGTTTGATAGTAACAGTCAAACCATTGTTTATGGCATACATGCGTACATATATGTTATATTGGTGCAATTAATAGATTTTCAGGAAATTTTTCATGGATTCCATTAATTCTATGCTATCTTGAAAATAAAAATATTATTAAGAACATGATATTATTTAAACGACTTCGATCTTTATTTTCGTGTCATATTTCTGTTGAAATATTATTAAACAAATAATCACGTGTCAAATGTCAATATTTACATTGCTACAGCGGCGACACTGGTTCCAATACTATTAAATCTGAGTGCGTCACCTTTGACAATCAATGTAATATATTAATAGATTGTTAGGTGGTTGATGATATTTGAGAATAAGCTTGTTTACCTGTCACACATTGCCATTAAACAATAATAATTATTACATATATTATATCATTTATTTACTAGACGAAAGCTCGTTGATATAAAATTATATTTTCAAATTTACAGAATGGACGGTACATAACTATCTATTGATATCGAATAAAATTATTATTGAACTTAGGATGTAGGTACTTACCTAGGTTGGATGCGAAAACACAGTTAACCTATTTAAAAAAAAAAGATGAAATATCCAGTCAAGTGACAAAATGTTAGACGATTAAATATTTTATTATTAAGGAAAACACATTCTTATTGTGAAATTGTAATTAATTAAAATTAATTGTTCATTCTGGTGTTTCCTATCAGCTTACTCAAAGGTATTTGAGATTCCGTAAAAACAAAGTAGATGACTTTCTATTAATGGAACGACAGATGTATTCATTTGAAAAGATTCGAAAATTTGTCGTTAATCCACTGTGTTGGTACAGCATAATTGGATAATGCACGATCCCCGGATTGGAAGGGATCCAGGTTCGAATCTTGGTAGCTACGACAATATTTTTCGATAAAATTGAGTTTATATGTTTATCTTTCTAATTCATATATTCAATTTGTATTTGATTAAATATTTTCTTATTTTATTATAAATATGCGCAATGTCGGCGTATGTCATAAAAAGGGTGACCGACGTACAAACTGTGAGAATTATTTAAATGTTGATGATACTCAAACATAACTATTTGATTATTTATTACTTATAAATATTCCTAAAATATGAATGCTATAAAAAATAATGACAAACAATGAGAAAGGAAGAAATAATAAAATAATATATTTGTTCTATATATGTATGTTCCCATAATATTTTGTAAGCCAAAGATCTGGATCCCACTGCAAGGTTCATAATTACGATCGTAATGGATACAGTTGATACTATAATAAAATTACGATCGTAATGGATACAGTTGATACTATAATAAAATTACGATCGTAATGGATACAGTTGATACTATAATAAAATTACGATCGTAATGGATACAGTTGATACTATAATAAAATTACGATCGTAATGGATACAGTTGATACTACAATAAAATTAGGAACGTAATTTAACTAACTCTAACTGTGAAGCGAAATACGACTGATTAATTTTATATGAATGTATTGAATTTATATGAATATTATATGGATGGAGAATGTCGCATCACAATCGTTAAAATTACCTGCCACAAACACGAATGAAATCTTTGTCTCGAAACGTGTGTAAAAGGCAGAACAGTTACAGCTGCCATTCATTGCGTATTATATGATAGTTTTTAGATGTAGAGCAGAATGGCCAATTGATGCATTTTAACATTTTTTGGCAAATTGTACACATGCGTGTGTGTTAGAAAATTATCAAAAATATAACAATAAATAAATATCGTGTACCTACGTTTTTTGAAAACATAGAAAATGTTATTTTTTTTACGATGAAGATTTAAGAAAATTATACTTAACTTCTTATTCTGGTTATTGAAATAGCTGTCTATATTGCAATTTAATTTAATGGCTCTCGTCCACGGATGCGATTTTCGACCCGAGACAATCTCTGAGATATGGATTATGCCCCTATATGATTCTTTGTAGACAACTTTTGCGATGCACCATGTACACATCAAGTCTTAGAAATTGTACATCAAACATTAACTATCAGTCCATTGACCGTTAATATTCCGTTTGTTAGTTAGTAGAGTAAATGTTTATAATGTAATGCCTGCCGTTTAACCTTTTCAGAATAATATATAGAAATCTATGGTTATATTTAGGTGACGTTTGTGCACACTTGTAGAATTTCACTATCAAATCGAACAGCACATACACAGATTTGAGTTTTTGTCTCTTTCTACCAATCTCATGCTGATTTCTTAGTTTGTCTCACTCGCATACGTGGTATTGAAATTTATCTCAATTAAATCTTTGAAATTTATCTCATCGTGTCTCGCCCAGTGGACACGGGTGGTCTTATTATTCTAACTATGATGTAGTTTTACCCTGATGATGAAAATTAATTATGATTGTAATTCATATGAATACAAATGCTATTCATAATTTTGGTGATCAAAATATAATAGTTTTCGCGAATGAGAAAGAATGGTTTTTGGTAAATGAGATTTACGATATCTGTGGCACAAGTCATATAATTATTTTCTTATAAGATATTTCATCATGTGCCATCCTTGACGCAGAACTGTAGCTTTGTAATATGCGCCTCTCAATTTGTTTCTATTCCCCGACTCTAATTTCAACTTAAAATTTTAATGTTTGCATTAGGCGAGGGGAATTTCGCCGTTTCGACATCGACAGATTTCTCGGTGTCGTTAACTGTCGCCATTTTCCTTTTACTGGCATTGTGTACGCTTTATGGGATTTAATCACGGTTTTGTGATCTCAGAAAACGACTTATTGCCCTGAGATAGGTTTACTGCTCCAACAGCTGAACCACTTTTAATAATAATGTGAGAAGCGTAATAATTAGGTTAAATGGATCGCAAACGAGTCAAAATAGTATTATATATGGCAGGTTAATAAATTTACAGACGCATTACGTACACTAAAAAATAATACATTTTGTGTAAAATGTAAATAGATGTATTGAGTTAATATTTAATAAGAATACTCTAGCGTAACTTCTTCTTCTTCTTCCACGGCAATACATCCTAGGGTAGGATTTAACCTCCTCCACAAGCGCTCATCACCAACTCCTATCCTATTCCCAGACTCTCCCATCCTGCTCCAATACTCTTTCACAGTCAGCCTACCTCTAGGTCACTTTCACTGGAGTGTCCACTTGGTTATGACCTTTGGTGTCCTGTTATCTGGCATTCTTTCGACATGGCCAGCCCATCGCAGTCTTTGGGATCTACAGAATCTTACAATTATTTCTTGCTTAGTCAAATTTTCGAGCTCAAGGTTAATTTTCATTCTGTAAGTTCTATTTTCTAGTGTAGGTCCATACATTTTTACGCTCAAAGACTCAAAGGTTAGGTACCATGCTTCACAACCACAAGTGACTACTGGTCTTACTATAGTTTTATATTTCAGCAATTTGCTTCGATGACTTAATATTTTCGACCCCAGCAATTTTTTAAACGCATAGAAGCTTCTGTTTTCATCTAGAAGTCGGACCTTCAATTCATTAGTTGTCTTATTTACCGTGTTAAAGTTAGTGCCCAGCTATCTAAAATTATCAACCGTTTCATATACATGGTAATCTAAGCACATATCTTGTTTACGTGTACTGACCATGTACTTTGTTTTTGAGGCGTTTACATACAGTTCGATTTCTTCTCTAGCGTAACTAGGGCATGAATATCGGAACAGATATCGGCTAATTTCATGCACTTATAATATCAGAATTCAAGTACTGCAAATACCGAATTTTCGATATTAGTAAATTTTTATAAATTACGTCTTTATTTAGTGTTGCGCCACTACGAGAACGATGAGCCAAGTTTCAGATGTCATATTTATTACACCTTGAATTTAATTTGAAAAAAATAAGGTTTAAAGTTTAGTACGATTCTAGTTATTTACTGTTTTTATCAAATTTCTTCGTCTTCGCCTTATTCTCGATCAGAACAGTCGTGATCATGGAACTGTTACAAATGGCAGGTGACGGCCTTTAATTATAATTAACTTCTAAGTACGTATTTAACGTGAAAATTTATTGTATTTTCTAAAAAAGAACATTAGAATTGATTATTAATTCTATTTTATTATAAAAAAACCGCTAACTACTGAAAAAAAAAGGAATGGAGGAAAAGGATTATGATTTTCCGTCTAAAAATATACCAATTACAGGTCAATAAGTTCCCAGCACTTTTGAATTATTTGCGGGATATATAACAAATGATTTCTGGTACGAAGTTTTATTAGATCTTTCTATCTGATATCCTGCAGCATCTCCTCTACAAAATTATCGCGAAGATTATTCCTGATTGGTTATTTATCCCTGGTAGTTTGCGCCAATCTTCTGGTATTCCTTTTAAAATAGAAAAATGCTGACTCTCGTTTGATTTACTGTGGGAGATTTAATTATTTTTCACGTCTCTATTAAGACTCGCCTAAGCCAATGAAGAACATCATAAGAGTTTTCAGCATTTCGGACCTAATTTCGTCGAGACCAGCTGACTGCTCTTTTGAAGGATGATACTTCTTCTGTGAAAATATCGTCTTCCGTTGGTTCTGTTGAGATTTCACACTATAAAAACAACAAGTTTTCCGCCTCTTCCTTAATGCCAAGGGTGGTCGTCGAGTCACCCTCGTGGAAGCGTCAAGAGTTTGCCGAATCTTATCTGCAAAACGAAAATTGTTTTCTGTTACTGTACTTCTATTTCACTCGTTTGTGATAAATGTGTATTTACAATAGGTACAGAGTTAGTACAAGAGAAACAAATTATTCTATTTACTTAAACAAAAATTACAATTATAGCGCTCAACACCAGTAAGACTTTTATCTTGAGTATCTTGAGATTTAATGTTATTTTTATAAATCATCTAAGTATTTTTTTTTTCATTTCCCTCTCTTCCTGCGAGTCACTTATAAAGCATATTTATTTAGAATTTCCAATTAACAAGTGCACATTATCGTGTGAATTAAATATGCACTTCGCAAATGTCAGTCACTACCGATTACATCCCCATTGACAGTTGACACAGGCTGTTAGCGGCTTCCACTGGGGTCGGCGGGGGGTCGATCGGTGAAGAATAAGAGTAAGAAAAATCACCTCCACTCTCGCATCATTAAAAACACATTTCTCCCTCCCGGGGATGGGGTGGGACGGTGTGGGACGGGGTAGCAGTAGCAGCCCTCGGAGCGTCATAACTCAGAGGCGAAGAAATAAAGACCGACGCCCTCGCATTTCATTACACGACAACAACGCTTAGGAATGTGAAACCATGGGCGTCTCTCCGACCCCAAATCAGGGGTTGATGCTAAGTACCGGCCGCGGTGCCATCACTCATCATTATTTCATACCGGGTAGTGGACTCATTTTTTAACGCAGATGATAGGTAGATGACTGGTTTTTATCTTGCTATATTTCAAATTAAAGGTTAGGTTGGAATTTTATATGCGTTAACTTTTTAAACTACCTGGGTATCGGAATATCGAATATATATAAAATTCTGGCTTGGGTTTAACGCTTTCTTATTGTAGGCAAATTTGGAAGGAAGCTGATGTCAATTTCCTATTATTATAGAAAATATAGTACCTTCACTGTGCACTGATTATTAACTAGTGAGTTGGATCCAAAACATCTTATATACCAAATTTTAAATAAATTTATTTATAAATCAGGATAAAGTGTCAATTTCATATTGTTATTATACTAGTATATCTAGCTCCTTAGCTATAGACTGATTATTTACTAGTGAGCTGGGTTTGGAACATATTTTACATAATATTCCAATATCCTTCTGTGTAACACGTCACAAAAAATTGAAATGAAACTGATTCACTAAATTGAAGTAAAGTGGTAATTTAAATTTTCAAATAAAAAAAGACTTCCTGCTCCAAACTACCAAAAAATATGTAGACATGAACTAACGGAAATTCCTTGTTTCAATATTTTCATTTTGGTGTCACCCACGTGATCACTTTGGTGCCTTTACGCAATCAAATAGCTCGGTGACATATTTAAAAATATGACTCGATTAGAACAAAAATTTAAACGCTGACAATATAATATGCATTAATGTAAAAAATACGTCTTCTTTATATATAGATTTAATTTTCGAAAAGAAAATACTTTTACTGTTGCATAAATGTGTCATAAACTATCGGATTTGTGTTTCCACAAATAATGTGTGTAGAATGCCCCTCGTCCCGCAGGTAATATTCCAAACCTCACTTCTATATGTACAGTTTATTTCATGTCTATTCATTTACTTGTCTTTACTTTCTGCAGTCATAAATCAAAATAAGCATTTGTTTCTGAATTTTACAATTTAATACGTATTTAAAATGTGATTCTAAATTAATTAAGAATTATCAAGTACAAATTATGAAATCAAGTATAAACTATATTTTTAATCGACTCAATTATTCACATAAATTGATTTAATTATTAATTCTAGGACAGGACTATTTAATATAATTACCAATAAATTAGATTCTAAAGGAAAAGACGTCCATGGACGGGCTAACCCCTAGTACGATAACACGAATCTCTCGAGAGAATAGCGTTATGTAATCCATAATCGGATTTTAGTACCAACACTTGTGATAAATGTGTAAGGAGGCTAATCAGGTAAGAAAAATGTTTTGAGTAAATAAAATAAAACAATGCAAATATTAAATTAGCAAAATATGCCAAAACAAGCGACGATAGAGAGAGTACGTGGATCAGTAAATAAAACTATAGAAAGGAAGCTATTCAACAGATAAGATAAGATAAAATATAATAATCGCTGTTGTAAGATGTGGTAAAACATACCATTTAAAATTATTAATTAAAAAAATTGTCACTCAAAGATATACACGTGTACTTATACTAATTCATGCATTACCGTTACATGCAAATGTTTATATATTATGTAGATTATACAATTGTGTTAGTCAGTGTTTTTTTTGTAAGAAGAAAGGTGCCGGAATTCGCATTTTGTTAATTTTTAATTAAAAAAAATATATATTCAGTTTGTAACATAAATTCAATTTATTGTATTGAAGACATAATAGTAAATTGCAAAGTATTGTCCAATTCAACAGGACGATTAAAGTCCACGTGGAACGAACATCAAATTTTCAAAAGTTACTTTTAAAACTTGGAAAAGTTACCGGAACGCCATTCTTTCTGTTTATCATAAAAAAAGCATCAACTAGTATTAGCTACCATAAATGTACATATTGACATCGATCAATTCTCTTCTGTAGAATTGTGATTTTTTAAAAATAGTGATGCATACACGGAATGCATGTCACATCACAATATTCTTACTATTTTCAAACTAAGCAAAACGCTTGTACTATGAAAATAGGACTAACTTGGTGGTGTCCAGGAACGAGACGCGAACCCTCTACATCTAGATCACTAGGCCAGCGTCTTAACCACTACACTAACAAGCCTTGTATTTGATTTTTTCCTATTCGTTGGGCACTCAAAATTTACCTTACAATTTTATTTACAAGAACATATTAAAGTATAATTACAGAAAGAAAAAAATAGAATGTATTAATTAATAAAAAAATAATTTGTTAATATAGATAATAGATTAATCCAACATACTTTAATTTGTCCATTCACCCGTCTGTCCGTATAACAACAACATAAAATAATTCATTCAAGATCTGCTGTTAAGTTGGCATCATTGCCTTTTAAATAGAGAAAAATACTATTTAATTATGAAACAAGCATAATATTAGAAAACGATAACGTTGCTTACTTTAATAAATAATTTTGAATATGAAACATCGTCGAGCATCACACACGTAGGTACTTGTATATAATAGCCATCAAAATTTATAGACGAATAAAATAATGCATAATTTATCTCCAAAACCATTGCTCCATTTGTGGAATTTTTAACAGATAATTTAATTTAATGAATACATTTAACGTTCGTTCGTTTATATTTATATTATATTGTGTGATTTAAAAAAATAATAGTCGTTTTTATAACGAGGTGATTAAAATATTTGCATTTTTTTATTATTATAAATAGTTTTCTTTCAGAAATGTACCAAATTAAATAAAATCCTTACACTAAAATTAAAATTAAAGCTACTGGTAAGTATACCTATCATTCAATTATTTTACAATTTTTTAATGATAAATTTAAATGCCAACTTATTTATTATTTAGTTTCACATGATTTAATTCTTAGTGATTCATATAATTTGTTTTAATTATCAAAAAATTGTGATTTAAAATTACAACTCAATAAAAATGTATTTTCATTATATAAATATATTGAAAAATACATAATATATGCAAATAATACACATTTTCCGGGGGCTTGTATAATTTGTATGTTTGTACTTTCATACTCTATACATACTTCTTATGAAGAATGTATAGGAGTGGGAAAACTGTACACCTAAATTCTTGGTCTTTTATACATGGAAATAAGCAGAAGTATGAAATAGAAGAAGCGATTACAGAAAATACAATTTGACATAATTTATCACGACCCTCGAACATATGCAAATTCTTGCTGGATAAACGTCATTTTGCAGGAACTGCATTCTCCTGTAACAATGATAGCAAACTTTTTTCATAAGTATGTCAAAATACACTTGTACAGCCAACTTTTAGAAAATATCGAAAATTTATGATATTTTACAAAACTATTTGGGATTATTTTCAAGAAAAACACCTTAAAAATATATATATTGGTATTATAATACCATTCAACCTCGATAACAGTTTTTCTGATGTTATTATGCTATACTTTTAAACAACTCTGAATATTTTGTATTTACTAAACATTATTTATATTTTTTCATTAAATTAAATCGTATTGGGTATCAAGTTCTGCTCAATAAATACGGATCACATGTATCATACCGCCCCTGCATATACAATGTTTTTCTGGTTCATCCTGCCGTACGTATAGTGCTATACATTTATTAAAAATATGATAATATCGACACGCCTGATATTACAGATTGTGACAGAATGGGATAAAGCGTCTGACTCCCTCTCTGGGGGCCAGTTGAAATACCCGGCAGTCAGATTTTTTTTCAGTATCTTTTATATTGTATATTTAGCCTAAAAGCTTTATTTGTGGCTACCGGAGTGACCCGGCGCTTTTTTCTAAGGAAAACCTCTAAAAAACAACACGTTGTAATATAAATTAAATACTAAGTTTATTTTTCCAGTCGAAACTATTGTATATCCAAATTTAACTAATTTTTCCTCTAGTTTTGGAAATTGGAACATATCATAAACACTGTTTTGCGTGTTGTGTTTTGATACGTGTGTTATATGTTCAACATCACTGTCCTATAAAATCCCTATTAGAACTTGTATACAATTTGACGATGCTTTCGCTATTCCAGCGACTGTATAATTATGTCTACTTTAAAATCTGCTAGACTTGTTATGAAAATTGTTGAACGTAAAATGTATTCAACTTTAAAATAAATCAATGATGACATAAACAATTATACGCGCTAATGCACGACAATATCTAGAAAAGATATTATAGATACGAGCTTGTGTTCGTACGTTGAAGTTAAATATACCTAGCAGTACCTTTATAGATAAAATGCTATTACACTGCCATCACTGAGTAATCTATTAGAACTGTTTCTATTTCAATTTATACGGGTAGTATATTAAATCAATCGATGTACATCGACCTTTTCCGTTTCTCACCGCTCTAACAATGATTGGAAATTAACTGTTTTTTTTTCAACACGTTTTATCGTAATTTTTGTATTTTTTTGGAATCTATTATAGTTTCATACTTTGATTTATTTATTAGTACCGGGTACGTTGGATCCCTTGATCTTCCATCGTGCAGTATGCTTTATCGGCGTGTAATAAACGAGGGGTGTATTATATATTTCAAAAAAGTTTAAATTTACTGCGAATGGGGCAGGGACTGCTAGCTGGAGTAGTAGACATAGATATGTTACTCGTTTGACTGGTGATCTATAGCTTACTTTTAATGTATCCTTATTTTGTATGGTATGTACATGCATCTACAGGGTGAATATTATGTTCCAGGCCGATATTGTTTTTGAATAACTACGTAATGAAACACATTTTATTAATTTGGTTTTTATTTATCGTTTATTTCAATTATGTGTGGAATATGACATCGACAAAGTGGACGCCTTTGGCAGGGGTTCCTTTAATACGCGCTCCTTTAACCATATTTTTCATAGCATTCTCGCACAGTTTTCATGTTATTTCAGCAATTTCATTTCGAATAATATCCTGTAGCATCGGAATTGCTGTTAGATTATTGGCATAAACCTTTTCTTTAAAACACTTATACAGACAATAGTCGAGAGTCATTAAATCAGGTAATCGAGGAGGCCAGTCGATATCACGACTTTTTGACATTAAACGACCGGAAAAAATTTCTCGCAAAATTTCAAGCGTAGCTCGGGCTGTGTATGAGGTAGCACCGTCCTGTTAAAACTACATATATTGTAGGCTCAATTAACCCAGTTCGGGCACCAATAAGAAGTATTCATATATATGATGATAGCGATCACCATTAATGGTTACAGCATTGCCATTATTATTTAGATAAAATGTTTTACTGACTTCAGCACGTTGTTAAGGCGTTAAATGCTCCATAATAGATTGTAATGAATTACTCTCTACGACTACCAAATGCGAACTGACAAATGTCAGGAGTATAATATAATTGTGTCTACATACACAATTTAAAAAAGCAATCTTGTTAATATTGAATAGTCTTGTGTTATGAGAATAAGTTTCCTTCACTCAAGACAGTGGATTATATAATAAACATAATAGGGGCGGCGGATGGTTGGGAGTCGCACGGCGGAGAAAAACGAGTGGCCAGTCTTCGCCGCATTATGCTGCTGCCATTTAGCGAGGGTGCAAACCATGAGACTAAATCCGCTCTCGTAATATTATCTTTTTTATTGCTGGTTACACGCATATTTCAAATCGGAATACCAGAATTTTTTTGGACGAGTACATGGACATACTACAACTACTTCTTCAGTATTGCGCGTGACTAGTTACATAGGCGTCTTTAAATATACACCTCATGTAAACATTCATCAGTTCTTACGCTTCAGATTCGCTTCAGTTCGAAGAGGTTGCCGAGCTTACATACCTAGGTGTACTCATTTTAAAACATGGATAATCCGAAAATGTGAAGTAGAAATTCGAAGCAGTAATCTGAAGATGAATTGAAATGGAAAAATTATTAACATAGCCATCGATATGAAAATATGCTTCGTCAGTAAACAATATGTTTCCAAGCGTTCGTGCTATTCCAAAACGATCCAGCATCGTTCTCGCTAAGGTTTCACGTAAATAATAGTCATTTTCGTTGAGAAACTGTACGTTTTGCAGTTTGTATGGTCGAAACTATAGTTTTTTTTTCAAAATAACGTGCACTGTTGATTTTTTATTCCAGTACAGGTTGCAATCTTCCTTTTAGATTTACGCGGATTGTGCATAATTTCACGTCGAACTTGAGCCACATGTTCTGGCGTCGCTGCTGACGTTGATGGTCCCGGAGGAAGTTGGTTAACCATTGTCCCTTCTTGTCTGAACTTTTGAACCCAACACCAGATAAGTTGCGAGCTTGGCCTATCACTTACTCATTGAATATTAAAGTAAGTACAAAAAGCGCGACGCTCACAAACCAATGAATCATCGTATTTTAAATATTGCTCAACATTACCAGTGACTCATTGCGACTAGCAATCCCGCAAATCACGCGCGTTGAACAATACCCCTCTCACTTACCTCACCCTGATGGTTTACGAGCAAATACAATTTAATATTGAAATTTTTCTACTGGATACCTTATATAACACAATCAAGGTATTTTAATCAGTGTATTTAAGGATTTATAAAATGATATCGTTCAGTACCTCAGTACCTGTAAACCTAGTGTTTACTTATCTTTTAAACGTGATTTAGTCACATTGCGGACATGTAACACCCGGTATAAATTGTTTATAATATCACTTATCTATAAGATAATATTATATTTAAATATAACAATGTACCAAATATTTTTTTAAATTAAGGCATCTATATTATGTGTTTTAGTACCTATACCTTTTCAGAAATATTTCACGATAATTAAATTACTTGGAAATTTTCATTAAGTCTTAGGAGTATTTGAATTGAGTATTCGAAATGGTGAGTATTTTCACAAATAAAATTAACATGCGCGCCATGTCAACTTGGCACGAGTTCCCAAATATCTCCGCGGCACGGGGCAAATACCCAACAATACCTGAAGGCTGAATCATTAGGGGGTTGTCGGTACTACTCTCTGGCAGTTCTATCTACAGGTTGATATTAAATCTCCATTAAAAATATTTCATCTTTGGAAGATTGTTCGCACCCCAATATTTGATATATCGTTAAATAAACAAATGTTGCAATTTTAAGACACAATTAAAAATTACTCTATTAAATTTAACTGATGTTAAAACATATAAATGTTTAAATTAAATTAAAAACTCTTACTAATAAATACCTAAATTAAATTTAAAACCATTAATAGATATGGCGGTAAATTTGCGGTGTAATATGATTATTTTAAATATTAACAACTAAATGAGGTGCAGTTCCAATCAACGTGTGAATTAAAATAAATTAAAAACTTTTATTAATAAAGTTCATATGATTTATTAAAATTTTACAATCCTTATTATATAATTATTATTAGATATTATAAAATTTATTTGAACATGATATTCAACCTTTTTATATTGTAAGATATTTTTTAGAGGACGATAGAAAACGATGGAGTTTTTGATAAAAAAATGTTATTAGTGAGAACACATTCTTATTGTGAAGTTGAAATTATTCAGAATATAGGTCTGCGATATTTTGTGTATTAATTAGAAAGATAAACATATAAAATCAATTTTTTCGAAAAATATTGTTGTTGCTACCGGGATTTGAATCTGGTTCTCTTTCAATCCGGGGAACGTGCATTAACCGGTTATGCTGCAGTACACAGTGCATTGACGACAAATTTTCGAACCTATATGTTACACTTTTCAAATTGATACATCTATCGTTCCATTATTTGAAAGCCATCTACTTTATTTTTACGGAATCTCAAACACCTTTGAGTAATCCGATATGAGACGCCAGAATTAACAATGAATTTTTATTAAGTTTTGGACACATTGATAAAACTTATAATTTATTAAGGAGAACACATTCTTATTATTACGTAATTATTCAAAAAATAGGTCTGTGATATTTAAAATACTAATTAAATGTATTAATTAGAAAGATATACATATAGAATCAATTTTATCGAAAAATATTGTTGTTGTGCTATCGGGATTCGAATCTGAATCTTTTTCCAAACCGAGTAAGGTGCATTATTCAACTATGCTCCTGCGACAGTACTTTTGACGACAATTTTTCGAACCTATATATTACACTTTTTAAATTAATACATTTATCGTTCCATTATTTGAAAGTTATCTTACTTTGTTTTTACGGAATCTCAAATACCTTTGTGAGTCAACCGATAGCAGACGCCAGAATTAACAATTTATTTTTATTAAATTTTGGACACATTGATACAACTTATGTATTATTACAACACGTTCTTATTATGAAGTTGTAATAAAAGGATGTGCAGTGGAAAATCTTTAAGTTTCATATTAAATAAAAAAAAAATACTATGTTATTATCATATTTTATTTATACAAAATGGAGTTTAACGATACGGTTTTTATGTTATATAAACAATATCGTATAAATGCGATTCATTTTTCTCAAGACGCAATTACAATTTAATCTTGAAATTTTTTTCTTGGGCATCCTATATGAGTTGTATCAATTTTATATGAATATATTTCTAATTATTACATTTAATTAGTATTTTAAAAAATGTTGTAAATAAAGTATTTTTGATGTATATATGCGTATATAAATCAATAATATTTTATATATGCAGGTATATATTTAATTATGGACTTATATATAATAAATTTCTGTTTCTGTTACTGTGAAACTCGATCGTTATGTAAATAAACGTAATATAAGAATCTGCTTTTAAAATTCATACTTGAGGTAAATTTTTTTTCAACGACACATTTGTTTATAATAATGTTATAAAATAGAGGGACGTACACTTATTAAAAAAAATCAAACTCTCCATTTGAATATGAATTAATTTTTTAACTGTTTTTTTAACTACTTAATTAAAACATAGTTACATAATCTATATAAAAATAAACAAAAACCACAATATTAAATTTGATTTTTTTTTTTTTTTTAATTGTTGATGCTAGCTTAGGTCTCGATAGGTCTAAATGTAAATAATTTAATCAAATGCAAGTGCGGCAATTTGTGTTTTATCATAAAAGCTTTAAAGATTGATTTACCAATAATGTTTTGACTACCGATTGAGTTCGAATCAAACAAACTATGTTCAGGTTTCTGTCCTTGAGTTTAAGTTTGATTATAAGATCAAACTTGTAACCGAACATATACGAGACGCGCTTTTTAATTAAGTACTGAATTTTTATTTTTTAAAGAAACATAATATCATTTTTACAACACTTTACTTTCTTCGGACGCTACACACCCTAAACTACGTCCCAACAGAGTCGCCACCATTATTAAAGCACTTGTCATAGCGGGGCACTGATTTTTGTATACTTTCATCATAGAACGACGCCGCCTGTGCATGAAAACCATCTCTGTACTCCGTCTTTGAGTTCACCATCGTCATCTAAATGTTTTCCATCAAGGAACCGCTTCAGATGAAGGAAAATATGGAAATCACTTGGCGTCAAATCAGGACATACTTGGCGATGAATGTCGGCTGGTTTCATGTTTCGTGCATTCAAAAAACGAATTTCACAGTCGGTGGACTGATCTTGAACATATAAACCACTCACTACAAAATGGCAACACTATGTAAATGTCTCTAACGTTGTATGTGGTGAGTCAACGGATGAAAGAAACCATTGCGCATGCGCAATGTCGCAACCGCAGCGCTATAACGGGAATATCCGGCAACGGTACCTAATTACTTAAAAAAACGCGCCTCATATATTCTCGAATATGTAAGCATGATGTTTATTATGTACAATGTTAATTTGTAATCTAATTCATGTATTTTTAAGTAAATGTAGATTTGATGACGCAGAGATTTGTCGGTAAAAGTATATAGCAGTTAGCGTAATTCTAATCTGTGTACAAAATACAACAAGTTACTTGATTCCCTTGATTCTCGCGCCATTGTAATGTCCTTATGGTCCGTTTCCACGAAATAGATTTTTAGGAGATTTTCGGACTCGAGACAATCTCCGAGATATGGATTTTGCTCCCATGAGGTTCTTTGGAGGAAACTCTCGGCTTTTGTATTTACTGTGTGTCTTTGAGATTGGCCGTTTTGCGCTTTATTCACGCTCGCACGTTAAACGTCAAATGTTACTGTCGCCACGTTCGTCATTTGGGTGAATGAATCTTCCCAGTAGCAGTTAAAACGCAATAAATTATTGTATTAATGTTTAATGACTTATATGTACCTTTCAGAATATATGATTGTAGGGATCATTTATGTGTTTTAGGTGACATTTATGTATACATATCAAATCCCGCTATCAGAACGTACGCCTTGTAGGTGCCTACAATGGTTTGGGTATTGTTTCTTTTTAAAAATCTCAAGTTGATCTCCTGAATAAAATCTCCTCACGTGTACACACTATTGAGATGTATCTCAACTAAATCTCTGAGATTGTCTCGTTCCATGGACATAAACCTTTAAGTGACTTTCAAGATGAGTCTCCGAGATAAGTGTGCACGCATCTTAAGTATTGTATGTTTAGAACAATTTATTTTACTACGTTTTTTAAAAATACTGAGTGATGCAAATCATCAGACTTGTTAGTCATCAACATCAGATGATAAAATGTGTTATAATAAATCACCTACGATAAAAACGAATACATACCACGGCGCCCCAGAAGATATACATCTATATATTTATCTGACAATTAAAGACAGTAAAACTGGCGCACACATGATATTTTGTATTATTTAAAGACATTTTTTTCTCAATTATAATTTAAAAATAATCATCTTAATCAAATGAGATACGACTCGTGATGCATCTGTACATGTCTCGCTCTTTCCAGTCAGATCCACTCGTGTGGTCCAGGTCTTCTTTGTCCTAATCTTCATTTTCTATATATAGGCGTCATATCAAATATTACTTGATTAATCTGTTACTTTCATGTGTTACACGAAACGCAAAAACGTAGGC
Organism: Eubasilissa splendida; assembly: GCA_031772225.1. Classification (NCBI taxonomy): domain Eukaryota; kingdom Metazoa; phylum Arthropoda; class Insecta; order Trichoptera; family Phryganeidae; genus Eubasilissa; species Eubasilissa splendida. Next base: position 16,882,399 of record CM062848.1, on the reverse strand, counting down.
TCAGCATTTCCAAGAATATAGAACAATTTTTACGATGTTTTCTGTTAAATCAGTCCTTTCTAACAGATTCCTTTCTATCCACCAAAAAAAATTATTACTAGTTTTGATACGAGACAACATTATACAATTTCTTGAATTTTTTTTTAATGAATGATGTAAAAAATACGTCCTGTATGTTAGCCCACATACTTTATTCCCTGCCAAATCGACGGAATCTCCCGGGAAATGATTGATATTTTTTTAATTTACGTTTTCTGTAATCCACGTTACGTCAAAGTTCGCAATTCTTAAGATGGCTTCAATAATATATTAGAATTCTCCATTAATCGAAAATGGCAATACATTAAATAATGTCAATAATAAATGCCCTGAAAATAACAATAAAATTGAATGTATATTCCCCGAACAAGTACATAAATATTTATTTCAAAGAGTCTAATATTATATATTTTAAAGGGATTATATAAATTTCGTATGGAATGTTACCTATTGAACTATAGAAGATATAATAATTACTAACACAATAAACAACATTATAAAATGTCATAAAGGCAAGAAATAATTTCTATTTCAGGTACACTTGCATTATAAAAAAACCTGTTAATCTTATCTAATTAATTATTATTGTCTGCTATAAAACGGTAAACTAGTGTAGCAGATAGGACAATAAATTGTATGTTTAATTTGCTGCCGAAACTCTCGCAACAATATTATTTAACTACACATACATTCAGATGCGTTAGAAAATAATATAAACTAAAAAAGAATGCTTATTTTTAAAGATGAAGTATAGCCTTCAATCCAAGACATAAATGTAAGATGCTGAGTAATATTTATAAAAATGTGACAATTATGTATCTTTGTTTTATTAACCAATAAATTGAGTTTAAATACATCTATCCGTTTCGAAAAATACCATTTTCTTCTTCAGGATGTCATAACTAACTAAAAAAATTTTTTTTTTCTTTGTCAGAATCTATTTTTAAAAAATCTATTTAAAAAAAAAAAAATTTTTAGTACCTAACTCAAATCATTACTTAATACAAATTTACTCGAATAATTTTTAGGAAAAATTTTTAGAATGGGACTCGTAGTTAAGTTAAGTGTCTATAAACTTAGTTGCAAGGATTGTGCTGCATTTTATATTGGTAAAACGGGTAGAAACTTTAATATAAGAGTAAGGGAGCATTTGAGATGTTTGAACAATAGTGGGTTTTCAGAAATTTCTAATCATTTGATAGAAAATGGTCATGGTTTTGATAAAAAATTGGGATTGTCAATTTTGCATATAAACGGTGTTGGTCACAAATTAAATAATTTGGAATCGTTGGAGATAAATAAAGCGTGTAAAACTAATTAAAAAATTATAAACAACCAACTAAATTTAACTACGAGTCCCATTCTAAAATTTTTTCCTAAAAATTATTCGAGTAAATTTGTATTAAGTAATGATTTGAGTTAGGTACTAACATTTTTTTTTTTAAATAGATTCTGACAAAGAAACAATAATATATGTTTTAGTTAGTTATGACATCCTGAAGAAGAAAATTGTATTTTTCGAAACTGGTAGATGTATTTAAACTCAATTTAGTGGTTAATAAAACAAAGATGATAAATAAAAATATTAATTTTAACCACAAAGATAATATTGTTAATTTTAAAAGTATAATTATGTATCTACTTAGCAAGAATAATTAAATATAGAATTATGTAATTAAGTATTTTGTTCGTTTTATAATAATATGAACAGTTTTTTAGAAATCATCATAAAAACTTTATAAAATCCCTGTTTTATTATCACGTCGCACCGAGGAAATTTTTCATCACAAAATTATTGATTTTTTAAAATATATTCCAGCTAAAGCGAGTGTTATCGTAAAAGGCAGGCGCAGCGATTGAAATATAATTTGTAAAGAACACAAAAAAACATGCATTCCATTGCATGGACTCCCCCATCTGAGCTAAAATTGGAGGGGAATTTTCCAATCCCCAGGGCTTATTGAAGACTCAAGTAATGCATCGATTCGTGTCTAATCTTGGTAACGCGACCGTGCGTACAACATTCTAAATAACGTACATATGTTAACATGTTACAAGGGGCGAGGGATGCGAAGGCTCCTTCAAAATAATTTGAAACCATTATCAGAAGGTAGTACCAGAGTGAGTAAAAGAATCTCAAACATGGATTTTTTTGTCACTTTTAAAACATATTTTTGAGTACACCAGCTCGTAAATTGGTCACGGAAAAGCAGTTAGCGGATCCTGACAAAATAAATATCGTAGTCCGTATTCAAAGCGAGAGAGAGATATGCAGCTAGTACATTAATATATTTGAACAAGAGATGCTTACACGAATACTTTTACAAGTCAAATCGACAATCTTTCAGTTTTTCAAACATAGCCACCTAATGCGAATTTGCAACAGAAAATAGGACTAACTTTATGGTCTCCCGGGACAAGGATCGAGCCGCTGAACACTAGGCGATAATTAAGCGAAATGGCAAAGCTACGCTAAGCATGCACACATTAATTACTGGCAATACAGATGAATTTACTATAACCGATTATGTATACTGAATGTTAAGCAAATTTTGAAACGGTAAAATAATACTAGTTTTGTCAGACGGTTCTGTGTTAGAATATCTATAATATAAACCCTTTTTCCAAACAGCGTGTCATCTTGATTATTAAATTAATAAATTTTACGATATTATTAATTGAAATCTACGATACATGGTTACAATTTATTATATTGTGGAATTTTTATTTTCCATTCTATATAAAATCAAGATTATTTAATATATAATATATTATAATCGATTAGAAATACTATTTTAATTAAAGAATTCATTATTATAGTTCTATAGTCCGTGGTGAGCATTGGCTGCCTCTAGTATATTGTATATTCATCTACAGCTCCCTGCGATCACTTGTCAATTTTGGATACAGAGAGTTCTCAAATCTTTCTCTCCTCCTTCCAGTCATCAAAGTCAGAGCCTTCTAATACTCAGTCTGCCCTCTGATTAGAGTAAGGTTAAACTCTTTAGTGGTGCTAAGGAGGGAGTTTTCCTTGAGGGCAATATGTTCAGCACATTGGTAGCGGTGTATCCTAATGTGCTTGATAACGTCAGGCTTACTGTAGAGGTTATAAAATCCTTGATTATAAGGTATTCAACTTTATCAGATATTGTTCACACAGGCTAGACCAAATACCTTCTTACTTTAAAACGTTTCTTCGCTCATCGTTCATGTCTCCGATTCGTACCTATATTATAAGAGGTCTTATATATATGAGATTTAGTGTGTTTCAATATGATATATTGAAATCTTACATAATTAATGTAATCGATAAGAAATACTACAATAATATAAGTATTATACTTTATCACATTCATAAGCCTTCCTAAAATGTTTTCACCTGTATTTTAGCGACGATAAAATATTACATCGTTTTAATCAAGAATTACTCTGAATTACTGACAACATTTTTAGTGAGTTTATTATCTCAATAAAATACAGTGGATATGGTGATATTATCTAAATTAGCGATATGACGACATACTCTTAATTATTCTCATAAAGTAGAAAAAAATGTTTTGTTTAACGAAAAATACAAGTAATTTATGAATCACGTCACTACCTAAGTATTGAGTTACCGTACATAAATATCTAGTCATTCTCTCTAAATAATCGTGTAATCTTATTTAAGGATGTTAACTATTTTCCAAGTCAGGAAGTAGATTTATTGATGAATTAGGAAAATAATATTTTAAGTAATACAAAATTGATAAAGATTTGTGTGTTAAAATTTATGAAGTTAATTATATGCAACGCATTGCAAAATATGCTCCTTTAAACTTCTAATTAAATTTTGTAATAATATTTTTGACGTAGATGCTATTAACTTATTAAAATTGTTGTGTCTGTTGAATTTATATAGACATAGAAAGACTGTCATCAAATGCAATGATTATAAATTATTAAATAAAATATAATGTTAAAATGTAAATAAAAGTTTGCACAACTTATCCACGAATATATTAATTTGTTTAAAACTTATCTGTAAGTGGTACAAAACAAATTTAAAATAAATAATTTAGATACATTTTGTTAGTAAATGATTAGACCTGAATATTTTTTTTTATCCCTATATCAAAACTTCAACAATCATCATGTTCTCTGTTCTTACAAATGTCAATTGTTTTACGTTTGTTAATGCAAATATCTATCATAATAATATTACAAATTTAACAAGCATAGAGTCAATAACTTCAACCCTTATATTAAGTAAAGTCTTCTAGAAATGTTAGCACTTAAATTTTAATGACAAAAAATATGAACATACCCACACATTCGTGTGGGTCACATTTAAAATAAAACATTTTATTTTAACTGTGGAAAACAGAATTGAATATGAGACATGAATGAGCCTCTCATTTTCAAACAAAACACAGGCTTTTGAAGTACAAAAGTAAATACTTTCTTTCAAAATTAAAAAAGAGATCTCGAACTAATTGAAACTTGTTTCGTTTTTATTTTCTCCAAGATAACGTTCAAAGTTGCAGTCATGCAACGGGTGCAAGTATTTTTCATGATTTTCATAGGCAAAAAAATTTAAAGAAAATAATGCAGCAGGTGTTATAGAGAATATGTTTTCTATTTCTTTAAAATGTAATAATTATGTTGTATCATCATCAGCCATATCGATTTAGTGTTGGATGAAGATCTCCTCATAATTTTAGTACTCTTTTTGGTTTTCCGTAAATTTTTGCCATTATAAATCATCCGTATATCATTGCTCCGAGACTTTGGGCGTCCTCTAGGTCATTTTTTGTCTCGTATTATTATATAATTCAAGAATACGTTTGTATATATTATTTGTGTTCACAAATACATTTTAAGAGTGTATAAGTAAAAAAGAACAAGCCAGTGGAGCTAGTTTATGCGATATATTCTATAATGTTCGTAGTTTGTTATATAATGGTAGAAAAGGTACCTTGTTTCGTTTCGCAGAAGTCGAAGATATTTCTATTATCTAAATGTGATTAGTTATTTTAAAAATTAATTAATTAGAGGGCTGTTATTATGCCTCTCTAAAAACGCAATTGATTGAGAATGGAATACAGTAACTATAGGGAAATTAGTACACTGAGCTCGGTTGGTATGGTTGGCTCGGTTTATTTGGAAGAATTTTAATAGAAAAAGCAATAACGGTGACGAATGAGAAAGTATGGGATGTGCAAAGGATCTTTCTGAGTGGAAGAGGATGCATGGGTCAGATCTTTTCTCTACAAGTGATGACGGAAATATAGCAGTCTTGTCCCAATAACTAAATCAAAACTTTATACAATATTATATAATTCCCTACGCAGCAACTGGTTGAATGTTTAACAATGAATAAATATATAAAAACTGTATTGAAGTAACATATCTACTAGGTAAGAACTATTTTTTGTAGATGCTTTTCTTTGGGAAACCTAGGTCAACGCTTTGGAACGGTAACACGTACCATTGTCAAGACGTTGACTCAAAAAATTACGGTACAACTGAACTTTTTCGCATGAGATACAAATCTCCCATTGTCGAGATAATAATTTGATCCATCATCTATCATATCTATAGGTTTATATCTTTGTTAGATATACCCATTTACCAAATCTTCAGGTATGATAAAACAAATTAGATAGATATGGCAACGTACATTGAACTTATTAAATTTAATCTAAATATATTGATTTATTTAGTGAGATACCTTTTCATACTTTTGGGAAGCAAATATCTCTTCAAATGAATTATTTCGTTCTGAATAATCGTAACTTCACAAATAAAAAGTGATTTCATTTAAAGTATATATTTATTCAGAATCACGATGTTAAGGAGTACGCTGGTGAAGCCAATTAGTAACAAATTAGTTAATAGTGTAGATAGTTATTACTGTCAATATAAATATGTGCGTATTACCATGAATTATTTTTATAGATTTTGGAAATTGCTAGCTAATAGGCAACATTTCATTTAATGTGTCGAAGGTTATTTCAAAAATATTTGTTGCTTCAGATCTGTAGATTAGACAAGATGAAATAAGTCTCAGAAGTTTAGTTGAAATAAATTTCAAATAAAACTCAGAGATCACCGTTTCATTGACCCGTGTGAATCTGCATAGTATTTTATTTGACAGAGTCTCAACACGTGCGCATAAACATCAGCTAGAACTACAGAAACCTACAATTATTTTTAATACATTGAATATTTATTATTTTTATTTTCTGTACGCGAGATAAAAGTTCACCTAACGGAGCATCTGCGGGTAAATCAATGGACTGACATTTGACACGCAAATAACGGCGCTCAAAACTCTGAAACTTCGTTAAGATACGATGAGCCATAAAAGCCGAGAGTTGTCTCCAAAGATTCTCGTGAAACCATAATCCCTGTGTCGCCACAAAAATCTCATCAGTGGGCGAAGCCATACAAGTTATAACATATTTTCGAAATGCTGAATTTATTCACAAAAGATTAATATGTTTATCGATTTACTTCGAAATGTAATGTGACGTAGATAGGGTCATAGAAAATGGAAAAATATTAAATAATAATGTTATTAATAAGCTTACAAAATCACAGAAATTCTTGAGCGTGGTGCGATGGTGTGGTTGGTGAATCAGCTCCGCGAGTTGAGTTTTCGCGCCTTTCACGTAAGTCGTTCATAAGAATATGTTTTACAACGTGTAAAGATAGAGTATCAGGATGACATCAGCACAAAGATAAATTACACAATTTAGATATGCGATTCGATGACGTTGATTAGAAAATGACAGGTAATCCCCGAACTCATCTAACTCTATATACAAAAAAAAAAAAACCAAAAAAATTATGCGTAAATCGAATGGTTAGATTATAAAATTATTTTTCCGATTAGGTATGTACCACAATTTTTTTTATTGAAATATATGATTTTTTAATTCTTTACAATTCTATATAATTAATTGTACCTTTGGTTTTTACTTTTTCTATTGTGATGGCGATCATTCAACACCTTAGAGCCTTTATATTCTTTTTCTATAGTTCTATAGCCTGTCTACGTCCATTATTAAACATATATGTACATCCGCAGTTCTGTGCGGTTCTTCTCCAGCACAAGCCACAGGTTTTCTTAATATCAGTTCAGCTTATCAGTTCTTAATATCAATGGCGAACACGCCCATCAACAAAGTCAAAAGTATAAGCAATTCTTAATAAAATATCGTGCGTCAGATTGTCACACGTATTCCATGTACAAATCTCTATTTTGTTTTTAAATAACAAAAAAAAATGTGTTTAAAAAATCCATACCACTTAAATACGTTTTGCAAAAAAAAAATGTAACGTATCATCAAAAATGGTCCACGTTCCACAAAATGTTTAAATTTTAATCACGAAAATAACCAATTAATAATACATAATTTTTAATTGTAATTGTAAGAGAAAGTATTCTAACGATTGTGGGTTCTTGTTGTTACAAATTATTAAAAAATCACAAAAAAATAGTGAAAATAAAATCGGCAAAACTTATATATTATTAATTATACAGAAATTTAACAAAAAATAGAAACAATATTTGAGTATATCCAAGAACACACAATTACTGGATTTTTACCTCCAAAGGCATTGTTATTAAAACAAATAATAGATATCGCATAGGGACGAAGCTATTCATATTATATTATATGGGAAGTATGGGTATTACAGGGCTTACGACCTGTCTTCGGCTGGCTTAAGTAACAATGTAACGTTCACCAATTCTACCCACAATCAACCTTCACATCTATAAATTTTTTGGAAGTTATATATATATATGTTACCATGTAGAAACCTTTAAAGTATTTTACAACAACTACAATTGTCACCATCTGTGGGTTGAAATTTGATATTTAAGATTTTCATTAGTGACATGTTGTTTTAAGGGAATGAATATCAAATTTCAAACCATAAATGACGACGGTGAAGGTGAAGTGATTAATTGTGCAAACGTTACATTGTATAAGTGATCACTTAAGCCGGCCGAAGACAGGTCGTATGCCCTGTAATACCCATACATCCATATTTTCCATATAATATAATATAAATAGCTTCGTCTCTATGAGATATCTATAATTCGTCTTAAATATTGCATTGATTAGAGATGTTTTAAAACGACTTTCGGCCGTGCGAAACCGGGCCGAAACCTTTAAAATTAATGTAACTTTCAATATCAATTATTAATTATTGAGATTACCTTTATAGTACAATGTGAGTGCATGTTTAGAAATGGTTAACGCGGTGCTGCCTCGCCAATCGCTTTATTCCAGTTGGCCGCGCGACTAAGATTGTGCAGCCACTGTACTCTATCGATTTGATAGACATTATAATTTTAATACATGTGTATGTATATAGAAAAATATTTGTATTATCACTATATGACCTACCATAATCTAAATTTCCACGGGCCAATTTTCATCTAACGTTTTTCATTATGGAATAACGCCGGATATTCGGATATCTAAGTTTAGTGAGTGTATAGATAATAATTATTAAACAAATTAAAGATATCTCATTTATATTATATTATATGGGAAATCATTGAAGTATGGGTAATTACAGGGCTTACGATCTGTCTTCGGCTGATCACTTTACATAATGTAAAGTTCACCATTCCACCCACAATCAACTTCCGTATCTATCAATTTTTTGCAAGTTATATATATATATATGTTACCATGTAGAAAAACTTCGAATATTTAACTACAACTTCGTTGTCGCCATCATGGTCTGAAATTCAATATTAATTTCTTGAACATACTCAAATACTGTTAACATAATAATTATGGTTAGCAAAATAGTTTTATATCTAATAATAATAATGAAAAGAATAAAATATTTTATTGAAATTAGCATAATTGAAGATATATTTTAATAATATAGAAACATTTAATATTTGTTTTAACTTTACCGAATACTGCTAACAGATAAGGGCATACCATTTGCCTGTCACTGCAGTTCCTGAGAGACGCTCTAAGTATATTCCTTTTGTTTTCCAAATGAAATCAAATGTAGGTACCGGACACATATTAAACTATCGTTGTTGATTTATAACAAAATAAGTGAAACTTGTATGGTATGTCAATGTGCAAACACAGATGTTGAAGTGAAGAGTAATGAACGATACGTTTGGCCTTCACGGCACCGTGAACTGTAATTTTGCACTTCACATGGAATCTTGAACTAATCTAATCACGTCCATTGAGTTTTATAGTTATCGCTTAGCCGATTGATTTATCTATTGAAATAAAATCGAAGAACGTAATGATTTTTTTATTACTTGTTTCAAACCAGCACAGTTGTGTTGTACGTTATTAGAATAATAATTGTTATTGCTTGTATTATTTAAATTATTTTGTTTACTCGGTGCAAATTGAAAGTGTGAAGTGCTATAAAATATTTATTAATTTACTGTCTGGATAAGACGTTAACAGCATTGTAAAATGGATAAAGTTATACAAGGACCCGATATAAAGAAAGTCAATAAATAAATTGAAAAATGTATACGAGAGTGCTGCGAACGCAATATTAGTCATCGGAGAGCTGGCTTAGGATGTGTTAGTGACGTGTTACTCAGTTTTAAAATAACGTGATACAAAATGACTTCCGTGCGAGGATCAGTGTTGATGCAAGTCACTGGAATCGAGATGCTGGCGCGAAATTCTCTCAATGCTATGAGACATACTAGTTTATTATCATCCCTTGAAGAATTTCGGGAACAAGAAAGGGGTTCCGTGACCGACAAAGACTGGAACTGGAAAATTCTCAGGGTAAAATAAATGCTCGTGTTTTTTAATAAATAAGATAGTATCAATAGTATCTACGGCCACAGACTACCAAATATATAGATATGAACTAACGCAAATTCCTTGTTTCAATATTTACATTTTACCATTCTACCACTTACGCAATCAAATAGCTCTGAGACTTTTTAAAAAATATATGACTCGATTGGAATGAAAATTTAAACGCTGACTATATAATATGCATTAATCTTAAAAATACATCTTGCAGAGTGAATACTTTTACACATAGAATGTTAGTAGAATGCCCCTCATCCCGCAAAAAATGTTCCAAAACCCTCTACTATATGTACACTTTATTTCGTGTCTATTCATTTACCGGTCTGTGATCTACAACACATATTAAAAAATCTTGCATAATTATGATGAAATATATTTTTAAAGATAAAAATATATTAAGATTTGTACCGTATGCGCTAAAAACTAATTAATAGCTTGTCTCTTTTTATTACCCGCAATTTAAAAAAAAGTAACATCGAATAATCAGTTGAGTTTATAGATATATTTTCCATCAAATTGTGACTATAGATTATTGCTCATAAATTGTTATTGAATTGATGAAATATTTAATCAGTTGGTTTTACTTCAAGATTAACGAATTATTTATATTTTACTTTTGTTGAAAATTTTATTTTATTTATTTATATTTTACTTTTGTTTGTAGAGCTAATAATTTGACGATCATGTGGTTATATGAATTAAATCTTTTTACAATTTTTTTTATCGCACATATCCTGAGGATGTGCGGCTAACGACTGCCGTTATTATCATTAGAGTGGCGACAATAGTTGGATTTAACCAGTTATCAATGTTACTATCTAATCGTTCTAATAACTAGTTTAAAAGATATGTTCATTTAATTTTTTAATGCAGTAAAATTACAAAATATTCCCCATTTCTTCAACTCTTATTTTTTTTCATAATTACTATATTGTAGTATAGCAACCACTTCTTTTGCTATGCGGTTAAAATTAATTTTTAAAATTAGCCGATCTTACAATAATTTTATCTTTGCGTAATCTAATCTCTCATGCAAATTAGAGAAATTGATATCCAAAATCAGAAAAATTATTGACGCAAAGATTATGTCAAATGTATGTTTTATTTTTTTAATTGCTTTTTCTCTTTCAGAACCAGTTTAGGGATAAGAATTTGGAATATTTATATAGGCGATATGATGACAAATTGATGTTAGGGTACCAGTCCCTATTTCTGATATTATTATTACTCTGTACACTAGTTCATATTTTGGTGGTTGTATTGATTTCTGGAGTGAATGTAAGTCTAAATTATTTTTTCAAACATTCTTAATCCCACATTTATAATAATATAAATATATACAAAGCACGAATTTATAATAAATCTGACATTATTTTTTAAAATTTTATTTATTTATTATCTTTGTTTTATTAACAAAACAAAGATAATAAATAAAAATGTGAATTTTAACCACAAAGATAATATTGCTAATTTTAAAAGTATAAATCTAACATTAGTCACAAAAATATCAATTTAAACTTGACTTGATATTGTTTAGTAATATAAATATGGAATCTGTATAGAAAATAAGTAAATAATTATTCAAACATAAATTTTATAGACACATCACCTTAGTAGTAATTAATAACATTTCTGTTTATCAATTATATATATATTATATTTTATAGTTTATATTAATTAAGTAGTCCAGAAACTGCCATAGAGGTATGTAAGTATTTTCATGGATGTTTTGCGAGAAAATAATTCAAGGGTTTTCTTATATAATTTTGACTGAGTATTCTAATATTAAAATAAGGTACATTTAAAATTAATTAGTTTTGAAATCAAAATATTTTTTTGAGCGATAAGTTTATAAAAATATTTTTGGCTCAACCAAAACTGTAAATCCTGGACAAGGAAGATCTTTTTCTACCACTAGGCTCTCGAGGCAACCTGAAACTAAAACAAAACTAAATAAAAATCTTTAAAGACTTACGGACACACTCTTCACACGAATTCTGAAACATTTTGTTACTGTAAGAAGGTACAATACTAGGATTATCATTCTTTTGTCCAAGTGTTTGCAGTAAACTTTGTAAGACCAGTAAGTGATGTAAACTTTTGTATACACTATTTAATATTTTAAGATAACGTAGTTGGTTTTCATAATATTTTATTTAACTCGTGTGCCAAACTAATTTCATACAATTAATGTTGCTACAATATAAGCTGTTTTAAAAAGTCAATACGCTGGATTATAACGCAACTGTATGGTCTCTCAACTACGGCTCACACATTGTAAAAATCGAAAGAGTTCAACATACATTTCTAAGATTTGTCAATTTTAAACAGCATATTTCAATAGAAAATATTACTTATGATTATTTAACGTGTCTACTTCATTTGAAAAAATTAGCCTGGGGAAGAGATGTGAGCGATGTAGTATTTGTGTACAAAATTAACAAGAGCATATTGGACTGCCCTGAATTAACACAGATGATTTCGTATAAAGTACCAACTCAAACGAGACAACATGAAGTTATTTGTAGGTACACATAGAAATAACTATGCCGTAAATTCATCAATAACACGGATGCATCGACTTGGTAACAAGTTGAATTTCGTTGCTATTATTCGTTGCAGTAGAAGAACCTGAATTGAAGAAATATTTATATTTTTATTTATTATCTTTCTTTTATTAACTACTTAATTGAGTTTAAATACATCTACCTGTTTCGAAAAATACCATTTTCTTCTTCAGGATGTCATAACTAACTAAAACATATATTATTGTTTCTTTACCAGAATCTATTTAAAAAAAAAAATTTTTTTTTTTAGTAACCTAACCTAACTCAAATCGTTACTTAATACAGATTAACTCGAATAATTTTTAGTAAAAACTTTTAGAATGGGACTCGTAGTTAAATTTGGTTGGTTGTTTATAACTTTTTGATTAGTTTTACACGCTTTATTTATCTCCAACGATTCCAAATTATTTAATTTGTGACCAACACCGTTTATATGCAAAATTGACAATCCCAATTTTTTATCAAAACCATGACCATTTTCTATCAAATGATTAGAAATTCTGAAAACCCACTAAAAAATTTACTACGGCCTTTAGTTTTAAAATTATGTTCCTACTGTTATATCTAAATAAAATAAATATAATTGTTTATGTGAATGCCCACAAGGTGATTTTATTTTATTACCATCAATTATTTATTAATCAATAGGTAGAAAGCTCGTCCAAAAATGTGCGAAAACAATAACTAATTACTTTATATTATTAAATATTTGTTTAATTATTTATAATATCATACGTGTACTCTGAATGTGAATGACGTCAAATAAAATTTGGTATCGTGAGCCTTCGCAGCATATGGCGAGGTTCCTGTCATTTTTCGGACTTAGTCTGTCTTTCTTATTAGAGATCGACCTCGCGTGGTTATTATTCCAAGTTGTCTCCATCTTTACTTCCTTCAATCTTTTTCTGCATATTTGTGAGAGACTTTCTTCAGTCTAAAGTCCCTAAATTGAGAAATACCCGGCACCACACCCCGAAGTTCACGTTTCTTTCTTTTATTCTCAGGATCCATGTTTCAACTCCATATAAATCTAACAAAAAAAACAAGGTTTTTAACTAGACATACTTTTATATTTCTTTGAAATTTTGATCAGTTTTAACATAGCACACTCGGCCATACCAATTCTCTTTCGGATTCCAGCTTCATTCAATAATACTAAGCCTAATTTTTAAATGCTCATAAATAATTATTAAATTAGGTACCTTCACATTCATTAAGGAGAACACATTCTTATTGTGGAGTTGTAATTGTTCTGAATAATTACAACTTCACAATAAGAATGTGTTCTCCTTAATAATATAAATTGTATCAATGTGTCCAAAAAAATTAATAAAAAATGAATTGATAATTCTGGCGTCCGCAGTCGGTTTACTCAAAGGTATTTGAGATTCCGTAAAAATAATGTAGATGGCTTTCAAATAATGGAACGACAGATGTATTAATTTGAAAACGTGTAACATATAGGTTTGAAAATTAGTCATGAAAAATACTGGCGCTATAGTACAATTGGTAAGTGTACTTTCCCGGATTAGAAAGCCAAGTTTGAATCCCGGTAGCGCAAAAACAATATTTTTCGACAAAATTGATTTTATATGTATATATTTATAATTAATACATTAAATTACTATTTAAAAAACCTTCACATTCAACCAGTAATTCTAACTTCTAACAGAGAAACTAATTGATTTACTTCGTACCAATGCCACAGTTTGATACCCGTGGAATTATGAAAATATCCAATGTATATTTTCGTCGGGAATTTATGCACGTTATTTGTTGAATGAATGCTCATAAAAAAAACTTATCGCTGTTCATGGGAACTTCAATTATTAAAATCAATAAATGTTCATAAGTTTAATTCAATAAATTAATTATATTGTGTATGCAAATTTTAATTAGGAAGCAGAAATATTACATTTTTGCATGTTTTATTACATATTATAAATTTTTTCGGAGTTATTTATTTTGTCAAATTGGCATATCAAACATGACATGAATTATGGTGATAATGATTAATTTATTTTACAGAATACGGATAATGTGATAGCTATTACGTGTTACTCAATTAAAGCAATCTTAGCGGGGCCGATTCTTGGTTCAGCTTTCTCAGAAAGATTAACTAGTCGCTACAAATGGATACAAGTTACCTCATCTATTGTTATGCTGTTGGTCTTAGTCGTTACAGGTTAGTGCAACTAATACAATGCAAGAGGAGAATATTAGGTGGTTTCAGAGAATAGGCGACCTTAAACATTTGGGGAAATGTATTTTAAATCATGAAATAAAGAAAATAATTAACTTGGGAGTAAGATGTTTAAAATGGAGCGCTAAACCATTATTTTAATTATAATTGATTATTCGTAATTCGGCGAGTAATAACAGTTACTAACTATCGTTATAATCGAATACCAACCACACAATCAATGTCACAATAACGGTTTAGCTCGTCACTAGTAGGAGAGATGTCACCCACAACTACACTCGTAACTAAATTAATTCCTTGTGATCTTTGATTTATTTTACTTCTTAACCATTGCGTCACTTTCAGTTTCAGTAGAGAACATGATGGTAAACTCTTTATGTATCAACCTACTCCTATTCTAACTAAGAGATTATTTTTCCTATATTTGGCTTACCTAGTCACGCCATATTTTCGCGAACTCTATTTCTAACGCCTTTGTATACTCCTGTCATAATATAGTTGTGAAATCTTCCTGACTATCCTCCCTTTCCTCATTCGTTTCGTATCAAATCGTCTAATGATCTGACCATTCCCAGACAACAGATAAAATTACTAACGAAAAATATAATGTAGATAACTAGAGTTGAATAAAAACCTATCAACGTAACAAGTAAAGAATTACTATTCTCTTTTGAAAACATTTGTAGCACCTCATATATATATGTACTTAAATAAGTTTTTTTTCTTTCTTTAAATAACAGATATTTGCGTGCCAATTCTGAGTGAAAAGGACCCACCATTACGTCCTGGCTACATCATTTTAACATTGCTGGCCTGCTATGTGTTCATGCCGATCAGGAACAATTATTTAGCGGGATCCTTGGCAGCAGTGATATCCTTATGCCAATTGGCAGTACTAGGTGCTATAACTTATCAAGGAGATGTGATGAAATATAGAAAGGTATGCGAAAGAATAACTATATTGTATTAGGAAATATTTTAAATTACTGCAACGTAATAATTTACCAATTCAATATAGAGAAAATATATAATTCACACATCATTTTGGTAAGAAAAATGTTTGAGATTAAAAATTTTACAATTCGAATAGGAAAACTTTAACTTCAACTAAATAGGCTTGTGTACCGTATAAATAATTCCAATTACTTTTAATTTCATATACAATTATTTAACAAAAAAGTTATTAACTTTTAAGAAAACAGATCTTATACGTGATAGAGATTTATGAAGATTGTCAATTTTGTTCATAAGTGTTAATAATTTATTTTATCGTTTTGATTTAGATTGACTACCATGATATTCTTTGTCTTGCTTTTATCACGTATTTATTATGACTACAATTTTGAATAAAATAATAATGACATTGAAAAGTCAAAAAATAGGCATAAATCAATGGATATTTATGTAGTCATATAGTATATTAGTAAATATTAATTTTTTTTTAATACGTATTTTATTTAGAAAGGTTTATTTAATGTTGGAATGATTTCTATGTGAATATAGTTGGAAGATTAAATTAATCCTTATTTATAAATATTTTGACATTTTTGAATACGGATTTGAAAAATAAATATATCCTCAGTTTTGTACATTGAATGAAAATGAAAATGATTTATTCCTATATTACATAAATTTAATGATTTTATCAATCTTAATTATTATTAAGAAGAACACATTCTTATTGTGAAGTTGTAATTATTCAGAACCTAGGTCTGTGATGTTTTAAATACTAATTATAAACATACACATATAAATTCAATTTTATAATGGAACGATAGATGTATTCATTTGAAAAAGTGTAACATATAGGTTCGAAAATTTGTCGTAAAAAATACTGTCGCTGTAGCATAGTTAGTAATACACCTTCCCCGGATTGGAAAAGAGATTCAGATTCGAATCCCGTTAGCGCGACAGCAATATTTTTTGATATAATTGATTTTATACTTATATCTTTATAATTGATATATTTAATTAGTATTTCATCTTAATTATAATGTGTTCAATTATTTTACGCATATTTTTTTTTCAAATTTTAAAGTGTCACGTACATTATTTCATTTATGTCTATCACGTGTTGTGTATTTACCAAATTCTTAACACTTTCTTAATAACACTCACTCTATTATCATGCACTTTTAAAATAATACGTGCACATAGTATGTAATCAAAATTTTCATTTCTATATAAATTAAATCTAGTGAGTTGAAAAATTACACACGATTTTACCCACTTTATATGAAATAAATACATTTATTGAACCTAATTAATTTAATAAATGTATTTTATATTAATAATTTGTAATGGATACATTAAAATCATATATAATTAATTGATTATAATGTTATTAGGTTATGTTTTTTTAGCTGGGTTCTGACTTCCTGTTTTTACTAGGAGCAAATTTTCTCGGTATATACTACAGGTTGATGAATGAAGTCGTGAAGAGGAGATCGTTTCTCGACCGAAGAGCATGTGTGGAGGTCACATTAAAGTTAAGTTACGAAAAGGACCAAGAAGTAAGTATCTCATCCATTTAAAAAATATATATTTTTTTTATCCTTTTAGATATCATTTTATAACTATTATATATTTAAAACTAAACGTCGTATGCTACAGATAGAAAATTAATATACAAGATCCATCTAAGTATGTTAGAGCCTCCAATTTTCATATAAAAAAGAATGTTATTTAGCCACCAAACATATATTTTAGTAGATATTTATATATATTTTATTTGTAAGATAAAGTTATAGAGACGAAGTTATTATTTTTTATATGAGAAGTATGGAAGTCTTGGGCATTACACAGCTTTTGACCTGTCATCGGCTGGCTTATTACCAACTATGCTGTCGCCATCTATTCATATTTTTGAAAACTTGATATTCTTTCTCATTTAATAGTATAGATGTCGCTGAAGTTGAGACTTATTAACGAAGTAGAGGCAATATCCTATATGTGTATATGAAATTCATTCGAGTTATTAACATATAATAAATAAGTGAAATGCTCCATCCTGATATCATATATACAATTTCCAAAAATTTGATAGATGTGGTAGAGTGGGTAAATAGGTGAACGTTACATTGCGTAGAGTTATCACTTAAGCCAGCCGATGACAGGTTGTAAGCTCTGTAATGCCCACACTTCCATACTTCTCATATAAAAAATAATAGTTTCGCTTCTGGGAGACACCTTTATCTTGATGACAATCCCCCAGGGGATAAAACCCAGTAATTAGTTCCTACATAGATTTTAACATTCTCAAAATATTGATAAAGTTATAGCTTTAAGATCAATTTTTTGTCCATTCTACTTTTGAGATTGTTATGTATCATTGATAAGTTAATTGTTTTAGGAGCGCCTTATGTTAAGTATATTACCAGAGCACATTACATCTGTGGTGCGAAATGATATAAGAGAAATATTTATGAAAATACAGTCTGAAAGCGTACCAGCACCAACTAAAACATTCAGGTAATACTTTTTTACTATTGAATTATAATATATTCAGAATTTTAAAGCGACCGGTTGTGACAGATAAAAACAAAATATTTAGTTTAGGATTGTAATGAAAATACAAGAAGACATTTGGTTAGGCACTAAGAATCTACCTGATTATGTCAAGTCTTCTGTGAACATCAAGGAAGGCTCGCGAAAGAGCTGGTGTGATTAGGTAAACTAATTATTGGATGATGGTCCTGATAGAATTTTCAGCGGTCGACATATGAAAAATCTAAAAAAAATACTGTATAACCATACGTTTTTGAGGTAACGCCTTGACAATGGCACGTGTTACCGTGCCGAAACATCGGCCTGGGTTTCTCAAAGAAAACAATACATAAAGAGCGCGATCTAACCCAGAAGAGACTCCAGTCGCATATACTAGTGCTCGCGGAAACCTCAAATTAAATATATATTAAATCTATATTTATTAATATTTTATTCATCATTAAAATAGATTTAAAACTTAACATTATTTTACAGTATTGAAAGTGTTTTTGTTTTTGATTCATATATTAAGTGTATATAATAAACATTTGTGCATTTTTTTCCAGTAATTTGTATATTGAAGAGCATAAGAATGTCAGTATTTTGTATGCGGATATCGTAAACTACACCATGATTACGACGACACTTCCCCCGCGTGTATTAATAGAAACCCTTAATGAATTATTTGGAAGATTTGACGAGGCTTCTGAGGTGATTTTTTATTATTTTTATTTATTTAAACACATATAACATACAAGAATTGTACAGCTACAAAAAAAAATACAGTTGTTACACAGATTTTACACATTTTATTAAAAATCTATCGTTTTAATAATAGTGTGACGAGAGTCAAGTACACCTTAAAAATATCATAAATTTTTAAGGATAGGCGTATGTTGTGTAGATTTTTTAAAGACACAGGATAAAATTATTTCGGTGTACCTATCTCTTGATATAGAGTGATTTAGCGAGTACATTTTTGTTAATACTCTTTCAAACCAGGCCTCTCCAATGTTATGAAAATGAGAACAGGAAGAGTAGGAATAGATCCCTGATCATCGAATCCAAGATGGCATGCAGTACCTACTCAATCACTGAACCTTCCGATGTTGCGTGGGAATTTTGCGGATCAGGTTGATACGATGTGTGCCACTGCGGGTTAAAAAATAATTATTGAGAAATTAAAAAAAATTGTGTGCCGAGCTGATATGATAAATGATATAATAGTTGCAGTTAGCTTTCAGATTTTCTACGATTAGGAGAAAATTTAGATTGATGATCAAATATATAATGTAAGAAATACATTTATGAGAAGAAAAATATGATGGGAAATTGCGCGATGCATAATATTATATAATATATGAGAATATTTACAGAGATAAAAATATTGCGTGCTGCTAAAATTGGAGAAACAAAAAATACCAAGTTTCGTTGCGTTATAAGTACAAGCGGGCATATTCACCTTTATAGTTCCACACACATTTGTATCGTCTGATCGCGCGACTATGATCTCTGTAAAACATATGTTATATAAATAGCCCGTTATATGATGAATGAATTCTTATTAAATTTCTAATAACCCTTCAATATTGACGAATAATTAATTATGCCCCCCGTAACTATGAAACGTATTGAAAACAACATGAGTAATAAAAATTAAAAATTTAAACCAACCCTTTTCAGAATAGACGCAAAACCAAAAACCAAGTAAAGCGCCATCTACCTCATGAAATTGTAACATTGTTAACATACATTAACCGTTTTACATATTAGATTATACGGTCTTTCTGTATTCGTTATTATGCGTATCGTAAGATTTTCTTTTAAATTAATGAAAAGTTACTGAATTTTTATAAACTCAGTTCACTGATAATATAATAAATAAAAATAAAATAATGTACTTTACTTACTAGTTATTAGTGCATTAGTCTATTTAGTTTTGTAGAAATACAAAATAAAAGACTCTTTTGCTTGTACCAAGTAGACATAGGAGTATAAATATGCATGTTGTATCGTTTATCAAAAGTATATGATTGTTATTAAGTGATATTTGATCTATCGAAACCAGTTTAATTGTCCACTGAGAATGTGACGAGCTTACGATGATTTATTCACAGACATTGACATATTTGCTGTTTCATAATAAATATTAAAAAAACCCAATTATCAATATTTTAGGATGCAATATGTAAATCATTTTTCTTGTTTTTGTTTTTGTATTCATAACTTTTTTTACATAGTAGATACTATGCTTTTTTCGTGTCATTTTCTTGTTCATGAGAACTATGTTAGGATGTAAGTTATCTGTCACCATTTTTTTAAGTTCAATGCCCCTATATCTGTGTTATTTCCAATAAATGATAATAAATCTAAATGATATTTTATAAATACAATTTAAATGTATTAATTAGAAAGATATACACATAAAATCAATTTTATCGAAAAATATTGTTATTGCGTTACCTGGATTCAAACCTAGAACTCTTTTCCAATTTCAATTTCACAGACATATGTTCTGAATAATTACAACTTCACAATAATAATGTGTTCTCCTTAATAAAAAATATTGTTGTTGCTATCGGGATTCGAACCTGAATCTCATCCTATCCGGGGAAATTACATTAACCGATTATACTACACGAACACAGTGTATTGACGACAAATTTTCGAACTTATATGTTACACTTTTTAATTTGATACATCTATCGTTCCATTATTTGAAGGCCAGCATCTTTATTTTTACGATAAAATTGATTATTTATGTATATCTTTCTAATTAATACATCTAATTTGCATTTAAAAAAAGATCACACACCTATGTTCTGAATAATAACTTAATAATAAGAATGTGTTCTTCTTAATGATATTTTATAAATCCGTCATTATTTTTATTTTGTGTAATAATGAGTGACATGCAAAAAAAAATGTACTGTAGAAATAACTGGTACCCGTCTTCTTTTAGGAACACGATGTTCTAAGAATAAAATTTCTTGGAGATTGCTACTACTGCGTGTCTGGAGTACCAAAGGAAAACCTTCTCCATGCAAAGAGTTGCGTGGACCTCGGTCTGGACATGATATCCATCATAGCAGAAGTGAGGTTGGGCGGTGATTCATCACTCCGTTATGATTTATCACGCGATAAATGATATATTTATTATTACAAAGTATGTTCATGGCATTTGCGTAGGCAGTGAGATAGTGCTTGTACAGCAGTAGTGTAGATTAAAGATAACACTGAAAACAAAGATTTTTAATAATGAAATTTGATAAAAGTTGAAAAATATGAAATATTATGTGATAGTATTCTTAACACCAATTATCACGAGTGCCGGCGTTATTCAAATTCATAAAACGATATCTAAAAGTACAGAAATTTATATAAATCCTTTTTTTAATAAAATCGACAAACATGTGTTGGGATTTTTAATTGTTGGGAACACAATAATTACTATTATCAATGCCAAATAAATAATAGATATCTCGTAGAGATGATGCTATTTTTATTATATTTAATGGAAAGATATTGAAGTATGGGTAATTACAGGGCTTACGAACTGTCTTCGTCTGGCTTAAGTGATCACTTTATATAAATATAACTTCACCATTTTCACCCATTAATCAATCTCCATATCTATCAAATTTTTGAAAGTGGTATATATGTTAATATGTGGAAACACTTCGAGTAAAACTACACTATCGCCATCTATGGACTAAATTTGATACTCATTTCCCTGAAACAGCATAGATGTTACAATTAGAATCTAATTATTTTTTAAATTAATTATAGCAATTATCTTTATCTGTGAAATGTTTTTGTTTCCACATAATAACGTACATACAACTTCCAAAAATTTGATAGATTATTTTTTATTAATCTCTTTTTATCTTTCTTTGTGTATTTTATGCAGCTTAACGACTTTGAATAGTATTCAGTTCAATTTTTTTACTTACAAAATGGTTCTCAATTTTTTTTCTAATGTCTCGTCTATATTTCTCGTATTATGTTTTAATATTTGTTTGTTGACACTACACTGAGTCTAAAATTTACATACGTATAAAATACCTAGTATAACTAAATACCATACATTTGAGTTAAAATCAATTATAGGAACCATATAAAAAACGTTGACTACATATTGCAATATTCTGTGAAACGCTCCGAGAATAATCATGTCAAATATAATAAAATATTGAAACAATTTCAGGGAAAGAAGACATCTCAATATTGACATGAGAATCGGAGTTCACAGCGGCGATATCATGAGCGGGCTGATTGGTATAAGAAAATGGCAATATGATATATGGTCTAAAGATGTCACCATTGCTAACAGAATGGAATCAACTGGAGAACCTGGGTAATAAAGAATTTTTTCAGATATTTGGCGAGAATCTGGAAACCTATTTTTAAGAAGTACTGATTTATGCGTGTCTAATTCTATGTATTGAGCAGATACTAGGAAGAACAGTTGTACGAGTGTTGAGATTATCAATCCACGCCTGTTTGTTAAAAAAAATTATAGGCTTAGGAGAGAATACGTACGCAGCAACTAATTTGATAAGTCAAACAATAATAGATATCAAACATAATAATGAAAGTCAAAAGAGAGTATCATAGTAAGGAGAGAGTATCATATACGAATGCTTGTACTCTTGGTGTACATCGCTCAACATGCCTCGATGAATTAAAATATATGAGAATTGTTTGAAATTACGGAATAGATCTCAAAAATCTCGGTGTGAATCTCGAAAAAAACAAACTTTATTTCATTGTTCCACAAATTTAGAATAGCTTGTTAGGGCTACTAATAAGAGAACCGCCCTCTTTTGTGTAGAGTCACGAAGGTATTTCATGTACTTTGGGACTCATTAGGTGCTAAGAGGGTAATAATTCGGTAGTGTTATTTCTATCTACGTCAACTTTACGCCCTTTCAACAGAACTACATGTTTTGGTCATTGAATCATGGAAATATAAACCGCAGTTAGGTTCAGAAGTGGCAGTTATACAGGGTGAGAAGATATTTACAAATATGTTTCCTAAAAACCCTTCCTTTACGGTTGGATAGCTAGATAATAAGTTACCGGGTTTAGATAGAAATGGGATAGGAGGATTTTAGAAATATAGACAGAAAAGATACTCGAAAAGTTTTTAACAAATTTGAAAGTCATGTCTAATTGCGTGCCTTTCATTTATTTTTCCTGTGTAGTTTTAGTAAGTCATGTTTTAATGTCATACCTTGCCGAAGTGTATGCACGACTGAACCGTGTGTGGTTGGTTCTTTGTTGTTTATCGCTGGCCAAAAGTGGGTCGGGAAATGCTTCCCCGCGGAGGTACATTGACGGTAAGTGCTAAAGTTGGTCCTATTACTAAAATCAACTACCTACTTGCAATTTCTTTCTCACGCAATTTTAAGAAAGAGTACGGCACATTTTATAAATTAATTTTTAATATAATATAATATTCACGTATCTACGTAAAATCTGTTTTACACGAAAAACAAAAATCGCATACATTTTGAGAAGTAAAGCTACTCTATTTTCTAAGTTTTTGCTTGTCATTTCATGTAACGATAAATGATTATTTTTTTAATTTTTCATAAAAAGATTCAACTCTACTTACTAGTTTCCAACGATTAAAATTATTGAAATAATGACTTAATTTTTTGAATGCATGTTGAAGATTGATTAGTTTTTAAATCTAAAAAAAACATAAATCTGAAATTAATTGAATTTAAAAAAAATTGGGACTTTTATTTCATCATCATATATTATAAAGCTAATTATATGTTTATTTAAATGTGTTAATAAAAATAGTACTGCTTTAAGAAATTCTACAATAATATATTATGAATTATTAATATTTCAATAAGGATAAAATCATTTAATTTTACCATGATTCTCTTGTTTTAAGACTGTGTGGGTGTTGTTTGGTTAATCTTTTAACTGCCAACTCTATTTGAAATGGAAAACACCACATAGAGTAAGCCCGGGCTTTAAGGGTTTTGACTTATGTATCAAAGACTTATGAATTTAATCCCTGCAAGTTTGCAAGGATCAAAAGTGCGCGTTAACACGCTTATAGCTTGACGTGACATACAAAGTTTGGCGTGTTAACGCGCTAATGGCATTTTAAAGGTTAATAGAGAACTCTGGGCTAAATGTTATTTAATAATTTATATTATTAAAAAAAAAAAATTGATTAAACATGTTGAAAATTTGTTACTTTTTTTTAAAAAAAGGTAAAAAGTGGTTGTCTTTAAATTTTTTCATTAATAATGTAATAAATATTTGTATAAAAAAATTTCACCAGACCCTCATAATTAAATAAGATTTTATTAAATACATATTCATTAACGTAAGTGGCCCATCTCCTATTCGATGTACGATAACATATATTATGTTGTTTTAAAATATAAAACTTGCGTACCTGCCTGAATTTTTGAAAGAGTATTATGTCAGATGCCAAAAG
Organism: Eubasilissa splendida; assembly: GCA_031772225.1. Taxonomy (NCBI): domain Eukaryota; kingdom Metazoa; phylum Arthropoda; class Insecta; order Trichoptera; family Phryganeidae; genus Eubasilissa; species Eubasilissa splendida. The sequence goes on along the minus strand of CM062848.1, from coordinate 16,857,814 downwards.
AAAGTGTATGAGGATAAAAATGTGTAGAATGCTTTTCTTTTTACCTATCTCCATGGGAATATTGTGTTATAGTATTTATGTACGTATGTACATTTATACATACATATTGTATTGGTTCATGATCATAGGGTAGAAAGCGTGGGCGGAATCAATTTGGTATGTGTGTATGTGTGTGTATGTATAAAAATGTACGACACCCCACACTGTAACAGTAAGCTCGTCTCACAAGTTAACTTAAATGTTAAAATAATCATATCAATGGATTTAAAGGAGTTATCAAATGGAAGATACAAAGAAAACGTCATTTTTGATAGAGATACATACGTTCAAAGAACACATGTTATATCAATATTCTTGTGAAGTAAACAACGTTGTATACTTTACACTACACTTTAATTAAAAATTAAAACGTTTTTGATGCTTTCTGCACCATCTTTAGTAATAAATTTATTAATGACTTCATTTATCCTTTTTTCACAATGTTAATTACAATGGACTTCTACAAAGTTAATCATGAAGGTTTTGAAATATTATTAAGTTAAGTGCCTGTACCATGAAAATTACATGTAACTTGGTGATAATACGTGACAAACATTGAACCTAACTATTTGTTTACTAAGTTAGTGTTTTTGTAATGTTAGGTAGATGAAATATGTACGTTATTAATTATTTAGTGTATATTTTGGTAAACTTTATTTTTAATTCCTTTCTTGTTTCGTTCTTTTTGTATGCACTTGTTAAACTATTTTACTATTATTAAACTCATAAGATTGATAGGTTTATATTGAAAAAAAAAAATGTTTTCCATCTAATGTGGTCAAATATTATAAAACATAATAAATATATAAAATATCTATTAAGAAGAACACATTCTTATTGTGAAGTTGTAATTATTCAGAACATAGATCTGTGAAGTTTTTAAATACTAATTTAATGTATTATTGTATTCCGGTAGCGCAAAAACAATATTTTTCGACAAAATTGATTTTATATGTATATATTTATAATTAATACATTAAATTAGTATTTAAAATATCTATATAATTTATTTAAAAAAATCTACATTAGAATTAGGTATACGGGTATTGGAAAGACATAGTGACAAATTAAAATATCTTGTTAATTTATGAATTGATATATAAATAACATATGTAAAAACTCGTATATTTATCTTAAAAAATTAGAGAATGAAATTTTCTACAATGTCTAATTAATAGTATTTATTTAAATTTGCCAATTTATTTTAACTGTTATAAAAATTTATCAAAAATATTTCTAAAGTTTCAATCTATAGAAGAAATGGAAATATTAGAACTTTATTCAAGCGATATCCAAGCACGTATGAACTTGAATTGATAGTGATTCGCATCTCAATGGATGGTATAAATCAATTAGCATCTTATTAGCTCTCATGCAACTTTGTTTCTGTAAGCATTAGTGATCATTGTTTGATTTCTGTAAGCCTTAGTGAGTACCTGCTTAGGATACATTGATAATTTTCTATCTATGAACATTCGGTGATGAAGCTCCATTCCTCACACGCGGAAGATTAGTCGCTGTAAGTATTACGTATGAGATAATAAATATCCATTTGATTTCTCGTTTTTCTGGTGTAGGATGAAAATCTTTAGATTTGTGGGCCATTTTTGTAACCAAGTTTTCTCAAATTCTTTGATTAAAATTCAAAGGAACATTTTAAATCCTATGTATAATGAACTATCAAAATGTTTCCGTCGAGTTAATTCTATAAAAATATGATACAATGTCTTTCATTTAGAGTATTAAAATGTCATAGGGTGATTCAAACGATGAAAAGAGTTTTAATAAATACATTTTTTTAAATGGCTCTTAAATGACAATTTTCCAGAAAAGTTCACATAACCAAGAGAACGTTGGAAGAACTAGACAATGATGTGAGGGATTACGTAATTGAACCATTTTATAAGGCGAGAAGCGATCCACTGCTGGCAAAATATAAAATTGAAACGTTTCTTGTAACCAAACCGAGGGTGAGAACAAGATTATCTTACATAGGTACATAAAAAATATTAGATGATGGATGAAATTGTATAGTTTTTTTAGGCGTCTATTTAATGTACGAGTCATCTAGCTTCACTACTGCGATATTATATACACTATGCTTATTTTAATAAAAAAAAATCTGAAAAAGTTATGATTATGTTTTAAATTTCTGTTTATGCTGCCGTTAGGTACTGGGCGCGATGGAATGTTTATTTAATTGGTTAAACATAGTTTTTGTAAGAAAATTTAATTTGTTATCTATTTATTAATTTACGGGTTAAATTGTATATATTTATAAATGATACGCAACATTGAATTCAATTTAAAAAATGTGTAAATTGTGTGTTTAAATTCTTGAATAAAATAATGTTCTTAATTAATAAGGAGAACACATTCTTATTGTCAAGTTGTAATTATTTAGAACATAGGTCTGTGATATTTTAAATACTAATTAAATGTATTAATTATAAGGATATACATATAAAATTGAAATTGATTTTGTATGTATATATTTATAATTAATACATTTAATTAGTCTTTAAGATAATATTCGTAATATTTTAAATGGAGGTAATGGACAAGATGACACATTATTTTGAGATGAATGAATAGATTCGTTAATATTTTATCATTATTTAAAACAATTTATTACATAACAACAAATATGCAAAGCATTATTTTCAAATTATTATTATTCCATTCTTTGACGTGCTTGTAGTCTAGTGGCTCGCTCAAGGAAGCCATCAAGTTAGTCCTATTTTCTTAGCACGAGCGTTTAGCTTAGTTTGAAAATCGTAAGAACATTAATATAACACGTGATCTAAGTACGCATCTTAATTTTTAAAAAAATATTGAGTGTAAAGTATTTTATACAGAAATTTTTAAAATTATTCTGTTAATTTTAGTGTTTTGATATTTTTAGTGATTGGATTTCGTTAATCGTAGATGCTTCAAACCAGAAAATTATCCTCGATATTCATGATATTCTCAAGCGATTTAAGATATACACGAACTTTTTAAATTTTGATTTGGTTTTTAGTTTTTGTATAAATCCATCAGAAAAAATACAACAAGACGTTAAGAAATAAGTGCTTTACCACATTGAAAATTGTATAATATATGTATTTTAAAAATATGTTAGTTTAGTACAAGCCCCTGTTTTAGTCACGCGATTCTGAGATCTTCTACCCAAGTGTGTTAGTGCAAAAAAAATGTACTTCATTTTTATTCATTCTATTTTCGTTTTTGCTAACTCTCTAGTGGTTCTAAACCATAGAATTTAGCCTACAAAATATATTCATAGTAGCAATAAAAGACAATATTATTTTGGAAATTAATTATTCATTTAAATGTGAATTAAATATATTAATTAGAAAGATATACATATAAAATCAATTTTATCGAAAAATATTGGACCACCGGTATTCGAACCTAAATCTCTTTCCTAACCGGGGAAGGTGCATTATCCAACTATGCTACTAATGCTAATTTTCGAACCTATGTGTTACCTTTTTGATATTAATGCATTTAATCATTCCATTATTTGAAAAAGCCATCTACCTTATTTTTCAATTCATTTTGTTTAAATTTTGGACACATTGATACAAATTTATTATTAGGAGAACACATTGAAAAATGAATAGATAATTCTGGCGTCTGCGATCAGATTACTCAAAGGTATTTGAGATTCTGTAAAAATAAGGTAGATGGCTCTTTCAAATAATGGAACGATTAAATGTAATAATATCAAAATGGTCACGTATAGGTTCGAAAATTTGTCGCTGTAGCATAGTTGGATAATTAATATATTTAATTCATATTTAAAATATCATAGACCTATGTTCTGAATTATTACAACTTCACAATAAGAATGTGATCTCCTAATAATTATTTATTTGTAGAATACCTATTTGATTTTAAAGGAAGAGCAAATTCATCAAATAATCAGCTTGTCGTATAATCTACTTGGGAAAAATTTCATCCATTTACACGCATCGCATGGCTGATGCACTAAATGCTGCGATATAATATTGATATTTAATTTTATGTTTCTAATACAGAATATCCCGTATCGTAGGGTGTCAGTTGGATTGGAAAAATGGGTGAAGAAAGGTCAGGCAAAGGTCAGTATCAGTGTTTATAATATTAGTAAGAATCATACATACCTTTATACGTAGGTACAGTTTTCAAAATTGTTTCAATACATCTCAAAGAGAGACAAGTACATATGTAGAGACATATAGGAAAGGAGTTTGGAACATTCGTTGCCGAACGAGGGGTATTTTACACACATTCTTTGTGGAAACATCAATGCGATAGTTTATGATACATTTATGTAATACTAAAAGTATTCACTCTTCGAAAAATAATTTTTCGTGTAAACAAGACGAATTTTTAACATTAATGCATATTTTATTGTTAGCGATTCAATTTTCGTTTCAATGGAGTCATATTTAAAATAATAGTCGCGGAGCTATTTAATTGCGTAAGTGGTACCGAAGTTATCACATGGGTGACAAGACATTTCCCTTAGTTCATGTCTATATATTTAGCGGTCTGTGGTTGGTGCATATGAAATGTCGTATTTTGTGGGGAGAAAAAAAATTGTATTTAGAAGACAAATATTAATTAATCAAAAGAGTTTCTATCTGCTTGAATACACTTCTGACAACGACTAACAAGGCCATAAATACAATTACAGTCAAACTCGGTTATATCGAGCACGGTTATAGTGAGATCACGCTTATAATGAGGGAATACTTATTATTATTTTGATTCAGGCCTGTTTTCATACAACAATTCACTGTTATAGTTAGCTCGCTTCACTGATATAACGTACAAAAATATTGTTAACAAGTTAACAACATACACTACACGGTCTAAAAACCCTAATTCTCGAGAAGTTATGAAATAAAAAGCAATGTCTGCCGACGAGATTCCTTATTGTTTACGATTCCTTTCAGGTTTGTAAATTCTTAGAAAAAAAACAATGGGTGTTTATTTTGTGTGCGTAGTAAGTAGTAGTAAGTTTTAACCTTTAAAACAGAGCAGTAATTTGAATTTTGTTAAGAAATAATGTGATTGAATGTAGTAATTTATTTTAAAATGTTTTTGTTAATACAATTATAGATATTTGATTTTTCATATGTATTTGATTTGATTTTAATTTTATTGGATATTATATTTTTTTTGTAATAACGAGTGTATAACGAGTAACGGTTATAATGAGCAATTTAGCTGGTCTCTTCGTACTCGCTATAACCGAGTTCGACTGTACTTTATTTACAATTAATTTTAGACTTGATTAATACCCAATTACTAGAAAGTCGAAAGTCTGGATGTGCTCGATTATTAGTTTTTCACTGAGAATTCTTTTCCTCTTTCAGAAGATGTCCAGATATTTAAAGAAAAGATAATCTGTAGGAAATAAGTCTGATGAATATGATGGATGCTGGAAAATCTCATACTTAAAATCATTACGTTTCAAAACCTTTTTTTTTGCGATTATATAAAGATGTAACAGAATAGGTCCCTGTCTGTTTATGAGGAATGCATGTTTTATTTAATCAATTTAAAGTGAATTTATTTATTAAATACATTTTATTTGTTCGATGCCCACTTTGATTTGTGCAATACATTGACAGTACCTATTCAGCGCTGTACTTTCATCTGTATGTAAGAAATAACAATCAGTAACACCAGTCACCAATCAAAATGACTCATCTCCAGAACGAAAATTCTAGAACCAACGTTGTGCAGTTCGTATGTTATGTTCTGTTCTTACGATATGTTCGGTTTATGATGCGAGTTGCGGCTGCCAAACTACTACTCAGTTTACATTCATATTCACATCGGGTCACAATGTATATCTAAGTGGTACTCACCTATATTACAGATTTTGCTTTATATGGAAAAAAAATACACAATAATGTACAATATACAGCACATAAGAAAAATACGATATTTGATATGCACCAACCTAAATTGTAATTAATGTATCATCTCATATATATATATATATATATACAGGGTGTAGCAGACCTAGTCCACAATATTTTATGAGTGGATACCTGACTATATTACGAGTCGAAAATGTTCAAGGAATATGTGCAAATTTTGCAGTGTTACGGAAAATATTATTATTTTAAATTTTTACAAAATAGTGTTGAAGTCTGCGTACTTGAAAAAAAATGTTTGTGAAATTGTTCAATTATTAATCTATATCTTTGCTTCAGGCCTTAAATCATTTAACAAAAAATAGTTTAGCCGCTCAAAATACGACGACACTTAATTTTTGTATTCAATATATACTTTGAAATCAATATAATATTTCAATTAATTGAAATAATCGCATAATTACGATTTTTTTAAAAATGTTTACACCTCTGACATGGTTGAGTTTAGGCACACATCCTTTGAACATTTTCGACTCGTAATTCAGTATTGTGGATTGTGGTCTGTTACACCCTGTATGTGGTGTGTATACATATATACAATATATTAATGTTTAAATTACTAAAAAATATATAAATATATTATATAGATACACGCATAATTTGAATTAAGCTCATGTATTTTATTAACATTAAAAGTCGCAGAGAAAGCAATAATAAAGCTTTAATTTTAATTTATTCGTTAAACATGTTGAAGAAAACATTACACGTTTTTATGAGATACTACTGTACCAAGTATACATCTCAAAGTACTCTCAGAAGACAACTTCATTATTCTTAATGGAGAATTTTCATAAGTCTTGAGTTCAGAAGCATTGTATTATGGAGCAGTAAATTGGATAGGTAGACATTATTATTCATGTTTTCATTGCTGCGTCGTATAAACACTGCATTAAGAAAATCTAGCACATTTTAATTGAATTAATATTTATAATCATTTCGCAATTTTCATGAAAAATATGTAAGATCAGAATAGTAATAAATAAAAAAATATTTTGAAATTCTCTCTCGAGAGTTGCTGGACAGTGAAGTATAATTAATTAATTTAAACACAAAATAAACTTTATGATAACCACGTTGTTTATTTTGACGTCTAAAACGTCAGAATAATAACTCTGGTAATTATAAAACATTGTTATATAAATTATTCACATTATTGTTATTATATAAACTTGATTTGACTTAATACAAATGTATGTACTTAGTTAAATTTTATTTTAATTTAATTTAATTTAACGAAACATATTTTTATAACGTTGCGAATTTTTTGTCCCAAATATACTTTTCACAATTTACTAATCGACCATTTTTCGTATCCCAAGATATCAGACAGTGCAAATCCCACAGTTCCACGTAGAAGGACCACAGCGTTTATGGATAACAATCTCGATTCCTATAGACAGATGTTGAGAGATGCTGATATACAAATGTCAAAAGTTATTGATCAAATGTCATATGGACTTTTCAGGTATTTGTAATTTCGTTAGTTGTACGTAGATGATAATTAAACATGTCTAATAATTTCAAACAAACAGTAAGAGTATTTGGAAAAACTAATATAGACAGACAAACTGTACGCACATGCGAATACGGGTTAGATGTGAAGTGTTTTAAAGATACTATTTTTAAAATATATACCCCAGCAGTATTTACGCTATGATGAATGTTCAGATAAGAGGTAGCCGGTTTGAAATTACTGTCATTTCTCTCACGGTGCCTTTTAGAAGACGATACTTAACAGCTATCATATATACAGTATGCCCTTAGAAAATTGAATGACGCACTTCAGCGACGATTACACTGGGCAACACACATTTTGGTGCCAGCGATTTTTTAACTGTTTCTTGGTAATTTTTAGGCGCAGAATCCAAAAAAATCGGATCTAGTTTTTGAGGTACGCTTTTAGAATAAAATCATCTTATTTTTAACTTATGTACATTTCACTTTATTACTATTGCTCCATCTGGTAGTTAAAAAAACAAAAAAATACAAAGAAAGGTATTTATTTCACACAGTAGACAAATATACTTTCATCACTTTTTACTTAAATTTTTTTAAATACGACTTTCTAGCATGGAGTTTACCGGGACAGTCTCGCTGAAGATTCCAACAGTAGTCAGCCATCAAGTGGCTATCCCATCTTCCTTGATATCGATCATCCATAGTTTTAGAGTCCTGATGGATTTTTTCTCCTTGGTCTTCCCTAAAATCATCTAGGTTTTCTGGAAACCGATCTAAGTGGTTGTGGAGGTAGTGAACTTTTATGCTCATGTTACAAGCAAGAATATTAAAGTTCGAAACTATGTTTTCCACTAATTCTAAATTTGCCACATACATAACAAAAAATAGCTGGATGATTCACACAGCTACGTCTGCTTGTGAATGCCATGGTTTTAATTCAATGTTTTATTACTATAATAGTATATGATAGTAAACTGAACCGGGTTAGGCAGAAGCAATAAGAGCAAGTTATTAATTAGTTCGTGACGGGAGTTACCCAGATATAAGAATGTCGGGTTTTACGGTCATGGGTAATGCCAAATAATCGAAACTGACTAATTAGATTTTAATTTTACGTACGAAATTTCAATTTTGGTCTCTAAAAATATCATTATTTCAAGTATTTTGGGTATTTTGGGTATTTTTGGAATCAGCCCATCAAAAATATCCAAAATCAGTTCTTACCTTTCCGGCACCAAAAAAAAAGTCATTTTGTTGCCCAGTGTTATTTATTGTGAAAGCATATTATGAAAGTAATGGAACAATTAAGAATACTTAAAGAATATTTTATGGTCGCAAAATTTTCTGTCACTATTTGGCGCCTGCTAAGCGGATAATTCAACATTTATTGGAAAAATTGTAAGAAGCAGGGTCAGCGTGTGATATATGAACACACTCGCTGTGCGTGAAAGCGTGGTTCTAGACTCTAGACAACACTATCTCTATCGGACGCCGTGTGCAATGATTGAATGTCTCGAATATCATATTACGTCGAATTTTGTTTTAACAATTGATGCCAATTCTAAAAACAAATCAACTATATTTTGTTAGAGCACCCTACATATAGGGCGTAATAAAGAAGATTCTTAAATGGTTGACATATTGAATTACTAAGAATTTATGCGCATCAAATAAAAAATGATCTCCTAAATGTAGGTTAGAACAAAATATATTCTATAATTATAAATTATTTAAAAGGAACTCATTTCAAGTTTCTGCATTTTGGTACTAAAATATCAATTTTAGTATTAAATATTTTTTGACAGAAAAAATATAAAATATGAAAATATTAAGGTAAAAAAAATGTGGTTTGGCAATATCAAAACTAAATATCATACAGAATAAACTATTTCTGCGTGTGACTACATATAAATTGCGCGAGACAATTTATTTATATGTATGCAGGCAAGGTACTAAGTACAATATTAAAAATGATCTATCGAAGCAATACTAAATACAAACATCAGCCTAAAACTTGTTCATGAATTTGAGAGAATATTTCAGCGAATATATGAAAGAGGACAACATAAATCCTTACACATTGTTGTATCGCAACGCCTCCTGGGAGCTTTCTTTCATCAAGCAGCCGGATCCCCTCTTTAAGTATTTTATTGGAGCCGGACTTTTTGTCTTAATTCTCATGATGGGAATTCAGGGACTTACCATCGAAGCGTGAGTTTATTTTTTCCTTCCAAATTTCCCCAGCGTATCATGTGCCTCGTCTTTACTACATTTATTTCGTGTACAAATAATAAATATCTTTTGGTGTGGCGCAACGTCCTTTTAATTTGTACTGTCTTCATTTTGTTGGAATTTGATCGCTGTACGAGAAAAACGATTTAAAACTTTTCAATGAAATATTAGAATCTTAAATTGTGCGTAAAATTTCTCTTCACAAAATTATAGCTAAAATAAATTTTAGTAATTTATTCTTCATGTAAACTTTTTCTATCATTTTATTTTTAAATTTCCTTTAATTCATTAATTATTGCTTTGTATGTGCTCTTAGTTTTAATTATGGTGTGATCTATGTATGATATTGCAATATTGCAGTTTCTAGTTATATCTTTGATTCTAATTTCAAATCCTTAGTACAGTAAAAGATTGTAATATTTATTGTTATTTAACGAATGATTTATATTTATTTTTTATAATTTGTTAATATTATTATAATTACTATTTTATGTTTATTAATGTTGTGAATGTATAATTTCATACATTCACAATACTGTCTTGATGTCAATTAATATTATTATATTACAATTAAAATAATTGTCTTTTTTTATATTTGAAAACAGTAATATTGTAAAGTTTTGTTAATTTTTTAATTAATTCCGCTGATTGTTTAATTTATGTAAATTGTTTATATATTTAAAATATTATATATTTAATCTTTATGTACTTGTAATGATAATTACGCCTAATTGGTGAAGGCCACAATAAAGAAAAAAAATATTAGCTTGAGGTATCGATGTTTATTTCCCAATGTAATAATATTCTTTTAAATTTTTATTTATGATAATATATCATTTTGAGAAATTAAAATTGGTGTTGTGTTTTGGTGACCTCTGTATTACTATGATTGTGGAATAATTAATTTTCAGAACGTTTACACCTTCTATATTAATTTCGGTAATAACACATTTTTTTCTAATTCCTTCTACGATACTCTGATTAGTCTATATGTAGTTAAACCTTCAAATCTGCTACTATATATATATCAGCGCTATTTATTTTTACACTTTTACTAACTGCCGTATATTATTGTAAACATATGTATTTTATGTTATTACACGAATGAATAAAAAGTCAAGATAAAACCCTCTCAGGTAATATTGTAATTTTGACTCTTTTTAGTATACACATAATATAATGGCATCATGTTTCTTTTTTTGTAAATAAATGTGTATTCATTGATCGACTCATTTGTGTCATTTTTTTTAGGCCAGTATTCAGTTAATACTATCACCGAGAAACTAATGTCGAGTTGATCAATCATAATATTTAATTCAATTAGTAAAATGAATGTTTTTTACATAAATTGTGTACTTTTACAGCTTTGGGTGGAGGACTTTTGTAATAGATGTTACATTGGCAGTTCTCCTGTTGATCATGCAACCATTGAACTGGACACAGTTCCTTTGGAGGAAATGTTATATTCAGGATGAGCCAACTAACCGTTTCGTAAAGTTCCTGTACAGGAAGTCTGTTGCTGTTGTCTGGAGTGCCAGTTCGAGGACCATCATGTATGTAATCGTGAGCATAATGCTGGCAGTCAGTTCACTCATAAATTTGGCTGAGTGTGATATGATTTTTACTGGTAATCCATTAGATCCCGTCGAATTCGGTGCTAATTGTATCGCGCCATGGGTAAGAATATATATTTTTTCAGTAAATTACTCTGTATAGTAGTAATATTCGGCATTTTCTGATGTAAACTTTTATTTATACACGGTAGAACAAATTTTTTTGTAGGATAATTGAAAAATATATACAATATTATAAAATGCTTAAATATAAACAATATTTTCTTGGGAACAGAGTTTAAAATACACCAAACCAGTTACACGTTGTAAATGTTATATTTCTTGATAATATACAAGTTTTCGCAGACATGAAATTCTAACGTGAAGTTACTTAAGAATATTATAAACAAACCCGTTTTATTTTAAATAAATTATAGGTAAAATTAACTTTAATATAAATTTTGTTGATAATGGTAGTTTGTCTATAAAATAACGTTTGCATATTCAAATTTGAGGTCAAATGAAGAAATTAGTATTATAATATTATTAAATTATTAATATTATTATATTCACATTCTTTTCATTCAAAACCATTAACGATAATAACATAATACAGAATGTATGATTTCTTCCACAATGTAATTTACGAAAGCCTTAAAAATATGTTTTTTTTACTGTGCACGTAAAATAATTTCGTGGAAAAAAATGCGAAATAACGAAATTTATGCGTAAAAAAAAAGGATTTTTAAACATAAGAAATATATTTTTACAGTAATTTCCATAAAGAGCGTTTTATCTTTTATCAATTAATATTAGTCTTAGTAACCTTATTAAAATAATTCTAAGAAAACATGCTGATTATGCTTCCATGTATCTTATATGGGTTAAAAATATAAAACAGTATGGAAATACTTAATAATAATAAAACTAGAGCACAACGCTTTTCCATATTGAATAATATCAGAAAAAAATAGCAATAAATATTAATAAACAATTATAAAACATGTTAACTTGTTGTCTATTTAAGGGTATAAATCCATAAAGAGTGACACAAGATGAGGGTGGCGATAAATGACATTACAGTCAGTGGCTGATTAATTTAATGTTACAATTTTTTTCATTAAGCGAAATTTAATTTGAATGAATTATTTTTACAGCATTTAGCGCAAGCCTGTAGTCTAGCCCTGATGATGAGTTTTCTCTTCAGCCGGGTTTTTTTCGTCTTCAAATGGGCAATGGGACTGGCACTCACAACCATCTACCTGTGGTTGGTTTGGGATCAAAAATCAGATATCTTCGAAGAAGGATCCTCGTGGAATAGGCTGATGGACGCGAGGATATCACACACATTGTCGCTGGTCTTCCTCACAATAACGCTGCACTGGACTGATAGACAGACAGAGTTCAGAAACAGGCTCGATCACAGATGGAAGAGACAGTTGACAATGGAGCAAGATGAAGCTTTTACCATGAAACTGGTGAATAATATGTTGTTGCAGAATATTCTTCCCGTGCATGTTGGTGCGTTATTTTTTGTATACTTATGCTTCAAACAAATAATATAAAATTGTACGTATAGGTTATATTCATTTAATTTTTGTTAGACCTAGCAATAAGTAATCGCCGCCGTGTGGTTAATGGTTGACGTTGCACGACCACTGTCAGTGTTTCCTAATTTTAAATGTTTATTATCCAAAAAGGAAAGTAGTATACTAAAATACAACCTAATTAAATTAATTAACAAAAGCAGTTCCGATACACGTATTATTCAAATATATAAATAAATAGGTGATATACCGATCCGGTGGTAACAAGACTAATGTAAACTGCCGTGGATCGTTTTTTCTTGCTAACAATACGGGGTGTATACCACCTCTACTGGCATTTGTAATACATATACGTAGGTAAGTTATCTTAAAATTTAAAAAAAATATTTAAATAATTCCGGAATGTGTTTATTAAATATTACTTCATTAAAAAATACAATTATTGGAACCATCATTTACGTGTTGAAGTGTTATGGATGCCATCGAGATTTAATAAAGCTGTCTGTAATAAAGCTTCATGACCCATTTTGAAAGTAATTTAAAAATGAGTGAAAGATGATTATAGAAAATCGATTTATACTGACTTTAGCGAGATTAGCGTCATTTAAAAAATCAATGCAGAACGCTAGGATTTTTAGAAGTATAATTTTCATAGTTTTAATATTTATTACGTCTAATTTCGTATGCACCATCTTATTTTGTCGAGGTCTGTCTGAATCTGTCGAGGTCTGCAAGAATATTATGTAAGTGCATTAACACAAACCGTCTTTAATTTTTGAAATTACTAAATATCTAACAGAATGTACCTGTTAATGCCAAACGCTTGTATTTGGTCGATTATTCAGATTTTTCTTAATTTCCTTCTCCCAATACACTTGCATACTGAAACCAACTCCATCCAGATGTTAAGTATTTGGTTTGATTTGGTTTTATCTGCTTAATTTAATTTAAAATTCACTAGTAACACGTTCAAATTATAGAGTTTAAAATTTAGTGACATTTATATTTACTATATATTGTAGAAACAACGTTACTTCCAAAATTTAAATAAAGATCGCTTTCAAAAAGAAATAAGGTTAATAATTTTTTTAATGTTGTCATTAAGTGTTATACATTATTAAAGTTAATAAGGTATAACCCTTACTTTAAAAGGATACATAAATCAATGTTAAATGGATTTACTAACTTTAAAATTAGATTTTTTCGAAGATGGCAAATATTGCTATCTTATGAAATGGTATCATCAGGGAATAAACACGTGTATCTATCTATCACGTGTATCTATCTATCGCGTGTACCTATCTATCACATGTATCTACTACAGGTACGCAAGATATCATGGCTGATACTGAATTTTGTTTTAGTATACAATAATTTAAAATTTACTATAATATAGTTTAAAATTACCAATACTTCTAATATTTAACGTATTAAAACTTCAAAGCACACAATATAAAATAACGGAATAAATAAAATGTATTCTTAGTTTGAAATGTTAAAATTAAGTATAGAAATTAAGGTTGAAAAAGATTAATAAAGGTTTAAATTTTTAGCAAATATATATCTTAACACTAGTCGATGTCCCGAAGATTTGTATTACGAAGAACACGATTGCGTCGCTGTCATATTTGCATCATTGACTGACTACAAGCTAGGAGTTGACGATGATACCGAAGTGCCTGAAAAGACAATGCTGAAGATACTAGATCAACTTATTTCCGATTTTGATAAGGTAGGAATGGTATATTTCTGGGATTTATGATTTATAGATGTGTAGTATGCGGTTATGTTCATATATAATTTACAGGTGGGTAGTCCATTATCGATATCTTCAAACAGAATTAGACGATTTCCAAGGAGATATCTTGAAACAACAAAAATAATATTTTTGCGTATTGCTATTAGAATTTCTGATCAAAAAATATATTCACCCACTGTTACGTTAATGGAATGATTTTTATTATATATTTTTATAAGAAATAACGCACGCGCTTTTACATAAACTTTCACAAAATAAAATATTGTTTCACGACCGCATGAAATCACTTGCAATAATATCATCCATTGGTACGACAGTTACTTTATTATACTAAACTTTGTGTGTGTAGTACAAAGTTTAGAATATTCAAAAAGTTTAAATAATCACATTGCATTACAAAATAAACGAAATGTCAATAATTAACAATATTATTGGAAGCCATTGGGAAATGTTAATCGATTAATTAAATTTCTTACTCGTCCTTTTCAGTTACTTCTCTCAGAAGAAACGATTCAGTTGAAGGTAGAGAAAATAAAAATGGCCGGGTGGACTTACATGGCGGCTTGCGGGCTGGAGCAAGGATGCAGGGAGTCCGTGTCCTCCGCACAATCGTCCCGGCAAGGTCCGATGCGTCCCACCCAGATTCATGAGGACGACGTAATCATCACCATGGTCCAGTTTGCGGCCTCCATGATGAAGCAACTTAAAGCCTTCAACAAAGGCGCCTTTCAGAGCTTTCAGGGGACTAATCTCAAAATTGGTATATATGTACTTTCATAGTATCACGGCTTTATGTTTATTCACGTTTTATTCATTTTGTTCACATAAACAAATTTGTTAGAATTTTTTATTTATTTAGTTAATGCTTTATTTCATTTATCGGCGATGTCTACGTACTTGTTGCCCAAGTTTTATATTTCATGTATATATGAATTAAACTAAGTGACCATCCCAGTATCTGAAGACTTTCAGTCATAGAACCCTTCTGTTATTTCAATGTCCACCTAATGGATATGGACAATTTTTATCGATATTAAAAAAAAAACAAATACTCTTAATAACCGTTCATCTAAGAAAACCAAAATTCAAAAAGTTTTGCCTTGTGGTATCAAATTGTGAATTGGCGCGGGAGAGCGGAGCGCCGTGTCGCGACAAAATGTTCGCACAAACGACAAAACTTTACAACAAAATGCTCCTGTTTTCCTTATAGAATATCAAAAACCAATGATAATTTCAGGAATATCACACGGCCCGGTGACAGCTGGCGTGGTGGGTTCTCTCAAGCCGTTATATGACATTTGGGGGAACGCAGTCAACATGGCGTCCCGAATGGATTCTACGGGGGAAGCTGGGAAAATCCAGGTTGGCTTTAATTAAACTTGTGTCAGAAACATCGTTCATTTCTAAAATATGCTCAATTCCATGGAATTCTATTCATTGGTTTGATTGTAAGCGGTTGTTCACAAGATGCCATTAATGCACATATTAGATCATGGATCATAATTAACATCAATTAAGTGTCCCTAAAATTAAAAATAATAGTATGTTTAGACAAAAGCCTTAAAAACCTCAAAAGCACTGCACTGCATTCAACAATCGCATCATTTATAGTATTATCAAAATATTGAAATATAATATGTTGTTTCAACAATCTAAGTGTACGAAGTTGTTGATTTTTATTATGAAAAACATTTTAATTATGCTTTTATAATACTGGGTTAATGCATTAGATCGTAGAGTTTTGATTAATTTTTACATTGTTTGAAAATAATCAAAATTCATAAACTAATCAATAATATATTATCATACATTGTTTACGATTGACTCCCAATGTTCTGACAGTTTTTCGATTTCACGCCTGAAGAAATCCAGTGGTTTGGAGATGAAGAAGTTGTCAAGCCAATTTTGTTGTTATTAAAATAGATTCCTCGGAGTTTATTGGATAGAGAGCGGAAAATATGAATATCTGATGGAGCAAGAAAAGGAATATTCATAGTCGGCTTTGTAATGTTAACAGTATGCGGACGAGTATTATCATGCTGACAAATTACTTAATGCCGTTTTTCTTGAATTGCGGCCACAAGGTGACGGAGTATTTTGCAATGAACCTCAGAAGTGTTACATTGTTAATAATACAGTAGTGTTAGATTGTAATACATCATAGTAAATGGTTCTAGCGGCTTCTGAGATGTTTTAACTCCTGGGTTAAACTCAAATGATAGGAAGGATATTCGAAAAAGCGACCTTATTATGAATGCCAACAAGTTGAAAGTGATGGTATTCGAGAAGGAGGAAAGCAAAACACTTGTAGGTAATGAATGTTTAGAATAAGTAGATGAGATTGTGTATTTGGGAAGTATGTTCGATAAAAAAGGAAAGACAGAGAAATATATCGAAAGGATGGTGACTGCAGGGAATAAAGTGAATGGCGTTTTGAATGGAATAATAGCTAATGAGAACTTGTCAACTCAGGTAAGACTAGCGGTTCACAATGAAGTCCTGGTACCGGCACTGGCAGAAGAGGAACAAAAGTAGACTACATGCAGTGGAAATGAGATCACATATCGGCAGATCCATTTATGACAGAGTAAAGTATGAAGAAATACGAAAATATTAAGAAAGGATCCCTTAGGTGGTTTGGTCATATGTAACAGATGAATAAGAGAATGGTTAGAAAGATATATGACGCAAATGTTGGCACCAGAAGTAGAGGACATTCGCGGAAGACTTGGCACGATCAGGTAAACCAGATACTGGAGGATGGTCCTGTTAGAACTCTCAATAATCGTCGAGTTTGTATGAGAAGTTGTATGAATGTGGATGAAGCGAGAATTGTGTGTCAGGACAGAAGACTGCGGCGCTATATCCTTTTTGCCCACCTCTGCAGGGAAACGGCGTAAGTATATTTTTTGTACTTGTCACTTCACTTTCTTTAGTTAACAATTAACAGAAACTTTCTACAAATTAAAAAATTTAAGATGTATTCAATAATGATAATTTTTTTTTTGCAAAGCACTCATGTCTTGGAAAGCAAAAACGCTACGAACTAATGCACCATCCCAATGTAAATTAAAATGAATCAATCAAAAATGTAGAATATTTTAAATATACTGTAATTAATTATTATTTTGAGATCTAAGCACGACTTGATTTATCTCAGGTAACTGAAAACACGGCTCTAGCCCTTGACAGGCAGGGGGTCCTGACGCAGTACAGAGGAAAGACTTTTGTCAAAGGCGCGGGATATATAAGGACATACTTTGTGCCACTCGATAAGGACTTCAACGTTTTATATAAGGACAGGGGCTCTCTGGACACAGTAGGAGACTCGAGAGAATCGAAGTTTATTGTAACGAGATTATAAAATTGTATTTATTTTAGAATAATGATATTTTATATTTCTTTTAATATAATTTAAAATGTGAAATTATAAAAATGTGATTATTCCATTTATTGGATAGTTGTGAATGTTATTTAGACATGTATTTTACAAATTTCATATGTTTGCGTTTGAGTATGAATTTATGCAATAAAGATTTTAGTTTTCGATAATGCATTTATTCAGAACAAATTAATGATAATTTGTATTATTAATTTATTTTTAGAATGTCATTCAAATGGAAAAAAAAATTTTTTTGGAGTAAATGAAAAAATCCTGTTTTAGCATTTTATACCTATAAAAATAACAAAGTTAAAAAAAAAAAGTTACAATTTTGTGATAAATACTAAAAAGTTTTGTATGATAATAATGTGCCCCTTTTACTGACTGGCTGCTTAAAAATACTAAAAAAAGATAAAAATAAATAAAATAATATAATATTTAGTTTTACTAGTTTCGGTTGGACCCAACGTACTTCAGGAAAATATAGTATAGACTAACCTTAGTACACATAATTACATCGAAGGTTAAGAGAAAATAGCTGCAGCATATCAGAGTGGCGCGGAGTATCAGCTATGCGTTGGGAGAGAACGGTGAGTATTGCATTATAATATCAAGCCACAACGTATTTACTTTTTTTGAAAATAAAAAGATGATAATAATTAGTTTATTTTATGTGCAAGACATAGGTACATGCATGTTTATATAAGGTACATAATGCTTAAAATCACGTTATCTGACAAGTTCAAGGACTAGTATATTATTGATAGAATCGGCGCCAACTTTGTAAAGTTTCATCATAATGGATGGATATAAATGAAACAATGTTATAACTCTACTTGAGTTTATTAGCACTACTCGAGTTTCCAGAGAAACAGTAACTCTCATCGACAGGTGAAGCATTAAACTAACTACACATAAATATAGGAGACAAAGCTTATGTGGTAGATATACAAGTAATTAGGTACTGATAGATGGATGGGGAGGGGGCGGAGTTAATGGTGGACGGTGGAAGGGTGGTTGTAACGGGAATATTAAGAGAAGGGGAGATGAGTTAGAAAATGTAATATTGTTTAACAAATTAATTACATTTTATTTTACTCATCTTCTCTCCTCTTAATATTTCCGTTACAAACACCAGTAACTCCGTCCCCTCCCCCTCCATCTGTTAGTACCTAATTACTTATATGTCTACCACATTAGCCTTGTCCGGTATTTTTATGTGTAGTTAGTTTAATACTTTACCTGTCGATGAGAGTTACTGTTTCTCTCGAATCTAGAGTAGTGCTAATAAACTCAAGTAGAGTAATAACATTGTTTCATTTATATCCATCATCAAGGACTCGTTTCGAAGCTTGCGTAAGCAATAGTACAGAGTTGAGCGTGGAATGAGCTGTCATTCATTATCCATTATATGACCTACCTTTATCGCCGAATTCTCGAGACGCAAAAGCAAAGTTTTTATCTTAGGTGTGTGATTGAATTATTAAGTTAACTTTCTTTAATAACAAGACAGGCAAATTTCGAAAACATACATTTTAAATATTTTTGTAAATATTTTGTAAATATCATTTGTAAAATCACAATACAATTAATAAATAAGTTATATAATACATTTTACTTTATAAAAACATTGATTTTAATAAATTTTGGATGGACTGGATTTTTGTACGTCGGAATTTTAGAATTTTGGAATTTTCTATTCAGTATGCTGCTATTCAACTTGATACTATTTTACCATACTAGAGCTTTAACGTTTCATATTAGTTTAGTGGGATATATATGGATACTATATGTGAATCACTTTCTAATATTTTTTGATATGAACTGTACATAAATCAAACAAATAATTGATATCTCATAGAGAAGTAGCTATTTTTTATTATATTTAATGGAAATATATGAAAGTATAAGTAATTACAGAACTTACGACATGTTTTCGGCTGGCTTAAGTGATAGTGTAGTGGTACTCGAAGTATTTCCACATATTAACATATATACGACTTTCAAAAATTTGATAGATATAGAGATTGATTAATGGGTGAGAATGGTGAACGTTATATTTATATATAGGGATCACTTAAGCCAGCCGAAGACAGGTCGTAAGCCCTGTAATTACCCATACTTTCATATATTTCCATTAAATGTAATAAAAAATAGCTTCGTCTCTATGAAATATGTATTATTTATTTAATAACAATACCTTTGTAAGTGAAAATCCAGTAATTGTGTGTTATTAGACATATTCAAATATTGCTTTGTAAATAAATCCCCATCTTTAGGAAAAATATAATATAACTTTTTTACTACTTACGGACAGCTGCCTCCAATTGATATTATTAGGTCCTGAAAGCGGTCATATTGTAGCCGATGCGCGGTTATATACTTTTACGTGTACATAACCTAATTGAAATACCTACATAAAGAATTATCATACCTATCGTCTAGTAATGTCCAGCACCCAAAGAATTAATCACATTTTCGAGGTAGATATTTGAAATCATTTGGTCTTAGTCATGTTTATTGACGCAAAACACACTAGTATGTAAAGTCCAGGCTCCATATTTTGATGTAATTTAAACGTTTCTAAGCACACTTTATGTTTGATTCAATTCTTTTGCGCACTTAAGCCATTGACAGTATCTCAGACAATATGTTATGTAGCAGAATTTGTAAGTCATTGAATATCAAAGGAAGTGCAGAATATTTTATACCTACGGAACAATGTGTAAAGCGTAGCAACTCGTATCGTTAAGGACCCATTGTTGACAGACAATATGCAATCTTTGAAACATCGACTGAAAGTAGACATGCCTGCGTCTTTTTACCGATATTTCAATGCAAAATAATCTGAGAAATTTGTGGCGAATTCATCTTCGATATATGTATCATATATTCACATAGCTAAGATCGTAGACAGAGGTGAATGATGTAATTGTCACTGCTTAAAAGTGTAAATATTATAATAATGGACGGGTCATGTTTTAGGATGTACAGATAACCGATGGTTGAAGAATATTCTTGAATGATATCTAGGAGAGAAAATGACAAGTCAAAGGACGCCCGATATCTCAGTAAAAATGTCAATGCAGTGGAAGTAATATGGTAACTATTGATAGAGTACTAAAGAGAGTGGCAGAGTCAAGGGGAAGGCTTCATACAGCAGGCCTGAACATATTATTATATCTATTATTTTGGTTAATTAACTTTTGTCTGCATAAGTAATATGATTTATAAAATATAAAAAAAGAGTTAATGTCGAATTTTTATTCATGTCAATTATGAGACCTGAAAATGTCATTTATTTTTATGAGATACAATTCTTAAAAACACTATTGACGCCGTGACCGTACTTAGATGTGGTTTAGAAACAAAATTCTAAAAAAACTAACTAAATCAATTCAAGAATATAACAGAGTATAAAATCATACAGCATTATTTAGATAAAATCATAGATAACAAAGTAGATATGAAAAGTGATGTTAGCGAAAAAAATAGTAGTTTAGAGAATAGTAGAAAATTGATATTTCACTAATTTTGTTGAAAAATATATATTTTTGGAATAATAATTCATATTTTAAAATTATAAAAATAGGCCTAACAAACAAAGAACAAACAAAAGGTACATCCAAAAAAATTTCAGTATTTCATAAAATGGAATTAATTTTAAACAAGCGTTCATAAACTCTTTTTTGTTAAAATACTTTCTTCGTGTTAACCGACTTTAAACAAAAAGCATGTGGCAAAAAAATAAAAGATTTATCGGTTTTCCAAAAGTTATAAAATCGCGCATTGCCAGTGTATCAATTTGTTTTTACTCGGATATATAACAATTTTCTTTTATCCACATTTCTTCTTCTTGTTCTTTCAAAAGATTTAAGTTATTAACGAAAGCTTTCGCCGACGAAAGACCTCACCCTGAATAGAATCTCATATAATACATTCATTTGTAGACCCCTTGTTAGTATTCTACACTTTAATAATTGTACTTCTAACATCTTCAAGAGCGAAATGCTTTTTTAATTAAAGATTCCACATGCAAGTATTTAAAAATAAGGGCTGAATGTCATTGAAACCGCCTTCCCTACAAGCACAAACTGAAGTAGTTATCTGGGGGAAATATTCTATTTATTATATAATCATACTTATGGGTGATATACACAATAACTACTTCAGATATTTTTTTAGAAAATCTTAACATATAAATTAATATTCAATTAAAAAAATTAACATAAATACAAAAATCAAATCAAAAATCCGCCTGTACGGTGGAACTGAGTTGCCCCAAATAATATGGTACTATTGGATTGCTTTAAAGGGAAAAATGTCTTAAATATGACTGGTAAAAATAAAGGCTGGTGACATAAATATTTTTTTTGTTTGTTTTGTGTAGTTATTTCATACTTAAAATTAGTGTCCATATTTGGGTACCTATTACAATTTGATTCCATTTATATATTTTAATTTAATTACGTTGATTTTGGAAAATAGTAATTAATTAACTGTAAGACTGACATTTAGTTGCGTGTTAATAAATGATCGATTACCAATAAAAAATTCGAAAACTTGTCATCATAAGTACTGTCGCTGTAGTATAGTTCGATAATGCATCTTCCCCGGTTTGGAGAGAGATCCAGGTTCGAATCCCGGTAGCGTAATAGCAATATTTTTCGATAAAATTGATTTCATTTGATTTTCTTTCTAATTAATACATTTTATTGGTTTTTACAATATATGTAATTGAAACAAAAAAAAATGTATAAAAAATATATTTTTATCTAAATTGCATTGATTTTTGTTGCAATTTACTAAGAAATTTAAGCATTATTACACATTTTAATAATAGATTCAAAATGTTGTTAAAAGCTTTAACAATAAATTGAATACGCAATAAAACGTTTAAAATTTAAATTAAAAGATGTGTAAAAATGAGTAGTACGGCATGTCACTGCACGGTGGTAGGCGCTAGCGCGGCTGGAGGGTGCGCGCGGATAATTGAATATTTGCATGCGATTTGCATTCTGTTTAGAGCGAGTACGGTCTCGCATGTGGCGGCTAGAAGGATGTAAAGGTATATATAATACCACCCATAGGTGGTGTCATATGTGTGATACCAACCAAACTTTTTTTTTATCGTTTGTGTGTGGCAAATGTTACGTCAACCGGTTTTATGAAAAAAACCCCTGCTGAATAAAATTACAATGAATTAAATTTTGTAAATTGCGTACCTACCTAATTACGCAATATCACTTAGAAAATAAATTATGTTGCGATTAAAATAAGTAATAAATGTAAAATAATACCTAAATATATTAAAAAAAATCGTTAAATAATATTTTGTTTATTATATAACATATACTTAGTGTCAAATTAATATAACTTAAATATATATATTCACGTTCAATTAATTATATATTTACATACGAGTACACTCATAATTAAATACAAATTGTGTAGGTAGATATTTAAAATATATGTATTCATTGTATACTTTAAGTGACCTAATATTCCATTTTATAAAAGAGTGACCGAAACGAAACATCAAATTAGATGCATTAAATAATCCTACATCCATTTTTGTATAGTATATTTTATGAAATCGGTTCTTTCATTTCTTGTCTATTCCGATAACTGTCAATTACGTAAGTTTGCCACATTTAAATATATTTAAGTAATCTTAACCTAGAGATATTCAAAACACGTTCGTTTTTGACCAGTTTGCGTCTCATATACCTGGCCAAAAATGACATTACTGAAGCCGCCACATCTAGAAAGTCATGGGTATAGATGGGGAAGCGTGATATTATTATGGATAAACATTTGGTTAAAATGTACATGCAATGTAATGTCTTTGATAATACTAAGAGCTATCTTATCTAGGTCCTGGTTTTGTATGTTTGCTGTTCCGGTACGCAGTATTCTGATTTGACGTAAAGGCATCTCACATTTAGTATTGCAAACTTCGTTGAGTGAGTTCGACGGGTATTATCTGTACGTAATTATTCTAATTAGTACTTTTTGTGCTTTGTTCAAGAGATCCAAGACCACGTTTTGCTGTTCTTCTTGATCTGTGCAAGTATTTAGGTAAATAGTTATACGTAGTGTTTTATTTTATATATTTCGAATGTTTTTATTATTTTATGTTTCTTTTCTTTATTATTCTTACGTTTTCGTTGTTTATGTATGTGTGCTTTACTAGTATACACGTACAACGTTGTGTAGGTATAGCTACATGTTTTTGATATTTGGTCTTTTTCTTCTACGTCACTATATATCAGGGTGAGATTTGACCTCCTCCACAAGCGCTCTCCACCGACTCCTATCCCTGGCCATTCTTGTCCAGTTCCCAGACCCTTCCATCCTATTCCAGTCCTCTTTCACACAGTTAGTCCACCTCTTCCTTGGCCTGCCTCTAGGTCGCTTCCACTGGGGTGTTCATTCGGTCATGATCTTTGGTGTCCTGTTATCTGGTATTCTTTCAACATGGCCAGCCCATTGCAGTATTTGGGACCTACAGAATCTTACAATTGTTCCTTGCCCAATTATTAATATTTGATCTGGCATTGTTTATTGTCGTTAGTCAATACTGTATGTCATACATTATTCGTAATCAATTGTTTTTCGGTTTTAGGTAGTAGGCATTAAATTGTACTCGACGTCAACATAACTACGAAAACACGAAAAATAGTACATTTTTTCTAGATTCTCCGAACACGGATCAATTAACCAACTTATGCAGGTCTTATAGTTAGATCTGCACAAATCGCGACTTTGTGATATAAAAAGTAACTTAAATTTTATAAAAATAGGCTATTCCAGTGACAGAAAAATTAATCATTTAGTGTTTGGATCGTTGACTGATGATCGGCAATCGGCGATTCGATCCCCGTCTCGGGGAAGTTGTATTTGGAATAAAACTTGTAATTTTTTAAATCTCTTATTCTGATAATAATCTGAGTAAAACTTTATACCATCAACCGCTGACTGTTTCGCTTAGTCACCACTGGAGGTGTTTTATGCCCGTCTGTAAAATGCAGCGCGACTTCGATTAAAATCAAACGCATTCATAAAGTGAAAGCCCTGACATTGGTTTATGACCCTTGACATTTATACGATTCTGATTCCCTGTTTACAGTCTGGTTATTTTTATAGTGATACCCTATAAATTAACGATGATCCCGTTACGAGACACTGGTGGCGAGTGTTGAAACTACTCAAAGGGGATGGGTTCCCTCTTTTAAAATATTCGCGATGTTTTAGTATCGCTTTCAAAACCATTATTTTGAATCATTAGTGCGAATTCGGAATTGGGGGATGGGGTGTGATATAATGCGAAGCACGCCAGGAGGGAAATCACTACATGCGTGGTATCCATTTCTGAAACCGATTAGGTACTGCTGTGAATGTCGCCTCGCGTACATATGTTAGTAAAAACAGGTGACATTTTCAAGCTAATGAACGAGTGATTTGAAACATCTTATGCCAGGTTAAAGTTGGTCAAGAAACACAGTGAATTTATAGAGTCCGGAGGTGGGCACTTTAGAACTAAGCTGCTGACTGTGATCAGGTCAAAAGTGCGTCTAGTTATCTAGTTTGTATTTCTGCGGAAACACTAACCAAACTTTCGAGCACGTTCAGTGGTCTTGATCCTTTCCAATCTTAGTAGGAAATCGCACCGTGCCATTGTGCTATCCTTTCTGAAACAATTTCAGTGACTTTAAGAAACACCTCCAAAAATTTACGTAATATCAATTATGTACTTAATCAGACCGTTATAATGTTATTCTTTCACAAAACATGATGCAAAGCTTTCTATAATAGTTTCATTTCTGTATGCTCAAACATTTAAACAAACGCTTTATTTAAAAATAGAATAAATGACTGTGAAGTTAAATTCAGAAAAATAATCGGAATCGAAAAAGATGGGGATGTCAAAGCTAGACACGATTTGGAGAAATGGGTCAATCATACAGACAACAAAGGTTGCTCAAGACGCTTGTCTTCTCTATATGCCTGTAGGCGCGGAAACTCGGGTCTCGAGGGTGAGCGAGAGGCAAAAAGTAGAACTTTTAAAATGTGGTGCTGGAAAAATATGCTGACTATCCTTAAAATTAATCCTAAAGAAGCTACTCATTTAGAGGTTGATGGTAACCGAGAACATGATAGGCTGAAGAAGAAGAAGAAGATCTCGTACTCGCTGAAGCCACATACTTCTTAACATCAACGCTTCAGTTGGAAGAGTGTCATCAATAATAACTGGGATGCCTCATGAGGAAACCGATCAAAAAAGATTAACGCAATGGTATTTAATGAAATGATTATTAAACACATAGGCTATAGGGAAGATAAACAAAGCTCTGTTGATTCATTAAAAGAAAATAGAATGTCTTAACTCCTGGGTTAAACTCAAATGATAGGAAGGATATTCGGAAAAGCGACCTGATTATGAATGTCAACAAGTCGAAAGTGATGGTATTCGAGAAGGAGGAAAGCACGACACCGTACAAAATACTTGTAGGTAATGAATGTTTGGAACAAGTAGATGAGTTTGTATATTTTGGAAGTATGTTTGATAGAAACGGAAAGGCTGAGAATGATATCGAAAGGAGGGTGACTGCAGGAAATAAAGTGAACGGCGCATTGAATGGAATTATATCTAACGGGAATTTGTCAACCGAGGCAAGACTAGCGGTGCACAATAGAATCCTGGTACCGACACTGATGTATGGAAGTGAGGCCTGGAGCTGGCAGAAAAGGAACGAAAGTAGACTGAATGCAGTGGAAATGAGATCGCTTAGGCGTATATGTGGCAAATCTATTTATGACAGAGTAAAGAATGAAGAAATAAGGAAAGAATGTAAAGCTGATATTAGTATAGTGAGTAAGATTAAGAAAGGATCACTTAGGTGGTTTGGTCATATGGAACGGATGAATGAGGAGAGAATGGTAAGAAAGATATATGACGCAAGTGTTGATGGCACCAGAAATAGAGGACGTCCGCGGAAGACTTGGCACGACCAGGTAAACCAGTTAATGGAGGATGGTTCTGTTAGAAGCCTCAACAATCGGCGAGCTTGTATGAGAATTGTGTGTCAGGACAGAAGAGTGTGGCGCTCTATTCTCTCTGCCTACCCCTGCGGAGAAACGGCGTGATGGTAAGTAAGTAAGTAAGTAAGTGGAGAGATGACTAATAGTCTGACACTCTTGTATTTGGTGATACAGAATCAAGTTGCCACATTGGCTAATGAAACTCGTGGTTTGTTGGTACGCAATTACTTTAATAGATCTGCCACTTTGGCTTATATATTTATATGCAGCAATAATAATTAGTATAGCAGAATTATTATTCTACAAAAGTAAGGTTTTATATATACAGAGTGGGCCAACTTGAACTGACTGATGTAAAATGCATATAACTTTTGTTATTTGACTATTTATTTAAAAAAAAAATTATTATACATGAAAGTGTACTTTGATAACTTTTTTTTAATCTATGTATGGAAAATAACATCATTTAAATGACATCCATTTTCTTGTTGACAAATAATTGTTCTTTCTAAAGTATTTTGCATTACATTACGCAAATCCCTAAATTTGTTATTTCTGAACGAATATTTTGTTTAAGCTCCTGAATTGTTGCTGGTTTGTTCATGTAAACTAGACTCGATAAATCAGGCACCGTCAAATCTGGGGAACGGCGAGGCCAAGCAAACTCTACATTTTTTGAAATTAGCCGGTCACCGAAAATAATAAAATTCAATAATTTTGACGCGCTCTTGCACTGGGTATGTTGTCATCATAAAATTTCATAAATTCTTTATTATGTGCAAAAAAATATATAATTTAAAATAAACCCCATCGAAGTTATACATTTTTAAAAACAGTCAGCCCAAGTTGGCCCACCCTTTATATATTTGATAGAAGATCACTACCAGGCAAGGGAATCTAATCCCGAGGCAAAATTGGAAACCCGGTGTTTTAAGATATAATTTTAATTAGTTCTTTGCTTAGATATAAAATATACAGATATATAATATATATAGATATAAAATCAATTTTATAGATATAAAATTTAAATCTATAAGAGATATAGATATAAAATCAAGTTTATTTAATTTATTCTGGCGTCTGTTAACAGATTACTCAAAGGTATTTGAGATTCCGTAAAAATAAGATTGACGACTCTTTAAAATAATGGAACAAATACACATTACCTGTCCTCTTTCGTCCATCCAATAATCTATACCTGTCCCGTTCTGGCCGATTACTTGCATTTCGCCGCCGGGATGACTCTCCGATTGTGCTTCGATCGCGAAGCATTAAGTACTTGTGCTTTCTTCTGCCGCCCTACACTCACGCCGTGCGTAACGCTTGGACCGCGCAGAGAAAGTGGAGTTTAGATTTCGGAAGTGCAGTGATAGATATCTCGGTTCGGAATAATATACGTGCTCGTCAACCGGAGGTGCAGTCGACGCCCAGCCCAGGACTTCAAAGCAAGGTAGGCCATATCCATCTGCCCTTATGTTCCTTCAGACTTCCATTTCGGGTTGCGTCAACTACTTGAAGTTATTCTAGATTACAGTCCACGGGATCTTATCCCACCAGAACGATTAAATGTATTAATATCAAAAAGGTAACATATAGGTTCGAAAAATTTGTCGCTAAAAATATCGTCGCTGTAGTATAGTTGGATAATGTTACTTCCCCGGTTTGGAAAGAGACACAGGTTCGAATCAATATTTTTCGATAAAATTGATTTTATATGTATATCTTTCTAATTAATATATTTAATTCATATTTTAATATAATTTCGGTACCAGCGTGGGACGGCGTTTCAAATTCACCGCCACCGTCGCCGTCCCCCGGCGACATCGATACCGGCGACATCTATTCGCATATCCAGGATCCAGGCTTCAGAAGAGTGGTTGCGCTCATTCCCGCCGCGTCATGCGGTCACGACGCACGCCGGCTTCCGATTCGTCGCTCACCAACTGGCTACGCTCGATATCTTGCTTTACTATCCTTGACTAAAAAAACAACTCTTCACACGCCGCGTGTTTCCACCCATCATCACTAAAGTCCTCCACACTATAATGGTATAGTTCAGGAAAAATCTTGTAGTCCCTGTAGTACTTAGAAAAAAAGAAAATATATACAAAAATAAGACATTTAAGCATAACGGTGTGACGTAGGTACTAATCCGCAAAATGTTATCGAACGCCTCATCAGACATTCTTTAAAAACCCTACCACCACTAAACTTGATCGTCGAGCTGAACGCACGGTGATATAATGACTAATCTATGTTAGTACGCACACAATTACTTTGATTGATAAACACAGCTATGTATACGTACGCCAGTGATGCTAAATAATCCAACTAATTTATTTCAAAGTTTGTTCGGCCATCACGTCAGGACCACACTACCGTGCATATTACTCTTATAGTTTTTTAAAGTTATTCCATCACAATGCAAAGGTGTTGACAAATTATAATAAAACACAATAATTATCACATTATTCGCAAAATGGGTATATTTTCATGACATGTGTGATACCAGAGACCTAGCGTGATAGCGATTGCGGTGCACCAATTCACGTTGTGAATAAATACGCTTTCCAGAACCGATGGCTATTATATTATTGGTACATATAATACACGTTTAATATTTTGAATAAAGCTACGCTCAAAGTGTGGCGAACAATGCATTTATTGAAATCGCATTATAGTTAAAACAGAACAATGACCACGCTAAGTATCAGTGTGAAAAATTATCGGTTCAAATTGACAGATAAATTTTTTATTAATTTCGAAATAAAATTTTCAGAAACCTTTTCTCACATCTAATTCAATTTAACTACACCTATATTTTCATCCAGACACCATCTTAACAAGATTACGTTTTGATGTGAGATGGCGTGTATTTTGCTGAAATAATTTGAAATAAATTGAGTAGCTCGGTGGTGTAGTGGTCAAGATGTTGGCCTAGTGATCTAGTGGTCGGGGGTTCGCGCCTCGTTCCAGGACACCGGCAAGTTAGTCCTATTTTCATAGCATAAGCGTTTAGCTTAGTTTGAAAACAGTAAGAATATTGATGTGACATGTATTCCGTGTATGTATTTCTATTTAAATAAATAAAAAACTTACTTACCATCACGCCATTTCACTGCGGGGGTAGGCAGAGAGCATAGAGCACCACACTCTTCTTCACTGACACACAATTTTCGCCTCATACACATTCATGCATCTTCTCATACAAGCTCGCCGATTATTGAGGTTTATAACAGGACCATCCTCCAGTATCTGGTTTACCTGATCGTGTCAAGTCTTCCGTGGACGTCCTCTACTTATGGTGCCATCAACACTTGCGCTATATATCTGTCTTACAATTGTCTCCTCATTCATCTGTTTCATATGTCCAAACCATCTAAGTTATTCTTTCTTAATCTTACTCACTATACTAAGATCAGCTTTACATAAATAGTTCTGCCACATATACGCCTAAGTGATCTTATTTTCACTGCATTCAGTCTACTTTAGTTCATCTTCTGCTAGCTCCAGGTCTCACTTCCATACATTTGAGTCAGTACCAGGACTCCATTGTGAACCGCTAGTCTTACCTCAGTTGACAAGTTCCCGTTAGCTATAATTCCATTCAGAGCGCCGTTCACTTTATTCCTTGCAGTCACCCTCCTTTCGATATCTTTCTCTGTCTTGATCTAAGAAAAATGTAAAGTACCTAGTACAGCTGCAAACTGCAGTGATATAATTGCAAAATGCGTAAGTCATATTATCGTCGACAGCATCATCGATCAATATTAAAATAATACTCGCCGTTTGTACGTTTCACTTTTATCAAAAGTCTGCGACCGTCAGCCATACGCCCGCATATTTTTCGAATAAAATATTTCTATAATCGTCTGACATATTGCTCTC
Source organism: Eubasilissa splendida (assembly GCA_031772225.1). NCBI lineage: Eukaryota > Metazoa > Arthropoda > Insecta > Trichoptera > Phryganeidae > Eubasilissa > Eubasilissa splendida. The sequence goes on along the minus strand of CM062848.1, from coordinate 16,826,972 downwards.
TGGAAATTAAATTAAAAAAAAATCAAATGAATAAACTAAGTTTTGCGTATTCAACCTACACAGGTTGATATGAAATATTGAATGTTAATTTAATACGATACCAAAAGGAAGAAACGAATGCTTATGAATGATTTTGCGTAAATTTGAGAATATGATTTTTTTTCTGTTTTTCACCATCTTTATAATAATTCAAAAGAAATGCAGGTGTGAAGCCTATCATCATTTTGAATATTTTTCCAAAGTTGACTAATCAATTTAAATATCCACGTGTATATTTAAATTGATTAGCCAACTTATCCACAGACTCATTTCGCCCTATAATTCACTAATGACATATTCGTTTTCTTATGTTATTTGTTGTGTTGAAGTGATTGTTATAATTATATTAACTAAACCTAGCACAACTACAAATTCTGGGAAATATAAATAATTTAAATAATCCTTATCTTATGAAAATACCCTATAAAATTCTAACCGTAATTACGTGGATTAGCGTTACCCTATCTATGGCGTAACCCATGACTTTTATCTAGTCGTAGGTTATTTGAAAAGTTGCGAATCATTTATATTTAACTTCATACCAATGTTGGTCGGAATATTGCCAGTACGTATGCGTTGTTTACATCTAATTAGTTTATTCAATCTTCATAATAATCGTACTGAACTAAATATTTCCCTAGTGAAGCATATGTTGGCATCTTTACGTCAGGATTTTTCTGCACTTTTCAAATAATTTGTGCTTAATTCTGTTGTCTTCGAAAAATACTAAAAACTGCGTGTAATGACTCTTGACAGATTAAAGTTTCGTTTTTAAAGTGTATTCCAACCTATGATTCTAACTTCACTCCCAGTCATTCCGTATTTCGGTGTTTACATAGATAAAAGTTATAGGTTATTATTTATTATCTATCAAGCGAGCGAGTTTGCATTTTTAGGGATATTATTAAGTTAGATTATTACCAATATTAAATTAAATGTTCAAATAAAATTATTTTTGTTATGAGTTTTGGCTATGGTAATTTCTAAGGCTAGTTATTTAAATGAATGTTTTTGAGTACTATTAATGAAATATTTAAAATACATTATTCGAAGAAGAAATCGTAGATAATATTTTAAGCGAAATCGAAAGCAGAGAATAAAAGATCTTGCGTTTTTTAAAGTAATAAATTCACAATTATATTCTAAATTTAAATTTATAAAATGGTTCTCAAAATTAGATTTTTTTTTAAAACATTTTTTTGATACCTAGTATACCTATTGTATACTTAGAATCGTCGGTAATAGCATAATCTAAGCCTACTGCACGCCACTGGCTATAATATATATATGTTATAGCAATTACTTACAAAAGCAATCATAATATTTCAATCTAGCGTAGTATTATGCAGAACAATTCAAGGCTGTACTTCAATTGTATTAGTCAATTTTTTTCGTGCTCTTAATATGAAGAACGCCTTGTTTTCTAGATGAAAAAACTACATTTTAATTAAATTAATAAAAGTGAGTATTACGCGGAAGAAATGCTTCCGTATTTTGTTTTCTTAACATTTTGAATAGGAATTTCAGACGAATGATAAAAAAATGTATGTAAGGAGCATATAAAAAATGCGTACGTGAATTGAATGAAAACCAGCCTACTCGAAAGTTTTAGGCACATAGCAGACTTTATAGGTTAAGAGCTACGAGGGTTGGTACCGGTGTATTTCAATAAATGTGGAAATAAGTCTGCTGATCTCCGTACCGCCTCTCTATCGATCACATTCCTGTATAAAGACATCCCTACACCACATTTGAATACACGCTAACTCGAGGCAGTGATGTACGGAGATGTACTCAAGCATGTTTTATATTAAAACAAATTAGATAATATATCACTGGATATAACATAAGACGCAGTGACTTTAATCAGGAAACTACATATGTTCCGAATAATCGCAAGTTTCATCAATAAATATATATTAATTTATATGTTATATACTGGTACAGGAAACGCTTTATAATCTAACAATAGTAATTATTTTAATTTGTTTTTTAATTCATTGATGAAATAAAATACATTGTATAAGAATAATTTACGATTATAATAAAATTTATAAAACGCCCAAGATTCAAAAATAGTCTTGAGCCACAGCATTGTTAAAGTATTTTAATATAATATTTCTTTAGTCGATGTTAAAGGATTCATGTTTTAGAACTTTGAAGGGATGTCTGTAAAACACATTTTTAGTTAAAAAGGTTAAAGGTTAATTGGAGAAAATCTGAGGATTATTAATTAATTAACTTATTTTTGTATTTTATACAGAAATGGCACGACATTTTCGAAACATTACTACCCTTATTTTATAGTCTAATGATTAAGGTACCTACCGGGTGCCGTGGTGTTTATAATTGTAATTTTTTACTGTATTTAACATTCTTACACATACGAATAATATTAAAGTTTTCAAAAGTCTTTTACATCATAACAATTCTTCATAAATTATTCGTGACACTATCAAGATCCGCCATTTATTGACTTTTAGAGTAAAACGAAATATTACCTTTTATGATATATAAAAATGTAAACATTGATGTTACACAAAAATAATTCTGCTCTATTTGTATTTTCATATTGTATTTGTTTTATCGGTTATAGAAAGAATATTTAAAGCAAATATATATTTTCTTTTATTTATGAATCCATAAATATTTAAAATGGTTTAAAAAAAATTTCTTTGCCCAGTACCCTAAAGTAATTCACTACGCCACTATTCCCAATCCATAAGTCACGTACTGAAGTGAGGAAGCTTCTAGTCTATTCGGTCTTAGAGCGCCGCCGTTATACTTTGTTCCGAACCTCACCAGCTTTCTGTTTAGTTTTTACGGCCTTCCACAAGCGGCGTTTTCCTCGCTGGGTTTCATAAAACCATTCACTGATATATTTTTTCTCTTTCGATAATAAAAGCAAAAATAATTTCAAATTTGTTTCGCCCAGATAGGGTTTTAGCCCGCCTTATGCGGGAATCAGATTCCTTTTACACTCGGCGGAGGAATATTTATCAGAACTTTGAACGGGGAAATATTTAACGGGGCAATATCCCGCCGCAGTCGGGAATTACACCTGAGGAAGCTGTGGAGATTAGGACCTGATAGGGGTGACGGGAGCATGCAGATTCAAAATGATGACGAAACCCCAACCCATCTGCACATTCAATTAGGATTTATTCACTGTGTCGAATAATAATTATGAATAGATATTACATAAGCACCTGTGTTTCCTTACCCGTAGCTCTTACCCTAGACAGAATATATTAAAACAATCACTCATAAAAAAATATGCAGTTACCACCGGGACTATAACCCGGAACTGTCTTTTACTGGAGAATGAGTTCTCAATTTATTATATCACGGAAACAATTTACTTTGTCGTAGCATTTTGAACTAATATTGTTTTTTTTTTTGTTTATTCTTACAAGTGATTTACCTAATTTGTTTTAATTATCAAATCATGTTATTATATTTAAAAAAAAAATTCTCTCTCTCGTACATGTAAAATTTTAGTATGATTGATTCACATTTTTTATGATGACATGGGATTTTTTGCTAAAAATATTATATAGTGATTTAAAATTGTCATTGATTTAAATTTTAATGATAGATAGTGCACACTGACGTTTGAACTAAAAAAGTTACATGCTTAAATATATATTAAAAAAAAAAACTATATACCTATTCTTAAATATGAATTAAATGTATTAATTAGAAAGATATACATATAAAATCAATTTTATCGTAAATTATCATTGTTGCGCCACCGGGATTCGAACCTGGATCTCTTTCTAAATCGGGAAAGGTGCATTATTCAATTATGCTACAGCGACATTATTTTTGACGACTAATTTTCGAACCTATATGTTATCTTTTTCAAATTAATAAATTTTATAGTTACATTATATGAAAGAGCCATCTACTTTATTTTTTACGGAATATAAAATACCTTTAAGTAATCCGATAGCTGACGCCAGAATTAATCTTTCTAATTAATACATTTACATAATATTTAAAATATCACAGACCTATGTTCTGAATAATTACAACTTTACAATAAGAATGTGTTCTTCTCATATAATATACATATATAATTACAAATTAACAGGATGGGGTAGTATTTTTAAAATTCCACTGAGTCTATAAAAATCACTGATACCCAATATAATGTAAAACTGCATTTAGTTATTTAACTGTTTATATTATGCTTATTCAACTGTATATACTCATTCAACTGTTTATATTATGCTTATTCAACTGTATATACTCATTCAACTGTACATACTCATTCAACTGTATACTCATTCAACTGTATATATAATATATAAGTGTTATTTAGGAAACACAACGAAATTAATCGAATTGTTCGATAATGCGAGGTAACGAACATATACAGACACTGGGTGTACAACCCTGATGTTACTGGGACTGTGTATATTTATATTATATATATTTAATATAATATATGTATAAAATACAACTTTTTTTTTTTACAAAATTAAAAAAAAAAAGTTAACAAATTATTGAGGTCTTGCCCTCCCGCTAATAATTTTAATGGAATAGGTTTCATCCCTATGATCATACTTATACTAAATAATATTCGTATAATATATATTATTTAAATTAAAAATCTTCGCTTTAATCCAGTTCTTTATAATTTCTTCATAATTTTGATTATTTCTGATGAGTTTTAGACATTAGACATTTGGACATTCAAGAAATCTTTTCAAAAAATTAATTAAAGTTGTATTACGGAAGCATAACTTTTTCATATAATAAATAAGAGAAATAGAAAAAACTAACCTAAACCTAGGCTATGTTTGCCGCACCGTATTACGCGATTTTAAACAAGCAAAAATGATTACCTACTTTCGTTAGTGACTCGTGCCTGACATACATGCGAATGAATGTGAGTTAATAATGATAGCAGAATATCGCGAATAGTTTAAAAACAGTACATATATGTGGAGTATGTAACGCTGTCCACACGTATCCGCACGTACACATACACGTATTGACAAATTCACGTCAGGTTCTGCGAGAATTTTTTTTTTATTATTGTGTATGGAAAATAATTTATCCAATACTTAAATATATTAAGGAGGAAAACCTAAAATATGAACTCTGTGTGACCGACGCCAGCGGTGGTGGGTGATGGTGATGGAAGTATGGGTTAGATAGGAAGTAGGGATGGAGGAAGAGGGGGAGAGGATTGATGATTGGAGGAGAGGGACCTTCGATAGTGGACCGGGATGGACTCACGGAACCAAAGTACAGCTTGACTACTTTTTATATAATGATATTAAATTGAAATTAATGACTTCTGCCTGTACGCCCACGATATATTATATGAATATTCTGAACATGTCATGAAATTTACTTTTAATTACAGAATGTCACTATCAAAGTGAAATAATTATTAAAAGAAATTCAGTTATTAAGAAAATAGTTTATTTTATTTTATTGCACCGTAAGTATTTTTTTAAATATTTATAAATCCCTCTTACTATATCTACATTTATATTGAATACAACTTTGTATCACAGTGGTAACTAAATATTTTTTCGATAGATAGATTTTTTCTGCACATATTTCATTAACAATTATGATTATTTGTTATAAGTAAAACAGAATTATAACAATGTGTTTACATTAAAAAAATGTATTTTGTGTTAACAAAATTTTTGATTCATGAAAATTTAAAATATTTCGGAGAAATTTTGTACAAAAACAAATTTTACACTTATTTATAACTATGATATTATAAAAAAAGTATTACCTATACATTGTATATAAGTAGGTACTAAATACAATATACACATATAAAACGTACATCTTTACCCTTAAATAATAAATCTGACACCTGTATCGTCCTCCTCCTCTGCATCTTACAGTTCTCCTTCTTCAAACTTGCCTGCGGCGATGACCGTTTGGATTTAATTAAAGTTTTTATTAGAAGCGATTAAAATCGATAACCTAGACAAGGGAAAATGATTTAAGAATATAATGATGCGGAATGTAGACAAACTAATATTATCATAATTGAAATATTAGTTTAGTAGATAACACAACAGTTTCACGATGTTAAGGCGCTCCTTTGAATAATAATTTATCTTTTCGTATTTTTTTACAAAAATGTGGATTTTAATTATTCATTTATATCAGAAGTTGTACAGTCTTTTTTAAAAATATTACTAATTTGAAACAAATAAACTGAATATTATTTGCCATAATTAAGACAATACAAGTATTATAAGAAAGACCGCTACCATTAAATTCATTTTCCGAGTGCGTACTTTTTGCACAAACGAAATATATTTTTTTATAACCTTAAAGCCAAGATTACGGAGACAAATCTGAAAAAATTTTAAATATTACTGAATTTTTTGTATGTGTCTCTTATTTTTGGTACTTTGAAATCTGTGAAAAGTTGTATACTTGAATAGTCTTTTTTAAAATTTTTTTTAGAATAATTTTTATTATCATTTTTGAGTGATATAATATTTATATCAATCCTATTAATGTGTATGTTCTTTTATTATTATTTTGTTCTTTCGCTTCATTCCGCCGATTCAAACGGCCATAATGGACGTTAATTCCGCACTCGCATATTTTTCATAAAAAAAATTGAAAATATGTATTTTCACCCATATTTTAGCTATAATATGAATTAATATTGAACATAGGTACTTACACCGTAAATTGAAAATTTCTTAAATTAGATGTCTTTTCACTGATTTTAAGAGAAAACAACGTTTTTTGAAGAAGGTAAACATTTCATGAACGTTATTTTGTATGTAAGTCGCAATTAAATATTCAGTATATATTTAACACAGTTGGCTAACGAAGGCGATTTGCGGGTCCACTGCGATGCTGTCGCCTTACTGATGGCGTCGCAGCGTTTGGGCTCCCGGTAGTGGGGATTAGTTAAGGCTCAACATTCAAGGCGTGTTCCGGATTTCGCCTAGCATCTCGTGTGCGAGTGTACAGCGTAAAGGAACCCTTATTTTTTACTTGCCCTCGTAATTATGAAATAAATAAATCTCAAAACGGCAACGCGGTATACATAAATCGATCTTTATATATCAATAAATTATTTAATTTTCGATCGATAAATTCAAATGACAACACGTAAATTTTATTTCAATATGAAAAAACGTCGATAAGACCGCTTTGACTCTAGATACTAGTTATTATTTGGGTGATATTTATAAGAAGTTAAAACCATTTTGAAAGAATATGTACTTCGCGTGGAGCTTCTTGAAATTTAAAATGAAAAAATGAAAGTACCTACATCCTTAACATTATAATAAAAGTTGAACATAGCGGACAATATAAAGAATCCAGTCTAATTTATTTATTCAAAGATAATACATTTTGTGTAGTAATGATTTATTTAATTTATTTTAGGCATTTTGTTGAGTGATATATTTTTATTTTGTAATTTAAATACACATTCAACTCCGTTAAATACTTATAAAGACGTTAATAATTAAAAATGTTCTTTAGTTTTCACGGCCGTTCAAAATATTATTTGTACAGTTTTCAAGGCTAATCTGCCGTGTACATCTGACCTTTCTGGCCGACATTTCGGATCCCATTGCAGAGTCTGTACTCGTTAATAATGCGTTTATTAAAGAGGTGCGCGTCAGTATGTTTATTGTCAATATTATTAACTAATTCATATTTATACCAAATTTTAAATTCTATTATTCAAAATTACTTTATTATTTGCATTGAGATTAATGAAATGAATGAAGAAAATGAAATGAAATATATCGTGAAGCTAAAGTCGCCACGAATACAATAGATGCCGGTTTGACCTGAATTTTATGATATTTTGTTGATGAAACAAAATACTCTGCTTCAATCGAACTGAAGCGGAAGAATCAAAAGATAATTTAGGTAAATACCCAGTTATAATGCATACACTTTTATAACAACTGCAAAGAGACTAATTGCTTTTGTTGAATGATAGAGCCTGTATCAAATAAAATATAATTTGTATCATAACATTTTTACCATTTTATTATGCCTTTCAAAAATAGATTACGGCTTAGTAGGATGAGGTGGTATTTTGAAAAATACATTGTATCCTGTTAATAAAGCTAACAATTTTTTATTACACATCAAAATATATTTTAGATATTTAAGTGACCAACTGTGTTTTGAATTTATAGTACATAGATATTATTATATTGTGTATCCAGGATAATAATTACATGTATAGAGTGTCCAGCAGAAATTTTTAAAGATTTAATTGTAATTGCTTGTAAACCATCAGGGTGAGGTAAGTGGGAGGAGTATTGTTCGACACGCATGATTTGCTGATTTACCAGTCGAAGCTGGTCAGGAGTACACCGCGCGTTCGTGATTGAGCAATATTTAAAGTGCGGTGATTCATTGGTTTGCGTCGCGCTTTTTGTACTCACTTTAATATTCGACGAGTAAGTGATAGGCCGAGCACGAAACTTATCTGGTGTTGTATTTAAAAGTTCAGACAAGAAGGGACAATGATTAACCAAACTCCTCCGGGACCATCAACGTCAGCAGCGACGCCAGAACATATGGCTCAAGTTCGACGTGAAATTATACGCAATCCGCGTAAATCGATAAGGCAGCCTTTACCGGAATAAAAAAATGAACAGTGCACGTTATTTTGAAAAAGAAATTACAGTTTTACCCATACAAACTGCAAATCGTGCAGTTTCTCGACGAAAATTAATATTCTTTACGTGAAACCTTAGCGAGAACGATTCTGGAATGTTTTGGAACAGCACGAACGCTTGGAAACATATTGTTTACTGACGAAGCACATTTTCATATCGATGGCTATGTTAATAAACAGAACATGAGATACTGATACTGGTGCCCCGACAATCCAAGGAAATGCAATCAAAAACGTTTGCATTGTCCAAAAACAACAGTGTGGTGTGCAATTTCTGCCCGAGGGATAATTGTCTCTTATTTTTTTTAACCAGCGGGAGACAGTCACTGCTGACGTGTATTGCCGAATGATCGACAAGTTTTTGGTACCGCAACTGCAGCTGTTTCTGAACAGAACATGAGATACTGGTGCCCCGACAACCGAAGGGAACGCATGGTGCGGTGTGCAATTTCTGGCCGAGCAGCCGACACCAACTTCTAAAACACAATTCAGCCGTCGATTTTTACATCGATTTAATAATATTGATAATATAAGGCATAAATAAATTATAATTATAAATCAATTTCGTTAACGAAGTATTCTCCGTGATTGTCCCCAGGAGGCCTGCCCTGGAGCGGGTGTCCTATGCATCAGGTATTGTCTATTGTCTTCCGGCGGAGTTTTTTCTCACCCGCCTGAGGTGAGCTGACTGGAGGGTGGCTGGTGCCGGCGGTGGTAATTTAATCATCAAGCTCTGAAGCCGCCACCGCCGCCATGTTTATAATTACGTTTCCTCGCTGGTATTTACCTCATTCATTATTAATTTATGTCTGTAAATTTAATTAATATCGCCGATTGTGACGCCCGATAATGGCCGCCTTGCTGGGGATAAGCAACCGAGGCGGAAGGTGCCGTTTATTGTGTTAGCTATCAAACAAACTCTTTTTAATTGTCTGCACCTTTTTTTAAATATTACTAAATTACTGATAATTAAATTTTGTACCTATCCACGTAATATGTATTTAACCACTTCATATTATTGTAGTGTATGTAATGTTAGAACTATATATTGTTTTATTTTATTTATTAATTTTTATTTTCATAATTAGTCTAGACCCACAAAACATCTTGTTAGACGTTTGTCTGGAGGTACATTCATACCAATTTATTACAGTTCAATGATTTAGAGATACATTTTATTCTACTTTGTAACATAAATACTATATTATTAAGGAGAACACATTCTTATTGTGAAGTTGTAATTATTCAGAACATAAATGTATTAATTATAAAGATATACATATAAAATCAATTTCATCGAAAAATATTGTCGTTGCGCTAATGGAATTCAAACCTGGATCTCTTTTCCAATCAGGAGAAGGTTCATTGCCAACTATGCTACAGCGACAGTATTTTTTACGACAAACTTTCGAACCCATATGTTACACTTTTTCACTTCCACAAAGTTAACCACGAAAATTTTGAAATATTATCAATATTTTGTATATAATTTTACGACTATATATTATATTAAATTTTAAACAATAGATTAAAATCATTTGTTTTTGTCACAATAAATTTTCCAGAAAATTAGGAATAATAAAAAACAATAATGCATTATCATTATAAGAAATATATAGTTACGTTGGCAACGTCTCTTTGAAAAGATAGTAACAAATTTTAGATATTTTTTTCATAAAAATATTATTTGAAACAGCAATGCGTTTGCGAAATCGCAAGCCTTCCCATGACATTGTGTACAGCTCCCAGCAGAGTTGAGAGAAATAACATTCGAATATTTTGTTATTTAAGCATGTTATTCTGGCCATAACCGAATGCGGCTTTAGACATAAAAAAATCCTGGAAAAGTGTACAAAAAAATATATATTTTTGCTGGTTTTAAAAAATTTATTTGTCTCCAAATAAAACAAGTATTTTTTGATAGATTTACATATTATTCTGAATGAACTTTATGAAGGAAAAAACTATACCTAAATACAGTTGTGCACAAATAGAGATTCGATCATTTCTACAGGTAACGTACGATATGGTTTCATTCTATACAATATGAATACATTATCTTACGCAGCGTGATATTAACTCTACAGCGCGGAGGCGTAGTAAAGAGATGTGTTAGAGATGTTTCCTAGATACTGAATAGCTTCATTGCTTTATTTATTTTGCGTATTTACAAATTTAGTTATTTTAATTGAAGCTCTTCAAGTAGATACTCAAGAGCTTGTTATGAACGGGAAAGTTTTGAATAACCTGCGTTATGCCTATAATAAGGTACTTATAGTAAGTAAAATTGAGGATCTACAAATTCTACTGAACTGAAGTAGTGAAGACGTATGAGACTTTCGAGATGGAACTGAATACAATAAAAACAAAATATATGGTCATTAGAAAACAACACAGCTGACAATGAAAATCTGCATATTGTTGGAACAAAATTGGAGAATATACAATTATTGTATACCAAGGTTGCAATATAAATGAAATATGGGATTCTTCTATTGAAATCAAATGCAGCATTGAGCAAGTCCGTGCAGTCTTTATCCGCATGAAAAAGTTGTTTTGCAGTTATGATCTCAACCATAGATTACGAATGTCAATGGTCAGATGATACGTGTTCTCGGTATTATTTTATGGAATGGAAGCATCGACTTATACCGAAGAGATGATAAGCTGGACTGATAGTTACGAATAAAGTTTTTACGTTTCGGATGGATAAAGAAAAATAAGTACACTCGGGATCTCTTTTTATGCGGTTTTGAAGTTATGCGGTTTATATTTAAAGAAGTTTTTTTTTTTAATAACTATTTTAGACCAATTAGACATATTGAAAGGGTCAAAAATTCGGAGAATTTTGTCTGTATATGCAAACACAGTCTGCACCAGTACAATTCAGCCAAAACCAAGTGAAATTGAGCATGTCTGGACGCGTTTCTCACCTCCATTGTTTTCAGAAATTATCAGTGAGCATTCAATATTCAGACGTGTTGCAGGTTCGTTATTTACTTTACGGGCCGTTCTTATAAACGATGGTCCGGTAGTAAATCTTACCGGCGGTCATCCTATAACTGTCTGTTAGTCTTCAACTTTGCAGTAAATTGGCAAACCATTTAATTGGAAAAAATGATAATTCTGAACGAGCATTCAAGCTTCAACGTGAGCTTCAGAATTGCATTTCTGGACATCAGGAATTGTACAAAAAATTAGCAAAGTCATCGCAAAGTTTAATCACTGATTATATTGTCAAAAGGAAAAAATCAACATGCGAACTTGAGGCTAATTTTATTTGTGAAGAATCATTATCTCATACGCTGACTATCTCTTCTAGTGATGAAAGTGATTTCGAACCAGTTCGAAAATTATGCCGAATATTGTCATATAGCGATGATAATTCTTAAGAAAAAAATATGCTAATAAATAAACTTTTTTTTATAAAATATGTTAAGATTATATTTTTATGAAATTTAATAAACTTTTTCGGTATATTTTAACTTATTGAATTAGTTTTAGGCGATATTATAAAATTATGGAACGTGTCCTTTATTTTTATACGTGTATCTAGTCTTTTTTTATGCATTTTTTAAATGCGCTTTCCTTTGGAACGCATCTACCGCATAAAAAGAGACCTGAGTATATTTAAAACGATATAAATCCAAAAACTTAATTGTCTCAAAGATGTGATGAGACATGAGAAAAATAAATAATATAATCTCTGCAATAGCAGAGAAAGATTGATGGAAGTCAGGACCTTGAAAGAAGGAAAACATCATGTCTGAAGAAGCTGAGGTAATGGTTTGGCCAGTCTACTGTAGAACTGCACCGGCCCGCAGTAAACAATATGATGATAGCAACATCCAACGTCCATAAATGGATAAGGCATGAAAAGAGGATAAAATAATGTAAAACGTATATCACAAAATGATTTTATTTAAGAGAGATGAAATATTTCGTTTATATTTTAATCGATATTAGAGAAGGCTCGACTGGCAGTAAAAACAGTTACGTATTAGTGCCAGTATGTCGCGTCATTTTTAATGGTGCGCTTAGGAGGTGAAAAATATCATATAAATTGTCTACTATAAGTACATATACGCCTGAACTCTGGGTAAAGTACAAGAGAATTATAATATTCCGGTAGGACACATAGTAAAAACGGTAAATACGCTCTGGCCGCTAATACTTGTATTTAGAATTCTGGTATGAATTTCGGTATTTCCTGTCGATAGCTCGAAGTATGCTATACGGGAAGCAATAAATAGAGGAAAAAAAGGAAAAAAATATATATATCGTACTACTTCTGAATTAAACATGTTTCTTCTTTCATATTTCTGCAAATATACTAAATACCCGTAATAAAGTTGTTGTATATTACATCCTCTGCGTAGAGTGGCTATTCTGTAATAGCCCAGAAAGGCTGACAATATCTTTAAAATTACTTTTTTTAACACGATATTTTTAATTGACGTGCTTGTGGTCTAGTGGTTTTGATACTCGGCTGGTGATCTAGTGATTGGGGGGTTCGAACCTCGTTCCAGAAGGCCAACAAGTTAGTCCTATTTTCAAAGCACAAGCATTGTAGCTTAGTTTGAAAATAGTACGAATATTGATTTGACACGTATTCCGCGTACGCATGTCTATTTTAAAAAAAAATGCAATTTCGTGACAATCTCAGAAAAAGCGTTATATTTATATTATATGTTAAAAAAATAAGATTGAGATATATTTGTTGGTGAGTTTGTGCAATGGAAAATTTATTTTATAATATATATATATGAGTTTTTAGCCGGGTACTTATAATATAACTAGCAGATAAGCAATCGGTTATCGGCCGCTTGCTATTGTGGTCGCTTCGTGGCCAATAGTGGTCGGGGTCAGGGTCTCAATATAATCAATATTTCAATGATAGATCTTTCCCCAAAACAAACCACGTGTAAATAAAATCTCGATTTAATTAAAATTATTCCACCTTTGTAAGTTAATAGTCAAAAAGTACAAAAATTAGAGTAAGAGATCTATCTTACCATAGACAGCATAGATAATAAAAGATGATTGATGTCAATATACTTGCTAATGTATATTTTTTCTTACACGTAATAAAGACAATGCGCACTTTATTTCAAATTGAATATATGTTTACGCACTGTAATTGAATATATAAAAGATAAAAAATTCAAATAATCTTTATCTAGAGATATTAAAAACACGTTCGTCCTTATTCTATTCCGCCTCATAGACCTGGCCGTTTAACCAAGCACTTTACAGCCAAAAGTGACACTACGTCCGAATTCAACACATCTAGAAAGTCATAGATAATAGATGGGGAAGCGCAATATTATTTTGAATTGTTTTTTTTTTGTTAAATTTGGAACCAACTTGCATAATTTTCAAACTTTTGTATCTCTTCGATTTCCGTTATTCGGTGCGTGGAACATTTATCACCTACAATATTTAAATTTTGAATTTAAATCAAAAGAGCAAAAATGAAGTAGATACCGTGAATCACGCCATTTTGTTAGCAAAGCTAGGAAAAAAGCTATATAATTAATGATGGAAGATCCGCTTTGATCCATATCTGGCTTCTTCTGAACACAGGGGCACATAAAAAGACAAGTAAGCCTCTTTCTCCTTCATTTGAATATAATTCAGATGAAGGTTTTTTTTTGCAGATACAATTTAGGTACTCTTGCAGCAAATGTGACAAAAAAGAGAAAAAATAGTGCCTTATGAATCCTGATGAATGATTTGTCTTTTTCGAGTGTATTTTCAGTCAGAGTTGGGAAAAACTCCCAGATAATTTTATTCAAATACTATTTCACGTTTTTTTTCAGAATTAATTGAGATCATATAAAAAAAAGCCAAATCTCAGTTATAAATTTGACTAGTTTTACCCTTAACGAATGATGAAAGCAGGCCGTTTATTGTAAAAATACGAATGGTAGTGAAGAAGAAAAGTAGTAAAGGGTGTATTGATAAAATACTCAATCAATAGGAATAATTATATATTCTGTCTAATCCGATCGCAGATAACTCCCTGTAACTCCTCCTTTCCGAGTAGTTAATCCGGGAGCGGTGGTTTTCTGTACTAATGAATTGTTTTGTTTCCATCCGGCGCTCCGCGGTTTTCTCGGTTGGGATCTCTGCAAACAGATGTCGCTAGTGTTCGATTCCAACCGAGTTGACAGGGTTGATTTAATGTAGGCTCAAACACGTACCCGCTACTTAAATCCGATAGATTTTACGGAAAGAGCTTAAAAGTGTGGTTTCCGATAAATTATCGAAACACTTGATTAGCACAGAAATTTAATATTTATTACTTTTAGTTACTTTGTATTTATTTATTAATCATATTGTATTAGTTTATCAGTGAAATTGTATCTATATATATTTCTAATTAAAATACGTCACAAGTATGTAGTTCTGTGAGCAATTTCATCATAATCATTCATCATAAGCCATATACATGGATTCGTTACGCTTCTGAGACATCGAGTTGCTGGCGTAAAGCTGTGGCTGGAGCTCAGCACCAACTCTCTGGTGCAAGAGGCGCTCTCATGGAAAGCTGGTTCCCTGACCAGAGAATGGCAGCGCCTACAGAATAGCTACATATACAACAATGGCCGTGACTGTAATAGTTATATATGTAATATTTATATTTTGTGTGTATATTATGCGTGAACTTTTTACTTTTTATTAACTTTTTAAATTTTTTATTTTTATTTATTAATATTTTCCTTGGTTTTCTTTTTCATAGCAATATATTTATTTCATAACCTTTAATATATAACATAATATGTATTACCTTTATGGCGAATTGGGTTAAAAAAAAAACTTAATCAGGCTGGAATAAACACATTATTATTATTAATAAATAATGTCATCGGTTTAAGCAAATATGCGTTTTACAATTTTTGTGCTATATGATAAGTGATATCTGGAAGATTTACTGAAAATATTTTCAATCTAAATAGTTTAAAATAATATTATGGGAAAAAATTTGAATTAAATGATGTATACGATATTTTTTTTATACACTTCGTAATTTTTTTATCTAACTAAATTTTCGGGGATTCACCAACATACTAAACCTTCAGACTTTGCAATGAGCCATTACAGTTTAAATTAATTGAAAAATAGTAATATAAGTTAAAGGTTTAAATTATTCGCAATTAAATAAAATTAAAGAAATTTAAGTAGTATATTATAAAAGTACATTTTAAAAACAACTGTTAATACTGAGCAATATTCTATATACTCCATTTGTTTAAAATATATATATGTCAGAAACAATCGCGATGGACTATTAGATGGCCGAGTATATGCGCATATGTATTCTTTGAATTTGTGTGTGCATATATACTACTGATTAATCAACTCGGCGACAAAAGACATGCAAATATTAGGAAATTTAACAAATAATACACAATCACAATCATTGGAGATATTTGTATTTTATGAATTAAATATATATAGGTACACACAGTAGACCATCTGCTGTAAGTATCTTTAAAACTATATTTACAAAAATCGTATGCCTAGCATGCTTCGAATTAATTTAAAAAAAAATGTTTTGATACCATGTTGATGGTTTTTTCATGTTTTATCTTTATAAACAGTAATACAGAACAAATATAACGAAATTATTTTTACAAATTCAACTAAAAATGAATCGTGACCGACCGTTAAATACTGCATTATACATAAAGTAGGATAGTGTTAACAAACACGCATTAATATTTTAGCATTAATAATTTAATTTATAAAATAGTGTTGAAATTTATCTATGTAAATGTCGAGGGATTCTGAAATTGAATCAAATTTTGAAATAAGATATTAGTAACCAGACATATTGTAACCTTAAAAGAATAATATCTTACGATACCTAGTGACTTCCGAAAAATTTCAATGTACTATTTTGAGTTATGATCAACTGACACTGAAACCAATCTCCGTTAAATTTTTCATATTTATATGAATATGAGAAATAAAATACTTCGTGGATAAAATTAAACATGTAAATATCTCGAATAAGCACATTACACTGCCTGATACGCCATTTTGTTTTAAAACCCTAAGGGAATCTGTGGTAATTCAAGAGTTATCATAGTATGTAACTAGTCATGGAGCCAAACGGTAACAAAAAGAGCCCGTGCCCCTTTTAATCCCGCCACACATACACCTATATACATCTCGCACCGGCGGTGCTGGCGCGCTGATACACACACATACACTCGATCTTAAGGACATCACAATTAATAATCTACTGATAAAACGTTTGTTCTCTCATCTCATCAAACCGAAAAATATAAACTTCAAAATACTAATTAAATGTATTAATTAGAAAGATTTATATATAAAATCAATTTTATCGAAAAATATTGTTGTTGCGCTACTGGGATTCGAACCAGGATCTCTTTCTAAACCGAGGAAGGTGCATTATCCAACTATGCTACAGCGACAGACTTTTGACGACAAATTTTCGATCCCATATGTTACACATTTTCAAATTAATACATAATTAATAGTAAACAACAGTTAATACATTTAATTAGTATTTACAATTTCACACAACTATGTTCTGAACAATTACAACTTCACAATAAGAATGTATTCTCCTTAATAGAATAAACTTCATCTAAAAGTGCTGCGTTCATGCATTTTGTCATTCCTCCAAATCCATCGAATCCGATAGATATGCCGTCAGGCTTCTCACTGCATAGAAAGGAGCCAATTGAACACGTTATGTTGCGGACAGGGATGCTGCGCATACAAGATGCATTAATGGGGATTAGAACACATCCCCAGAGTATTTGCGGTGAAGTCCAGACCATGGATCACCTAGCAAGTATGCGCTCTCTTTTTTTGTTTCCTGAGAGACTTGGATCCACAAAGCCATTCCAATGCAGTACAATATGTGAGGGTAAAGATTTAATTAAAGTCATACAGAAGAAGCAGAATTCAAACAAATGAAGGAATTAAATATTAAATTTGTGAAAAGTATTACAACAGCAACGCAAATCTTTTTTTTTCATTCCTACAGGTTTAAAAAAGTTTTTTATTAAAAATATACCAATCATTAATATTTCTAGTCTATGGTATGAATACTGGAATTCTGAAATATCGAAATACCGGCCGATTTTGTGCATTTTTAAATTTTCGGTATTCAATTCAACATATCAAAATTTTATAAAATGTCTCTTTATTTCGCGTTGCACATACTACGAAAATGACGAACCTGGATTCAGTTTGTTAATAATGACTATAATGTTTAATTTTATTTTTAACACTGAAATAGTTTTTAATTGGGTGTTATATGGACAGAATTTAGTATGATT
This sequence comes from Eubasilissa splendida, assembly GCA_031772225.1. Lineage (NCBI taxonomy): Eukaryota > Metazoa > Arthropoda > Insecta > Trichoptera > Phryganeidae > Eubasilissa > Eubasilissa splendida. Next base: position 16,808,951 of record CM062848.1, on the reverse strand, counting down.
CTTTGTTAGTTTATTTCGTTTAAATGTGAATAATGCGAGTATTAGTTTTCATAATTGAAGAATGTGACTATATATTCTGTCCGAACTTATATACAGTCCTACTGAAAATACGTTGAGGCATCAGTGACATCAGCTCTGATGAAGAACTCTGTAATGGGATCCGAATCGTCAGCCAGTGCGATCAGAGACACACGGAACAATAGATTAGAAAACTACGCATATAACATTTTAAACGGTAATTAAAACCTAAGAATATCTTTCTCTATGGTACTGAAACATGGCGTCTGAGAGAGAGGACTGGATATATGCTCTAGAAATGTGCAAGCGAAGAATACTTCGAATATTGTGGATAGTCCGTTGAACAAATGCTTAAATTATAGAAAAATTAAGCATATACTGCTTCGAATTCTCAGATATTTTTGTCACTGTCACTAGATATGGAGTCACAATGGAATAATTGGTGGTCTGAAAGGGGATACTAGTAACCGGGAAGTTTTCCAATGTAATGGACCGATCTGATTAGGACTTCGATGCGGAACCCGCTCCAGGTAGTGGCAAGTGCAGGATCATTGTCATCCCCAATATCCAGCCGCAGGATCTTTGATCGTGACTTATCTCACTGAGAATAAAGAAGAATAAGCGAGTACATGTTTACCGCATTAATAAGTTACAGTAGGTTAACGCGTAACGTATTTAGCAAAGCCACGCGGGTGGAGGTGTGAGACAGCCAGAGCGTGTACAGTAGATCATTAGCATATCAAATACGCGCGCGAGTGAAGTGTTCCCTCTAAGTTGTGACTTTAAATTTCCCACTGCCTTCGTAGTCACCGGGGTTCCCTACAAACTGTCGGCTGTGGGCGACCTGCCGTATAGAGCGAACGCTGTGACAAATATCGCGTGTCAGTTTAATGTCACGAGTATCGTAGCATTTTTTAACGACGTCATGTGTGCTATTCTTGTTTTAGCCGAATAATACACTACACTTTTAAAATTAGCAATATTAACTTTGTGGTTAAAATTCATATTTTTATTTATTATCTTTGTTTTATTAACCACTAAATTGAGTTTAAATACACCTGCCGGTTTCTATGTTATGACATCCTGAAAAAGAAAATGGTATTTTTCGAAACCGGTAGATGTATTTGAACTCAATTTAGTGGTTAATAAAACAAAGATAATAAATAAAAATATGAATAATACGCTCGTATAACAAATAAATATTTCAAGAATTGAATAACAATATTACATCGTAGATTAATTAATATTATAAATGTATTGTCCTTTCAGTCGGTTTCCTCATTTTTGAGGATCGTAGGTATAAAGTCCCCTGGGTTGTGACTTGCTGACATTTTCGGCGTTTATTCTCCACCTTTCTCCGCAGGATGTAGAGAAAAATGCAGGAAAATTGTCAATGCAAAGCTCAAAAATGATAGGTTCTCTAAAAAATACTCAGATATATGTCTAGTTTGATAGCAAGCAAGCACAAGATATATATTTTATAATTATGGCTAACAAATATATCAGTATTCGATATCTAATATAATTTATGAATGAAAGTTTATTCAATTTTTTTTCGTCAATAAAAAATGAATTGAATATCATCGCTGAAAATTTCAGTGTAATTCATTATAATTCTTATTAGGAAATTATTGTTTGAGAAAATTTCTTCAATCGTCATCACGTCTAATATTTCATTCTTCTCATAAAACATTTTTGAAATTATTTATCTGTTAAATTTAAATTTTCCGTCATAAGCAATTTTTAAGGAATCGGCGTATTTTTATAACCGAGAATTAGAACATCGATAACATGTGAAATTTTGAATAAACAAATATCTATAAAACGTTTTTAAAATCGTTTCGCTAATGGTTTGCAGAATACTCCTATACCTATGTTTTATTCGCCGTTATCCAAATATTTTTTGTTACATATTTTGATTATTTTATAAAAAAAATACGCATTTTATAAAAATCAATTTAATTAAAGTGGAATGAAGCGGTGAAATCAAATTTTGTAATTTTTTAAAATTAATGAATATATCCTGGTACAAAGTTAACGCTATTAGAAATTTTATGATTCAAGAAATGTTCTCGCTTGTACTTGAGTGGTTTGAGTGCCAAAATTGGCAAAGGTTGGAGGTTAAATTCGTTTGCTTTAGTTTATAATATTGAAAAATGTTCAAATCTTTATAAAACAAATAAAGTTCGGCTTACGTTTGAGTTACCGGTCAGCCTCTCGCTTATATAAATATACGACGACATGTGATTAGTATGTAAAATTAAGTACTCGATATATTATGTTCTCAATGAGAACGTGAAAAAACAGGGGTGTGTAAAATGATGCAAAAAGGGTAGATATGAAATAAATGTGGAATGCATGATGGCCTTGATAGCTGATAACCAAGCGTTGGAGCGGTGCACCCACTTCTGTCTTGGGAATGACAGGTTTGATTCTGTTAAACGAAAACATTATTTTTTGAAATATAAATATTGTTCAGTATTCATAGAATACATTTTTGGCGTTTCTTGAGAATCGGTCGTGACCTATATTATCGACACCTTTCCACGTTCAAATTCCCACCCATACTTTTTCTCTACTGCTTGTTTTTAGTGTGAATAGTGCCCTTGATGTCAGCAAACGTTAACGCGACGCGATACTTGTTCGGTTGCGACACCGCGACTGCATTAGTGGTGTGGATTTATTCAACTTCGGTGCACCAGTATTGTAGTGTGATTCTGTGATATGTGCACAGTGATTATTGTGTGAGCCACGGGTAAAGTGAGTGATATCGTCGTATTAATTTGGAATCTGAGATCTACCTGCCCGCGTGTTGTTTGTGTGATCTCGGCTGTGACTGCGGGAGTAACAGAGGCGTCATACACGAGGTTAGGCGAACAGTCTTTCAGATTTCTGATTCCCCGAGATCCACTGGTCCTTCGACTGGATTCCCTCCCATCATCGACCCTTATCCCGGTTAATCCAGGTCCCCTTTCTTTCTTCCTTTCTTTACCACCTCTCCCCCACCCTTCGGCGATTCCGATTTATGACCGGAATCGTTGTAATCCAATCTGCGGGATGCGCGACTCGGTGATCGCGCAATTCGTTCCCTAGATCCCATATTGGCGCAAGATTCTATACAAATATATTAAGTAAATGTGTGCAAACATTGATTGTGATATTTAAAAACTTTGTAATTTATTTACAATATACAGAGTATATGGTACGTATGTACATTCACATCTACGCAGACGATGCAAAATATGATAGAAGGTTTAGTAAGATATAGGTATGTTAATATGATGTAAGTTACATTAGTATAAATAGCTAATTCATATTTATTTCGTAACTTACTATTTGAAAAAATATTTCTAGTTCTCTTAGATGGCTTCAAAATCTCAATAATTACGAAAAATTAAGTTTTCCTCTGTTATAACGAAGTGTACTTAAAAACAATGTAAATATTTATATGCGCCATCTTCTATTTAAATATATTAATTATAAATTCCGTAATAATATTTAAAAAATATACATCAAGTTTTTTCATCATGGATGCAAACTTTAAAAAAATTACTATATAAAATTGTAATATTGTTAACATACATTAAGCGCGTTGTGCAATAAATTAATTTGAAATAAAAATAACTTCACGTATGTGGCTCTATATTAGATCACCATGTAAATATCATTAGTTTCTTAATTACCAAATTAGGTTAATCAAGTCGGAATATTTAGTATCACAAGTCTAGCCGACGTGTGAATATAAAAACATATAATGGTATACACGAGATGCTCGATGTACATGATAATATTCAGTGCAGCTCCAGAAGTTGCGAGCCGTGTACAGTGTACAGTGTACAGTAGAACTTCCTGTGTGCTCACTGTTCCCAACTCTGTATCCTTTGACGATGGTGGCTCCCACATTCCTAATCAGTAGGAGTATTATTTATCTTACGTTGTGAGATTTCCTATCCTATCCTGTAACTCCGAAGCATGCATACTACTAACACACAACACGAATGAAGTCAAATTCTCCAACTTTAATGTGATATAAAGCCTGTTTCGTTCTGTTTTCTTAACATTATTTCGGAATTTGTATTGATGAATGTGTATTTTTGTTAAAAATTCCTAACAAAATAATTTTTTTTTTATTATTATTATTGAACAATTTATTATTACAAAAGTAGATTTCTTACGAAGTACAAATTTTTATTTTTTAAATTTATTATTTCAAATATACATTTAAGGGCTGACAAAGAATCATACAATAATAAGATTTTATTAAATACGTAGAATCATGTCGCTTGCATACCTAGAAGTCTGTATTCATTTTAAACATTGCAAATGTATAAAATTGTGTAATGAATATATTTAAATAAAATAATATTAAGCGTAGATTCAAATATAATATAATACGAATTTATTTTCATTTATTTTACAGAAGACACTTATTGAAACGTGAAATATAATTTGTGAAATTGAGAGTAAAATTCTGAAGATTTCATCGGCGATTGTACGACAAAAGGAACCATCGAAAAAAAAAATTTTTGTTTTTGTTAAAATGTTATATTTAATCATAATTCTTTACATGGCACAAAAATATCTCATCTATGTTGTAACGATAAAGTTGACCTTCATGCATGTAATCTGATAATAGGATCAATCAAAATATATCAACAAAATAAAACCTTTTTTTTCGATATTTCCATATTGCATGTATTGTCATGAAAACCAATATTATCAAATTATGTTTTTATAAAATCTGCATTGTAAAATATTTGTGTAGATAATTTCATAAAAAAATATTACGTAAGGTGTGGTAAGGTATATAAACATCAATATCTTGTATATATTATTAAAGATTGGCAGTAGAGAATACGCCAACTTCATTGTAGGGTTGAATACATTACCTCACATATCACAGAACGAGACAGTAGTGTGCCAAAATTAAGATAGATGGAACCATGAATCGTAAAATCTGAACATCGAGCACATTCGCGATAATATTCTTATCTAAACATGACTATACCTAATACGGCATAATTTATACGTACATATTATACATCAAAACAGACTTTCAAGTACATGAATCCCTTGTTCGTCGTACCTAAGAGTATAACATGATTTTTCTCCCCGTAGAGTTGCCGTTACCAAGTGACATCTTCGAGTGATTCCTTTTAGCCTTCAGACATAATACACATTTCCTCCTTCTGTTGGGGACAAATAGACAGTATTTACAGAGACAGAATTCCCTGCACCTAAAATCCTTATAAGATCTTAATAAACGTACAAATAATATAATATATGTGTGGGGTTTGTGTATAACTTTTATTTTTATGTTTTCTGTTACATCCTGTATGTTAAAAATAATACGATTATTTTTTTGTGTCTTTTTCATTATTGAATTATATATAATCTTCTTCTTGTTCTTGTCTGGAATGGAGTAGACGTTCTGAAACCGGTTGGCGCCAAAAATAAAATAAAGTTTATTGTAGTTAATTACTATTTGATTTTTTATATACATTATTTATTTATTATATTATAAATCAACAGTTAAAAATAATCATTATACTCGTACATTCGGTTTTAAATCAATCTCTAAAACTGTATATCTAACAATATTTTAAAGATTGATTTAAAACTTTTCAATGTAATGTACCATATATCATAAAAAAATAATAGTATATTTAATATCGATGTATGGTCATAGAGTTTGTTATTTTATTTGGTTGTACGAATAAATCAAATAAATATTTTAATCGAAATAAAAATACAATATTTCGCGGTTTATGCATGGGATAGGTATCGGTCGATATGCAAAGTGCATATGCACTCGAATATTAGGTTTATTCTGCAGTTATATTATAGTAACAAGAAAATTAAAGATCAACATTTTTTAGTCAGCTACCTTATTATAAAACTCTCTCTCTCTCTCTCGTAACATTGGGAGAAAAAAATATCCATAGATTAATTAATTTAATTATGAAGACTTACTTACTTATTTACTTACTTACTTACTATCACGCCGTTTCCCCGAGGGGGTATGCAGAGAGGATAGAGCGCCACACTTTTCTGTCCTGACACACAATTCTCGCCTCATCCACATTCATACATCTTCTCATACAAGCTCACCGATTGTTGAGGCTTCTAACAGAACCATCCTTCGTTAACTGGTTTACCTGGTCGTGCCAAGTCTTCCGCGGACGTCCTCTATTTCTGGTGCCATCAACACTTGCGTCATATATCATTTTTACCGTTCTCTTCTCATTCATCCGTTCCATATGACCAAACCATCTAAGTGATCCTTTCTTAATCTTACTCACTATACTACATCAGCTTTACATTCTTTCCTTATTTCTTCATTCTTTACTCTGTCATAAATAGGTTTGCCACATATACGCCTAAGTGATCTCATTTCCACTGCATTCAGTCTACTTTCGTTCCTTTTCTGCCAGCTCCAGGCCTCATTTACATACATCAGTGTCGGTACCAAGATTCCATTGTGTACCGCTAGTCTTGCACCAGTTAACAAATTCCCGTTAGATATAATTCCATTCAAAGCGCCGTTCACTTTATTTCCTGCAGTCACCTTCCTTTTGATATCATTCTCAGCCTTTCCGTTTCTATCAAACATACTTCCCAAATATACAAACTCATCTACTTGTTCCAAACATTCATTACCTACAAGTATTTAGCACGGTGTCTTTCTTTCCTCCTTCTCGAATACCATCACTTTCGACTTGTTAAAATTCATCATGAGGTCGCTTTCCTTGCATACATCGTACTCACCAGATTCTGTAGTTCTTGTTCATTATTCGCCATTAGTACTGCATCATCGGCGTACAATAAACAGCAAACAATCAAATCGCCTATTTTTGCTCCTATATTCATACATTCCAGTTCTTTCACACATTTATCCATATACAAGTTGAACAGCCATGGAAACATTACAATAAGCCGCCCCGTTCTTGAAGATACGCTTCTGAATGTAAACAAAATGGCCCTTCTCGTGGATGACTACCTATTTGAATTTCAGCATGGATATCTATGCGTATTATTATTTAATGGTATGTTTGATCACTCGTAAAAAGGTTTATCACCTGTGTGAACTTTGATTACCAAAATCATCATCTCGACCCTAATGCCGGATACTTAAATATGGGGAATCGATGGCACCGGTAAAAAACCGAATTATAGCAGAATAATTCACAAGAAATTTTATTACCTTAAATTAGAAGTATTTTATTTACGTAAATAAATAATTATAATTAATGAATGAATAGGATTGCTGATTGTAAAAATGTTATGTGTATTTTAAGTTGTGCATATGTATTGTGGTTGTAAACAATCTAATCGATATTTTACTGATTTCTTAAGTAAGGTTTCACACAAATCGAATATCAGATCACTAAGAAATGTTTAGACTTGATACCTTCCACAACAATATAGTACAATATAATCCCATTTCACGAATGTGCAGGTTGTACAATATCAATGACATAATAAATGAATTTGATATATTCTCTAATATTCTGAATTTGCTTTGACATGACATTTTTTTAATGAAAAAATGTAAATATATATTATGTATACTTGTTGACATCATTTCATAAGTATTCTGCCTTTTATTTTATTTTTACAGTTCATTTAATTATACATTTAAATTTTCAGATATTTAGCGTGACGGTTTTTGTTTCTGTGTACGAGTATTTGACACGAGTATAAAATTTGTTCCCACTGTGGGAGCGTGTTGGTGGGTTGGCAAATTGGTGATTCGCGCATGTGGTGAATATTTGTAAGTGGTCTGGTGATCAAATTCTTATTGTAACATTTCATAAATCTATTAACATGTTCTGAAATCAACATGTTAATGTTATGTACAATTAATTAATAAAAATAAAAATGAATTATTATGATTTTCACAATAAAATTTAGTACTACATACACGTTGAGTTATTTTCACAACTAGTTTCGAGAAGTGCAGTCTCTCTCATCATCAGGTGATAACTAAACTAAATACAGAATTGTGGTCTATTCGGACAATGGGGCGGGGATTGAGAAGAATATATATTTTTTATCGCAATCTCCACAAGTTATTTAATATATTCCGTTTTATTAATATATTTATTTTTGTTTTCAAAAATTTTGCTGAGGTCGTTGTTGTATTTAGTTTACTTATCACTTGATGATGAGAGGGACTGCACCTCTTAAGACTAGTAGTTAAAATAACTCAATGTGTGTGTAGTACAAAGTTTTATTGTGAAAATAAAAATAATCATGTTACACCACAAAGTAACCGCCATATAAATGAATGAAAGTATTTCTTCACTTATTGCCTGCAACTGTAACTGTATAATGCTGCTGCACCGGCAACGAGTATAATAATTATTGAGTTTATACTGGTAAATATATTATCTTTTTACTTTCTAGCTAATTAGTCTAATTTAATTATTCTAATAAAAGATTAGGAAATTATGAATTAATAAATAATTTTTAGCTTCTAACTTATTAAAGTTAATGACTATTGTAGACATATTTGTATGTACTCCATTTAATTATTTATTTTAAATATTCAAATTATCAACAGATCGTTATTGGCCCTACAATAATATAATATATAATTTATAAAATGAAAACATTTTAAGGCAGTTAGGGAAATATTATGTTACAGAGAATACTTTTTTGTGGTTGTAAAATTAGAAATACTGTTAAAAATATATATGTTACTAATCAACAGCTGAGAAAAATGAAAATAATAATCGATATATTAAAACAATCGCACAAGTATGTACAGAAGCGCATGGGTTCTAAGTTCAATGATGTTGGATCACGTGACGCGTGACAATGGATCGGCGTTCAAAAGCGATTACATAGTGCGAATTTGGCTAATGAAATTTGGTAAGCATGTATTAAGCCTTCGAACGACTATCAACGATGTACTCGTATAATACAAGTCACGAAGAATATATTATATTCAGATTAGCGTTAATGAGATCCTGTTGTCGTAATTAAGCATTCTAGACGGGGGAGAGAAACGCTCGTAGCTTAGATTGGTATTATAAAACCAACGGTGTGAAATAGGGTTGAACGTTTCAGTGATCGGACAGGGATATTTCAGTCTATTTATAAAATAATTATTATTATTGTTAACATTCATAGCTAAACGTGTATCAATATTATTTAAGAAGGCCATGATTGCTACTACACGTTGCAAATAAAACACAATTCAAAATTACTGAAATCCAACAATATTTTATTTGTTAACATAATTTTGCAAAAAATATGAGTGTATTATGAAGCGGTGTCATTTATCATGTGAATTTAAAAAACACATTTGAAAAAACCCTAACAAACGTGTTGGTTCACGCAATAAATCTTATGTCACATTGGGAGAAAAACGGAATTACATTTGAACAAAATACCGAACCATAAATCCTCGGCAAGAATTACGTTTGTATTAAATATTCTGCCTGCTCTATAAATTGTCAGCTATAGGGTTACTCACTCTCGGAACCCCGGCTGGATATACACATTTCGAGGAACCTCATCAAGAGTGACCGACGAATTGTACCGGTTTGATTTGTATATGAAATTTGAATGAATTCTTTTTGGTAGAAACTTGCCGAGTGGAAAGGTGAGGATGGGGCAATACGGACGTTTACCTTATTGGAGAGGTTCGTACCATCCTATCTGTTCGGATCCCATCTGAATAAACTCTCGCCTTCAGGAATACTCGCATATTTTTACTATGCTTACAGCATATTAAAGAACATAATTTTGTGCTTACGCTTCCAGAGTGTACCTGTCCCACGTTGAGCCTGAATTAAGTGACAGTTTGGGATATTCCTTCTTCGGAGTTTGCGCTTGGTATTATAGTAAATATACATCCGTACCTACTCGGTTTATACTTATATACATATGAAGAATATAATTTTACTGTAAATAATTAAATTTAAGGTATTCCATAAACCTGTTGATACATATTATATGTACACTTAACTGCTTAAATTTACCTTTTCTTTGCATTGAACCTATATTTATTATTTATTTTTCTACTACTCCAAGAAGACATTTCTTTTACGATAAAATTTTGTATTCCGTGGTTAAAAGAATTATTAAAAATATTTTATTTTTAGCCTGTAACATGTTAAATATTTTAGGATGTTTGGTGGTTTTAGGTCAAAGAATAATTTAGGTATACATACATTTTGGCCACCTGAAAAGAAACCAAAATTATAATTACTTAAGCTAATAGTATTCGCAAAACTGTGTATTTACCTTGGCTTGAGTCATAACTCATAATGCATTATCTATAAACGGTCCATTATTCATTGATTGTAAGTATTCTGCTCCAGCCCTATTGCAATTAATGAGTTAGGCCAATTAATCAAATTAAAATACTGTTTATTTTGGTCTGCTGTGTCAAAAACCTATTCGGGAATTTTTACTGAAATTCTGGAGGAATTATCTATAAAACTTTAGTTGTATTAATTATTAAAATAGTTAGTTTATGGTAAGTGATTTAAACAGAAATCAATAAGAAAAGCAGAAATTAATTAAAGTTAATGAATCCATTATTAACACTCAACACTCAAAAGAACTCAGACATTTACACATTATATTTAAAAAATAATCTTTAAGTTTGAATGTGTTAATTGAAGAAATAATTATAGCCATAGACTGTATACGGAGATAAATTACTTTAATTTAGTGGTGAAATCTATTTAAATCGTAAAATTAAATTTTTAGTGCTATAATGTTTCAATAAATCATTTTTGTAGTTATAAGTCTTAATTTTTTGTGGCAAGCATCATGCATATTTTATTGCATATGTTTGTACAAGTGCACCTTTTTGCCGTATTTTTACGAGCTTTTCAGGAGTCTCTTATATTTTATTACTTCTAGAGATATGAGAAAAGGTATGTGTCTTCATTATTTTCTATGGAGTTTTATTCGACGAAGTTTCTAGAACAAGGACGCACTATATTTATAAGTCAGGGTGTTCAGGTGCCCTCAAAGAAGAAAGACGAAGAAGGAAGATGCATAATGGTAGAACAGAAGCATTTTGTAACCAATTCTTAATGTTCTTTTGTAGCATGAACTTTTATGTATTGACTGAGTACAGTACATTACATTCAAATCTATTACTTATAAATATAAAACCATAATAAAATGATTAACACTTAATCCTTCCTCTATTTACAAGACAGCATAAGAACAAATTGTTATTTGTCCATCAAGGTTCGAACAGTGGATTCATTAAAAATTCTTTTTCACAAAAAGTTTAAAACAAGATTTTAATTGACTATCAATTATTTTTCTATGCAAAAAAACATCACTAATTTGTACCAATGACCAAAAGATTTATTTTCAATACAATTTTAGTAATACATACTCTCTAATTAGATATTTTTATTATTTATCTGTTCACTGAATTTTTATAGAACGATATTACGGCAAATTCACTCTTTAGCTGGGCTTGATCTAAGGAAACCGCTTTACATTTAAAAATATTTTCTGCAGTTTAAAAAACATAATATATATACAAATTTAATGTATTAATTATAAAGATATACATATAAAATTAATTTTATCGAAAAATATTGTTGTTGTGCTATCGGGATTCGAACCTGGATCTCATTTTTTAATTCGGGAAAGTGCATTACTAACTATGCTACAGTGCCAGTATTTTTGACGACAAATTTTCGAACCTGTATGTTACACTTTTTCAAATTTATACATCTGTCGTTCCATTATTTGAAAGCCATTGTTTACATACATTATCATTGAAATACATTGTTTTTACGGAATCTCAAATATCTATGAGTAAACCGATAGCAGACGCCAGAATTAACAATTAATTTTTAATAAATTTTGGTCACATTGATACAACTTATATATTATTAAGGAGAACACATTCTTATTGTGAAGTTGTATTTATTATGTATATCTTTATAATTAATACACTAAATTAGTATTTAAAACATCGCATATCTATATTCTGAATAATTACAACTTCACAATAATAATGTGTTCTCTTTAATCATAATATATATGGTTTAAATAACAAATCATCTATAAATGTCTAAAGAATTATAAAAATATATATAGAAACATAGTACCATTGACGGTAAAATATATATAATAACACACAGGTATCAACAGCTCATTCAAAAGTATCCTCTTTCAAATCAGCCTGATGTAAATATAAGCATTAGAACAATTCTTCTTCATCATTTCTTAACCATTTATTAACATTTTGAAAAATGCAGGTAGCAGTATTTACATTGTGTTGGAGTTTATATAGTTAATATAATATTTTCATATTTTCATGAGGTAGTTGTAGTATATTTTGCGCAGTTGATTTAGGCATTATATTGTATAGATGTATCGACATATGATGCAGTGAAATGTTATTATGATAAAATATAGAGTTCACAAATTTTAAACAAATCAAGTAATTTAAAGAGTTGCTCTATAGGGTGTAAACATGTTTTATAAGATATCACTCGTAATAGAGATTTATGATTTAATAAGAGGGTCTTGGTTATTTCTAGAAGTTTTCCCCCACCCTATGACAGCTTAGTGTTGATTGATTTAGGGTGTAGCATTTTCAGTGTGCCATTGTTTGGAAGAGTTCATTAACTATTGTTTTCTTTGTGTAATTAAAAAAACATTCGATTTACTGGGTGAAACGCTATATATTATTTAAAAAATAAATAAATTAAAAGATATTCCCTGGTTAGCCTTCTTTTTTATTTAACTATCCATTCTGAGACCCTATCCACTCGATACATCACGTTACTAGAACTTTTAATAAATTGTACATTACGAATTCATGAAATTAGTTAATTAAAACAATACTTATCGACAAGTGCCTTTGTCAACTTCGTGAAATTACGTTAACTGAAATAGTTTTCTGTTGTTTTACTCTTTCGTCAGAATTAAGTATAGTATGTTCATTTTTAATCCCAATTTCAAAAAAATATAGTCTCATTTAATAATACATACCGATCTCTCTAGGTATTCTCTCTCTATCTCTCTCTAGGTAGAGAGAACTAAATCTTTCGGCTAAACCATCGTAATAATTTTTTATGTAATATGTCATATGATTTATGCTGGTACTGATGGCACCAAGAAAAGACGACGTCTGCAAAAGATCTAATCAAGTAAACAACGTACTAGAAGATGGCCTTGTCAGAAACTTTAACAACCAACGAATCGAGTAGATATACCCACCTATGCATATGGATGATGTGAGAATTGTATTTCTCGGTTTGTCCGCGATTCTGACGCAGATATGCCACTTTTGTAGACTTTCTGACGTTTAAGTACAATAATACACGCTGTATTTAAAGAACTTTATTAAGCTAGAAACGACTATTGATAGTTTTTTCAGAGTTATAATTATAGTTATAATTTTTAGTATAAGGTATTGATGATGGTTTAATCGTTATTTAAACCGTTCAGTTGAAATGATAAATAGTAACTGATCATTCGTAATTCTTTGAGTAATGACTGGTACACTAGAAAATAAACTTACAACAGTTTAATCTTAGTTACCAATCGTTATCACAATCACATAATGGTTTACCATTACTACAAGGTATGTATTTTACCTCCTTATGTTTTTACTAAATCGTAAATATCAGTAGCATTATGGCGACATATTTGTTTAACAGATTTGTAAATAATGTTTTAAAAACAAAAAATCACTGTTATATTACTATATAATATGTGAAGTACAAAAACACCCGTACATTATTTATCCATGAACGCTACATTACATGTTACACAGAAATACACGTTTTAGTAGGACTCCTCGATCCGCAACAACTGTATTTGTACCTTTATTTGCGAGGAACTTCTCTATTCGATACACCAAGAAGTTGATTTAATACGTTATACATAAGCCATTTGTCTGTTCGAGAATTATTTACTGACACTGTGTCTAGTTTCTCGTTAGCACCCCTCGTTAGTGCTTGGACCAGCAACAAAGATGGATTGATGGGCGTGTCAGAAGTAAGTTGTGTGATGGCCAGGTCCCTCCAGCTCGGTGCGGCGGACCTCCGTCAAGCGATGGTGGCGGATGAAGCAACAATGTGAAGTGACTACAAATTATCGACTACTACCAAGTTAGGTCAATGTTTGAATATTTTTGTATTGCGTTAGCGGTTCTATATAAAACAAATCTTAAAAAAATATAAAGTCAAACGAGCTACATAAATTAACTTGGATATTTTAACGATTATTAGTATTTTATTATTTATGCAGTGATAGGATACAAGCTTTAATATTAATTCTTCTTCTTTTTCTTCTTTCAAACAGGCAATCCACCCTTCAAAAGTGACTTGTGCCATTAAATAAGTTTAAACATTAGTTCATAGAAAGCAGTACAACAATATTATAGAATAGGAAATATTGCGTTACAAGTTAATACCATTGACATTCAAGAAATTTGCTATTATATAGCTTAAATGTGGCGAGTTAAGGGAAAGAAGATGACACAAGTTAACCGGGAGTTGAAAATTACCATTGACAAGATTATTGTAAAAAAAACCTGTGATCCGCAATGGATAGGCAAAAAAGACATGGTCAAGGGTTTCCTCCTCGGCACCACATTCATACATTGGGGAGTCTATTATGTTCATTCTGAACAAATATGTGGCCACCTGGCAATGCCCAATTCTCATTCTAGAGATATTTGCTACTGTTCTTTTAGAGACTTTCCTGTTGGAGAACCAAGGGGTGCGGGGAATAGATCTTTGGATTATTTTAAGACGATTACCCTTGTGATGTTTGGATCCATCCATTGTGCAGACCAGATAGAATTCGTATGTTTTTTTACCATATTAAGTCTGTCATACATCGGGATATGGAATTGATGGGGAAAAACTTCGGAAAGAGTAGTCTTTTTGGCCAGTTTATCAACACATTCATTTCCCTGAATTCCCTCATGTGCAGGAATCCAAACGAATGACACCCATTTATTGTTGCTGTACAAATTAAATAGGCATCTTCTGATGGAACAGATTATCTCATTGTCTAGCCAAACTTTCATATTAGCAGATAGGGATTCAAGAGGTGCTTGAGAGTCGGAGAATATAACAGCCTTATCGACGTTCCGGAGAACGCAGATGTCCAAGGCCTCTTTAATTGCCCAACATTCTTTTAATATTAATTGTTATACATAAATAATAATACATAAATGTAAATTTAACGAATAGTATAATTAGTAAGGTAATATATCCACCTTCGTAAATTCCTTTCATGTAAATGCTTAAGACATTTTTGATGGTTTAACGGTAAGATAGTTGCCCAGTATAAGTAGTCGGAGTTTGAGCCATGTCCCAGAACATCAGCAAATTATATTTTCATAGCACGAGCACTTAGATTAGGTTACAAATAATAAGAATATCGATGCGACATATAACCATAATATTATAAATGGATAGAGACCTATGTCCCGAACGTCCGGTTTCCACCACTTACACAAAAAATCAAGTTTCCGTTTGTATTTGGTTTAGATTGACACTAAATAGACGTTTTGGCGTGATGTCGAAACTCGATAAATTTGAATATGAGTTGTATTTAATTTACTTTACTTTTTATATAATATAATTGTTCATTGTTTTGTAATTATAGAAATTGTAAATAAAGTTTATTTCTTCGACATTGTTTGTTTTTTTTTAACTTATACTTAACATTTATATTCTTGATTTTTTATTAATATTCTGATGTGTTTCGAATGAGCATTATCGTTATGTATGTTATCGAAATATGTTTAATAATGTTTATATGACTTACAGAAAGCAATCGATTTGGAAAATTGCCTTCATCAGATAGTGGCCGCTAAGTGGCCACGGCCAGTATTTTCCGTAAAACCTATTTTTCAATGTTTAAAGTGATTTAAATACGTTATTGTTATCGTTCCAGTGACACGCGACAACTGGCAGCGATTATTTAAAAGTTCACTCTTAACACTATTTAAACTGAAACACAATATTTGGTTAGGTTTCCGTTTCGTACCAACCGATTTGATACCGCACCAACCGATTTGTTTCGATGTTTACGGTTGCTCTCGATGTGTCTTGGGCACACTCACTCTAATGGAATTCACTAAAATATTTAAAAAAAAAACCTATGCTATTTAATACTTATTCAAATTCTTTTTATCTAAAGTTTCCCTTCGCTTTTCATTTTTGTTTCGCAATTTTTTTTCCGATATTGTTGTGTTCGGTCATGAACATAATACTTTATTCAATTTCGATATTATCGACGAGCGTAACAGAGTGTGGCATCCGACGTGCGCGATTTCAAGGTTTGAAACAATGCCTCGCTGGGAACTTGCCGCCAGCCCTCCGGCCTCGGGCTGAACAAAGTCAGATTTGTGTATCCAACTGACTCCAATCTGAATAATCAGCACGACGCGGGCGGAGCACTGAAACAATATTCCGCCGGGTGATAATTCCCACTTGCCCTATGATCCGTCCCTTCGAGCATTCCCGTACAGCGGGGAATTATTCACCGCAATGATGAATATTATGATTTGGTTTCAAACTACACACACTACAGAACTCTCATCATCTATTCCGCGTGCAGTGTTGGTGCTATTTGACGTACCTATATATTTTTGGTTTTGTTTAGACAAACTTTAACAAGTGAGATACGAGTGTGTATATATTTAAAACGGCACAGATTATACATAAATGATTTATTTTACAATCCTACAATAATTTTTATAATATATGATTGTTGCTGTCAAAGTAGTCCCACGACTGCACATTAGCATCTTATCAAATTTAAAAGATAAAACAATATATATATTTTTTTTATAAATAATAAATTAAGTAAATCATAGGAAAATTATGAATCCTAATGTATTAATATATATTATTGATGCATAAGTTTATGTTGCTTTTAAGCATAATGGATTTAGCAAGATTTTTTTTTAACATATTATATTTTTAATAATTAAAAGTATTGTTTTATTGAATATATCTTGAATTTATCAATTTGTATATAGTTTATGTTAACTATTGTAAAGTAAATACAGTTTTAAGTACAAAAATGAACATTTTCGACATATCTTTTGATTAAGGAATTAATAAAGGAGTTAAGATATCAGAGACCGCTTGAATCATTTAGTCAACTACTATGGATTGTTTCTGATGATATGTTACCATAACATCTGAGGTTTATTGCCAACATTTTCGTCGCTTTGAGGCTGCAATTCAAGAAAAACGAATGGGATGACGGTATCAGAGACTTTTTAGAATGATAATGCCCGTCTGTATACTGCTAACGCAACGCAGGCGAGTTATTAAGCATATGTGGGTTAGGATTATTAATCTAAATACTGGAAAATTAAATAAAATAATTTAAATCGCATTTGAAATAATGAAGGTTTTCTGGGGAACAATTGAAAACTACATCATTAATCAATAAGTTATCGTGTTATTATTTGTAATAAAAATGTACATACGAATAATTTATAAATATATTATAATATTGCTACCAATAGCATATCAAAAATTCAAAAACAATCAACTAGTTTCATATCTGATATTTGGTATCCCTGAATTGAAATAATTTTGATCTAGAACTGTTTTACCAAATTAAAAACAGATAGAGTATAATTCATGTTAAATTATATTTAATATCGATACAAAAAAAATTAAAAATACTAAATAATATTCTATTTAAAACACCATTTTCGTACGATTTGTTATAGATTTTAATATAAATCAATGGATGTATATATATATATATATAAATATAGTTTTATATTAAAATCCATTCCTAATTATGCATAGTTTTTTATAGGACCCTGGGTAAAATATATACACCCTATCTTTCCCCCCCCCCCCTTTCCAATGATATAAATGAGCATTATATTGAATAATTATCAATAATTGTCAATTTGAATCCCGAGCAACGCCGGTGATGGACCTTTTGTACACAAAATAATATAAAGTAATTAAATATAAAATGTTCTAATAGTAATGCATAACTGAATATGTTTTATAAATACCCTGGTCGGACGCTAAAATACTAAAAAAGCTGTTAAATAATAGTATCCAGGGATATCTGAAATAAATTACATTTTAATCCCTTTTAATTATTGTGAGCTCAAGTTACAACGTTTACCCCTCATATTTTTACAGAAAGCACGTATGTATGCAGACTGCATGCTAACTTTTCAGAATTGGGAATTAAAGTATTATTTAGATACGTGGAGCAGCAAGGGTCCTAAAATAACAGCGGACCAGCCCAGTGGAGTTTAATCTGCTCCGTACATTCGATTTGTTGTAAAATATCGGGTGTCCCCTCGCGAGGGTTTCAGTAATCCGTCCCAAGTTGGCTGGAGACTGGTCGCAGTCGCGGCACGTGATGCGTGGTATTTTGTATTAACAAATTATTACAAAACATATTTTAATGATGTAAATTTATTATTGCTATAATTGAGTGTTCAAAAAAACACCTTTTCCATATTTTAAATGAAAATGAACAAGACGACGATAACATTGAACGACAGAGGAGACAGGTAAGCGTTCGTGCGAATATGCTCTCACGACGTTTCTATCGATGTAGTAAGGAGGTGAAGGGCATCATTTACCTACTAAGCTGCATACCTGCTAGCTCTGGTCGAAATACAAGCAAGTGATGCACAACCAATTCTGTATAAAAACTCATAGAAATCTATTTGGGTTGGTGCGTTATTGTAGCGCATCTACAATATTTGCCGAAGACCGTGTGCATGGATTTGTTTCGCTTCTGAGATATTGAGTTGCTGGCGTAGAGTTGCGGCTGGAGCTCAGAACCAACTTTCTAGTGCAAGCGATGCTCTCTTGGAAGGCTGGCTCCCTGACCAGAGAATGGCATTGACTGCAAGTAGCTACAGATATAATAATAGTCGTGACTGAAATTTATTATTTACATTTTGTTTATATATATATGAGTGAATTTCTAATATGAATATTATTTTGTTACCTGAATGTATTAAGTATATTGTATGTATTATTTTTATGGCGAATCGGGTCTTCCAAAAAAACCCGATCACCCTGGAATAAACACATTATTATTATATTCTATCTAGTATAACAGTTATTTTATAAGTTTTGATTTTATATGATGACTAGAGTTTTATTATATTGAGAAGTAATTTCAATTTTTAATCAATAAAGTTTTTATCAATAACATTTTTTTTCATCACACCATCTACCGGTCGGAACCTGTACTCTGACCAGCGGCGTAATTGCAGTACAGGTATTACAATACAGGTATTACAGTGCATCGAGACTTACGTTAGAGGGCTCAAAAGGTCTGCGCCCTACAGTGCTTTAGGAACTTCGATACTTTTGCTAGTTTTTATACTTTTCTTAGCGCTTAGATGGACAAATAATATTATGAATTCAACACAGCAAGAAATAAAGTTTTAAAATTTATATCAATATTTCTCTATATATTGAAAACAGGTTAGATACCGGTCCATCGCTGCAAAGTTAAAATTTATCGTAAAGCAAAGCAATTACTTTTTTCAGTTGCGAGACACACATAGTTTTTTTTTTCCATGAAATCATGATTATTATATAAGAGAGCGCACCAATTTTTTAATAGGTACAAAACTGTAGTAAATAATATTCTTGCATTTTGTAAACTCCTTGTACACAATAAAGGAGTCTTTTTCATTTTGCATTGGGACCCATTTTGTATTGGGACCCATTTTTTTAATTACGCCACTGGTTCTGACGGGTTGTCCATATGTTACACGATAAATTGTTTTAGATAAAATACTATGAGAAAACTTTTTGATATAGTTAATATAGTGAATCGCGTCATTATAGTGAATTATGTCATAGTGAATGGCGAAAAATAATAGTTTTATTTTGGGCTAAAAGCTCTCAGCATTCATATAATTAATAAGTGAATTCAATACCGTTTTAACATAAAAGGATTTTAATTAAATAAAAATGTTTCATATTGATCGCAAAACTCGCAAAGATTATTGCCAAATGATTGTATCTACTGAATAATTTATAATCCAAAGACAATGAATGATTGTTTGGCGAGCAGATGGAACAAATTAATGTATATCGATCTTTACACAATTATGGACAAACACAATAAATATACTGTGTAGGTAATGATGGTGCGATCCACTATTGTATCCAGATTTGTTGACGATTTTTCAATACAAAACCATCTATGTGTAGACATCCGAATATAAGTTATCGAATATTTATTATTATCTTACATTAATTTTGATTAAAAATGATATTTTTTAATTGGTGACGAGCCGCCATGCGCTTTTCTCTCGGAATATCAGATTCCCACCACGTGTTTTAGAAGCGACAGGCAATAGGAAGTGAGCATCAGTCTGGCGACAATACACATGTTGTTCTTACTACCCGGGTTGATGAAAGCTTCACTTGCCGTTGTTGGCGAACTAGTCCAATGATCTATTGGTGGCGACGGTCTGGAAACAGCAACCGATACAAGATGTGTAACAATAGTTGTAGGTACGCAAAAATAACGTATAATAATATATTATTAATAGTCTCTCGGTGACAGATACAAATTTAGAACACATTGTTTGCCGGCTTTTACAGGGTAAAGAAAAAAATTTCAGCCGCGGACTTAATGCTTATTTGTTTTGTTAAATTTAGGCACTGGCTAAGAGGTCAGATGTATAACATTATACTTGTGTGCCTGAGCGATGTTCCGCTATGGGTTCGCACCGGTTCGCGCTTCCCGATTGTTAAAATAGAAAACATCTCTTCGAACAGTTTGTTGCTGAAAGTTTTTATAACAAAATTTTGAGGGTAAATTCGTTAACATTAGAGTAATAAATAATTTAAGAGTGACTGTAATACTGAGGAATAATCTGAATTCGAGTAAGTGAGAGTCTCATATGAAGGGTCGCAAAATTAATATGGATGAGGAGAAAATGAGAAGTTGACGGCACCGAGAATGTCCGCGAAAGACTTGCCACGAGCAGATAAACTAAATACTGGAAGATGATCCTGTTAGAAGCCTTGTGTATTTATGAGTTAGGTTAGGTTAGGTTAGGAGAGTATGGCCGTATATCCTCTCTGATTCTGTGGGGTAATAGTGTGATTGTAAGTTAGAATATTACGTATGTAAAATAATATAAAAATCTATATTAAGTGTATATTATATTCCATGATATTTATATAATATTAGTGAAACTTAATAATTAAAACTAGGAATACCAAATTTAAATATATTGCTTATTTAAAAGAAAGAAGAAAAAACCTAATATGTAGTATAACCTAATTGAAAGTTTTGATAAAATAACCACCCTCTACAACTTTCACGAAAATAATAATTAGTGTGTACTGCGTATAAAACATTTTTGTACGTTATTCGTTGATTATTTTGAGATCTGAATATACACATAACTAGCGAGTTTCTATTAAAAACCAGTGATAAAATCAGAACATGCAAAGCGAGTACGTTGATGATGAATGTTATATGCTACCGTCGCATCGGGAATGTAACCGGGTAGCTACCGCTTGATTGCGCTGTTTAATTACCGAGCCCCTGGGTGCAATCAAAAACGATCGTAAATAACAATTAAATGAGTATTCTGTGCGATGGTGGTGGGAGAGAAAATAAAAATTATTCGTGTATTCTTTTGATATATTTCTGACATAATTTATATTCAAGTATACTGTCTCTTTGGAGGAGGAATGTGTGCGCGGAAAAATATGCTTTCAAAAGTTACGTTCATATATAATTAACTATTTATGTGTGCCCGGTGTTCTTTGGGATACACATTTACAATAAAATTACGAGAAGGTAGTTAGAGGGTGTCTTTATTATGTGCAGGGTCCAAAGACTAAAGATGTTAGCAAAGTTTGATTCAGGCAGGGGAAAGGTGAGATTTTCGAGGGGTGGAAGTGGGGTGACTATATTATCTTCGGACAAGTGCCACTGAACACAATTTAGGATCAATGGAATTCAATAATATTATATTTATATTGAAGTGAGAGGGTTGGGTAGCCAGACGGAAAAAATATATTTTGCGCATTTGTCCTAAAGTGTAACTTTGCAAAATTTGGTCTAAATAGGTCAAAAAGTATAGGATTACACATAAAATAAATAAATATAATTTATTCAATTTCACGAACAAAGTCTAGAAAATCGTTCGTTATTTGCATTCAATCTATAGATTTTCAAAAAATATATAGTTTAAGAAATTATTCATCTTTAATAATACAAATCAATAATCCCAAGAGGGTCCATTATCTTCCAAAGTTTCATTCATAATGAGTCAGAATTTATACAGAACAATTAATTAAATTCAATCTGAACTAGTAAACTATTGATCTCTCCCCAAACAAGGGAATTTTCCCTTACAAGAAATGTAGCACGTCACGTAAAAAAATGTTTAATGAACTTTTGATTTTTGCCGATATTATACTGTAACAATATTGATATTTTTTAATAAAAATATTTGAAAAAAAGTAATATAGCAGCCCTTTAATTAATCGCCGCTAGGGGGTGTGTGTATCACTGGAACCATGACGATACATTCTTGAATAATTTTTAACATTAAAAATTGGTTTTGTGGATGCGGTCTGGAAGTTGGCATCACTACCTATAAAACTACATACTGCTAGTAAAACTATAATTTGTATGAAATATGTAGATATTATGGAATTATTTCAATGAATTTATTTTTTGTTATTATCATTAACCATACTCCAGTTATATATTATGTTACCACTGCTGTGTTCCATATTCACTCATTTATTTTTAGTAGTAAATAAACTATTTTGTGATAGGTATGTACTATGCATGTCTTACTAGAAAAAATCTGTTTTGAGACCGAAATATGTACTACGGACAAGACATTACGAGTTAATTTATTTTTATAATATTTATAATAAATTAAATTAACATGTATGTAAAGGTTTGAATTGTGATTGAGTGAATGGTGTACACATGGAACTGTTACACGAATCATGCGAGAACGCAAGTTATCACGTTCGACAACCTCCTACTAGAGTTAGTTACTAGTTATCGCAATCGGTTTTTAACGTAGAAATTATTTAACGGCTAGCATTCCACTGAAATAAGTTACGCGTATACGTTACACGACGTATTAAATGTCACATGTTGATGTAGAATATAACAATATTCACGATATCGTGAAAATTGTGGGATTTTGCTAAAATGTACAAAATGATATTACAAGTATGAAACAAAGTACAAATGAATATCGTTTTATGTTTTTCAAAATTGAAAAAAGGCCGGAGCCCGCTAATAAATTTATTTTATGCAGGGTTGATACATACAAATAATCGTTTTATTATACATGAACAATAATTTGTACCACTAGCAATGTCAAGTTTATTTTATTATAAATTAGTAAACACGACGTCTTATCCATCGCTCGTGAATTCCATTATATCGAAATATTTATTCGATTTGTGGTTTTGAAGGTATTTGGAGTTTTGTTTAAGTAGTTATGAAATTAATTTCCGTTATTGAGTTAATTGATACGATGTTTGAGTTTTACCTTAAATTAATTAATTTAATGCTAAACTTTGATTCGGTACGTATTACGATTTCACTTTAATTAATTTAGAAGCTTAAAACAGTGCAGAAGAATAAAATTTTTGAAGTTTTAATTAAGAACACAAATTAATTATATTTCATTGTTCCTATTCCATATTTGTTGTATAAAAATATCGAAAGGTTATTTTAACATTTTCATAATTAGTATAATAGACATATATTATATATGACCTGGTTTTAAATGATATTTGAGACTATACCGGGCTATACTCACATTCCATCCATATCATGAACACTCGCCCTCTTGACTATACTCCTGCGGATCTGAGGGTTGTCAGTTTATTATTTCTATTTGGTTGGTCCAACTGGGGATCTTCCACTTCTTTTCATCCTACCTTCTATACTCGCAAGATGTCCAAAAAATTGAAAGATAATAACTGAAAATGATGATACAGTGACATTTGTGTATCTCGTTATCCATGGCATGTGCTGCGGCTTGTATTTCTATTATCTCAAAGTAATCAATCCGCCTTTGCTCTATCGGAGTCCACAATTTCACATCATCCAAAAATGTGCACCGGTGACCTCACAAGCCTGAACCTGATTGTTTTAGATATATCACGATCTTTCCATATCTTGTGAATTCTGGAGATAAACTTTTTGCTACTGCGTCGTTTGATTTCTTAGCACATTATACTGTAAAATCCGTATACCGCATTGACCCGAATATAATACGAGGTTTTTTTCCCCGAAATATCAATAAAATATAGGAGTCGTCATATATTCGAGCCTTTCAATTGTAGAGCATTTTGTGATGTGATTTTTTGTGATTTTCGGATGTCCTGGTCAATAAACACTTTAAAAAACAATTATACAAATTGGTTGCTTGCAAATGACCATTCACATACTACAACCGGAAAAATGAATAAGCCTACCGTCACTCTTCTATGCGAATAAGTAATCGATGCAGGGTCCTAAATTAACGCAAAAAGTAAATTTGCATTTCCAACACCATATGTGATACGGAAGATGATATTTTGTGACTGGAAAAATATACTGGTTATGTTGATTCAAGTTAAGAAAGGAAACTTGAAGATAATGTTACCGGTGAAATATTTGGCGATTAAAAAGGACTACTATTGCGAATTTATACATATATTTCTGTATATTTTTCCATATTTGCATTCTTTAATAAATAGTAAAAAAATGGTTTTCTTTTCGAGAAATTGCATGTCGTCTTATAATTGGGGTTTTAAAAATATGTATTTTTTTTTGATTTTTTCGGCAATAAATGGGACTCGTCTTGTAATCGGGGTCGTCTTATATTCGGATACAGTACTTAATTTTCAAATTAAGTACACAAACTATCATATCATATTTTTATATGGTTGAGAAGAGAACGCCAATCTAGTCATATTCTCTTTGAGATGGGCGGGACACATAGCCAGATGCGAAGACTCCGAAAAGTCTCCGATGAAAATCCAGTGAGAACGCGGTTCCTGGAATACCCATGAATGAGATGAACGGATAATATACCCCATTTACTATACGGCAGCAAATGCCATGCTGGAAGACCACAGCTTAAGATGGAGATGCCTGGAGAGAGGGGAGAGATTGTGCGGTCAGCTATGAATCTGGAGGAAGAATATATCCTTTCACCATTTTACATAGTCACACCATCATTAGGCTTCTGATTCTCTCAGAAACTGTTCTTAGTTATGCCAGGTCTTGATCGCTTCTGATATCCTGTACGATTCACGCTATTACATATACGTATCTGGGTGGGTGTCTTGTAGTCAAATTATTATTATTAATGTGATACAGTATTTGTTAGTACAAATGTCCGAATCATTTAAGAAAACCATGACTTATTAAATTTAATAACCTCATTTCAAAAATTTTTTGTTTTCATGTCAATTATTTCTTTATTAATTCTATTATTCTTATTGTGAAGTTTTAATTATTCAAAACATAGGTCTGTGATATTTTAAAGACAAATTAAATGTATTAATTAGTAAGATATACATATCAAATCAATTTTATCGAAAAATATTAAATATATTCCCCGGATTCGAATTCGGTTCGAATCCCGGGAGCAACAACAATATTTTTCGATAAAATTGATTTTATATGTAGATCTTTCTAATTAATACATTTAATTTGTATTTAATTATTTGTTTCACCAGAAACTTAGATTCGATTACATTTAATTTCATTACACTTATCAATGTTACAATGGTATCATGGGAGTCGGAAGTCAATGACAGCAGTCTCAACGTGGCGTCATGCACCTTTCTTACCAACTTCTCTTCTTTTTTACCAACTTGAAATTTATATAAAAATTATATAATTTATATACTGTCATAATATACATTTTTAATATACAACAATTTTATTGCCTAAAAAAAACAGTGAAATATGGGTACTTGAAAATAGTGAAGTTTTATATATTTTGAAGTTTAATAAATAAATTTATTGTTATGGATTTATAGATTTGGGAAATGATTGGCAAATTGTTGGAAAATGATAAAAAAAATTGAGCCAAAGGAACGTTTGCCTCGATGTATTCCGAAAAGTCTGTAGACAAGATAACCCTGGAAATTTAGCGCAGAATTAAATCAAAACTTTTGTTGGATTTAGGGTTTGCTTCAGCAGCTACACTGGCTATATGTTTGTAACTCGGATAAACCAACCATTCTACAAGGAGCAGGTAACGATCAGCTTAACTCTGCCACGAGTAGAAACATATTTAAAACTTGTTCTACGCAATAGGTATGTATATAAATTTATAAATAACTTTTGACCGGACTTTTGAAAAAAAGTGTGCGATTATCTGTCTGGCATGTAAGGTCTTAAATTGAACGACTAGAACCGTTCTATTTAAGCAAAGCACGTATAAAACAATATATATTAAATAATTATAGAATGTTACCAATGAACATGTCTACAACTCTGCTAAAACATAACAATTGATATAAAGTATTTTTTTATTAATGAGTACTGGAACTCGAACATTGTAGATTATTTAAACAAAATTTCGAGATAATCAGCGAATTCAAAGACAAAATTAATATTACCTTATTAAAAATATGTATAAATTTAGTTTTATATTATTCTGAGTTATATTGAAGCCAGTTGATGGTATACAATAAAATTCATCATCAGTTTTTCGTGAGTGAGGATCGTGATCTTCATGAACTCCTGCCCTCTCAACTATCTCGGTACGCTGCAGATCTGAAGGCAGGCTGTCATTAGAGAAATGACTGTTATTTTGTTCACTCGGCCGGTCCAACGAGTGGGGCATCTTTCTATTCCTTTCCGCCCTTCGACGTGGCCTACCACAACATGATTCGTCTGAGGAAAATTCTTGATGTGTAGTTCATGTAGACTGGAGACATTTGTACGTTTCATCGTTATTTGTAAACGCAGAACGCGTATCTGAAAGATCTCACACACATCTGAACATCTGAAAGAAATCAATCAATTAGTTTAATATATAAAAAGTGAATTTGAACTGTAAATCCAGATCGATAGGATCTAAATGAACGAATTGCGCATTTTACGAGTCGCGCGTCCTGCGGAATGGAATTCGAGATTTTTTGTTCGTAAATCGGAATCACCGCAAGGTATGGGAGGGAAGTAAGGAAACTTTGGTACAGGATGAGGTGAGGAGTTAGGGGTTCTAGTAGAAGGATGATTGATCTCGGGAACCGGATTTCGGAAGGACTGCTCGCCTTACCTTGTATATGACGCCTCCGTAATGCCACAAAATGGCACGCGGATGAGCCGTTCTTTGAACCCAATTGAGTACGGTGATATCACAATTTTACCCACGGCATACAAACAACAAACAATACGTGATCAAACACAATATCACAAAATATAGTGCTGGTGCACTGGAGCTGATAGGTCCACATCACGAATGCTATCGCTATGTCGAGATCGAACAAATATCGGTCAAGTTGACGTCTACTGGCATCAAGGTCATAATTCACACTGAAAAGACGAGCATTAAGAAATATGAGAATTTGGACGCGGAAATGTGTTAATAACGGTGGTCGCGGCTGAATCGAAGAGACGCGCCAAAAGTGTGTTTTACGAATACGGAACACAAAGTTATGTTATATTGATTATTATTAATAATAATGTTTTTTCCACCCAAAATTCATGAAGCCGACTTTGACTCGAATGTATAATTGAGTTCAGTAAAGTATATCATTATTTGAAACATTCAAAGTTATGTAAATAGAATTTAAACAAACTTATTTTAACAATTTGAATCACATCTGATAATAAAGCATTATTGTTGTTTTATTTGAAATGAGTTGAAATTTTCGTACAATTTTTATACTATTTATTGTATGATGGGAGTCTCTGCTGATTTTATATACACACATTTTGAATTTTATATATTTGCCTTGTTCTTTTTATCTTTCTTATTATTATTATTACTTATATGTAAAAAGTACAAATCTACAATATAATGTATATATTTTGTAAGAGCAGTTATTTAAAAATATCCAGCATTAAATCATAAATTAATTAAACAGCACGATGCAAGAGAGTAAGTAAAAGCAATTGTACTTGTAGTTTTACAAAGATTTCATTTATCCTAATGCATTTATAGTTTTGGCTTATTGGTAAATCAGAAATTACAATTTCATTAATTAATATGGTCAATTTATGTTTTAACATTATAATAATATTTTAATTGAACCAGTCTTTATACGTACTAACTATGGTTACGGTTTTGCACAACATTTTAACCTGCTGCGTTCATAAACTATAATATAATTATATGGCAGTTACTGTATGGTGTAACACAATTATTATTTTTTAATGAACTAATCTTTGTAGAATAAGTTAATTTTGAGAGGTGCAGCTTCCCTCACCACTAAGTATAAATAACAATAAACTATAGTGATAAAAATAATGCACGTTTGTGTATGTAGTGTATTGTTTGGTTTCAAAAAATAAATAAATCACAAACTGTTTTAAAAAAAATCATCCGCCGTTTCCATTTAAGAGGGCAGTTACTGTGTACGCGAAATTCGCGTCCGCTATTAGGGGCACCGTATATCTTATGGATTTATATTTATAGTCAGGTAACCAATGGAGATGAATACTACCCCGGAGACCGATAACACGCAGTTCAGAAATGGTACAACACGCGTGAACGAGAACTACTCTTGCTCTCGAAATAATGGGTCGTTTTGGGTGAAAGTCTTCGAAAAATAAATTTTTTGATTTTTTTGATCTGCGGCGCGCAATCATTTCATCCATGTATTTTGTCATTTTTGTGAAATCCAAAATTTCTCTTATGAATGTTATTTATTATGTGGATTGACCCTTTCTTATCTATTGTCCATTTGAATGAACACGAATTTTATACTTTATTATGAATTTTTTTCTAAACAAGTACAGAACTACGCTAGACGACAACACTATTTTTTTCTTAGGAGAACACATTCTTATTGTGAAGTTGTAATTATTCAGAACATAGGTCTGTGATATTTTAAATATGAATTTAATATATTAATTAGAAAGATATATTTATAATCAATTTTATCTTGAAATATTGTTGTTGCGCCACCGGGATTCGAACATGGATCTCTTTCCAAACTGGAAAAGGTGCATTATCCAACTATGCTACAGCGACGATACTTTTAGCGACAAATTTTCGAACCTATATGTTACCTTTTTGATATTAATACAATCTGATATTTATCTGATATAATTTTTGATATTAATCTGGAAAGAGGTCCAGATTCGAATCCCGGTGGCGCAACAACAGTATTTTTCGATAAAATTAATTTTATATGTTTATCTTTCTAATTAATATATTTAATTCATATTTACTGTTTTTTTCGTTCCGAAGGCATCATCGAATCAGAAAAAGAAACAATTTGTTTTACTCTACGACTGCCATTAATTTTTGTAATATATTACGCGCTTACTATTTTGTGTTTGTCTATATAAGATAAAGGATATATATTAATTATTCCTGTCAAGTTTTCATGCATTCGATCCAGAGAACCTCAACTTTTTAGCCAGGAATTAAATTAGTCATATACATACCAAAAACTTTTAACAAAAAAATAGTTTCAAAATTAAAAAACCTTGATTTTTAATTAAAAACTGTAGTATCAATAAATTTATATTCATTAAAAATTGAATGCGTTTGAGTAGAGATTTTCATTACCTGAAATTATTACCATACCACGGTTATTTCGGATGTGTTGTGGATATCAATGTTGCGTTTCTGATTGCTATTCATGTTTGCCCATAAAAGTAGTGGGATTGATCCAATCAAAATATTTTGTATGCGTAACTAGTTCGAGGATTATAATAGGTACTCAAAATATTTTGACTGCATTTTATAGCAATAACATCGAATATAATTAGGTACGTACTTATTTTGAATTATTTATAAATATATTTTATTTTAATTTTAGACATACTATTAAGATAACATAAAAAAATATTTTTTTATGTTATCTTAATTCTAGCCATAATCTATGATAAAAAAAACAACGTTTTCCAATTATTAATGACAGATAGCCTGAAGCATTACTGTAAAAACATTTTGATTTGGAATTTTTTGTGAGTAAGAATTTGATATGTTATCTCTTCCTAATGAAAATTCTACTTATTCACAAAAAAATTGATGGCAATTAAAAAAAAATACATAAGATCCAAAAAATAAACTTATGATTCAACTTATGGGATTTCATATACCCGTACGGCCATAGTACACTTGAACTAAATGTTTTAGACGTGGATATACTTCTAGAAAGGTAAAAAAATAAATTACAAATCTAGGCAGTTTACGTAATGCAAAAAACAAGGAATTTATACATCTAAAGCGGACCTCACACGCTCATTCAGAATGAAATTCACTAGTGATATTGACATTATTACTGACGGAATATGGTAATGCTTGAAGGAATGATGACCGTGAATGACAACTATCTAGATATTTTGAAATCAGAGCCTCATTATACTGGGTGGAGGAAGACTGTCAGTCGGAATGATGATATAGTGGGGTGCGTCAGTTCACTCATCAGTCTTGAATGAACTTGCAATGATGGACGGCGGTGCAAGAAGCGACCAACTATGAAGATGATAATGTATTGAAACGATTTATTGAACTATATGAAACTTTGTCCTGCAGACGGTTTTGCTAGTTACAGCGATCTGTAATTTCTCTTCAGTGATGTAACTAAATCAAAATAAATGTAAACTGTTTGTATAAAGAGATATAATTATTTTTATTGGGGCTTACACTAGTGAGTCTTTGAGAACGAAGACAATTGCCTGATATGTTTCCAAATAGTTGATAGAGATATTACAGCTGAACACTTGAGATTTCGTGAGATTGTCCAGTTGCAAAAAACCGCAGTGTGGAAGATAATCGTTCCTCGGCCGACAAGGATTTCCTCATTACTGTATTTTGTCTGATTAAATGTGGTGTTATCGTGTTGAGTAATTTTTTAAAAAGTATTTTGTTCATATGGTACTAGTTTTTCCAGTCATCTTCTGCCAACAAGTTCTAATGTGTGTATTTTTTACGTTTTTAACCCATTATTTCTCCCTGATTTTAAGGTTCACTTTTCTATAAATGCATAGAGTTGATATAATTGTCAAACACGCCTTTTTCTTTTTACTAATCTTAAAATTTTTGTCTGACTAGTCACTTAGTATGATAGTCTGGGGTAAACTGATCTAAAAAAATATTATTCTGAATAACCATCGGAATGATAGTCTAAAGTTCGTCGTCATTCTATGCAGAATGTCATTCTGAATGATCGTCTGAGGTTTGCGTAAACTTGCATTTAAATCACACACCATTCACCTCTTTTTATTTCACACAATAACTTAATATGATGAAATACATCGCTTGGTGGCACATAAGGTGGTATTTCCCACGTGTAATTGATAAATGGTTTTGAAATAAATCACAAAATTTCCAGTCTTTAATCATAAATATATTTTAAGTTTATTAAATTATTCCATCGTGTCAATGAACAATCCCCGAGGAAAAACATTGAATTATGAAATTTCCATAGAATAATGAATAATGGTGGGGGGGGGGGGCAACAACTTTTAATTAATAAAACTCGAGAACGCTCAATTTTAATTGAAGATTTTCTCGATTTAATTGTGATTAATAAGATATCGTAAAATAAGATTTTTCCTCAAAGTGTGTTATTCTAACTATCTACAAATTTTCGTCTGATCAGAATACACTTTATAAAATGTGCAAATATGTTTAACAATCCTTTAATGGTACATTAACAACCCATTTGTACCACGTCGCTTACTGTATCCGATGGCACATCGAATTTATTGGACCGGACCAGAGCTGTCCGAAAGGCGATACTTGTTGACACCTCGAGTCCTGTAATGCTGCGGCAATTTGTAGAAATGAAACAGAACAAATATAAATAATGATTATATAATCGATTTCTTTTATACTTTAGAAATAATAAATGTATGATTCAATAGGTCAACCGGGGTCAGGGTGTGTTTAAATTTTGGTGTTCATTGATGTAAATAATTCATTCAAATTAAATTAATCAACCAGAAAGGTATACACAAATAATATATTTATTGAAAACATATTTGGATGCTACCGGGATTCGAACCTGGAAACTTTTACTATCCGGAAAATGCGTTAATGTAATAATTTTCGATAAATAGATTTTATTCTATACATCTTTCTAGTTGCTTTATTTAATTTGTACTAAAAATTACCATATTACTGTGTTCTGAAATTGCAACTTCACAAAAAAATGTGTTTCGTTATTAATATGTAATTTTTTATCGTTCGATTGTTGTCAAAAGATTACTAAAACATATTAATTCTGATTATTAAAGAGAACACATTATTGTGAAGTTGCAGTTTTACAGAACATAGTTTTGTGATATTTTAATACTAATTAAATGTATCAATAAGAAAGATATACAGATACATTTAATTCTGATTACTTTAATTTTGGGTTGATTTGTGTATTATAAATAAATCACTGATGTCTGTAAGTCACAATCGCTAACAGTGATTGAGTAGGTGTTTGAAAATTTAGAGATTTTTGATTATTATTTGAAAATATTGTCAATTTGAATAGTACCATCTAGTGAAATTCACATAAATACATATGTGTAATTTCTAGCAATTCATTTCTACCCTTTTCTAGATTTGTATGTATATTTATCGTTCGAAATGGGGAGTAATTACGCCCAAAAACTTTTAAAAGTCTAAACATGAGATTAAAACTGCTACAACAGTACCTATATATTGAATATTGCATTTTCTATTTTTATCTGTAGTTGTGTTAGAATGTAATTTAACTGAACTTTTTTCAATCTTTTTATATTGAACATTATAATTTTTTATAAGTTTACCTAATATTTGTATGTTATTTACTTATTTTACACACTCTTACTTCATATTTGTATATTATTTACTTATTTACTCTTTAAGTTTTACAATGTATTTATAAGCTTACTAATCGCATCTTGTTTAACTCTTTATATACATTGAATATTACACTTTGTTTATTACTATACCGGAAAATCA
This sequence comes from Eubasilissa splendida, assembly GCA_031772225.1. Lineage (NCBI taxonomy): Eukaryota > Metazoa > Arthropoda > Insecta > Trichoptera > Phryganeidae > Eubasilissa > Eubasilissa splendida. Next base: position 16,775,824 of record CM062848.1, on the reverse strand, counting down.
CTGTCTGTTATAATACAGGAACATACTAGTGTAGCAGGCAGGGTACCAAAATATATGTCTTACTTTGCTTCAATGTTATCCGATTATAATAATATAAGCAAAAAATAAATAATTATAATTTATTGAACGTTTATAATATATTCCTGCACATACATATTGTGAGAACTGTCACTTTTGTATGTATGGGTATGTGTGTGTGTCAGATGAGTGGTGTGCGTCATGGGTTATAATAGGAACGGGTCTCTTTTCCATCGTTCCTTCGCAATAGTAATAATAAATATTTGAGTTATATAATTGTTAAGTACTGTAAATATATTATTGTAATAAACTAATATTGTTACACATATTTACTGGGTTTCACTCCAAGGCAACTCGAGAGTACAAAGATAAGGAAATAACTCAAAGGGAATCTGGTGGTACTTCACAACGTTACCACACATATCGACCATATAGCAATAGCGATTGCAATAAAAAAATTGACTGAAATGAATTACGAATGCAATTTTGTTTATTTTTAAATATTTTTTCAGACCACACAAGTTACATTTTCAAATACTCATATATTCTAATTGTTTTTTTGGCAGTGCAAAAAACAAAAGTTACAAGTACAATCTAATAATGTTTATAGAGCACTCGTGATATATTCTTTTCAAATAAAATAAATGTATAGATAAGTAGACTATGTCCTATATGTTTGATCATATAATAATTAGTCCTACATACGTAACCCTGGCATTACATTATTTTCTTACCTGATCAGTAACATTTTACTCAAAAATCTATAAAAAATTCTTCAATCGTATTTTGATCTGTTTATTTCCTATAATCATTCCTTTTTATGTAAACACATTCTTAATACCACTAAAAAAAATTCGGACTGAACCTAAACCAATGCTAACGGAAATGCGAGACGAAAAAACTTACGTTACTCCCAACTAGTCTCTGACCAAGACTTATCTGGTACTGCTCTGCCTCATTTCTTATGTCAAGTTTGTTTTGTTTTAATTTTTCATCGAAAAAAACATTATTAGAATTGTAAAAATACCAAATCTAGTGAAAATTGTACATTTATTTTTTCTTTAAATAGTTTATGTATTATTTTCTTTCCTAAATCCACAAAAAAAACATTTCAAATTTCGAGCGTATATACGTTACTTCATTTTTCCTACATATTTTTGATATGAAACAATCTACGGCATATAAGGTAGAATAAATAATCGAAAATAAAACGAAATATTATTACAAAAGTTACATCACACGATCACAGTATACAATAGGTGCACATTGTATCTACGGTACAGCGCTACACCACAACGCGTTTATAGCTCGCGCGGATCACACGTTCGTCCGACGGAGTGACTGCGTTTGAAAGTTTCATCGAAAATAACTTCATTGTTTGTGCTCCGCATTGAATAAACTAAACTCTAGTGTTATTTTAAAACATTTTTTTTTAAACAATTTTTTTTCCGTCCATTCATCGTCGCAAATGCCGCCTTAATTTATCAAAATTATGCACAACCTCACAAACGACAACTTCACAACTAGTTGTTAGTATTCGTAAATCATACCTGGGAGTGGTTATTGACCCTATCCTAAAATGGACCCGACATATGGAAATGACGAGTAAAAGGATCCTGAAATTGATATGGATTATTAAAAACATAAGGAACATCATAAGCAATCAACTTATAATGACGGTATACTACGCTCTAGTCCAATAAATCATTGAATATGGAGTAGTAGGTTGGGGATGCACTATAAAAACTTCACTAAAACATTTGGCTTCAGCACAAAAAATATTATTAAATGTTATATTAAAATTACCAATGAGAACAAGCTCGAATATATTTTTCAACAGCCTGGTGATATTGGACATTGACGTCTACGCTTAAAACAATTTAAACTACATATTCATTAATAAGAACATCTGAAGTTCCCATGGAAATACCAAAAATACGAGAATCTCAGAGGAGAACAATTTAGTAATTCCTAAGATATGCACCACGTATGGGCAAATGAGCTATGTTTTTGTAGCATCCATATTGTATAATTCTCTCCCTAAATACATATAAAATATTGAGCAACACAGACAGTTTAAAGGCGCAATAAAATTCTGGCTAAAAAACTCATATTCAAAAAACTGTATGTTCATAGCATGGTCACCCCTTCAATATGAACACATACAGAGTGAAGACTTCAGACCCAATACCAATGAGTGAGCAGCCTGTGAATGAGCGCGCGTGTGTGTGTTATTTTTGTACTGTATTATTTAAACTTGCTGAAAACGAATTCTTACAATTATTATTATCCTTAGAAATTTCAAGTAGGTTATAAATTTATAAAAATCAAGATCAAATATTGTTACATTATATTCTGTTACTTACACTTTTTAATTATTATTTTTTTCTTCTCTCTTATTCTGAATTTATAAATGAATTATGTATAATATGATTGTTGATTAAAAATGTAAAATTCAGCACGGGCGAAGTTCAGTAAGGCATATATTAAAATACCAAATGTACTTACAACATATGATATGAAATAAAATAAATAAATACAAGGTAGGTACAAAAGAGAAGATATGAACATCAGAGGAATAAGAAAATTACAAAATTATCAGCATTGCCAGTTATTCTATATATATTATTTTACACAGGATCTTCTGACTTTACGCTTGATTAGTGTATTTCCGGACGGCGCTCATGGAGCGATATTATTTCAGGCCCATCCGACCGGATATGGCTGAAATAATATCCGGTTGCACCCGCCCACCCCTTCTCTTCTCCTTCCACCCACACTCCCTTCGTCGCTTTGTCCAAACTGTAAACTGTTTCTTGTTGCAACTGTCAAATGCCATCGCTTGACGTGAAGACGGCGTGTATCTATTTGCGTGCGTGTAAAAATGTCGTTGGGCATTTAAAAAGAGATTTTTATATAAAATACGATTATTGTATTTTAACATTTCGACGGAATAGAGTATTCTTTTTATTGAACTCTGAATAATACATTTTAAAAATATGTTGTATATATTGCTATCATTCATGTAAAAACATGCGATATGCCATATAATAATGTAGCTATTATATATTGTGAAAATTAATATGCTTTTCCGAATGGTTTGAAATTTAATTTAGGTACGGCACCATTGAAGTAAATTGATTTTATGTCGAATATTATTATTTATATATCGATATACATACAAAGTGATTAGAAAATTAGCTCTCGTAACTGAAAACATTTCAGATATTCTCAACGTGATTTTTGGAGAATTATTACAACAGTTTTTTTACTTTGATCTTTTATATTTAGTATATATCTTTTATCTTTTTTCCCTTTAAGAGGAAATGTTAGGGTGTTATTCTGAGGGTATGTGTACAGGCCTTTCAAAAGTCGGAACTGTCTAAATGGGTTTTTGAAGTTTGGGTTACCGTTGCGCGGGTGATGTCCATTGAATGTTTGTTATTATTTAAAAAATAGATATGTGGGCACGGAATACATGTCTCATTAATATTCTTACTATTTTAAATCCAAGCTAATCGTTTGTGCCATGAAAATATGACCAACTTGGTGGGGTTTTGAAATGAGGCTCGAAACTCTATCATTAGTATTATAGAAGTAATTAGGTTACACCATAAAACTATTAAACCGGATTTATCCATCCTTTTTAACGGGATTTTTTTAATAATTTGCATATTTTACGACTCATAAAATGTAATGAACTCGAAATGTTGGTACCTATATTCTAAAATGCAGATTGATCAGAATAATATTAGGCGTAATAAGTTAGAATATGTTAAATGTTCATTAAATTTTTTAAATAGTTAAAATATGATTATTATGAAATTCGTCGATACTTGTTTATCTCGCTAAATTTGTATTTCGAAATTTCAATGTTCCAAACGAAGTCACGTTTACAAAATTATTTGTAATTAAAATATATTTTTTAGGAATCTGAAGACAAAAATATCAACTCAATATATTCTTTAATGTAGCGAAATACATAATTAAATACGTACATATAGTAATGCGCATATCGGAATATGCATGGCCAGTATGGCAATAATAATTCCATGTCAGTAAAGTGCGTATCACTTTAAACGAGACGCCGGTCAACGTGTAGGAGATAGTACGTCAATGACTGCAACTGGCATATATTGAGACAACAAAAAGAAGCACTACCACCAATAATAGTTTACCGTGGTGAAATTGAAAAACATGGAAAAATGAAATAGAGCCATTTGTGATGAGAACCTTCTAATCTGCTCATTGCTACCAGTCTACTCCAGTGCATCTAAGAGAATATCATGAGTGAGTTGCTACTGACTGACGCAGCGAGGACGCTCGTGAATGGACGCACCAACTCAAAAAGAAGAACTTCGCAATAACTAATTAATACCAATGAATTTAATACAAATTAAATAAATCAAGCAGAAAGATAGATATACAGAAAACATCAATTTATCGAAAACATATTTTAGTTGAATGAATTTAATTATATTGAATGAAAATACATTATTATTGTGAACATAGTTATTAGTTTTTTTTTCTATTTTGGTGTCTATAGTGCGTCTTACAATCGCAGTCAAAAATGTACTTGCTGTTGACGATCCTCGGAATCCACCTCCAGTGGCCTAGCGGCCGCTGCTGCACAGTTGGGATACATTCGTCACTCGGTTATGGTCGAACACGATCATTTTTGAATAAAATTGTGCCCCTAATTATTACAAAATATGTCCTTAAAAACAATTCACAACGATGACGCATTGAAACGAAAACTAATTGTCTACACAATATGATGTCTTTCATTTTTTCAATTAAGTTTTAATTCACATTTTTTCTTTCTAGCTTAGAAAAATAAAAGTGCTCATTATTATTGATGTAATACGGTAATTTAATTTGAATTGTTTTAAAAATGCCATTAAAAATAAATTTATCCATCAAAACTTTAGTTGAGATAACTTATTTGATAAGATTTTAATTAAAAACTTTTTATGACACTCCACTTCTAAACACAACAAATCGTTATTTTAGTAGGTGCCTGATTTTGTTTTAATATATATTGTAACTAGATAATGACTAAATAAAATGTATAAATAGAAATACATGTGCACTAATAAAATACTTTTTTATTCCACTATTACATGACGCAATTCTCAATTACACAATATAGATATTTTAAAAACAAATTTAAAACATTAATTTGAATGTGTAACTTACCACCCCTGTTAGATTTATTAAGCCTTTCATGTGTCTGAATGGAGGCTTTGACGCTGCCGGGTGTTTATTACAGCAGCTCTCTCAGTAGATTATTTTATGATTTGAGGATTATTTCACATGATCTCCGAACCAACTGCACCATTGAATGTAATTCATTTTATTAGTCCAGTGTACCGCACACGAATACCCACGGCAAGGTTTGGGATCATTTAAAAGGGAGATATTACGATAGCATTAATATATTTTATTAGCAAAATTTAATAAGTTAGTTACCTATATTATATCGAGTGATACAATTTTAATAAAGATCAGTATTTACTGTTGTAATTTAATTAACACACGATAAATATGCTAGTCGGTACCTATTAACTTTATTCAATTAAAGTAAAACACAAAAAGTAATATTCTTAAGTAGAGATATATACAATAGGTAAAAAAGGGGTGTTTAAAAAAATAAGCTTAAAATCATGTAGATATTATTAATTAATAATATTATATTAGAAATATTACTGTTCCAATTTTAATTTGATGATATAAATTGAAATTTTAGATTACCATTCCTCGTTGTATACTTCAAAATAACAGTTTCATATCCACACATCAAAGGAAATCTCAACTTCACACCAATGAAATTTAACAATTACATTTCTATATTCCTATAAGAATAACATATCTTTCCCTCAAATCGAATTTGTCTGTTATTGCAACAGCAAAAATAATATTTGAGTATGTCCAAATCTTTATATGAACACAATTACTGAGTTTTATCTTCAGAGGGATTGTCATAAAGATATATTATAGATGGGTAGAATTGGTGAACGTTATATTGTGTAAAGTGATCACTTAAGCCAGCCGATAACAGGTCGTAGGCCCCGTAATGCCTAAGACTTCCATTGTTACCTTCCCATATAAAAATGATAACTTTGATTATCACTTTACATAATGCAATGTTCAGCGATTCTATCCATTGCTCGACTACCACACCTAACAAAGTTGTGTATATGTTATCATAGAGAAACCTTTCAATTATTTTTTACAAACTACGCTGTCGCCATCTATGGTTGAAAATTTCATATTTATTTCCATGTAAACAGTATAAATGTCGCTGAAGCTGAGACTCTTTTTGACAGAAGTATGGAACTATATTCGTTGTGTGTATATATGAAAATTTAACCGAATCATTAACACATACACTAGAATGAAAAGTAAGTATTTTTCAATTTTTAAATATCTTATTTAGACTAGTATATTTACAATATTTGAGTATGTCCAAATCTTCAGCCGATGACAGGTCGTAAGCCCTATAATGCCTAAGACTTCCATACTTACCTTCCCATATAAATAATAGCTTCGTCTCTGTAAGACATCTATAATATAGCAAAATTAATATTTTTTCAATCAAAATATTTGATATAATAATTTATATTTCAAGGACTTAATAATGGAATACCTAAAATATTTAGTTTACTATTAGTAAATATTGTATTTAATAATTGATTGTTTATTTTTTTGGTTTAATATTACAATTATAAGAACGCAATAATTTTTGAGCCTCTCATTACATCTATATTGCGCAACTTATAACCAATCTGATGTCAAAATATATACGTTTAATACAATATTTGAAACACTGGTATCACTAATGATTTACTAAGAGCAATACACAAGGGAGGAAGTGTTTCTGTAACTTGGTTTTATCTTACGCAGATATTACGGGGAGAAGGGGGAAGTCCACCAATATTGAAAGTTATGTAATTACGGAATTTAAGCTAAGTTACATAATTTAGGGTAAACTTAGAGGCAAAACAAAGATAATGCTGATAAGATTAATGGCGGCAATAAAATAGTTTAGATAAAGGAGAACTTGTGGAATAGGGAAGAGCCCTTGTTACCTCCAAGTGTATCCTAACAGGAAAAGGTATGTCTTAGGTGAGATATCAATTATTCTGATATTATTATTGAAATACATTTCAAATACACCTTGTACCTTAAGGTATTACATTTTAGTATCCTGTACATATTGCTAATATTCGAATCATCTCATAGGAATTTGAACTGTTTGCACACCATCTTCTCAAACGAACTTACTATTCTTACAAAATGCATAATTGATCTTTATAAATTAGGTTGATGCATAATCATAATATAACTAGAAAATATAATTAAATTATATTGTATTATTATATTGTTACATAACGAAAAACGAAAACAAACTCAAAACATAATAATAATTATCATTCGACGGCGTAGTCGCCATAATCCTGGACTGATCGATGTTGAAGTTCTCAACCAGTGTCCTAGTGGTACAACTTTCGTCCTCTTCCGCAGCCGCCAGAAGGGCGTGGTCATCAAAATTCGATGATCGACTCTTTCCTGACTTGTCGTCTTTGCTGGTATCACCAGCTTTGAAGCGAACAAACCACTCTCGACATGCCCTTTCGCTAATTGTTCCTTCGGCGAAAAGATCGTTGAGATCGCGAAATGACTCTGCAGGTTTCCACCCTTTCTCCAAGTGCTACACCATAATGTGACGTATATGTGGATGATTTACGATGCGCATTTTTATTTTCTAACCCTATTAAAAAAAATTGTTATGACAAATGTCAATTAAACGTCAAATTCAAAAAACAAAACATCGCGATAAATCGGCGAATAATTATGCATCGATATAATATTATTAAATAAATAAAGTTCTATTTTATGACCAGTAAATTATTCGTTACTGCGTAGTTATAAAAACAAAGTGAATATCTCAAAGTAAAAAAATCTTTATCGCAATTACTTTTATATCTTAATTATTTTAATTATTAATGAAATGAATCACCGAGTAAAAGAAGCATTCTTTTTTAATCATTTTAAAATTTTATGATATCCGTTAAATTGTTGTATTTGGAGAACAATTTAGCTTGAGTTTAGGAGCATCGTCACATGGCACAAATTTCTGGGCATTATTATTATGTGATACTACAATGGACTTTATTACATCACGTAATATATTTCCGAATACTCCTATCCATCTAAGGTTACACAAATAACATTACTTTGTTAACATTGAATTTTGTATCACTGCATATTTTTATTTACAACTTATGCTTTATGCTAATTTTATAATACTCATTTCCTTTGGAACATCTTACGATATTACAGAGAAAGAGTTAAAGAGTTTGGCAACCAGAACATTCTTAGAAATAGTTCACTTTGTACTCTTCCTAGAAAAATCCCAGTAAACTGGCTGAAATACGTATTAATGGCCGACTGTCGACATCTGTCTATACATTTATTATTAGAATCACCTTAAAGAAATAAATCAATAGCAGACTCATGTTATTGACCTAGAAAAATAAGTCTTTGAAAGAAAGAAAGGCTGTATTTGGAGTGAGAAGAAGTACAGAAAAGCTGCGAAAAAAAACTGATGTTCTTTCTGTGGAAGACTACGCCAACAGAACGCAGCTGAACGTAGCCGCCAATTTGGTACCCTACTAACAGATATACATATTTAGGGCTGCATGCCTAAGCGTACGTGTTATATTCCGGCTACCTACCTTCTTATACTTCTTACTTCATACTATTACTTATATAACCATTACTACCTACTAACTTTACGGTTTATCAAAGTAGATGCAATTTATACAAATTAAATTCATACCTATATATTATAATTGAATTCGTTTCTGTTTTTACCTTGAGTAACACGTCAGGCCAACGAACTCGGTTACTTGGAAGCTCACTTGAGATACCAAGGATCGGTGTTCAGATTATCCAGCAGGTTCAATGAATCCATCAAAACTGTTGACAATAAAATCATCCCTTAAAACAAAAAATGTTTATATTAACCAAGAACAAAGGACTATAGATAATAAAAGGCCCGAAGTCATATCTAGCAAATCACTGTGTTTTAGATATCGGTCATGAGAAGTTATTCTTAAATGAATTCATTATTTTCTCTTGCGAAGTGTACAAAGGATGCACTTCTCCTTTTAATCCAGCACTACACTGGTGCGAGAAATATAATTTACGCAACCCAGCCAGTTCCCTGCGCGGGTCTAGCACTTCACCCACTGATGTCCTCCGCAACGGCAGCTTCCGATGTTTTCTCCAATTTTCAATACATATTTCGCGCGCTTATCTTAAAGCCATAACCATTCTAATAAATTAGCTTCAATAAATTTAGTATCAACAGTAAGTTGTTTCTATTCATAATATCTGTTACATTTACATATATTCCTTGACATAGATCTTGGGGGATCCGTACTCTCACACTTCGACCTACCCGATAATAAAAATAATCGTGTACCCATAAACGTAATCAGTATGAAATAAAAAACATTTTAATTTATACTATTAAATTTTCGCTAAAATATTACAAATTTTTAAATAACTAAAAAAGATGTTAAAATGTATTTATTTAAATGCCATAAAACAGTATTAGCAATCGAAAAATTTCAGTGGTGTTCAATGTTTCTAGTAAGTCAGAATTTCTAAATATTGTCATTGTATGTGTTGTTATTAGTCGCTACTTTTAATCACCATGCCCACTTTCATTCCACCATAGCAATTTAGAAAGATAAACATCTCTCCCCGAATTATGTAAAGACAAAAAAATGTAATTATAAGAATTTGTCTGGTGAACCCGAATTGGGGATCGGAAAGAGAAATAGAAAGGAATTGAAAAACCCGAGAAGAGCTGGAGAAAAGATAAAAGAGTGTTAAGATGTGTTAAAATTGGAGAAGAGGATAATTAAAGTCTTCGGGGTTTTAAAAGAGTTTTAGTTATCCAAATAATTCATGCATCAGAATGTACTGAGTTTATCTTCATAATAAATATTGGTTTGTTTTCGGCTGCTGCTCGACATCCATTATCCGATATTGCTTTATATCGTACACGTTAGGTTATAAAAAGATAAGCTATAATTTACGCATATTTTTTCCAATGTTACTAATAAAGATATTATGTATTGATATATTAGAATGCATACAAAACATTTGAACGCATCAAATTTCACCAAAATAAAGTCAACGTTAGGTTAATTATGTTATAAATTCAACGACCGCTTATACTATAAACTCAATGGGTGTTTTTGAATTTAACGTCAGCTTATTCTATGAATTCAATGGGTGCTTATGTTATGAATTTAACGGCAGCTAATACTATGAATTCAACACTTACTTATTCTTTGAATTCAGTGACTGCTCACACTTTAAATTCAACGGCTACTTATACTATACTTTTAACTGCTACTAATATTATAAATAAAATGGATTCTTGAACTACGAACTAAATGCAGATGGGACAAAACGGACATAATATAAGCTTCTATTACTTATCCTCCGAAAGTACTGGGTTCTTGTAATAGCGCCTATAAAGCGTATTAACCTAATTAAGTATCTAGCTTGAAAAAATGAATACGACTTTGTTTTAAAAAGTAAACAAAAGAGCAGTCGTTAACTAATTTGTTTTATTGTTTAATTGTTATTCTCGTGTTCAAAGAGAACGGCTACACACAATTAATTTTTATCTAGATATTAACCCTGACAAACTTTTATACAGAGAAATGGGGCAATTAAGTCAGACCCCACAATGTGGTTTACATAACGCTGACCATTAATTGCTCAACTTTCCTTATAACCGTTGATGAGATGAACGAAACCTGAAAGGGGAGATCAAATTATAAGAGTTAAATAACAGGACCCCGATTTAAAGCACATAATTTATTATTTAATATTGGTGTTATTGTTATTATTAATAATATAAACAATACAGTATACGACTGTAAGGCTTCTAACAGTAATATCTGGTTTAAAAATTATTTACAGTAAGCAAAATTGGATTTTCATTTTTTCAACAATAATTAAATTCATTAATTGTCAATCCAACTTGCATAAATATATAATTATTTCTTATTAATTAACACTTCACATTATTTTATTTTTTTATTTCTTCTTTATTACATATATATTCATTTTAATTTTGTTTTTTTGCCAAACTGCATGGCAGTTTTACGGCATATATACTTAAACATTTTTTTTTAATAAATAAAATATAACCTAAATTTCAAAAAAATTAGATAACGAGATATTAGATGAATTACCTAGAAAGATATAAAGAATAAAAAATACATAAATATATTAAGAGAACACATTCTGATTGTGAAGTTGTAATTATTCAGAACATAGGTCTGTGATGTTTTAAATATGAATTAAATATATTAATATAAATATATGCATAATATATATAAAAAAAAAAATCATATAAATAAAAAAAATAATCTTTTGAAAAGATATACAATTTTTACAGGATGTAACAGACCTAGTCCAAAGTATTTTATTGGTGGATACCTGAATATAATATAATATAACAAGGAAATAAAAAAATAAATTAGAATATGTTATTTTACTTTGTATTTTAAGGTAGTCACTGAGGTCTCATCATTTTTTTAAATGTTTTATCTGTCTTTATTGATTTTGTTAACTATTCTCGGTACGACCCACAGTTTAAATAATGTACAGTAAAACTCCGCCATTCGCCCGCCTCTCAACTCGTACAACTCGGAATACGTGCAACATTCTAAAACAATATTTGATTCTGCATTCGTATATTTGTAGTTGGCATTCATTTTTTTGGAATTTGTAGCACGTGGTCCGAGTCACGTGGTTTATCTTGCGATAACTCTCGTTCACTGAGCATTATTTGTGCATCATCTCGTTTTATTTTATTTAACCACTATACTGGGTTATTTAAAAATATTTTCATTGAAAATAAGTATCATCGTGAACCAATAAAAGGTCAACAATTTAACCAATCCTAAAAGGAAAGAAATGAGAACGACATTGGATTTTTTGAGGTTTTAATATAGCCCCTTGATCAGCACTAGGGCGCGTTTCTGAGTATCTTGTGTATACTTGTAATTGTAATCATATTTAAAGTATGACGAATTATATAATTTAATATAATGCATTGTAAAGTGCAATACAATAATAAAAAATGCACTGTACGTCAATAATTACATAAAATGAACATTTTTTTTTTTAATATTGAAAATATAATACAATTTGAATAATCAGTGGATATATATATTAACATTTGTTTCTTCTCTATAAGAGTAAGATTCGTGTATAGGGAAGGAGTATATACGAGTCAATTTATGTTTCAGTTAGTCTGTGTACATATTTTTTTTACTTCAGTTACAAATTTATGATAGTCCGTAATTTTTCTAATTGTGATGAGTAGATTGTTAAAAAATTTGATGCCTTGATAAATATATTGATTTTGAGTTGCGGTATATTTTAGCTTTAGGATATCAATTTGATCTCTATATCTACATATATACACATGTTTAAAATAATGTATTGAAAATAAAAGCAATTAGTGAAGCATATTTAAAAAATGTGATTAATAAAATTTGTACTTAAGCTTTATATTGATAACCAACCGGTTTTGGAAAAATCATTTTCCTTCTTCATCCTTATTACCCTGATGATGCAAAATAATTTTTCAGAAATCGGTTGGTTTTTAATTTAGCGTCGATAAATATTATTAATATTTTATGTTATATTTATGTAAAAAAACTGAAACGTCATATTATTTAATTATCTAATAATTCAGCCGCCATAACAAGGGTAGCTCTAATTCACCCGCTATCAATCGTGTATCGCCGGTTCTCGTTCGTTTATATCTCCCGAAATTCACATTAAGCAATTTCAGTACTAAATAAACTGGGAGTAAATAGAAGTCGGAGTACGTCATTAGTATCAGATGAATGAATAACTCAAATTGACCCGAATGCAATATGACAGGCCTTTGTGAGCGGGGCCAACGGGCTCCGGGCCTGGGTTCCCCTCCGGCCCTGCGCGAGGATCGCGGATTTAAAAGCAAAGTGAGCTTGTTTGCCCACAAATGAAAGGAAACGTATAATCCGTATTAATTACACGGTGTTGTATCAGCAAATATTGGAGCTGAATGTTTATCTTGAATGTACTTCTGACGTTGCAGGATCGGAGGTATCATTTGTGATGATGATAAGGGTGATCGTTGATTTTGCAATTATGATTACTAGCGAATATTACATTCAATAATAGAATTGGTATAGATGTTCGCATGTCCCATCTCTGCTGAGTGCACACATTATAAGGTTATACGCATTTGTATTGTACACACTTAAACGAGAAATAATCAGTCACTGATTTATAGTGAATATTGAGATAGAATAACACAGTATTTTATTATTTACCCAACGTATATTTTAGGATGTCCGTTGTCCGACAATACAGACTATAACAAGTTAAACACCTACATTTTGAGTTAATCACGTAGAAAATCCAAACCTACTATGTTTTTACTCGAAGAGTTATTAGAACTCAAAATTAACCTTTCCGAATTTGAGAAGCATTAATATAGTGTGAAAATATAAGGAATTACTAAAAATACAATTAAAAAGAGAATTTTATATCTCAACATATTGATAAAAGAAAATAAAGACAAACTATGTTGAGAACATGTTTTATTATATATCGACCCCTCCCACGTAAAGTATCGTAAGTATCTATTATTTCGCATGTATTTGATATTTATTTACATGGAAGATTTAAAAAATATATTCTTTGAATATATTAAAAATGTATCAAATACGTGCAAAATACTAGAATGATTAAAAATGACTTTTTTTACTTATACTTTACGTAGGAAGGGTGGATATGTATAAATAATTGTATAGAAAACTTTAATGTTGTAAAACTCAATATATGACTACGAGATGAAAGGTTCTAAGGGCATATTAGGGATATCTTTTCACGGCGGTTAACATAGGCCTCTCAGAGAACGGGAGAGGGCTTCGGTGGGTGCGAGGAGATGGTGTGGTATTGTATGGTGGCTGGAGGAAGGAGTGTTAGTGGAAAAAGTGCGGGGGTTACTTCCCGTGCAACGCCGGGTGATTTAGCTTATTTAATATATATATATATATACTTGGATTTAAAGGGTTGTTGATACAAGCAAAAATAATAAAATATCATTCAAATAGTTGCTCAAATTGCAATTAATATGCTTTTTGATATTTGTTTTATGAGTAGAAGTTTGAAAGACGACGGACACCTTAAGGCTATTTGAAAGCTTTGTAAAATGTGATTTTGGTATTTGAACTGTTCCTCTGCTAACATCCGATTATAATGTGATGATGACGATGAATTAACATGAACGATCTCCACAGTCATATTATTGTCTATGCGTGACTTTTTTGATATGGCGGGGACACGCCTTCGTTCGACTTGAATATAGTGAAAATAGTGCATGTCTATGACTAGTGAGACACGCGAGATGCAGTTAACATTAATACACATTTGCAATGAGACACTAATTTAAATATGGTCTCACTTGTAGCATTTTATTTATGCGATACATGAACCGATACGGATCAACTTTTATTCCTATTCACTTGTGACTAGAGTGCCCGTGGATACTATTCTTATTTAAAAATAGGTTTTGAATTTGTTTATTTTTCCGGTTGTGTAATCATTAGTAAATTATTTCCATGGTAAGATTTTACTATAGTAACATTTTTACCAACGCCCGTAGTAAAAAACGTTCGCCGATTGTTGGTACGTCAAATTTATTAATGTCAAAGCATAGTTAAGACATCTGGCCTCACAGTGTGACAAGACAAATAATTATGAAACATGTTTTATTTTATGCTCACTTCTACTTTCGACATCTGTCATTTTGCTGAAATTTTTTAGGATTATATATATTAGACAACGATATCATCATCGGACAAAACTGTCATTACTAAAATATAGTGACTCTACAGCTGTGTAGAGTCACTATATTTAACCATCGATTGACATTTTACCATCGGATATCGGAAGGTTAAAATTAGTTTACTACTGGATGTACTTCTTAAACCCGTTTTAGCAAAAATTTTTAGTAGAGTAATTTTTTTTACCATGGTAAAAAGTTATCACTGATCACACAACCGGTCTTTACTCACATACGATTTTAAAATAAAATTGTTCATTATAAAGTGTAAATAAATATGAAAAAATATTATTGTTTTGACTATTGTAAGAATCTGTGAAATCTTTCATTAATCTACTTCTGATAGATTTTAATTAATAAAAATAATATTTAAAGATACTCAAGAACGTGTCAGTCGAGTTGAAAAATAATCATTAACTGAATACAAGACTTTGGTCCCCGGCCTTCCTAGAATAAGGGGATGAAAATATGATGATGTAAATAAATTAACATAATTATTATCAAAGTACAAAACGTATATGGTAATTTATACTTTATGAACACAGTGAGATATTAAAATACTATTTGGAATTCTATTAGCATCGGCAGGGTTAAATAAGTGTTTTTTTCATTTGGATGTAAATAGATGCAAATGAACGCAAGACGTTCCGAGTTCTTTGCATTGTAATAAATTAGACTCGGCCGACGCCGTTCTCTGTGAGAGCGAAATGTGAATCGACTCTTCATTTTTCTCCGGCGGTGACAAGAACATTGTTCTTCGAATTTAAATGTAACCGAGTGAAATTCACGGTAGAAATTGTGAAATTAGATTAGGCAACTTCCTACTTTTCATTAAAATACATAATAGACCACTTCCACCCCCACGCCGATCTCGCCCGAGGCGCTTCGGGCTCCGTCGGCGGTCGCGACAGGGGTGGGAGCCGCATGGAGGGAGACTAATGAGGTTATCTTCAGCAATTCTAAACTTTGGAATATGATAATTTCTGGTGGGCCATGTTTGTTTTTACGACGCTTTAAACATTACTTTAGCACGGTATTTAGAGTCAGGAGAGGAGTAAACTTGCATATAGATGCCGGTGAGATCGTTGTACCTATAATATCTGTACACTATAATGTGACGTTTAGGGCTCCAATAGGACTACAGTAACAGTATTGGCTATATGTAAAGAATAATCCTAACTCAATCGTTATCTGAATTATTTTTTGGCCCTATTTGTATATCTTATATTCATTTTAAGTGCTTGGACTGTTTCAGTAACATTAGCGTTCATTTTCAGCTTTAACTCAAAAAAAATAATCCAAAGGTATTAAATCAAGCAGGCAGCCAATCAATGTCTTCGAAACGAGAAAGTACACTTCCAGGAAATTTATAATGTAATAACTGGATTCTTTCCCAGCTTGTATGGCACCTAGTCTCATCCTGCTATTGTCAAACAGCACTCCAAACTTTACAAACTATTTCTGCGAAATTTTAACAATTTTGATCATTTGAATGCGATATTCTATCATCTTTTGACTCATTTTCGTTAATGGTATAGTATTTATATAATAATTATCATGTACGACTTTTATATCCCTGAAAGATATCAAAATAGAGCGTTATATAAAATAATGGTTGAGTTTGGATCGCCGTACATCATTTTACCTATCTATATAAATATTATTATTTTTCTTTAGCGACCTCATGGGTTTCTGAAGTCCATAACCGCAGTCACATTAGAGTGCCATTCATCTCTTAAAATCAACTTTGTGGTTGAGTCTACTGAGCGGTCGCTTACCTATTGCAGATCTATATTGATAGTATTTATTTATCTATGTTTTGGTCTCCTCTCGATTTCAATTCTGTTGGCTTTTTTACGTGACTCATCTACGGTCACTATATATCCCGCCAACTACATTTTCTTTGAAATCAGAAATTATGTTCGGTAAAAAAACAGCACTATCTCTCATTTAACGACATAAGAGAGAGGATGTTAACAATATACAGCTTTACCATCATGGTATTCATTAACTTTTTTTTTGTGATGTTGCAATTTCAGAACATAGTTCTGTGATATTAAATACAAATTAAATAAATCAACCGGAAAGATATACAGGAAAATCGAATCCCGGTATAAACTAAATATTTTTTCGATAAACATATTTTTTTTAGTATATCTTTCTAGTTGATTTATTTCATTGGTATGCCTTGTATCATCATAATTAACATTATCGACCGTTTTTTATCCACTGCTGAATGAAGGTCTCCCAAAGTATCTTACACTTATCTCTGTAAATTATTATTCTCTGAACAACAGGAATAACAGAATTTTCACATACATCATAACAGTCTAAATATATCGGAAAATTACATTTCATACATTACTCTATAACAGTTATCCTAGTGCAGTCAATGATTTATGGTGAATCATTTGTATATATTAAAATTGTTTATTCCTTAAAATTAACAAAACTTTTTCTCTTATTTTTACCGATTTTTTTTATTCCTGCAATAGAAGAGAAAGTTCTCTCTTTGTATTTTTCTATGCAGCGTAATTTTTTTTTCTTATTACTGAAGTCTTAATAAGCTATTTTGTTAATAATAATATCAGTAATAAGTATTATTCAAATTATTGTCTTACACAGTATCTAGTTAATTGTTAATTCAGAGAAAATATGCAATTAGTTTAATTTTTGTTATTACACTTTTATTATGATTTTTTTTCACGTCGATTAACTGTTTGTTTTCTAGAAAAATAAGAGTACTCTCATTCTTGTTAATTTCAATGAATTTATGTATCTGTAAAATGTTATATTTTACAAAAACGATAAACATTTATTTAATAACGAGCCATACATTTTATGGATATCCGTTATATCTTCCAAATTGTGACCCCAACGTGATAATGCATTATTATTATATATTTGTGGTTTTATTAATTGTACTGACCAAAAAATTTATTTTACTAACTAAAAATTCGATTTGATACTAATAATTGATTAATTACGTAGATTAAAATATTATTATATGTTGACTATTTATATTACAAAATACTGACTGTTTATTTATTTTGAACGAAAATAACGTGTAATAAAATTGATCTGTGCATTCCCACCCATTCCCTTCCCTGCCTGGCACACCGCCGATCAGTTAATTGGTGACCTTGATCCAGTGCGGTATATATTTACCTAAACGATTACAATTTTAAAGGAACTTTGAACGAAATAGTGATTAAAACATACAGTCCACATTTTGGAAGTACCAGCAAAATCCGGATTGTGGTGAGTACCAAACTCTTTCCGTATCTGAATTCTTCCGGCATCTATGTTTATAAGCAATACTGACCATAAAAAAAACAATTAAATCGAAGTCCATTTAACTCCTGATGTTCAACATTTTATCCAATGTAGATTGTTAGTCCAGTGTTCACTCACAAAAGGTTTTAGTAAAAGAGGCCATGCCATTTGATGCTGATGTATATTTTATTTTTATTTGATATGAGAGAAAATTGTTTAGCAGCGTTATAGTAGTTTCATTATAGTGGAGACTCGCTGTATAAGAGTTCTATTACGAAAGTGCATTCGGCAGCGGGTGTCCCAGTTCCTGTGTAAGCGTTAGATCTGCATGCATTATTGCTCACCCGGTACAATGGGCTGCGATGGACCTTTGTTTGACCATTCTGTATATTGTTTAAGTCAGAAAAGGAAGATTAAGAGAAAAAGTTATAAAAATGTGAAAAAATGCTTAGATAGTAATTTAAATGGGTGCGAGGTGATAATTACATAATCAAATTCTATGTAAGTGATAAATATTAAAAAAAAAACTTTTTGAGAAAACGTTTAACGCACATTAAAATTTAAGATATTTAAAAAAGATAATATAATATAGATAATATTAGTAAAAATGAATTATTAAGATATCTATTAATTGATTGAGATTATTTTACTCAGAATTGTATATATTTTATTTTTCACTTATTTGTACAAAAATATTACAGCGTTAAGGTAATATAATATGCACAAATATTTATTAATGCAAAGTATATTATGTGATATTATAAATATTGTGACATGAAATTATCAAGTATAAAATGTAGGAATTTTAAAAATTAAAATAAAATGAACAAATAATAAAACTTAGTTTAATGTTTAATGTTTGTGTAAATGCATTTGTGAAGATGTAGGTATATGTATTTAGGAATGTTGACCACAATCCCAAATTACTCGAATATAGTCATTTTGTGACCGAATTAGTAAAACCATGGCTGGGAGACAAAATACATCCATGTCGTTGGATTTGTTGTTGTATATACTAAAGATATCATTAAAATACACTTATATATTTTGACTCGTATATCACTGACGGAATAAATAAGAATTGAAAAGACCGCGCGCGCGCCTCTAAAACGATCATAAAGCTACGCTAGAATTTATGTCAGAAATCGATCTTATTTTGAATAATCTTACATGATATATTTTGGGAGATTCAAAGTAACAATTTCATTGCCTTCTTATAAAATTTACTGTAATAATATTTCAATTAGATAATTTATAACTTTTATTAGTCATCGATTGGTATCCGAGGGGAATCAAGAGACCGACAGGCCGCCCCAAAACCCGCTGGACTGACGAAATGATCAAATTCTGCGGAATAAAAGTGAATAACATCGAATATTAAGATATACTTGGGGAGTCTTTCATACAGAATTTGATAGAAATCAGCTAATAATGACGATGATAACTCTAATACAATTTTCGTAAAGAAAAACTTGATCTGTCGAAAATGTTTTTGATTGCTATAGCGAAAATGGTAAACGCGCTTTCCCAGATAGGAAGAGGTCCAGGTTCGAATACAGGTAGTAACTAAATATTTCTTTAATAGATAGATTATTTCTGAATATCTTTCTATTAATTTGTATTAAAATACCACAGAACTATGTTATGGAAATACAATTTTACAACAAAAATGTGTTCTTAAAATTATATTATTATAAGAAATTAGAAAAAACATTTATTTAAAAAATATTTATTTTAAACTTTAGTAAAGGCTTAAACTAAAGTTATGTAACTTTGGATACCCTCAGCAGATAAATTTCTTCTTATTTGATGTCCACCTAGTAAAAATAGTCATTATTTCGTAAAAAAAAACTACGTATTTAAGATATATTATAGATGTCTCACAGAGACGAAGCTATTATTTTTATATGGGAAAGTAAGTATGGAAGTCTTGAGTAATACAAGGCTTACGATCTATCATCGGCTGGCTTAAGTAATCACTTTCCACAATGTAACGTTTTCCAATTCACCCCATTCTCAACTAATGATAATGGGAATGAATATCAAATTTTCTACCATAGATGGCAACAGCGTAGCTTGTAAAAAATAATTGAAAGGTTGCTACATGATAAGATATATACAACTTCCTACTGTGGTAGTCGAGCATGAGTAGAATTGGTTAACGTTACATTGTGTAAAGTGATCACTTAAGCCAGCCGATGACAGATCGTAAGCCCTGTAATATCCAAGACTTTCATTCTTACCTTCCCATATTAAAATAATAGATTTGTCTTTGTGAGACATCTATAATATATCTTGATAAAAATTCCTCAGTAATTGTGTTTCTACATAGATTTGGATATACTCAAATATTGTACCTATTTAAATTATTTTCACAATTCTGGAATATCCAACAGAAAAGCTTGAATTCAAGATGTAATAATTAACATTGCGCGTTTCGATGGAAGAATTTGTGCTTATTACGACGCAATCATTTCACATCTGATTTAAATGGTCCAATGACCCACCCCGAGAGATCGACGTCTAGCGGGCTAAAAGCCTGGCAGCTAACGACGGAAGTATAATGCCCCGCTATTCCACAGTATGATTACTCAAACGAGAACTTCGAGCTCTATTTTTGTACGACTTTCCGGGGGTTAGTTGAAAAATACGTTTATTTCTCATTTTAAAAAGCTCCGGGTAAGCGAACCTCCTGGATATTATTTTGTCAAAAGCTAATTCATGTACACCCGACCCGAATTATACAAATAAAGTGTTTTTATTATTCACATTATGTTTGATGAGAAAAAGTATTAAAAAAAAGGATTAAATTTATTGAATGGTTTAAATCAAATGTGAAACGTACCAAATTTGATCATTAACTAATTATATTATAATATAAATTCGAATGTATTAAAGGCAATCCACAGACCATCAAATATATAGACACGAACTAACGTAAATTCCTTGTTTTAATATTTTCATTTTTGTATCACCGACGTGATCACTTTGGTACCACTTAAGCAATCGAATAGCTCCGCGACATTAAACAAAAATATGACTGTTTTTTTTTTTGAATAGAGATACGTACATGGAATATATGTCATCAATATTCTTACTATTGTATTTTCAAACTAAGCTAAACGCTTGTGTTATAAACATGGGACTAACTTGTTGGTCTTCTGGAACGAGACGCGAACCTCCGACGGCTAGATCACAAGGACAGCGTCTTAATCTTTAGACCAACAAGCGAAAATTAAAAAACTGATAATATAATATGCATTAATGTAAAAAATATATTTTGTTTAGAAGAGTAAATACTTTTACTGTTGCATAAATGTGTCATAAACTATCGGATTTATGTTTCCACTAAGAATGGGTGTAAAATGCTCCTCGTCCCACAACTAATATTCCAAACCCCTCTCCTATACGTAAACTTTATTTCATGTCTATTCATTTACTGGTCTGTGGAGGCAATGGTATATTTACGATTTCTTTAGATTTTTAATTCATGTAAATTATGAATCCATCTGAAGAGTTATGAATAATAAGATTAATAATTTTTTAATCTAATGCCATATTATTCAACTTATATTTACAGAACATGGTAAATCATCTGATTTTTTTTTGATAATTAATAGTTTATTCATTTTTTTTACAAACCATAATGAGTTATTTATATTCAATAAGAATGAAAAAACAAAATGTTAGTTTAAAACAGAGTAAATAAACTATTCATTATTAAAAATGAACCACAGAGAATTTGTTTTAAATATTAAAAATATAATATCTGTTTTATTTAGATAGTAACAAAGGGTCGTTCAATATATGTTATATAATAACATTTCATACGTTGTAAAATTATTGCGTTAAGTATAATTTTATACACAAGACCGAATCAACAAAGTGAGCTGCAGCAGGAAGGTATTTTTACATCCGTAATTTTCTAGAAGCTTTATACATTCAGTAGAGTTTAGAAGCTTTTTTGATACGTTAAAGTAATAAGAAAAAAAATATTATTATTAGGTATTATCAATGACGCAACAGCCCAGTGCGGGCCCCGGCCTCCTTAAGTAACTTACACCGCTTCGATCTGTCCTCCGTTAACTTCTTCAATTCGTGAGGCCGACTGCATGCGCATTCTGACTAACGTCGTTCAAGTACAGTAGTTTGAGTCCTTCAATACTTCTATGTTATGTACAGTAAGTACGAAGAATGACATGTTTATAATAAAATAAAATCAAGGATATGAATCTAAGTAAAATGACAAAATTATGGTAAAGGTTAGCGGAGTTCTGCACCAGTTTTTTTTGCTCCAATACATGGTGTAATCAAAATAATATTTGTGTTTATGTAAATGCCTTCGATAGCTGGTTTCCAGGTTTCCGATCAACAATAAGTATATATGAACTGCACTAGCTTTATAATTTTGCTGTCTTTCTGATCCAATGTTGTTGTTCTTTTAGCTAGGTTGTTTTCTTTAGATTTCGACTGACCGAAGCGCGTACTGGTAGTTTATTTGGACCGATGGACTGGTCGAAGCGCGGGCTGTAATAAGAATAACGCCTGTCGGTTACCGTCTTCTTAGCTTTCTGAAAAAAGGTTGGCAATACTCACATACACACGAGTACATTACTTATTATAAACCAGGAAACCCAGTGGTGCCAATCGAAGTAACAAGACGCGTAAACATCTTGAATGATATGGTTTTAATATATACCTATAACATAATTTGTATCCGAGGGATGAAAGGAGCCAACAGCCCGCAATAAATCCCGCTGGACTGAAGAAATCATCGAACTCGGCAGCGAATACAAAACAATGGAAAGAGAAACTGAGAAAAGAACTGATGATGATGATGATGATGGTTACATAATTTAAAGAATGCCATTTAAGATTGCACAGTTTTTTTGGATGTCTTTTTGTTTTTACTTTCGTTTATAAAATAATATCTTCGTAATTTTAGCTACCGATAAATTTTTTCACTTAAGATGAAAACATTTAAAACTAAATAAAAAAATTGTATTCTTACGCCTACTTCAAAATTCAATTATATTTAAAAATACTCTTTTATTTTAGAGAGAAAACAAGCAATGCTTAAAAAATATTTGGTTTCATTTATTCGTTATACAAATGAATAATATAAAACAATTTGTTACGCATAAATTACTTGTAATTTTTAAAACTAAAACAGCATTTTATTTATATGCTATGAGTAAGAAATTAATCATTTTTGTAACATTAATTTATTTTTAAAATCAATTAAAGTAAAACAGTAAAATAACTTACGTTGTTTGACGCGAGAACAGCACGCTCACGTGATATAATTGACAGCAGATCTTGTTTTATTATCATGCGACTCTTTGTTGAATGACAGAGCGACATAAGGAAAGTAGAACATAGAATTACGAAAAACAAATTGACATACGCGACTAAAAAGATTGCTAAAAAAATTTACTTCTGGGAAAGATCAGAAGAGTCTTGTCCTTCCTCACGTCAACCACTGCAGCATCATTTTATTTTTGGTTAATGAATAAAAAATGCAACAATTATCAGTACTGCAAAATAAAGCTTCGTGAATAATACTTCGAGATGAATATACTCGGATCAGTCCAATATTCTAACACAATTATTATACAGTGCCTACACTAATAATTCACTTGTTCTAGAACACTCTCACAACATTTAAAAAAAACTATTTTTATTTTTATTCTTGTCGAATCTTTATCGTTCTTGAATTAAATAACAGCACAAAAAACTGGCTACTTTAACACAGACGGCAGTCTATCAAATTATCCAGGACAATGCTGTATATATCAGAGGTGGAGTCTACTCCATCCCACACAATAAACTACGAGTATATACTCAATGGCAATATAATTGTATCTTATATTTATCATATTATATTTAAATATATTCACCTCTATTACAACAAAAACATGCCAATAAAGTCTAATAAATAAATAAGTGCAATGCTGGAAGATATGAATATGATGACCTTTAAGCACTTATGGTATTTTTATGCAAATCAACATGAGCACGAACATCATACAAGAGGAAAAGATAGACTGAGACTGCCAATCAGGAAGAGGGTTAAATCTCAGAAATCGATGATGTGCAGTGCGATGAAGATATTTAATGAAATTCCAGAAGATAAATGAAAAAAGGAGAAACTACATAGATTCAAAATTAAACTAAGCAAATATGTGCAAGATAAGTTATAGTAAAACGAAACATTTTGATCGTGTTAATATTAGAACATATATAAATATACTAATATATGCATTGTATTAAGAATAAATAAATAAAGTTAATAATGACGAAAAAAAATCCCAAATAAAACAATTATTTTTTGTCGCGCAGGTGCATTATTATTATTATAATTGTGTACACAAATTAGAACCGTTTTTATAGATGATAAGATAAGATGTTGATTTGTCATAATACTAATAATATTTCCCCTATGTGTAGGCGATACTTTTCCACCTTTACTTTCAGCAATATTCCATAAAACGTCTACACAAACGCTTGTACATCGTAACGATAACAGTTAGATCGGCAAACGATATCGTAATACTTAAATTAGCATTCAAATGTTTTTTTTACAATATACTGATTTATCTTATATCCGTACTCAGACAATATTGTAAAAAGGTCTAGAATACAAATACAAAATCTACGCATAATATTTTCATATATTAATATTCACAAACAATTATTAAAGTTTATTATTAAATTTATAGTAACCATTATTTTATTAATAACAAGCAAAAAGTAATCGGCCGCCGGCTTTCGCCGATTGCTCTGCGGGCTACTATTGTAGTCGCTTCGCGGCCACAGCCAGTGGAATTGATATAACAGATAAAACCAAATAACCAAAAAAGCTTCAAATTACACATTTAAAAGATATTGTTGGATCGTAATACCCAAACTGAGGCTGCTGAGATACATTTTATAAATTGAATAATCAATCTTTAGTTGAATGAATATTGAAAAAATATTTTATTTATAGTCAACCAATGAGAAGCAGTTCACAATTCAAACTAACTTAACCAATTAATGGTGTTTCAAAATAAATGCAAATGTCAATTAAATGGTGCTTCGTGTACTTTATAATGAACGCAAAATATCGTTCGGACGCTAACGTAAAGTGGATTATTTTCACGACCAAATACAGACTGACACGTTTGGCGAGTCGAGGAATTAGCTACGTAAAATGACTATTGCACTGAAACAGCGAAAGCTTGAGAAGCTACGACCATAAAAAGTTTTAATAATACATCATATGATAATATATGCGCACACCTTTAGAAAATTTATATATATTTCTGTACAAATGTTATTGCAATCTGTAATCGTCTAAACTGAGAATGAGAACGAGAAAGGATTTAAAGATATTCGAATACTTTATTATTTTACTGGAAAGATAAGCTTTTCGTGCTAAGAGCTCATGAAAAATCGTGCACGAAATAATTGCTTTGTTAATGAAGAGAAAATAATACACCAGGGTTCTATTTTAATTGTCACTGGTAATTAAAATGATCACGAAAATTATCATTTGAGAAATGTTTGTCAATTCTTTTACTTCTTTAGTTATTGACTATTATCAGGGTTCTTGCCAAGTTTTGTTTAAATGCAACTTATAATTGGTAATTTTGCGGACTGGAGATATATCGTTTTTGGGTTCTATAGATCTCACAATATTAGAATTTTAAGTATGCCTCACAAGCGTAAATAATTATTTGCAGTCAGTAGAAATAACTATGATGATTAAAAACAGCATTCATATACATACAATTATTTTGTATTATTATAAGACTAAATTATTATTATTTTATATTTTTGTATTAAAATCATTTTTTTATACTTATTCATTTCATAGCTATTATTTATCGTATCTTGTTTCCGTCCATCCACGTCGCAAGGTAACGTAAAACAAACAGATTGACAGCTATCCGTATGGTATTCTATTATGTGCATTAATTATATATAGTTAGATGTACGTATAAAATCAATTTATTGAAAAAATATTGTTGTTGCTACCGGGATTCGAACTTGGATCTCTTCCTATTCGGGGAAATGCATTAACTTTCACTTTCAAATTTATACATCTGTCATTCCATTATTTGAAAGCCATCATATTTGTATTTACGGAATCTCAAACACCTTTGAGTAATATCCGACAGGAGATGCCAGAATTAATTAAAAATAATAGTTTATTTTCAAAAAATTTCATTTTAACGATGTTGTTATTATATTTTTTAATGTAAAATTTACAACTTTACTTTTGGTAAATTAGCTAATATATATAAGTATATTATTACATTCATTCAACGTAATAAATGCTATAATATAGACTTAATCTCTTACCGTCCCAAATAAAATCCTTACGTAGACGCCATAATCGCTCTTTCTAGAATAGGTAAACTTAATATATAAAACAATGTTTTTGACCACAACATTCACTTTAAAGAAAAATTAAAAGACTTACATTTTTGAAGTTGAACCACATTAATATTGACAATTTAATCAAATACACACTGCATTTTATGACTCCAAACATATACCGATGTCGGAAATTTTAATTGCTGCATGGGTCAAAATTTATGAAATACCTATATTTTTGATAGTTATTTCAGTTTAGTTCAGATTTTATATTTCTTCTATTCCGTGCGTTTAGATGTCTTTTACCATATAACGTAAATTCTTTCCATAACATTATGTGAGTAGGTAGTGGATTTTCTACAAAAAATTTTTTTACAAAAATGTACACAAATTTAAGTAGTAATGCATGAAATTTTAATATATTATTTTACAGCATTTACGAAATCGTCATACGCTACGATAGATATTTTAATGATTTTTAACCAAAAATATTACGCAAGGCGCGTACTTACATTAAACACAAACAATATGATTATTTTTTCCGTTCAATACATGAAAAATTATGAAATTTACATTTCAAAAACGCATTTCCGTTATGTTTCTACATTGAAATTTGAAGTTTTCTGTAATTTTTTAATTATTTTCTTTATTAATAATATGATCTAAATATTAATATGCTTCATTTTATTACTTAAATGTTGCTAGATAAACAAATTTTGATAGAAACGGACTAGAATAAACCTGTCATAAAAAAAACTAGTTTGTAGAATTTTATCATATTAATATTATGGAACATAACAATGCTCGTTGACGTTTGAAATAATCAATCGAAAATTAAATAATTTATTGAAATATCTACGTACAAGTAATGTATAGCGTTTCAATCTTACTGCAAGGATTCTTAATGCGGTACAAGAGAATATATCACGAAAAGAAAACTATTTATAAAAATCATTGATCAATCGTGATAGATATGTTTTCTGCTTTTGTTTAAAGTAATAGATTGAATTACACTATGTCGCTGTTTAGCGACCTGTCTGTTTCATAATTACATGGTAATTTGTTCTGTTTATTAAGTTTATTATTGTATTAAGTACACACAAAATTTATCAAAATGACGGTTTCTATGAAATGGAAAACGTTGCTCCCTTGTAAAACCGTCAATTTTTTTTTTCAAAATTTAGTTAGTGTAAAATTTTCGAAATTTTTAACTTTTTCACATCGCACTGCGGCCGGATGAGTCGGTGTACAGCCTGCTTCGTAGCCAAAAGATAAATTTGCATTTAAATTTAAGACTGATTTATATTTGAATAGTGTTTGAAGCACTAAAGCGTGTATATAAGTACAATATATTAATTAAAATAGTATGTTCATATAAATGTGAAACATTTTAAAACCATCAAAAAATGAAATAATGAATCGTGCAATAGTATCCCCCTTAACATACTTATTTTGCATTTTTTATAAAACAAATATTTTTAAATATGAATTAAATATATAAATATAAAAATATAAAATATAAACTACTATAAGAATGTGTTTTCCTAATAACAAATATTTTTGTTTCTTATTTGATGTCTACTAGTCGATATTTCTATTCAATTTCAATTTGAATAAACATGTTTTTGCTGGAGTAAGTAAGTTAGATATAATTTTGTATTGTGTATGCAATAAAATGTACATTACAATATATCATTATTAAGAAAATAATTTATTTGCTACTCTTATGCATACTTAAGTGTCAATATATATTATGCGCAAACTCGCTTTATTTATTGCCTTAAATTGATCAAAACGTGTTTTATTAATCAAATTTATTAAGTACTTTATATTAGGGGTACCGAAAAAAGTCAGTTTTATGAAATGATAAGTTTTTTTTAACAAAAATTAAAATAAAACATTTTTTACATTATTCTAAAATATATTTTACTCAATAGATGTGACCTTCCTCCGGGCTATAAGAAAAGTATTCCACAATTTTCCATTTTAGTGTGTTAATTTTTTCTCGTGTGACTTTTGCTGTATGAAGACGAGCATTATCATGTCGCATCAAGATTGCGCTTCGATTTACTAAAATAGGTATGTATTATTGTTTTCAACAATTGATGTAATAAATCCAGATATTCTCAGTACTTCTCTGCTGTTATTGTTTCATTTGGTTTGTGTAATTCAAAATGAATTATCTCACGAATGTCCCACCAAACAGATAATATGACGCTTTTGCGTACCGTACCCATCCACGTCCATTTCATCCTCAGTAGCCATATGATGCAAACATGTAAAATTGTTTCTTAAGTGGCCAAAGTTACCCACGTTCATACGCATGTCGCTTTGTTATTTTATTGTTCATTTGATTCATGCGATACCCACGTCCTGTTTCCAAACCATTCAATTTTTTAACTACACCTTTGGACATGTCTTGTTCTCTATCTCTGTATTGGCATTAATTTCAGCAGCAATTTGATCTTTATTGACAATTTTGGGTGTTTCACTTCGAGGTTTGTGATCAGTACTAAAATCTCCCGATTTAATTTTTTTCCTAATTTTTGGCATCGACTAAAATTCAATACGTCGCCGTAAATTGAACAAATATTTCTAGTTGCTGTGACTGTCGAATTATTTCGTGAAACTCGTATAATGTCTTTTAGGAAAATATCTCTCCATTGTAAATGCACTTTTTTTGGCAATGTTTTGTATGTGAAATGTGTTTGGAGAAAACGAAAAGAACACTTCCAACAAAAATAAGGGAAGCCAGTAAGCAAGTCACAATTTACTCAGGTAAAAAACGTCATTTTTGGGTACACCCTAATATTTTTAACGACATTTTCATTTGTTACATTTACACCCAGTATGAAAATATTTCGAATATCACTAGTTTACTGCACTATTATATTGAATAGGTACTTTAAATGTACAATACATTTTTAAATATATAAAGTATGTGATAAACTACTACGTCGGAAATAATAGGATCGAGACGGCTGCGGCCGTTGGTTGCACTGTATAGCTTGTCCGAGGAAAATATGCGCGGGGTGCTGGTTCGACGTTTCCCGCCAGGGGTAGTGACATTAGACGCGGGCGAGGGGGAGCTGTATTCAACAGCAAAATTGAAGTCTAATTCATGTCAAAAGCACACCCCGTCACTTCGAAAGAGCCGCCTTGGCTGCGCGCTAGCTTCAATTCAACATAAATGCATTATAAATAACATTGAAATGATATTTTAACGTAATTATTTTAGTAGTTTTAGTAACAGATTTCTTTATTCTGTCTTATGCTTAGAAATATTATTGTTAGTTTTTTTATAAAAAATGAAACTGAAATAATTTCTCTTAATTTATTCTCTTATTTTTTTCATAATTATTGCTAGGCAATGTACATTTCGCCTTATTTGGTTTAGTGGTCTTGACGGCCATGGACAAAACGTTGACATAATGACCAAAAGGTCAGTTATTCCATCTCCATTTTGGGAGTTCGTAAAATTGGTATTTTTAAAAATTTGTCGTAGAACAACAATCACAATACTTGACAGAAATATTAATATTATTAACTCACTCTGACAGAAATAATATTATTAACTTAAGTCCTTCCACATTTCTTCTACCGTTAATATACTAAAATAACTTTTTTTTTCTAGACTGCAGCACTGTAATGATTCTCTTAACTAGGCCCATTATTACAGTTCTGCGGAATTAAACTATTATAGTATTAAAATTTTGTGTGTTCAATGTCTTAATCCGATTACCGTAAGAATTTTTATTATTTTTATTTGTCGTCGGTAAGAATGGATTTGTATTTTTATTATAGTGTTTATTTAAACGTGTACTTAGTTAACAACCTGAATTAATATTACTTCGTGTATTTCAACAGCTATTTTAACATCATAATCATTATCAAATGACGAAAATCCTTTGAATGATAAAGTCGTTTTAATTTTATATTATAATTAGCGAAGTTTTGAAGCAGTAACTCTGTGTTTAGACATTTTAATTGAACTAAAAATAATAACGCTGAAGTATCTTAAAGAACAACCGTTCATTAAAAATGTGCATTTTCAATAGTGGAACTAAATATACTGGTAACTTAAAAAAATAATTATTCGATACGATTACAATTCTCATCATGATCTCACTCAGCTGATGGACTGGGATAATAACTTCATTGATTTATCTTGTTGGATATGCATTTTGTACTGGTTTTCATGCAAAACTAGACTTTCTAAGTCATCATTTATATTTGAATGTTTCTTCTTTTTCCTCAATTACATTTCTTAAAATTATTTTTTCTATTTGTGATTATATTAAATCTTTACATCATCTATTCATTTTTATAATATTTGGAAAAATGCTGTAGAATATGATAATTATTTTTACACTATTGTAAGATGTCTATAATTACAACCCGACTCAGCTTGAATTGAATTGGACCACGATCGATTATATTTAAATAATTCAATAACTATGTACTAATTTTATTAAAATGAACAAATTCTTACTGTGAACTGGTAATTATTTAGAACAGACGGTCTGTGATATTTTAAATACAAATTAAATGTATTCATTAGAAAGATATACATATAAAATCAATTATATCGAAAAATATAGCGAGACATCAAATTAAATTTTGTAGGTACCTTTTAACAATTATTATTTATTAACAACATTAATACAGTTGTATCAATGTGTTTAAAATTTAATAAAAAATGAATTGCTAATTCTGGCGTCTCGAAGATATTTGAGATTCCGTAAAAATAAAGTAGATGGCTTTTAAATAATGGAACGATAGATGTATCAATTTGAAAAGTGTAACATATAGGTTCGAAAAGTTATCATCAATGTACTGTGTGTTGGTATGCACAATAGTTGGTAAAGCACCTACCCTGGATTGAAAAATTAATCCAGGTTTGAATCCCGGTAGCAATGACAATATTTTTCGATAAAATTGATTTTATATGTGTATCTTTCTAATTAATTAATTTAATTTGTATTTAATAATTTTATATCAATTAAGTATTTTAATTAAATCTATACGTATTTCTGATCGCAGTAGATAAAAGCATTTATTTCTTCTGCAATATATAGTAGATTTTTACAAAATGTTCCCAATAATTATGTACGTAACATATAAACACTGAAGTAAGAACAAACGTCAGTGCTCTAAATCCGGATCTGCTATTTTCATCATAATGGAACGGGTCTTGAGAAACACCCCTGAAGTTTTGTGCGGAACGAGATTTGATTTAATTGAATGCCATTGATGAACGTTGACAAATGATAAATTAATGAATAATTCATCAGAACGGCTCCATATTATTAAATTTCTACCAAAATATCAAGTGTCATGATTGAATATTTGGAAATAATTGCAATAATTTACAAATTATTGTGTTTGAAAAAAAAAAAAAACGTTATTTGTTTTAACGCGATACACTCTTATGATATGTATATCTGTGCATTCAAAAGATAAGGCAAGACAATATATTTTTTCTTGCACTTTTCTGCATTTACTTCCACAAGGATTTAAGTCAATTACAATTTTAAAAAAAAATTACGATCAGGCAAGGTAATCTCTATTTTATTCAATACTTAAATATTATCTTGCTTCTATACTTTATTTCATGCGTTTAACTTTTACTTTTGTATTTTTTATGTTTTATATAAATAAATAATAAAAAATAAAGGGCTTAATTTTTCCTCCGTTTTAAAAAATAATTAAAAATATTATACTCTTAATAGATGTAGGTATAATTATTTACCTGTTTTTAACATAATTTTTTCACAACTTTAAGGATTTCCCTCTCTAGTACGATTAAGAGATTTATCTTCTATAAAGATTTTTAATACCGAGGTGTCCTACAACAAATAATTGTTTATGTATTCCACCGAAAAAATATTTGTTTGCATAATTTAAATAATAACTTTAAGGACGTTTATCATACATGATATCAATGTGCTTACTCAAATATATACATTCCGATATATTAAGCAAATGATATATATAGGCCATTTCATTTTAATAAATTTACTTGTAAATTATTGCGGTATTATGTATTTTCTAAACTTATTCTAAACTAGTATTATGTATTTTGTGAACTGATCTTTATAAGCTTCAGATTTTTGAGTTCATAGGGAAGTTTTCATCAACTCCCAATGATTTATTATTTCAACGAAGTATTTTTTAAATATATTTTCAGTTCGCGATTCGGTACAAAAATTTCAAATTTAATATTAAAAACTATTTGAAATAA
Source organism: Eubasilissa splendida (assembly GCA_031772225.1). Taxonomy (NCBI): domain Eukaryota; kingdom Metazoa; phylum Arthropoda; class Insecta; order Trichoptera; family Phryganeidae; genus Eubasilissa; species Eubasilissa splendida. Next base: position 16,742,978 of record CM062848.1, on the reverse strand, counting down.
TAATTAATCTTGCAAATATACTATTTTCAAAGTGTTATACCGTATTTTGAAATTAAACTAAATAAATACATAATTTATGTCAAAACTAGGCGTCAAATGTTTATATTAATTTTGTAACATAATATTACGGTGTGGTGTAGTGCACTATTGCTACTACTATTATTTATGCAGAGTAAATTATTGTTTTAAATAGATAGATAAATACATTTGCAAGCTTGTTTGGTCTAGTGGTAAGAGATTTGCCAAATGATCAAGTGGTCGGGGGTTCGAGCCTCGTCCCAGCCACCAATTTAGTCCTATTTTCATAACAAATATTATTATTTATATACAATTATAAATCTATGTATTACCTTAACTCCAGACTGATTATTTTATACTACTATTATGTTTTCTTATAATTAAAAAAAAATTGAAGTTGAATAATTGCCTGGTAAGACACGCGGCTAGTGATTCAATGGTCTGGTTCAAGTCTTGTTACAGGGGACCACCGAATTAAGCATATAAATATTATAAATATTGATGTAAATGTATTCCGTGTATGCATTCCTTATTGTATGAAAAAAGAAGATGAAAAATTACATATATATTTAAATATCTTTCTATGAATATTTTTAGATAAGGTTTCAATGATAAAATTGAACTAAATAACATGGAATTTAATCGTAGACTTATTTGTAACTGTTATCTATATGAATTTATTTCGAAAAAGAGTATAAAAAAGTTATAAAATTCAAACATCTTAAAAGTTGCCTTACAGGAAAATTAAGAGTTGATGAGTAGCAGGTAAACTTTTCTCGGCTATTCGAGATTTAAACTTTTTCCCAATTTTAAGTTTTAAAATTTCTTCCGAAGGTGTTCTCGCTTTTAAAAATATAAAGCGCGTTCGCGGAGAGAATTGTTTTTATGATTTGCAGCAAGTGGAACCAATTTTGATATTTAATTAAATTAAATTTATTACGTAGTTAAATACCACTAAACTTTTCATGGCTGCTACACCGTAGACATCTTTTTTGGAAAATTTCGTATATGGTGAAAAAACTTTCGAATTTTATTAGTTATATACTTATAAAAGTGGTGTCTCTGTAATTGTAATTGTTAGCGTAATAGTATGCAGTTGTGGTGAGAGGATTGAAAAATATTCGACATATAAAATATTTTATGTTAAATCCGTCTTTGAAGTATAGTAGTTTTGCGATATCACAAAGTCAACTTATAAAGAAATATGAAATAAAAAATAAATTTGATCGGATACAATACTTACAATTTAACAAATCATAGATGAGTATAATACCAGCACCATGTAAAGACAATATATAATGAAGACGAGAGAATATGATGAAAATTATGTACATATAATCGCAATTAAGCGATTTCTGGATCGGAGTGTATATATGAAATTGATCATATATAAGAAAATAATCGAAAAAATGGAATATGCTTTACAGATATGTGCAACTGATTAATGACACTAGATAATACAATGCACGTGATGCAGTTGTAATTTATTTTTCGGTCGGAATGATTAGATGTATTCACATGAAATTTAATAAAAAAAATATAAAATCGATTTGAAATGAAAGGTTTTTAGGGTAAATAAGATTTTGTTATACAGTTGGAACCGGGTTTGTACCTACGTTTGTTTGTTCGCTTCGTAATAAAGGTCAGATCAAAGTTTTCCGTTTCAAGAAATGTAAACCCATCTTTGCTCCGAAGCAAAAGCCCTCAGGCGTATAAAAAAGACCAAACTCAGAAAAAAAAGACGAAATGTTCTAAATTCAAATCAGAATTGTAAATCATCCGTTAGCCGTATCTCGTGGAGTGCAAGTGGGACGTCTATATAATGAAAAAAGGACAATCCCTTTCTATTCCGTCGAGATATGTAAATATAAAGAAATTGTCCTTTTGTCACGCCAATTTGAGACCTATTGAGTTCTTCGTTACAGGATACATTGTCTCAACGAGGGAAGCTGTGATTTTTTGCCACCAGACCAAAATTTATGTAAATGTGGGAAGTTAATTCAGTCCCAAAACATCAGGATATTTCCTTAATTGAAGTACATCTCTGACGCCATTTGAATATGTACCGGGATTCGAATCCGAGTTTTACCGTTATATTTTATGTTTAAGAGACATTTAAACTAAAATTATATTAAGTTCTTAGTTACTTTGTAATGTTAATAAGGCGTTGATATCCTTTCGATGCAATTATTTTCCAAGTATTTATTTTTATCATAAAAATAGTTAAATTCAATATAATTTACCCACATTTACATAGTTAAAAGAGCTAAAGAGAAAAATTAAACTAATTTATTACAAAATAAAGTTGTGGTGAGTTAGCTATAATGGTGAAAATATACAATGTGGTTTAAATTATAAATTATGTACATCGTAAGCTATCTCTTTTATCGTTTCAATTGTGAAATGTATATTGCGGGAAGTAGGTACTTTAATTATTAAAAAAAAAGTATAAATAAACTTTAACCAATAAAAAGTCTAATGACTGTCAGTAATAAGTTAGCGGATTTTTTAAAATAGGACTACAAGAAAAACTTAATGGTTTTTCTTCCACGAATAGCTGAAGTCGATTAACATACTTCTATTGGTTCTTCTCAAATCGGGGGCGCTTGTGGCTTTTCTGATGAAAGTAATTACCTTTTCCGAACCGCAATTAGTAAAATGTAATGATACTGTGTAAAAAATACAATCAATCCTGGAAGCAAGTCTCGAATCCAATCCCAAGACCGAGATCCTAAATAAGGATATTTCGTTAACCCTTTTCACGCAAAATCTTTGTGCGCAGATACTATGAAATGTTTATAATTAAATTAATATTACGTATTTAATTTCAACAGATACTTTCAAAGAAATGCTATCAATTATTAGAACTCTTAATTTTATGTTAGTCTTTGATAATTTTACTTTGAGGATTTAGGTTATATAAAAATATTCCTCGTATTAAAAATATACGAGAGAAATTAGTTTTTATTAATGCCAGGCCAAGAAAAAGTCGGTCTGACTGTGTAAAAGAGGAATGGAGCAGGATAGGAGGGTCTGGGAACTAGACAAGGATGGGCAGAGATAGGAGTCGGTAGAGAGCTCTTGTAAAGACGGCCAAATCCAACATTGGGATGTAGTGCCGAGGAAGAAGAATTAGTTTAGTTAGTAACATAAAAAAATGTAAAAACCATGTTAGTAATAACAAGATTACACATATTGAAAAGGTTATTAATATACGATGTATTTATTTTGATTTATTTTCGTATATTTATCATTTCGATGTACGATAGTTCGTGAGTATAGCCCTAGGCTGGTTGTTTAAACAATGACCAATTTTTATCATAGTTAAAAAAGTTTTTTCGAGTTGTTCAATCGTCGGTAAAAAAATATTAACTAATCGAAAGTACACGCAATAGTAAACTAATTTTACCCTCCAATATCGAATGGTAGATCTGTAAATCGTTAGTTAAATGGGGGACTCTTCACAGCTGTTTCAACAGTTATATGTCATATTGATACTCTAAATATTGCAGTATACGACAATGAATCATTGAATATTCCGCTATTTTAGTGATGAGAGTTTGTCTGATGATGATATCGCAGTTAAATTTATATTAGCACATAAACTGAAGATTTTTCGCCATCAATGTGACAGATTTCGAGCGCAGAAGTGAATCAAGTCATGGATAAAGCATAAAAATTGTACGCATTGCCAATGGTAAATATTTAAAATAAATCAAATTTGACAATACAGTAATACCCCGAAGTTACACGACAGGTGGGACCGACGAAAATCGCTTAGCTCGAAATCGCGCAAGTCGGGGTACAACTTTGCATTTAAATTCATACAATTGTGTTTAATTGGGGCCAAGGGCTAACAAAAATACTAGTTTAGAAGAAAAATATTTAATAAAATTGCAGTTCTTTATACATATAAATACAAAATATTAAAAAAATAAACGATTTACGTAAAAAGGTCATTTCGATGACGATGGCTTCATAAAATCTAACAAATTCGTCTGACGATACAATGCATTCTTTTTTCATGCAGAATTTCTTCGTAGCAAGCTAATATTTTTTTTATTCCTTACTTAGTAGCTATAACGCGTTCTTCGTTGGAGTCTATGTTTTCTGAAATTTTTAAACCATTTTCAATTGAACTGAGACCTTCTGTCAAGCTTGCAATTGTCATGTGCTTTTCTGGTGGAATTGGGTCTGAAATGTCTTCATTGACGTTTTGCTTAGCATTTTGACTTCCAAATCTAATTGCTTGCCAAGATAAACAACTTCTTCCGCATGAGCGATATCAGTTTCTAGCAATCACAGTAAGAGAAACAATGAATGAAGCGGGCGGCAGTCTAGCGGCGGTGTTGTCAACGGTCAACGTCTAGCGGCAGTGTCGCCAAACGAACCGCGCAACTCTGAATTCGCTAAGTCGAGGTATTACTGTATTCTCAGATATTTGATGATTATTTGCCTTGTCACTCTATTAGGTGGGATTAACTTTGATAATAGTAAACTTGATGATCGAATAACCCGCAAATGTTTTTTATCACGTGCGATGGTAAAAAGTTACTATATTAAAAATTGACTATGATAAGATTTTACTATCGATCATACAACCATCCCTTAGTAAACCAGACGGTGGTAGAAGTGCAGAAAATGGTGATCAGTGTAAGTGTAAGGTTGGGGTGAATACTGAAGAAATGGTTTGAATGGAAGGAAAAATAAAGAGGTGGTGGATGGTATTCCGAATCCATTTGCGCATTTTGTGCCCATGCAAAATAACCATTTAAGGAGAGGTATCGAGAGTAAAACATTCCGGTGATGCCATAACCACTCGCCGGAGCGCAACACCAATCACAAAGGGAAGGTGAACACGCTGCCTAATGGCGGCGAGGAGATCATTAACGGGTGCATTTCACAATGCATATTTCAAAAATGCAACAGAGAAATAAAATGGCTCTTGCATTTTTGAACATAAATCCTGTTGGAAATATCCGACACGAAAATTTTCTATAATATACAACCGTAAACACGTTACAAAAAAACGTGAAGCACTAAATCAGACTCTGAAATAATGTGTTTTTAAGAAGTTTCTAGATGAATAACTAAAACATGGACTGGAGAATGTGTGCTTCATATATTTCTTGTATTTTTGGTTTAAGACACAAACCAGTAAATGAATAGACATGAAATAATGTGTATAAGAGAGCGGTTTGAAATAGTTTTTTTTTTTTTAAATAGAGATGCATACACAGAATACATGTCACATCAATATTCTTACTATTTTCAAACTAAGCTAAACGCTTGTGCTATGAAAATAGGACTAACTTGCCGGTGTCCTGGAATGAGGCGCGAACCCCCGACCGCTAGAACGTCTTGACCACTACACCAGAAAGCTAGTTGCGGGACGAGGGACATTCTACACACATTCTTGGTGGAAACGTAAATCCGATAGTTTATGACACATTTAAGCAACAGTAAAAGTATTCGATCTTCAAAAATTAAATCTTTGTGTAAATAAGACATGTTTTTTACATTAATGCATATTACAGTGTTGGTGTTTAAATTTTCGTTCCAATCTAGTCATATTTTAAAAAAAAGTTGCGGAGCTATTTGATTGCGTAAGATATAATATCGTTACTTTGAAGATACATTTTTCTTGTAATCCACCTTCACAAAGAATTCAAATAGCATGTAATGTAAGTTTATTATCAGATTTGAATATGCACATGTCTATTTTTTACTCATGGCAATGTACAGTCGGCCATTGACGAATCTGTTGCTAGCATATTTTTATTTATTATTATATTATAAAAAGTATATTGATTTGTTTAATGTTTAATTATTTTATCGATACGGAATGAAAAAATATTAATCACATCGTAATAATAGTAATGACTCTGTCGATGCCCTTCATCAGATCTAATTTATAACTAGTAGGCAAATAAAATAAAGTTTGGTTAAAAGTGAACACACAGCGCGCGGTGTACACAACCGATACCATGCGTCAACTGACGTTAAGTGCGTTGTTGCATTACTGTTTAGCGTGAAGCGGTCATATAACTTCGTCTCTCTCTCTCTCGCTTAGATAGCGCTCACGCACACATTGACGTGTTCGGTACACAACACATTCTTGAAATGCCATGACAAATCGACCTGTAACTACGTTCTTCTTGTTTTCCAACAGTCACTTTTGAGACAAACCAGTCCAATTAAATTTTTTGAATTTTAGTTTGATCTAGATACGTAGACGCACATTTATTTTTTAAACATATTAAAAGTCTTCATTATTTTCTAATAATTTCATTAATGTTTTTATATGTATTCAATTCAAAATTGTTTATTATCGCTTATTTGCTGTGCTATTATTAGTATTATTTATTGTGCTGTTATTTAATTATGATTATATAATTAGTTAAGATTTTTAAAATGATGCCCATAGCAGTTATTACACAGTAACTCTTTTATTAGCGTCAAAAAGTAAAAATTCTCAAATAAGACGATCCCAAATCACGAGCAAGATAATTATTTTCTTCATTGAAGAAAAATGTTTCAATAATGTAAATGCTCTAGACTTGTAAGGCTTATTATTTTAGTCCTAGAAAATAAATTTCCTCTACACATAAGTTAGTTGCACTACACATATATGACGTAAGTTACTGTTCTCTTACAAAACCGTCTGCGCCTAATGCATCATCTCATGAATGGGAATCAAAGCTAAAAGTTATCCCACCAGAAGTTGGTGCATTCCCGCTCCCGATATGGGAAATATGGGACTGCGCGAGGGTTCGTCGAGTGGTGTCGGGGTGGTCGGGTGGTGGGGTGGGGAGGAGCAGCCACCGCCGCAATCCTAATGAGTCTCCCCCGCAACACCCCTCCAGCTGCCATGTGGATGGAGTATCATTTATCGGAATGCTTTCATACAGTTTACCAGGTCGATAGAAATTCATAGCAATGAAGGGAAACCCGCTGAAAAGAATGCAAAGTGGCATACATATTAAGAGGTAATCACATACCATACATTCTGTTACTTGTCAATAAATTTGAATTATTGTACATCAGTTATAAAATATGTATCTCATTTTTTACAGAATAATTGTTTACGCGCCTTGTTACTTCGATTGACACCACTGGGTTTCCTGATTTATAGTAATGTACATGTACATACGTATGTGAGTATTGCCGTCCTTTTTCGGAGAGCCAAAAAGACGCTAAACTAAATTACATCCCGCGCTTCGACCAGTCCAGAGGTCCAAATAAACCACTAGTGCGCACTTCGATCGGTCGAAATCTATCCAGCTAAAAAAACAATAACATCAGACCAGAAGACAGCAAATACAATAAAAAGGTTAGTGCAGTTCATATATCATATGTGTCCTTATTGCCAATCGGAAACCTGGGAACCAGCTATCGAAGGCATTTACATAAACAATAATTAATCTGCGTTTATTATCAAAATAACTTTCTTTCACAGCTTGCCAATATAAACATTTTTTTTACATAATTAATACATCAGAAAATACAATAAGTAGAAATATTATTTGTATGCAAGCCTATTAGCAGCTTCTTACCTCGCTAGGTGCATTATAAAGTACCAGTTTTGAGGAAGGTAGCTGTTTTTTTTAAACATAGAGTTGCGTACACTGAATACAGGTCACATCAATATTCTTACTATTTTCAAACTAAGCTAAACGCTTGTACCATGAAAATAGGACTGACTTGCTGATGTCTTGGAACGAGGTGCAGACCCCAGACTACTAGAATACTAGGCCAGTGTCTTAACCACTATATCAACAAGCTACTATTAGATTCCATTAGCTATTTAATATTGTTTTTAATATTCCTGAAAACTGATTAATAATTATTTTAATTAGTAGTGTTCCCTTTTATATATTATTTTTATAATGCGGTGATAAAAAAATCGGAGTTAAATGTGATAATATGGATTCTTACAGATAAAGAGAAGAATTTGGGCTGCCTAAATAAGATTTCTTAGGGGGGTAATAGAAGTAACATCAATGGACCGAATAAGAACTGCCATGACACGGAGACTCTCGGCATGGACATCCTACTTCTATTATACATATAGAAATATTTAATTGAGGTAGCTTGGACGCATGTTAGAAATGCTAGAGTAAAGATTACCGAAACGTGTCTTCTTGGCAGGTCCGGAGGGAAGGTAGGCGATGGAAAGTGGATTACAGATTAAATTGGTATAGACAGCAACATAGGCAATAAAACACATTGAGTCTTGATTGGTCGTTAAGTACTGAAACAGAGCAAGATAGAGGGAGATGGGAGTGCCTTGTCAAGACCTTGCGCCCCCGATCCTGCTAAATAAGGTGTTAAAAATGATAATAATTATTTTAGTGTTTTTATGTCAATGTCATTTGTAAACGGAATAAATTAAATCTTTAGAACAGATTACATAATTCTGCATAAATATTGTCGATTTCCAATAAATATTTTAATTCATGGTCAAGAAATGAGTAATAAGAGCAAAATCTCTCAAACAAAAATTGCAAAATTATAAAAACCCCAATTTTAAATCTAAAAAAACTTCATAATATGTAAAATGCCAAAATCTTTGGAGATCACATAATGTTCTCCTAAATGACTAAATTACGAGTCAAACATATTCAAGGAGTATGTGCCGAACCTCAACCATGCCAGAGTATTAAAAAAAATCGTAATTATGGAATTATTTCAATTAATTGTAATATTTTATTGGTTACAAATTATATATTGAATACAAAAAAATTAAAGGTCATCGAATTTTGAGCGGCTAGACTATTTTTTGTTAGATGATTTAGGGCATGAAGCAAAGATATAGATTAATAAGGGAAAAATTTTGCAAACATGAAAGTATAAATTAATTAAATGATTTTATAAAAAATAAAAATTAAAATATTTTTCGTAACGGTGCAGAATTTGCACATATTTCTTTAACATTTTCGATGCGTAATTTAGTCATTTTAAAGGCAAATAATATTCAAGTTGTTGTGTAGATTTAATTATTCACGTCCCTCTTAAAACTTAAATTAAATACAATCAGGTAATAAGCTATTCAGGTAGTGTATTGGGGCGAGAAAGGAGGGAAGGTTCTCTATTGGGAGTATTTCCAACACCACATCCTACCACTCTGCCAAAATAGGTCTTTACATGACTGTATTTAATTTAGATGTTATTTAAGTTAATGAGAGGGACTGCACCTCTCGAAACTTTACTTAGTTGAGTGTATAATACATTGTTTGGTTAAATTAAAATATAAATTAAAAGCTGTTCGAAAAAGTGCCGAATGGTATGTAGCATTGCCGCCCTTGGGGCGGCGTCTGTAGGAGATAAAACCGCGAAAATAGTTGTTCAAGAATTGTAGATGCAAGCTGTAAGGAAATTATTTATTAGCTTTTAGCTCGCAGCAAGCTTTCAACAAACAGACTTCAAACTTGGTCATTTACATCCGCAACACTCCGAGTGATCAGAGGCAAGCGTCCTGCTTCGGGTCGCCGGGCTATCGCGACCTAACAGAATTCTTAAAATCATTGGTGCAATGAATGCCATCACACCTAGAATAAATTATTAATTTTATGAATTAATATATATCATAATGCATGTACAAAATGTATAAATATAAATAGACTATAATTAAAAAATATATTTATTAATTGATTTTTTTCAATTTTTTTTGAAGATATTCACTTCAGGACCAAAGTGAAAAATGCAGTCCAATATTTGCAGTAACAAAAGTGCTAGATTGGAGGGCCTTGTACTAAAAGCCTAGGCGTATGTCGTTCATACAGACTGACGAAATAAAATTATGGGAGGTGTGACGGTCGGTTGATAAACATTGGTTAGATGAATAAGACTTAGATATATTTATTTTAATACTATTAACAATCCCCGTTGGTTCAGTGAAAAATGTCTTAAATTGCTTGCAAAATAAACATAAAAAATATTTTTTAATTTTTGTATCAACATTGCCACAGAGATATAATAACAAAATAAATTAAAAATCAGTTTTACTTTATTATTATTATGAAATACGTATTCTTATTCAGATGTAGATGTGGTTGTGAAATGTAGAGCTGGAGCCCCACATCTCCACCAGCTAGCATAGTCTTGTGAGTTTCAGCCAGCCAGCATGAGAGATGTGAGTTCTAATGAGATTAAAACCTATCAAAATTTCTTACTAACTACATTCCACAAAATCTGCATTCATCAGTTGAGAAAAAAATAAATTAATATGAAGGTAGATTGTTTATAATGAAAGAATTTGAAAGTAAAATGCACAAGTTCACATATAATAAAATATAACTAAAGTAACGTGATGAAATTAGAAGAGAATTTCATTTAGAAAAATCAAGCCTAGGGTAGTATGCATCAGTCAAATAGAGATATCATTATTTACTGACCAAATTACTCGTTTTCACTTCATTTTACACATTGCGGGGGTAGATCTTTTTTCCCAGAGACTGGTGGTTGCTTCAGCATCAAATGTCGCGCCGAGATACGAAACTCAGTGGGTCTCTCTGTAATCCATGGTAGTTAACATTAGTGGTACGGCATTAGTCTAGCGCGTCCAACTCCAAGTTTATGGCCTGGCAAGACCAAACTCTCTGCCAGCCAGAAAATATTCATTATTGCGGGTCTCAATACCCAACCAAACGTGATGATCCACCAATCCAATGTGGCACCATCAAATAATCTCTCTCAAGACTGACATGGCAACAATTACATGTCCTGATATCAGACACCTTTTTAGACTTTAAATGATTCCTCGCTACAGCCGAGTGGTCGGCGTTAACGCCGCCGTTCAGCCAGACCTCCAGTAATCGTCTCACACGGGAAAAGTGACCCCCACCCGACGTCCACCTGCCATTTAATGATCCCATTATGGAGATAAAATTATTTCACATAGCATTTATCTAAGGTACCTATTTATAACGTTACAGCGTATTCGTATGATATATATGAAAGTTTCCCCTCAAGACTTCAGTTTTCTTAACAATGTACACAATCACATTTATATGAATGTCTCACTAATTTTTATTATTATTTGTGCTACTATTAGCGTATTTCGATTCGTAATTAGTGTACATTTTAAAAATATTATATTATGTATGTATATATGTGAATGTATCTTGTGTTTATGTTCGATACATTATGAATGCCTGTTTGGATTAGTGGCCATATAGCTACGACAACGAACGACAAAGCAAAGCGATGTCTGAAAATGGTCCACTTACCTTCCTGCCTTACATATCGTATTACATCGATTACAGGATGAAAGAAAAAAGCGAATAAAATTGAAATAAGTCATATTTCATATGCAATAAGTTTTCGTTTCAATGCAGCATCGTTGTGAATTGTTTTTGAGAACATTTTATACAACAATTAAGGGCACAATTTTATTCAAAAATGACGCCGCTCGACCGTCACCGAGTGACGAATGTATTCCAACTGTGTATCTGCGGCAGCAGTGGCCGTTATTTCACTGGAGGTGGGTTCCAAGGATCGTCAACAGTACATTTTTGATAGCGATTGTAAGACACCATCGCATATAACACGCACCATGAATATGACACCAAAATAGAAAAAAACATACGTCGATATAATACTGTAAAAAATACAACATTTTGACACACTATGATATATCATGTATATTTTAAAAGGTTCGAAATAGAATGAACATCACGTTTGATTTATTATTTATATAATGTTAGTAAATTTAATGAAACAATTTTTATTGATAGGAATTATAGAGGCAGAATATTTGGACAGATGAGTATCTCTGTTTATGAAGAGTAATGGAGAAAAGAAGTTGCACCTAATTTCATTACTTGTGGCGGAGTTTTCTTGAAATGAGAAAAAAGATTACTTGGGCCAAGGAATAAATAATCAGTTTTATTCAATTTGTTGAAGAAAATTGCTGTAATTGGGAAACACGGATTGCTGTTCGTAAACATAAGTATTAGAAATTGGCCAAAGTGAGCTGTAGTAATTTCTGTAGTTTTGTTCCAATATTTGATTACTTTAATAGATGTTTTTTAATGTTAAAATAAAGATTTTGCGAGTTTATTACTTAATTAAATTCGTTTATAATAATCTTTTTAAATAGTTACTTAATTTTCGCCTGCCTAATACATGCAATAATGTGCACTACAGCATTGTCGAGGTGACACTGATGTAGTGTACATTATTGATCATTTGAGAAATAATATATAGATATGTACATATTTTAAAGCTACTTTAAATTATTATTATTTGTTATCTCTATGGTGTGTGTGTGTGTTTGTGCTACCAATATAAAATAATATAATAAGGTAATATTAAAAATAAAAATAATCACTGTAATTAAAAAATTATCTCTGTGACATTAAAAATAATAAAAATAAATTATCGAGGTGAAAAATCAGAATTTATTAATATATAAATTAGTAAATAATATTAAATATTTGAAAATAGCTATAAGTATGACTAGTACGAAATACGTTTAAGATAAACGTATAGAAGCTGAGTGAAGGGTGAAAAACTATAAACTGTAGATTGCAATAAGTACACCTCTAATTAATTTACGTTTTTAACCCAAACTCTTGCTTCACATTATACATTTTTCGTATTACAATATCAAGTTTACCTGATCTTTCCAGGTCTTTTATGGATGTTCCATGTTTCTGTTACCTCCGAATTCCAAAACACATTCCAACAATTATGTATCCTAACCTTATTCATCCATTCCTTAACTGAACCATCAGCTTAATATTGAATACTAATTTATTCATTATCTATTATATCACTATATGAATTTAACACGTGTAATAAATATAATTACTGAAAATATTAAACATAATTTTTAAATTTAAAAAAATTTGTAATGTGTATATGGAATAAGTGTTGCATCAATGTTCTTACTATTTTAATACTGTGAATACAGGACTAACTTGATGGCTCTGAAACGAAGCTAGAATCCCCGTCAATCATATCACTAGATGAGTATCTTAACTATTAGACAACAAGCATGTTATAAACATATAAATATTACAAAAAAAGCACACAATTAACCTAAAACATTAGAATATAATATAACAGGTTTACTAGTTATATAGCACAAGTACTATATTCACCTACAACGGAATATATATGAGTATACTACAATTGATGTAAAAACATTTATCAACGATAGTAATACAAAAAAATAACATTAAAAAAAATAAAAATATTCAAAAGTTTTAAATAGTCTACATAGCTAATAACAATGGATAAATTTCTCAAGTATAAGGAAGCAACTGTATCTTGAAGAATACATACTTCAAATGTCAGCACTTGTCAGTTATTCACGCATAGATTGCCTTGTGATGTTCAAACAGCACGAAGATAGGGAGGGAGATGCGCCGCGACCATCAAATGGATTAATTCCAGGAACGGCCACTGGATGCTGGCTGCTGGATGCGCCGGACGGCGGGGAAACAACAATGGCACAGCTGAGCACGGAGGGTGGGGGTGAAAAAGAAAGATAAGATGAAACGAAATTGGCCGGCCGTTGTGCGCCCCGCAACCCCCGAAACGGCCTGCGAAACCTTTTTTGAGAAAACCCCGAGAGATCTTACCAGATAACGTGCATCGGCGCCTCGTCGTGTGTTTTGGCAATCACATTCACCGCCGCATAAAACGACGGTAAACATTTCGTATTTCATACAAATTTTGTTTTTTTATTAAAAAATATTACCACCAAGCAGTACTTTTACAATATTTCTATATATCGTGCGTATAACCAGATTAAAATAACTGTATTACAAAATGTAGTGATAAAAGATGTCCGTCATAATCCCGTAAAGTAAAAATACAGAAAAGTCATAATCTAGGAAATCCCATTAGACCGACAGCTGTAATAATACAACTTGGAATCTCTCTTGTACCGCTCGGGCATGTTGCCCTAGTTAAAGCCAACTCAGTGAATTCGTTCGGACATGGTTCGTAGTATTTATTTTTCACATTTAGAACAGTTTGAAATATTTTTTAAATTATCGAAAAATATTTAATTATTAATTTGGCAGCGCCATCGATGTTTAATGCTTGAGCTATTTTATTCTTCAGTTGTTAGTTATGAATGTGCAGATCAGCCCATGAGCAATACATCTTGCCTATTAAACGTAATTGAAAAAATATTACTCAGATTGCCTTTGTGTGAGACAAATTGAAACTAAACTGTGAAACTGAATGATACAAAAATACTTTGCCATAGCAACATGTCACATTTCAATAGCACGAAGTCCGATCGCAATCTTTTGCGATTCCCAGCCGATTCTTACAATAAATCGGGAGATTATTTTTATTTAATAATATTTTGTGATTATTATGAGTAAAATTGTGTGTATTATTATGAGTAAAAATGAATCTCTGATAATATGTATACTTTTATTTATTGTATTTTTGGGACCATAAAACGCAACTTTTTATTTAGTGCGAGTACACACTGACGACTATCTGTCGTGCGACAGTTCTGTCGCGATGGCGAGGAATACAAGAATGTATAGCAGTGCGCACCCTGACGACTTATGTTTCAAACGATAAAACAGTTGGCGGCTAACTGTCGCACGACTGTTTTGTCCTGTGTGCGATCGGTCTTAATTAAAAAATAATTAAAAATTGAAATGTTTTTATGGTTCGAAGGCTGCAATACATGGTAATAAGTTTCTGTAAAAAAAACAATTTAAATTACAAACATAAACATTATAAATAAACGGACATCTATCATTACCGTTACATGTGTTTAATTTTAATTTTAAAATCTACTATTTTATTCACTCATTTTAATTAGATTTTTTTTCTCCATATTTATTTGACAGTTCATTCAGTGCGCAAAATAAACATTGACGTCAGACATTACCGATAAATCGGCGTAAACTGGTGCTTATTAGCTCTTTCGTGAATGAGATGTAAATATTCTTTTTTTCTTAGAATTGGAGCATATCTTATAATTGTCGTTATAATAATAATTAATAATTGTCTCATATAGGGAAAACTGAATGCGTAAATTGAATACATACCTAAACGCCTTACATAAATGTATATTTTTGTAGACTAATAAATAATACAATTTTGCATTTATTTCTTTTTAAAAATAAATAAATTAGCAAGTAAATATATTATTTTAAAACAAATGGAAACAACAAGAAATTCATATCTCTACATTTAATTTTACAGTCAACATAATAGTAATGAATAGCATCACGGGAGAACAACGTGCGTTCTGCGTAAAACAGTTTTAAAAAAATAACTATTCTTTTGCGATTGTTTGGCGCCTCTTTCGTGCTCACTGCCGATTACACAGTGCGAATCAATATCCAAGTGTTAATTTAATTAAATCGCAGCTCAGCAAGTTCAAGGAGAACAGTTTAATGATAAATAAGAAGAAAACCGGGCGGTCACGGATCAGAAGAAGCGAAGAGAATGTCGCGCAAGTTAACGAATCTGTACGAGAAGATCCAAGCTTGTTGACTCGCACGCGTTCTGCTGCTATTGCGATGCCAAGATCAACTTAAATGATAAGAATATCAGAGATAATAACCTAAATAAAGGCGAATATTCGTCAAGAGAGAGCCAACACCTATGCGCATTGTGTCATAGAGTGTTTCAAAATGAATTGCATTCTTTCAGTTAAATAAAAATTCATTATCATCCAATCTGCAGTTTGACTTTTACTGAATTTTCTAAAGTGCAAAAACTTATGGCTCACTCATGCCGAAAAATTACAAAAGAATTGTTGTTTTTATAAAACTGTTTTACGCAGAATGCATATTGTTCTCCCGTAAAGCGATCCATTGCGACTAAATTTCAAAGGACCGCGCGCTATCGCCTGTGTGCCCCTCCTTTGCGCGGTTCCCGCGCTTTAGCGATTTAATACGTGAAAACACTTATGGCCCACTCTGTATATAAAACTACTTACACATACATATATAAACTACATTGTAATATCAAGAATATTTAAAATTCAATAAAAACTAAAATTGAAATTCCGAAGAAACTACAATGTGTCTGACAGATGATTAATTTTATTTACAAGAAACGAGAGATAAACGAAATTCACACAAAGGTGGCGCAATAAAAGCTGCCGTGCCGCCACTGGACTGGCGGTGGCCGGAAGAGATGTGGGGCGCAATAAAGGGGAGAACGGTTGGTTATAAATCCGCAAATTATCTTTAAAGCAACATTTTTTCTAAAGTTGGACTCTGACCTCGTGACTGATGACGCTAGCAGAGAACGAATAGTACAATTAAACAATTAATCTTTACCTGATAATGTTTGTACTTATTGTACGATTTTATACTGTAACGGTATATATATTTATATATATTATGAAGGTAAAGAACGGCGTTCCATCCTCATCACCGGCTAGTCAGTGGAGAACATAAGAACGGCGAGTTCTTCACCTCGGAAATGCACACTAACCTTGATCTGTCACATTCTGTCTCTGTCCTAAACTGGGAAAATTTATTATTGATACCTGGGAGAGATAAATGAAAAGTTGTTTTCAGTTATAAAATGGAATCTAACTATAATTAAAGTGATATACAGTACTTGTCCCAGCATGATATCTGGATACCAACAGGTAATTTACAGGTAACAAAATTTAACCTATAAAAACGGATCCACAGTCCTTTGCAAATCATAATGAAATGCCAATTATAAGCAAATAGTAATAATAATCTACAAGTTACACAGCGATGGTGGTGATGCGCTCCTGCGAGAAATCCACGCCAATTTTTGTAGAGCAACTTTGTTCATTTATAAAATATTAAATATCACTCACAGCCCTGAGAAAAATGACCCTTTCTAAAAGCGACATACGCCTAGAATTACATAACATTTTTTTATTTATTGGTAACCGTAAGTATTCTTTATAAAAAAATATACTTTCATTTACTTTTCAACGCCTGTGTTTTTTGCAACCCTTTTAAACTTTAAATTAAGATATCTCAAAATCACTTTACATTGACATTCAACGTTCTTTCAGTGGACTCTTCAAATGTTATATAATAAAAATAATAGCATTAGCGATATAAATAATAGGTATTATAATTCAAATTAAGGGGTACGCGTTTTTTTTAACCTCACTTAAGTGTTTTTTAATAGCATTTGATAGTTCTTTACTAACACAAATGTTTTCATTTGACATTATTTTAAATAGGCCACAAAATGTTGGTACTTGGAATTCTACTAATGATGGAATAATATTTTAATGTGTATTGAATTAATGCGTAGTATATTAAGTATAAATTTTTTATCGATAAAAATGTTTCAATTCTCAAAAATATGTAGGTATATTAATTTTATAATATTTTGAACAACTTGACATTAAAGAGGTCTTGGACATGTGTGTACTCCGGAACGTCGATAAGGCTATTATATTCTCCGAGTCGCAAGCAGCTCTCGAATCCCTCTCTGCTAATACGAAAGTTTGGCTAAACAATGAGATAATCTGTTCCATCAGAAGATGTCTATTTAATTTGGATAGAAACAGTAAACAGGTGTCGTTCGTTTGGATTCCTGCTCATATGAGAATTCATGGAAATTAATGTACTGATAAACTGGCCAGAGAGGCCACTCTTTCCGGAGTTTTCCCTTATCAATTCCATATCCCGATGTATGACAGACTAAATATGATAAAAACATGTACAAATTCTATCTGGACTGCACAATGGATGGATCCAAATAATCATAAGGATAATCGGTTTAAAATAACTCAAAGATCTATTTCCTGCACTCCCTGGTTTTGCAAAAGGAAAGTCTCCAAAAGAACAATATCAAATATCTCTAGAATGAGAATTGGCCTGGTAGTCTCACATTTATTTAGATTGAACTTAATAAATTCCCTAATGTGTGAGTGTTGTGCTGAGGAAAAAACCCTTGACAATATCTTTTTTGCCTGTCCATTGTGAATCACTGGTTTTTTACAGTAATCTTGTCAATGATAATTTTCAACTCCCGGTTAACTTGTGTCATTTTCTTTTCCTTAACTCGCCACATTTAATCTATATAATAGCTAATTTTTTGAACAACAACGGTATTGACTTGTAATATAATATTTCCTATTATTATACTTTTTTCTATAAAATAAAGTTTTAAATTGATTAGTGGCACAAATCACTCTTGAAGGGTGGATTGTATATTTAAAAGAATAAGAAGAACATATTGACAAATTTGATTCATCCATTTAAGACTTTCGTCGTTGATTACTCCAAGATATTATTTGTTGTTTTTAAAATTGAGCAGTTAGAAAGAAAGAAAGAATTTTAATTCAGAGATATATTTTACATGGAGTGCTTTAAATATGATGTCGAATCATTGATGCACTCTCTCTCACAGAGAGATGCGAAGATCCTCGGAGAGTTGTGAACTTTTAAGCGAAGCATTCGTCTCAGGGACGAAAGCTGGAAATGCTTGCATCTGATTAATTAATGGCGATCCACCGGCATACTTGCGATGCCGCTTTTCAGATACCCTCTTTAACATTCGGTGGAAAACTCAAACGGTAAATGACTGAAATGGAATGAAATGAAGAAATGGCGATCGTTTAGAATTCGCTTAATTTAATTAAATTAGTTTTTGTTACATATCTCACAACAAAAATATACACCTCGTATTCGATTAAGGTTCAAGTTCATAAGTTCGAATCGCGGTAGTAAATGAATATTTTTTCGATAAATAGATATTTTTCTGTATATTTTATTTAGTTTGTTTTAATAAGTTTCACATACACAATAGCGTTTGACAAGATCTAGAAATAATCGGTATACGAGGTTCAGTTAAGAACTTATGTGATTTTATAATAAAAAATAAAAATTTCTGTCAAAATAAATGAACAACACGGCAATTTATTGCCGTTGCTGAAAAAGTAAGTAGCTCAAGGATCTGTGCTAAGATCAGTAGAAAATCTTGTCTATTTACACTGTCAACCAGCTATCGTAGAGAAATTTTCAGTTGTTCAGAATCTTTACATTTATGATAAATCCTTGAGTTTATACACAAAACGATATTATGTAATAAATTAAGAATATTATAATAGAAAAATACGAAAGAATGAGTATACTTAAAAATATATATTTTCTACTTCTGTATATTAAGTGAAATCTGTACCCTTAGGTATTATATAGAATTCATTTAAATCTTGCAAATACCAGATAGAATATCTTCAAATTAGAATTCTAAAATTAATAGCATTTTAACAAAAAGATATTCCCCAGGGTTTATTTAAATTCCTAAAAGTATTGTCTCCTAAGAACTTATTTATATAAAGTTTTACATTAATTTATTATTACGCAAAATACTTATTTCTAATACTTATCTGCAATTCACGGAAAATGGTTCGAGCTGAACTTAAAACCTTCCATTGCATAATGGTGAAAGTAGATGTTCCAAAAACACGTATATGAGAAATATCAACACGATTAAAGATGTAAAAAATATGAAAAAAAAAATTAAGTCATTTTTGAAATTACCCTAAAATTTAAGATATATTTATTATTATCTAACTATTTATCTAAATAAAAAAAACTACTTACAATTAGTTTAGTAGCTAGTGGGTTCCTCTAAAACTATTATGAACTCAACTTAATTTAATTCTGGCGTCTCATGGAGTAATTTACTTATAGAGCGAGATTCAATGCAATATAAAGTTGATAGCTTTTAAAAATGGAATAATAAATGTATCAATTGTAAAAATGTATATATATATATATATATATATATATATATATATATATAAGTTCTAAATTAGTAGTGGAATGGTTAACATGTTTCTCTGGATAGTAAGAGGTCCAGGTTTGAATAATGGTAGCAACCAACTATTTTTGCGATAAATTGATTTTTTCTGGGTATCTTTCTATTTAATTAATTTAATTTGTATTATTTTGAAATTAACTCGGGACTACCGCACTAATGCAGATATTTAATAAAATATTAACTTTAAGCTAAATAGTATAAGAATATATCCCTATTAGTAGCATCCATAGGTAGAGATATATCATATCAATGTACATTTTGGGGTGTTATATTTTTTTATTCTATCTATATTTTTTATCTAACGTGCATTTATTTATTGTTCTGCCGTAACTTCTAAGCCATTTCCAGCCGTTTTTGTTAACCACTTAATCCAGTCGAAATAGAATAATAGTTTTTTAAGCACATTATTATCTAGAGAAGGTAATCTTTAATATAACAAATTATATACAAAAAACACACAAATTCACGATTTAAAAAAATATTTTGATGTTTAATTTACCTGATAAACCTTCCCTGTAATTACATTTCTGCGCAGCTCTGTTAATGACACCATTATGTCAAATCTTTAACGTAATTTTTCACCAGAGAAGACGTTAATAGATTGGCGCTGCCCCCGAGTGGAGTTGGCCGCAATAACTTTTTTGCCATGTAATTGTTTTTATCAAAGTTTCAGCATGAAAATTTGCGAATTTTAAAGCATCCATCATTTTTAAAATCAGTGTATAACAAAAGGAAAACCGTAATCAACTAAGAACAAAGCTTAACAAAAAGTTTATCCCTCGGATGAACATTTTATTTTCTACGTATATTATTTTTATCTTCGCAAACGATATGGTGAGAAAAAAAGTATCTTGGTTAAAATAAAAATTCTAAGGAAAAAATACAGAAAATGAAAATACTACCAAATACGAGTATATAGACATGAACTAACAGAAATGCTCTGTTTGAATAATATCATTTTGGTGTCATCCACGTGATCACTTTTGGTACTACTTACGCAATTGAACAGCTCCGCGATTGTTTAAAAAAAATATGACTCGATTGGAACGAAAATATAAAGACTGAACAATATAATGTGCATTAATGTAAAAAATACGTCTTGTCTATACAAAGATTAAATTTCTGTGTAGAATGTCCCTCGTCCCGCAACTGATGTTCCAAACCCCTTACATATATGTACACTTTATTTCATGTCTTTTCATTTATTGGTCTGTGATCTTTACTATATATTATTTAATATAATTAATGATTTTTGTTATTTATAAATGCATTACCATAATATATGAAAATAATTATAGTTTTTAGATTTAAAACATGCTTAAGGCGCCACTTTTAATAATAATTCAACCTTTCTCGCGATTTTTACGAAAATGTGGTTTTCTGAAATTATACTCTAGATTAGCCTTTTTTTATACTATTACTTAGATAGGACCTTATTAATTACCAAAATTATTTACCATAATTAAGACAATACAAGCATTTTAAGTACGATCGTGACCATTAAATTCATTTTCCGTGTGCCACAAAATTGCCAAATTGAAATTGAAAATTCTTGCATATACGAAATATATTTTCTTTTAATCTTGAAGCCAAGACTTAAAAAATATTAGAAATTAAAATAGTTATATACCGTTAAATTTGCAGAACATATCAATTTTAAATATTGTTAACAAAAAATATTTTAGTGAAAATATATTTTTAATACACGTTTTAAATAATAATATATTGTATTTATTAACATGCTTTTAGGCTACCAACTACTATTTAAAATAAGTTTTATATCAAAAACACAATAATTTCTTACCAAATAATATTTATATCGATCCTATTAATGTGTATTTTATTTTCATTATTATTTTATCCTGTTTCTTTCCGCCCGTCCCGTGCGGCATGATATACAATAAATTCGTGCTGTAGCAATTTTCATTAAAAATGCTGAGAATATATATTTTCACGCATATTTTAGCCACAATATTAATTAATATAAATAGAAACTGTTACATAACATAAGTTGCAAATTTCACAAATTAGATATTTTTTTTATTGATTTTCAGGAATAAAACGTTTTCTTGAATAATGTAAACATTTTATGTATGTTATTTTATA
This sequence comes from Eubasilissa splendida, assembly GCA_031772225.1. Classification (NCBI taxonomy): domain Eukaryota; kingdom Metazoa; phylum Arthropoda; class Insecta; order Trichoptera; family Phryganeidae; genus Eubasilissa; species Eubasilissa splendida. The sequence goes on along the minus strand of CM062848.1, from coordinate 16,721,087 downwards.
TGTAAGTTGCAATTGAATGCTTTGTATATATTTAATACTGTTGTCTTTTAAACAAGGCAAAATACTACGTAATTACGAAACATACAAACTATAAACAAAATAATAAATTGAACCTATTAAGCTGAATCATTTTGAATTCGCAACATCGAGATGGTGTATGTAAGTACATTAGATTGAATTCAAAATATATTTATAGGTATGAATTATACTTTAATAAATCATTAAATTTTCAATCAATTAACATAAATGACAATTCACATTTTATTTCATTTCATAATATGAAAGAACTTGGATAATAAGACTCCAAATAAATAAGAGTTATTTTTGATACTTGTATCGAATGCGAGAAAATCAACAATTTTATTGTCATCTCTCTATAAAAACTTTCCTCTCTAGCGAGATTTACGTAACAAATTATTTCCTTTAGTGTTTAAGTGACGCTTATCAAAATTTAACTATTAGTTCCAGCTTGAAAGAGTATGTAATTCGCGTAGAATTTCTCGAATTTCAAACTGGAAAAATAAAAGTACACCCTTAGAAATAATTTTAGAAACTTTATCCCGATTAAAAAATAATGTTAAGTTCCTTTTCCATTTAATAGTACAAATCATAGATATCACGTAGGCGTATAAGTCACGATGAGAGGAAAGAAAATACTATTTTTGAGAAAATTTCCATTATCATTAAGGAATGCTTATTCAGTAAAACATTCCTTTAAATATAAATAGTTATTTTCATATTTTCTTAAACGATTTAAAAATAAAGTAAATATGTGCAGCGCACAGGGCATTTCTTTATACCGGGTGTGCTGTTTACATTGTAGATAGGACATATTCTTAGACACGATGTAATTGCGCGAAGAAGACAGAAAGGAAGGTCCAGACAAATACATTCACCAAATAATGAACAAGGTAAATGCAGACACTAACAGGCAATTTCTGGGTCCAGGAAAGACTCTCATGGCGAGTATTGTACCAACAAGAACAGTTCTTTAATATGAATGAAACTATTTGAGGGGCTCAGAAACAAAATCGCCTTTATTCAATTAATAAAATTGAGATGAAAATATTTGTAACTGATTTTATTGCCATATTTAAAACATATAAGTATGTTTTCAAAAGTACTAATCAATTATAAAACTGCCACTATTGCCAGATAAACACATCAACCTCTATTTTTCATCAATTGGACAGTGGCGGTTTTGTTTCTGAACCCCTCATTTATAGAACATAATACAATGCACCTTGTCTACTACACTAAAATAAAATTAATTGTGATCTTTCATTTAGATTTTATTATTCGAAAATATGGCAAACATCTAACAATAACCACGATTTAATAATACATTATTACAAGTACAACATAATTTTCAACCATTAAAATATTTGGTTTTACTCTCGTTAGTTAAATTATACACCATAAATGACGTTATAATGTAACTATAATGACCAAATTATCAATTTGATTATGTTGCTTAGGTATCTTTGAAAACAATAATTGAAATTGAAGTAGACCTCAGTGCGCAATATTAAAAATAATTGATACAACGGTATTATGTGGATATAATAAATTAGTAAAAAAAAAATTATGTGACAATTGGATTTTTTGAAAGTTTGTAGTGTGAACAAATAAGTTTGTTAAAAGAAACATATTTTTCTTTAAGTAACTCCAATTTTGGATTAAAATAAATCCTAAAATTTCCTGTAGTCATTTCCATAGGGTACATATTAATTTTTAATTTTATTTTAATGCTATCATAGCTCGAAAACTATTTTTTTTTGTATTGTACAATCTTAAACATCAATCTAACTTTTACGTGTGGTTAATGATTTTTTGTATATTATATGTATTATTTATCTATATGGGAAAATTCACTCATGACGTCATGACTCATGATCTCAAGTGATACTTGTGCCAGGGCTTACAAGCACTTGAACAACGTAAATGCGGAGAAAGATATAAATATTTAACGAAAAAATAATGTTAGATAACGCAGGTGGAAAGAAGCGGCGGATTCTATCCAAGCACCTAGGTAAATATTACCTTTATTGAAAATTACGTAATAAAAACTTTTCTTAAAACACACCTCTTTAATTTTAGGCCTTTTAGTTGTTTTGATATTTTATATTAATCAGAGGTATGTATGTATTTTTAAAGGATTATTTTGATTAAACCAAAATAATGAAATCCTTTGAATTTTTCCAGCGACACAAATATTTATTTTGGTTAAACTTGTTTTAACTAATTTTGGTTTGACTTCAGCAAATATAAGTGAATTTAATTGTAAAATAATAAAACAATCCGGTTTAAAATTTGATAGGATATCCTGTTGCTATATAGCAGCTTAAAATTGCATTTTAAGGAGACAGTGGCATTCTACTGAAAAAATAGATGCGTCACAGAAATATGGTGTACAGTAAGTAAGTTTGATAAAGCTTAGTTGGGAGAGCAGTCTACAGGTATCGGGTTAAATTACAGTTCCGTTATTCGAAAATAAAAATTGTCCATTGCATTATTTCAGTGACATATTACTTTGGTTGGTTCTTTTAAACATAAGTTAACATTATATGGCATCTTTAGATATACAGGGTGGCCCAAAAAAAGTAAGACCATGGTTGTAACACATAAGTTATTTCAAAACATAATATAATTAATTATAATTTTGAATGCAATTTTTTTTGCACAATATTAAGCTAATCAGAAATCATAAAAACACCCCATATTGCATAATCTACTGGATTTAAATCTAGGCTGTTCGATAGCCACATGCCTGGCTCAATGAAATTAACATTCTCACGACGAAAAAAGTTAATTATATTTCTGGTTGTGTGAGATGAAGCTCCGTCCTGCTGTAATGTCCAGTTATGCTGTAATGTCTAGCTATACTCCAGGCTTTGTTTTGAAACTATTTGATCATTTTAGCAGCACCCCAACGTTTTTCAATTCGCAAATTTTTGATCATAATACGGCCTTCTGCAGTAATTTTTGTCATTCTGTGCAACAATTTGAAAAAATCAAATATAAACAATGCGAAAATTGTCGAAATAAAACGTAATATAGGTAAATAGTTAAGTAAGTAAATTAGTAAACTATTTAAGCTATTGTTGATTTTGATGTAATTAAATCACATTTTACGAAACGCTCTCATTTTTTTTGGGCCACCCTGTTGATTTATTAAGTATTGCGACTGTCAGGTTAAATATATATCTTTTAAAGTTAATATTTGTAAATTTCGAATGTTTATCAATAGTTGCATCAGTTTAATAATCTAAATATTCCATTTCTGCTTGCGTACCAGAAACTTTAACAAATATTCAGCTAGAAGCAAATATGTGGATAACTTTCTAAAGTATTAATTACACAGTAATCTTTCATGCTCAGCTTCAAATAATTACTTTCGGCCCTCCTTCAAAACCCTCGACACTGGCCGCATTTTTTCGGTCTCATAATACCTATGTTGTATCCTCTACAATTCCATTAGTGCGCCTTAACCCCAAAACAGAACCAAATTCCGACGAGTCTTACATTTCAACACATAATTAATCTTCTTTAATTTTTTCTACCGGTCAGCAATGCTACTTGGAAGGGTTCGGACATGTGCAAAAACAGAAAAGAGGGCTGACCAATGGAAGAAAGCCATTTCACTCAACATGGAACGGACAGTGGTTCGTTTCAGCTGACTAAGGAAGATGTTTGATGGTAACTATGTACAAAATACAGTCAGATAAAGTTTTTTTATGTGTACGTATGTAACATAACTGAAACAGTTTGTAACTGGAAACATATATGCGGATTTCTTAATGTAAACTTATTGTTAATTTTAATGACGGTGTTCCGTACTCGTAATTTTTATTTTTTTATTAGGTGAACACATATACTTCCATACTTGAACCAAAATGATTATTGTTAAATGTAGTATATTGTCACCAGTTTTCAGTTTGTTCCTACCCTTTAGCCTATTTCCAATCAGTCTACACCTGTTTCCCAGCTCGGCTAGTCCGTTTTTGTATGTGTGAAATTAATCGAGAGTGTGGAAAGGAAGTGGTGTTCTTGCTGTATCATTTGTTGGATCCAGTGGAACATTAGAAGATTTGTGTTATGAAATTCAGTGAACAGCATGCGGTGGATTCATCAGAATCGTCGGTTCAAGTATTGGGGTGAACTTCAGGATAAACCAGGGAGCATCATCATCGGATGAGTCGAGCGGTCCCCCTTATCCCGTTAGCCATTCTGGTCCGCTATCGGAGAATTCCCTTACCCTCATCCCATCCTTCCCTCATTTTACAATTCCCTATTCCATTAGCCAACTTCTTCCAACTACTCATTCACCCGTTTCCTCTTCACATTACGTTCCGTCAGATTCTATCATCACCCACCACTTGTGATCGGCGATTTGCGTTATTTTTTAATCAACTATTTGAAAATTAACATACTTTTGATAAACCGTTTATCAAAATTATCACATGTCTTACATGTTGGTCATTTTAGAATTGTTAGAAATAAGTAAATCGTGAAAAAATAACCAAAATATTATAAATAATCAAATCAATAATTTAACCATCTCTCATATTCTAAAAATGTTCCGAATAAATGTAACACCTCAGCCGCTTTCGGACCATTAAAGTCATTTTCACGATACTTGGCACTTAATAATATTTTCTATTGTCAGGTGTAGAATTTTTTAAAAACAAATGTATTATATAATTATTATCGCATAATCAATTGAAACAAAATATGACAATTTTATGTTTATATTTAGTTTTTTGTATTGCCCCGATAAATAATCATTCTGAAATTGGCTGATTTGTCATAGATAATATTAACTCAAGTGGTTACACACTAAATTATTTATATAAGTATAAATATAATATAAAATTCCGCTCAGATTTTCTCCGACTACTGATCGGTCGTGAAGAACTAGGGCGAAAATAAAATACCAATTTAGCAGAGACATGTTTGTGTCATACGTCCCGAGAGGTGAGATTATAAAGACTTCGAGGAAGATAAACATTTGATTGTCGCACTAAGCAATCTCGCGGATTTCGCAGCTCAGAATAATTGGGTTATTTCACGCGAAAGATTCACCGCTCACGGTGAGAGGCCTTTTGTTCATATAATAATTTGAGTTACTACAGGTATTATTAAGAACTTAAATGAAGTTGTGAATTTCCCAGCTGTCGGATTTTCCTTTGTGAGTCAAGAAGGATCAAATTCTTCCAATACTCAAATTCTTAGAATTTATTCCAACAAAGGCCCGGCAAGTGATGAACTGTGAATATCTATTTAGAAACAAATTTAAACAAATTTCTAGGCGGTTTCAAGTAATTGATTTAAATTTTGTCTCGGTTACTATATAAATATTGATATATCTTCCAAGATGAGAACAAATATTATTTATAAAAAATACATTATGGCATTAAATAAAATTAAATATTTATTAAGCGAGACATTAAATTACATTTTGTAAGTACCTTTTAACAAATATTATTTATTAACACCATTAATACAGTTGTATCAATGTGTAAAAAATTTAATAAAAATAAATCGTTAATTCTGGCGTCTCATATCGAATTACTCAAAGATATTTGAGATTCCGTAAAAATAAAGTAGATGGCTTTCAAATAATGGTACGATAGATGTATTAATTTGAAAGGTGTAACATATAAGTTCGAAAATTTGTCGTCAAATGTACTTTCTGCTGTAGCGTAGTCGGTTAATACACCTTTGAAAGAGATTCAGGTTTGAATCCCGGTAGTAAACAATATTTTTCGATAAAATTGATTTTATATGTATATCTTTCTAATTAATACATTAAATTAGTATTTAAATTATTATTTAATTTATATTCCTTTTATTGCCGGCCTCACTGGGTATCACCAATACTAAAGCAAATATTTGAAAGAAAAATAAAAAATTATACGAATTAAGAAAAAAATTCATTAAGTTTAAAATAATTATGAGTAAGTTATAATGTTTTACATTAACGTGTTTTGAAATACAAAGTTCAATATATCAATTTTTTTTAAAATAGATTTATTCTATCGTGCACCTACATTACACCGTTTTAAATTTTTTTTAAAAATTTCTATATACCCGTTTGTGTATTTTGATGATAATATTCCACTATGCAGAATGTTGAATCAGGACAGAACGATAAACGAACCGAAGGCAAATAAGATAGCGAAAAATTGCGTCTTAAAAATAAAACGCAAGTATTGTTCCTCCCTTTCTTTTTACATAATGCATGAGACGGGTGCGAAGAGAATGGAGGGGAGTAACCAGAGGGTGCAAGAAGCGAGAAGACCTTATGTCGCGCATTCTCTTCGCTCGTTTCTTTTTCTTATCAGACCGCTTTGTTTTGAGCAAGAACTGGTTTAGGCCCATCAGTGGTAAATAAGATTGCCCACCGATACGCGGACCCCGTTGTTTTGTTTAAAATCTCTGTCAAAAAGGGCACAAAAATCGCCTACATTTTAATTCGTTTCTGCTGTTTTAGACAATTTCCTTTTGGAAAACTAGCATTTTAGGAAAATCTATTTTGAAGCCGTAGTAGAAAAATCGTGTTTGAAGATATATATACATAAATGAACCGGATAAAAAATTTGGAAAGAAAATACGAGTATAAACACTCAATCACTACGTATGCGTAATTTAAATTTAAGATTTACAAACGTCATCGATAAATTCACCAGTTTTATTTTGTTACATATTATGTTCGAATGACAAAATATTTTTTCATTTTAAATAATATTTCGAAATGTTAGTGCAAACCCGGATTATACCAGTTAATACATACATCCAAATAATTTTGAGACAATAATAATTTTTCTGAAATATATTAATATAAAACGTTTTATTCGTAACTTACTCGTACCAATATAAATTAAGTATCATATTTTTTTTATTATAATATTTACATATGGGATATAACTAAGCTGAAGTACATATTGAAGATTGAACATGGTCTGAAGTATTATAAGGAAAGAGTCTTTGATAATGCATTTTTCCAATCCTTACATACGTTTGTGATACCTGGACTCTGAATACTAAGCTGCCAAGTGTCTATGCGCGTTTTCATTCCTTCGACTGGCACCCCTAAGTTTTTTTTGTAGTGGTATGCCTGTCTATGCAGTGTGAAGGTCACTGCTTTTTGCGACTGGCGCCAAATGCGGTTGGCAGCTCGTCGAAAAAGGATCTTTTAAGGCTTAAAGCTGGAAGTTGATTATTTCAATCGGCCGAAATAAATCCTGTCGGAGCACGTACAACTAAATATCGGAGATCTAAAAATAACCAGCATCAGAGCACAATCAATAAATCAGCAGAGGACCACAGCAACCGTCAGTCCAGCTTAGTGGTGACTTTATTACTGTATAGATTGTATTGCATTGGTTTATTATTGTATAGATGGTCATATTATCAATAGAAAGCCCAAGGACAAAACAAGCTATCAAAGAAACTCACACGCAAACTGAGAATCATTAGATTAGACAGAAAAAGAAACATGTGTTTAGTTGGCCGACCAAATAGAAAGATGTCACTTTCACTGCTAAAAATCATAAAAATCAATTGGTGGGCCATATTTCAAGACGAACACATAATTCGTGTTCAAAAAACGGTATCCAAGAGAAAAAAGATCTAGAGGATGCCCAAAATTCGTTGAGTAGACGATGAGTTAGTGGGAGTTACATCGCGAAGATTGACGAAGGACCATGAATAATCGCCGAATTATTGGGAGACCTTCATCCAATAGTGAATTGAAAATATCTGATTGCACGACGATAATAAATATGATATGAATAATAAAATAAAGTTTACTTTTAAGAACATTCACTAAAAATAAATTACTATGAACCACGGAACTGGAACTACTCAACCAGAAAGAAAGTAGAGATAATTTTTAAGAAATCATCTCAAAAATTCAAAAAAAAAAAATTCTGAACTATTAATTCATCACATTGTTTTATTTCTTCTCTGTAAAAGAAATACAAGTTTTCTGGGAATTATTATTTTGCCTTGGATAAAACCACTTTTATTTCTCAATGAAAAGCACTTCTCCCGAAGGAAGAACACCTTTTAAGTCTTGTCCGATTACACGGCCAGGGGCGCACAATGGGACAGGAGATGAAAAAAGTGGAAGAAAGGTCTTGACGTTAATGAACGTCGTATGGAAGAGAAGAAATAGATGTACAGAGTCATGGCGAACAAAGAGTAGAAAAACTTGACAATTGTGTAGCTACTACTGTAGCGAAACCAAATTAAAAAAAACACATTTTTTCACCGAAAATAATATTTTTGTATTTCATATTTATATATTGAAACATTAAGATATTCTTATATATATACATACTTACATAATTTTAATAGAAAATTTAAATTAAAAAAGGCTAAGAATTTATTTTTACTATTGATAATTTAATTTATACTTGTATATGTATTACACGTGAGCAAGTAGATTGGTTTAGAGATAAATCGATCTTTAACGAAAATACTGTTAGTAAATCGTGCGAATACAGGCTGAATATTATGTTTCAGGCCGATTTTGTTTGGCAGACATTTGTCAGTTCACATTTGGCAGTCGTAGAGAGTAGTTGGTTACAATTTATTATGGAGTGTGTTGAAGTCATTACAACGTTTTATTTAAATAATAATAGCAATGCTGTAACCATTAATAGGGATTGCTATCGTCACATGTTAGAAAACTTATTGGTGACCGAATTGGATTGATTGGGCCTGGTATGTTTCAACAGAGTGGTGTCACATGTGGTTTTAATAGGACGGTGTCAACTCACACATAGCCCGAGCTACGTTTGAAATTTTGCGAAAAAAATTTCCCAGCCGCATAATGTCAAAAAGTGGTAATATTGATTGGCCTCCTTTATCACCTGATTTGACGGCTCCCTACTATTTTATATAAGGGTACTTGAAATGAAAGGTCTACACCAATAAACCAATAACAATTGCGATGCTACAGAATAATATTCAAAATGAAATTGCTGAAATAACACGCAAAGTGCGCGAGAATGTAATGAAAAATATGGTTAAAAGAGCACCATAGGCGGCCACTTGGCCGATATCGTATTCAATATATAATTGTAATAAACCAAATAATCGATAAATATAAACAAAATTTAAAAAATGTGTTTTATTTCTTAGTTGTTCAAAAACAACATCAGTCTGGAACATGATAATCATCCTGTACATCACAACAAACTTCCCAAATACCAGGATGTGAGGTATTTCATGAAGTATTTTATTTGGGCGCGCTGATCACGGACACTGGTGACAGTGAGCATACAACTAGTTAAAGTTGCTATGAACCAACTGTAGAGAATATGGAAAGACAATGACATAAAGCAAGTAACTAATATTACGTTGATTCACACTCTTATCTTCCTAATCTTCATGAATGTAGCGAATACCTAGATAATCCGCAATAGCGACGAGCGAAAAATATTACAGATGCCTTCAATATGAAATGTTGCAGAAGAACGTTACGTATCCTGTGTATAGCACGACGCACGAATACTTCAATCCTTTAACAAATCCAACCACAGTAAGCCTTATCTACAATGAGGATGCCCAGGACCGATGCAATAAGCTCAAGATTCCTATCTCGGTCCTACTCATTCGCTGCCTGGTTGGCATTTTTTAATGCTACTAGGCAGCTGTTCGATAGCACCCCGCATATTGACAGAGCGATACCGCACAGTTGCCAAAACAAGATTTGCCCTCATTGTCTCCGGTTGACTCACTTTATTAGTAAATAAATTAAAAATATTTACAATACATAACATAATGATATTATAAAATAATACAATAATACAGAGGGGTAGTGAAGATGCACTCCCTTCCGGGAAACGAGATGGTACAAAAAATATATATATAAGAGACTCACCCTCCACGCACCACTGCTGGCAGATTTCATCCACATGAACAGTACATCACAGTATCTACAATAGTGAACAAAAGATTAATCAATTGTTTTGCCACATTAGGCTTCAAAGGTCTATAAAAGTAGATTATCCTGAGAACAATCACGAGCCGAAGAAGACCTTGCAATCAGTTGTCAGGGCAACTCAGGAACGGGACTTATGGAGGTGTCAAATTTCCTCTGATTGAGATCACTATAGGTCAATAAATAACATGGAGAAAAGAAGAAGATGCATTACACATTAGATCAAAATTTTAATTCCTTTGGTTACTGTAATTTCTTTATTATCTGATTTATTAAACTTACTAAGGGTATTGAATTTACAATTACGGTGTTTTAATTTAATCGATATAACTTGCGATATTGCGATTTAATGTTAGGGATACACCGTAAAAGAAAACCATTCATTCGATAGGGTGGACCAACTTGTGCTGACTTATTTATAACTTTGGTGGGGTTTATTTTTAATTATATATTTTTTTATAGATAATAAAGAATTAATGAAAGTTTATAATAGTTACATACCCAGTGCAAGACCGCGTTAACATGATTGAATTTTATTATGTTTTGCGACGATCTATTTTTAAAAAAAAGCAGAGTTTGCTTGGCTTTCCCGTTCCCCAGATTTGACGGCGCCTGATTTCTTTTTGTGGGGCAATTTAAAAGGCCGAGTTTACATGAATAAACCAGTAACAATTCAGGAGCTTAAACAAAATATTCGTGCAGAAATAACAAATTTGGAGACAGAAACGTTGCGTAATGTAATGCAAAATACTTTAAAATGAGCAATTATTTGTCAACAAGAAAATGGAGATCATTTAAATGGTGTTATTTTCCACATATAGATTAAAAGAAAGTTAAAAAATTACACTTTCATATCATAATATATATTTTTAATAAATATAAAAATTACAAATGCTATATGTATATGTAGTTATATCAGTCAGTCCAAGTTGGCCCACTCGGTATTTTTAGTATTGCGTAGTGACAGAACTGGTAAGATCGCACGTTCCAACGTTCGTTGACTAAAAGATAATATAAAATACTTAATTTAATTTTCAAAGAATGGCGTGTTGGGTTAATGAAAAACTTATTAAAAGAGTTTTAAATGAACAAAATTTAATTTACCTAGTTAGTCTAAATATTAATAGTTTCTGCGAGGGTAAGCAGTAAGGAAAGAACACTACATTATTTTAACCTGAATAAAAATAAAACTTGTATAATATTTTTATTCTCGTACATTAGTGTAAATCTATAACTTATTTCCTTCAAAATATTCAAATAAGTAAATCAAATGAAATACGTCTAAACTTTGGAAAGTTTCTCTTACAATTCAACCATTGTAATTCCGGGATTTATTTCAAGGAATTGTTTAAAAAACAAGAAGATAAAATTCGCACATATTGTATATGTTTTTGTTTTATTTATTTTCAAATCTCCTTACATATGTGCCCATTATTATGAAAGTGGTCCAAGTCATAAAATTAAAAAAAAGAAATTGAGTTTATCAATTATTTTGCAACACATTGTTTTAAATGAATAAAAATATGATGCAAATTGTAACAAGTGTGAAAATTTTTAAGAGTTATATTTAGTGTATTGTTACGACATTCAGCGGTATTCCGCTAGTGTTTATTTTGATAATAGGGTAAGTCATTTCAACCTTTAATTTTTTATTTTTTTATAAATTACGTGCAACATTTATATGTCGAAATAAATTATAAATCTAGAAGACTGAATAAATTTTGTTACATTGTGTCGTGTAATATAAAAATAGATTTTAATCAATTCAAACGCAAACCTTTAAATATCACAAAACAAAATAAATGTTAATACCTTTATTTTACAAACACATTAAATAGTTAAGCCTTACCGAGAGTACCCCTGTTATACCACACTTGTTTTTATTAATTACTAACTGAAGTACCCGGCGTTGCACGGACTTTACGCAGAGTGAAAATGCCTCGTTTAGGGGGTTGAGGGTAGTTTTATTTTCAAAATCAGATGTAGACAGTAATTTTTAGTGATGAGCTAAACCGTTATTTTAACCGTTATTGTGACTGTGATTGTAAAATTTGTGTTTGATTGTAACGGTGATAAGTAACTGATTATTTGTAATTTGGCGAGCAATCACTGATATATTAGATACTTAACCTCTAACAATAAAATATCAGTTACCAATAATCGTTATAAAAGAAATACGAAACGCACAATCACAGTCACAATAACGTTTAGCTCATCTTCAACGTCTAGTGTGGAAAATTTTATCAAGTTGTACCAAAATTCTACTTCAAGCGGTGCGAAAGGGGGTTGGGGGGTGATTTTTCGAAATCTCATGTAGACAGTGACTTTTTTCTTGTTTTGAACGTCAAGCGTGCAAGATTTTATCGAGCGCGGAATAAAAGTGTAGATTTGTATAAAAAATAAATAAACCAACAGACACTCTTCTTTATATATATAGATTAATAATAACGCATGTCACGTGAACGAATCGCAACAAAGAAGTGACAACAGAAAGGGCGAAAAAAAGAAATCATGGCATTGTAGTCTGCACCTCTATAATAATATATCTCTTGTTCCCTTTGTTTTGTCAACATTATCTTTTCCACCTTAAGATAATAAAACAAGCATAACGCATTATTTCTTCAATATTCTTGTATGAGTGTATTTTTAAAAATAGCATTTAATTTGGGAGAACATTATAAAAATAATAACTATATATACATATTTGTAAGTGTATCTAAGTCATGTTTCTTTCGTTTTGAGATATTTAAAGATTTGCGTTTGAATTGAATAAAATCTATTTTTATATCACGCAACGCAATATTACAAATTGATTTAGTTCACTAGATTTATAATTTATTTCGACATATAAAATTTTCATGTAGCTTGTAAGGAAATAAAAAAAAAAAAAGATTGAAATGACTTTCTCTATCTATTATCAAAATAAACACTAGAGAATGTCGTTGAACGTGGTAACAATACATTGAATATAACGCTTCGAATTCTTCACAATTGTTACAATTCGCATAATATTATATTAATTTAAAACAATGTGACGCGAAATAGATGTGTCTATCTCTCTACATACTCTGTGACCGATCTAAACCAAACATTGCTTAGTTATTTCGAAGGATCGCGAGCAAAATATATCTATCCCGTATCTCTGGCTAACCTACTCTCTCCGCCGTTATAAATGTATACATTCCGATTTACAAGATTTAGAGACCAAATCGATATTCCAAAACTAAAATACACCGCAACCCAAAGTCACAATATTTATCAAGGCATCACATTTTTTAACAATCTTCCCATCACAATTAGAACAATTACAGACTACTATCAACATAAACTATCTCATATGTACTCCTTCTCTATACACGAGTCCTACTCTCACAGAGAAAAAATAAATGTTAAATCAAATATATATATCCTACTGATAATTCTAAAATGGATTATATTTTCTAATATTAAAAAAATGATTATAAAAAAATAATATTCAAAGCTATCTATTCCAAATTTTGTAAAGTCACATTTTAGGACCCTGCTCAATACAAAGGTACCCTCTCCTCTTATTCTAACCACCATGCTCTATCCAAACACCACAAACGCGTATTATATTAAAAATCATTTGTACTAAATTTGCGTACTCTTTATGACTCTGCAAAAAACGTAGGTCTCCCCTCTCTCCCCTCTCCCCCTGACCATCTCAACCCTTCCCCACAATACATATATATACACATATCCATACAATTTAATACCATTCGTTGTAAATTTTGCTCAGTTATACTCTAAAATACTGAAGAAAATGTATTTTTAAGGTTTATTAACTTCAAACTGAGTATACAAGTTGAATAAATTAATTATGATTTTCTAATAAGCATTATTTAACGAACTTGTCATATAGAAGAACTTTGAATGATTTCCTACATTTATTTAAAATAGTAAACGGCATGCTGGACACCCTTAATTTAACTGAATTGATTTTATACCATGTTTCCGCGCGAAGTACCAGGTCGCTGGCGCTATTTCATGAAAATGCTACATAAACAGATTTTTATAGTAAGGCACCCATACAAAGACTTCACAGGCTTGGAATGATTTTGGATATTGTAAATACATTCGGATGTTTAATGCTCAAATATAAGAATGATGTTTTTGATGCTGAACTGAGACTAAGATATTTAAGCTATTCTGTGTTTAACCAAAAATTTTATTTTCTTGCTTAATTTAAATAATACAAATGGGCTCAGACCTTATCACTCCTCCCACTCGCACTCGACTTAGAATGGAGAGCTTAAATTAAAAAAAATATTTCTTAAATTTATAAATCCTTTTTAAATTAAATTAATGTTTATTTTATCTTTTTATGTTCTTCTGTTCTTCTTATTCACATATACACTTATACTCAAGTTAATATTATGTATATTTTTTTGCTTCTATCGATTTTTGAATTAAATATTATTATTTTTATTTATTCCGATGTTACTTGGGCGTATACTTCCAATGTATTGTACTTTGGTGAATTATTTTTTACACATATTTTTTATAATTAATTTTGTGAAAGCCCACAAGGGCGTTAATAAATAAATAAATAAAAACCACCACATCCCATCCTCCGGACATCTCACCATCCTTCTGCCTTGACCAAATTTTGTACCACTATAAAAAAGGCAATCCTGAACAATGCTATTTCAAGGGCTTACTGGATGAAAATACACTGAAACACTTTAAAAAAAAGTTTTTTTACGCAATTGAAACTGTCATGTCCTTATATATTGCGTCGAGTTATGTACGTATACTATATGTAGTGAAATTGACTTTTTATTATAATTAATGTTTACGTTCCATAAGATATCTAGATGAAATTTTGACTATTTACTAATTGACTAATACATCTACCTTAATTAAAAGTAAAAAATATAAGATAACACGCCACGGTGTTAAATTACAATTCAGTTTCATTGTTTGATAATGTCTTCAAAGTGAATAATTATTTTCGGGTTGTACACTCGTTTGGGTTCATAAAAATAAAATATGTCTATAAGACAGAAATGTAGTGGTCATCAAAATAAATTATATTTTTCACTTTTGCCACGATGCGAGAAGTGAGCACTTGAACGTTGGAAAAATAGCACCTGATCTTTTTGAAATATGAAGTGGCTTTACATTTTTAATGTGAGAAATATATTAGAAGTACTCACGGTAGATTTGAACGCGTATTTCAAACGAAAATTGTGAAAGTCGAAAGTGCGTGGGCGTTGGCTGCGGTATTCGGAGAGTACTTGGGGAATAATACCTTAATATCATGAACACGTTTTAAACACGATACGTTATACATTTAAGATCTTATTTATCCCTTTTACAGGTCTGTTTTCCTTCGGATTTGCCAGGTTTTTGGGATGCAGAATTCCAACTTTTAGAGGGTATTCTATGCAGCACCATGTAAACTTGAATCCATCACCCTTTCCACGTGTGCGTGCCGATGTCGTCTTCTGTTTGGCACACTTACTTAATGCAGGTGTTCTTTATCCCTTATTGTATCTCAAGTTATGGATCTAAAGGTTCTAATCTCCAAGCGTGGTTTTAGTGTCGATGGTGTCAGCTCTGATTTTGATATCATAATTATACATAATGAACTAAATACTCTTATTTTTCTACATATTCTCATGCTTTAATTGTTTCAGACGACGTTTCATAATTAACATTGTTAAGGCTTCTCTCTCAAAAATAACTCATATTTTCGCGTTTTTCACGAAAATATGAGATTTTATTATTCATTTATATCAGAAGTTATGTGTTCTCTATTGTATTTTAATCGGCGATTTGAAATAAAAACACACATTAAGGGATCGATATATATGAATATTATTTAGTAAGAAATTAATGTGTTTTTGATATATAACTTGATATTAAATAGTAGCTGAAGCCTCAAAGGATGTAAAGAAATATAAAATGTTACTAAAAATAATTTGTTTTCACTAAAGCAAAATGTTTTAAAAACGACGAAAATTTATTATATGTACAGAAAATTGAATGGTTTATAACTCCATTAATTTTTAATATTTTGCTAATATTTGGTTCAATGCAGATTTGTCTCCGTAATCTTGGTTTTAAGTTTATAAAAAAATATATTTCCTATACGCAAGAATTTTGTATATTAAGGCAATTTTGTGGCACGCTGAAAATAAATTTGATGGTCGCGGTCTTTCTTATAATACTAGTATTTTCTTAATAATGGCAAACAACATTCAGTTTATTAGTTTTACAATAGTGTAAAAGTCATATCTATATAATAGTTATAAAAAAAGTCAATTCTAGTGTATATCTTCTGATATACATGAATAATAAAATTCCACATTTTCGTAAAAAAACGTGACAATATGAATTATTTTTGAAAGCGCGCCCTTAACCTCCAATCTTATTTAGAAGATTATGATGACTAAATAGGTCGATGTCCAGGTATTAAAATTGCAACACCTATTTTAATGCCTTGTCTTCAGGTTAAAAAATAACTTCACCTGACTAGAGATGTTGAAAATGTCAGAACCTTAGTTTATATAATAATTAAGACAGGTGATATAATTAGAACAAATTATTAAGAACGGTTGAAAACGAGAAAAAAGGTACAATTTAGAGGTAATTTAGTTGTAGTTTGAAGTAATTAAATAAACCCATTTAAAATGATAGAATACCGCTTAACCTTTCCAAAATCGATATATAAAAATAAGAATGTTAAAATGATACATATTATTTTTTATGTTTATAGCATTACATTTGTGGTTGGACATAATTTAAATAATAACAAAACTTACATAAACTACTTTTAATAATTTAACGTCAACCGGTTTTGATATTAATGTATCTTCGTTAAGATGAACGTACACTAGCAATTAGCATGCATCCATACTGATGGAGATATAGTAAAATATATGGTCGACGTTAATTAACAAACGTGTTTTATACAAAGTTTGATATTTTTCATAATTATTTAAAATGAATAACCATTTGTATTTATTAAAATTTGAGGTTCCACTCTACTAGCACATAACTCAATGATGATATTTAACATAAGTGTAATATAGTGTATCGATCGTTGTAGTTAGTTCATATATCGCGCTATACTTCGTTTTATATAAATATTTAAATTATTATTAAATTTAATTTAAGAATGGTGATAACTCTAATACATGTTAACAAGTTAAGTAGTAAAGATTGTAGGTTTTATTTAATGTAGTAGATGAATTTTTTATAAAATAATATATATTATTGTATATATATATAAAGTTGGCTGATGTCGAAGATTTGGAGTAGCTCTTCTGAATGACATAGAACCGGGAGATGTCCGCCAACATTCCTTGAGAATATATCATCCAGAAGTAGAATGTATTTATAAAGTATATTGTAATATGATCTAATATTGTGTGTTTTTATTACTAACATATAAATTAAATATACAAAATAAAATAATACTTTAGTATTTAATTACTTATTAAATAATTCAGGATCGATTGCAATATGGTTTACGAATACATCAACACAAAATGTTTTATTTAGACCACTTTAGTTCTTATTGTTGTTTGATGCTGATTTGTCCCGTGCAATATGTACAAGATCTCTAACATTTTGCATATTAACTCACTTTCTAAGGTTACACCTTTTCTGCCTTCTATCTTACCGTATTTTTTTAATGTGTAGAATATGTCAGAAGTACGCGTTTTCCGGCGTTTGAGTTGTTATTAGATCTCTTGACTTATGGAAGCGTACTTATACCTCTTCATTGATAATGTGGTCAAATTTAGAACATTTTTAGTGAACAGTCTATCTATATAGTTTCTTAATGATGGTGGCTTCGTTTAACGTCTAAACTTAGACTACATAGATAGTATCCTTTTTTTAAACAATACACTAAAAATTGTATTTGAAACATTAAATTTATGGGATAAAGATATTTTACAATAAAAACAAAATCATTGTTGTTTTAATTGATTATTTAAAACATTTATCTCTTAACAGAAGATAGGTTTTAATCAACTATATTTTTAAATACTTATTTAATGTATTAATTATAAATATATACATTCAATTAGTATTTAAAACATCACAGACCTATGTTCTGAATAATTACAACTTCACAATAAGAATGTGTTCTCCAGAATAACTATATTTTTATATAGCAAGGTATATTGCCATTGAAATTTTTTAAATTATTTACCATTCTGATGATTAAAATAATTTATGCAACCTGGTCTATTTGTTATTAAAAACTTACTGAAACAGATGAATCATTGATAATTGGATATTTTAAAATAATGCTATTAAAGACAACTGATACTTGCAGAAACATAAATGGCTAAAATTAATTGAAATAAATGTTTTCAGACAGCTTACTTAAAGTAAATGATTTTAATATTGTGTGCAGTTGAACAAATTAGCACGTGAATGTTTAAGTAAAATGCATTCTGTATAGTCGAAGCTAAATAACAATCGACCAAGTTTTCAAAACATGTTTAATTTAGCCAAATATAACATAATATAATTTATATAATAAAAAAAAATATCGTTGACTTTGCTAACGTCTTGACACCGAATCAAGATATTCAGCAAGGATTAAAAGGAAATAGGCAGAGCAAAGGAGAATAATGGAATGGACAGCCTTTTAAACTTAGGAACAAGATGATACTTCAACATTATGTATGAATAATCAGCAGTGGCGTGCAGTATTAGGTATTGTCGTATGAGGTCTCAAAAAAGTGTGAGAAAAATTATCAACTCTATCAATTTAAATTTAGAAAATATCATTATTTCAAAAAAGGCATGTTTTTTATGCTCCGTATCATACTCTGCCTTTGACTTCGCTTAAAATATTATCTACGGTTTCTCTTTCAGATAACCGATATTTACAATGTTTCATTAATACTATCTACTCAAAAACATATATTTAAATAACTAGCTTTACTAATTACCATAGCCGAAACCCATAACAGAAAGGTATTTATTTCAATATTTCATTTAATATTCGTAATAATCCACCCAAAAAATACATATTCGCTCACTTTACAGATTATTGACGAACACCTATACATATCTCTTATTCACGCGAATACCTTACGAAATGACATTAGAATACACCATGAAAACAAAACGCTTAGTCTGTTAGTAAATTAAATGTGTAGAAGGTATTATAACACGTAGTTTTCAGTAAAGATTAATCTTTTTCGAAGTCAACAGAATTAAGCTAAAATTGTTTGAAAAATGCATAAAATTGACAGACGTAAAAATGCCAACAAACATTAACATAGGTTCAGGCAGAAAATATTTAGTACAGTATGATTGTTATATGGATCGAATGAACAAATAAGATGCTTGCGTACTAGCAAATTGACTTACAGCATTGCCATAATATTGTGACTGGCAATTTTCCTAAATAACTTATGGCTAGACAAAAGTTAATTCGGCTAATAACGGCTAATTCGGGTTATGACTAGAATTTTATAGGGTCTACTCATAATATGAGGATTATTTTATTTATTTTGTAGTTAAACTCTGTTTTATATCACTACGCTTTTCAATATGTTAAATGATATATAACGTTCCTTCCCATTATCAATATTATACATTAACTAAAATTAAAGCACATTCAGACAGTAATATATGTTCCCAAAAACCATGAAACCATGAAACTCATGAAGATGTTCCCGAAAACAACGAAGACAATGAAAAGTGTAGTGGAATAAAATAGAGTTTGACTCAATTTACAAAATAACCATGGAATTCCACAAAGTTTCACCAAAAACCTTTGAAGAGTTATTAAATTTATTTTTATTTTCCAAAATCTTTGATGATCAGTGCATTATTTCTGTATAGAGCGTAAATATGGACATTTATACAGCAAAATTGGCTAGTACACAGAGAGCTACGGAACGAGCAATGTTGAATATCTCACTGAGAGACAGAGAGACCAATAAGTTGATAGTGGATACGACAATAAAGAAAGATTGCCGACATTGTCCATACGACTGCCGAGCTTGCCAAGACGAGAAATGGACTTTAATGATCCTGCAGTGGCGTACATGGCTAAGCAGATCGACCACACATGTGATTTTTTTATTTAATTTATTTATAACTACACACTTATGGGTTTTTTTCAATATGAGTCTACAAAAATAGATTGTAAACAGAAATAGGATTTAAATACGATACAATGGAAGTTCCTATATACAGGGTATAACATACCTTGTCGACAATATTTAATGGGTGGATAACTGCCAATATTACGAGTCAAAAATGTTCAAGGAATGTGTGCAAATTCTGCACTGTTATGGAAAAATTGAAATTTTTACAAAATCGTGTTAAACGTAGAAATACATATTTTCGAAATTGTCCAATTATTAATCTATATCTTTGTTTCCAGCCCTAAATCATCTAACAAAAAATAGTTTCTAATAATGTAGTTGCCAATAAATGTAACTTTCTTGAATAAACAGATCTTATAAAATATTCTAAATATAGTAAATATTATATTATTTTGAATATTCTACAAAATATATTAGATAAGATGAGAAGAATCTGACGAAGTTAAATAAATTGTAGTTGCACTATAAATATGTCAATGCAAATATTGAACACAAGCTTAGATCATAATTTACAGTGCACCAATTTCAAAGTGCAACATATTGATAAGTTCGAAAATTTGTCGTCAACTTACTGTGTTGGTGTAGCATAATTGGTTAATGCATTTCCCCGGATAAGTAAAGATTCAGGTTCGAATCCCGGTAGTAACATTTTTTTTTCTATCAATAGATTTTATATGTATATCTTTCTAATTAGTACATTTAATTTATATTAAAAATATCACAGACCTATGTTCTGAAAAATTGCAACTTCACAATAATAATGTGTTTTTCTTAAAAATAAAATGACATACTAGTAATGGTTTTAACATTTAAATGCTGCATCATCAATAAGTTTTAATAAAAAAATAACGACATTTAAAATACAAAATTATGCAAATAACTTCAATAGGAATGGCACAATTAATATCAGTTTCTATTGTTTATATTATGGAAACATTGACACTTGGTTCTTGTGAAAAAATCACTCTTTAAACTTTACTGATGCAGACATCGTCAGCCCTTAATCTTTTGTTTGCATTACGCAGGATTTTAGCATAATATAATTTTACTTTCGTATGTTTTCGAAGATCCTGAGATGTCGTACACGGTTTTGCATTCCGCGAGTCAGTTTCAATATTCCATTTCTGATAAGTCATTGCTGCCATTTGGGGGAGTCGAGGGATATTTAAATTATGCCAAGTATAATATGCTCTCCATAGAAGAACGCCATATGCAAAAAAATATGCCACTAACGGACAATAAAATGAAATTCAAGTTTCTAGAACATAAGAAATACACACTGTAAATTAGGAACACGCACATCACTCACAGGTGCACGTGTATTTATACTTTCATTATATTTACTCTTTTAGCAAGGCCGGATGATTAACGTTTTTACATTTTTAACACAAAACCGCCCGTCTGTCTAGCTCTGATTCCGGAAATGTCAAAATCCGCCATCTTTCCACTCGCCACGCTCCCATTAGTCGAGACTAGGGATAACAGTCCATGGAACGGGTGGCACGCAGCACAAATAAATAAATGTTAGTACTTTCGTAACGTCACAATATATAAGAAGTACAAAATAGTAGAAAAGAAAAGAAAAAAAATAGTAGAAGTACATCATATTTAATTAAGAAGAAGCACTTAGAAGGATGGAAGGATTGATAAAAACCGCGCAATACAGGCACGGTGGCAGAGTTTGGGTAAGACATTCATTCAAAGACGGGCTGATAAAGAAGATGAAGGAAGCAAAGTGATACTTTATTAGGAAGAGTAACTATATTACTAGCTATGAAAAAATAAATTTCGGATATGTGAAACAATGAGATAATCAAGATGGCTTGATTAAGGTACAGGTATTTTGAACACTGCTAATACAGGTTGTTATAATTTTTTAGTAATCTTCTATATTTGGAAAAAAATTGTTTGAAAAACTGAACGTCAGTAACTCCCTCCGAGTTGAAGGGAAGAACACACTGGGGAGTGTCGGGCAACGCTGGCATGAATTATTCCCTGGAATTTCGCCGGTCCAAACCAACAGCGAAAACTCATTAGTGTGGCAGAACAATGCGAAGGGGTCTTAAAAGGTTTATTGTAATTATAGCTCGCAAGCAGGTGTTATCATGTCCTGTCCACATCTCGGTGTAATCTCCGCAGATCAGATTGCTACACCCTGAGGTTTGTTTATGACGGGATACTCAGATTTGGGTAAAACAGACATATAATACATCAAGGGAACTTTTACAATTGAGTGTCTTGAATAATCGAGTAAATTGTTGAAATTAATATAATTTTAACAATGACTTCATTTCCCACTTACATGAAAAAATAAAAGTTAAACATACAATAGTTACGAAATACTAAAATCACATAAAATATCATGGAAGCTAGCTAGATATTAAATATTCATCTGTAGTATACCTAGCTAGCTTTCTGAATACTTTTTGATTTCATCTTTATTAAGGAGAACACATTCTTATTGTGAAGTCATAATTAATTAATTCAGAACATTAGTCATCTTTGTTTTAAATTATAAGTAAGGCATGGAAATTCAGAAAAATTAGAAAATTCGTTCATGAAATAAATTTCTAACTAAAGACGATTTAATAATTACTTACCAAACTACATTCAAATGCTTCGCCTGTAAAATAGATAAAAGTTAGAGAATTCCTCGGGACACGCGGGTTAATCATAGTATAGAAGGACCATTAGGTATTTATCTCATATATCATTTATAATATATTTGCAGATTTCGAAGTAAACTTCGAAAAGAAAACTTTGCCATTCTGAGAGGCCGAAACAATTTTTTTCCTGAATGAATATTGTTTGTTTGAGTTCCTCTCTTCTGTCCCACCTCTCCCGACACCCCCGCAGTCCTGGAGCAGCAAATTAAACAAGAAAGAAATGCTCGAATCATGAAGGAAGAGTTCGCAATGATGTAACTAATTAAAAACGGAAGAGATCCAGTGTACTCCTAAAGCAAGCAAGCTGGGAAGGGCGCAGTACGTACCCCCAAGTAATTATTCGTTTCAACTGTTCCCGCCAGCTGGATTTATTGCTCTGACCTTATATACATTTTTGTTTGAAATGTAATTTATTTGGATGGAAACGGTGGAAGAATTTGTAGTACTAAATAAATATACGTGTCTGTAAAACAAAATAAATTTTTGTTTAGTATGAAGGCACTGTGGCGCAGTTGTTTGTACTTTATTGGATGCATCTCGAAGATAGTTTAATGGTTTAGAATTTCACCAAGTTAATAATACATGTAGGCACTGCGGTTGAAAACATTTGTGACCACTTAGCCCAGTTAAAAACGCTAATTTTTATACATTACTGTGTATAATAATTGTATAATTTATTTTTTTATATAAACGTGACTTTCAGTATTTTTTAATATTGGCATAATCTTAAAGGCGTGGAATCTAATGTAAGTAAACTTTAAACATAAACGTTACTCAAATGTAAAAATTTGTTTTTGCATTTTTGTAAAAAATGAGTATTTACGTCAATTTTTAGTTTGCTATACATATAATAATATTTAAAGTTAAAAAATTTAAGTAAATCCTGTAAAATCTACATTTTTCAATTAAATTGATAAAATAATATGACGTTAAATTTGTATGAAGAGAAAATAATAGTAAATTATATTTATTTTCAAGAGCTCTGTATCCTAGACAACTTGAGTGATAGACGTCAAACTCTCAGGTTAGCCTCTAGCCATTGCTAGAAAATGGTAAGTTCATGTAACGGTTATTTGCAGTAGTAAACCAAAAGCGAGAGACTCTTTTCCCTTCGTAAAAGAAAATAACACAGAAAACACCTGTAAAAAATCCTATCCATAATATAAAAAAATGTTTTAATTAGGCATTTGGGTAGGATTTAAGAAAGGGATATGAATAAAGACTCTTAGGTGTAATTTTAAGGATAGTAGCACTAAATCAACTATTAAACAAATAAAAATTTCTACTTAACTGAATTTTTATTTGATATTATTCTTAATACAAATTAAATATATTAATTATAAAGATATACAGATAAAATCAATTTATCGATAAAAAAAATAATATATATATGAAAGAGAATTATATAGATTATTTATCGTTAATTTACTATGTTGACATGGTGTAATGATCAGCGCACTTTCCCGGATAGGAAGGATTCCTGGTTCGAATTCCGGTGGCGACAAATATCTTTTCAATAAATATATTTTATCTATATATCTTTCTAATTGATACATTTAATTTGTATTAAAAATATCATAGAGCTAAATTCTGAAAAAATGCAAAATCACAATAATAATGTGTTCTCATTAAAAATAATACTATTCGATTTTAAATAGAATATAACATATTTTTTTCAATTATCAGTTTGAAAAACCAAAAAATATTTTCTTTTAACTTTTCTATCATACTGTTTACATTAAGGTGATCGATTTGCATTAAAATGTTTAATACAGTTACATATAATACAGGTAGAAAATATTAATACACATGTATAATTTAAAAAATACATCCAATGACCTGTGTGAAAACATATTTTTTTTAGATAACAAATTAATATAAACCAAAATACAAAACAGCAATGATAGCCAACTCAGTAACTATTTGAATATTAAATTACATTAATAATTTCAATATTTTAAATATGAATTAAATATATTAATTAGAAAGATATATTTAATTCATATTTAAAATATCACAGACCTATGTACTGAATTATCACAACTTCACAATAAGAATGTGTTCTCCTAATAATTACAATATTCATTTCAATAATCGTTGAAAACGTTTTTATTATTAAAGTATTAAAATGCATTAAGGGTGACAATGTAATGTAATATACATCTGTGATGAACGGTAAATCAAAAACCCACCAATTTGATAAATTTAACATATACGAGTACTTCAACTGTTCTATATTATTTACTACTACTATTACTATATATTATGTACTTCTGAATATATACAGACCTGATCTAACTACCTGACTAACTGATCTTAGCATAGTCACTTGGGTGGTTTGGTTATTTTGAATAGCGGATAGCGAGAGAATTAGATACGACGCTGCAGTAAATATAGAGGACATGCGGGAAAGGCCAAGTATCAAATACTGGAATGTAGTTCTATTAGAAGCCTTAAAAATTGATAAACATGCATGATAAGATATAGGGGCACACGAGGTGAGAGTTGAGTCAAGAAACCCGCCAACGTGATGGTTAATTAGTTAGTACACGTTGAAAATTAATCATATGTACTGCAAATTTAATGGTTTATAACTATTAATTGTAAATATTTTGCTTATTTGGTTCAATGCAGATTTATCTCCATACTATTGGCTTCAAGATTATAAGAAAATATATTTCGAATATACAATTTTTTTCTATATTAAGGCAATTTTGTGGCATGCTGAAAATAAATTGAATGGTCGCGGTCTTTCTTATAATGCTAGTATTTTCATAATCATGCCAAACAACATTCAGTTTATTAGTTTTACATTAGTGTATTGGTTTTATCTAAATAATTGTTTAAAAAAGTCAACCCTAGTGTATATATAATAAAAACTCATATTTTTATAAAGAAACGCGGAAAAATGAATTATTTTTGAAAGGTTGACATGATTTTATAAAAATTTCAAAGAATAATGTTTTCCGTAACGGTGCAAAACTTGCACATATTTCTTGAAAATTTTCGACTCATAATTTAATCAGGCACCCGCCCATAAAATATTGTGAACTAGATCTGTTACACCTGTATATAAATTTTGTATGTTAATCCACACAAAAGACTGCATACACGT
This sequence comes from Eubasilissa splendida, assembly GCA_031772225.1. Classification (NCBI taxonomy): domain Eukaryota; kingdom Metazoa; phylum Arthropoda; class Insecta; order Trichoptera; family Phryganeidae; genus Eubasilissa; species Eubasilissa splendida. Next base: position 16,695,239 of record CM062848.1, on the reverse strand, counting down.
CCCAATTTATTTCATCAGTTTGCACCAATTATTTTAATTTTATATTATATTATATTATATCAGCATACTGTCTATTATTTATCACTAGTATTTAAAATGTCTTGTTTTGTATTTTATCTTCTTACCTATTAATAAAATCCTATTATAAAACGTTTATAAACATCTAAGTTTTGAAAAACGATCTTGTGTATACCTACATAGGTTGGCGTACCTACTTATGTATATAATATTCATATCATACATATTACTGTTAATTTAAATGTCCTATTACATTTAAATATAACATTTAAATACTGAATTAAATATGAACATTTAAATGTTCAAATTCCTGGCATTTTTATTTATTTTATATTTTGAAAAACATACCATCAGAACAAATAGGTCGCATATCCAAATTTCAAGAGCAATTGAGACATTTCTCCGATTAAATGTATTCTGTCCTTACTGATGTCCACGTGTGACTCAGAAAGACATTGCGATTTTATAGATATGAATTGACTAGTTGGTATTTTGGTAACCATGATTTTTGAATTGTATGCGTGCGACTAATTTTTGTATTTTTAGTAATAATATAACAAAAATGATGGAAAAAAATCGATTAAGTAAATTGTTGCGTCGCATAAAATTATTGTAAGAAGTACAATAAGAATAATTTTTCAACCGATATAGAACGCCGATCTTTCACCTGGTAGACATTTTTTGTGGTAAAGTACACACGCTGCTTAACTTTAACGATGTTTATATTTGTTACATTTTTTGTGCGCACGAATACAAGATACATATTTGACTTTAACACTGTTTGAATTTATTACATTTTTTGTACGTACGAATACAAGATACATATTTGACTTTAACACTGTTTGAATTTATTACATTTTTTGTACGTACGAATACAAGATACATATTTGACTTTAACACTGTTTGAATTTATTACATTTTTTGTGCGTACGAATACATGCACTTGACTTTAACACTGTTTGTATTTATTACATTTTTTGTGCGCACGAACACATGTTACTCAACTTTAACATTGTTGTATTTGTTACATTTTTCGTGTGTATGAACACATGGTACTTAACTTTAATACTGTTTGTATTTGTTACATTTATTGTATGTTCGAACTCATGATACTTAACTTTAACACTGTTTGCATTTGTTACATTTATTGTATGTTCGAACTCATGATACTTAACTTTAATACTGTTTGTGTTTGTTACATTTATTTATTTGTTTCACTTGATATTTAATTTTAACGCTGTTTGCATTTATTGTATGTTCGAACACATGATTTTTTAAACACACATTTTTAAATACACATGTTCGAACACTTTAACACTGTTTGTATTTGTTACATTTATTGTATGTACGAACACATTTTACTTAACTTTAACACTGTTTGTGTTTGTTGCATACTTTTGTGTTTATATTCATATATTATCAACTTAACTTTAATGATGTTGATATTTCTTGCATTTTACATGCAACTTAATTAAAATAATATTTGACGTGTGTAATTACGGAACCAAACCGGAATCATTTCTAACTCATATAATCTTAATATAATATTTTTTAATGGTAACTAAAGATACATTTTGTTAACCGTGGGATTTAATATTTTGTTGCCATCCAGTTTCAGAGCACCTGTTTCTTCATCATGATAGAATACTAACTCTAAATTCGGCCAGTTTCAAAATATGTTCTTTTAAAATTATTATATAAATACATTTTAACAATAATAAAACATACAGGTACAATTTTACTTCACTTACTTAAATATATTTTTTATCTACATAAAATATCATAACCAACAACTATATGCGATTCGAAAAAAATAAAAAATATTTTTTAATGAAAATATACATTTATTCGATAAAAAGATAAATAATTTTTAGTGTGTCCCGCTTTTTATAAGAAAGTTGAGCCAGGTATTATAGTTCCAAATATTTTTAGTTACATTATTTGAATATTTAGTTAGTTCCCAAATTAACATAGCCATTTTTTGCTTCGAAACTATCCCCAGGGAACACTGCACATTAATAATTCTGCTTAGAACGGTTGTAATTTACTTACCATTCTTTAAACGCTAACTTTCCTACATTTTCGGTGAGCAGCGCCATTCTTCAGTAATTTGCAATAAAAATGCAACTTTAAATGCAAATTTAAGCAATTAGTATTCTTAGCGCGGTAGAAATATTCCGTCGTTACGAGGAACGAAAAACAGAAAAGTGACAATTTGATTAGTGAAAGTTAAAGCCGCCGCGTGAGCTATGATCCAATATCGTTTATTAAATTGCCTTAATTTTTTCAGCCCAACTTTATATTTCCTCGGGTTCATTTGATTATTATGGAAATCTAATATCGCCTCTCAAATAAAGAAAATCTAATTCAAAGGGGTACAGCTTAATTAATATACGGGTTTTCCTCGAATCCGCGAAGAAAAACGCTATCACATTATTAAAGTTTGTCGTTCCGAGTTTTTTCGATTGATCGTTTCGTGAAAGGCGCTTCAAATTAATTATAAGTAAAACGAGAAAATTATTTCCGCCGAGTTCAGTCATACAAACAATAAAAACGGAATACTTGGTAAGGAAAACTCGAACATAAAACCTCATTTAAACATCTGTTCTACGATACATCTATCTTGGCTCTTCTTTCTACCGTAGAAATTACCAGTCGACAAAGATATAATAAATCAAACCCGCACTAAGAAGGAAACGAAGGCTAACGAAGAGCGAGACTTCAAAACCGGAGCAAAGTAAGTTAAGTCTACGCGTCTGTCATTATACCCGCTTACGTGTGTAGGAGATCGGTTGAAATCGTAGAGACGTCTACGAATACCAGCGATTTAGGAGAGTCGTAGGTATATTTAGGAAAGCTCGCGCTGCGCGGCGCCCAGTGCAAGCTCGTCAGCCGAGCTGTTAGGACGGTCGGAGCTCTCGCACTCTCGCGCTCCGAATAGCGTACGATCGCTGTGTTCACCGATAATAATATATCACAAACATCGTCCGCACCTTGTTTACGTTCAGATTTGAACCTTTACAAAAAAGTGGTAGTTGTTTGATTTTAATTTCTTCAATGAGGACTGTTGGTGTTTTTAAAAACAAAACTTAAGACGTGTATTTTTGCAACTTCCGTGATTGAGTGTACGGTTGGAAGTCGAGATCGATTGTGCAAATAGGGGAAAAACTCCGGTGCTTGGATTAATAATTCACTCGTTGCCCACTTGCGCCCTGCTGACTTATTCAGCTGACCGACTGCGACTGTCTCATTCTTGGACGACATAAAAGGTAATACATTTCAATTTGACTAGTTCACGTTCATTTCGCCGAGACGCACGGCGAGGTTCTTCAGCGAGTATATTGGATTGAAACTCATTCGCACGCATACTTTTTTCAAATTATGGTCACAAATGTCATTTAGTTATTTAGGTGAAAAAAAATATGATTAACTTTTAACCCGGGTTCGGGACGCCTTTGACACGAGGCAATATAGGAGAAATATTATTAGAGCGCTTTAAATGCATTCTGTTAGCATTCAATCAAACGCTCCAAAGCCCAATTAATTAATCCGCAAATATGAATGTCAGCAGATGCCGGCAGATTTGCTGAATTTCACAATGTTACCGATTTACAATTAACAAATTGCGGGAACTTTTCCAATCTCGATATGACTTCACCGGCGAATATTTTGATCGAATAAATATTTTTTTTTTGTTTTTACGAAATTGATTAAATAATTATTTACCGATATACAGTAAGGAATTACAATATCTGCGGTTATTTATATACTTTTACTTTTTATGTATGATTATGTTTAATATTTGTTGGAGTTTGTATTTGAATAACATTATAAAAATATTAACATATAAATGTCGTACCGATATAAAATTAAAATATTTCTTTTGACACTGCACGTTATTCGTGAAGCGTGTAAGTTTACCTATTACATTTTGAATTTAGACATCACATATTATATGGGTAATCATGTATCAAATTTTTAAAAAGAAAACAGCAATAAACTTTTTTGCTTGAATAATATGAAAGTATTTTATGATTAAATTAACATTTTGCATCTTTTTGACAATTCCCATTCATAACAACATAATATAAATATTTAAAAATCAACACACTTAAATAATTTAATGGATTTGATCATTTCATAACAACAAGACATAGAAAAGGTAATTTCATAACAAAATAATACAGAAAAGTCAACCTAAGACTTAAAATCATCCTAAAAATAATTTTTGGCTAATTAATCTTAGGAAATATCAAACACTATATTAAATAAATTATGATGCATTATTAATTGAACTAAATTAGTTTTTTGTATTACATCAGTTTTTGTTCCAGAGTAAACTTAAATGTAGTCAGTCTCAAGTGAGTCGATTCCAATAAGATTTGTATTAACTGAATTATTTTAATCTTTATAAACAATATTTAATATCAAAATATAACATTTGTCATCTATAACAATTTATTCCTAAATTATTTATTTATTTCTATCAACGTCCTTGTGGGCTTTTATATAAGAATACACATTTATTTAATTTAAATACAACAGTACCTACATTTTTGATATAACTTTTCAATATAACAGTTTAAATGTAGTATAAAAAAAATTAAAATAGTTTATAATATAATTTACGTAAAAATATTTCTTCAATTAAGGTATGCTCCTGCAACGAAATTCAACTTGTTACCGAGCCGATGGATACGTATTATTGGCGAGTTAAAAGCATCATTATTTATATGTGTACCTACAAAGAACACTTCATTATGTGTCAGTTATGCCATTGAAAAGTTCAACGTATAGATGAAAGAAACTCATTACGGTGTCGTAAAACACGTTATTATATGAAATGCGAATTTTGTTTACAGTGTAAATAATGTAAAGAATTTTATGATTTACAAGGAAATGGTTTTATTTGTGTTGTAATAGCGATAATGAACTTGCGAATACGGGTGTATCTTCAACAAAGGAAATATGTTTTCCGTGAACACATAAAGAAACAAAAATGATCCTTTAAACAACGCCGGGCTACTATCGCGAATAGCTGATGTGTTTCCCGCCTGTGATTTAGTTGTACTGTTAGAAATAAGTCTCGACCCGCCGAGCCTCGCACGCCTCCCTCGTATCGAGGCTCCGTACAATGGCAAACAAAAAGGATAACTTCTCCGTGGATAAGTTCGCGTGACGAGATAGCCGACGGGAAATGACATGGAAAAAAATAATGGCTTGCATGTGAGAAGAATCGGGAAATTCGGCATCACTCGGGATGTTTCCATTTCTGGCCGGAAAAGCTGAATTTCCGCCCCACAAAGGATAATTACCGCCTTGACGAATCGAATAAAAGTTTCTTTCGTATTGGTATGCACTTTTCTACGAGTAAAATTAAATCCATATTTTATTATTACGAATTTCGACAATGGTTAAATATTAATATTTGTTTGAGATTATAATAAGCACTGTAAATAAGGGAGGGAAAATATTGAATTAGGTCTAAAATATTATTATTCTGGTAGATACTTCAAACAATATTGATTTTACGCTGAACAAGGTAGGAGTTTGTTTGCGTTCGATTAGTTGTATTGTAAAAAAAAATCGTTATAAAATGTATGAATTCCTTGGAAAACTTTTTTCTTTTCACTCAGAAATCATAATTGAAAAATATATTACATGCTGAACGATTTTAAAAGTTATGTGAAATATTGTCGATGAATTGAATTTGCACGAGATTTTTAGACATTTTGTATTTTTTATCTTTTTACTTGTTGTTTTTAACATTTTTACCGAGTAAAGTTTTTAAGAATTTAATTTGATAGGAAAACAATAACAAATTACATTCTAACAGCCTTATATATTATTCATATATAGAAATATGTTTTTATGTTTCTTTTGAATAAGAAGTACCGCAACTAAACTTTTCACGGGATAACCTTCATCCAAAATTAGATTTGCAGTACTTTTGGACTGAATGTTATACCGAATTGGGACATATTATTATTAGCATTGATATGTAGGCATTTTAATTTTCGCGTAACTTATGTTACTTATGAACGTTCTTATATTAAACTTTCATTGCGTCTTTAATAATCGGTAAATATTGACTTTATTTATAAGAATACATAAATAAACATTAATTTTTTAGTATTACATTACATTTAATTTTCCCTTAAAAAAATAAATTACATTACTAATTTATAATGCTGTGTTTTACAGTATTTATCACAGACCAGTAAATAAATAGACATGAAATAAAGTATACATATAGGAAAGGAGTTTGGAACATTAGTTGTCGAATGAGGGGCATTTTACACATATTCTTTATGGAAACATCAATGCGATAGTTTATGACACATTTATGTAACAGTAAAAGTATTTACTCTTCGAAAATTAAATCTTTGTGTAAACAAGACGCATTTTTTACATTAATGCATATTATATTATACTATTAACGTTTAAATTTTCGTTTCAAACGAGACATATATTTGATTGCGTAAGTAGTACCGATATAATCACGTGAGTGACACCAAAATAAAAATATTGAAACAAGGAATTTCCGTTAGTTTATATCTATATATTTGGTAATCTGTGGCAGAAATTTTTATTTATTTGAAAAATGAAATTACCACTTCACTCCAGTTTAATAAATCATTTTCATTTCAATTTTTTGTGACACGTTACACAGAAGAATATTGGAATATTTTATAAAACATGTTCTAGTAAATAATCAGTCTATAGCCAAGGAGCTAGATATACTAGTATAATAACAATTTGAAATTATTGACACATCACCCCGATTTAATAAATCAGCTTTATTTAAAATTTACATACAGAAGGAGATTGGTATGGTTTTAGATCCATCTTACTAGTAAATAATCATGTCTGTATATTTGGTAGTCTGTGGTATTTATTCATTTAGCACCCCGTTCCGACCAAAGCATCAAAAACTTTCCGCGTTCCCGGCCATTTTTTTTTATAAATTCAAGTATTAAAAGTGTAATGCCTCTCTATTTTAAAGTATGGAATATTGAAATAAAACTTGGTTTATAAAAATTAGTATGGTATTTTTGAATATTCATTATAATGGAGAGACATTGAAATGAAACAAATTTATTCATTTTAATTTTCATATCTAAACTTTGTACTACACACATGTTGGGTTATTGTCACTACTGTAGTTTTGAGAGATGCAGTCCCTCTCATCATCAGATGGTTACCACCTGATGGTGATGATATAGTACAAAGTTTAGTTCTGAAAATTAAAAGAATCATGTTATACCACAAAATAATCAACTCGCCATTTAATGACAACTTTATTCAGTTTGAAGCTAACTTAAAAAAACATTTTTTGTCAAATATCGACGACAATTTGAATATAGTAAATATTTGTTTTTTATAATACTTATATTTTTTAAAAACTTATCTCACCAAATTCGATACATATATTGTAATGTAATGGCAAATGGATGGCATCAAGAAGCTGCGAAATATTTTTAGATAACATAAAGATTAAAAATACTTCGAATATCTGATATCGTATTGGCTACTAATACATGGTACAAATTATAGTATTTTCGGAATCAAATCCTAACACATATTTACTGTAATACGAGAAAACTCGGATCCGAGACACTAGGCTAGAGCTGGAACAACTAGAGCTGGAATGTATTAACCAAAATCATTTATTTTTACTTATCATTTTTAATATTTTATTTAGAACTAATTAATTTATTACAAATCATTAAAATTTTTCTTTAAAAATATGTAATCAGTGTGCTATATATTTCTCAGCATGACCTACAGTGTATGAAAAAATGGAGCCTGATTACGGGAAAGACAGGAAAATGTGTTCAAAGTGGGTTGATATAAAAATATAATGGCCGGTCGTAACTTTGTCACGCCCCCCATTGCTGTAGCACCAGTCTCTCTTTAATCTCCGTATCATATCAAAAGAACTGCCACTCATAATTAGATCAAAGCAGCGTCAGGCTGTATCAGTGGACCGACAGCCTGTCAGGGTAGTCTGACAAAGAGTGAGATATGGATAACGGGCTTACTGTGTGATACTACACACACAATGCCCTCAAACACAGTCTTTTCTGCTACCCGGATACTCCGTGTTCAAATACCGTTGTACTATTGTTGTTATTTTTAATTATATATTAAGGAAATTAAAATTATTTGTATTCAAAATAAATTGTTAAAATATATATACATATATTACCAAAATTATTTTTTATTTGAGATGTATTGAGTCGTATAATAAATCATTGCGATTTTGTTTAAATGATATTTTCTCGCTATTTTGTTTTTTTGTGACATACTATTCGATAGATTTTTTCTACTCCAAAACGTTAGTGTTGCCGTATTCCTATATCTTAAAGTATTTCTTAATTTTTGGGCTTAAATAATAGTGTTAAGGTGAAAAAACGAACATTTTAGATACGCACCTATTCGCCACACACAACGCTTTTAATCCAAGAGCTCAATTGGAAAATTCTAACCCGTTTTCCCAATAGTTCCGACCTCGCTCCATCAGATTATCACCATTTATGGTCACTCTCTAATCAACATATTAACGTTGCTTTGTATCTTACACCCGGCTTCAGAATACTGCCGCTAGGCCCTTTGGATGACTGTTCGCTTTTATGAGCAATTTACTACCCTAAACAGTTTCAGGATTTGATTTTAAATTAGCATAACTTTTATAATATATGTAAAACACATTTTAATTATGAAGTTTCAATTTTAGAAAATAGTTCTACAATATTAAAACAAATTAGATGAATCGATTAGAAAGTTAGGTATACAGATAAAGTCTATCAATCGAAAAAATATTGAGTTGATAATACGATAACTATTTGAAAATGAAATAACAGTTGTGTCGTTTTCCCATTATGTCACAAAAATTTCAGAATCTTATATGGTTAACGTAGAAAAATTGGTAATGCAGTTCCCCGGCAAGAAAAAGTTCCGTGTTCGTATCCCGGTGGTAACCAAATATGTTAATAAAGTTAATAAATAAAAATAAATATATTTTCTAGAGGTAAGTCTTATAAATATATTTTTTTTATACACTTTAACATTTTTGGCAGATTTTATTAACAAGTTAACAGTCACTTTGCTTACTATTACGTAATTATGGATTGTGTGTTAAAAATGTAGTCTCTCATAATATATTTAGTGTTTTATTAATACTTCAGTATTAATAACTATAACGATTATATAAAAGTATTCTTAAAAATAACATTTATATATTTAAAACCGTAAATTTTTATTATCATTATTTGAAATGGCGGTTACTTTGTAGTGTTACATGAACTGTTTGGAAACCATTGAATAACAAAAGATTTTAAATTCGGAGAAAATACTAATTAACAACATAACATTCCCTAACACTTCGCAATTATTGTCCATATTCCCGATAACGACCGAAACCTCCCCCCTCTTCTCAAGCCCCGCCCCATTGCCCGAATATATTACAATTATGTATTTAGTTTAGTTATCACCTGATGATGAGAGGGACTGTACCTCTCGAAACTAGTAGTGAAAATAACCCAACGTGTGTGTAGTACAAAGTTTTATTGTGAATATTAAATTAACCGTAAATTTTTTTCTAATAAAAGACAGAAGCTCGAAGATGGTAGTGTGGGTGAGTCTGAAAAATTCTTAGAGCCAACTATAATAATAAAAAATAATTGCCGTCTCTACAATATTTTAATTGTCGGCAAACAATTGTTTGGAGAACTTACGTCAGCGGTCTAACCGAAAATGTGGCGTGCCACACATGTACTTAAATGATGTATTTTTTAGAGATTTAGAATAAATAATTCAGTTAATTATACTACATTTATTGCGCATTCAATCTTACTATGTAACACATGATATTGTCAAGGTTTTGTCTCAAAAGTTACGGTGCAGATATAAATCTCGCGCAGTTGAATATTTAAATTAAGTACTATCAATGTATATGATAGTTCTGTGTAAATTGGCTATCATTTCTTTGTATAATTATGAGTAGGTATTCCGTTTTGTATATGGTGTTGAAGACAGCCGCCACGTAGATGAATGGTGGTAGATCCTGTGTGGCACAAAACTACATTTGTCTTCGAATGTAGGCTCTTCCTATTGAGTGAAGATTGCAGTGTTTGAAAAGCGCGAAATAGCTGATTTAGTTATTGATTGCTTACGATTGTTAACGGTAATATCTGAATGATTGTTTATTTTTTGCTTAACTTAAATTTTTTTTTCTTTAAAATCAATTTTATCAATTTCCGTTTTATATATATTTCATGTTACTCGTGTAGCTGCACATCTTTATTTAATAATTAATTTTGTAAAAGCTCATAAGGGCGTGAATACAATATAAATAAAATAAAATATTAAATTGTAATGGAAGTGTCTTTTACGACCGTTTGATATTTCAACGACCGACTATAGTTTTTAATACAAATTAAATGTATTAATTAGAAAGATATACATATAAAATCAATTTTATAGAAAAATATCGTTGGTTCTACCGGGTTTCGAACCTGGATCTCTTTCGATCTGGGCAACGTGCATTTACCGATTATGCTATAGCAAGAAAGTGGACTACGGACATGTCAACGGATGTCTCCATCAATGGAAAAGATATCTCGCACCAATAATTTCGGCAATATATGTAAGAAAAAATGTGTTTCGAACGTAAATTAATGTTTGAATGTTAATGAAAATATCCTGAAACTGATATGAATATAGCAAGCTGAAAATAAATTCCCACGCTTTATAAAAGCATATTTTTTTCCTAAAAAGGATTTGTTTTCATATTTTCGAGAAAAATCTTAAAACATACAGAATTTTTTTAAGTAAATTTGATACTGCTCCTGTATCGCGCGACTGCTCACATTGCAGGCAGCCAAATTGACTACAAATTGAAAGCTTAACAATCATCAGGGTAACAAGCGATGTATAAAATACGTTCCACCAAAATCCACGGAAGATGAGAAGCGAACCGTATTAATATTCCTATAAAATATAGTCCCCATCCTTTATGAGGTACATTGTTGGCGTACCGTATGCAAATCTCAAGATTTATTTTGGTTTACATTACTCCCATCTCCTCGAAAAGCACTTTTCTGCTACGCTTAACAGCGGTTACGCCCCGGCTGTGTGTGTGTGTGTGTGTGTGTGTGTAGCGGTAAAGCGTGCTACCATCCGCCGGAGAACTTTTAAATCGGCAAATTTCCTAGTCGGCTTCATGTGCGTATTCGATAACTTTATGTCTACAAACTTTGAATGGGCCACTCGGAAGGAACGAGATATGATGGATATGAATTGGAGTTTGATGATGTACCGACTAGTTCTCGGTTACCGTAATGTTACGGTTATTTTTGTTGGTTTACTTTTATTGGAAAAGTTACAAGTGTGTTTACGAGCCGATACCTTACTGCGCCCTTTTCCCGGAGGTGTCATTGAACGAAGCGACCGCGTTTGATAAGCTGGTGACTATAGTTTTGGATATGAGCGTTGAATGCCAAATGGTGATGGATAATATTTAATAAGTTAAATAATACACGATAAAAGTAAAATAATATAATGTTTTAATTACGAATACGTGACTATTTAATTTTATATTTAATACTTTAATAGATGCCTACAATTGTGTTCTTGTTTCTACATTTTCTCTTTTATGTCAATAACGAAATCCTTTAAAATGTGGAGAGCTTTTTGCAAATGTATCATTTTCTCTTATATAATATATACGAGTAAGTCTTGCCTATTTATTTCGCGCCATTAACCCAAAGATTATTTACTTTTTCTGAGTAAGTAGAGATCTGAAATGCTTTGAGAAATAAACAAATGCGACGTGTTTTAAATTTCATTTTGTATATTTCTATGATATAGCATTCTTATTTTGATAATATTGGGTGTTCTAAAGATTGTTTTCACTGGCTTACATAAGGCAATACCGTTATAGCCCACGGCCATTTAATACTATATTCGTTTTTATCAAAGTTTACCCCTACTGTTTGTTTGAGAAAAAAAGGATCTTTTCATTCCTTCTTCATTCGAATTCTAAACCTCCCTCGCAACCGACCCATTTTCGAATATAAACAAAGGGACTAAGGCCTGAACGGAATACAATATTTGCTTTTGCATATTATACGAGTATTATTTGTTGTGGTTATTTGTAAATATGTATGAACGATGAAGGTAGTATGAGGAATGAAAGAAATGTAGAATTTGATTGATTAGACTATTGAAAGTTCTCCTAAAATACTTGAGAGAAACGAAAAAATATCAGTCATGGTCCATTACATTCTTAGATTTATAATTGTATATATTAATATTGAAATCATGTTTTACAAATTGTTATTAATTATGTAAAGTAATCTTGCATCTGTTGAATATTGATGATACCTTTATAATATAATATAATCTAGCAAAGTCTATCTAGAAAAATATTTTCAGATAACAGGTCTAAATAATTTGTGAGAAAATGTTATTCGCTGAATACGGAAAATTAATTAATGTTTAGAAAATGATACATTCATTCTAATTAATATTCAAACGAGTTAGCCCGTAGATCATGTGTCCACAAATTGTTTTTGAAGAATATCTTCATAAACAAATAAAAAATTTATCAACAAAAATAATATATTAACAATCAAAATTTTTTAAAGTGAGCGAAACAATCAAGTCTTCAGATCAAATCTTTTATTTTCAATTCCATGGTTTCGTGATCTTAAATGCAAAGTCATAGTAGTTTATTGCGTATAAATAGCTTGCGCCTACTATTAGTCATATTTGCAATTTATACAACACTAGGATTAGTAATATGTATTATATTAAAACACACATATACATATATATGTTTTTGAAAAATGTAAATCTAAAATAATGCTGAATCATATTTTTCTCAATATTGCGTTATATTATAATATACTGAGTATTTCTAAAACATGGATATCAATTATTGTAGTGTTTTTATTTATCAGCCGTTTACGCATACGTTTCATTTTACCGGCGACGTCTAAAAATACGTCGCTTCTCTGATCATCTCGCAGAATTGACTTTTCACGTATGGGCGCGGGGTGGGGCGACATTCGGAGTACATTCCCGACAAATGTACGTTTGTGTATCGCGAGAACCATGAATTTGGTATCGGATACCAAACTCGCTACTCAATATTTCCTATCTGCCCGCGCAAATGTTGGCCAATGTTTCCATTTCATTAGTTCCGCCCGAACACAAACAGTCCTACACGGGCCGAGGCTCGCGGGAACAGCACCGAAGTATTTCAAAATGATACGCTCAGCCTGAAACAACAAACAGGAGTTCAATATCTAAAAAAGCTTTCCATTAAATCAATAAATCCAAAATTTTGTGTCGCTTTCACAAACATCTATTCGCTTTTAAAGGTAACAAAACAAAAGAGTGACAATTTACACAATTATAGGGTGTGTGTAAAATGTTACGAATCCCGTAGACAGCACGACGCACGAATGCCTTAATCCTGCAACAATTCTGATCACAGTAAGCCCTAGCTGCGGCAGTGAACAAAAGATTCTTCCAATTCTTCAGCCACATTATGCATCAATGCGACAGCCTAGAAACGGAGATTATCCTGGGTACAATTTTGGGCCGAATAAGACTTAGAAGAGTATCACAACATTAGAAGAAGAAAAATAAGGATATGTGATGAGATTCCAGCTAATACTGTACCGCACGCTGTAGGATAGGAATTCACGTAATCAGTAGGTACGACGTTTGGACGCCTTAGAGAGACTTCGACAACTACGATCTAAGGGTGAGACAGCAAGATGTTGGTGTATTAACTTATATTCTAAATTTTGACACCGTACCGAAGACATATCAAGGCTCCGCTAAGGTACCACCAACGATATTTATTTAAGAAGGAGCTAAAAATAAAATGACAAAATAAATTATAGTATGTTTGAAGAAGCCAAAATAACGAATTACTATAATTCAGCGACATAATATTATTTTATATGGATTAGTATATTTTTCAAATAGTAAAATAAACAACTTATTTTCTATTATTGAAAGAATCGGCGTTAACTTTGTAGAGTTTTATTAACAAAATGGATGGATATAAATAAAACAATGTTATAACTCTAGTTGAGTTTATTTGCACTACTCGAGTTTCGAGAGAAATAATAACTCTTATCGACAGGTGAAGTATTAAATTAAATACACATAAATGTATGTGACAAAGCTTAGGTGGTAGACATACAAGTAATTAGGTACTGACAGAAGGAGGGGGAGGGGTTGGAGTTTCTGGTGGAAGGTGGAAGGGTGTTTACAGAATTTAATGCAGAGTTGCAATAGTAAATATATCGGACATAAACAAAATATTTATTTGATGCTCCTTCAGGCTTTTATAAAAATGATATTTAGTTTTATGAAAATTATTACATCGTTTAAAGTAGAGGCCCAAACTGTAGTCTTCTGCCATTTTGATATAGGCGTGATGCATTCATTATGATTTATAAGCTATAAAAGTGTCGATATTATGCTTTTAAAATCATTGTAATGTTTTTTTTCATACTTTAATCTTCTTCTATCGATTGGCGTCTAATATTGAATATTCGTCTTTTTTTTATAGCTCCTTGATTCTTGCGCTTTTCTTCATTTTTTTCCCAACAACTTGCTTGATGTTATTTCACCATCGTGTCTTAGGATGGATAAGAATATGGTAATAGTATATTATATAATATCTGTAATGAATATTAATTTTAGATGACTGGATGGCTAGCTGATCATTGTTATTATTTAAAACAAATACCTTACAGGAATTGTATAACAAAATATGTCACGGAATTTGTATGGCTAAATTTCAGTGCCGCCATCAGCTAAACTCCGCCAGCTAGACTGTAATATCGTTAAGCCTGTGGACCTACCCCTGGTGATAATACAATACTATATCATTGTCTTGCTTTTAGGATTTTTTGGCAATAGAGATAGAATACGTCATTTATAATAATTTTTGGGATATACCTATATGTGCAACTATTGAAGTCTGTGGAATATTCATTGTGCTAATTCGAATCAAGGGTAATATATAATTGATAAATATTTTATTACCTATAAATATAAAAATCATTTCGATTTTTATTATTAAATTAAAATTATTCCAGACAAATTCTATGGCTCGAAAGTAAACAATTGTAAATAACGATTGTCAAATATTTCGGCAGAAGTTTTAGTGGAAAAGTTTATTTTATACATTTTTTTTTTGCTCTCCTGACAACAATGAAAATAATATTTCAAAATTTGTTTTTCTACATAACATTGTGAATGTTTCCACCGACTTAGTTTCTGCGATAGAGTTTATGCACATTAGGAAACTTTGTTCGTCCCGTTTTTTGTATGTATTACCAATCTGTAAATCATTTCTAAAATACCATGAAAGATGACGGTGCTTTAATGGAATATTAGGTACACACATGGTGAAGACTCTTCCATCCAAGTCAGTTACCTGGTTTATAAACTTTACGATGTCAGGCTCATTTTAGAGTTTGCAAAATTGTTGAGATTGTAGCAACGATACCAAATATTATTTTCGTAAATTTGACTTTTCAGATCAGGGTTTTCTCTGGATTTTGTGCTCAAACACCTGGAATTTCATAATATCGATAGGGCTTGGGTCCGGATTTCTGTTCAATGGTCTAATGCGGGTGTTGTATACGCGAAATTTAGTTTTATGTGATGTACAGGTAGACTTTAGGTATTTTCGGATACCAAAGTTGCATGTGTGGGTCATAGAGTCTGTCATCACTAATTTTGCTATAGTCATTCACTATAGACACACAATCTTTTGGAAACTTTCAATATGTTGGCAGTTGTACGCAGTTCCAATATCAGTTATTATTATCATACTTATTATTATGTACATATTATTTTGTATACAAGATAAAATCATGTTTTATTTAAAAATAACACATTTTTAAGAAAAATGGGTACTTACAGTAAACAGCCCGTCTCGACACAGAATTTCTCTAGTGAGACGGACAAAATCCAAACAGATGTACATTGTATTATATAGTTACAGATAAAATAAAAATAAATAAAAATATTATTTTGTTTACGAGATAAGATGTTGCTTTATTTATAATGATATATTTTTAAGTTCAATGGGTTTTCTGTATAATAAAACATTGAGGCACGTGTACACCTCAATGTTTTATTAATTCAGATTATAATTTTATTTAATAAATATGGATATCTCACAGTATAAACACCCCAGTGTAGATTCCAGCAGCTGATTTGGAGTAAATAAAAAAATCCTAAAATGTGAACTTGTGATGGTTCACCACTGAACCACATTACAGACTTGTAGTGTTGCCGCTAAACTTAATATTAAAAAAACAGCAAAAAAAAACTTTCAAATGTGGGAGAATAATCAGTTGAAGTAACTAATGAGCCGTGAAGTCGCTATGTTTTACCATCATAACAATAGCAATAATTTAATGCTTATATGGCCAAGGCACGGCACGTGTTATTTGATGAAAATTTGCAAATGTAACATTAATTAAAAAGTGCGTTTTAATTACCTTTCGCTTATGCTAAGGGGATGGTTCAACACGCAAAGTATCGCGTAATTTATTTACGCAAATTTCAATTAGCCTAAAACGTGTCTGATGTTACATTATGGCATGAAATATTAAATAGAAGGAATTAAAGCACAATTAACATTGACTGATATACATTTAATTATATACCATTAACTATTAACTTACAATGCTAGAATTTCACAAGATTTCCACAAATTTACACTTATTAAACTATAGATATTCTTCATAAATAGTTTTTTTTTTAAATAAAACAATTATTTATTTTTATAAAAATACACTGTATATATCTGTTAAACATGTGCAATATGCAGCCATTTCACTTTTATTGTGTTAAATACTGTGATATTTAATTATTAACTGTTTTTTGTTTGAGCATACATGGGTATTATAAGATTGAAATAATGACTCAACGTTTAATTATAATTAATGATAACGGTGAAAAAGGGGGATAACTTATCGTCCTTTGTATCCTTTACCCCTTCCACCAACCTTTCCCTTAGAGCTACTTTAAAATAATAGTACGTATTAAATTAATTATTAGTGATATTTACAAGAGAAAAATATTATAAACAAGAAACTACAACAAAGGGTTGATAAATTCAATACGATTTTTTTTAGAAAAATATACAACATTTTAGAAAGAATGAACGGCGTCTACAACGTGGTAATTAAAAAAAATGTTTCTAATAAATAAAAACAAAAATATTTTAAACATATATAAAATGTACATCACTTGTTAAATTATGTTCTGTAGTTATATAAAATCATAATGCGTTTTGAAACCGAACTGTAAAGTGTCGGATAAAAGACCCCTTCAATCTTGACCAGCGGGGTGAAGACACTCGGAGTGGAAATGTATTATTTGGACTTTATATATTAACGGGTAACAGCTGTTCCACCAGTACACCCAACTATGGGACCTTACTTTCTCCTCGAAGGTCCCATATGGCCCTCCGTAGCGAATCGGGTAAAACACATCCAGCCATAAGATAAACAATGATACTTTGGGAAAGAAACAAGAAGAATCACCAAGAATTGAGAAAGTTTGTGAATTGAATTTCGCTCGAAACTTCTTTGATAATCTAGTGAGTACAACATGGGAGACAAAGTTTTGTTTTATAAAGCGAAATTATGTACACTTATTTTTGAGAGCTACGGATTACCGACCCATTACATATTTACGCTGTTATAAACATAATTGGTTTTCAATTTAAAAGTTTTGGTTATTTTAAATGAATGATAAAGTATTTTAAGTGTTGTACCAGTTTATTCACTGCTTTTTACTTTGGGTGTTGTGCTGAAAACCCTTTGAACTGACAATTTATTTTAAAGAACTTGAACATAAAGTATTAATTACGTTTGTAGGTTACGAAGCGGATCGTCGCTGTGGTAGGTTTCCGACAAAGAAAAGAGGAAAGATTGACGAAAAGTCAGAAGATCTTGAGTTATTTCATTTGAGAGTGGTTTCAAAACACTTTAAAAAACGATATTTTTTATTTGAAGCGCGATCTAATGTCATGAGATAGAAATGCGTAAGCTAGCTTTTATTCTGGTAACAATAAAGATATTATTCAGTGTGGGGAATCATTATATGCAAATCATGTGCACAGCGTTTGATTACCTGTTCGCCCTTGCTCGATGATGATGAACTTAAATTGCCTTTTTATTACATATTATTTATTTAATAATGATGAAATTAATAAAATTATAATTTTACATCTATTGTATTCATATAATTAAATTTGAGATAAACAACAGGATCGCGTTTACTCTAATGTCTAATTCTCAAATACCTAAGGCTTCTTCATTACACTACAAATTAACTTGAATGTACTGTAATTCAATATTCAAGTATTATTCGGAAAACTTAACTTCTTGTTAACCATGTAGTGTAGAAGGTCACCTTTGTAATATTCTTAGAAAATTAAATCGCTTCGCCATACACAGAACAAATATTATGTTACATGGAACCATCCTGATGAATATTGACTGATAATATATTTACTTTAGGAAAAGTTTCTTGCTTGTTACAAGCTATTCAACTTACAGATGTTGGTTGGAGTTTTGTGTATGGAAAGTAAATATTAAGCCAAATAACTTGAACAATATTAATGAAACATCCGAATGTATGTTTCAATATATATATTATGTATCAATTATATTTTGATCACTTAAAACCCATCTAATTAATTTTAATTTCCTAAAGTTAAGAATCGCTCAGAAACTAAATTTCTTCATAGGTTTGGCAGGTATTGTATATGTTACAAAGTGTAGGATATTATTCATTCATAGGACATACGTACAATTGAAGGAAGCGTTTTTTGTAATATGTTCAGATATTCTATATACCTACCAATATGATTTCACAGAATTCTTCACATTTACTAACAACATTAATTTTTATTGTATAATCAAACAATTAAAGTTAAATTTACACTAAACGAAACAAGAATAACTTTAAATATATATATAGGTTTATAAGAAAATTCTGAAACACAAATTTTATATTTACTCATAAATTTGGTCGACTCGTTACTATTATTGAGATATAAGAAAACATAATTGAAATTATAAAATGATGGATTAAGATTGCGTGTGATAAAATAAGATTTGAAGAAAAACTCTCTAGGGTACGAAATTCAATAAATTGTTGATCGCTTTAAAAATGAGCCAAAGTAACAAAAAATCATTTTGAGCATTCAATTGGGTACAAATATATATTTTTTTCATGTACCTCGGTAACGTAGGATTTAAAATCATATTTTGAAATAACATTTTTTGCCAATATTCAATGTTATTATGCACGTAGCATTTAGATCAGTAAGAACAATTTCGGATGATCATTTAAATTGTGTACAATCTATAATATAAGTTTTAATACATTTTTGTTGTTCTTATTCTAGACTGTCGCTCCCCCACCCTCAATATTTGAAAACTATATTGTATTATAATATAAATAATTATATTTTTACATAAAATTCCGTGTTTAAATTTTTTTAAAGATATTTGTGGAATTATCGTAAATGAACTTGTAATAATAATTTTTAACAATTAACAATTATTTATATAGACTCAGTCAGATCACTATCACCATTTTCGTCCCCTTATCCTAGAAGGGTTGAGGACCTAAAATTTTGACAAGGCACTTCCACCTTACCCTGTTCCACAGTCGCAATCTGTCTTCATACAGTTTTTATTGCTGTTTATCCCAGCTTACTCTGGGGCGACCCATCGGTCATCTTCCCTCCGGAGCTGCCAAGAATATACATCTTGGTAGTCGTTCCTCTGGCAATCGCAAGACGTGTCCAAGCCACCTTAATTCAGATCTATCTATATGTAGAGATAGGGGTTCCATGCTGTGGGTCTCCCTTATATCGGTACTTGCCATTCGTTCCAATAATATTATTCCTTTTACTCCCCTAAGATCTCTTTTCGGCAGGCTGGATTCTTGATCTCACACTCTTCGTAAGAACTCATATTGGGTGAATACATATAAAGCCTACCTGTACGCAACTTTAAAAATAGTCAGTTTAATTTTAACTCTTAATTCATCATAGCACAAATAAACATTTAAATAATTTTGTGTAGTACCTAAGGAAAAGCAGACAAGGCTGTGTTAAAAACCAACTCACGGCAGAATAATCCGAAAAATATTATACAACTGTATTTACAACATTATACATTGCTCTTATAAATTTATACCTTTATAATATGATCTGTTAGTAAAGTGAAAATAAACCTCCGCGGAGTAAAAAGTTACACAAATATTTGATTTATTCAAAATATGAAATAAAGTCTAGCATATTCTTTGAAAAGGTAGAACAAAGTTTTTACATTCAACTCAAGTTTTTTTATTTATTTTTTGTGGGAAAAAATCAAACATTTTAAATTAAGTCTAATGCATCTCCAAGACACCCCATTTTAGTTATGACTGGTCGCATGGTAATGTTCATGTTTCTTTCAAATTAGGAATTGATGCTGCGGCCAGGAGATAGAGAAAAAGGGAGCTACAGGGATGAGACTAATGCCTCTCTACGTAATTCTGGGGGCCGTTAAGAGGAGAGACTAACGTGCATTACATGCCTCTGCAAGGGTAGTGGATACTAGTGCTAGCATCATCACGCTCTTAACATTTAACCACCCCTAAAACCTTTCCTATTTGTACAAAATTAAGAATTTCAACCACGAAGGTAAGAATGGTAGTGTTGATATTATTTTTCAATGCAGTTATAAACCGACCCCTCCTAAGTATAGTATCGTAAGTAATAAATGACATTTTAATTATTCTAGTCTTTTGCACGTATTTGATACATTTTTAAATGGCTGTATTTTTTAAAATATTACCTTTTTTTTTAAATCTGCCACGTAAATAAGTAGACAATACATGCAAAATACTAGAGTGATTAAAAATGTCATTTTTTAATTACGATAATATACTTAGGAGGGGTCGAAACGTTAGGTTGCAGTAATATATGGTGAATATTATGTTCCAGGCTGATGTTATTTCATTCAATAAAATTTCAAGCATAGCTTGAGCTGTGTATGAGGTGGCATCATTTTGTTGAAACCACATGTGTTGCAGTCCTAATCTATCTGATTCCGCTAACAATAAGTTTTTACAGCATTGTCTTTTGCATCCTGAAAGAAATAGGGCCCATGGCGCACCGTAAACTATCTCCATACAGCTCTGCTTGGGTGTAAAGATCGTTGGTATATCAATTGAGGATTTTTAGTGCCCCAATAATGGGTGTTTTGTTTATTAACAAAACCCATCAAGTCAAAATGAGATAAGATGGGTATTAATAAAAAATGTTATTACTCTACTTCAGTCTATTAGCACTACTCAAGTTTCGAGAGAACGGTAACTCTCATCGACAGGTGAAGTATAAATATAACACGTTTAATATTTCACCTGTCGATGAGTGTCGATTCTATTAATAATACAAAATGAGATTCGTCACTCATGATGATTTTTTTCTAAAAGTCAGGTTTGTATTTGTTTAAATGTTGTATTGACTTAAACACGTTGTTGAGACGGTAGATACTCCACAATAAATTGTAATTAACTACTCTATGTGATCACCAAATTCTAACTGACACATATCTGTCAAACCAAAATGGTGGCCAAACAAAATAAGCTGGAACATAATATTCACCCTCTATATGTTGTAAGTATCCATAAAGTTATTGGAGAATTTCATCATCATCAGCAGTTATAAATCCATTGCTGGATGAAAGCCTCCCCACGAGCTTGTCATCCTCTTCGGTCCTCCACCAATTTTTTTATATATTATTCCCACTGCTCCGATAATTACGTTCATTCATCGACACTTGGGGTGTTTTTTAGGTTGTTTTTTGTCTCGTGAATATCAATCAAGAATATTATTTGTCTGTCGGTTTACACCGCGACTTGAAAAATACTTAAATATTGTATACTTAATTATACGGCAAAATTTTTAAAAGTTTAGTTAGAATTTTAATATTTTATGTCATGTAGTATGCTTGATTAATATTAATCTGGTATATTTTTTAAAAATAGAAATACGTATACAGAAGAATTATATTTGTATTACTAACATGTCGATCTCTCGGGACGAGACATGATTTCTGGGTTGATAAGTATGACAGCATATATTTCCCACATATGAATAAACTAATAAAAATGAAGCCCTGATATTCAACGTGGCCTGTAAATGTTTATAAAACTAAAGACTAACTCTGGGAGAATTCCCATTATTTTTAAAGCAATGTGTGGTCTACAAAAATAATATTAAAAACTTTAAAATTCATCCGAATTATACATTTTTATAATATTCTACACCATTATACATATTAATATATAAATTATATATTTTTGTATTGCATCCAAACAAAAAATAAATAAAAACAGTTCAATTTAAAACATAAAGTACATTTGAAAAACAACCCATTGTAGAATAATCCAGAAAAAATTATATTTACTATAATGTGATGGAAGATATTTAACAAAGATAAACTAATATAATAAACTGACAAAGAGATAAAACTCATATGGTGACTGCTAATCAGCCTAGAAGAACCACTGGCATCGAACACCTTAAAAACAGAAATATAAAACTCTGATAAGCATGATTCGCATCAGAAAGTTGAACTCCAACAAGGCTTTGGTGGGTAGGCCATATAGAGTGTATGAATGATGCATGTTCCCCAAAATGGCTGCTCAATAATAAACCTGTAAGAAGACGAAGAAATAATAGACCCAAAATGAGGTGGCAAGACACAATAAATACAAAGCTACTATGGATAGCGACACCTATAAGGCTTAATCCAGGAATCAATGTCTGTGAATGCTAAATCTGTAGTTAAGTTGTTGGGCGTACACATTGATTCAGGTCTGTCCATGATTAGGCAAATCAACAAAACTGACAGTGCATACTTTTATCAACTGAGACAGATTAAAAGTATTCGGAGACATCTTCTCCCTGAGGCAGCCTGTCTACTCATAAATCCATTTGTGGTGTCACGTGTGAACTACTGTAATTGCATTTATACTGGCCTACCAATATTTTAGCTGGATAGAGTATAATCTATTCTAAATGCGGCAGCATGGATAATGTATTATGGAGTCTCTAAATTCTCTCTTACATAACACCCTTTTTGAGTGAACTACATTGGCTCCGTTTCCTTGAAAGAGATTTAATGTACAAGGTGACATATAACATGGCGCCGCTGAGTCTTCAAGAGCTTCGTATCTCAGACAATTTGAACAGTAAACGTCAAACTATGAGGTCAGCCTCTACTTCAGCTGCAAGAAGGTTGTAGAACCGATCAGCCGTTGCTAGTCTAAGTTTAGTGAATGGCCATTTGTGGCGGCAGGCCCAAAAATGTGGAACTCTTTGCCTTCTCTTATCAACTTATCTTATAACAAGGAATCAGAACAGGGCATATGTAAAAATATACTAAAATCGTTCATTTTCAAAAAATCACATCCAAATAACAATTTTTATTTTTAAATACAAAATTAGTGAAGCACTAAACAATTTACATGTAAAGTACCCATGAGGTGATAATATTTACGAAAATAGCGTTACAAAATTTTTCCAATGCCATTATTATTATTAAAGACATCCATTCTTGTCGTTAGCAATTGCAAGGAAGCAGCTCAGTGCAGAAACTGGTAGAGACGTGATGTCAGGACCTATATTGGGTTGTAGAGCCAGGGATGATGGTGATGATGATGATAATGATAGTGATTATAATTCTATTTAAAATACTGCAAGCGAGATAGCTTGATGGATATATTTTCATTTTTCAGAGGTGAATTCTTTGGAGAACACATTCTTATTGTGAAGTTGTAATTACTCAGTACATAGGTCTGTGATATTTTAAATATTAATTAGAGAGATATACATATAAAATCAATTTTATCGAAAAATATTGTTGTTGTGTCACCGGGATTCGAACCTGGGGATCTTTCCGTAAAAATAAGGTAGATGGCTCTTTCAAATAATGGAACGATTAAATGTAATAATATCAAAAAGGTAACACATAGGTTCGAGAATTTGTCGTAGTAGTATAGTTGGATAATACACCTTCCCCGGTTTGGTAAGAGATCCAGGTTAGAATCCCGGTGGCGCAACAACAATATTTTTGGATAAAATTTATTTTATATGTATATCTTTCCAATTTTATATATTTAATTCATATTTAAGAAAAATCTAGCACGTCAGATTTTTTACATATATTAAACATATGTATATGACAAACAGAACAATAATTTAACTCCAAAGATTAAAACGGCATGTTTTCACTACTTCGGATGCCATGTTGGTGACCAAGACAAATCATGGGTTCTTCATTTTTTCTCCACATCTTGTAAGGAAAACCTAACTCAGTGGTTACATGGAATATGAATAACTATGTCATTTGGTGTTTTAATATTGCGGAGGGAACAGATTGCTAAGTCTTCACTTCTACAAACATTTTAGAAGTCAAATTGAAAGAAGGTATTTTTGTTGAGCTAGAAAGTCATTCAGAGCTATAGTAGAAGACTTTTTAGGTCATAAAAAACACCCTAACTATGCTAATTTAATAAAACAGCTATTAAACTATTACCAGAAAATGGGTGCAAGAATGTCACTTAAGATTAATTTTTTCCATTCGCATCTTGATTTCTTTCCGGAAAATCTGTGAGCAGTTAGCGACGAATCGGGTGAGATTATATCAAGATATGGCTATTATAGAACACCCTTTCCAAGGGAAATGGAATGCTTGTGTGATGGCAGATTACTGCTAGTTCCTGCAAAGAGAAACTGAGGAAGTTGAACATAAGGGGAAAAAATATATTAAGAAGCATTTTTATTCTGTTGTCTGAAGTTTATCTTTATATATTTGTAATCGTTTTAATATAAACTAGTGCATATATTTACTCCATAATTATTATAACATTCATTAATCTCTTTAACAAAAACATTTCTAGATACTAACCACCGGTATATTTCCAACGTACGGGGTCCATAATAAACAATAGTATGGTTGTAACATTAAAACTTGACGTGATACAACCTTGTCATCATATGGACTTAGAATATGTATGATAAACTTAGGTCAAATTAGTCATCAAAATTCCAGTTACAAAATCATTGTTGGCCAGCGTAATGGCAATAACATGCTGTCATACCCTCGCTGCTTTATGGAGTGGAAGTCTGGACGATAAAAGCCACCGTTAAAAGGCTGAAGGGATTAGAGATTTGGCTATTATATGAGTTGGTCACATTATCAATGAAGAGGTTCTAAGACGCTTGAATAAGTTAAGAAAACTATAACTGTAAAACTAAGGATAGCTGCATAATTCGGACATATTCTCTGCTATAGATATTACGATTACTTACAATTCGTGTATTATAAAGAAGATAGAAAGAAGAAGAAGTATTGATAGAAAGAGGTTATATTGGCTATACAACTTCAGAAAGTGGTTCAATGTCCAAAATACTGGCGATGTTATATATCTTACACGGGATATATTAGTATACTGCAACTTCAATAGAAGACTGCACACGAAGTAGAAGATTTATAACACTAAGATCGAATTATTATATCACTAACAATCGAATAGTATAAATCCTGTTATACATTAACTGTAATGTACTTCGATGGATGGATGTGTCTTTAGACAAATCCTCTTATATTCCGGGTGTGGATCGATAATTAAACTTGTATCGGGTGACAATATATAGCAGTTTATGATTCCACAAATAATAATGCTATCTACAACAATATAATATAATATGAGTTATCTAAGTCGCGTCAGAGTAGAAAAAGGTAAGAGCTCGCACTCCCGACGTGCTGGCTTATAACGCTTAGCACACAACACATACATACTCACACACATACCTCTTACTTCGCACACGCTCTGCGGACCGACACACGCGCACACAAAGCCTTGGACATAAAATTATTCAAAGTCAGTCACTTTACTTTTGACGAGACAAATTTCATCACCGAGTTATCGCTCGGAAACAATGCGTTTCCTTTCGATGGAAACGAACTCAATGCATTGTATTATGTACCCGTAATAAATTAGGTAAATAATTTTTTCTTTTTCTGAATTCAAAACTGGGAAGCAACCCCTAAACGTTCATCGTGAGGTTCGACAGAGGTAGATAAACTCATTCGATGATGTGAGGACTTTTACAGTTGCATTCCAAGTGAATCGCCCATAGCTCCGGGTCTAGTGGCAGGCGCTTGGAATGGACCCAAGAGAGAGTTTTCCTTTATTGCTGTGCCGGAGCTACCGTTTCCACGGCTATTTTATTGTTCGGAAGGCTAAGCTTTGTAACCCCGCAGGCTATATTCGGAACGGTTATCGGCTTTATTGATTGCTCGTTAATTTCACTATTTCTACCTCTTTGTATTACCGAAAACTTTCTGGTGTTTATAGAATTTTTTTGATAAATCGGAAAAAAATCAACAGGATAACCTTATAGCATTCGTGTTTAATTTATTTACTCAGTCGAAATACTTTAGGCATAATTTGACATAACTTTTTTAAGGTATTTATAAATGATTGATAGTTTAGTATTAATACAATTAAGTTGCTTGACGCTTTTTGAGATATTCCAGGTAACAATAAAAATTTATCACTTGATATGCAAACATATAATCAGAATATGTTTACACTTCAAATGCAAAAGGTAAAGGGTATTTTTTTTTTTTTGAAGTTGATAGTTACTGACAGCTATCGTGTAGTCAGTATGCTATTGCAGAATAGAGCACAATGCGGTTCAACAAAGATTTATTTTTGTAAAAGCATTTTATGAAAGAAACAGACTGACTGTGTATAATATACTTACTAACACCTACAAGTCACCATAAATGACGCTTAGATGAAAACTTTGTAGCTGTGCCTGAAAGCGTGGCTGCAGACAATACTATCTCCATCAGACACCGTGCGCATCAACTCTTGAAAAATATTAAGTTTCAAATTTTTCTTTTATTTCTCGTGTTATCATACAATTAAATCGGCTACCTTGTGTTGAAACATCCTTAATTTAAACACGCCAAATTTAAAAAAATCTAATTGCATAAAACTAGAAAGTATTTTAATATCATGCAGTTCAAAAATCTGAAAAATAATTAAAATACTAAATGACACAAGTTCTAAATTCTTTAAAAGCCACATTAAATTATTAATCTTTACACACTACTTTACTTTTACCCTAGAAAATATTACACTTAGGTTTTCCAACTTATCGAAAAAAAAATTTTAAGTTGTGATAATATGTTACTCAGTTTACCGAGTTTTTTTAATTAGAAGGAATTACAATTACAGTTTAATTAAAGTTAGTGCAAAAAATATTTAAACTTATTAGTGGTAGTTGTAAGAGTTGCAGTAAAAAGTTTTAGTCACTAACTATGCTTGTCCACGTATAACATCACATGCTAAGTTAGACGATAAATGACCCTTCGCAATCTGCGATTGAGTCATTATGGTTAAAGTTCCTGCATTTTATATGGAAATTATATTGAACAAAGTACCTTAGACCCGGCGGACACGCATCTTAAAGTCAAACTATCTAGTCATAAGAACATAATATATTTATAAATGTGTAAATACATATATCTATTATAAAATGAACGGCGCTTTGAATGCTATTATTTCTAATGAAATTTTACATCCGAGGTAAAACTAGTGGTACACAGTGAAGTACTAGTACCAACACTGATATATGGAAGATAAGTCTGGAGCTGGCAAATGAGGAACGAAAGTAGAAAGTCACGTAGGCGTATATATATACAGGTGTAACAGACCCAGTCCAGAAAATGTTCTAGTAATACGTCCTTAACCTCAACCACGATAGAGATACAAGCATTTTTTAAAATCGTAATTATGCGTATATTTCAATGAATTTAAATATTTTATTAATTCAAAATTATATATTGCACACAAAAAAATAATAGTCATCCAGTTTCGAGCTGCCAGACTATTTTTGTTAGATGATATAGAGCCTTAAGCAAAGATTTAAATTAATAATGGTTACATTTCGCAACTGTGTAAAATTTGCACATATTTCTTGAATATTTTCAACTCGTAATTTAATCAAATATCCACCCATAAATTATTGTAAACTAGGTATGTTACACCCTGTATAGCAATCTTATTTTCGAATTTTCGAGAATCAAGAATGAGCAAATTATGTGGGAATGTAAAGTTTATCTTAGCTTAATGAGTAGGATTAAAAAAGTTTGATTAGTGGTTTGATCATGTAGAATGGATGAATGAAGAGATAATGATAATAAAGATGTATAATGCGAGTGTTAATGGCACCAGTAATAGAATACGTTCATGGAAGACATGGTATGACCAGGTACTCCAAATACTGGAAGATGGTCCTGTTAGAAGCCTCAACAATGAGCTTGTATGATAAAATGTATGAATATAGATAAGAGGAGAGTTGTGTATCAGGGTTGAAGAGTGTGATGCTTTATCTTGAAAATAGAGATACGGTGTTATGGTAAAATAGTTATATTTTTTTTGTAAATTCGTACCAATAACTTAGGCACTTGCAGTAAGTATTTTGAAATACGGTATACGTAACTGCATATTTTGGAAAATAAAACAAAATTAAATATTTATCTCATAGAATATTGTGGTAATCCTGTACATGCCCCACACACATAGTCGTGTAAGGACTCACCTGCCAACTATATAGGGCCGAAACGAACTGACCAATAAGCAGAGCTAGAAGACCACTTCTCCGCAGATCGTTCTTTTGTTAACATCTCAAGCGAATTACTCCAGTCTTCAACTTCATACGCGTAATTAACTTTGTACTCGTCGAACCCGCTATTGTAAATTGTTCCGCAATTGACGCCAACTTTTGTAAGTTCTCTTTATATGATACAGCATAAATACTCACACGCACATTCATATAAACTGTGACATGCACCAACACGCGTGAGACTAGAAAAGAGTTAAGGACTTCAGTATGCACCATGCACAAAACCTTTTGATACGATCACACAATTAAGATCCTCACGAGTCAATCAAGTCCCCAACCACAAACCTAACTATTATGAAATATTTAACATAATATTATGATATATTTAAATCTGAATAAAATGATAAGAATATTATGATAGAATATTATAAAGCATAAAAGCGAAAATTTAATATTTATAAATATATATTTTATTTCGAATTATTTCGCAGAAATTCTAGTTATTTACAGCTTTTATAAATATTGTGTTGTCTTAAGAGGTTTCCATAAGTCAATAAATAATTATGCTGGTTCTTGTGTAGCTGATGACTCATGACAGATAAACTGATAATATTAATACTACTTAATAATAATATTAATATTGGATAATTAGTATAGAGCAATTTTCGTAAAAACTTTCACCTTAAGAACGCTTTACTCTTAAAATGTTTAGTCTTACATTATTTTGGTTTTTAAAATTAAAAATTGTTATTTTCACTTATAGAAATGATTTCTTCTTAAATAAAGCTAACCTGAGAGTTTGACGTCTACTATTCAAGTTGTCTGGGATACAAAACTCTTGAAGATACAGAGGCGTAATATTATGTGTCGCCTTGTACATTAACGAGCACAATTTAAATTCAATTCTTTCAGGGAATCGGAGCCAATGTAGCTGATGTAAAAGGGATATATGAGAGAATTTGGAAACTTCATATATAATCCGTGCTGCCGCATTAGAATGGATTGTAATCTATCTAGCTGAAACATTGGCAGGCCAGCATAGAGGCTATTACAATAGTGACACCACAAATGCACTTATAAGTAGACAGGCTGCCTCAAGAGGAATATGTCGGTACTAAATAATATATATATTTAAAAAAAAATAGAGATGTACCCTCGATCACTAGATCACAAGGCGAGTGTCTTAACCACAGGACTAAGAAACGCGTCATCAAGCACAATACAATTGAATAGTTGCAATACTTAGCAGTAGTGGTTAGAACGCCACCATTTTCTTCCGTTCAAATTATCATTATTATTATGTGGACAAATGGCCTATGAGGGTGAATGTTCGATTTATGTAATAGTCGTCTAAAAGTGTCATAAACCACAGCCGCACACTCCACACTCCAGTCGCGCGGGTTAGCTCGACAAACATCGGGCGCGCGTGTTTCGGGTGCCCGCGCCATTAAAAACAAATAACCAATTTAGTCACAGTCACAAAAAGTCGTTCGCCTTTATTTATACTACGGAATAAAGACATTCCCGGGGTCGAATTACCCCATTACCCGGCTCGGGGGACACGCACGGCCAGCGGCGGCCAACTCGCCACCGGCAGGGCGGGCGCCCTCGACCCTCGGAGTAGCGGGTGGCTGCATTTATTGTGCAATTACGTTGCGAAAAATGGCAAAAAAGAGAAGGAAAAAATCTAAAATTCTCAAATAAAAAAGTGAACGTTGTACGTTAGAAAGAATATAATAATTAAGAACAAAAAATATCATATAATTATATGTAAACTTTTATATATTTTTTATTTAATATTGAAAAAAACAATGTATCATTAGTTTGTCAATATTTTGTTGACGTTTCACAATATTCGAATACCTGCAGACAATATATTTTTAAATAAAAGTTTTAGATACATTATCTTGTTGTAAATTAGATTACTATAAAAATATTAAAACGGGAAGATCAGTAATCGAAAGAAATACATAATATTGTAGACAGAGTTTTTGACTAAAACAAAGTATGAAAATAAATGTAATATTAAATATAATTTGTATTGTATATATTATTAGGAAGAATAATGCATATTTTTTAAATTTTACGCGTTAATCCAGTTCACAGCAATAAGCTAGAAATGGTGGTAAATAAGCAATCCTCCGTGCTACGTTTATATTGTTAAAATAAAACTAAGAATAAATTACGTACGTAAAGTACTTACGCGACGTAAATATATACAAACAAATAATTAACAATATTTAAAAGACATCACTCAAGTCACACTTGGCCATGTTTAATTAAAACAGCTGTAAGAATAACGCTTCTCTGACCCCTGGTGCTTTTGTGTTATTAATTACGAACATTCGGTTTGACAGCCGAAAGAAATATGGCGGCACGTCTTTTCGTCTAGTAAATACATAAATAAAAAGACTGAGAAGTCTTTGTACGGCCAGATTTCATTAGAACGGGAGAAATGGAATTTGAGTTTAACAAAATTTTTATTAAACCCCCTCTAGTGTGCTTGTTTCCTCCCGTTGTGTGCCTTTGATTTCTGCTTGTGAAAAGTTAATGAATCAGCGGCGACAGATGGCAGTCAATAAAAATGGCCGACTGAACAAAGGCTTATTAAATTATCTGATTTCTTTGTTATTCTCGTGTAATTATAATTCAAGAGAAACAGTTTTGGGGGAGGAATTTCCAAAAGACGAACAGATTGCGCCTTGTTACTTATAAAATAAATCTCGCAATTCCCGAAGCATTTTTTCTTCTTCGAGTTTTACAGTTTCAAAGTTTTTTGCGAGTCTTTAAAATTCTTGTAATGCTTTCCATGAACTATTGATACTTAAATTGAAACTTTTTAAAAAGCTTAATATTAGAAAGGTGGATTTAAATCGCACAAAATAAAATAATAATTCATCATTTTTGATAGGAGGCATTAATTTAATTAAACGTAATCAATTTTGGTTACATATAATATCTCTTTGTAATATGCAAGAAGTACCTACCTACTGATACCTGGTACGTTCTTATCATTTATTTAAAAAAATGAAGACGGTAGGTATCATCATACAAAAACATTGTAGATAAGTATTAAAAATTTCTTCTGTAGAATTAGAATCATTTCAAGAAATTAATAAACTACAGAAATAAATTAAAAAAATTATGTATGTTACCCGTAAATTGGTTGCTTATTAACTGTATTATGTAGGTACCTGGTCAGGTAAACCAAGTTCTGGAAGATGATCCTGTTAGAAGCCTCAATAATCGACGAGCTTGCATGAGGCGAGAATTGTGTGTCAGGACAGAAGAGTGTGGCGCTTTATCCTCTGCCTACCTCCGCGCGATGGTAAGTTATTTAGTTAGTTACGTAGGCACCTCATGATTTCGTAAAAAGGCAATCATATTATTATATAAATGTTTTTTTAAGACAAAAAGTGTTCGTGTTATGATGCCGACCCTTTCGCACTTCTCTTAATATAATATATACCCATGATTATACCTTCGTACAACTAAATCATTCCTCAGCGGTAGTCAGTCATATTGACCGTCCCTTTCTTATTTATTTTAAAGATGGAAAAATATTCGTGCTACGGAGCCGACAGCCCGGCAGGAATATGAAGACCGTATTAAAATAACAGTGACGAGACAGGGTTGACTGCTCCTCTGAGAAATATCATATTTATTTAGTCAGACGCTCAAGTCGAGGGATATACCGCGTATAAAGATGTTTATAGACTTTATTAATCCACTCACTACTCACATTTTATGACGCACAAATGTACCATGCACGTTCTGTAATATGTCACAATTGTAAAAATGTACGTTTTGGTAACACGTGGGTACAAATAGTGTTGTAGATTGCCAAATAATAACGTAAACAAAGTGTGGTGCAATCGAAATCCCCTTATGCGAACATTGAATTTAAGAAAGGTATATCTAACACCTTATCTAGTCTTTAGAGAGCTGTTAGACGCAACCGCGTTAATCGCGTGTTTCTGATCGCAGGAGGTAAGCTTTAGTGCCGCAGACCCGACCACACAAATAACATCGTCACTAAATTCCATTTTGACCTTAGCGTGGGATGAGATCGTTCTTTGATATGTTGTGTGGACACCTTATTTTTTTTGAAAAGATTTCGTTGTATTGATAAACAAAAATGAATTAAACAAATGATAGATATCTCATAGAGACGAAGCTATTTTTTATTAATGGAAAAATATGAAATAATGGGTAATTAATGTGTAAAGTGATCACTTAAGCCAGTCGAGGATAGGTCGTAAGCCCTGTAATTATCCATACTTCCATATTTTTCCATTAATAAAAATAGCTTCGTGTCTATGAGATATTTATTATTTGTTTAATAACAGTGTTTTTGTAGGTGAAAATTCAGTAATTGTGTGTTCTTGGACATATTAAAATATTGCTAAAAATGAATTAGCTTTTGCGTTTCGTAAGTGTAAAAATGTAATTATTTTTTTAAGTGTTTTTGTTAACTTTACGTATTGTTAATATTACATACTTATTTTATGAAAATTGAATAATCAAGATGAGATTTCCGAAAATTCTGCGCTATTCACACTGACCACGTTAAAAGATGGAATGAATTATGATAAGACAGAAATCACTATGTTCACTTAAATTAATATTATCACAACACTCGTCTATTCAATTTTTCTTTCCTCATGTAATGGGTCTGAGACATAAACACTTAGCCGACAAGAGTGTAGAATTATACATTAGCATTAGAAACGTGACATTGGCAGTTGCAAGTGCTATGGACAGGTCACAGAACAAACCACTCCATTTCGCAACAAATAAATGATGAACAACAAATGAAAGGAATATCAAAAAATGAATGATGAATTTGTGATGGTAAACCGTTATTGTGTTAGATTGTCGGTAACTGAGTTTTAACTGTCGGAGGTTTAGTTTCTAGTGCCGTCATTACAATCGAACACAATCACAGTCACAATAACTATTTAATAATTCGTCTGACGAATGCAATCAAGAGACTGATAGTACAAGATACAGTTGAGGAATTTTACTCCTGCGGATCGTCGAGGCTGATGAGCAGATAACACCAAATAGTTTTAGCTGTAGTATCATTATATCATAATATCTATAAGAAAAGTAAACACTATATACATATTTTTAAAATTAGAAAAATCAACTTTGCGATTGACATCCATTATTTTAGATTGTTAACTTTGTTTCATTAACCACTTAATGAATTAAATATACCTACCGGTTTCGAAAAATATTATTTTCTCATATAATATTTTATAAACAACCAACTAAATTTAACCACAAGTCCATTTAATTTTTTTTTCATAAAATTTATTCTAATAATTTTGTATCATCAAGTAACACTTTATGTTAGGTATTTAATTTATTTTTTAAACACTTAATTATTATTATTTTTAAATAGATTCTGTTAAAGAAACATTATGGCATATGTTTTTGATTAGTTAATGACATCCTGAAGAAGAAAATGATAGATGTATTTAATTCATTAAGTGGTTTATAAAACAAAGTTAACAATCTAAAATAACTTTATACATAGTACACTTGTGTTTGGTGTTCTAACCATTAATTATTTACAAGATTTAAGAATTTTATATATAAATATAGACATAAAAATATCGAACGAAATTAAATTAATTTACAAACTTTTAAATTTATGACACCAATATCTAAAAGAGATTTTTACATTTTTATTATGACTACTAGTAGTGATTTTCGAGTGTCAAGTCGAACTCAAAATTCACGTCTATCATTTTTTATTATATACTTAAATAGTAATATCCAGGTAACAAGAAATAAACAGGCTTTTTACTAAACAATATCACACAAATCGGAAGACACCAAAAGACAAACAATGGCGCGCTTAACAAAACTTGAAAGCGTGATCAGACACCATCAAACACGGAGCCGGTGAGTTCCTATACCCACGGCTCAAGTCACGGGTAAACAAATTATTTTATCGCGTAGAAAGTTCCACGTCCATCGGTACATTTTAAATTGATTCAATCAATTGAAGGATCGCTTTTGATGTCGCGCTGTGGGTGATTTTAAATTTGTCGATGAATGTTGGAGGCTTCGAGGCGGCACGCACCGCGATTCGTGCGTCACATCGGTTGTATAAAAACGAGTACCAAAACGAATAGACCATTAATAAATTAGCCTCGCAAGTTTTATTGTTCACATCGTATTATGGTTATGTTAACGACTATACTGCTGCCGCCGGTTCACGGTTTGTGGAACTACCATAGGGTTAGCTGCTGGTCTGGAAGCGTAAGCGTGTAAAATCATATGTTTTTTCTCAATTATTTAATTTAATTTATATCGTGAAACATGTTACCATTAAGATGCACGTCGATGAGATCCGCACAACGCGACGAGAAAAGATCGACTACTATAAGTTGGGTGGATATACTCCGTACAAAATATTTGTGTTTTTATAATTTACAATTCACGGTCTCATTGTGGACGGATCAGCGTTTCGGTGTCGACCTCGGGGATGTTGCCTATCGTAGACGGACATCATTATACAAGTGAATATTTATATATAATTTTATATGAAACGTATTGTGAAAGAAGTTCCATTAAAATTATTTTAAATACGTACACCTATTATTAAAACAAATGAAATTATGTAATACATTAGAAAAGTATATTGAAAAATCTATCTATCGAAAACATATTTGAATAATACTTGGATATAAATACGAAACTTTTCTTAATATATATATATTTTTTTAAGGAGAACATATTCTTATTGTGATGTTGCAATTTTTCAGAACATTGGTCTGTGATATTTTTATTACAAATTAAATGTTTTAATTAGAAATATATAAAATTAATTTATCTAAAAATATTGTAGTTGTTACCGGGATTCGAAACTGGATCTCTTCGTATCCGGGGAAATGTATTGATTGATTATGGTAAACCAACATAGGGAGTTGACGACACATCTTTGTACTTATATGTTGCACTTTCAAATGGATCTGTCGTTCCATTATTTGAAAGCCATTTTTATGTTTTCGGAATCTCAAACGCCTTTGAGTAAAATGGATTTGAAAATTTAAATGGATTTTACGATTTTAAAATCCATTTTACTCAAAGGTGTTTGAGATTCCGTAAATATAAAGAAGATGGCTTAATTGAGTAATTGGATTATTCTTTTTAATATCACAAATATTGCAATATCACAATAAAATGCGCCATCATTAAAACACTTACTGTTTCTCAAATTTAAGTTAAAATATTATATATTATATATAGTTAAATTATTATAGTATTGTTATACAATTTTTTATGGGAATCGAGTACTTTTGACGATTCAAAACACAACTTTGAACTTTTATATCAGAACTTAATCGCAGTTAATAATAAAATCTATTTTAATCAGTTTTACGCGGCTTTTTGGTTTATTTCTACTAACTATGACTTAATCGGGATTCAAATAACAACTTCATTTAGTTTCGCTTCTTAAACACTCTCTAATCACCAATACTTATGGATACAGCATTAAAGTGGTAAGTACCTACTTTAAAGCTTTCACAATTTTTCTTGTGGCAGACAGCTGTATCAAACCGTTTGCAGTTTTAAAGAACCCGACTATCATACGTCACCAAATACATTTTTCTGATACCTCTTGACTATTCAGGAACCGTTTTGATTTCAAGTGTACAGAGTATTCCATGCCAATATATGAGAATATCGATTAAAAGACAACTGATCTCTTTAGATTTATGTAGTATATAATGTATACATACTAAATAAGTTCAAGATCAATGCGGCTCACCCCAACTTATGATTTTACAACATTACCTATGTATTATCTTTGGAGAATTGTTATTTTATTAATATAATTATTTTAGCTTTTAGCCTATTTACTTGTAAATTATATAAATTGGATATTGTTTTCCCTACTGAGTAGAAAATAAAATATTGCCGGCAGACGAAAACAGTATTAACTTACAATGTCTGACCAAATTACATACGTAAATAATAGTGTTCTTATTACTTACCAAAACCAAGAATTCATCCCCCGCGGACAACCCTTTCAATATCCGATGAGAAGTAATAAACTGAATCAATTTCATATATTCCTCAATTTCGCTCATTGTTATATGAAGGGGAAGTACAATCAAGTTAGACCTTGGCCGCCGGATGTTCGGTGCCGGCCCTGACAGTCACAACAAACGCCATTTTGTTTAGAGAGGATGTGGAATAAAAGCTTCCTGTAATGGGACTCGCTAGCACGAACGGCCAATCGAGATATCACAGCGGATTGAATACCATTTTGAATTTTTAAAATCGTATCTCTTCTCCGAATCTGCCGTACGAGTTCTTTTGTCTTCTCTTTTTAAATGGGTGGTGAACTCTATTGTTTCATTTTTACACGACACGTGATCATATTTAAAGGGGTTTAGAACAAAGCTTCCGAACTCTGGAGTTGATTATGTAATATACATTTATTAATAATTTTTAAGAAAATAAAGATGGTAGTATAAAATTATTTTAAACAATTGAATAGTTGGTACATCAGAAACATTGCTAAATATGTACGAATGTGTGTTTAAATTTACTATTTTAAACATGATTCTGGGCTCTTTTCTATTTAATTAAATTAGTATTATATTATTAATTAAATTTTCAAAATTGATTGAGATTGATTATTTGTCATTTAATATAAAATAATATTTAAATTATCTTCTGTGTTTGTATATTTATTTAATCATTTATTTTGTAAACGCAAGAATAATTTGCATAGACAATAACTATATTAAAACTAGTATTATTTTGTGTATAGATATTAACCGGATTGTTGATTACATTTTACATAAAAAATTGTATTACCTTGACTTTTTCCTTTTTAGTTCATTCTCCATAAGTGTTAGGTATACATATATTTTATATTGCTTAATGTAGATATTATTAAGAACTTAATCGGTACCTACATAACTATAGTTTTAAATTTGGATGCTTCTTGAATAATATTCATTCAACAATCAAATAGGAAGGCTCGATGTTTGATTGTACATATTTTTAAGAGTGGATATATTTAAATGAAATCCCACATTTATTGTATTTTTAGGAGAACACATTCTTATTGTGAAGTTGTAATTATTCAGAACATAGGTCTGTGATAGGTAGATGGCTATTTCAAATAATGGAACGATTAAATGTATTAATATCAAAAAAGTAACATATAGGTTCAAAAATTGTCGCTAAAAAAATTGGCGCTGTAGCATAGTTGGATAATGCATCTTCCCCGGTTAGGAAAGATATCCAGGTTCGAATCCCGGTGGCGCAACAACAATATTTTTCGTATTCGTATTCATATTTAATTGTATTTTTATTTATTATTTTAATAATAGTCCATAGGGATCAATTACTGTAGTGAAATTTATCACGAAAAACACCCAGGCATGCATTGGGTCCTCACCGGGAATCAAACTCGGAGCCCTCTGTATGAGAAGTCAGTGTTATATGCACTGGACTGTGAGTGCCGCCTAAATATGTTAATACATTTTCTTAATAAAAATGACTGAAAGTCCTGGCGCCACCTAGCATGTCCAACTTATAGGTTTTAGGGAAACATTGACATAAAAAAATAATATAATCATAAATAAAACATGTCTCACTTAGCAAACGTATTTATATGAAATTTGGCGACTTCTGCGTACGGTATCGGTTACTAGTACGTACTCGTTTAAAGCTTTCTATCGGCAATATAAAGGGTTCGAGTCGTTTTGTATATAGGTTTTGTACCTTTTTGTCATTTGACTAAGTTTCTTTAAGATATAAAAATACTTAACTTCTCCGATTTACATAAATTATATTGAATGAATTTGTTCTCGAATGTTCTGAGTTCGAGTTACTACCAGATGAGACTGGGTTCACCCAGCAGCTGTGAGCTGGAAACTGAAGACTAGAATAGCGATCGATTTCAAATTCATTTAGTATTCAGAAACACAAGGTACGAATCGCGGAACACCTCAGCAGTGCAGCAACCCAGAAATTATTTGAGCCATCTAAAGATTAAACATCAAATGTAAAATAGGACATTGTTTGTACGTACATGTTTTTTTTTGTCAACAGATTTGGCAAAAACTTCCGTTTCTTTGTCAAGGCAAAAATAATTAATTAAAATACGAGGTGCGTTTTTTATGTAAAAACAGTTTTTTTTTTAAAAACAGTTTTTTTTTTTTAAAAAAACGTCATTTTTACAACACTTAATATTCTTCAGATGCTACACATCTAAAACTACTTCTAAACATAGTCGCTACCATTATTAAGATACTTTTCATCACAGAACACCAATTTTTGTATACCTTCGTCATAGAAAATTATGTCTGTACTCTGTCTTTGAGTTCATCAAAACGTTTGTAATCAAGAAACCGCTTCAGATGAAAGAAAATAAGGATATCATTTGGCACCAAATCAGTATAAAACAGGACACACTTGGCGATGAATATCGGCTGGCTTCATGTTTCGTGAATTCAAGAAACGAATCACGGGCCGTATCTCACAGTCGGTAGGCTGATATATTATCTTGAACATTTCAATCACTCACTACAAGATGGCCACACTATATGTATGTCTCTTATGTTACATGTAGTAAGTCAACAGATAAAGGAAAGCATTGCGCATGTGCAACATCGCAATCGCAGCGCTACACAAGGATTATCCAGTAATCGTACTTTAAAAAACGCGCCTCGTACGAATGTCATTTTGTTTACGTATGTCATTATATCTCTTATATTTTTTTATTTTATCTCGTTTAGGTATTTAACAGAAAAATGGATTAATCTTAATATTTTTCCATATCTATGTATCAATTTATTTACCTATTTAATTAAAATAAATATACTTGACTAATATTACAGGTTATCCTGGGTTGACAAAAATAAAACCAATTACTTTATATGCAATTTCAAGGATCAAAGTTATCTTAATTAAAAAATACACAAATGATTTCAAATATATTTTATTGATAAGTTTATAATTTAAAATTCTCAATAAAAATTAAGGGATCATAAATATCTCAATTCCGAAGTCGTTCTACTTTTATTTTTATTTTCTCCGAGCCCTCGCACACTTAGCGATGAGGTGAAGGGAAAATGTAATTCTCCCTCAGGGTCTAAAGGAGCTGGAAGAAGGGGATGCTCCTGAGGGAAGATCGCATCACCCCCCGGGAGACAACGGGGGTGAAGGGTAGAGCGATACACCGCACGCATGGTGATGTTGAATAAAATGGAAATGTTCTCAATCGCTTTATTTTTTTAGTGAAATTATGTATTTTCAACTTTACGCGTATGTTATGTAGTAGTATATATATACATCATTTTACCCTATTATGTTTAAATAATAGGTTCATATGGTGACCACCCTTTTCAGTGGCGTAGCAACAAATATCCGAGCTTCCGGGCAAGCTTATACCGTCTACCACTATCCTGTCCCAATAATACAAAATCACAGTGGTTTCCATATAAATTATTATCTGCTATCTTCATTTACTTCATCACTATTCTTGTTTATTAGAGTAATTTTATTTAAAAAAATTAATATCTCCGCGACTATGTCTTAATGCTAGTACACTGTACACGGAAGGATATAATTTTTTCAATGTTAAATTTTTCCAGTACAAACAAACTTTCAAGAATGTGCCATCTTTTGTTTCACATTGTTAGCGAATGGATAATACATTCATTCCATATATCTGTTAAAATATGTAATTTTAGGTATTCAAGATACTGAGCACGATATTATTTTTGTGTACTTAATCAGGAACAGTTATGAATGTTGGATATTTTTGTTTTGTTTTGCTTAGTGATCTTGTTATTCGATTCCGAATCAGAAATTGTTAATTGTAAACAATGATTATATAATCTGTATTACACCTAATAATTACGTTTTTAAGCTTATTCTCTGACGAGATATGATTAAAATATTCTGTATAATTATTAAAATTGGTTCCTGAAATAAATGTGCAGTTACGAGTATACAGGATTCTATACCAATATTACCTTCAATAGCCATCAGTTCGAAAGATACGAGAAGCAGTTATCTCGTCATATTTATAAATTTTAGATAGCATTTTGCATTCTACTTTTATAACATTACTGACAATCAATACGAACGATTAACTTATTCAATAGAAAAAATAAACTCAAACATTAAAAATTTAAATAAGCCATAATGACCCTTAGAGAATCGAATTCAGATTACCAAACGAAACTGTGCATAGACCTTTGCTTTTATTGTGTATGTAAATTACATCTTATTTCTCTCTTCCTCTAAGCGGTAAAATAATTGTAGGCGCAGACGATACACATTGTAGGTAACGATAATAAAAAAAAAAACATGGGATGACAGTAGCACTGCAGCAAATGGCTGTGCAGAGTGTAATAGACCCAGTCCATAATATATTATGGGTGAATACCTGACTAAATTACGAGTCGAAAATGTTCAAAGGGTATGTAAAAAATCTTTACCATTGCGGAAAATACTTTTGAATGAGATTTCTATCAAATAGTGTTAAGATTTTAAATTAAGTCTACGTACCTACTTTAAAATAAATATTTTCAAAATCGACACATCATTATTTTATATTTTTACTTACCAAAGTTGGACAACGATTTATTTTTTGTAGTCAATATATATTTTGGAATCAAGAAAATATTTCAATTAATCGCAATAATCACTTAACTACGACATTTAAAAAAATGTTAATATCTCTACACGGATGAGATTAGGCACATGAGGCAACAGTTAAAATATTTTTCCCAGTATAAACATACTATTAACCTTGAATAATAACACAATATTATATAGGTACTAATTAATATCGTTCTAAAATTGCAGTTTCACAACAAAGAGTTCATTAAAAATTCTTTTGCTGGTTGTTTGATCAGTGGTAAATTTTTACTATAGTAACTTTTTACCAGGGCCCGTTATAAAAAAATGTTCGCGGGTTGTTCGAATGTTAAATTTACTATTGTTAAAGATATTATCGCCTAATAGTTTGGCAAGGCCACCATAAGGACAATCACCTGAGAATTTCATCAAATTTGATTTTTTTAATACATACAATTTTATGCTTTACGTATGGTTTTATACATCCCTATGTTCTGTAATATGTAATTTTGCTGGAGAAAAATCTTCGGTCTATGTGATAATATAAATTCAACAGCGAGATCATCATCAGACAAACTTTCATCACTAAAATAGCGGGATATTTAAAAACTCATTGTCGTATACTTCAACTTTCAAAGTATCAATATGACAGACGATTTTTAAAACAGCTGTGAAGAGTTCGTTATTTTTTACTAATGATTAACGGTTT
Source organism: Eubasilissa splendida (assembly GCA_031772225.1). NCBI lineage: Eukaryota > Metazoa > Arthropoda > Insecta > Trichoptera > Phryganeidae > Eubasilissa > Eubasilissa splendida. Next base: position 16,653,114 of record CM062848.1, on the reverse strand, counting down.
TACCATTCGATATTGGAGGATAAATTTGATGAGTAAATATTTTTTACCAACCATCGAACAACCCGTTTTCACACATTTTGTTACTATAGTAAAAAATTACCACTGGTTAAGCAGTAGGCCCATAATCATGAAATTACGTAAATTATGAACGCACAAAAAAAGCCAAAATTTAAAACTATGATTCAAAATGTCTGTATTTGAGTTGGATAGCTAACTTATAGTGTCGTAATAAATATTTTCAAACAAATCTCACAATAATTAACTCTACTTTATATATAATATATATATTTATATGGCAGATCGGGTCTTGTACACACAACCCGATCGCGCTTAAACAAACTAATTAGTATTACTATAATAATATTTATCTCACGCCATACAAGATTTTAGCATAATTGTGGTCTCTTACAAAACCAAGCTAAAACTAATTAAAACAGTCTAAAAATATATCATTAAAATAAAATATAATATTAGACGTCTTAAACACATGTATCGTACCACTCCTGAATTGAATATTTTTTATTGTTATATGAGATATTTATAAATTTAGTTAATTAAATAAAATATAAATAAATATATCGCTGGCGATTTCCCGCGTAATATGTGGGGAGATACTAACCACTGTACTACCGAGGAATTAACCAAGACATGAAAATAGTAATTTATAAATATCTAAAGTCTTTATTAATACTGGCTTAAATAAAAACTAATTCTGGTTACAAAGTTCCACAGGTTTTTTATTTTAATATTATAAAATATAAATTAAAATTAGTTTTAAAAAATGATTTTAAGAATATACCTGTATATAATAAATTATATTAAATATATAATTCAACCCACTGAATGAACACATTCTCTGTTAAAATGGAAAATATCTATAATTAGTATTTGATACAACTGTTAACTATAAGCGGAAAGTTTATTAAGGAAATCAGTATTACTAATAAAGAAAATCATGAAAGATCTAATCATAATTTCATTAGATATATTATAAAGGATGATTCAAACTCATTTATTTAAAATTATTATTTAAAACATTGCTCTATTTTTTTATTATTCTCAGGTAGTAATGTCATATGTGATATCTGTCAAATATAAACCATAGCATTAACGAAAATGAGCCGATACATGATTGAGCAGTGCATTGAAATCGTAAAAATTCACTACAAAAATTATAAGAATTTTGCAGAAACAGCTCGTAAAGTTAGAAAAACTTTTGGTCGATATGAAGCGCCTTCTCGTTCAGTTGCTGTTGATTTAATAAGAAAATTTAAAAGTTTTGACAGTGTTACTTATGTAACAAGAGGAAATATTGCTCGCCCGACAAGATCAACTGGAAAAATTTCTGCTGTAGTTGAAAGTGTCGCCGAAAATCCAGATGTATCAATAAGAAGACGTGCATAAAATTAGACATTTTTCACTGTAGTATAAGGCACTTTGCACTGTATTTTGTATAAATATCTTAGCTAGAAGGCTTACAAAGTTCAATTAGTGCAAAAATTAAAGCCCGTTATTCCAAATGACGGTTGAGCTTGGATCACCCGTTACATGCGATAAAATAACCGCTGAACATTGCCGTTCGAATTCAAGGATAAAATGTTAAAATATGAATATATTATTTAAATGTTATATTATTAAGATATGTTATTTTTATCAGTATATTAAGAATATGGTGCATGATAAATACCTATTAAAATGTTACAACAAATAAAATAATGCATATTACAAGAAATCGTTTTAATTTCAGTTTGCGTGGCAGGGACTTTTAAATAATCATTTACGAATTCATCGAACTGTAACTTCGTTACCGGTCTCGATTATTCAGGAAATATAAAAGTCTAGCCTTATCCTATTAAAATGCCACCCTCGGGATCTCTAATGCCCGTTACGTAGTCCAGCATCCCCAACAATCGTTCCGTCAGGAGTTCCTAAACTCTTATACCCTCAGAAGATTAGTAAGTACATTTTTATAACGATAATGATGATTAAAGAAAAGTGGTTTCTTTTTGGGTGCGAACGATGCTTTTTGAGGTTAGTTGGTGAAATCAAATGTTGAATATCGATTCTTTTTTGAACTGTGTAATATGGTGGTGGCCAATTTTGTTTTATCTCCTTGAGAGGCTGGTGTACGATTGTCCATCGTATGACATTTCATATCCAGCGTGAAAATTCAAAGACAAGTTATCGATTGTTATTCCAGATGTACGATTAAAGTACAAGTAAAGTTCTATTGTTCTATTTTTGAATACTCACAATCAAGTATATACAAAAATAATGTTACGTACTTGTCTTACAAGTACGTCTTCAGTGTACACCTCGTAATGTAAAGGTCCAAGGAACAGAGTTTGTAACAATTATACATTTATTAAAATTTGATACAATTAGTACAAGCTATATCACTAGTATGAGTCAACGATAAAGCCGATGGACTCGCAGTAAGAGAGAGCCCGCGCCCTGCCGTACGCCTCCCTTTATAGCCTCGCACACACGCGCCGGCGGTGCGGCATTTATACACACATACACACTCATAACTATACAATCCCAAGGACATCACAAATAATTTAATACTTTACGCAAATTTTTCTGTTTAAAATTTCTGTGAAGCGTTCTTCACTTAATCAATAAATTTTATATGTACACGATACAAAAAAACTAATCTTTTGATACATAAATTAAAATCTTAAATAAATCTTTAAATAAGATTACATAGATATTTCATTATCGTTTAAATGATGATACATTAGATTCATATACAACTATTGACAATTTATAATACGAAAAACATTAATGTGAAAACGATCTTCGTTCATCTTAATTTAATGATTTTTGGCTGTACATTTTCGAAAAAGTCTGGTGTAATCGTATGGTCAGGGTGCATGCCTTCGGCTGTAATTATATAGGGATTAGATCGAGTTGAGCTATCCAAGTAAATTAGACTTGCAAAATATAAGAATGTTGGTTTAAATTAAAAAAAGAAAAAATATTAATACTAAATAGTTAATTAACTTTTTTTAATCACTGTGAGTGGTTAAACATATTCACCAAACGGTTTCTAAAAACACATGTTTCTTCATTTGATAAACTTACCGTGGTTAAAAACAAAGTAAAAGAATTATTATTAGTATTAAAATAAATAACCACAACGTATCTGTGTTAAATATTAAAAATAGAAAGAATGTTGTTGAAACATTAGTTTAAAAAAATATTTGTATTAAATCGTATCTTTTTAGAAAATATTTTATATCTCTTAAATTCAGAGGTATACTTCATTTTTAATGCTTACATACTTCATAGCATACATAAAAACTGTTTTATTAACTATTTATATATAGATTTCTGATAAAAATATTTTAACCGAATCCATAAATATGTTTCACCCTTATGATAAAGTGCCACCCATTTACTGCAACTGGTTTCAAAATAATTTGTCGTTTTCGGTTGATCGGTTTAAAAACATATATTTCAAAGGTTGCCCGAGAAAATTGCGTAAAGACCAATGTGGTGAAGGTATTACGACCTGCATACAAATACAGTACAACTCAGAAAATACAAAACTGAACTAACGCCATGTTTAAAGGTACGATTTTATTGTGAATTTTTAGTGGCCTTGAACTTTTAATAAAACCTGATGGTATATTATGTGGTTGCTATGTGATTTATTACTTAAAATTAAATCTGTTGTAATTTTCTATATTGTTTTATTAATGAGATGTTATTTTAGGAGAGTGCTTGTGGGTTGTTAAATTAATATTTACGTATGTTGAACATTTGTATAAGGTTCGATGATCATATATACATTATAACATTATGTAAATTTTGTATAATGTCACCAGTTAATAAAATATAAAAATCAATTCTCCGGGTACATTACCAGTCAAAAATAGCATCCCAAACCTTACAGAACAAAGCATATGCAAAGACAGAGCGAGGTGACCAGTGCGATGGGTTGATCAGGTAATCAAAACATGTGCATATTTGAATCCACGGTGCCGCGTACAATCAAGATAGAAAAAAAGACAAGTAGAGAAAGCTGGTGTATCAATGCCAGGGGGTAGGTTTCCCATCAATGATGACTATAAATCATATTTTAAAATATACACAGAATAGTTGGTGGGTACCTACCTACTTTTTTTTAATAAAATAAAATTATCTTTTATTAGTCCTTTTAGATATCCATCAGATCTTATATTTAAAGAGTACAATGCTCTAGACAGAAGACAAATCTATATGTCGAGACTTCTCCAATATTTCCATGCTAACAATAACTCACCCCAAGTAATAAATTACGGACATAACACAATATAAACAATGAACATTTACACGCCAGTTTCGAGAACAACAAAGACATTTTATCAAAAATTATACATGTTCTTAGCTCTGAAACTACATCACACTCAGCATCAATTGGAAATCGTTCACTTCCAATAGGATAACACAAATATGGACCCAATATATGATCCAATTGGGTAGAGATCAATCAAAAACATCGTTATCCAACATTCTAACATAATCATTATACAGTGCTAACACTAATAATTCACTAGTTTTACAAAACTTCCACTACATATATTTTTTTTTACTCTATTTTTATTTTTATTTCTGTCGAATTTTTACCCTTCTTGAATTAAATAACACCACAACAGCACGAAAAAAATTGGCTACTTTAACACAGACTGCAGTTTATCAAAGTAGCCAGGACAATGCTGTATATATCAGAAGTGAAGTCTACTTCATCCCACACAATAAACTATGAGTATTTAATTGCAATATAATTGTGTCTTATGTTTATCATATTATATTACAATACATTCATTTCTGTTACAACAAAAACATGTATGTCAATAAAGTCTAATAAATAAAAAAATTGAACGCATGATAAATAGGTACAGCCTAGTTTGAATATGCAAAACTCAGTCGATTTATTTAAAAAAATTGAATGTCCAGAGAGTAATTTTTTTTTATATGTGGTTAAGAATCTGTAAGACGACTACATGTATAATTATTTTACTCGTAATATGCATGCATAAGGGTTGCGTTACTAAAACTGTAATCCGCGTACAAACGGGGAAAATTATTTTAATGATAGTATGGCGACAGACGTAACAACCCGCATTAAATAGTAATGTCATACATTCACCTCATCTCCTGCCAATGCCAATGGGCGCATTTATATTTCAGGGATGCTGTAGTGACATCTTCCCAGGAATCGTCAATTTGTTTGTGGCGGTCCATGCTCTGTACATCCGCTGGCAAACAGATTGCAACGCCACCCTTAGAATCCACAATGAGGAGAATCAGTGATGGAGAGATGTCGTGATGACGTGATGAGTGCCGAAGATTTACAGGAATTTAGATTTCAGCGCACGTGGCCGTTTTCCGAATGAATACTACAAAGATGACACACGAAATGATTGAAAGAGTCTTCCAGGATTGTCATAGGTGGTCTAATCAAATAATTCAGTACATTCTGTACATGCTTAGAATGAATAATGATTTATTTATTTGTAATAATATTTAGAAGATCACTGGGCACATGGATTGCCTTATATTATATTCAATCATTTAATAATAATGGTAATAAAGAACCAATCAGGACATCAGTGAGGATATTTAGTATGTACACGAGTATATCTACTGAGGTAAAACAATACAACCAGGAGGACATAATAGAGTGAACAAAAAATACTCGCATTCATTTATGTTGGGGAGCATTCATTTAGTAAGCTTAAATTATATCTTTAAACCCAATATATCACAATCCCTGAAGACTAAGATCTACATTCAATGCATACTCCTAATCAAGAGTCGAGACGTGGACGGTCATAGTTAATATCATCTATGAATTAAAAAAATTAAACCTTTTGGAAATAAAACATTCTTTTGACATTAACAAGGGTTTAAAAATTATACATACAAATACAGTTAGATAAATTTGAAATTTTAGAAATAAGAAAAAGTATAAATAACAAATTAAATATTAAAAATAAATAAATCCTTTTTGCATAGAGTTACCCACCGCTTATACGTTTATAGTTTTGTTTTTATCTATGCTCGTATTTTTAATTTTAGTGTACATTTTTTCCGGAAGAAGATATCATAGGTATCGAAACATTGATTTATCAATAAATAGTGGTTTAACCAAAGTGTTTTATCTTATTATTTATATAATATGTAGCCACAAAGTAATTTTGCTAATATTGAAGAAGTAAAAAGTTATGATAACTATGTTATGATAACTAAGTATGTTAGTTATGATAACTTATTTAACATACAAGTTTGCCAGAGAACCAGGTAGGTAATTAATGTGACACAAAACATCTGCGTACTCGGGCAAAGGGTTGAACATGTCAGTCGAAGAGACGATGGACGATCAGGAAAGAAAGTCCTGGAGTCGCTCAGTTACACGAAATATCGGCCGTCCTCATGTTCAATGGACCCTCAGCACCAGAAAAGTAACAGAGAGATGAAAAAGTTTGAAAGAATTGGCAGATCTTGGAGGGACCTACATATAGCAGTGAAGAGAAAGGCTAATAATGATCGATCATTAAAACTGTGATATTGTTTAATATGTTGTTTTGTACAATACATCGATATCAATATCGCTGATGCCAGCATGCCATAGTAGCTCTGATGATGAACCGTGTAATGGGATCCGAACCATCGACTAGCGAGGTGGTAGATACAAGATAAAATAGCTCATAAAAGCTGACATATAATAATATGATAATTGACAAATCTTAAAAAAGAATTTGCGGTCTAACTCAGTAAAATAAAAATCCAATAAAATACGTTTTAAAATTAATAAATAAAGTAGCAATATGTTGAGAAACATTAATGGCTCAATATTTCTCAGTCGAGAATAATGTAAAATCAGTGAATTTGTTTGAATTTAATATTGCAACATATAGGCTAATCCGGCACTAATATGGATGTAAACGTTCACAGAATGGGCAGTAAAGTAATTAATTTGAAAATAATTACGATCACGTCTGGCGGGAAAACAATGGGGGTCCTTTGATGCTGACAACACTGCATCCACAATATCGAAGGTATTTATTTGTATGTAAGCACGTGCAGTATGGCTTCGACTGGCTTGTGTTACACAATAATATGAATTCGCGATTAAAAATGGCCACGATGTTACAAGTAGTATACTTGAGTATATACTGCAGTAATAGTGACGATGGTCTTATATTTTAGTATTGTAAATGTTATTCTAATGGGTAGTATTATATTTTTTAAATACCTTATAGCCAATTAAAAAGTAATGTTAGTTAAGCAATTAAAAAATGAATAATAAATATCACCGCCATGAAAATATGAGAAAGAAAAAAAATAATAGAATGACAAAAAAATGATACACGTAATACATATTTATATTTTCGTAGAAAGTAATCACTTTATGGTTTAACATATTAGATTAAATAAAACACAATCACTTTGTATAAAACCGCGAATTTTTTTAAACGCCAACTGGTTTCGCTTAGCTCAAGCTTCGTCCGGGCGTATTTAAAACTACAATAAATACAAAAATAGCATTTATATATATATATATATACATAAAGAGGGAGATAATATAAAATTACATGCGAAAGAGAGGGACAGAACATCAAGGGACGGGAAAGTTCAATATTGATGGATATTAAATTGTTTTAAAAGGAAACATACCTAATAGCCCCATATTGACGTTCTGTTTAAATGTATATGAATTCTGTCTCTCTCTTTCGCATGTAATTTTATATTTTGTCTCCCTCTTTATGTATATACAAGTGCACTATTTTCGAATTTATTGTTAGTTTTAAATACGCCCTGACAATGCTTGTGCTAAGCGAAACCGGTTGGCGTTTAATAACATTCTATACAAAGTGATTGTGTTTTGAATTGTATGTATTGAAATAATATTGATTTATATTAATTTATTGATCGTAATAAATTAAAAGTAATGACAGCTAATAATTATACCGCTGGACTTATTATACATTCTTAAAAAAGTATTTTAAATTAGTGTTTATTACTTTGTTATATATAATATAGTTACTACACTTCTAAAGCCAAAGGTTTTTATACATTTGTTTTTATTTCATTTGATTTGAAAGTGGTAACAGCAATTTCGTGAAATATTAGAAAATATATAAAAAGTACTAATTTAATGTATTAATTATAAATATATACATATAAAATCAATTTTGTCGAAAAATATTGTTTTTCCGCTACCGGTATTTAAATGAAGGAATTTTTTGATTAATAATAGTTTGAATTCATATTATATATGTACACGGTGTTATACAACTATTCATTAACTCAAGGTAAAATATCAGATCAATCGAATCAAAAATGCATATGAAATTATTTCATTTTTGAGATGATGATGACTTGAGAAATTGAATTATTTCCTCGTGCAAGTTTCTACAATTTTTCTTTCAATATATTTCTACATTAATCATGTATCGTTGTAATATTTTGTTTTAATTGTCACTACTAATTTATCTAATATATATTTTTCTCAATATTGTATTTAAAAAAATGTAGGTTTAATATCATAATTATTACAATACAACGTTTTATACTCATACCATGTTATGTTTAATAATTTTTAAAATAATTTACTTCCATTATTGAAGGTTTTCCATCAGTAAATCTTTTAAGTTGTAAAGAGTATAGATACATGAATTTAAGCCATTTTGGTGAATTAATTGTGTCCTATTCCTTGCCTAAGGACATAGACATTACTGGGCTGGCAACTTCCACTCAACCCAATTCAATCTCATCATAGTATAGTGCGGCAGGATAATACTGTGGTTTACTTTGATGTCCGTATCGATTATATTTGATAAATTAGTTTTTAATTAGTCGATAATTTAAAATTGGATATGAAAGAGTTTTTAATATGTTTGTATTTAGGGAGAAAGATTCATAGGTATAATCAAAATAAGTAACGTAGTATGTATTTGCGGGTTTAAATCAAACATCAAATAATACCAAAATGGAGAGGAATAAATGAATACGCCAGTAAACTACTCATTAGTCTAAATTGCTTTTGCAACGACAAATTTCCAGTGACCAATAACGTAGTCGGTCCTTTTATTTGTGTGGTCTATTTTTAAAATCCACTGAACCTAAATAGAGTGTTGGCGTTCTTGTATTGTCAAGCTTCACCCCCCGAGGCCTAATATCTCCATCCCCGTGATTCAACCCCCCCCTGGTCACATAAAGAAGTCTCTCGCATCAAAAGGGCTGACGGTCGAAATACAAAACAATATTCTTCACTGAATTCGGCGCGTACAATGTAGAACTGTTCCGAGAAAATGAAAGCGGCGAACTCGAGGAGGATTTTGTAATTTCAGCCGAAAGTTTGTCAGAGGCGACGGATATTGTCCGGGATAACAATATGCGGCCATTGTCGTGTTTTTGGTATTTAATGAGTGAAAATTATAATTATCGGCATTTCCCTTTTCTTCTGATGTTTTTATTATCTCGTTGGACACATCAATCTTCCCGCTTTCTTACTCAAAATTTCAGGAATATTAAATTAAACATTGTCAACGTAAATTTTGTAAATACCCAATTAATTTGTTAAATGCTAATAGCACTGACACATTTCCTATTTAATCAAAACCAATTTCGATAATCAAGAAAAGATTATGAAAATATATTGAATATTAATAAATACTAAACTGTAGAAATATACCTATATTTTCTCGATTTACTGTAGGTATGTTCACATATGTATTAAAACTTCCGTTGGCTTAAGTGGAAAAAACTTCTGTAAACATAGGTTTTCTTTCCCTCCCGAAAATCCTTTCATCTCTTGTACGAGAATAATATACCTAATATTTAAAAATCTGTTTTTCCTCTGCCATAATATTATCAATGATAAGGATAAAGACGATTAAATTTATTTTGAATTATTTTGCGCCAGCTTCGTGAAAATCAATGATAGAATCAGCAGAAAGAGCATCGATCACCGGATGTATTAATCGATCTGCTTTATTGAGTGGCAGATACGTTTGTGTTACTAAACTGAAGCTGAATATTCAGCTTCAAACTAAGTATTGATATCAAAAAGATTTTGGAGACGTCGAGTAAAGATTCTGGCACCACTTCCATGTTCTGATATCTTAGTTACTCCACTAATACACTGTGGTGTAAAATTGTCATTTTGTGTTAAAATTTAACGTTTTTGATACACTTAATTAAATATTTTTCATATACTTTATTATATACCTATACATTGGTAATATCAAATCTAAACACATTTTTTTTTATAAATAGTTACCCCTGGTGAACTATATCTGAAGCCAGCATTAATAAAGTGTTTATGTTATTTTATAATAAACTGCTATTTTCAATTGTTATTTTAGCCAGACCGAAGTTTACTTGTCCGTCAGGGCGGTTTAATTTTATTAAAATTTATTTTACTGACTATATAAATATTTTTTTAAAACAGAAAAACGTGTTTTATAGAGGGAATTATAATACACAATTAATAAGGATTTTAAATTTATTTATCTAAGATTTGGTTGTTTTATACATAATACTATAAAATTTCACCACTAAAGTGACAGATTTCGAACGTATAGGCGAAAAAATCCATACATAATGCACAAAATAAATCATATTTCATGATTATTTGTCACGCCTATAGACATCTTCATGTATGCTTTGACAGTAGTAAATTTGATGTATCAACAATCCGCAAAGGATTTTTACTACGGGCGTTAATAAAAGGTTACTATTGTAAAAAGTTACCATAATAAAACATTATTACTGATCACACAAGCGGCCCTAACAATAAGACAAATGTACACTAATAAATGGTTATTCAATCTATTCTAATAATGTATGATATACAAATTAAACACGTATATTCGTCTAGACAGTATCCTTTCAGACAGTGACGGGGTGGGTATCTGATTTAGAACTATGTTTAATTGCGATGGTGGGACTTGATTAATCTTGGTATTAATCGCTTGTCGATTGGTGAAATGTGAAACCCGCCAAATGATTTATATTATATATTTTAAATATAATTAAATATATTAATTAGAAAGATATACATATAAATCAATTTTATCGAAAAATATTGTTGTTGTGCCACTGGGATTCGAACCTGGATCTCTTTTCTAACCGAGGAAGGTGCATTATCCAACAAACGTTACATTAATAATACATGTATTAATATCAAAAAGGTAACATATAGGTTGGAAAATTGTCGCTAAAAATATTTTCGCTGTAGCATAGTTGGATAATGCACCTTCCCCGGTTAGGAAAGAGATCCAGGTTCGAATCCCGGTGGCGCAACAACAATATTTTTCGATAAAATTGATTTTACATGTATATCTTTCTAATTAATATATTTAAAATATCACAGACCTATGTTCTGTATAATTACAACTTCACAATAAAAATTTGTTCTCCTAATATATTATATATATTCATTGCAAATTCATTATTCTGAAGATTCTTTCTAAATATTGGGTATTCATTTGAGAGACAAATGTCTGCTGATGATTACGAATAACCTCAGAAGGAAAAATCTTCGCCAACGCAGCAGTCACCGATATTTTTTCTAGATATACACATTTTAATATAATATAAATATTGATCCATATTTTAAAGCTGTCATTAACAGCAAAAAATATGTACGTATGGCCACATGCATTATGTGATTATAGTGGCGTGTATTCCATACATACAAAAAATCTGTACATAACTAGAATATCTAGAAAATGAACCTATTGCGTCAAGCGCAATTCCTATTAAAATGTTTAATAAATTCCATTTTAATTGTTTATAATATTTATTTTGATTTATTTCGCAAAAATTCTAATTGTGCAGAGATTAATTTAATATATGTAGTGCGTGCCCCTGCTATTTAACTACACGTTGATCCAAATGAGTAAAACTTTCGAATCGCCATGACGTGATTTGATAATGGTGTTGTATTGTTACTAACTACGTCTGTACAGCCAGGGTTCAACCACAATTCTATATTCCAGATTCATTCATCTTCTCTTCTCTTACTTATCATATTTATATTTGAAATAGGCCACGTCTTAAGATATATACAAATGAAAATCTTGAATCTTGATATTTTAACAGTTTAATTCAAGTTTAGTTTTCCGTTTTATATTTTTTAATTATTTGATGTTATTTGTACATATACGTATTTTAATGTCTGCCTCACTGGCCTTTAACTGTGTTAAGAGAAATATATTAGTTAATCAATAATTAGCAAATATAAATTGAAAATAATAAAAAAGCTGTATTTAAGCAAGAAAAATATAAAGGATAAACATTAAAATTAGTTTATATGTTCAAAGTGTTAAGATGATAAAAGTTTCATTCTCTATCTACAATATTGTTATAGTCGTGAATTGAATATTTAAAAATGTTTTGTATCATCAACGGATGTACCTAAATCAATAATAACATTACTTAAATATCTTATAGAAGAGTTATTGCTGATTGCTAATGATGTAGCTGGCTGCTAAATAAGTCAATATTGGAAATACGTTTTCCTTCCAAAAGGAAGTAATTTGCAGTCGTCTTCTCATAGTCTCTAAAATAAACTCATCCACATCGGTCCCTCATGACTGAAGATCGCGATCTTCACGAACTCCTGCTCTCTTGACTATACTCCTCTATTTTTCTTGGCATCCTGCATATCTTAGGGCTATCACCGGAGAAGTACCTGTTGCCTTTTCCACTCGGTCAGTCCAACGGGTGGGGGATCTTTCTCTTTCTCTTCGTCCTTCGACGACACGACGACACCACAACAAGCTTCTTCAACACCAAAGGTATTTTCCTTTCTCACAAGACGCCCAAAAATTGATGAATTTGTCTCAGGCAGATGGTTGAGAATCTGCCCTTGATGTTCAGTTCCTGCAGAATGAAGACACTCATCATCCATAGTATGCGCAACATGTCTCCATGACCACATCTCAAACACTAACTAGAGTTAACACTATCAACATTCCAGCAAACAGGAATAAATAAAAAGGATTAGGAGGTCCAACTTTATCGCTCTGTGATAAAGTGTGTAGCTATCCACGATTGACAAACATTCAAGATTGGTACTCACACAATCAGACAATCTAGTGTCACTGGACTACGGTCCTCACCTACCCGCTCTCGCGCATAGTTTTTGTATCATACATACTGCTTTGACTCTGGATATCTGTCATCATATTAGAGGGGTGACTATATTATAAGCACATGCTCGAACTGAGTTTTTATTTTGGTTCTTCTTGAATACTTTAACTGGCCTGGCTCAATATTTTTTGTACATTTAGAAAGTGAATTTTATTATTTGGGTGCTATGCAATTTTTTCGCATCTGAGCATCTGCTGTTTTGGCATTTCCATAGTAACTCTAGGTGTCCTTTGAAGGTTTTAAGCATATATCTATATAATATTTATTATTCGCAAACTATTGAAAAGTAAATTCGAGCTTCTTCTCATTGGCAGTTTAAATATGACCTTCAATAATGTTTTTTGTGCTATAGTCAGAAGTTTTAAGGAAGTGTTTGTTGTGCAGCCCCATCCCACTATCTCTAATTTAACTAACTAACTTACTTATCATAACGCCGTTTTCCTGAGGGGATAGGCAGAGAGGATAGAGTGACATACTCTTCCGTCCTAACACACAGTTCTCGCCTCATACATCTTCTCATACAAGCTCGCCGATTATTGACGCTTCTAACAGGACCATCCTCCAGTATCTAATTTACCTGGTCGTGTCAAGTCTTCCGCGGACGTCCTCTATATCTGGTGCTATCAACACTTGCGTCATATATCTTCCTTACCATTCTCTCCTCATTCATCCGTTCCATATGACCAAACCACCTTAGTGATATTTTATTAATCTTACTCAATATACTAAGATCAGCTTTACATTCTTTTTTTATTTCTTCATTCTTTACTCTGTCATAAATTGATCTACCACACATACGCCTAAGCGATCTCATTTCCACTGCATTCAGTCTACTTTAGTTCCTCTTCTGCCAGCTCCAGGCCTCACTTCCATACATCAGTATCGGTACTAAGACTTCATTATGTATCGCTAGTTTTGCTTCGGTTAACAAGTTACCATTTGCTATAATTACATTCAATGCGCCGTTCATTTTGTTTCCTGCAGTCACCCTCCTTCCGATATTTAACCCTAATTTAGGGTGTAATATGCGCATGATATTTCTGACGTTTATCAACATCCATATGTTTATAGTACTACATAGTAGCTATAAAAAATATTTACTTACGTGACTTGTCTGATGCATCTGAACATATTTTCCAAATATGCGGGAAATGTATCAATCACATAGAGCATTTATAATGACACGTTCACCATTCCATTTGTAAAGCTGACGTGTTCATTTCCGGCTTACCGCGTGCATTAGGTACCTATCCCGAACGTCTCTACATATATGTACATACCTACACACACATGCACACTGACACATGAGGTTACCATAAAATAATATAGGAGTATGTTGGATGTGGGGTACATAAACCGACGAACTGGCATCGGCCAGTAATGCGGCAACCCACTATTTTCATACAATTTTATCAAATCACTATGAGATTTGTCAAATGAGGTATTTTATTAGGATAATGATGTTATTTATAAACAACTCAATTGAGGGACATAATTTGGCCTTTTCTGATTGAAATGAGAAATGATTTTAAACATGAATTGTCTTAGTGGTGAAATTGTTGGGAACGAAGTCAGGTCAACGTAATAGTGTAATTATTGTAACATGCTAATAATAAAGATTTATTTTTATTTTTATTAATTCAAATGATTATGAGTAACAAAACCATATTGATGAAAAATGAATATAAAATATTGAGTATTGTGTATTGTTTATTTTTATAATACCAATAAACTTGAATAAATACATTCATATTTTTGTATTTATTTTTGAAGTGCCTCGAATCATTGAGAAAAGGGATGCAATATCAAAAGCAAGAGAAGACGAAAAGAAAAAATGACAGAATTAAAAAAAATAAGGGCCAGAAAATCAAGATGACCGCATCTAATTAATTTATTTACTAAAAATCCTACAAATTTAGGTGCTTCTAGATGTGGTACATGTGCTGACAAAAGATTCTGACAATAAGTGCACAATTGTTTTCACAATTTCCAAGAATATAGAATATAAAAATAACATTTTTTTTGACTCCGGGATGACCGTATCTAATTCCTCTATTTACATAAAACCTTAAATTATTTTGGTTACCTAGTTGTTTCTAGATGTCGTGCATACGCTGGAAAAAGATTTTACGATATTTGTACAATCATACACACAATTTCAAAGTATAGCCAAAATAAACAATTTTCTTTGACTCCGAGATGACCGCATCTAATTCCTCTATTTACTATAAAACCTTAATGTTTTATCTCCAAAGATACTAATAGATTGGATTGCGCTCAGCTGCAGTCGGGTATTTATGACTTTGTGCATGTTCAATCTTAGTCGGGGTCGGGCCTGTTTTTATTGATAATTTAACCTTAAACATTGTCTTTGTATGTTATTGTTCGTAGTCGTGTTGTGATATCACCTTTGGAGCCTCTCGTCTCACGATAAGGGGTGTCGGAAATATCCAGTGAGACCCCTGTATCACAAATCTGCCCCTGATTCAGATTTAATTAAAATATATAGTTAGAGGGTGAAGAAGAATGTATCATCACAGGCCCTAAAAATTAACTTAGATGTGCAGAATATTCGACCACCCTGGCATCTGCATGGTCTTTGTCTACAGGCACTATTGCCATGTATGGGATCCTAAATTCTAGGAAGAATTTTTTATCAAACGTTTTGTCAGTGTCCAAGTTACTGGTTTCTAACGCGTACATGAGTACATGTCTTATAAGTGTTAACAATATTTTAGTAAATTATGTTGTACCCGAATGGTGAATATTATGTTCCAGGCCGATGTTGTTTTTAAATAACTAGAAAATTAAATACAATTTATTTAATTTGATTTATATTTATCGATTATTTTGTTTATTACAATTATATAACGTTGACCAAGTGGCCGCATTTGACAGTGGCACAAATGCGTGCTCTTTTAAAAATATTTTTCATAACATTCTCGCACACTTCGCGTGTTATTTCAGAAATTTCGTTTGGTACATTGTCCTGTAGCATCGAAATCGTTGTTGACTTATTAGCGTAGATCTTTCTTTTCAAGTACCTCTATAGAAAATAGTTGATTGTTGGGTCTTCGCGCGCGCTGGTATATATTATTGGTGGCGCGGGGATGTGAAGGAATGATGTTGATATGGGTGTGGTTTGAATGACTTTTACACATTGAGGCGTTAGATACACCATGATAAATTGTAGTCAACTATTATTTACGACTACCAAATGCGAACTGACATATGTCTGCCAAACAATAACATAATATTCACCCTGTATATACTTTGTTGCACAAAACACTAATATCCTGGGCGTTTTATGTTTCGTACAAACATAATGCACCGCTTGCACTAATACTCCATACATACGTTTCAAGTTGCAGATCCACGATCGCTCCAAGTAAAAAGGAGCAATTAATAATCATTCATTACAGAATGTCAGCTATGAGTATTTTCACTACGTGCCCTGGGTAATTTGAAACTTCTGGATCGGATCTATTGCTTCCGCCGCTGTGGCCTCACGTGGTTCCAAACTTTTAATCCCAAGTGCTTTCTGCGTCCTCAAAAAAAGGTCGTATTTCTAAAATAATACTGGCTGAGCTGAGACAACAAATGTCACGTCTGGTTTGAACGGCTGATGCGCAAGATGAGGTGGAACATTTGTTCAGCATCTCTGACACCAGTCTTTTGTCTGTCTCTTGTTCTCATCCTCAGTCAGATACTAATGATATTTTTACAGAAAAATCTGTAATTTTCTAAAATGACCCAAATTTTTCTGTTGTTTTAAAATTACTACTTTCTGTTCCAAATTACTTAAATAGTTAAATAGTAATACAAATTACATGTATTAATTAGAAATATATATAATCAATTTTATCGAAAAATATTGTTGTTGCTACCGGGATTCAAACATAGATCTCTTCTAATCCGAGGAACGTGCAAAACCGATTATGCTATAGCACCACAGTGCATTGAAATCTTCGATCCTATATGTTACACTTTTCAAATTAATACCTATGTTCTGAATAATTACAACTTCACAATAAGAATGTGTTCTCTTTAATAATTAAAGAATATTTCAAAAATTAATCAATTTTATATTAGTCTAAGGAACACTATATCACAAAAATTCATTTTCTAATTAAAAATTTTGAACACCCACTAATTAATATTTTTACTGTTATAATTGAAGTGTATTTTATAAAATTATTATTGTTAATAATCATTTTTTGTCAATTTCAAAGGCAAATAGCCAGTAGCAGGGGGTAGAAACATAAATTGGCGATGGCCATTTGCTTTTTGGCAGTTTTAAATAGAAATACTAACGAGCGCCTAATAAAATGAAAAATATTTTCGATGGATAATGAGAAAAAAGAGGAACGATACAGACTGAATGTAGTGAAAATGAGACCACTTATGCATATTTGGTATGGTCCAATTATGCTAGAGTAAAAAATTAACAATATAGGAGTGCTGTATAGCTGAAGCTGCATGGTTTGGTTATACGTAACCGACGAATAGTAAGAGCGTGAGTTCCAGAAATAAAAAACATATCTATTTAGCATGACCAGGCTAACAATATACTGGATGTTGATTCTGCTAACTAACTAACTAACCCACTAACTTACTATCACGCCGTTTCCCCGCAGGGCAGAGCGGCACACTCTTCTAACCTGACACACAATTCTCGCCTCATCCACATTCATACATTTTGCCGATTGTTGAGGTTTCTAACAGAACCATCCTCCATTATCAGATTTACCTGGTCGTGCCAAGTCTTCCGCGGAAGTCCTCTATTTCTGGTGTCATAAATACTTGATTCTTATATATTTCTTACCATTCTCTCCTCATTCATCCGTTCTATATGACCAAACCATCTAAGTGATCCTTTCTTAATCTTACTCACTATACTAACATGAGCTTTACATTCTTTCCTTATTTCTTCATTTTTTACTCTGTCATAAATAGATTTGCCACAAATACGCCTAAGTGATCTTTCTTCTCTTCTGCCAGCTACATATCAGATACACACTATAGATCAGTGTCGGTACCAGCACTCCATTAGTGTGCACCATTAGTCTTGACAAATTCCCGTTCGATATAATTCCATTCACAAGGCCGTTCACTTTATTCCCTGCAGCCACCTTCCTTTCGATATCATTCTCAGACTTTCCGTTTCTATTAATCATACTTCCCAAATACACAAACTCATCTACTTGTTCTAACCATTCATTACCTATAAGTATTTTGAACGGTGTCTTGATTTCCTCCTCGAATACCATCACTTTCGACTTGTTGACATTCATAATAAGGTCGCTTTTCTTGCATACATCGTACATTTTACTCACTAGACTCTGTAGTTCTTATTCATTATTCACCATGATGCTGCTCCTCCAACTTTATGTGCATGAAGCAAATATTGTGTGTGAGGTAAGATGAGTGTGATTGGAGTATTAGAAACATATTTGGTAGAATTAAATTTAGTCACTGTTATAATGCAGAATCTATTGCAGATACACGCATTAGTTTACTAGTGAAGAAAGTTTATTGTACGTACCATAATTATTACAACCCCTGGGTGTGAAGTATTTTCTTCCATCGGTCTTTGTTACACGCTATTTCTCTTCAGTACTGGATTACTAAGACAGATTTGACAATGTCACTCCTCTGTGCCCTGTTGGTTTTACATTCAGAATTGACTTCGGCAATTATCATCTCCACACGACCCAACCACTGAAGTCTTCCTCTTTTAATATAAAACCTTACATCGCTAAATAACTTATATAGCTCATTATTATAGCGTCCATACCTAAATTTATTATCTAAATAAGATACGCCTCAAAATTACATTTCAAAAAGCGTCCAGGTATTATAGGTGCTTAATTTATAAGTAACAAGAACATTTTGTTAATAATGTAAAAGGTTATAATTTTTGTTAGAAATTTGTATTAAACGAGAAATAAAATTAGCCGAGAAAGCGACATTTGCACGACATCCCTTTGTTCTCTTTTATTATTTCCGATCTTTTACGCCCGATTGCGGGTCCTTTGAGTTCGCTCAAATACGATTATTCGAATTTCTTTCTGGGCACAAATATGTAGTAAATGTGTAGCCCTTAACGAGATTGCTCCTTCTCCGGGGGCTGTACGGCTGCTTGCCTCGCTAATCCCTCCAGGACCCCGGCACATCACGTAAGGAATAATTCCGAGCAATAAAGCGGGACATAAATTATAACAACGCGTGGATGCTAAACGAATCTGTCACGGCCCCTCGAGACAGACTTAATTAAAAATAAATACGTGAGAGGCCGAAATGATTCATTTTAATATTAACGTCGCTTTGAGAAGTGCAAACGCTTTCATGTGCGTACAAATTATTATTAGTAAATTTGTTGGATTAATTTATGTTACCTATTTAAATACGTTTAAGAAATTTTAAGCAGTTAGTTTAATATCGGAAATTTCAATAAAGACATAATACTGAGATATACACGATATAATGTATTAATGTAGGTACTTAATAACCTCATTTTCATTTTGATGTTCTGAGTTTTATTAACGAAGTTTTGAGTTTTTGATTGCAAAGTAAGCCATTTATATACATACTAGGATTTTTCCCATTCTAAGGTTTGGTGATAATTCTTGTATTTATTTATTGGCATACATATTATTGTTATAACAGAGGTGAATATATTATAATATAATATGGTAATATGTTTATTGTGTGGAATGGAGTAGACTCCACCTTTGATATATATAACGTTGTCCTGGCTACTTTGCTACTGAAGTTTGTGTTAAAGTAGCCAGTTTTTTTCGTGCTGTTATTTAAGATTCAATAGCATTATTGTTAGGATGCGTTCTGGCTTCGGCAGATAGAGAACCAGGGCAACGCCATCGGCTAGACAGTGGTCGGCATGAAAGCATGGGTTCGGCTGGAATAGAGTCCTGGGCACTTACCTTCTGCTGACGACATTTCTTTCACCTGTGGTGAATTTATAGTGTTGTGTAATTCGGACTAGAAATCAAAGGTAATTGATGATAGAGGTTAATTTACAACAGGTTTGTTCAATACAAAATAAATATCAAGTAATCGATTTTTCCATTCCGGCATCAGTTCATAAATACAACTTGACAAGGAAGTGGAACAATAATCAACTCGAGGCATCGCTGACTCGATTCCTGTGGCAAGCCTCTCAGATAAAATGCAAGGAAAATCATCACCGTAAGATTAATTCCACCTCCAGGGTGGTGAACTGTTGTTCTCTATTGATATTACACCTAAGTTAAAATGATGGTTACGTAGCCTCGAAATACGTGCGCCGTAACTACCGCACACACTCGATCCTCCTTAGTATGTGATCGTGGCCGTCACGCTGAATATGGCGATAATTGCTCGATCCCAAATTAAGACTACCTTCCATCGCCCATCCCAGCCACCCATTACGCCAACTTCAGATTAGAACTGGGTGTCCTTAGCCCTGGGCCCGAAAAAGGAAATTAACATTTCTGCATAGGAAGAGAGTTCAATGCAAATTAGATACTACAATATTCTACAAATGATACACTAGTATCAACAAGATCTAAATCTTACCCTGATATTCCTTCGATCGTGCACGAATGGATTTGCGACTGCGGCAAATTTAAAATAAAAAATTTTAACATGAAAAAAACCAGAAAAAAGCATAAAAAGACAGGTATGGTAGATGAAGAAGAAACGGCGAATTTTTATATATCATCAGAATTTTTAAAAACATAAAACGCGGCCAATTCGTATAAAATATATTGATAAATATGTTACATGTATATGTGTATAGCCAAATACCTAGGTATAGCGTCACATGACAGACGTATATTTTTGGGTTATTATTATATTAATATCGACCCTTCCTATGTAAAGTAATAAATAAAATAATACTAACAAATATGTCATTTTTAGGTATTCTATTATTTCGCATATATTTTAATATGTACTATTTTTTTATATAAACCTATTGTATTCTATTTAACACAATATTTAAATTTTAAACTTAAATTAAATTTAAAAACGTATAAAATACATACAAGATACGTTGTTTGTATTATAATTTGTTAGGTACATAGGCTATATTTATATTTCACCTGTCTGCCCCTGTCTGGGTATTCTTTTTTTAATACAAATTTAACAACAGTTACACCGTATTTTAAAGAAAGATTTGAGGTTACTGGCATATTATTTATTATTTTATAAAATTTTTAGATATTAAAAACCTACCTAATTAAAAAATTGCTCTGTAAATTGAAAAAGGTGTACACAAAATTTGTCACAAACGATGTACACAAAATTTGGTCCAAACAGAATAAGAGTAAGATATCCGGGAGAAGAATGAAAATTCGGAACGGATAGCATTCAATATAATACATATTTATATCACATTGTTGCGATGTAATGTCGATATAAAGGAATGTCTATGCTTTACGCAGAGTCCAAAAGAATAAACGTGAAAAATTTGCTTTAGGTTGATGAAAGTGTGTAAAATTGTATGGAGACCATACTAACAAGATGTACATTCAATACTAAATAAATATAGAAAATAGGATTTTGTATAATTCAACGGATACTATAAAATATATTTTGTAGTTAGTATTTTTATAAGTAGACAATAATAATTCGCTAACACGTGTATGTCACACATGTTTTTATAATTAAATTATATATCTTATTTAATTCAAATATTTTATTTTCCTTAATTGGCACTTAATAGAGTTTGTAAAGGCATGCATTGCTTTTCAAATAATATATATATCTCGTTTATAGATTTCCTCAAGTTATATACTTTGGCATGCTATATACTTAGTTTATGTGTTCAATTTCTAGATTTATGCACGTACAAACTATTTTTAGTTATTACTTTTAATTATTTATTATATTAAAAAATATTTGATATGTTGAGAGTGTATTTATTATTACTTTTATACCAGAGCAGTGTGTCAAGATATTTTCTAAGTACAAGAAAATAAGAAGATTATTATGAAATTCGTTATAAACATCCCATTGAATTTTTGTACTTTGGTACATTGAGAAACAAATTTATTTCCCAAATTCCGGTTCATCTGACATGTTTATGTCGGATGAACGGTATTCTATTCACGCCAGATCGGCCGCCGAATTTGTTTGTCATTGAAATCGATTCTTCACAAACAAAAGTCTACCTGTTTATTTATGAATACAAATAATATTTAAATTGGTCGGATGAATTTATTAAGAACAGCGCGTTGTTCAATCACATATTTTATTCATTGCAGCTAGACCATAGACCACCCATTGTTTTCATAGAAAAAACGCTTCGAATGAACGATGTGGGAGTCGTCTACTAAAGGCTAGAAAAGACGAGTACAAAAAGGCTTGAATTATTCAATAATATTACCATAAATAAACTGATCTATCGTAGAATACTTATTATTAACCGTCTTAAATATAATTTTTGGGATTATTTATGATCTTTCTTTCTATCTCCCACGATTTAACCGTAATACTGAAAAATACATTTAATTCAATACTTAATATTGAATGAATCACTAGAAAGATGTTATTCAGAAAAAATCTATCTGTCGAAAAATATGTTGTGACCTATCGATATTCTTGACGATTCTTCGATTCGTTCATATAATTTAATACCAATCACAGTCACAATCACTACTATTCTGCAGTTGAAATCTAACTAACTTTCTTACCATCACGCCGTGTCCCCGCAAAGGGTGGACAGAGAGGATAGGGCGACACATTATTCTGTCTTGAGATACCATACTTGCTATTCACCAGTGGCGTGCACTAGACATGGATTTAGGTTATGCTGCTAATATCGATACTGTAAAAGTACGATGAGCTGTATTGTCACTAGATATTGTATTCATCATGCAGTCTTTCAAAGGCATGTTTTTATTAAAGTATACCTGTGTTGTTTCCGTTTCTGATAAATATTAATATTATTATTATTATTTTTGGGAAATTCATCAAATTATTAAGTGAAGGACTTGGGTAAACTCACACATTTAAATCCGCTTTAAATACACGCTTGCGGCGTTTTGCAACACGTCTGTTCAAACGAAGACGTGTATTTTATAGCACCGCGCGGCACAAGAGTTGCGTTTAGTTCATAAACGTTTAGGACAGGTTTTGCGAAAAAAAACATGTGTAGCTTTATTTGTCATTTCTAAATTCTTCCGCTAGTTAGTCAATACGTTAACATGACAACTGTGTTATTTTCGCGTGGATCGATATATACTTAATATATAACATATCAAATAAACATTTTATTTAGATTGATTTTGTGGAAATTATAGTCATGCACAGCTCTTTTGATTGTATATAGTGCACTCCCTTGATATTCACACATTTATATATCTTCTCATGCACGATCATCGATTTCTGAAGCTTATAGCAGAGCTATTTTCTAACTATTTATCTGATCTTGCCAGGTTTTTCTTCGATGCCGTTTGTTTCCTGTTGCCTTTAACATTTGCCTCTTTTACCATCGTTTTATCATTTGTATATTCCACATGTCCAGATAACCCCAGCGACCCTTTCTTATTCCAACGACAATGCTATAAATAGATCTACGAGTATATTCGCTCATAATTTGTTCATTTTTCATCTTCATACCTATGTACAAACAGGGATGTGTACTGCATTCAAGCAAAAATAATAAATATAAATGAAATAATCCATGTGTTCTAATTACGATAGCGCCCACTGTGTATCAGAAGAATCATTAGTTGCGTAGTTCTGGATGCTACCGCGCGACGCCACCGGAGTGCTGTAATTCTCTACTGGGTTATTATTCATTTATTGATACTATAATTGCTAGCCACTGCTTAAATCTATCGTTTTATTCAAGCCATACAATTGCTACCTACTGAATTGAAAATTCCCCTCGGCTGAGTCAGAAATAGATCAGCTGATCCATGTTGTACATAGTTTTTACTTATGCTGTTTCCTAACAGAATGACATTTGAAAGGTTTTTAACGTGGCATAGAGCTGATCGAAGTATATATTTTCTTATTTACTAATTCGAAAATTTTACTGCCTTACTAAACGTGTTGTTTTCATGACTGTTCTTTAGATTTGAGGATAATGCAGTCTTATTATAATGGTTTCATTTTGCTTAAAGACGTCGGTTAAATGAAAGTGTATAAACCTGCATGCACAATGTAACATTGAGTATTATATAACATCATGGTAACATCATAACCTAAGTCTATACTTACTGCACACCACTGTCTGTAAAGGTATAATGCAATATCTCAAAGAGAATGAAGTATTAATAAAATATTAGAGCATATTATTTCAAATAATTTCCGCAAAAAATATTCGAAACAACAATTTAACATTTTTGACGCCGATGTGAATATTTCGTATCGATTTTTTAATATAAAACAGCATAAAATGTCATAAAAATGTTGCTAGCATGCCCGCTACAGTTGTTAGATTTATGATAATGACATTTTGTCATTACCACGTTCACGTACGTATTTGGCGAATTTTTATTCGATAAGTTTTTTGCTAATCAAAATTTTCACCATTTTACCTTTTCCTAAAATAGTGCATAATAATATAATCAATCTAACAAATAAAACGTAGCACACGTCATACTCGCATAGAATTTGGTTTCTGGTTCGAAAAAAATTCACAAATCGAATCAAATAAAAATTTCCGCAGCAGAGAACAGAACTCCTGTTTCGCGCATAAAGGTGGACTAACCACTGTACCGACGATGGCCGATAATAACAAACTCTCTTAGGGCTGGGGGGTTGTGTGATCAGTAGTAACATTTTACTATGGTAACTTTTTACTATAATAATATTTTACTGACACCCGTTGTAAAAATCTTTTGCGGGTTGTTGATATATCAAATTTATTACAGTCAAAGCATAGATGGAGATGGATAGGCGCGACAAATAATCATGAAATATGCTTTATTTTATGCATTATTTATGGATTATTTCGCCTAGGCGTTCGAAATCTGTCACTTTGATGGTAATTTTTTTTTAAAATTATGTGCTAACGTATATTAAACAATGAGATCATGATCATCAGAAGAACTCTCATCACTAAAATAGCGGGATATTGAATGACTAATTGTCGTATACTGCAACATTCAAAGCATTAATTTGTCAGATGACATTTGGAACAGCTGTGAAAAGTCATCCGTATTTAACTATCAATTATCATTTTTATTATCGGATATAAGTAACTACTGATCACACAATCGGCCCTAAAGATGAAGCTTGTTACAGAGCAGTTCATCAGAAGTAACTAATTTTGAAAGAATAATAATCATTTATTTATAGATTCATATTACGGTGTGTCATTACATTATTATACAAAATAATGAACAAACATTGCAGCCTAAATTTTAATATCAGTTTTAAACTTAATTTTAAGAATCTTTAAATAGTTTTTATATCAAAATTCGACAAGGTTAAAAAAATTTGAAATAATTAATGTAAAAATTAAAATTTTAAATGTTATGATATTAAGAATATATGAATAATAAATTATATCAAACATATAAATCATATCATTACATTTTACTACAAAAACATCAGCATTATATACTTATATGACAATTTGTCACCACCGTCTAATGAGGGAATATTAAGATTTTATAGCGCTCGTTTAGAAAATGAGAGGTAGCAAGATCTATACTCGGCACCTCAATCTTTGAATTCAATAAGGTTTTGGAGGCATCTGTTATCGATCCCGGAAAAGTGAAAACAAATCACAAAATATTCTTCAGCGCAGTTTTAGTAATACATTTTAGTAGAATGCCCGTTGTTAAAAGTTTTTATCAAAAATATTTAAACCATTTTTGTTTAAGACATCCATAATAATATTACGTCTCCCCGTCTATTTTATATGAATTTCTGATGCGAGATTCAATGGTGTCATTATGGCTGTTTAGTACTTGCTTAAATGAAATTGAGATGCGATCGTGGCACAAAATAACGTGTTCGTTAATATATCTAGGTTAAGATAATTAAATGTTTTCTCTTGTAGAACAGTACGTAAATATGGATCCACGAAATCGTATTGCAGCTGGCAAATATATTGAGCATATGTCATCTTGTCATCTCATATATGTCTCATGATCATATCGCGTCGCACTCTATGGTTACAGTTTCTTCGTATCTATAATAGAACTGTCAAATTATGACATAAATGTTTTTAAGTGGATATGTATATTTCAAAGGATGCGCAAGTCTCCAATTGCCGCATAGGGCCTAGTAGAAAGCATTCGGCGACAGCCGATGAGATACTGACCGCACAGCGGTCACTTTTGGCCGCGAAGCGGCTAAAATAGCCACCCGCAGGGCTTATCTGCTAGTCTGAACTGATTACGTGAAATAGAAACGATTAATCGTTAGAAATCACCCTCGTCCGACGCCGACTTTAGTCGAATCGGACCGTCTGTCGCGGATAGCGGTCTGTCAAATCTCGGCTTAATTATTCTCATATTTCAAATAAAAATACGTTCACATTCTTAGGTAATACTTTATAACATTACAAGACAGCTTTTAATTGAATTTAAGTTCTCGGTGTAATTTATTGAAACGAATGCAACCCGCAGTGGAAACTAATCATTTATTAATATTTAATATCCATCAGATGAACATGAAATATGTTTTAAGGCAATGAATCTCGGTAGCCCGCAAACGTGTTTTAGTTCATATTTATGTGACGGCGTCAATAATTTTTGATAAAACTCTATTTTATGGTAAATACCGTATTTAATTTCATCAATAACAATACTACAATTTGTTATTATATTTTATGTCGTTATATATTCAATCACACGGAGAATGAAACAATTTACATAACTCAAAATAGAGTCTGATAATAAAATATTAAAAAGTAGGGCTTCCAATAGACTGTCTAATTTGACTGACCGGTTATCAGTTATTTTTATTTCTAAAAATCGCTACACACTACACTACACTACATTCTTATGATATATATATTTTTATTTACTATTTTATACTCGCGACCTATAGCTTACGAGTCCGAAACTTTATATATATTATTATTTGTTAATGATTTGCAGTTTCATTATATATATATATATATAACTTATTGGGCAAATTATTTGTGTGCGGTGTGGTTTGGTAACCTTAACATATTTAATTATATTATTCAGCTAACTGGTTTCGGTTTAAAAGCACTAATCAAAAAGTATGCACTGGACTACGTACATGGCTACCGAAAGAAAGATCAATACTTATTATAAATAATAAAAAATCAAGAAAATTTGTAGGTTTTTTTTTTAATATAAAAAAATACATATTTATTTTGATAAATGACAGAAAGATGAAGAACATATTATAAGTATCAAGGGAACGTTTTGGTATTTAAGGGAGGTCATTATTATATTTCGACCTCACGTGTCGGTTTTTTCAACCGTATATGTCGGAAATTAATTAGGATTAAGTGCAGCTGAGTGTGGGATTGTAAGAGGGATGAAAAAAAAACCGAAGAAGTTGTTCAGTGGTGGCGTGAGATTTCACACCGGGAGGGTCATTTATATCAATTTGTGTTTTTTACCTAGACCGAAAACAGGATTATCTTTAAATGTTTTTTACACAGATTTTATAATTTGATTTATGGTTTTGAGATGCTTAATAATATATGATGTCTTTTCACTATTTTTGATTTAGATTCACAGTACGCACCGCGTGTATTTATAGTATTGTACGTATTACGTTCTTAATAGAAAAAAATGAAAATCAATTTTTTATTATGCTATAAATATTTTGACGTCTTATAATGGTATATATTTTTAAGTAAAATTATTACAAAATTTACAATCTAAACTCCGACAAATAGATACAAAATGTGCTCTAAGAAATTTATTTATTTTACTAAACTAAATATTGACTTTATAATAAATACTGAGAACGAGCAATGCTAACAAAAATGAATTTGATATAAAATTGTATTATTTTTGAAAGGCAATATCAAAGTCTTACGGCAATTTCAGTCTTTTCCCAGTGCGTAGAGAGGTGTATGGTGATGCTAAAAAACGACTAAGAATGTCATTTACATTATCTGTCTAGGTACTTCACTGTCACATAGTTTCCCGCGGGAATGTGCGGAAGGGTTTCCTTGCCTCGTTCATTTTCAATACCTTCTTACACACGCTAGCCATTTTTTGATTTTACATGATACACAGGTGGAGATTTCGAACTTTTGAGACCAAAATTGTATCTCTTGGCTGATGGCATCTGTCTTATTATTATTATTTCATCCCTTACTTTATTATTTTCATTAACCATAGACAAGATATACTTTTTTATGTACTTTATATAACTTTTCGACATATTCAGAATGTTTGGAACACGTAGATGAATTTGTGTATTTGGGTATTATGTTTGATAGAAACAGAAAGATTGAGAAAGATATCGAAAGAAGGGTGACTGCAAGGGAATAAAGTGAGTACTTTGAATCGATCTATAGCTAATGGAAACTTGTCAACCAAGGCAAGACTTTCGGTACACAATGGAGTCCTGATACCGACAATGTTGTATGGAAGTGAGGCCTGGAAATGGAAGAAGAGGAATGAATGTAGACTGAATGCAGTGGAAATGAGATCACTTAGGCGTGTATGCGGCAAATCCATTTGTGACTGAGTAAAAAATGAAGAAATAAAGAAAGAATGTAAAGTTGATCTTTGAATAGCGAGTAAGATTAAGAAATGATCACTTAGGTCGTTTGGTCATATGGCACGGATGAATGAGGAGAGAATGGTAAGAAAGATATATGATGCTAGTGATGATGACACCAGAAATAGAGGACGTCAGCGGTAGATTTGGCATGGCCAGATAAACCAAACACTAGAAGATGGTCCTGTCAGAAGCCATAATAGTCGGCGAGCTTGCATGAGAAGATGTATGAATGTGAATGAGGTGAAAATTGTATGTCAGGATAGAAGAGTGTGGCGCTTTATCCTCTTTGTCTACCTATGCGCAGAAACGGCGTGATGGTAATAAAGTAAGTAAGTTAACATACTCAATATATAAATATATGTATGATGTCTACGTCATCTGCATATGTCAATAAATATATAGGATTATTGAAAAAAGTGCCATGTAAACTCGTATCTCGGATAACCTTTTACAACACTAAATTTTAAAAACATTAAAACCTGTGCTTTCTGAAAACTCTCGAAGTTACCTGGCACTATATTCCATCTTTGTCATTGTCAATTCAACAAGTGTAAACAACTCACCAAAGTCCGTAATAGATTTATAGAGTTTTTTTTATGTATATTTTTTTTATTTAAGTAGTTGTAAAAATTATAATATTCTCACATCTATATAGTATGCAACACTAATATAAAAAATAATTAATCATATCGTATATCAATTAGCATTAGGTGAATAGATTGTAAATCCAAAAAAAAAAAACTTAGATACTATATATTCTGCACTTAACCTATGAAAAGTAGTAAGACTAGTTGCTCGCAGTTCATTGAACAATTTTAAACTTTTATAGTATAAACTATTTAGTGTTCCTACCGTGATTTGTTTGTGGAAGTCTAAAACC
Organism: Eubasilissa splendida; assembly: GCA_031772225.1. Lineage (NCBI taxonomy): Eukaryota > Metazoa > Arthropoda > Insecta > Trichoptera > Phryganeidae > Eubasilissa > Eubasilissa splendida. The sequence goes on along the minus strand of CM062848.1, from coordinate 16,623,392 downwards.
TCACCGAATTCTGGTAGGATACGTGCAGACCTCAAAATTTTATTTAATATTTTTATTCATGTTTGATGGAAATAATGGATTTTTAATTTTGTATGTTAGTACTAGAACATTTTGTAATGTTTTTTGTTTAACCGTCATTAATTAGAGTTTTTTTTAACATATAAAGTGTTCTTGTATATCTATTACATCTTCAAATAGTTCTCATTGCTCTGTGTTGAATTTTTTTTCTTCATAGCTTCATTTCCCAAAAAAGGTACTGTTGAACAATAATTTATATGCGGAGTGCCAGTAGAATTATACACTAATTGCTATGTTTGGTTCTAATTACAAGTCGCTAGATGTCCACAACTAAATCTGCAAAAGGTATCGACACTAATATGACATTGCATGGGTAATCACCGATAGTGTAGTTTAAAAATTGGTACGATTGGTTGCTGGGTACGTTTCAGGATTATTAACGTTTTTTCCACCGAAATACTAGAAAAATGTCTATTATTGAGTAAAAAGGAGTAAAACATTTTTAGAGCTCTTTACAATCTAGCGCGTTACTCCTATCTTAAGACTCTCTTGTATAACATTAATCTAAAAATTCATCTATACTGGACAAAAAAAACTAGCTCATGATGATGTAGTGGCGCATGTCAAAAATAAGCTTTTGTAGTTTGTTAAAAATAATAAGAAAAAAATCCAGATTATCATGCTTTTTGATTTTTTCATAATGTGAAACTTTCGGAGATCTTGGCGATCAAAGTTGGGCGTGTTGAAAGACGCTTGGATTATCATATCTACCGTGTGACGTCACATCTCTCGTACGTACCGGCCAGTATTAATAGTATTAGTACTAGAGTGTCGAGTACCAACTTGTCGACTCGGAAGATGTGACGTTACACGATAAAACTGTATAAACCGATCGTTTATAAAACACGTAACATTGAACATCTGTAACTTTGTCACATTTCAAGATATCGAAAAAAAAATGTGAATGAGATATTTCGAAGATTTTAAAAAAAATAACTCCATTACCTCATTGTCTAAAATTTTTTTTATATTGTACCTTAATGTCATGCCTAGGGCTATCTTTCATGGTCTTTGACAACCTGTTGATAATCTGTACTTGAAAAATAATATGTAATAAAATAAATATATATTCGCACGCATTTAAGAAATAGTGGAAACATAAATTTTGTATTTATTAATATTGTGGCAGGCATAAATTTTACAGTGAAACAGGTAGAGGTAGGTAGGTAGATGCGACGAAATAATCAAGTGAATGAACGATGGTTATTGAACGCCTTGACATGGCGTGAGACCGCTCAATTAGTTGTAATTAGCTCTGGTCACGGCTCTAGCTACATTATCACTTCATTATTCACACTAATCGTTTTATATTTGTTATCCGTGCTGTTGGTTGGATATTTATAATTGTTATTGTGCTATCGACCCCTGTTTAATAAAGAGAATCTGACGTCTTATTGACCTATGGAAAATGTGTGTTGTTGCACGCAAATATACCGGTCAAAAATTATATTACACAATTATATTTAGCAAAACTCACGCATAGAAATGATTTCTAAGGCACATTTATGTAAAATTATATTATTAAAAATTCTTGGCACAATACATTCTTTCACCGTACACTTTGTTTGAGATTTGTACTCTCATGGTTCATCCCGAAGATCTAGTAGAATAGTTATGGTGAGGGTCAGTATTTATATCTAAATTGTTTATCATCTCTTCTAAAATTATATTATATTATATATAATTGACGCCATCACTTGTACACTCGCCCAGTGGTGTGCTAATGCAGTGCACTGGGGCCTACGTCAGAAAGGGAACCAAAAATTACGGTTCTTAAATCCAATAGAAATCGGTATTTATAGCGTTAATAGTAATCCTCAACAAGAAATAGAATTATAAAATGTAAAAACATCATTTCTCTCGTGTATTGCAAAAATATGTAAAAACTTTATCGATGTATACATTAGCACTATATATCGAGTTAGGGACAAAACTATCATCGTAAAGTGAAATAGAATATTAATGCCTTGCAGAGTGTTAATATTATATGGGACAAGAGACTAATTTTGTTCATATTATTTAATGAATAAATCATGCAGCACATAGTAAATATTTGTATATCTTATGTACGATACTTATTTATTTTTATATTACATATTTATTTAAAAAAAATTGTAGTTACGCTACTGTACTCACCACTGGCAGGTAAACGTGAATGTTATGTTTCAGGTCGATGTTTTTAAATAGCTTGGAAATGAAACACATATTTTTAATTTGATAATTATTTATCAATTATTTGGTTTATTATAATTATGTATGGAATATGACATCGGCCAAGTGGTTGTCTCTGGCAGTGGCATAGACGCGTGCTCTTTTAACCATATGTTTCATAACATTCTGGCACACTTCGCGTGTTAAATTGAAATTATTGTTAGCTTATTGGCGTAGATCTTTCCTTTCAAGTACTTCCACAAAAAATAGTCGGGAGCCGTCAAATCGGGTGATCGAGGAGGCCAGTCGATATCGTTACTTTTTAATAATATATTATGTGGTCGGGAAAAATTTCTCACAAAATTTCAAACGTAGCTCGGGCTATGTGTGAGGTGGCATCGTTCTGTTGAAAACACATGTTTTGCAGGCCCAATCGACCCGATTCGGCCACCAATAAGTTTTCCAACGTGTGACAATAGCGATAACCATTACTGGCATAGCCAATATTATTAAGATAAAATTGAAACGGTAGATGCTCCATAATAAATTGTAATCAACCACTCTCTACGACTACTAAACGCGAACTGATAAATGTCTGCCGAATAAAATCGGCCTGGAACATAATATTCACCCTGTATATATAATATTAGTACACTCAAATTAAATTCCAATTAGAAATCTTTTGCATTCATTTACCGTTACTGATCCCCGATTTGAATAAAATCCTTGTGAATATCTACCCATATAAAAAGTTTTCCACAAGAAAAGGATTGAAAATCGAAAAATAATGTTTTATTATTTTTATTTTGTAATATAGGTTTAATGCGGTGTTTGCGTGACCGCATCATTAGAAACGATAACTTTGGATATTCAAATTTATATAAACGTAATTGTCTGGTATTATTTGAGCATTTATAAAATATAGTGAAATTATGAAAACAAAAAGAGAGCATGGGTAATTATAGGTTAAGAACAGCTCTTAGATTAATCTTGTGAGATAAAAAATATGCAGCGAATTTATTATTCTCATATTATTATTAACCCTTCCCAAACCATACAGTAACACAGGTCTACCGCTCAAATTAAATCTGTAATGTTTTTGTAAATATACGCAACATGCACTTCATATTTTAGTTAATTTGAAGGAAAATATTTACGCTTAGAAATGAGTAGTGAAAAATCAATTATGTAAGGCGAATCCTACAAAAATAATTATTTTTAATTCATTCTATTGTAAAATTAATACGTTGACAACAATACAATTTGTGGCAAGACAGAAAGAAATTACACATTAATTTCACAGTGAAAATAATAACAAATATATTAATGGTATCTCTTTCTCACTAATTAAATGAAAATAGATAAAAAGGAAAGTTGTATTATACAATGCAATCTTCTACACAGAACTTGATGAATGCTCCAAATTATAATATTACGTTTTTTTAAATATATTTAATGCTCAATACTTAAGTAAATTTATGGCGATAACCATTTTTTCACATTTTTATATCACGGTATGGTAAAGGTTAATAAATATACGTTAACGCTATCCTCAGAATATGTAAGTATTCTGAACTCTAGAGAGAACAACTCACTACAGCTTAGAATAATACATGTATATTAAAGCACATATACCAAAGAAAATTAATATTTCTCTTACAGGTATCTACATATTTTTTATTCTTGAAGCAATGCCGACGTATATTTTATACTTTTAAAATTAGAAATATTAACTTTGTGGTTAAAATTCATATTTTTTAATTTTTTTTTTTTTAAATAGTATATTTTATAATATGGGAGAGGAAGAGGTCCAGGTTCGAAATCCGGTAGTAACCAAATATTTTTAATTTTAATTTCAATTTATTAAAGGATTTTTAACAGCGTAAACATAATAGAACAAACAATGAATATTTATCGTGTAATAAAAAATCTACAGACATGTTTAGGTACATAAGTATGTTCAGGTGCCAAAGATAAAGAAAAAGAAAAAAAGGTGCGAGAAAGGGTGGGGAGGTTACAACTATTGTTGTGGTAAAAGGAGTGCAAGATATGTTTGTAGGTAGAATGATTGGTCTAAATAGAGATTGTGGTGGTTCATAAAAATGAACTCTTTAAGGGCAGTAAGGCTAATGTTGAAAAAATTAAATTTCTGTTAATTTCTCATTATGGTATTTGCATGACCGTCGAATGAATGAATTTAGTATGTGGAAGAGTGCGGTTTGCCGGGTCGATCTAGATGGTATGTGGAAGGATATTAATTCTAATTGGCTGGAACAGTCAATATGGCCTTGCAGTGGTTTAAAGAGAAGTGTTTGGTTAGCACGTGTTCTTCGATATATCTTTCTATTTATTATAATTGATTATTTTAATTTGTATTAAATACCACAGAACTATGTTTTGAACTTGCAAATTTATAATAAAAATGTGGTTGCATTAAAAAAATAATCAATTTGTTAATTATTTACTGTGGTGTAATGTAAATGTCTACTACGTCTAAGTGATTTCATTTTCACTGCATTGTGTATATTTTCGTTCATATTTGGCCAGATCGTTCTTCTTTAGTTAGTGCCAACTGCTACTTAACTTAAGTCTGCAACTGACTGCAGCTTGAGTCAATTCAATTTAATAAATATGCTGTATTAGAGAAGAATTCCTTTATCAATCAAAACACTAGAAATTTTTAACACATAAGCTGATTAATAATACGTGTCGTGATAAAAATACGCGAGATAATCTTTTTTAGCGTGGCACATATTATCTGGAGATTTTTTTTCGTGTTTTATGTTTCGTTTTTCTCTATCAAATAATATGTAAATTAGCTATCAGTCACATTTTTTAGATATTAACCTTCCTCTATATGTTGATTGTCCGTGTCCGGGAACAATCTCATGAGATTCTTTGAGGAGAACTCTAGGCTTTCGTGGTTAATTGTGTATACATACGGAGTCTTTGAGATTCGTCTAGCTCCAAACGTCAAATGTCAGTCTATTGACTGTTGATATTTCGTTCGTCAGTTGGGTGTATTTGAATCTTCCTAGCAGCAGTTAAAACATAATAAATGTTAATATTTGAATAACTATGTATCTATGGTTCTAGGTGACGTTTTTGCGCACTATCAAAACGAACATCGTACACACGGGCTGAGTTTGTGTCTCTTTCTACCAATATCTCCGGCCGATTTCTGAATTTATCTCATATTGAAATCTTAAGACGTGTGCATGGTACTGAGATTTATCTCGTCGTGTCTCATTCCGTAGACATACGCTATTACTCTCGATCGATGTGAAAAAATGTTTACTTGGATTTTATAATGGCAAACCTTTTGGAAGTGTTAAATATTTTAAACTCGTTTAGTACCAGTCTCATGGGCGCGCGCAGGATTGAACTATTATCTTTTGTGTCTAACATTGTATCTTGGAAAATAAGTTAGAATTATTTATACATCTGTTTTATTTCATGCTAACTTCATGTCGATAAATCAATATCAAATTTAGAACACAGGGTGCCATTTCCGGACGTATCATGATTTCCGGGCGCAATAAATTCTGATCGAATGTAAATGGTGAAAAATGACCATCGTTCTTTATTTGAATTCGAGTTTCGAATTCAGGAATTTATTTTTCACACCCATCGCATCGGCTAGGCGTGGAGACAGACAAGCCCTCCTGGGCAGAGCGACCGAGTTACTATGGTATGAGGGTTGTAAAATAGTGGCTCAACAAACAAAATTATGTTCGTAATATTAAAAAAAAAAAAAATTGTTACATGTCTCAGACTCAGTCAAATAAATGTAATAAAAATAAAAATCTTCCTGGCAAAGAACCGAATCAGTTTCCTGCGTGACCGGCAGGGATGCTAACCTTCACATTGTAGAGAAATCAAGCAAGACGTAAATTTAAATAAAATTTATTATTTGTATTAAAATTTGATGTTAAGAATATATAAATAATAACATAAATGATTACATAAATGAATGCATTACATTCTGACATAAAAATCAGAATTGCATACTTATATGACAATTTGACAACAATAGTGGAGTAATTCTTAGCATTCTTAAGTACTAGTTTAGTACATGAGAGGTATCGAGATCAATACTCGGTGCCTCCAAAATCTTTTTGATTCGTTTACGGTACCGGTAAAGTTAACGATTAAACACAAGGTTTTAAACGGGCTATTTCTAACGCGGTTTATTGAGGACATACAGATTAAACATTCTATATTAAAATATTAATAAATCCCTATAATTTTGTTGTTTTATTATCATATATTTTACCGAACAGTCCTAATTCACAGTCGATGTGATTATCAATTCGAATTTATCGAATGTTACCAATATAATAAAAGTATTATTTTATTGTGAAAATATGTATAAAAGAATCGTATTTTATGTTGGTCATATATGCCATATTTCGAATGAAATAATTTTTTAATCACCTGGCGCTTTGACATTTAACAAGATATTACAAAAATATTGCTCTCTGGACATTCTATTTTTTTCAAACGAATCAACTGAGCTTTGTGTAGATACCTCATCCTCATGTGTTCAGAAGGTAGGTACCTCATCATCATCACCATTTTATACTAGTCTTAAGCCTGCTTAGTCCTGGAGCGGCCCACCAGTTGTCTTCTCTCCGGAGTAGCCAAGAAAATACATTTTGGTATTCGATCCTCTAACATTATTAAGACGTATCCAAGCCACCTTAATTGAGATTTTTCTAAATATAGAAGTAGTCTCCTTACCAACATTTACTGTGTAAAATATATATTTTTTCTTATCATTATTGACGGATTTCTTTTCATCCACTTATTAAGTATTTTTGTAGATATACGAAAAATTGTTCGTTGTTCCATAAAGCTATTTTAAAGTCTACAGTTATATATGGGAATGAAATGATTAATAGTGAATGAATAAACAAGGCAAATTATTTTGGAAATATTATCATTAGGACAAAAGCATGCCAGCACCAAAAATACACATTTTTTTTATTAAAAACGGAAATGTCCGGAATTTAAAAAGTCGTGACCGCGACGCGATGGTAGATATAATAACACTATTGCCGGGACCCGGTCCGCCTGCGGCCGGTCCTTCAGACGGAAAGCTCGCCCGCGGCTTGAGTGATGCGCTGCCCACATGATATTAATGATCGCGTAGCACATTCATTAATTAAAGCTGACTATTCAGTAACAAGGGGGCAGAAACACAAACACGCGCGCCCGTTATTGGCCGCAAGCTATTCCCGATGTCTCCGGCGACGGCGACGCAACGGCACTGCCGTTCCGCTGACAGACGGCGTGAAGAATAGTCGGACGGGCGCGTAGGTGAGTCGCTCCTTACAAATTGTCACGTGTCACCTATTTCGTGGAAGGCAGTTGGGAATGTCATAAATTATTTAAAACGTTTTTTTTTTACTGTAAAACTATGCACCACGCCGTATTCATTGGGTATTATAAAAAGCATGTAGTACTGACGAAAAATAATCGTATTTATTTTAATCTTCGTGTGATATCAAAACACGATCGATTTCATCTACTAACGTGTTAAATAATTTAAAAAAAAAACAAAAGTTGCTTTAAATATAAAAAAAGTAAATTAGTCGAATCAATTAGAAAGACATACAGAAATATTAATAAAAATATACTGTTAAAAGAAACCGATGTAACAAAAAAAATTCGGTTACCACCCGGACACGAACCTGGAACTTTTCCTTACCAAGGTACTGCGATACCAATTTCGCTATGTTAGCCAGATTCCGAGAAATTAGATACTTATGATATTAAATGCAGTATTTTGCAAATGATATAATATGATGAAATACAATCATACCTGTTATTCCATTTTTAGAAAGCTATTAACTTTATTATGCAATGAATTCCAAATACCGCTATACGTAATATACGCTAGATAACGCCCGATCATTTTTAAAAATCTGGAATATATTTGATACAACATATATTTTTAATCAAACCACGTTTTTATTGTGAATTTCAAAGACACACGGATAAAATCCATCTATCAAAAAAATATTTGGTTACCACCGTGATACGAACTAAAATTTAAAAAATATATATTAAAAAAATGAAGTAAAGATAGAAAAATATTTTAAACAAACGGCGAAAATAAATTATCAATTTTTTTACACAATACATCATACAATATTTTTGAAAGTCATACATAAAGTTGTAATGTTAAAATATAAAAATAGACTAGAAAAAATTAACATACTATTTTGGAAGAAAATAAAACATAGTTAGCATTTAACAATGCAGCACACATGTAGAAAAGCAAATTTACTCGTAGCATTGGCTATTTAAACATTATTATACAATTATTAAGGAGAACACATTACTATTGTGAAGTTGCAGTATATGCAGAACATTGGTCTGTGATATTTTTAAAAATACTAATTAAATGTATTAATTAGAAAGATATACATACGAGTATATAATCAATTTTATCGAAAAACATACTGTTGTTGCTACCGGGATTTGAACCTGGATCTCTTTCTAATCCGGAGAAGGTGCATTATCCAACTATGCTGCAGCAGACAGTACCTTTGTTGACAAATTTTCGAACCCATATGTTTCATTTTTCAAATGAATACATCTACAGTTCCAATATTTGAAAGCCATCTACTTTGTTTTTATAGTTGAATAATGCACCTTCCCCGGATTGGAAAAAGATACAGGTTCGAATCCCGGTATTAACAATCCCGGTATATTTTTTGATAAAATTGATTATATATGTATATCTTTCTAATTAATACATTTAATTAGTATTTTAAAAAAATATTATGCAAAACGAAAAATTATTATCAGGAAACTTTATGATACTGAAGACTCTTCCATTCAATAAACCGGATATAGTAAGGTGAAAATAGAAAGCCACCAATAAATATGGTTTCTATTTCCGATAATACTTAACTTAATTTCAAATTCTTTATCATTTATAAAGTTTTTCGATAACATTTTGAGTAGTTTTTACTAAAATTTATTATAATATTTTGTTACTTTTTGACTCCCTTACAATAAAGACAACGAAAAAAATAGCTTTATTTTAATCGCTTAGGTATATATTAGAACTTTCAAAAATTGTTAAGTTATTTTTATATCCGAGCATGATTAGTAGTTTTTTGAAAGAGATCTTAAAATCTGAAAAACATTCTTGTACGTACGGCCGCGTACAGCTCGATACCTTTCCGTTACGACGGACGATAGACGCATACGAATTACATTCATCCGTTTTGTATGCGCGGGTACGTTAAATCGATGAGATGATATGTAAAGGATACATCACACAGGCAGGTACCTATCAAACCTATCTAATATATACACATCCTTCCAAGAACAGTTTTGGATCTTTTGTATAATATTTTCAAATTCTGAACACGATGCCCTACGAAAAGATTTCGCGAATACGGAGACATGCAAATAAATTTAAAAAAGTCAAATAACGTCAGTGGAGTAAGATTTATTTAGTCCGGTATAAAGAAGTAGTCATACAAATTTACTCCGGTATAAAAAAGTAGTCATACAAATTTACTCCGGTATAAATTTATTAGTAATCATGCGTAACATGATCAAAAATACTTGGCTCCGGTAGTAAATCATTTTTTATTGCTTTTAAAGATACAATATAAAAATAAATTAAGTTTACGTTTAGTGATAATTTATGTATCCAATGTTTAATGTTATTTTTCTGTTAAATTTGACTATCAAGTTTTTTTATTTACATGTACGCAACAGGTACGTTCTGAGAAAAAAGAAATAAAAATTGTGTTGTGATATAACAGTTATTATAATAATCATATACTATTAAATTTGCATTTAAATGGTAGCATTTTACTAAAAAAATATGTCACTGTAATATTATATAAAGAGCAAAAATCAGACGAATATTATCGTGGCTGAGATAGCTCAGTTGAATATAACGATCCACCGACAATTGAAAGGACCTGGGTTAAAATTCTTAACTGTTTTTTCAAAAGAAGATTTAATTTTCAGTGACATTTATTTTGGTTTAATTTCTATGTTTGTCTTTCAACTCTTTGTTTCAACTATACATGTATATTAATCACAAAATTAATCCAACATTACAGTCCAGGTTGTTCAAGTGACATGATATTTAGTATTAGCATTTTTATCCGTTCTGAGACGAGATGATCAGATAACAGTTGTTGATCAAAATTGAAAGCAAAATGCAACAGTTAGTCGTGGTTTATATTCAACACTAGACGTATACCGGCAAAAGAAAAAGGTTAAAAATTGAATATATACTTTTGAATGATTTTAAATGGACGATAGCTAAGCTTTTGAAGTTTAAAAATTGGGTAAAAGGCTCCAATTTAAATGATGAAATGATTTGAAAGGAAAGATGTGTGATATAGAAGATTATGAATAAAAATAATTAATTACGTTACACGTTGTCAGATATATTTCAATTATTAAAGAGAACACATTCTTATTATGAAGTTGTAATTATTCAGAACATAGGTCTGTGATATTTTAAATACTAATGTTTTAATTAGAAATATATGCATATAAAATCAATTTTATTGAAAAATAGTGTTCTTGCGCTACCGGGATTCGAACCTGGATCTCTTTCCAAACCGGAGAAGATGCATTATCCAACTATGCTACAGCAACAGTATTTTTAACAGTTGGAAAGAGATTTATAATAATTATCAGATCATAATAACGTTGAGTTGTAAAATTCAGAAGTTATTTTCAATTTTGAAATATCTGATATATGAAATATCTTTTGAATTTGCACACAAAAAATGCGTTGTACATAAAATTTGGGTTTTTATTTAAAATTCAATTCAATAGAACCTACTAATGTGTAAAGTTTTCATATTATGTGTGTTTCTTAAGTGTGTCAATTTTAAAGGAGATGGTGAGATTAAAAAGTCTGAATAATCTGATTTAATATACCAGTTCGTAAGTCCTTCAGATTAAGGTTCCCGAGAGTGAGAGTCACCAACGTGAGGCAACGCAACGGGAGGCATTACAAAGCAGAGCACACACAGCTGAGCTTGTTTGGGTAAAGTTGGTATTAGACCAAGGGGAATCGGCGTGTTTCATGGAGAAGCACTTCACATGAATTTATCGGATGCATTTTATTTTTAATGTTGGGTAACGAAAACATGTCACAATAATATCAAGTGCGTTCGTGCATGTTTTTGGTAGATGGCAATACAATGAATTATTTTTTTGAAGTGATTTGCGATGAACCTACGAAATGATAGAAACCACCGATAGTCAACCGGTACACTTCGACTTGATACTACTTATTTTCAAATCGTCCATCAAATCTAACTTAATTCGTACATGTTTATTATACAAATTTGAAGTCAGCTCAAAAGCGTATATAGAGTTGGTGAATGTATCACTCAGAAATTGCTTAATTTATTTTCTTCCTGTGATGAAATACTCAATGATGCACCATAATCATGAAGATTTTTGAGGTATATTGCTTCCACCATCGGTAACACCGCCGATAGGTCCTGAAAGTACACACCTGGGTGATAACCTTAATCTCTGAACGGCCATATAATCGCTCCAGCACACTTTCACTTATCTTGCGGCTGGCCGCTTCACATTCTTATTGCTCATATCTTACCTTATATTGTGCATCTATCTACGCCTGTCAATTGTAAGTTATTAATCTTATTTATCCAACCTGTTCAAGCTACATCCACGCACATATCTACTATACATACTCCACAATATCATTCTCATACGAACTCTGCGGAGAACTGGGAGAAATATGTCCTCAGCTTCCACATATACAATCTTCGGATCGACACATATAAAAACATAACTCAAACCAGTAGCTCTTTAAACTGATGACACACGCTTTTATACTTTATAGTGGTAAACCCCGTCTTTCTTGTATAATACTAATTTGATCATGGTTAAAATACCCCACAATCACCAAACTTATAGACAATCAGGCATTGATAATGCCAAGATCCTCGCTTCTGTGGAGACCAATCCCAGGTAAACTAACTTCTCCATGTCAAGAACTCGCTCAAATATTTAATGTATACAATTAAATTATTCGTTTTTATTTGCATCAACTTGGACAGGTGGGGAAACAGATAGACGGAAGTGAATGGGTTTATTATATTATTAGCTAAAAATAATTTTCAAAGGTTATCGATTTATCCTTCACCTTATGCAAATGAACCATTTTTGGATCGCATACTCAAATCTGATAAAGTGTGGATTTTGTACTACAATACCAAGCGATACAACCATTGTTTGTATACAAATAATCCAGTATTATACTCTTTAAAGCCCCTGCTAAACCCAGACGACTCTTTATGTATGGTAGAGTACAGGTGGTATTCTCTACTATGGGCTAAAAAATTGTAACTGTAGTCTACCTTACACTTACTTCAAATTATTGTAATAAATTTCCGCTAATATTTCATTTTGATAAAAAAAAGCGCATGAATTTTTTGGTTACCTTTATTTCAAACGTAATCAAAGCACCGTAAAAATTGACTTATTTGAATTCATATTAATTTTATTTTTTTAAAAGCATATTTATAATAATAACTTATGATGACATAATACATGATATTAAAATAAAACCAGTGAAGTTTCTTCTTAGATCCATATATCATACGAATTAGTAAACTAAAAAATAGCACATAATAATAAAAAAGTGTTTTTACACTGTTTAAAGAGGAAAAGATGGGGTGGAAATAGAAAAGGAATGCAATAAAAATATATAATTTGCTTGTTACATTAAATAGTATATACTTATACATATTTCCATACTACAGCAATACAAACGCGCATACACACATGTATATACAATTTTTGTCTTATAGTTATTAAATAGTCGGCGTAGTTTAATTTTAAAGGCAAGCAATTTATCGTTGAAAATGTTCAAGTTATTAAAAAAATTTACGATATTATGTTTTGACATAGAGCGGGTCATAAAACCATTTTTTAAGTAATTTGTTCTACCAAAATTTGAATAAATAATGTATTTGAACGTTTTAGGTGTATGGGACACTTTAAAGTTATTTATTCTAATATAGAGGGCGAGTCGACTAAGTTATTAAATTTTTTGTAGAGGTAGCATAAATATTGTACGTTTTTTTTATTTAAAAGGGGAGGGGGGGGATTTTATGGAAACACTCGCTTTATAAATGATATTTTATGCCTAATGAATAATCGTTATATGATTTATTTAGAAATGCCGACATTTAAACTTTTTAGCAGAAAAGACTATGGAAGACGCAGGATATCTTGGCTGAAGTCTACGGTTTAACTGTTTCGAGTTACAGACAATTAAATAATGATCGGTAACACGTTCGTTAACGCTTGATAATCGGACAAGCATTAGAAAAAGACATATAAATTATCATTTGTATCACGAAACAACAAGTAAAAGTTTCAAATTATCAACACAAATTGTTTTTGCAGATTGTGGTTGTATGTGTGATATATGTATGGTGAAATCAGAAGAATTAAATGGGAATGATAATTCACCCCCAAGTTCGTTTGCTATTCTGTCTTCGTGTAAATCCCGAAGTCTAGTTTGGTTATGTGCGAGTGTCGGCGGGCAGTAAGGATAGTAAAAGTAATTTGAACAGAATTACGTTTACACTGAATTTATTAATATCAAGTTTCAAATATTGGTTGGAATATACAGTTTTAAATTACGTAGCGGGAGAGGAGTGAGGAGCAAATGGAGTGTCGGATCTACGAATTTGAAAGATTGAATTGACGCGCGGAAAGTGTGGTAGCCGCTGGCTGCGTTCAACTATGTAGCTGGCGTGTGGTGACGTCTCTCAGGGGCGGTTAGCTACCGCATCGCCAGGTGCATTCAGAAATGGCGGAACGCCTCTACCACATGTTAAGGAAACAAATTTAAATTATATTTATTATTTATTTATTTACATATTTAAAATATAATGCACCCACAGTTCACAAATGTATATATTTAACATTCACTAAATTATTGTTGGAAGAACGTTGTTTGATAAATTAATCAACAAAATATGTTATCTAGCAAAAATATAAACTTCCATCGTAGTCTCAAATGTCTTGAAAACTATCAACCTAAAATCCACCATACTGTATAAAATTTCTATCTTAAACCCACCCTTTTGAATAAAACATCAATTTTAAATCCATCTATTGTATAAAAAGTAAAACATATGGGAAAGCTTAACATAAAAGCGCCCTGCCAAGGATGATTTCAAAGTGTGCGAGATTAATTTGTGAACGCCATATGAGAAATGGACACAATGTAAACAATAACAATGGTTACTTTATATGGGTTATCAGTTTTATTTTACCGGGTAACCACCGGGTAACCAAAAAGCAGACACTAAAATTTTATCTGTAGAAATATTTTATTTGTCAAAATCTGTCGAAGTATTTATCAAACCCAAAAAATGTATATCTGCCAAATAGTTTATTAAAAAAAAAATTATTCACGACTATAATTTTCTCTTTTTGTGAGTTTAAGAAATTTAATAATTAACCAGTTTATAAAAATTTTAATATACTTGGTGTCAAAATTTGGTATTATGAGCGTCGGATTTGTAAATTTCTTTAAAGGTTTATATTTTCATTAATACTTTATTTTTGACTGTTTTACTCTTTGTATGTGTGAATCTATAAATACATAATTTTTATAATAATTGTAACAATTACACTATAAACGTAGTACTAAATATAAGATTTAAGATAATTACAGTGCATGCACAAGTAACAAATGAGGGTCAGGCAGCGTTGATATGTATTGACAGAATGAAAAAAAGGTTTTGTAAATTTTGACATTTATAATTGGCCCGTAGAAAAAATATTCCATTTAATTAATTAATTAATAAGTGTATACTTAATATATTTAATTTTGAATTTGATTTAGGCTGCAAGTATATTATTATAGGTCCAAGTACTTGAATATATTTTTTAAATTAATACCTTTGAGTTTGTTTTGACTTTGAATAAAATCACTCGTTTTTCCGTACTCTCTTTTAATTGGTTATAGGACTTGTTTATAATATAATTAAACTATTTTAATTTTTTTAACAAAATTTGAAAAAAATAATGAATTATTAAAGTAAACTTAATACTTCACCCAACACTATTATATTAGTAAAACGTTTTCAACGCTTACTGCGTCATCGTCAGTTATAAACTAGACTGCAAAGGGGGGGGGGGGGGGGGTAGGCGAGTTGGCGAGAGGAAGGTTTCGAAAAGTGATAATGAGGAGGAGATGTAATAGGGGGGTGTTTGTATGTTAAGTACATTTTTTTGTTAATATTTATAAAAATATTTAATATAAAATGTAAGTTAAGGAGTAAGAACTAAAACTGGTGACAATAACATTACATTTGATAATAACATTTATTTAAAGTTATGGAAGTACATATGTTCGCCTATTAAAAATAATAACAGTTACGAATACGAAACAGATACCATTCAAAAATTGTCTTTTTCCATCGGCTATCTCTGCATCTTAAAATATGGCCTGCCCATTGGCACGCTTTTTAGCAATAAATGTGTCATCCTTCACCTTGGTCTGCCCTCCAACCGACACGTTTGATATATTATTACGTTATTCCTTTATTTATAAATGTTTAAAGTATGATTATAATTTTATAAAAAGCATCTAAATTTATAGTTACATAACACGGAAGGAACATAGGTTTAAAGCCACTCTTAATTCTAATATCCGTTTGTGTATCTTCTGGCTAGATATTTATAAATTGATATATACATATATAGCTTCATTGTTCAACCTACTGGAATGGTTCATATGTACACAGATTATCGCTTTCTACAAGGAACAAAAGCAATCCACATGTCGGCGTTTAAAAAGCCATCCGGGCCCCGGGAGCGGTGGCGGGTAGGAAGTAGGAAGGCGGGGCGATATACTGGATCCCTTACATCCATATTAATTACAGAAGATTTATATAACCTCCCCCCCATTCCACTTCCTGCCCAACACACCCCCCAAGCGCCATTATCGGTGATAGATGAGCGATGAGGGAGATGGCTTGTTTAGTACTAAAAAAGCAGATTAACCCCCCTGCAATGCGTGCCACCAATCGACGGTTTGACTCTAAATTTGGTAATACGAAATTTATTGTTTGGAGGATATGAAATATGTTTGTATCCGGTAGGAAGATAATTATTTAAATAATGATACATTAGGCAGACCCTTTTCAAAGTTTTAGAATATGTGTAATATAAAACAATTAAGTGAATATTTTTCAATGCAATTTAAATCATCAATCAACATATAATATTTGTACATATAAATCGTTAACTGAGTACCTATCTTAAATAACTGCTATTTTAGTGCTCGATGTTAGGATATCTGAACCTACTAAATTAATTAAATTATCTTTTCGTTTCGTGAAATGTTTACGCATATTTTATATTGACAATAACTAGATAAATTTTATATTGACAATAACTAGATAAATTTTATATTGACAATAACTTGATAAATTTTATATTGACAATAACTAAATAACTTGCCGATTGAAGTATGTTTGAGATACTGTTTAATCACTTAACCACTTAAATATTTCAAGGATCACTTCCAGGCTTATGAAAATATTTTATATGAAATTTTCAAGTAATCCTCTCCATTTCTGATGGGATTAGTATTTTAATTAACTACTAGCATGTAGCCTATACTAGGACGGTTGTTTAGGCTTTAAGTAAATGTATATGTCCTAAGTCGCTATGGTTAGATTACAAAAGACAAGTTATTAGTCAAAATTAAACTTTTTAATCTTCTTTTTCTATCGATTTGCGTCTATTATTGAATATAAGGTTCACCTTTCTTGAATTCCACTGATACAAGTCTCTTGCGCTTTGCTTCCAATTTTGCCCAATAACTTTCTGATTAGCGTCCTAAAACATGACAGTCAGATAACATCTTCAATAAATTCAGATTTTTAATTAAAAACGAGTTATATATTTTGCCGTCGACCGGTTTCGGAGTTGTCAAAACTAATGCCTAATATATAAATTTATGTACGGTGTGTTTTTGCATCAATTTTCATTTACATTATTAGAGTAATTTTAATCCAACTTATTGAACTGTAATTTAGATGTGGACATCACGTTTTATGTTGCTGATCCAATTAATAGTAATCAATGCCGTTATTTTTAAACAAATTAGATGAGATAATTGGAAAGATATACAGAAAAATCTAACTAAAAATCTCGAAAAAATATTTGATAACCATCGAGATACGAATCCGGAACTTTGAGAACTGCGATACTATTTTCGCTATGTTAACCATATAGCGAAATTGGCAGTCGGGAATGTCTTAAATTATTTAATACATTTTTATTTGTGTTTTACTTTGAAACTATTCTCGACATCGTATTCATTTGGAAGAGATAATTTTTTTTTTTAATCTCCATTTCATTAGCCATATTGACTGTCTTAATATCTCTTCACATACCATCAAGATCGACCAAACACCCGCACTCTTCCACATTCCTAGAAGTAGAACATCTTACGTACAAAATTCTTCTTCAATGTCTTCACACAATGATTCACCGGTCATGCAAATATCATAATGAGAAATTTATAGTAATTGATTTTTTCAACATTAGCTGTACTACGCTTAAAGGGTTATTTTTATGAACCACATCATTCTACCTATAAACACATATTCCTCTCCCTTTACCGCAACAATAGTTGCATCCTCGCCACCCTTTCTCCCTCATTTTTTCTTTTTATTTATCTTCTGCACCTAAACATTTCTGTGGATTTTCATAAATAGTATCTTATGTTAATTATTTATTATGTTAGTTATATTAAGTTTACACTGTCAAAATTCCTCAATTAAATAAAATAAAAATATCAAATCACGATTAATTTCATCTATTAATGTGTGTCAGAGGGGATGACAGATATTTAATAATTTATTAGATTTTTTTTGCACATGTGCGCTACCATGCACTGTAACATTAGCAGTTAAAAATAAATGAATAGATGTCTTACAAACAAGTATATGTAAAGAAAAATAAATAAGATGAATCAATCATAAAGATAACAGAAAAAAATCATCGAAAAAAATTTGGTCGCCGCCGGGAAAATAACCTGATACATTTCGTTGCCTGGAATCCACGACTTCAATTTCGCTATATTAACCATACAAGATTCTGAAAACTTTGGGACTTATAAATATAGTTTTGTGGTTGTCTTGCTCGCGCCCCACAGACATGGCCGCGTAATAAATGACCTGATGCGAAACGCACCGACTAATAGCGGATGTCAATACATCGTGTCGGACGAGTCCTAAAAGTTAGTCAACCACTTCTCTGCAGACTGTTCTTTCGTCAAAATCTCAAGCGATCCACTCCAGCCGGTAACTTTATTCACGTATTTAACTTCATACTCGTAGTACCTGTCATTGTAAATTGTCCAGCAATAAACGCCAACTTTTGTAAGTTCTTGACACTTTGCTCCAGACACAGCATAAATACTCAAACGCACATTCATATACACTACGATATGCATCAACACGCGTGATATTCAAAGAGAAATGGGGCCTTCAATCTTACTATGTACAAAATCCTATGATTCGAATCGCATAATATACAAACGTAGGTCGCTCCATCCGAGTGACTCGACAACTTACATCATACAATTAAGATCCTCGCGAGTCTATACCGACAACCCCGACAGTTTTATATGTAAATGATACATCTGTCATTCTTTCTATTTTAAAATAGTTATCAACTTTACTGTTATTTTGACAGCAGAAATTAAACTTTATTTCATAAATAATAATATAATATTCCGAGGACTTTAGTATTAACGCATCCGATTCCGCAATTTCGAGTTCACCCATCTAGTGCTACGGCTTAAATAAAATGAAAGCACGTACCGGTTCCATAAATACAAGAACATATTGAAACCCACGCATTAATGACAAACGTTGGGAAAATGTTCAGAGCAGACCCATGTTTTCTGCAAAGTTATTCTGAAAATTTGTCAATTTCTCTCCCAATTATCACCGGTGGTCTATGCGGAAAGTTTTTTTTACAAATTTGAATCTTTTGAAAAAATATTTTCATTGAATTAAAAGGGTTTCGTGGACGTTTTTCCCAGATAAAGAGGCCTTTTGGGCTCAGAATATAAATGGTTACTGGAATATTGTCCGAACCAAAACGCAAAAGTAGTACTAGGAACCTTGTAGTGCTTTCCCTTTATTCTAACGATTTGCGAATCAGGAGGCTTAAATAAATGTACATTTCTTCTCGGGTTCTTCTGGGTGCTCGGACCCTGTTTTCATTCAATAGGTGAGGTAAGGCCCCGGGGTATTGTTGTTAAATTTCCCCTATGAGGGCCATTCCAGACCGCCAACTCTTTTCAATGAGAATACACACGAATTCTTAGGGGTAGCATTTAATTGAAAAACCCGAAAGGAATGTTTAATTTCGCTGTATATTAAATAGAATCTCGGCCTATAAAAAATAATAGCAGGTCTCGTTTGAATTTAAACTCCTTCAATACCCTATGTATTTGAATGTGTAATGAAAAAAAGGAAAAATATTTAATTTTATATTCTCTAAACGAAAATAATATAAACTTAGTTTGACGTCAAATATTGCGAATTTCAAAATAGTCCAAAAAATTGTCCAGTCAATTGGAAGAATACACAGAAATATATTTTCTATAATATTTTCATGTTTCATTTTTATGCACGTAAAATTTACCTATCTGCAAGTTTGTAGTATTGTGCGGCCAACGAGGACTATTGAAAAATATGTTAATAAATAACGAAATAAAAAATTAAACGAATAAACTAAAAATAAATTTATATTTACGTAATTTATAACAGGTATAGAAAATAAATCAATTATATGTTTTTAAGTAATGCAAAAAGACGAGTTATATACAGTGAATATGATGAGGTATGATATTATTATACAATATATATAAACTTATAAGATATATGTACAGTAAGGTGTTTTTTATCATGCGTAAGTAAATATATTTACTTAAATTATTTAGCACCACCTAACATTTTAAAGACAATTAATATATACGCGTAAGAATCCTATTTGGTATAAAGCTGCCGGCTGAAATACAGTATAAACCATTTCTCAAGCGTGAAAGTCTATGGGAATTACGCCGGATAAAATTTTCGCTCCAATTTGAAGGCCTGAAAGGTTTATTGTGAGGTTTTGGTGTCTTTTTATGACTAACAAACAAGTTAACGCTTACCTGCGCCATCCGGTCCAATTTTAGGCGTCTGCTCCGTACGTGGAAAGCTTTTATTTGGGGGATTACGCGCCCAAATCCTTTGAATTAAAACCGTTTTATTTCTCAGTCTCGGGAGATCTGGAATTCGAAAACAGACATATGATAATTTTCGTGGGAACGAAAAGTTATTTAACACATTATTTGATTTATTAAAATAATCTTTTGATAATTATGTAGGTGCTTCGTTCCAGAATAGATGAGAACGCGTTACTCATATAATTTATAAAGATTTTATGTGGTACAAATCCTAATACATGGTGTGCTTATTTAGTATAGCGGTATGACACTAGCCTAGTGAATAAATGACAGGGCCTTTTTGTGAGACGACCAAGTTAGTCCAATTTTAATAGTACAAGCAATTAGTTTTAAAAAAATACAATTGAAAGGTAGATGTGACAAGTGTTACGTATGAATTCTAATAAATATTATTCCCATAATTCTTATAAAATCAAATTTTTCATAAAAACTGTGATAATTGTATGATTTTTAGTGATAAAAAATTAATAACATGAACCAGTTTGATATAATTTTATGATTATAACGTAGTTTTTGCCGAATAGGTAACTGATTGAATACATATTTTCTTATTATTAAAGAGAACACATTATTTTTATGATGTTCTGAATAATAGTTCTGTGGTATTTTAATACAAATTAAAATGTGATAGCTTTTAAATTTAGAATAATAGATATATCAATTTGAAAGAACTACAGCATACAAGTTAGAAAATTTGTCGTCAACTTACTGTTGGCGTAGTGTAATCGGTTAACGCATTTACCTGGATAGGAAAGGATCCAGGTTCAAATCCTGGTAGCAACAAAAATATTATTTCGATAAATTGAACTTTCCTTTCTAATTGAAACATATTTTCTATTTGCATTCACATTTATTTTGAACCTATCCGAATAAGAAACAGGTCCAGGTTCAAATTCAGGTAACATCTAAATATTTTTTCGATAAGTAGATTTTTTTCTGTATATGTTTCTAGTTGATTAATTTAATTTGTGTTAATATTAATAAGGATATAGCGATCATCTCTATATCATCCTATAGCTCACCAATTCATTGTTCGTTATTCTCACCACTTCAATTTATCGATCCTCCTCGTAGTATGTATACCTTTACATAGGTCATATACGGTACGCGTGGTTAATTTATTCCATCAATATATTTACATCATAATCTTCATTGTGTTTTTTATAGAAATATTATAATTTTTCGACACAACTAGAGCCCATACTTCTACATTCAGAAATATCTCAATTAAGGTAGCTTGGAAACGTCTTGTAAATGCAAGAGGAATGACTACTGAGCTGTTTCTTCTTGGCAATGCTGATGAGTCGTTACAGACAAAGCTGGAATGGACAGAAAAAAATACAGATTTGGTCAGCAAGTATTGAAGCAGCGTAAAACAGAGAAAGATGGAAGCGCCTTGTCGAGACTTTGGTCTCACAACTCTCCTAGTATAAGGTGAAGAAATGATAATGATGGTGCTAAAAATATGTAGGTATTGTATTTCATCAGATTACCAGTTAACGCTATTAGATCTTAGGCTACTTACTATATATTAATTTATTATTTTAATCATAGAAAACGAAGTATTTTTGATGAATGTACGATGTAACTGTTTTGAAGTTTATATATAAATAATCTCGAGTCGAATCCTAGTGATAGATTTGTTTTTTCGATAGAAGAATATTTATTTTATAATTTTTTATCGAAATATTTACTTTGGTTTAGTAATAATCTTTGTATTTAACTAGATAGGTACTGTTGTTATATGTTTTGATGCTGAAGCAGACTGACTATCAAAAAATGGTATATTTTCATACGTAATAAGTTTTACGAAAATTGTTTATTATAATTACGTTACTTGTAACTTTTTATGTACGAATATGAATTGTTTTGTCTGTAATAATTATAATATATATTACTTAATATAATGCTTTATGTCTTAATAAAATTGTTTATGCACCAAACTTAATAACAGCCAACAGCCACCTTGGCTCTCTCCGACTGGTTGCTCCCAGGAAGGCAGCAATTAGTAAGATTAATTGCTTGAAATTATAAAGGAAAGCAAGCGGTTCCAGTTAAAACACTCTATTTTTCGAGCCTTAATTCGTAGGTGTCGCTGTAGCGCGTTAGCTTTATTAAGGAACGCGATATTTTCTGCTTTTCCATTTTCCAGTCGGCAGAGGTTTCTTCATTTCACATGCAAATTACTTCTGTCCGTATTTTTAATGCAAGAAAAATTCCGTGTCGATTCGTGTAACTGCGGCTGTTAGTAGATTCTTATGAGCTTTTAATAACTCGCCTTTTCAGCTAGTAGTATATGAAAATCTAGGTCGTTATTTTATGCTTTAATTTATATACGATTAAATTAATGGTGAATTTTAAAAAGCTTTCAAAAGTTTGCAAAACTAATATATTTGATGAGCCGAAAGAATTCTACAAGGCTCAAATTATTTATTCATTTATAAACAGCAATGAAAAGGTTTTTTGCAGTAAATAGATATTTGTTTCCTACCAAATTCGGTTAATCAGTACAATTTAGTATAAATTCTAATATAAATAATGTCATTATCTAATAAATTCTTCTGTTTAGGTAACGTTACGAGTTAATATTTATTTTACTGTTTATTAACTCTCCAGGCTGTTACCATAGTGTTGTTTATGTTATTAATTTTTAACTAAACCAAGAAAAACTAGAAATTGACAGTTGACAGATTGTAAAAGTACGACAGAAATGTTCATAGAAAGAAAGTGGAGTATATGTATTCCCGTCTTTTGTATAAAATATAATAGTTTGAAGCGTATAGAGGATATAAGAACAATACCAAACTGGAAAATAGTAACAATGAGTAACTTATTTTCATTATTATTATAAATATCTGGAATACGTATTTGTTATTAAGGAGAACACATTCTTATTGTGAAGTTGTAATTATTCAGAACATAGGTGTGTGATGTTTTAAATACTAATTTAATGCATTAATTATAAATATAAAATCAGTATTTACATATACATTAAATTAGTATTTACGTATTTGTTATTTATTTAATTAAGAAATGAAATAGAAATACTTATTTACCATAAATGGACTTTAGAAATTTCAATACAAATTGTTCTATAGTCAACTGTCTTATAAACATTGATACAAATATTTCTACCCTGTAAAAACGTTCTGTAAAGAATTATATTAATAAAATTTGGTGTAAAATACACTTAACTGGTACATTGCTTATACAATACAATTTTAGGAACTCATTTTCTTATTTTTTTTAAATATATAATTTTTGGTGTAAATAAATAAACATTTTATGACGCAGCTTTAAATATATTTTTTTTGAGTTGTTAACTGTTGCGTGAAAAAGTTATATTGAATTAAATTGAAAAATAATAATAAAGTTAAATTGACAAATGATAAAATAAATTATGAAACAATACTCCATAAAACAAGGCAATAATGAGAACTGCAAACTGAATTACGGAAAGTTCAATAATTCAATAAAGCGACGGAATAGAGTTCCGGTGCCAGGTCTTTAATAAATAAAGCCACCGTCTGTTTTAATCTGGAACCTTCTCTCGTTTGTCATTGTGTGATTTACCCGAGTGGGACGAGGGAGGGGAGGACCTGCAATTGCAAAAACATTTAGCTGCCGAACTCCACGCTCAACTCGTTTGATTCTTAAAGTATTGTTGTCTGATCGCAGACCTGAGGACTGGGTCAGTTTCTTAACATCAACACCTAGTTCCGTGTTATCTCAGCTGTTAAATTTTCCCGCGCGCTGCTTGCATATTAAAACAAGAAACAAAAATATCTGTCTTTACTGAGAATTTATCATATTTAGTTTAAGTGACTTTATGGCTAGCGCACTTCCAATCATCAAAAGCGAGGTACGAAGCAATTCTAAAAGAATGTACTATATATTATAATTACAAGTACATATGTAATGTAATTTTTATTTCTTTTTTTATAGGTAAGGTTTATTTTTCTAATTACAGTAATTAGTACACTACTGGTAGGATAAGATTCCGTGGACTGTATAAATTAAATTAATGGTTAGTTGACGCAATCTGAATTGGAACAAGAGTGAAATATTGGAAAATGGATCTGGCCTACCATGATATCTATCCAGGGTTGGACTTCAAGTTTTAACCTCTAGTTGACTCGTACTTTTTGTAGTGAAGAACAGAGATATCGCTGCACTTTCGGAGACCGCTTCTTCGTGTTCCTGGCGTTATGCACGGCGTTACTCTCGAACGTTAAAAAAACACAGATCTTGACAGTTCAGTGCCGGAAGGCAATCTGTTCCCACGTTGGTGAAATCCCTAAGTCATTAGTTGTCTAGAGCGAGACAGCTATATATATTGGATGGACAAAATGCACAGGGAGTAAGTACTCGACTTGCGTCAACAACTACCATTATCTAAGCCAGCGACAGCAAATACGTGGGACGCCTGAAATTTTCATATGCATAATTTCCATAATGATCATCATATCTGGATACAATCAAACAATTTGGAAATTAAGACAATCAACCTGGAATGTAATCATATTTGAATACAAAAATATTTTAAAAAATTGCAAAGTTATCGATTGTCACAAGACGAAGAATCAATATTCAAATTGGGGAACAAGATTCGAAACAGCATTATGTCTGTTAAAGAAATAACAATCTCACTATTAACCGCTATATATCTGAATAATATCACATACATTTAAAGATTGTAGACTGGTTGATAGACGAAGAATTTTAACACGTAATCGTATCATGATAAAAAATCTTACAAATAATATGAAACAAAATTATATCTATTAAAAATTAATATTATCTAATTATTATTATTTATGTATGTATTTTTTTTTAAATAGAGATACGTACACGGAATACATGTCACATCAATATTCTTATTATTTTCAAACTAAGCTAAACGCTTGTATCATGAAAATAAGACTAACTTGCTGGTGTCCTGAAACGAAGCGCGAACGCATTATTCGCTTGACTTTTACTTTGTATTTTTTTCTTTATATACGATAAATAAATATTATTGTATGTACCTGTATATTATTACTTATATTTTATTCAATACGTGTCTTTATATTGTTATGTGTAATCTATTTGATAGGTAGGTACCTACTGGAATTTAAAAAAATAAATATTTAGAAGCATTGATCAAATCAGTTTAATCATTTTACCGGAGGTCACATCCTAAAAAAGATATTCCATACTTAAAATCATCAGAAGATTCATTAGTTCCGAGTCTTGTAAAACTGTCTACAACTCTATTATTACTTTCGCATCAGTTACTGTAGCAGCATTTTGGTAATTTGTTAAAACTAATGAAAAAGAAATGCAACAGTTGTGAGTGTTGCAAAATAAAGCTTTGAGAATAATACTCGGATCAGTGCAATGCTAAAAGATCTGAATATGATGACCTTTAAGCAGAAAATATATTTTAATGTAATGGTATATATATTTATAAAATCCTCAATAAGAAAATATCGCTGGAATTTTTACGAAAAATTGATACAAATCAACATGAGCACGAGCATCGTACAAGAGGAAAGGATATACTGAGACTGCCATTCGAAATCGATGAAGATTTTTGCGATGAAGATGAAAAAGAATTAAATCCCAGAAAACATAAAATAAGAGGAGAAACTGAATAGATTTAAAGTGAAACTGACCAAGTATGTAAAATATTAATTTTAGTAAAAAAAAATAATTTACTTTTGTTTATATTAAAGCATATATAAGAATGCTTATGTATGCACTATGTTATGAATTAAATTAATAAATAAAACCAAATATTTTTCCTTGTTACTCTCATAAAGGGTGGCATTTATCTTTTTATATATTATATTTACGTGTAATTTAAAAAATCTTTCCATCATCAGCGTTTGTTGTCATATACGATTCATCAAGGATCAGAGTTTATCTCTTGTTTACTTTCAAATCAGTCCAAATCAGTCCTTTGACCATTTGTCATAAATCCAACATAGTTATGCATACTGATCACGGTTGACAATAATTTAATTACACGAAGTATTTGTTATTTATTTTATTTAACCTTTAAGCACAAACGTTGGGTACACATTAATTGAAAATCTTGCACTTTATGTGGAATTTTCACTATAGTAAATGGTAAACCATAGTTTTTTTTTGTTATTTAAAAAATAAATGTTTAATTTTCATCCATCAGAAATAGAATTTGTGATGAGTAAATTCACAATTGTTGAGACCTAAATTCACAATTGCTACACGAATTTTGGTTTTGTACATAATTTCTCTTATTGTAGGTATAAGAGTGCGTGAACACGGATCCCTTTTCCCTGGAGTCTCTGAGATTTGTCGGTGTGTGTCAGTTCGTTATTTTGTTATCCAAAATACAATATACAACGCATGACAGCTAACTAACTTTGTACTGTTCTCTACGAGAATTTCGAGAAAAATTTTTCATCCGTGAACCGACATCTTAAGGTTACGTATCAGATTTATCATAGAAATTTGCTGTTTGTAGTTGTATAAAGGCACATTTTTTAAAAAAAATGACTAAAAATTTATTACCCCAATATTCGCCTCGATTTTCAAGACTCTTGAAAAAAATTTCTCTCAATCTGAAAAATAGCATAATTTAGAATTTTATGTCATTTCTCATGAGCTCATTGCGTATTGAAATAAATACCAAATCAGAAAGTTTTGTAGCATTTAAGCAATTTTACTGTTTAGATATTTAACATATACTATATAACACATTGTGGTGAAACAATTGGCAGCACGTCTAAGCCGCTGTCGGTGGATTCCAAGTCAGCTTAGCTACGAGAGGCCAGTTGATATGCCAGTTCAGATCGCAACTGAGCAAAGTGATGGATACAGACTACAAATTAACAAATTATGTACAAAGAAAACTTCTATACAATATGCATGGATAGTTAAAAAAAACCTACTAAATCCGTAAAAACCGCACACTGGAAAAAGAAAAAGAATAATATCCTGTACCTTACAGAAAATATTATTTTAAAAACTCTATTTTTGCGTTTAAAAGTATATTATTTTTAACAAAATATATTTTATCATTCTTATGGGTACGCTTTCAAAAATAATTCATATTTTCGCGTTTTTTACAAAAATGTGGGATTACTAATTTATATCAGATTATTACATATTTTTAGTTATACGCTAGATTTGACTTTTTTTAAACTATTACTTGGATAAGATCTTTTCACCAATGTAAAACTAATAAACTGAATATTATTTGTCATAATTAAGAAAATACAAACATTATAAGAAAGACCGAGACCATTAAATTTATTTTCCGCGTGCCACAAAATTGCCTTAATGTAAAAAGTTCTTGCAATATACGAAATATATTTTCTTATAATTTTGAAGCCAAGATTACGGAGACAAATCTACATTGAACCAAATTAGCAAAACGTTAAAAATCAATAGTTATAAACCGTTCACTTTGCAGTACATATGATCAATTTTCGACGTTTTTAAAACACTGTTAGTTGTTGAAAAATGTGTAAATTCTGCACCGTTACGGAAAATTGTTTGAAATTTTTACAAAATCATGTTAAGATTTAAGTACATGTACTTCAAAATAAATATTTGCAAAATTTATCCATTATTACATTATATCTTTGCTTCAGACCCTAAATTATGTAACTAAGAATAGTCTAGTCGCTTGAAATTTTATGACCTTTGAGTTTTTTGTATTCAATATATAATTTGGAATCAATAAAATATTTTAAATAATCGAAATAATCGCATATTTACATTTTTTTAAAAATGATTATATTTTAGACATGGTTGATATTAGGCACATTTTTTCCATAAAATATTGTGGACTAGGTCTGTTATACCCTGTATAAGGCAACATATACAATTATAGAACTCTTTTAATTATTAAATAAACATTTTATAACCGCAAAGTTATTGTTTCAAATATTACAGAAACTCAATTTTCGTCATCGAATTTAACAAATTATATTTTTATATATACTATATTATCCATATGCCTTCAAAGTATATTCTGTAATTTTTTGGCCACATTGCGGGATGAGGCAACTTGGACGATCGCCTATGCGGTGGACCTATCAAATAAAAGTGGCGTCAGGATCTACACTATGCGATGCTATCCACTTTGCTGAAGAACGAGAATCCTGGAGTGACTTGATTAAAGAAATGTCCCAAGGAGATCGAGAACGTCAATTGTGAGTATGACGGTGACTGAAAGAGAGTATCCACAACAGCTCGAGAAAATTTTATGATCAATTTGGGTTATGACAGAGAATTCATAAATCAGTAAGATCGCGGTTAAATTAAACATAGACGCAATTTTTATAATATAGTGAATAACGGCTAACAATACAATAATTTATGTAGACTCATGACACAGATTGACCGAGGTAGTTAAAAATTCAGATTTTTTTAATAACACTGAAATATTACTAATAATAGTTTTTCTTTTAACTATATAATATAAAACCGAATATCCCAGTCGATGACGTATTTGCAGATTATTATTTGGGAGCACATACGTTCAGTATTTACTTATGAGAGGAAAGCGGCGTAATAATAATAATAATAATGCGTTTATTCCAGCGTGATCGGTTTTTTTTATGCGAATCCAATTCGCTATAAAAATAATACATATTATATAATACATTAAAGTTAAGAAATATTATTTATGTTGAAAAAAGAAAAGCAAAAAAAAATATAAATAAAAAAAAGGTCACACATATATATATGTTAGGGTGTAAAATAAAAAAAATATTATTCTTGCGGAAGTTTTCCGGGACTTTTTTATTTCAGCTACCCCAAATAGTCGAGTTTGCTGTAGTTGTAAATTGCTACTCGACCAGCTCTAAAGTATGTTCTTGAGGATCCGCGGTTTGGTTAGAGTATGAGTTGGAAGCATTATACCACAGAATAAGTGACACACTGTCACGCTCTGCCCTAATATTATATTTGAGTAGCTTGTTGGTATAGTGGTTAAGATACACACCTAGTGATCTAGTGGTCGGGAGTGGGTTCGAGCCTCATTCCAGGAGACCATCAAGCTAATATTTATTATTATTATTATTAACTATGTGCACATTACAAGCGTTTAGCTTTGAAAATAGTATGTATATTGATGTGACATGTCTGTCGTCTACGCATCTCTATTTTATAAACAATAAAAACAATATATAAATATATAAAATAATATATTTCCTATTTCTATAAATTTTATAGAATAGTTAAGTTGTACGCCAGTCCTGAAGAAGATACATCAGTATCGAAACCGGTTAACGTTAAAACAACACATTGGCTTAAACAAAGTTAAATATAATTACAATTATAATATATATTTTAAATAACATTTGATTTGTATTCTATCAACAAAAGTCACTTGATCCTTTCCGCGAGTGGCGTTTGCTTTACTCGGTGAGTTCCGTTTAGTGAGTATCCATTTTGGCCGTAATCCCGGAGGGCGTGTCGTCGCCACGCCTAAATTAATCGCGCTGCTTAGTTAACATTAAAACTTTTAAATCCCTGTTTTCCTACTAAGATGTGTATCCTTCGAGCTTAAATTAATTCCAAGTCACTGTGATAAGGAGATTCCGGGTCGGTTTGGAGTCGTTCAAATGAACATACAGCTCCGTGAAAATAATTTATCAAGAATACATTACAAATAATGAGGTCTACATTATTATACATATGTTTAGTTGAATAAAACATTTTATAAACTACCATATCTTTTGAAGATTTGATTCTTATTTACAAAAACAGTTAATTATATGGAGAGTTTAAAAAATTACTTGAATAATACATAACACGTAGAAGGAAATAGAGAATATCGGCATTATAGCGATCATGAAACAGTGAAAGAATTATGATATTTCAGTGAAATATTATTTTCCTTCAAAAATAAAATTTACCACAAAATCTTACTACATCCCTCGAACAAGGATCTTTCAAAAGGTACTTATTTATATTTACCCCATCGTGGAAAATACTGAAATGACTTTTGGCGGAAGTGAAAACCTTTTTATGCCCCTTTTTAGTAAAAATCTACGCCGCCAACTGGAAAGAACGGGGGATTTACAAACTCAAATAATCATATTTCCAGTCTTTTCATTCGGTGAATCAAGACGGACCGTTTACTTCGGACTGCAGTCGGAATCTTATTAACATATTAAACATTTCGGAGAACAAAGGGCTGGGTGCAGGCACGTTCAGAATGTGGCCGTAAAGGCGGTTGTCTGAAATGATGAGGTCTACCAAACCCAGAGTCTCCTTCATTTGTGAAATAAAAGATAATAATATAAATAAATTCCCGCATGTTTCATTTTACGCTGGTCTGCAGTCAGCCGCAATTCTCCAATCACAGCTGATTCTCAAACGTTGCCTGTTTATAAAGTGTATTAGTTTCTTTTACATATTATTAAACGTATTTTTATTTATATATTATTGGAGAAGTATGTCGAATTAGGTAGAATAACGAGTCGTATAGTTTTAATTGGAATTCCAAAACGCGCGGATTACAAAAAAGAATCCTTAATGAAAACACAGGGGGGCAGAAAAATAGTAGAAGGAACTGGGAGGATAGCATGTGGAGGTGAAAGATTCAAGAGGACATGTCTCGATAGATTTATATGATCATATATTACAGATCAATACAACTTCTCATACATTCAGGCGACGTGGATAGAAAGAAGCATTCCTCGCGATACAAAAAACTTTAAACACGATACTAGCTCTGTTCATACCAATATATCAGTGAGAGCCAGGTACTTGTCCTGAGAGATAATGACTGGACCACGTGACATATTACCATTTCAAGTAATCATACTAATGAACAGGGCTTGAAAACATTGTATTTTTTTCTTCGCCGAACTGGATATCCAATAAAAATATATTAAATAATATTATTAAGGAGATCACATTCTTATTGTGAAGTTGTAATTATTCAGAACATAGGTCTGTGATATTTTTAAAAATACAAATTAAATGTATTAATTAGAAATATATACATATAAAATCAATTTTATCGAAAAATATTGTTGGACCTGGACCTATAAAACCTGGATCGCTTCCTATCCGGGGAACGTGAATTAATCGATTATGCTATACCAAAATAGTGCATTAACGACAAGTTTTTGAACATATATGTTACACTTTTAAAATAATATTACGCAAAAGTTTTTCAAATATGTTAGTCCGTTTAAAACGCGCGTGCTGGGCATGTCCCGTTCTTTTCGATCAAATTGGCTTTCACGTCTTAACAAAGTATTAGAATAACATTTTAAAGATTATGTGTCTGGTATTGTGTCCCAAAACTATAAGCGCACTTGCATTTGCGTACCATTTTAAGTATTTCAATGAATGCTATAAAACTCTCACCGTTACAAATATCAAAATATAATTTTCTTAACAGAGTGGCAAACGCTGATACAAAGTCTGGAAGACTATAGGAATTGTGGGATACAAAAAGACATTCAATGCACATTATACACAAGGATGAATTTAACTTGTAAAGGGAGTGGTTTCAGCCATCACCAGACAGACACGGTGACATTGCTACGTACAGAGAAACAAACTTTACACTAAATGGGTGTGCCTCATATATTTTATTCCACAAAATTCCGAAACTGTTTTTTTCCCTTAGAAACAACGCGTTTGTATGAATAATGTTTTAAAATACATACATTGCTAGAACAAAATCGACAATTTCTAAATACCATATTTTTGAAAAATCTAATTCAATTTTATTCCGTAAATTTTATTTGATAACTAGACGATTAATCCATGCCACGCACGGTCTCAGTGTTGCTAAAGAAAAAAATTATTTAACATATTAAATACAACAATACTACCCCGACATGTTAACTGATATCGGAATACCACAAATATAAAAAATATAAAATCTTTGCTCGCAACTATTATTTACGCAGGATATAGGTACATAGAATAATATGATTTTAATTAAATTATTACATCGCGTCCCTCATTTTATATATAAAAGTGCAAATAATACAATATCTATTATTATTATAATTCAGATATATGTTTGTAGTGTGTTACGGAAAGATCTCGACGTTTATAATTATATATTAAATATGACATTTTAATATATACTTTTTTTAAACCTACATCATATATTTATATTTATAATATATTATGCATTATAAATTTATAGTTGTATGCCAAAAGGAATGTGATTTATGAACCTTTTTAGAAATGATAAATGTCTCTAAATGCGTGAGAGGGCAACCAAAAAAAAAGAATAATTAAGAGTGGGCTTGTAGTTGGATTCAACGTTTCTCATTAGTTCAACTGTCACTCATCGCGCTGTGTTCTTGGAAGCAAGAAAAATACAAAAAATCTTAATATATAACATTTGTCACATATGTTTACTGTACTAAGCGTTTAGTATGCTCTTAGCTAGAATCAGATGCGTTTATTTTTCATTCTTGAAAATGTTTTGTTAATTATTAAAGGACGAGGAACATGTCAGCTTTATCTGGTTTATTTGCTGACTTTGTCTTTTTCTAAAATATTTTTTTCGTCCATTATATATATTTTTTTATTACTAACTACAATCACGAACGTGAATTAGTTTAATGATGTTGTTTATCATCTCCGCATGCAGGGATAGGAATGGATAAATAGTACGCTACACTGTTCACCTTGTTCTTATTCAAATGTCTTCTTTTGCTTGATGATCTATTGGCAACTTTTAACTGGACCGTTATTCTTGTGTCATTAACATTCCGTAGCGTACACTTAAAATAATCATTTTGCTCGCTAAAATTAGTTTTCTGATTAGTACATGCTAAACTCTATAATAATGGATTTGCTACACATACCGAGTTCACTAATTTCTATTGCATTTAATCAACATTACTTATCTTAAATTGCATTATTTGTGGATTTTTTTAATTCTACACTAGTTTTATACTATATCACGAGCCTTTCTGTATAATTTTTAATATTTTTGTAACAAAAAATGTTTCAGTATTAAGGGAAAACAAATTCTAGAGTGTCCTTTCAACTTTTCTGTAGATTTTTCTGGGCTTTTCTGCCATTTGTATCCGTCTTCTCTGGCCGACGTCTCGGATCCCATTGAAGGGTCCGTGATTAAATATGATATAAGCTGATGACATGTTATTGTCGGTGTTGTGTTAAAATTGTTGGCTTGCAATACCATGTAGAAAGTCGGGTGTGACCTGTAATACAGTGTGAAAGTAGAGTGGGGCTTTCAATACAGTGTGAAAAATAATGTATAGGTATATGTTATTTCTGGTAATACCATGTCGACGACGTTATACACATGCCGGATAGCCTAGATAACTGTATACAAAATATTCTGAATACACGGAAAATCCCAGAACATGTTGTCAACTCTTTCAATAATTTTAACTGACATAAATGTTCATAATAATATTATACATATTTTAGTTACTAATCACTCACTGCCCATTTTGGGAATATATTTCGGCAGTCGATATCCCGCCCTTAATTTCCCTATGCGTTGAAAACAATTTAGCGCGAGATGCTTTTGTTCGTTCCAGGGGCTCAATTTGATATTTGAAATTATATTTATACAGCCTTGTCTCCCGGAGCCTTGAATCCTTTCAATAAACGGGTTTTACGCTAATACCGCCTGCAGGCTATGTCACGCCTCCCAGGCTCTCGGCGCAGACGGTGGTGGGAGACACCGCTTTTCTCGATAGTCAATTCGTCAATACTCCCACGAAACTTTGCTCAATAAATACAAAAAAAAATAAATGATTTATTATAGTTTTATTAAAATCAATATTAACCAATATTATTTCTGATTTCAGTATGCGATTTATATGCGTTTCAAAAAACTGAGCGACTTACAATTATGAATAAAGTTCACTGTTTTCAAAATTAGTAGGTAATATATCTTGAAATGTCTAATCTAGAACTAATAATTTAAAAACATAAATAATAATTAGCATTTTTTATTTTGTATTAATTTGTTTGATTTTTGAATTATGTACTCCTATTCTTTTTGTGTTACTTTATTTTTATATTTCCTTAATTTTAATCTGTATCATAGAAATAATAACTCTGTAGAGTTATAACATTGTTTCATTTATATCCATCCATTATGATGAAACTCTACAAAGTTAACGTAGATTATATCAATAATATTAGATTAACATCATTTTAATTTTAACTTAATATATTTTTGTATAGTTTTGTATGGTGGAAGACATATACAGGATGGAAATTAAATAATTAGTTACCCCCGTAATTACATATGATATAATTTAAATAATTACCCACCATAATATAACAGTTTTATAATTTTTAAATTGCTGACAATGGAAATGGACTTCATTGTTTTCTATTAAAAAATGTTCAATCAGAACCAAACCTATCCTCTACAAGTAATGTATATGAAATTGACACTAAATCTGATTTTGTAGTTCTTTTAAATTCAGATTCGTATTCTTCGCAATTGTCCTCCATTTATATTATATATTTTTCATACACATCCGTGACAAAGTATTTCAACCGTTTATTAGGTTTTTATAGTAACATTAATAATTTTGAACATTTTTAAAAAGACACTGAAAAATTTGGATAATTGCTCACTTGTAGGCAACCGATAATTCTGATAAAATAAAAAGGAAGCAGTTTCGCAAAAACGGAACAATCTATGTATTTTTTCTTTAGAACTGAGTTTATTTGTCATTTCGTTAACACTTAGATTTTTAGGTCTATTATCATTTAATACATTGTATACTATTTATACAAACACCACCCAAATCGTTCCGAATTAATTTCCGTTAAACTGTAACGAAATAAATCAACTTCTTGAACTCTGAGAGATCAATATCCGAGTATATTCGTACAAAGGGCGCCGTAACGGAAAAGTCTTACGCCCTGCTAGCTTCTGTGGGGAATAAAGGCTCGAGTCAGAGGCGGCTCGGAGATCTAATAGAACATCGTGTGTGGATTAAAGATCTAATAGAATATCGTACATGGATTAGGGTGTCACTAGAATATCGTATATGAATTGCAATTCCGCTAAAATTTTCACGCAATGCTTAGTGACCCAATATAAATTGGCAGCCTTTAATGGAAAACATCTCAAAATATTATATAATTTTTCTCATATTCCAACAAATATAACTTTTATTGGGTAAAAACAAATTCCTGAAAGAATATAAAATATTGTTGTCATACATATATTTTATTTATAATTTGATAAATCACTCAACTATCGAATAAATGTATCAGTGGGTAGTAATTTGGTAGTTTATCTGGAAAATATTAAGTTAACAGCGTAAATTGTTACTTATTTTTTATATTTTATTGTTTTAACAATGTTAATCAATCTTTGAGTAAAGTAAACATAATAGAAACAATAAACATACAAAATAAATTTATACAACATGGCAGAGTATGGAATAAAAGTATAATATAAAGAACTACAAATATAAAAATCTTGACACTAAAAACTTAATCACACCACTGTAAGAATTGTAGCGTGGTATTGTATATATTAATATCTCCAAGGTCCTGTATATCTAAGTATTGACGATTTTTTATTAAATAAACTACAACATATGTTAGTATTATCCAAGGGATGCTCTGCATTCAAGCAAAAAAGATGTGCATTACTGAAAATTCTAGGAAAAAAATATAAATTGAATAATTCGTATATTATAAACGGACGATTTATTATAAATACGCTAGCGCCAGCCATGTGTCAGTACAATATTTAATTGCTTAGTTCTAAAAACTACCACGACTATCCTGCCACCGCAGCAGTAGCACTGTAGTCGTCTTATGCTGCATTTTGTCCTATCTTCTGTTTTTAACCTATCGTTCTACTCAAGCCGTACAATTGCCTACCTACTAAATTGAAAATTCCTTTCGGCTGATCTGTTTTGTACGGAGTCCATACTTATACATAACGAAATAACATTTCAAAGGTTTCTGGCTTGGCTTACAGTTGCGTGCAAATCATTGACGTATCTACTTCCCCTTTAACTAATTCGCAAATTTTACCATCTTACTATTGTTTACATGATCGTTCTTTGCGTTCGAGGTGCGCGATGGAATTGTTTTTGATTCTGAAAAAACAAAAAGCAAACAGGTAGAACTATTTCTTGCGTTAACCTTTAATAAAAATAATAATTTTATTTTGTTTAAATAGTAAAATAATCATGTGCAGTCATAAAAAGTGTTCTAAAAACGTCCATATATTTTTTATATTGATTTTATATAGGTAAAAAGTTATTTTTTACGTTAAAATTTATACTTTAAAAACACTATAAATAGTACCCAAAAATTACAATAAATAAATGGTAATATTATATAAACGACGGATTCATTTTGTCTAAAGACGTTCGTTAAACGAAAGATCATAATCCTATGTACAACATATAATACATATATTTTGTACGATTGTATAATATTATTGATGACAGCATAATCTAAATCTATACCTACTGCATGCCACTGGTATTTTCTCATTATTATTTCAATAAATTTCCCATCTTATCATTGTTTAAACAAAAATTTGAAATTGTGTGAATGAAATAATAGATGAGTTTAATAAAAAAATGTTTATTTTGTATTTAAGTACAGTTCCTAAGAATCTGATTCTTAAAAATTATGTTTACTAAATGTGATCCGTTATTTCGCTGACACTCTTTTAAATGGGAGACAACATTTCTGAGAATTGCTCGGCACGTATTCTCTGTGATAGCTGCCATTTCATCTTAAATATTTTCTTTTAATTGATCCAGGGAGGGAGGATTATTACTGTATACCTTTGATTTAAGGTAGCTCCATACGAAAAAGTCCATTGGTGTCAAGTCGGGGCTACGTAGATGGCAGTTTATGTCACCTAGTTGGGATATCAATTAACCAGGGAAAATTTTAGGAACAAGTGGTAAGAACACGCTCCATAGCGACTGAATTCTCAAGGACGCGGCTAGAGATCGGAATACTCCCCGCCCCTCTCTCGCTCGTTGCGTTGGTATAGCGATTGAACCAACATGAAAAGGAACTTTTGGGACAAACTGTACTTCAATATCTAGTTATTTTATAAAACTATTTTAATGATTTAAAGATAGTTTTATAAAATAGGAAACTTATAATTAGTGGTAATTAAATATTAGGAAGTAATTTTATGGTTCTACAATTTTTTTCAA
This sequence comes from Eubasilissa splendida, assembly GCA_031772225.1. Lineage (NCBI taxonomy): Eukaryota > Metazoa > Arthropoda > Insecta > Trichoptera > Phryganeidae > Eubasilissa > Eubasilissa splendida. Next base: position 16,585,688 of record CM062848.1, on the reverse strand, counting down.
TAACATAAAATTATATTTCACAACATTTATGCGTCATATTAAAAAATTCTCGTCGCTTTCCTAAAAACCGACATATAAAATATTTGAACATCTCAAGAGCTTGATTCAAAATAAATCTAAATTCGGGTTTGCTTTTTTAGTTCAAGGGGGCACTTGTGTGCATTCTTAATTTCGGATGACTGAACACACAAAAATTTTACGAAATTTTCGGAAAGCCCGAATCTGACTCTGGCCGCGATTATTTCCGTCGATACTGGGGCGTGTAATTTACTTCCAAGTCTGAATTATTTGACTACGAAATTCGGAAGCTTGTTATTTTATGCTTGTGCGTGACACAAATACAGTTTCAAGCGCCGCCTTTGAAGATCGCGATCTTTGTTTAAATGTTGTCTTTCACTCATATTTATTGAGGCGTTATGTGTGAAAATGGGTAAATTTGAGTCACAGAAGGAAAAATCATGTTTATAAAGCCTATTATATCTGAATAGACTACAGAAATATATGTTGTATATTTGACGACATTATTCGGAATGTCTGAAAAATTATGGTAATGTGTTCGAAATATTTCGAGTGTTAAGACATTTTTGGTACAAAATGTTACAGGACACATTTATCCGCTTAAGGGCGAGCTTTCATTATTTCAGTTTGAAATTCGAGAAATTAGATATGCTTTCAAGACAAGATAGTAGTTAAATTCGTATAAGTTCCAGAGAAATAATTAATTACGTTATTTGTTACGTAAATCATGCGAGAGAGGAAGGTTTGAATAGAAAGAGACAATAATAAAATTTTTGATTTTCTCACATTCAAACATAGCTCGTACCTAGAGACTTATACATGACTTATACAAGTTTATTACATTAATATTATGGAATGAGTGTTGACATTTTAATTAATTTATCGAAAATTAAACAATTTTTCGAAGTACCTAATTCATATATATGAATATGTTTTGAAATCAGACAAAGTATCTACATATATTTAGATGATCGCTTAAATCAATGTTCTAAATTTAAAATTATTATGACAGCTTCAATTTATTATTTTATTTAATATTGTCGATTTAAAACGCCACGATGGCCTTTTGGTGATATGCCTGTTTCATAATTACATATTATTTATAAAACAGACAACTTTTGTTTAAAATGCAACGGTGTTATGTATAAACGAAATATTTAATTGCGACATACATAAAAATAACGCATATAAAATGTTTACATTGTTCAAGACAACGTTGTTTTCCCTTAAAATCAGTAAAAAATTTCTAATTTATGAAATTTGCTACTAATGTTGTGAATAAGTTAAATATTAATTCATACCGTGGGTAAAATATGCGTGAAAATATATTTTTTCGGCATTTTTAAACGAAAATAATAACATTAATAACACTATTAATTTTTAACATTCTGTTAATTTCTCTCAATTGAGATTTGTCTTTGTGATTTTGGCTTCAAGATTATAAGAAAATACATTTCGTTTATGCAATAATTTACTAAAATTAAGATAATTTTTAGCACTCTGAAAATGCATGTAATGGTCGCGGTCTTTCTTATAATGCTTGTGTTGTCTTAATCATGGCAAATAACATTCAGTTTATTTTTTTTAAATGAATATAAAGATTTTAAGTAATAATTTAAAAAAACATCAAATCTAGTGTATAACTTTTGATATAAATTAATACTAATAAAAACCCACATTTTTTAAATTTGAATTATTATTGAAGGCGCCGCCTTAACTTTTCATCTGCTCTTACCTATCTAACATTGACAATAATATACAGAAAATAATGTTTTAAAACATGACAAGAGCTTTGGAAAATACATTATAGGATTAACATATTTTTTGGAAAACTAAGAAATTCTTGAACTACCTTATCAAAATACAACTGAACTAAGTACAATTTTTTATTCATTGTGAGTTTTACAGAAATGTATCGTTCTGTAATAAAATATTCAAAATAAATATTATGCTATAGAACAAATACAATAAATATTTGGTTTCAAAAGTTGTGCCAATAGGATTTAAACCCGCTGTCATGGCTTATTGGATTGAGCGGTCATTGATAGATATCCCGGGTGGTGATGTTTATTTGGGGAAAATATTTAACTATGAAATTTTTTTTTTACTTGTATTTAAATGTGAAATACATTAGCATTATTTAGTTTTTCATTCCGTGTATCTACTTTGATGAAATATGTATCTATTCGTCAAATTTAATGGCACACATCTATATTGATTCGGATAAAATATGAGGTTTATATCTAATGTACTAATCTCTTTAATTGATTGTATAGATCCATCTATCCCAATGAAATTTTTTTTGTACCTTTTATATTCGGGAAATAAAATTGTTTACAAATGTGAATTACCTTATTTTTAAATCCCAAAAGCATAATTGCAATAGTAATTAAGGACTATTTTAAGTTGCTTATATTATTTGAATTCTTTTTGTAAGTTTAATAAATTTTGTTATGGGTTTAAATAAAAGATAATTATACTATTTATGAAAAAAGACTAACTATAAATAATTAAATAAGTACTTTTCCCCACAGTTTTCATTAAAATCGTCTGGAAATTTCGAAAAAATATTCTTTATAAAGAAATACATTACTTTCTCCTTAAACCATTCAATTGTCGGTACGTCTTTTCAATTATACCGACTGGTTTTGTATAGCGGGAGAGCCTCACGATGAAAAGAAGGATGATAAAAGATTTCTCTCATTGTTGCCCGATTTCCTCAACAAATATTGTGTTATTTTTCTTTTAAATCAGACAAATATTTATTTTTGTTCGACGGTTTCAAGAGTAAATTATTTTCTGAGCCTGAATAAATTAATCGAGAAACAATTCAATTCCTTGTTTTATACTCCACCGAAAAAATAATCATAATTCAAGGTCTATAATTAATTTTTCAAGTGTTTGAATTTCGACATTTTAATTTAATTTCAAGGATACGGTCTGAACGAGAGTTGCACAGTGCCATCTGTTGTTTGAAAATAATATATTTACCTAAAGTGAACTGAAAACTTCGTTGTTATAGTTTACCATTCAGTGTGACCATCATACATATATAATATGTCATCAATATTTCTGGGAAACTGAAATAGAAATGGACAAGTCGTGTTTCTCTGGAATATTTTATGAACACTAGATAATGGAAGTGATTCAGTGATGCTCAAGAGAAATAAATAAAATTTCAAATTTTAAATTCCAGCAACTTAAGCCCTGTTTGTTAGTATTTAGTATGGCAGTAAATCTCAAGACATTTGACTAGATGGAAGACCTTGACTTGTGAAGAATTCACCTCTATAGTGAATTGATTATGATGATAATACGTTGTTGAGAAAAATTGGTAATTTTATACCATATTTATAGTTCCCAGTTATATAGATTTTTTTTTTAATTAAAGAACTCACGTAATGTCAATACTAAATCAAAAAACGTTTTTCAAAATATCTTCCACGTCTTTTTTATGATCTGTGCCTATTTCGGTGTGTATTATGTACAATCCAGGAATTGGTTCTTCATCAAAGTTTATTCAAGCAAGTCTACCCTTCCTTGAATCACCAGTTTTTAATTTTTACATTTTTTTAAATTTACATGTTTTAAATAAACATATTAGGTACCTTAATATTTAAAAATGAATTTAGGTTTTCACGGTCGTTCATAACCTTCCGCGTATAGTTTTCTGAGCCATTATGTCGTGTGTATCTGACCTCTCTAGCGTACCATTGAAAGGTACATCATCGGAGCTGTTGTCGCTGATGCCAAAGTGGTCATACACATTCCGCAGAATAGTCCAGAAAACTCTACACGGAATACAACTGAGTGTTTGTTTATCGTTTTATTTTTTACAATGGATTACGTAATGACGTACGTAACTACAATTATAATTCATATATTTTTTACATCTTGCAAACGTTTAGACAATTAAAGTTCTGATATATTTCCACGATTATTGCATAATTTAAACAATGTTCTGTATCAGACGCGCGCGTATTACTATTCGCATCGGTTTTTGTGTAATATGTGACACCATTTCTGCCGTACGTCTGCCAACAATAGCGACCAGATATAACTTAATATCTGTCCCGTCTCGTCTCTATCCCCGGCCCCCGGATAGACGCGGCGGAGAGAGACGAAGATTAGCAATTCTCGGCTTGAGAGCTTTCGGATGTTTTGCTCGTTAAGTCAACCATGTTTACAGTTGTTCTAATTGTAGACCGATACAACATAATGTCACAGGGCTTCAGCTATTAATACACACAATGCGGGGACTGATCATCTTTGGCCGTGTTCCGGATGCCGCGCAGGCCCGACTGTTTTAAGCTATCCATTTTTAAGAACCACGCTTCATCGGCAAATGGAGCGAGTCAGATTTTTTAAAATCGAATTTTAAATACAAAATGAATAAATAATTTAATTGCTAAGTATGCATGCGAAGGAAACTAATAAAAAACCGGATGCTCTTAATGGTTAACATTCTACAATTTAAAATCGATTATCCGGTCAAGTAATGTTCATTCAAAATTATTTGAATTTTGTCGATCCGTAAGAATCTACGCGACGGGAAGTCGCGAACGCAAAATTTGTAAAACCAAGGATTAAAAGTTACCACGCCGATACTGGCAGGTGCAAGATTATTTAACTAATAGCTCAGCTCAGCAAATTTATAAACCTGGAGGAAAGAATTATATGGATTATTTTTTAAATGCTTTCATCGTAAATTATTCGTACTTAATTTATATGAATTTAATTCAATCAAAATTAAGTACATTATTAAAAAGTGTACTGTAAAATTCACCGGAATAGATGTAAATAACAAAATTCATAGATATATATTAAAAAAATGGAGATTTTCAAACTAAGATCAACGCTTGAACTATGAGAATAGGACTAACTTGCTGGTGTCCTGGAACGATGCGTGAATTCCCGACCACTAGATCACTAGGCCAGCATATTAACCACTACACCAACAAGCTAATTAATTCTGGAGATTTATGGAAAAAATATGCAATTAAATAAATTGGATTAAAGTATCAAATTCCGAAATTAATCTTACTACTAGGATATCGTACCACGTAAATTAACATTTTGCACAAAATTAATAAATTAGATTAAAACAAAAAATAATTTTTAAAATATGTTAATGTAATACTTGAATTCACTATGCAATAAAAATGATTTATCTTATATTTAAGTGTAAATAAAATTAAGAAATCAGTTATAATTATGGGTCATATAAAGACACAAGTCTATGAATAATCATAGATCGCAACTCGGGCTGACTCACCATCGCATAAATTTTCAAAAAGTATCGCATCGCTTCCTTTCATAATATTTGTATGATTGTACTAATTACAGGGTGAATATTATGTTCCAGCCCAATTTTGTTTGGCCACCATTTTGGTTTGGCAGACATTTGGTAGTCGTAGAGAGTAGTTGATTACAATTTATTATGGAGTATCTAACGCTTCAACAACGCGTTGAAGTCATTCAAACATTAAAACAAACACATACCTAACGGAAAAAAATCATCATGAACGATGAAGTTCATTTCGACTTGGTGGATTTTGTTAACCCGTTCAAACCCCATGTGCACAATTATGCACACAACTTTCGAAATATGAAATAAGTACTAATTTTATATATGTTGATTCTTCTGGCATCTTTTAATAACATGTATAAGTACGTTATTTTCTCAGTTTTTTTATACGTCAAGACTTCTTGTGCATAACTATGTACATCATTAATTTACAAAAAAACAATAAAAAAAAAAGTTTAAGAAAATATTTATTTATACCCTCGTTGCACCTAATCCACCTTAAATTCTATATTTTCTCCATAAAAATAAATCAGATCTGAAGGGGTTAACAAACAAAACAGCCGTTATTGGGGCACCAAAAATCCTCAATTGATACACCAACGATCTTTACACCCACGCAGAGTTACTGCATGATGTACCATGTGGGCCAGAGGAATCATTGAGCCTTATATTGCATGTTGCATGAGACAATTCTTTAAAAAACTTCTTGGTGACCGAATTGTGTTAATTGGGCCTGCAACATATGTGGTTTCAACAGGACGGTGCCACTTCACACACAGCCAGATATACGCTTGAAAATTTGATGAATGAAACAACATCGGCCTGGAACATAATATTTAGCCTATACTTTGCGTATTTATTTAGCCTTTCTAATACAGTAATATAAGTATATTATGTAAGAGATATTCACATGTCTACGCCAAAGGAGACAGGTTCATCCGTTATATCTAATAGTGAAATCTAAACAATTAATCTCAATTAAAATACAAGTTACAAAATTAAACAACTAGATGTATTAAATGATTTGAATGAATAAAAAAAAACAGAAAATAATAAAATAAAAAAATGATGTTCGTAACAGTATTTCAATAAATATTTGTTCAAAATCCAATAACTAGTTCCTAAGATGATATTTAAATTTGTCCATCAAGAATTATTTGGCAAAATGTTGTGTCAGAAACACATGGAAGGTTGACCAAAGCTCGTTCGCATTTTCGGCTTCATTTATACTCAAAGGGTGAAAACTATGCAATTTTTCAATATAAAAAACATCTTAAGAACATTATATACCTATGTAAATAATGAAGAATCGTTAAAAATTAAAAAAAAAACATTTATTAAATCTTTCATTTAGTAAAATTCTTAAAGTTTTTTATACCATGATTTGTTGGATATAGGTGGATTGGAATTGAAGCCAGAGCCTGATATCAATTAAATAATAGGTACAAGCCATCAATGTATCTCAAAACCACTTAGATCATGTGGGCGAGTTGCAGAACTTAAGAAAAGAAACGTGTTTGCCATTCAACATTTATTTCGCTGTCTTACTATGTAGGTACAAATGGATTGAAAGTGGGATAAGGTGTCTTTTGTTCTTTTAAATTGGCTATCTTTGAATACTTTCGTATCGTCCTAGAGAATATCACCACTTAGTTAAGATTGTCTTGTATTTTTTTGTTTTATATTTAATTTGTCTTTGTATATATGTTACATAGCTTTATTTATTATTGTCTCACGTATTATGTGGGCAGTGTTCGTTTGATATTCGATAACCAACTACATTGTTATTGATAATAAGTATCTAACAATCTATAAAATAAAATGTTTAATAAGTTTTTTTAACGATTACAGGATCGTGATGAATTCTTAAACAGGGCATATTGAATCCTGACGCTGAGCCAAAATAAAAATGATACTCCTTTGTTGTAAGTACTTGGGTAGGTACCTATCAACTGACTTCAATGAAATAAATGTTAGCTAATTTGGCACCGAGACTAAATTAATTAAAAAAACTTTCATGTTCCAAAAAGAGGGACAACGGTCCTGTTGTAAATCGCAACTGCGACGTTTCGATACAACTCGCTTTGAAGTCTTTCGTTAGTTGGAGATGTGAAGAGTGTGAACAATTCCCCGTCGAGTGGAATTTACCACGCTGGAAGGTGGTCCGAGGATCGCAGCGTTTACGAATTAGTCAGGGTAGTTTCCTGCGACTCTTTTTCGTCTCGCTCCCACTCGTGTGAGTTTTATAATATCTTCGCGAGGGCGGAACCGGCCCGATTTGGGTCGCATTGTAATGCACGGACTCGGAGCGATTCGGAGTAATCGAGAATAATACGGTCACCTTGACGACCATTATTACATATATTACAGAAGACTGCCTCAATAACAATCTGTATCCACATATTTACAATTCATTCGATATGCTGGTTGTGTTCAATTTTGCATTATAAAATACATAATACGCGATAATTTTGTAACAATTAAATGTAAAAGGAACACAGACACGGCATATTTTTACGCGATTAGTTTAACGTGCTCGATTGACTTAACACTTGATTGTTGAAATTTTTGATGTTCTACGTCATAGTTCAAATGTTTTGAGATTAGTTAAAAAAGTATGCAAGTACCTACGTATTTAGTGTGATGTCGATCAACATTTCACATTTTTAACGTTCGACATTCAAAATTAATATGAAAAGTCCCTTTTGTTTAATAATAATAATAATAATAATACTGTATTTATTTCAGCGTGATCAGGTTTTTTTTAAACCCGATTCACCATAGAGATAATACATATTATGTTATACATAAAGGTTATGAAATAATATAATGCTATGAAAAAGAAAACCAATGAAAATATTAATAAATAATAAAAAAGTAAAAAGTTAATATTACATATATAACTACTTCAGTCACGGCCATTGTATATGTAGCTATTCTGTAGGTGTTGCCATGGTCAGGGAACCAGCTTTCCATGAGAGCGCCGCTTGCACCAGAGATTGGCAACCAGTGCTGAGCTCCAGCCGCAGCTTTGCGCCAGCAACTCGATGTCTCAGAAGCGGAACGAATCCATGTATACGGCCTTTGGTAAACATTGTAGATGCGCTGCAATAACGCGCCAATCCGAACAGTATTCTGTATGAGTTGTTGTACTGAATTCGGAGACGGTTATACTTCACTTGCTTGTATTTCGACCAGAGCTCGCATGTATACATGCTGGTGTAGAACGATTTAAACAGGATGCTCTTCACCTCCTTACTGCATCGGTAGAAACGCTGTGACAGCATATTTGCACGAACGGATTTAAAATTATTGATTTATTGTTATCAGAAAACTGATATTTATGTTTCATAATAATAAAGTAATTTGGTAATTTTTAAAGGAAATGATGCCAAGTGAACAGCTGCTGTTTGTTGCTGAATATTGCACATAAACCTAAATTAAAAGGAGTTTTAATATTATTTATTCAATAGCAATGTTGATAGAATAAATATTATGAATATACAATTTAAATTAATCATCTAGAAAGATCTATATACCGTAAAAATATTTTATTTGCTACCGGGATATATAGATTTTTTCTATATGTACATCTTTCTAGTTGAATAATTTAATTTGCATTAAAATTCCACAGAAGATATTCTGAAAAACTGCAACTACACGACAAAAATGTGTCCTTAAAAATATAAATTACGCATATATTATAGAAAATAATTTTACAATTCATGTTTTTTTATTACAGATATGCTGTTGTCACCTAGAACCACTATTCTCAGGTGTTACAAAATACGGGAATGCTCTGAAATAAGCGTGGACGAATGCTGTTAGGTAAATATTTTTGAAATGATAACAAATCTATATGTATTATAAATTATTAAATTTTTTATTATTTATATATTAATTACAAACATCGATTATAATTCATTATATACCCACCGTACTGAATAACTGAAAAATCTTGTTCTTTTGAAATTAGCAAAATTAACTTTGTGGTTAAAATTCATATTTTTATTTGTTAACTTTGTTTTATTAACCACTTAATTGAGTTTAAATACATCTACCGGTTTTGAAAAATACAATTTTCTTCTTCAGGATGTCAATACTCGTTGTGATTGGTTATCTACGACTTTTAACGAAACATTGAGATTATGATTAAATAACTTGAACATTTTCGATATAAATTTTTAAAATATACATATCGAATATATTCCTCCTAAAATATTCTAAATGATTATCTCCTTATCCCAGTCGTATCAATTTACGTCAGCAAATTGTTAAAATGGAGAACCTAACACCGAATTTTGTGCTCTTATTAAAAAAATAAAATTTGGCATATTTACAATCATTTACACTTTTTAAAATCTTTTCGTGTCTCTAAAGATATATATTATATTATCTTTATAAAGTTTGTCATATAGAAGGGTAAAATAATCGCATAATATATTAAATTTTTGTTCAAGGTTTAGGTTAAAAACCAAATAATTTACAATATATTATCTTTTTATTGGTCCACTCTATTGCACTAGTGTGTATTGGCGAAAAATGTACAATAGTTTAATTCAATTAGATACGATAAGTAACTTTTGTAAACAGTAATGTTATTCGTGAATTTTACGAGACTTAAAAATATATATTTTTATCGAACCAATTGATATTTTTTTTTGCGGGAGTCACTGCTTGTAAAAACAATCCTCTTGTATTTATAGTTTAGAATTGTAAGTAAATTGAATTTATGCCTTTTCGCATTGCAAACATACAAATGAATTTACTGCAGATAAATTAGTTCAATTTACAACGAGGATTAAACCATGACAAAACAACATTCGATGCAATCAAAGTTTCTGAATACTTGGAATACTACTTGTTTACCTGCTACAGATCAGATGCGCCTTTGCACACAAAACAAAGGAACACGCGTACTAAATATTCAAGCTCAATATATTGACCACGATAATCCCATCAGCTTACCGCGGGGTGGGTCTAACCCACGACACTTCGGATGAATTCCAAGCAGCCGGGGTCTTCTAGACCCCGAGGCCCTGAACTATAGGTAGGGATGCCGGAATTCCTCGAGGTACACAAATCAGTAAGGAATTGCGGCTGAATGAAACTATGCAAATATTACTAATTGAGGATTTGTCTTATTTTATTTTTGGTGGGGATAAAGAACTTGTGATTAAATTAATAAATAATTTCATGATTAGTTTTGATTAACTTTAAGGGATACTTTTAAAAATATTTATTCTTTTCACTCAGTAAAGCAGACCCGTACCGAGATATGTTAGTTCGAGAATAACAAAAGGTATGGATAGTTGTAAATTAAATTTGATAATTATTATATAAATAAATATAATATATATATAGTTTCAAAAAATCTTCATTGCGCTATAGCAAATTACTTTGTACAAATTTCAAAATAAAACTGTTGTGAAGGGATTGTTTAAATTTATATTTTTTAAGCATATTGGTGTCATTTCAAATATTTTAATATATAAAAACAAAGCGTTAACGTTTTATATATACATATAGTACAAACATGCATATTTTCTGTGTAATTGTCTACATGCTTGAGACGCGGGAGAATGCGAAAAAAAAAATGTTTGTTAAAAAAATTATTCACCATTCATGATTGAGGATTGCGATCTCTATGAACTCCCAATCTTTTGACTATACTCCTCCACTTTTCTCTGTATTCTACAGATCTTAGGGTTGCCTGTTGCTTTTTTGAGGATCTTCTTCTTCCTCTTCGTCCTTCGACGTAGCCCACCACAAGCTTCTCCAAGTTATCTTCTCCTTCTCGCAAAATGCCCAAAAAATTGAAGAATTCGTCTCAGGCAAATGGTTGAGAGTTTGTCCTTGATATTTAGTTCTTACAGAATAGACATTCTTGCATCCAAGATATAGCAACATGTGTGTAAAAAATTATTACATTGTAGTTTTTAGTTCCCGCTTAGGAATTTAGGATGTTTAATATCCTTCATTTTTACTAAAGATCAATATATTAAAAATAATAATTTACAAATATATCACACTAATGTAATATTAAAAAAACTTTTATTCATATAATTGACTCAGTATTCTGTAAATATTAATTTTGGTAATTATTTCACAAGTTCTTTAGTTTCTTTCATGATATTTAGAAATTATTTTTAAATTTTATAATTATAAGTTTATGAAAACAATTTTTAAGTTAAATATTGACAGCGCACAATATGATCAGATAATAGTTGTAGTAACTTTGTAAGTGAAGGAGAATATTAATTATATCAAATTATTGTTTTTATAATTATTAAAGGAAATATCGTACTAAAGTAATACGATTAACTGAGATGGGTTGCCAATCGGTAAAATATCACATATACGTTTTTTGAGAGTACTGATAATGAACACTGGTGACAGTGAATAAGAAATTTGAAAATACGTACAACTAGCTAAAGCAACAAAAAATCGGGAATATGAAAATATAGTGACATCAAGCAAGAAAACGAAAATTGTGTCGGTTCACACTCTTTTCCAATCTTCATGTGCGCAGCGAAGACTTGGACACTCCCCAATAGCTCCTTAGTAAAACAGATGCCTTCGAAATATACTACTGGAGAAGGATATTAAGATTGTTTTTTTCCGCCTTAGTAACTTAAGTGAAGATGATATTTTAAATTTTTGTAAAACCATCCCCATAAATAGGCCGCCCCCTAAATCGGCCACGTTAGGTGTGGTATTTTGTTAGGCCGGCATTTTGAAACTTGCCCAAGGACGGCTTTTTACCAAAAGACGTTCTGTACACTAACTAGTATTGGCTACAAATGACTGCTTTATTAAAAAATAACTATAATATTATTTAACAAATATCAGATATTTCATAGAGACAAATCTATTTTCAATATATTTAATGGAAAATATATTGAAGTATCGGGTAATTACAGGGTTTACGACCAGTCTTCGGCTGACTTAATTGATCACTTTATATAAATATAAAGTTCATATAACCAAATTCTCTTTGCAAATAGTCTTCTTTTAAATTTGTTTTCATATTAGTTCTTACTTATTCACCACTTTATAGTTTTGTATTTTTAATTTCAGTACACATTATTTCCTGAAGAAGATACCATAGGCATCGAAACATGTAGAATAATCAATAAATAGTGGTTTAAACAAAGTATTTTGTTTAATTATTTATATAATGTTATTTATTGGATTTGCTTTTTTTTATTGTTTATACCTGGATTATTTTTATTACACACTATTATCGTTTTGCAACTTGGGATTTGTTTTTCGGTCGCCCCCTTGAATTAATCGCCACGGGCAGACGCCTGCTCCACCTGTGTTTAACCTGTGGTATTATGTATCTCGTGAGTAACACGACATATGAATGACTCAATCCTGTGATAAATCCAACCACGGCAAGACCTAACTACGGCAGTGAAAAAATGATTCTTCCGATTCTTCGGCCAAATTTTGCGTCAAAATGACAACCTAAATAAATAGATTATCTCGGGCACGACTTTGTGCCACAACGATGGATATATACGTAGAATCTGACTGGGAAGACTGTGAAGTAGTTATGGGGGCGATATGTGAAAGTATACTACGAGATGTGCTTCATCTGAGTGAGACTAGTAAGTATATGTCAATACAGACATGAAGGAGGAAAATAAGAATGCAACATTATTATTTTTTCTTCCCATGTGAGGAAAACATGTCACAGCATCTTTTATTACATTAAATTATTGGTACAATTATTGCAATTTATGAAATACGTTGATATGTCTGTTATTAATTAATTAAAATTCATACCCACTTTCAATGCGTAAGTATGGCATATAACGCATTATCAATCCTCATTTAAAATAGTATGATTTTTTAAAAATATTTAGTTAATTAATTAACTTTATTTTGTAACTGCAGTTGACGTCACATTTTGTTTTGTATCACAACCCCCACGTACGTGATGAAGCCGGGACTCCTCCCCGGGTTAACGAACCGTTTTACAATCGAGCCTCCTCAGCGACAGCTTCGGTGTTCTGGGGTTCGGAGCTGCGGGGCTCTACGTGTTTAGATTACAATTTCATGGGGATGTTTTAATACCGACAGTAAAATATTTCTACTGTGTGATTTTCACTTTTCTGGTAAATCTCCCAGTTTAAAGTGTTATTATAATGTTAACACATTAATTACTAGCTATAAAGCAGTCATACCCAATTTCCGAATAAATTAGGCATGATTAGAATACTTTTTGATGCGATAATATATATTTTAAAAATTAATATTAGTTTAAAGTTGTATTTATTTACCTTCCTAATATAATCTTTTAGATATTATCTTTGTTTATTAATTTTAGAAAATTTGCAATTTGTTTGATGAGTACATTTTAATCGATTAACGCATTACTGAATGTAATTTATGTGAATAATAAATAAATAAAAATTATTAAATTAAATTAATACAAATTATTAAATAACCGTGAGTTAATTGTTATTCGTTAGACGATTCACTGTTTTTAAATTTGTGACATGAATTATTAGACATCTTTACTTAATTAAACGTAGAAGTATTAAAATAAGTATTTTAGAGATGTGTGATTACGATGCACAATAATTTAATAATAACATACACAATCAAAGACGACACATGATAAGAAAACAATGTATTGTAAAAACATTAATATATACAGAAATTGAATTTTACGATGAGTTTTTAATCACATACACAATATCGCTACATCATCGATACATTTTCTACCACCGTGTACTTGGAACAACAAGAATAATGAGCGCGAATTACTCCATGTTTGGTAATCATTGAAGGGATGAAATAACGAATTTTGCACTTGATTTCATATTGCCTCGTGCGGAAGTAATTTTCAAACAAACCAGAATAATATACATATAAGTTCTTATACAAGTATCTACCATTTCAAAATCGTAATACTTTATGCGTTATTTATATCCAAGGCGTTTTTAATATGTTTTTATTATCCAGTACAATGTTAACTAATTCAATTTTTGCTGATATGAATATAATTTTTTGTAGTTAAAAATATAATATAGTTTTTAAGAAATTAAAATACACGCTTTAATTATATGAAATCATATTAAATTAGGTAAGTACATAAAAACGTAATTAAAATTTTCACAGTGGACTTAATAATTTTGCTGGTTACTGTTTCGACATATTGCATTTTATAGAGTAATATTTATATAATTTTTTAGATATATTTTAATTGATTAATAAAATGTGACTTTTTTAAACAAATTTTTATTTTATTTAAATTAATCATTATTTTATACCTTTATTTTTATAATTGTAAACACAATTTTTTGACAACAATGATTTTATTAAAATTTTCATTTTAGTAAACATCAAAATACAAAATGATTTTCTTTGACAATAGAATGGTTTTTACTGCTTAAATTCTTTTACCCTTATATTGTTTTAAAATTAAATAATATACCAAGCATATCCAAAAATGCGGTTAAATTTTATTGTCATCGTTTTAAAAGAAAATAATAAACTAAAATATTTATATACATAAATTTACTGATACAATAAATTAATAATGCCTTTAGATATTGATTGTCACAGATATGTGATTTTATATGAAAACCTATATGATTTTTAACACTTCTAAATGTGAACGAAAGGATCAATGTATTAGTATAGAAACTCAAAACTCATTCTCAAACGTGTAAAAAAAATTTATACCCTTCCACGTGTGCATGATTTGATTGTTAATTGAAAAATTGCTCCCCTAAGGATTTAATTGGTACACAAACTTTCATAATTCTTTTAGAATGTGTCACCCGAGATCTTTCTTTGCATTATCGGAATCGTCTCTGAATATCTGTCCGGCTGTCATGTAAACATAACGGCTGTCCAAAACAACAGGACGTCTCGCGACAGACGCTGCCAGACTTCACTCCGGCTACGGCGTCACCTTCCAGCGCCGCTTCCTCCGCGTGGCGTCGGGACGCTATTTATAAGACGTCGTTACATGCTCAAACACACTGCCGCGTTGAAAGGTCGGCCATTACGCGGAATAGTTTTAAGAGCCATTTTACGGTGAAAATGTGATAAGTGCATTTCCTCGTTTGTAACACACAATTTGTATGATTTTATTGTTGGAAATATGCATCATTTAGTTTAAACAGAACTCGCTATTTTTATTATATTCAAAATTTCATATTTCGAAATCAGTTTAGTCTAAAATAATGATTATACAATAATAATAAATATATGGGTTACGAAATTACTTATAGGGAGTATGAATTATTAAGTTTTCAAAAAATTTTATATTGTGGCAACATTTTATCAGCGTGTTATAATTTTTAAAAAACGTTTTATAGCCAACAGAATCAATAGAAGTTTGATTTGATTGTTTTTACAGCTTTCTTGTTAATTTTTAAAAATCATTTAAAGTTTTTGGTCATTTAAGAAAATGCTTTGTTGCTAATGCCAAAAAATCATTGAAATTTCGAGGAAATATAACGTTTTCAATAATGATGTCCACACGACTGGCACACGAGGGCACGATTTTCATCCGTCGACCATATTTGTGTTGTTGATATATAAATGTGTTTTTGAGCTCAATATATCCAGGACACGTAGCAGAGTAACATTTATCAGATAAGTCGACCGAAGATGGCAACATATTGCAACTGATCGAATTTGGCACAGACATCCCTTGTGTGTGGGGCGATACATTTAATAAAGTACCTACCCCCAGTGCACGAGTATCGATATTGGTGTACGGGAATATTGCTACATAACTTCGGCTAGTGTCATCCGTACACACGTACATGCGCGTAGTTTATCCGCTCCCTGAAGTTAAGTAGACTTCAGTTACCTGTCGGTGTCCATATAATATATAGGTACCTGACTACGACGTCAAATTACAAAACTAATACATAAACAATATTAACTTTGCTTCAAACTTAACAATTTTTTTTCTTCTTCCAAATATATCATTTTCTTAATAAGAGTCATAATCATATAACGTGAGATTCAAAATTTAAAGAAATATTGTCACACAATGCTACGTACATGTACTTGAAATATTGAAATGTTTTTTAAATCGTATTTTAGTTGGCCGTGTATGATAATTAATATACCTTTAAGAATGCACGTATAGTTTATTACACGCCACTTAGTATTTACAAAACCAATATAAATTTTTCAGTACAGGAACAATTTTTTCAGAATATTATTGTGGTGACTTTCCAATTTGACTGCACCGGTGTGGTGTCTTTGGTAATACCACCAGATTCCCTGTGGGATTCTATCCTCTATGTGTACTCTCGAGTTGAGTCCCTGTAAGTGAAACTCAGTAGATAAGTGTAACAATTATAGTTTATTACTATAACATATTTACAGAATGTTCAATTATGTAACTCAGATATTGATTACTACTATTGCGAAGGAACGATGGGAAAGAGCCCCGTTCCCCCAGTGACGGCCTCTTATATCCCTTGAACCCCACCACTCATCTGACACACACATACAAAAGTGACAGTTCTCACAATCATTATCTTAAAATATTATATTCTGATTAAAAATATAAAGGACCGTTTTAACGATTTTCTCTCAATAATACTTTGAACTATGAGAGTCGCTAAAGATACGTGTTTACTCGATGTAACAATCTAATCCTTTCTGTGCATCCATCTAAATATTTTATCTAATTTTTTTAAGTATGTTTCATTGATTTCAAATAATTAACACACAGTTCGTGTTTATAATATGTATTTGGAAAAGTATTAACGTTACAAATAAATATGTTAAAGTAAATAATGTCAGAGCTAATCCACGTGTAGCTTACTTTATCACTTAAAGCTCGCCAACTCCATTATTCCGTCACTCGGGAGTGTCGGGGGCCCATTGGCAGAATATTTTGGCCCGCAACGAGAGCTTTGGGACCCCATTCTTAGCATACTTCGTACCGCAGCATCCCATCGAGCTTTAGGGGCTTACAGAGGTCGGACTGGAAAGCTTTCTGCGCTGCTCCTCCTGAACTTACCGCAGACGCGGCATCTGGGACACATGAAGTCACGCTTTGTGCTTCAAATTATTAATTCACTAACAACATTATTAATTTTTATTATTGCGACATTGTAACCGAAATTTCTCTTTGTTTGAAAATGCTGAATTAATTTTAACACGGAAATAATTAAAATATTAAGGCATTTTATATTTGTTTGTTGAATTGCAATTTTTTAATGTGTACGGTACATACAATATAACTAGGAGCTTCAAAGTTGTATGCCATTATCAGATTTAACTTTTATGAAAATATTATTATTGTGTGCTTACCTACATCGTATATGTTAGTAAATCTCAAAATATATATTTTTATATGAGTAACATATCTCTTAGAATATAATGTATATGAGTAATATATTATTAAATTTCGATACTGAAAAATAAAAATATTTATCACTATAGTATGGATTATATTTTTTTAGAATATCTTATTTCAGTACAAAAAATTAATTCTCATTGTAATAGTTAACTTTTTTATTTCACTAAAGTTCTTTAAATTAATATTTTATAAATAAAAATTTAATTGTTCAATAATGAAAAATTGAACTTGACACATATTTAATTATTTAAAAATATATATCGTCATTTTTATGATTGTATTTTTTAAATATTTTCATCTATATGATTTTTTTCTAAATTACCTAAAAACAATATATTTAATCTTATATTGGCACAAATAAATCCGCGCGAGGCATATATATATGTATATATGTGTATTTAATCCATCAAAAATAATGTATGAAATTAGAGCTTGACATTGGCTGAATAAAAACTTTAGCTTTTCTTTATTAGTCATGACTTCCCTTCATTATCTTATAATTTATTTATTTATTATAATCAGAATTTTACGATTCTGTTTGTTAAGTCATCAGAAAGTATAAAAGTAAGTTAGTATACTAAGTTAAACTCTTTTGAGTGTAGGTGTGTATATCATAAAATTCACCATATCATAATTTGTTAAGTAATTACATTTTCATTCGGCCATTTATCATATTATAAGAGGAATTATTTAGCTTGAGGTCCCTCGTATAAGGGTGGAAACGCCAAGTCTCTGACCCTTACCTGCTTTAGGGTAAACACCGCAAATAGACCGTATGAAGTAAATCAAAACTCGGTTACAGCGAATAAGGAGGCAGTCAAATCGAATCCGGGGGCTTAGTTGGTGTATGTGAGTTAGTATAGAGTGAGTAGATCTTTAGATTGTTTTAAAATATTAGCATATTATGTTACATTACACTTAATAACTGGAATCTTTAATATTATTGCATAAGTAAAAGTATATACGTAAGTTATTAATGAAATAATTTTTAAATACTAAATAAATGTATTAATTAGTATTTAAAATATCACAGACCTATGTTCTGAATAATTACAACTTCACAATAAGAATATGTTCTACTCAATAATGAAATAATTTTGAATACAATAATTAGAAAGATATACAAAATAAAATCGATTTATAGAAAAAATATTGTTGTTGCTACCGGGATTCGAACCTAGATCTCTTCCTATCCGGGAAAATACATTAACCGATTATGTTATACAAACATAGTTAGTTGATGACAAATTTTAGAACTTATATGTTGCACTTTAAAATTGAAACATCTGTCGTTACATTATTTGAAAGCCACTCCGGTAGCAACAACAATATTTTATATGTAAGTATATCTTTCTAATTAATACATTTAATTTGTATTAACAATATTACAGATTAATGTTCTGAAAAATTGCAACTTCACAATAAGAATGTGTTCTCCCTAAAAAAAAAATATATATTTTTTCATATTATTAAATCACTGAGGCAGATTGAAAACGATAAATTAAAGATGCATCATATAATTAAAATACACTTCTTTGAAGATATTTATTAAGTTGACTCAAGAGGAGCTGTCTCGTGAAAGCGTCCGGTAAGTGAGAAATTTCTTATACAGTTTCATATAAATCATGAAAATCCTCCCATTCATATACTGCACTTTATCACACACGTGAAAAGAGAAATCTCACAATCCCCGGTGTCTCAGTGCGGCACTAAGATATCTTAAATTCTAAGCCAGGATTACGAGCGGACATTTCACATTCGGATACTGACTCTGTCCAGAGGTGTTTGTACTTCAACCCCCTATCTTTAGGGCGTCTTTGGCTGGTCCAGTAAGCCCATCATCATCTCCCAGGACCAAATCTGGGATTAGTGAGGCGCAGGATCTCTTTCACGGTCAGAAGGGGTAACCTTCGGACCCGAGCTGGTTAGGAATCCTCATGAAGTTCAAATGAGGGTACTGGCAATAAAAATAAGCTCGCATCGCGTAAATTCGAAAGGTACCTACATACGTAGTTAATGCTACCCTAAAAGCTGTTAAACCGCTTTGTAAGAAATATTTATGAAGGAAAAAGTCTATCAAAAGGGTTTATCTCTATAAAAACGATAACAATTTTATGAGACAGATTTATTTCAAATCGAATTATATTTTTTGTCGTACTTTCTCTGTTACGTAAAATAAACACGGATCATAATAAATCATTCGAGGTGTTTTATTAAAAAAATGTATGAAAAGATTGCCAGCTATCACCATTTTTTAATCTTTATCTTCCATTGGATTTAACTTCTTAATATTATCTTTCATTGCATAATTTTATTTTATTTCTAGTAGTAAATTTGTGCTAGTATATCTAGAAATATAATCGATTAGTAAAGATAATAAGTTTTGATAATCTCTCCGTTTTTTGTTTATAGCCTGAAATACATTACAAATCACAATATTATTATTTCATTAATTACATAATTTTAAAACTAAATTTGTCAAAATCATTCGTAGTGGTTTTGTAGGTCAACTTCATGCAGTATAACTTGAAATAACTATTCGCTTTACGACAGTGGCAGTGTGTTCAGTCACATGCACTATTCACTTCCTATCCGGGAGTTTGCAAGTTAACTTTTGTGTTAAATACCCTTGGCCCGGCCTTCCCTGCACAACCCCTGCTTCAGAAAGTTCTATTAGTCCCTTACAATAAATACTATTTACCAGGGGTGGCTCGGTCTCTAAACATTTGACAAGATCGAGAAATAAAAATCACATATAACTAAATCAATGATAGAGTAAAAATTATTAAAAATAAAAATATATGACTTTCAATTCGATTGTGAACATTTTAATAGACTTTCTTGGAAACTTATGTTTTATATGTCAAATTTAAGTATAGTATTTTGGGGAATGAACATATATAATTCATATTTTTGTCTCACTAAATATTTCTTAATGATAATGGTGAACTCTACAAAATATATGAAGACGTGTGATCAAATTAATTAAAATTATAAAATTACTCTTACTGGGTCTTTTGCATTGCTTAGAAGACCAGGAACCCACTAATAAGGCTTTGTTCAGTGATTCTTAAGAGCACAGGAAAGTGGATGGGTTGAAATTGAAATAGCTTGATAATGTGGTAGTAGACTGTTGTACTCTGGGGACGGTAAACTGGAATGGAATACCATTGATTGAAATAAATGGAAGTAAATCTTGCAGGCAGCCAAGACTCTCCCTAGGTTATAGAATTGCTGATGATGATGAAATGTTTCTAAGAATATCTGTTAATTTCATCCGAGAGATTACCAACACATGATTACTTATATAATTAGAAAATCATGTTATCTATTTAGTTAATAATGAACTAATTAAATTATCTTTTTCAACAGTCTCTGACATTGGTCGTGAACACTGAGTATGTACGCTATCGCTCCTACTTACGACGGTATCACAGGTTGCATTCATTTACATTTTAAAATATAAAAAAAATAATATTGCATCGGAAATAAAATTTGACTAGATTAGAAAAATTATGCGCGTAAATAACAATTATTGTTTGAATATACAAAGTTCACGATACTGCATTTCACTTGTTTCCCCCCGGAGATACGAATTCTTTATGCGAGATCAAATTATAACATTACCTAATCATACATGATTTAAAAAACATATAAAACAGTAACTAATTTAAGTTATCATGCAGTGTTTACAGATATGCATATATTTACAAAGTATAAGACACCATTGATTTATCACTTTATATCTTTTCTTTTCTATATTATGATATAATACAAAAATGACTAAAAATAACATCGAGGTATTTCCTGAACTACTTTAGTAAAATTACATTTTCTAAGTTGAGTTACTGAGTTTCTATTTTTTAATAATTTGTAGCCATTGTATAATTGTATCAGTCGTTAACTTTTCTGCTGCAGACGTCAGTTTTTTTATAAGTTAAACATTTATGAAATATTAAAAATGATATATATTTTAGAAGTATTATCTTTGACACAATGTCATCTCATATATTTGTTACCGTTCACAAAAATCAATAAATTAATTATTTAAGATTACATTTTTTTGATTATTAAAAATTGGATTATTATTTTTTAAATAGTATTTATTGTTGTTTGAATAAATATGATAATTGTGGGCAAAACGCGGCAATGAGCAAAATCCTGCGCTGGAACATCTGGTGACTTTGTCTGGGGGTAGGTCTATACCTCCAGCATCCCGAGAGTAAGCGATCTCTCATTTCCACTGATCCCATGGCGCCTCATCCATCACCTTCCCACACGCGCTCTTCCACTCTCAGAGGGTGACCGTGGACCAGGTGTCTGTTGCCGTATTCAAGGAAGTACCAGTACAAGATACAGTTTTTATGTATTACACTTCAATAAGTGTAATGATTATTAATAAATATTCATTGATAAAAATAAATATAGTAGCCTCTAGGTTTTGCTATAATTAGATTTTTTTTGGTTAAGATTAAAAATCTGTTGTTTCAAATGAATTAATCGTGATTAATCATTGACATATTCAAAGAAAACTTCTCTATTCTTGAAGCATTGATCCGTTAACAAAATGAAATAATTTATCTTTAAAATTATGGTTTATCAGAACATATAAAATGAAACAAAAAAATTCAATATACATTGTGACGTCCACCGGCTAACCCAAGGTAAAGCATGAGATACGTGGATCCGATGCACAAAATTTGCCATACCGTCTTCCATTCACTTCAGAAATCATTCTCAATGAAAAATAATAAAATAAGTCTGAGATTTTACAACATTATAATTAATTAAGTTTTTATCATATAGAGATTAATTATAAGTAGAAGAAAAATGTTAACGTCGGCAAAGTGTTATGGCATAAAATAATATTAAAATAGTGTTACTTCAATAACAGATTTAAATTAATTATCTTCATCAAAATTACAACAAAGCGTTAAAATTAGATCTGAGATGTGTGAATAAAAATTATAAATTTCAACCTCTTCAAAATTATATAACTTGGAATTAACTTCACAACAGTAAAACACAATAAACCTCTGCTCTAAAGGAGCAAGCCCTAATTTAAATTCAGTTTATAATGATTTGAGTCACCATGTTGTATTCACTTGATGACTCCTTTCACCACAAACGTCACAAAAGTTTATATTTTTATTTATTATCTTTGTTTTATTAACCACTAAATTGAGTTTAAATACATCTACCGGTTTTGAAAAATACCATTTTCTTCTTCAGGATGTCATAACTAACTAAAACATATATTATTGTTTCTTTGTCATAATCTTTTTTTTCCTAACAAATATTCTAGTAAATTTGTATTAAGTAATGATTTGAGTTAGGTACTAAAAATTTTTTTTTTTAGATAGATTTTTTAAAAATAGATTCTTGCAAAGAAACAATAATATATGTTTTAGTTAGTTATGACATCCTGAAGAAGAAAATGGTATTTTTCGAAACCGGTAGATGTATTTAAATTCAATTTAGTGGTTAATAAAACAAAGATAATAAATAAAAATATGAATTTTAACCACAAAGTTAATATTGCTAATTTTAAAAATATCACAAAAGTTTGGTTACTTGCTTATTGGCGTAATTCTTGATGAAGCGAAGAAATTATTATATCCTCGTATTGTAAAAATCAGATTGAGCCGATTAGAACCAAATCGTATTCTCATCGTGCTCTGGTTCATGAGTAATCCTCCATGAAATTTTTTATTGTTATCACATTTCCATGCTTGTGATGATGGTTAACCCGAAAATACGCCTCCGTATTACAGAAGTTGAAGCAGGAAGGGATTTTTACATCTTGTAAACACACAAATACAAAAACATAAACACTTATAAAACATGGTACAGCGTAACACAGGTGCCTAATATATCAAATTATTCTCACCCTTCATTTCTAAATTTGATGTCACATTTTGTGATATTTAATTACACGAGCTGTTTGCTGCACTCCCTCTTGTCCGTTACCGGAAAGTGCCATAGACAAAATTTCTTTCAGCGGTGCAGTGCGGCCATTTCTCAAAACGTCAACACAAACAAATCTAGTCGGACAAGTACTATAACATAATGTTAAAACATATATGTACCATGTATAATTAAAATAATGTAAAAAGAGATTTTGAAAGGTTTCTCAGTTTATTACATATTTTATTAACTACAGTGGTTAAAAACTTTATTATCTGTATTTGCTATGTCGTTCCATTATTTGAAAGCCATCTTTTTTATATTTACGGAATCTCAAATACCTTTGAGTAATCCGATAGGAGACGCCAAAATTAATTCATAATTCATTTTTATTAAAGAAGATGGCTTTCAAATAATGAAACGACAGATGTATTTGAAAGTGCAACATATAAGTTCGAAAATTTTATAATCGATGTAATAAAAAAAAATACAATGGAAATAAATAGAAACAAAGCGTAAAAAAAATCACAAATATTTCAGTTACTACAATTATGGGGCATATTATTATGGAACATCTTAGGAAGTAAAATAATATAATGTATTGATAATAAGGCATTAATCGTTTTTGTAAGGTAACATAAACACAAAAACATGTAGGTATTTTACAAATAACAATATTAAGAAAGGGTTTTTTTTAAATATGTCTATATGAGTCAACTAGTGACTAGTAGATTTAGGCCATAAATGATAAGCAAACATAACCTAAAATAATTTAAACATAATGTGTACAGTACATTACTTAATATTTTTTAGTATGAGTGAAAAAAATCTATGTTCTAATTATATTTTTAATTTTTGTCTCTTTTATTTGTATTCTACAATTTTTCCTAAACTGAACCGCCATACCAAATAGTTTAAGTCTTTTATCTAGTCTGTCAATATAATAACTCCCTCACGTATATTCCAAGGTATCTTTGTAAATTGAATCATTATTTTCCCTCGGAAAGTATTCCCTTAGTGTTGCTAGATCTCTTTGAGCTTGCCGAGTAGTACCTACTGTTTTAGTTAAAAGTTAAACAGACCAGGCATCACTCTTTTATTCACTCGGATTCTGTATCAAAGCTTTTATGATGTTTCAGTTTGGGTAATACTTTACTTACAAGGAAAAATGTAGCAGATAAAAATATCAAATTTGCTGTTTAAAAACAACGTATGATTTCTCACATATTTTGAAATTGGTATGAAGAAAATTATAATAACAAGAGAAAAGATAAAATAAAATACACAGTACCAAAATAATGTTAAAATAGATTACCAATAGTAATAATCCTAAAAAGAGTTTATTAAATACTGTTTTTCCAAAGTTGGCAAACTATTGTAGAAAAAAATATCTAAATATAGGTTACACCGCGCTTCTGAAAGTAGATCCCAAAAGAATTATTAGTGATTAAAGTAGATTTCTGCGCCGAAAGATAGATATTCCAGCACATTCGGCTACTTTTTTCCAAATACGAGAACTAATTGAATAAATTTATTTATTTTTGTAGCATAAATAATACATATGAAAATACAGGTAATTAATTTACTAGACGTGGTCTGTTCTAAAGCAATTACCTGTATAGTTTTTAAAAGTTATAATTGTTAAGGTACAATCGTTATAAATTAAGTTAATTAAGCATAATGTAAGGCAATTTATAAAATGTTATGTAAAAAACGTATAATCAGAAGTTAAAAAAAGATTTTTGTCTATAATATAGTTGGTGACAAAATGTGTAGGTAGTTAGGTTAGTAAAAATAAAAAAATAGTTTCATTTTAATTTCTACCCACATCAAGCAACTACTTTATTATTTTTGGTTTAAAATCATTAATCACTTTAGACCCTTTTAGGTCTAGTCGCAATTTATTAAATATACGCGATACACAAAACAAGAAAATTTGTTGACCAAATTTGGTATCCATTATCCTATAGTTTTGCTCCTAGTTTTCCTTGCATCGGATCGTGGATGTAAAGTTAATTTTAAAAAAACTAGTTTTAGGATTGATCTTGTAAACAATTGTCTTATTTCCAAAACTTAAAAGGATTTAAAGAGTTCTTTAGAGTTATGGCCTCTTGTTTATTACTCTGAAGATCCATTTCTGAGCCTCAATTAGAGAATCCATTGAAATAAAAGTTATATCATATATCATGATCAATAAATAGTATATATACAACTTGTACATATATTGATTTATTTTTATGTATTATAAAAATTAATCAAATTTTTGTTTCCTAAAATATCGTGTCGAAAATAAATTTCTTATCGTTAATATTTCTTTACTTAAGCGTATTTTTTCCCCAAAACGACTACAAAATGTGTTCATTTAATAATTGTTAGCAAATTTCTTTATGATATAATTACAGAGGAAAAAACAAGCAACTATTTCCTATCGTGTATTGAAATTTCGTGAGCGATAAAATCGGATAGGCGATCGCCCGCACAGCTTGGCAGGCGAGTCGCGTAGAGCAACAAACTTTATTTCAGTAGCGGAGAAAAAGAATTCAATTAAAAGGCAATATTTATCATTGAAACTTTAAAACATTCTCCCCGGCGAAACTCATTACTGACACTTTGAAAACTTTTATAAAGACGAGACAAGATACGACGATGGACTGATACGAAAGTCTTGGGCGCAGCCCACTATGATTCAGGCGGTTTGAAAAAAAATTCCATTAAATATATATTCATTTTACTAAATGTATAGATTATAATTATAAAAATCATAATAAATTTGTCCATCAAAATTCATAAATTATTTTCATACCCTTCAATGATGTGCTTATTGATTTGTAGTTAAGACGCTCGTCTAGTAATCTAGTGATCGGAGATTTTAGCCTTATTCCGGAAAACCATCAAGTTAGTCCTATTTTCAAAGCATACTAAAAAAAACTTCCAACCACAAATTTTCATTATTGTGCCTTTTTTTTACATACATATTTTTGAGCTTCTCATCGTCAACAGCCGTTTTCTATCCAATGCTGGATGAAGACCTCCCCAACTGTCAGTTTAATTTGTCCATTGTTTTTCACTGCCACGTGTTTTTGCAGCGTTTGATGATTTCGTCAATCTTGCGCGTATTAGGGCGACTTTTAATTCCTAATCTATTCACTTTCTTCAATAAATAACATTCGTCATCACGTGGTAACCAGGCTTTATGCATCTAGCTCAATAAAATTAAAAAAAAAAGGTTTATTTATTATTAGTGCAATGTCTTCCAATTTTTTTCAAGTGATAAATTATATTTGATATCAGATAATTAATTAAGCGTGCAAATGGCAGAAGATTTCAAACGTTATAAACATGTAGTCGAAGAAAATGATATTATTAGGTGGTGATCTGGTAATATTGGTTTGGTCTGTTATGAGAAACAAATCTAGTTGATTGCGTTTGTTCCCAGCTGTTAAAATAATTTGTGACACACTTCAGTTTCTAATATATTTTTTATATTACTTGCGGATTATATAGATGTTTGCCAAATTGTGGAACACACGGGATATATTTAATTAAATATTTCCTCAGTCTGCCTTTTGGAGACTCCAAGTGAAGATCCTCGGATCTAGCTCTGGGAGCTTTGTGAGGGGTATGAGGGAAATTGTGGTTGCAGGGTGACGGAGCCGGCGTTCGGTAAAAGCAGCGTGAGACTAAACACCGAGAAAATGTTTCATAAGTGTGTTATGAAATATTTTCGATCTTAAAATTATTGCGTACAATATATTTTGTGACTAAAAGTTAAACTTTTACTGCGCGCTCTTAAAAAATGTCAATTTTCCATACAAGACTTTTATATTATCATTAAAACAGTATTCATAACTATCTGAAAAGTTCGCCCGAAGACGTGCGAAAATAATAAAAACGAATTATTATTTGTGTACTCTGAATGCGATCGACATTAAACCAATTTTTTGGTAAATTCGTGTGGGAATTATATATAACTACATATAATATATTTTTTAATAATTCAAGTACCTAATAAGCGCCTACATAGATTTATTAAGTTTTTACTTTGACAGTATCATGCATTTCAAAATTAGAAAATGCGTGCTTGGATCTGCTCATTTCTTGGTTCGTTTCGGTATTATTGCCAAATTATATATTAAGAAAGTTTCCCAGTAAAATACACAACGTATTTATAAAAAAATAAAAATATCAATAAACAATGGATATACTAATTATATTTCAGATCAGATTTTGGTGAATTAAAACGAAATTTAAAACTGTCCTGGATAAATTCATTTATTCGTTTGTCGCAACTAACTTTTTTAATTTTAACTCAATTAAATTTTCTGAATATGATTATCATTAATAATCATATTATCATTTATCAATATTATAATTTTAATTTGAAAATACATGTAAAATTGATAAATTTTACTTAGTATATTTTCTCTTAAATATGATATTAACGAGATTTCGTTCTGTAGAAATGATGTGAATAATTATTAATTCAATATTGTTACGGGCCGACTGGTCCTCGAGAATAGGAGGCTGGAGGTACCGCCACCGATTTAGCTCAGCCTGGATTCCTAAGTGTGTGGATGTTCGTGTGTCGTTTGCTACCTCAGATGGATGGCAATAATTTTAAGAACAAATACTTAAGTGACACATTACACTATTTATTACAAGAAACATAAAAAGTCCCAAGATTGTAAGCATGATAATAGTAATTGAAATCTTATTTCTTCTGGTTAAATTTTCTTCTTAGTGAGGAGACACAATGCTACATATTTAGCATAAATCGATTTATATCCAGTTTGCCTAAGGGTGAAGTTGCAACAAATGCCAGGCTGCCATGGGGTATTGTCGCAACTTTGGTCCAGGCCGCTGCGCTCCCGTATCAGAATTGATTATCTCTTCCAGGAGGTTACCCTGACACCATCTCGTAATTGTGGAGTCCGTTGAGCCCATCCGTCTGCCATCGCTGGTATGCGGCCTCTCCGCTGGTTGCAGCGGAGTTTCATCTAATCCCGCGGATGGATCAGGCCCATTTTCAATCTTTGAATCCACCGCTTGAACTCCAGCATCCGTTTCCATACCGCCGCCACTCTCCTCCGGAGAGCGCTCCCACCGACCCGCCACTCCTTCTCCGAGCGTCATCTCATAAATGACGTCTTTCTCAGCAGCCCGCCAGAGTCGGATTCTTGTCCCTGATTCGTTATTTTAGATAACCAATCGCCGCTCGTGTTATTGGTCGGTAAAACAGGCTACCCAGGTGTTGGCGCGCGGATTCAAACATCACAATATATTATAAATAATTTAGAGTTCATATATCAAGTCATAGTATGTAACAGTAATATATCTACATGTGTACATGCGAATAAGTGAAATATTTCGTTGATCCTGATATAGATTTATGATTGCGCATTTGTTACGTTACGTACATGTGATAATTATTTTGAAAACAATTTACTTATATTTCTATGAACCGGATCAAATCAATTAAAAATGTGTTCTATGCTTTCATTACAAAAAAATAATAATGAAAATCAAATTCTCTTATTATATTTTTAGTTCATTTAAATATTTAATTAATTGATGTATTGCAATCGCGGAGAGAAAAACTCCGAACTAAATGATACATTTATTTATTAAGGTTTTTTTTAAATTTGAAATCACAAAATTCGTATACAGGACAAAACTTTTTTGATAAAGGCTCCGTTACCCCGGAACAGTGCGGTGTAAAAAATAATGAAGCTAAAACATATCGTTTTTCAATTTCAATAAATTTAACATTTACATGGGCAACAATTTCACTAATACTGTGGTCTTCAGTAAAATGAAGAGTTGCGTAAGTCGATAAAATAAATTGGCCCGTAATATGAAAAATATACGCTTTTAGAATAATATAATATAATATTACAAACATAAATTTTAAATGAGCTTCTAGGTAGGGAGAAACGTCACAGGCCATCTAAGTCAAGTTTTACGCTATAAGCTATTCTCAAGCTTTCTTGTGCTTCAGACATTTACATTAATACACCGTTTTTCAAATCTATGTCCCCTTTTCAACTTTTTCTAACATCAACTGTCTGATACATAAATTAAACGTATGTTAGTTAAGCCAGTGCTCTTCTGTGTATTATACCTACGATATAAGAAATATTAAAAAAAAACATGCGGAATCCACACGACATTATAATACCACAACTAATTACTTAGTAACAAGCCTGTTGTATCGATATTAGCCTCGATTCTCGACAAATGGTTTCCTGCCGCCTCCCACTCACGCGAGCCACCCCTCCCCCACTCCCCGCTCGCGAGCTTCCCCCGCGTCTCTTGTGATAAACTACCCTTCATGGGAAAGGAAGATAATCACCGGTGCTGATGTTACACACCCTTTTCTCCGTCTCATCACCACCTTCCCTTCCTTGCCGAGAAAAGCCTATTGAAATGTCTTCGGACAGAAGCGCCTTACAAAACCGAAATTACTTATTGAGCTGCAGTTCTTTCTTCCCTTCGACTTTGTACCGTTGACCATCTTTTATGTCATCATTTCATTCATCTTCTCTTATATAATTTATCTCTTTTCTGCACTTCAATCGCTTATGGGCATTGGATGATTATAGCAAATAATAAATATAGACAACAAAAGGTTCATATTCACGAAAAATTATTAAAACAACATGTCACATTACATAGCAATAACTTAATATAAATGTTAATTAATAACTACTGTATTGGAATAAATATTCTACATATTTTTTATAATTCCAATGAATAATTTTTTTATTCATTGATTTGCAGAGAATCAGCACCTACGTATTTAAAATAATCTTAAACAGTTTACAATTAATCTGTTACACAATTTTTTAAGTAAAATAAATATATTATTTTTCTTTCATGTAACAGAACATTTTAAGGTAGATGAATCTTTCAAATAAGGGAACGATTAAATGTATTAATATCAAAAAAAGGTAACATATAGGTTCGAAAATTTGTCGCTAAAAATATTGTCGCTGTAGCATAGTTGGATAATGCATCTTCCCCGGTTAGGAAAGAAATCCAGGTTCGAATCCCGGTGGCGCAATATCAATATTTTTCGACAAAATTTATTTTATATGTATATCCTTCTAATTAATATATTTAATTCATATTTAAAATATCACAGACCTATATTCTGAATAATTACAACTTCACAATAAGAATTTGTTCTCCCAAATTGAGTTATTTAATAATTTTGTTTTTAACCACTTTTATTAGTTAATTCTACACCATCCTGTTTCTGAAAATACATTTTCTTTCATCAGAATGTTTTTTGACAAGGAAAGGATATTTTCCGAAACCAATTGATATATACTCATAAAAGTGGTTAAAAATAAATTTAACAAATAATTCAATATTAAAATGAATAACCACAACATAAAAGTTTACGTTAAATATTAAAAATATAAGTTTTAATTATTAATTTTAGATTATCTTTCCGTTAATGTCTTAGTAATTATTTTCATTGGCAGGCAAATTGAATTGGAAATCACTCGAAGAATATAATCTTTCACTGAGAGTACCCTAAACTGCTAAGGCAAGTAGTCCTAAACTGACCGCTTATCCACTAGATCTGAGATAAAATCTACCAGACGGATCTTACGGCAGTTGACACTCTATGGTAGAAACGGTCCAGTCAGCTCCAGTCAGCAGATGCCCTGCCCATTATTACAGTAGGTAGCGACGGCACGAAGCTTTCTGAAGTCTTCGTTTAACCCTTTCTTACGAAGTCACCTAAGCCAATAATATTATCTTTGCCATATGCCTGAATATACCGTGTGTGCATTATATATAGATAGAATTAGGTACTATCGTTCCAACCTGTATATAATTGTGTAATAGTAAAACCAAGGGAGAAAAAAAAAAATTAGACACCCTATATCTATTATTAAATAACTGTCTCGCATTAACGCACTTTGATCACAAATAAATAATATATGTATACATCTACTAATGTTCACTAATACATATATACACGGTGCGCCGTTAGAATCCGGATAAAAAAATCTTATTGTAAACGTTGTTTATTTAAGCCAATATACAAAGATACCAAAAATGCTGTTATATCTCATTTTAAGGATTCTTTCTGGGAACTTTTATTCTATATAGCTACCTTGCGCTTCTATCGCCTCCTCGATCCCTGCCCTAAAGCGCGAGCACGCTATTTTCAGCAGATCGCGGTTCATAGCCGTAAACTCTGCCTCGATAGCGGCCCGGAGGGAGTTGACGTTAGGGTGCCTAGACTTATTGGTTTGTCTCTCGACTACGCCCCACACTTAGAAGTTCAGAGGGTTTAGGTCGGGACTGTTAGGAGGCCAAAATCCCTTTGACCAAAACATGTTAATGTTGTCAGATAGCCAATTTTGCACTAAATGGTTCGTGTGAGCGGGTGCTCCATCTTATTGATAGATATACGGTCTTCCAAAATCCACGGCTTTACCACTATCCTCGGGACTCTTAAATAAACCTCCTTCGTGACCGATTCGCCCTTCTGGAAGAAGTGCGGTAGCATGACATCACCCTTACTTGAGACGACTCTCAGGACATGGATATTGGCCGGAAACTTGGACTTGCCCACCACAGGGACGTTCTTGGGGTTGTGGGTATTTCATACAGTCATATACAGTCGATCTTGGGTACCTACAGAATTTAATAATTTCGGTGGAAGTTCTTCCAGAATGAAGGCTTTCTATAATCGCTATTCTTCTATCGTACTCCATGCTTGAGTTGACAGGCTCGACCATTTTGAGGTCATGAAAGTTTTACTGACATATTTAGCTAACTTTAGTGGCACCTAACCCTGAATTTAAATATAGCGGGAACTTCTAATACAATTTTGTCTGGATTCTAACGTCGCAGCCTGTATATATCTACTGAAATACATTACATTATAATAGATTTGTATTAAGCGTTGTCAATAGCACACAATTTTACAAAATCCCTTCCAGTAAAAGAATCAGGTAGATTTCATATGTGCGTGTTAAAAAAGATATTTTCCATTTTATGGTAGGCACTCTTCCATTTTTCTCGAATTACTTTATTCTATAATATTAACGGAGTTACAAATAATATTTTATATTATATTATTATTTTTAATTTTTTAAACGAGCTCTGTTATGAAACAAGAGCGTCAGATTGTTCAAGAAATACATGCAAGTCCATCAGAAGTATAAATATTTCAATGTATCTTTTTGTGCAACAGTTTTTGTAGACACGATAACTCACATAGTTCTTATCAGATTTTGAAGAAACTTCAAGGAACCTATCAATTCCTCGGAATAGTTCGTTACCTAGCCTTATTTACTATATATAAGAAAAGAGCAGATGTTTAAAATTTTTAATTAAAAGCAAAGTAAAAAATAATATATAAACTTTTTAACGGTTTTGGGGATTCCTAATCGTGATCGAAGAAAACCCATTGATATTTTTTTGCAATAAGGTGGTATCTCTATCAAAATATAACTAAAATCTCATCTTAATAAGTCATTAATAGCGGTACAAATCCATGAAATTGGAAGGGTTTTAATGGTTTCAAAATGGTTACGTAATGTTTAGAATTCCTTCAATATCCTATTTCCGTGTTCAATACAGCCGGGAAAGGATTAAACACTCCCATAATGGGCGGCTTTGAGCTCAAGCGAAGCAGTTTAGATACCTATTGGCTCAAAGATGAAAGCCCCGACTTCTTGAAAGAATTTGTGATGACAGGGAACGATGCAGTCGTTTTTATTTTGTGCTTTATTTTAAACTGTCAGGAATTATGGCCACTGGACGTTCTTTAAACGGTTCAAAGTGCTAGCAATAAATGTTAGTCATCCTACTGTGATAGGACATGAAACCATTTTACGAAATATAAAAAATATATGGTGACAATTGGAACACAATACGCGGATGACTAGTTTTACAATTTAAAATATGAGAGCGGTTATCGGTTTAAAAATAGTTTTCATAGCGGGTGTTTAGATGTTTTATTGTGAAAAAAATAATAACAAAGTTGCTTTATAACATCGGTAACCGTATAAAGTTCTTGAAACTTTCCTAATTACATCAGTGATTTTTTCAAACTATAAAACTTTCAGTGCTGCATTTTGTTGACATTATTTAATAACTGTGTCATAAGACTAACTTTAATAGTTTTTTTTCTTTCCTATTACTGAAACTAATGTTGTATATACCTATATGAGTATTTACGTTTGATTTCAGATTTCCGTGAGCACTCGTGTATAGAACTGGCATCTCTTTTTGGTTGGATCTAATTTTTTCCACTATTATAATTATACTGATCCATAGTTAAGATTCATATTATATGTGCACAATATATACTAAAATATTTGATTTCAGTATTGCATTAAAATAATATTAAAATAAAATATCAAAAATTACACTCATATCATTTAATAAAAAAGAGTTAATTATAGTCAGAAGACAAGAGCAAAGACATTTTATTTTATTACATATTTATATTGTATTACATGACTATAATATATGTTTATAATATAATATATTGCATTACATACATTATGTTATATTAAACACATTACATACATTGTAGATGTCAAAGTCTTCCTCTATAAGTCTGTGTCATTCAGCATCCGATATTATCGTCTAGTTAAGGTACATATCGCATTTGAATGAACGGTGTGTATTGATTTCTCACAATAGACTTGCGAGTTGTGGGTCGGGTTTGTAATGTCTACTGAGGGCGGACTTGAAACGGTTAATGGCAATATTCCGGCGAAAATGAAAGCAGAGATTTCCGCTTTGCTAATGTATTATGCTTTAGTTGTATTTATGAACACGTTTTCTATACTCTCATACCTGAACGCCACGATAATAATAATATATCGACCCTTCCTACGTATACTATCGTAACCCACAAAAGTGTCATTTGGATTTTTTTATGTAATTAGTTTGCATTTCAAGCATATTTTATGAGGCAGTTAACAAAAAAAATGTTAATAAATTTTACGGGTTCATCTTCGTCGGGCGAGCGCGTGTGTGTCGCGTGCATCCTTTTATATTATAAAAACCTTTTGTTTCAATTCCGTTTTACAAAAATGGACCGCAATAACACAAAAAAGAAAGGAATGCTAAAAAAAATTGTGATTTAGATCGGGGTACGGAATCAGCCAATATAGTGCCGTCAACCAGCAGTGATTTCGGAAATAATTATGAAGAATTAAATTTGCAAAATTTCGACCATAATAATTCATACAAAATACGAGGTAATATTTGGTTTTCCTTATTTACAATATAAAATATAATAAAAACGTACATAATTTATTATTTAATATATAAAAACGACGTAAAATATACTAAGTATCACTTACGATAGTTTACGTCGTTTTTGTATTTCTAATAATTATCGTATGTAATACTTACGATACTTTACTACTGAAAAGATAGTTTAAATTAATATAAATACATTTTTGCTTACACTCCTAGAATCTTCATTGCCAGTCGGTGCTATTTTGGAGGAAACAAGTGCCTTTCTTTAACTATTATCCGATGAGAATAGCACTGACGATGTCATATCGCCTTATTGATTGTATAAAGGTAACGCCACTTAACAATGTGTTATAAATAATATATGATACCACCGTCACTCATTCCAAACAACACATTTTTGTGGATAAAAAATGTTATTTTATTTTATAGCTAACATTATCGACTTATTTAAAGTTATTATTATTAGTTATTGACCTTCTTAAAAATTCGCTAATTGATCTGTAGCAAAAGAGTATCGCGACCTCGAACCACGCACCACGCTCTGTCTTGTCAGTCATTCAACATAATATACCCTAGTACTGAAGATTGATCAACACCTCAGTCAAATAAGTCACCATTTATTTCAAATTCCATCACTTGGACACATAAATACAGTTGAAGAAACGACCGGGGTAATATTAGACGCCAACACAAACATTCATGGATAGATGTGATGAGAAAGAGACTAAATAACTCGGGCAAGGAGTATAAGAGTTGTAATAGAATGGTCAGATCTGCGAAAATTATGAGACAGAAATTCTTTCATTCATGTCGGATGAAGTGTTCGGATAAGATCAACAGAGAACAAAGGAAATCAATTTTTGATCAATTTTGGGGCTTAGATAATCGAAATGAGGAGTGGAAATGTGTGGCAAGATTGGCTAGTAAACAGAAGAAACGCAGAATATATTCTGACACGGAATCGAGGCAAAAGTTTACTATAAAATATAATATATACTACATGTCCATCATAATAATAAGGTGGACCGAGAGCTAATAGACGTTTGCAAAAAAATGTTCAGCATATACAAAATAAGACTAGCTATCCAGTTGAAGGCATCGGATAAACAGGAAGCAAAATCTTCAAATGGCAAAGTTGTAAGTGTTACGTTTGATTTTTAAAAAAGTGCTTAATTCATCTCACAGTCGATTGAGTGCATTTTATTATAAACGTAAGATATTCGTATTTAATTGGACCATTTCGATCTTGCCGAAAAGGAAGGTACCCGTTAGTTGTGGAACGAGGGCGAAGCTAAACGCGGTACGAATGAGGTATCAAGTTATCATCTTGATTTGATATTAAAACGATGCGAAAATGCAGTTAACAAGTTTAGCTTTTGGTTTGACAACTGCATCGGTCAAAATCGAAACCGTATTGTGTATGCCCTCTATATGTATTTGGTATCGATATCAAGCATTCCTTTCTAGAAAATGGACACACGCAGAATGAGGGAGGCAGTGTACATATGTTAATTAAAAGATTGTCAAAAAATAATCTATTTATTATTACACATCGTCAGAATGGTTTTATATTGTTAAGTGAGCTAAACAGGATGTTAAACCATATAATGTAGTAGAAATGAAGCATACGGATTTTTTGATTTCAATACTCTTTTACAAGGTCGTAACTGGAAAAATAATTTAAACGGAGAAAAAGGTCAGTGGAATAAAATAAAAAAGTTAAGTGTTACTTCTAATGGCCCTTTCAAAATAAATTGCAAATATGATTTATCTTCAAATAACTATTTCACTTTTGAAGTAACGATCAACACTCGCGGTCACTGCTTTTTTTTCTACTATTACTTCACTTTACGCAAAAGGTTTACAAATTTTAAGATATAAAAGTTACGATTTAGTAGATGTGTATTAGTGGAAGGATTTGGTAATTTCATTTTTTAATATAATATTGTTTTTTTTTTTATTCATCGATATCAGAGATTTGATTTAATTTAAGATATTTCATTACTTACTTAAATGCTATAATAAGAAATTACTCTTTTATATTTGATCATTGTTAAATCTAAACATATATACATATATCTTATGTCGTTTGTTCATATTAATATAAGTTTCCAAAGAATAATTAATATTTAATAATTTTAGTGTTAAGTCATCGCAAGCAGAATAGTGTTTGATTATTATGTTTTAATTTTGAATTAAAGGGTTTAATAAATAAATGTGATTAACAACATAATATTTGGTGTACTTATTTTAGATAAAGATAATAACCAAAATTGATGTTATAGCTAACGTAGAAAAATTTACGTTAAAAATCATTTGAACTTCCCAAAGTAAATATATATATACCCAATCTAACGCAAATAATGGTATATAATACATACAATAAAAAATATTTTATGAACTCCAGTGTAAAATAATCGTATGTGATACGTGCAATGTTTACTTTAAATTTGTTTCCAACGTATAATGTCGTATGTGCATTATTACAAAAACTAGTAAGATTATTGGCACTTTAACGATTTCTATAAAATATTACATACTATTTAAATATATGTTTAACATTAGGACAAAATCGGTCTTTATTTGGAATTATAGCAACATGAAGAAACTTAAAATTGCATTCCTCAACAAAACGGATTTAGAGGATATGATACTTTACGTAGAAGGGGTCGATATTAATGTGACAAAAGATATTTCATTTGGAAAAATTAAAAATTAAAAGAACCTGATACCTGTCGAAAAATAACCGGTTCTCGGTTATTTATAAAACACGCGGATACCCGTTTTCCGGTTACGGTTCTACCCGATTTGGAAGCTCTACAAATGAAGGTACAGAATTGGTCAGTAATAGTTATTTAATTATTAATTAGTTAAATTCGAACTAAAATCAACTCGACCGTGGAAGATTAAGAACGGTTATTCCATAATTTTTTGAGGTAGACGTTTCGGCACGTGTTACTGTGCCGAAACGTCTACCACAAGAAAACCATCTATCAAAAACGTGATCTAACCTAGAAGAGACGGCAGTTCTGTATATATATCATGTATTAAATGACTACTCGATACTTAATAAGAACAACCTAATATTCAGTGTGAATAAATAGATAAATTTTAATATTTATTATTTTTAATAATACTTAATTTTCCAAATTTATTAAAATAATAAATAAACTACGATATAAATGAGGTCCTAAAGAGAATTACTATAAATAATTATTCAGAGTAAATATAGTATATGAACAAAATAATAAAATTTTCAGCTCTCCCAAATACGGTCCTGCTCATAAAATTACACGAAAGTAGTGCACAATTTGTTTGTCCGGAATAAAAAAGTTTCAATCCAATTTAATAAAGTTATTATGGAGTTCTTAGAGAAAAACTTGTCGTTGAAATTTCTTCACGAATCGAATAAGCCTTATATAACCCCGTCGAGGCTTACTGTTATAACTTTAACAATTATTATTTCTAAAGAGCGTGTCATTGTAATATGGGCTGAACAAATTTAATTAAAACTTGACGGTCAAGGATTTTTCTTGTGAATTTTTATAAATATATTTTAAAGATTGTTAAAAATCACTTTTTATCAAATAAAGTTTACAGATCATTCGTTACTTGAAAATTTAATGAACACTCTGTATAATGCCTGAAATATTATTTAAAAAGTTATCAAACTATGATTAAAATATTCTATAAGCTATTTTATATCTAAAATCATTTAAAAAAAAAATAGGTTCCTACGTCAAAGCAATCACACTGATAACCAAAACCAATTTAAGAACTCTAGTCTTATTCAATAGTCAAAGCAATTCATTATAATTATTGAGTTTTTTGAACATTTATTTATTTATTAAATTATGTAAATTTATCCGATAGATAGTGCCGTTAAAATGACAAAAATAATGTTCCCTACAGATAAATATTTATAAATGAAATGTATTTAAGCATTAATAAATATTTAAAAATGGAATATATATTATTAATAATGTTTTGAAAATCTTATACAATTAATGACAAGTTAAAAATAAAATGTACATATAAAAATAATTGTGAACATTATTGTTATTCCATAACTAATTAAACATTGTTCTTATATAACCTGAGCATACTTAAAACTGGCATGCTACTAATTTTAGGTTTCAATTCAAGTCCTGAAATAAATCTCTCCTCTGATGTTTCACCAGAATATCTTCTAACATGAACATGAAATGATTAATTTATTTAAACAATAATATTTTGAAAATACTCTTTTTAAATACATTTATTAGACGGAAATTCTTCCGAACGAGTTTTATTGTAGATCAGAAAGAAATCGCACTCTAAACTCTCTCACAGTTGGCAAACTCTTGGAATAACGAAACAAATAGTTGGATATTTAAAACATTTTTGACAGAAACTTGTATTTAAACATACTCATTGTAAAAATACGAGCAGGATTGTTTCAAAAGCATCGGCGCGCGGTTTCCCGCGGCGGCATTGTTGGCCCTTCAGCTGCGGGTTTGATCAGTCTGAATGCAGCGCAAATCCCGAGACGCAGTTTTCCATTAAGCAAATTGTTACCATTTTGTTTTTAGCAACTTTACCATCCCCACATTACCAATCTGCCAGATCTCCGAGTGCACTCCTGAATAAAAAGGACGTATTTGAATTCAATCACGATGTATTTATTGTATAGTTTAATGAAAATATTATAGCGATATGCAGGCAGACAAATGTGTATTTCCCATCTTGTAAAAACAAATATTGACTACTAGGTTATTTAATAAGTTGAGAAATTTTTAAATTAAAACATGATTATTTATGATTACAATATGATGGAATGTATGAATGTAGGAGCAAAAATGGGTGATTTGATTGTATGCTGTTTATTGTACGCCGATGATACAGTACTATTGGCGATTAATCAACAAGAACTACAGAGTCTAGTGACTAGAATGTACGGTGTATGCGAGGAAAGCGATCTCATGATGAATGTTAACAAGTCGAATGTGATGGTATTCGAGAAGGAAGAAAGCAAGACACCGTGCTAAATACTTGGAGGTAATGAATGGTTGGAACCAGTAGACGAGTTTGTGTATTTGGGAAGTATGTTTGATAGAAACGGAAAAGCTGAGAATGATATCGAAAGAAGGGTGACTGCAGGAAATAAAGTGAACGGCGCGTTGAATGGAGTTATATCTAACGGGAATTGGTCAACCGAGGCAAGACTAGCGGTGCACAATTGAGTCCTGGTACCGACACTAATATATGGAAGTAAAGCCTGGAGCTGGCAGAAGAGGAACGAAAGTAGACTGAATGCAGTAGAAATGAGATCACTTAGGCGTATATGTGCCAAATCTATTTATGACAAAGTAAATAATGAATAAATAAGGAAAGAATGTAAAGCTGATGTTAGCATAGTGAGTAAGATTAAGAAAGGATCACTTAGATGGTTTGATCATATGGAACGGATGAATGAAGAGAGAATGGTAAAAAAGATATATGACGCAAGTGTTGGTGACACCAAATATAGAGGATGTCCGCGAAAGACTTGGCATGACCAGGTAAACCATATAATGAAGGATGGTTCTGTTAGAAGCCTCAACAATCGGCGAGCTTGTATGAGAAGATGAATGATGAATGTGGATGAGGAGATAATTTGGACAGTCAGGACAAAGGAGTGTGGCGCTCTATCCTCTCTGCCTACCCCCGCGGTGAAACAGCGTGATGATAAGTAAATACAATATGATTATTTTTAATACAAATTAAATTAATCAATTAGAACGATATACAGAAAAAAAACTATTTTGTTATAACCGGAACAAAACAAATATTTTTTCGATAAATATATCTTTATAATTGATTTATTAAATTTATACTAAAAATACCACAAAACTATGCACTGAAATTGCAACTTCAGAACAAAAATTATATATTGATGTTTAAATATTTTTTCGATAAATTGATTTTATATGTATATATTTCTAATTAATACATTTAATTTGTATTAAAAATATCACAGACCTATGTTCTGAAAAATTGTAACTTCACAATAATATTGTGTTCTCCTTAAAAAAAAATAATAATCAATCTGCCTTAGAACCTGTTAAAAAAATAACTTTAAATTTTTTTTTTATTTATTACTATTATTTTATAGACAGAAAAAAAGTTAGACTTGATTTATTAAATTCTTGAAATCAACGATGTTGTTTATATTATAATCTAACGCCAAATATAATAATAATGACACAATTTTCATTAATCAATATAAATCATTTTCTTTTTTATACGCTCTTCGTATTTCATTCAATAGCCAATTCAAACAATAACATTGCATTAACATTAAACATACGAAATTATACAATGAACTTTCATAATTTATTATAAAACCGTGTTGATTAATTTACATAAGCTACAAAATTGACCGTTTATCATATTTATTATCATACCTGACTCTACAACCAGATA
Source organism: Eubasilissa splendida (assembly GCA_031772225.1). Taxonomy (NCBI): domain Eukaryota; kingdom Metazoa; phylum Arthropoda; class Insecta; order Trichoptera; family Phryganeidae; genus Eubasilissa; species Eubasilissa splendida. The sequence goes on along the minus strand of CM062848.1, from coordinate 16,544,409 downwards.
AAAATTCTGGCTTGCTCAATAATTCACCACTACCGGTATATTTGAACCTTTCTTAATTTTTTAGAAAGGTACATCAAAAAATTATAAGAATTCGGTCATTATCTTGTGAATGTTCTCAATATTCACAATAAATTGGGTAATATGATAAGGCTTACAGTTGGGCGCTATAATATATATGCTAGGACGGGTGTATTGAGCATTATCCTCCTACCTTGCCTTTTAAAGAAATAATATAATAATAAAAATGTGAAAACACGTTACTCTTTCTATGTAATAAAGTCAAGCACTTAAGCAGAGGGAATCAGTCTGTCTCAGATAGCGGCTGGTAGGATTCGATTATTTGTCGTAAAAGTAAAATAAATACGTTATTTTTTAATAATTATAAATAACTAACAAACCATCACGCCTCTTCTATCCCAACACATAATTCTCACCTCATCTATATTCATATATCGCATGCAAGCTCGTCAATTATTGAGGCTTCTGAGCGGACCATCTACAGTATCTGGTTTACCTGGTTGTGGCAAGCCTTCCACGGACATCCTCCATTTATGGGGCCATCAACTCTTGCGTTATGAATCTTTCGTACTATTCTCTCTTTATTTATTCATTCTATTATACATGACCAAACCACCTTAGTGATAATTTTTTGATCATATTCACTGTGTTTAGATCAGATTCACATTCATGCTTTCATTATTTACTAAATCAAAAATAAATATGGCACGAGTGATCTCATTCCCACTGCACTAAATCTACTTTTGTTCCTTTTCTACCAGATCTTCGGGCTTCACTTGCTTCAGTGTAGGTACCAGGATTCCATTGTGTTGTCTTGTGTCAGTTGATAAGGTCCCATTAGAAATTATAATAATGAATACCCAAAAGCAAGACTCAATTTTTTACATAATTGTATATAACTGCTCATATGCTAATTAAAAAAGAAAACGTATTTAAATTTGGGTTTTATCTAAAATTTATTGGATTGAGTTAATTTAATTTTGAAGAGAACCATTTACTGTAGAAAATTTTAGTATATCATACTAAATATTTAGAGAGATTTTACATATTATCATCGAAGGTAGCGGCAGTTGGTTATTTTGTGTTATGAATATATTGTAAATCATTACGTGTTATTTAAAAATTACTGTTCGTTTCTTCTTACTTGGTAATGGATTTAATAAATAAAATGATTTATTTAAAATAACGCTTGTCGTTCATATCTAAATCAACCGAGCGAAAGATCCTAAGCATTAACTTTATATTAATTTATTTGTTTTAAAATTTGACCTTTCCACCAGAATCGGTACTAGAACTCCATTATATACTGTTTTAATTTACTTTCTGGATAAACCATAATTTTCTGTTTTTAATACACGTCATAATATACCCTAGTAGTCTTGGTACCAAGTTGGGTCCATAAAACCAAACTGCTAATGGAAAACACCGTTGTTTTGAGAAAAATAACGAACAGATTTCATTCTTGTCAGTTAATTTTGGAAAATTACTTTACTTACGTGATCTGCGTTGAAGCTTGCGTTTTTCATTTTTTAATTACGAGGGAGGTTTTACGTTGCATAGATCAGCTCTGCAGGCTGTTGCCAAAACTTTTGAAGCTGAAAAGATATTAAAAACAATAATGAAATTAAAAGATTTAATAATTGTAAAAAAATATGTTTTTGAAATAATAATAATAATTATTATACATTAAACTTATACAATATTTGACGTTAAAAATAAATCTTAAATAAATACATATCTTAAATAAGTCTGATTTGGATAAAATATTTCAAGAATTATTAATTGATTAATTGCTAATAAAATGTTATTTCTACTTAATTACATATATTCATACATACAAGAGATATTTAAAAAGAGAAAAGATATTAAGAAAGTTATAAGAATTTTGTACTTATAAGTTATTTTTCATTTAAAACCGCTCTTTCATATTTTTTTCGCTTTAATATATTTAACAAATAATGATGTTAATCATTTTCATTATTCACGAATATAACTATAGTGTTCTGAATATAATCTGATATTAAACTTTGAGATCATTTACTGTAAGTAAGAAGTCTCTAATATATAATTAACCTATTCATTATTAATTCTCATGCTTATACGTACCTAATATATTTTATTATACTCTACTTCTAACATCGTTCGCATTCTGCTTTTAATCCGACAACGAACATAAGAAAACCATTCATATAATATAATGTTTGATATAGCAAAATTTTCTCCACACATTGTCAATTAAGTACAGAAGGAATGTTTTCCCTTACTTTCCACCTCATTTCCCTCGGTTACAACATACAGCGACTTCTTCGTGATTCAAGTGAGGCTATGCAGGTACTTTTAGAAATAGCTTTATGAATATTCCCGAGGCGTTAGGAATATTGAGGCTTGTAGATCCGTCCCAGATACTTATGTTAATAGCACGCGACTTATACTAAACTCGGTAATAAAGAGACTCTTAATTCACGTCGCTTTACATAATAACTGTTTTAATTATCTTATTCCCGTAACACCTCACCACGGTTTTAGAAATTCAATGAAAATATATGAAGAAACGTGTTATGGAGTAATGTCAAGGTAACACACCTCATTAAAATATGAATCTATTGTTTTTGATAACTTATTTATAAAAATTATGAACGGGTTTCTCAAATTATCCTGAAAACGTTGATATTTCGCTATAAAATTAAATGTTTTCATTGTTTAAACATTTTTACACATATTTAATGTATGCTTTATTATTATTATTTTTTTGTAATAATCCTTCTCAGAAAACTGAATACCATTCCGTAGTGTACAAATATATAAAATCAGAAAACATGAATAGGAAAAATAAACTTTATCTGAATTCTGTAGTTTTTTTATCTTTAATAATAATTTTGTTAAATATCATTTTCTACTATATTTTTATTAAAAATATATATTGAGATACGTATTTATATGTGAGATCTGTTATTGTGTTATTTCAACAGTACAAATATAATAAATTTAGAAATATGAACGCAAGAGGGATTTTACAATTAAAATATGAAATATAACAAATTTTAAAAATAATAACCATAAAGTAATTAGTTCACACTGATATCTTTAAAGATATTGACTGCTTAAAAAATATTTTCACTAATTAATAAAAATGTATGTTTTATATAAATATTTACAATTACGATTTTGAAAATAACTCTTGTAATTCAAATTGAATAGTTCAGTTAAACGTAAAACTAAACACGAAACATTCTTACCAGTTGTGGATTTATGTAAGATTTTGAAACAAAGGTAATATAATATGACTTAAAAGGGGTAAATAAGTACAGTGGGCCAAAAGTTACTTTAAAAATAAATTCTTGTATCTTTTACCTAATAATTAACGTAGCGTGATTTTTATTTTATTTATAGATAAAATATAATTTCTTGTATGAGGCTTATTGAAAAATACTCGTTTTTTAAATATCCCCAGAAAAAAATCTGGAACCGTAAGACTAGGGCACGGGTCGGCAGACTGCGACTCTTTTACTCCAGCTCTTATTTTCATCTAAAATCATATGTAATACGTGGAATAGTTTGTCTGCAACGTATGACACAACAAAAGAACTAGCTACAGTGAAAATATAGGTTACGGCTCTATAAATATTTTGAGATTTTGTTTACTTAATATTTGGCTCTTCTCACTAAAAAGTCTGCCGACGCTTGGAATAGGGGAACGCTATGAAAATCATAAATTTATATTATTTTTGCTTATAAAATTTTGCCTGAGCGAGGTCTTTTACTTTTTGGGAGATTCTCGACAGACATCTCTTTCTGAAAACTCTCAATCAAGACTGATATCACTGTTTTAAAGAATAACTCTTTTATGAAATTGACGCATATATACTCTCTCTATAAAAACAAAGAAGCCCTGATAATTTAATTAAAATTCAATTCTGTTCAGTTATGTTATAAATTTTTTCGTCATATATATATATATATATGAAAGAAAAATAAAATAATATATTATATACTTATTGACAAAAAAGTTTTGATGAAATAATTTTAAATGAAAAACTGATTTTTGGCCCACTCTGTATTTTAGGAACCGAACTATGTCAGCCATCGAATAACTTGGCACGTCGTGTATTCCCGTATAAGCGTTATGTTTCTAGGTAGGGCTTAAAAATAATTAACTCAAAGGAATGAAAATCTATAAAAATATTCGTTTTCGACTCATTTCTTTGTATGTTTTTCTTAAAAAAATAGAGATGCGTGGAATGTAAGTCAAGTGAATATTTTTACTGTTTTCAAAGTAAGCAAAGCGTTTACGTTGTCAAAATAGAACTACTTTGGTGGCCTACCGGGACGAGTAACAATACTAGACCACTTGATCGATAGCCGATTGTCTTACCGCTAGACCATCAAGCGGTTTGATTTATTGAGTTCGGTTAAAAAAAATGCATTTCATATATGAAAAACAACAAACAACATAAATGAAAAGGGTTGAAAACAACATTTAATGAAAACACTCTTTATTGTTTAACATAATTTATCCAACCAATTAACTTACTTACCATCACGCTATTTCTCTGCGAGGGAGGGAGGATAGAGCATCACAACACAATCTCATACAAGCTGGTCAATTATTGATTCTTCTGATAGAACCATCTTCTGGTATCTGGTTTAAATGGTTGTGCAAAATTTTCTGCGGACGTCCTCTATTTCTAGAACCATCAACATTTATACCATCGTCATTTGTCTTCCATACTATTCTCTCTTCATTCGTCCGTTCCATATGATTACACCACTTAAGCGGTTCTTTTTAATTTTATGTTAATATTCTTAATATTCTATCCTAATTTTTTCATATTTTATTCTGGAATACTCTGCCATAATGTATCAAGTTACGTTAAGTTATATTGAGAGATTACACAAGATGGAAAACATAGTAAGCAAACACATTTTTCATATTAAACTTCATCTTCAACAATAATAATAAAACCTACGGACAAAATTACAAAACTATTATTTTAAATATTAATTATAAATAAATTGATATAAACCCGACAACCCGGAGCGTGTCAAGGCTGCCAGCAGAATTCTGTCCAACGTGGCAGCACACAAGCTGATTTTTCTCAAGTCGGAGATGATTTTTAATGAGATGTCATGAGAACTATGTCTTTTATACGCTGCACATAACCTAACCAGGGTACCAATTTTGATTGATTGAACCTCACTAAATCATCGTACAGCGTGTAAAATTTGGAGTCAGACTTTGTTAGGTTTTATCATCGTTAATATATTAAATAGTCTACATAACCTGAGTATAATAGCGTGTTAACACATGTGAGTGGGCGTAATTCTCATTTGGATATCTTTATTAACATTTTTCTTATTATTTTAATTTTCTCCATTATATACGTATAAACTTCTATTTACTCTATATTAAATATATTTAGTGTAATTATATACTCAAGAAATCTGATGTCTGATTGTCTTATGTTGTCGACGTTTCCGTATAAACTGTTGACATACTCAATTCGTATTAATCAATAGATGATTAAATTTCCTTTAATTAGATTGCTCCAATTAATTACAAGTAGTGCAAAAGAGACGAAGAACTTATTTCACTCATATCATTGTGAATTATTGCGTTCTCTCCGTTTGATTTAGTATTCAAAGCAAAACCCTCCAGTACCTACTTCAGAATTCCAAAAATTATTTCTTCCTCTAAATATTGTAAGTGAATAATATATAAAGTTTCATTTCCTGACTCATCTTCTGTAGGTACACCAGAAGTTCCCAAAGTTTTCCCAATAAAGGAAACTAAATGAAATAATAGTAAATCATTTAAACATTTAGAGTTTCACAGATTTTCTTTGCGTCGTGAGACCCTTGATCAAAGTTATGTTATAAAATGAATTAGAGGTGTGATTTTTATATCAATGATTTTTAAATGTTGACTGAAATATTAAATTAAGTTTTTCTTTTTGTAAACACATCAATAAAAATATCAATTCTATTCATCAAATACGATTGCGTACGCAATATGTAGTACAGAATAAATTAATACATATATTTATTAATAACTTAATTGACACGGATGCTCTTGGATGAAATTAGTATTTATTAGGTTCTGGATGGGTCACTTAATATTACATTAAATAACAATAAATACAAAGTCGACTTTTCTCGGGTAGACAAATCTTTTAAATTAAGTTATGAGTTATATATTTATTGGTTGTATACATGTATACCCTTATGAAATTTTTTTTAGAATTAATAAACTCTGAAAATCTTTCATATATTGATTAGATATATTGTGGCCTTGCAGAATTTTATGTACCGTGTGTGCGTTTTTTTCCAACCTGCGTAACATATTTATTCACCACTCAGTTAAGTGAAGCCGTATTGTTATGATAAATAGATTGTAATACATCCAAGTTAATTTACAATAATTAAATAAATATCAGATATCTCATAGAGACGAAGCTATTTTTATTATATTTAATCAAATATATATACGGAGTATAAGATAAGTATAGGTCGTAAGCCTTGTAATCACCCCATACTCTTATATACTTTTTATTAAATATTATAAAAATGGTTTCTTTTATGAGATGAAATATCTGATATTTATTTAATAACAGTGCCATTGTAGGTAAAAATCCAGTAATTGTGTGTTTTTGGACATATTCAAATATTGTTAAAATAATATACTGGTCAAAATAAGAAAAATATATAAAAATTGAAATATTGATTGTACAGGCTTATTCTAGTATAATGTGTAAAAAAACATTTTACAGATAAAGAATATTGGTTTATATAATTTTCAAAAAAACATCGGATTCTCATTGAGTTGACATATATGCTATTTTCAAGGAAGAATTAATTATCAAATTTGATCCATAGATGGCGATGGTGTAGTGGTACTCGAAGCGAGTCCATATATTAACATATATACAATTTTCAAAAATTAGATAGAAGTGGAGATTGATGGGTTGAGAATAGTTAACGTTATATTTATATAGAGTACCCAGCGGAAAAATTTCAAGATTAAATTGTAATTGCTTGTAAACTATCAGAGTGAGGTAAGTGGGTGGGGTATTGTACGATGCGCGTGATTTGCTGATTTGCCAGTCGCAATGAGTCACTGGTAGGAAGCGCACTGCGCGTTCGCGGTTGAACAATATTTAAAGTGCTGTGATTCATTGGTTCGTACGCCTCGCGCTTTTTGTATTAATTTAAATATTCGACGAGTAAGTGATGAGCCGAGCATGTTGAGTTGAGTTGAGTGAGCATGAGTTGTGTTCATAAGTTCAGACAAGAAGTTTTTAATGGTTAACCAAACTCCTCCGGGACCATAAACGTCAGCAGCGACGCCAGAACATGTGGCTCAAGTTCGACGTGAAATTATGCGCAATCCGCGAAAATCGATAAGGAAGATTGTAGTCTGTACTTGAATAAAAAAATCAACAGTGCACGTTATTTTGAAAAATAAACTACAATTTCACCCATACAAACTGCAAATTGTGCAGTTTCTTAACGAAAATGACGTAGCGAGAACGATGCTGTAACGTTTTGGAACAGTGCGAATGCTTGAAAACATATTGTTTACTGACGAAGTACATTTTCATATCGATGGCTATGTTAATAAACAAAACATGAAATACTGGTGCCCCGACAACCCAAGGGAATGCCACGAAAAACGTTTTCATTGTCCAAAAACGAGAGTGTGGTGTGCAATTTCTGTCCGAAGGATAATTGGCCCTTATTTGACAGTCACTACTAACGTGTATTACCGAATGATCGATCAGTTTTTGGTACCGCAACTTCAATTATTTCCCGGGTTTAACAACATAATACAATTTCAGCAAGACGGAGCCACTCCACACACAGCTAGAGTTTCAATGGAGAAGCTGAGTGGAATTTTTCCCAACAAATTAATCAGCAAGTACAGAGACATACCCTGGGCACCTCGGTCACCGGACTTTACACCGTGCGTCTTTTTTTATGGGAATACCTTAAGTCGAGAGTTTACAGCAACAATCTTAGAACAATTCAAGAAAATATCCGCCGTGAAGTTGCTGCCATTGAACCAACGCTTTGCTTTCGCGTGTTTGTGAATTTAAGAGTCTGATTGCAAGAATGTTTTAAGGGAAATGGACGGCGATATTATTGATAAAACGTTAAATAAGTATTATTAAACCACATTTTGTGTAAATATAATGAGAATAACATTGCAGTTTTTTTTTATTTATTATTAAATTTGAAAATTTTCCGCTGGACACCTTTTATAAAGTGATCACTTAAACCTGCCGAAGACAGATCGTAAGCCCTGTTATACCCCATACTCCTATATATTTTTCATTAAATATAATAAAAATAGCTTCGTCTCTATGAGATATCTGATATTTATTTAATAACAGTGCCTTTGTAGGTAAAAATCCAGTAATTGTGTGTTCTTGGACACATTAAAATATTGTTAATTTACAATAGACTGAAGAAAATCATACCATCATCAGTTGAGCGATTTGATCACATATATAGTAGTTAAAATATGATAAAATAATAATTCATAAGTTTTGTGTTTATTTAAATTAAGTCTGGGTTTACTGTACTTTTTAAAAGAATATATATATATATATTAATTTAGATTTCTAGACCTTGGGGATAAAATCTGAAACAGCCCGCGTTCCACGCTACAGTGCACTAAGCAGGGCGGAACAGGAAATTAAAAGATGAAAGGGACTAGTGGAGGGGTGTTTAAGGGGGTGAAAAGTGTTGCAGCAGCCTTCTCAGGAAGTAAAAGGAGCCCTGCTGTTTGTTTCGTACCCCTAACACCGACTTTATTAATTGCTAAAACTCGTCAGCGTTCTGGTTAAATTTCCTAGCACAAATTTCGGTACATCGCACTGGAACTTAACGACATGATGTAAATTCGATTTAAGGATTTTGTTAATAATTATTGTAGATTATTATTATACTTTTATATGTGATCTGAGACAAATATAATACACATATAGAGAATAAGGCCTGAATAAATAGTTAATAATTGAAATATTTTAGGTTAGGTATTGTTTGGGACATATATTTATTTGGTGTACTTATGTACTTGAACGAAAAAATGCTCCGTGCCCCTCCTTTCCTTTCCCCACTCGGCAACGACAAGCTGCGTACAACCAGTATGGTTACAATATGTACGGAACAGTTAACACTGTTATACAAATTTCGATATTTCGTGTCTATAGTTTTTGGGAAACCTTGACAGACATAGTGAGTGAAAAATATACAGTCCACATTTTAAAGGTGCCAGCAGAATCCGGATTGGTAGTGAGTGCCTATTCCTTCCATGTCCTGAGATTCTTCCGACATCTATGCTTGTATGCAATAGGTATCATTAGATACATGTCATATTAATTTAAAATAAACTGAATGTTTTCAATTCTAGTTGAATGAGTATGATTTTTATTACCTAAAATCAATACTTAATAGTTTAAAAGAGAAATTTCTGTAAATCTCTATAATACACATTGTCAAGTAATGAAAATGTGGAGAGAAGAGAAACAGACAAAAATTTTAGGATATATGTTTCATCTTGTTTTATAATACATACATACATAGTTAGGTTATTATTAAAAATAATGGGAAGTTTCTCTTTGAATTTATTGTTTTTTAAATCACTAAAAAGTTGACGTTTTTTTTGTGTTATTTATTTGAACTTCAGTAAATTTCTTGTATTTTAGTAAAATATTATTTGTATTCCATGCCAATTAGTTGTAGATTTTATATTTCAGTAATGTCATTAAAACTTTACTCGGATGCTAACAAAAGGTAAGAATTTATTTATTATAAATTTGAATTCATAACTTCTTCATTTATTAAAATATTTTGATAATTTTGGTGAATTATATTTTCAAAAGTATACTTACTAAAAGTTCCATCATTAGTTACTTTATTACTGCGAATCTGGTTCGTAACGCATTGTTAAAATGCATTGTATTTTGATAATTGGTTAGGTTAAGAAAATATACGATGTGAACGATGTCTTACTCCCACTTACGTCGCATTTTATAATCTGAAGTTAATTTTATTAAAAACATTGATTATTAATATTAAATAAATTATGAACATAATATAATAAAAGCAAACAAGCTTAAAATAGTTCCAAGAATGAAAACTAGTTTTGGTCAAAGATTATTAACCTTTAAAGCTCCCAGAATATATAATCAAATTGAAAATAAAATTAGAAATTTAACTGACATTAAGACTTTTAAAAGGGATATTTCTAATTGGTTGTTGCAATTAGGAAGAGCAGATACAGAGAGTAAACTCTTTTATATAATGAAATAATTTGTATAACTACTTTTGTGCGTTCTGGTCTTGTATATTTCTTGTATTGTATTGTCTTGTATATCTGCTTACATTATTGGTATTATTTTTTTTTCTCTCTTTTTTATTCACTTTTTTATATTATATATATAATATATACATATATATTTTCTTAAATGTTTTCACATTGTATGCTATGTATATATTCGATCTTACTGTGTTTTGCCTTCAATGAGTTTTGGTTTTATAAAATATATTTGTTTATTAATTTGCCCTAAAACAGACTTGCCTAGTTGGGCAATGTATTTAAAATATGTGTAAATATGTTAATATACCGTTATTTTTATTTAAATCATTTTGATCGACATTAAATACACATCGCATGAACAGAGTAGCGGGATCTAGTGAGATCGAATGAACTTCCAGGGACAAGATCAGCGAGTTAGATGTGAACATGGCATTTGCGGTAATGATCAGTGAATTAGATCATTGAATGTAAGCCAGAACGGTTGAATGTGGTAACCGAGAAGCCGACTAGTTTAAATGGTGTCAAGTTCAAATGGATGTGCGGCGAGCGGAGAGATGATTAGCTAGATCAGATGAAAGTGGAGTCTAATCATTTGATTGCTAAGTTAGATTGGATATTTGTCCAATAATGCGATTGCTAAACGAGATCAGACAAACGTGGAGTTCAAGCATTGTATTATTAAACTAGAATGAACTTGGCTTTAAATAAAATTAAGATAGATTAGGTGAATTTAGCAGAAAGATAATGAATACAACGAAAAACAATAAATGTTTATATTCCAAATTAATTCCAAGTTTCATTATTTAACTACATTTGCAAATAGCTTCCGAATATCATCAACACAATTTATTTCCATCTTCCGCTTGCCGCACCTCATTCCGTTGCCGGTCTGACTGAGAAAAATCTGATACGTTTACAAAATAATTTTCATCCCTTCTTTGTACCTACGTATTTCAGAACTGTCGCAGTGCTGTTGCTGGAATGTATTTGCTAATTTTAAAAAACTCTTACATTTACATAAACCGTCTCGAATGGAGCACCTGAAATCTGATAAAACACCCCAATTTATCATACCTGAAATATCTTAACTGTAAATTATAACTCGTGCAAAAATAAACGCGGCTTCGGTCGTAAAGCAACCTTATGCATACTGAAATAAAATAAGCGAACAACTCGCCGTCTCGCTCGGAGCGGTCCTGCACCCTGTACGTGCAGGCTGTAACAAGGAAACATTACTGCAATAAGTTATAATATCTCTTCAGAGTACCTAGGAGAATACTGAGAAGGGGTGAGATTTTCACTTCAGGCCGGATCCCTTCCTGTTTCGGAGGCTGTTTGGATTCAGAAGCGGCTGCCGTTAAATCAACTTTTCACTTTGGAGAGATACGCAAGTTAAGTTAATGCGGAGAGTTTTATGGTTAGATTGCCGCAGATTGTATTTCGAGCTTTAGGGGTGTGGCATTCATTTGCAACATTTTCTGACATCTTTAAAATATACCTAATTTTTTTATTACAGTTGAGTTGAATAATTTTATTTATATTTTAATGAAATCACTTTCTTATTTGTGAAATAGCGCATCAAAGAAGACATCTTCGTATCTTTGTAGATGATATTCGATATTGATAAATAATCGTAACATAACAATGAAAGGTGTAGTTTCATTATAAAATATAGTATATATGTCTTTATAAAATCAATAAATAATTATTAAATGTGATGTAACGTAATTGATTATGTGGTAATTGGTCTCTTTTAGCAATATAAAGTTCTACTTTAAATATACTTTCACGTTCTATTGTGTCGAACCTGAATGAGCTAAAATTGAAAACTTTAAAGTTCAGCTGAGTTTGGGTTACTTACATAGTTTTTTCAGTCTTGTGCGTTTTTATTTTTTTAACTACGTTTTTGTGTTACTACTATTTGTTTTAAATCTTTTTATACTACTAAGAAGTAAGGAATTTTTCGTTATTGTTTGTGGACTGATTTTTGTGAGAGAGATTTTATTGTATTAATTAATATATGACAAAATATCTAAGTATGTCTGAGAAAAGAAAGCAAACGTTATTTTTATTTAGTAGCGGAAGTACCGGAACGTTCTCCATTTAAAGGAGAAGCGTTCCGGTACTTCTTTTTTTAGCATTACACCACTGCCTTCCACAGTCAAACCATGTGACTATGCAACATGTTGCTTGGACATATATATATATATGTCCAAGTAATAAATATATATATTTACGTATGTAACATATGTACATGTGTATATGTAAATGTGTAAATATTTTTATATGTATATTGCATTTTGAAGAATATATTTTAATTTTACAACGCCAAAAGATAAAAAATGAATTCGAAAAAATGCACTTTTACTTTTGTCTCATTAAATTTTATTATTTAAAAAAAAATAGTAGAAATACACGTGTAAATTATATCTATATATAAAAAAAAAACTTCTTATGCGTTAATTTATAATGAATTACCACAAAGATTTCGTCCAATCGTCATAATATGAAAAAAAAAATTCTGATTATTAAAGCCTATAAAATAAACTACTATACAATAAGTATTTTTAAAAAATAGAGCTCTGGTTTTCCAAGTAGCCAATTACTTATTCTGATTACCAATTCTAGGGAAACCAAAGATTTACAATTTAATTATTTCTCTAAAATAATTACTTGATGGATTGGTATTTTCCTTGTTCAGCACGTAACATGTTTAATTGAATATTATATATGATTTATCAACGACAATACAATAAATTATGTTTTACTTATTTTGAAACGTTATAAAAATAATACTATATTTTATTAAAGAAAACTAAGACAATGTTTTGTAAAGTCTATCCTTTTTTATCCTTAACACCTCCAAATGACATCGTTCACAAAAGTGTCGTTTTTTTAGTCGAGTATTTTTATCTTGCGGATGTAAAATCGGATAGTAAAATGACATCAGTTATCGCTAATTAAGGATGATATCAATTTATTTCATCCGCGTGAATGATACGTTTTCGAATCTATTTACGTATTTGAGAACGATATTTCAGTCGCCAAGTTGTTGGTTTACATATCTAACTGAGACTAAATTATGTTATTGTCTAGTATTTTTTATTGGCTATTTTTAGTCATCTCAAATTTCAAATGGTTTTCAAGGCCACGGTATTTATATCGGATAATGAGAGACAGCGCTATATGGGAAGCGGAGCGTCCGAACGGGAGACGAAATGACTGCATCGGAAAATGTGCGAAAGTGACGACACCTGTCACGGGTGATGGGTAGGATTAACTGTGAAACAATTGACCTGTGCGTGTGTATTTGTAATCGTGTTTTGTTTTTTAATCTTGATATTAACCCACTATGTTCGACTTTGAAAAACTTTGAACTTTGAAAAAAATAAATTGACTTAACAATTATCTAATAGTGATCCGACTATGTCAAAAATAGAAACAGCAATTTATGCAGTATTAACAAGATATTTATATGTATAACAGTCGATAACGTTCTTTTGATTGTAAAAAAATTGATGTCAAAAAAAAAATGCCAATGAAAATGCCGGGTGGTAACAAAAATATATTTTCGATAAATTGATTTTATCCGTATATCTTTCTTATTGATGCATTAAATTTGTATTAAAATATCACAGAACTTTACAATAATAATGTGTTCTCCTTAATAATATTGTTAATCAATTTTTTGTTAACGTATTGTGCTTTATCGAAGTAATAACAACCTTTTCGTGTTTTGATAGTCATTTCAATGGTACGTGGGCGTTACTCAAACGTGAGGAGTCAACGCTGATAGGACAGATGCGAATATTGTGGCATGTTCCTATATTGATGACGTAATGTACACATTTGAGAAACTTAAAGGAGAGTCAAAAAGCGGTATTACACTTTAAACAAATTAACAAAACCCTTTTACAGCTACGTTAAGTTATATTTGCAGGGAATAAAGACAAAACAATGTCACGTATGCAAAATGGCGCGAATACCTCGGCCCTTGCGCTCCGAGTACGGGAGAAGAGTTCGCGCCAGCCGCACCATGTGTTAATGGACTTGAATACTTCCCACAGTCCAGAGATGGGCGCATTCCTGCTAGATTTGGTATCCAACGGCTTCAGTTATTTAATGAATTACAAATATTCGAGAGGCACGGGTTGAAGGTATTTTATGTTTCATTCATTTGCCAATCACACCACATCAAAAATATAGCAGAAATAATGTTGAATTTTATGTGTAAAGATTTATATAATTAAGAATGCCGTGATTAAAACGTTTATTTTTTAAATCTCATAGCTATCATATTTTGTTTGTGTTTTTTGCATCTTATAGGTATACATATTTATAATTATCATTTATTATAAACGCCCTATTTAACGCATTAACTTAATTTGTAAAAAAAAAAAAATTTCATTAGGATGTTTTTACATAATCAAATTTAAAAATAAATATAAAATGTGAAATAAAACAGCTTATCCATCACCATTAAGTCACAAAACATTGTAATAATGTAGTCCTATGAATAGTTAAATTAACAGCAAAAATGTCGACTACCTCCACATATTCATTCCCCAATTAATGCATTCTGGGAACTGTTGAGTTAGCTAGTGCGTGAGTTCTGACATTACCACTGTAATAAAACAATGAATTGTGTCTCGATGACCTCAATAGAGCGTGAAAGTCAAGCAAACCAACAATCTGGGGACAGTCTATCATACCGTTGATGATCCTATATAGAAATATAAAGTCGGTCATCGTACGTCTCACTGATAATATTAACAATTTCAGACGGCTAAGGAGATAATCATAATTGATATCCTCAGAGCGTATATTTAATTTAAAATTTATAAATCTTAGAAACTTTCTCTGGATTCTTTCAACCGCCATCGAGTGAACAATGAAGTGTGGAAACCATATGACTGAATTATATTCTACCTGAGGTCTGACTAGAGAAGTGTAGAGGACTTTATAAGTGTGCAGATTTGAAATTTTTTTTTGCAGTCTGCAAAACAATATTAATGTACTAAAAATGGTATAACAAATAATAATACTAATATAATTTTTACCACGTTCACCATCTCCTTTAAACATGCCATTTCTAATACAACATATATTTTTTATCTTGAAATTAATTTAACTTTCTGATGTATGTACAAATTCAAACTTATTTCATAAATAGTACAAAAAAGTTCTGTTTAACATATAAACAATGTTGGTCTTAAATTTAATAATTAAGAATCATTAGAAATAAGTAAAGCGTATAAAATTAACCAAAATATTATACCAACTAATACCACCTAAATTTAACCACAAGTCAAATCCTAAAATATTTTCCCAACAAGTTTTCCAACACTTTTGTATCATAAGTCAATTTCCACATCTTTTATTATCGTAAAAATATAAGATAGGTGGGTATTAGATTTATTTTTTAATATAATTATTTAAAATATAAATCTATTGAATAATTTTATTGTAAATAATTTTTTTAATACGTAACAGTTTGACATAATATGGTTTTAGTTAATTTATTTGATATCCTGATGAAGGAAATGGTTAAAGTTAATAATAATTTATATTAACATAAAAATTCAATTAACGGACAAAAACCAAAACGTATAAATGATATATTTATAACTAGAAGATAACTAGGGTCTCATCGGCTATTGTCGATTGTTTGTTGCTATGCCCTGCGGGCGGCTAGTGGCCGCTACGCGGTCATTGATGACCGCTGCGCGGTTAGGATCTCATAGGCTATCGCCGATTGCTTGCTGCTAGGCCCCGCGGGTTTTTTTCGTAAGTCTCCGCTACATTTATTAAAACATTTTATTTCAATTTAATATATATTTTCGTAATGTAAAAATACTATTTAATATATAAAAGAGAAAACATTAAGTAATATTAATATTAATAATAAGATATTAAAAATACGTTCGCCTTTATCAAACTCGCGTCTCACATACCTAACCGTTTAATCAAGCACTATACAGCCATAATGACACAACATCCAAGACGTCTAGAAAGTCATAGAAATAGACGAGGGAAAGTAATATTATTATGATTTTTCCATTTCTCCATCTCCAGCCTACAAAAATCCATTAGTAGATAGACTTCTATTAATGATAGCTTCTATCTATACTCTGTCTTCCACATCCAGCTGTATATTGCTTCATGCAATACTTTTTATGAATTTAGTCCTTCATTCTAGCACTTTTTTCCCGTCGGTTATTATTTCTCGTTTATTTTTTTACACGTACAAAAATCAATCATATCGTTATACCCACAATCAAGCAAGTATTTAACAGCATATTAGTTTATTGTGTAATTTTAATATTAATTTAATTTAAATATTTTGTCGTATACATTATTTTTGTAAAGTGTGAAAATTAGTAATATATCACATTAATATGTAATATTAATGAATAAATACGTGATATTGGAATTAATAGCGGATCATACTTGCAATCAAATATAAATATATAAAATCTAAATATCTACCTACAAAGTGAGAGTTTGGAATATATCAAAATAGAACTAATACGAAACTTACTGACTTGTTGAAAAAAATATTATTCATCAAGCATTTAAATAATGTTTAGATTTGGTGTAATATGATTCTCAGGCCAGTTTACTACAAATCCCTTATAGGTTATTTGCGAAGAAAACGTCCGCATTGACTTGAAAACCGCAGGAGTTGTGAAGAGGCTTCATTAAATGCTAATTAATATTTGATGAGGCAGCAACATCGGCGTGTCTCATCCTCGTAGGAAGCTTCTTCTTTTACCAAGAGTCGAGTATCTGCGCTACATTGTTTGCCATCTAAAATATATAATGATTAAAAATATTTCACCTGAATTTTAAAATTTAAAGTCTTATAAGGATATTTACGAAATAATAAATATTTATTTTTTGAGTCATAGTACAGTATGTTATATTATTGTTATAATAGGATAAAACATTTCAGCAAAGCATGACATATATTTCGGTACCCTGCCTGCTTCACTAGTATTTTACTTGTGCTTTTCCGGTATAGTCGAATACAAACTGTAATGTTCAATGTACAAAAAAATATACATAAAGGTAAAACAAGACACAATTCGATACTATATAAATATATTGTAGAACTTAAAGAAAATACATTGTTCAATGTATAAATATAAACGAGATGCAAGTAACTAGCATATAAATACAACGTAAAACTTAATGTAAATGCAGTGTTTAATCTTATCTCCACATAATATGATATTTACATCAAGTAATAAACTATTAAAATATAAAATACTGAAATTAAAATAACTATTTTTATTTTTAAGAATATTTCCTACGTTTGGTTATTTAAATTAGACAACACAAAATATTAATATCAAAATAATAAATTTCTCAAGTGGGTAAAAAAACCAGCAACTCTATCTATCTTCTTAAGTAATAAATTGTTTACATACGTATTATTTCTGAAGACCTTCAATTTCACCTCCTCAGAATAAAATTTCGTGCGGTTCATCCTTATACAAATTTAAAAACGGAGGGAACAATTTAAAATTAACAATGTAAAACAAAATTGCCTTTCTATCTCGAGGCTTTAAATAACTCACCTTTATTAAGACATTAATAACAGACTTTGACCATTTGAATCTACATACGGGATTTACGGTCCTGCCGGCAATTTTCATACAAGAGTGCTTCTTTCCGTGTCCGCGATCTTTATCAGGTGTTGTCCCCCTGCGAATGAATAATTCCCCCTTTTCACCCCGCTTTCCGTTTGCAACCCCTTCTGTAAACTTTATTTTTTGGCTTCGCTTTATTCACACTGCTTCGGGCGCGTTGCGAGCCAGCTCAGGGTTGAAGCTTTTGCTTGCTGTGCATGACCAACAGTGTTAAAATATTAAAGACATGTCCCAATAAAATATTCAAATATGTACATGGAAACCTCAATCTAGCATACCTCGATTAATGACCGTAAAATATATAATTATCAAAAATGGATTTTTTTAAATCTTTTTACGCTTTCCCGTTCAGTATATGATATTATTAATTTCAATGTTGTTCTCAATTATTCACAAAAGCTTTTTTTTCGATAATTTCTCAAAAATATTCCAACAACGAATCTTGGATATAAAAGTAGTAACCATAACAGCTGGGCACTTTTACAAAATATTTCTTGTGGCCTTTCTATTTTCTTTCTTTTCTCTTTACGAAGTTTCCCCGAATAGCTTAATATCGTGTAAAGTTTTTCTGTTGGCGTAGTATTTATGGCAATGTTTTAGTATATTTTATATCAAATTTGTGTTAACACGGTTTTATTCCACATTCATTGTTTTGATTTACAAGATCTTTTCACAATTGATCGATCATGATTCCAGTGTACAGAACTAAAATCGTCACTTAATAAAAAAAATGTTAAGCTGTAGCTTTCTTTCTCACTATAATATTGAAATAGTTACTGTGATATGTTTTAGATTGTTGATATTTATTTGAAAAAATGTTTAAATTAATTTTATTAATATCGAGATTGATTTAAATTTTTTGACTTATTTTACAAAACTTAATTCACTTTAAAGCAAATTTTAGCTGTCCTGCTATAACAGTTGCTTAATTATTTATCAGCAGTTTTTTAAGTTCTGTTGGATGAAGTCCTTCCGAAGTGTCTGTATTTTTTCCCCTGCATTGTTGTTCGCTGACATGTATTTTCTTGGAATAGTAATTCTGTGAATGCAATGGGATTTGGGGTGGTCATTAGGCCGTTTGACTTGGATACTGCCGAATGGCCGCGCTCATCCACTCATTATATCCGTCCATTGAACGAAGTGACTTGCGTATACGAATTACTATTTCTTCGTGTATTCTATTTTTTAATGACTGGTGGGATTTAATTATTAAAAATTAATGCTAAAGTATGTCTCATTTTGCAGTGCCCTATTCGGTGAGAATTTTGCCTTCCACCTCAACTTTGTGCTGCAACAGCATCCAGAAAGACGCGTTCCCAAGTCCCATTCGACCGACAAGGGTGACAGTACCAAGAAATAATTGCAAAAGATAAGGACTTGTTTTACGAGTTCATGATTCAACTCTCTAATTACAATTTTATCTCGTAGGCTTGTTTTTTAAGTAGACGCAAGAAAATTTTTCCGAAATAATTGGGCTCCATTTTTAAATTCATACTTATTACAATAAAACTCCCTCAGCTTTTCGGCGTAAATTATTCACGTCCTACGTGGAATTTTGAGGTAGAATATTGTTAAAATAATTGCTATATTTTACTTTTATAGAAGGAACGTGGGTACATAACTAATGTAAAGTATTATTAATTTAACGGAAAAAATCAAAAGTTTACTACTTATAAAATTCAGAATAAATGTAAATTTTCACGTACGCTCCCTCAATCTTCTTTTGCATTTCATACAGAGAATGACCAAAAATAATAATTAGTTATTGGTGTCAAAATCCGAAATTCGGAATAATATTATAGCGACATGTTAGAGGTTCTTAAACAAATATAATAGGAGCTAAATTGTTTTACAATTTCAGTTAAAATATAAGTGATTGTATCTCGACAGCTCACAATGTCTAAAATTAAGATTGAAAAATTCTACACAAACAAATAACGTACATAATATAATATATTCATTTATTCTTAATCTATTCATAAGTATAAGCTCTAATATAAACAATATCAATATTTCCCTTCATACTATAACATTCAAGATTAGACATGACACAGAATTTGTTGGATTAAAATATAGACCTAAGATTAGTATCGATATTGAAAGAAAAACATATTAAAAAATCCAGATTCGTATACGCTATGATTGGCGACTTGACCTTGACGGTAGAGCGTTTTTCGTATCATTACGTAGAATATGAGCAAACTTCCACAATATGAAAACCCTATAACATCGAAGAACACGTGCTGACCAAATATTTCTCTTCATACTATTGCAAGGCCATATTGATTGTCCCAGCCAATTAGAATTAATATCTCTCCATGTAACATCTAGATCGACCCGGCAATTTGTACTCTTCCACATTCCCAGAAGTAGAACATCTTACGTACAAAATTTATTCATTCACTGGTCATGCAAATACCATAATGAGAAATTTACAGAAATTGACTTGTTCAACATTAGCCTTACTACGCTCAAAGGGTTCTTCTTATAAACCACCACAATCTTAATTTTAGCCATTCATTCTACCTATAAAACACATATTGCTCTCCCTTAACAGAAACAATAGTTGCAACCTCCCCCACCCTTCTCCCTCTTTTTTCTTTTCATTAATTTTCTGCATCTAAATATTTTTGTGGATTTTCATTATTAGTATCATATGTTAAATAGTTATTATGTTTGTTATTATATGTTTACACTGTCAAAATCTCTCAATAAAATAAAATGATAACAGAGACAGTACCCGATGATGGCTTCAATTACTTTTATTGACAATTCAAGCCGTGATCTCGGTGTTCAAATATAATACGTTGATTAAGCCTTTCGTCATTCAAAATTTTGGCTGAGTTACATATAAGACAATTACTCCGTTCTGTATATTTTTTTCAGAATGATAACAAGACACAAGGTAATGGACATCAATAAACATATGCCTCCACATATAATATGTCTTCAGCGGAAATATGCCCTTTGTAAAAAAAGGAAGCTGCATATATCCCTTTTTACAAGGTCAGATGATCAATTTACATTTACATTTGAATGCTAGAACAGGGTATACGGCTCCTGAATACCGCCCGTCTGTCAAAATATCGGAACTCTGTCAATGCGCAGGCACAAATTCTGGGAATACCGTACGTGGAACGAATGGCGCGCATTAAAAATAAGTGAGAGTACCTGTGTAACGTCACAATAAATATATATATATATTCGACCAACATATGGTGATTTGGTTGACATATATGCATTGGAATAACTTATTTTTAACTCAAAAATTTCTGCGTTGTATCCTATTTTGATTTGTTGTAATAATATAAGAATTCTAAATTCCGAGTTTTATTACCGTTTCTAACTTCTGAACTTCCAAACTTTTAACTCGAGCATAGAAATGCTTTAATTGCATTTTCGTTACAATAGCATTGAGGCGGACAAGATTTTTTTTTTTTATAGATCGATAAAATTAAAAAAAAATATATTCAATGTTTTTCTAGTTGCCACCAAACACCGCGACGAAATAGAGGTTCGAACGTTATATACTATTTTAAATATTATTTTGTGGCCTAAAAAAACAATCTTTATTTTCAAACGAGAAGGATGTATTATTATATTTTTGTGTGAAAGTTAATTTAAGACACAACAATCTAGTAATGAATAAAAATAAAATGTGAACTTCCATTTTCTAAATAATAGATTTTTATCGGATTTTGACAACAATGCACTAACTTATACATTCCACTGTTCCTCTGATGCATCGATTGGCATGTAATACACTTCCGTATTACATATATTTAACATGAATTTATTGTTTTAACGGACGCTTTGGTGAACTTCTTACACAGATATAAAAAAACTGACTTTAAAAAATAAAATAGATGTTTACATTATTTTATTACAACATTTATTCCATAAATAACTTACTTCTTCATCTTGCTTTTTAGATAATATTGAATATTTGATATTGTGAAATGAGTACATTTAGGATTTGAATATTCTATCATTGATTCAAAAGGACATAACTTTAGATGACAATAACCATAAATTAGTTTGACTAACGTCCAGTATGCTGCGTCAGATTCGATGTTTTTTGTTTTCACATTGTCTGTGAAATATTAAGTTGGTTTTCTCATGCGACCAACATCCCAGACAGACATTTCTCTATTAATAATATTCGCAGCTTGAATAAAGCATTTCATTATTGTCGCTTGAATGTTTCTAGTTTACACATACTTCAAATAATTATTTACTAGATAATATATATAAAATTAAATATAACGTAAATTATGTAAATATGTATATAAATATTGTAAGATGTAATACGGGGGGATCTCAGACCTCCACCTACAGCTTTATCGGAGAAACATAAGAAAAATGGGTTCCCAATGTCAGCATTACTTACTCACCTTTAAACAACAAAATCTCCCTCCTTCACTTGTGGAAAAAAATGATCAAACAATATGGAAAAATTCGTGAATAACATGTCTTGTAAGTCATGTGCTATCCGTAAATAACTTGTCTTGTAAACCATGTGTTGTCCGTGAATAACGTGTTTTGTAAACCATGTATTATACATGAATAACGTGTCTTGAAAACTATGTGCTTTACGTGAATAACGTATCTTAAAAACCATATGCTGTACGTGAATAGCATGTTTAGTAAATGGAAAATACATATTATATTTTGTAATTGAGTTAAAATACTGTTTTATTCCACCTTATTTTATTGTATTTAACGTTAGAATGTTTTCGGGAACATCTTTCCATTTCAATAATATAATTAAACTAAATTTAAAAATATTTTAGACAGTAATTAAGCGTGTGTTTGGAGTTAACGAAGGGGGGGGGAGGAATTAAAGTGGATAAAATAGAGTATGTAATGGGCGGATGTAGTTGCGCCAAAGGAAAAAAGTTGGACATCTTAGAGTATTAAGAAATTTTTAATAATAAGAATAACAATAAGAAAATAATTAACATTCAAATACCACCCATTACGTCCCCTATCTTATCCATTTTAACTCAATCCTCAACCCCACCTCTGTTAACTTCAAAATCACCCTTAATTACTGTCTGAAAATGTTTTTAACTTTAGTTGAATTATATTATTGATAATGCGAAGATGTTTGCGAAAGCTTTTTACGTTTAATACAAAAAAATATAGTGGAATAAAACAATATTTTAACTCAATTTACAAAATAATCATGGAATTCCTCAAAGTTTCACCAAAAACCATTGAACATTTAGATATTATATGTTAAAAAGTATTTTTGGTCAATATATTTCAATTATATAGACAATAATACTAATGTAGTTTATTTTCATAATTATTCTGCTCTGGATCACTTAGCAGTCTTCATTACATCAGCCCTGATGATGGCCGTTGAAATATGCTATAAAACGTCGTCTGCGACTGAAACTCTCTGTATAATCTCATAAAAAAACAACTACACTACTGACGGCTGAGAAAATATTTGATTCTATTTTTGTATTCACGACTACACAATGTGTCTATTTTAGACATCAACTAAAAAAAATTCTTATACTTTTATTGTCATTATATTACCCTAATATTATTTTGTAATTTAAAATAATCGTATTAATAAGATTTCTTACAAAATAATATCTTTTTTTTATCAAATATTCGGTTAGACATTCGAATAACGAAATTTTCATAAGTAAATCATCAAAAAATTTATAAAAATGAACGAACTATACAGATAAGCATGTAATAATTCTTCTCAATTTGTTAAGACAGCAACAGTCGCGTTACGTTTTCTCTCCATACTGAGTTACCAAAACATTTACAACAATCATTAATTATTCAAGATAAATCTCTCTGCGTATCTCATCCTCTCCTGGTTCGCAATTTAACAGACAGCCATTCTGGATAGCGTACGGTGTAATCACGTGTCAGGAAATGGAAGTTGTGCACTGGAGAATAATTAAAACGATTTAATACCAAGTAAACACATGCATCATGACTTTACTGAACCATTTTTGCATCTGCAAGTACCCAACGTTAAATGCTTTATGCTCACTGTTATGCAATAAAATGCACTCGAGGATTATTTTTTTCTAATTGCATTACGACCATTTACTAGTACTGTACTGTACTACAGTACTGTATACATTACCCTGTTAGTATTGTTAAGCTGCCGATTTATTTTTCTTCGACTTCAGGGATTTTAAGTCATTTGAGTCTGTTTTGCAAAATGCATAAATTGATCGATTTACCATAATAATATTGCATTTTGTTTAATATTTACGATCAATATGTGTGGTGTAAAACTTCTGAGATTACGGTGGTTTATCAGTGGAAATGAGAGCATAATGAAAAGTGCAAAGGAAACCAAAATTCTCTAATAATGACACTTACCTACTTAGGTGTTACACTTTTTATAACGCTCGTCTCAATCAATAGAGGGAGGTTGAAGTTAATTCTGCTTCTTTTGGAAAATTGTTTGAAAACTTAGGATACATTGGGATTACCTAATTTGAATTGTGTGGTGCGGTTCAACTGTTCTCACGTCAATGGTGAAAAAATGTCACCTGTTGTAATTCTAGCGACGGGAAAAATATTGTCACAACTCTCATGAATGTGAAATAACGTTATTTACGTTCTTACAACTTTACTTGCGTATCACTAAATCAGGCAATTTCTAAAAATAATCGTATGGCCCAAAGGTGCTTTATTCGGATAAGATACCGATTATCTTGAGCGGCGATTTAAATGCCAACTTCACCCTAAGGAAGCACATAAAATTAGTAATGATCCGGTTACAGGTAATAATACCTTAAGTATCATATTCCATTATCGTGGTATCAACAATTAAGAGTTTAATGTTTGAATTGTGGGTGGAATTTGGTTTCTTCAGAATCGAATATAATGATAGTTAAGGTTCTATGTGAAAATTGAAATAGTAATAATTTTTTATGCAAATTTCAAGTAAGTACGTAAAATTAACCGAAATTCCAATACGTCATCACATTTATCACAATACGATTTTTCCACTCTTTCATTGGCAATAACATTTTCTCGCTCTCATAATTGAACTTTAACTTTTCTTTGCATTCACCCAATTTTTGTATTCTTAATACTAGTATGTGTATATTAAAATTAATCATGTACATATTTATTCAGGGTATTTTAGTATATAAACAAGTTAATTGAATCGCAAATTTTTGTGTACGATGTACGGGAGTATAATTGTTCTGGATTATTCTACCGTGGGTTGGTTTTTGTCGTAGTCTAAGTTGTGGGCTTATTTGTTTGAGCGATTTACACTGCTGTTGCTGTGTAACCAAGTTGGCATAAGTACTCGCATCGCTTGGTACTTAGTATATGATATTACCGATCGAAATACTGGTAATATGCTACGTAGAAAATAATAATATATTTTGACGATTTATTGTACTTTAGATATTATTGCTAATAAATGACCATGTTATTATATTCCCATTAACGTTTATTTATTATTTTTAGAAACAATACATTCAAAATACGCTTGTACTTAATATAACATAAAATAATAATGTTCATACAATTAGTCACTTAGAAAGTTACAAATCTATCTGTTGAAAAAATATTGGGTTACTACCGAGGTTCGAACTTGGACATTTTCCTTTCAAGGGAAACAAAATAGAATCATATATGTATTAATTAAAAAGACTTTCGTCAAAATTTGTCGAAAACGTAATCGATTGATGTAATGAAAATGGTAACACGTTTCCTCGGATTGGAAAGATACGACAGATAGATCTTTTCTGTATATCTTTATAATTGATTAATTTAATTTGTATTAAAAATACCACGCAGAACTATGTTCAGTAATTACAACTTCACAACAAAAATGTGATTTCATTAAAAATAATCATGCTGTATTTTTCCATTATTTCCAGAGTCAGTGTGCGTTCTCGTGAGATGGTATGGGTGATGCGGGGTGCTGGGTGCTGGGCGTGTGGGTAGTGCTGCTGGTGTGGGGGCGCGCGGGGGCCCGGGGCATCTGCCCTCCCCGCTGCGAGTGCGACGACGGCCGCCGGGCCGCGGCCTGCGTGGGCGCCGCCCTCGAGGTCGTGCCGATCCAACTCAACCCCGAAGCCAAGCACATCAACCTCACGGCCAACAGGATACACAATGTGCACTACACACTGGGCTTCTACACGGAGCTAGTCTCTCTGGATATCTCTCACAACGAGATCAACGACCTCGGTTCCCGAAACTTCGAGTCCAACTTCAACCTGGATCATCTGGACATAAGTTACAACGGAATCGAAGTGTTGGAAAAATATACTTTTACTGGCCTTAAGTCACTAGTAACGTTGAACTTGAATTTAAACAGAATCACCGCAGTGAACTTCCACGCCTTTAGAGACCTCGGGCTCTTGGAAGAGCTCAATTTGTCGAACAATAAAATTATTAGTTTCGAAGAAGACGTGTTTCGTCCGTTAGTGAATTTGAGAGTGCTTCTGTTAGAAAATAATCAATTACTTGATATTCCGACTGAAAATTTAGCGTACACTGTGACATTGGAGTTTTTGTCACTGTCCGGTAATTTAATAGAAAATGTTTCGGAATCCGCAGCGCCGGCTCTCAGGCGCATGAGAAGGTTGGAGCTGGCTGGAAACTTGATATCGGTAATCCACCCTGCCGCCCTGGATGGGCTTGTGGCTCTTCAGTACCTCAACCTGAACGATAATAACCTGACGGTGGTCCCGACCGCTGCATTATCTAAATTGTCGAACCTGACACATCTTTCGTTGAATGGAAATTTTTTCGAAACAATCTCCCCCGTCTCCTTCCAGAGCCTTTTCCATTTGCGCCACCTGCACCTGAGTGGGCTAGCGACACTCTTTAGAGTTGACGCGAGAGCTTTCGTAGATAATATCAACTTGGAGCGAATATGGATGAACGATAACATCCTCATTACCGCGATTCCTATTAGAACTTTTCACGGAAATCCGAGATTAACGCAAATCTCAATTAAAAACAACAATATATTTACACTCCACGCTTCGCACTTCCCGTTGGATCAGTTGTCTTCCTTGCAGTTGTCGGGTAATCCTTTACACTGTAATTGTTCCATACTGTGGTTGTGGAAACTAGGCCAAGAGCAACTGAAGCAATCGTTTCCCGTCACAAATGCTACGGAGTACTCAAGTCTCTTCGTGGACTTCCCCGACATCCACTGCGCCACTCCGGAAAACCTCCGCAACTCTCTGCTCGTGAAAGTTCCCGAGTCGGCGATTCGTTGCTCCA
The DNA here is from genome assembly GCA_031772225.1 of Eubasilissa splendida. Taxonomy (NCBI): domain Eukaryota; kingdom Metazoa; phylum Arthropoda; class Insecta; order Trichoptera; family Phryganeidae; genus Eubasilissa; species Eubasilissa splendida. The sequence goes on along the minus strand of CM062848.1, from coordinate 16,517,172 downwards.
TCGGCTGGGTTACAATTGTCACCATCGTTCTGTCCCTGAGTCTTCTGATCAGCATTACGGGAAGCGTCGTGTACTATTTCGGCGCACTCAAGCGATGTGCTAAAAGCAAGTCTAAGCGAGGATTAGGCGGATCGGATCTGACCAGTGACTTGCCCAAGCTGGGGAACGGCCTGATGTATGGCACGAACCACCAGAGGCCGTCGGACGACAAGACGGAGATCAACCGCTATTTGATGATCGCCCCGCCGATCCCCGACAACTACCACAGCACTCCGCCTTGGCACGCGAAGAGCAAGACTCCCCTGAACGGAGACTCGCTGGAAAGCATGTACCAGCAGTTCGGCTACGAGTCCATTCCGCATCACAAGGCCATGGACAGGCCGCACATAGTCTACGTGTAAATATGAACAGACATTTTGTAGCGAACATCAAATTTGTATACAATATATTATTATACTATGTAAAGTTTTGTATGAATATGTATGTATGTGCGATAATACACTCGCCGTAATCTTCAGTCCCTTTTTGTATATTGTCTTTAAATATATTATAAGTTGGAAGTATTTTTATATTTTTGTGTATAATAATAGCCGTATGATTTTATTCGGGTAATCTTTAAAAACAACATAGCGTAAGGAGAAATATACATGGAACAAAACAAAACATTAATGATATTTTTGGAAAAGAAATGAACAGATAAAATGAACTATGTACCTTTTAAAGGCGTAAATATAAAATTGTTTGTTAATTGTGTCGTCAGTAGAATTCGTAAACAGAATGTAAGGTCTTCCTAGAAAGTAATATAAATTGAGTCACCGTTTTCAATAAGTCATTTGGCATTTCACTGAATTTTGATTAACGTTACAAATGTTATTATTGCGAAAACTTTTGGTTTAAATTTGAACAATGGCTAATAATCGTGTACTGGTTAATTTCATTTTCTAGTCTTATCTGTGAATTTCGGTGGCTCGAACGAATACCTACCTACCAATTATGTGAGGATGATCTTAATAGTGTAAATATATTTCAATACACAAACATTTATCCACAATAGATTTGATCAAAACAGATATAATTTAGTAACATATTTTTAAATAATGGCAATGATTTAATTTTCGTATATATTATCAAAATGTTTACTGTTAGAAACACAATCATCCTCAAGCTGACTGTGAAATTATTCGAAAGGTCTCTTAAATATTAGTAATAAAACTGTGTACCATCATTCACGTATGCTACATTCATGCAATATTAATTCATAATAAATAAAAAATAGTTTAGTATATTAATATATGACTTTGGTTTAGATTAAAATAACCACATACAAAATAAAATTACAAAGATATTGTTATTAAAAATAATGTTATAAATATAGCGAGCGAAATATTATGTAATATTGTCGTGGAGAATGTATCATATATTATATGAATTTAGCCCTTTAATCTACTTATTTAGTTGTTTCTATTTCCCTATTCAATAAAATGTTTAATTATATTATTCCATTGCTAATGTTAAATCACTTCATTATGTTTCTAAATTTAAGTCTGTTCGTGATTTTTGTTTTTTAAAATATTTTTTTTATACATACTGAATCTGTAACGTTGAGATTAAACTGAAAAATATCGAAAAGAAAACAGTTTTAGCAAGATTTAACGTTATATAATATTTTCCTTTGTTTGTAAACTACTGAAATAACTGTTGAGTTTTACTCGTTCCTTTGAAAGTTACTAGCTACATTTTAAAATTATGTTTGCAACATTTGTTAAAATATTATCGTCAAGTTTTGTTGATTAAAATCCAATCGATATTTTCATTATTTTATATTATACCATTTTGTTGAACGCTAACAACACAAATGAATATAAATATAAAAAATTTAAATACTCGGATTGATTTATGTTATTAAAATATGTAATCTTGAAAGTGAGGCTGGATATAAATTATACATATGCATTGAATATAACTTGTGAATTTACACACCAATAAATAAATACCAATTATTATTCGATCTGTTTACTTTCTTACCCAAAATTATTTCATTGACTGCAGCTCAATTGTTGAATGACTAAATCGAACACAAGATGAAGCATTTTAACAAATTATGAAAGTATCAAGAATCCTGGGTGTCATATTGGATGGCTGGCAAATGTAAATGGAATGTATGAATGTTTGAAGGAGTGCCAGTTTTTCTTGCAGATATTTGTATTCATGCTTAATGTTGCCACAAAAGTGTCATGTTTTGCATTTCAAGCGAACATATGTAGTAAGTATCAAGAAGCATATTAGTAATTTTATTCCAGTTAAGGGAGGCCATTAAAAAAAAAAACATCTTTTCGCATTTTTTGCGATAATATAACTCTTTATTATTTGTTTATATCAGAAATTATACACTATACTGAATTATTTAAAAATCAATAACTTAGATAAAACATTTTATTCTAATATAAAATTAAAAAAACTGAGAATTATTTATAATAATTAAGACAATATAGACATTAATTTAAAGACCATAGCCATTTTCGTTTTCAGTGTGTCATAGAATTTTCTAGTTATGGAAGGTTGATTCATACACAATGTTTTCTTATGGGACCAAATCCAAGGTTACGAAGATAAATATATATTCATGAAATTAACAAAATGTTAAAATTAATAGTTATAAATTTGCATGACACTTAATTTTTTGCTGGTTTTAAAATTCTTCGAATTCATATATAAAAGAGATTTTAATAAATATTTTATATTTATTATTAAAAACACAATTATTTTTTTCTAAAAAAAAATATTTTTATCAGTCCTATGAATGTATATTTATACTAGATTTTATTATTAATTTATATCGGGAGTTATACAATTATTCAGGTTGTTCCGTAAGTCTTTGCGTTTTTTTTTTGCTCGGGTTGAAAAAATCAAAAAGTAAAGTCAGAGACTTTTCAATGATCCAGTTGAGCACAATACGTGTCTGTCGTAATTGTCTTTCCATAATCCATAATGAATCACCTCCTTCATATCCCACCAAATGCATAATATTATCATCTCAGGGTGTAATCCTGTTCTTGGAGTAGGAGTTGGGGATCGATCGGCGCTCAACCACCGCCAATTATGTTTTGTGTTGACGTACAGAATCCACTTCCCATCTCCAGTAACAACACGACTGAAAAATAATTTATTCTGTTCTATAATCATTAATGATTGGCACATTGAAATGCGCTGCACGAGGTTTGCTTCTGACAATTTATGAGGTACACATTTTCCGCAAGTTGACACCTTTCCTAATTCTTTTAATTGCCTGTGAACTGATGTATGAGGCATATTGAGTACCTGTGCTAGCTCCCGTACTGTTAATTACTTCGATAATTAGTACAATGTCATTTAATTTGACACTTTCTTAATTTAACTACATCCCTGCCCATTGCATCACAAATGTTTTAACTGCTATTGTCGCATTATGTCCAAGTTGAAATACGTAAAGCTTAATATAGCATAACTGTATTTCTTTCATCTCCACTACCATTGTTGTTTTATGGTCGAAAATATAAAATATATTTATATCCCGTTACTAAAGATAACCACCGATACAACCACTGTTGACGGATACTAAAGGAATAACACAAAAAGTACTAATAAGCATAAGCAGTGCATGGATTTAGGTTACGATGCTAATAACGATGTTAGCAAAATACACACTTTTGGAACCATTTTTATAAAAGTATACATGTGTATGTTAATTTCACTTCTTAAAAAATATGAATATTAAGATAAAAATTAAATAAAACTAAAAAGATATACTGAAAAAATAATTCTTCTAAGTTTAAAGTGAAGGACTATCAATAATATTAAACAATACCACGTTTAAAATGTATTAGAACACTTCCATTCAAATACACATTGCGTTGTTTGCATCACGTATATTCAAGCGATGGCGTGTATTCAGTACACCGAGCGGCGTGAAACAAACAAGCATTGCATTTAATTGGTATATGTTTGGGGCAGAATTTGCATGCGCAGCTTTATTAAACACTTCTAAATTCTTCCGCTAAATTATTCTAGTTACAACATTAACACGAATTATATGAATTCAATAAACCTCTTCAAGAAGCTACTCAAGTAATTATTATAACTAATTAATACAACAAAAACAAAATATACGCTCATTAGCGAATATAACGCAGATGACAATGAAAGTCTTTATATTCTAGATATATAAAGACTTTAATTGAATTCAATTGAATTGAAATTGAAAAAGATGCAAAGTTTTATATACCTGTAATATAAATGAAATATGAGATCCTTCTGTTAAAATCGAATGTTGCATTTAGCAAGCTCGTGCAACCTTTATCTGCATGAAAAAGATGTTCTGCAACCATGATCTTAACCTTAGATTACGAATGAGAATGGTCAGATGCTATGTGGTCTCGATTTTATTTTATGGAATGGAAGCATGGACACTTACCGAAGAAACGATGAGGCGATTTGAAGCATTTGAAATGTGGATCTACAGAAGAATGCTTAAAATAAGCTGGATGGACAGAGTCACAAATGAAGAGGTTATGGTTCGGATGAATAAAGAAAAATAAGTAATTAAAACAATAAAAATACCAAAACTTAAATATCTCGGACATGTAATGAGATATCCGGAAAAGTATGAGATCTTGCACCTCATAATGCAAGGAAAGATTGCTGGAAGTCGGGGCCCTGGAAGAAGGAGAACATCATGGATGAAGAACTTGAGAAAACCATTGGGCCAGTCTACTGTAGAACTTTTCCGGGCCGTATTAAATAAAGTCATGATAGCCAACATCCATTGAACTGATAGGGTACAAGGAGAAGAAGAAGATATAAATTAACTATGAATTATTTGCACCTGGACCTACATGTACAATATGTACATAATAAAACAAATAAATATGTAATTTGCGTATATTTAGCGGAAAATATACTTATGCACAGCTTTTTATTATAAGGAATGCACGCCCTTGCTACTAAGGCAGTAAAATATTAAAATTGTATAGCAATTTTATAATATTCATTATGACTTGTCTGGGAGCGAGGCATAAAGTTCGATTAAATTTTATTTAAAAAATAAAACAATTCTAAGAAAACCTAAATATGTTTTTATTAACAAAACATTCAATTGATGTTTTGAAAATCACAAATAAAACCGACAGAAGTAGTCATTGAAAAATAATACAAAAATCTGTGAAAATAAACTAACTACGAGTATATAACAACATTAATATACATTTTCACTCCTCACTTAACTGTCTTGTTTAACGACCGCTTATACTTTGACCGTTATCGTGCATTTATCAACACTCTGCACAAATATTAAAAACTCTGCATTCCGTCGCCGTCAGTAGGAAAGAGACACTTAATGTTATAATATGTGCCGCCAAGTGAACGGTCGTCGAACTATATGGATGACCACAGGGTGCACCTCACCACAGCATGTCAGTGTTCACTGCGGCGATGGATCACACAAATTAAAAAATCTACATCTTTTATTAAAATAAAATAAAATTGTGCTGAAATCTCATAGCACAGGATGTCAACCAAAAGAAAGAGCACTATTATTCCAGTAAGAAGCAGCTAAAACCAAAAGAAGGCTATAAATCTTGAGATAAGTATGAACATTATTAACAACTGCGTTGAGGGAAAGAAAATAAATATATTCTACTACACCTACTATTCTAAAGGATGAGGATAGAATCAGAAAAGCAGTAAAAACATCGAGCTCGTTTACCGACCAATCGCTTCATGACCAGATTGATGAAATAGATATTGATCGTTAATACTGACTGTATAGGTAACAATGATTACATCCGCAATTAAAATAAAAGCTTACTATGTTAAATGTAAATAAAATATATAGTATATTGGAATATGTTTACATACCCGCTATACAATAATAAAATGATTAAGGAGAACATATTCTTATTGTAAAGTTATAATTATTTAGAACATTGGTCTGTAATATTTTAAAAACAAATTAAATGTATCAATTAGAAATACACACATCAAGTAGATGGCTTCCAAATAATGGAACGATAGATGTATCAATTTGAAAAGTAACATATGGGTTCGAAAATTTGTCGTCAATACACTATGTTGCTGTAGCATAATAGGTTAATGCACGTTCCTCGGATCGGAAGAGATCCAGGTTCGAATCACAATATTTTTCGATAAAATTGATTTTATATGAATATCTTTCTAATCAATACATTTAATTTGTATTTAATAATAAAATAAGATTAAAAAATACAGACAATATTTAAGTATATAAGATTTTTTTTTTTAAAGTTATTGTTATCGGATGTAGGTATTAATTGGTAAGTGACAACACAGATTATACATTTTAATGAATTTCCATTTCGTGGTCGTAACACTTCAACATTACGTCGTACCATTTCCCTCAAATACAATGTATCAGTTTTCTTTCAAATTTCCACAGGCGAGACAAACAGTTATTAGAACAAATATTAGGATATATTATTACTATACTTCCGTACCACCATTGAATACCTAAATATAAATTGATAATGATTTTCCTATGTTCAGCGATCAAATTATTCAGATCACATCTCCTCTCTCACATTACTCGATTATTTAATTTAATTATTTTTTATATAATATTTTAACATATCAAACGGTACTGGATAGCCGTATAGATATACGGCCAATATTTTTGCATTCTTTCATTTGTGTTTTCCCACACAGCACTTTAAGAGATGAATAAAAAGCTACCTAATAAAAACAAAGATATACATAGTGGTTTGGAAAATAATTTTCCATAATGACGTAGTCATATTTATTCTGAAGTGGTATGTTCAGCGTTTTTTATTTATTAAATATATAAGGGCATCTTAGATTATTATAAAATACACAATATTTTATTCGTATTTTTGCAAACATTATCTTAGTAAGGAGAAAAGAAATAAAAATTGTTTATATTGTACGGAAGAAGTAAAGCAGTTTCGTTGCCAATTTTTGGCATTGCCAAATTATTTTTCTTTTGTACGCTTGTCAAATTTATTGTTTTCCGTAGTTACTACATAATTTACTGAGAGAAATGTAATTGTTTCGTTTTCATTTAATAAATTTAACAAATAAAATGGCGTCTTTTTATTATTAATTATAGCATTATTTAACTATTAATTGTGTGGCCTTTTAAAAATATGTAATAAAGTAATTAATTAACTAACTTATGGCATAGTAATGTATACTATTAATAATTTAGTTCCATAGATATAGAAGAGTGTATGAAATTTAGAAAGATGAATAGCAATTAATAATATATCCTCTAGCGTTGATTAATATTTGTGTCCCGGTGATTTTAACCGGTTACAGTGATTAGGTTACGGGGACATTCAGTGACTTGATATTGTAATAACCCGTTCCACAGAATCGATGGAGTATCGTAGGTTGTTAGAAATATCGGTTCTAATGAAAAATAACCAGTTCTTTGCAATGTTATTTATCATTTGTTGGGTTACTCTTGAAACCGGTTCCAATGTTTAAAATACAAGATTCTTTAAATGAGAATTGAGAATTGGGTAAAGTTAAAGAGTTGGAACTGGTTCCAGAAGACTATGTTTTTTTGCCATCCATAATGGTACACATATAGTGCTGGGAGAATCTTTTGAATTTTGCCAAGAATTATTAACAGAAAAATGAATCGGTTCTTAATCTTACCAGTTACCTAGTTTATCAAATTCGATCATTTAATTGAAAAGTTGGAACCAATTCCACAAGTGATCCGATACACAAATGACTACACATGAAATCAATGATATCAATCAGCTAATATCCTCCTATATTATTAGATTTTTTTATATTAAAATGCATACATTGAAGAATACGGATTGACTACATACATTAAAGATACGGAATGAAATGCATATGTTTGTACTATGTACGTATTATTATAGTATACTAAGTAAGTTATTTTATTATGTTTATTGTTCTCCTATAAAACTACTAACAGTTCACAAAAAATACTCTGTAGTAACTTTTATGGAATTTTCCAAGTCGCTACAATTTGTAAGAGGTCCAGTTAAGATTGATATGCACAGCTTTACTTTTATTGCGAGGCCGAGTATAGTTTGGCTGGCATCTTTATTCCCCTTATTTAGAGGGATATCCTATTTGAAAATTAAATCAGTGCTATTCAAATCCACACAAATTTAGAAAGACTTTTTTCAATCAAATCGAATTTGTGTTTAATGGCATGAACTTGATTTGAATTTTCTTGAATAAACAGTGAAAATTGACTAAATGACGAGATTTGAAATGTTTTATTATTTTCACTTAAAATGAGTATAAAATTGTATAGCCTATGAAAAATCTTTTTTCAGAAGCATTATTTTTTAAAAGAACACATTTATATTTATATGATATTTAAAATAAATTAGATGAATTAATTAAAAAGATATACAAAAAAAACTATTTATCGAAAATGTACTAGGTTACTACCGGGATACCAATTACCGGAACATTCCTTGCGGGGAACTGCGATACCAAAAAAAATTCTAAAAATTTTAAACTTATAAATGCAGTCTTATGATACTTATGTTATTCTATATTCAAATAGCATTTCCAATATTTTTTTCGGGATTTACGTTATTTTTTTTTGTATTATAGTATTGTAGTATGTTATAAAATTCAAGATAATAATAAAATGTATTTTCATTAAATATATCGACCCCTAGTACGTAAAGTATCGTAAGTAAAAATGACATTTTTAATCATTCTAGTATTCTGCACGTATTTGAAACATTCCAGGGAATCTTTCAGGAAAATTATCATTTATCAGTATCAGCCGTTTTTTGTCCACGGCTGGATGTAGGTCTCCCCAAGTATCTCCCATTATTTGTCCAGTATTATTAGCTGCCACTTATTTCTGCAGAATTTGATGAGCTTGTCAGTTCAGTGGATTTTAGGGCGGCCTACTAAATGACTGCATTCGTCCAAAGATTGTCTGTCCTCCAACAGCCTTCTTGTCCTACCTATTTTCATATTTTTTTGGCGTACTCAATTATTTACTCTCATCTAATTTGTAATACCTTCTACGCCGGCTGCATCAATGTGTGATATCTTTGGTTAACTGCTTGACGCTGTCCTTATTGTGTGCAGAATTGGGTAGCACACGAATAACCCGACGTGGTAACAATAGTTTTTATTGTACAAAGCTATACAGTTACAAGTCAAATACAAAAGATGCGTTACGAGTAACGGCTCAGATGCTAGAGACCGCGCAAGATAGCTGGGCGGTCTTTTATCCCTTTCGCGCGCGTGTCATTCAGGCTCTCTTGCGCTCATACACTCATCCATAAATACATCACATAATTAATCATCAACATGTTTATTTTCTTTCCTTACTTATTTGCATCAGCAAAGTATTTGCACCACTCTTTTGTTCAGACGCTGCGTTTCGCTGTTTAATAATAGTATTTATTTATTTAATACAACATGTCGACCGTGTTGTATTTAATAAATAAATAATACACCTAATTAATTGATCATGTTCGGTTTGAAATATCAATAGTTGAAATATCCATATAGCTGTAATTTTTTTATTATTATATTTATTAGTACTTACATCACAGAATACAATATATATATATGTCTGCCACGTAAATTAGTTCCAAATACATATAATACAAAAATGATTAAAAATTACATTTTTTACTTACGATACTTTACGTACGAGGAGTTGATATGTTGTATTAAAGATATTCCAGATTTAAATTGTTTATTTTTTAAACTGGTATCATCTAGCATGTATTAGTCAAAGGTTTTGGGATTCATTACTTTATAAAGTTTATAACTATTTCCCGGCAAGGAAAAGTTTTGAGTTCGTATTTATTAAAAAAAAATCAAACCATATCAAATCATTCTATAAGTTTTTGAACTAAAAATTTTTAAAGATCACAAATTTTTAAAACATATTCTTCTTAGAAAGATTTTTTACAAATTGATTTAGAAATGTAACAATTGAAGACAATATCAAATAAATTCATATATCTAATATTTACTTGACTGAAGAACATCATCTAATTTATCAAGTGATTGTAGAAATACGTCGCAAAGTTTACGATATCATTTTGGACTTTTGCCAAAACTGAGATATACATAACGTACATTGATGCCAAAGTACATAAATATATTTATACAACACTATCAAGATATTTCATTTCCTTATAAGATATTTGTTCTACATTGTGAAGAAATACCAACTGTTACTTTTCTACGCAAATATCTACTCAAATATCATACTATAGTAAGTATCGAGATTTCAGTACGATATTGTGCCTGCAAGAATGATCCTTTTATTTATTTGTGTGTCAAAACAGCCTGCTATGATGAAATAGAGCAAATTTTGTAGGAGTGAAATGTCGGAATGCAATAATTGTTGCAACAATATTACAGCAATGCCGTTTTTTCTCTTTACCTTGTAGTATGAAGCTGAGAGATTCGATCTTACAGACACAGTCGCTAATAATTTATTTTTATTTGACGCATTAATTTTTTTATTTTTAGAGAAACAAACAGTACAACGATAATAACGTAATATATAAAAATAACACCAATGAAGTTTCTTCGGAATTAAATAAATATATAGTGCATAATAAACTAAAAAATAGTATTTTTAGGAGAACACATTCTTATTGTGAAGTTGTAATTATTCAGAACATAGTTCTGTGATATTTTAAATATGAATTAAATGTATTAATTATAAAGATATACATACAAAATCAATATTATCGAAAAATAAAAACATTGTTGTTGCGCTACCGGGATTCGAACCTGGATCTCTTCCCTAACCGGGGGAGGTGCTTTATCCAACTAAGCTACAGCGGCACTATTTTTATCGACAATTTTTCTGTCAAATGATGGAACGATTAAATGTATTGATATCAAAAAGGTAACATATAAGGTCGAAAAATTGTCGATAAAAATAGTGCCGCTGTAGCTTAGTTGGATAAAGCACCTCCCCCGGTTAGGGAAGAGATCCAGGTTCGAATCCCGGTAGCGCAACAACAATGTTTTTATTTTTCGATAATATTGATTTTGTATGTATATCTTTATAATTAATACATTTAATTCATATTTAAAAAATAGTACACTCAAACAAACTGATAAACAAAAAAGGAGAACACAGTTTTGTCTTTAAATTACACTTTCAGAACATAGTTCTGTGGTATTTTAATACAAATTAAGTGAATCAACGAGAAAAATTCACAGAAAAAATCTATTTAAATGTATCAATTGGAAAGATTACAGAATATAAATTCAAAATTTGTTAAAAATGTATTTGATTGCTATAGCGAAATGGTGAACGCGTTTTTCTAGATAGGAAAAGGTCCAGATTCAAATCCCGGTAGCAACTAAATATTTTTACGATAAATAGATTTTTTTTCTGTATATCTTTCTCATTGATTCACTTAATTTATATTAATTGATATTTTAATCATCATTATTTTTTGAAGGGTAGAATTTTCTTCGTGATTCTTTTCATGATTTTTAATTGATATTACTTCAATAAATAATACCTACGCATACAAAATTGAAAGTATTTCTGTCTCTCTGTTCTCTATGCAATTCTATACTATCTGTTTGATTTAAACCAAATTTTGCATGGTTACTTTAGAGTATATTTTAAGGCGCAAAACACAAGCAACCTCCTCTCGTCCTCCTGGCCATCCCATCCCCTCCTTATGTTATAACTGTGATGTTCAAATTTTTCTCAGGCACACTCTAGGAACCTGAGAAAAATATAGTCACGCCAACCCTCGAAAATTCACCCCTCAGTCTGGACGAAATTTAGCAAACATTGTTACTAAAAGTGTAATTCAAGCAAAACCGGGCACAGATCGATGGTTATATGTATAACATTTTGCACTTTTAAAGGAGACTGCTGTTAAATCCGTGACCCCATCGTCTAGCTAAACATTCATACTTTTCAAATTTAATATTTGTTAGCGTGACATACTAGTTTCAACGGCGTCAAAAGCTATTCGTTTCATTATAATTCGTTAATACGTAGTAACATCATACATAAATAATTTCACGACTAGCGGTGTAAAATATTTATTACCTTGCGCTATTGTACAATTGATTTTTCACCTTTTATAAGGACATGCACACATGATATTTAAACACATGCGATACTTCACCGTAATTCACCACATTGTTTTGTACGTAATAATCCAACATTTCGCGATATTTTCTGCTCCATGAAAATGGTGACTTTCAGGGAAAAAGTCCTCATATTATCATTCATCATTATCAGCCGTTTTCTGTCCACGGCTGGATGTAGGTCTCCCCAAGTGCCTCCCATTTTTATTTATTCAGTGTTATTAGCTGACACTTATTTCCGCAGAATTTGATGATCTTGTCAGTTCAGTAAATTTTAGGGTGGCCTACTGGATGACTGCATTCGTTCAAAGATTGTCCGTCCTCCGACGGCCTGCTCGTCCATTTGGCCTGCCCGTTCTCATTTTCTTTTTTGTCGTATTCAATTATATCAATACTCTGCTATACTTGCCGCTGTCGTTATTGTGTACAGGATTGAGTAGCACAATAATAACCCAACGTGGAAATAATATACTTTATTATAGAAGGCTATACAGTTACAAGTCAAATACAAGAGATGAGTTTCGAGCAACGGCTCAGATGCGAGAGAACGCGCCCGACAGCCGGACGGTCTTTTATCACTTTATTGACATGTTTATTTTCCTGTCTCTTTCCTTACTTATTTGCATTAGCGAAGTTTTTGCACCACTCTTTTGTTCAGACCACGCGTTTCGCTGTTTAATAATAGTATTTATTTATTTAATACAACATGTCGACCATATTGTATTTAATAAACATATAATATAACTAATGAATTGTTCATGTTCGATTTGAAATATCAATCGTTGAAATATCAATATTTGAAGTATCAGCAGCAAATATGAATCGAACAAATGAAAAGTTTATTTTGAACCTTTTAAATATTATTAATCTATTTCAGACGTATACATTTATTTTTTGCAATTAAACATAATGTATTAAATGTAAATTTTTTACTTATTTGTTTAAATACCATTTCACCACAGGGGTAAGCAATAGTCACACTCTTCTATCTTAACATACAACTTTTGACTCGTTCACTTTCATACTATTGCACGTCCATTGTTTTCATTGCACTCGTGCATGAACGTCGATTGTTGAACCTTCTAACGGGATTGTTTTCTAATATCTGGTTTATCTGATTATACCAGCTTTAAGCGTTTTTTATGTAACATATATATAAAACATCATTAATTTTGTTGTAATTTCCAAATAAATATTTAAATGTTTCATTTGGATGATTTAGATCTCAAACATCTTTGCAATATACCTATATGTATGTAATATTCAAAAAGTACGTTAAAAATTTATATACCAATATTTCAAATACATAGCTATCATTATCACAAGCAAATAAAGTAGTAACGTAGTAGATACTTTAAAACAAATTAAATGTATCAACTAGAAAGATATACAGAAAAAAAAAATTATTGAAAAATATTTTAGTTGTTACCTGGATTCGAACCCGGATCTTTTCCTATCCGGAGAAATGCATTACCAGTTACACCACGCCAACCGAGTAAGTTGACTACAAATTGATTTTTTCTATATATCTTTCTAGTTGATACATTTATTTGTATTAAAATACCACAGAACTATGTTCTGATAAAACGGCAACTTCATATTAATAATGTGTTATCCTTAAAAACGCGGTACTTTGTTAAGGTAACAAATAAAACTAACAATTCAATTTCACACAGTTTTACAAAAGCTCTAAAATATCTTAGCTAACATCCTATCAATAAAAATGATTTAGAATTAATTAGAGTTTAATATAGTCTGCTTTAAAAATTATTTATCATATTTAAGTATAACTACAATACAGATGATACACAATTTATAAATATTGATAAAATAAAAACTTAATAATACATATTCAATTTTATGATTATTTCTTCAATTAATAGTCAGATTTATTTTCAAGGCCCATCAATAATAAAAGGGGAAAATAATATTTTTAATTTTTCACAAAATCGTTGTCTGATCCAATCGTCTGATATAGAATTAAATTATTATTGAACATAAAAGAAGTTAGCTAGATACCCACCTAGGTTGGAATTGCAAGCTCATATCGTACCTCCAACTATTCATATTACAAAAGTATTTCATTAACGTAACAAATATTAACGTAATATATTATACAATATATAAATTTCAATATAAATGCTCAATATGAATGCCAGGTGAATATTATGTTCCAGGCCAATTTTTTTTGGCCACTATTTTGGTTTGAAAGATATTTTTCAATTGTATTTGATATTAATGGTAAAGAATAATTAATTACAATTTATTTTGGAGTATTTAACGTCTCAATAACGCGTTAAAGTCATCATCGTGTAAAAATCATTAAAACAAACACAAATTCAACTTTTGGAAAAAATCACCATGAGCGATGAAGCTTATTTCTAATTGGCGGTTTTTGTTAATAAACAAAACAGCCATTATTGGGGCACTATAAATCTCCAATTGATACACCAATGACCTTTAAATCCATGCAAAGATACTGGATGGTGCACCATGTGGACCAGCGCAATAATTGGGCCTTATTTCTTTCAGGATGCAAAATGCAATGCTGTAAAAACTTTTGGGTAGCCGAATTGAGTCGATTAGGCCTGTAATAGATGTGGTTTCTACAAGACGGTACCACCACACACACACAGCTCGAGCTACGCTTGAAATTTTGATGAATGAAACAACATCGGCCTGGAACATAATATTCACCCTGCATTTAACTTTGTCACTAAAGATATTATTTTGTGTTACAAACACTAACCCGCGGAGTTCTCGTGATTCAGACGTCATTCGTGAGGGAATGCATAGTGACCGGTAATGAGTATTCATTAGAACCCTAAAGCCGTGAGCTGGTATAATAATGCACTCAGCTAGAAGTGTGCATTGCGTTATTTTTCTTGAAAAATGCTTATCGAATAGTCATGACGATAATTTACCGTAATGGGTGGATATTACAGTTTCTTTATTGACTACCAATAGATTAGTGTTTATTGTTAATGAAATCTGAAAATAATGTTCAAATTATACATTCACCTAGATCAACGATGGCAAACCTTTTTTGAGTGTCTAAATATTTGTCCAATAACTAAATTATTATTATTATTATAAATAGTCATCATGTGATCAATGAAAATAAATAAATTATAAACTAGCTAGGACTGCAATTTACTTAATTAAGGATTATTTTCAGATCAATCTACACAGATTAAAATCAAAAGAGCTTTGTTATTTGTCCGATTTTATTTTATTTATTGAAGATATATAGTTCGAAACAATTAAATAAAATAAATCTTCGTCAAGTTCCATTAATCAAAAAGTATATTCACCAATAACATTATTTCAACATAATGAAAAATAGTTTATACATTCAATTAATTTATTATTAATCATAATTTTGGAAACAAAAATTGAACTAGCCCGCATTTCAACAAAAATATTCCACGTGTCACTTCATGACACACGTATCATAAATTCACTATCACTGACCTAGTATAAGGATGTATCAAATATTAACAGAAATGCCTGTATTTTTTAAAAGTTTAATGAAATTTAAAAATTTGTTAATCCGTCACATTTCTTATTTTATTTTTAGTCATTTCACTTTAAAATTATAGAAAATAAATTTGAAATCTGGTTAAGCTTTTCAAAAGCTGCCCACTTCTACCCCTCTTATTTCCTACCACCCCTAGGCTACTCCTTGAAGACTGTTGATGGGGCAGTTATTAATTCGTCCTCAGCTCATCTACCTACAACTTGCAACTGTACTTTTTACTTTAATTATTACTCACCATTTTTAAGAAACCTTCTTCCAATATTTAAACGGTATCCATGTTGAGAAATACAAAATCAGCCCTAAAAAAAAAATGTTTATACATTTTATTTGCATTCAAGTCTGGCGACATTAAATGTCATATTTGTATATAAGTCCAGCTGCGTTAAGCAACTTTCAATATTTTACTTATATATAAGTCTAGTTACATTATTGTTTATTATACTACCCTAATAACGTTGTGTTAGAGTCATTCCATGTGAAATCATCTAATTTTAAAATAAATGGTTGCTAGACCATTTCAGATCATTTATATTTTTATACTATAGGTAAACCTCATTAGTGTGAAGCACAAAAAAAAAAATATTTCATTTTTATCTACCACCATCTTGGATCTGGGTTCAATTTTCATCGCAGCAACAGGAAAAAACGGAGCTTTGCAGAGGTTTTGAAAAAAAAATTGTTCTCCTCCCATAAAAGTTAATAGATTCTGATTTTCACTAACACGAAGAAGATACAATAGAATTATAGAAGATGTATAGTAATGATAAAAAATATTGTATACACAATGACTTAAATGATCTTGAAATATGCCAAATTTGAAAGTATTATCATCATTTTTGATAACCTTTTAAGGTGACTGGGGGTTGGAACCACAAGATGGTTTTTTTTTGTTATAGCTATGGGTAGTAGAGTTTCCAGCACTAAAGATTTAGAGCTTGTGTTTGGAACCCTTACTGCCTTTTTTTGGCGTCAAAATTTGAAAATGTTCAATTTTTTCTGATTTCATGGTCAAATATCTCAAATGGGGAATCAGATAAAAATATAGTTTTTGCCCGAGTATACGATATACACTTCTTGCAATGCTCACAAAATTAGTTGTTTTTTTATGTTTACTCTATATATTTAGTAAAGATATCATTATATATTTATTATCAACCTTTTAGCTACTGTTATCCTTAAATTGACATGCATATTTAGAATTACGGTAACAATCGCGGTCTTCAAAACAATACTTTGGTAAAATGCAACTACATTTTGTCATTATACCTTTGACATTTGAATTTGTTAAAAAATTCGATAAACCGCGAATCAATTGCAGACGTGATATGTCAGAAATATATCAGAAATAATCGGCACGGTATCGGGGCTGCCTTGACGGGCGCGAGCGGTCGTGTCCGTATTGTTTGATTAATCGGTCGGTTAGGCCGGCGATAAGGGTAGTTGAGTGAGTGTTTAGCCACCGCTATCGCAACTCTGCCACGAGGGACATTTTCCCCTCAATGCGTCGGCTACATGGACTCCAGTCACGGCATCATGTCGGGTGGCTAGCCCGGGGAAGTATGGAAAATTGAGCGCTAAAGTTATGACGACTTTTAGCCTTTTTGTGCACCTTTAGTAAAGCAAAATGGAGGTTGTGTAAATTGGAAAACGAGTGGCTTTAATCAAGGGTCAGACACAATAAAATTATTGCATTCAAGTTTTTGTTTATTTTGTTTCTGAAACGGCATTAGCCTAGTTATTTACCCAAGATTTAAATCTACAAAGTAGCATAGTCTTGTGTCAATAGTAAAATGTTACCAGTTTAATAAAAATTAGTCTATTGTCGACATTATAAATAAAGATTTTTATTTCTAAGAAACATTATTTAAGGTTGTAGCTTCTAAAGGATGGGCAGTCATCTAATAATAATTAAAATTAAATACCTAACCAGACGGCACGTTATTTCCGTGATTTCTCTACATTAACTCTTAAATTATGCAATAAATTGTAGGATATTTATATTTAAAAAAGAAGTTGTTTTATTATTACTGGAATAATACATTGTATTATACTTTATTCCGTCGGAACAACGCGATAAAATGAAACAAGCCATAACCTATTCCGCTATCGGAGGTTGTAGTGTAAAAATCACTGACCACAAACAACCAAGTGGTATTAAAAAAGCCCTTTTCAAAACTATGATAAGAAAAATATTTTTTTCAGAAGGCGTTTCTAATATTTATCTAGCCTCTCACGATATCAATAAATATGACTTAAATAATATAATATTCCGTCAAATATTCAAGCTTAACGTAAATGAATGAAGTTCAATACTTATTAAGGTTTAATTAATGAGAGCTTTAATCGACAAACCGCAGCTTCCAACGGTAAACTTCAGCAATAAATATCCATACTTAATTCAACCGTTCTGTTTAACAGTAATTACTCACAGTGTGCTCGGTGCTCGGGTATTTCGCGCTAAATTCCACAAATAGATACCGATTGATCTCCTTCGGATGGTTTGATGTAGACATAAATATATAACATTAGTTACTGCGTAATTCTTCTATTAACTAGTTTTTAATAAATACAAATATAGCAGCCGCTTGATGTTCTATATCCATTTCTTATATCCATTTCAAGAGGACATTTACCTCATGACAATCGAATTAATTTGAAGAAAGGATTTGATTGATTTAATTTAAATCTAGTCAGAGTCCGTTTGAATGCTGATTGTCAAGCGGATTAACACAAAAATAAAACTCTTTTTTTTCTATGTTTTCATGTATTGATTGTCTCCGTTATTATATATATATTTAAAATTGTATAGATACATTTTTAACATGTGAATTACGTGTGAAAGAATTTGTTAATTTAATATTAATCAAATTATGAAAATGAATCAATTGAGGATTAATGAAAAGCTGATTGTAACGCAGTGAACAGGATTAAGGGAAGGGTGATTCAAGTGGTCCGGTCATATGGAATAATACGTAAATGATTGATACGCGATGCGAGGGTTGATGGCATTAGAAATAGTGGTCATCCTTGACAGAACAGACGTGGCTAGATAAATAAAATATAAATCTGAAAATATCCTGTTAGAGACCTCTACACTCGACAAGCACTAATGCAATCAAGAAGAGAGTTATATATCAGTACATAATTGAATTGTTTTGTACATTCTAAGACTACCATCATACGGAAATAGCGTGCTGGATATTAAGCAATAGAAGTTAAATATTCTATATTCAAAGTATCTAGCAGAAAAATTTAAAGATTAAATTGTAATTGCTCGTAAACCATCAAGGTGAGGTAAGTGAGAGGGATATTGTTCGACGCACGTAATTTTCTGATTTACCAGTCGCAATGAGTCACTGGGAGGGAGCGTACCGCGCGTTCGCGGTTGAGCAATATTTAAAGTGCGGTGATTCAGTGGTTTGTACGCGTCGCGCTTTTTGTACGCATTTGAATGTTCGTCAAGTGAGTGATGGGCCGAGCACGCAACTTATCTGGTGTTGTGTTCAAAAGTTCAAACAAGAAGGGATAACGGTTAACCAAACTCATCCGGGACCATCAACGTCAGCAGCGAAGCCAGAACATGTGGCTCAAGTTCGACATGAAATTATGCGCAATCCGCCTAAATCAATAAGGAATATTGCAGCCTGCACTAGAATAAAAAATCAACATTGCACGTTATTTAGGAAAATAAACTACAGTTTCACCCATACAAAATGCAAATCGTGCAGTTTCTCAATGAAAATGAATATTCTTTACGTGAAACCTTAGCGAGAACGATGCTGGAACGTTTTGGAACAGCACGAACGCTTGGAAACATATTGTTTACTGACGAAGCACATTTTCATATCGATGGCTATGTTAATAAATAGAACATGAGATACTGGTGTCCCGACAATCCAAGGGAAAGCCATAAAAAAGGTTTGCATTGTTCAAAAATGACAGTGTGGTGTGCAATTTCTACCCGAGGGATAATTGACCCTTATTTTTTTAACCAGCGAGAGATAAGTCACTGCTGACGTGTATTGCCGAATGATCGACGAGTTTTTGGTACCGCAACGGCAGCTGTTTTCCAGGTTAAATAACAGAAAATAATTTCAACAAGACGAGGCCACTCCACACACAGCTAGAGTTTCAATGGAGAAGCTGATGGGAATTTTTTAAAATAAATTAATCAGCAAGTACGGAGACATACCCTGGGACCTCGGTCACAGGACCTTATACCGTGCAACTTTTTTTTGTGGAGATACCTCTTAAGAGTTTACAGTAATAATCCTCGAATAATTCAGGCCCTACTGAAAATATCCGCCGTGAAGTTGCTGCCATTGAACCAACGCTTTGCTCTCGCGTGTTCGCAAATTTAAGAGTCCGATTGCAAGAGTGTCTTGAGAGAAATGGATGGTATTTAGACGATATTGTATATAAAACGTAAAATCCGCATCGTTATACTCCATTTTTTATAAATATAATATGAGAGTAACATAGTAGTTTTTTATTTTATTTAATATTGAACTTGAAAATATTCGCTGGACATCCTTTATTAGTTATATCGTTACAAATTAAAATGTATTCATTTTCACAATTAATAATTTATTCGTATTAATAAAAAATGTATATTCATAAGACGCTATCTCACTGAAATAGGAACAGGCCATGATGGGTAGCAGTTCACAAGATCGTGTTGTATACTAACTTTAAACTTTAGTTTATGTTACCAGCAAGTTAGTTCTATCAAGGTAACCATGTCGCGCATCTCCCATACACTACTCTTTCACGAGAACTTCTTCCACTAGGTGACTAAGTACATTCTGATGCGATCTCAATAAAAACAAAGGTTGTTAATTAACAAAAATAAATACTTTAATATATTATTAAACAATCATTTAGATTATTGTTTTTGTTTTTTAAATAATGAACTACAATTTTACTTCCCGTTTAGAAGAGTGCAAGAGAAATAACGGATCACATTTAAAAAACATAATTTTTAAGAAATAAATTCTCAGAGACTGTACTCAAATGCAAAATAAATATATTTTTATTAAACCCATCCATTATTTTATTATATAATTTTTATTGTAAAAAATATTTTTGAACTACCTTGTACAAGGATGAAGAACAAGAGGTTGATCACTAACAATGTGGGCACACCAAGTTTGAGACATAATCAGACCCTAACTACACTTATCACGAAAATTACGAAGAATTTAAAGAAAGCAAGTTGACTAAATGATCAGTTATGAGTACATCGACTGAAAAAACGACAAAATAATAGATCTGTCCCGTTAATTTGGGCTGAATGTACCATAGATAAACAAATGGATTATGATATAAGAAATGTTTTTACCAACAAATTATATTGCGTCCGATCAATTTCAACATATTTCATCCGAAAAAATATTCTCTATTTTATGTGATGAAAACTGGGAAAAAAATATATGCATAAATTACTTACTTCAATGAATAGTTTATTACATAATCAGTTTAATTAGTTTTCAGATTTCCGTACGCAGTTCTCTGTGTTAAAATAGCTCGTATCTAATCTCGTTTGGCGACGTTTTGGAACTCATTTCGGGGTCCATCATTATAACGTCTCTGATGATATCCCGGAAACTCTGAAGATAACTTAATCTCTATTTTGCTTACAGAGAAGTAGGTTCGCCGAGAAATTCAGCCCAATTATTGCTGCCATGCTCCATAACCGGGCGGCAGTTGTGTATTCTAGATATTCTGCAAAGTGTCCCTCTCCTCCAAAGTTGTGATACCGAAATGTCAACTTTGGAAGCGATGTTGTAACGAGAGACACGTGCACCTTTTTTATAAAAACACGACCTCATATTCCTTTTAGCGTGCCTGAAATTTGCCTATTAGTCCTTTGATGAGCTTTCAGCATCCATCCAAGAGGAAAAATTCCTCTTGATAGTACATTAAAATTTTTAAATAATTTTTTATTACATTCAATTTATTTGAAGTTCTTAACCGTTTATTCTTCTTAAATCATTATTTGGTTTAAAAGCTGGACGGACAGTCAATTTAAATAAATTCAGTAATGTCCAATTATCTTGTATAAACTGTTTTTAACAAGGTATATTAATAAGTTAATACAATTTGATTATATTGATGCATTTAATTTGTATTAAATATCACAGAACTATGTTCTGAAAAAACTATTACTTCACAAATAATAATGTGTTCTCTTTAAAATATATATAAGTTGTATTAAAGTATATACAAAAATTTCATAAAATGTAATTGAAATATCCCTGGCGTCTGTTAGCGAATATTTATATCAGAGGTATTTGCAATAAAAAGGTGATAAGCTTTTGAATAAATGGAATTTAAGATATATCAATTTGAATTAGCTGCAACATATAAGTTAGAAAATTTGTCGTCTAGTCGTATACTATGTCAGCCTTACGAGGCTGACATAGTGTAATTAGTTTATCGTACATCCCCGGATAGATGGATATGCCTTTTTTCGATAAGTTGAGTTTATCTGTATGTATATCTTTCTAATTCATACATTTAATTTGTATTAAATACATATTTTTTCAGAAATGTAAACGGTTATTTCTAAGTACTTAATTGAACCAAACACATACTAATCTTTCACACATATTTGGTAAATGTAAATTTATTTAATTTAAGAAAGAAAGAGACCGAGTGGAAAGCCTTCACTGCTTCGCAGCCACGGCCAGTATTTTCATGCTGATTGGAGGAATAACATAATAGTACAATATAACTAATTAATGCAAAATAATACCCAATCGGACATATTTGACTTTTTCGTAGACGTACATATAGACGTGCCACATGGCGACAGATAACATTATCTAGCTTATCTGTTTTTAATTCAAAAATATATATAAAACTATTATAATATAATATTTTAGTATCATTAGCTGTAAACAAATGTAAACATGAATTTCTTGAATAGTAAAATAAAAAAATGTTATTTGTCATAGCTAAATTAAATTATTTTCTATTTTAAAAAACTGACTGGGATTTTAAACCGTACCTAGGTTTGAAACCGATCCAGATTTCTGAATTCGGTGTTTTAGGCCACTCATTTGAGTGGTAATAAAAAAATATATATAACGCATCATATTCTTACTATTTTCAAACTGAGCTATGAAAATAACTAACTTTATGGACTCCTGGAATGAGGCTCAAACCCCCGACGACCAGATCGTAAATAGTTGACTATAAGCACATTAAATACAAATTATCACTCCATTAGATTTGATAAAAATGCTTCTTTGGCGTTTTTTCTTACTGGCAATAGTGATTGAACACCATGATGAATTCTTGCATTTTAAGAAGAAAGATACCGCGCGGTTGGACATTTGTACGAAGTTGATATTCGTAGCATTATTTCATTACGCTCTGCGTTGTTTAACTTGACTAATTTCCGTTTTACTCTTCAAAATATTTTTTCCATTGCCTCTTCTGTTCTAAGCAGGTCCATCAACGCTGACTGGATGTTTGTGTTTCCCGTCGACGCGGACGGCGATGTAACCGACGGCAGATAAATGCGTTTGAACGCACCGCACGGCTGTATCCTCCGCCTGATCTTCCTCCAGATGTAAATGATCCGCGCCCCCGACGGCCCCCCTTCGAGGGCGTCCCATTTATTTCATGTAATTGCTTTCAATTTATCTTGCCTCTTAACTTTTCCGGAATGGAGAGCTGGTTTAATGCGTCCATATACATTGTTGTTATTTTTTCGCCCGCCTTATTTTTCGCGCGCAAAGTCGGGTATAACGTAAAACTGAATAATTATTTCGCCATCCAGTGCCGTGCTGACATCGCCCGGGAGGAGTGATAAATAACCCGACTCTCTGGAATATAAAGTCTGGAAAAGTCCCCGGGGGAAGTATTAAAGACCGAGAGATTATCTGAATATTTCATTTAGATAACTTTCTTACTGTAATGCATTTGTTTTTTATAACCACCACATAAAATGCTAAGTGAAGTTCCGGTAGACACTTTCCGCACACCGACTGCAAATATTATATATATTTATTTATAACAAATGTTTACGACTCATGTGGCAAAGATAATGATTTTACAAGAAAAATTTTTACAAATATTTGGTTTAAAATAAAATTGACTTATAAAATACATAAAAAATTTATTAGTCAAAGTGTGTTATGTAAATTCATTAATTTATTATATATTTTGTGAAAATAATATAAGATCTAAGTATTAAATAAAACACTTAATGCAGAAAACAAAAATACGAATAATATGATGTGATATAAATTAAGCTCAGGGATAAATTTGAGAGAGGAGATAATTAAACAGCATATTTATAATCATCAGGTCTCCGAAGGGTCCTTATAGAGTTTAATAAAGACTAAATGCTACTATTGAGGTAAATTAAGGTAATGGCATACAGAAGCCGAACAACTAAAAATACTTTAATATATATGTTGTAACTTTATAAATAGGTACCTTAAGTAAATATCATCTAGGATAATTTTATCTGCATAATGGTATCACTAAATAGTGCATTTTAGTCTATGCCTGTGAGGCGGCGGACCGACGCCGTGTGTGGGTGAGTTCTCCCATGTCAGACGACTACTGGAGGCCCGGCAGAGCGGCGGCGTTTACGCCGACCACTCGGTTGTAGCGAGGAATTATTTAAAGTCTAAAAAGGTGTCCGATATCAGAACATGTAATTGTTGCCATGTCAGATTAAGAGAGATTATTTGGTGGTTCATCGGATCCTGACAGATGGAGGAATACCTGCGGGATGTTTTGCATATTTGGTTGGGTATTGAGTCCGGCAATATTGGATATTTTCTGACTGGCAGAGGGTTTGGTCCTGCCAAGCCATAAATTTAAATGCCATACCACTGGTGTTAACTACCATGGATCACAGAGAGTCGCGCTAAGTTCTGTATCTCGGCGCGACATTTGATGATTAGGCCACCACCAGTCAGTCTCTGGGAAGGAAGATTTACATCCATGATATGCGAAATAGAGTGACAACGGGGAATTTGATCTGTAAATAATGATTTCTCTGTTTGATTGATTACCCACGGTTTGATTATTTTATATAAAATTCTCTTTCAATTTCATCACGTTAGTTTAATTATCTTTTAATGAATAAGAACTTGTTATAAACAACCTACCTTCATATTTTGTTACTCTTAATTATTATTTTTCTTCAAGCGACGAATGTAGATTTGGTGGACCGTTGGTAGGTAAAAAATTCTAGGTTTCATCTCATTAGAACTCACATCTCTCATCATCAAGACTATGCTGGCAGATGTAGATGAGGGGTCCCGGCTCAACACCTCACAATGAATATATATATATATATCATACGAATATAATATGAATACAAAATAATAAACTCAATACAAAAGCAATACATTTATGATAAATGATAAAATATGTATACAAATATAAATTCAATCATCTGCATTAATTGGCACTATTTATGTATATACTAGAAATTACCCGGCAATAATTACATTTTATGCGATTAAAATTGAATATTTTTATGGTTTTATGTATTTTTAGAATATTTTGTTTTATTTTATGTTGCTACGCCACTTTTTGCTTAATGCTGCTAACGACTCAACCAATTTGATGTTACTAGTAGGATTTTGTCTACTTTTAGTTAAGTTGGTATATAAATAAGGTCAGAGTAAGAGTTACCTGCTTCAAGGAACACAAACAAAACTCTCCGTATAGGATAGAGTTTTAAGTTGAGTTAAGCGAATTGTAATTGTAGTTAAGCATTGATAAATTGATGACTCGCGTGCGAGCCACTTACAAGTATATTAATTCAATGTATGCATATTTTACTGTATGCATAGAATGCTCTTTCTATTCTCTCCTTACTAATGTATGATTTGTGAACAACTCATCAAGACTTCATGCTGTGTTAACATAGTGATACCGTATAATGTACGAGTGTATTATCTAAATACTATAAAAAATGGATTGTTAATTCTGGCGTCTACTGTCGGTACACTCAAAGGTATTTGAGATTCCGTAAAAACAATGTAGATTGATGGCTTTCAAATAATGGAACGACAGATGTATTCATTTGAAAAAATGTAACATATAGGTTCGAAAATTTGTCGTCAAAATTACTAGCGCTGTAGCATAGGTTCTATCTATAGATCTAGGTTCGAATCCCGGTAGCGCAATAATTTTTCGATAAAACTGATTTTATATGTATATCTTTATAATTAATACATTTAATTAGTATTCAATTTTAAGTATATATTTTTTTAAATTCTGTACACATATATTAAAATAGTGCCTCTACCTAATATTATAACAATTTCGTTTGAGAAATTATTTTAATGTATAATAACAATAATGTCTCAAAACAGTTTTTAAATTATAGTGAAACAGGTTTTAAATGTTTATGAGTGAACAATTAATATCGCAACTAACCTAACTGAAAAATGATTTGGTACGAACAGAAATAAAAGATTGCCTATATAAACAAGCGAACGATGCTTGATGTGAAATGTGTGGTAATTTATAAATATAAAATGTACTAACCCCATCATATATTAACTGGTTAACCATATGTTTAATTTTGACCAAAGTTTGAAGATATCCTGTAGGGTTTACTATAAGTATAAGGTTCATCAAGTAAGTCGCTATTCCTCATATAAATTAGTATAAACAAGCATATATCCCGTACATGATACTAAGTCACGTGACACGTCACGTCACGTGCTTGGCGCTTCTTGGGTTATTAAACATTATTTAAATGTTTCTTAAAATTACATTTTATTTATTTAGTACACCAGATGGGAAGAAGCATTAAACAATATACAAAAACGCGTTTTCAATCAAAATGACAATCAGACGATTTTCAGTGTTTAAATTCAGTATTTCAAATAAATAGCCAAATTTGGAATTATTGTTGCAGGACATTTTATTTGTATGGAAATTTATTATTTAAAAATAAATATATATTATTAAGGAGAACACAGTCTTAATTGTGAAGTTGTAATTATTCAGAACATATGTCTGTGATGTTTTAAATACTAATTTAATGTATTAATTATAAATATATACATATAAAATCAATTTTGTCGAAAAGTATTGTTTTTGCGCTACCGGGATTCGAACCTGGATCTCTATTTACAATCCGGGGAAGTATACTACCAATTGTGTTATAGCGTCAGTATTTTTCATGACAAATTTTAGAACCTATATGTTACACTTTTTCAAATTAATACATCTGTCGTTCCATTATTTGAAAGCCATCTACATTGTTTTTACGGAATCACAAATACCTTTGAGTAAACCAACTGCAGACGCCAGAATTATCAATTCATTTTTATTAAATTTTGGACATATTGATACACCTTATATTATTAAGGAGAACACATTCTTATTGTGAAGTTGTAATTATTCAGAACATAGGTCTGTGATGTTTTAAATACTAATTAATTGTATTAATTATAAAGATATATACATAAAATCAATTTTATCGAAAAATATTGTTAGAACGATATATGTATTAATTTGAAAAAGTGTAACATGTAGGTTAGAAAATTTGTCGTCAAAAATACTGTCGCTGTAGCATAGTTGATAAATGCACCTTCCCCGGATTGGAAAAGAGATCCAGGTTCAAATTTCGTTAGTGCAATAACAATATTTTTCGAATAAATTGATTTTGTATGTATATCTTTATAATTAATATATTTAATTATGTACTTGTTTAGGTTTTTGAATATATTATATTAGTTAAGGTTAAGTTAGTTTTATATATTAAATTTTCGTCAGTTTTATTCCCAATATTGTAGAAACATCTATAATAATATTAGTTTTAATTAATCGTACGCTAACAACGTGTTGAATGTAACAATTTTCTCATTGTGACGTTATACTGCGGTAAACAATATTGGGCGAAACAAGATATCCTAACAAAATATGTGCCGGTAGATGAAGCTACCAGACAAGGTACAATGTAGTACAAAACTTCCATCGCCTTCGACGTGTAAGGATTATTACTATTCTTGGCTGAATACATTATTAGTGGGACGGCAGTACAGCTGACGTATGGGCAACTCTTCAACTTTGGAAGTTAGTTTAGCTCCAAGTTGGTTAGCTACCAGCCACCAACTAGACTTATTAGTTACTAGAGGTGTAGCTATTATAAGCATAATTCATTCTCATAACTCTAGTTAGCGTCACTTACGTCACTCTTACGTCAGATGATATTTAATGAAATTTCGCAAACGAAGTTCTGAAAATTATGAATTGCATGGCAAAGAGTTAACTTTCATATAAAAATACTAGTGTGGGGACTAAAATTTCGTTGATTGATTCTTCATAATTCAAATTTCAATATATATGTTAAGTTTTTATTATTAAGGAGAATACATTCCTACTGTGAAGTTGTAATTATTCAGAACATAGAATAATGGAGCGATAGATGAATTTATTCGAAAATTTGTCGCTGTAGCATAGTTGAATAATGCACCTTCCCCGGTTTGTAAAGAGATCCAGGTTCGAACCTCGGTAGCGTGAGAACAATATTTTTCGATAAAATTGATTTTATATGTATTTATATTTCCAATTAATACATTTAATTAGTATTTGTTAAGTTTACACAAAAATATTGTTTTATATATTAGTTAATTAGAGGAAAAATATAATTAATTGTCCGTTTACCCTGCTAAGCTCAGTAAATAGTAATAAATGAATACAAGTATATAACGTGATTTATTTATTATATGAAATTATAGACATTATATTTAGATCAGTGTGAAAAGTTAGATTTAATACTGATGAATAAGTATATAATATCACAAAATATAATATGATAATAATATCCATTTCAATGAAGGTTAAAATCTAATGTATATTGGTTTATTTAAAACTCACGAAATATTATTTATAAAATCATTTACAATTTAAATAACGTATAACCAAAGCTGCTCTACATAATCTGAATTATTAATGATATACTCTGATTTAGTGTTTTAATGTCATCAGAGGTAGACTATATGAGCGGAGTAGATGGGGCCAGGGGTCCTGTTATCACAAATAGAATAATTAATAGAATATTCGTAATTTTTATTAAGTAACATAATTTCATATTTTATTTGTTTCTTAGTTTTCAATAAAGATGTCATTGAAAATATAGTGACTCTCAATTTCTTAAATTAAGTTTAATTAAACATTCATAATGATTAAATATTATTATAATACAAATTTAATGAATCAATTAGAGAGATATACATATAGATTTTTTCTGTATTTGTATTAAAATATCACAAAAATATGTCTCGAAATTGCAATTTAACAACAAAAATGCGTTTTCTTTTAAAATATTATTATTGTTTATTTGTAATATTATTTTGAGTAAATTTTTTTTGTGGTTCATAGTAAAATCTTCAAAAATTATAACATACAATAGATTTGTAATTCTACGGAAAATTGAGTGACATTAACATTTCTCAATTAAAATTTCTAAAAAAGCCTAAAAAATCATTTGTTGACCAAATTCGGTGAAAAATTAATTAATTATTAGTACAAACATTATTTGTAGTTTAAAAATGTTCGCTTACAAATTAATTTTTAAAACATATAAATATTCATATTTTTTGACGTTTATTTTATTTTTATTTTAAAGTGGGTTTTTAATTTAAATTATGCAACCTTTAAAATTTGAATAAAGTCACGAAAAAATTCTAAAAGAAGGGGAGGACTTCAGGCACTCGGATTGTAAATTGAATTGCAAAATCTGCAGGATGGAAACCCAGACCTTGTGCCGATAGGATAGTACTTATTTACATGTATTGTAAAGTGTACTTTCAACTTTATGAATAATTCTAAACTCATCGTAAATATTTCACAGTGAGTAATTAGCTCTCAATCATATACAACTCTACTAAATATTCCGTTCTACTAATTCAATACTTGTGCTATTAAATATCTATACAATTCAGTGCATATATATATATATATATCAGGGGCATGCACTGCATACAAGCAAAAAAGTTATGCATTAAAAAAGATTCTGAGAAATAAAAATAAATTTAATTATTATTATAAAAAAAGTTATTTATTAATTCTTAAATTTAAAAAAATATAATCCTTATGAAAAGACCCTTTAAATTCTAGCCGTTATTACCCGGATTAGCGTTATATAGAAATCTTACGAATCATTTACGTAGTAAATTTTAATAACAAAATAATCAAACTAAATATTTTCTAAATAAATATCAGATATCTCATAGAGACGAAACTATTTTATATTATATTAATGCTAGTTATTTAAATATGTTTTTGATCATTGTTAATAAAATATTTTAAATCCACTGTCCGAAGAAGAAATCGTAGATAATAATTTAAGAGAATTGATTTTCGCGATTCTTTTAACCATCCTCTGAGAATCCGTGTGCATCGATCACAGCTTATGTAAGGTGCCCATGGTTTATCCAGCTAACTATAAAATACGCAATTATTAATGACAGATTTGACACATTGGTGAAGTGTTACTACTCCAAATAATACCAAAGAGGGTTGCACTGTTATATTATTTTTTCCCCAATATTATTATATATTACAACACAAAAATCCGAATCGCTCCAAAATCTGACGTATCACAAACAATATAATGACATTATTCGAAATCAGCACACAATTTCGCATTAAAATCAGATATCTACACTAAAGGGACAAATGTGTTGATCAGTGTTATCAAATTAGCAATCACTGGAGAAAGTGGGTTGTCAATCGCTACACCTTCCACTTGTTGGTAAAAGACAACCTAAAAAGAAAAATAATCGCATATCAGGCAGTGTTGTAACAGTACTGCAAGCCAGTACTCACAACGCCAACAGTCACACATCACATCATCCTTGATGATGGACCCTGCAATGGGATCCAAAACATCGACCAGAAAGGTCAAATATACACTCTATTATCTCCTTGCTCTTGTACTTGTAAGGTTCATTTATTGCATTCCATTCAATAAGCAAACTTGTGATAACTGTCACATGTGGTGTAAATGTATGTGTGTGTGTGTGTGTCCGACAGGAGAGTGCGAGTGTGAGTGGGGGGAAGGCGAACGTTTATATGTTGCCGCCCGAACGGGGAAAGCTCTCTCATCTAAGTTCCTTCCAATATAATTACTCTGTATCCACGTGTTATAATAAACTGATAAGGAAGACCGAGTTTATATTTCAATAATCCGTACACGAGATAACCAGACAAGCAGCAGAGGATATAACACTAAGGTTATTACAAAACTTTTACGATATGTTTTTCTGCAATCTTGTATTAATTATTTAATTAATAACCCCCTAAGTTATTATAATATACATCAATGAAAGAATCAATCTAAAGGTCATGATAATCTAAGAGACTTGCTCTGAGCTTCCGCCATGGCGACTATGGAAGTATATTTGGTTTGATTAGGTAAATATATCATTAAGGAGAAAACATCACAGACCTATCTTCTGAATAATTTACAACTTCACAATAAGAATGTGTTCCCTTAATAACATAAGTTGTATCAATGTGTCCAAAATTTAATAACAATGAATTGATAAATCTGGCGTCTGCAGTCGGTTTACTCAATGGTATTTGAGATTCCGTAAAAACAATGTAGATGGCTTTCAAATAATGGAACGACAGATGTATTAATTTGAAAAAGTGTAACATATAGGTTCGAAAATTTGTCATGAAAAATAATGGCGCTATAACACAATTGGTAGTGTACTTCCCCGGATTGGAAATAGAGATCCAGATTCGAATCCCAGTAGCGCTAAAACAATATTTTTGGACAAACTTGATTTTATATGTGTATATTTATAATTAATACATTAAATTAGTATTTAAAATATATCATCATAGAAAGGTAACCATTAAATAGCGAAATAAAGGTCTACTTCTTACAATATTTACAATACTTCTTGACTCATATCCTTTAATCGAGTTGGTTGTTGGCGTAGCGGTCAATACGCTGGCCTAGTGATCCAATGGTCGGGGGTTCGCGCCTCGTTTCAGGACACCAGCAAGTTAGTCCTATTTTTATAGAACAAGCGTTTACCATAGTTTGAAAATAGTAAGAATATTGATGTGAGATGTATTCCGTGTACGCATCTCTATTTTTATTTTGCAAATTATTAGAGTTTATGATGTTTTGAGCACCCTACACGTATGTCCGGGCTACCCACTATAAGTTCACCAGCGCTTGACACTTTTACAAACTAATTTCTGACGATGAATATTTTTAATAATTTAAAATTATTTTGAAGGGTTACAAAATTTAGCTTAAACCCTCTAATAGAGAAATTAATATTTGTATGGAAATATAAAATGTTATTTATTTGTAAAAATATCTAGTTCTAGTTGGAGTTCTGTTCAAACCTTTTGAATATGATGGCTGATGATAAGTAGAATATAACACAACTCGTCCCCAAAATAATCTGGTTATTATTAAATTTTATATAATAACAAATATATATATTATTCGTAAAATAATAACTAGATTGATGACGGTGATATCTATAGATGGTGAATTAGTGAATAGTATTAGCGATATATTAAATTAATGGCAAATTTATGAGCAGTGATTTTCATAGACGATACATAGAATAGACTCTCAATTGTGAGTCCGACTCTGTTTGTGAATTAACAGGGGAGGTAAAAAACAACATATTTAAATATTATTTGAAATGTCAAATTTTAATAATTAAATTAAAAAATAATAAACTAGCTAAACTAAAACGCAAAAACAGAAAATAAAATTGGCAATATTCCAAACACGTCATCTAATGGAAATCCCGGCTGATAAATTATTATTAATAATAACATTGAATAATTTATATGGCGCCATTTTCGTAAAATTTTCGCCATAAAGGTGCAATGAATTTAAATTGTTTAACCCTACACTAACATTTAAAATTTAAAATTTGACTTACGGTTATGATTTTGTGAAATTATTATTTGAGCACGCTGAAAATCAGTGTTTACTTTTGATGCAAGCAGGTCGGCTCATCAAATTGTAAATTCAAATTACGCATAGCGGTTGGTTAATTGTTAATTCTCGTATTTTAGAATATTGTATTCAATTTTGAATTTTCGAGATACATACTTTTTTCTTGACTATTTAATATTCATGATGGGTTTTGAAGTCGTGATTTCAAAATTTTCCATGAATTTGTGTTTTTGTATCTTTTAATAAATGGCAAAGATATGATGAGCACAAAATCACAAACCGTGAGACAATCACTGATATATCTGAGTCACACTCACTATCAGTGATTGAATATCTGGGAATATCGTGATTCGCGATTCATTGTTTTATTTTATTTATATTTGGTTGTGAACTGTGATTCAGCGCATGTGCACATGAAACGAAAATATTCATGAAGGAATGACGTTATAATTCGTGATATGCGCCATCCAGTAGATTCTGCCAAAACGTTTTACGCATTTAACCCGAAACATTAAGAATTTGACCCGTAAAAGAAACTCACGTTTTTTGAAGTTTTTTATTCTCTTTATGATGAAATTAAATTAGATATATCGATGCCCTAAAGTGTACTGTTGTTAACTCCATATTTCTCAATTTTACAGGAAGAAAAAAACACTGTAGTTTTTTTTAATTAATTGAAATATTGTATATTATGGGAGAACGTCCTAATTATAATATTTAATTATTATTATTAACATTCATGTTATTTATGTAGGCTTTTAATTTGTATTTATGTGAAATATAATTTTTGTAGGAGTTGGCATATTTACGTGTTGAATGTTTTTAAAATAGTTCATGATAATAAAAACAAATTAAATAAGAAATTTGTATTTATGTAAGAATATACACTTAAGGTTATAAAATATTATAAAAGAAAAAATTCGCAAAATAAAATACTCACAGAAAAGAAAACATACAGAAATAAATGAAATTTAAGAAAACACAGAAATTAATTAATATGATAGAAACGAATTAGCATGAAAAAAAAGTATAAATAAATTATTATGAAAAATTGCACAGAAATAATAAATTGCAAAGAAATAAAAAAATGACTATTTATAGGGAATATTGAGATAAAATTCATGATAATGTATAAGCCTGGTTATTTTGAACTCTTGTAGGTCTGGGTATTATCGTTATGATATTTTGAATCGTTTCTTATGTAGATAGGCTAGATTTTTGATTACTTAAGCTTCGATATTTTTTTTTTCTTTGAGTCCATTCAAGGTTGTCATTTGCTTCAACAAATTGATTCTTTTTGGACTTTTTTCAAATTTAAGTCGTAATTTTTAACCGACTTCCTTGCCAATATTTCTTGTCTATAGTACGAATCTCTTTGCCCTGCAAACAATCTGTTTTTTAAATAATTTAGTATATATAATATATAATCTTATTTAAGTCTAATTATACTTAAACAATGTTTTGCATTTGCGTATATGTTTATCATCATCTCTAAGAAAATATACTCTAGAATAAGATTTTATAGATTTATCTGGATCTTTTCTATCCACAATATCCACTTTTTTTTTACATACTTAAAACACTCATGGTCACTCAGGTTTTTGCTTCAACACTGTCATCATGAGAAGTTGATTTTTTTAATAACTTGTAAAATCTGTCAATAGAATTCGAAATTCCACATATACATTTTTGGTCGTTTTAGGATCACTGTTGATCAATACAATTGGCATATTCATTATTAATCTTGGATTATTTTGTGGAATCTCAAAAAATATATCAGCTAATTTTACCTCTGCAAAGAAATATTTATTATTATTTCTATGTTCTGAATAATTACAACTTCGCAATAAGAATGTGTTCTCTTTAATAATATTATTATTCTGTTACAGGTTAAGTCTGCATATTTATATATAAATAATATTAAAAATAAAACTGTCTTATTCATAATATTTAAAGTGATTTGAAATATTCGTAAAATGTACTTATATTAAAACTTAATTCATAATACTGTCTACCTCGCCCTGTAACTAAAAATATTTTAATGGGTATATTATTATTATTATTTTTTTATTTATTATCTTTTTTTATTAACCACTAAATTGAGTTTAAATACATCTACCGGTTTCGAAAAATACCATTTTCTTCTTCAGGGTGTCATAACTAACTAAAACATATATTATTTGTTTTTTTTTTTAAATAGATTCTGGCAAAGAAACAATAATATATGTTTTAATTAGTTATGACATCCTGAAGAAGAAAATGGTATTTTTCGAAACCGGTAGATGTATTTAAACTCAAATTAGTGGTTAATAAAACAAAGATAATAAATAAAAATATGAATTTTAACCACAAAGTTAATATTGCTAATTTTAAAAAGGTATATTATTGTTTTTGGGAATAGTATGAATAAAATTTAAAGGGTTAAATAGTTTTTAAAAGCAGTTTAATATTACTTGTAACATGATCCAGAAAAATGGCTAAATCCGCTACATGATTAAAGTGAATATTTTATGAGAAACTATAAATAAGCTTTTATAAATAGTAAATAATAATAGTACGTACTTCTGGTAAAAAAATTCAATTACTTTTTCTTTATTTGCAGCAATTAAACTCACATTTTAAATGAAGTACTTGAGGAGCTGATGACATACGTGCAAGTTCTGACAAGTCCGCGAACGAAACGGTGGAGTTACACATTTTGCAGTGTTATATTTAGCAACTAGGGAGTTAGAAAATTTTCTTGTGACGCTTTTCAGAATAACTTGATGATTTTTAAAATTCTTTTAGGATATGTATCAAAATGATCGGAGTAAAATAGCATTTTTAACCAAAAGTGGAGTTATGGTAGCGATATATCATATTGATTACAAATGAAGTTTGAATAATATAAATAAATACGCTCAAAATTATGTTTTTAAAAAAATTATTTCGTATATTGTGATATCGTGCAGCGCACACGCATTAGTAATGAAACTGTGATCACAATCACAGTTTTCATTCACTGATATTATCGA
Source organism: Eubasilissa splendida (assembly GCA_031772225.1). Classification (NCBI taxonomy): domain Eukaryota; kingdom Metazoa; phylum Arthropoda; class Insecta; order Trichoptera; family Phryganeidae; genus Eubasilissa; species Eubasilissa splendida. Next base: position 16,481,546 of record CM062848.1, on the reverse strand, counting down.
ATATCAATCACAATCACGCTAGTGAGTCAAGAGTGACATTTTTTCTCATCATTACATGATAATATATCTTTGGGACGGTGGTTAAATAAAATAAATATGATTGGCGTGTGTCGAGGATTTTATTGTCGGTATAATAAAAACAAGGAAGACAGATAGAATTAAAGAATGAATGAGTGAAGATGTAGAAGGTGCACGTGTCTTATGAAATGAAATGAAGCGAGTTGGCGGTCTTGCTCGACGAGCGCGAGCCGGCAAGACCGCCGTTGTGAAACGATGAAACTGGAGAGACTGCTTGGCGGTGAATGATCGAGCCAGGCTTGTAGCAGCAGCTGGCAGCGCTGTTGCTAGCGTCGATGCCGACTGAGATGGCGGTGGATTTGAATTCCGATCGCTGTCAGTGATCATAGTAATAACTATATGTATATCTCAATCGCTCCAACTACACTTAGAATTTTTAATGAGTGTGATTATTGTAATTAATAATTCATTTACTCGACAGGATTATTTTTGTAAAAACTCGATAATTTCATTAGCCGCGCGATATGAATAGCACAAACATTTTTATATCATATCAGTTTATAGATACAGTAAGGATAAAAAGCAATTTGTAAATTAACTTTGGCAGTAACCATTGTGATGGAAACGACGATTTAATTGCTGAGCTTCAAAATATCCGACAAATTAATCAAAAAGTGAAATTTTATTTAGTAAAAATAAACAAATATTTCATCGTTTTCACTCCAGCTTTGACGATGTTCATTTTTTAATTGGTGAAAACCTCCCATCCAATTCACTGCACTTGATTGATATTACTCAAAGCAAGTTCTATGAAAAGATTTTTTTTTCTGTTTCCACGGATAATGCTTTTAATGGAAAATAACTGTTTTCAATTTGTAAGATTTTTGAGGTCGTTCGACATTATATTTATTATCTATTGTGGCCCTATACAAAATCGATATACTCGTATTACTTGCTTACTTACTTACGCGGGGATAGGCAGAGAGGATAGAGCGCCACACTCATCTATACTGACACAATTCTCGCCTCATCCACATTTATACATCTTCTCATACAAGCTCGCCGATTGTTGAGGCTTCTAACAGAACCATCCTCCATTATCTGGTTTACCTGGTCGTGCCATGTCTTCCGCGGACGTCCTCTACTTCTGATGCCATCAACACTTGCGTCATATATCTTTCTTACCATTCTCTTCTTATTCATCCGTTCGTCATAAATGAATTTGCCACATATCCGCCTAAGTAATCTCATTTCCACTGCATTCAGTCTATTTTCGTTCCTTTTCTGTCAGCTCCAAGCCTCACTTCCATACATCAGTATCGGTACCAGGACTCCAATGTGCACTGCTAGTCTTACCTCTGTTGAAAAATTCTTGTTAGATGTAATTCCATTCAATGCGCCGTTCACTTTATTCCCTGCAGTCACCCTCCTTTCGATATCATTCTCAGTCTTTCCGTTTCGATCAAACGTACTTCGCAAATACACAAACGCATCTATTTGTTCCAAACATTCATTACCTATAAGTATTTTACACTGTGTCTTGCTTTCTTTCTTCTCAAATAACATCACTTTCGACTTGTTAACATTCATTATGAGGTAGCTTTCCTTGCATACATCGTACATTCTACTCACTAGACTCTGTAGTTCTTGTTCATTATTCGCCATTAGTACTGCACCATCAGCGTACAATAGACAGCATACAATCGTATTAAGTGAAGCGAAATATTATATGTTCTAACACATTACGCATTTTTGTATCTTATATCGTGTGATAGGATTCCATAATCTATACATATTAAAAATCTATTATTATTTAAATTTTGATTATGAATGGTTTCTTTTTTCAGGGAAGTATGAAGCTTAATCTATTTTATATAGTAATAAATTATATGTGTATATAAATATGTTATATTAACACTTTTTAATGTGTACGGTTAATATCATGACATCATATACAATTATATAAAGGTGACAAATTCATGGAATATCTCAACAAACATTCCTAGGATCATATATTGTGTTTCAACTCTAGTACTTAAAAGTGAACAATATGAAAAATACTGGCGCTATAACACAATTAGTAGTGTACTTCCCCGGATTTGAAATAGAGATCCAGGTTCGAATCCCGATAGCGCAAAAACAATATTTTTCGACAAAATTGATTTTATATGTATATATTTATAATTAATACATTAAATTAGTATTTAAAACATCACAGACCTATTTTCTGAATAATTACAACTTCACAATAAGAATGTGTTCCCTTAATAACAATATGTCAATATCTACAAAAAGCTATTTCCTCCTAATTTTAAGGAACAATATATTTTTAAACTTGACTTTTCGCTTTGGAATCCTCCCTTATGGAGTTTTATTTTTTAAACACAATTACAAAGGGCTTGGATTAATGTCTTAATAAAGGTTAATTGAAATTTTTAGAATATAGAAATATGAACACGAGTAATTTTACATTCAAGCTGGTGCCTAAACTAATGAAGCAGAAAACTCACGCGACTGACGTCAAGTGTGTAGGGATTCTGATCACGAGTTCGTCATATCTCTCTGCTGTGTACCGGGGAAGAAGGAATAACGAAGCAGGTTCCTCGGAGCACCTTCCAGAGATAACTCACCAATAATTATTATGCGCCGTATACAGCCTCTGTCTTAGAACCGGTAATTAAATTAGACATTCTCCAATGAAGAACCAAAATTTCTCATTCAATCAAAAATACAATTTTAATGCAGGGTTTTTAAATAATTTTCTTTCTTAATATTACACAAACTACGCCAATCAAATAGCTACAATATTCAGCATAAATTTTTATTATATATTAATTCATCTAATCAAGAAAGTTCCTGTATTTCTTTTCATAACCTATTCCTAGATATAAATGCAGATATGCAACTATTTTGCTGTACAATAATACAGTATGTTTCAACTGTGCTTTACATCGCAGTAGTGCAGTCTATTTATTAATTATTTGCATCAAACAGTGTATTCTGTATGTCAACGCCTCAAGTTACTACAGCGCTGAATATTTCTTAATTATTTGCATCCAAATACTGCATAAATTTTAGATCGTGTATTGATGTGATCCCATAATCGGAAAATCTGTGCCATAAATATGAAAACCTTAATTGAAACATTTATCGACAGCTAATATCTGATAGAAATCGTTAGCTATTATTCAATATGAATAGTTATCCAGTGACACGAACGGGTTCACAATGAGCCGCTTTAAAGACAGCCTATTTTGATTCATATTAAAGGTGACGTATACTCGTACCTACAGGATAACACAAGATACCAAGTATTCTTATATTCCTCAGATATCTCTACATCCATAGACATTTTTTTTATAATTTTCGAGAATTCACATGCGTAGTTGGAAATTTAAAATAACATGGGTTCGTGGAATAGGAAGTTGAATATTAATTTCGCTTCTAAAAATAGAAAGGTCTATTAAAGTAGGATATATGTATACCTACACGAGCATGGGAAAAACTTGTATCTTATATTCTTTCATACTTAATTATTCCTATTCATTAATTATTTTACGTAATATTAATTAACTGTATTCATTTAAATGCCCTATTTCCAGTGGCATAAATAAACACATTGGGCTCCAATTAAAAATAAAAGATTAAATATAGTATATAATTTGTTAAGCGTTTTAGCTATTAAATTGTAAAAACAAACTGGTCTTGTCTACTATAATATTCGCAAAAAAGTGTGTTTTTAGGTTTTCGTATGTACTTGTAACCGAAAAAAAAAATTGCTTTGCATTGAGTCGATGATCTGGCTCCTGAACGAAATTTACTTTCAATGACAACAAAATAACGTTTCATATTAAGACATCCTAATTTTATGCACCTGATATAAATCTGTACTATATTACATTGAATTCCATCCGTTACAATTATTGCATAGTTACTCTTTAAATACTATGCAAAACAATGTCACCCTCGTCACTATCCACCCCACCCGCTAGCCACCCCATCCCCTTTCCCCTATGTAAATGTATATTATATTATTTTGAATGCTATCTTTTCGAAATATTGCGTAGTTACTCTTTAAGACCCTCCTGCACAAAACAATGCCACATCTTTAATAATAACTTAATCTGAATTCCAGGCAATGACTGGTACGGAACATTAGCACGTAATATACTTATATTATTGTGTTATAAATACCACAAAACATATTATTTACTTATTTTATTTTATTTAAATATTATAATATTCATATTTTTATTTATTATCTTTGTTTTATTAACCACTTAATTGAGTTTAAATATTATAATATTTATTTTAATATGCAAAAATGGTAAGTTATGTATTGAATTTTACTAGAAATGTTAGACAGCGTAGCTTTTGGATGATCTCTTCTAGAATTTATTTGTATGTCACCCTCGTCACTATCCACCCCACCCGCTAGCCACCCCATCCCCTTTCCCCTATGTAAATGTATATTATATTATTTTGAATGCTATCTTTTCGAAATATTGCGTAGTTACTCTTTAAGACCCTCCTGCACAAAACAATGCCACATCTTTAATAATAACTTAATCTGAATTCCAGGCAATGACTGGTACGGAACATTAGCACGTAATATACTTATATTATTGTGTTATAAATACCACAAAACATATTATTTACTTATTTTATTTTATTTAAATATTATAATATTCATATTTTTATTTATTATCTTTGTTTTATTAACCACTTAATTGAGTTTAAATATTATAATATTTATTTTAATATGCAAAAATGGTAAGTTATGTATTGAATTTTACTAGAAATGTTAGACAGCGTAGCTTTTGGATGATCTCTTCTAGAATTTATTTGTATGTAGATGCTATTTTATAAATACAAAAACACAAATTAATATAATAAAAAATAAACAATTTTGAATTTGAGTATATATTGTGATTTACCTAATCTGAATTTAAATTCAATTAATTACATTTGAAATGATTCAAAAAATTTGTTAAAAAAAATTACAGTATAAAAATTTAGGGATCTTGATGATTATTAATTTGATGTAATATAACGTTAATAAATATGTAATTTTATTGGATAATAAATAATTTTTAATTAAAAAATTGCATTATCCTGGACGAATTAAACCACCAGCTTTGATTTACGCAGGCGAGCATCGACGAAGATGTTAAATTACTCCCGCGGATTAACCAGTGTTGCCGTGATCCTTTTCGTTTTACAAATAAAGACTGGTATACGTATGAACTTTCGAAATATGTGACATGACACAATCCTTTTAAGCAGTTCTCGGTTTAACATTTCGTATATTTGAAAAGTAAGGATTTAAAGCGAACTCAAATGTTGGATTTTCGACGCACATTTGTACACTGCGCTGAGCAAATAAAACCACTCATATCCTAGAAAATATTGTATATATATATATACATACAGCATCATCGCTACTGGCTCTATATCCCCTGGTTGGCCCTAGCGTCCTCAAAATTTTTTTTCCATTGGGAAAATTTTCATTAAACAAAGTAAAACCGGCCAAAACGCATGCCTCAAAATTTACCTTTCAAAAACGTCCAGTACATATATATATCTAATAATTTAAAACAAATTAAATTAATTAGTTAGAACGATTTACAGAAAAAAATGTATCTATTGAAAAAATATTTATTTTTCACCGGATACGAACTCGGAACTTTTTTTATCCACGTAACACGATACGAGTTTGTTAAAAATATTTAAAAATTTCAAAAAATACATCTTAATTATTGTAACGTAAAATACGATTTAAATATTTTTAATGACAACACATTTTTCTTGTGAAGTTGCAATTTCAGAACATAAGTCTGGTATTTTTAATGCATATTTTAATTAATTTAAATATTATATTTATTACAATTACTGCATCAAAAAGTATTTCTTATATCCAAAACTATAGTTTTATTCTCAGATTATTATCAGTTTTCAAAGTCGCCCAAGCACATTTTCTATAATTAACTATCCACACATTTCATTCCTAATCTTTTGCCATTTCCAAGAATATCAGATACGAATCTTCAGTGACGCTGATCTTTTTAACTTTAAATACAAGTTAATTTGCATTCTTAATGAATTAGTTCGCTTAGTCGACAGCGACAGGTTTTGTGGCAGTAAATTCTCCTTATAATGGGAGAATATCTACATTCTACATGTCTCGTACTAATTATTCCCGACTAGCTCGCATTTAAGCTTGTTCGCAACTATCCAGAGATGAAGTTAGGTTTTGATATCACTAACTAACCAACAAATTCTCTATTTATAGGGATAACATCCTTTTAGCACCATCATTGTTAAAAGAACATAATTATTTATGAGACTGCCCTTTGATCATTGTCTGTACGTCGACCACTTTTGCGCAACGCGTACGAGTTGCACAGAGTGCAGATGTATCTTTAGTAGAATATTTACTTACACAACATAAATACATTTTGTGATAAATATTATTATTTCTGTTGATTATTATGTTCATTATTATTATATTCTTATTAAAATAGTTTTTTTTTGTTTTTTTAGTACACGGAATACATATCATGGTAAAAGGTTATAGTATGAAAATAGGACTAACTAAGAATATTATTTAGGTTGAGGCTTTTATATTTTTTTGTAGGTATGTAGGTACTCGACATATTAAATATAATTAGGTAAAATCCTGAAAATATAGATTTATATCTTTTATTAATAATTAGGTTCCATATAATGGATTGATATAAATTTACATAAACTTATGTTGTATATAGAAGCCTTATAAATTAATAATCTTGGAACAATATTGCAGTACATATATTTCAAAATAATGAGTAAGATTCAGAAAGGATCGCTTAGGTGGTTTGGTCATATGGAACGGATGAATGATAAGAATGGTAAGAAAGATATATGACGCAAATGTTGATGGCACCAGAAATTTAGAACGTCCGCGAAAGACTTAGCATGATCAGGTAAACCAGATACTGGAAGATAGTCCTGTTAGAAGCTTCAATAATCGGCGACCTTGTATGAAAAGATATACGAATGTGTGTCAGGACAGAAGAGTGTGGCGCTCTATCCTCTCTGCCTACCCCCGTGATGGTAAGTTAGTAGGTACTATAAATTGTGGTATCAAGTTGTCGTATAAGTATACAATGCATACAATTTTAAAACAAAAAATCTGTTTTTTTGTTTTAGAATTGTATGCTTTTATTTATATATTTGATATATTTCATTATTCATACATTCATATAAAATTTAAATACGTACTAATATGTATAATTTAAAAAAATAATTGTTGAACTATGCGCTCTACCATTTTGATATTCCTCCTTCAGATTGTGGTGTTAAAACATCTTGTAAGCAGTGTGCGTGCTGTAGGTTATTCTGTTACCAATAATATTATACAATCATATATAATATATGTATTACAATATATGTTGTACATAATATTATGAACATTCGTTTAACCAACGTTTTTAAACAAAATGAATTCGTCGTTTATATTTATACGATCCTACCATGTATTTATTTGTAATTTTAGAGTACTATTAATAGTGTTTTTAATGTTTCAGTTTAAATGTAAAATATTACCTTCTTATCCATATAAAAATCAATATAAAAAATGTATGGACGTTTTTATGACTGAACATGATTCTTTTAAAATCCTTTACGTAATATTTAAATGAAACAATTATTTATGCTAAAGTTTAACGTAGGAAATAGTTATGCTAATTGCTTTTTGATTTTCCCTAATAAAAAACAAATTCATGCACCAAATGTACCTCGAATGCAAAGTACGACCATGAAATAAACACGTTAATAACAGTAAGATATTACAATTCACGAATTAGTAAAAGAGGAAGTAGACACTTCAATGATTTGCACGCAGTTATGTTAATGTTATTCTGTTAAAAAACAGCATAAGTAACGACTCCATATAAAACGATCAACCGAAAAAATTTTCAATTCAGTAAATAGTCTATTATATGACTTGAGTAATTCACTAGCTTAAAAGTAGAAGATAGTAATGTGAATAGCTACAATATGCCGATTATAGCTACTAGCGCTACGGTTGCAGCTCTGGATTGTCGTGGTAGCTTTTAGAACTAAGCCATTAAAGTTTCTACTAGTACACAGGTGGCACTAATTGTAATAAATCCGTAAATATACGTTCACGGTTCCTATATGGTTTTGTAAACAGAACTGAAGATGATTTCCGTTAAGAGAATTGAGTCTGTTAAGTTAAGTTAGTTTTAACTACCACTTTATATAAACATTTATAAATAAAAACGTATCTCATACTTTCAGCCTTTAAATATATTTTTCTGGTCCAGAAAAAATATTCATAACATCAGTTAAATTTTTAAAATATATATAGGTATATAATAAGGGGGATACTAACTACTGCACTACCGACGAATACGAATTAGACGTTAAAATAGACAAATATATTAACATTTTATATTAAAACTGTATAAATTATATCAAAATATAAACTAGTGTATTAAATTTAATACGAAAATCAACATGTTAGGGATTATCACACTGGACTGTATGAAGGAAAATATGGAGGGAAGAAACAGAATAACACAATACTTGAACACTACCTGATCTTTTGTATTCCCGCCTCTTTCTCCACGCTCAGCAATTGAAGGATCTCTCGACGGATGCTGGGAATCACTTTTAAGACGCTCGAAGTTGTTGTTGTAGAAGGTACCGTCGGCTACTTTGCAAAGTATCTCGCGATGTAGGTAGATGACCGGCGCGTATTCGAAAAAGGTACAGAATGTAATATTTACTGTAAGGCGACCAAATTAACACTAATTCCCGCATTGATGGACAAGTAGATAGAACCAAGTATGTGTTAGAATGTTGGAACACAATTTCTCTAATACACCATAATATTATGCTACATATATACTTACAAGCAGGGGCATCAGTGCATACAAGCAAAAAAAGCTGTGCATTACTAAAAATTCTGGGAAACAAATATAAATTAAATAATCTTTTTTATAAGATTTATTATAAAAAAGATTATTTAATTTATATTTGTTTCCCAGAATTTTTAGTAATGCACAGCTTTTTTTGCTTGTATGCACTGTCGGCCCTGCTTGTAAGTATATATGTAGTATAATATGGTAATTTTAATATTAGATTTAATGCACTAATTTATATTTTGATATAATTTATACAGTTTTAATGTCAAATGTTAATATATTTGTGTATTTTAACGTTTTATTCGTATTCGTCGGTAGTGCAGTAGTTAGTATCCCCCTTATTATATACCTATATATATGTTTATAAATATATATATTTTTTAAATGTAACTGATGTTATAAATATTTTTTCTGGATCAGAAAAATGTTAAGAGTATGAGATACGCCTTCATTTATAAATGTTTATATAAGGTGGTAGTTAAAACTAACTTGTCTTAACATAATCAATTTTCTTAACAGCAGTCATCTTCAGTTCTGTTACGACCAGTCTAGATTGAATAGTGATAATGTTTTAACTATTGTGCCCAAAGTAACATTAACATAAGTTAAAAAATATAAGATCAAAATCATTTACAGCCATGACCCTCTTGATTCTAAATGGCTGTTAGTGTTAAATTATTTTTTCCACGTGAGTTATTGTTTCAATCCCACGAGAATATATCATTTCGGAAGATCATTATTTTCCGCGAGTAAGTTATAAGGAGGGTCATTAATCTCCCTGCCACGGTTCTGAAATTTCCCGAGATTTATAATTTTCTCTTTACGCATTATAATTCAGCTCCTAGTGTTTCCAGCACAGTCCAATCACTCCCCTCATAAATCCAAAGGAGTGGCCTAGTGTTATTAACGGGCATAAAACTGCGAGGAGACAGTGAGTCTTCCGCTCATTTGCAAGTCAAAGATGTACGGCAGTCGAGCTCCTCATTGGCCGGGCGGGAAATCCCTCGTAGAAAAAATCCCCTTTATGGCGAGACAAACATTATTTCGCCCTGTAAACCACCCACCGACAGTGGCCGCGGGCGCCGGAAAAGTACAACTGTTCATATTATTTACGCCCTAATCGGCAGCCTTCCCGAATAGATTAATTCAGGAAAGCAGTTAGTGACTTAAACTTTTGTGATGTAGATTAGGTTTTTATGTGACAACTCTTTTTTGCTCTGTGAAAAAAAAAAGTAGAATTTCACGTTCAAAAATAACATTATTGAGATTCTTTGTTTATCAGAGAGCAAGCATAAGTACAAGCTTTATTGTTTAATATAAGTATGATAGATTGATGTGAAATATTTTGCTGGTGGATACGCGGAGCGGGACGTAGATACAACAATGTAAACTACGAAAACGAAATAGGGAAATGAGCAGACGTGAGGTGAACTCGGCGTTGTCAAGGTTGTGATATTGTGCATAATACTGATAAATTAAGGTAGGATTTTTGATGAAAGTATTAATAAAATACAAACTAGCGCACTAGTAATGAAATAATTTCAATTTTTTTTTTCGAAAAATATTTTTTAACGTATCTTTTATTTTTGAGTTTTTAGTATCGCATAGAATTTTGTTCGGTGAGTTAAATTATTTTACGCAAAACGTGCCAAAGTGATTAGCGATGAAACGTTTGTTATAAAACTCGCAGTCACTCCGTCAGACGATTGTGCAATCAACGTAAGCGTTAGACTATCGTGTAGCGCTGTACGATAGATATAGTGAGGAGCTAAACCGTTATTCTAACTGTTTGTGAGATTAGTGTTATAATGTAATAATGATTGATAACTGATTATTCGTGATTCGGCAAGCATGGACTTGTGCACTGGAACCAAAACCTCCAAAAGTTAAATTTCAATTACCTATCATCGTTATATCCATCATACAATCACAGTTACAATGACGGTTTAGCTTATCTGTAGTGCAGTGTGTATCATGTCGCGTGAACTGTGAGAAGTGTGATGTCATTTTCGTAACAATATTTCGTTTCATGTATCAGTTTTTGATGACTTACTGTAACTGGTGTGCGCTAATATGTATGAGATAAAATAATTGCATCCGGTGATCGGGCGTGCTTAAAATTCAATTAAAATAAAAGAGAAATATTGAGCTCGATAACCTTTGATTAATTCGCGGTCTGTAGTACCGTTGCCATAAAAAAATACTCAGTTATTGGAAAGAGCCAATTATCTAGCTCTTCAGCAATTTTCAACTCACCTTATTAATTTTTAAAGTAAAAATTAAACTACAAAATTTCACACACCGTAGAATAATTGAATTTTTAATGGCTAGATTTTGTAAAATTGTACTCAATATCATACGATATATTTTTAATATTAATCTATATATATATAAAATTGATTGTCTGTCTGTCTGTCTGCCTTTTTGTTAGTTCTCTATACAATTCTACACTCTATGATCGATCTAAACCAAATTTTGTATTGTTATTCTTTAGGATCTTGCGCAAAACATAAGTACCCCCTTATACTGTCCACCACATTCCCTCGACCTCCCCTGAGTCAAGATATACCCTCCCCATGAAATAAATGTGCATTATTTTGAAAACCGTCTTTCCAAATATTGCAGTTACATTTTAGGATCCTACGTAAAACATAGGAGCACCTTCATCTTGGATGCTCTACCACCTCCTATAGATACAAGTGTATTATATTCAATGCCATTCAAAACTTGTTCAATTACACTCTAGGATCCTGAGGAAATTACTGTTGATTAATCATTTTTTCAGGATCTATCTCCCCTCTCAGATATCACCCCCTCCACCTGCTTGCACCAAATATAGCATAAACTTTAGTTTATATCTTTACTCTATAGGGCCTGTGTAAAAAAAAGGCACCTCTCTCTTTTCCCCCGCCTACATACCGCGTCTGCCAATAAGTGTATTATATTGAATCTCATACAAATTTTGTCCAATTGCACTATAGGATTCTGACAAAAATATAGACACGGATCGCCAGTATTATATTCAAATATAATTTATTTTATTTATTGTTTAATCACATATGTTTAATTATTTTATCATACCTTACTATTTTATCAAAATTGTTTAGTAACTTCGTTGTCGCTATTATTTGTTTTAATTGTAAATGACACCGTTAATTTAAAAATATAAAAAATATCTGCCGAAATATTTTAAATAAAACCAAAACCAAATAAATTGACTCAGCTGTCATAGGTACTGCAAAATTTTATGATTTACACACAAAAGTTTTTCCTTAGGCAGTATATCTCGGATTCACGAATTTGGTGAGCATGGAACACTCAAGTTGTAATAAAGATTCTTTACTGGAAAGTAGCTGCTGAGGCGCCGAGTGTGAAGCATACATCACTTTATATTACTTCTGGGGGAATCTTAGATTAAAATGCATTTTTAAGGTTTATGGTCCCGTTACACCGTTCAACTTTTTACCATCTAAAGTTCTGCATAGGGAGCATTTCACGTTACCTGCACCAAGATTAAATATTATAGTTATGACATTAATATTGCACGTGAAATAAATTTACACGTTTTAACCGGTAGATAAGTACCTATCTTCTAGTATCGAATTGAATTATAAATTAAACAGACGAGAGTGATGAAAATAAATTAGCAGTTTATGAATGCAAAATACTAAGAAAGTTTTATGGACTTATACTAGAAAATGTAAATTACAGAATAAAAATGAACCATGTGCCCGAACATTCTGTAGACTCTGATAACCTGGCCATGTTGAGAGAATGTCAGATGACAGAACACCAAAGACCATGAACAAATAGATCCCCTAGCGGAAGCGATCTATTATAGAAACAAACCAAGAAAGTGGTAGCATGAATTTGTATGGAAGAAAACTGGAGCATGATAGAAAGGTCCTATATGTAGTCAAGTGACAAACGATCATATAATTATTATTTATATATATAGCTTACGCTATTATTGTGTGGAAAGCTTCTCCATCTTTTCTATCATACAAAAATCTCGTGGATGTAGAGAGAGATTATTTGTGTACAAAATATATAAGCGTAATAAAAATCATAAATATAATATTATCAGAAGAATTAGACATTTGACAAGCGGTCACTCATAATATAAAAATAACAACAAAAAAATAAGACATAAAAAAATAAAATAAAAAGTATTTATATGATATAATCAAGGGAATATAAGAAAAATGCAAATCAAAATATCCGCACAACATTATCAATGATCTTCCTATTAAACATTTTAGAGTATCAGTACGCCTATATGTACCTATGTGTCAAAAACTCTGAAACTAAATATTATTATTAAAAAAGTTAAGACATGTAACTAACCAAAACATTAATTTCATTTAACTGAATAAATTTATAATTACAAATTATCTTTCCATAAAGATTTTATTAATTAGTGTATATAAATTTAACGTCATACCTCAGATGAGAGATCAATGAAATTTTATTCGTTCACCCATAACTATAAAAAAATGAGCCATAATAGTAGATCATCATCATATATTGTCAATCCACCGCTGAATTAAGGCCATCCAATAACTCTGCCACTCTCCTAGGTCCACCTCCAATATTTACCATGGCACTCCAATTACTCTGATAATTTCGTCTATCCGTTGAGACTTTGAACCCTCTGTAAGTAGATTTTTATCTAGTGGATATTATTTATGAATATAATTTTCCCCGGGCTATCTCTACGTTTTTAAATACAGTCCGCTCGTTGCCATTCACCCACGCCATGTTCTTTAGTAGTGACGGTGATAACCTTCACCTTGGTCTGAGCTTTAACCCTGAGTTTTTTTCCGTTTCTTCTAGTAATGCCCAGCTTACTTTTTTCCATACACTGTATTGTCTGAAGCTTCTGAGTTAGCTTATAATCAGGTCCAGAGTCCAAGTATGATGATCAGAAGTCAAAGAAACTTCTCTTATGGCATAGTCGTATGTTACTTTTAAAGACCAAATTAAATTTTTCATACGCTCTCTAGTTTATTATCGCTTAGTTTGGTTCTCTTTATTAATTTCTAATGATGTCATCTGTTCGAAGAGATGACTTGAATGATATAAATTCAACGTTCACACTATCCTATTACTCTGGCGTGCAAAACTATTTTTCGTAACATGTGTTTTTATTATATTTGTGTATAGTATAAAATATAACCTTAAAAACAATAGTTTTCACTGTTATTTTTAAGTTTATATTTCAGGCCTTTATTTAAAAGATTAATTTCTTTCGTTGAATATTTATGTTTAGATAAATGTATTAAGCATTCACTGAATTTATGGTAGGTAGGTTCTATTAACGGGTGCATTATTAGTATTAAAGTATTACTTTTATTTTTAGAATGAATCAGATTTGATTTTGTTTTATAGAGTGTTTATTTCTTTTTGAATACTTAAAAAACCGCGAGAAATCTAAATACGAAAATAAAAGTACATTTCCGCTGCCTAAAAAATAACACCTTCTCGGAATTTTCAAACCACACTGTTGAAACAAACCACTATTTCGATAGTCGTAGACTAAAACTTCTCTTCTCGGTACCTTATAAAGGATTAATAATAAACAATTTAGAAACCGTTGAAATACAAAATAATTTAAATTCGGAGAAAACACTAATAAACGACATACCATACCATAATACTTTGCCTTTACTATCCATATTCTCGTTAACGATCGAAACCTCCCCCCTCTTCCCAAGACCCGCTCCATTGCCCGAATAGGCTACAAAACTGTATTTAATTTAGTAATCACCTAATGATGAGAGGGACTGCACCTCTCGAAACTAGTAGGTAATGACAATAACCCAACGTTTAGGTAGTACAAAGTTTAGTTGTGAAAATTAAAATAATCATATTACACTACAAAGTTAATGTAAATGAATGAAATTAAGAGATTTTTATTACATCACTTTTAACTGTATCGGATTTAGATATTATTTATATCATCTTTAATCTACGATCTTATTCTTTTTCTTTGTAAAGGACCTACACGAGGTAGCCCTCTAGTTGCATCGACGATTCTCCTCAATCTTCGTCGGCATTTTTATTTGGTATATCCATCGGATGGAAGGTTGTCCTCTGTATCTTCATCCTCAATTCTGCAGCCAGCCAGTCTCTCTAAGTTGTTGTTCTTTCTTCAGATGAAATGTTCAAAAAATAACAGAACACGTCGCAGGCAATGATATAAACTAGGGATTACATACGAAATTTCCAAGTTCTGAGAATTTCGAAATTCGTTCTCATAAATATAATTTAAAATTCCGAAAATTTTATAGCGATTTTAAATACATAAAAATAAAATATTGTTACTATTGTTACTAACGGCTATATTCCAAAGAGATCGTTTCTAGAAAGCGATGTAGAGAGATAACGCCCTCATGAAAGAAACCAATGCACTCGGCCGGCACTTAAACAGACAAAAGATAGCATCAAAGAGATGTACGAAAACTGGCGGATCAGCACTGAGATTTGTTTTGTCGAGTGCGGTGGTGCAGTGTGTAGTGTGCATTTTGTTATTCTGCCTTGGTTTTCTGTTTAATTATCGATATTTTTATGGAGCAGTTTTAATGTATTACTGTTGTTTGATATTTACAGTAAAACCTCAATTATCCCGACTAATTGGTACCACGGGTAGTCCGTATAATATAAAGTATAAACATCATATCATTAGCAAATGACCACAATGCATATGAAAGTGTATTAGGTTGAATTTGTTATATTGACATACAGTAAATCTTCCAATAAAATTAATCATCAAGAAAAAACAATTTATTTTTGATTTTTAGTTGGAAAAATAATACATTTTTTATACAATATAGAATTATTCATTTATTACTTAAATAAGCTGTTTTTATTATTAGTATTGACCAAAAAATTATGTAAAAATTTTCGTAATTCGACCGATTTTACAATCCTTAATATTAACACATTAACATATACTCTGCGATGGCGAGACAGATTTGACCCGGGTGTTTGTAAAAATATGAAATACGCTATACATATTCGTTTAATGCTATTTTCCTTCTAGCTAATCTTTTATTAAATATTTTCAAATAATTTGTGATATAAATAAATGTTATCGGATGAGATTCAAATGAATTATTGATAAAAATGTGAAAAAACGCTCAAAAACTGACTTAAGACATTCGGATTGAATCTCAGCGCTTACGCTTGTCAATATTTTGAGCGGGTATACAAAGGATACCAGGTGTGCGTTCATGTATTTATTTTGACTTATTTTCGTCTGGCGGCCTCTAGACAATGCCAGTAATATAATTATTTGAGGGGCGTTGCGCCTACCTGTAAGTTTTATGACACTACCTGCTCGGGTTCCGACGAGAAGATCACATGCTCAGTGGATGTTTGTATTTTGGCTGTGTAGGTCGTCTGTTGATGGGTGAGAATATGTACACTATTCGGAATATTTTTTTATTTTTTAGCCGAAACAGTACATCATGCCATTTCATTAAATCATATTTAAAATGAAATATCTATAAAAAATCTCCCACAAAACTGTTGAGAAACCGAAAACTTGAGGTGGGTCAAAAATAACCCACCACCGCCGGGCGTGTTTTGTTTTGGCCCACCGGGCTGTAAATGCTAATGTGCAAAAATAGCGAAAAAACTTTTTTTTCTTCGCTGTATTAGCATTAGCGTGACTATAATTATCATAATAAATATTGTCTTGAAAAGATACACCCATTAATCGACTCTACATAAAAATGCAAGGTTAGATTAGTCCCTTAGACACGCAAACTCCGAAGAGAAAAATGATAACAAAATATTTCGTCGAGTATACAATATATTATGTAAAATATGGCGTGGCAAAAATAAACTTCACCATAAGCGAATAAATAGAGAAGAGGGAATATATGAAGGCCATCTCCAGAGCAATTAATTAAAATCCAATATTGTATAATTGATTGTGGGGATGTGAGATGGGGAGGTGGGGGGGGAGGCTCGTCTGCGATCTGGAGCTCCAGATAAGCATTATTCCCCTCCGCAGTGAACTCGACAATTATAACAGTAAAGTCTGGGAACTTAACGCTGTGACGATATTTACATACAATCAAACTAAGCGGGAATATTATCGGAGATGAGTATCACAGAACTTGTTCACCGCAGTGAATTTGGATTCAGTTTGCAACATCGTTTCAATAGTATGTGTGATGTTCTAATAGTATGTGTGATGTTCTAATAGTATGTGTGGTGGTGGGATTCTAGAAAATTAAATAAATTAAACCTTTATTTTTAATTATGTAGATTATCAACAGAATTGTACTAATACTTGTAGGTGTGTATTGTAGCAATGTCCATAAATACAACACAGTACATTAGATATAAATAAAAAACATAAAAGCGCCCCGCAATAAAAAATAATTATACGAGGTAACTGACTTCCGATTGCGCTATTATGATGAAACGCCACTTTTCTGTTCTTCCTCTTCAGAGTATTTTGATTAAAGGTTTCCGCGAGCACTAGTAAATAGATCTGGCGTCTTTTTTAGGTTCGGTTTTTGTAGATAGATTCCCTGAGGAAACCTAGGCCAACTCGATTGTGGAAGATTTATATCTTCTGCGTAAAAGTTTTTTAAGGCAAAGCCTTGACAATAGCATTCTTAGGAAACGATTTACAAAAAATGCGATATAACCTAGAAGAAACGCAATTTCCATATATATATATATATATAGTGACCATGCGGGCCCACGTTCCGTCTACACTCACTGGCTAGTCAGTGGACGTACACGAAAATGTTGGTCCGTTACTTTGAACTTACCTATGTCTTTTCTGGTGTAATGCTCGGCTTATCATTTTACATGTAGTTTAATACAATTAAGAGGATAACGTGCTACACATTAAAATATGTTTTGTTATAACAAGATAATATATTATAAAAAAGTAAGAAGTCTAACTGACTGCGGAAGAACTATTAACATTTTTCCGAATTACCGAATTGAAACAATCTAGGTCACAAAAGAAATGATAAAAATTGCAGGTTTTGCATGTGACAAATATTACTGAATTTAATAAACAAAGAAGATAACTTCGAGATTTGACAATGACCAGTGCGTAGAATCAGTACGGTGATGATGCTGGCGTGATTTTTGGGCTGCATGGTGGTCATCCACCTTTCAGGTATCCCTGCCGAACGTCCATCTCAGCTCGAGTTGTGTCTCTCAAGACATCTCGGCGTTTCAACCTCAAAATGTTACCATACGACTTTCGTTCTGTCCTGTGGTCACCGTTATCTGTTTCATTCCAATATAAAATAAGAACATTAACGGAATACCTCAACCGAAGCTCAGAACAGGCAGATGGACTCATGGTATCATCCCATGGTGTACCATAATTTTTTCATAATAATATTCTACCAGCATGAAAGGGACCTCCAGGGCTCCCTTAAATTAACATCACATAATTACATTTTAAGTTTTCACCATACCGACAGGCTGCACTCTCGAACGTTATGACAGGACCGCCCGGTATTCCATAGATAAGAATTAAAAGAGTGTTCTTGTTTTTCGGTTGCCATTATATAGAGATTTATTGACGGTGCTTACTGGGGCCTGACAGTAATGTTACAATATATTAATATTTTTAAAAAAGCTTATTAAAATCACATAGATGTATTGTGATCTCACCGAGAATTGAACTCAGAACCCACGGTATGAGAAGCCAGCACCTTGACTATGGACTACAATGGTCGCCAATATTGTTAATTTTATTATGTTCTTTAGTAAAATTGATATTAGTCAGTATAACACAATATTAAATTTAATTTTCTCATATTAATAAAAAGGGCAATAATCCATTAGTAAATTTGATGGGAGGGCCGTGCCCACAGCAACGCGCGACTCGCACTGGCTCGTCATTCGGGTACGAGCAACGCTGCACCGCTGGACAGACATGGGTATTGAATAACTTACTTATACATATAAATGTGTTATCTTCAAGATTGAAGAAGGAAGATTAGTACTTGGTCTTGTAATAAACATATGCGAAATAAACATGCAGAGAACTAATGTTTTTGATGACTACCAAGAGGTCGTCGTAAAGAATGGAGGGTGTTAATATGAGATCAAAAGTATACTTAGTGTGGCCAAGTTTATATGTCGAAACTGATCAAAGTTTGGAAGAACCGCTCAAGAAACATAAAGTATTCTCTATAGCTTTAAGTGGAGTTGAAACCTGAAATGCAAAGGAAATAAAGTAAGATGCTTGATACCTTCAATATGTAGGTTATGTGTACCATAGAATGCAAGATTAATAAATATCAATGGCTAGCTAGAAAAGAGTAACGAAAGTAGGGTCACGAATTTGAATTGAATTTTGAATGCATGCCACATTTCTTTAGCAGTACGGTAACCATGATATTTATATATAGATAAATAGCAGCGCAGCGGGTTTTAGAATTGCGAATTTTGACGTTTCCTTAAGCGGACCAGCGTCAAGCGCGTCAAGAGGCGGCCGGCGAGGGCTTTCCGCGCTGTACTGTTATAAATAAATATTAAATCCTGGATCATCCTGCTCTGTATAAAGGGGAATTATCTTTACATTATAAGTTCTCATGTCCATGTGTCTAATGTGTCTCTAAGTTCTCATGTCCATGTGTCTAATTTGATAGTTCCTTCCTCGCAAGGCTTATAAAGATTTTTTTTGTGACCACGTTGCATTTATGTACAAGCTGGATAGACACATTTTAAGTAGAGCGACAGACAGCTGTCATTTTTTGCACCCGCCGAAAACGTCAAAAATTCAACTTTTTAAAACACGCCGCGCTTCTATTGTCTTGTAGTCTTGTAGTGCAGAAAAAAAATGGCGCGTATTTAAAATAAAATAGTGACCTTATTTTTAATGTCACACAGAATATAAATGTACTTTGATACATAAGTATAAAGGTTTGATCCAGAAGCGAGTGTTGACTAATACCTACGTCTAAAGATACAAGACCTATTTACCAAGAAATCTAACAAAAATCAAATACCTGAGATCCATTGTAAATGCGTGTATCTTTTTTTTACGATTTTTCAAATGTCAAAAGGCAGAGAGTAATATATTTTTTAGTAAGTATTTACAAATATTCTCAAGTTTTCATGGACTATTCAGTAGAATCTTTCATGAAAAGTTTTCTAAGGTACTTTTTCGTGTTTTTCTGACCTTTCTGGCTTATGTTTCGTGATTTATAGCAAGGTACAAAAATGATCATAATCAGTCAGAAAGGTAAAAAGACAGAACGTTGAAGACATTTAATGCTTCGACTGTGTTTAATATCAGTATTTAATATGTTTATACATATCTTAACAATAAGTTTTTCTTAATTTGCTGATAAATGATCATCAAGATTTCTTCTATTACTTCTAATATTTTATATTATATTCTCAATTGTAGAAAATTAATACACACGAGGGTAGAAATAAATTTGATACATATTGATACGAGTGAACTTTCCTGATTGCATAACGTAATATCTCCAGCCGGCTAGTAGACTACTAGAGGTTTGCTTCACTGTGCCTTGTTAGCTTCACTTTGTCTAAATACAAATTTAATGCGGTACAATTGGAAAGTCATATAATTACGTAGAGATGCACTAAAAACATGTGTAAATGATGTATGATTCCGAATATTTGAATTTAAACCATACAAATAGATTTTTGAGAATGAGCGTAAGCGCTGAACTTAATTATAAATTATAATTAAATAAAATGCTATTTTAATTTTATTATATACACATTTTGCAATATCATTCTTCAGTAATAAGTTAACTTGTGGACTTGACGTCTCAGTAAATTCAATTTTATTGGAAAAAATGTCCATAAACAATAAACAAATCATCAACAATACCAACAAACACAACAATATACATTAACGTAGAGTATATAATTAACACACCATGGCTCAAGTGGAAGTCAGTACATGAAGTCTTGTGATAGTATGATTTCAATAAAGATAAAGGGAAAAATTTATAAAACAAGATTTAGGCTAACTGTACTGGCACGTAGTATAAATAAATAGACAGAAAAGTATAGGTTAGTGGAATCACAAGATTGGACAAATTTCAAAATGAGTATATTTCACTATTCCTCAAAAAATAAAAGAAAGCCAACTCCAAGATAAGGACGAGTAATATGAAGAGAGAAAGATTATGTGTCATAAAACCACAAATATCAAAACCAACAAGGGAAGACCGATAATACATGGACAGCATCAGTCAGTCGTGATCTAAAAGATTTGAACATGACCAGATTCAGCCCTGTATGCAGTATGCAGATATCTAAAACTTTACAGAATTTAATTTCACAAGTGTCTTGTTATTTAACGATTAATATTTTTTAATAAGTAAAAAAATGCAAAGTTAATCTATATGGATGTAATAGAAATAGTGATTTATTACACATAAATGTATTATTGGTATTTGCAATCACTTCCACGGGCGTTATGGTAGTCAAATCAGTAATGTAAATCACTTCTAGATCTGGAAGTAGAAAAATATTAACAAATATACGTTTAAACGTTGTATTTAATGGATTCTATAATTCAGGTATTAATAGATTATACAATAAAAGGGTGTAGGTTGTCACATGCTGCTCGGGCGGACCTGGCATCCTTCCATATCATGGATGGAACATCAGGTCCCCGGACCTCACGTGACCGACTAGCTTCAATCGGTACTCACATTCTTGTGGGTTCTTGCCAGGCAATGTCCATGATCTGCTACATAAGAATTATCTTTATCTGAAGGGGAGGGCGAATACACAATTATACAAATTGTTCAATATTTAAAAATTATAATTTATCAGAAGTTTTACAAACTACCCCCTATCTCGCACTTAACCTACACCATTTTTACCAATTCTCATGTCCATAGTTTCACTTCATCTTCTTACTTCTAAGAGGCATTATTTATTCTACGATAACATCTTGCTCCCCAGTGGCGGAGCGGATCAGCTCCACGTAGCAGTCATAGTATATTATCCACAAGAATGCCATCATCAACCAATTTTTTCCAAGGTTTAAGAGCAAAACTCGCCGCCAATCTTCATATAAATAGGGCCAAAGACGCCCAACATCTCATCCAACATCGCCCTCACGAGCCACGCCTGTCATTTCTTCTTTTTTCTTTTCAACTTGGCAGCACCCTTTCTGCAGACTTCACCTGTCATGACTCGCTCCCAAAACAGAAGTGACACTTGTCGCCATCTTGTCTTTCCACAGATTTCCTCAGTATTGTGGGCATCTTATTGGCCAATGGGAGTATGATGGGCGCACACACGTCTTAACCTTTTTGTTTAGCTGGTGCAAACACGGGAACGCATGCATTCAAACGTGACGAGGCACATATAATATATAATACAAATATTAATAAATATGCTTGTTGGATGTTTTACTCCAATAAACGTATAAAGAGTTGTGGAGAATATTCTTCAGTTACACAAAATTATATTATTTAATAAAATAAAATAATTTTAAAACATTAACTTTGTTTTTCATCATTTTAAAAGGCATTTTATAGGTCATCTTATAGGTTATTTAAAAAACCTTTTGGAGTTATTTCTGAGTTCTCAAAGAGATATTCTTTATCATTCGAATCACAAAAACCCCTACGCAGTGAATTTTTTTTTTTAAACCTTTACCATACCATGATATAAAATACCCGAACGTAGCCATGCTGTCAACTCGTGTTACCGTAAATAACAGTTAGAAAAAATGTTTTTATTAGCTTAAATGGCTTTAATGGCACGAATTTACTCTAAATATTGAGCATTCAATTTTGAAAAAATGATTAATTACATAATTTAGAGCATTCATTAAGTCCTATATAATGTGTCCTTCCTTCTTATCTCCCTTCATTTAATAAGTGAGAAAGAAACAATTATATTTGTATGTTTGTTGTCCCTTTTACTCTGAAAACAGTATGTGATCTCTGTCTTTCATATGACAAATTGTATTTTTACCAATGTATTTATTTTACAACGGATTGAATGGAAAAAAAAAATTGTTTTTGTACGATTCCCTTTTCATAATTGTTTTTTTACTCGTTATTCCTAAGAATTAATATTTTATTTAGGATTATCTAAAATATGAATTTTATATTGCATGTATTTACCGAAATATTACAGGTTTAATTATAATGGTAGACCTGTGTTACTGCATGGTTTGGGAAGGGTTAAAATAAGTTTTAATAAAAATATAAAGCAAGATTACCTTATTAAAGTAAGAACTATATTATATATACGGTGATGTGATGTATTTAATTATTCAAAACACACGAAACACTATCTAAACAGGAACACATTAAATACTCTAGTAGAGTAATATTTAAAAAGATAATATTAATAAAATATCACCAAAGCTTTTAATTCTTGTTAAATTTTTTCAAATACTTACAGTGATCAGATACACTCGTAAACTTGACCAAAAAAATACTTAATCATCTTAGATGCCGTGGTTATTGATATTTTTATGATTAACATAGAATACTTAATCTTATTCGTTAAGGATTTTGAACATTTCTCCATTGAAAGTGTAACTGAAAAAGTTCTACTAAAAAACATCAAATTTGTAACACAAAAATACAACCGTGGTGATGAATGGGTTGCGACCATCCAATTGATGATGATCGATTATGTATAGATGAAGCACATCGATCAATTACTACAGCAATGCAGGCTTCAGCAATACTAACTTTCGAGTTATTAATCGTACACACAATATAAGTGATAATTACGACGTGTCCAGAGACGCATTGGAAAAATGGATTCAGAATGGTAAACTCATACAATAACCGAAGAGACAAGGAAACTTTCAATGGAATTGTAAAAGCTATTGCGAAAAGAACCAAGCTAAATTCAGATTTGAACTGGTAACCTCACACAACTGATGAAGAGAGAAAAAAGTTTTATATAAAATTTAAAAAGCTATTACAATGATAAAAATAATCACTTCTTTAGTTATATCAATTGTTTATTTATCGATATATTTTGATTAATATTTTCAAAATTTATCTTTTCCTATATATGTACAGCTGAACAATTAATTGAAGAAGTCGTACCAATAGCCACTGGTGAAATTGTAATTTGTGCAATAAAATCTATGACAACTGAGAAATTACCTGGACATCACTCCTTCACCATTGAGTACGTTAAGAAATGCAGGATATTATTTATATTCACTCTTGATTTCACTGTTAAGCAATATAATACATAAAGTAAGCTTGTATAGGTACATACCTCCAGAAAATAATTAGATATATCCTTTCTCAAAAGTTATCGACCGATATTTTTAATACCATAATTTTTAAGAAGATTATCATGAACCAGATCTCTATAAACCAGCTAAGAATGCAATTTATATTGTAAAATAAAACGTGGATAATAAGATAAGTTCAATACCGAATCGGACACAACGAATTATGGATAAAATAGGACAAACGAAATGTTTCTCAACCGGTAGTAGACATTTTTAATAATTGGTACGAGTAGCAACAAAATTCATACAATTGAAGGTCACCATCTCTTTTATTTGATAACTGGCGTGAGATAAATGCACATTGCCTATTCTTTTCAATATTTACATGGACGAAATGAGCGAGTGACTAAAATTGATTGAATGAATGGAAGCAATAAAATAATTGGAAGAACGTCCAAAAAAAGACTATACATCTTGAGTTTATTTTCAATGAAGATGAACAGACCGATGATGACATCGAATAACAAAAAGAGATAGCTAAACGTTAGTTTAAACAAGCTGTTAGACCGTTTCACCCATTGCACTAAGAAGTAATCCTTTTTAAATCGTTCTATTTTGTATACCAGCGAGCCATGGTCAAATTATAAACAAATGACGTATAACTGTTTAGTACAACAATTCGAACAGAGTTTTGTTCAGATTGGCGTGATTGTAGAACTTCAATGTTTGTTGAAGGCCATGACCATGTATTCGTTCCTCGTTTTGCTCTCTTGAGACATCGTTTAACTGTTATTAAGTTAAGCAGATGCTTTTAGTGTAAGCTACGTTACTGTAGAGAACTAGATCCTTCATTAAAAATGACATCGACTGCCGATAAGTATGATACTAGCCATTTAACGAAACTGAATTATATTTGTTCATTAATTTCGTATTCTTATTTTATTGGTAATAATCATCTTCCTATTTTTTAATGTATTTATTATATACATACATGTATGGCGGGTCGTGAATTAAACACAAAAAAATTCATTATTATTTTAAAATGTAAAAAATAACAGAGAACATATATTATACAGTGTAGGATAATTTTAAATTTTATTTATTTATTTATTTCAGTAGCATAAATAATGCATATGGAAATAAAGGTAATTACTTTACTAAACGTGGTCTGTACTAAAGCAATTTCCTGAATAGTTTTTAAAGGTTGTAATTGTTAAAGTACAATCGGAAGACATAAAATGTTATTGTAAAAAAGATATAATAATATTTTTGTCTATAATATATTTGGAAACAAAATGTGTAGGTAGGTAGGTTAGCGCAAATAACAAATTAGTTTTATTTTGCTTTCTACCCACATTAAGCAACCACTTTGTTGTTTTTAATTTAAAATCGTTAATCACTTTAGACCCATAAAGATCTAGTGATAATTTATTAAATATACACGGTGCCCAAAACAAGAAAATCCGTTGACCAAATTTGGTATTCATTTTTGGCACTGAAAAGTATCCTAAGGTTTTGCTTCTATTTTATTTTGAATCGGAATCGGAAAAAAAAGTTTTTTATTGATTTGGTAAACATCTTATATCCAAATCTTGAAAGGATTTAAAGAGTTCTTCAGATTTATGTTTAAACGGCCTCTTCTTTATCACTATGATTACCCATTTCTGAGCCTTAATTAAAGAATCCATTGAATTAAGAGCTGCACCACCCCATGTATATATTGCGTGACTGATGAGACTAAGGCAAAGTGAATAGTATACCATTTTTAATAAAGTAATATTCATGAAGTTGCGTAATAATATTTTGAAAATATTAATTAATTTTCTCACTTTGGAGGTTACTCAATGGATATGAGGAGCCCATCGTAAATTTTCATCAATTGCTAATCCGAGATAAATTATTTCACTCGTTTTTTCAATAATGTCACATTTACATATTGAATCCGAAATGCATGTATGTATTTTAATAGTTTTTGAGGTAAAATGGTTCTCTTGATGTTTTTTTTAATTAAATGTTAGTATGTGATCGTCTAGAATATTTTAAATTTCAGCAGTGACCATAATACCAGGAATTTAATTTTTGTCTGTTTTTTCTGCAATTAAACATTATTTAACGTGTCTTTATAAGATTATCTGTAACATTTAAAATCTGTTCTTTTATATAATTTTTGAAAAGTATTAATATTAAATAAAATAATTAACAGATACGTTTTAAAAAAATATTTAAACATTAGAGTAATTGTTATAAAACTCTGCGGGTAATATATACATACAAGTCCATTTAGTAATAATTTAATTAAAGAGAATCAGAATGAAGAGGCAGAATGTCAAGTGTAAGTGGAGTCACATACAAAAGAACGAGAGGAAATGGGGCCAGAGTATGCTCGGGGTGGCCGGGCTTGCGAGGATCGTGTTTTGGCCGGAAATTAACGGTCAAGCGGTCAATTTACCTCCAAACTGTACGGTGGGACGTGACACGGTATATCTATTGTTGGATGTGTACTCATTTAAGGGACGCCTTGTGAACTGTTTAATTTTTGAATGGCATTTAACACATTTTTATTACAACCTATTATTTTATTAATAAAACTGGTACACATTTTGATGATCGCGAATATGTCGAACGTGTTTTTAATGTCTAGGTTAAAATTAATAGATTTTTTTCTCATTTATATATTAAATTGCATTTCTAAAGTAAGTAAATATATATATAATTGAATTTAAATGATTTCAGCAATGTAGTTCATTAATGTGGCGGAAAACTATGAATTTTTACTACTGGCAAGTATATTGACTATTGACCATTTCTTAGTGAATTTTGACGTCAATAAATGAAACGTTTTTTAAGATTATTAAGGAGAACACATTTTTATTGTGAAATTGTAATTATTTAGAACATAGCTCTGTGATGTTTTAAATACTAATTAAATGTATTAATTATAAAGAGTATGAAATCAATTTCATCGAAAAATATTGTTGTTGCGCTACTAGGATTCGAACATAGATCCCTTTTTCCAATCCGGGGAAGGTTAATTAATATTAATGTTTTTTAATATCTCTAGATTTAAGATTACTTAAATGTTTTCTCTTTTATATATTCAATAACATTTATTATGGATACATTACAGTCTACAACTGCTCAATAATTTTTGGTCAAGTCAAAACCTGCGCGTTAATTATTTTATTTATGTAATCATAACCAAAAACTGAATGTACTGTAGGCTAAGATGCTTTAAAATACTTTATTTACATTGTAGTATACGAATATATTATTCAGTATGTATTGAAACATGAAATATATTATCTTTTCAGGATTCCAATGGAAGCCTCAAATATCAATATAACCTAAACCACAGTAGAGGAAATATCGCAACGTGAAAGGATGAATGCAAGTCCAAGAATTCAAAATATGCCTGAGAAACAGTGTGAATGGCGGAATGCAAGTCAAAGAGTTGAAAATTTGACTCAAGAGCAACGTGAAAAGAGAAATGTAAGACAAAAGTACATTGTTAGTAAAGTAAAGTATATAGATTTTACAGAGACTCTGGTCGCACAGCGGCCTCTGTGGACCGCGAAGCGGGCATAATAGCCACCCACAGGACCTAGCAGCGAACAATTGGCGATAACTAATAGCTTTTCTGCTAATTTTACTTAATTGTTATTAGATATCATTTTTGTATCAGAGCCATCAGTAGAAAAATGAATAATATAGCTAATTATTTACAAAAAATAATGAATGAAATTGTAATATTTATAATTAATTCAGAAAGAAAGTTTCAACACTTAATCACAAGATAACAGACGACGGCCAAAGTCTCCCTGCGATTACAATGTGTGTATTTACTCTCCTTACTCCCGGACATAGCGGACTGTAAATATTTTGACACGCTAAGGCTTACCAGGAGGGATGGGCAGGATTAAGGATTTCGGATACTCAAATTCAGTTCTAACCCAAAAGTCCTGACAGAAAATTTTATCGAGAATAATGTACAGTGAAGATATTGAATTCAAAATCTCAATAATTAAAATAAATACAAACAGTTTATATAATAATTATATACACGGGAGATTTTTTTTTTCTTTTTTTATTAATATTAAAAATATAATACAATTTCAATAATCAGTGGATATATATATATATATATATTTTTTTTTTTAACATTTGTTTCTTCTCTATGAGAGTAAGACTCGTGTATAGAGAAGGAGTATATTCGAGTTAATTTATGTTTCAGTTAGTCTGTGTACATATTTTTTTTACTTCAGTTACAAATTTATGATAGTCCGTAATTTTTCTAATTGTGATAGGGAGATTGTTAAAAAATTTGATACCTTGATAAATATTTTGATTTTGAGTTGCGGTATATTTTAGTTTTGGGATATCAATTTCATCTCTATATCTTGTAGATCGGAATTCGCTTCTAAAATTTAATTGATTTTTAATTTTTTAAATTTAATTGATTACTTTAGTTGTACCGATTTGTACACTGAGGAACACTTCTTTACATTTAGCAGTCTTCAAAAAAAAATTATTTTGTCTAAAATGTGTAATATAGTAGAACTTTTTTAAAAACAATAATTATTTTATAATAAATTTAATACCTACATTAGTTGTTACAAAATTATTTTAATAATTTTTTGGAAAAAATTTTATAATGGGACTTGTGGTTAAATATAGTTGATTGTTTATAATATTTTGGTTAGTTTTACATGCTTTATTTATTTCTAATGATTCTAATTTTAGATAATAAGTAAGAATCACACAAATACGTATTTATAACGGAATAGCGGTAAATAAATCGTCATCAGATTGAACTACAATGGTGGTGTCCACATGACAATGTCCACAATCGATGGTGATGGTCGAGGACTTTCTTCCAAGGAAGAAAAAGATATCTTCGGAAACAGTTCATGTAACTAAATTCAAAAATGACATTTTGATGAAATTTAAATAATCAAAAATACATAGACTCTTGATATTTGTGATGTTTTTGTGATTAGGAATATAATATGATTATGCAATATATATTCTAACTTGTAATTAATATGTGTGTACCGACCGGTGGCATATGGCCCGCGCGGCAGGAGTGGTTAGGGGGGGGGGGGGTGCCCATCGTGCATAGAAGGCAGACGCGCACCGGACGCGCTCTCTCTTTGATACTTGCTTATTTATTATATTGTTACCTATAATAAATTATATCGTCATAATTACGTATTACTACACCTTTTAATACCACGACAATATAACTCGCGAAGTCGAGTATAAAGATTACACAATATTTTATTATCTTAATAATTTATAAATTAACTAAAAAAAATAGAAAAAATTCGAAATCCACAAATATAATAGATTCACTCGAATGTTTAGATGAGGAATTGAAAGATACGGTTTGTAACATTCTAAACCAGCTTTGGTGCCGAGGGTAAACCGACTCCCTTGACCCTCAATCATGTATCCCTCGTTCGCAGCCCTGCAGATTGTCTATGAGAAACCCAACGTATAAACCGAAAAGTTATTTATTTCTATATGTTTCAAAAATATCTAGGACATGTTGATTAGACCTTTTGGGTGGTGGTTGAAAGTTGTGGACGAATTTACATGTTTTCGTAATCGTCTGGTCTTTGTGTTGAATATCGCATTGAAAGGCTAAGCGTTGACTCTTGATGGCATTGCACGCAACCCGAGGGATTCCTTTGTCCCTAAAGCACACACATACACCTACATATACATATATGTATTCATTCTATGTATCTTATACTAAATGCAACACTGACTTTGGGGCGATGAACCTGCCTTGTAAGAATTAATGTCAAGTAAGTAATTCTAGTAATATGCATATGCGTAATATGAATCCCGGTAGCAACCAAATATTTTTTTTCTGTATAATATATATTATGTATCGCACAGGATTCCATTTCGCGAGTGGATCAAGACTCGGTCTCTCGCAAAGTGCTAGTGGGTGGCCCTGGGAGGGGTCTCGTTCGGAATGAACGCCAGGCGCTAAGTACCAGTGAGTGGCCATAGTACAGCCGTTCACAGTGCCAACGGATAGCCCTGGAAGCAGCCAGCCTCTCGATATGAACGAGAAGCGTGAATCGGCGAACTACCCTAACTTGATTTTGTGTAAGTCTAATATATTTCCAGTTGATTAATTTAATCTGTATTAAAAATAGCACAGAACAATGTTCTGAAATTCCAACTTCACAATAAAAAAGTGTTTTTATTAAAAATTAATAATTATGACTTATTTAAACATGCAAACAAATTCGGTATACTAAAAATGTATTCAATACTACAAATTATCGATAATCGTATTTCAATTTTAAATATTAAAAACGTGTATTAAATTCACAGGTATATAAGAACAAGCACAATCAATTCCATTGACTTATTTACGGGATAGGGGTTATCAGCTGTTGTTTAATGCATTCATAATTTTATCCGTCGAATGGTATTAAAACATCGAAAATATTTTCAAATTTAAAGAATTCATTGATGTGCTTGTTGGTCTAGCGGTAAAACATTCGCCTAGTGATCAAGAAGTGGGGTTTTCAAGCCTCGTCCTAGTAGGCCACCGAATTAGTATTTTTTTCATAACACAAGCGCTTAGCTTAGTTTCAAAATCGTAAGATATTGATTTGACATATACTCCGTGTGCGCATATATAAATAAAATTATATCACTATCTCGTTGTAAATAAAATGGTTATATTGCCGATAACCATTGCATTGATTGCATACTGATGCCATATTTAAGTGTTGGAAATTGCTAAATATTAACCGATATACGGTCTGAGCACTAAACTAGATTACGTCGTGAAACTGCAGCCATTTGAAAATTGTGGAAAACGTCATTAAAAGGGTCGTAAAATCATCGAGAATGTAATTTCTCGACACTTATCGGTGGCGAAACTAAATTAGCTATTTGTGCGAGAGTAGTTAAATGCGGCGATGCAGTCCTAAAACATGTTCATTATTGTTTTTACATCGTCGCCAGTAAGTAGGGCACATATTATTTGCAGCTTTGCACCGTTTTTGTGACTGCACTATATAAGTCTCCCTCGCGGCTACCACGGAGATTGACCTATAATAGTTTCAAATGAATTTTATTTATTTTAGACATATTCGAATATATATATAATATAAAGATAATTATTTATTATCGGAACAGTATTTTAATGTATTGTAAAAAGTTATTAATTAAGGGATGTTTGTTTAAAAAAACATGATCAAATATATTTATTTGTATAAATATCATTTAGGGCGAACTTTCATTTTTCCAGTTTGAAATTCGAGATATTCTACATGAATTTGATATGATTTCAAAACGAGGTTAATAGTTAAATTCGTATATGTTCCAGAGAAATAATTAATGACGTTATATGTTAGGTAAATCATGCGAGAGAAGAAGGTTTGAATAGAAAGAGACGACAGTAAAATTATTGATTTTCTCGCATTCAAACATAATGCGTGTCTCGAGGCTTATCCATGACATATCTAAGTTTTCGTATTAATATTATAGAAAGAGTATTGTCATTTGAATTAATTTATCGAAAATTAAACAATTTTTGAAGTACCTAATTCATATATATGAATATGTTTTGGAATCAGACAAAGTACCTACATATATTTAGATGATCGCTTAAACTGATGTTTTAATTTTAAAATTATTATGACAGCTTCAATTTATTATTTAAGTTAATATTATCGATTTAAAATGCCACGTTGGAGTTTTGGTGATATGTGTGTTTTATAATTATATACTATTTATGTAAAGGACAGCATTGTTTGAAATGCAATAGTGTTAAATATAAACGAAATATTTACTTGCTACATTATAATTATAAAATGTTTACTTTGTTCAAAAAAACGTTGTTTTCCCTTAAAATCAGTAAAAAGGGATCTAATTTATGAAATTTGCTACTAATGTTGTGAATAAGTTCAATATTAATTATGATCGCATGGATTCCACGATCGTAACGGCCGGATCGAGCGGCGTATCGAATTTCTGTTGGACAATTAATATTATCGTATTTTATCAGACTGAAAATATATTATTTAAAAACTGATTATTGTGTTTTTGATATACAACTTAGCTTTAAATAGAAGCTGAAGCCTTAAACCATGCGAGTATATTATATTATTTAAAAACGTATTTTTTCACTAAAACCAAGTATTTTAAAAATGTCGAAAATTGGTCATATGTCCTTCAAATGTAATGGTTTATAACACTATTAATTTTTAATATTTTGTTTGTTTGGCGCAATTGAAATTTATCTCCGTAATCTTGGCTTCACGATTATAAGAAAATATATTTCATTTATGCAATAATTTACTAAAATTAACACAATTTTGTAGCACGCGGAAAATGTATCTAATGGTCGCGGTCTTTCTTATAATAATTGTATTGTCTTATTTAGTTTATTAGTTTTAAATGAGTATAAAGGTTCTATCTAAGTAATAATAAAAAAAATCAAATCTAGGGTATACCTTCTGATATAAATTAATAATAAAAACTCACATTTTCGTAAAAAACGCGAAAATTTGAATCATTATTGAAAGTAGCCCCTTAATACAATGATTCTGAAATCAAAAACCATTATAAGTTAGTGTTTTTACTAAAAAATTTTGCTCTTTTAAGGCGTAATAAAATTGTGTTTCCAATGAAAAAAAATAAATAATTAAGTAAAGTTAGTTGAATTCCAATCAAAAACTTTTAAAATTTGTGACTTAAACTTTAGCTTGTAAAGTTCTATATACATCTAGAGACAGACTGGTTGGTTCTATGTCTATGTTTTAAAGAAGTTGATATTTCTACAGTACGGTTGTCTTTTTAATTAGCACTTAAGCTAATAGAACACGTAAACTCTTTGGATATACTACCGCTTAAGTATTATCAAGGTTACGTACATTATAAAATTACTACCGTTTAAAACAATTTAAAAGTGCATATGAACAGATTTTCTAATTTATCATTTCCATTTTTTAATTATTATTTTAAATTTATATTTGCTGATTCATATTTATTCTACAAATTATTAACTTAAATGATTAACTACGAAAAATATTAAAATATTTCAAATAAATGAATAAATCCTCGACTATATTGGAATCCGATGGAAAATATGTAATGTTTTTATGTTTATGATAAAGTATATATTTTTTTATTCAACCAAGTTACATTGTTTGGAAATGAAGACGTTCGTTGAAATATTGAAAAAGATTGAATCTCTAAACATTGAAATAATTTATCTATTGAAACTCACGTTGCCGTCGATTATTTCAGTACTCCTTCAATTAATCACGGCACGAAATCGGTTTTCTTCCCCCAGTCCTTGAGTAAACAGATAGTTAATTGGCGAGGGCTGTTAAAACAATAAAGGGTTAAACCTTCCCCGATTCGCGGTACTCCTGCAAGCCTCGGGTCCTTGCACTGTATTACGGACGGAGAGCTTTGGCGTCAAAAAGCACGCAACGATGGACGCGGCGCAACATGAAGCATAAAATCGTATTTTATGGAACCGTTCGGGCGGGAAATTAAAATGACGTTTAATATGAGTTATTATTTCAATAAATCACGTTAATTTTTAAGGAGGAGGACATTGTTTTGTTCTAGAAAGTAATGTGGCGACTAAAAGATAAAAGAAGCCATAATTTTAAATATAAGTTTTTATTACTACAACCGACAATCCATGTATTATGTAATCTCCCTGATAATCTATAATTACGAGCTAACAGCCTTGGTTCTCATGTGTCCATAAATCATAATTTTTGGTAGATATCTTCATTAAAAAATTGCCTTTAAGAATTTAATTTTGAATGTATAGTTTTTTAAAATGTTAAAAAAATTCAAGAAGATTGTCATTTCCATGATTCCGAGATCATTAATGTTAAGTCAGTGTGTATGATTGAAATAAACTTAGTTTATTACGTATAAATGGTCTGCACCTACTGTTATTCAATAATATAACGTATTTACTTTCACAGGCGTCTTACGTACGCGGCAATAGAAAGTGTTAACATACATATATATAAATTTTAGCGCCTTATAAAATAGATATTATTTAAGACCGCGTACTGAATGCGGTAAAAATGCGATGAGTTCAGATAGGTATATGTTTTTTTATGTGATAGAGTAAAGAATCAAGAATATAAGAGCGACTTTAAAGCTGTTTGTAGGATACTTGACAAGATTAGGAAAGGGTTGCTAAGATAATTTGGGCACGTACAGGATATAAGTGAGGATATAATGGCAAAAATAATAGGAATTTTTGAGACAATAAAAATTTAGAACGTAACGCAATAGACCTGATAAGTTTTTAACGACATGTTTGAAAATGGACCAGTTAAACGCTTCAATAACCGATGGTACAAGAAGCTGAACGGCACAAGAGAGGCATGCTATAACAGAATAGTGACGTTCTACATTCTACACCAGTTATTACATTTAATTAGACCTAAATTGGGACTAAAGTTATAACATATATGAGGATACTAGTGTCAATCTCAACAACCTCCTTATTTTTTTATTTGGAGAAAAACATGAATAACCGATAGGAACTTAAATAACAATATACTTATTAATCCACTTATTATTTTGAATCAACCACTTATTATTTGAATCAATCTAGTTTAAAACACAAAATAAATGCAACACCATCATTCAATAACAAACTAGTTCCCATACTGCAATAAATTAGCAATATTTGATAATATATGTAGATTGATAAATGAGTGAGAATGGTGAACGTTATATTTATATAAAGTGATCACTTAAGCCAGCCGAAGATAGGTCGTAAGCTCTGTGATTACCGATACTTCCATACATCTCTATGAGATATCTAATATTTGTTTAATTAATAAATTATTTATATAAATTTACTGATTGGCCGAATCTTCATATAAATAACAGCAGAAAAAAGTAACAGAGTTTGCAACTAACATCCATTTTAAATGATCAATTTACATCAAAAAGAGCGAAGTTTGTTAATAAATTAACACAACGTGATAAAGCTATGTGAGAAAAAAATTGCATTAAAAGCTAGAAAAAATATGAAATTGGAGGTTGCTGATTTTGCAACTATTACCTTTATATAATGGATTGAACTAATTTTCAACGTAAAAACTTACTTCTGATTTTGTTCATTTATTCTGAAATCTTCTCTGCCGTATCCTACTGACTAGATATACAACTTTTCTATAGAAAACTATGAAAAAAACCATACATATTTAGCACTGCGGTTTTCAAAGCTTGGAACAGATCAGTCATGGATAGTTGACATGGCATTCGAGTAAGGGCATGCACACAGCGAAGCCGACCATTAACAGCGCAAGCGACTTAATAACATTCGGGGAGTTAATGACCAACAATTAATCAGTTTTAATGATGAAACTAAAATAGAATATCGAACACGATTATGAGTCAATAAATTTCTGACATTTCCTTTCACTCAAATGAACTGTGGTTACCTTACATGCAAATAGAGTACTTAAATTTTTTTATTTATCCAATATTCTTTTAGAAGTAAAAGCATTTTATAAATGAATGTATCAGTGTTTTTCCGCATGCTAAACAAGTTGTTATTTAACTTTAAACTAGCTCAGAGTCAACTCACTATCTTAAAATAATAGTTTTCAGATGAAATTAGTATGTATAATAGTGTATGGAATTGGCGTCTCTTCTAGATTAGATTGCATTTTTTGTCGATAGTGTCACAAAAAAATACACGGTTTCTTTGGTTTAATGAGGGTTGGTTATTTAAATATTTAGCAATTTTATTCATTATTAGTACATAATATATAACTGTTTAATTTAATATATATTATAATTTATATATTTCTCTTTTGAAAGATTATGATCAACAATTTGTCTCCCATATTTGCAGACGATTAAATTTCATTCAATCTTAGGAGTTTTAAATCTGTAAGTTTTCTGAGAATCATCTATAATTTAATGTTTACTATTGTATGCTTTTTTTTATCGAATTTTAGAGATCGCTACCGAATGTCAAAATTCGCGAAAAAAAAGAAAAATTAATGTCAATAGCTTTCACGTACATATAACGCTCAAAAGTCTAATTTAGATATAAAAAGCGTGCTGTATCTTCTACTCCCCTCTCCCACTCCTCCGCAACTCGTCCCCGAGGCAAACTAGTAAAACGCGCACTGTTGGAGCGAGTGCACGTATTTATTTATGTTGCCACGCTTCGTGTTTTCGTTTCTTCATAGCGTCTTCTAGTAGTTCGTTTTTAAAGACAAGGAATAAAACAAGTGTGTGGCTATTAGGAAAAAAATCAGAACACTTAATTCAAAGGATGTGGCCGTCGGTAAAAGAAGTGTTGAGTTTATTGAAATGAAGCAAATGAAACAAATGAAGTTCGGCAAATTCTACTTCATGCGACGTCATGGCAGTGTGGGAACAGGTGGGCATTTCTATCAAATTAAAGAAAAGAACTTTAGAGAACAGAATGGCAGAAATTGAAAACAAATAAGGAAAACAAAACCAAACGATCTGAAGTACTACAATGCAAAGAAAAGGAGTGGCAACATAAATTGGAAGATCTTTTTGATATAGCTCATGCCGAATCTTTGAAGACGATTACTATTGACGAAGACATACAGTTTTGTGTCCTATTAGAACGGAAGATGGTTTTCTTTGGTTAGTTAGTCGCCACCATATAATGTAAATTTTGCTAGAAGCAATCGTAGTAAATGACGAAGGTTTAGACTACAATTACAGCGCCAAATACCTAAACCTATGCTCGGATGCAGTTACATAGCTGAAAAAAATATTGAGGACTTTGTTTCCAGCATCACTGAAGTTTTTTAATATTCTTGAAATTTCGTCAGCGTTTTTGAAAAATGAAGCTTGTCTCTGGAAAGAAGACGAAGACTAAAAAGCTGCCAAGGGTACGTTCTATGCGAGTTATGAACGATATTTCAGAGCGAGTAGTGGCGTTAATTGAAGAATATAACAAATTGATCACCACAAACGAAGAACAAAAACAATACCTTCCCCGGTTAGAAAAGAGATCCAGGTTCGAATCCCGGTGGCGCAACAATAATATTTTTTGATAAAATTGATTTTGTTTGTATATATTTCTAATTAATATATTTAATTCATTTTTAAAAACAATACATTCTTTCAGGATACCAAAAACAGTACATTGCTAGTAAAGTTATACCTTATTTTACTCTTAATTGTTTTATATATATAATATTGTTCATTTTATTATTATATTTGTTGCTTTCTAAGTAAATAAAAGGATATTCATAAGAAGTATTATGTGTATTAATATAAATTATTTATAAGGTTTTGTGCTAAGCATGCCGCCAGAACTTATGAAGCAGAAGCGAGGAAAGACTAGATCTGCAGTGGCAACAAGTACCAATGGCAACAGAAGATAGAGATGGATGGAGAAACCTCAAGTCTGCTTTAAGCCCTGACTCGGTTAGGAAGAGGTCGAATATGCTTAATCATTGAATGTGCCAATGAGAAGAATTTAAAAAAATCTGTTATCGAAATTAGAAACTGTGATTTAATTAGAAGTTTACCTACGTACCTAAATTAATTTTTGATATAGATTATTTATAAATTTAAGAACTGATATTACCTTTCGTCTTTTTGGGACTCAATATTTTTAACAATATATTCTCCATTGACATATTTTATTATTTTTACATCAGTTCCTTGAACATTGAGTGGCAAATTTGTTTAGTGTTTCGACTCTTAATAAAGTTTCCAAAAACATGCCAATTTTAATAAAAGTTTTCGAATAAGCACCGGAGGTATGACGATGGAATTATTTAATAGCTTTTGGTTATATGTTTAATGTTCTTTGTTGCTATTCACAATTTTTCAAAATCTGGTTTGTTTAATCATTGTTATTAATATAATATTTTGAAACGTTCTGCATTCAATCACGCAAAAAATTATCGATAAAATTATTCAAATAATAATAACGTGTGATCAACAAGACTTCTGTGACCAGGATCCCTGAAATTCTAATAGTAAGAACAAAAGTCTAGTAAAGTCTGACGCAACGTCTCGATGAGATGATCGTGTATGTTGAACGTTCCTTACATTTGACCCCCCTTGAATCTAGTTCTTCAGATTTTTTAATACCTATCATTTTTAAATCCCATCTAATCCTTCCTATTTATTCCTTTCTACCTTTCCCATATATTTCACATACTATTAATAATTGTTCATTTTTAAATGTTAACAAAAAATTTAATGATGTCCATATGACAACTTTTATGAAGATAATATTGATATAATTTTGTATATAGTAACCGCTTTTCAACAAAATGATGTGTAAATATCAGAAAACTATTGAGTTAGGTTTAAAGGTGCCCCATTAGAATTGTCATCCCTCCAATCCAGACAGCGTTATACCGGTCTATCCAAGCCCAGGATTATCGATAGTATGCTGTAGAGGGATATCCATAAAATCGGAGATCCACTCTAATTGATCTCATTACTTACAATTTGCGGTTAGCTTTGTGGAACTAATCAGGTAGAACCTATTTTAATTTGTAACGGGATTATTTGCGAAATCCTTCATTCAGTTACATACGTGTAGCACACTGTTGTATTAAACATAGAAATAAGTTTAATTTTGTTTAAAGTATTAAATTATGTATTACGAATTATTTCTGTAATCTTAGAATTTGTAGAATAGAAGTTTACTGGAATTCTCATCAACAATCTGGCCATCCGTTACGAAGTCCACAGTTACAGAGTAGAAAAAATTAAAAGAAAGTTTATTTTATCTTTGACTATATTGACAAGGTCTGAGCAATTTGCTTGATATATACGACAAGATACTTGAAAGATTTCACCAAATCTTGAAAAAATACAAAAAATTACAGACCTAATGATACTACAAAATAATTCGTAATAATCTGGATACCATCTCAATACTCTCACATATATACTTAAATATACCTTTCCGTTCACTAAGATCGCCAACTCTATTTCACAAGTTTTACAATACCAATCTAGACGTTTTATTATGTTATTCATGGGTAATAGCCGTTCACCTACCACAATCCAACTTTTTTAATGCCAAGGACTGTCGCATATCACTAGAATTGATTTCGATGGCTTGATATTCATTATGATGATTGATACCTTGGAACCCACACACTTGTGTACTTATATGCTGTAGTTTTAAATACATTGTTCATTATCCTCAACTATTAGTATGCTTTTATAACTTTTAATACATCAATTTTATTTTGTATTAAAACATTAAACATTAAAAGTGTATTTTTAATACTATAATTGTAAATATTTCTGCATTGTACTGTGTATATACTAATATTGATATGACTGATTATCTATCATTAACGAACTGTTGATTATATGTATGCGAAAAAATTAAATAAATAGAGCGGAGTCTTACTGACCCAAGAACACGTATTTAATACGTTACCAGCTAATACCATACCATAACCAGTCTAAACATGTGACTCAACATGTGCTTATATGCTGAACCTACAGAGCTTATTTACAGATGCTTGTCTGTAGGTTAAAATAACATATACATATATTCTCTTATTACGATATATAAAATATTTACAAATTAATCTACTTTAAATACAAAAACAAAATATATTTACTTCGCGTAAATAAGTGCATAAGCCAACTGGTAATTTATTGATCAATACAGGAAATATTAAATAACAATAGTCTAGTCCCAATCTTATTAGTAGGAAGTATGTATTAGGAATTAAGAATCCTTAAATGGCAGTGAAAGTAATTTGAGTAATACATTTATTTGTTAAAATCATCTTCGTTCTACGTATTCTCATATTTTATGTCGATGTATCATCATCAGTTATTATCAAACCACTGTTAAAGAAGGCTTCCACGTAATTTTGGCATTCTCTCCGGTTCTCTGCTGATTTTTATCAAGCGTGGCAAAATTTAGTATTGTAGTATGAAATGATACTTTATAAATTCAATTAATGTTAAATTATTTAAAACATTTATGTTATTCTATTATAAAGGTATTTATTATCAAACAACATTATCAGTTTATACAAACTCTGTTTAAATATCATTTTTTATTTTTTTTACAGGCTAAAAGTTTAACAAGGGTTATTTTCTTAGTAACACAATCGTTGTGTACCCATTATTAAAATCATACAGTTCTTATTAAAATATTTTATGATGCGGTTTAAATGCTTACTAAAATTAAAAATGATTCTATTGCGTATTTAAATTAATACTGATATTATAATTTTATTTTATTTTACATAGCATAAATCTCGCATAGTTATGTATTTTCTCAGCATCCTAATTTACATTTAATATTCCCAAGTAGATCAACGAAATTCTGCAAACACCGAACATTAGTCTCGACTTAGGATCCAATCTCATTACACAACTCTCCCACTAGGTATTGTTGCCATCACTTATCTCAGATATTAATATTCAAGACAGGCTCAGCATGCTAAATACACTGCGAATCAATTGGCCGTGATTCCGGCCTCAGATTCAGTTAACGGCAGTCAGATGTATTATATGTACATATATATTGTATATCCATTACAGAGTGGTCCCTTGGCACTCACGATAATTATGTCTGAACCAATAGTTTTGTTAATACCAGGTTATCACGTGTACTAAACGACCGCTAATAATTAATCCTGATTCTCAAATTATTATTTGTACATGCATTATAATATTATAATTCGGTACAAACTTTTCATGATCAATAATTACAATTTTTAAATCCAAATTAAGATATGTTAGAGCAAGTATAATAAATAGAGGTTGGCTAACTATAAATGATGGAATTTTTTGGCAGTATTTGAACGTATTTAAAAAAATGCATGAAGCATGTAGATCTGTAGTCAAGAGAAATGGCCAAGATGACAATTCCTCCAATTAGTCAAGATACACCCTGGGTTGTAGCGCTGTTGTTGATGATAAATATGACTATTATATAGAGATAGCTGTATGAGGATGTTAGCATTATTAAATTAATCAAAGTTGGTACACTATGCTGGTCATATCATGCATAGCGCATGAAAAATTAGGAGTCAGCAAATAAGGTTTAAATACAAATTAAATTAATCAACTGGAAAGATATACAGAATAAATCTATCTAAGGAAAAATTATTTAGTTGCTACCGGTATTCGAACCATATCCGCGGAAATGCGTTCACCATTTTGCTATAACAATCGCATACATTTTTTGAAAATTTTTGAAAATGCAACCTCATAACAAAAATGAGTTCTTCTTTAAAAATAAAGTTTTGTCTAGTTACGCAGAGAGCCATATGAGAAAAGGAAGATTGAAACTGCGCTGGCAAATCAATAAAGTAGGACACTTCAAGCATCTGCATTTATAAGAATTGAAGAATAATAATTTTTCTGGTAGCATGACTCACCCCGGATTGTTAGGGTCATGATGACGATAACTCATTCAAATGTTTAAAAAAAGCTTGTGAATTTAAACCGCGTTAGCACGAAACCGTGTAACTCAAGATATTAGATAAATATATCAACTGTGTTTATTTTAGGCTGAACAAGGGGTCTACAAAGTGATGTGTTTGTATCCAATCACATAGCGACGCCTGTTACCGTTGTGGAAGCGACGGCGTCGCGGCGCATTATGTACCGACACCGTACATTACTGTAACGAAAGCACTGTACTTAACGGTGCGTGAGCTTTAGAGCTTCGGAATAATTTTACCTTATCGCAGCAGAGACGGAATATTCAAAACACTAGGTTGGTTATATAAAGGAATACTTTGTTTATTGATCACATGCAAAAGCTACATATTTAGCTTAAATCTATCAATTTTTAAAGACTGCTGCATTAAGCGGATTCAACGCTAATTTTCATGATTCATTTAGTAAACGTAGTATGCATACATCTTGAATAAATAAGCGTATTTCACTGAACTTATTTAATATTAACATCATTGGCAGTTACTTCATGGTGTATCATTTTTATTTTAACTTTCTACTACGCACACAATTTTAGGCTACGGATAGAAGTCGGTGGAGGTTAACTTACACCTGAGATGTAGTACCATGGAAGAAGAACTACAAAGTTAAAATAAATATTCTATATTTTAAATTATTTAATGTTTGATATTGCCCTTACTTATGTAATAAAGATGATTAATTTTTGCGTACCTATTTGTATGACAAGATTAGAAGCGTTGTTTTATCAATACAACGAGAGCGAATTATTATTATATTTGAATTCACCAATCCAAATATTAAACAGACTCATGATTGAGTTTTGTTGATATATTTCTCTGTTCCGCACTTTAATATAAGTATTATGTTTTTGGTGATTTAATTATGTAGGGTATTAAAATAGTACTATGTTTTCATTTGTATTTAATAGTTTAATAGTTGAAAGTTGTATATTTAATCCTGTATATTTAATTTAATCCTGTATAATTTTAAAATATCACGTAATACATATCCTTTTGCTTCTTCTTTGACGGCTTTACGGGACTTAAAAGTACACCATCCTAGACACCATAAAGCGTCATCCATTGTACATCCATTGACATCGACATTGTGTTCCAATCTGTTATGCACTTGCCTATATCATGCAAATCTATCTTAGCATTTTTTCCTCATCTAAGTTTCAATTTTCTCCTCAGTTTTGAAGGTGTCGATTTATTTAGGAGGGTTTGTGCATGTTACAGGACTCACTCTCAATACATATTTCACCTACTTCAGCCTCAAATGTTTCATCTTCCTTAGGATATTTGAGGTGTTATATAGGTCTCAAAGCTTAGTTATATCGCACTGGCTTGCAAATCTTGCGCTATACTTTATTTTAAAGGACCTGCAAGCAGTTTTTGAATACTAACATAAAATAAAAAGCTTTATAATTATACACAATAGCACAAAACGGTTGCATCAGCATCGTGTGAAGTTTGAGCTTTAGATATTATAACATCCTCGATAACACCAATTTTTGTAGAGAAAAGTAACAAATAAACATTTCCGAATTTTATTCTGCTATTTATTATTTATGCTTAGCGTGAATGGCGATGATAGTGATGGCTTCTGTATTTATTCATTTTTGGGAACTTTGTTTTAGCAGGGTTGATCCCTATTTCCACTTATTCTTTTATTTAGAACTAATGTTTATTACTAATGAAGCATAAATGTACAACACACAAACTTGTACTGTATTATTGCTACTGTTGCTTTATGTACCTATAGTCATTCATAAAGACAGAGTCTTAACACTGGTGAAGTATCTTACCGTCGTCGGCGACAAGCCCATCCCTTACCAAGAAACGGTATCAAAGATAAAAGGAGCGATTTCGTGAAACTGCAAGTGTGGAAGATAAAAAAAATGGTCGTTCGTGTTCAAATATAGATTTTGATCGTACTGCAAATTCTTTACAAAGGCTTTGGTGGGGCCGCGTGGATAACGTGGAAAAATTAGCATATCGAGTCTGGTGCATATACTTTTAAATAAAAATAGAAAACCACCCTTAGGGAGTTACGTCCATGGAAGCACATCACGAGGATAATTGGAGTAGACCCAAAGAATTTAGGGACTACATAGCATGAATGTAATTATTGCCTTCATCCATTGCATTTCAAATATAATAGTTCTCAGTGAGATGATTAATTAAAAACATATTATAATGTGCGAATAAAATTATAAAATGAAAAATTGTGCCAATTCAGAATAGTAATTCTCTAATTAAACTTTAATTTGATATTTTCATCATTATGCAATATGTATGTTTTCATTCATTAATGATTAATATCCCCCCTTCTCATTCCCCCATATTATCAAAGTTCTTATAAATAATGATTATAATAGTATTTTTTTATCTTACGTATCTTTAATGAAAATATAAAATAAAAATATTATTTATAGTTTGATTTCAGTCGTGTATGCCATAATGTGATGAATAAAGATGAATTAATTAGTTTAAAATAAAACTTGTGAAATTAACTGCGTGAAAGTGTGCAGTTATCGCGTCAAAGTAAATTATTTTGCTGGTGTAATATAAAATAAGGTTATAAATATAATTATTATATTTTATTATTAGTGGCTATTGTAATACGTTGTTAATTTTAGTGTAAATTTATTTTAATATTATTAACAAGTATTTTCGGTTAAAACATGGCCATGATGAAAACACTCTGCGTAGTGGA
Organism: Eubasilissa splendida; assembly: GCA_031772225.1. NCBI lineage: Eukaryota > Metazoa > Arthropoda > Insecta > Trichoptera > Phryganeidae > Eubasilissa > Eubasilissa splendida. The sequence goes on along the minus strand of CM062848.1, from coordinate 16,437,227 downwards.
GTTTAATGTCAAGATTCAGGTACGTACGTTTGTACAGATACATATATGTAAACGCATATATGTTTGGACATAAATTTTGCTGCATACGTGGGGAGACACAATGGATGCTGGGGAGGCTTTTCTCCAGTTCGCTCGCTTGCTTTGATTCGTTTTAAAAGCAAAATTTGTTTGTGCACTAAAATAGGTGCGTTTATCTGACGTCTATGCGAAGTGGTTTCCACTCCGGGAGTAGCGAAATGCCAAAGGGGCATTTTGTTTATGCATCTGTTTTTATTTAAGAAATGTGTTTTATCTGAGAGAGAAATAAAACATCACAAACCATTAGTTTTGCATCAAAACTAGAGTTGAAAATATTTTAAGAAACTGGATAAAATAGTAAAAATTATATTTATTTTAATAATATTTTCAATTTGTACTTGTAGTTTATTATGTTAATTTTTTTATTGTTTATTAAAATCATTTATTAAGTCATTGAAAACATCAACCGGTTTCGGAAAACATAATTCTATTCTTTAGAATGTCAGAATAACTAACCAAAAAAGCATTCGTCACATTATTTTAATGTTTTTAAAAAAAATCTATTTAATCTTTTTTTAAATAATAATTATTTCAAAAATAAATCTATTGTAGTACTTAAAATAAATTGTTATGATGATGAAAGATCTGAAAATTGACTTGATATAAAATTAGTAGAAAAATTTGTTAGAATGGGACTTGTGGTTAAATTGAGTTATTTTTTTATAATATTTTGGTTATTTATTTCTAATGATTCTAAATTGTTCAATTTTTGACCAAAATTATTTATATATCGTTTCTAATAAATGATTGGAAAATTCAGGAAAACCATACCTATTTAAATATATTTAAATACTCTTTGACTCTTATGTTACAAATTCGACCTGTTTTACCAATTGTGTTAAATGGATTGTTGTTATTTTATAAAACATAAATGAAAATAATTTTTTATAGATTATTTTAATTTTGTTTATCAAAACCACTTAATGAGTCATTCAAAATATTAACAGGTTTCGGAAAAAAATATTTCCTTTTTCAGGATGTCAAATTACTCATAAATTCTATAGATAAAGATGATCAATATAATTATTCCGGTGTTTATAAACTTAGCTATAAAAATAGTACAGCTGTACTGTACTGTACTGTTCTTTGTACAGAAAGCTATAAATTATTTTCATTAATATTTTATAAAATCACAACAACCTATATAACAGAAACAATCACACATAATAACTTGTTATAAAAGACCAAACAAATATTTTTGTATACTTACTGTGCACACAAAAATATTATAATTATTTTTTTGTCGGGTAATGGTAATATAATTTGATAATATAATCAGCAGAAGAAAAATTACATTTTCATATCGCGACGTTTTAAAATCGAAATTGTGTTTCGGTGTGACACAAATTTATAACTCAATTCTCCGCAATTACTTGTGTGCGTAAATAACTCAATAAAATACCGGTTCGTACAAAAGCGTCAACAGTAATGAAACATGCAACGGTTAAGTCCAATCCACACTGGCTACATAGTGGAAATAAAGCAGTGAAAGCATTATTTTCACAAAGCTTGTTTGAAGCAAATTTGGGAATGAAATTAAATGATTACACAAATTTATAGAGAATTGTATTATTAAAATATGAATTAAATATATTAATTAGAAAGATATACATATAAAATCAATTTTATCGAAATATATTGTTGTTGCGCCACCGGGATTCGAACCTGGATCTCTTTCCTAACTGGGGAAGGTGCATTATCCAACTATGCTATAGCGACAATATTTTTAGCGACAATTCTCGAACCTATATGTTACCTTTTTGGTATTAATACGTTTAATCGTTCCATTATTTGAAAGAGCCAACCTGGTAGCGCAACAACAATATTTTTCGATAAAATTGTTTTTATATGTATATCTTTTTCATTAATATATTTAATTCATATTTAAAATATCACAGACCTATGTTCTGAATAATTACAACTTCACAATAAGAATGTGTTCTCCTAATACATTGTATTATTCATTATATTTAAAATTATTGTGAATTATTAAAAATGTTTCACCCTTTTATTAGTCAATATTTTTATAAATACTTTAAAAATAAATAATTTATTACGTGTATATTTCATACACTATGTCAATAATTTCGATATGTATTATGCAAATATTGTATATCTGCATAGCATAATATATCGAAACGGCTTTCACGTATTTTAAAATAAGGTGTTAAAAATTCAAAACATCGTGTTAATATGATATTGTACGATCTGTATGTATTATTATAATATCGATGCATTTAGTATTACTGGTCATAGACGAATCAGATCTGGGGTCGCGGCTTCCAATCCCCGGACGGCCAGTTAAAAAAATAGCTAAGACACAGTTTTATTTAGCGAAATGCCGAATCTGCCTGCCAGACGGCGTCGAAGTTGAGTATTATTACGGCATTATTTAAATAATATTCGTCATTGAAAAATATGTCTTACTACCAGTATTTGCGTTGTTGCAGAGTTGGCCACGAAGCGGTCATTACCTGATTTCGGCGAGGTATTCGAAAACAACGAAAAAAAATGTTTACAATAACTTTCAAAAACATTTGTAAAAATATTTAGCTACCACATACATGATATAATAAATTATAGATATATGGAGAGATGATTATATTGCCAAAACTAAGATACGGTTACTAGTCAATATAAAAACCATTTTCTATATTATATTTAGCTTTAGCTACTGCTGGGTAATCGACCCAGTAGAAGTTAAAACGGAATATTAATGTTTAATGTTTATGTCTAACATTTTAAAATATATGGTTGTAGAAGTCTATGGTCATTTTATGTGACGTTTATGTGCACGTGTCGAGTCTTGTCAGATCGAACGTCGTGTATACTGGTTTGAGTTGTTGTCTTCTTCTATCAATCTCAAATTGATCTTTGAGTTACAGTTCAAAATTTGAATATACACATATAACCTATACACAGTTCTGAGATATATCTCTCCGGGGTATCTTTCTGAGTAAATAAGCTTATTTTTTTTAATGTGGAAGTATTCCCACATTTAAATTTTTTTTCTTTAATCGTGCCCTTGCGAATTAAAATTCATTAAAAATATTATAAAATTAGCACCACTAAAAGCCTTAAGTTTATTTAGTCAACATCGTGTTGATCGTGTCTAACTAGCCCGGCAATATACGGTGTAGCGTAATCGAACTATGGACCGGGCAATTCATCAAGTGACCATATATCACTAAACACAGCCATTCACCGTTAATACATGCAAATTATACATTCCTTATCGGCAGCGCGGGAAAATGGTAGCAAACACGAAACTCTCCCCTCGACCCTCCCCGAGGATGGAGGGTTGGTCGGCCCGAGCATGAGCATTTATTTTCCACGTCAAATTATGTGACCTGCCCCTCTTAATGTATTTTATTTAAAGCACATTATTTAAAATTATGAACCTAATTGTTACATCTTGCTTTATTTAGTAAACCTTTGTTATACCTACTGTGTAGATGAAATCACAAAAATACAATCAGTGGTTAAATTAGGGATATTATTTCTACATAAATATAACGGTTAAGAAATATCAGTAGAAGTAGTCTGCCAGATTTTTTTTTTTAAGAAACATCATTTTTACAATACTTTACTTTCTTCGGATGCTACACATCTTAAAGTACTTCTTAACATAGTCGCCACCATTATTAAGGCACTTGTCATAACGGGGGACCAATTTTTGTATACCTTCGTCATAGAACGACACCGCTTGGGATGAAAACCACGTATGTACTTCATCTCTGAGTTCATCGTTGTCATCAAAGGCTCACCACCAAGGAACCGCTTCAGAAGAATGAAAAAATGGAAATTTCTCGGTGCCAAATCAAGGCAAAACAGGATACACTTGGCGAGGAATGTCAGCTGGTTTTATGTTTCGTGCATTCAAGAAACGAATCACGGACCGTATCTTACAGTCGGAGGGTTGATCTATTGTCTTGAACGTTTCAATCACTCACTACAAGATGGCCACACTATGTGAATGATTCTCATGTTGCGTGTGGTGAGTCAAAACATGAAGGAAACCATTGCACATGCGCAACATCGCAACCGTAACGCTACACCGGGAATATCTAGCAACGGTACTTACTTAAAAACGTGCCTCGTATAATACACATTGTCAAAGTAAAATACATTTATATTTAGTTGATGAATAAGTTCGTAAATTTAAAATGAATTACTTTAATTAAATTAATTAAAATAAAGTTGTGTTTAAACAAAGTTAATTTAAAAAATATATATTTATGATGAATTATTACAAGTTATAGTGGAATATAACAGTCTAAAATTTATTTTTTTAAATAAAAAAAAATTATAATACATTCTCCTACATTGTTTACGATCGACTTATAACATTCTGGGAGTTTTTCGATTCCACTCCTGAATAAATCGAGCGGTTTGGAAAAGAAAACTTCAGCAAAAGCAGTCGTTATTGAAGGAGATACATCGGAGTTTGAGCAAAAAATTGAAAATGTAATAGAGTAAGATCAGAAGTAGTGAACGGTGTGAAATAACCTCTTAATCATGCTCTCGAGTAGCCGCTTTTGTAAAGTTATCAGTATGCGGACGTATATTATCACGCTGAAAAATCACTTGATGCTTTCTTCCCCGTCATAATCATCTTAAATTGCTGTTTCCAACAACGGAGTTGTCATATGTGTTACTAATAGTATTCAATTCATACATTAACTTTTTGATTAAACACAAACAGAATGATATGTGAGTTTTATTATTTTATTGTACTAGATACTCAATTTTCTTTAGCTAATAAGTAAAATGAAACAAATAGAAAAATTCAAGACGTATTCAATAAAACAATACTACGGCATTAATATGATATTGTAAAAATAGAGTTGCGTCAAAAAAATATTATTCCGAAGCTCCGTTATCATGGAAAACTAAAACGCAATGAATTTATGCATCAACCCAATAGATTTTTAAGCGTTTTGCTCTTTGTATCCGTTATTAATATTAATTGGTGCTCACCTTTGCATGACCCGGGTATGCCGGAATGCTCCCTCTCTTTTTCAATGATATATAATGTATGTAAATCGTTTTAATTTAAATATCATATTAATTATTTAATTAATTCCATCCTGCAGACATCAGAGGAAACAATACTCTCAGCAGTACCGTGGAGACTCGTCGGACCCATCGGACGCCCCGGGAGAACCCGGAAGAGTCAACTGTGCTCGGGTAGGTTGCGGCTGCAGTGACCGCAGGACAAAGACGCACGGGGGTGCCCTGTCCAATCAACGAGTCCCCGAAGCGAGCGGGACAAGGGAGAGAAGAAATAATAATAACGAATAGGACAAGAGGGATTAGAAGTAATAATAATTGGCTTAGCTGTGCGAGGAAAGGCAACAGCTGCACTGGGAGCATATCACCCAGATGGTGTAAGACAAGGATACACGAAAGTGCCTCGTTCAGGTAATGAATAGAATACGGAGCGAGCGGGAGATTTACAGCTAACTATTTGAGAATATTGTTTATTGGTTAATTAAAGAAAGTCTTTAATTTCATTTATATGTGAGGCGCGTTTTTTAAGTACAAAAATATTTTTTTAAAGAATCTACATCATTTTTACAACATTTTTGGACGCAACACACCTTAAAATACTTTTTAACATAGTCATTACCAATATTAAGACACTTGTCATAACAGGGCACCAATTTTTGTTCACTTTCCCCATAGAACGACACCGCCTGGGATGAAAACCATGTTTGTACTCCGTCTTTGAGTTCATCATCGTCATCAAAATGCTTGCCATCAAGGAACCGCTTCAGAACAAGGAAAAAAATCTAAATTTCTTGGTGCCAAATCAGGACAAAACAGGACACACTTGGCGATGAATGTCAGCTGGTTTTATGTTTCGTGTATTCAGGAAACGAATCACAGACCGTATCTTACAGTCAGTGGGGGCTAATCTATTATCTTGAACATTTAAACCACTCACTACAAGATAGCCACACTATGTGAATGTCTCTAACGTTGCATGTGGTGAGTCAACAGATGAAGGAAACCATTGCACCTGCGCAACATTGCAACCGCAGCGCTACACCGAGAGTATCCGGCAACCGTACTTACTTAAAAAACGCGCTTCGTATATTTTTCATTTTCCTAATTTTAAATAAATGTGTTTATAAAATTTTAATTAGATTTAAAAATATATTAATCAGAAACGATCAATATAATAACGCTCAACACCCGCTTTAATGAGAGGTGAAAATAATATTACTACGAAATTATTTATTTCTTTCTTTCTAATAACTTTTTATAATTTAATAAATTTTCATTAGTAAAATATTTTATATAATCACTTATATTACAAATATTTCGTTAATTAAAAAATTTCGTTTTACAATATGATTTTTAATTATTTTCAGACAATGTTATTTCTTCTGTGTACAGTTTTCTGGGCTAATCTTCTTTGAATATCTGACAATTCTGGCCGACGTTTCAGATTCCATTGCAAGATCCACCATCAGGGCTGATGTGATGTGTGACTGTTGGTATGGTGATTAAATACTGGCTTGCAGAAAAGTCAGATATATACGGCAAATTAGCGCATAAATCTGTACACTAAAGTTCAATGAACATTTTAATGTAATTTATATTTACAACTCAACAGAAATCATCATAATATTTACTTGTAGTTGTTATGCAAAAAACTAGTTATTTATGTAATTTTTTATAAATTATCTTTTCCATGCTTGTTCAATAATCTGACTATAAGAATATTATTGTTTTTAATTAATGGTGGTTAAATACAAAAAAAAAAAAATGTAATAAAAAATTAATAAATACATTATTCCTAGATATACAAATATAGTATGTTCGGCCTTGTAGATACATATTTGCAATAAATAATTGTGATCCAACATGCTGGAAACATTCAAACGTTTAGATGGGCATTGTTGTAGATATTGAGTGAGTGATAAAAGACTAACAATAATTAATGAAGAAAAACAAATCATTTATATTTCATTGTATAATTAATATATTTTTACACATTTTTTTATGATCATGGACAAGGGTGTTATATCAAATATCATCTAAACATGTTAAACGAAATATTTTGAAATGCCACTTTCTTAAAAAATGACTGCAATTTATACTGCTTTAAAAAGTCGAATGAGTACAATAAGTACGCTAATGATTATATGTAAATATCGCGTATTTGTGTGTGTGTGTGTGTGTGTGTGTGTGTGTGTTATGTTCACATGAAATGAAGGAAATAATTAAAGTTTATTGCCTTTATTTTTAATATTCTAAAATTTTCATTATTAAATAACGGTCGCTTAGTATTGCACTTTGTTGATTGGCCCTATTCTTTAAGTTATTTTTTTACATAGGTATAGTGTAGTTACCTACTAAATGTACAAATAATTTATTTTTCTACATACCGGGATGTGAAAGGACATAATTTAATTTTCGAACATGTCGTTTATTAAAACGTATCAAAACGACGTTTATGAATATTGAATAAAATATGAAATCACCATGGTAACTAACGAATATAACGTATTTTGTATCCTCTTTATATCACATATATTTCTGTCTCTGGTATATTTTTTTTGGGGAATGCGATCTAAGATGTTTGTATATAAGAAATAGAAGCTTTGACAAGTTTGATTTGCTTATTATTTTCTTTATCCCAAAAAGCGTTATTTTTAATATTCAGCAATTATCATTTAACAAAAATAATTATTTATTGAAATATACTTACTGATCAGTTTTTTAACAACTCTATCGTGTTTTGGTGAGTAATTAGGCATGTCGTATTGTTAAAAAATGTGAGGTCATTTACTCAAACTTTCCATTCAATATCCGTATACGGCTTTATTTATATCATTCTGTACACATTGGTATTATGTATACACTATTATTACCATAATACAAGTACTTTTTTTTGTAAGGATAGGGTGCCGAAACTTACACCTTGTTAATATTATATAAAAAAAAATTATTATTTAAATGTATAAATTAGAAATTCAATTTATCGAGAAATATTGTTGTTGCTACCGGGATAATACATTTAATTTGTATTTTTAAAAATATATATATATCAGATCATAGGTCTGTGATATATATCACAGACCTATGATCTGAATAATTACAACTTCACAATAAGAACTAGTTCGTAATAATATATTATTCAGCTTTTAACATAAATTAAATTTGTTGTATTTAAGGCAAATGTTGTCCAATTTGATAGGGCGATACAATCCACGTAGACAATGAAGTCAAAAGTAACTTTTGAACTTAGATTTTTCGTCGTAAAAAGGTGTCAGACCGCCATTTCAGTGCGTTCTATGACAAAAAAGCAATGAGCAATATAATAATATTAATCGTGTACTACTGTAATCGCATTATATTATAATCTCGATCGCGGCATCTAATTTTAATCAATCTTGCAGTACTCGTGAACAAAATCTGATCAGATCTTCCCGAGATAAATCCTCAGTATCTAGGTGTACATCAAATTAGAAGCAAAACTCTCCTGAGCACTCGTTCTTTGACAAGTTTCCATTAGCAGATTCTGTTTCCGGGACTCTATTCATTTTACAACCTGCGGTCACCCTCCCCTCGCCGCACACATGTCGGCCGATACTAATAAAGCAAGTATCCAATTTTATGCATCCTGAACTTTATGCCACCGCGCCCCCGTACCCGCCCCCGCCCCCGCCGCCAGCCACGCTGGATTTGATTCGTGAGCGGGTCGTCAGTCGGGCATGTCCCCGCGCAATGGGCCGCGGTCCGCCGCCCTGCGTCAGCCCTGCCTGATGGATCGCCCTGCATCTGGCGGAGAAAACTTTTTCCATAAAAAAAACTCAAACGTCCGCGTAGTCGATATCGCCTTATAATGTTTGTCCAGTCGGGCGGCTAAAGCTAACTCCTCCTCCAGTGGCGTCCGGCGCTCGGTGAGTAGGTACGCCAGTGCACCGATACAATGGCAGAGAATCAATCATAAATTCTATACAAAATAGGCACCAATCAAATGAACTTATATTAAAAAAACAAATAAAGTTAATCAATACGAATGATATATAAAAAAATCCATTCATCGAACAAATATCTGATTGCCACTGAGATACGAACCCGGAAATTTTTCTATCCGAAGAAACGCGTTAGATACCGTTTTGCCGCGTCAACCATTTGATTTTTCGATAAATTTGAACTAATATTATGTAGACTTCATAGTAAATGATATTATACACTTCAATTAAAGTTCCTTTTAAATCTTGCATCAATATAAAAATCCTTAGTACAAATATTATAATACATTTCATTTACATGCAAGCCTGTTGGCCGCTTCCTACCTCGCTAGGTACTAATAAAATACCTGTTCTGAAGCACGTAGCCATAAGGTTCCATAAGTTAGAATATAAGTTGGAAGAAAGGTAACAAATTAAATTAAATGGTAAAAAACAAAAAAATCAAAAGGAGACAAGTAGAGATAATAAGTAAATTGAACAAAGTAAATTTTTTTGATACAGACTGAAGATATGTGAGAAGTAAAAGAATAGAAACAAGCACGGAGCAAAAAAAACAATCAAACTTTATAATGCAATGAATCCCAAAAATCTTTGAGTAAGACACGCTAGGAGGCACTAGAATTTAATCTATCTGTTTTATTAAATTTAGGTAAAATATTTTTTTCTGAATATATATACAGAGCTTCCAACATCACAATAAAAAAAGTCCTCATTGTAAATTAAACTAGTATCGAATTGATTCATTATAACGCAATATTTAAATAACCATAACTTTTGTTAAATAAATCAACAGCTTATTAATCTATATCTTAACTTTATAATTTCACATTTAAAGTTTTTAAATAAATAAATACTTACATGTCACATCAATAATATTACCTTTTTATTTTTATTTTTAGAATACATTTTTGTTGTGAAGTTACATTTTCAGAACACAGTTCTGTTGTATTTTAATACAAATGAAATTAATCAACTATATTTAATTATATTTTAACTATAAAAATGGTGAACGCGCTTCCCCAGATAGGAAAAGGTCCAGGTTCGAATCCCGCCAGCAACTAAATATTTTTTCGATAAATAGATTTGTTTAATTTGTATTGATTTTATTTTATATATCGAGACATCCACCAAATTGCAACAAAAGATACAAAATATCATATTTTTCTTCAAAAGTTCCTCTGTGGAGATTGGAACTCATCACAATTATTTGAATTTTATAAGCTCTAAACAATGAATGCGAGCTGCAATTTCTTCAACCAAAATGCCCTGATCTGATCAGATGAGTAGTTTTATTTGTATTACTTTAAACTTCTCGCCTCTCACAACACTAAAATATTCTCTTTTTGATACAGATCGGCAGTTTCTTTGTCTTCATCCATAAAATGCCATCGTTATTGTCCAGGAGATTTTTAATATACCTATTTTTTGTGATGGCTTTTGTTATTGTTTATAAAATATAACGTACAACAATAAATCAATCCTCTTGTTCTAATAAATGTTCTTCTTTTGATAAGTTGAATAAAGGCTAATTTTAATTGTCGCCACTTCTCTTCGCATATCTTCTCGCAATCCAACTGAAGTTATTTTTATGTCATTTGTCCAGCAAACTGGGGAATGACCTGCACATTAGATGCCAGAACAAGGCATTTACTTTACCTTTTTTTCTCAATAGCTGTCGTTCTTTCATTAAAGGTGCCCAGCTCATCGCCATTTCAATTTAGTGATTAGGCGGATTACGTCTCCCACTTTGATCCTACCTACGGTTAATGTAGTCTCAAATATTCAGCATATATTAAAATATATTTGGTACAGTTACTTAGTTAACGAATATGTTCATACACAGTAAGTAACTACTCAAATATATCATATGTGAATAATGGGTTTAATATGTAGTACGGAGATTAAAATCAGAAATAAAACAAAAAATGTATTCGCTAAAATTGTTATTTCTGTGTTAAGTAGATTATGTAAAACCAGAAGGAAAACAATTTAAATCTGCACAGAAGTAACGATTGAAAAAGAGCTGAAAGCAAATACCACAAACATGATATTACACAAATTATTAATTTGACTTAGCGCTTTGAACCGCTTTATCACAAAGCTGCGAAATCAGATATCCTGAGTTGATGAAATGTAATTACACGGCTTGTATATCCTGAATCAAATTTTTATTAAGTTCAATTTCACGGTGACATGATGAGACCACGAAAAATATTGTAAAAAATAGTACAATTTTATTGTTTGGAAACAACATAAATTAATCCTGTATTTTTTAGACATATCTACAAATATTTTGGAACATTATATTACATTATTTTAGAATAAAAATTAATTAATAATAAAAATGAAGTAATCGTGTAAATACTAGCAGGCTTACTACTAGGCCCTGCGGGCGGTATTGGTGACCACTGCGCGGTCTGGGTCTCAATAAAATTTATATTTCAATGATAGAGCTTTCCCAAAAACAAGCCACACGTAAATAAAATTTCGCTGTACTTAAAATTATTACATCTTTGTAAGTTAGCTGTCTTAACGAACAAAAATGATATATAGATGACATATAAGAATCGTGAATATAAAATAAAAATAAGTGAGATTTCTCCCTTACCATAGACAGAAATAAACATGATAGATGTCAATATACGATTTAAATATTAATTTAATGTATTAATTATAAACATATACATATAAAACCAATTTTGTCGAAAAATATTGTTTTTGCGCTACCGTGATTCGAACCTGGATCTCTATTTCCAATCCGGGGAAGTACCTACCAATTGTGTTATAGCGCCAGTATTTTTCATGACAAATTTTTGAACCTATATGTTACACTTTTATATTAAATACATTAAATTAGTATTTAAAGCATCACAGACCACGTTCTGAATAATTACAACTTCACAATAAGAATGTGTTCTCCTTAATAATATACGATTTCGCTAAAATATGTTTTTTTTTTCTTACTCGTAATAAAAACAATGTACACCTTATTTAAAATGGAATATATAATTACGTACTGTTATTGAATATATAAAAGATAAAACACTTCAATTGTCTTCATCAAGAGATATTTAAAACATGTTCGTTTTTGCTGTGCTCGCGTCTCACGGACCTAACTGTTTAATCAAGCACTATACAGCCATAATGACACTACCGAAGCCGCCACATCCAGAAAGTTATAGATATATAGACGGGGATGCGTAATATTATTATGGATTCTCAGATTATTTTCGTCCAGTAGAGGACATTCACCTCTCCCAACCCTTCTGAGTTCTCTGTTGTTGTCATCACAGGTTCACTGTATGTCCTGTGCTATCCGTATGTCCACTGGACCGTTGACCTGTCCGCACATCTCCCTTTTTTTTTTTGAGAAATTTTGTCTTTTCATTACAGCTATTTCAGTTTTGACACCCGGTATCTTAAGTCTACAAGTTCGCTTTGACTACGTATCGTCTCGACCTCGTCATGACTTTTTATACTTTGTTGAGCATTATCATCTTGCGATCGGTGAGTGATAAAATGTTTTGAAAATTAGCAATAATAATATAAAATTAAACAATACACAAGTATATACCTATTAAAACTATAGAAAAAGTAGCATAGAGTTCATATTACAAATTATTATATTTTCTATTATTTATTAATAAATGAAAAATTTTGTGTCGCTGGATGGAACAAGAATATGATCATAATATGTATATATGACCATTCTGGCCGACGTTTCAGATCCCATTGCAGGGTCCATCATCAGGGCTGATGTGTGATGATGGCCTAAATAATAGACCCTGCAATGGGATCCGACACGTCAGCCAGTAAACTCAGATCTACACAGCATATTAGGCCAGATAACTATACACAGAAGATTCTGAACGGCCGTGACACAATTTTTAAGAACATTTTTAACCCTCAGCATACCATGATAGAAAATATCCGTACGCAGCCATGATGTCAACTTGTGTTACCGTGAAGAATGTGTAATTTTTAAGTGCGGAAAATATGCCTTTACTAGTTTCAATGGTGGTAAAATACATTTTATCATACTTTTACTACAAATAGTGGTAGATTTGATAATATAACGGAGCATTCATCGTATGCAATCTAACAGTGACAAGTATCGATCTTACCGAGCGGTAGATCTGTGTTACTGCATGGCTACGGAAGGGTTAAGATTGACAGGATTTTAATAACATCGAACGACAGAAGTGAAAGCTAAGCATCCATGCGAATGTGTATATGCTATCACATCGTTTTTGATGGTATAGCGAGAAGGTAAAGAGCTTCCTTTTTATGTTTCACCAGCATATACAACTGCGAACTTTGTTCGAACTACAATCGAGTGACGTACAACCGTCTACGAGAACACTGTTTGGGTTGGAGTATTACTATAGCGCTTTTACAATGTTTGCCATGTCCATGGATGCCTTCAGCTTCTTAGACATCGTGTTGCTGGTGTTAAGCTGCAACTGGAGCACAGTACTAACTCTTTATCGCAAGTTGTGTTCTCGAGGAGATCTTAATCTCTAGTCAAAGGATGGCATCGACTGCAGAGTATTTACATATAGTCGTATGATTCATAATATCCGTGGCATAATCTGAATTATAATAATTATTATATATTTTTATAGATATTTAAGTCTTGTTAATTATGTGTTCATTAAATTTTTCTTCTAAATATATCAATATAATAATTTGTATCTTTATGTTATTGAAAAATGCAGAGAAAAAAAAATTCTCTATAAAAATAGATGTTTTTAATCATCAATTAAAATATTTTTTTTTTAGGAGAACACATTCTTATTGTGAAGTTGTAATTAATAATAATAAAGTTGTATCAATGTGTCCAAAATTTAATAAAAATGAATTGATAATTCTGGCGTCTGCTATCAGATTTACTCAAAGATATTTGAGATTCTGTAAAAATAAGGTAGATGGCTCTGTCAAATAATGGAACGATTAAATGTATTAATATCAAAAAGGTAACATATAGGGTCGAAAAATTGTCGCTAAAAATAATGTCGCTGTAGCTTAGTTGGATAAAGCACCTCCCCCGGTTAGGGAAGAGATCCAGGTTCGAATCCCGGTGGCGCAACAATAATATTTTTCGATAAAATTGATTTTATATGTATATCTTTATATTTAATTCATATTTAAAATTAAAATATATTAAATATAATGAATTGAATAATAATTTATTACATGGTTTTACTGCATGATAACCTCAAAAAATTTCAACCGATGCTCTATACTAATTCAAGGAATCATTTTATCATCACAAATCTAAACCATTGCTCGGGTTTAATCTATCTTGTCATGTTATTCTTCCGACATTTTGTCCGTACAAAACTATACACAATGTATATACAATATATAGTATATAAATATATATATGTACTGAAATTTTATAAAAGATTTATTTTCACGATGAATCGTAAGTGTTTTAGTGATTACACGTAATATAATTAGTTAGAAGAGCCGCCACTGCGTATTCGGTCCCCGGCGGACACGCGACAAACTTCAGAACTCTTTGTCGAGGGCTGAAAATATGACGTATAAAAGTTGAGCGTTGTCATTCTATTTTTTACTCGAGTCTAAAACTTGCGTGAAAACTTTTTTTCTGTTATCGATATTCGAATCAAGTATATCTCCCTAACGGAGCAGGCATTGTTTGAAAAGGCAGGCATAGTTATGGTTCTTGATACTAACTTGAATGCTGTTTTAAATATAACTCAGTTATACAATTAAGAAAAATTTATACATTTATTATCATATGTATGTTATATTTATTGGGTAAAAGGCATAAAACTTCATACATCTTACGATTTAAGTCTGATACCATTTTTGCTCTCGTCTTCGTTACATATATAAAATTAATGAATATGATGTTAGTAACCGGACTGTATTTCGTTTTTTTCAATTCAATTTAGTAGCTTTATGGTGTAGTGGTTAAGACGATGGCCTAGTGATCGAGTGGTCGGGGGTTCGCACTACGTTCAAGGACACCAGCAAGTGAGTTCTGCTTTCATAGTACACATAAGCGTTTATCTTAGTTTGCAAATAATAAGAATATTGATGTGACATGTATTCCGTGTTCGCATCTCTATTTAAAAAAATATATTTATAATATTTAACACTTGTTTTTTTATTCTACTCGTTTAATTTACTTTAGACGCGTTCCGCCTTGTGAGGGCATTATCAACCTAACAATTTAACTTAACAACTTGCATTTATAACTATAATGGGAGACAACTATACAAACGCATCTCAAGTAAATTAAACGAGTAGAATAAAAAACAATCCCGGTAGCGCAAAAACAATATTTTTCGACAAAATTGATTTTATATTTATATATTTATAATTAATACATTAAATTAGTATTTAAAACATCACAGACCGTCTGTTCTGTATAATTACAACTTCACAATAAGAATGTGTTCTCTTTAATAATTAATAAAAAAACCAGTGTTTTATTTTCACCTATGTAATTATAGAGATCTACAAACTTACTTCGGAAACAGTAAATGAGTTATGAGATTATTGTTTACCTTTCATGTAAGACAATTTGTCAATAAACATTTATATTGCATTAACTAATTGTGATAATGATGACGTAATACGTACAACTATTTTCTAAAATTGCATTTATATTTAACTTTGTTTAAACCACTGTAGTTTAAATAAAGTTAAATATAAATACAATTTTAAATTATGTCTAACAAGTATTATCTTTTAAAAATTAAAAGATTTTTCAAAAATACCCGAATGTTTTTCCGGACGACCTTTAGAAATTCTAAATGGTACACCAAAAAAGAAAAGATTTTTTAAAAATATATATTTTAATGTATTTTTATGTACTCCAGTCCACCTTTCCTATAGTAATATTTAACTTTCCACACATGTAAGGGCTCGTACGTCACATCTTGTATTTCACAAGAATGATAAATGACTTAAATATTAAGCGGAAATGCACTTTGCGATTCAGACATTTCTCTCATATATTTTATTCCACGTGCTCAAGAAACAAAAATGGCGGAAAGATTTTCATCTGCAGAAAATAATCTTAGATATTAAAACACATATATTTTTAAAAATACTACGTCAGTTGTGACAATTTAGGAGTATTCGAGTAAACCAACTACAGCATTAATCATAAATACGTACGTACATATACAATATTAAAAATTCGCATCTAATATCTAACAATTTCTCCGTACACTTTTATTTTTTTTTAATTTGCGAAAACGTTTTATCTATTTATTCAAGGGCAGGCGAAACAAAGTACAAAAACATGTTTTTATCTATGTGCTTGAAACTGGGTACCTTTTTTCAAACGATACTGCAAAGTAGACATCCCAGTTTTATAGAAGGATTCGTCAAGATTTTAAAGTATTATTGTACCATTGTACTCTACATTATACTCTTACATTTTCTCTAAAAGGTTATATAACACCACAAATCAATTAGATTCTAAAACATAGACACAACTACAGGTTACTGTTTTGCCCTTATCTATTGTCTAGTGGTCTATTATAATAACGCTCTTACAATCCAAAAAACTGACGCCATCTGTTGCCAGCTGATAAAACTGAAATAGCCTTCGAAGATGGTGAATCACTAAGTTGCCTCTGTTTAGATTACTTTTTAAACTCTGGTTGGTAATACTTCTAGGTTTATTCATAATCACAAATCATGCTAATAAAATTTACAAAAAAAATAGCCAAACATTGTTCATTCAGTTCAGTCACCAACATTTTTTTCCAGCGTCGGAAACCTTGGCATCCACCTGGCTTCTAAAAGTGCAATTTCGAAGTTAAAATGAATTAGACCCGTCCATGTAAGTCTTGAGTACCTCTGCTGTCTCATTATTAGTAATCGGAGTTTTTAGCAAAATCAAATCCATGACTTCATTGACATTTTCTGAAATTACTGTGTTGACAGAATTCCGTTGCGAGTCGTCTTCACCATCTTGCCTTTCGCGCTTAAACATGGTCGCCACTTTTAATCCTCCAAAACTAAAACTAAAAACTAAACATCAAAATATTTTTGACATATCTCTGAAGGTTTTTTTGCCATTAATCCTTTGATATAAAATATTAAATAATACATGAAGATAAAAAATAATTACTCACGGAGCTTAGCTAAAAATCATAAAATTTCACAAATTCACAAAAAAATTTCACAAAAATATCAAAGAAACGTGATAAAATTTCTAGTGATCTTAGATGTTGCCAGAAGAAATAAAAAGCTTATAATTATCGACAAAAATAAAGTGAGGCCGGCTAATGTGTTTTTAAGGCTCCAAAATTTTCAGCCTGCCCTCACACTTCAATGCTTTAATTTATTTTGTCGAAATTTTTCAATTTTTACTGATGAATAAATTATCCTTATTCCAATTATGAAAATCTGTATTTATTTATATGTTGAATATACCATCTATTAAAAACTATATTTTTTTGTCTATTATTTTAAAGTAATAAATAATTTATATCCTTGATTGATTTGATATTTAAGTAAATAAAATTTTGTGTATTAGCCACCAAAAACTATTTAGTCTTAATATAATTTATTTTATTTCGTCTATAGTAATCTACTTAATTGTAATATTTGAAAAATAACGTGTCAAATTTCAATCCGAACGTAACAAAATATTATACACATGAAATATTTTACCATTAAATAAAAACGATATTCCCATAAAAAACTAAAATGTTGGTTGAGTCAGCAAAAAAATATTATTTTGTTTTTTAGCGCTGGTCGAAAGTAGTACTCCACTTAATTTATAATTAATTGTAGTTTTCAATAAAATTTCATTTCTTTTTCGAATGTGATTTTACAGAGCCAGAGATCCAGAGATAGATATAAGGATTTTTTTATAATTATTATTTACCGTTTATTTATTTGGATTTTTAAAATGAATGGATGTTGATCAGTGAAAGGATTTCTCTCCAGTTTGACAGTGGAATAAATACAATACAAAACCTACATTTCTTTTCGACGAATTCAAAGTTACGATATTTTCTTCAAATTTCAGATGAATCGAAAAAAAAATCTTCACACTGTATTTTCGAGCGAACTATATACAGGGAGGTTCGTGCACCCGTCAGTCATGTGTCGGCTTATTCTTAACTGCGCCGGGGTTGAATTCATCCATTACACAGCAAAAAAAGTGTAATTAAAGTCACGAATCACATAAAAGGAAACAAAAGAAATTCATTATTAAAATTTGGACCATATTTACTAAGTTAATACTACTTGGAATATTATATTCTACATACATACATGTTACGTAATAAAATCATTTTTGCTTCTGTTCTTAAGTCAGATTAAATAACGAAGTTACCAAGTTCCTTTGCCACGTTTGATAATATAATCAAACTAGCCAAATGTCTACGTTTGACTAATGAGTTCCTAACTAACTTACTCCGCGAGAAAAATAGAGTATCACACTCTTCTATTCTGATATACACATCTTCTTACAATGCTTTACTAACCGCAAGACGTTGAAATATGTACAATTAGTTTAAAGATACTCAATACAAATGCGTTTATCATAAAATTAATTATTTTTTTTAATTTTGAGGTAGTAATAAAATGTTTAGAGGGTTTTTTGTTAGAATTGTATACTCTTCCGATACTTAGATTAATATTACATATATATTTAAAATGTTCACAGATAGAAAAAAAATAGTTTATAAAAATGTGAAACTTCTTTATTATCCGTATTCGTTATTTAATTTTAGAAACTATTATAAAGTTAGTCTTAGCGTGTTTTTATATATATTCACAAAATCAACTCCTGGTCTCAGACTAATGATATTGTTTTTTATTATTACTCTTGGTGTTTTGCAAAAGTGGTCGTGATGGCAGTGCGTTTTTATTTTCAACCCTGAATTGATAAGATAAAAGGATCTCAGACGTGCTGTATTATAATTTATAGTTCTAATAGTAATAAGTAGGGATTTAAATAATTAAGAAAGTGGTTAAATATGATTCAAAAGTTTTCTCCAGGTTGGTAGGCTTCAAGGAAGATATTAGTACTATCAAAGCAGACTCAAAGATGCTATCTTACAAGAGGTTACAGAAATGCATCCCGCCACGGTTCACAGACATGTGGTGGCTCCGCACGCACCTCATAGTAACCTGAGTGTTAAGTCAGGCTCTCGAAAATCATAAAAATTGATGCATGAGCGTCACTGCCGTCTTCCCGACCTTATCAGTCTTCAGTAGCTACTCGTACGTAACTTTGTAAAACAGTATTGAATAAATCTAGTGTTAACCGAAAGTAGTTTCTCTTCTTATAACCTACTTTAGTACGCCATCATACATATTCTTCATGCTTCGCAATCACTTTAACATAATGGAGAACTGGGAGATATAGGGCCCCAGTTTCCGCACTTACAACCTTCTGATCAGATACACCACGACATAATCTACGTTTTCTTTCGCTGCGACGCAATTCAAATACTTAAATCTGATGACCCCATATCGTAGTTAAACCTGCAAAAAACGAACCTTCCATCGACATTTTCAAGACGTGTTCAAGTGTGGTGCGCAGTGCAGGTGCCCCGTAAATTATCAGCGAATTTCAATATGCCAATCATTACTGTTATTACTGGCTATGAGAAATGGATCCTTTACGTAAAAAAAGTGTAAGTCACAAAGCATAAGTAATATAGCGCAACCTGAAGTCTTGCATAAATCTCGTAATG
This sequence comes from Eubasilissa splendida, assembly GCA_031772225.1. Taxonomy (NCBI): domain Eukaryota; kingdom Metazoa; phylum Arthropoda; class Insecta; order Trichoptera; family Phryganeidae; genus Eubasilissa; species Eubasilissa splendida. The sequence continues at coordinate 16,417,450 of CM062848.1, read as the reverse complement.
CCTAATATAGCGCTACCGTCATAGCACCATTACAAATCACACTAATCTAAAAATATGTTTAGTATTTTAGGACGAGTGTACTTGGCGTGCCTAATGTAACGCATTTTTTGTACCAAAAATTAGGTAGGTACTGCGAAAGAATCGAAATAAAAACAATTTTCAAGCAAACACCATTAGATAAATTAACTTAATTATTTTAGAATTTTGCTTCTGCATTTAAATAACATTGCCGGTTGCAGATGACAATTCGGCCTAATAGATGGCAGTTGTACGCTTTATTGCAAGAATACGCCTGAAATATGGAGCCGAGAGAAAGGGGAGTCATTGGAATGTCGAGGGAAAAGTTTTCTGGTTTATTTGAGTACACAACTTCTTTACCAGAATTCCGGGTAATAATTGCAGCATAAGGAGAAAGCCTTACGATATTATTCTCCCCCGAAGTTTAATGAATTCATTTCTACCCTTCGTTCATGAAAATTATTTAGCTTTGTGTTGGCGCGGCTCAAATTACTTGATCTAGAAAATAAATTTTTAATATAATTAAAATGTCCCTTAATATAATCTGTGCCTCTTAATCATGTAGGAATATTTCATTAAAAAATTAATAGCCACGATAAGGGTGAAATGTTTAATTTAATGGGGTTTCCTGATTATCTCGGTATATCATATTTTTATACGTGATATACCGATTACAATTATACACAATTACATAACATATTCATTAATAATAAAATACACTAGTGAAAATTACCAAACATACTTATTAATATATAAAATTGTAATCAATATTCTAAGTAATTGTTTAATTAAATATTACCTACTTTATGATTTATGTTAAAAACATAATATAACAATTGAAGCATTACGTTAAGTACAGATGATTGAACTCAAAAAACATTATTTTGACAAGAGGTTCTATAACTCGCTACGCGCTCTAAAACTATCAGATTATAAATCTAATTGTATTTATTTGATCACGCAAGTGTGTACAATCTACAAATATTACGAAAAGTTTTATTATATTCCATATATAAATATTTTATTGTATTTCATATTAAATTATTAATATGTTTTATTTTATATTATGGTAAACATATAGCTTTCACAACATTAAAACTATGTTACAATTTATACTCTATTATTTAAAATTATTTATTTATTTTCTTTAACATATATGTAATGTACCTTTAACGTATGTAGGTACTTTGTAAAACTAAAAAAAACTTTTTTTATTTAGTAATGTATTATTTAGCTAATGTAAATATGGATTTATCGAACAGAATGCATGCATGATGAGCTAAAGCATTATTTCGATAGTGATTCTTCGGCGGTACCTCGTTACGAGGATGACGTTTACCATGGTTTCTTTGGTTGGCCATGGCAGAAGCCTGTGCGTGGAATTCTTTAAGATGTAGGTGATATTGCACAATATCACCCACACGCACTCTTGGAATAATGGAGAGCCTGGTTCGGTGGCAAGGGTGGTCCGAGACAACTGGAGCTCTCTGTTATTTTGCAGTCTTTTCCGTCTATGTTCAGAGCTATGTGATTGATATTCAATTGAAAAGATGATGGTAATTAACATTGGAGGCTTAGTTTCTAATGAACCAATTTAATGGCTTGTTGAATTACGATTAATCTGTTACCAATTATCGTTACAATCAAATATAAATCTCACAGTAACAATCACGGATTAGCTCATCACTATAGTATATGATTTACGGGGTATCTAAATCTTGAATCTAAATAATCTTTTGAATAAACATAACGATTTTTGTCTCAATTCGTTCATTTAATTAAAAACATTTACCTGTATCACAATATTTTTAGATTTGATTGTATAATGATCAGTTAATCTTTAATTTCTGTTTTTAATATGTATACAAAAATAATTTTATGTGGCTTAGACTCCCCTCAACGGTATAATGCGCGGCTAGTTTCATGTTTATTCCGACTGAGCCAGAAGGGGTGGGTCTGGCATCCTTGCGAAGGGGTGGAAAATCTGGTCGTGTTGCACGCATTTTCTAATAAGTAACCGCAGCGCCCATTCAACGCAGTTCATGTAAACATTGAGAGTGCTGATTGCTGTGAGATAACTTTCCCCGATACTGTATTATACATTTTTTTAACAACTTCTAGCAATGCCCACCCTTTTATAAGATTTTGTAAACCGTGGTATAATATAATTTCATAATACACAACGGTCTGGATGTGTTCTTTAATTTTGACATAAGTATGTTTTAATTCAAAACATTTATGTACTAATAGGTTAATTAAATTTAATAGTTAAAACTCCGATTAAATCTTACAATATTATTTAACATATTTAATAAATACGATATTGCTAATTTCTTGAAAAGAGTATTACGACCACAATCGCTTTACATATTTAAGTTTCTTAGTGTGCGATCGATGCAAGACAAATCAAATTTAATATGGTAAATAATGAGTTCGTACGTTTGGGCTCGAAATTATTCTCTTTACTTTTAAATATTTAGAAAAATACCGATATAATACATATTTAATTTTCATTTTTTTAAATAAATAATAAAATTTGATTAAAAGACATAATAAGTATTGAGATATGGCGGTAAGACACTTGACTAATGACTAAATGCTTGAGAGACTCGTCCCCAAGAGACCATCAAATTTGTTCTATTTTCACAGCACAGCACAAGTATTTTTCTAAGTTTGAATAAAATATTGAAGTAACAAGTATTTTGTGTACCTAAGTACCTCTATTTTAATATGCATTCTCAGTATAACACTCCACACAGAGACTTTTTGGGTAGAGTTTTGTTTAGTTTAAATGTAAAATGTTAATTTTTTGTTACTCTACTGCAAGCTACAGGCTACTAAATTATTTTGAGTAGATTTTATTAAGATTGTTGCATTATTTAATTTAGTAGGCATGCTATTGTTTCAATTACAAGTCGTTATCTCATATTAGTTCTCAAAATATATTTGTTAAAAAATTCTTACGAATATAAAAATATACAGGTTTATTATGTATTTGTATATTATATATATGTATATTTTTTCAATGTAAGAAAATTTTTAGAACCGCTGTATAATACAATTTCAAATGTCCCCTCTGACTCTAATCCTTTGAAACTCATGGGTAATACGAGAAGGGTGATATTGGTTTTTTTCTTGATAATTGAATTCCCCTCCTGTTTAAGGCAAAAACACCTTTTCCAGTCCAGACCGTATTCAATTCAGGCGTCCATAGAAACCGAAATATTGGATAATGCATTTAAAGGAAACCTTAACATCAAAGTAAGCGGACGATTCAAAGAGAAATTCATTCACCATGGATACTCTTGGATGTAAATATGTATGTATAATGTTAAATATTTATAATGATTAAGAATTAAAAATATAATTCAATTGTCTTACAAATATTTATAGTAGAAACAACTGGACTTCATATATGCTAAACCTCACCGATTCGCAGCCAATATAGCCGATGAATTTGATAGTGCATTTAGTTATATGGGTATGATCTCACGTAGTGCTATCATGGTTAAACGATCATATATATAGTTTAACCATGATGACATTACACGGGTTCATCAATCAGTCTTGGGATACATTTCCATTAAAAGCTCGCCTTTCTGTATAAATCAAAATTATATCGTAAGTTGACTATAAAATTATAAATTTTGAAGTCAATGTTATAAAATAAATTCTAATATGATCACTTGTAGGAAATTTTCATCCGCGTAATGCCACAGGCGTGAGACCGAATAGAACACATGTAAGTTCTTAATTATTGTATCAGCAGACGCGCCGACATCTGGAAATTATCCGCGTCATTACTACATTTTGAAGGCTTTACGCATCTACACCAAATATGCGTCTACGCATAACCTTTGCCCGTGCGCGACTACTCCTTCTCCTTCATGGGCTGCGCAGTGTGCGATGCGCGACGCGCCTCGCACGCCTCCGTTTCATGCTCGGCTAATTGTGGCATTACGTGAATGCAAATTTCTTACAAGTGATCATATTAAAAAAAATTTCATAACATCAACTTATATATATCAGTCTTTGATACGAAACACGCGACATCGATCACCTATACATAAACTAATCCCTTGTTCCGAAATTTCAAATGCTTATTTATTACTCTGGTGTACAGACTTTTATTAAATATCTTATCCTTAGTATGATATTGGCATTGCTTTGTTTTGTGAACTGGTCTAAAGATCCCAAATTATAACATTTTTCTTGCATTCCTAATTGCACCTTTTTTTATCTTATGCGCCATTTTATCAGTTTAAACAAACCTTATTTTGATATTCATTTTTTTTTGAAGTAACGTCAAAACATATGTTTAAGGTAATTGATTTATTACAGAAACTAAATTCATTTTATTGTTTATAGTAGGAAAAACAAATTACCAATGAATTTTTCTATTGTAATGAATAATATAATCACAATATTCAAAAAGTAAATTATGGTTATTAAAAAGAAAAACAGCCCTTGTTACGTAATTTTATAAAACGGTAAGAAAATTCTAAATTTTTCTTGGTTTAAGTAAACTTCAAATGCGAGTGAGATTAAATGTAAAAAATAGATTGACTTTATAATTAAGAGATGAAGTCTTATTAATCAAAGTCATGGGATAGTTTTTCGATGTGTGCAAATTAAAAATGAATTGGCTTTTTTCATAAAATGTCACTTTAAGTGCTTCCAAGTTTAAAGAGTTTCTTGTAAAATATAGAAATATACAAACATGCAAGTGTCACTCTCAACACCATCTAGATTATTACGTTTGTAATTTTAATAATATACTATTATTCAGCATTCAACAAGTTTCAATATACAATATAATATCCTTGATAGTCATATTTAACTATTTCACAGTATTGCATGTTTTACCCCGGTTGCAAACACGTACGTGGATCGAACTAACATTTTTAAGGGTACGCAAAAATAAAAATAAACTCTACCATGGAGACATTTTATTTCAGCCCTTTTATGTGGACACAGGCCAGTTTATGTTAGCAGATTCATTTATTTATTTAACGCAATTTCGCTAGAACTCTACATAGATTAATAAATAGTTTAATATATAAAATAAAGCTTTAATGTTTTATAAACCAATAATTTATTCACTATTTCCGGAGTTTTCACCTCATATAAATATAATTGTATAGCTGTCCCCCATAATAGTTATAAATACAAGTTGTTGAGTTAAATTGTTAGATTGTTAACGCCCTAGCAAAGCGAACGCGTATCAAGTAAATTAAACCAGTAGAATAAAAAAACAAGTGTTTTATTTTCACATAAGTAATAATTTATTATTATTTTTTTAATTTTTCATTGAAGGCACATTGTAGGGGGTTATTGATCGGCAGATAGCAAGGGGTAAAACTTATATATTTTATTTATCTTTTTTTTTAAAGTGACTATTAGTGAATATCCATCGTGACAAAAAGGATTGACAAACGATATACAGCAGGTGACTAGCTATTATATATTCTTTATTAATTTTAAAAATATGTAACTGTATATGTTAATAAACTTTCATCGGTTGACATTAAATTAATCAAAATGGTTTATACAAAGTATATTATTTTTCTCAATAATAAATATCATAAAGTGAACTCTGAAATCATATTAAACACGTTTCATTTATTATTATGCAAAGTTATTACAACTCTACCCTGTAAACTCAAAAGCACGTAGAAAAAAATGCAACAGTCCACCTTTAACGACTAAAGACTGAATTTTTTTTATCTAACACTGTGTAGGTAGGCAGGTAGGTTAGCCGGAATGTTTGCGTGCATTTTTTGTACTTTTAACGCCGTACCTACGTACATCAGTAATAAGCTTTTCATTAAAATTCCTATCTCGCCGCACGCATCGGAGCTACGGTGCACGACAAAAAATATAAAATAAAAAGAAAAATACGAAGCTAACAACGGTTTTATTTGGACACCGCTGTGGCAGTTTATGCAGGGAAACATACGATAATAACATTATGCTACTGGAGCCATTACACGCCACATGGGAGCGAACAACAGTTTAAAATTTTACTTTTGCATGCACTCGACATAATAGGTCGCGGGGTCCCGCGCTAAAAGAGTTTGTACTCGGAATAAAAATGGTCGCTTTTGGTTTTTAAATTAAAATACAGTAATACTTAAATCAATATCGAAAATAATGCGGTTCAAACTGAAAAATATCATGCGTTATTTGACGGAAATTCATTACTCTATATTAAAAAAAATTCTCTCTCTCTCTCTCTCTTTTTCAGTAGATGACTAAGTGTCGCGGTGTTTAATATGCTTCTGCAGCACGAATTGCTCGATCCTAAGCCGTGTTTATTGCGATGTGTAGCGTGGCTTTGACTTCATGTTTTGACTCCATTCAGAGCTACGGATATTTGCCGGAGCTATGCATGAGATAAGATGTAAGTTTAATCAACAACATTGTTTGCTTTTACCCGTCCAATAATGCGATCATCAGGTAATATCTGGCAAAGTGATGGTCAAAATTATAAGTAAAGCACAAGAGGTACAGATTTATGGAAAGTAAAAAAAGGAGGATTTTATTCAGCAATGAGAGCAGATCAGTAGAAAAAGAAGAGTAAAAAGTGAGAAGATATCTACTTTAAAATATTTTTAAATCCATAATTACAAAACCATTGGAGATTAAAAATAAGAATCAATGCAGCATACTTGACTTAAAGTGAATAAAAGGTTACGGTATCCTGAAGGATCCTCGAAATCAATTTTTCGAAACCTTGAAAGTCAAATTCCTCGAATGTTGCGTTGCTCGAAATGCAATTGTTCGATTACCAGTTGATCGAATTTGGTTATTTGGAGGGTGTTCATGGGATAGCACATAATTTATCATATTAAAGGTACATACGTATTTCTATTTTCATATGTTCGATATTTGATTTTTAACTTTAGTCTATGAATTTTTGTCTATTCGATATAACCGTAAAAATTCAAGAATCCGAACATGATCTAAAAATAACAATTCAAGAATCCGATTTGACCAATAACAGATTGTGTATCCCACCGAAAATCTAATAACATACTATCAGTATAATTAAGAAAACCCATCCTTAAACTACCAACTTGTCTTCTAGAAAACAGCCTCTGGCCTTGGATCGGTAGCTACCTTGGGATGACCAGATCATTATCGTTTCGCGGTCGGGCTGTTCCGTGTATTCCCAAAGTTACCGTAGGTAGTTTAGCCACGTACGGTATACCGGAGCCTTCGCACGTATCTGCCACCATCTAAATATTTAGCTGCACGTCACGCCTAGGGCCAAGGTGTAAAATGAAAATCTTGTGCCGAAGGTAAAATATTTGTATTGTATTGTAAAATATGTACAATGATCGAGTTTTATCAATACGATCTAAATTTTATGATCGCTCCCTTAATTGCGGACTTCAAAATATTAGTAAGTAATCAAAAAAGTAATTTTCTTATAAATATAATCAACATTTATATATAAATTGACCTTTTGGATGAGTATGATAATTGTAAAAAATATTTTTTTTTATTATCGACGCGCACAACACAGCCATATTTTTAGTTTTGGTAGATATTTAGATATTTGATTCGGAAATTTATTGATGAAAAGAATCCTATACCAATAATCATTAATATTATTATGTTTTATCTGAGAACTATGTAAAAATTGATTAGTAATAGATTATTTTAATTTATTTTTTAAATCGTGTCTATTAATTCTGTATTGTATCCTTTATTATATAAGAATGTTATAAAAAGTAAATGGTTGTTTTCGAAACTGGTTGGTGAATTAATTATTATTATTATTTAATTAATTCTTCTTGTTTTATATTTTCGAGTTAGGTACTAAATTAATTTTTTAAATAATTGTTGTTTTTTTAAAAATGGATTCTGGTAAAGAAACAACAATATATGGTTTTAGTTAGTATTAACAACCTGAAGAAGAAAATTGTATTTTTCAAAACCGGTAGATGTATTAAAACTCAATAAGTGATTAATAAAACAAAATTAACAAATAAAAATATAAATATCTTTTTCTTTTAATCCATCCCTCAAGAGTGATTTGTGCCATTAATCAAGCTAAAACTTCATTTCATAGAAAAAGTACAATAATATTATAGAATAGGAAATATTACAAGTCAATACTATTATCGTTCAAAAATGTTGACAATATATATATTAAATGTTGCAAGTTGAGAGAAAGATGACACAAGTTAACCGGGAGTTTTAAAATTACCATTGATGAGATCACTGTCAAATAATAGTGTGATACGCAATGGACAAGAAAAAAATATATGGTCAAGGGTCTCCTCCCCGGCACCACACTCACACATCGGGGAATCTATTAAGTTCAATCTGAATAAATGTGAGGCTACCTTTAAAACTAAAAAAATAAATTAACATTAATGACAAATATTAATACTTACTGTGGTTCAAAACAAAACACGTCCGGCGGTGATGGATCATTTTAAACCCACCTCGAGTTTTCATTTTTTTAACCGTTTTGTGAGAGATTTTTTAATAAATATTTAATTTAAAATATGATTTAATGAAATGTGACACATGATGTGCCATAATATTTATGCTAAAAAATTAAAGTTAGAAATTAAAATATAAACAGAATAATGTACGTATTCTCACGCATCAACAGACGCCCTACATAGTCAAAATACAAACATCCACTGAGCATGTGATCTCCTCGTTGATTGGCGATTGCACTACCTGCTGGTGTGTAACAGTGGTTATAAACAATTATAATGTATTATTTATTTTTTATATGTTAGTATTTTTCACACGTAAACTGGATGAAAATAATTTAAATAAAATATTCACGGAAGTGAAATAAATATATTATAAAAATTATATCCTTTTTATATGAAATGCAATCAACAATATTATTAGCAGAAGCAAATGTAATTGACATAATTTAAAAAAATAAGTATGACAATAGACAACTTATACTCCAAATAGATATAATATTGATTGTGTTCTGTGAATTTCGGTCAGTATATTGTTTATTATTGTCAGAATATAATTGTCAAAAATATAAATAAAAATTGCCCCATGGCCGACCCGCTTCTAAATTGTGTCGAAACTACCTTTTGTCATTTATAATTAGCAACAGCAATATTGAAAACCCGACGAGGGAGTGTCATAAAACTTACAGGTAGGCGCAACGCCCCTCAAATAGTTATATTGCTGGTATTGTCTAAGGGCCGCCAGACGAAAATAAGTCAAAACAAATACATGGACGCATACCTGGTATCCTTTGTCTATCAGCCGTAAAAAATAAGCTCACAATAATTTTTTTATGTTACTCAATGCACAAAATCGTCGATGTCTACTATTTAAAACTTTGATTTTATATATTATTATACAGAGTATTAACAGTTTATTGATACAACATGGGTTTGAATAAATGAGGTACATTAAAAATATGGTCATTAAACCCTATAAAAATACTCATCACATACGATTACTATAGTTTGACTACTCACCGTAATCTATACATTTATAAGTGCTATATTTTTAATAAAATTGTTTCATTATTAAAAATATTCTTAGTAAAAAAACGGATGAATTCTATTTGGACTGCACAATGGATGGATTCAAATAATCATAAGGGTAATTAGTTTTAAATAATTCAAAGATCTATTCCCCGCACTCCCTGGTTCTCTAAAAAGAATGTCTCCAAAAAAACAATACCAAATATCTCTAGAATGAGAATTGGGTATTGCCAGGTAGCTTCACATTTATTCAAATTGAACTTAATAGATTCCCCAATGTATGAGTGGTGTGCCGAGGAGGAAACTCTTGACCATATATTTTTTGCCTGTCCATTGCGGATCACGGGTTTTTTTTACAGTAATCTCGTCAATGGTAATTTTCAAGTCCCGGTTAACTTGTGTTATCTTCTTTTCCTTAATTCGCCACATTTAATCAATATAATAGCAACTTTTTTGAGCAACAATGGTATTGACTTATTTATATTTCCTATTCTATAATATTAATATAATTTTTTTATAAAATAATGTTTTAACTTGATTAATGGCACAAATCACTCTAGGAGAGTGGATTACCTATTTAAAAGAAGAAGAAGAAATGTTATTAGATTTTCACGGCCGTTCAGAATCTTCTGTGTATGGGCTGATGATGGACCCTGTAATGGGATCCAAAATGTCGATTAGAAAGGTCAGATATACACGGTAAATTAGCCCAGAAAACTATACACACAAGTTTTTTATTTTTATATATAAAAAAAATTCCTCTTCAAACGTCCTATTTGAGATATTAAATTACAGTATAAAGTAGAAAAAAAACAAAAATATTATATTAAGAACAACCTTTTGGCATAGAAGCAGTGTAAACTAAAAACAACAAAGAAAATGTAACAGTTGAGTGTACGATGTAGGTACTAAGTGTTATGATACTCTTATATCAGTTTCAAAACCTTGTTTCGAGTAGCAACCGAGATGTTTTTTCTTTGCTGTTGGTGCATTTTCTTTTTCATTGGCATAACTAACACTCTCACGCAGGATTGGTTTTATTAAATGTGTTATTACACACACGTTTACGCATATCATACACAATACTTGGCAATTTTAGGAAAAGTGATTTATACAGATATCTATTTTAAATGTAGATCAACAAATAATAATAATAATAATAACAACAACAACAACAACAACAATAATAATAATAATAATATTAATAATAATAATAATATGGAAATATGGGTAATTACAGGGCTTACGACCTATCTTCGACTGGCTTAAGTGATCACTTTACACAATATAACGTTCACCATTCCACCCAATCAACCACAATTTTCTATCAAATTTTTTAATGTTGTATGTATGTTAATATGTGGAATCACTTCAAATACCCCTACATTATCGCCATCTATGGACTAAATTTGATATTAATTTTCCCTGAAACAGCATATATGTCACAATGAGATGTTATAATATGTTTTTAACACATACGAATACGCCTGAAAAATTAATATTTTTTAATTTTTATATATTTTCTTATTTTGACCAGCATATTATTAGTAATATTAGTAACAGTGCCTTTGTAAGTAAAAATCCAGTAATTGTGTGTTCTTGGACATATTCAAATATTGCCATAATTTATCAATTTGATCAAATATCTATCTTTACTACATCTAAATCGAATACTTTAATGACATTTACTAAATTTAAAATAAAGATATCTTCAGAATAAAAAAAAAACCAAATTTATTAAATATTTCCGAATAGTAGATAATTATAATTACTTTTTACAATTAAACTAAAATAACACTGGGAAAAATTTTGGCGTCCACCAGTTTTGAAACGATTTTATCACTTCTCGTTAGGGTAGAATACAATTGATCATAACTTATTAATTTATCATCGCAATGTTTCCGCCATTAAGGATAAATAAAGAGTATAAAATTCCTTACTTTTTTACTCTGTAAAACCTCTTTTTAACACTCGTTGGTTACTGAATCTTTTATAGAGTATGTGATCATAATTTTTTTTTCTTTGATGATGAAATCTTATATCTCTATTGCCCCCAAAACTAGCTAATTAAATATTTTTAACATCGTTTGTAAGTTTTTAAAAATATCAATTAACATAAAACTGTACTTTCTTATGATGCAAACAAAATGAACATTTGTACTATGAAAATAGGACTACCTTGCTGGTCTCCTGGAACGAGGCGTGAACCCCCGACCACTAAATCACTAAGCCAGCGTCTTAACCACTAGACTAACAAGCTACCCAATGCATTAATGCAAATTAAATGTATCAACAAGAAAGATATACAGAAAAAATCTATTTATCAGAAAATATACCACTGGACTATGTTCTGAAATTGCAAATTTACAACAAAAATGTCTTCTCCTTAAAAAATAAACATTATTTTCCCATCAAGTATCGTGATTCATTCAAGTGTTGTGGGTCATTCAGGTATTTTCAGGTTGATAAAAACAAATTTAACGTCTCAGTATTATGTTTATTGCGAGAATTCTTACAATTGTATTTAATGCATTCTTTTTTATACACACCTTTGTTTATTTCTAACAACTTCAACTTATCTGATTTCAACGCAGCATTGTTTATATGTAAAATAATTGGCTTCATCAAGTTGTTGATTGAATATGAGAATGTTAAGATCATAAAAAAGTGGATGGATGATAAACCAACTATCAATTAATACTGATAAAACATACTTTCTACGATTTGCCATTCAACAAAAAGATAACACTGAAATTAATATAAAAATTCACACCAAAGTCTGTACTCTAGAAGATTCTTGTGACATAGATAACAAACTAAAATAGAAAAAAACATACTACTAATCTTACAAACAAAATAAGGAAAACTGCCTACATATTTTTAAGACTCAGAAACATCTTATCACTTACAAATCTGAAAATAATATATTACGTGTTTGTACAGTCACATTCGCAATGTGGTATTATTCGATGGGGAGGAGCATATAAAACTTCAATGTCGCAATTAGAAATAACTCAAAAAATGATAATAAAAATTATTCTAAAAAAAAAGTATACAACTTTTCACAGATTTCGAAGTAACAAAAATAATAGACATATACAAAAAAAATAAAAATTAAAAATCAATTTAACTTTAGAAGCGAATTCCGATCAACAAGATTTAGAGACCAAATTGATATTACAAAACTAAAATATACCGCAACCCAAAATCACTATTTTTATTAAAGCATAAAAATTTTTAACAACCTTCCCATCACAAGTAGAACAATTACAAACTACTATTAATTTGTATCTGAAGTAAAAAATATACACACAGACTAACTGAAACATAAATTATCTCGTACATACTCATTCTCTATACACGAATCCTGCTCTCATAGAGAAGAAATAAATGTTAAATGAAATATATATATATATAATATCCTACTAATAATTCTAAATTGTATTAAATTTTCTAAAATTAAAATAAAAAAATCAAATTCTACGAAGGATTGATGTATTTGTGAGGTTTTTGTTTTCAAATCTTTTATTCTTAAATCATCCTTACAACCGTGGGTATTTATTTTTTATTATATATGCATAAATCAGAAATGTTAATAATGAATATATAATAGGTATATATTTTATGAAATATAACGTATGTGTACAGGAAGATTGATTGATAACTGGAGTATTAAATTTAACTTATAAATTTTTTGCTTCAGAATGGTGGTGTAGTTTGTGCCAAAACCCCAGCAGTGAGTGACCTTAACCTGCTAACAGATGTGACGTCACACGGCAATCCGTTGGAACTCCAAATATCCAATAACGGACTAACGGCGCCGTAACGACACACGTGACGACAAAAGAATTAGAGGCAACAGCGGCAAATTGAAAAGTTGGACAAATATGCTGCCGCTTCATATCGCCGTACAGAGATTCTATTTTTTTTTATTGTGTTGGATTACTTTTTAAAAAAGAATATTGTTTTATTTGGTCCAGGTTTTCGTTTCACAGGAAATAAGTTTTTACGAGGATCGTGGCGCACGTCGTTTGTTGTCGTTGTCTTTTGTCTACATTTGTTATTTTTCTTTTTACAGTAATATTATTTTGCCAGCATACTTTTCACACCAATAATGAATTGTCACAAACTAGAAATAGAACGTAAGGGCGAGCTTTCATTTTTCCAGTTTTAAATTCTAGAAATTATACACGAATTGCATATGCTTATAGGTTCTTCATTCTTATATGTTCCAGAGAAATAATTAATGACGATATTTGTTTCGTAAATCATGCGAGAGAGGAAGGTTTGAATAAAAAGAGACGACAAAAACATTGTAGAACAATTTTTCAAAGTACCCAATTCATATATACGAATTTGTTTTGAAATCAGACAAAGTACCTACATATACTTAGATGATCGCTTAAATCAATGTTCTAAATTTAAAATTATTATGACAGCTTTTTATTAATTTATTATTTTGTTTAATATTATCGATTTATAACGCCACGTTGGCGTGATATGGATGTTTCATAATTACATATTATTTATGAAACAGACAGCTTTCATTTAAAATGCAACAGTTTTATATATAAACGAAATATTTAATTGCTAAATTATAATTATAAAATGTTTACATTGTTCAAGAAAATGTTGTTTTCCCTTAAAATCAGAAAAAAAAACATTTCATTTATGAAATTTGCTACTAATGTTGTGAATAAGTTCAATATTAGGTAAAATATGCGTGATAACATATATTTTCGGCATTTTTAAACGAAAATAATGACAGCGCGGATTTCGTAACCGTCATGGCCGGATCAAACGGCGTATCGAAAGTTCGACGGGCAATTAAAAATAAAGTATTTTATTTAAAAACTGATTATTATGTTTTTGATATAAAACTTAGTTTTAAATAGTAGCTGAAGCCTCAAAGCGTATGAGTAAGAATAATATATTATTTAAAACCGTATTTTTTCACTAAAACGAAGTATTTTAAAATTGTCAAAAATTGATAATATGTCCTGTGGTTTATAATACTATTAATTTTAAACATTTTGTTAATTTATCTCAATTGAGATTTGTCTCCGTAATCTTGACTTCAAGGTTATAAGAAAATATATTTCGTTTATAAAGTAATTTACCAAATTTAAGGTAATTTTGTAGCACGCGGAAAATGCGTCAAATAATCTTCTTATTCTTATAATGCTTGCATTATCTTAATTATGTCAAATAACATTCAGTTTTTTAGTTTTAAATAAGTATAAAGGTTCTATTTAGGTAATAGTTTAAAATAAAGTCAAATCTAGTGTATAACTTCTAATATAAATTAATAATAAAAACCCACATTTTCGTAAAAAACGCGAACATTTGAATTATAATTAAGCTCTACGGATTTAAAAAAAATAATTTACAGAGAATTCTATTTTAATTAAATTATAATTTTTTAAATAGAGATACGTACACGCAATACGTGTTACATTAGTATTCTTACTATTTTCAAGCAAAAATAAACGCTTGTGCTATGAAAATAGGACTGACTTGATGGCCTCCTGAAACAATGCCGAACCCCCGACCTATCACTAGGCGAGTATGACAAATAGACCACAAGCACACTGTATTATACTAGATATATAGCATATATTATTACTATTTTGATATTTTGTTTGTAAGTGTATCCTCTCCCCCCAAATTTAAATATATTTTATATTGAATGCCATCCATTCTAAATTTTGCATAGTTACTCGCTAGGACGCTGAATAAAAATTGTAAACTCATCTGAAGTATTGTAAATATAATATTACATTTAAATAAAATATTATAAATAACAATTATTTAATAATTCGTCTATTATTTGTTCATTCTCGTCGTTTGTCAATTTACATCATAATTTTTATTTTCATTTTTTACAGTTTTAATTTATTAACCATTAAGAAGTTTATTCTGTAACACACTATTCCCCTATTTTTTGAAAAATTTACATTGTATCTTATTATTTTATCGAGGTCATTAAGGACAAGATAATCGTAAAAAAAACAATAAATAAATTGTGCTGATTCATAATACCTCATTAAAAAGTTTTAAAAAACAAGTTTCATTAATAATTATTATCATTAAAATGAATTTAATCTTTAACGATCAAAACTCCTTATAATTCGCTATTGCACAACAAACAGTAAAATATACATTTTGTATATAAACATTATTTGTTTTACTTCCAAGGTATTAAATTGTGATCATTCTCATCAAAAAATAATTTATCAAAAGAACTCAAAACTTTTTAGATCTATGAACTGAATTAATATGATAAATACAACCCTTGTTTAATACAAAAAACGTTATCTACGGGTAAGTATTTTTAAATTAAGCGAGAATTTTCATGCGGGGTTCAAAATTACTAAATTCAAATTAATATATAATAGAAGACAAACTATTATTTCATCTATGAATATGTTCTTATATATATATATATACTGAATTTTCCTTCTTCTTATTCAAGATTTACATCAAAAGTCGATTAAAAAACAATGAACACTTTGATATACTTCGCACCAATACTACAAATTTCAATGACTTCTTCTTCTAGTGGTAAGTTTGTTAACAGCCAGTAATTTGAATTTCAAAAAGGGCGGAACAACGCGCCCCGCGACAGTTCTGTCATTAGAAGTAAAAGTGTATTTACAGAGGTACAGATTAACGTGTTCAGTATTACTTATATTAATTTATAAGGTAAATATTTAACATAGTTTTGTGTCTTATTAACTTCTAAATTAGTTAGACTCACCGTAATCATTTATTTATATTACGTCGATGATTCAAGTTGTCTTTAGCTGAGACGTATAGGAATGTTTAGTTGACATTGTCAATAATGAAAGAGATATTTTATTTCAAAATAAAGGTGTCCAGCGGAAAAATTTTAAGATTAAATTGTAATTGCTCGTAAACTATCAAGATGAGATAAGTGGAGGGGGATTTTATTCGACATGCGTGATTTGCGGATTTGCCAGTCGCAATGAGTCACTGGTCGGGAGCGCACCGCGCGTTCACGGTTGAGCAATATTTAAAGTGCGGTGATTCGTTGGTTCGTGCGCGTCGCTTTTTTTGTACTCACTTTAACATTCGACAAGTAAGTAATGGGCCGAGCACGCAACTTATCTGGTGTTGAGTTCAAAAGTTTAGACAAGAAGGGACAATGTTTAACCAAACTCCTCTGGGACCATCATCAACGTCACCAGCGACGCCAAAACATGTGGCGTAAAATTATGCGTTACGTTCGACGTGAAATTATGCGCAATCCGCATAAATCGATAAGGAAGATTGCAGCCTGTACTAGAATAAAAAAATAAACAATGCACGTTATTTTGAAAAATAAATTACAGTTTCATCGATACAAACTGCAAATCGTACAGTTTCTCAACGAAAATGACTATTCTGTACGTGAAACCTTAACGAAAACGATGCTGGAACGTTTTGAAACAGCACGAACGCTTGTAAACATGTTGTTTACTGACCAAGCACATTTTCATATTGATGGCTATGTTAATAAACAGAACATGAGATACTGGTGCCTCGATAACCCAACGGAACGCCATCAAAAACGTTTGCATTGTCCAAAAACGACAGTGCGGTATGCAATTTCTACCCGAGAGATAATTGGTCTATATTTCTGAATGATCGATAAGTTTTTGGTACCGCAACTACAGCTGTTTCCCAAGTTCAACAACAGAACACAATTTCAGCAAGACGAGGCCACTCCACACATAGCTAGAGTTTCAATAGAGAAGGTGAGGGAATTTTTTTCCAATTAATTAATCAGCAAGTACCGAGACATACCCTGGGTAACTCGGTCACTGAACCGGACCTTACACCGTGTGACATTTTTTTGTGGGGATAGTCGAGAGATATTTCTAAATATTCTAGGGATATTTTGTGGGGATAAGAGTCGAGAGTTTACAGCAACAATTCAGGCTCTATCGTTAAACTCCATTAGGTAAAAATAAAATATGAGAATATCATTGTAGTTTTTTTCTTTAGTATTAAACTGAAAATTTGAAAATAAACTTGAAAATTTTCCACTGGACACTCTACTTCAAAATAATCTTATTATGCCTACGGTCCTGTTACCTACTATCTTTCACTGGATAGTGAGTTATAAGAGATCACATTTCTCAGTGGAGAATTGGTTAGAAGTAAGCATCATTCTTTATTTGATAGTTGTTAATGCGGCTTAGTAGCTGTGTAATAGTTGGTAATGTGGTTAGCCCAGGAGATCTTTAGTATACGATGATATTGCCATATCTCTTTGGCAAACGCCTTCCAACCTTTAGTGGCTGCTTCTTTTAACGTCCAGAACTCGCATTTTCAAATCAGCACGGATATTAATAAAATAAATGTATAATTTATAAATAATTGATAATTTGTTATTTTTTTAATTGAAAAAAATTCTAATTTAAAAAAACTATATAAACTAGTGCATTAATTCAATATGTACTATATATTCATTGCTTAAAACCAGATGATAGAGCTCTTGCTCAGATTACTGCTAATTTATATAAGATGGGAACATTAAGCGATTGAATTTCAATAGTGTCATGTTTTGCACAAAATAATAAAGCTGGCAACTGTTTGGGTATTTCTAAGCGGTAACTGCCTGTAGGGACAAGGCCGTACGAAGCATAATGGAAACTAAACGTGTCGCGATTTTTTTAAATTTGAGAAATTAAAATGTTCCGTAATGTCCATAATTAATAATAAAACATAAATAATTTATTGCCAAATAAGATGCTCTTCATATTCCTTTTCTTTCCGCACCCCTCCTTTCTAATTTAATATATTTATTACTTCTCTTATATATAATATCCCAATGTATTTGTGTGTATCACGCGTAGGGAAAATTGAAATTGAAAGTGAAATTGAAGTGAAGTATCAATTTTCTTTAAAATATACGACGTATGTAAATATGTGACATTTTTGTTCTAAAGGTATATTTTCCAATATTGCCAGAAGTTTGAAAATTAGAATTAGAAAACATTAATATTTTTAGAATACTTTTTTTATTGTCCTTCTGCCCATATAGTTTTTCAAAGTTAGAACGACAAACTATTTTTTCCAACATCTCAAGTTAAGGTAGCTAAAGTTAGAGACAAGGTAGAAAATACAAAATTGCTGGTTAAATACTATGATCATATCAACGAAATGATCATTATGTAGATATTACATATGATACTATAATTGCGCGGTCAGGGTCTCATCGGCTATCGCCGATTGCTTGCTGCTAGCCCCAGTGGGCGGCTATATTTGCCACTTCGCGGCCAGTAGTGGCCGCTACGCAGCCATCGGTGACCGATGCGCCGTCAGGGTCTCAATAGAATCTATATTTCAATGATAGAGCTTTCTCTAAAATAAATCACACGTTAATAAAATGTCGATGTAATTATAATTATTCCATCTTTGTAAGTTACCTGACAAAACGAACAAAAATGACATAAGAATAGTGGATAGACAAATTTTATGGTAATTAAGATTTCTCGCTTACCATAGACAGAAGAAAAGATGACTGATGTTAATATACGATTTCGCTAAAATATGTTTATTTTCTTACTCGTAATAAAGACAATGTACACTTCATTTCAAATTGAATATTTATTTACGTACTATTATTGAATATACAATATAAAAGAAAAAACATTTAAATAATCTTAGAGATATTAAAAACACGTTCGTTTTTACAGACCTGTCTGTTTAATCAAACACTATACAGCCATAATGACACTCACTGAAGTCATATCCAGAAAGTCATAGATGTAGATGGGGATGTATAATATTATTATGGATGTCCATAAATAAATATATATATACTTAAAAAGTATTTATTTGTGTGAACATTATTTTTTTAACAAAATCGTCAAAAATGTTATTTTTTGAACGTTAGTCTTGGAATAAAAATAATTTCTTCAAATGTGTAACTTTAATATAGGGATCGGTCATATTATTTATATAAAAACATTTTTCATTTAATTAAAAATATATAAAAACAATGTGGTTCATTACATATTTTTTACAAGCTTGTTAGTGCATTGATTGCAAATTGCTTATCAAACGACGCAACGATGTCATTAGTATGAGATTTAAACATATCTTCGTGATTTGATGTGAAAAGCACACATAATGTGTATTCGATTGCCGATTTAAAAATCAAGTGCTCGTGTAAACATCCGATATCCCATTGAGTATAAATCGAGAGGCCACAAAATCGCTGGGTTAATGGAACTTACCCGATTCTCCCTTGAAATAACCACTTCAAGTGGAATCCGAGTTTATTTTGCGGTTATTCAATTTGGGATATATTTCATCTGACACCGCGATTCCACATCTCATGTAAATCAGCCACCGGGTGGTTCGGGGGGAATCTAAATAGAAATATCCAGGGGACGGGATGAGGCCTAATGGCTGCTGTTTAGGAACTAAGCAGTTTGGGGATGAACAAAAATTGTAATGTAGAGTAAATGGGTGTTCTTAGTTAATTTGGAAACAATCAACAATTACTTGTGTATTGTCTCATTTACTTTAGATAATATTTTAAGGGTTGAAGTTATAAATCACAATTCTTTAAAATAATTAATGTGTTACTTGTGATTACATGTTGATAATATTAAATTTAAGTCAAACTATTTAATTATTTTGGTTGTGAAAAACTGATTCAATGGATTAATTTATTCATTACATTTTTATCAATGCCACGATTATCTTGAATTTAAAATAAAGTTTAAGGCTTATACAAGTAACGTTGTAATAAATATGAAATCTATTTGATGTATGGAAAATTTTCGATTTTTATAATTCATGGATCGCCGATCGCTGTCTTGCGCACACGTGAATGCGGCATATAGAATGGTAGCCACTACCCACCCTCTCCCCCAATACCCAGAATACGACCCTTTTCTGTGATTTTATTGTCTATGGTTTACACAAGTTGAAATTTGAAGTTTCAACTGACAGTTATCGTTTAAAAGTGGTACAATAGGGTGTGAAGATTGCGTGAATTATCTTCCTGCCGTGTGGGAATGATAAATTGACGGAGAGTGTACTACGTGTGTTCGGTTTCTCGCTACCGTGCATGCCGATAAGTACATCTTGCTATTGTGCTTGTTGTAACACACTTCGCGCCACCAACGAAGTGTGAATTAAAGAATACTTTGCGCTATCAATGTATTGTGGTTTCCTGGATCCAGAAAACCTGTGGATCTATTGGAAAAAGAAAATAGAGATACCTAAAGGAGCATTTCTCAAGTGGGTCATGTTTCTTCCTAGTTCTGATTAGTCCTTCAGCTCCTATGTTCCCTATTCCTGTTCCTCTCCCAAGTTCTTTCCATCTATTCTACATCCCGTATTTTCTCAATCCTTTGCTCAGACAGAATATTTACGATATCTCTTAAAAATATGAATCTTTGAAAAAATATTAAAAATAACAATTTTATTGAGTTATGTATTCCCTTACGCTGCCCAAAAATGTTCTTCTGTTATATGTTTTGTAATATCTTTAACATTAGTGAACCAATATTATTTGAATATATGATTCCAAGTATAACTGTATCTACATACAAAACTAGGTGGTTTCGATGTCTCCTGGTCATGATCGAAAATAATACATGAAACTTTCCGAAAGTTCCGTCATTAGATTTTCCACAAATAATATTTCTGTCGAAATCAACCTAAAAATTGACATTAAAATGTTTGTAGATGGCAAACTATATGCAACTTTTCGTATTTCACATTCAATACGTCCAAAAGATTACATCTTGTAACTTTGTTAAACAATAAAAAAAAATCTCCACCGCAAACAAAATCAAACTTTAAATAATAAATTATCCCATGATTTTGCTATCAAGCAATGAATAAACTACAAATTTGAATGGTCTGCTTCTTCCTTATTCACTGCCCGATGTAAACCAGGCATGAGAAGGTCGTATATAACTCCAAATCCTTCACGGGGGAATAGCTCAGAATCAAGCCTTCATAAATCTGGCGGCGCCCGGTGCGCACGGATTAGGGATGCGCGTGGAAGAATAATAATTTGTTTGATGGGTAAAGCTGCGTTATACAGGGTTTAACGGCTAATTCCAGGGGTGGTAGGTACTTGAATATAATAGAAAATAAACAATGCCAAATTTGAGAGCATTTCTGTCGTTTTGGAATAGATTACTCAATAATTGGTTAATTAGACGTTAAGTTAGCTTAAAACTATTCTATTGCATAAGTATATATATCAGCATCCCAG
This sequence comes from Eubasilissa splendida, assembly GCA_031772225.1. NCBI lineage: Eukaryota > Metazoa > Arthropoda > Insecta > Trichoptera > Phryganeidae > Eubasilissa > Eubasilissa splendida. Next base: position 16,395,691 of record CM062848.1, on the reverse strand, counting down.
AGGTAAATTGTGTTTAGTCCATTTAAAAAAAAATGATGTTATCATCTATTTCTTTTAGAAATTAGTTTATCTTGTTCAACAATGAGCTAAATATATATATATATGTATTATAGTGTCTGGACAATACCCGTCTCACTAAAAAAATCTGCGTTGAGACGGGCATAATTTACAAGCAATAGCACAAATAATAATAATAAGTATTATACCGAATTAACAGTACTAATACTTATACTAATACCTTATATACATAAGGTGTATGTACAAAAAGCAATTACAAAGTGGACATTCAATATATTATTTTGAAGATATTTGTGATCAAACCATCAGCATGTTTGGGTGAGTGCACAAATACTAACTCCACCTATATTACAAATCTAAGTTTTTATTTTCAATTTCATGTTATCGGGATAATTCATTTGAGTTAAATCTTTCAGCATCCTATTAAATAGTTTAGGTCTAAAATATTTGTAGTTCAACTGGCTACATGTTGCATATGCTCTTGATGTTTATGGTTCGGTTAGGTATATATTTATTTGTGTGTGTGAGTGTGTTTTTGTGAACGAATGTTGTAAACAAATTAAATAAGTGAAAACTCCTTAGAAAATTTATGTACCCATATTTTTTTAAGATAATTTCTAAATGCAAATAAAGGACATTAAGACTTTTTTAAAACCCAAAATTACTATATTATAACTTGATCAATATAATTATCGTATATCATTAGAATATGATCCTGAAATCATAAATTCCATACCTAATACTTTTACTCAAATCATTTGTTTTTGCAAAACACTTGCCCAACAATATATTTGAAACCCACCAATAATGTTTCATGACGAGAAATTCCTTTCATTCGCTTCGCACAGTCGGGTCACTGCTGAACTTATTTGCTTGTTTATGATTTCACCTGTGAAGCCTTCAGACACGGCCGTCTTTTCCGCAGAATCACAACAGGATGTGTCTTTTGCCGGACTCCTAGAACACCCTTCCGCGCCCTTACAGCGAATAAAAGGAAACTCACTTCGGCGTAATTCTTTGAGTTCATTGTACACACAAAACTTGAAGCATACGCGAAAATATCTCGCATACTAAAAGTAATAAAATAGCGTGGGGTCTAATAGAAATGAAATATTCTTACATAAATACGAGAAAAACTTTAATTTTCTGTTTCGGGGAACTTCATCGTGATTTATTACATATCTAATATTTTTTTCGTATGTACAAATGAAGCATAATTTTTTTTACAATTAACATGAAAGTTTTATTTATATGTTTAAAGATTCTTAATTTTATTTATGATACATCAAAAAATTTTACTTTAATCAATCAACGATCTGAAAGGATCTCGTTTCATCTCTACAATACTGTGCTCCAAATAAATAATTTTATGAATGCAGTTTATTTAATCATAAATTACAATAATTTAATAATAAGAAATGCCTATGGACATCGGACTCGGTAGATTTTTAAACAACTTCACAGTCCCAGTAATGATAGTTGAACTTATTAATTATGATGATATATCATATAAAATTAATAATTATAATGATATAATTTGAATAGCAATATTAAATCGTTTAAAAAGTTTGTGCACAATCCACATTAACCGACCAGACTAAAATTCCATAATAAGGACACATTAAATACACAGGCTCCATTAACATACTTCAGATACTGTGGAACATCAACAATATTTACATCGGGCGGATGCTAATTCAGAATTCACTTACATAATTTAGATGCCATGATGAGGGGCGTACAAATTTGGAATGTCACATTAGGGAAGGCATTCGAGATAATATTATGGACTACTTTATGCAAGGAATTCACATTCATTAGTAAAGTAGAAAAGTTAAACAATTCTGTCAGTGCTATGTAAATATATTTTTTTGTGTATTCTACGTGTTACAATAAGAATTATTACACGATCAATTTTAGTGGTTACTAACAAGACAACTCACTAACCAGATAAAAAACGTAATAATTTCTTTCAATAATAATTATGAATATTTGCAGAATAAAATAAAATATATTCATAAATATAATTAAAAAAATAAGCAGGAATTGGAACACAGTACCGACTAGTTCGTAAATTATGTTAAAAAGAACTATACATTTAGATAAATTTGATTTTTTACACAGACCAGTAAATTATTAGACATTAAATAAAGTGGACATATAGGAGAGGGGTTTGGAACAATAGTGGTGGGATGAGGAGCATTCTACACACATTCTTGGCGGAAACATAAATCCGATAGATTATGATACATTTATGTAACAGTAAAAGTATTGACACATCAAAAATTAAATCTTTGCGTAAACAAGGCCTATTTTTTTACGTTAATGCATATTATATTATCAGTGTTAAAATTTTTGGAATTTGTATTAGTTCATGTCTATATCGTACACCTAGATCAAAACTAAAAAAACAAGAATTTTGAGTTTTTATTGTATTCAGATACTCTGTCATATACGCAACTAACTTTGCCACAGTTCTTTAATAATGCCATTTTTGGATACATTTATGACCTAAAGTATTATTTAGTTTCATAACTTTAGTAACAAAAAATGGAGAAAATTTTTTTATTCTTTGTCTGCTGAAAAATTACATTTTGAGTTGTCTTTTTTTTGATCTAGGTGTGCGATATGATGGTGGTCTGTGGTTTTTTACAAGCCATTATTTTAAGTTACCGTTATTTTAACTTTTTTATTAAACCAACATGCTATATATTTCTATATTTGTCTAAAAAAAGCATTTGAAATATTTAACTTAGCCTTTTACAGCAATCTTATACATCAATAATTATGCGAAGCGTAAATAACATAGTAATAAATAATATAGGAATGGTATTTTTTTGTCAACGAGCTGCCGTTCTTACACAGGAAGAAGTTTGTTTCACTAAAAAATAAATAAATTCATAAAGAAGGTAGAACTTAAAAAAAAAATTAAAACTGCAAATATTTACAAATATGTCAAGCTGTATACATATTATTATTTATTTAGGATATCCAATATCTTTAAAAACCGTATAAATAAATAAGATAAAAGTAATTATTTAAAATGAAGTTAAAATAATCTTCTGAATTATATAAATAATTTAAGATCTATTTGGAATTTATGGATAATATAAAATAATATAAAATAAGATCATTTTCTTGTGTACATTAATGATTATTAAGAAGTACATAATTCAATACATAATTGAATTATTTAAAATTTTATTGAAATGGTAGGATTGAAATATTTTTTCTCAAAGAGAAAACTTTATTGACTGGATTTACATTATGATTTTGATGCACACTGTCTTTCAATAGAAACTATTTAACATATGAAGTAGGTATGGTACACTCATTCATTTTCTAGGGATATTTGGTTTTAAATAACTGATGTACAAATATATTTTATTTTCTCCTTTTTCGTACGTTGTGCTTGAGATACAAATTATTTTATAAGGAATCTAGCACCATAATTATTATTTGGTGAATAGTTTTAATTGCTAAAAAAATAAAGCTTTTATTCTTGATAAATCTTAATTTTATCACAAAATAATTATTTAAATTATACGTTAAAATGTATTTTTAAATCAAAATTTATACATACATCATTTAAAATTATTATTAAACGAGCAACTGCTCAACTAATGTGAAATAGTTGACATTCAATGTACAACGAGAATTAAATAATGTTGGCAAGAATAGTGAAACTGTATTTTAAATGCAAATAGTACAAAAATTAAAAACAATGAACAATTGTATGAAACAATGGGTTCGACCCTTTTTATCGCGGTAACATTAATACATCCCCTAAATTCTCCGCTACTAAGGGCGGGTGTATGGGCTTTTAGAATTGTTCATTACAACCCTCATCCAGTTTTTATTACCATAAAGAAATGCCCTCGGGGATAGCATGCGCACAGCGGCACGGCGCTGAACGCCGAAACAAAGAGATTTTATCGGAGAGATGCTCTTAAATTGGCCTGACTGACAAATTGCCGTGATTGGCTAGTGGACTCGGCCCATATCTGTTTCCCCGCTTAATTGGATCATAAACAAGTAATCAAAAACAACGCAGTTAATGAATTATGCATAGTCATGTATGAACTATGTATCGAAATTTAGAGTGCAATTGATAATACGTATTGTTTTAAAATAAATGCTATGCAAAGTTTTGTACTCTATTATGTACCTTATTTTTTTAAATTATAGTTTTTTTAAAAACTACACCGCATTTATGATTAAAACATACAATGTGTGTTTACACGAGGGGGTGGGAAAAAATAGTAATTGTATACGCGTTTTCGTGCATGCGAGATGGCGATTGGTTGGCGTTCCATACGTCATAAATATCGAACAATGTGTGTATATAGTCTTTAATGCGTTCTCTCATTCAAATTAAATTAACAATTTTATCATAGCATACTTCTCTGTATTTAATTTCTCCTAGAATGTAACAATACAATATTAATATGTTTTTATCAATTCAATTTTAAATACTTCATCAAGCATTGAGTACTCGGCATTAAAAATCTAATTTTATCCTTTCATTAATTTTAGAAAATTATATTTTAGAAACGCATCAAACAATGAAGGAAATATGACATTTATTTATAAATACCAATTAGAAAGATATACATATAAAATCAATTTTATTTAAATATATTATTGTTGCTACCGGGATTCGAACCAGGATCTCTTTCCAATCCGCACCTTAATGCACCTTCCTCGGATTGGAAAGAGATCTACATAGGTTCGAATCCCGGTAGCAACAACAATACTTTTCGATAAAATTGATTTTATATGTATATCTTTCAAATTAATATATTTAATTAGAATTTAAAATATCACAGACCTATGTTCTGAATAATTACAACTTCATAATAAGAATGTGTTCCCTTAATAACATTTATTTGTCATTTTCAATAATCTAAAAAAAATATCTCATTGTTAAAGGAGTTTTTTCTAGTAATTTAAAGGATAGCATTTATTTAAATTTGAACATGTTACAATTGAAGAGAAATTTAATCTGCTGATTTTTTAATTGGATTTTGTAATTTCCATACCTACAAAAAATACAAATTTTAATGCCTTTTTAAGCAAAATTAGTGATATACACGCCCAAATAAGAATGATCTTGTTTTATGAGAATAGCTTAGAAATTAACATTAAAAAATGATCAAAATATATAATAGTATAATATGAAATTTAATAACAAATTAATATCATACTAAATATTAAATTAATGCAATACATTTTATTTTTTTATCTATGACTTTTGACCCATTGAAACCATTTTAGGGTATCTTTTATAACACACATTTTTATGAAATGAAATACATGTCACATCAATATCCTTACTGTTTTTAAACTGAGCTAAACGCTTGTGCTATGAAAATAGGACTAATTTGTTGGTCTTCTGTAATGAGGCTCGAACTCCTGACTACTAGATAACTAGGCCAGCATCTTAACAATTAGACTAACGTATTGATACATTCCAGTTCTTATTTTGAACATTTTTACAATAAGTTGTTCATAAGTTTTACTCCCAGTCTCTTAATTGTAGTAGATTTTAATTTTGTATTTTAAAAAAAAATGTAATTATGCTATTTTTTATAGGGTTTTAAAATTTTAATCTGCAATTATTTTTTTACATAGACTAATTAGATAATCTCTAGTCTTTTAATTTTTTTTTTTTGAGTTGTTATTATTGTTTCGAGATATGTAGCGCATAATTCCAAAACCCCTTAAAACGACCTTATGTGTTTATGAGTTATAGATGAAAACGTATATTTTGAAAAAGCAAATGAACAAAATGTTTGTTTTTAGATCAGCATTTTAGATCACGTGATCGTTGTGATAGGCTAATTTCATTTTAGGAGGAATAGCAACATGTACTCTGTCTGCTTTGGAGTATTTTGGAACTAACCCTGATTTTAAACATGCAATGCCAATGGATCTAAGTGGCTCTTGCGAGAAACAATATGTTCTGCATGTAGTTGACAACTACAAAACTGCATGTTTAACTGAAATTATCCGAAATCCGTTTTAGGGTGTTTTGGAATTAGGTGCTACGTGTGTAAGACAAGTTATATATATATGTGTGTCTCATACTGCATACTTTTAATCTGTCGTAAATAAAACAAATATAAAGTTTTAAATAAACACACGGCACAGAATGAATACATTTACCCATTCTCACGGCATTTTAAACATGCGTCCCACAAGCACCAGCAGAAAGTGACATAATGGTGCCGTTCAGAGTGACGACTTTCCTCGTGTGACACGGCACGAGTACACGGCTCCTACATCGATCACCCCGTCAAAGTTCCGCGGGGCGGGGGGATTATTCACGGTGGGTGGAAAACTCACATTTTCTCGTTGAGATTTTCACCCCAGTTTCTAGTGACTTAACTCGGGTAAACAGTCGTCGCCGGAAGCTCCCGCGCGCTCACTCATTTGAATATTTAAATTTGGAGCGCTACGTAAAATATCACGATATGTCAAAACCCGCTGTCAAATCAAACATACCGCCAGGCGCAAAATAATTGAGACACGGCAACTTGTTGTGACTTGTGTAAGTGGTGTAGTTCAAAATTGAAAGGCTTTTAGTTAATGATTACGTAGAAAATGTGACGGTCATGATCTGGACATAATCTCGCTGATTCTAGAAATTTTATGCGTCAGCATTTGTAGGGCGGAAACTTATATACTGGCATTTTATAAAATAAAACATTTTTGCAGCCAGAATTTTATATGCCGACCGTTTGTGTATTTTATACACGACAATACATTTTGTATACCAGTAACGTAAAGAACAAGAAACTCAACCGTTCATTATACTGACTTACTGTTTTCAAAAAACTCTGGGAATCACATTTACTATAAAAATCTCATTCGTAGTGATTTATGAATTATTATAACTTACTTATTGCCATATAAAATATAGAAATGTACTAACGTAAGCGAATACATTTTCAGTTTTATTAATGTTGTGATTAGAATGCACGATGTATGCAAGGAAAGCGATCATATTATAAATGCCAACAAGTCGAAAGTGATGGTATTCGAGAAGAAGGAAAGCAAAACATCGCTTAAAATACATGTAGATAATGAATGTTTGGAACAATTAGATGAGTTTGTGTATTTGGGAAGTATGTTTGATAGAAACGGAAAGGCGGAGAAAGATATCTAAAGGAGGGTGACTGCAGGGAATAAATTGAACGGCGCATTCAATGGAATTATATCTAACGAGAACCTGTCAACCGAGCCAAGACTAGCGGTGACAATAGAGTCCTGGTACCGATACTGATGTATAGAAGTGAGACCTGGAGCTGGCAGAAGAGGAACAAAAGTAGACTGAATACAGTGGATATGAGATCAATTAGGCGTATATGTAGCAGATCTATTAAAGAGTAAATTATATGAAGCTGATTTTAGTATAGTGAGTAAGATTAAGAAAAGATCACTTAGGTGGTTTTGGTCACATGGAACGCATGAATAAGGAGAGAATGGTAAGAAATATATATGACGCAAGTGTTGATGGCACCAGAAATAAAAGACGTTCGCGGAAGACTTGGCACGACCAGGTAAACGAGATATTGGAGGATGGAATATGGATGAGGTGAGAATTGTGTGTCAGGACAGAAGAGTGCGGCGATCTATCCTTTCTGCCTACCCCTGCGGGAGAAAGCGTGATGGTAAGTTAGTGAGTTTCTAACTAAATTTCGCACACGATTCGGGAACAAACACTTCCATTTCAAATAATTTCGTTTGTTGGGTTGATGTTGTATTTTTTTGTTCAATAAACAATACCTATACCTATATAGAACTAATCAATATTATCTTACATTGTTTTTGATTAACCCTCAATGTTCTATCATTTTTAGCCGATTCCTAAAAAAATCCAATGGTTTAGAAGTGAAGAAGGTGTCAATCCAATTTAGATGAACAGCGTCGTCATCAAAGGAAATTCCTCGGAGATTTTTGGATAAAGAGCGGTAAAGATGAAAATCTGACGGAGCAAGATCAAGAGATTAGGGTAGATGTGGAATAACATTCTGAGAGAGCTCTTTAATACCTTATTTTACAATGTTAGCAGTATGCGTAAAAAAATCATTCAATGCTGTCTTCTAGGTCGGTTGTTAAATTGCGGCCTTATGGCGAGAAGTTGTTGGCAATAAATCTCAGACGTGATGGTTACCTTCCACGGAAGTAATTTGTGGAAGTGTTAGTAATATAATTGTACTCTGTAACTTCTCCACTTAACACTCCATTTTCTTTAGCTCATAATTAATACAAACTTTCTACAATTTTAAAATTCAAGATGTATTCAATAAAATATCATGTGTGTCAAATAAAAGAATTTCAAATCATTTTTGCCTCGGCAAAACTTATCTTATTGAATCAAAACGATTTATATAGTACTCAGTGAGAAAATAATAAACGTAAAGATGTAGAATTGTTAGAAAAAGGATTTAAAAATTCTAAGCAGTAATTAAAAAACAAATTTATACTAAATGGTAAACACTAAGTAAGAATCGCCAAGCACCCAGGTAACACCGACGTATCCATGACACAGGATTATAGTACGAGAGATTCATGCTTAATAAGGTACATTTTAAGGAGGGTATAAGTCTTTAACTCAAATCCGATATCAAACTATTATCTAACAGAGATAAATTTATAAAAAACGAATTCTACATTAAACATATTCTTTATCAAATTATACGATTAATTAATGATTTATTTTTTGGCAATACTATTGTGTTTACGCGCTTTTATACTTCGATAAGTAGGCCGAGTATAAATTTTTTAATATATGTGTTCTTTTTGTGTGGATTTAAAAACAGAAAACAAAAGCGAAGCTGCTACTGAGTTTTTGTGGTTCGGACGGACTTTTACGGCGGCGATATAAAAACATTTTGTATTATATATTTTCGGATTATCGGTTGTGAGAAGGTTTTCGGTGGCTGACCAGCAAAGAGAGCGACGTCGGCGTCTACCAGCACAGGTTCACAAAGGTTTGTTTATTTTGGATTTGCATAGATTGAATTACTGTATTCAATATTACCTATATAAAACCCAGAACTAGCTATCGAAATATTTACGGCAACATATATTTATTTTCAACAACAATAAATTTTAAATACTAGTATTAGGTAGGTCCGTATGTGTATGGTGTTCAACAATTAAAACAACAATCAAAATTCAAGACTTGCCTTTGTTATTTTATGGGGATGGCAAAAATGATTTGATTGCATTAGCTGGTCGCATCGGACTTATAATATCAGAGCGTTCCATTTTCGAATAATGCGTTCCCCTATTTTTTCCCGCCTTAACCCGCCTGCTGGCAATAATTCAACGTCCCGAGCTCCTTCCTCCTCACACCGAGCTGAAGTTGGGCGCGCAAAAAATCAACTAGTCCCCGGCAGCTCGGCCAGTCGGCTTCATATATTTTTCTCTCGTACATTTTCCCGCCTTTAACGCTCCCACATGACGCATCTGCCCTTCCAACCCTCGATCGCGGAAATCACCGCTGATCCAAGCGTCATTTTGTGAACCGTTTAAAAAAAAATATATATTTGTATAGGTATATTTACAACAAGCTCAGATCAAATAAACTGTTAAAATTGTCATGTTCCTCCCCTCTCGCACAAAACACTTGAAGCGTTTAAAGTTTATCCATGAATTTATTTTAGCATTCAGAAGAAATAAGTAGAATCAATCGGGTAACAAATTTATTACAAATTAAATGTATTAATTAGAAAAATATACGTACAAAATCAATTTATCGAAAAAATATTCTTGTTGCTACCGAGATTCGAACCTGGATCTGATCAACACAGTGAGTTAACGACAAATTTTTGAACTGTCGTTCCATTATTTGAAAGCCATCTTCTTTATATTTACGGAACCTCAAACACCTTAAATGCAAATGGTGTCATTTGACACCACCTTTCGTTTGATAATTGATTGTTTTTTATAGCATCAATCAATAAATTATTATTTTATCATTAAACATGCATAAAACTTAATTATTATTTAGTACCTTTAACGCGTACGTGTGAGAACGATATCTTAAAATTTTCTACTTTAAAATGTAATTCATAGTTTTTATTTTTAATGTTTTTGTAAAAAATCGTAATAAACCATAAAACATGCTTAAATATATTAGAAAAATATCGTGTTTGCAATGAGTTTAGAATATACAGAATATAAATTGACAAAAACAATTTATTTTTGTAAAATTACGTAAAATCTGTATCCGTATTGCAAAATCTGAGTGTATTGGGATGTAGAATTACATCGTAGGTGTACTTGAATGACATTTTTATTAATTTTTCTTATTTTATAAAAAATCAAACACATAATTTGTAATAATAATAATGAAATTGTTTCACAAACTATTACATATTGAGTAAGTCGTATTAAACATATTTAAATTAAAAATTATAAATTGTGTTTTAAACATCTCTAAATAAAATTCGTAAAACGAAAACTTTAATCAGTAAGTAATTTTAATACGTTGAGAGTAAATAGTTAAAAATTCATGCTGCAAAAATAAAATATATATGTTCAGAAATAAGATTTTTTGCGAAATAATTGATATTAGTTTTTTGATATCAGCAAAATTTTATTTTATAAAAATTTGGCTAAATGCTATTTATTATATAGTTGACATATTAACTAAATAATATTTATTTCAAACGTGTTTATTATTTAAATGGTCGCAAATGTAGATTGATGACAAAAACATTTTTTATTTTGACTCGTAAGATAAAATCTTTATCTGATTTTAGTGTTTATAACGAGCCTGACTGTTAAAATATTATTTTTGAATCAGTTTTCGCTGATGTGTAATATATTAATATGGTTGCTGTTTTATTAGTCAAGAGATAATACTCGCATTCGTATGGGTAAATTGGCGCCGAATTTTGAATATACAACGAAAATAAAATATTTTAATTGAATACAGTTTTCATCGATTTATAAAAAAGTATTTGCCTGCTTGGTGTGGGTTAGGTAATATTATTTTTTGGTACCGTGAAAATAAAAGCTTGTGTATGTTTCGGATGCTCATTACAGTAATGATAGCAGCTTTATCCAATCAGCTCTAATTTTGGAGATATAGCTTATAACCATTTTAATACGGGTAATATGGAAAAATAAAAGAATTCATTAGTTTAATTACCAATTAGATTCCGATTTTTCTATCATTTTGTATTATTTTTTAGATTGTTAAAATGATCATCAAAATATATAAATTTACCATTAGCCAACGAATTTTCTCTCACCATTACCCCCTCCGTCTCCATACTTACCCACCACTGCACTATGCAAGCGACATTGAAAGAAAATATCATCAGTAAACCTTTGGTTGAGAGAGAAAAAATCATCCTGCCTCATTACGTATTAAACTTTGCCTGACGAAGCAATAATTGAATAAGGCTTTAAACACTGATGGTTCATCCTTAAGAGTATTTGTTGACAAAATTAACTGAATAAAAGTTGTTACAAAATAAGTTTTATATGTGTAATTATGTCAATATGTAAGTCAATAGTTATAAATTAGCCGATCTAGTCGTATTGTGGTTGATTTTATATAAAAAAATACTACTATAATTTAGGTTAACAAAATAATTAGCATGAGACATATCTCTATGTCTATGGTACGTGCAGCATGTGATGCCAACACCACATCTTGAAGGCGTCGAACATGTTTCTTTCTTTATTTCTCAGAATCAATGTTTCTACCTCATGCGAAGCTATGGCCAACACCCGAGTATACTACATGTTCGTACAATTAATTTTAAATTTGGATAGTGTTTTAAATAACATTACAAATAATAAAATAACATAACATGACGCTTGGATTAACTGTAATAAACATTATAATATTATTTGATATAATATAATATCATGAAAATGCAGTTCGTTCCTTCTCATTCTGCCGAGGGTTGACTATTATCGTAGCCGACGGTTTCGGATCACATTTCAGTGGCCATCATCAGGACTGATGTTGGCTACAGCCAAATGATTAGCAAAATAATCCAGTAAAAATCTATAATGTTTACTGATATATCCATTCATTTTTGATAAATAATATTTACTACTGAAAATGGCCGACGCGACTCTCTTGTGGCTAGGCTCAGTCTTAAATTCCCATTTCTCCTTCCGAATTTGGGTCTTACGGAGCCAAGTCGACCCCTCCCCTTCTGATGGCCCGGGCAATTTCTGTCTGTCTTTATCTTTTGGGTATACATATTATTGAAGAATTCAAAGGATGTTAGTTTAAACAGAGTTGCACTGGATAAATAAAATAATAGATATTTTTTAAATATCTATGTATACAATTGTTTTACGGAATAAAATCAATGATTCAGAAATTTATCTAGATACATACCTTTATGAATTAAAAATTGCCATGTTTCATTTAATATGTAATAATTATAATAAAAGTCCAGAAATGTGTGTACAGTAAATTTTAAAAATTTGTTCGTGCCAAACCATGAAATGGTTGAGGAATTAATAAAAAAAATGTCAGGCGTGATAATAATGTAAATACATACAGCATAATATTTTTTAACACATTTTCATATAAAGTTTTGTTTTTAAAGTTAATAATTTACATCTGCACCAATTGCATCATCTTTAAATGTTTCCTGTTTCCTAGGTATAATCTTTCAAAGATTTAAAAAAAAATTAACAAAATAAGAGTTTGAAAAAGTAATTAATTTACTTGGTAATTCGTTTCGTGTATGTTACTGTTAAGATTTTAAAGTGTTTTGTCAAGGTTTCCGAGAGTTCTTTAAGGATATTTCTTTCAGATGACAATATATGTAGATGAAGATCATTTGGAAAGAAAACGTCGACAAGCGAGAGAACGAACAAAATGGTACGAAGAATGCTTATATCAGAATTTTATAGCCGTTTTTGATGAAGAAGAAACTCTTGCTTGACATTCAGCTAATCATCAAACAGCATCAGAAATTCAGACTTGACGTTCCGCTGATGCTCAATCATGTGCTCGTGAAGTGAAGTTTATGGACCCAAGAGCATTAACAGTCAATATGCAACGGAATCTTCACTTATTTTATTATTTTGGTATTCATTGTGCTAAAATGTATAATTTCATTACAATTTAAGCTATTATCTCTTATAAACGGCGCTATACATATTATTCATTGTGAAGTTACACCTTATAGCTGCAAACTATATACATTTGTTAAGATAAATAAAATAAATATAACGAAATTTAGTTAGAAGTATTTAAATAATTTAAAATATCTTTGAATGCATTGAGTGGGATTGTCCGTACTTTCGTCTCCACGACACGGGGATCGCAGCCATTGCAATCCAGTATGCAGCGAGAAGCTCTTTGGGCGAGACGTTCCCGTTGGATTGGGGAAGTCATGATGTCGTATTAGATCGTCTTATTTCAAAATGTGGTAGCAATTATATTTGATGTGTGTGGTATTTCAGAACGTCTTGTGAGTTTTATAAACAGCTCGTGGAATTTCCGAATCTCTAATATGCCAGGATGTAGCCACCTCTGAAATTAAAGTCTTGCTTTTGTTTGGAGTGGTTACATTTTGTAACTTGTCAGAAGAAATCTCATCCTATGAACGATATATCTTGATTCTTCCTTGCGGAAAAGAATTATTAATATTGTTTGAAGATTTGAAATGTATTGGGGATCTAGTGGATTCCAGATAAGGAATTATTTGCTTCAAATTCGGCGGTTCGATGCACGTAATGTCTTCATATTGTTGAGTGGATGTTATCATTTGTCGATCCTGTCTCCGTGAATACTTCTTTATCTCAGTTTTTTCTTTATTTTTATCACATGCCTGTCGTTTGAACAGTGTAAATATAATTATTTAGTTTCTTTGTTGTAACATAAAGTCTTTTCAAATGAAACCTTTGATTCCTCACAACCAATATACGCATCCTTAGTTATTACAGTTTATTGCTCAACTTATAAAATCGTTATTTCGTATAATTAAGGCAACCACGCCTGAGTATAAAACCTGATTTTAGTGAAAGTCCCATTTTCTCTGTAGACTAACCGGTGAGATGGAGTAGACCTCGGTACCTTACTAGGAGGCTAGGCCCTCCATCTATCACACCATATTTATGATTATTATTAACAAAATGTATTATGAACAGTAATGTTTCAATTATATACAGTGTGTCCTAAAACTATTTTTCATGTTGGTTAATTCGCTGCACGAACGCAGCAAGCGGGGGAGAGGCGGGGGGTATGGCGATCACTAGCCGAGTTTTTGGGAATTCAATCGCTATGGAGCGTATCCTTATCAGTTGTTTGTGAAATTTTCCCTGTAAAATTGATATCCCGACGATGTGACATAAACTGGCCTTCCCATAGCCCTGACTTGATGGACTTTTTCTTATGGGACTAACTTAAATCAAAGGTGTATAGTAACAATCCTCCGTCTCTGGATCAATTAAAATAAAATATCCGAAAAGAAATGGAAGTGATCACGGAGAATAAGTGCTGAGCAGTTTTCAGAAATTTTGCCTCCCGTTTAGAAGAGTGCCAGCGAAATAACGAATCACATTTAGAAAGCCAAATTTTTAAGAAATAAGATCCCAGAGACTGTACTTAAATGCAAAATAATCATTTTTTTATTAACCCCATCCATTATATTTTTACACAATTTTTATTATGAAAAAGACTTTTGAAACATCTTGTTTTTTCCTTTATTTCTGTCCGATATACACTGCACGGTGTCTTATTTTTTATACGTTTTAAATATATATATATATTTTGTCGTATTTATGTTTAATGTACTAATTTAGTCTATCTCGAGTGTAGACATCTTTTAATTTATTTTTTCCTTGAAATTTTTTTGATATAATGAAAATGTATTTTTTAACATTGACATATTTGATTAACTTTTCTTAGTCATGTAATAACGGGAACTTTAATATTACTCAAGTATTCAATTATATTAAAAATAAATAAATAGGATATCATTATACATAAAATTACATGGAGGATACTTCTACAGCTAAATACTTATCTTAGAAAGAAGAAAAATTATATATATATATTACTTAATTTATATTATATGTGTACATTATATTTTATAATACTTATATACAACATACTAGCAATATTAATATACAGAATCGAGTGTGTAATAATACTGCCATCTTTCATTTCTGGAAAGAGTTTTAATTTTTTCAACGTACTTGACCACCAACTATTTTATTTGCAGATATGTATTAGTCAAAATATTTTAAAATCAAATATACAAAATAAATTTAGAAATAAAAAATGTGAATACATGTATAGATGCCAACATTCATAAAACCACTACCATTGATTATATGAAATAAACCAAGAATATTAATGTTAAAAAATTCTTGTGAAGCTGTCTTATTTTGACAGAAAACATAAAATAAAATAACTGCTGTAAAAAGGTAAGTATGGAATATTATGACAGAAACAAGTTTCGTATCTTTTCCGCGAAAAAATTCGAAAAGAGTGATGTAGCAGAATCAAAGGAAGATCAAACACAAGAAATGGAAAACTTGCGCTAAACAAATAGGCCAGGGATCGGAGATACCTCCACTGTTCCTGCTACCCTGGTATGCGCCTAGTTCGCATGAAGAGATATTAAAATATCCAGGGTTTCCCCACCAAATCGTGCATAAATAGCCAATAAGGATTCCTCCGGAAAAATCTAAGAGAAAAATATACCGGTGAAAAAAGTGAACAAATATTAGGTGTATGAATCCTGAAATATGGATTGCTCCTTTACCTTTGATTTTTTTTAAATCGCCGTTTTAAAACCGCCCTGAAAAAGATTATCCTATTTTTTCAATGAAAATAAAACTGACGAATTACGATCTTTTTACGTACGAATTTTACTTATAATACACTTTTTACTGTTTTGTCTCATGTCGTCATAGTAGGATATTTTTTTAGCAAGTATTATGTCTGTACAGTATGAGCATATCTTTTATTATTATTTTTTATTTTACCAGTTTAGAATAAAACAAAACCGAATATATTCTAAACGGTTTTAGAAAAATCTTAATTTCATCTCTGTAGAACAAATATACCATTATAAAAAACAAATGTTTATCTATCTACAAATTTACTGTTTCAACTATTTAAATTGGTTCTATTTTTTGATACACGAGTGTGGAGTATGTGAAAAATATACGAATATGGTTGCTATAGGATTGAAAAAAAAGTATACAATCAACAATGAATATGATAATTAAACGTCTTGGGATGTGTTCAACATACGTCATAGAAATCGGACACAGGGTGTGTCAGTTACAGGTATCTACATGTACCTGGCTAGTAATATCTTATACGCTAACGGAAGAATTAAAGCAGAGTAAATTTCCGAACCTTTCACACAATAAATCACGATGACTTATTATTGTATAGTAATAAGGTATTAGATACACATATTTAATGAATTTAAGAAAATTAACTGTTGAAATATATCTGGCGGAAGTTGATCAGAAATAGCGATCTTTATCCTGCTAGAGATAATAATGTTCCGAGTAGGTATTTTCCTATTATTTCAATAACTGTGAAACCCCAATTTTACATGCCCGGAATTCACGTTTGCCCTCCATTTTCGTGTTATTTCTGCAGTCCCGTGTCATTTTAGTACATTACAAACCCTATTTTACGTTAGTCTTTCCTGCGATTTAGGTCTAAAATTTGTTGAAACTCGTACGGCCTCTATTTTCACTAATCACTATAGAGCCAAGAGTGTGTTGGTCATTTACATGCATGTATTTTGTACGTTTCGTTGTTTTATTGTTTTTTATAAGCTGGAATCAGCAAGAAAATTGCGTAGAAAATAGTATAGACAACATTGGTGGCTGGGAAATAATTTACGAATAACCTTTGCAGATTACCTTAGACATTAACTCCAACGTAATAACATCGAATGCAGTGGAAATTGATGAAATAGTGGAGAGTCGCATAAACGAAAACTTGACAAAAGAAGAACCTTCCTACAAAGAAAATGTGTCTGCTCATCCCATCAACCCAGTTCCTACAAAGGACGATGACATGACGCATATTGAAGGCCTTAAATCATATGTTACTTGTATAAGCAATGTACCACTAGAAATCTTTAATTTAATTTATAGTATTGAAAGAACTAATTAAAAACAAAAAAAAACATGCAGCACATTGTTTGACTATTTCAATAAAAAATAAATAATCCGTTTTTTTAATACCTCTAATTTACATTTTCTCTCTTTTTAGATTTTTTATTGTCGGTCCCTTCAAAAACTTTAAATCGGGGTTCCACTGTATCTTCATTTTCACATTGACAACCGCGTATCATGCGTGTTACCGTGTGGATACATAAAGACACAAAAACCACACGCCAGATGTCGAATAAAGACCTGCACTGTTTTTCGCCCCTACACTTGCGATACACTACATAGAAGCGGCCGATGCGAGTATGAAATGGACCCCAAATATTAATTTTTAATGAAATGCATGGTGTTTTATTTCAAAACTATCCCACATAAAAGTATTATAATTCCTTGAAGTAGTTTTAATTCATTGGTATAAAAATATAAGTTCTATAAATTATTTTCTCAAAGTGCCTTCATTATTTTTAATGCAAAGATCTTTACGGGTGTTTACGCTGCCCATTACACGCCCAGACACACCTGCGTCGGCACCATTTAATTTATACCTTTACTATTTTGCCGTGCTGATTTCTAAAAACGTCTAAACGTCTAACGGTCTAAAAATTCGATATGGCGAATTCTATACGAGTTGAAAGTTTTTCTTAACACATCCTTTGCGATTGTAGGTCAGATTTGACCGGATGTTTGTAAAAATATGAATTACGCTACAAATATTCGTTTAATACTGTTTTCCTTCTAGCTAACCTATTATTCAATATTTACAAATAATTTTACATACAAATAAATGTTATCGGACGAGATTCAAATGAGTTATTGATAAAAATGTGAAAAAACACTAAAAAATCAATGGTTTTTAAGGGATTAAATCTCAGCGCTTACACCTAAATATATATTGTCAACATTTTGAGCGGGTAGACAAAAAATACCAGGTATGCATCCATGTATTTGTTTTGACTTATTTTCGTCTGGCGGCCCTGAGACAATACCAGTAATATAACTATTTGAGGGGCGTTGCGCCTTCCTGTAAGTTTTATGACACTACCTGTTCTTCAATGAGAAGATTAAATGCTCGGTGAATGTTTGTATTATGGCTGTGTAGGGCGTCTGTTGATGCGTGAAAATATGTACTTTACTCGTAATATATTTAACATTAATTTTTTAGCAGAAATATTACGGCACATCATGCCATTTCATTAAATCATATTTAAAATGAAATATAAAACTATAAAAAATCTCCCACAAAACGGTTGAAAAACTGAAAAGTTGAGGTGGGTCTAAAATAACTCACTACCGCCATACGTGTTTTGTTTTGACCCACCGGGCAATAAGTTTTAATTTTGTTCATTTCACAGGTAGATATCAAAAAATCCATTGAATACATGAATGTAAACAAATGATTTAATCATCAGAAATGAATCATTATTATATTTTTAGCTCTAGATTCGAAGTAGTAATATAAAAATAAAAATAAATATTTAATAATTTTTTTACCGGAAACATCGTGTTTTTAAACAAACTTTGAAATCCGTCACACTTTCGTTCCGCGTTCTGTATTATAGCTGTTCAACAAATCACCGGGTAATCCTCACATTATATAAAAATGCCCACTGTTAATATCCATAATTCCCGGAATTATATCATTCCGAATTATCAACGATAATTTATATCCTGGATATTCTTCATAAAGATTTTGTAATTCCTCTGGAGGACCTATTAGCGAGACAAGGAATTAATGTTGGCGATAAATCAGCATTTAAAGAAAGGACAAGGGCCGCAGAAGTAATGGCTGCCGAGAGTAAGACCGTGTTATCTAAAGCTGCTGCCGGACATTCACGAGGATTGCCTTCATTTCCTCTCCTCTCGCGTCTTTTTCAAAACAGAATTGAAATATCGGAACAATATTTTCATCCGATTGTTTTTCAACGATTTAGAAAGCGTGGAGCAGTCGACGGTAATGACATGTCTGACGTTTTATTGATTCGACCTTTTTCTAATTTTTATTTGCATTTACATTCACCGAGGTTTATCATTTGATTTATTCAGAGCATAGTATATTTATTCATTATTAAGTAAGTTGTATTAATGTGTCCAAAAATTAATTGTTAACTTTGGCGTCTATTATATGGTTCACTCAAAGGTATTTGAGATTCCGTAAAAACAAGATAGACGGCTTTCAAATAATAGGACGATAGATATATTAATTTGAAAAAGTGTAATAAAATATGTCATAAAAAAAAGTACTGGCGCTATAACACAATTGGTAGGTACTTCCCCGGATTGGAAATAGAGATCCAGGTTCGAATCCTGGTAGCGCAAAAACAATATTTTTCGACAAAATTAATTTTATATGTATATATTTATAATTAATACATTAAATTAGTATTTAAAACATCACAGACTTATGTTCTGAATAATTACAACTTCACAATAAGAATGTGTTCTCAATAATAAATTTGTGAATTCAATGTAATGATGATATAAGCTTTACGAGTTTAATAGATTACATCACGTATCTGATATACTGGCAGGCCGAGCAGTCTCGAGGAAAGCGTTCCACCAGTTTGATATCCGATAGGTACAAATAAAATATTTTTTTTATGGTTAAAAAGATATCACAAATTGCGTAATTTTTCTAATGGTTTCTGTATTTTTTTTTATAAACTCATAAATAAATTACAGTCGGCAAAAATGTGGTATTTTATTTATTGCTATGATATTTCAGATTTTCACGTTTCATAAGAAGACTTTACCGATCTCCGAATTTTCTCCCTTTCGCCATCAACCCCTCCATACGTATTTAAGCAGACACTTTATTAGATGAATAAGCCGCAAAGAGTGTGGTCACGAGATGACATACCGCGGTTGATTCTGTAAGGCAGAGTATTATCTTCATCTGTTATAACTAAGAACTCTGAATTACGACGGGTTGAGAGCAGTTCTTTGCTGGGATCTTTACGATTCTGCTTTGTTAGGTTATCTTTGCTACAGTACGTATTTTATTATTTTAATAGAAACATCGCTGTGAAAATGATAAAACAGTTCTTTTCATTTACTTCAGATGCGTTTCGCCTCAAGAGGGCATTATTAATATATTAATTTGAACTCCCCAACTTATATTTAATACAAATTAAAGGATACACAGAAAAAAACAATGTATAGAAGAAAAAATTAAGTTGCTACCATTTCATTTATATTAAATACTATGTATTTATGTAATGTAATGATATGAACTATGTAAAAAACTGAAACATCACAATAATAATGTGTTCTCCTTAAAAAAAATCTATTTATCGAAAAAATATTTTATTCACTACCGTGATTCGAATCTGGACCTTTTCCTAACCGAGGAAATGCATATTATTATTATTATTAATGAATAAATTTTTCGATAAATAAATTTTCTCTATATATCTTTCTAGTTGACTCATTTAATTTGTATTAAAAATATCTCAGAACTAGGTTCTGAAAACTGCAACTTCATAATAATAATGTACTCTCCTTAACATTTACATTAATGTTAATCTATATAAAATGACAGCTACATAATTTTGTATAGTTGAGATAAAAATAGACGTCATAATTCTTTGGTATTTTAGGGATTATATAATTTATTGTTTAATTCTCAATAACAAGTTTTTTCCAACGCTAATGATAGTTTAATTTTAATAGCTATATAATTTTATGTGCATATAAGACAAGAGACATGAAAAGATAAGAGCGTTGTCGCATTTTATCTCATGAACTTAAAATTATATAGCTGTCATTTTCTGTTGATATAAATACGAATGTTGTTGAGTTCAAATTATTGGATTGATAATGTCCTCGTCAGCGAAACGCTTCTAAAGTAAATAAAACGTGCTGAATCGAAATAAGCGTCTTACTTTCATATTATTATTGAAACTACTGCACTAAATTATTCATGAAAATCGACGACGAATCCTTTAATTTTTTGGGTATCTTGTGGGAAGGAGAGATAGCTTGGAGAAGCTTCTTGTGGTGGGCGACGTCGAATGACGAAGAGGAAGAGGAAGATCCCCACCCGTTACACCGACTAAGTAGAAATGACAACAGACACTTCTCTTGTGACAGAACTAAGATCTGAAAGATGCCGAGAAGAGTGAAGGAATGAAAAAATGATGAAAACCGACGTGGATGATATAAAAATAAATACATAAAATAAAAAAATGTATCTAATAATTATAAAATAAATCGCGAATTTTAATATTTTATTGCAAGTGTGCAAAGTCTAAACATTATTGAATCATATTTATCTATACTGTAAATCATGATACTTCAGCATCAGTACAGTATCTAATTCAGATTAAAATTGTAAATTAATAATTTTCTAAAATGATATTAAAGGTTGATTTCTTATTTTATAATTTGACTGGTGATTTTATTTATTCCCGTAACTTATTTACTTAATAAATCAAAATTAAACAAACTGGAAACGATTTAAAATGGTTCAAGATGTCTTTACAAACAAAATTTCACTTTTAAATTTTGTTTAAAGAGCTATTCTTATCATCCAGCCCCAAAAATGTACAATGTTCTAGTGAAAGAAATCAGTTTTGTAATTGGAAAAATATCAGCTATACTGAGGTTTCTCTAAATAATTTATGATATAAAAACAGAAGAAACAATGCCAATTAATTCTGAAATACATTTTAAAGAACGTAAAAAATATACAATTAAAAATAATTTGTATATTTTTTAGAGAAAGAAGTTATATCTTTTGAGTATTTTTTTGTTTTTGTTACCTTGTCGGGCTTATTTGGCTATATGTATTATACGAGGGCTGTCTGAAAAATTTCCGACCTCAACAAAAGTTGGGAAAAATGTTTGCACATGCTTTGATAAAGTACTCACCAAAATTTTAGTCATTTTGGACGCGCAGTTGTTTTTTGACAATCGTTGAGTGAGTCGATGTGAGTGTTTTTGTGAAAATGGAAAAAATCGAGTACCGAGCTGTCATGAAGTATTTATTTTTGAAAGGCAATATGCCTACACAAATTAAAGATGAACTATACGCTATGTACGGGGACTCTTCACCGTTATTTACCACGGTGAAATTTTAGACAGCTGAACGTGGCCGTACCAGCTTGGGTGACGATGAACGTTCGGTACAGCCAAAAACTGCAATCACTGACGATAACATCGCTCAAGTTCACCAAATGGTACTGGACGACCATCGAATTAAGGTTAAAGAGATAGCAGAGGCTATGAACAAGTCCAAAGAACGTGTTTGTCACATATTGAATCAAGATTTAGGCATGAGAAAGCTGGCCGCACGTTGGGTGCCGTGTTTGCTCACTCCGGACCAAAAACGCGTTCGAATGAAATGGCGCAGTTTAAGCGCAATAAATCAAAGTTTTGGCGCCGATTAATTGCTGTAGATGAAACTTGGATACACTGTTTTACTCCAGAAACAAAAATACAGGACTGCGAAGGCAGAATTGGCTCCAAAAAAGACAAAGGCTGTTTCTTAGGCTGGGAAAGTGATAGCAACTGTTTTCTGGGATAGCCATTGAGTTATCTTAATCGATTATCTTGAAAAAGAAAAAAACATTACAGGAGCATTACTTGATAGTCTGAAGGCATAAATTGCGGAAAAATGACCACACTTGCAGAAAAAAAATTTGGTTTCACCAAGACAATGCGCCGTTTCACACCTCAGCGGTTGCCCAGGCGAGAATCTACGAATTACGGATTGAACTGCTTGACTTACTCATAGATCTAGCTCCAAGCTTCTTTTTTTTTGTTCCCTAAGCTAAAAATAGCACTCGGAGAACAGAGATTTTCGTCAAATAAGGAGGTCATCACCTTCGTAAATGGCTATTTTGCAGAAAAAGACTCCAAGTACTATTTGGATGAGTTAAAGGGATGGGAGTATCGCTGGTAGAAGTGTACAGACTTACAAGGAGACTGTGTAGAAAAATTAAAATAAATTTGAAGAAAAAATGTTTTGTTTCTTTGTTAGGTCGGAAACTTGTCAGACAGCCCTCGTATAGCACAGTTAATTAGAGTACTTTATCGTGGCATTATCTTTTAGTCTGTAATTTTTTTAATGTATCTACGTTAAACGAATGTAATTCGAGCGTGTTTGCTTGATGAATTTAAACTTGGATCAAGAGCTGCAGGGGCATGTCGTAAGATATGCATAGCATGAAAAGATGTGTAAAGGTAACGAACTGCACAGAAGAGATTTAAAAATATTCCTCTGGTTATGAATTCCTTGAAAATGCACCACGTTCAGGAAGACAGCCCGTTATTGATAACGAATAGTTACAAGACGCTATTAAAATAAAAAGCAATGTGACATTCCAAAAAAATTTTAAAGTGAGTGAAAAATATTTCGTACATACATAAATTTGAGAAATCATGGAAAAATAAGAGTTAATTCAAAGAAAGTGTTATTCTTGCAGGATAATAATGCAAGATTTCATACTACAAAACATCTGAAAAAAATGTGTGCGTTAGGATGGAAAATTCTACCTCACTCCCAGTATTCTCCCTATATTTCTGCAACCCATTATCATATTTTCTTGGTGCTTGATTGAAAGGGAAGGTTGTTTTTTTTTTAGATAGTTTAGGTTTTTTACTTCTAAGTACAGTGTTCTATAAAAACGGTATTTACAAACTAACTTTTAGCATAGGGTTGTAAATTGTAAAGTTGATTATTTTAATATATAAAACTTTTTATGAAATTTCATACATTATTTGATTTTGATTATACAAAACCGCACTAATTTTTTCGGTTACCAATAATTAGAGAGGAGCATTTTAAGTACAGACAGTATTAAGACTTTTTAATAGAAAACGACTTGAGAAATAAAGTACGCGAGTTGTCATGTGATTAATGTTTCACAATTTTTTGATTTTGAATTGTGATTCAGTATGATAGAAGACAGAACTCAGAAAAGTAATAAAATCGAGAGATTTGCTCAATTACCGATTTCTAGATGCCAGCTTTCATGTTTCAAAACCACCTCTCTAAATAAGAATTTAATCAAATGTACAAATAAATATATCACTAAGAAATAACAAGTCTATCTATCGAAAAATAATAGTTGGTACCGCGATTAAAACCCGGAACTTTTTATGGCCAGTAGAATACTTTACAAAACGATGGCAACTTATAAAGAAAAATCAGATTTGTATTCATTTTTCAATGAAATATCCACTTTTCCCTTTCATTGAACAATTAATTTACGTACTATGTGCTTTAAATCAATTTACACAACAATGTTGAATCTTTATTTTCGATATTAATTCGTAAACATTATCTTTAAATACCCTGTACAATTAATAGTCATTCATGAATTATCAATCTGGAATCAAATTTACCCAGGATACCTACTTATTTAAGTATTACGCTTTTCGCGCTTTTAAAAATTAACAAAATATATTAATACACCAAATGTGTTCCTTTATTTTAGTGACACTAAATTCTTTGAAAAATCCAGGTCATCGAGAATTCTTGTCTTCTGCAATAAATTATTTAATAATATATAATATCTAAAGTACACCATAGTTTCTTACTGTGACCAACTTTAGATGAAGACGAAACGCGTATTTCTAATAAATAGTAGATTTTTAAATGAAATGTAAATAGTTGAGTACACTTAAGAAATCACTAAAAAAAGTAGTAGAAATGCTAAATAGGAAAGCCCTAAGAAAAGCTGTAAGCAGTATAATTAGTAGTGAGTAAATATTAGAGCACCAAAAACGCTGTAAGTAGAATAATTGCTGTTAATAAAGAACTGTTAAAATGGGCGATGCATTTACGTGTTGCAATAAATAGTATTGCAAAAACACTTCTAAAGGGGTTATAATTTTTATCTCCGCTGTCAAGACTACAAAAATGACTGTAATTTTTATCAACCGTGGACAGTAGTCTAAAAATAACTATTATAGAGAATATTATTATTATCTCCAGCTGTCATGGTGTATTGATTGCTAGGCTTCGATTACACTAGTCAATATCAAAATCATTCCGTTAATAAAAGTCTTTACTTTACGATTTAGAATTCTATATATGAATCTAGTATACAAATATTCCAGCTCAAACAGTTTTATTATTTTATGATGATTTTTAGATAAAGTTAAAGTATTTCATTAAGTATATTTTAATCTTTTTATTTCGAAACAATAATTTTAATACGTGATACTGTATTTAAACTTCGTCATAATCATCAAATTCGTATTGTAAAGGGTGTCCAGTGGAAAATTAATTATATTATATTAAATTTAAAAAAACCGACAATGTTATTCTCATATTTTATTTATACAAAATGGAGTTTAACGATGCGGATGCGATGCATTTTATAAACAATATCATCTAAATGCCGTCCATTTCTCTCAAGACACTTGCAATCGAACTCTTAAATTTGCGAACACGCGAGAGCGTTCAATGACAGCAACTTCACGATGGATATTTTCTTGTAGGGCCTGAATTGTTCGAGGATTGTTTCTGTAAACTCTCGACTTATCTCGATATCCCCACAAAAAAAAATCGCACGGTTTAAGGTCCGGTGACCGAAGTGCCCAGGGTATGTCTCCGTACTTGCTGATTAATTTATTGGAAAAAATTCCCCTCAGCTTCTCCATTGAAACTCTAGCTGTGTGTGGAGTGGCCCCGTCTTGCTGAAATTGTGTTTGGATAACAGCTGCAGCTGCAGTACCAAAAATCGTTGATCATTCGGCAATACACGTCAGCAGTGACTGTCTCTCGCTGGTTAAAAAAATAAGGGCCAAATATCCCTCGGGTAGAAATTGCACACCACACTGTTATCTTTGGACAATGCAAACGTTTTTGATGGCATTCCCTTGAGTTGTCGGAGCACCAGTATCTCATGTTCTATTAATTAACATAGCTATCGATATAAAAATGTGCTTCGTCAGTAAACAATATGTTTCCAAGCGTTCGTGCTGTTCCAAAACGTTCCAGCATCGTTCTCGTTAAGGTTTTATTTAAAGAATAGTCATTTTAGTTAAGAAACTGCACGATTTGCAGTTTGTATGGATGAAACTGTAGTTTTTTTTTCAAAATAACGTGCACTGTTGATTTTTTCAATCCAGTACGATGATTTACTTTTTACAACATATCGCTAATTAGAAGAACTTAAATTTCCGCAAAATTGTTAAAGTTCAGTTTTGTTGCTCATGCAATCCATATTAAAGAAACATATGAAGATGCTAGAAACACCTGAAGCTATTGCTCGAAGAATTAAGATGTAATGAGTGTAAGGGGAGCGTGTGTTGACCTACAGTTGTAGGAATGCAAACAGATCTTAAAGAAAGACATACTAAATTTTACTGCTTCCCAATAGAATGGGCCAGCCGATCAAAGAGTAGAAAAAAATAACGTATTTTGATCTTGAATATATAAAGTTCAGATAATGGGGAGAATTTCTCTATCGACTAGTGTTATTTTTAATAATGTTTTAATCCTTTTGAAATTAGCAAAATTAACTTTGTGGTTAAAATTCATATTTTTATTTGTTAACTTTGTTTTATTAACCACTTATTGAGTTTAAATACATCTACCGGTTTCGAAAAATACCATTTTCTTCTTCAGGATGTCAATACTAACTAAAAACATATATTATTGTATCTTTACCTGAATGTATTTAAAAAAAACAACAATAATTTAAAAAATAAATTTAGTTCCTAACTCAAATTGTTACTTAATACAAATTTACTCGAATAATTTTTAAGAAAATATTTTAGAACGCGGCTCGTAGTTAAATTTAGTTGGTTGTTTATAATTTTTTGATTAGTTTTATACGCTTTATTTATCTCCAACGATTCCAAATTATTTAATTTGTGACCAACACCGTTGATATGCAAAATAATATATGTTTTTAGTTAGTATTGACATCCTGAATCAGAAAATGGTATTTTTTGTACCGGTAGATGTATTTAAACTCAATAAGTGGTTAATAAAACAAAGTTAACAAACAAAAATAAATGTTTTAATATAATCATTAATCGAATAAGTCACATTATTATTCAATATTTAATAACAAATATAATTTTTATTATTTAGTTACCCAGGAATAATTTGTTTATTATATACATATACATACTAAATAAATATTAACAACTTATAAACATATTTTCAAATATATCATATTTACATTGCATCGTTGTACGTGATTACTTTTGTTTAACCGAGAACCAATAATAATCATATTTTCAAACTACAAATACGTTGACTTAAGTTAAACGATATTTCAAACATTTTTATTGCTAATTTTTAGTGAATTATTTTGGATGGATAGTCAATACGATTCGTTAATTGAAATTATAATACATTACAATAAAATAATATTATCACTTTCCTTCCCTTAACCACGAAATCCATTGATGCAATTTAAACAAAATACAATGGAAACATGGAAGCCATTAAATCCAACCGCGGACAATGGATTCAGTTTCCAAACTTCCCAGTCGACTGGGGAGAGTCTAGTCCGAGCGTAATACATCCGGGGCCCGCGGGCCTAGTAATAAATCTTTTATGTATGCACTAATAATTATTATTTAAAATTAATATCAAAATCAAATAATTTCACGTTTTATAAACCAAAGTTAACCAACCAAACCAAAATTTAAAAAAAAAGTCAGTTAATCTTCCATTCTATTGACATATTTAAAAAATATACGGTAATAAACACTTATTTTTTTTAATAGAGAGAATAGTAAAAGGTCGTTTATGACTCGGATAGTTCTAGTATGATATTAATGTACAATTTAATATTGTTTTAAGACAATTAGTGGAATAACATGTTACAGAATACATATTTTTATGGTTGAATAATTAGAAACGGTGAAAAACTTAAAGTAAAAGTTATGAAACAAATTAACAACTAAAGATAGTGTAGAAATAATAAATCAACTTGAAGATTTAAGATGTGGATCTACTGAAGAATACACAACGTAAGCTGGATGGATAGAGTTACGAATTTACATATTATGATTCGGATAAATATAGAAAAATAAGTATTTCCATCAATAAAAATCCTAAATCTTCAATATCTCAGACATATCATGAGACTTCCGGAAAAGTGCGAGATCTTGCACCTCATAATGCAGGGAAAGATTTATAGATGTGAGAGCACTGGAAGAAGGAGAACATCATGGCCGAACATCTGAGGTAATGGTTTGA
The DNA here is from genome assembly GCA_031772225.1 of Eubasilissa splendida. Classification (NCBI taxonomy): domain Eukaryota; kingdom Metazoa; phylum Arthropoda; class Insecta; order Trichoptera; family Phryganeidae; genus Eubasilissa; species Eubasilissa splendida. The sequence goes on along the minus strand of CM062848.1, from coordinate 16,367,358 downwards.
CCAATCTATTGTTGAGCTTTCACACATATTTCATAGGAAAACTTATCAGAAATATTAATCAACAAACAGAGAGTGATATTTTCTTAAGTTTTGGAAATGACAAAAGATACCCAATTATTCTAAAATTCATAATAGTTCAAACATCTCGAAAACTGTGTGACATTCATAATAATTATTATTATTCTGAGAGTGCGTGATCTCTTCAGCTATCGATGGCTTTCATTTGGACCACTATTTACAGGACACCTGTATATATATATATTTTTATTTTTTTTAAATTGAATTTAAAAACATTAGAACAATTTGACATGTACGATGGTGATGGAATACGTATTTTCTGAAACCGGTTGGTGTATTATATTTAACTCATAAAAATGATTAAAATTTATATTAAAATAAATAACCACAATCTAAAGTTTACAATATATTTAAAAAAAATTATATTGATTTATTTTTATTATACGTTATCACTACTCGTATGTGTAGTAAATTTAACATCTCTGTACCATCTCTATTTTAAAAATGTATAGGTAGATTAATTGTTCGCCACTTAAACGGTTTTCTATCCCTGGTTCAGTCCTTGTAAAAAGCTCTTCACTTTCATACCTTGCTTTGTCCGATATGAAAATATATAAAAAGCACCCGGAAAGCCTTTTTTTACATGTGAAATTTTTAATGATTGCGTTTTGTACCCCGCACCACACTCACCATCCCCTCTTTGCGGAGTATTTCTACAACATTTGAAGTCTTATTCATTCAGACATAATGGTAAAACCATCAAGCGAAAATATACAACCAATATTTATTATATTCATTCGATCTTGAACTTTAAAAGTAACCGTAATTACGTATTCATACTATAACGCTTCATAACTAGCTATTTCTTCATACCCACTGAATATTTCACAATACCTAGCGGGTCTTTTTCTACTATTTTCTATTCAGGACAACAGATTGGTATAGCAGTTAAATATTTTGGAAGAATAATTAAAATCATACCTTGACAATTATTAACAATCTTTCACCCAGCAACAACGAGTGGGTGAGTGCATATGATAATAAGTATATATATATATACTTATTATCAATTTTGGTTACTTTATTTATTTCTAATGATTGTTAATTATTCAATTTAACACCAACTTTGTTTATATGTAAAATAGACAATCCCAAATTTTTATCAAAAGTATGATCATTTTCTAACAAATGATTGGAAAATTCTAAAAAACCGTGTACACGGTTTAACGCATAATTTTAATAATTAAGCTTGAATTACATACACTATGGCAATTATTACTTATATTTTATTATTAAATACAAAAAACGCATATATTAATATTATTTAAAAAATTGAAAAAAATATAGTATACAACGGCTTACAATAAATTGAATATGCTTTATACGGTTTAAATACATTAACAAAACATTAAATTAATATACATGCCGATAGTATATGTGTGTATGTATTGATGGGGTTGGTATCGGAAGTTATAAGATAGAGATGTAGATAAGAAGTGCTTACTAAAAAGTCGACTTGGACTTTTCAAAACCGTTTGAAACACGGGTGTAAGACAGGAATATATTAACATAGTTAATGTTTAACATAGCATTGGAAAGAGCCATGTAAGACTCCAGGTGTGATACAACTGAAAGGTTTACTTAGCTGTTGGGCTACGATAACAACATCGACATCGTCACAAGATGCTAAAAAGCTCTTCGTGATGCATTTTCAGCACTAGAAATAGCATAAAATATTAGGGTTTTGAGAGAAAACCAAAAACATGCCAATGGGTTGCAGCCTGCGCATTACTGCTTACTTACTTAATGATGGAAATTATTTCTTTGAAACAGTTAATTATGTTACATATCTAGGATTAACGTTAAGTGTAACGTTGGCATTATATCCAGGAACATTACAACCTATATTATAAGCTGAATGTCACAAAATTCATAAAATTAAAAAGACTTCGGTGGCTAGGTCATAAAGAGCATATAAATGATGCGCAATCCCTGAAACGTTTGCTCAATATGAAACCTAACGGAAGACGAAGAATAGGTAGACCCAAATTGAGGTGAACAAAACAATATAAATAAAGACCAATCCATTATTGGTGTCAGAAATTTGTAGAAAGCAACCCAATGCAAATTCATGGTTGTTTTTATGTCCGAGAAAGACTGTACTTCTCGATTGTGAGATTTATAAGTTCTAGAGCATCTTGTCTCCTGCAGCTAGTTCTATTTTCACTATGTAGCCAACCCTATAACCAATGATGCTGTCATTGAATGATAATGGCTTCGATTCTCGCTAATTTGGCATTTGCAATAAAAAAAAATTGCACACTTGAAGAACCACACAACATGAAATTACATTTCACAAAATTAAAACCTAATTGAAAAGAAACATTACACAGGCATGTAAGCCCGGCTTTAGGATGGCATGTGAGCAGGTGTACCAGGCCAGAAGTGGATTAGCCGCGCCCCACGACCTCAGGGGCCTCGGGCTCCGCTGCCGCGCCGGATACACCTGACGCGCAAGCGCAGCACACATACACACACGTGAATTATTAATTCATCTGCACGGTACTATAAAACAAAATGAAAATTAAAGATCAGCCATGCAACGTTATTTATTCATCCGTGTGAAGCGCGTCGATTGCATGGCGGGAAAATAAATGCATGCACTCATTTTAGAAGGTTAATTAATTTTGTTGACAAAAAGTTATTATGGATTATCATTAGTGATGAGTTCAAAATCACGAACCGTGAGTTAATCACTGATATCTTTGAGTCACACTCACTATCAGTGATTGAATATCTGGGAATAACTTTATTCGTGATTAATTTTTTTATTTTACTTATATTTGGTTGTGAACCGTGATTCGGAGAATATGCATATGAAACAAAAATATTCACGAAGGAATGACGTTATAATATGTGATAAGCACTATTTAGTAGTTTCTTTCGAAACGTTTTACGCATTTGACCTGAAATGCTAAGAATTTGACCCGAAAAATAAAGTCACATTTTTTTAAGGGTTTTCATTTTTTGTGATGATATTAAAGTAGATGTATATTATGTATATATGCTAGAATATGAATACGCAAATAAAGTTTGAATAATATAAGTAAATACGCTCAAAATTATGTTTCTATTTTATTTATTTTTTCAGTGTATTGTGATCCAGTTACAGTTTTCAATCACTGATATTATCGAACATCAATCACATTCACACCAGTGAGTCAAAAGTAGCATTGTTTCTCATCACTATTGGCTCTACAACTCCTGGTGAGTTATCGGTTATTCAATAATTTTCCTCTAAGTCAGATTATAGACATCGTTACTCCATTTTGGCTTAATTAAGAGTATTGATCGTACTTCATGGTTTCGATTTGCAGGCAAGCATGGCGTATATAAATTTGTGTATAGTTTAATGTAAAGGAAGGAAGAAATTATATTTTTGACATTTCAAAATTTCATTTGTTATCGTGTAGGTACAAATAAATTGTTTTCTTATCAACGGGGTCGTGAAAAAACATTTTTTCATTTGAATGAACACGAGTGTGTGAACATGTAAGTTTCTTAAAAGTCTCAAAATATAAGTATGACGTTTATGGATACTGAATAAAATATCTGCTAACTATGGTAACGAATATAACTTACTTAGTTGTACATTTTTCTTTAAATATTTTTTGATGTTACACTAGTGCGAAATATTTACACATGATAAAAATAATGTTTCACTATAATAATATTTTTTGTTCTTTTAATAAGAAAATAAAAAATAAGTTTATTTAAAATAAAATTATTACTAAAAATCTCAGTCCACGACGTTGTATCTTAAATCGCGTATTAGAAACATAAATGTAACGCAAAATGAAAAAAAATATTCAGCGTCTATTTAATTTTATTCGAGATAATATCTTCAGAACAAAGGTTGTGCAAAGTGATACAATCGTTTATACAACAAATTTCAGAATAATATCGTTTGTGAAATAGTCCCGTTCCAAAATCAAAACGTAATAATATCCTTTCCGAATGGCAACACTTAAACATCTGTCAGATGAGGGCTGCGGAAGTTCCGATGTTTATAATTATATCCAACAGTCTCAGGCGGTACAGCTGATTAATGTTTGACTACAATTTCCTTTTACTTAATGACAATTTCGGAAGTTTTCCGAGCAGAAAATCGTCCGCTATCACGGCCGCCGGCCACGTGATCGCAGAACGGATGTGACGTCAGTGTGCCCGCGCCGGAAGGGACGTCACAAAAGATTCAAATGAAGAATCTCAATTTTAGATTTAACTGTACTTGCGATTTGAGATAATAATTACTTTGTGGTACACAGTGAATGAATCTTGGAAGAGATTAATCTTTGAAAATAATAATGTTGTAAAGTTTTGTCGATTTTAAATTATTTTTTGGTCTGCTACGTTACATTGATTGTATTAAATATGAGAAATGTTAACATGTAATTTATATGTTTTTATATATTTATACATTCTTTGAATCTATTGTTGTTTCGTATTAGTTTATTTAGAACGATTTAAATCGGCGCCCGTACATATTGAATATTTTTTATGCAGTTATTTAATAACAATAATAATGGTATTCTTGGACTTAATACTTGTAATAAATACTTATAAAATTAGAAATATTCATCTGATTTATTAACCTATTTTATAAATTGGTGTCTTGTGTATTTTAATAATAGCTTTAGTATTAATACCTTTGATATATAGTAAAATAAATATTACGTTATTATATATATATATATAATTCATTTTTATTTTTCAATACACATTATTAATTGACCATTAATGACCTGATACGGTGTAAAAACGTTTTAAAACAATTAGTGGTATAAGATGTATGGTTGATAAATTATAAATACAAAGTTATATTACAAATCGATGATTGAGAACATTGAACAAAATAATAAACTACCTCAAAAATACAGAAACGCAATAAAAACGTTCCAACGATGTTTTTTAATCAAGTGATATATAGCAGTCATACAACAATGAAATTGATACAAGCACACTTTTTTAAATATTCCCAAAACATATTTATAGATGGAAGAAAAAAATATTAATTGTTACATGATTGTGTGCATGAATGGCAAACCATTTATTTGCCTAAAGTTGTAATAGAGCTAAATAATTATAAAAGTAATTTTATTTAATTATTTTGATCATTCGTATTTTACAACTTTTTGGTTACGATAGTCCGACGACTATCGTGAATTTTACATACCCCCGTGGATAGATGGCGTGATAGTAAATTAGTTCATTGTTTGTTATTATTTTTATTAGCATGTTACTGAACAAAAAAAAATTTCGAATATTCATTTTTTGTTCAAATATATTACAGATTATTTCCACGCCACCAGGTAGCTCTTTCAAATAATGGAACGATTAAATGTATTCATATCAAAAAGGTAACATATAGGTTCGAAAATTGTCGCTGTAGCATAGTTGGATAATGCACCTTCTCCGGTTACGAAATAGATCCAGGTTCGAATCCCGGTGGTGCAACAACAATATTTTTCGATAAAATTGATTTTATATGTATATCTTTCTAATTAATATATTTAATTCATATTTAAATAATTTCATGAAATTGTATTAAAATGACTATATATGATAACCATTCCAAATATAAATGATTTTTTTTTAAATGTGATCTAACCCAAATTCAGGTGGTTCATGTAAAAACCAATATGAAGCGTTTATCATTTGCGTAACAACTCAATATCGGGACCACTGTGTTCTTTTAATACACTCGTATTTTTCAGAGCCCACCCTTTACCCCACCACTTCCGTCGGGGTCGTCTGTATCCCGGGGCTATCGTTCGAGGACTCGGTGTCTCCCGTCGAGGGGCGCAGGCGGCTGTGCAGGATGCCTCGCTTCAGGGTCGTGTGGCTGTCAGAACAGAGGAAATTACGGTTACCCTGTTTAGTGAAACCGAGTCACGATAAAGTCAAGAGATGGTATCTCAATTGTAAGGTGTGCGATATAGGAAATACCTTAGACATATTATTTTACATTATGCTTTCGCCTTGAATTAGTTACCTATCGTATTGAATTATTATTGTTCAAAGTGATTCCTTTATTTTGTAACTTAATAATTTGATAAGCTATTAATGTTTATGATATATTTTAATGCTTATGATGTATATTAATGCTCTTTTTCTCTTTGATTACTTGTAGTATTTCATTACTTTATTATTATTCAAAGTATTTTCTTTATTTTGTAATTTAATAATAATATGCTAGCTCTAATTTTGATATCTATTAATTTTTGTCTTATCTGATATTAGTAGAGCCAATAATGTTTTCAACGGATATGTACTTTTACACAGAACATCATTTTATATAGTGAACGATATAAATTACTTTTCTTCCTATAAATGGGCAACAGATAGGACATTGTCCCGGACATATTTCGGCCATAATATATTTGTCGAACCCATAAAACAGATTTTTTATGTATACACGAAGGTTCGCTTGTAAAAGACGCTGTGTACTATATCCCGGGCAAGAGCTCCCTGAACAAAATGGAAACCTTAAAATATTCAAATAAATTCCTGTGACTTATCGAAAGTTCGTGCTCAAAAAGTGCTGGGAAGAATCAATGTCAAACAAGAGCTAGGGTGGGCGAGCACAAGCCGCACCTTGACTGTTATTCACACAACCAGCTACCGAACCCCAGTCCCACGGCAACCCTTCATTTGCATACGAGTGCCCTAAAGCCACTCAGTCTAGCTACCGCTACGAAGGGTAGTAAGGAAGGGCGAGTTAAATAAATATTTTGCTGTGAAAATTTTTTATTCAGATAATATTAGGTGTCGAACAGATGTCCCGACGATGTAAAAATTTCATAAAATTCATAATTATTATAGAGAATACATTATTACTGTAATGTTGCGGTTTTTCAGAACAGAGTTCTGTGATAATTTAAAATTAATTAAATGTATGTAATTTAATGTACAGATAAAATCAATTTATCGAAAAAATATTTTTGGAACCTTTTCTATCCGGGGAAGCGCGCTGACATATTACACCATGTCAACATTCAACTTATATGTTGCACTTTCAAATTAATACATGTGTTATTCCATTACATAAAATATATAAATTAGTAAAAAATATATACACAGACTAACTGAAATATAAATTATCTCATATATACTCCATCTTTATACACGACTCCTTCTCTTATAGAGAAGAAATAAATGTTAAATGAAATATATAAATATCGTACTGATAATTCTAAAATGTATTATATTTTCTAATATTAAAATGATAAAAAAATATTTGAAATAATGGAATAACATATAAGTTTAAAACTTGGTATAATAGGTCAGCGTACTTCCCCGGATAGAAAGTGTTCCTGGTCCAGGTGAAAACAAAAATATTTTATCAATAAATTGATTTTATCTGTATATCTTTCTTATTGATTCATTTAATTTGTATTAAAATGGATAAATTTCATTAATCTTTGACATCTATTCAATGATTAGTGCAATGTAATATTATCATTTTGTATCTATTATCCCTTAAATTGTGTCAGAGATATGCCGTACCGCAACTTATCAGTATTAATATAATGAAAGAGTGTCATTTTACCGCCAACTTGTATTTTATGTAGGATACTATCATACCACAGACCACCAAATATATTGACATGAACTAACGCAAATTCCCAGTCCCAATATTTTCACGTTGGTGTCACTTGGTTGGTTGGTACCACTTCCGCAATCAAATAGCTCCGGGACTTTTTTAAAAGTATGTCTCGATTGGAACAAAAATTTAAACGCTGACAATATAATATACATTAATGTAAAAAATACGTCTTGTTTACACAAAGGTTTTATTTCCGAAGAAATAATGCTTTTACTGTTGCATAAATGTGTCATAAACTATCGGATTTATGTTTCCACCAAGAATGTGTGTAGAATGTCCCTCATCGCGCAATTAATGTTCCTATATGTACTCTTTATTTCATGTCTATTAATTTACTGGTCTGTGCATCATACATAATGAGATATATGTGTAGTGTATTTTAAGTGATGAATTGCCAATGATTACTAAACTACAGATTGACGTCAATCAAAAGAGATCACTTCTTGTTTGATGGCAAATGTATTATGACGGTACTGAAAAAACGTGCCAGCTTCCAACCATAACAATCCCGCAAATTCACTTGAAGTGCCCTCGGAGTAAAGTTATAACAGCGAGCGGTTCGGGCTCGCCGTTGAATGAAAGATTCACCCCTGCACTGGGAATTCTAATGCATGTAAATCACACTACCCACTCTGCTATTGAGAGGGGTGGAATTATTACGAACTGAATAATAACGAGTTGTTCTTTACGAGTTTTTCAGTTACGAGGTGACAAAAATGAAGATGACTTTAAGTTTTTAACATGCTTGGTCGTCGGGTCAATAGGAGACTCATCAGCATATTTATAGATAGATTAAAAAATCCTTCTAAATATAAGTTAAGACCATTAATTCATATGGCGGTTACTCTGTGTTGTAACATGATCAAATCGCGAGAAATATACATACGAGAATAAAGGTACATCGCCGCTGCCTATATATAACAATTTTCGACATTTTTAAACCACATAATTGAAACAAACCACTCTTTCAATAGTCGTAGACTAAAACTTTTCAACTCTGTACCTTATAAAGGATTAATAATGAAAATGTAGAAACCGTTGAAATACAAAATTATTTAAATTCGGATAAAAGATTAATAAACAACATTACATTCCCTAATACTTTTACTGTTCACATTCCCGTTAACGACCGAGACCTTCCTCCTTTTCTCAAGCCCCTCCCCATTGCCCGAATAGACTCCAATACTGTATCTAGTTTATTTATCACCTAATGGACTGCACCTCTCGAAACTAGTAGTGAAAATAACCCATTCTGTTGTGAAAATTAAAATAAGAATTTAAGACATCTTCTTTTCACAGCCACCAACATTTATTATGATTTAAGATTAATTTTAGGACATTTTAAAATATACTTTAATATTTTTCTACTTAAGTAGTCAAAAAAAACAACGTAACCATTTATTTTATTAATATTTTTTCGATTACACTTTTAGTCTCCTTTTAAAAAAAAATCGTAACACCAACTATCATTAAATAAATGTTATTATAACAAAAGTTTTTTTAATGAATATCGACAACAGTTATGAATAATATTATATTTTTATTTATTATCTTTGTTTTATTAACCACTTAATTGAGTTTAAATACATCTACCGGTTTCGAAAAATACCATTTTCTTCTTCCGGATATCATAACTAACTAAAACATATATTATTGTTTCTTTACTAGAATCTATTTTTAAAGAAAATCTATTTAAAAAAAATAATAAAAAACAATTATTTAAGAAAATAAACTTAGTACCTAACTCAAATTGTTACTTAATACAAATTTACTCGAATAATTTTTAGGAAAAAATTTTAGAATGGGACTCGTAGTTTTTTGATTAGTTTTACACGCAAATTATTTAATTTGTGACCAACACCGTTTTATATGCAAAATTGACAATCCCAATTTTGTATCAAAACCATGACCATTTTCTATCAAATGATTAGAAAATTTTGAAAACCTACTATTGTTCAAACATCTCAAATGCTCCCTTACTCTTATATCGAAAATTAATATTGCTAATTTTAAAAGTATGAATAATATTGAATAACAACGCATTAGTCTACAGCTGTTTTCTTATTTGATGAAAATTATTAAAATGTACGTACTGTTTGTGAAATGTCAATCGGTTTTCTTCCAGTGGTTCCAACAATGCGACCGTACGAGTTTGTGTCACGTAATGAAAAAGTTTGTTTATCAAATAAATTGTTCACTTTCCTGCAACACTTCATTCTCACCACGACGCGGTGTATATTTTTTATATTTTCCAATTTCCGCGGTATATATTTTCCAAGAATCACTTCACTATTTCTAGGTCACTCATGAAACGTCAAGGAAACCAGCAGGAGTCCTTAAGTGCGGGTCACGCCCCAGTTTTAGCGTTAACTGCCAATATCCTGACGTAATTGTAACCCGTTTACGTTAGCAGCACCATGAAGTTACCGAGGACTTTTTATCACTTTGTAGAGAACGTCAAGGTGACTCCGCAACTTGCATTTCTCGCAATGCTCTACATACACTGAAGGTTTTTCGTGAACTTTAAATGTAAATTTATTTTAATTATGACCATTCATGACAGTTGTCAATTTAGAACAGTTTCATTTGTTTGAAATATTTTATGAAAACTAATAGGTGAATATTATGTTCCAGGCCGATTTTTTTTGACCGCCATTTTGGTTTGCTAAATATTTGTTAGTTTATATTTGGTAGTTGTTAAAAATAGTTAATTACAATTTATTATAGAGAAGTTTTTGTTTCAAAAATGACTTCAATTCATTAAAACGTTTTATTTAAATAATAATGGCAATGCTGTAACCATTAACCTTTTAACTGCCAACCGTCTTTGAAATGGAAGACACCATATAGGGTAAGAAGAGTCTTTAAAGGTCATGACTTTTAATACAGTATCTATTAAAAGCTAGGAACTGTCAAACACAGATGGCAAAATGATTTAACAAATATGATTTTAATCTCTGCGAGGGAGTATAATGCCTGCAAGGTCAAAAAAATGCCTGTTATTATACTTATAGTTTGGCGTGTTAACGCGCTCATTGCATTTAAACGATTAATGGAGAATTGCTATCGTCGCAATTCGGAATACTTTTTGATAGCTGAATTGGATCAATTGGGCTTGCAACATATGTGGTTTCAACAGGATGGTGCCACCTCATGCACAGCCTGAGCTACGGTTGAAATTTAGCGAAAAAAAATTCTCGATCGCATATTGTCAAAAAATGGTGTATCGACTGGCCCCCTCGATCACCTGGTTTGACGTCTCCCGACTATTTTCTATAGAGGTACTTAAAAGAAAAGGTCTACGCCAATAAGTCAACAACAATTTCGATGCTGCAGGACAATATTCGAAATGAAATTGTTGAAACAACACGCGAAGTGTGCGAAAATATTATGAAAAATATGGCTAAAATAGCACGCATCTGTGCCACTGCCAGAAGCGGTCACTTGGCCGATGTCATATTGTAAATGTAATTGATAAATAAAAACTAAATTTAAAAAATGTTTCATTTTTTAGTTATTTAAAAACTACATCGGCTTTGAACGTATTATTCACCCTGTATTACACTTTAATAAAAATAAAAATTGGTGATTTAATTAAGAATTGCAGAGATTTTATTCCCTACAAACTTAAAAATAAACGAAGTATATAGAACTCGAAACATGTAAGTAAATCTTGATTGACCTTTTTTTGTCGAAAATTAATGTTGAACCATTAACCTTTTTACCTTTAAATGTTCCGTCATTACTTTGAAATAAATGCTTATATTAATGACAAAAAAAACCGACTACGAAAACTTTTTTAATAACATCGAAGAAGAGGCTTTATTTTAAGATGGTTCTTATTTTCAGTTTTATTTTTGTCAGTTTCCAATATTAAATACATACAAATAAGATATTTCAACACCGAAAAAGACTTCACGAACAGAACAAGAAAAATCGATTTCTCCCCCCGCCCCTCGCAGGTCGCGAGAAATTTATGGGAGAAACTTCTTGTTTGATATAAAATGATGTATTCGCAAGAACAAGTTTTACCTTTTAAAATCAAAGTCCAGACTTCTCAGCAAGATAATTATGAATAGTGCTGGTATGAAAATAACATGGCCAATATTGATTCAGCTCGACTGGAATCCATTAAGTTTCCTCAGCCCGATGCTGTGTGAACTGGACCGTTAATAACTGAAATAACGATTGCCCATCGCCATTATTGCGCCGTAGTCAAGACCTTTGAATTTTTCCTCGGGTGACTGGTCCCGGCTAAAAGGCGGATGGCGACTTAGCACCGCTCACGTCCAGCACAATAGGGTTGTACAGCACTCACGTAGCGCGGAAAATATAATAGCACTTGATTAATAAATGGGCGCTTTCTTAGGAAACAACACTATCTCAGCTGTTTTTTCGTTCATTCCGAACGCCCAGCACGATCAACCACGTGTATTTTTATCTTAAACTACATTTATGTCTTTTTAAAAATCTTTTTGATCATTTTATCGGTCGGTGACTTGTGTGAAAAATAAAACACACTTTTTTAATTCTACTCGTTTAATTTACTCGAAACGCGTTTCGCTTTGTAAGGGCATTATCAATCTAACAATTTAACTCAACAACTTGTATTTATAACTATAATGAGGACAGCTATACAATTTTATTTGCATGAGACAAAAAGGAACAACATTATTCATTGGAATTCTTAGGATTTCTATACATTTTGAATGTCTCTAATTATTAATTATTCTGAGTAACCATTCAGTTTCAACACTAATGATATTTTAATGTCATGGGTAATTTGTAGACAAGGATAGCTATATAATTTTACAATCTAAGAAGACAATAGAGCAAGATAGACATTTTTGGTATATTGGAATTTCTGATTATGGAGTTCTACAAACTTAACGCGGAAACAGTAACAGTGCAGTGGTGCATTATGTATGAATAGCATTTTATTTCAATGCATTATAAATTCTGAAGTACGAATTTCATTTTGAAATACAAACCAGATATAGAGAGAGAAATTAAGGGAAGCTAACAGAAAGGAAGACTGAAATAAGAAGACATCTCTTGTCAGGAACTGTCTGCACTACAAAGGAACAAGGACGGATACACAATTTCACATTGACAAGAACATTGTTTTTAAATAGACGAAATGAATTGCCGGAGAAATGTTGAGATTTAAATTCTCATTAGGGGGCGATTGACTATTAAGAGTAAATAATTTAATAATTCATCTGATATTAATATTTCAAAACAAACTAGATCATTCGGTAAAACCATTTAAATATTTCTGATTTAGAATTTGTTCATAAATGTTTCAGTAAATTTCCTTATTTTTATTTCACGATTAATATATCTAATTTATTATATAGTTAAGTAAGTCAAGCTTCAATCATATGATAGAAAATAATAAATTGGTCTCTAATAAGAAGTCACGTTGATATTTAAATTTCAATCAAGTACAAATCAGTTGGCCAGTTATGAACGCAGAATAAGTCCGATTATGAATCAGCAGTAGTAGTGAGTACCGGTAATAGAATAAATCGATAAGAAAATAGAAAAAATATGTTTATATTTTTCAGAGATATAAAAGGTGTTTTTTTTTTATATAAAAGTGGTCGTTTTTGAGTGATTTTTTAAATCATACAATTATAATTTTTTTAAAACCATTTGTCCTAAAGTCTTAAAGTTATTAAATTGTTAGCTTATTACCGTCAACTCAATATTAAGCAAAGTCAAATTCAGTAAACGATGTGGTCATTGAGGCGAATTAAAATCACAAAATTTGAATATAATGCTTTGCTCAGAATTTATGTCGCATCACGTAATATACCATATGGTACTGTATTGTTGAAACAACATATGTTGTAGACCTTGTTGATGAATTTCAATTAAAAAAATAACATCACACGATAGCGTAAGTTGCTGGACAATCACAAATACATTCTATAGGCGAAATGATTAATGCGTTTACCCAGAAAGAAAGGGGTCCTGGTTCGAATCTCGGTAACAACTAAATATTTTTTTCGATAAATAGATTTTTTTTCTGTGTATCTTTCTAGTTGATTAATTTAATGAATATTAATATATACTTTGTTTAAACATTTTTTAACACATTCTATTTGCACATGATTTAATTTTTTTAAATCACGAAATTTTCTTTAATATTGACAATAGACGATTCATTTCAATACAATGTTTTATTTGCCTCGTTACGGGGTTCCATATTATTAATTATTATCATTCTTATCTGAAGAGATCAAGGTTCGAATCTCGGTAGCAACAACAATATTTTTTCGAAAAATTGATTTTAATCGTATTAAAAATATCACAAACCTATGTTTTGAAAAATCGCGAATGTGTTCTTAAAAATAGACAAGTTGTATTAATGTTTTCAAAATTTAATAAAAATGAATTATTTTCTTTAATTCTGGCTTCGACTATCAGATTTTACTCAAAGGGGTTTAAAAATTCTTCGTAAATATAAAAAATATGGCTTTCAAATAATGGTACGACTGATGTATCAATTTGAAAGAGCAACATGTAAGTTCGAAAATTCGTCGTCAACTTACTGTGTTGGTGTAACATAATCGGTTAATGCATTTCCCCGGATAGGAAAAGATCCAGGTTCGAATGTCGGTAGCAAACTATATTAATTGATTTTATATGTATATTTTTCTAATTAATACATTTAATTCGCATTTAAATATTTTTATTTGTTCATTACTGTTAATTATTACATATGCATTTTAACTGATCCTTAATCACATCATTAGGTCGGAGTCCATCCGAGGTGGGTGGTATTTTTATTTTTTATCTTTTACAATAAATCAATTTCAATATTAAACTTACAATTCAAAATATCGTACAAATACATAAATAACATTAGAACAATTTGACATATATAGTTTCAGTTAGGTTATTTGATATGCTAGTTTCCAAAACCGGTAAGAGTATTAAACTTAACTCATAAAGTGGTTAAAAATAAAATTTTAAATAATTTATTAACCCCTCACAATATCAAGGTTCCATCTGACACTGACACTGTTTTGAGATAATGAGCTTCAACATATATTTATGTATATTTTATTTTGAGTATGCAAATATGATCAGTTTTAAGGTCTTAACTTATTTTCAGTATTATTAAAGACCACTGTAAGATGAGGGAAATTAAAAACAAAATAAATAATTGTAAATTAACAATAATGATCCATTATTTAAAATAAATAACTGATGCAGTTGGAACTTTCAGTTTTTGTTATTTCCTTTAATATACTTAAATAGAGTTAGTGTGATAAATAATGGATAATGCATCTGGAACCCTTTTCACGCAATAACTCAAATTAGCCCAAAATGTTAGTTGGAACCTAAGGGATCGTTATATTAAAATGAATAAAAACCACAATGTATAGTTTTTTATTTTTGGGTTTCCAAATTAAAATCAATTTTTTTTAATGCTTACTGAGACGTTAAAATATGCATCCGTCAGGAGGCGGGAGTAATAATATTAAGCCCATTAAAACATTTAAAAGTTTCCATATAAATATTTGACGCTTTCTTTGAAATCGTGTAATCTCACTTCCAAGCCACGTAAGCGGAGTAAAGAACGATTCGTGAGTTTTACTGCAGCTGCTCCGCTCGACTGCGCTGTACTGTACCGGGTTTTCTTGTACCTTTTAAGTAAACGTGTTCTCGTTTCGTGTACTATTTGTTCTGTCAGTACCTGCACGGCGTGCCCTAATTCTGTGTCTATTAAACTGAGAACGAGAAAGAATTCATCCCGAACGTCTCGTAACACAGTTTTTGTCGAGCTTTGTTTTCCAAGTTCTTACGTGCCCGGGTAAATTGAAGTATTCATTATTATAACACATGCGAGGGACTTTAGGTGAATTTAAAATAATTTTTGCGGTGCCAGTGTAGTTTTAAGAAATAAAAAGTCTTCAAAAATTCTTTACGAAAGAGAATAATTATTGTTAACTGGGTAAAACCGTACGAAGTTATAAGAGTTTAAACATAAAGAAATTTTTGCAAAAAACAAAGGACTCCTCAGAGTGGTATACTAGTAGTTTAAAAGCGAAAGGTTAAATTTAGTTTAAGAAAAGAAAATTTAATCCAATTATTAATGAAAAAGGAAAGGAATAATGATGCTGGAATTCGTATAATGTATTTAAAAAAAAATTTAAACATCATAATAGAAATCATGAAAGAGTGAATAAACACCATGGTGAATACATATTTTATTCAGCATTCATAAACGTCAAACATACGTTTTGACACATTTTAGAAATTCACATATTAGACAATTAAAATTGTATGTATTTTCACGGCCTGGTAGGAAAGTAAAAAACTTTTAAAAAAATCTAGTTCTTACCTAAGCAAAATACAATGCTAAGCAACTATTGTCAAACAAAACAAATTTTAAAATGTCAAAAATAAATGGAAAAATATTACCATCCTTTTTTCCTTCCCAGGAAACTGTACACGTACGATGTTTATGCGATTACCATGAGAGTACTAATTTTTTAGTCGATAGTACTCTGAATAGTACTCCGCTATTAGTTCAGCCCCAACTAATTATGATTCTACAAATACTTTAGTACTATTTACATCCTTAATATTTTTGAAAAAATGTGATCACGATAAAAAAGTCAGAAATTAAATGTGCTAAAAATATACAATTCTAATATTTTTCGTTATTATCATCCTCATCATCATGGCACTATAGTCCGGGGTGGGTCTTGGGCGCCTCAAGGAAATCCCTTCACTCCTCTCTGTTCTACGCCTTTGTTCGCTCTAGCTCAAGGGCATGTAGTCAGGGATGAATGCGTGTCGCCATCTTACGATGCACACGACAAGCGTACTGACGGCTTTACAGCCGGTTGACACCAGGGGTCCCACCTTCGTTGAGGGGAGCGGCAGTCGAGCCGGCGGCTGGTAACGGACCGACCCCAATCTCGCTCGCTGCACTTCCTTAGAACTAACGTTTCCGAAGACCAGCACACTTTGTGGTTATTTACTTTGATGCTTAACTACTGCAATTTTAATCGTTTAATATATTTATAATACAAATTAAATGTATTAATTAGAAAGATATATATAAAAATCAATTTTATCGAAAAATATTGTTGTTGCTATCGGGATTCGAACCTGATCTCTTCCAATCCGAGGAACGTGCATTAACCGATTATCCTATAGCACTACAGTACATTTTATTCCCCCTCTTTTCGGGGACTGTGCAATTGCAAATTCAGGAGCCAGATTTCTGTCTATGAAGCTATGGGGCACCGGTGCATAAGCAGCGGCACGAAATGTACTAAACCAAACATGATCCCTTTTAGCCAACCAAGTCGTGCTTTAACAACACTCTATAACCTCTCTAGTTTCTGAAATGTTAAGTGAGCACAATCTGATCCAAATGACCAATTTATGGACAACGTATGATTTTAATAAATTGAATGCACCTCACTCATCATAGAGCTCCTTAACTTTAAAGTTGAATCTAATTACAGTGAAATCTTGATCGATCGTCCTCGAATAATCGTTTTCCCGCATGTATCTTTTATTTCTTCCAGTCCCGAAGTAATTTTATACAAAACACCCAAAAATAGATCGCACGGATAGTTCCTCTGTATATCATTTTACAGCATTAATCGTTTAACTTACGCAGCATACTTCGTAGCTAAATGTTTGGTTTAGATTAAAAGCACTCGTAAACAATGAGCGAAAAATTCGAGAGAGGGAGAATGCTACTACGGACTGCCGATTGGCATCATACAATACAAAGTTTAATTTTTTTTAAATTATTTCTGTGCAGCTTTCTACTTTTATTTTCATTTAAACACATTCATTTACATATGTAATATGTATCCTTTTTAGAATAAGTATTAAACATTCAAGTATGAAAAATGTAACTTTTTTTCTGTATTCCCGCATTCATAGTTTATTTCAATAGGTCCCTTCAAAAACGATAGATAGAAGTTTAATTGTATTGTGTTTGGAGAATATACTGATTTCAAGATTTCTACTTCTAAGTACATATTGATGATAAACTCTAACTTATCTTTTAAATGCATGTAATTCAATTATAAATTATATAATTCGTACTATTTTTGTTCTGATTTGTAATACTCGGTGGATATAATTTTTAATACCGTGGACATAAAAATACACATACCATGAAAAATTAGGTATGAAAATCTAAGTACAAAATCATAGACCACCAAATATACAGATATGAACTAACGCAAATTTCTTGTCCCAATATTTTAATTTTGGTGTTACCCGCGTGATTGTTTTGATACCACTTACGGAATCAAATAGCTTCGCAACTTTTTTTTTAATATAACTCGATTGGAACGAAAATTTAAACGCTGATAATATAATATATGAACATTAATGTAAAAAATACGTCTTGTTTACACAAAGATTTAATTTCGAAGAGTAAATATGTTTCCACCGAGAATATGTGTAGAATGCCCCTCGTCCCGCAACTAATATTCCAAACCCCTCTCCAATATGTACAGTTTATTTCATGTCTATTCATTTATTGGTCAGTGCACAAAATCAAAGAAAAATCACAACCAAAATCCACTGTTCGAATGTCGAACGGGTGGATACATTTATTGATTAAATTTCCCTATGGAATTATTATTAAAACGTTGCTAAAGCTTATGCAAGATTTTAGATGCCAAGAGTCAATTTCACACAAAAACCCCTTTGCAGTCATTAAAATGATACCTACAATCATGTTTATACAACTTTTTTTTCTTCAGTATAGTATGTACATCAAAATATGTAGATAATTTCACATAATATATCACTTTTCGAAATTACCCGGAAACTGTCGTGAAACGGTCCACACATTCGGCCATTGTTTCTCAACAAATTTTGCACAATTCTGTGACAAAACTCTCAGAATTAGTTTTTTTATTAAAAACTTAGACCACGGCACACGTGCTCCACAAGTTTTAGAACCTGTGTACTGAAAGTATTTAATAAAATCAATATGTATGTACCTATATACTGATTAAATACTTGATATAATTTATATCGTATATTTATGCATATTATAATAATTTAGTACATTACTAATTTTACAATAATCTGAAGTAATTTTTTAATTTTAGTTTTATTTTCAATCAAATTGAGAATTTTTGAAATAATTTCGCTACTCGGGTGTCACTTCATAATTAATATTAAAGGCATAAATTAATTTTCTGTGACTTAAACGCATTATCTATTTTCAATTGTATTTCTTTAAAGGCATAAAAATGTTCACTGTTTCTGAGATAAGTTTGTAGTACTTCATAATCATATGTGAAAATCAAACACGTGCTTTTTGATTATACTCGTTTAATTTATTTGAGACGCGTTTCGCCTTGCAAGGGTATTATCAATCGATGCATAAAAATAAGATAATTTCCAAAAAAATATTTTAAGGACATTCCAAATCAGCACGCTGTAAGAAATCAAATTTTTCTTAAGCAAGTTTCAATGATGGAACTGGAACATTATTCGTAATAGAGAAGCATTTAGAAGTTATTAATTGAAACTGGAAATAGTTACACTTTTTTCAGAGCATGTGGTGTGTTCTACTTCACAGAACACCATACTGAAAACTGACGTGACTTCAATGTGAGCTGCCGTAGTACCGAGTGACTTCGTGAAATAGTCAATGCTAATTATTTTAAAATCAATTCTACCCTCACTAAATAAACTTATTTGAAAAAATTATCAATTTTACAATGAACATTTATTTATTTATTTTATTATTATTATTATTATTATATATATATATATATTATGTCATATAACAAGTTATACTTTTGCATCTATAACTAAAAATTGCAATCTTCAGTTTTTGATACTGTTCAGTGGCGTATCTACAAATATTAGGTGCCAATCCAGAATGGAAAAAAGGCCCCTATTTAGTAGATACTGCATAGTGTGACGTCGTATTTCATCCATCCTCCGGCTCGCTCAGGGTATAGCATGAGGTGTGTGGTTCTGATGCACAGAATTCACCATGTCTCCCCATTCTCTGGGAAAATAATACAATTAGTTTCAAAATGTATAACATTATAATTACCTAGGTTTTGCACAGATATGAAAACATATGAATTTACATGGTAGAATATAGTAATAAATTATGTCACTGGATGTGATTACCAATAAAAATTGACTGTTAAATCTTTCCCTAACAAAATCGGCTAATCTTTCTTTAGCAAAATAATGGATTTTCATTAAATCGTCTTTAATAAAACTAGCAAGATCGCATTTGAAATTAAAAGATCAGAATAAACACTACGTTACATTAGATATTAAAATTTACATTGAAACTTAATTCACAATAATTTGACCACCAGATGTATTCGCTCTTCTTGAGCAATCCACTGTCTTCGTTCAGTCTTGAGGTTCCGAGGCACCCGAAAATACTTGCGTCTCTGTACTTGTCAAAACGTCAGGAAGGCTAGGTCATCGGCATCCTATTTAGTCACAAAGAATTCTGGAGTCATATTTGTTGTGAAATGAATGAGATGGAAAATAAAAGAAGCAGAGAAGACCAAATCGTATCCCCGCTCTGCTTTGTTCGTGAGTAATCCTTAATGAAGAAATGGTATTGTCATCTACCCAACACTTCTCTGCCGTCATGTTAGGAAGGGATGCTTCACATCCTGCAAATATACAAGTGAAATAGCAAACAAAGAATCTCACTAACATGGTGCATATTATTTAGTTATCCTCGCCCTTCCTTAATTCAATACGAAATCACATCTTCATGATTTTAGTATCTATTATCTTAGTATCTAGTATGATAATTTTTTTCTTACGCGGTGCAGTGTTGCCATTTAGTAAATGTTAACTCCCAGCACATCTCGTGCGCATTAGGTACCAAATATAACGTTATAATAGTTATATGATACACAGCGACGTGCACTAGGCATGGACTTAGGTTATGTTGCTAATATTTATGGTATAAAAGCGATGTGTGTTATCATTATAGGTTGTATTCATCATCCACTCTTTCAGAAACATGTTTTTGTGTCAGTATACTTATGTGAGTGTGTGCTATTAATATTATTCTTGGGAAGTTTTTAAAGGTATTAACTAAAGCAGTTAAAATATGTTATAATATAAAATAATACCACTTTTAGAGTGTATTAGAATGCATACAGTCAAGTTCACTTCAAAGACACACTTGCGGCGTTTAGCAACACGTCTGTTAGAGCGAAAACGTGTATTCAGAACACAGCACGGTACGAGAGTTGCGTTTAGTTCGTATACGTCTGGGACAGTTTTTCGAAAAAACACATGCGCAGCTTTATTTGTAAACTTTAAATTCTTCCACTAGTTATACGGTTCTAGTTGACACGTTAACAAGAGAACTTAATTATTTTCATGTAGATCCACTAGTACATACTTAATATGTCAAATGAATATTTAATTTACATTTATTTCGCAAAGATTATAGTTATGCACAGCTTTTTTGATTGTATAGAGTACACGCTCCTGATTATATATGAAAATTAGTACTGCATAGTGTATTCATTAAATTGTAAGAATAAAATTAGACTCTTGAATCATCTAATATTTACACTTTCATTAAAAAAACAACATAAATATTCTTAGGTATTTTAAACGCGTGCTATTTAAAAATGTTTTCGTAATTGTGATAATTCTTTAATTACCACCAGATTCCCTTGGGGTTCTATCCTCTGATTACTATCAAATTACTTGGGTCCCAATTCCTTGTAATATAAAACTCAGTATGTCCGGCTAACAATTATAAGTTTATTACAAGCTAACATAAACTTGTTATTCAGAAGAAGCTGTGATGGAAGAGAGCTCTTTCCCCAGAGATAGCCCCTTATAAGATTAGTCTCCTATCACTCATCTACTCACTTTCATGACACACACACATACATTTACAAAGTGACAGTTCTCACAGTAAATATACGTGAAAACTTTTTTTTTATAATTCTATATTTCCATTTCTTATTGTGTATTACTATTAACACTGGGAATGGTATCAATACCCGCAAAAATATCAATGTCAAATAGACTATAGGGCGCGAACTTGTTAATATTGGGGCATTGGCATTACATTGGGTACAGTGACATAATTACGCCACTGTTACTGTCGCAAAACTGGAGATTTCTTCTGTTTTTTTATATTTTAGTTACGAACGACACTGGCGCCATCTACGGGATGATTTTATAAAGACATTATTATTTTCTTATATCTTTCATGCGTTAGTTGCGTGTAGCACTGGCGTAATCTGTGAGATGATTTTATAAGGACATTATTATTTTCTGCTTTATTTTATATGTTAGTTGCGAGTGACACCGATTCTTTCCATAGATTGGGTTTTTAAACAGAGATGGGGGGTGGTGACATAGTGACTCTTGTGTAGCTTAATATATGTAAAGAGACTATGATTTAAAATATGAATTAAATATATTAATTAGAAAGATATACATATAAAATCAATTTTATCGAAAAATATTGTTGTTGCACCACCGGGATTCGAACCTGGATCTCTTTCCTAACCAGGGAAGGTGTATTATCCAACTATGATTACTTACGTCCCTTGTTGACACAGTACTTGAGGTCGTACTTTGTTTTTTTGTGATCTCTCCAATGTCTCAAAATGTTTCTCGTGTAGGAAGTGGCACAATCAAATAAGTAGATAATTTAAGGAGTCAACCACGCGAAAGTCCATTCCTGATTTTAACAATTGGGTCAAAAATATACTTTAACGTAGGATTTCTATGACGTCTCAAGTTATCTTATTAAAATAACAAAAAATATATTATTGACATACTTAAAAAGTAAGAGTTTAATCAATAATTTTTTTTTGAATTCAGCAATTCCCAAGTTGCATGACTCAATATTCAGGTGCTAACCACAACATCCTAGTAATAGCCAAATTACTGTATAGTGTCTTGTATTCAGTATATATATTTGTACAACATTTTAGTTGGCTGACTTGTTTGCTCCTGATTGAACGCCTGGCGATTAACGTGACAACCGACTAGCTCAGAAGCAGGCTCTGTGCTTCAGATGCCGAGGCCTGTCGGAGTTACAAACTTTACAAATCGTGCTCTCCTTGTAGGGGAACCGAGTGCATGGAACAAGCAGCCCTTAAACTTCAGAATTATGGAAGACGAGCCAGGATTTAAGAGATTTCCAAAGACTCACACCTTCAGCATTTCATTCTCTAAAGCGCTCTTAAAATGTTATTTAATTCAGAATCAAGTTAATACTTTAATCACAATATGAAATATATCGCCTAGTCGAATTATTATAAGAAAATCTTAACGGCACTCTCGCCAACAATGACGCGATACTTCCCGAGATCCTTTGTGGAGCGTACAATGACCCCCTTATGACCGGAAGCAGGCTGAGTTCTTAATGCCTTCAATTCGCCTGCAACTCCTACCGGAGGCGCCTCAATTATCCCCGGATTCCATAGATTCGGCGAAGTATTATCGAATTATAATGCCGCCGCTTTCATAAAAACGAGTGAAGCGAGAAAATTACCCATTTGTATGTTCAACTTCTACATAGAAGAGTACCCTGCCACCAGCTACCCTATTTTCTGGTAACTAAATATTTTTTGTTGTTTTTCATACATATTCATTCATGCTGTATTTATTTTAGTGCGTCGTATATTGATTCAATCTTCGCGATATTCTTTACTGGCATCCGAGTCGTCATATTTATTTCATCGCACGTTCGATGTTTTTGATTTTGTCCGTCATTTATTCAATCTGAAGCTTTCAAGCTACAACGACTTCTTCGTAGTATATAATCACAAAATTGTCAATCAATATCTTATATTTAAATAATTCATACAAAGATCTAATAAATAATACTGAAAATAATAAAAATATTGTACCGAGAATTTTATTTCACAGATTTCGTTATTTATTAGTCTGTCGATACCAGAATCATGATAAAAATACGTTCTTAATAATAAAATTTTACATTCCTTTTACCTAATATTTTATCTTTAATCTCTACTTGCCGAAAAAAGGGAAGGAGAAAGGAAGGAAAAAGAAAATATTGCCAATGGCGATTTTCTACATGATCAACTTCTTACCTCGTGTGTACTCTAAGTTGTATTCCTAGTTATGGTACCATTTTTTGCAATGTTGTTTCAATATCTCATTTTAATACTTTAAACCACTTTTTACTTCAATATAAATTAGTTTGTAAAACCGAAAAGCTTGCATTCAGTGAGCAATGCAATAAATAGTTTTTGAGAATGTAAGTAATAAATATACCTTCTTTATCATTATTAACAATGTATTATAGAATTTAAATTTTAAAATAAATGCAATTAATTTTAATATATAATACAGAATGTAACAGATATAGTACACAATATTTTATGGATTCTAAATTTCGAGTTGACAATTTTCAAGGAATATGAACTTAACTCAACCATATCAGATGTAAAGCATTTAAAAAGAATCATAATTATGCCATTATTTTGATTAATTATAATATTTTATTGATTTTGAATTATATATTGAGTTCAAAAAATTAAAGGTCATCGAATTTCAGGTGGTTAGAATATTTTTTAGTAGATGAATTAGGGGCTGAAGCAGAAATACAGATATAATAATGTATAAATTTCACAAATATTTATTTCTAGATACGTAGACTTAAAGCTAACATTATTTTGTAAAAAATTCAAACAATAACAGTGTAACATAACATAACAGTGTAGAATTTGCACATATTCCTTGAACATTTCGACTCGTAAGTTTTTCAGGTATCCACCTATAAATTATTGTGGACTAGGTCTGTTGCATCCTGTATAATATCATCAAAATAAAAATAAATTAATAGATTTTCATAAATTGACATTTGTATTATTAGTTCTCTTTTAGATGTATATTTGTTACTTTCAAAACGAAAAATCTAACCCATTTGTTATTTTTCATTCTCACTTCAGGCAGAAAAAACAGCAGCTCGAGAATATGTTAACTGAAACATTGAACTTCTCAGAATTTTCAAGGAAGGTTGTAGCTCTAATTAGTTCTCAAACTATTGAAAACTTTCCGGAAATTTTATTTACCTTTCAAAGTCATGATGGAAAAGTTCTACACTGGTGCCTAGAAAGATTTTTTTATTTATTCCTGATATTTTTAAGCGGGATATTAGTCAACATAATTATTTTGATGGTCGCATTTAAAATTAAAATTCAGTGTAATGCAATATTCAAAATAAAAGAGGGCTTCGAATCGGAACTGAACCGAAAATCGGAAAAAAAAAACGTAAATCGTAAACGTAAACGAAAATCGGAACTGAACCGAAAAAATATCGATTTATTTCGATTCGGTACATGTTTTAAACAAGCGAGTTAACACAATCTTACTATCCACTTCAGTTATTCTATTATTCTAGTAATTCTACGAAATAATAGAAATAGTTGAAATCGATTGGAAGATATTTTAATAATTAGAGGTAAATTTCATATTTTATAAATATAAATAATTATACCCAAGAATCCTGTATACTTCAACCGAAAATATATGAATTTGTTTCGTTCAATAAATTATATTATTTTCATATTGTATATTACTTCTATTTCTAATTATAACACCCTTAATTAATTATTTATTAATATTATATTGTTGTATCAATTCATGTAGTATGCTTATAACAAAAGAAGGAATAAAATGTTCTTAATTATGATATAAAATAAATTAATATTAAAATACAAATAAAAACATTAAAATTAAATTTAAATTAATGACGCGGAGCTGAACCGAACTCCGAAAAAACCGTTATTTTTACCGGAACCGAACTGATATTTAATTGAACCGGAATGAAAACCAAAATAAAAAAAAAAATAACGGTTCGAAGCCCTGAAATAAACATTATAATAGATTCTACTATTCTATGTTAAATTAGTAAAATAATTTGACACTATTTTATTGAAAATTATTTTACTTCATTAATAAATTACATAAAATTGTTTGATTTTATTTTATTTACAAATAAAAAAACACATACGTGAATATAAAATATTTGATTTTTTATTCTATTCGATTACTTTATTTCATACGCGTTTCGTCTTGTAAGGGTATTATCAATTCATTGATAGATAATGCCCTTACAAGGCATTAAAACAAGAATTTTATTTTCACATATCTAATTATGTAATTCTATAAACTTATACTGGAATCAATGAAAAAGATAAAAAACATCTTTGTAGACCAGAATGAGAATCTCGAATTTTCGACTCTTAATTTAGTCAGGTATACATCCATAAAGTATTACATACTAGGTATGTTACACTCTGCATAAACATTTTTCAGAATATATGAATATTTAAAAATATATTTATTATATCACTTTTATTCATTCTTAAAGAAAATATGAACTGTATTTTTATTATGTGTAATGCAACGAAAAAATTATATTTGACAATATTTTACGCTGTACCATTTTACAAGTTTTCGTTTTAGGAGTATTTTATGTTTATGGGTGATGAGGACTGCAAAAACTGCATTGTTATGTTTTTATGTCGGTAACATCGTGTTTCCCTTTTATTGACAAACCCATAAAAATCTTATTTTCATTCAGTCTACACGACAAGACTGCGATGCTCCCTCCTCCCCACTCCAGCTGCGCCGGCTTATTAGGATGTATAAAAGATATAACGCAAAAAATATAAAATCGCTCGGCAGGCACACCCCATTCTTGCGTACCATTTTTATTGCTCAGCTTACTGCAGTTTCCAATATTCGCTGACTTTTTCGGAACAAGCTCAACGCTTTGGAACAATGCCGGCAAAGGCGGGAGAAAGCTACGATGAGCAAACGAAAAAGGAAATCGTATACATGGAGGAAATTTTCGGATTTCCTTTGATATTTACCTTTCTGGCTCAGAGGTTTCGCTTTTAGCTAGCTGATCGTTTCTACCGGGATTATAGAAGGACCTGGAGCTCGACATAAAAAAAGAATTTTCGCTGTTTGCTTTCCAGTGAATATTGTGCAGTGTCGGTATTACAGTTTCTTTTCTGTACACCAGCATTCTTCCTTAGACAGATACTGTTACGTAACCAAACACAAGGATTATTAATTATTTTAACAGTATACAAAGATACTCTTTATCATTGCATCAATAGTCCAGACAAGAGGGAAGAAGGAACTTTCAATCGAAAAAATGTTGTAAGTTTAATATGATCATTTATTCTAAATTATCAAAATTAAAAATAAGTGATTTAGTAAGATGCATTCAATTTTATACCCAATTTGGACAAGATACTTGATTTTACAATATTTACTTCTTTCCAGAGTTCTAGTCAAATATTATGGAGAAATAATTTGAAGTTAGAATGGAGACAAGTATTATTTGTTATTATTTTAACATGCTAAGACAGGACATTTTATGAATGATAACACCCCACCATGTTATAGTTCAAACCAGGCTAATCATTCCTGAAACCAAAATAAAATTTTAGAACTATCTTAATGCTATCATATTTAATTACATCAATTGGGGAACTTTTTGAGCGGGAGGGAAAGGACTTGTGCCAAGGCGCGCTGCATAAATATTAATTGGTAAAATAGGTTAGAAGTACCTGTTTCTTCTATCGTGGTGGGTGGCGATGATCTAGCCAACCTTCATGGCTTCCCGTCCGGAAACTGCTGCTTGCCGCATGAATTTATGATTGATTATTACATAATGATCTTACGTGAAACTTATTTATATCACGACGTGGCTTTATTTTTGATGGGTTCTGCACAGAACGATCGAAAACACTCAAAATCTGATAATATTAATTTATTAAGTTGGGCTGTCTTTTAATTTGATTCCTACTGATCACGGCCGTGCGTAACATATTATTTGAAGCTTAAGTCAACAATAGTAAACTGAATTGACAGATCCGCGCGCTTTCACTTACACATTCTAATTTAGAAAGAGAAGTCTATATTTAACACCTCGCAGGACACTATATTTCTTATCTACAGGAAGTGCTTCTGCACACGTATCTAAATATATTTCCTGGACTGGACTGGACTTCCTCAAGTAGTTGTCAGCCAATTTTGCATCCTTGCAGATCAAAGTAATCAGCGTTCAGGTCAAAACGACGCGCGAGTCAGAACCTTTCTACCCGGGCGCCCGATTTTCTTATTATACACTATCTAGCCCTGATTGTCATTAACATGTGCCGAGGCTACTGACTGTAGCGGAGTTGTTTCTTCTAAAATATAAATCTGAGATATCGCTTCGTAACAATACCTATACTCAATTTTTGCCTTTAACAAGTTTATTTTTTAAAAAGCGATTTAACAAGTATTATGTATTTCACCATCATCATAACTATTCTCTCTACAACTTCTAGTAGGTCTGCCTTCTCAAGAGTTTACCCACATTGATCTCTATTTTGCGCTGATTCTCTCCAATTTTGGATCTCTACAACAGTCTATGTTTTTATGGACGTTACTCTATCTTAACTTTAGACTCGTGTCCAAAGAAAACACAATGAGATAATCGCAGAGATTTAGTTGAGACACATCTGAATACCATATACACGTATTAAGATTTTCATCTCCAGGTAAACTCGGAGATCAGCTTGGGACTGACAGAAAGAGACAAAATGAGTGCACACGACGTTCGGTCTGTGAGATTTGATACATGGATATAATCATCACCAAAAACTACCATAGATTCATACAACTATTAATTCTGAAATGTTCAAAGGAAACAAACACGCCATGGCTTGACATTATAATTAAATAATATAATATTTAGTTTTAAACCACTTTATTATGAACATACACTAATGTCAACTAGTTTTGGTTAGAAGGTATACTATATTGTCCCAAAGAAGGTTGGATCCAACCAAAACTATTCGACATAAGTATATGTATGTACATAATGTAGTGATATAAAACTAAATATTATTTTATTAAATTCTGAATTTTTTTATTTTTTTTATTAATATTAAAAACATTATAAAATTTCAATAATCTGTGGATATATTTATAACATTTGTTTCTTCTCTATGAGAGTAAGACTCGTGTATAGAGAAGGTGTATATTCGAGTTAATTTAAGTTTCAGTTAGTCTGTGTACATATTTTTTTAACTTCAGTTACAAATTTATGATAGTCCGTAACTTTTCTAATTGTAATGGAGAGATTGTTAAAAAATTTGATACCTTGATAAATATATTGATTTTTAGTTGCGGTATATTTTAGTTTTGGGATATCAATTTGATTCTATATCTTGTAGATCGAAATTCGCTTCTAAAATTTAATTGATTTTTAATTTTGAAAATTTGAATTATTGAATTTTTTTGTATATGTCTACTATTTTTGGTATTTTAAAGTCTTTTTTTTTTTTAGAATAGTTTTTAATATCATTAACATTAAATATAAGGAGTTACGTGAAGGCATCAATAAGGCTCGCCCCCGATTATGCCGCGGTTCTCGTGGTGGCAAGAAAAGGAGGACGGAGTATAGAGTGAGTGTATTGAATATTAGGGGAGGAATAGACAGAAAGATAAATGAGCTGTGTGATAGTTTGAATAAAAAAACCTTCATAGATGTATTGTGCATTAAAAAAAAACTCAATAATAAGCGATCTTGTATGAAAGTGGAAGAGACGAGAATTGTGTGTCCGGACAGAAGATCGTGGCGCTCTATCCTCTCTGCTTACCTCCGTGGAGAAATGGCGAAATTATAAATATTTATTCAGTTTTATCTGCTGCTAGGGAAGTTTAATATCACTCAACTGGCGAACGACAATGACATTTGACGTTTGACGTACGTGATGAACGTGAAGTACGACACGAGATGGCAAATCGACATATACACGAGGACTACGAAAGCTAAGAGATGTCTTCAAAGGATTTCATGAGAGTAAAATCCGTATCTCTAATCAAAAATCTCTATTAAATCTCTATTAAATCTCGTGGACACTGGCCATTAGACCTTCCTGTTGGTGATTTTGGTATTTGCTGTTCGGTCACCTTCTTTACATGCCCTGACCACTAAAGTCTTACTACTTTAATAAACTTAATGAAGCTTAATTTCATTAAACATATTACAATACCTAAACCAAAATATATTTTCTACTGGCTCAAATATTCGCTTTCAAATTCTTTTTTCAAAACTGTCTAGCGCGTGTGCATTTTCATCTTACACATATCTAACGCATACGTATATACTTGTCTGATAAACGTTTTTTAATTTGTATATTTACTAGTTTATTTACCATATATAGCTTATAGCTTCTTATTTAAAATAAAAAGGCCTTATAATAATAATAAGCTCTGATCCCTTTATGAAATAAGTTTTATTAAATCCATGAATACACGAGTAAGTTCGGTTGTGATGGTTGTTCGCACATCCTTTACATCTCACTTACAAAAGAGGAATATAAAAAGGTGGTCCATGCGATGACATCTTGCATCGCTGTCCTTCGAACGGAGAATTTCGAACACGTTCGCAGTTTCTTTAAGTAATAGAATGGAAGAATTGAACTTTATCCGACACGCTTCGCGCCAAAAAGAATTTTGGAACTGCATCTAAGAAATTGGTTCTGGGTACACAACTAAAAATAGACTTTTTTTTAATCCATGAATTTCGTAAAATTTTGTCTGAAAGTACAAATATAGACAATTAAATTATATTTTTAAGAATAACACATTCTTATTGTGAAGTTACCTTTTTTCAGAACATAGGTGTGTGATATTTTTTTAAGCAAATTAAATATATTAATTAGAAAAATATACATTTAAAATAAATTTATTGATAAAATATTATTGTTGCTACCAGCATTCGAACCTGGATCTCTTCCTATCCGGGAAAATGCATTAAATTAATATATTTTTTATTAAGGAAAACACAGTCTGTGATATTTTAAATACTAATTAAATGTATGAATTAGAAATATATACATATAAAATCAATTTTATTGAAAAATATTGTTGTTGCTACCGGGATTCGAACCTATATCTCTTTCCTAACCGGGGAAGGTGCATTATCCAACTATGCTATAGCAGACAGTACTTTTGTCGACAAATTTTCGAACCACAGACCAATGTACTGAATAATTACAACTTCACAATTAGAATGTGTTCCCCTTAATAATATATAACTTGAATCAATGTGGCCAAAATTTATTAAAAATTAATTCTGCCGTCTGCTATCAGTTACTCAAAGGTATTAGAGATTCCGTAAAAACAAAGTAGATGGCTTTCAAATAATGGAACGATAGATGTATTTGTTCGAAAATTTGGCGTCAACTTACTCTGTTAGTGTAGCATAATCGGTTAATACATTTCCGCGGATAGAAAGAGATCCAGGTTTGAATCCCGGTAGCCACAATTATATTTATTCGATAAAATGATTTTATATATATATCTTTCTAATTAATACATTTTAATTTGTATTAAAATTAAATTATACTTTTTTCTAATACAAATTAAATGTATCAATTTTAAAGATAAACAGATAAAATCAATGAATTGAAAAATATTTTTTTGCCACGAGGACACGAACCAGGAACCCTTCGCATCCGAGGAAGTGCGCTGACCTATTACACCACGTAAAGTAAATAATTCATTTTTATTAAATTAATACAACTTATTTATTTTTAAGATGACATTATTCGAGTGGCAACAAAAATATTTTTCGATAAATTGATTTTGTCTGTATATCTTTATAATTGATACATTTAATTTGTATTAACACTTACATCCCTGTGGGTCAAAACAAAACACATCCGACGGCGGTTGGTCATTTTAGACCCACCTCAAGTTTTCGGTTTTTAATCCGTTTTGTGGGAGATTTTTTATAGATATTTCATTTTAAATTTGATTTAATGAAATGACATGATGTGGCGTAATGTTACTAGCAAAAAATTAAAAAATATTACGAGTAATGTACATATTCTCACGCATCAACAGACTAAATACAAACATCCACTGAGCATGTGATCTTCTCGTCAGAACCCGAGCAGGTAGTGTCATAAAACTTAGAGGTAGGCGCAACGCCTCTTAAATAATTATATTACTGGCATTTTCTAGGAGCTGCCAGACGAAAATAAGTCAAAACAAATACATGAACGCATACCCGGTATCCTTTGTCTACCCGCTCAAAATGTTAACAATATATGTTTCGCTGAGATTCAATCCCGTAAAAGCGACTGATTTTTTAGCGTTTTTTCACATTTCACACAAACTCATTTGAATCTCGTCCAATAACATATATTTATATCTCAACTTATTTGGAAATATTGAATAAAAGATTAGCTAGAAGGAAAACAGCATTAAACGAACATCTGTAGCGTAATTCATATTTTTACAAACACCTAGGTCAAACCTGACCCACTACCGCAGAGTATGTGTTAAAATATCTCAGAACTATGTTTTAAAAAACTGCAACTTCACAATAATAAAGTGTTCTCCTTAAAAATATACTTTATTCGATCAAAAAAATATCTTAACTGAAAAATACTTATAGCTAAATTAATCAAAAATACTACAAATAAAAATCATTGTCGTGTCGCATAACAACGTAAAACAAACATTTTTTGACAGCTGCCCGTGTTAAGTTCTATCACGGGAAAATGTGCGTCGAACAAAATAAATTATTTTGCTATTGCATTTAGTTTGATTTGAATGGGTTATATAGAACTCAAAAAAATTGAAACGGCAAAATTTATTCCAACGTATGGATGATGGGTATAGTACAATATTTATGTAAATATATATATATATTGTAGTCTCACGTGTATAAAATTAAGGTCACTAACGTAGCACGTATTCCGTGAATGTGGGATAGTCAGTTGTAACGTGTGAATTGTTTTGCTCACTATCAGCAGTCTCACTAACGAAGTTAGCATCGCAAACTCGCAATTATAATGTATGTGGTTACAGTGTAAAAGTGTTTATGCTAGTTTTATCGAATAAGTTTTCTGTTTTCGGGTTAAATATTAAAACTATAAAGAAGTAAAAAGAAAAACTGTAAGTAATATTCAGAAAAAAGATAAAACTGTTCCCGGAGTATATATATATATTAAAATGATATAATTAATAACACAATGACGCGTTGATACAGTTTATATTTAGTCTATATTAAAATTAAAATTGAATTATATATCTAAGTACATCATACAATAATTGAACTTAAACAAAAACAGAATTGAAAAAACAATAATTGTATTAAAAGTAGTTCGCTTTATCCCGAAGAAAATATTTAAAAAAAAAAAAATTATCCTAATTTCGTATTTATTTAAAAATTATTATTACGAAAATAATGTATCAAGTTAAATAATGAAAATAGCGGAACAAAATTTGAAAATTGAACTTTTGTTTCTTCTATAATTCTGAAACTTTTCTTCACATGTTCATTTAGTCGATTAGATCATAAATATAATTGTTATTCGAAAGTTAAAAATCTAAAAACAAATTTAAAAGACTATTTCTTAATTACAAAATATTTTAAATTATGATTACTTGTGATTTAGTGGCTGCATTGGAATTGCAAAAACAAATTTTAAATAGTATAAAATTTCACTTGTAAAATATATATTTGTTATCAATTATTTTTTAATTTTTTTAATATTTAGTCATTATACATCAGCCGATTACATAAATCTACAACCCTGCCCAATTATATTAGAATAAATTGTTCATTATGAAATATAACTGGAATATTAACATTTATGTATAAACCTTTGTGCTGATGATTCAAAATAGTTTTTAGGGTTTACTTCTGCAAATTTGTTACCGCCACGAGGAGAGATTTTGATAGGGATTTCTGTTCTTAGGCAAGTGTCAATAGCAGCTTTATGTTTGGAACAAGTTTAGCTAGGGGAAGGCTTACCGCTTTGTTTCTACCTCCTCTACCTCTTTCTACCCTCACCTGCTCTGTGCGCTGCAACCCGAAGCTTATTGCATACACCGTGAACAAAGTAGAGTTTATGAAACACCTTTTAAGAAAATTTTGATACATCTCACTTATAAAATAAATTCAAATTTTATTCATGAGTAGTACATTCATATTCTTATCATGCAAGTTAAAAAAATTAAGAACAATATTTCGGTTTATTGAAATATACGTAAAGCTTTGTGTAAAATAATTGTCAAAGTAATAATAAAATAACTATATATTATGTTTAATTTACAAAAATATATACCATTTTCCACTACAAAAATGCGGAATTTTTTAATTTACATGTGTAAAATAAAATCACCTTTACATTATAACATATTATATTCTCGTTACTTATTTTTAACAGAGAATTTAACGTGTTTTTTATTACAATTAAATACTGATTGTCTGATGCACAACAATCTTATTTTATTATCATTTAAGTTAAACTTTTTTAGATTACATTTTACCAAATTCTCTAATGTTGTCACATAAAATTTTGAACAACGGTAAATATAACATTCTTATTATCTTTCTTATAAGATAAGACTAATTATTTAATATAAGACAACTAGATAAACTTCATAACTAAACATAATGAATAATTATAAACTAATGTAGTCATATTAAGATTTAAAAATTCTGTAATATCATGATAATTTAGTGTTCTCAGATGGTTGTTAAATATGTATATTTTAAAACGTACCTAACAGTTGAATTACATGAGGCAAGTTGTTGGGTAAACAATGCTTCGCATTCAAACGCGAAATTTTAGGCCTATATCAACATTGGACGCAGAAGTTTATAACGAAAAAGGAAATATATAATGATATCAAATGCACATTAACAAAACTTTTGTAGTTTTAAAATCAGGATTAACGCAGTATGCCCGTCATAGAACGAGTAAAAGGCTATAGATTGCACTTCCAGTTTGAATGAAAAAAATGATTTTCATAAATCTTAATAATTTCTGAAAGGTAAGTTCAAGATTGTTTTATTAAGCTGTATAAATTTTGAAAGGTAGGTTTAACGGTTGTAATAACAAAATATATTTACCACTTCTGTATTGTACTGTTGGTAGGACTGTACTTTAGGTACGCCTACTTTAAAAAAGTCATATATAAATTTCAGTTAACAGTATGTACGGAGATAATACGAAGTTATAAAATCCAAAAAAATATCTAATTTGAAAATGTAACACAAATAATACAGTGTTACAGACACACAACTGTTAATTATTTTAGATTAATTAATACATTTTGGTTAAAAACAAGTACAAATTAGATTTCTAATTTGTCTTTGTATCAAGCTCATTTGCGTATTAAGGATGTTCTCCCAACATTGGCACACATTCACTGCACTAAAATCGAATTCTCTCGCAGTCTTGAATGCAATTGAATTCCTACCAAGATTCCCCCGAATTCCGTAAATGGAGTGCATTGCCCGAATGTGGGAGTTATGAATTGGAAATTGTTTGGATAACTCGCTATTTGCTCTAGTCGTCCACAGATATCGCCGTTAGAAAGGCGAACTTTGAATTTGGAACAGTTGCCAAGCGCGGGAATCCGTGTTCCCGCCCGGAGCCTGCACAAAGAATTCCCAACTACACTCCAAGGGAACACTTTAAAACAGTTACTCTGGAAGGTTTGCTGAAGGAAATTTGTTCAAATCCTTCCTTTAAAGACGTCATAATACTGGCATCATAAATTTACGGCTGCCATAACTTTCGCGTAGGTAAACGTTTATATTTGAACTCGATACATAAATGTATAAAAAATAGTAATTACAAAAACTTGTTTGAAAATATTCAGTCATAATTATATGTCGACATAAATTATTAACTTTACAAATGTTTTCCTGTTTTATACTATTCCTACATTCTAAAATGCTATGTGAACTACGGGTTGAGGTTGATTCTGTCATCGGGAGTATAAAAACAATCGACATTAAGTAAAACAATCTGATTGGTGGCTTCATCAATCCTCAATTAATCAATATTTATTGTTACTTACTTCCTATTAATATCACCTGTCATTTGGTAGGCCGAAACAACAGCCGGTATGATGATTAAGTTGGCTTATTCCAGGTTCAGCTAGTCCGAGCGCATTAGTCAATGTTGTATTAGGAACGTGACGTTTGGACTGCTCACAGTAAATCTACTTCACCAAATCTGAACCCGGAATAAGCCAGCAGCTATAAATAACTTCAAGGTCAACGTTCACGGTGGCTACAGCTTCATTTATATTCAAAATACACGCTTAGTATTAGGTCAGCATAATTTATGTAATAAATGAATAGGAAAAATCACATAGTAATTGATTGAGCGTAGTCTGGGTGAAGGACTGAGATGATTGATTAAATATGTGGTCATCTGGATGTAGATGATGAACCATAATGATCATACTGATTATACACTGATATGTTATGAATGACCGAACAATTTGGGTTGTGAGGAAGAATCCTCTTTTATTTTGTTGTTTTATATCATCATCCCAGGCTGGCCTCTTTAAAGATACACCTCCACCGATCTCAGCACTGAGTTTCTTTCCATGAATAGAAGACGTCAAGAATGGATAGGTCTTTATTAATATTGTCTCGTCGCCTCATTTTCGGTCTACATATTCTACGGCTTTATAACTTTTGTTTTATTTGTTCAATAAATATATAAATTCAAGGTAAAAGTAGAATCTAATATTAAAAATAAAATATACGTAGTTATAAAATTCTAATTAAGCTAGAGGCCTGTATTTAGGTACAATGAATCAGCTGTATGAAGCGGTACTCTTTTTAAACTACGTATATTTGAATAAAATAATATCTACGTATAAAGGTAAAATTAAATAATAAAGTCGAACAAAATATTATATACGATTACTAACAGCGTCTTTATCACGTGAGTTTATTATGATTATGCTTTATAGAAAATAACATGCAAAGTTTCATTCGATGAGTTGCTCAGCTTGTGAAATAAACACAGCACGTGTGGAAGCTGACTAAGACGACAAAGCAGAGAATGAGAATGATGATTTGGTCGCATATATGTCTTTAAGTTTACGAGCGACACAATGTGTAAAAATTGCTATGTATAGGAATAATTCTCAACTTCGGGAATGAAACAGAAATAATATTAAGAGTCTTCTTACTGATCATAACGATTGAGCGTCTTAAATTGTCACATGAGATATCCGTCTCCACTTCCGTCCCTGAGTCATGTTGGGTGCTACGCTTAGTGGGATCACGGTCTTCTCTTTTCTTCGGTCTGAACACCTTGATGGAAACCGACCACCACCTTCTCAAGACTGTCACCATGTTTTCCAACAAGAAAATCAGTTTCTGCATGTGGTGAGATATTCGTGTATCTTTCAGTCCATGGAATGCGCGCCATATTTTTCCTACGTCACATCTCGAATACAATTAATATGTTGATGTGATGACTCTCTTTCTTTCTATCTTAAAGTTCATTTTTCCACTTCAAGATTTAACAGAGACCCACCGAGATTTAACCAAATGAGTCTTGATTTTTCATGCCTTTGTTAGTCTTGTCATTGCAAATAAGAGCAGTAATAATCAAAAAAGAAAAAAGAGATAAAACTTAACCTCTTCCTTCGGTTATACTAACTTCCAAATTTATCTACATTTTACGCAGTATTATCGTTATCGGACGTAGTAAGGTCAATTGTATATTATGCCAAAAACAGCCAGGCCGCTTTCATTCAAAAATTCATATAATATTGGCCCTCTGAAAATTTTATTGATCACTACAACCACAATTAGCTTATTTATAAGGACATTTATTAAATCAGCAGAAAAATTACACGACAATAATTGTCTGTTTTCTACACTATATATTTTGTAGAAATAAAGTAAATCACAGATATGCAGAAAGCAGTTAAATATTGACATTCATGTAATTCGAAGTCAATTATAAAAGTACTACGTACGTTCATGTAATTCGTAGTCAATTATAAATACTACTATGTACGGAAAAATTTAATATGGACTGAGTCACTAAAAGAAAATCTTATTTCGATACTCAATCTAAGCATTTAGATAACAAATAAAATAGATCGGAGGTCGTAATTATAGACATTTAGAGTTACCCTTAAGACAGTATAAGCGTTTTTACAACATGCGGGTATGCAACCAGATTAGAGCAGAAATTGAAATGTGAATATATGTAGGATAACACTTTTAATACGAGCAGTCTTCAGCCACTACCAATGAATTTTGTTTTTATATGGAGCAGATCGGCTAAGATACGATCATATATGACAAGGGTGACACCATTCTGAAAGTGAGTAATTGTGAAAGATAGCCAGAGTGTAGTTTTTTGCTCAGATAAAGGGTGTCCAGCGGAAAATGTTCAAGTTTAATATTAAATTTTTTTAAAACTGCAATGTTATTCTTATATTTTATATATACAAAATGGAGTTTAACGATACGAATTTTACGTTTTATAAACAATATCGTCTAAATGCCGTCCATTTCTCTCAAGACACTCTTGCAATCGGGCTCTTAAATTTGCGAACACGCGAGAGCAAAATGTTGGTTCAATGGCAGCAACTTCACGGCAGATATTTTCTTGTAGGCCCTGAATTGTTAAAGGATTGTTGCTGTCAACTTTCGACTTAAGGTATCCCTATAAAAAAGTCACACGATTTCCGGTAACCGAGATGCCTAGGGTATGTATGTCTCCGTACTTGCTGATACATTTATTGGGACAAATTCCCCTCAACTTCTCCATTGAAACTCTAGTTGTATGTCCGTCTTACTGAAATTGTGTTCTGTTGTTGAACAGCTGAAGTTGCGATACCAAAAACTCGTCGATCATTCAGCGATACACGTCAGCAGTGACTATCAATCGCTGGTTAAAAAAATACGGGCCAATTATTCCTCGGGCAGAAATTGCACACCACACTGTCGTTTTTGGACAATGCAAACGTTTTTGATGGCGTTTCCTTGGATTGTTGGGGCACCAGTATCTCATTTTCTGTTTATTAACATAGCCATCGATATAAAAATGTGCTTCGTCGGTAAACAATATATTTCCAAGCGTTCGTTCTATTCCAAAACGTTCTAGCAACGTTCTCGCTAAGGTTTCACGTAAAGAATAGTCATTTTCGTTGAGAAACTGCACGATTTGCAGTTTGTATGGATAAAACTGTAGTTTATTTTTCAAAATAACGTATACTGTTGATTTTCTTATTCCAGTACAAGCTGCAATCTTCCTTATCGATTTACCCGGATTGCACATAATTTCATGTTGAACTTGAGCCACATGTTCTGGCGTCGCTGCTGACGTTGATGGTCCCGGAAGAGTTTGGTTAACCATTGTCCCTTCTTGTCTGAACTTTTGAACCCATCACTAAATAAGTTGCGTTCTCGGTCCATCACTTAATCGTCGAATATTAAAGTGAGCACAAAAAGCGCGACACGCACGAACCAATGAATCACCGCACTTCAAATATTACTCAACCGCGAACGCGCAGTGCGCTCCCAACCAGTGACTTATTGCGACTGGCAAATGAGCAAATCATGCGCGTCGAACAATACCCCTCCCATTTACCTCACTCACTGATGGTTTACGAGCAATTACAATTTAGTCTTGATTTTTTTCTGCTGGACACCTTATATAAGGGATTAATTTTTAGAGTAAGAGTTGAGAATCTTTATGTTCATAAAGATATTTCATCTATTATCAGTAAACAGGATCACTACTAGTCAATATAAATAAATCTCTTACATTTTTGGGATTTTTACATAATTCGTTACAACCGATGCAGGTGGCTCTCCATTCGAAATGGACGCTCTGAATACCACTTGTTTTTCCGTATTATTGATTAATCATTAAATAAACATAAAACACATTGCAGCCCCTAATTTTTTTTTTTAAAATAATGTTTGTCATCCTCTAACATGTTTGTAGAAACACCCAATAGTGAAACAATGATCAAACAGCACATTAATTTGAATTTTATATTTTATTTTTATTTTTGTTTATGGAATAGTTTCATAATTAAATATATATATTTTTTACATCTCCTGTTTTGATAAAAAGTTCGTCAAAGGGTGCGAACTTTCCCGATAAAGAATATCGAGATATTTTTTTATTACAATTTGTAAATATTTGTTCAATTAAATAGTACATTTTCAAAAAAACATTTATCTTGTGAAATTTGGGGCAACAAGTTTTTTTTAATGAAATTACGTTTTCAATCTACCAAATGTCCATTTTCTGAGAGTGAAATCCATAAATTTCGAATCTCTCTCCTCGCGAAAGCTCAATCAATATGCAAATATTTTTTCGATAAAAACAGTCGCACAAACCAACAGATTTCATCTCACCGCAATATAATCGGATTGAATTTACAGAATATGAAATATTATGTCACGAAACAAAAAAAAACAAATTTAGTGTAGGTAGCTGTCTATTGTTATTATATAATATTTGTTTGTTTACTGATTATGGTAGATTTTCAACGATAAATATTTTAATTTGGTGGATAATATTAGGCTTAATACGGTATAATAGCCTATTTATGTCACGTCCGCCATATAAGTGAATAACATGTAAGTCGTGGATCTGCCTATATAAGACCACGGTGAATATTATAGGTGCAGTTCTATAATTCTAACTGGTGCGATAAGATCCCGTGGACTGTACCGATTATAATATTGATCAGTGGATGCAACTCGAATTGGATTTATAAAGGAAAATAAGGGCAAAAAGATTTGGCCTGCCTTACTTTAATGTCCTGGGTTGGACGTCGCTTTCACCTCCAGTTGACTAGCACGTTTATTGTGAAGAACCAAGAGATCACTGCACTTCCAGAACTGTTGAGAACACAGCTCCTTCGTGGTCTGAGCGCTATGCACGGCGCTGCTGTCGGACAAAAAAGGCACAAGATCTTGACAGTTCGGTGTCAGAAAGTATTCTGTTCCGCCATAGGCGAAATCCCTAAATCATTGGTTGGCCAGGGCGGGACAGGTATATTAAGGTTTATTAGAAGGATAAATGCACAGAGAATGCGTACACTAACGTCAACACTAAAGCATAACAACCTATTGATTTTTTATTGACTGAGTATATCCAAAAATCTTAATATATAATCTTCACGCATCTTTCTACAATCATTATTCGTCAATTAAAATCATATGAAGATTAAAAAACCAGCACCTGAGAAGCTAACGATAGCACAGAAATGTATATCATTTTTAAGTTAAATGTTTTAAATTTTCAATGGTCAATTATTTTTTAACTAAAAAAAAATAAAGAAGCCACTGCTGTAGACTTTTCGTTACTCGTACACATGACTCAAATGAAATAATACAAATCACCTGAAATGATAAAAAATAAATAATTACAACCAAAATGGAAACTCGCGCAAAGTTCTGTGATAAAGCATTCAAATTTATGGTGATAGATTATGCCACGGAGATTTGATTACACTGGCGTCCGACCATCTGTGCGATTGGGTATTGAGTGAAATATATGTTTTTCCGTGTGTCCCTTGGCTTCCCCGCGAACCGCCGACCGCCAAGCCGGAAACACTCTGACAGCGAACACAGAGCTGCTCTATTTATTGCGGGGACTGGAATATTAATAAGGATATTGATATATCGGCCGTCTGGATTAAGTGAGCATTTGGTTTCTGCAAACAAATCAATTAAAACATTTAAAATTATCTTACCATTTAAAAAAAATAAATCAATTGGCCATTCTTTAGTTTAAGCCATCTAATTTCAAAACCTCCCACATGTTTGAACGTGTCATCTTTCCAGTCCCTCTCATCATCAGGTTATCGCCCGTTGATGAGAAGGACTACACCACTCGAAACGATAGTGACAATAACCCAACGTATGTATAGTATAAAGTTTGATAGTGAAAATTAAAATAAGCTACAGACTGGTAAGTGCCTGTATTCCGGCAGCATTCAAACTACATAATAATTACATATTAACATAAATCACTGATACATAATAATTGGGATATACAGATTACAAACGAAAAAATAATAAATTCATTACTTATAAAATACACTTAAAAATATGTATGTACAAAAAAGTGCACAATCATATAAATATAAACACAAATAATGTGTATGTTTAGTAGTGATGAGTTAAACGCTATTGTGACTGTGATATTGCGTTTGGTATTACTTTTATAACGATGATTGGTGACAGATATTTTACTGTTAGAGGTTTAGTTTCCAGTATATCAATGATTGCTCACCGAATTACGAATAATCAGTTACTAATCATCGTTACCATCGGACACAAATTTCACAATCACAGTCACAATAACGGTTAAAATAACGATTTAGCTCATTACTAATGTATAGGTAATTATACATACTCTTATTGACCGAAAGAAAACTAAAGCAGTATAGAATCTGCCTATAATCTAGTAAATTATCAATTCTCATTATTTAATAACAAAAAATAAAATGGATAACCTAAACTAAATAATGTATTTGGTTAAATTCTACGCACGTATTGTAACTAACATGTAGCAGACGACATGTTTTAAAAATTATAGTGGATGCCTTATATTGCGTTGTTGAGAAAACTGTTGTGCAATACCTACTAGACCGCATATACATGTAAAATTTTAATCCCTATCAAAGACACGTGTGATTTTAATGAAACTCCTTAATTTTTGATCTGATGTAGTATGATCGATAGAATTAACAACGGATCGGTGAGATTGTTCGGATACGAGAAACATATTAGTGAGCAGAGAATAGCAAGCAAAATAAGATATACGAGGCAAGTGTTAAATGCAATAGAAAAAAGAAAGTTCGCAAGACTTGGCACGATCGGCCCCGTCAGTAGCTTCAATTAGCAATCGATAGGTGTGCATGAGAAAATGCATTTAAGTAAACAGTGCAAGAGTCGGTTTGTCGGTTTTCTATTCT
This sequence comes from Eubasilissa splendida, assembly GCA_031772225.1. NCBI lineage: Eukaryota > Metazoa > Arthropoda > Insecta > Trichoptera > Phryganeidae > Eubasilissa > Eubasilissa splendida. The sequence goes on along the minus strand of CM062848.1, from coordinate 16,324,856 downwards.
CACTGCCTCCCCCTGTGGGAAAATGCTATGGTGCGATGGTAAGTTGGTAAGTTGTTTGTATACGTAATGTGTAAGAATATTTTTTTCCAAATTTATTTCGATATTCTTGTTTAGTTTTGTGAAAGATAAAGAAAACTGTTAATATTTTTACATTTTCATAGATTATTTACCTTTGTTTATTAAAACCACTTAATGAGTCATTTAAAACATTAACTGGTTTCGGAAAAGATAATTTCTAAGACAGATTAATTTTTAAGATAGATTAATGTTAATTCGACATCTTGAAGAAGGAAACGATGAAAAACTGAATAATCTATAAAAATGAACATAATAAACCAAAAAGCAATTAGCAAATACTTTTTTACAATCAATTTTCCAGAATTAGAGATACAACATCGAAGACGATAATTCATTACAAATTACAGTCGCTACAGCCTAAGAAGATAAACTTGAGATAAATATCTGGCACACACTGGTACTATAAGGGTTGAAACAGAGTCGGCGGTGAAACTTCAGGGACATATTTTCGTAGTAATTAAATTGCACTACAAAAATACAATGTAACTGAAAAATGTTTATTAAAGGTCATAATAAAATTAAAAATTAATACATTTGTTGTAGGGAAGACAAATTACAATGCTGGCGTAATTGTAACTCCCATTTGCATTATACTATTTAAAAATTACTATAATTTAATTCTAGATTATAACTGTACATTTCCTTGCCAAATTATTAGACACACTGTAAAAAGTCATATATTTCTAAGAAACAATCTATTTTAATTTTTATTTTAAACATTTTTTCTAACAACACTTATAAACAGTTTTCACACTGGTAAAAATATGTTGCTGCATTAGAATTGAAATTAGCAACAGTTTAGTGGCACACAAACGATAGTTTTTTCTTTTCATAGGAGTATTTATGATATCGTGAAAATTTCCGAGTTACAGAATAATAAAACAAAAATTTACATTTCTCAGAATCTAATAATTTGGCAATGAATTGTACATTTCCGAAATATTGCAATACGATGAGTGATATGAAAGGTTATTAAACCATTTTATGTTTTCTTATTGTTTACATCCAGTAATATGAAAATAGATATATCTTGTGACTACCAGAAGCAGAACAAATTAACTTAAATTAACTACAAGCCCAATTTTTTTAACATAAGACAATCGATGGTCTTGTTTTCAAAAAGTTGGGAAAATAAACAAGACTGTAGTTATATATTTTTGAGTAAAATCACATGGTTCAGCTAGAAAAATACTGATAAAATTTATTGTGACATTATTGTACGATGCAGCTTTTACCCCATTACAAGTCTAGCTGGATCACGTCAGCCGATGACCAGCTCTCATACCTACTTACCATTCACCTGACTAGAAATGCTCCCGGACACGCACGCGCCATTCCCAGTATTTCGTGATTTGCGTTTTCTTAAATTGTAAATTCTTATCCGTGTTTCATACTATTTTATCATTTGTATGGACCACACGTTATGAACGTTAAAATTAATTTTATAATGTCCTGTACCAATTCCGTGAATATTGAATTCGGTAAGAGCTGCATAACTAACTAACTTACCATCACGCCGTTTCCCCGACGGGGTAGACAGAGAGAGTGGAGCGTCACACTCTTCTATCCTGACACCCATTTTTTGTCTCATTCACATTCATACATCTTCTCATGTAAGCTCGGCGATTGATGAGTATGAACGAAATCATCTTCCAGTATCTGGTTTACCATGTCATTCCAACCTTCCGCGAAAATCTTCTATTTCTAGTAACATTCGCGTCACATACCTTTCTTACCATTCCCTTCTCGTTCATTTGTTCAACATGACCAAATCACCTAAACAATCCTTTATTAATCCTATTAACAAAGGTAATATTAGCTTTACATTATCTTCTAATACGTTCATTATTTACTCTAACACAAATTAATTTTCCACATATATAATATATAAGAAATCTCGTTTCCACTGCATTTAGTCTACTTCATTCCCGTCCATTTTGTACCGCTAGTCTAGCCCCGATTGATTAGAAATTATCGCATTCAAAGTGCCGTTCACTTTATTATTTGCAGTCACCTTCCTTTCGATATCTTCCTTAATCTTTCTGTTTCTGTCAAACTTTCCTTCCAAATACACAATCTCATCTATTTATTTCAAACATTCATTACCTACCAGTATATTTCGTGTTGTATTACTTCTCCTTCTTCTCGAATACTACCACATTCCACTTGTTAACATTCATAATAAGGTTACTTTTCTTAAATAAATTTTGCATGTTACTTCTGAGTTATTCACATAGCTCCCTTAACCATATGCACCTATGTACAAAATAGCCTCAATCGCACGTATATCTTTATAGACATATATAAAGAATTGCAAACACTACCGATAAACACCTAGCGAGAATAGGGGGAACTCAGATAAGCATTTTCTAATCACGGCCGCCTGTGCGTCGTTTCGGTGGCTACCCCCATACCTACCTGGTATAAGCTCTGCACAATATACCGCAGCCAATTCCCAGGCTGAAAAAGAAATAACGGTGTGCATGTCCAGAACTTACCACACAAGATATTAAATACATTAATATGTTGATTGCATTAAAATATAACCCAACTCACTTTTTTTTAAATTGGAATTTTAACACTTTTATGAATCTTTTTTTTTTCTTTTTAAAAACGCAAACAATCATTTGTCCAACATACGGGTGCTATTAGAAATGACGAATGTGTGTACAATAGCAATATTCTCAGGTTCTGCGAAGCAAATAGTTATACCACCAAACATTTCTTTCAAATTTCTAATGAAGTGAATCTAAAAAAATAAAATGTTATGTGTATTTCGTGTTAGAATAAATATTTATTTAAATGTTGATATGATTTTAAAACGAGCTTTCAAGTAAAAATATTTGTCGAACATTTGTCAGTACAAATGCACTTTTAAATTACTTTTTACCTTAAACTACGCATACCACATGAGGAATATAATATTAGAGTTTCAAAACAAATATAAAATTTATGTCTGTTCTTCCATTGTCAGATCTAGATTTAAAAATGGTTGAAATATCAAATAACTTACAGTAATTTTTCAAACTATTCCCTGCCGCCGCCGACGACTTATCCACGGATTGTGCTCGCCAAGTTATTAAAGTAAAATCCGACAGGGTTGTATCGGTGACAGTGACAGAAACCGAAACAGGGAAAACAATTTCACAGAAATTGATTGAAATGGGGTAAAAACTTGAATACGGCGAGATAGTGTCGGAGAGTTGGGGGAGATGTGTGAAAATCTCATCCCTTCAGTGCTGATGCACTGTGATGATAGGAGGCTCTGGCGAGGTGTGGCTGTTGGTGTTGGTGTTGGTGTCGGCTGTGACAGCACATAGGGGGAGCTATAAAAAACTTTGTATGTACATACAATGTTGTATTTTGATCGATACTGTTGCTGACTTTGGCGTATAAAAATACACGGAAAATTATGTATACGATAGATATATATTTCTATGGTCTTATGATTTATATATAATTAAAATTTACAATTACTTTTTTTATATAATCCAATGTCCACACTATCTGGTGTACACCTGTTTCGAGGCAGACATCGTGTATTAATAATAATAATGTTGGATAATTTTTAATAGTGTCATTTTCGTAAAAAAAAAATCACTTCGAGGACGCTTTACACGTAAATTGTTTAGACCAACATAAGTATTTAACATTAAAAATTGTGGAAAAACCCGTAAGATCTCTTCCTATCCTATTGTAAATAATCGACAAGTTTTCGAATTTATATGTTTGGATATGAAGAGATCTTGGTTCAAATCAAGGGGCAGCTAAAATATTTTTTCGATAAATTGAGTTTATTTGTATGTATATTTTTCTAATTGATGCATTTAATTTTTATTAAAATATCACAGAACTATGTTCTGAATAAATTACAATTTAACAAATAATAATGTGTTTTCTTTAAAATATTAAAAATTGTTATTTGAGCTTATAGATACGATTTTGTGAAAAGGTGCATTTTTAGTCCCTTTTTAAATAGTTTCTGCACTATTCCTTATAACGAGGGACAAAGAGTTCCATATTTTTAGGGTTGCTACTGCATATACCTGTTCGCACATGTATACGAATATAGGAATAATACACCAAACCGATATTATTTATTGGTAAATTATATATTTTATTTAGTTAAAAATAAAGAGAAGTAATGATATGATTGTTTCATATACTTGTATAAGACGATGGATGACAATGAGAAATAATAAAAATTGCCAAATTTTGTTTAATAAAAGAAAAAATATATTGCTTAAATTTATCGTCATGACTGAATAGTTAAGAATTATTAGTTGGTACTGGTTATTATCCATGATCTACCTTCATTTATTCTTATCAATTTAGGTGCCTCTTATCAGTTCATTACACAGAAAGAGAGGGTAAAACATAGCGTGTCGTTGACCGAATAATGTTTTATTTTTTAGTAAAGTATATTGTAGCAAGCTGTTTCTGGTACCGTGACAATGATTTATGAGAGTAATATTAGTGGTGTCTTGTAGGAGATATTGTCATGAGACTAGTTGTCTAACATCAAGCAAATACAAGGTATATAGGATTTTTTATGTGAAACATGTAAAATATTTGAACCTTGATTAAATATAAAAAGAGTATTAATAATATTTTTTCTAAATCAGACTACGATACCATGAGGACGAACTATATATTTGTTATAACAAGACTAAAAATTTTAACTATAAAAAGAATAACGGAACATCCATCACATGACTATAAAACTCGATTTTTCAAAAAGCTTGGTGCAGTCTTATTACAGAATATCTACATGTACAATGGCAATTTTATTTTGTGTGTATATATGTGTGAACTTTTTGCTTTCATTAACTTTATTTTTATTTATTAATATTTTCCTTGGTTTTCTTTTTCATAACATTATATTTACTTCATAGTCTTAATGTATAACATAATATGTATTATCTCTATGGCGAATCGGATTAAAAACAAAAAAACCTGATCACGCTGGAATAAACACATTATTATTATTATTATTATTATCATTGTTACTTTCATATTTTGCATTCGTATAAGTGTGCAATGAGCCAATAATTTAGAAGTACCTAAAGAGCCTATATAATAAATACATACGAAAATATTGTGAATAGAATTTTCTTTATTGTATTGCTGCATCGAGGGTCTGGTTAGTACATTGATCGTGCTCTTATTGGCCGTATGATCTTCAGACTAGTATTTCAAGTCTTTTTGTCTGTCCGAGAATTTCACTTTTGATGCGCGTGTATTCGCAATATGAATATGAATCATTTTATTTCTGTAAGCGTTCTGGGGTTTTATTTTATATTTATTTAACTTTTACTAATTTTTATTATATTAATAATCATCATTATTATTCGCCGCCACGTATTTTCGTTGTTTGATGACGCCATGTGTTAGGGCTTCTCGATACCCAAGCCAAGTGCACATTGAAATAATATTTTCGTTGTTTAATGACGCCATGTGTTAGGGCTTCTCGATACTCAAGCCAAGGGCACATTGAAACAACATTTTCGGTGTTTGATGACGCCATGTGTTAGGGCGTTGTTTGATGACGCCATGTGTTAGGGCTTCTCGATACCCAAGCCAAGTGCACATTGAAATAATATTTTCTAAATATATAAAATGATTGTTGTTTTAATAATAAAATGTCCATTACCGAGATAATTAGAAATAATATTTAATATTTACTGAATGATCAATATGACGTGCATACTATATCTGGAGTGCATACTTTATTATCGCACCAGGGATCCATGCCTGAGGTTCACATAGAAATGTTATTATATAATATATTATTAAAAAATAAATTATTAAAATATTCATATATAGTTTATTTTATTTTATAATTTACAAAGCGTTAACAGTTCAATGACACAATACATAAAACTGTATGATGAGACAAAATACGAGGGCGAGTAAAAAATTATCTACACTTTCGTGTTGTCATATTGCCTTCTGCGAATGCGTGCTTAGAGTTGGTACGACTGCGGTGACGTGTGCGAAATTTGATCCCGATCGCGTCACTTTCCATACGGCTATTACAGTGTAAACACGTTCATTCCGCTAGCAGTTTGAACCAAGGAGAAACAACGAGCAGTGATCCGGTTTCTCTGGTCGGAGGGTGTGAAAGGGGTTGAAATTCATCGTAGACTTTTATCACAATACTGGGACAATGCTCTATCACGTTAAAGTGTTTTTTTGTGGATCGAAAAGTTTAAAAGTGGCCTGACGAGTGTCACGCACGAAGAGGGAGCAGGACGCCCGTCAACCTCCACCACGGACGACAAGATTCAGAAGTTCGGAGATGGTTCTAGTGAATGGCCGAGTTTCCATCAGTGAGGTAGCGTCTTCTTTGAGCATCAGCCATGGTTTTGCCCATCAAATCATCCGCGAGGATCTTGGTTTCCGTAAAGTCTGTGCAAATAAATTGTAAAACGAAAAATGTTGATGATTTTTGACTTGCCTTCATATTATAATTCAAAATGTAGTCATTAATACAGTAAAAAAATACATGAAAGCATAAAAAAAATTATAAGAACATAATTATACACAGGAACTAAAATATAATTATTATTAAATATTTACCACCAATATATTGTTACGTTGCGATCAGGCTTCGGTGGATAGAACGACATCGCAACGTCACCGGCTAGGCTGTCAGTGGGTATATATGTGTGTGTGTGGTTTTGGTATGGGTGATTCGGATGGATGGAAATGGTCTCAAACAATAACAACACTCGATTTTTGATTTTAATTTTTTTAAATTAATTAAGTTAATTGCTAATGACCATCTTGAATTTCCGCGTTAAATCCGATGTTAAATTCCGAATTAAAGCCGCGTATTTTTTATTAGCCTTGATTAGTGGGACCGACAAGGAAGCCCTAGCTTCAACCTGTTCAACCTTCAGCCTGTTCTTTAAAACTCGATTTATACATTAGACACATTTTAATTACATAGAAGTGAAGAGCCTCGGGGAGCGTGAACTGCTGGCATTAGGAGTTACCGTTTTTATGATACTTGACTTATCCATTTTGGCGGTAGGTGACAGCCGTCTTCCGGACCAATCTTCCATTTCGCCTTCGTTAACTTTCGAAGACACGCCATCTTGAGCAGGTCCAAGTAGACGTTCTCCACGGCCGCCCGCCGGTAATTTCCACACGAGTCTGAGCTAGACGATCCATCATCACGCAGGTGAATCGGGGCCTCATCTCCCATATTCACTGCGTCTCATAATCCTTTTTGCAAACTCTTTTTCACCATTCTCCACGTTGAGACGCCGCCCGGAGCTCCACACTCACCGCGCGTTCGCACTTAAGTCCCGTCCCCTCCCCTCCTTCGTCCAGCCTTCTCACCTATCGACCGCGTCCACTCGGGTCGGTATAGTAGCGCTCGGTGCTGCCGCTCATATTTAAATCTCACAAAATACAATCATTCAAGAAAGGTGTCATGTAAAAGTTTTTTGTAGTTTAGTAATGAATTTTATAATATGTCCAACTCATTGACTGTGTTCATTTCTTTACACAATCTATAAATGCGTAAAATCAGATTAAAGAACGCAATATTGCTGCGGTAGGTATCTAGTTAGAATATTTCACGCTCCTTAACGATCTGATACTTGCGTGAAGCTTTACTTTAGAGATCAGTGTCCTATCGAACAGTTCATTAACAATCGTGTACAGAAACATTATTGAGTATTAAAGTGCACACTCTCCGATTAAATGTAAAAAAATATGTCGGGCAAATGGTCACTTCGGGTTCGGCTGCAAATCTCGGTTCTCTTAATAAAATTTTCTATTACTCGTCGGATTTCGTTTTTAAGGCCATCAACTCTTTACAGATTGCTGGCATATACCTTGAATTTTAGATAACCACATAAAAAGAAGTCACACGGCGTTAAATCACAAGATCTTGCCGGCCAATTGATGTCGGCATTTTGTGAAGTTACGCGACCAGGAAATTGTTGGTGCAGTAAATTAACTATTGCTCGAGTTGTATGGCAGATAGCGCCGTTGAACTAGTACCACTCTAATTCAAGGTCTATATCGTCCAGTAGGTAATGATCACCATTTACTGTTGCCGCATTTTCAGCCTTCACAATCACGCCGCCTGCTCAAAATCTACACCATACAGTGACTCGTTCTGAATGCGTTTGCTTCTCATGAATCACATAAGGATTTTCCGGCCCGAGCGAGAAAATGCGCCTCTTTGCTGAAGATGATTTTTCAACCAAATTGAGAATCCACTCTATGATGCCCTAATGAACTGTTAACGCTAATCGGATGAATCATCGATTACACTTGACAAAGTATCAGAGTTACCAAATACAAAACAAAAAAAATGGCGATAAATTTAAATCTGGCGTTCAATTTAGACCACCTATATAATATATATGAAGGTTAAGGGTACGTACATTTTATAAAAAATTGTATTAAGCTTCAGTATTTATTTTCAATAAAATTTGCGTAAACCAGATTTGTATACACGGTGTTTAATAAACACTTGTTTGTAATCCGATTATATAATATGAGTATATATATAAATATACGATCATTATTGAAGACAGATTTAAAGGCATAAATATGTAGCCCTATCCTCTCTGATTGATACATACATCTTACACAGTGACAATAAATTATATATTTCATGTACTTTATTATTTTATTAACTTATGTTAATAACTAAATCTACCATTTTTAATAATAGATCAGTAATCTTATTAATCTGGATGAAAGAATATTTATATACATTTTCATGACTTTTAAATAAATTTGTTTGAAAATGAAAAAATCAGTCATTCAGCTGAAATGCTAAAAATATATAATAATAATGTATACATACTAAGTATATTCCTTCTATCGAAACACAACGATTCTCTTATTAATGGTTTCCTTATGATTTATTCATCTTTGCTTAATATTCTGATTCATTATTAGTTCATTTTTTATGATAGTATATACCAAAAACTCAGTTCATTACCATAATATGAATTTCGTCCATCATTGTAGATGAAGGCAAATGAAAAATGGTTATTCTTGACAGAGCACCGCTATCTCGCTGTCAGATTGCTATTTTCGCAGACGGAATTCTAAAGATATTTAGTTGTAATAAGTTTGCTTTGCTTCGCTCCGTATTTTCCTTAACCCGTAGCAATATATACACTGACCAATACCCACAGACGTATGTACATATTTAGGTGTCATGGGATGGACAAAGGTAAGACAAAATAAGGGCTCCGCCCCATACACCCACGGAGATGTGTCTTATATAACATCGACCTTTGTAAACAATGAGCAGAATGACGATTTTATTCAATCTTCTTTGTTATTTTAAAGAAGTTTTAAATTTCTGCAAATAAAACTCTCTTGCTCTCCGTGATAAATAATTAAAGTAATTAAAATGTCCATTTATTATAATGTTAATTTCTAAATAATAAAAATACATTAAATCAATTGCTAATTTCAGATGTAAGTATATATTTAATATGTAGAAATTCCACAATTTCCAAGAATATAAATTTGTATTCCTGAAATCATTTCATTTCTATTGATATTTTTCGATGTATCGATTTAATTTTAGTTTTTATTAACCTATATTAATCGTCTCAGTATCAAACAAATAATATAATTAACAACTAACAGAAAGACAATCGGCAATTGCTTGCTGCTAAGCCCTGCGGGCGACTATTATGACCGCTTTACGACCGATAGCGGACGCTACGCGGCCAGCGTTTCCGTACATTCTATATTTCAATGGGGAATCCCTTATTATATTGCTTTAACAATGCACCATGTTGTATACGTTATCTGAATTTCCAGTAAGGAAAAACAAAATATTAGTAAAATAATACATGCTGTATACCTATATGTGTACACCTATAGCTATCTTAAATTGATATGATTATCCTCAGAATGTTATTAAAAGCATAAACATGAAGGAAATAGTGAACTTTAATAAATGTAATAATATGGACAAGTACGTTAAATCTAAAGTGAATACGAAAATTTGTGTAAAACCTTTTTGCACAACTGTAATGCTATAATTATCGAGTAATCCTATCCAAGAATTATTCATGGCAGTTTTTTTATAAATAGACATCAGTGACATCTATTGCTCAATATAGAAAGATTAAACAATCAATATTAATATTCATGATTATTTTTGCTAATCTGCACTGCCATCTATCTATAATCTAAAGAAAATGGATTACACTAATATAGGATACAATACATATGAAACAATCATAATATAGATATTCATCTTGTATATAAATAGAAATAAACAAATCTTACAAAAAAGAACTTCGTGGTTAAACTAACTTGAATTCAAAACGTCAAATCATATTTACTATATTTATGAAGTGCAGCAATTAGAAGATTCATGTTTAGATATGTAGAAAATCATGTCACATAGCTTAACAATTTATAACTGAATTTTAGTGGTATGTACTTGTACTGAGAATAGAGCTTGATATTGTGTCTTGGTAAAGTGCATTGCTGTGACGTTCTTGACGACTACGAAGAGTTAGTTATTAAATGTGTCGGGGAGATTTTATTTTAAGAAATGGAAGGGAAAGAAGTAGAAGAAGGGTTGTATTGGCATCGTATACTGTGTGTTTACGCGCGTTTGATTTCTTCAATTGGTAGCACCAGGGTATTTTTGTTTCAATATGTCTGTTTTACGCAGTATTGGCGAAGTTACCACTTGACTTATGTTGTTAAATCGCCGTCGAAATCGGGCAACTATCAAGAAACGTTCCAAGAAGTTGAGACGAAAACCATACAATATTGGAAATCATCAGGAATCAGCGGAGGACCAGCCAACCAACCTGCAGTTTGGATTGACATACTCTCCAGGTTAGTGGTAATCTCTCTTACTAAGTGATACGCTCCCATTATCAATAGAAAATCCGGTATAAGAATCTGCTATCGAAATAAATAACTGGCACACTGCGTATAGAGTGAACTATGAATAAATGAATTCTTCAGAAATTCCATAACATACAGAAAAAAATGCATACATACTTTGCAATGTTAGAAAAGATGAAGATTGCCTGAATAAATTTATGATTAATTTGAATGCACAAGAATGAAAAGCGAAAGGTCGATTTCCAACAAGATAGATTGACCAAGTTCTAGAAATGACCAGAGAGAGAAAAAATTAACGGAGAGATGAAATATTACATTTCACGCATATATATATTTTCAGCACAATTAATCATATAGATCATGAAAGTAAACATTTGTAGCTGAATACTCATTAATAACTAAAGAGGAAACAAAAATGTGTTATTTTTAGTATACAAGTTGTATTAAAGTTTCTAAATTTAATAAAATTGTTTAATTTATTTAGTTCTGACGTCTCCTCTCGGGTTATACACAAAGTAATATAAAGATGATTTCTTTTAAAAACTGAATAGTAGATATATCAATTGGAAATACTACAGAATATAAGAAAAAAGGAGAACGCACTTCCCCGGATAGCAAAGGGTCCAGATTCGAATCCCGGTAGCAACTAAATTTGTTTTCGATAGATAGATTTTTTTATATATCTTTCTAGTTGATTTATTTAATTTGCATTAGAATATTAATGAATCTTTTTTTTAAACAATATATATACATTAATTTTCATATGCAATTGATTTATATATTTTTATTTGTGTAGGTATCTACAACGTTTTTATTAAATGCATACATTTGCGTCGTTTTCTAAAGCTTCCAACCCCCTGAGGGATGGTGCTAGACGGATTCTGGTGCCGTGGCAGATGCAATTCCGCAGTGACGGGCAGGTGACAACGCGGAAAATTCAAACCCCTAAATAAGGGATGGGGTGCTAAATACAGTGCTGGGATTTCGCTGTCACGGATTTTGTTTCGGAGTTTAATTGTATTGTGTGTTGTGTTTTTTTTTCTTCTTCAAATTGCTTTTCTATGTTTTGTTATTTTCTTTTCAATTTGAGCTAATTCTGGGATACTCGAGACTTATTAGAATTCAAAATAATACAAGATTTATAAATACTTATATGATTTACATTGAAGGAATACGTTAATTATAGCAGATTTTACCACAGAATATTTAGCAGACTACTTTTATTCCAAGAGAGCTATACATTTTGAATTTTTAACTGAATATGGCAATCTATAAGATGGCCGTGTTTTAGCTAGAAGGATAAAGATAACTAAATAATTGCTTACACATCAACAAAAAATTGTAGAAGTAATTTACTCATGCTGGAATAACTGATAAAAATATCAGAAATGACTATTCTTCACCTGCTTTGAACGTCATCAATAAAATAATAAATATCTTGCCATACTTATGCGTTTAAAGTAGGGTAAGTAGAATATATTTAAAAGCAGACAGAATGAAGTAAAAATATGATTGAAAAATAATGTGTGAAATAATATTGAAACGGGTGATAAGTGAGTATAATGGTAGAAGAAAGATGCAATATTTTGTTTAATTAATTTATTTTTAAACACAAAAGTCCACCTCGCAAATATCATATTTCGTAAAAACACTCGCAGGCCAATACGCACCCTCCCACGCACGCACGCTTGCACGCGTGCACGCACGCGCGCACTCACGCACGCGCAAAATTAATTCACATATGTACAATAATAGAGATTTTATGTACTTAATACATTTTAGTGTTATTTATAGTATTAATTACACTGTTAATGTAAATATTATATTTTAGATTCATATTATGTTTGTATGCTTTTGTAAAAATAACTAACTAACTTACCATTACGCCGTTTCCCCGACCGTCCTGACATACAATTCTCGCCTCATCCACATTATTACATCTTCTCATACAAGCTCACCGATTGTTGAGGCTTCTAACGGAACCATCCTCCAGTATCTGGTTTACCTGGTCGTGCCAAGTCTTCCGCGGACGTCCTTTATTTCGGGTGTTATCAACACTTGCGTCATATATATTTCTTACCATTCTCTCCTTCTCGAATACCATCACTTTCGACTTGTTGTCATTCATAATAAGGTCGCTTCCCTCGCATATATTGTACATTCGACTAACTAGACTCTGTAATTTTTGTTCATTATTCGCCATTAGTAGTGCACCATCGGTGTACAATAAACAGCAAAGAATCAAAAATAAATATTTCTATAATTAAAAATTGGGACGATAATATCAGAAGTTGTGCACCATTAGTAGTGCACTATCGGTGTACAATAAACAGCAAAGAATCAAAAATAAATATTTCTATAATTAAAAATTGGGATAATAATATCAGAAGTTGTGCACCATTAGTAGTGCACCATCGGTGTACAATAAACAGCAAAGAATCAAAAATAAATATTTCTATAATTAAAAATTGGGATAATAATATCAGAAGTTGTGCACCATTAGTAGTGCACCATCGGTGTACAATAAACAGCAAAGAATCAAAAATAAATATTTCTATAATTAAAAATTGGGACGATAATATCAGAAGTTTTGTAAATAAATGTGTGTGAAAGAAATACAGGCATATGACAAAAAGAAAAGACAAACAATATATAGCATGTCGAAAATTTATATAATTAAATTGTAATTGCTCGTAAACCATCAGGGTGATGTAAGTGAGAGGGGTATTGTTCGATGCCCGTGATTTTCTGATTTACCAGTCGCAAAAAGTCACTGGTCGGTAGCGCACCGCGCGTTCGCGGTTGAGCAATATTTAAAGTAAGGTGATTCATTGGTTCGTGCGCGTCGCGCTTTTTGTACTAACTTTAATATTCGACGAGTAAGTAATGAGCCGAGTACGCAACTTATTTAGTGTTGGGTTCAAAAGTTCAGACAAGAAGGGACAATGGTTAACCAAACTTCTTCGGGACCATCAATGTCAGCTGCGACACCAGAACAAGTGGCTCAAGTTCGACGTGAAATTATGCGCAATCCACGTAAATCGATAAGTAAGATTGCAGCCTGTACTGGAATAAAATATCAACAGTGCACATTATTTTGAAAAAAAAACTACAGTTTCATCCATACAAACTGCAAATCGTGCAGTTTCTTAACTAAAATGACTATTCTTTACGTAAAACCTTAGCGGGAACGATGCTGGAATGTTTTGGAACAGCACGATCGCTTGGAAACATATTGTTTACTGACTAAGCACATTTTCATATCAATGGCTATGTTAATAAACAGAACACGAGATACTGGTGCTTCAACAACCCAATGGAACGCCATCAAAAATGTTTGCATTGTCCATAAACGACAGTGTGGTGTGCAATTTCTGCCCTAGGGATAATTGGCCCTTATTTTTTTAACCAGCGAGAGACAGTCACTGCTGACGTGTATCGCCGAATGATCGACGAGTTTTTGGTACCGCTGCTGCAGTTGTTTCCCGGGTTCAACAAGCAAACACAATTTCAGCAAGACGAGGCCACTCCACACACAGCTAGAGTTTTAATGAAGAAGCTGAGGGGAATCTTTCCCAATAAATTAATCAGCAAGTGTGGAGACATACCCTGGGTATCTCGGTCACCGGACCTACACCGTGTAACTTTTTTTGTGGGGATACCTTAATTTGAGAGTATACAGCAACAATCCTCAAACAATTCAGACCCTACAAGAAAATATCCGCCGTGAAGTTGCTGCCATTGAACCAACGCTTTTCACTCGCGTGTTCGCAAATTTAAGAGTCCGATTGCAAAAGAGTCTTGAGAGAAATGGACAGCATTTAGACATTATTGTTTATAAAATGTAAAATCCGCATCTTTAAACTCCATTTTGTATAAATAAAACATGAGAATAACATTGTAATTTTTTTTTTTTAATATTTAATTTGAAAATTTTATTTAAACGGTGATAGAATGCCAAACTATTGTATCATATTGAAAAAACTTTTTTTGATTTCTCAATACAACATCGCGTGGTATTCTTGTTGGTCAATATTCAAAAACGAGCAGAGCGCAGGAGTCTAATATTAAATCATAGCAAAGACCATTAATCTCTTACATTGATTTTATGTCTTTTTGGATGCTTTTTTTTTATACTAGGATATAGCATGTTCTAATGACAATTTAATGTAATTCATGTCATAATTCTAAATATAATACGTGCATATTTCAATCACCCTTGCATTGAAAATAATATTTAAAATATTATTATGTATTCAAACAAAACAATCAGATAATAAAGCACTAATTATTATTAATAAAAAACGAATTAATCAAATAGATATACATACAGAATAGATGTATTTATTGAAAAAATATTTGGTTCCTACTGGGATTCAAACCTGAATCTCCTCATATTCGGAGAAACGTTTTACTATTACTACATCAATTAATTACGTTTTACGACAAATTTTGACCATAGACATATTCCTATATATACTACAAAGATCATAAACAACATAAATCACAAATAAACAAGAAGAAATTAATATTTCCTCACATTGACCACATATTTAAATGTATATGTAATTAATATTACATAATTCGAGTTTAACACGTGTGTACCATCATGTCCTACCGGAATGATCATGAATCATAATTTGAATAATTCAAATACCAAACATGATTGTTAAACGCGCTTTCACTAAATAACCAAAACTGACAAGTTAACAGTAATTACTCATAGCTCTTTGATACGTCCCCATTGAGAACGCTGAGAGAATTCCCCAAGGGCTGTGGGCGCAGTCTCGCCAAGTCACCTTTCCCGGGGTGTCTGCCCGCGTGCGTGTGAGCAGGGCAACTAGTAGTTAGCCGGGAGACGTGAAACGTGACGTTAACGCTGCCTTCTCGCATTCCTAGCTCCACGTAGGCTCTGAAGCAGTGACGGCTAACACAAGTACGACAGTGGCAATGTGGTACGAAAAGTATTGATTTAAACATACTACCACAACATTTATAGTAAAAGAAATACATACTTTCTACATAATAAACTACTTGTATAAAATTTTTTAATATATTGATACTATTAACATTTTTATTCTTAGCTAAGACTTATAAATAGATTAGCGTTAACACTTCGCGGATTGCTTTGACATAAAATAGCTAAATTATGTTCCGTATTAGTCGAAGACATACTTTTTTTTTGTGTGTGACCCCGACCCCGACCGCGCAGCGGTCACCAATGACCGCGAAGCGTCCACGTTAGCCGCCCGCAGGACCTAGCAGTAAGCAATCAATGGTAGCCGATTGATTATCTGCTAGTTTCTAATGATTACTATTTGAATTAGAACCACTTATCATTTTCTCTTATTAATTTTTAGATAAACCATGTAACTATTTAAACCATTTAACATCATATTATATTGTATAATTTTAATATTAACTATTGTTTTTATCAACAAAAAAAAAAACAAATAGTTATAATCGGTTCTTGTGTACATTATAAATATTCTAATTGAAAAAATATTTTTGACTAACTCCACCACCGTCGTTAATGTCGAAAATGCGTCTCGTCGTCTTGGTCGTTTGACCTCAAAATTGCGTTTGAAGAATTCATGAGTCAAGGGGTGGCTCTTTAGTTTGTTTCAGTTTTTTAAGTGAAACGTGTTCGTGGTTGCCTGAACGGGCGGCCGCTTTCATTTGATTGATTGAGCTTAAAATTTTCGCTATTACGTGTCTTTCAAGGTAAAATTTCAAAGTTCAAAGTGCTCGATAAGTCAATACTTTTGTTATTTTTCAACCTTATTTCATAGGTATCAACAGTAAAAGGGAAAATTTTACTTAGTTTGATAGGTATCATTATTTTTTTTAATTTTGTTTAAGCGATTTTACACAATCATTTTTTCATTACATTTACATAATAATTCATCTTTTCGTGTTTTTTACAAAAATATAGATTTTTATTATTAATTTATTTCAAAAGTTACACACTAAATTATATTTTTTTAATACTGTTACTAAGATACGACCTTTACTTTTAATTTAAAACTAATATACTCTATATGATTTGCTATAATGTAAAAACTACAAGCATCATAAAATAGACCGCGACCATTCAATTATTTTTCGTGTGCCACAAAATTTCCTTAATATGGAAAATTCTTGCATAAATGAAATATATTTTCTAATAATTTTAAATTCAAGATAATCAATATAAATCTGAACTTAGACAAATTTACAAAATGTTAAGAATTAATAAAGTTATAAACCGGTAAATTCGCATATAAAACGTCATTTATTATTTATAAGAATTTTAAGTAATATATCTCATCTTGAAAGAGTATGAAATTAGCGTAGTATTTCTCGAATTTCAATCTGGAAAAATGAATGTACACTCTTGAAGATTTCATTTTATTTTTGCTAAGTTAACTTTTTGACTTCATTTTTTTTTCTCTAGTACCAATCTACTACTCTAGAATACACGAATTACTCGGGCGCCTTTTATCACATAAACATTTGTCACGGTACCGCGTGAGGAAAAAAAGTGCCATACATAAATCAAAAAATGCATTAACGGGGTAAAATATGAATGAATATATCAACGGGAGATATCCCGCGCAAACTATCCCCAGTGAAATGGACCACCCGAATATTTCCATAAATCGTAAATAAAACACGAAGCTGCAGAGATTGGGCTGTTCCGGCTCCCCGTCGGACCGGAGAATTCAATATATTTATTTAATATCGATGGGGGCTATTTATCAAGCGGAATCATAATTCAGAAAGGGTTCTCGCAGCCCCTCTGTTAAGGGTAACAAATTTGAAATAGTTGTAGATCATGACTTGGGTTAGGTATACAACGAGAATGACGAAATTATTTGTAAGGACCATTATTTAGTCAGATTTTTTGAAGGTGCTTTTTTTAAATTTATCTACCTGCTTGCTATCAGGTATTTTTGGATAAGTATTCTCCTTTTTCACATTTTTAGCGGCTTTTGTCAACATGCTCGCATGGGATATGGTATATTCCATATCTAGAATACATATAGTACAGCATTACAGAATATAAGAATAATACGCTATCTAAACTAAATATATATCAATAATAAATACAATAGTATTATATATTACATGCTATGTTGCAGGAATTCCCAAATTTATTTTGTTACAAAACCCGTATATAATATTCCAAAAATTGCGGAATCGGAGCGTATTCATTCAACTATCGGCGATACTTCACGTATCGTATCTAAGTTAATTTTAAAAAAAAACACAAGATAAGTTTAAATTTATTTTTAGTTCTACTTATAATATTTGATATTCCTTTTTTTTCATTTTTGACAGCTGTTTGAATTTATTATTAACATTTTTAGGAAAATTATTAATAAATATACGGCCCATAATTAAAAATTTATATAACAGTGTTAAACCGAAACAAACCTTTAAATTAATGTTGTAAACATGTTTATGGTAAAAAATGTAATAATTTAAATAATTGCCTACCTACAATGTTTTCCTATATGTGTTTCTGGTCACTTCACCATTTCAAATGTATATTACCATCAGAACTAATCCACATGTCAAAGTAAATTTACACTTCACTTCAAAGTAATGTTTCAATACGTATGATATAGATTGGGATTTAGCATATAAGAAAGAAGATAGACTATATATGAATTAACTTTAACATATTATAAAAATTAGCTAAAACATAATAAATTATTATTTATTTTTAAACATTAGGTTAAACTATTTTCAACTGAAGGACGTAATGCCCTTGGGGATGCAACCGAGCAGCCTGATGTGATGGAGTTTATGCATATCGTTTATATTGAGCGTGAGCACGCTAAAAAATTTAAAAAATATATAAATAGGTCTTTGTTCTTTTACTTCTCATCAATTTTTCAAATGTTTTGTACATAAAAAATACTTAAATTTACAGTAATTTTACATATAATATTACTGTAATATTAGGAATTACTACGAAATTTCGAAAATTTGATAATTCCGAAATTTGTTCTTATAAATATGATTTAGAATTCCGAAAATTTTATAACGAATTCTGAATTTGAAATATATAAATATAAAATATTGTTACGATAACATACTAAGGGCTGCGTTCCGAAGGGGTCGTTTTTAGAAAGTAATAAAGAGATAACGCCTTCATGAAAGGAACCGATGCACTTAGCTGGCAACTTAACAGACAAAAGATGCCAACCCGACATCCAAAAAACAAAAGATGTCCGAAAACTGGCGGATCAGTATTGAGATTTATTCTGTCGAGTGCAATGGTGGGGTGTGTAGTGTGCATTTAGTTATTCTTTCTTGGTTTTCTGTTAAATTATAGATATTTTTTAACAAGGTAAATTGGAGCAGTTTTGATATATTACCGTTATTTGATATATGGTACACTGTAAAATCTTAATTATCCGAACTAATTGGGACCATGGTTAGTCCGGATAATATAACGTATATACACGGGACTCCTTAATCTCATATCATTAGTAAATGACCACAATGCATATAAAAGTGTTATAGGGTAAATTGGTTATATTTACATATTAATAGGTCATCCATTAAAATTACTCCTCAAGAAAAAAACTGTTTATTTTTGGTTTTTAGTTGGAAAAATTATATATATTTTTTATACAATAAATTACAATGAATTTGTTATCTTAAATAAGTTGTTATTTATTATTAGTATTAACCAAAAAAAATTATATTCGAATATTGAATTCAGATTTTTATTTTGTCAAAATTTGTAATAAATATGAATTAAATATATTAATTATAAAGATATACATATTAAATCAATTTTATCGAAAACTATTGTTGTTGCGCCACCGGGATTCGAACCTGGATCTCTTTCATAACCGGGTATTTGAGATTCTGTAAAAATAAGATAGATGGCTCTGTCAAATGATGGAACGATTAAATGTATTAATATCAAAAAGGTAACATATAGGTTCGAAAATTGTCGCTAAAAATAATGTCGCTGTAGCTTAGTTGGATAAAGCACCTTTCCCGGTTAGGAAAAAGATCCAGGTTCGAATCCCGGTGGCGCAACAACAATATTTTTCGATAAAATTGATTTTATATATATATCTTTATAATTAATATATTTAATTCATATTTAAAATATCACAGACCGTCTGTTCTGAATAATTACAACTTCACAATAAGAATGTGTTCTTCTAAAAACAAAAAATTGTAATCCCTATGTAACATCTACTTTCATAATAACTTCCATAGGGTCCGATATAAAACGAATAGTTGGACGAACATTTTCACCTAACCCGGGTGTCTTGGTGAAAATGAACCTCCTTGAAATAAAATATGTATACGGACCTGTTCCAGTGCTAGGCTAACAAAATAAAAGATTTGTACTTTGTGCGGGAAATGAGGCATCAGGTGTGCCTAATTCTGAGTGACGTCACGGGAGGGCGTGTCATTCGACTGACAGATAAGAGGGAGGGGTTATATTTACACTAAACAATAAATACCATTCTGCATCTGTTGCCTGTCACTAGTTTGTGCTATTCAGGAATACATTTGTTGAAATAATCGATGGCGTGTTCAATATCGTTTAATGTTCATAAGACAAAAAGTTGTTTATGAAACTATATTTGTGTATGTTGACTAAATATTTGTTTATAAATCTTTATATTATTAAAGAGAACACATTCTTATTAGAACATAGGTCTGTGATGTTTTTTTTTTTAAATACTAATTTAATGTATTAATTATAAATATATACATATAAAATCAATTTTGTCGAAAAATATTCTTTTTATATGTATATATTTATAGTTAATACATTAAATTAGTATTTTTAAAAAAAACTATGTATTCTGTTTACTTGTATGAATTCTATTAATCATTTAATTTTGTTTTTCAATATGTTCAGACCTTCACTGTAACATTTCATTTTTTTATGTATATTATTATTAATATACAATTCGTACCCACTTTAGTATTTGGAGTATTTATAGGCTACTTAGATAGTTAAATTGTAACTCATGCATACGAAGATCGCATATGCATTGTATCAACTAATTTATTTTATAATTAATAATATATATAATGTATATATATAGTTTATGTAACTGGTTATAAAAGGTGTAACTAAAAATAAAACTCAGTGAAACAATTTTACTGGTGGTAGCTGAATTTTACGTATTTATTTTGATTTAAAAAGATTTTATCAAGGTTTTGTAAATATTCAAAGCTTGGGTGATTTTTTTTAGTGGTTTGTTTTTCGAATTGGTAACAATTGTTCCAGCGACAGCCAATTTGACAGCTGACAGCTGATTTGTACTCAGTTTATTTGCCATTTTATCATGAATAGACTTACGTCAGAACAAGGCTTGCAAATTGTGCAAATTTATTTCGAAAACCGTGTTTCCGTTCGCGAAACTTACCGTGCGCTACAACCATTTTACGGTCGACATAATCATCCATTCGAGCAAGTAATTCGAATAACCATGGATCATTTTCACACCACACATACTCTAATTGATAATACGCATCCGCATAGATATTCTACAGTGCGCACCAAAGAAGCTGTTGCTGCAGTAGAGCGTAGTATTGAAGAGGACCCGAATGAGGAGATTACTGACTTTTTCGATCCCCAATTGATGACATTAATGTGGAAGAACTGTGGTTTTAACAAAACGGCGCAATGTACTACGCAGCGCACGCCACAATTAATTTATTGAAGGAAACATTCAATGACCGCATAATTTCACGTAATGGACCTATGAATTGGCCTACAACATCATGTGATTTAACATCTTTGGATAATTTTTTGTGGAGATATGTTAAGTCGCTAGTCTACTATGATAAACCAGAGACAACAGACGACTTTAAAGCCAACATTCGTCGCGTTATTGGCAATAGACGTCCCCAGCTGCACCAAAAAGTGGTCGAAAATTGTAGATTGCGCTTTATTCGAGCCAGCGGCGACACCCATATGCGCGAAATCATATTTAAACACTAATGGCATAAAATTATCTTTCCAATAAAGCTAATACCAAGGCTATTACCACGGTTTTTATGTGTTTTATTACATTTTAAAGTTCAATACTTCTAAAAAAAATACTATTTACATGGGAATACATAGTTAATATAATAATTATTACAGTTTATTTAATATTATTAATAAGAGTTAAAGATTTCCCCAGTAGAAGAAGACCAAAGTTAATCCGTGCTTGAGGGAAAAGGGATTTGAAAAATATAATATATGATACACGTATTATTAAGTGTATGAAACATATTATATTATTATATACTTCTACGTATATATATATGAAACAATTTATTTGGGGGAAAGTAAAAACGTCTACAGCCCCGCCGCTGTTTCCTGGAAACGGAAAAGGATTTCGTGTTTGAGGCGTTAGGAAGAATTCAAGAAAACCCGGTGACCAAATATTTTTATATTATTTCCATTAATCAATCATTTAATTTTTTATACACTACCATTCATAATTTTCTTATTTTACATGATAACATATCCATGGCAATTTGTTAACTATTTTTAAACTTCTACTTGATCTCGGGTTCTTTCGAACACAATTTTAATATTTCGTGGTTATTTTGATGTATATGATGTTTAATGATAAATCAGATTATATTTTTTATAATACGAAATGACAGAATAGGTGAAATTAAATACATTTATGAAAAATGCCAGTAAAATAGATTAAACTATAATCGCGTGTACTTATACGTACTTACATTACTGATTATATAAAATAACATGTAATCATATCGTTAACGTACAATATATATTCAGTTATCCGCTAAATTCAATACGGTATTAATCCATTCGAGAATAAAATCTTAAGACTGTCTGTTACATTCATTATTGCCACGGGTAAGTCGATAAAAATGATATTGTGATGATTTAAGCATTAAATTTTGTTACATTATTAATGGTTGAAAGATGTGTTGCAATAAAGTATGTATTCTGCATCGTTTCTCAGCGTGTTGACTAAGATCAAAGTGTAGTAAGTATGTATTTTTATGGTACGTTTGTACGGATAAGATTTTTGTCTCTAGACAATCTTAAAGACAAGAATTATGCTCCCGTGAGATGATTTGGAAACTACTCGCGGATTTCACAGTCCAACGTATACACTTTGAGTTTCAGATTCGAGCGCAGCATTTGCCGCCAATGTATGGTTTGTTATTTTTTTTTTGCGCCTTACTTCGCGCTTATTGTAAGTCAAACGTCAGTCAATGTTCTGTTCGTTGAGGTCGTCTTGAATGCAAAAAATAAAAATATATCCTCTGCAAATATATGTGCACGGTGTTGAGATTTTTCTCAACTCTCAAGATATTTCTTAACTAAATCTCTGAAAACCATCTAATCGTATCGTATTCCATGTACACATGTAATAATAAATTTAATATTAATATAAATCATAATGAGTCATAAAAACACAACGACCGCTGAAATTACAAATAATATCATCGGCTTTCAGAAATATCCAAAACGCTTGGACACCCGAAAAAGAGGGATGATTGGTCGTTATATGTTGGGAGAAATTTCCTCCTTTACCCCCCGCGCCTTCACCGGCCGCTGCACCGCTCGGTAGTTCTGTTGATGCGTTGCAAAAAATAAAGATAAATGGAGCACGCACACTTCCAGTTGATGGCCGTTGGACTGGTTCCGTGCGAACTTCCCGGTAAGTACAACCACTTTGAAAATACATTTTTTGTTTCGGCGCATTTAGGGAGATGCCTTTTCTCCCTCGGTATTAGAATAAAGAATTCAGCCCTAGCTGAGAAAAACGATACAATTTCGAGCGAATGAGAAAACTTGAACGCCAAGGAAGAATAATTACTTAATGGAACTTGGCCGTCAAGTCTGTCACAGCATCTCCTTAAAGCGTGCAAACATAACTACCCTTTAACCCTTATTAATTCATGAGTTCATATAATCTTCAGAGTAGTAAAAGTGAATAAACCAATGAGTCGTTTACTGTCAGACTTCTCTATAATCAAAAATGAAAATAATGGATATTTTAATGCAGTCAGAAAAAATTATACTTGCGATTTGTTCAAATACTGTACCAAAAATAATAATTTAAAGTTCACGCTCTATAACCAGTATTAATATGGACTGATAATGTTTAAAATACACCACAGCTAGAAATGTAATTATTTAAAACATTTTTAAAATCATTACCCAAGAAAACATTAGTATATGTTAGCAGTATCCTGCTAATTTGTCGGATTAAGGACCTGAGTATTACTGTAAAGTAAAAATCGCCGAAGGATATATTTTTTACATTACAAGTGCATGTAAATGGCTAAAAACATTTGTGTTTTTTTTATTTTTACTATTTAAAGGATAAATTGTGCATTACTAATATTCGTATATCTTGTATAAAACACTTTTTTAGTGAGCCCTTTTCCATTTTGCATAGGGATGCAATTTTTGTGGTTTCACCACTAGTACCACACTTCATGTGTAATCAAGTAGAAAGACGACTATCAAAGGGTATTATCAGATAGAAGCTGGCCGAATCTGGTTTTTAAAATGACATGCATTTTTACGTTTCTTACCTATCTTTATTTCTGATATGAGGCTGTGAGCTTAATTATTGTAATAATCGAGTATTTCGACTGTAGCTTTCACTAATTAAATTTCCAGTTAAACCCCCCAGAGACACTAGCCGTAACAACCGGCCTTACCGCATGTTTTCCTGTTAGATTATCTTATGCTTATATTTTAAAATTAACTTATAAACAATACTATTTAAGTAATTTTCCTAATAGCAATAATATTTTCTAAATAACTAATTTAATAATAAAAAATAACAGAACAACTTTCATAACAATAATAATACGATATTCTTTTGTAGACATTTTGTGAAAAATTCTCTCCTCTCTCTCCAAGAACTTTTTAAAAACAACTCTCAAATATTTTGAGGCTTTCATTTTTTTTTCATAATTTTGTACCTGAAATAGCATTTTGTTAATGTCAATGCCAGCACTATTTTTATAAACTGGGTTTGAACCCTCACGTTGAAATTGGAACTATCTTGACGCCAGCGGGTAGGACCTCTCAAACCATGATACTGAAGGCAAAAATACTGCTTATTGGTATCATATAATGATACCAATAAGCAGAATTAATAATTTATATTATATTATAATTTGTCTCTTTTTAGAAACGTAGAAATATCTGAATAGGTGAATCAGAATAACTCGACTCATAAATTTGGCCAATTCAACTAAATTAACTAGTAATCTACCGAAATTGGATTATCGGTGTTTTTTAAAATCTGTAATTTTATTTATAATACATGGAGGTATTTAAATAATACCTTAAATATCGTTTCTAGTTAATAGCGTTTGCTCACTTAGTAAAAGATAAAAAATAATGTTGAATGTTAAACACAGTAATTTATATTGTCGATTCTATTATCTCTCAACTATTTTTGTATGCAAGAAAATGTATTTGGGTTGTATGTTTTCTACAGGTATTTCAGCGGAAAGTGTTAGAAAAATCCTCCGATAATGATTACTTTAGTATCGGGATAAATCTCTTGTGTTGTGTATTTCCAGTTTCAGCACATCTCTCGTATTTTACTTTAGGTAAAACCTTTATCCTTTACAACCCTTGCACGAAGCATCTACCTGATAAATAAACTCCGCTTTAACTAGTGACTTTTGTGTGAAGGTCACATTAAAAAATCACGGAAAGGATATAAGAATAAATCAGTGTTGAACCACTTCACGAAACCGGTTAAGAGGCCCACCCTCTACCCTTAGATTGAAAAATACAGTGTTTTCCAAATCTTAAATTCAATTCGACTATCAGCTAAGAATAATGGATCATTAAGATAACATCTCATATCTAAATTGTTCTTCCTTCACTTGTCCGTGGTACATTTACCGTGACTCCATGTACTCGGATGGGCCCCCATAAAAAAATGAAAATAAACGAAAATATGAGACTCCCGGGAATAGGCTACATGAAATTGGTGATGCTGCACGGGGAGACTAGATAACAAAAGGCTTCTGGGGAGATATGAGATGAGGCACTGATGGAGGGGAGCGGCGGAGGGGCGAAGGCCCCGGGGCAGGGCGGTAACAAGCAATCATGAGGGAGCGATGCGCCAATCTCCGAACGGTACATTTTCTTTTGTTTAACACTTCACACAAAAACATAATACACAGACTCAATTTGAAAAATATAACATAATTTATCTTCAAATAAAAACTTTGAAAACAGTGCACAAATACTGCAAGCACAACTATACGAGATTATTTTTTTAGGATGAAAAACTATTTTATTAAACATGAAATATTTTGCTCTTTTGAAATCAATATCAATATAAATAGATAATAAAAATAAAGTCGTATTCAAAACTACACCGAAGTAAAAGGATAAAATGATGATCTTTTACGAATCAATTTTGTTTAGTCAAGCGGAAAGACGAAATTGAGGAATCAATCTTCATCTCTGAAGACTAGCGAGGAGTTATTTTTCACCGCATGATTATGACGGTTTATAAAGCGACAAATAGAAAAAATCTATTTATGGAAAAAATATTTAGTCGTTAATATTTTTTCTGTACATCTTTCTAGTTAATTAATTTAATTTTTATTAAAAATACCACATAACTGTGTTCTGAAAATGCAACTTCACAACATGAATGTGTACTCTTTAAAAATTAAACGTAATATTATTGATGTGACATATTAGCATTTATTTATTTTTAAAAAATAATGTGAAATTATGAAGATATCATAAAAATTAATAAGCCGTTAATCTAAACAAAAGCAATAGTGATTTTAATATTGCATTATAATATTTTCCACTGCCTCAGTAAAGTTTAGATGAATATGCATGTTGTTTTTTTTTAAATATTGCATTGTTCATTGATTAAAAGTCAAAAAATAATTCAAAATGTTAAGATATTTCGTATTTACAATTAATTTATAGATGCAAATATATTGAATATTAATGTATATTACACATATAATTTTGTAAAATAAATAAAACATAGCATTGAGAGTGATTACTCTTTATTCGATGGGTAACTTAACTCATACTACACAATTATCATATTATATTTTATAATCCGGTGTTATTCAACATTACAATAATTTAAAGATGTTAATATATATATTTTTTAAATATAACCTTTATCTAAAAAAAATAACAGGAGAGTGTTCCGTGTATTAAATATATACGAATAGAATAAATTAATGGTTCGTTTAGATAGTTTAGAAAGAAGAAAATCTTCATACAATCAATCCAAACGAATTTCGATCAGATATATCAGCCGGTATAGTAAATAGTATAAATAATTGTTTTAAGGGCAAAAAACGCATACTTAATTCTTTAACGTGGGTTAGGTTAGGTTAGGTTATGGTAAAATTCAACACATAAAAAAATAGTTTTTAAAAAGTTGTACACTTCTGTTTCAAAACAAAATACACATTGTGTATATACTGAGTACGCTCGTTCGACGAAACATCTTTGCATTTTTTAATTAATTTGTTTTGGTCTTATTCTAACTTTATTTATTTCTATACGTTATTCTTGTTCTATTCTATTCTTCCAAATGAAATAAAACGAAGTGTGTTTAATTAAAATGACAAAAAACAGCGATGAAAATAATAATGCGTTCCGGGAAAAGTTCCCAGCACAGATTTGATGTATGGATGGTGACTGCATCGACAGTAGAATTGGATGAAGTAATAATTTCCTCGGCGCATTTTTGTCGCCATTGACATAAACATTATACGCGGGTGCCAGAAAAGAAAAGTGATGATATTCATACAACACTATACCAAAAAATTGATTTATAAGTTAAACCTTATTTCATACGTGCGTAATAAAAACCGATATTGTAATTGGTTAAATTTTAGGAATAAAAAATAACAAACATGTCTCGACTTACCTTTCCCGCTGTTGAAAGGTCAGAGCGCGGCACGCGTAATAATGATCGCACACGTTATGTTTTAAAGATTGTTGACACACACGATTATATTATATTTTGCATTAGATAATTCGAGATTTAAGTTATTTCCTGCATCCAATACCGATTCACAAATCGACAGAGCGCTGCGAAACTTTTCGACGATTCGATCAAGATAACCGGTGCCACCACACTAGCTTGCCAACTGAAAGGAGAGTGATATGAGCTAGTACGGGTAACAATAATGGCAGGTAATAATATCAATGTTACAAATATGATACATTCTTTTTAAATTAAATTTATAGTAAAGCAAAAATAATTAATTATTTCACACCAAAGTTTTTAATATAGAATAACAATTCATTCTTGCATGCCTAAGTATAGTATAAAAATAAAAATTTGGTTGAAAACCGATATAAATTAATCAATTTTAAAATTAAATTTTCGAATATTGTTTCAAAACTTAATTAAAATTAAAGAAAGCTTATATGTCAATGCAAACTTAATGCATTTGTTTTCAAGCTCTTTCCTTCATGTAATAAATTATATTTCTGTTTTTCACGAGTATAATTCAACTCGTAATAAATAAATTGGTAAGTGAATTTAGAATTATTTTTAAACATACATTTACCTACCTTTAATTGATTTACCAGTAAAGATATCATTGCCTGATTATTTATGTTCTTAAAATGTTAAGTTAAAAACAATTTTTAACAACAAGTTTTGTAAGATAGATAAATTATTAGAAGTTGTCAATATAATAAATTATTTTTATTTTCATTGCATGTATCTACTGGAAATCAACGTTCACCTCTGATGTCTTTTCATCCCTTTTAATATGACAAATTACTTTATGTGAAAATATTGATGTTAAAAATATAGATACATCAATATTATCATATTTCGTGTATCGTCTATAATATCAAGACAGACGACAAATCAGCATTTTTAAATTAAGCTAGAAATATGTGCCATGAAAATGGTACTAATAACCTGCTAGGTTCCCGAAATGAATATTTAAAAAAATAACATTTAAAAAATATTTTTAACCAAACTCTATACTACACACATAATTGAGCTTTATTTTTTATCATGACTATAGTTTCAAGAGGTGCAGTCCCTTTCATTAAAATGTGTAAATAACAATAAATAAAAACTAGTAAAAGTAACATAAAGTTTAGTTTATTATCTGCTGTCAATAATAATTTTGGAACATCAAAGAAAGTGAAAATGTCGGACATATTATTAGAGATTTAAATTGAAACTTTGAATGTTTTAAATAGAAAATATATTAAAGTTAACCATGTAAACAAAAAACATGAACAACTTTTCACGGAATGAATTGTCTTCTTCTAACTCAGTGGAATCAGCAATATTTGTAATACGCAGCATAATCGGATGTCTCTTGAAGATCTTATTTCGCTTCGCTTTAATTCTCAACTATAATTCTAGATATACCGTATACCTAATATCTAAATAAATAAATATCCCGCCTATCCCTTCAAATAAGTTGCCTCTGCGTCACAATAAGCCCTTCTTGTATTACTTTGCCGAATTTACGCGATTCCATTTGTTTCTATTCCCATTACGCCAGTCTGCTAAAGTATAGCAGAGCGGATACACTTTGACATTTTTTTAATAAAACGCAAGTAAAATAAAGACAGTTGGAAGAACTTCAATGCTATTTAATAGACTGCATCTAGAGATGTATTATAAATAAAAGCACCTTATTAAATATCGAGTATACTATTTAATGTGATAATATGATTTGACAACTTTATAATTTGTAATTTTTCAAACAACAATTCTGTAATGTTTGAATGAAGAATAAACTAATATTTTCAGAGGTTGGGATCAAAGATTTATTTTAATACAATATGGTAGGGTAGTTCATATTTAACAGAAACTAAACTTTTATGTGACCGCATTATTTAAAAATATTTAATAAATATTCAATGTATTTTTTTAAATGTTCAAAAAAATCTAGATATTACATACATGTTTGTGATAAATTTTGAATTACCGCAGATTACTTTGGGGTTCTATCCTCTGATTACTGTCTGGTTTCTTAGGTCCTGATTCCTTGTATTTCAAGGTAACAATTACACGTTATTACAGTCAATATAATTATACACTTCAGAGATAGTCTTGTTATTGAGAAGAAGCTGAGATGGAAGAGAGCGCTTCCCACAAAGGCGGCCCCCTATAAGGCTCGCCTTCCACCACTCATCTACTCACTTTCATGACACACACATACACACACACACGCATACATTTACAAAGTGATATTACTCACAATGTTAAATTAATTTTGTATTATAAAAATATTCTCAAAGTGGTAATAGGTAATGTTCAGATTATATTACATTTATACAAGTCTCATGAATTTAAATTTCTTTCAATTTTCCATAATTTTTGAACTCTTTTCTTAAGTTATGTTAAAATATTTTTGCGAAGTCTTATTTGTAATTTTAATAACTAATTCAATTAGACCGTGGAGGGTGCAAGATTTTTAAAAATTGTGATCGAAGTACACCCACCTTACCTTATGTCTAGAAAAATAAGAGAATTGGAGAAAGGAGATTTTGGGAGGCGTTTGATAAAATATAAGAAAATACGTCGAGGGGCGGTGAGGGTGAGAAGGAACACCCCAGACGCCGCGCCGATACCTAAATTGCTCAGTGGATTTTCTTCGTAAGGGGCGCGTCCTAACTATGGTTCCCTTCTTTATTTTATTTTGACATCTTAGAATAGAGCGAACAGGGCTTAGTGAATGCGTCGAACCGTCTGCGAAGAATTGTAAATCAAATGTCTTATAATCTAGCGCCAATTTAATTTGTTGACTTTTGATCAAGATCTGTATTACCAGAGTCTGTATTATTAAAAGTTTTCATTTTTGCATTCGTTTGGGTGGCTACCCAGGAAAATAAGCCTAATCAATCTTTATTCAGTAATGAAACATAATTAAATTGGGATTCCCTGTTAGTATATATACTTATAAGAAAATGTGACGTAATGATATTTTTTTTTTATTTCACTATTTGTTCACCTTACATATTCCTGTTCGATTGAAAAAAAAATTTGTTAATATTCATTTTTATTGCAAGACTGTCTGGGTGTCTGAAGTCTAGCGTATTTTTAAATTATTCTCAATATATATTCTTATATATCTACTTCATCAAACTATACCGCTGTAAATTATAATGCAGGTATTATTAAGTTCCCCATTTATTCATCGTATCTGGATTCATAATAACGTAATATATACCAAATATAATATGATTAGTAGTTTGTTCAGTTCAATTAAAATGCTTTTGTAACAGTAAAATATACCTTTTTAAGAGAGCTGACTGAAAAAACTTGTTATATTTTATATAATGTAATTTTGTTTTATAATTTGGCATTATTTCTAAGAACAAATCTAGCTTCGAACTTCTCAATCGTCCTCCGTCGTTGTGACCAATGCAAGTCACCGATCACAAAGTGGTGGGTGATGATGGAATCGGACGAGACGGAATGGGAAGAGGAAACGGGTGGATAGGTAGATGGATAAAGTAGGGAATGGAATAGGGAATTGGAAATGAGAGAAAGATGGGATAAAGGTAAGGGAATCCTTCGATAGTGGACCAGGATGACTTACAGAATAAGGAGAGCAGCTCGACTCATCTGATTTTGACGGCTTTTTCTGAAGTTCACCTCAAAAACCGGCGATTCTAATGAATCCATCGCACGCTGTTTACGGAATTCCACTAATTTTCTGCTATGCCACTGGATCCAATGAATGATCCATCGAGAATACCACTTTTTTTCTAAAATCTCGATGAATTTCACACTTACAAAAACGAACTAGTCGAGCTGGGGAACAGGTGTAAACTATATTGAAAATGGGCTATGGGGTAGAAATAAAACTAAAAGTGGTGACAATAAGAGTACATTTAACATTACTAATTTTGATTCAAGTCATTGAATATATGAAGAAATTATATGTTCACCTATCTAATGACGAATACGAAACAGCCATGATACTTGGTTTTCTGTTGTCCATTTTCAATTACTCAAACATCAGAAGGTTCATAGCAATTCATGCAATCACAATTACAATATATATCCACCGAGCACCCTTTTTGAGATTCATGAATCATGCATTCATTGCAGATGTCACGTTTTATTTATATTAGGAGTCTTTGCTTTATGTAAACACTCTAAAGATTGTCATTCTACCAAATTCTCAGAGTTCATAAATACGCCGTAAGATTTTTTTCAAAGTTTTCCAATAGTTTAGCATTCTTCATCGATACACCAATTTTAAATTTCACTTCCGTAAAATACTACTGTACGAATAATTGTGTTCGCGGGATTGGATGTGGCAAGTCATCGTCCGGCACGGAACGCTAACTTGATGAGGAACGAAAGGAATTTCTGATTTTTCCGGGATTCGTGTGTATGTGGGTGTCTTGTTGGGAGATTTTGAAACGGTTAGGTTTTTATAAAAAGGATGAGGGCCATCTTCTTTTCCCATTCTTGCTTAAAAAAAAATTGGATTAATATCTGTCGGTCCTGGCTTCCCTTTGCAGGAAAGAACCTTTTTTTGTTGTTGTGTATTGTCTTTTTGTTCCCTTTAAGGAGTGTGTGGGGACTTAGGAACCACCATTTTCTGTTCCATTCAGTGCCTTTTGTGCGTATATTTTATCTATTACTGTTATGTGCATTTAATTTATTTCTGTTTTAATGAATAATTTTTTTTTCTGCACTGTACGGGCAGTGAATGATCATTGGTTGGCAGCCATGCCGTATACATGACGGTGAATGTGAAGGAACGATAGAAGAGCTCTTGCTCATGAATCGGTTCTGGGTAAGCGATGGGTCACCATTCACTGTACGGATAATTATGTTTGTATATAAATATCTTAGTTTTTCTATATTTATGCCTGTACTATAGATTCTATAATAAAACTATAAATATAAGCGTATTGTTCTATTTTAATCATAAAAAAAACTTATAAAAACGCTTCGATGTTAATTTAGTTAAAAATTGAGAACTTGCTTACTTGGTACGAAAAATATATTGAAGTATGACTACGGAAGTAAAGTTTTTGTAATAGATGGGGAGGGTACCCAAAAGCATTAAGTTTATTGGATCCCCATAAACTCTACGCAGATGAGACGGATAGAGGAAGTAGTAATAAACATATGTATACATTCTTGGTGGAGAGCAACTCTGTCTCTATGTCAGTGTGTGAGGGTGTCGGTTCACAAACTCACAAGTCAAACAAAACTTCTAAACCAATTACTGAAAATGCGATATTTTATTTCCAGCACAGATTTCTCCGCTGAATTCCACAGTTTGCTTTCTAAGCATGTTCTGATCCCACTTTACCCGGATGAATATATACTTTAAAAGTAAACAATAAAAACATATTTTTTAAAAGTTTATCGAATTGTAAGATTCATTTCATTCGAAGGATTTTGTAAACTATTTTTCAAATAACATTTCTAAATTAAAACAGTGTTGCAATATAAAAAACATTTTATTATCAACACAGCTTTAGTTTCGAGTAATGCAGTCCCCCCTCATAAAAAAGGCATAAATAACAACAATAGCAAGAGCAAAAATGATGTTAATTTATTTAAAATAATACTAAAAATAATACCATAAAGTGAATGTCATATCAATTAACGATATAAAATTTCTAGAGGTACTTCTTTGAATTTGAATTCTATTTATATGATAAGTATTTGTATTAAATTGTCAACAAAATAAATGTATGTAGTATACAATATATATTTTGATTAGTGTACTATATTTTGATTTGTATAAATAATAAAATTTCTAAATACTAATTTAATGTATTAATTATAAATATATACATATAAAATCAATTTGTCGAAAAATATTGTTTTTGCGCTACTGAGATTCGAACCTGGATCTCTATTTCCAATCCGGGGAAGTACACTACCAATTGTGTTACAGCGCCAGTATTTTTCATGACAAATTTTCGAACCTATATGTTACACTTTTTCAAATTAATACATCTGTCGTTTCATTATTTGACAGCCATCTACATTGTTTCGAAAAATACTGGCAAAACTGGTAGTGAACTTCCCCGGATTGGAAATAGAGATCCAGGTTCGAATCCCGGTAACGCAAAAACCATATTTTTCGACAAAATTGATTTTATATGTATATATTTATAATCAATACATTAAATTAGTATTTAAAACATCATACACCTATGTTCTGAATAATTACAACTCCACAACAAGAATGTGTTATCCTTAATAATAAAATTTCTGTACATTTTAGTTACATTTTATTGCTTAAGTTAGAGAAAGTACGGCATGTGAAGATATTTTATTATTATGCTGACCGTATATTTAAATACTAATTAAAATGTTTATCAACATTGATCCAGTAAATACCAGCCTTTGAATTTTCATACAAATAGTTTTATATAAAATAAATCAAATTACGTATCTGAAAGGGTTACATTTTTTATTTATATTCATGAGCTATGATCGTATATTTTTAATAAACTCGTATTCATATTAAAACCAGCGCTCGGATGACATAAAAACTCATCCCGAGGGGGAATAATAACGCAGATGTTATTAATGATAATACAAACCAATCACACGCACATAGCAACATTCATATAGTCGATCTGGCATGTGACCACTCACAGTTTCATGATTCGTTGTGAGAAAAATATCACTCAGCAGTTCCGCCCTAATAGAGAGTCATCATTCAATGTCTTTGAATCCCTCGCACTTTTCTGTCTTACGAGATAATTAATTATCTCCACATCAGAAGAGAGAAACAAAAATGAAGGTGAAACGAAGATTTGAAAAAAAATCTATACAATAAAATTTATCTTGTTGATCAGATAGCTTATAAGGGTTAGATTCTATCCAGCTAGCTTGTATTACTATAATAATTTTGTAATTAATTACAAACACGTACATATTATATTCTTCGGAACAAACGAAAGTAGAATAACGATTTTTATTGTATGTGATACTGACGTATCGATACGTATTAACGTTCATCAGTCTAGTCTACTTGCAAACCAGACAGCTCTATTGTAAATCAAAAAAAAAAATGTTACAAAGAAAAATACACTAATTAAAGTTTTTATCTAATTGCGGAGTTATTATACACATAAAAACTTTTCTAATCAAATATCTAACTTTATTTTTAAACACATGTGTTTTCTTTTTACTATGCACGTATATTACTAAAAAAATAGGATAAATTTTTAGATACTTTTTATTCTGGCTTAAAGGAATTAAATTACAAACGAACAACAATATTAATTTGAATCGTAATATATCTTAATTTACAATGAAAAATTAAGTCAGTGTCGAGATAAGAGTGTTATCTTCTAATTTCCATGATATTTTCATTTGAAATATAAAAATGAAACACACGATTTACGACTTAAGAGTTCGTTTTTTGTGCCCTCTCCTTATCAACGACGCGTTTGCGTTTTGGTGGAAACTTTAACGAAAGTTTTATTCCTTATCAAGGGAGGCTGGCACTCGCTAATGTTTCACATCGAGCGAGGAGGGTGGAGCGATGGAGGCGGAACAAAGAGAAGACGGAGGCTGGACGAGGGTGGGGAGCTACCCGAGGAGAAAGAAAGAATAATCACCGACTTATCGAATGTCTGACGCGGTGGTGTTCCCGAGATAAGGTGAACATCGCCAGTCTTTTCCATCGACCTTTACATTTATAATTTTCACATAAATATGTTTTATTTTAATTTATTAAATAAACATGCTCAATTGCAAATCAAAGAATGAGAATAGATTGTATAATTCAATAAAGCAGGCATCATTACGAATATACATATTTTTCCTGTGATTGCATCGCATAGATAAATATATTACATTTTTTTAAGAAGAACTCATTTTTGTTGTGAAGTTGTATTTTTTAAAACATAGTTCAGTGGTATTTTAATACAAATTAAATATTATGTACTTGCGTAAGTAGTACGTTACTCAAAAACATCACAATAAATTAATCAGCTAGAAATATATACAAAAATAATTATGTTATCTCCTGATAAAAAGACATATTTTTTTCAATAAAGAGATTTTTTCTATATATCTTTCTAGTTCATTAATTTAATTTTTATTAAAACATATTATATTAGTATTTGTTGTTATGATACCAAGTTGAGAAGTTAAAAAGATAGTTTCTTAGATATCTGTTTACTTCCAGTAACGTAAAATAACCGAAAAAATGACACTTCGTACGTACATTTATACGCATGGATATATTTTTTTTATGTTAAAAATGAGAATGAAACCGATTTTTTCTATATAAATAAGAAATAAATGTATTCATACCAAAAATAATCATAATAAAATATTTAAATCATTCACCTGGAAATTATAAATTAATATTGTAGAAGGCAAATTAATAACTACTCCGTATGTTTCTATCAATAGAAATATATCAAAATGTACTTATCTCAATAATTTAATCTTTGAGTGTACAAGAATTATTTACCTATTTATCGCAACCTTGTATTATTTGCAAAGATAGAACCCTTCCCATTAGAACTATGCATGAACGACCTTAGGCCAGACAAACTTAAGAAGAATATCAAAATAATGGAAAACCGTACAATTAACTGGGTATGATTTTAATTAAATTGTCTCAGGTCACAAGACATCGCTAAGCGACTAACTTAATCCCCATACTTCCAAATAAACCATTTATTAAACAAATATCAGATATCTCATAGAAACACAGCTATTTTTATTATATTTAATGGAAAACATATGGAAGTACTTACAGGACTTACGACTTGTCTTCGGCTGGCTTAAAGTGATCACTTTATATAAATACAACGTTTACCAATTCTCGCCACACAATCTCCACATTTATCAACTTTTTTAAAGTTGTATATATGTTAATATATGGACTCGTTTTGAATACCACCACACCATCGCCATCTATGGACCAAATTTGATAATTATTTTTTTCCTTTTTTAAACCGCATAAATGTCATCACTATGAGAATCTATATGTTTGTATATCTTCACCTACATATGTACAATATTTACATATTCATTAAATCAATTCAAATAAGAACCAATATGTAGGTATTTAAAATTTAAATATTGTATTTTAAATTTACATTAACAAAATACATTTTACGTCGCTCAATTATAAAGTCTATCTATTGTGAGTTCAATAAATCGACTATTCAAATTACTATTTTTAGATACATATATTACATGAGAAAGGATCATTAGAAAAGACATTAGAAAATCTGAATTATAACTAGAAGGAAACTCGGGAGTTATGAAATCATTTCATATTGGAGAAATCGCACACAGAGAGACGATTTGATATTTAGATTACGTTATATAATAATATACTTACTAAAAAATTGACTGTCAAAATAAAACATATTGATCTTGCTAATGGTAACTTATTGATCTAGTTGTTAAGACGCTGGCTTAGTGATCTAGTGGTCGTGGGTTCGCGCCTTGTTCCAGTAGACCAGCGAGTTAGTCTTATTTTTATATTACAAGTGTTTATCTTGGTTTTAAAGTAGTAAGAATATTAATGTGACATATATTCCGTGTGCACATCGCTATTTTTTTAAATCTAGTTGCACCATCATCAAAATCCATGGGGCAAGATAATTTTTGAGTGGGACTATTTTTCGTACTTGAGTGTCATTGATTAGCAATTTTTATAAAATCTAAAATATTTTATGACTAAACGTGCTGAAATAATCATCTACAATGATTGATATGGTAACTGTTACGCACTTGACTTCTTAGTACGTCTTTAGTGTACACCTCGTAATGTAAAGGTCCAATAAATAGAATTTGTAATCTTTTATTAATTTATCTTTCTTACAATAAGCTACAATTATATCACTAGTATAGGTCGAACTATTAAGCCGATGAACCGGAGATAAAAGAGACGTGCGCACTCCTGCGCGCCATCTTTATAGCCATACATACCCGCACCGGCGGTGCGGCACACATACACACATACACATACCATCCCACCATTCCAAAGACAGCACAATTACTAATTATCCTTACCATTACCAATTCTTAAAATCCAAATATTCTTGATGAAGCAAAGCATTCTTAGAAGTATTTGGTTCCATTATCTCAAAAGTCTTTCTATATGAGTTGATTCCTTGTTTAACGTCATTCATCTACTTTTCATCTGTGTA
Source organism: Eubasilissa splendida (assembly GCA_031772225.1). Lineage (NCBI taxonomy): Eukaryota > Metazoa > Arthropoda > Insecta > Trichoptera > Phryganeidae > Eubasilissa > Eubasilissa splendida. The sequence continues at coordinate 16,286,782 of CM062848.1, read as the reverse complement.
TGGAAATTGGGCTCAAGTATCTGTCCTGTAAACCGTAGCAGAAGGAATAGGTAACGTAGTCGTCCGAGGCATATTAAAAATGTTAAAATACTTGTCAAGTGCTGGCGGATATTGATATAGCTGAACTCTAGATTGTATAATTTTTGTAATTTTCATATTGGCTTTCTTCAGACTCTGTCACGATGTATTTTGTTTAAATAACTCTCTCACTGTGCAAATTATTTCATTCTAATGGTCTTGAGAAAATCAGCACACGATTTATAAAACCGATTTAGTCTTACTCCTTCGTATTCTTGCGGTAACACTGTCCAAACTTTGGAACACATATGGTTCTGTCTCCTCCCAATCTTACGAAGAAATCAAATGGACTTACAGATGCTTGTGGCCTTTCAAAGAGGCGGCTCTTGTAGGGGGGGGGGGGTCAAGGAAAAATTTTAATCCCTTAAAAAAGTTCGGTAATCTCGTAAGCACGGTGAACTTATTACGTTCTGTAATTCCAGTCAGTAAAGAAGTCACACTAATAAATCTTCTCACAGTCCGTAGGGTCGACTACTTTTTCTGCTGATATTTCTTTTCTGTAATTAGGTGTCGCGAGCGGCCGTTCAGAGATCGTCCTCAGAGTCTTTTTGAACCAGTTTCTTATCTGTCAACTAGTTCTTGGGTCAGTGACTTGAACCCAAGGGTACTGGCAAAGGGACAAATCCCAGTTTCGCAGTTTATGGTTGTTCATCACAGTTTCAATTTCTTACGTATTATTTTGCTTGCAGAAGATGAGCAGAATCCAAGATTATAAATAATATTTACTATTTCTGACAAAATTAAAGCCGTACTGAAATTGTCTTAAATTATCAATAGACATTTATTTATGACACTAAAAATAATAATTTAATAATATAAGGTACCTGGAAATCAATATATCAAGACTGATGATTAGGTACCACTTGTCATCCTTTTCTAGAAGCGTCAACCTAATATCAAGAATATGCTAGACACTTTTTCTGAAAAAACTTTGAGAAGGCTTTTTTATATAAATTCTTATACATACACTAGAGGCTTTTTATATCGATAATATTTATAACTATTTTAATATTCTTAATAATATAACATTCTGAATTGTATCATTTCTAAGTTGGCTAAAATTTATATGAACAGCTTTATCTCAAGCATAAAAGGCTATTGGTAATAGCTCTGGTGTTCTTCGACATTCTGTAAAGAGTCGAAACATGAAGCCGGAGGTGTAAAGAAAAGAATATGTTCGACGCCTTTTAGATATATGTAGTATTGGCATCGCATACTGTGTGTACCACGGTCTGCGAAACAATCGAATATCTCTATTTTCCAGAAACTCCCCGCTAAAGAAAGACTCTCCACAACATGTAGAAAGAGAATTCTTTCATACTTTGGACATGCTGCTAGAAAAGATAGACATAGCCTGGAGAAATTTGTGATCACGGGGAATGTACAATGACGGAGGGCGAGAGGTTGGTCTCCAATAAAATGGATAGACCAAACCATGACATAACCATTGCTACCCATCACATTAAACAAGACCCAAGATCGAGAAAAGTGGAAACTTGCTGTAGAAGCAGAATACGAAAGGAGTTCAATGCTCAGTTATTAACACATCGACCGAGAGATCTAACCTAAGCTAACCTAACCTAACTAAAAGTGCGTATTTATGAATTTCGTCAATTTGACTTTGCGCTCGTAATTTAAGTAATTTAATACTAATTAAACGAATAACTGAACTAGAAAGATATACAGAATAAATCTATCAATCTAAAAAATATTTAACTGCGATTCGAACCTGGACCTCTTCCTATCCGAGAATGCGCTTTCTTCGATTTAGCTATAGCAATCGAATGCATTTCCAACAATTTTTTTACTTATATTCTGTAATATTTCCAATTAATAGATAGTTTTTTTTGTATTTAATTGATTGATTTTATATGTATGAAAATACCACAAAACTATGATCTGAAAATTCAACATTACAGCAAAACTGTATTCTCCTTGAGTACTTGAGTAATTGTTTACAATTATGTTTCTTGATTTCATGATACTTTAACGGAAAAAATATCATTAAGTTAGTTATTCTAGATATTTCTCCAAAATTATTATATCAGAGATAGTAATAAATTTTTAGCATATTCATATACACAGTAAAATTGTATTAAATTAACATATCCTACACTGAAGTTCTGAAATCTCCTAGATTATCAAAGTGAGACGCGTTTCGCCTTATGAGAGCATTATCAATCTCATAGTATCACTCTAGAGATTGAAAATGCCCTTATAAGACGAAACGCGTATCACAAAAGTACACGAGTAGAACTAAAAAATAAGTACTAATTAAAATGTATTAATTAGAAAGATTAAATATATAAATTCAATTTTATCGAAAAATATTGTTATTGCTACCGGGATTCGAACTTGGATCTCGTTTTTAATTTGTATTTAAAATATCACAGACCTATGTTCTGAATAATTACAACTTCACAATAAGAATGTGTTCTTCTTAATAATATGTAAGTTGTATCAATGTGTCCAAAATTTATTAAGAACGAATTGTTAATTCTGACGTCTCCTATCGGCTTTCAAATAACGGAATGATGGATGTATTAATTTTAAAAGTGTAACAAATAGGTTCAAAAATTTGTCTTCTTAAGTACTGTGTGCTGTAGCATAGTCAGTTAATGCACCTTCCCCGGATTGGAAAAAAATCCAGGATCGAATCTCGGTAGCAACAACAAAATTTTTCGATAAAAAAAAAATTATGTATATCTTTCTAATTCATACATTATTAGTATTAAAAATATCACAGACCTATGTTCTGAATAATTACAACTTCACAATAAAAATGTGTTCTCCATAATAATTAATAAAAAATAAGTGTTTTGATTTTCATTATGTGTTGTCCTGGATTTTCTTTAAATTAAAACATATTTATATTTTTTCTAATGCGTAAAAATATGGTTACTTATTTACTTTGCAAAAGATAAACAAAAAAATAAAAGGTAAAAGAGATTTGAAAAAGATTTTCAAGCGTCTAGGTGATTTAACCTCAAACCGCAGAATTTCCAACTCCACCTCGCCTCGACCTTGCGGTTTTCTTATTAAAGATATCGAAATTTCCTTTGAATAAATCACATTAAGTGATTCCGCGAATATTCCGTGGATTCAATATAAATATTCCCTACTTCTCTTTGTATTCATCAACGTCTGAATACAATTTTATTGCTTATACGATATTTTTTAAAACATTGGAAAATGCTCAGTGAAGCATCAGATATAATTATTAAACAATAAAATGCTTTAAGAAATATTGGAAAGGAATAAGAAAACATTATCTTTAATTAATATAATAATCGGATTTCAGTACAAGGTTATTTTAAAAAAATGGCATTTATGAACATGGGAATGTTAATATCATTAAACATTTTGTAGTTGTATATATTGAAGAAATTAAATAACATATCGACTAAAACAATAAAACAAAACATGTATTGAATCATTTATTACTTTATTTTTCTTCACTATTTTGAGTTAATTTAATACACCAACCGGTTTCGGAAAATACATTTTCCTTCATTATGATATAAAATTAACTAACTAAAATCATATGTCAAACTGTTCTAATGTTTTCAAATTCTTTTTTATAAAACAACTATATATATTGAAGAAATAAATCTGTACTTAACTTAAATGAAAAACGTAGAAATTGACTTAATGATCCAAAATTATTGGAAAATTTTTTTTTTTAGGATAGGACATTAAAATTTAGTTGGCTTTTTATAATTTTTTGTTTAATATTACATGTTTTATTTATTTCTAATTACTTTAAATTATTCAATTTAAAACAAACATAGTTTATATGTAAAACAGAGAATCCCAAAATTCTATCATAATTAGGTTCATTTGCTGTGATATGATTCGAAAATTCTGAAAAACGTGATTATTTAAATATCTCAAATGCTCTTTGACTCTTACGTTAAAATATTGAACTATTTTATCTACATATCTACATATCTTTATAACCACCGGAATTATTATATTTGTCATCTTTATCTTTTGAATTTATCAATAGTTGTTCTATAGGATATTTTATTTTTTTATTTTATTGCTTATTTATGTTATATATGTTTCATTTTTGTTATTTTATTAACACACAGTCCAGTAAATTAATAGGCCTGAAATAATGTGTACATATAGGAGAGGAGTTTGGAAAATTAGTTGCGGGACGAGGGGCATTCTGTACATATCCTTGGTAAAAGTATTTACTCTTCGGAAATTAAACTTTTGTGTAAACAAGACTTATTTTTTACATGAATGCATATTATATTATCAGCGTTTAAATTTTCGTTCTAATCGAGTCATATTTTTAAAAAAGTCACGGAGCTATTTTATTGCGTAAGTGGTACCAAAGTAATTATGTGGATGACACCAAAATGAAAATATTGGTACAAGAAATTTGAGTTAGTTCATGTCTATATATTTGGTGGTCTGTGTATTAATAGTATAAGTGACACCTCAAATGAGAGGTCTTTGTTAGTTCAGTATTGAGTCAAAATATAGACTTTGTTAAGAGTATCTATTTTATATTACAAAAACCTTTTTTGATCACAAAGGAATCCATCAGTACACATGGGAGAGAGGAAATGAAAGGTCGATGATTGATATTGTGGTGGTTGACTCTAGACTGAGATCCGCTATTGTTGATACTCGAGTGTTTCGGGGTGCCGAGATGGAAACTAACCATTTCCTTGTCGTCTCAAGAATACATTTATTCCAAGGATGACGATCCATGAGTACAACAGTATCGGCGCCATTTAAAATCAAAATTGCAAATCTGCAAATAAATGAAGTCAGAAGAGAGCGAAAGGTCTGAATATAGAAGTTGCATGTAACCACATTAAGGTTACTTTATGCGAATCAGCGAATGAAACCTGTGACAGCTACCCAAGGAAGGAAGATGGCGAAGCATGGTGGGACGATGGCGTGAAAGAAAAGAAGACCTGTACAAACCCTGTAAGTAAAAAGGTTAAATCTGGTGTGAAAGAAAGAGAGGAAGGGGTGAAAATGACTGAGAACTTCCAGAATAATATAAAAAATTTCTGGAAGGCGGTCAAAAAATCCCGATGTGCTGAAACCAGAAGTATGAAAGCTATTAAGTCAGTAAATGGAGAGATGTTAATGAATGAGGACGAAATAAAAGATAGATGGAAAAAATATTTTCAGGAAACGTATAAAAATGTAGAGAGTGCAAATAAGAAATCCCATGAGAGGCTCTCTGGGGTAAGTATGAATGATGAAGACGACATGAATGCAATAAGTATGGAAGAAATAAAGTGTGCAATAAAACATATGAAAAATGGCAAGGCTGTGGGGTATGATAACGTCGCTGCTGAGTATATCAAGGCTGGTGACCCATTGTCTTGTGGCTTCATGCGCTCTTCAATCAATGTTTGAAGGAGAGCCACACCCCGTTGTGTATTTGGGAAGTATATTTGATAAAAAGGGAAAGGCTGAGAAAGATATCGAAAGGAGGGTGACTGCAGGGAATGAAGTGAATGGCGCTTTAAATGGAATTATATCTAACGGGAACTTGTCAACCGAGTCAAAAATAGCAGTACACAATGGAGTCCTCGTACCGGCACTGATATATGGAAGTGAGGTCTGGAGCTGGCAGACGACGAACGATTGTCAGCGTAGTGGTTAAGACGCTGGCCTAGTGATCTAGTTTGAAAATTTAAGAATATTGATGTGACATGAATTCCGTTTACGCATCTCTATTTTAAATAAAAAAAGATAAATGCAGTGAAAATGAGATCGCTTAGGCGTATGTGCGGCAGATCCATTTATGACAAGAGTAAAGAATGAAGAAATAAGACAATAATGTAAAGTTGATCTTAGTATAGTTAGTAAGATCAAGAAAGGATTACTTAGGTGGTTTAGTCATATGGAACTGATGAATGAGGAGAGAATGGTAAGAAAGGTATATAACGCAAGTGTTGATGATACCAGAAATAGTGGACGTCCACGGAAGATTTGCCACGACCAAATAAATACTGGTGGATGATCTTGTTAGAAGCCTCAATAATCGGTGAGCTTGTATGAGAAGATATGTGAATGAGGATGAGGCGAGAATTATGTGTGATATGAATTAAAGACAGAAGAGTGTGGCGTTCTACTATCTCTGCCTACCCCCACTGGGATACGAAGTGATGGTAAGTTTGTTTGTTAATATTTAAGCAATAAACTATTATATCATTGTCATACTAGACGCAATGATCAGGCAAGTTGTGGGATATGGTAATAGAAGAAGTTGATGTGATTGAATTTTATCTATCACTAGAATTTTTAAAAACAGAAAAAGCGTTTTTTCTCACAAAGAAATTCATAAAAAAGAGCTAACAGTTACATGTTACATACGAGTATATCGAGAAATACCGCTTAAGTATTTCCCTGATACCGCATCACGTGATAGACCCACATTATTGAGCATTTATTAAATTCATATTAATTACTGATGATGATGGTAAATTACCAGTTACCACAAAACTATTCAAACTTATTAAATATTGTAACTTTAAATTATTTTTTTTTATGTCAATTAATTTTATTTCTTAATTATTTATATCTCCTCTCTCTCTCGGTCGATGATTCGGATACATATTCAGGGTCCGAAACATTCGCTAGAGAGATCGGATGCACATGACAGAATAACCCTGAAATCTCTTCATTAAAGATTCTCAATGACCTTAAAATCATGAGAAAATTCTTAAATATTTTATTTATATTAATGAAACGAATTCACAAGTAAAAAATTGTATTATTTTTAACACTCCTTTTATTCGATGTTTTTAAATCCATTAAATTATTTTATTTTAGGAAGATTATATACAGCGTAAGATGACAGAGATGAGCTTTTATTATAGTTATATTAATCATATAAATATGTAATAAATACTTGGCAACATCACAAACTTGAATCGAGTCTCATACTAAAACGCCATTCTAGCATAATAAATAAAAATTAGGTTAACGAAAGAAAATTTGATATGTTAAAATTTTTTCTCGCTTAATAAAAACAGTTAATCATATTATCCATTCACCATTTTATATACGGCAGATTCATAAACTTTGCCCCCAAATTATCATAAAGTGTTAGCGAGATTAAGTTTAGGGTTGATTATGAACCAAAATTTTACGAACAAACCGCTGCGGTTCCTTCTTCCTGCATCCACGCTTTCCCACAGAGATAAGGGAGGCTCAGCTGCACTAGAGAATCGGATATACAAGGAGTAACAGTATCAAACCACTTTCATGAAAGAGGTTATCTATTAGTCGACGGTTCGTTTAAACGGACCGAGGAACGCGAAGATTTTGGTAAAATGTTACGATACTTTCCGACGTGCTCAATGCTTGAAGACGAAGTCTGTAGTAGCACTGTCAAGATAATGCTCAGAAATGCTTTCATCTCTTTCGCTCCTCGTCCGCTTCGAAGCCCAAACTTGATAAAACTTTACAAACCCATCGCCGAGGCGGAAACACTGAAAATAAGGGGTTTAATATTGCAAGCACAAGAGCGACTATAGTTGGATGCGAGGATTTCGTCAATCAATCTTAAAAGCGTGCCAATTATTACAATAAAACAATTATGTCCTTGAAAGATTAATGCAAAATATGTTGCAATTATTGATCCAATTTATCGCCTAGAAAGATATACATATAAACTTATATATTACAAAAATAAACATGATTACACCATAACAACCCTACAGATTTCATCAAAGTGACTATCTTTTCAATTGCGATGTTTCTCAAATCCTTAGTTATCTGCTTGGTGACTTAAGACTTCTAGTTTACTTTAGGAACATAAAACATTTTTACAACTGATTTTAATTTATAAAATTTTATTTTATTATTTTTAATGAATAACTTTTTTCTGTATATCTTTTTTAAGTGCTTATCTGATTTATTTTAGTTATCAAGGAAGTGTATTCTAACACGTGATTTAATTAAAAAATATATTTTATTATGAAACAACATATTTTTAAAACCACAGTATATGTTAGCACAAGAAACAATTTTTGTAGTGAAAGAGGTATTTCGAATTTCTGTTCGTTTCAAAGATATGCAGATACTGTTTATTCAGACAACGTTATAGTGAAGGGGTGTAGACGAATAAATCTTGCACCCTTATTTTGTGGTGTAAGCCTTCTCTAGTTCTTATTCTAATTTGCCATAACAAAGGATTGTGAGTCACAGAGTGCTTACGCCCCACCAATATCCACGCAATATACACTTAACCATATTGCTACCAACAAATATCCAATAAACAGTTTTATTGCTTCATCATTTGCATGTTATACTGTATTAGATCGCGTACCGAACGTTTTAATATTATCACGGTTCGTCTATATTACTCGAATGACTTTTATAAGACATTATAAATGGCTAAGCAGTAAATATTCGACAGAATATGCGCCACAGCCAAAAGATTATCAACAATTTGTATAACTCGATTTTAATATTAAATATAATAAAAAGTAAAAAGATTCATCAACTATTTGTATATGAACTATTCAGAAAATGTAATGTCTATCACGGACGGATGTACTCATATATATCATGTTCTTCAATGAAACACTAATATACTAAACTCTTTAAAATGATCTTTCAATAATGTTTAGAGTGTTTTCATCATGTCTTGTTAGTATCCAAATTTCCGACATGTACGTGAGTACAAGGTGATACAATCTCATCTAAAATGTATGGCAACGCTCTTAAATCTATTCAAGCAACTAAAGTGGGAGAAGGGCATTTATATAAATGGTGAGTATCTAATCCATCTACGTTTTGCAGATGATATTGTGATCGTCTCAGGTAATCCAAGTGACCTTCAAAACGGAGCGCAGAAACTGTCAGAAATCAGTGGCGAAGCAGGATGGCAGATAAATGTATCAAAGACTAAAGTAATCATGAACTGCTTTGTTGAGTCGATAAACATTCATATTAACCTTTACCATACCGCGATATAAAATACTCGTACGCAACCATGCTGTTATGTTATCGTATGAAATTATAATTCTATTAGCCTTTGCAATGTGAAAAATGCTTTTGAAAAAATGCTTGATGCCATAAATTTACTATAAATATTATGCTTTAAATATAAACAATATGTATAATATTATAATTCGGAGCATTCGTCAAGTCCTGTATAGGAAGTTGCATTATATAATACAACCTTCTTTTTTATCTTTCTTTAATTAGTGAGAAAGAGACACCATTATATTCGTATGTTTGTTATTCTTTTCACTGTGAAATTAATATGTGATTTCTTTATGTCTTGATACAAATAGTATTTTTGTCAATGTATTCATTTTACAACGGATTGAATTGAAAGATAATAATTTTATATACTTGACTTTTTGCTAATCATTTCTAAGCGTAAATATTTTCCTTCAATTTAACTAAAATATGAATTGCATGCTGTGTGTATTTACCGAAATATTACACGATTAATTAGAGCGGTAGACCGGTGTTACTGCATGGTTTAGGAAGGGTTAACGAAACTCAGCTGAAACAAGTCGAAAATTATATCTACCATCAGCATACAGCCATTTGAACACCAAAACATGATTTTCAAAAATGATATTCTACTATGTCTAAAACGAAAATCATACAACCAATGCGTACTTTTAGTACTCACGTGTAGTTGCAAAAAATAAACATTCAATAAAAAAAGAGTATTGAACGCTAATAAGCATGGAAGATGTATAATAGGCATCATACGAAGAGATAGAAGAACGGACAATAGTAGTCGATATAATAGAATACCTCAGAAAAATAAAAAGGCAATAGTTAGCCCACATTGCTCGCAGAACGAACAACAATTGAACATACTCAGTCATCCTATAGTACCAGAGGAGAATCAAGAGACCGATAGACCGCCCTGATACTCGTTGGACTGATTAAATCATCATTCTATGGAAATTCATGGAAACAAATGACAATGGGAAGATAGAGAAAAGTGGGAGACACATGGAAGGCCTTCATCCACTTATGGATAGAAAACGGCTGATGATGATGATATACAGTCGAGTACGGCTGTACCGTAATTTTTTGAGACAATGCCTTAACAATGGCACGTGTTACCGTGCTGAAACGTCGGCCTAGGCATCCCCAAAGATGCCATCTGCAAAAAACGCAATATTACCTAGAAGAGACGCCAGTTTCATATATATATATATTGTGTTTATATATATATGTGTGTTAATGGCGTTGCGAAACCAATTTTGCAAAAAATTTAAAAACGTTTTTCTGAAATCTTATTACCTTCAATGTTCAAATATTCCAGATTATTTTATAAAGGAAGTCGGTTATTATACTAAGCAATCGTTAAATTTCATCACTTTGCAGTGGTTGCGGAAAAATCAATAAAAAAGCGTTGCGGCGTTTGGCCAAGTACCACAACGTGAACGTGTTCATACGAACATGTCATTTGAAACGATAGTACTAGTATGTATGCCAGAATGCATACATTTGTACCACTTTCGGCAGCGATGCCAAGTTTCCGAGGAGCCCGCCGAAGTCTGCCGCTCGCCTTTTTGCAAATATATATCTTTAAAGTTGCCTTTTTGCCAACATAAAATATACATTAAAGATACTCGTAAATTTTTGTACATGAGAGCTTTCGTATTTGTCCTCCTAAGGCGAGGAGAATATTTATGCTCGTCGAGGTATTTTCACACTCCGAATTCACGGTTCGGTGTGTTCAGAAATGCAACGATTTTACATCTTACTGCCCATCTGAGTACTTCTCATTCAGTTCCACTACCGCTTATTTATTTGTATTTTTCTCGATGTAACATTATATTAATACAATTATATAATAAACTTTTTGTTATATTTAACCACGTTCCTTCATATTTTTTGAGTAGTCACAACATAAAAAATGTTTCCAGTAATTTAGAATCATTAAGATTATTTTCCCACACATTTTACCATCGAACAAATTTAAATTTTATTTAGTCAGATACAATAATTATGTATTAAATGTTTTTAAACTTTTATTTTATTAATATGAATTTTTAATCAAAATATAATAATTTAACGTTTATTACTAGTTTTTTAACTCCATGAAAAACTCGCGTGAATAAATACAAAGTTTATTGTATAATTTTATTAAATATATCCATTGTTCTTGCAGTAAATATTAAAAAATCTATTTATTTTACTTTCAGGTAGAAATACTACCCATTGCAAATGGTTTCATAACGCAATGTCGAAATTTCAAGGTTCAACGATAGCCAAAAGACTTCAAAATCACCCTCCGTTAAAAAGTGCAAATATGTCTTTATATTATATTAATAATATTTAACGAGTCTGGACAAGATAATGCCCTTTATTTTTATCAGATTTTGATTAAACTTTTCTGAAAAATTGAACTGGTAAATATCTCGGCTAAGTTCGTTAGTCAGCCCGATCTTATTTCAAAATGGTAACTGTTTAAAAAGTAAAAAATTCTTAACTCCGTTAATAATGTTCTTGAGAAAAAAGTAAAAAAAACCCTCGAAATTCACACACACGAAATCAGTGCCGAAACAGAAACTCATAATGATAATGATAACGTATTACGCAATTCACAACACTATTATAACTGGTCAGAAATGTTTGAAGAACAACCTCTAAAACCAAAAATAGCTCATTCTATTACTTTTGCACCTACAACGTTATTTTTATGTCATTTTTTGATATGTGGTATTTATTACTTTCGATGAATGGATCGCGGTCAAAGTTTATCAATGGTATATCACAATAAAAATGTCAAAAAAGGTCCAGTGGTAACGCGATAACCTTTTTCTAGATTCCGCCGTTTTTCGGAATACAGAGTGAAAATTATGTTCCAGGCCGATTTTGTCTACTTGCTATTTTGGTTTGACAGACATTTGTCAGTTCGTATTTAGTAATTGTAAAGAGTAGTTGATTACAATTTATTATGGAGCTTATAATGCGTCAACAACGTGTTGAAGTCATAATTTTTTTTATCTTTGGATTGAGAGGGTAATAAACAAAACTGCCATTCTTGAGACACTAAAAATCTTCAATTGATATACCGACGATCTTTATACGCACGCAGAGTTACTGTATGGTTCGCCATGTGAGCCAACGGAATTATTGGGGCTCATTTCTTTCAGGATGCAAGAGCTAATGCTGTAAAAACTTATCGGTGTCCGAATTGGATCAATTGGGCCTACAACATATGTGGCTTCAACAGAACGGTGCCACCACACACACAGAGCCCGAGCTTTGCTTGAAATTTTGATATATGATACAACATCGGCCTAGAATATAATATTCACCCTGTATATGCAACCCCTAAATGTACAAAAAATACAGGTAACTAGTACGTGTGTATTATAATAAAAGTATACACAATTCAATTTATAAGAAAAAACTGATTGCACATGCTTTTGAGTTTTATTGTTGGACACAAATCTGATTACTAAATTCATTTTGTATTATTTAATATATATTATTAGATCATTATAAAGTCATTGACATCTTTCAATGATATATCATACGTAAAAAAATATCCATCTTTATAGCGATTCAGTTCAACAAAGCAATAAATACCTTATCTACTTGGAATGAAAAAATATTTTTGACATGTATTAGTAGCAGAAAGGTACATCATTACAGAGAGCCTCAGGCTGACAGCCGCCGAAGAGATCCCAAAAAACCAATGATCATGGAAATCGGGCAAAGGAAAATAAGTGCCCAAACCGTTGACCCCAAATAAAGCTAAGAAAAAGAAGAAGAATTAGATACAATATAATATACTGGATAAATTCACGTTTTATTGTTAAAATTTGTTGTTTCTTTAGAACATATTGTTATTAAATAATACAAATTGAAAAATACACAGAAAATATTAATCTATCGAAAAAATAAAGTTGCTACTAGGATTCGAACCTAGATCTTTTCCTATCCGGAGAAATGCGTTACCAGTCACACTACACCAATCGGATAAACTTTGATTATGTTATGAAAAAACTGCTACTTCAAAATAATGAGTTCTTTTTAAAAATAATATAAACGTTGGTTTAATTTTTAACAATTAAATCAATTGTTCAGTGATTCATTTATTTTTTGTGATTATTATATTTTTATTTGTTAATTTAATTAATTAATAATGCCCTAATTAAATTTAAGTCTACGGATGGCTATTGCGATTGTGAGAAGCTAACAATATTAGACATATCAAGGCGTCATACGCCACCTGCCTGATGTGGTAAATGAACTGAGTAATTATCACCCCTAACGACGGTCTGTCTACAAATGTTTACACGCTCTGTGCACCGATAATGATCGCTTACCACCTCCTTCTTCATTGCTCCAATGCATCCTTCAGCCATACCGCGCTGTACATCCTTGGAATTTCTCAAGTTGAAATTCTGCAACATGATGTGTATAAGTAAAACTAAAAAATTTAGTAAATGTATACAATTACTAGTCAATACATGCATATATTTTACAAAAGTGTCAAATTATTGTAAAAATTACTACTATTCCTAATAAATTTATTATTTCGCTAAATAAAGTATATAAATATATATTCAAAAAGGAACAACTGCACTATTAAAACACTTTTACAAAAACAACGATTCTTATGAAACGTGAAACGATCCATTGCAACTTAATTTTCAAGGATCAAACTCCCACGCGCTGTCGCCCGCGTGTCCCACCTTTGCGCAGTTCCCGCGCAGAAGCGATTTAAAAAGTACATAACTTATGACGTATACGTTAAATACGTTTAGAAAAATATTATAATACTTTTAGTAAAATATAATTAATTATTGCAACAAAATAAATTGTTATTTGAAAGATAGAAAAAAATATTTTATACACAAATTATTTTTTATGTACATTTTATTTTGCTGTGATATTTTGAAAAACCTTGACTTGTTCCTGCAGATTGTTTATTGGCCACTATTATGAGATGCAGCTCTTCTGTTGTATTATAATATTTCCTATAGAAATGAACCGCTCAGGATAACCAAAAAATTGAGATCTTGAATATAAACCTTTAGAATTCCGTTTCTTATCCCTTAGTTGTTAATACTTGTATCATTATATACCTGAACTTGAAGACAATTAACTTCAAATTTAACATTCACCAACAAGCGTGACATATCAAATTTGTAGGTTATATGGCTGGTGAGCACATTTGCTACCAAAAGTATTCATTTAAATTGATGCATTTTTTTAATATGTATATATGTACCTATATAATGTATAATGTGTTTAAAAATCATATATTTTATTCAATTTTACAACAACGTCTTTAACATTCTTAAAAAGTATTAATTTAATTTGCAATGAAATTAAATGAAGAAGTAAAATCCTACATAATTTTAACATTAACATATATTTTTTAAATTTTCTACACATGAAATCAACAGTTTACACATGAAATGAACAATAGAAATCAAAAACTATTTTAAAGGTACCAACCTAACAACAATTCTACTATATGTTACGGTAAATAACTGAAATTATAAATAAATGTCTAAAATGAAAATGTAAGAAACAGACATTTGATCATAGTTAAAACAAACATTCAAATACAGTATGCAAATAATCAATAGTTAGGTATAATTCTCATTATAAATATATTATCACGTAGGTACGTATATATTATTTTTGATCAAGATATTTGAGAATACGTTAATGTCATCGTTCGTGCAGTCTACATTGTGGGATCATAAAATGATATATAATATTAGTATGGCAGGTATCCAACCGAAATGTTTCATACTATTCTAACGTTCGCATTTTAGCGTGGGAAGAATGTATAAATGAAATTAATATTATATTAAAAGTATTACTATTAGATACGCTTAAAATCAGATAGGATGGCGAACAAAATTACATATTTGCATATATGTACGTATGTACCGTTTTTCTACTACCGATCTGAAACAATCGTAGCTTTCACACTCGAATGACATTAATATTTGACTTCAAAAACGAAAGTACATATATTTATTATTCTACAAACCCACAGTTCTTACAGAAAGAGGCTGAATAGATGTTATATCTTCATCAATATTTTCAAAATTTATTTTGTGGCCTTGCTTTGTTTAAACCACTATTTATTAATTATTCTACATGTTTCGATACCTATTGTTTCATCTTCAGGAAACAATGTATACTGAAATTAAAAATACAACCACAGATAAAAACAAAACTATAAAATGGTGAATACGTAAGAACTAATATGAAAACAAATTTAAAAGGTGACAATTTGGTTAATTATAATATTAAGCTTGCTGTTAACATTTTTTCTTATTTCTAAAATTTCAAATTTATCTTACTGTAAACCTCTAGTATTTGTATGTATAATTTCTAAACGCTTATTAATATCAAAGGAATGGTTTATTTCCAATAGATGATTGGAAAATTCAGAATAATTATTATTATTTAGGCATCTCAAATGCTCCTTAATTCTAATTCAAAATTTCTGCAAGTGTTACCTATATAAAAATAATTGCAATCATTGCAAATTAATTTGTAGAACCCCGATTTTTTTAAATATCGTCCTTATCCTTGTTATTTAATATATAATTCTTTATTTTGCTATTAGTATAAAAAGCAATAATAATAATAATGTATAATAATTAATAAATAGTGGTTTAAACAAAGTATTTTGTACAATTATTAATATAAGATGTTATAACCTTCATTTTTGCATTTTTAAGACTTCTTCTTTCGCTTTTTGGATTGAACCTCTATTTCTGTTGACTACCAATCACCTCAGTCTTTCGGAACAACCTCAATATCTTTATTATCTAGTTAAATATGAGTGCGTATAACCTCTTATTAATTTTTCTCAAACTGTTTCTTTGAACGTTTCTACTTTCCAGAAAAGCTCTTGATCTTAGACTTACTTTAAAAGCCATCTTCTACTTCTAATCAGATAATGTCCAAATTATTTTATTAAAAGTATTCCTTATATATTCAATGGTCATTTTTTGTTTTGTCAGCATTATATTTTGCGTATAAATTAGAAAGATATTATTATGCATATAAAATCAATTTTATCGAAAAATATTGTTGTTGCTACCAGGATATTACAGACCTACATATGTTCTATAATTATATTTCCGTCCATTCTTCGCAATTTCAAGGAAATTTGTAATTATCAAAAATGTCAGATATTTTATTTATAAATTTTCATTAAAATATATTCACATACACGTTGGTAACTAAGTCTAAGCTAGACTTTGAAGTAGAAACTAATTGTGTATTGAGAGCCTCAGTAAAAATAAACTAATACTATAATAATTATAACCTTACAAAGAGTACTTGATTTTTAAGATACTGCGGATAAAAATCATAACATCATACATATATTTGTGGAAAAATCTGTAAAATTATTTAAATTGAGATTTAATTTTATGATATTAAAATATCACCTATCTACGGGCTTAAGATAAATTTGCAATCTACCGCTATATTTTTTTTTCAAATATACTAGTATGGCTGTTAATATTTTTTAACGACAATACGAAGAACTGTTTTAGTCCGGTAGCAACAAAAGTATCACAAATTTTACATGTTTCCTAACCACTCAATCATACATGTACTAATATATATATATATATATATGTATCAATGCATTTAAATGTCAGGTTATTAAGGTAATTTTAATATATATTTATAAAAATTATCATCTATGTATTTTTAAAGAGCAACTAAAAGCATCAGGTAATAAGTAAATAAAATATACTTAAAAGAGTTAGTGATTATAAGTGTTAAAAAGAGTACGCTTTCTCCCAATTTGGAAAAAATTATATAAAAGTGGCTTATCGAAAATAATTTGTCTTACATGTAAGCATGAAATGAATTGTTTAAACTGTGACATTAATCAGATGTTATGTTTTAATTATATTAAATGTAATAAAATTCATATAAATGTACCTGCAGACAAACGTGAATGTATTGTTTTTAGACTTAGCTAAACTTGTTAGTCATATAAGTAGTTGTATGAATTCAAAATCTTATTGTTGCTGGCATGCTTAATAAAATACTCATATTTGATTTGAAATATACGTATTCACCTCTTTCTTTAAATATTTAAATTAAAAAATATATATTAAAATTACGTAAATGAAATATAATGTAAACTAAACTATGGCGACATGTACAGCAAAATTTGAACTGCGTTGTGAGATCGTACCCAAGCAGAACATTAATGGTTTGTAGTTATCGAGATCTCGGAATATCAAATGGATTCACTAATGGCACTGCTTAATTCGTTCAGCCATCTCGTGGAGTTTAGGGATGCAAGTACCAAACTTGAAGCTACCAGCTAGGAGCAGCTAAACTGTCATTAGGCCGTCTGCCGCTCTGCCTCGAGCTGCCTAATGATGTCTCCGGCAGCTCTCTGTGGACAAGAACAGAATAAACATGATGTATGTACGGCTCAAAGGGGTACTGATTGATATATCAAATACATAGCAGTGGCGTAGTGGCGCAGTAGAGCAGTGGCGCAGTGGCCGACACCAAAAGGACCATGCCTCGGAAGGACCCGGATTCTACCCATATGAGTTATGAAATAATACTTAATTTACTTGTCCAAGTTTATATATATTTTGATTAAAATAACTGCAGAATGGATAGATCTAAATAATCATAAGGGTAGTCGACTTCAAATAATTCAAAGATCTATTCCCCGCACTCCCTGGTTCTCCAAAATGAAAGTCTCCAAAAAAACAATATCATATATCTCTAGAATGAGAATTGGGCATTGCCAGGAAGACTCACATTTATTCAGGAAACCGTTGACCGTATCTTTTTTGCCTATCCAATTTTTTTTACAGTAACCTCGTCAATGGTAATTTCCCGGTTAACTTGTGTCATCTTTTATCCCTTAAATCACCACATTAATCTATATAACAAATTTCTTGAACGACAATGGCTTTAACTTATAATAGTAATGGTAATATAATATTTCCTATTCTATAATATTATTGTACTTTTTTCTATAAAATATAGTTCTAACTTGATTAATAGCACAAATCACTTTTGAAGGGTGGATTGCCTATGTAAAAGAAGAATAAGAAGAACTTAAGATTGATAATAAAAGTTGCAGTAAAATAAATACACACTATTTACTTTATTAGTCTGCAATTGAGCATGACATGAGAAACTATTAAATGGATACAATAAAGATTGCCTTCTTGATTGATTGAAGAATGTTACCGATAAAAGAAATGAGAAATGCCAATACAATATTGGCAGTGTTCAATTTCAGTTGTTGATAATCACGAAACAACATTTAAAATTAATCTTGATCTGTAATATTAAAAAAAAAAAATGTTTATGGAATAAAATAGCTTCGACATTAATATTTTGAACCAGTTAGTATTAAAAATTACTCGATTTCTTCAAAAACCCTTTTATATAATGACCATTTTTGTTGCCCACATTTGGTCACTGCCAGCATTGTTTTAATGAAATATTTGAACAGCGCTGGTTTAAATTATACTACTTATAATTAAAATGTTTTATTCGTCGGGTTTGTTCGCCACACATTTATAGAACATACAAAAAATAAAGATTATTATGTTCTTTTAGGTGATACAAATAAAAATAAAATAACACAAGTAATATTTTAGTTGCGTTACTTCCGTAGTACATTCATTTTTGAGAATTCCATAATTTAATTCGAGAATCAATATTATTTTATGAGAAAATATTAAAAATTATAACACAATATTTTGACACAGCATGTCTCGCGATTATAAAATACAGTATTATTATTAATATAATAAGAAACACTATTTATTGATTCATCATTTTGATAGCTATGATATCTTCTCCAGGAAACAATGTATACTAAAATTTAAAATGCAAGAATAGATAAAAACAAAAACAATAAATGTATAGGTAGTGAGTAACTAATTTGGAATTACTGTGAAAACCAATTTAAAATGTGACTATTTGCAAAAATGATTTGGTTATTAATAATATTTAATTTTTCTTATTTCTAAAATTTCATTTTTTTTGTATTCGTATGTAAAACTTCTACACCCTTGTTATTGTCAAAAGAATATTTTGTTTTCAAAAGATAATTAGGGAATTCAGAATAGTTGTTACTATTTATATCTCAAGTGCTCCTATATATATAAAAATACCTACATAAAAATGTTAATTGATTTGTGTTTAAAGTGTCTTTCTCATTATTTATATAATATGTTATTACAAAGTAATTTTGAAAATATTGAAGAATTTGGTTCTTCCAAAAACTACCTAAATATTTTGAAAGGAGAGTTTAAAACGGTAATGTTGCCGACAGATTTTCTCGTTGAAATAATTTTTTTTTTTTACAAAACTGCATATTTAATTCAATTTAGTCATTCTGTGGACACAACCAATATTGTTTTTACATATGTACTTCAAATATTAGGTGTAAGCTTTTGGATCCTATGAATAAGACACAAGATTTATGGAAAATTCCTTTAGTTTTATGCGACATCTCTTAGAGTTTTGCAACAGTGCTTATTTAGGTCATGGAATTGTAGTATCTTATTAACCAGTTTGAAATCGGTCTTTTGGGTATATTATTGGGCCGCCAAGGATGTCATTTTTGAAATCATTGAAATGACTTCTTAATATAAAATGTATTTTTGATGGTTTCGTTTGGGTGGAAAGATGGGTGTGGGGGTTTATTTACTTATCCAGGGACCTGACAATTTCCCATTGTACCATTAGCAGGACTATCCGATAAAGATAAATTCATCCAATACCATTCGGTAAAACTTATCATGTCTACGGTTTTTGACAAATTAATAAAGCATGTAAGTATCTGCACGTTACGTCATTGATAAATTCATATTAAAATCAACTGAAAGTTAATTATAATTTTCCCTGACAAATAACTCTCATTAGGAAAATATTAATTTATTAATTATACCTTAAAAAAACACTAATTGAAAGAGTATTTGTAATCCATTTTCCCTAATCTCACAACCATAAATGCATTTTCAGTTTTCCATATAAAATTATCTGGGTAATTTTTCCGTATGCATCTCTGACCGACGTTTCGAAATCTATCGTGGGTCCATCATCAAAGTTGTTAACGCTGTCATAAGTGTTGACGTTATGTAAAGCATTAGCTTGCAATACCGTGTCGAAAGCAGTGCGTGTCTGTGAATGTGTATAGGATACATGCCCAGAAAACTCTACACAGAAGTTTCTAAGCGACCGTAAAAATTTGAGAACATTACTTTAAATTGTTGAATAACGGTAGTATGAAGTATTTTTTATCATTTATTATAAAGTATTAAATAGTTATATATTTGAAAAGGTTAATGAATTTTAAATTAGCTCTAAATAATCTGATACGTACGATGACCGACCTTATATTCTTATACAGGATCATCAATGGTATGATAGTCTGCCCCCAGATTGTTGGTTTGCTTGATTTTCAAGCACCATTGAGTTCATCGAGGCACAATTCATTGTTCTATTACAGAGGTAATGTCAGAACTCATGCATTAACTAACTCCGCAATGGCCAGAATGCATTTTTTGGGGAATGAATATTTGGAGGTATTCAACATTTTTTCTGTAAATTTTATTTATAGGACTACATTATTACATTTTTTGTATCTCAACTCAATAGTGACGGATAAATTGCTTTAATTCACATTTATATTTATTTTTAATTTTGATTATGAAATAACACGCTGACATTATATAATTATTTCTTTGTGTATTGCACTTCTGATGAAAAGTGATGTTATTTTACAAATTATGTTAATGCCTGAATAGGGCGTATATAATAATAATAATAAATAATAAATAAATATGAACAAAATAATTTAATTTGTAGGTATATTTTAAATTTTAAATTAAATCTTAATATTTTTTGATAAAATTAAAATAAATTTGCAAGGAAGCATTTGAAGTGTAGAAATGTTAAAGTTGTCGAACTTTACGTCGAAGGACGATTGATTAATATGCAGCAAGAAGGGCTTTTATTTGAAATGTAAATTCCTCACTTACAAGATGAGACACTTCCTTGCAGTGAAGCTTAATCGAGTCTTATATTTCAGGATCAGCATAATAAATGGATTGGATTATACAGTTCAATATTCTTCAAAGTCTCTCTTCATTTGTTGTACCAATACAGACGTTGGCTCTGTAATTTATGTTTATCTCAGAACGTCTCGTACAACGATTTCCTAATGGCGAAGGTACTTACATACTACCATTTACTGAATTAACGATTTTAGGCTTAAGTAATTGAGAACGAATCTCTAATCTAAAAAAAAATTATACATAGGTTAAAGTTAACATACAGATACATAATGTAAAATTATATAATTCATGACTAATTTGCAGGTGTATCATATATTAAATGTTATTCCGAGAAAAAAATCGCACGGTATAAGACTTAAATCCGGATACCTATTAGAGATAAATTTTTGCTGTTTTTGTAACCCTTTCATTACTAAATTAACATTTAAATAAAATATGTTTCTAAGAAGGGTAAATAGCGAATAATTTATTCATCAGCACATGTGCTTGAGTACTCGAGGCAATCCCCAATTCGGGACCTTATAATTAGTCGACATTCGACTTGTGTAATACCTCGGCGCGGGACAAACCGCTCGCCCCGGGCGGTCAAAGGTCCAGGAGCAATTACGGCCAAATTTTCGTATTAAAATCCTATAAAATATTGCGGTAATAATGGAAAGGTACAGAGATAGAGGGCAGGATCGGCCCGTGCGTACGTTTCCTCCACTTCCATATGGGCAATCGCTATAAACGGGGCCATTAAACCCCCTGTTATAACGATTACCCTTTCACGTTCACGTAACGGCCCATCCCTTCTTTCCCCGCATCGTTTAGAGGGTGTAACGTTCTTCAACCACTGCCCCCTCCGATGGCAGGAACTTCCAATGTCTTTCGATCGGTACTGGGTGGCTTATTTTACTAATGTGTTTCGCAAAATTTAATGAAAAAACATATTTAAATTGGATTTATACATAATACTAATAGGCTAAATCTTATATTTTCAATACCTTTAATGTAGATTGTATTAAATCAATGTAATTATAAAAAGAGCTAGAAGAATAAATTTTTTAAGTGAAGAGTAATTAACTTCTGTCGAGTTTGCGATTAGCGCTACAGAAACAGAAGTATCAAATGTTGTTGAAGACACTTGGACCAATGCAGCAACAGCATCCAAGGGGCGTATCTAAGGCAAGTCGGTATGCTTAAATATCTCCAAATGGAATTCTATAGCGACCAGAAACAGGAAAGTGAAATTGGAGAATCAGTTGACGGTTTTTATACACTTTATTATGTGGTCATTTAATATAAGTTCTCACAGAGAGAAGTAAGAGTAGTGACATTAATAGACTGAGAGAGATATACCACGATAAAAAAGATCCTCGGCATGAAATCCCCCCACACATATAGAATTGGAATTGAGATGGCTTGGACACGTCTTGCAAATATTAGAAGACCAATTAAAAGAAAGATTATGTTTTAATTAGTTATTATATTCTGAAACGGCAAAAACAGGGGAAGATGGAAGTGCCTTGTCAAAACTTTGAGCCCCAACCCTCCTACCATAATGGAATGAAAATGACGATGATGAATTATAAGTTGAATACTTATATTGAATGTGACTTCCCCGCTATTTGCGTATTCCAAGTACCTAAAAATGATCAAATGAAGTATGTACATATATATATATATATTAATGTAGTTCGCACGTGCGTAAAATTAGTATATGAAATTATTTTGCCTTTTGTATTATATAAGTACTTATCCAAAGTATTACCATCCCAGTGCATATTCAATTGACCATTCGAATTAAATGCCATTCGGTTTATTTAATCAAAAAAGTAAAATTGCTCATACAACTTAGGGCCGGTTGTGTGGTCAGTAGTAAATTTTTACCACTTTTTACAATAGTAACTTTTTCCTAATACCTGTCATTTCGGCGGTGAATTTTTTTTGGATTATGTGCTAATGTATAATATGTTATACAACGAGATCATCATCAGATGAACTCTCATCACTGAAATAGCGGGATATTCAATGAATGGTTGTTGTATACGTAACTTTCAAAGTACAAAAGTGACAGATGACTTTTGATACAGTTGTGAAAAGTCCGCCATATTTAACCATCGATTCTCGTTTTTACTATCGACTTGCAGTAAGTAAAATCAGTTTACTATGGGATGTACTTACGAGAAGTAAACCTTTTTTTATCAACGATCAAACAGCTCGTTTTCGCAAAAAAAATTACTTCAATAACTTTTTTAACTATAGTAAAAAGTTATTACTGATCACACAACCGGTCCCTATTATTACTATGTTGAATTTAATTTAAATATAAACCACTGTCAATAAAATAAATTGACACATTCTGGCAATATTAAAATATGGCTAATTCTTAAAGACACATATACAAATATTTTTTCACCCCACACGGTGTCAAGTCCGAAGTTTCTAATCACTCGCGTTACAAATGGATCGCTTTAGCAGCCACTTCCCCCGTTCCTCCCCGCCTCAAGCTACCCTTAGCGAGAGGGTCGATCTGAATTTACTGCTACAACTTACCCCGGAAGGGATGTGAGACAGGACCGATGGACGGGAGATATTTTTATCAATCACGAATAGCATTCATCTTCCTGACTCAACTTTTTGAATAAGGTTTTAATCATTGGCTGAATTCAAATAGTACAAAAGGTAAATTGTTATGCTATATTAAAACAATATATTATTGTATTATATATATTATGTATACAATTAATGAGAATGATGCGATGGACGACTACTAAAAGAATTTTGTGAAAAGGAGACAGAATATAATATATTCATTCGAATGCAACAGTAAAAGTAAATCCGAAATCCACATTTTTTTAGCCGCATCACGAGATAGGCATACTAGATTCTGATTCCAGAAAATTATTAAATTCTGGAAAAGGACTAAATTCTAGAAAAGTATTAGATTCTGCAATACATACAGAGAAAATCCTGGATAAAAAATAGGAAGTCTAGAAAGTGAAGAATAGGCTACAAATAAAATTCCCTCGAATGACGTCGAATAAATATAAATTACTATATATTATATTTTATTAAAACAATTATAAATTTAAAAAAAACGATTATATTAAAAAATCTCTATACTTTCCAGATTGTTTGATATTAGGAAGATATTATAGAGAAGGTACGTTGACTAATGGTATATGATGGAGGGATGAGATCGCATGATGATGTCAAAGGAAAATTAAATTCATTTATACCAAGAAATCAAACTTACGAAGGTAATCATAATATTTAGTACATTAGTGTATTTCAAAATTAAATCATTTGATTAAAATGTCTGTAAAATGTTTTTGACACGCGGAATTTTGTTATATAAATCCGATGTATTTTACCATCGTTTCGGAACCAGTTTCAGGATGAATTATCAGGGCTGAAGAGTATATGATAGTTTAGTAACAAAAAAGTATGATTATATTTTGTTAACATATAAGTAGGTAATAAATATAACTTGGTATTTAAAAACTTTTAATAAAATAAAATTTGATATTCATAATATCATATAAATTAATAATTAGTGCTTATAGTAAAGGACTCTTCTTATTGTTAGTATTGGCCTCAATCAGATGAGAGTTGACTCGTAATTTACTTCCATATGTCTGGGTCACCCTCACAGCTGACTCCGGGAGCCTCCGGGAGCATCTGTCCATTGTTGTGACACAAAGTTTTACTCAGAATAATATTATTTTATAATCTGTCACTTTAGCGCATAATGTGGCCCTAAGAATTGGAAAAATCTTATGTTCATTGTCGTAGATAGAGCTTGCTGTGATTAGATTTGTTACAGAATTGAGGCATTCGTCCTTCGTGCTGTCCGCGTACTTCTCCAGCAGTACTTTTCAAATGCATCTATTTGACGCTTGTCATTATTGCGGACTGTCCAAGTCTCCGCTATATGGATGAATTAATCAGCTTTAAGGACAAGAGTGTGAACCTACACAATTTTAGTTTTTCCATATACTGGTAAGTTAGTTTGTAATAACTTTAGCTGGTGGTATAAGTCTATAGATCCCTCAAATAAATTGCCTCATGAGGTATATCACATCCTGCAATTTAGGAAGTTTGTGGTGATGCAATACCACGATCCGCAAACAGTATTTTTGTTTTAGTACAGTAATACTTGTATTTTACTAAAAAAAAAAACAATTATATTTTGAAGATTATTTATTATTTCTTTAATATTTTAGTAATTATTATTATGCGTTCTTTTTCTCAAAATATTATCGCGTCTATTTAAAATTGTGTTTCATCACTTTACGCCTGACTATAATAAATTTAATGAATTGAATTTCTTTTAATCAAGCACTAAGCATTTCGTTTGAATTTTCGCCAGATTTTAAAAGATATAAAATATAATAATTGAAAGTGTTATTTATATTTTCATTTTTTTATTTCAACACCTTCATTAAAATAAGAGATATAAAAATGAAATAAAATTAAAGACATTTTTATTTCAACAAACAAAATTATACAACAGTTGTTTTTTTTTAATTTGTCACAGATTTCAAAGTAGCCCACTAATAAATTCGGATGATGCATTTTATATGTTGGTTTTATTTCCTGTATTCCATCTGACTTGGTTTCTTATTAAATCTTAAAAATTGCAAAAGATGAATATGAAAATAAGAAAAAAAAAAATATGTAGAATGTAGGTACCTACTCTAATTTAATATGCTAATAATTGAGAAAAAAAAAAAACAACACAATAAAAAATATCTAATTATGTTTTAGATTTTTATATCTGCTAGTCGTAAAAAATCCTTCCAGACACTGGTCGCAAGAATCAGAAATATTTCGTATGGTTGTAACCAGAGTAACAAATATTGAATTGTAATTTAAAAATGAATATCTATTTAAACAAATTAAATAAATCAGTTAGAAACATCAATTAAATCCTTTTAAAAAAATGTTAGTTGTCTCCGGGACATGAACCCGGAACTTTTTTTATTCAGTGAAACGCGTTACCATTTCACTTTTTTCATTTGTTGTAATAATATCATAGAGCTATGTTTTGAAATTGCAAATTCAATATAAAAATATTATTTGATTGAAATCAGATATAAACTAATCATGTCATCGTGTCCATAAAATGCATCTCAATTTAGATAATAAAATAAAAAAGGTATATGGATACATTTTTACAGATAGTGGTTTCGAGGTCACCTAGTCACGATCAAAGAAAGTGACTTGAAATTTTTTACAATCAGCTAGACTGACGAAATCAACAAATTTTGCGGAAAAACATAATGATGATAATGATAATACAAAAATTAACTTTAAAATGTCTTTGAATAAATCGCAAAAATTGTACATCCACGTGTGATTTTTTAAAACATTGTAAGATATATTCAATGACTTACCAATGATACCTACCATATTTTTCTACCAGCTCGGCCAGAAGATAAATCAGTCTTGAAAATAAAAGTATCATAGTTGATAGTTCTGTATAAGAATTAATATAAAGGATGTCCAGAGGAAAATTTTCAAGTTTAATATTAAATTAAATAAAAAAACTACAATATTATTATCTTATTTTATTTATACAAAATGGAGTTTAATGATGCGGATTTTATGTTTTATAAACAATATCGTCAATATTCTCTCAAGACACTCTTGCAATCGGACTCTTAAATTTGCGAACACGCGAGAGCAAAGCGTTGGTTCAATGGCAACAACTACACTGCGTATATTTTCTTGTAGGCCCTAAATTGTTGCTGTAAACCCTTTACTTAAGGTATCCCCACAAAAAAAAGTGGCTCAGTGTAAGGTCCGGTGACCGAAGTGCCCAGGATATGTCCCGTACTTGGTGATTAATTTATTGGGAAAAATTCCCCTCAGCTTCTCCATTGAAACTCTAGCTAAACCCGGGAAACAGCTGCAGTTGCAGTACCAAAAAATCGTTGATCATCCGGCGATACACGTCAGCAGTGACTGTCTCTCGCTGGTTAAAAAAATAAGGGCCAATTATCCGTTGGGCGGAAATTACACACCACACTGTCGTTTTTGGACAATGCAAATGTAAAGAATAATCATTTTCATTAAGAAACTGCACGATTTGAAGTTTGTATGGATGAAATTGTATATAACGTGCACTGTTAATATTTTATTCCAGTAGAGACTGCAATCTTTCTTATCGATTTACGCGAATTGCGCATAATTTCACGTCGAACTTGAGTCACATTTTTGACGTTGATGGTCCCGGAGGAGTTTGGTTAACCATTGTCCCTTCTTGTCTGAACTTTTGAACCCAACACCAGATAAGTTGCGTGCTCGGCCCATCACTCGTCGAATATTAAAGTAAGTACAAAAAACGCGATACGCACGAACCAATGAATCACCGCACTTTAAATATTGCTCAACCGCGAACGCGCGGTGTGCTCCCGACCAGTGACTTATTGCGACTGGCAAATCAGCAAATCACGCGCGTCGAACAATACTCCTCCCACTTACCTCACCTTGATGGTTTACGAGCAATTACAATTCAATCTTGAAATTTTTCCGCTGGACACCTATATATGTAGAATAAAAATAAAATTATCGTAGACTTCAATGAAATGGAAAATCCAAAACTGAAGTAAATAACGGCGATGTAACACCTCTACTTCATCGCGGTATTTATTTTTCTATTTAATTTTTTTTCAGAAAGTAATAAGATTTCGCATATTAATTTAGGCATTATAATTTAGGATAAATAATATTTATTATATAAAAATATATACGAAAATTCAATTTCTCATTCGAAATATTTTTTTATATTACGTTTATATTTCCTTTTTAATTTCCATTTCGTTTAAGATAATAAATAAATTTATTAATTAAAATTTACAAAATAACAACGTTGGAAAAACTTATATGGATAAATTAAATACCTCAGTATATTTTATAATTTAATATTTCTTGTAAATTGTACTTTGTGGTTTAAATTCATTTTAGTACTCATAATTTAACTTTATTTTTAACCACTTAACACACCAACCGGTTTTCGAAAATATAATTTCCTTTATCAAGATAAATTGTTACGAATATGAAAGATGTAAAAATTGATTTAATGAAACAAAATTATTATATTTTTTTTTAGAATAGTTGCAGTTAAATTTAGTTGGTTATTTATATAATTATATTTCATTTTACATGTTTTATTTATTTTTAATAATTTTTAATTATTCAATCCAAGATCAACATTTTTTAAATGTAAAACAGACAATTCCAAATTTTTATCAAGTATGATCATTTTCTAATAAATGAATAGAAATTCTGAAAAACCATTATTATTTAAACATCTTAAGTGCTCTTTGACTCTTACGTTAAAATTTAGACCTGTTTTTCCAATATAGAAAGCAGTAAAATCTTTACAGCTAAGTTTATACACCGGAATTTTTAAATTACTCATGTTTGTTTCTGAAATTTATGAGTAATTTTCCTATATTAATATTTGTGTAAAATGCCAAAACGGCATTTATAATTTAACAGTTTTTTTATTTTTATGTCATCATGATTTTGTTTTTCAGAACTTCGTTGCTTTATAATTAAATATATTAGAAACATATCTATCTTAGAAAGATAGATATGCAGAAAGATACATCTATCAAAAGAATAAAGTCAGCAATAAGCTTTGTTCTGAATAATCACAAATATTAACGGAACATCATAAAATATGATTTCATTAAAAATTTTATCTAGAAGTCCACTGGTTGCTTCCAACGAGAAAATATACATGTCTCTGTGGTAATAAAGAAATATATTGTTTAGATTAATTTGACGATAATCTGTAGGGTCATTATGGCGTAACTGGTAAAGCAGTCTACTGGTAATTAGGACAGTAAAATGTTCCGGGTTTGAGTCGAGATGTATGGAAGTGAGGCCTGTAGCTGACAGAAGAGGAATGAAAGTAAACTGAATGCAGTGGAACTGAGATCACTTGGGCGTATATGTGGCAAATCCATATATGAAAGAATAAATGATGAAGAAATAAGGAAAGAATGTAAAGCAGATCTTAGTATAGTGAGTAAAATTTAGAAAGAATCACTTAGGTGGTTGGGTTATATGGAACGGATAAATGAAAAGAGAATGGTAAGAAAGATATATGACGCAATTTTTGATGGTACCAGAAATAGAGGACGTCCGCGGAAGACTTGGCATGACCAGGTAAACCAGATACTGAAGGATGATCCTGTTAGAAGCCTCAAAGCCTCGAAGCCTCAAAGAATCGGCGAGCTTGTTTGAGAAGATGTATGGATGTGTACGAGGCGAAAATTGTGTCAGGACAGAAGAGTGGCACTCTATCCTCTCTGCCAACTCCCGCGGTGAAACAGCTTGATGGTAAGCTAGTTAGTTAGATAATTCGTGATTTATCTAATTTGTTCGAAGTAAGAAATCATCAAATATCATAACTAAAAATATCAATTGATAAAAATGCCCACTTATAAACAACATGTTAGTAGGTATTTCAAACAAAATTGATGTAAATTAAAACCGATAAACCTTAAATAATAACAATAAAACTAAAAAAAGTGTGATATCTATTTATATATTTCATACACAGATTATGTATAGATCATTAGTAACCCTGACAGAGAGTTTTAGTATGAATTACGGTGCAATTTAAAAACATTTAAGACAATCAAAGATGCATTATATAATACACTTTTTTATTTTTAATAAATTATAAAAATTAATGTCAAAAAATAAAATATTTGTTATCTAAAATAAAAGTCGTTTAAGAGCGAAGTCATAGTTGAGGAGATTGAATAATATATTTAAAACAACCACACAGAAGTGCATAAGTGCATGCGTTCCAAGGTCAACGTAATCTATTTCCGTGATATGCAACACAGTCCTTGACATTAAAAGCATTGGTTTATGTTCGAACGGTTTTTACTCATGAATCAACTTTTATAATATATGCTTAATTAGCAGTAAAGATAATATCAACTTCGTTTAGGTGTCGCTAAACGAACTGTAAATCGTTTTTTGAGGCTTATCAAAAGATTTGAATCACAATCGCATGTTTCACTCGGAACGTCCCTTATTCTTGCAATAGCATTATTCTGTATATAATAATTGAAAAGCGAAGGTTAATTTAGATTCTGTTATTGTTAACTTATACAGGTGTTAAGCTATTTTATGTCAAAGCGAAATTTTCTTGATTGGTGATGTGTAAAAGATGAAAAGATGGAAGGATCCAGGAATACGATATGTGTGTTCAAATTTATCACTAAACGTTTAGGTGACCGTAGCGTACAGCCTCAAGAAAACTTGAGTGGTTCGTGATCTCCGCTTCTCTCGACTGGTGATAAGACAGAAAGATGTTCACTCTAGAAACACTGTGGCATGAGAATAGATAATTAATTCCCGCTTGCAGTAGACTTTCGTTATAAACAAAACAAATATCATTCATATTTTTCCCACACTTTCAGCGAGCTCGAACAGACGCCAGTAAGGCGCATTTTATTAGAAAATGAAAATTTTTATTTGTTAAAATCTATCCCACGTTTAGTTTTTAATTAGCGATTAATTTTTTTCCGATACCCCGATCTTATATTATTCATCGTTTTTATATTTTTAAATGACTGTAATAACTGCCCCGTATCCTTATCACATCTCTTTATTGGCGTCACTTCGCCGACCTCTCAATCCTGTGTAATATAGTGACGTTTGAAGTAAGCTCTAGTTTCTAGTGCAACTACGAAGCATTAATAAATTTAACGTACAGTTAGTTGCGCAGAGAGATAAACAATAAATTATTACTTTTCACGTAAAGGAACAATGTAGACCACCTGTCCTAATAATTAGGAAGAATTAATTCGTGTACATAATATTTTACAATGATTATGTAAAATACAAAACAAAGGACCCTCATCCCTTTCGGCCGCCGCAGAAAGGACACCTACCATTTTATATTCGAGCCATTTAGCTGATAAACGGGCTCCCCCTTGTTTCCGACGCGGGACCATCAATGTTTTCATTTACAGTTAAGGTCGGCCGGTCCGATAGAGTCCTCCCTATCTAAGTATCTTCCAGAACATTCTCTTAACGTCCCTGCCGTTGATTGAATCGCCCGCCATCACGCCGTCATCAATCCGGGCCCCGATATCGGCCGCTGGAGCCTCGGGGCGTCCAGTGGGGCGTCGAGCTAGTGAAACTTCTTTAAAAAGATCAGATGAATTCCAGGGTTACGCATCATGGAACAAGAAAATACTACATCGTTTTTTGTGTTAATACACAACCCTCGCATTTTTCGTTCCAAGATTTTTTATTCTGAAATTCAGACCCACGATGTTCGCATTATCGCCGTAACCGCCCGAGCATGACTAACCGTCATACATTTAGTACGTTTATATTGAAGCGTAAGAAAATATTTTACAAAAAATACTCAATACTACTTCTTTTCTATCTTCGTATATTCAATAGTACTTCTTTTCTATCTTCTTATACTTATTTTCACCGAAGTTATCGTGCCCCTCAAATAAACAAGTTTGTATTTACGTAAACAATGGAAATTGACTATTATTAATTCTGAAGGTACACACCCTTGTCTTCATGGCACTGTATTATACACTATTTTAATATATAAAATGTTTTTTTAAGGCTTCCCGGGTAAAAAATGTCACAAAGATGCGTTAGAAATATCATAACATTTAGTTGGAACTTCGCGGTTGGGGGAGTGTTTGATATTGGATATAAAAACGCTTATATGAGCATTT
The DNA here is from genome assembly GCA_031772225.1 of Eubasilissa splendida. NCBI lineage: Eukaryota > Metazoa > Arthropoda > Insecta > Trichoptera > Phryganeidae > Eubasilissa > Eubasilissa splendida. The sequence goes on along the minus strand of CM062848.1, from coordinate 16,254,936 downwards.
AGTTTTAAATGAATAAAACTAAACAAATGTATATCGTTAGTATTTTTCACAAAATAAAAAAACCGCATCTGGACTTTAAATAAAATTCAAACGATGTTTGAAGAGACCTATACAAAATTCAATGATCCGATTACGGGGCGAACCAGAAAAACATGTTATAAGCGGGGGTGGTGTGATACATGTGTCTGAAATGTATGTCACGTAACGAGTTTTTTTAAAATACTTCAAATACAATACACATATAGCCGTTCGTCAGTTTCTCCCCTTCGCTCATTGCACCGCAAACCCTCGGCATTCGGCCCTGAGCCGAGTACCTAGAGCGTGGGGGATGCGGCCCGGCTTGCCCTGTAAATACCTCCCGATGCCACCCTCGACCCGCTGCAGCCGCTTCATACATGTAGAATTGACCAGCTGTCCACATTTAGCTGAGAACATTAATTGACATATATTCCGCTGGCGTTGAGCTTGCAAAGCAAAACTTTCAAAAGTGTGTGGATTGTGACGGGCACATACACATTTCTGAAAAGTGTTTATACTAAGAGGCTTTCTTATTTTTTCGTATGTATTAAGTATTATGGATTCATTTGTTTGCGATAAATAACTTATTAAATATTTATTTATACAATTTAGAAAACAAACAAATGATATGTAACAAAATGAAAATAATAAAATCATATAAAAATTATATTTTCATTCACGATGGCGCTCTAATTTTCGAATATCAAAATGCGCAATGTACTTGTAATTTTTTTTCTATATAGAAAATCAAGTTTTTATATTGCAAATTAAGTCATTATTACAGATAAAAATTAGGGCTGGCAATAAAAATATATTAAATACAAATTACATGTATTAATTAGAAAGATTTACATATAACATCAATTTTAAATTATATAAATAGTTAAGTTATTTCGCAACAACTATATTTAAATCTTTCTAATTAATACATTAATATATTTAATTAGTATTTAAAATATCACAGACCTATATTCTGAATAATTACAACTTCACAATAAGACTGTGTTCTCCTTAATAATAAAAATATATTTTGAAATAATAAAATGTACATCACGTCCAGTTTCGGTGATGTATGTAAGAATCGACATATAATATGATTCAATTTAATTAATAGTTGGTAGTAGCCTAATAGTATTAAACTACAATGATATATTTTTTAAAAACAATATTTATAACAATTTATATTAAAGTTAGATACATCCTACACATAGGATTTTAAAATGTTAAGTTTATATTGCAGACTGGTAGATGGAAAGTAATAGAGTTCCTCAGATTGCATAGTATTCAGCCATTAAAGGAATCTGTAATCAAATTGATTTATTTTGATGTAAAATCAAATTACGTTACTTTGAAGACTAAAATATACAATTGCATATATTTTCATGTTTCTTGACTGGAACCACAAAATAATAAATATATACAAATTAAACGAATCAACTAGAAAGATATACAGAAAAAAGTCTAGCTGTCGAAAAATTATTTAATTGGTACTGGGATACGAACCTGGACCTCTTCATTTTCGCTATAGCAATCGAATACATTTTCGACAAATTTTGAACATATATTGTGTAATCTTTCCAATTGATACAATAACTACTTTATTTTTATCCCGGTAGGAACTAAATATTTTTTCGACAGGTAGATATTTTTTCTAATTGATTAATATAATTTGTTTTAAAATAGCACAGAACGAACTATGTTCTAAAAATACAACTTAACAGCAAAAATGTGTTCTCTATAAAAATATATATATTGTAAATTAAATATTTTAAAAATTAGACCGTGGATCGTGAAGAAAAATAAGATCTTTAATAACATTAAATAATCGATGACATTAGTTTCATGTAAACTTTTATTTAATTCTGCATGATAACAAATACAAAATATAATATTAAATAAAGTCATTGCTATGACTATTTATTAAAAAGACAAACAATACATTTAGCAGTTAATAATAAAAAAAAATTAAATGTTTTATTATATTTTTAATATTTATTAATAATAAATTTATAAATTATTTATAAATTTGTTTTGGTCCAGTTTTATGAGTTAAATTTTACACACCAATCGGTTTCGGAAAATACCTTTATCTTCATCAGGCTATCAAATAAACAAACTTAAACCATATGTCAAATTGCTCGAATATTTTTTTATCAATGAACATTTAAGATCTTTAATCTGATCTAATTTTTTAATCATTTATTAGAAAATGATTATACTTATGATAAAAATAATTAAGACCAACCAAATTTTAGAAAAATGTTGGTCTTATATTAAATCATTATAAATAAGTAAATCGAGTAAATTTAACCAAAATATTATTAACAACCAACTCAATTTTACCATACACAATAACCTTAAAAAATCGAAAAAAGAATTGCAATCATTTTGGATCATTAAGTCAATTTCCACATCTTTCTTTATCGTAATAATTTAATTTAATTTTTTTAATATATTTTTTTTAATTGATTATAGACAATTCTACATGGTTTTAGTTAATTTATTTGACATCCCGATGAAGAAAAAGGTATTTTTTGAAATCGATTGCTGTATTAAATAGGTTAAAAACAAATATTATTTATTAGATTTTCTATATCTCCCAAACAAATATTTTATGTTTAAAAACAGTAGTTTTCAAGTTTATCTTGCCTTGAACACAGGTTTATAATTTAAAGTACATGCGTATCCACACCCTATCTCAAAAATCCCCAAAGCAACGTGTGCTTAATATTATATAAGTTAATTTGGGGATCCTCCAGAGTTTCCATATTACTTGGGAAGTCGACTTTCCTTCTGACTCCCGCAGGTGTGCACAAATTAGAAGCATTAAAATAAAAGCCGAACTGATTTCATTTAGTTCATTAACACAAACTCGGATTCGTTATCCTGGGGGTGAGTTCTAGATTCGGCTAATTCGAGAGAAAAGAGAAATATATTAATTACGCTGGCTAAATCGATTAGGGGTTGAAGCACATGTGTAGCATATGTTGCAAATATAATTATTTCAATTTAAAAATATATTTAATTAATTAATATTTGAGATATAATTATGTCTCTGAAACTAATCGACGTCATAAAGTAAAACTCCATTGATAAAGGTATTTTAATTAAATTGCTTAAAAATAGACCTGCAGTGATTTTACTTCGGTAGATGAATGAAACAACAAATACCTGTTAGTTTTTTTTAATTTTTAGCAAACATAAAGTTATGCATCTTATAACGTACAGAATCTGATTTATTTTTGTAATTATAAAATAGTGTGTCCCAAAATATTTTTAATTTTGGTTCATTCGCTGCACCAACGCAACGAGTGGGAGAGGGGAGAAGAATATGCCAATCGCTAGCCGCGTCCTTGGGAATTCAGTCACTATGGAGCGTGTCCTTACCAGTTGTTCGTTAATATCCCGAAGATTTTCCCCCCGGAAAATTGATATCCCGACGAGGTGTCATAAACTGGCATCCACTTAATTGGCTACCTTAAATCAAAGGTATGTAGTAACAATCCTCCCTCTCTGGACCATTTAAAAGATAATATTCGAGAAAAATGGCAGCGATCACGGAAAATACGTGCAGAGCAGTCCTCAAAAATTTTTCCTCCCGTTTAGAAGAGTGCCAGCGAAATAACATATCACATTTAAAAACATATTATTTAAGAAATAAATTCCTGGGGGCTGTACATAAATGTAAAATAAACATTTTTTTATTAAACCCATTCATTATTTTAATACAGAATTTTTATTATAAAAAAGACTTTTGGTACACATTGTAGTACAATTGATAGTCTTTTAACATTGAGTATATTTATTTAGCGGGTATTCCAGTAAAATTTGTCATAAAAACAGCATTAGGAATTACGCGTTAGAAAATTTTGTATATATACTCTCCTTTGTCCGGTGTTTTATATTCACCTTTACCTGTACCACGATCGGTGCCAAGTGCCTTCGAAACATTTTTTAAATCAAGATGATTTGAAAGAAAGAAGCGCCGAATATTGATCCCGGTACCTCTCACGTGGTAAGTGCTCTGCCAACTAAACTATCCTAATAAACCTAACAGATTGTGGTGTCAACTTATCGCACAAGTTTATTGATTTTTTTGTGTTAAATTTGAATGCGTTGATTCATATTTTTAATGTATTGTTTATACATTTATAAGATAAAATTTTAATATTAATATTTAATTCGATTTACATTCATTACAAAAAAATTGGAGATATCGGATATCGATCTCGGTACCTCTCGTGTGCTAAATTGGCGCTCTGCAATCTAAGCTATGCCTCTCCCTAGATTGCCAAATTGTCGTGTAAGCACATTGCGGTTTTTATAAGAATAGTATATTGATGCCGATTTCTACACCTATGATTTTTAAATTTATTTATCTATCTATGAAAAACGTGATAATGAAAATGTGTTTCTCTTGTACAAAATATATTAAAAATAGAATCATAGAAATGGAGTTAGAAAATATCAATTCAGAGGTTCGCAGGTGGATTGTAAAACAAAAAAAACATTACTATGGGTATATAATATGTATTTTTCTAAAACTTACAAGGAATATGCAGAAAAAAATGACACAAAAAACATATAACATGCAGGGGTGGTATGATACACGTGTTTAAGGATTATGTTTGGTTTTTTTTGATAATTTGTGGCAATTCTTATAATGAAATTTAGTTGATTGAAAGATTAATTTTTATTTTAACGATATTACTGAAATTTGTCCGCTTATCTCTCATATGAAGCAAACGAATAATGCTTACGTTTGCATAGATTCAGACAGATAATATAAAATTATTGCGGGTCCAAAAGAATTTGGAAAAATTCCTTCGCCCAAAAAAATATTGAGGATTAGATTTAGTTAATTAAATAGAATTTGTAAGAAAAATAATAAATGTGTTAACATTAATTATTAAACAAATTATATGAATCATTTGAAATAAATACATACACAGAAAAATCGAATAAAAATACATAGTTTCTAGCAGGACTCGAACTTTCTCTTGATTTTTTGGGTGTATAAGTGATTCATCTAATTTGTTTTACTTATCAAAGAAATATGTCAAAAATTATAACTTCACTATGAAGATAGGATTTCGTTAAAAATACTAGTATTTTAAATAATTCAAATAATATACGAGTATATGACAAAAAAAATCATTGAATTTTAACAAATAAATACAGATGTAAAATATTGTGTACATTGGCCACCCGGAAACTGTTAAAATATGACTTTATGATATTATTTTTTGAGAACTAAAGTGGAGGACATATTCCTATTCTTACCCTTTTATTGACAGAGCAAACAGTCAAATTTACAGCTTAACCGAAAACTTGACGGGGATAATTAAAAAATATGTTGAAAAAACAGTAAAATATTAAGTGTTTTCGCTGACTGTTATTTTAGCTGAACTGTGGACGTAACCACGCGCTTTGTGGAGTTTTATTGTCTTATTTATTTCTAGATGCAGCCGCTGGGAGATTCATCTCACGATTGGGGACTTTTTATGTCACCATAATGACTTATTTTCGTCGCCCAACGTCGCGGAAGATGAGTAACGGCTTTAAACGGGAAAGTAAAAAATAAGAAAAAGTTGGTCGCACCGACCGCTGCGACGCGTGCGACCGGGCCGGGGAACAGGCGCGGGGAACGGGGAGCGCTTTGTAAGCTTGCCCACTGATAAGCTTGACGGGGAAACATTTTATAAAATATGTCGTGTATGAACAATATATTTTATACTATTTCAAAATAATGCGTTTCAAATATCCAAAATTTTACATTTTTTCTGAACATATATATATATATATAAATGTGTATACGTGTACATAAAAAAGAAATTATAAGAATATCATGAAAATACGAAATTGTACAGAATATCAAGAACCGAAGCCATATTTGCAAAAACCAAACATAAAATCAAAATCAGTAAAGAAAAGCGAAATCAAAAATAAAAATAAAAAATAAAATCAAAATAAGACAACAAAAAGGCACATTCAAAAAGCTACAGCGAAAATGAAAAGCGAAATCAAAAAATAAATTATTGATCACTGTTTAAATAATAAATCATTTTTTAAATTTGACAATTTTAATTCATTTTGAGTATCCATAATTTTTATACATCTTCTTTATCGTGTATTCAATGTTCAGCGTCGTGATCCCTGACGTGTCAAGAACTCCGTACACAATGTGTTTTCAATCCTCCCGGTCATAAGCTATGTTGATTGCAGTGGTTAACCCTTCACAAACCATGCAGTAACACAGGTCTGCCGCTCTAATTAAATCTGCAATATTTAGGTAAATATACGCAACATACACTTCATATTTTAGTTAATTTGAAGAAAAATATTTACGCTTAGAAATGACTAGTAAAAAATCAATCAATCCTACAAAAATAATTATTTTCAATTCATTCCGTTGTAAAATTAATACGTTGACAAAAATACCATTTGTGGCAAGACAAAAAGAAATAACACATTAATTTCACAGTGAAAACAAACAAACATAATGGTGTCTCTTTCTCACTAATTAAATGAAGATAAATAAAAAGGAAGGTTGCATTATAAAATAAAATTTAACCTCATATACAGAACGTAATGAATGCTCTGAATTATAATATTATATATTTTTTTATATATTTAATGCTCAGTACTTAAAGTAAATTTATGGCATTAACCATTTTTTTCACATTTTAAAGGCTAATAGAACTCTAATTTCATAAGGTAACATGAGTTGACAGCATGGCTGCGTACGAGTATTTTATATCACGGTATGGTAAAGGTTAAAGGAGACCATTTTAACTCATTTATTTATTTGATATGTCCATCTTGCAGGAGATTATCATCGTGCTCGCTTTTCCTCAACTGTTCCTGTGATCGCGAGTTATTCATTATATTTATTTAAAATTAATACATTCAATATTGCGTTTCGGTAGCGTCGGCAATAGTTTGTGACGTCCAACTAATTACAATCGGATGCCACGACAAATGTGAGAAGTACACCACCGTCTACTCACCGTGAAACACCATTTTTAAAACACTCGCGTGAATAAATATCGCTACTCGTAATTCACATTCTAACTGACAAGGTACACACGCTACCGTGAATAATGTTTCGGCGCGTTCGGGACGGACGCAACAAAAAAGGCTAAAGTTGTGCTGCGTTAAACTTTCATCTTATTGGAGTAAAATCAAAAAAATGCGAAGCGCGGGGCGGCTCAGTTAACAGTTTGAGTGGCGAGAGTGACAACCCAACTAAAATTCACCACAACTTCCGGCGGAAGTGCAGTTTAAATCAATTGTATTTTTCAAATTATATATATAATCACTTAAGTATAATTTTGTATGCTCGCCAGTTTTGTGACTGATCCATTGACGAGGCATAATTAAATTCATCCTGTAAACATCTTAGCTTGCGCCCTTCTCCCAAATTATTCAGTATCCATTAACGTCAAACTTTTAGAAATTCACATCTTCGAAACACCGCAACACTCACATGTTCAAAAATTAAAATACGTCCTGTCACATCCCTTCCAGTAGGTAGGTAATAAATTTATTATTTAATTCAACACCTACACGAAATATTCGTCAAGACGGACGTGCACTCTGTTCTGTCTATTCTGGTGAAAATACGATGATATCGAAACCAGACTACATAAATATAAAAAAATCAGTTTATACAGTTTGTTATTTTTTTATATTAATAAAATTAACGCAAAAAACATCAATAATTAAAAAAAGAATGATTTCGTTACCGAAACAATTATTCCATTATGTGTATGTAGGTATTGAAAATATTAATAATTTAGTATTAATTATTAGTACGCTTACAACACGTATTTATTAAAATGTGTCATTAATTACTATAATATTTTTTATATTTTCAAATTTTACTTTGTAGTTAATGCTAATTTTTATATAAATTATTTAACTTTGTTTGTATTAATTAATACACCAACCGTTTTCGGAAAACACTATTTCCTTCGTCATGATGAACTAACCAAAACTATACATACATATATCACGTTATTCTAATGGTTTTAAATTAAATTAAAATAAGAATAATTTAAAAATAAATCTAGTACCTAACTTAAATTGTAACGATGATGAAAAATGTGGAAATTGATTTAATGATACAAAGTTATTAGAAAAATAAATAGGATTTGTGGTTATATTTAGTTGGTTATTTATAATATTTTGGTTAATTTTACATGCATTATTTATTTATAAAAATTCTAATATATTCAATTTAAGACCAAAATTGTGTATATGTAAAACAGATAACCTCAAATTTACAAAAACACCGGATTTATTTAAAATTTAAATAATAATTAAATTTTAAAAGTTTAAAAATGAATTTTAAAAGATTATAATATTTTGACATATGACGTTAGTTAGTTTATCTGAAATTCTGACGAATAAAATGGTGTTTTTCGAAACCGCTTAGTGTATTAATTAATTAAGTGGTTAAAAAAACAAAGTTAATTTATATAAAAACTTTCATTACTAATTTTAATAAGTTATGGTTTCTTAATTGAACAGACGAACTATTACTCAAAACGTACTATTTCAAATGTACTAATTTCACATAAATATCACTAATTTATATGTGCAATCTCATGGGGGTATCTATTATATTATATATTGATTACAAATTATTTATTATGATTTTTAAGCACAATCCGTATAATACACTTTTTTTTAAAATAAATTGCAAATTAAAAATTAATTAAATAAATAACAAATATACATGTAGTAAAATGAGAAAAAACATCATTGTTAACATACTTCATACTGGTTGCCTACTCAACAGGTATAGCTGGACAATATCGTCTACGTTTGTCAGTTAAAATGTACGGCGGTCTTGCATCCGGGGTAAATGTAATATATCTTCCACTCTAGACTACGGGTGTATGTAATTTAACCATTCCACGTTTGCAAATTAGAATAAAATTTTCAACAAAAGTGACAAGTAGAGGTTCTTTAATTCGCAATGATCCCGCCATGGAACGGAACTACATAAAAATAATAATAATTTTATTATTATAATCAGATACCTACCTTTTTCAATCCTGTAGCTCTTTCAGTTGCGGGAAGAGCATTGGCTGAGATTTTAGGTTTGAAACTTTTAAGTCAATGTTTTTCGAGAGTTTTTCTAAAAGAGAATCTCAAAAAAAACTTAATTTTGAAACAATGGTCGAATACTACCTCATTAAAATTATTGCATCACATAACATTAAGCAATAAAGTCTTATTTCATCAATTAACACGAAATAAATTATTTTCAATTACCTATAATTAGCATAGGTTGTAGATATTTCATTTGTATTTTTAATTCATATTTGCATTTGTGGTATCATATATGGATTATTTAAAAGTATTTATGCTGGCCTGCCGATGTTTCAGCTGGATAGATTACAATATATTTTGGATGCGGCAGCACGGATATCATTTAGAACGTCAAAATTCTCGCACTTAATATCTTGTTTGCGTGAAAGAGTAGAGTTTAAATTGTGTTGATTGTTATATAAACGACACGTAAAATGACGCTTCTGTATTTTCAAGAGCTCTACAACCCAAATAATTTGAATGGTGTTCGAAAAACTCTCAGGTCAGCCTATATTTCACCGGCAGGAAGGCTTCTAGAACCGATCAGCCATAGCCAAAAGACAAAGCGAGCATTTGTGGCGGCTGGCTCAAAAGCATTACCTTGAAAATGCACCTTTTTCTAAAATCACATTCATGGGTTTGCATATCAATTTAACTCTAAATACGAATGTAGGACTAATAAGTTTAAAATAATGACGCTTTATAAATTATCGATTTTTATTATTATTATTGTATTATTATATAGATGTTGTATATAGTTTCTGCAACCTAATATTATACGAAGCCCATGTCTGCCCGACTAGGTGAACATTTGTTTCAAGGCCGAATTCGTGAGCATTAATTTGCAGGAATAATACGCCATATCATTACACATTATTTATTAGTGTACATACATATACGAAAAAAAAACAATATATTTTATTTATTATAAATGAAAGGTAATAAATTATTAGAATATTGCGTGCTATATTGAATGCATATCAAAACATAAAAATCATTACTTTTGTTCTTAACTTTGATATTTACCTTCTTCAATGTAGATTTTTTTATATGAAAATGTAATTTGTAAAAATATTATAAATGAAAAATAATTAATACAAATTAAATTAATCAACTTGAAGGTTATACAGAAAAAAAATACTTATCGAAAAAAAGTTGATTAATTTAATTTACATTAAAAATATCACAGAACTATGTTTTGAAAAACTGCAACTTCAAAACAATACGGTTTTTTGAAAAAAAAAATTAGACAACCTGATATGAAAATTTCGCACGAATGTTTGTCTCACACAATTATTTAGCTTATCTTACGCATTTGTTAAAGAAATGCGTATAATTTTCATCCATCGTAAAGTAAAATATGTGTACAAGAGATTTCGTTTAATTTGGAAATGACACAGAGGCAATAGAGTTTAATATAGTGCGAGTGTTGTACACATCCCCCTGCGCCTAGCACCCTGCAACGACATGCAGCTCGCACTTCTCCATTCCATCCCTTCCTCCCCTCCCCCACTAGAGCCTCCTATATGCAATGAATAAAAACATGATTTGTAACACTATTTTCTCTCGCTATGAAAAGGCTACATGAAAAGGGTACGACCGAATTAAAGAACAAACAATATTTTTAGATTAAGAACTTTTTCTGTTTTTAAAAATTCTGGTGATAGATTAAATTCTGCTACTTCTTCTTCGTCTTCTGTCGAAGCTTGACTTTCTCCAAATGCCATTCTCTGTGAGATGGTCATTTTTCGGTTTTTTTTTTAAATTCTGGTGATTGATAAAATTCCACCATGTTTTCTTCTTTTTTTGTCATACCTTTTGATTATGCTTTCCTCTGTGAGATTATTGTGAGAATGCAAATTGTCACATTAATTAAGTTACGTACACCATTTTGAAACAGTTAACCGTTGCAATACACATATTACATTAACTTTTTTTTTATAATAATCAATACACACATTTTTACAGTACAATCATTCATAAAATACACTCTCATAGTGTTGCTCACTTTCATAAAACTAATGTCCTAATAACAATTTAACTAGCAAGTTTTTACCACTAGACTCTGCATATTTCTTGATGGCTTAAACGAAACGTCAAACACTCACTGAGACTGTGCCGCGTATTGCGTTGTACTTTTCGAGTCCTCATAATCATTCTGAATCCGTACCAATTTTGAATTTTTTTCATTTTCATATTTCATTAATAATCACATCCAGTGTTATACGATATGTTATTATTTATAAAGGTAACTTTACTACTTACTTACTTACCATCACACCGTTTCCCCGGGGGAGTAGGCAGAGAGGATAGAGTGGCACACTCTTCTGTCCTGACACACAATTCTCGCCTCATCCACATTCATACATATTCTCATACAAGCTCGACGATTATTGGGCCTTTTAACAAGACCATCCTCCAGTATCGTGCGTCCAGTCTTCCGCGGACGTCCTCTACTTCTGGTGCCATCAACACTTGCGTCATATATCTTTCTTACCATTCTCTCCTCATTCATCCGTTCCATATGACCGAACCACCTAAGTGATCTTACTCACTATACCAATATCAGCTTTACATTTTTTCCTTATTTCTTCATACTTTATCTGATCTGATTTCCACTGTATTCAATCTAATTTCGTTCCTCTTATGTCAGCTCCAGGCCTTTATTGTGTACCGTTAGTCTTGCCTCGGTTGACGAATTCCCATTAGATATAATTCCATTCAAAGCGTCGTTCACTGCAGTCACCCTCCCCTTTCGATATCTTTCTCAGTCTTTCTGTTTCTATCAAACATACTTCCCAAATACACAAACTTATCTACTTGTTCCAAACATTCATTCCCTACAAGTATTTTACACGTTGTCTTGCTTTTCTCTTTCTCGACTACCATCACTTTCGACTTGTTAACATTCATAAGAAGGTCGCTTTCCTTGCATACATCGTACATTCTACTCACTAGCCTTTATAATTCTTGTTCATTATTCGCCATTAATATTACATCATTGGCGTACAATAAAATCTCCCATTTCCGCTCCTACATTTATATATTCCAGTTCTTTCATATGATTATCCATATAAAAGTTGAACAGCCATGGAGACATTACACAACCCTACTTGACACCTTTTGTAATGTTAAACCACGGTGTGAATGATCCATTGATCCTTACACACGCAGAACTTCCTTCATATAGGGATGCGATTGCGTGTAAATATTTGCTATTCACTCTGTAATCAGAGAGTACCATCCATAACTTTTCTCTTATAATTCTATTACACACCCTTTGCAGATCTACAAAGGCACCAAAAAGTTTTTAGTTTTTCACTAAAAACTTTTCCGTCATCACTCGTAGAGAAATGATCTAATCCACGCATCCTATTACACCCACAAAAGCCTAAAGTTTAAAACTTAAAGATTTTTTGTGATTATATTTTTTTAATGGTTCGGTACTTCTAATGCTTATAACTACTTTATAAATTGATACGGAAAGCTTTGTATCCTTTATAGCGGTCTATTAACACGTAAATTATGCAACAAATAAATGTATATAGCAATATTGCATATAGCATAGTTGAAAAAAATGTGAAAAAGTCAGCATTGATTATTATGCAATTATTTACATATGTGAAATGTAAGAATGATATTGTAATGCCCGCCTTGGCGCGCCAGTTTTGTTTACACGTGTAAATGCTGAATTTATTTGCATACAAAAGAAAATAGCGCCATATCTTTTGGGGCGACTTTAGCCCGGGAACGTATCGTTAGTTCCCCGTATCCCGTATGACAATGTAAAAAGAGCTTTTCCTTTTTTGTAAAAAATATTTTGTATACTTTTTACCGTTGGATTTGCATGCGCTGTGGAACACACATACTTATCGTTATAAAGTGAACTTTATACAGCAGTAATTATACCACCGTGCGGATCATCTCCGGTATTAGGTTAGCATCCCTTATTTTCCTTATCTATCTATGTAACTTGAGTATTAAGCTTTTAAATTATAATTTAATTATCCTTTATGAATAAATAGACAAAAATATTATTTATGATTACCGTGAATTAGTGACGAGCTCAATTCGCGATATCTATTCAATTTATATAAATCTGCGATATCGATTCTATTCACAATCCCTAAAACGGTCGTGATTCGTAATTCTTGTCTGAAAATATTGTCAACTTAAATAATTGAGATCCCCCTGCAACAACACTATATATCGATTTTTACAAATATTGATAGATAAACGGAGCGTCGGTCATCTTGGATGATATACAGTGTTGTTGCAGGAAAGCTCATTTAAAATTTGTGTTTAATAGTTTTTATTTTATATAATTGTTTAATATACTATATTCCATTCCCAATAAGATATACAACGATGTGGAATTCATAAACTCATATCTGCTAAAAACCTATATACAGTGTTGTTGCATGGATGGTCTCAATTGCTGGATTGATTTGATGTTTATTTTCGTGATCTAAATATGCCTGTAACGTGTTCCCGCGCGTGCACAAGAAATGAACTGTAGACTAGATTTGACTAACGGTGTAATTGTATCTTGATAGATTTGAAATGAATATTGTAAGTCTCAAATATAAACAATTATAGTTTATATTATATAATAATTATTGTATTGAAACGGTGTCCACAATCACAACAACTTTTCAATCACTGATGTCATCCAATATCAATTACATTTGATGGAAATATTAGGAAGAAAGGATGGCACTTACTTTTTCGTCTACCGGATGCCAGTTCAGTTATTGATTCCTTCTTTACCACAAGAACAAGCAATGCAGAGTTATACAAACACTCGCAAATAAGGATTGTTTTTATATTTGCGGAATTAAAGTAAATATTGATTATAAGCGTTAGCGGTTAATTAATAAGCGATAGTAGTTAATCCGTATAAAGTTCTAAACGCACACTGAACTTAGAGAGAGTGTTAATTACTGCGACGTCTTCCTTCTTCCTCGTGCTTAAGGATAGGTTAGGAAAGAAAGGGACGAAGATACGCAGGTTAAATTTTAGATAGATCGCGAATAGAAAGTATGCATGTGTGAGTACGCATGAGTGAAGCAACAAGTCAAACGCCAAAAAACTTAATATAATTTAATTAACTTAAACGGCGCTAACAACATTAATAACAATGAGTTAAGAATTGCAATCTATCTCTTATATACCTTCACCATATATCCAAATTCAAAAAGAATATAGTAATAGTAAATATTATAATATTTTCAATTGTGTAAATGAGTTATATGATAATTATTATATAACATAGCGCTTCCAAACCGGTTAACCGTGCGTTTTAAAAAAACGGATTATTTTACTAATTTAATTGGTTATCAATTATTTTGTAAAATACATTCATATTTTTAAAAAATATATTTTTTACGCACTAAATTCAACGGATAAATTGTTAATATGTTTTTCTTAAATAGTCTTGACAATGTTACACCCTGAAAACAATGCATGCAAAGGTGCGGGTGGCGTGAATATCCCCCAAGCGTGCTTCCATTATAGTTGTCTCAATAAAGAGAGACATTGCAAATAAATTATTGAGGCTGCGTTAAGATTTTGAATGATTAGAATCAATTGGAAAATGTACTCCAATTCTAGAAAGACTATAATTCTATAATATCAATTCGGCCAACATCAACCACAAGTAAACGCGTGTAATTTGCGCTTTTGATTTAATTAATATGCAATTAGACCCACGCGTTTTATTAATTTAAAGCGTGTTTTCGTATGCGCCGGTTCGTATTTGTCAAAATCACTGATTCAATATATGTCATAACTCTAAATCATAATAATCATTTAGTAAGCTTTGCTAGTTTGTTTGATTTTGTCATATCAATTCGGATTGTATACAGATTAGATCCGTGCTGGGCAGACGCGTTTTCTGCAAAGCATCGAACCTTCCCAAGTTATTTTAATTAAAATTAAATTAATCATCTAGAAAGATATACATAAAAAATCTATTTATCGAAAAAATATTTAGTTGCTATCGGGATTCGTACCTGGATCTCTTTTTTCGATAAATGAATTTTTTCTGTATATATCTTTTTAGCTCATTCATTTAATTTGTATTAAAATACCACAGAACTGTTCTGAAAATGTAACTTCACAACAAAAATGTGTTTATTTTAGGAAAAAAAATATTTTAGTTTAATCGGGTGTGTTTTCAAGACCCGATCCACCTTTAAATAATTTAAATAAAAATAATCAGTATTGCACACAAAAATACATATACTCGAGACAGAAAAGTTAAACGCCAATAATAACTATTCTGTGGTTGATACCATTCTTTGGTTAGAGACAAACTCCGAAAGAATGAAGCTTGAACTGAAGTTGCTCCCATGCTTCAGCCATAATTTAATGCCAGTAGCACGATGTCTTGAGAAAGGATTGAATCCATGAACATGGCATTTAGCAAAGATTGTGGAAGCTTTGCAATAATACGCCAACCCGAACAATATTATTTACGAATTATTCTACTGAACTCGTAGACACTTGAAGTCATTCTCTTGTAGTACGATGAGAGCTCGCAAGTGTACATACATTTAAAAAGGATGCGCTTTCCCTCAGCAGCGTATTCACAGAGACGCTTAGCCTTCATCTTTATTTTTTTTTAAATCGTGTAATGTAATGGGAAGTTTAACCATTTAATATAAAGAATCGCAGTTGGTTAAACACGTTAACGTGCTTTTTTATTTTTGTATATTTGGTATATTATTACTACTATAAATTAATGAAATCTTAAACTACATATATTTTTATTTATTATCTTTGTTTTATTAACCACTTAATTGAGAATTTTAACCACAAAGTTAATATTGCTAATTTTAAAAGTATAAACAACATATATTTGAAATAAAGATAAAACTACGCATATTAAAAATAATTCTAATATAATCAAAACAGCGTACATTAATTAAATCAAAGTAAATAAGTCACTGAATAAACGTTAACGAAAATAAAACAGAGCTGCCACTGGAACTTGAACCCGGGACCTTTTTATTACCGGTAGAATACTTTTTTAGCTGAGCTATGTCAACCTTGTGAATTTCGGTAAATTTGTTCTATGTATCTAACTCAACGATATGTTTATTTTGTCCAGTAGAAACCAATTTAAAAATCGGTTAAGAAACAGTAGGTACGCTCAGATTTCTGTGTCAGTAAATGAAAAACTTGACTGTTTAAAATACAAGATTAAGGAATTTTTAAGCAAACAAAAAACTAAACAGAATTTTCTTGAAGAAACAACTTGTAAACCACGGATTGATGTCTTTGAGATGATTGATACTTGTTTCGCTGAAGACATTTTAAAAGCAAAACGCACAAATGTCTCCGTTATGCAGGGACTACATATCAAAAATAAACTCTTAACCATCTGCCTCAGACAAATTCTAAAATTTTTAACATCTTGCAAGAAGAAAATATAGCTCGGAGAAGCCTGTGGTAGATTTCCCACCCGTTGGACTGAAGGAGTGGAAAAAGCGACAGACACTTCTCTGGTGACAGCCCTCAGAACTGCTGGACGCTAAGAAAAGCGGATGGGGATAGTCAAGTGATTCTGAATATCGTGATCCTCATTTACGAGGAACCGACATATACGATGATGATGTTTCATCTTGTGAACATGATCAATTTCATCATAATTTGGCGCTACGAACCATCTAAATCCAAGACCGACTGCATAAACGTTCTTCAATTAATCCAGTTTCATCCCAAATACTGAAACCTGCTGTCCATCTGCAACATTTTTCGCTGAATCCTCTACCAATATATTATTCTTGAGCGGCCTAGTGGTCGAGTTTCGGCTGGAGTTCTCAAAGTTGGAAGTACTCAAAAGAATAAACTGGACCGAGAGAATTATAAATAAAAAGGTGCTAAGGAGAGTACATACGAATATGTCCATAATAGATACTATCAAAAATCGAATAGGAAAATGAATATGATATATTTATAGATAAAATGCATACCTCAAAATATAGTCGAGGGAAGAAGGCATACACAAAATATTTTCTCCAAATAATGAGCAAGACTAATAACAAAACACCTTCTGGGTAGTGTCCAGGACAAAGATGCATGAGAGCATTGTACCGACAAGAACATAGTTCTTTAAAATAAAAATATATGAAAATTTCATAAACCCGTGAGTTGGTGCGGATACATTATCGATTATTAATCATATTATAATTATGAGGTATAAGATCAAAATCAGGCATGTCCAGTTTTTATGGTTTTTGAGTTAAGTATGTACAAATATAAAGAAAATTAATGTCTACAAGACTAGCCTAACGAAATTAGACAAACATTGCTGAACTTCGAATAGAAATGCATTTAAAATTTGCTTGTTACTTCAATCGCAGATATGTCCAATAGACAATTAATTCAAATCCAGACAAATATATTTTTAGCCAATAAGACTACAGTATTTGGTCATGTTCAGTACGATCCCAAATGTAACAGTTTTGGTACAATGGTTTTTTGCATTTTACTCGAAAACAAGTAAAATAGACTTGTCTGCTTTTGATTCTGGACCTCACAACTATCCCAAGTATTTAGCGGAGAATTTTATTTTCAAATACTTAGATGGTCTATTCTTCATAAGGTTCCAGATTTCACATTCATGTATCACTATGTTCATCCTTCTCCAGCACCACGATCACGTTGCAGCAAAATTTTGTCTGTCTGGATAACTGCAGAAACCGGGAGAGATGGAGAAGGAGTGCCTGAACCGCTAACCTCAAATAGCTAGAATAAAAGTGAGGAATAGGAAAATGAAAATCCACGAACGCATACAAATATTTACTAAGAATTGATTTATATAAACAACTTGGAAGCTTTTTTTTATTACGAAATCGTCCTATTTCTCACCTGTCCACCTAAGTTTTTAATATTGCAAATACAATAATAATAGATACGCGACGATTATATAAATATAGATCTTATCGTATCTATTATCTATTGTCAAGGGTTGATCACCGATAAATCATCATCTTTCATCGCTATCACTTGACTAGCGTATCTGTCAAGAGAGCAAGAGACATTTATCTACGGCTGACAGAAAACAACAGCAGCGCCAGCCTTGGGTCACGGCGGTGGATGGAACTAATCACATGCCGGATGTGAGCATGTGTCAACTATGCACCGTCAAATAATGTGAAGCCGGCTTAAGGAACAAACGATCAATTTGAATGTGAGATAACATTTTAACTATAATTCCTAATGTATTTTTTAAGAAAGGGTTGAAGGTGATTGTTCACAAATCTAATATACTAATTACATGAAAATATATTTTATACTATATTTTTAATATGAAAAATATTTTGATGATTCTTCATAAATACGTGGTATCAGGAAATAAATTGGATTTTCGGTTGGAAAATAATAAAATTACTAATAATCTATACATGTTATTGGTTAGGTTAAGTTAGTTAGTTTAGGTAATGTTGTTATTACATACTGATATTTCACAAAATTATAAATCAGTGGCGTAATTAACAAATTGGATCCCAATGCAGAATACGTATTGTAGATACATGAGATATAAGAATATTACTACGTGGCTAGTATATTAAATAATAAGAACAAAACTTGTTTTCTATAATAATTACATATTTATAAAAATGTGTTTTTATGTATCCGTTTGCACTCGCATGGTGACTTTCGCTTTGCAGCGATGATCTGGTCCTCGGACCCAACAAACGGATCAAAACTAATACAACTCAAAAAAACTAGAATTTTGAGTTATTATTGTATTCGGATAAACTGTCATATACGGAACTAACTTAGCCCCAGTTCTCGAATAGTGTCAATTTAGGATACATTTATGACATAAAATGTTATTTAGTTTCGTAACTTTAGTGACAAAAAATTGAGAAAAAGGTTTTTATTTTTTTGTCTATTGATTTTTGAGTTGTCTTAGTTTTGATCTGCGATATTATAGAGGCACTACTGCATATTTATAATTTTTATAATCCATATGAATGAATGCTGATTTATTGCATTACTCCATTTCTTGTGGTGGATTTAAATAAATATTTACCAAATTCGCAAAATTATCGATATACGGACCTTTTGGGCCTCTATCGTGGGCTTTAACTATATTGACGTTTTAACCATTGACCCATTAAACACAAGCCAAAATAAGAAATATTAACATAATAAATTATATATTATAAAATTGGTAATTTCTTTTAAAAGATATACTTAACGTTTTCAAAATACTTGTTTGCAAAAATATATGCAGATAAATGTATTATTTTATTTTTTCGACAGCGCGCTATGGTCATTGTTCGCCTGCAGCAATGCGAAGTATCCAAAACCCTGACAGAAAAGAGAGAAAAGGGTGACTGAGCTTGACACGTAACATGCAGACAAGAAGAGTGGAGCCGTTTAGAAACGTTCCAGTCAGTTATCGTCATTTCTCTGCATCCTCATTTACCGTCTCACTTATTAATATCTACCCAAGTATGCGACGGGGTGTTACTCAAAATAATGGGTCAAATTTCATGATTGAAAACTTTATTTTATTTTATTTACAGCTGTCGTAGCTCTACGTTACGAAAAAAAATAACATCGGAAAGTGAAAGTTAAATTATTGTATCTGAAATTCTCAATGTTTTACAAGAGCAATTCAAAAGTTTACCACGTCATTTTGTTGTAACTGCCAAACTCTACTAATTTATTCAGATAGAATATTGTACACAATTCAGGCTCATCCGATAATTTTATGTTACTTAGTGCAAATTGACGGAACGAATGTTTCTGACATGGAAAATATATATATTTATGGGATAGAGTAAAAATATTATGATATTCGAGAATAGAGTATGTTTACGCGCGTTTAATTTCTTCAATTGGCACCCCCTGGATTTTTTTGTTGTCATATGCCTGTTTTACGTAGTATGGTAAAATCACAATTTTGACTTGAGACCAGATACTGTCAAATCTCTGTTGGAACCGGAACACTATCAACAAACGCTCCAGGACGTATATTCAGCGCACGCGAGGAAATTGTGGAAATCGACTCAAAACTATACAATATCGGAGATTACAATTATCATAAGAGGACCAGTCAGCGAGCCAGTAGCCCAGGCTAGCGGTGATCTGTCATTACTGAATAACACGGTCATATTATTAATAGAAAACCCGGGATCAGAGAGAGCTATCGAAGGAAATAACTCGCACAGGGTTTATATTATATAGTACATATTCAAATATATATATATGAGATAGAGTAAAATATACAAAATTGACGGTTTTAGATCTAGACTGTAAGATATCTGAAAATTTCACACATAAACTAGTCAATAATAATAAGAATAAATTATAATATGAGATAATACTAGTATTATCGGACACTTTTTAAAAATCAGTAATCACAACAGCCATTTGAAAGCGCCGTAGTACTGTAAGAATAATATTGAGTAGAAAATGTATAAACTACTATTATAAATTGGCCTACAGTAAGTGTGAACTATAGGACTAGATTGTTGGAGCCTTCATGCAACCTTCAATCTTAATGAGAATTTCCCCTGACTTATGTAACGCCTAAATAATACATGCAACGTTCACTATAGACTAATGGTACGGTTGAAAATGGGGATATAATGGGGATGGAAAATAGGTGGGAATATACTAGATATTAACCAGCACCCCTACTATTTATTTATTTATTATTCCATTTTTCTAAACAAGTTACATGTGCGTATTAAGGAAAATAAATTAAGACAATGGCAAATACATAAAATTGGAACGGTTAAATAACTCAACTACGCTTTTTGTCGCTATATCTTTTGTTACCTTGAAATCCAATTTCTGTTGTATATCCGACGATTTTTTATGAATTTTGGAAATATAATATAATATACTATATCTACTTACACATAAATACGTTCCGAATGTATCTAAAAATTAAAATATGTATATTTTAATTATTATTCAAGGATTATTTTATAATATGGCCTGCAATTATTATTATGATTTAAATCTCTCCATTCATTTAAAAATTTATAATGATTTAGTTTTTAATATTTGCTTTAATCAACGATACATTTTTTTTAATTGATTGGCCTTACTCATGACTTTATGTAGAGAAAAATATCATTTTTAATTACCTAATTTTTTTAATAAAATATTTAGAGATTTTGTACAAATATTACTCTAACATCTACTTCTAAACTAAATTATTATTACGTATATCGTAAGTAAAAATTATTTCACATTTAACACATGAAATAAGTAGATATGTTACATGAGATATTACCAAATCATAAACTTAAACCAAAACCTTTATAAATGCTAGCTCTAATAATTTTCTGCTTTTACTGAATAGTTGTTATTGGCATTTGAAGAATTTCCATTATTAAGTCAATTTATTTACATAATTCTTGCTTCTACTCCATTCAAACACTGAGTGTTCAATATTCATGATAGTTAACCTTTTTTACATTTATTTTATTTATTTATAATATACATTATGCAATAATAGAGTTATGCATCCCCAAATAAGAAAGATCTTGAATTATGGGGGTGGCTATCGACATTTATATAAAACAAGATCTATAATAATAAAATGTGAAAATTAATAAAAAAATATACAAAATGTTGAGAAATTGATCAGATTAGATTAGATTAGATGTCGAATACATTATTTTATCATTTTAAAACCTCTATATTGTACACATTTATACATATTTGCTGCTAATTTAGTTGATTTTGGCAGTTGGTTATACAGTCTAGAAGCAATGTAAGATGCATGTCTCTGTCCTATTCCTAATTTGGATATTTTTTAAATAGCATGTTCATTAGTTTTGCGCCGAGTCTGATAGTTATGGTGATTTTTAAACTTAGTCCTCTTTAAGAAAATTAAATAAAACAGTTTTTGATTGGCTAATCTCTAGCCTTTTTATTATTATTTTTTGAGTTGTAATTATTGGTAATATATGGAACAAGTTTCTCCCCAACCTTGTATTCCGTATTGTAATATTAATTCAACCAATGCATTGAATATCATTTTAAGAGTTTGCAAATTATAACACAATATTGTCTAAGGATATGAACATAAATATCACTATTAAATTATTGTTAACGAAATTCTTATACTACCCCCACGCTTTACTCGGCAAACTTCACACGTTTTGTCAAGAAATACGGTTAACTACAGTTACTCTAAGTTAAATACGGTTACTCCCAAGTCTGTTGCAAACGTTTGTGAAAGAGTAGCAATCAGCTACTACCAACTATGTACATCTGTTTTCGTGTTGACCATTGTGGACATTCTATGGGTCTACAACTCAATTCGTATTTGGACTACCCTCGTTGTTTGAATAAGCTAAGATCAAACCATGGGGTCTTTGCTCCTTTATGTCGTGTGTCTACAGTTTTATGGGGCATTTGGTTGGATCAGTCACATTATATATATGACTATTTGTACATATAACTACGTATAATATGGTATAACTTTGTGAGCTCCAAGGTCAGAATTGGAACGGTCAGCAGCGTCGTGATGAGAATACATTACAGTAAGTCAAGTTCTCTTAACGTTCCTCTCCCTTTTGACTCTGGTCCTTTGCTGATTCCAATATCTTTCCAATAAAAACGAATACTACTTCAGTCATATTATATACTGTCCCGAATATCCTCCTCCTTATATCTTTCGATAAGATTACATATATATTTATTTTTATTATTATTCTTCTTCTTCAGCCCTCGTGCATGCGCTTTCAGATAAATACTCTTAATGTCCGCCATTTTTATGTATCATCTGTCTTCCGCATCTAACTGTTCCTTACAATCTTTATTGTATCATTGGCCCAACTAGCTGCTGGACGCCCTTTGTCTTAACTTCCAGTATGGGGCCTCTATTTTAGGTTTACATGGTTGTCACTCCTTAGAATGTGGTTCCCTGCCCGTTGCCATTTCAGTTTTGTTATACGGTGAACTATATTTATAATATAACTATACTTTGCTTCTACTGGGAATGGTTTAATTTCTTATTCTTTCTCGCGGGGATACTTACGAGCGTAATCTGTTCCATAGCTCGCTGAGCTACTTTGGACTTGAAAATGAAACCAGTTATAAAGTTGTCTATGTTTCAGTACCATAGGTCAGAGCTGAGCGGGATGTATTTCTAAGAACAAGTAATTTTTTATATGTAACATCATTATAAAATACAGTTTGTATATTTGTGTTGTAATAAAAACTACTAATAAAAATACTTTTAAAAGACACCCTAATATTTATAGCCTTTTCAATATCATTTTAATGCCAATAAATCGATATTTATCGGCAAAATTCAATAATATTGCTTACAAAGGTATAATTTGTTGTTCACAATAAATTCATTCTAACGCTACATCTTAACGTCTTGTAAGCCTAATGGCCGCTATTTATCTCACCAGATATACGTGTATACCTGTTTCAAGACAGATATCTCGAATCTCAGTAAGTGCTGCTGAATAGGAAACCTATAAAGGTGAAAGTCATTTTATTAAAAAAGATTTCTCTCATTTAAAAAGACAGGAAATGTTTTAACTTGTCTTGAGAAAGAAAACATACCCCATGACCTGAGCGATTAAATTTCTTTAAAAAAATGCAAATCGTCTAGCGAAGTTTAATTTATAATATCTTTATTTGTTATATTGTGGGTACGTGGTAAACTGTGCTTAAATAAAAATAATTGAATTAAATTAATGAAAGAGTCATTTAAAGAAAAATGCTATTAAAATTTTATGGAAGAGGCTAAATTAATTTAAAAATTTGCTGAGCTATTGATCAGAAATAGTAAATTTTTGAAATTGTTACTTTTTAATATATATATCTACACACTTATATATTACTGTTTTAAGCTTTTTTTTTTCATAAAACGTTATTTTCCAATTGTTTCAGTCATATAGGATTTAATGAATTTGTGTGTATTTTTTAGAAAAAATATATAAAACTACCAGAAAATAATAACTTTGCTAAGCTTGCTTGGCTGAACGATTATTGCTAAGCCGGACATTTAACGGCCAACGTATATGCCACGGCCGACTCTCGTACACCGCTATGGCAGGCAAGCGCTTGAGGCTCGACAAGCAGCGAGCCGACACGTCTAGTGACAAATTATATCAATACAAAGCAGTTTATGCGGCATCATACGTTTGCACGTTACTAACATCAGCGTAGCCCAATATAATATAATATTTAAAATTCTGTAGCACGCTGCATATTTGTAATATGTTGTCATCTATTTTATTTAAAGTGAAATTGAGGTATGTATATTCAGTATACATACTGAAGATATCGGTTATTTAATTTTTTTATTATATTAATTGATGCGTGATTAATTTACTATACAAAGTCTATTACGCAGTGCCTACTATATAAATTAAAAACATAATTATAAAATAAATACATATTATTATGAGAAATAAATTAATTGCACCGTCGAAAATAATATAACAATATTTAATCAATTATATAAATATACAGAAAAATATGTATGTAGAAAAAATAATAGACAGATTTTTCCTGTATATTTTTTTAATTAATTCATTTAATTAGATTTTAAAATATCACATCACTCTGATCTGCAATTAGAACTTCTCAATAAAAATGTGTTTCATTAAAACAATATATATATTATATTAGGAGAACACATTATTTTTGTGAAGTTGTAATTATTCAGAACAAAGGTCTGTGATATTTTAAATATTAATTAAATATATTAGTTAGAAAGATATACATATATAGAATGTGTTCTCCTAATAATAAAGTTGTATCTATGTGTCCAAAATTTATTAAAAATGAATTAATAATTCTGGCGTCTGCTAACAGATTACTCAAAGGTATTTAAGATTCCGTACAAATAAAGTAGATGGCTCTTTCAAATAATGGAACGATCAAATGTAGTAATATCAAAAAGGTAACATATAGGTTCGAAAATTTGTCGCTAAAAATATCGTCGCTGTAGCATAGTTGGATAATGCACCTTCTTCGGCTTGGAAAAAGATCCAGGTTCGAATACCTGTAGCGCAACAACAATATTTTTTGATAAAATTGATTTTATATGTATATCTTTCTAATTAATATATTTAATTCACATTTAATATAATATTTTATATTTAACTGTAATAGGTTAAATGTAAATTTTATGAATATACTTTAAACATACACATATAATTTGCAGACTTTAAAAGATTGTATGTTTTTTAATATTAAAATGATATGAAATATCGAGAAACTGCAACACACCGCCATTCGTTTATTGACGCCCGCGTATATTCAAAAAATTTCATCATGATTCTTCGATATATTTTAAGAGTTTCAACATTTTTAACATAATAATTTATAATACAAATTAAATGTATCAACTAGAAAGATATACAGAAAAAATCAATTTATCGAAAATATATTTTAGTTGCTACCGAGATAATTTATCATTAAATTTCGTTTCATCTTAACTGGAATTACGATTTTTGTGAATATGACGGCATTTGTTAGTCATTTATTTCTATAGACTCATTAATTCAGTGAATTTAATGTGGTATCTAACAAAATTTACATATATCTACAAAAATGTAAGGTATCAAAAATGTTGAAATACTATTTATATTATTATTATTTTAAATACTAATTAAACGTATTAATTAGAAAGATATACATATGAAATCAATTTTATCGAAAAATATAGTTGTTGCGCTACCGAGATTTGAACCCTGCATCTCTTTCCAAACCTGGGAAGATGCATTATCCAACTATGCTACAGCGACATTATTTTTGACGACAAATTTTCGAAACTATATGTTACACTTTTTCAAATTAATATATCTATCATTCCATTATATCACAGACATGTTCATGTTCTGAAAAATTACAACTTCACAATTGATCAAAATGAATTGATAATTCTGGCGTCTGCTAACAGATTACTCAAAGGTATTTAAGATTCCATAAAAATAAGGTAGATGGCTCTTTCAAATAATGGAACGATTAAATGTAGTAATATCAAAAAGGTAACATATAGGTTCGAAAATTTCTCGCTAAAAATATCGTCGCTGTAGCATAGTTGGATAATGCACCTTCCCCGGTTTAGAAAGAGATCCGTGTTCGAATTCCGGTAGCGCAACAACAATACGTTTTGACAAAATTGATTTAATATGTATATCTTTATAATTAATACATTTAATTAGTATTTAAAATATCACAGACCTATGTCCTGAATAATTACAACTTCACAATAAGAATGTGTTCTCCTCATAATTATTATTTTCATTGAAAAATCATTAATGAATTTCTGCTTAAAATAAAATATGTTTTAATAAATTGACCAGTTTGACTGATGCTAATACTAATTCTACGCTTATCATTAAAATACGATAATAATTTGATATACATAACTTGCACCTATATCCTATATTCATGATATTGTATTGCACTATAATATTGCAATAATAATGTCCTCTTTTTAAACACGAGAAATAATGCTTCGTATTTTAAAAATGTTAATATATCTAGCATAAATATAATATTTTGTACAATAATTGAATAATATATAATAACGTGCTATGTACAATACTAATAATAAATAAATCCATTTAAAAAAATGATGAGCGCTAAGTGGGCGCTAAACATATTTTAATCGCGTTTTCAGAGTAAAGCAGGATGCATTCGTTCCACAGTGTGACAATAAATAAAGTGAAATAGGCCAATAACAATTTTCATCGGTCGACCGCGAACACGAACATCTCGAGGTGTATGGGTGGTCCGAGCTTAATGCGCCACACGACGGTACCCGCGAGGAAAGAAATATGTGCGCCGAGACGCCTCACTGAAACCGTTCCAGGATTATAATATTAAATGCTGAATAGCTAGGAGAGAAAGAGCACTATGTAAGGGGTAAAGTTAATATTATCATGTTTGAAGAATAAATACACGTAACCAAAACTTTATGCTACTTAATTTAGTTTTATTTTTGTCACGAATTGTTTCGAGAGGTGTAGTTTATCAACAAGCGTACATGACAATTAAATTAAATACAGTCGGATAACGACCTATTCTGGTAGAGGAGTGTGGAAGGAGTAAAGGTCTCGTTACCTTTATCTAGAATATTGTGATTGTGGGTGAGGTACTATATTAGGATACTTATATTGTTGATAAATGTTTATTTCATATATTTTTTAATTTTTTAAGGTTTCTAAGTTTTTCATAACCTTAACATAAACGTAATTTTTTAAATTGCTAGTCCCTTTATCTGAATAGATCGTTACGCGATTATATTTAATTTAGTTGTAATTTACACCTGTTGATGGGAGGGGGTGCATCTCTTGAAACTAGAGTTTTGACAAAAATAAATTGCCACGTTTCTTCCATAACAATACAAAAATATTATCTACCACACCACACTCGCGTGAAGTATATTAAATTAAAAATATGCATATTATCCGAGGCGTCGGTAGGGGAGATATTGAAAATGGATGGAGTGACTTGAAGCTTTGTGAAATTTTTAGTTGGTTCTCAGGGATTCTTTAAGTTAAAAATGTATATCTGTGCAATGCCGGGTATATCAACTGGTATTATAATACTGGGTTATTTAAAATATTGGACTCAATTTCATACTGCTGTATTTTCTGAATTACACGTTGCATGTGAATGATCTACATAGCAATTGATAGAGGAGGTCCGATAGTCTTGAATACCACCGCTAGATCGCTCATAATTGCGCAAACGACAGCTATAGTTCGTCACCAAGCAGTCATTTCGCGTCAGTTGTGAGTAAAATGGCTACTATGCAGCACAAGATTTTCTGTGTTCGTGGATTCGGTAAAACAGAATCGGAAACTGTAGTGCAGCATGCCTTTCATCTTCATTTTAACAATGAACCTCGAACTAGAAAGAGTATTTGTCATTGGTATCACCAATTCGAACAAACTGGATGTCTTTATAAAGGAAAAAACACGGGCCAATCGCGTGTATCAGGGGTGAACGCGTGACGAATTGAAGAGAGTTTCGTACGTAGCTTAGAAATTCGTAAGTAAGATTTCATCTTTCAACAGGTCGTAGCTCCACCTCATTGACACCAGGATTTTCGAGGTTTTCTGAATGAATCTCTACCTCAACGTTGGTATAAATATATTCAGAATGACCCCGAGATCTTCTAATATCACGCCCTGTAGTTTTTTCTTGTGGGAGTTCGTAAAAGATGCAGTTTATCTACCACCTTTACCACTGACCTGCGGAACTGTATCATAGCTGCAGTAAACTCAGTAACACAAGACATGCATCATTGGGTGTGAAACGAGTTCAGCTATTATTTTAAATTTATTTTTATTTTATATTTTTGAGAGAAACAAACAGTACAATAATAATAACTGATAATAGAATGACAAATAAAAATAATACCAGTAAAGTTTATTCGGAATTAAAAAAGCTAAGAAATATTACATAATAAACTAAAGAATAGTAAACTTAAACAAACTGATAAACTTAATGATTTTTACACTAAAATAAACATAATAAACTAAAAATAGTAAATATTAAAAAAAAAAAAAAGATAAACAAAAGAGTGTTTTTATACGCAACATATAAAGTGGAAAAGGTAAGGAGAGGAGGGAAATGGGATGCAATATATATTTTTTAAATATAAATATATGTATATATACACATACATGCATGTATATACAATTTATGTTAATAATTATTAAAAAATTGGCGTAGTTTAATTTTAAAGGGAAACACTTTATCGTTGAAAATGTCCAAGTTATTAGAAGAATTTACGGGATTATATTATGACGTAGAGCGGGTCATAAAATTTTTTTTAAAGTAATTAGTTCTACCGAAATTTGGGTAAAATAGATTAATTGATCGTGTTTGATGTGTGGGACAGTTTAAATTTATTTTTTCTAATAAATAGGGCCAGTCAACTAAGTTATTTAAAATTTTATAGAGATAGCATAAATCTTCGGTATTAGACATTTGCCATTCGCCAAAGAGGTTCACATTAACATTTATAAACTTTATTGTAAGTATTATCAAATATAATTTACTTCATATTTGTCACTTGTTCGCAGTTTGAAATATAGAGTTACAAAATTGAGTTGATCATTTGGAATAACCTTATATTGGTAGTCATAAAGTTACTTCCAGGAATGCGTATCCTTCCGCAAGGTTCATCGGGAACCAGCTTCCAGGGATGATATGACATGTTTTTTTATATTTGTTTTAATTGTAGTTATTTTTTACTTATAAAATAATTCATACTTCTTATCAATTATACTATTACATTAATTATTATTAATCATATATATTATCTGCATTGACAAGTTTGTCTAACTGACGGCGAAGTTAACCCAAAGCTATACGCAGATGTGACTTTCCTGATAGAACAATTCCTCTAACTGAATACATTGGGTGTTTGTTAGGTTTTTTTCAAAATGTCTAAATATTTTTGGGTCTATATTTAGGGTCTATATTTTTGGGTACATGAATATTCATAGAAATTTTCTATTACTTATATTCATATTTTCTGAAAATAAATATTTGTTACGTAAACCGAAACTTTGACTGAAATAGATTCAGATAAAATAATATTCCAACACTTGCCCTATAGATTCAGAATATTTTAAGAATAATTTCATTACATTTATTTATTTATTAGCATATTGTAAATATAACAAATACTGCAATCCAAAAGGCATCTCAAGATGTACTTAAACATATAGTCTTGAAATGTTATTATATTATCGTTCCAGAATCATTAACAACCTGTTAATAATCTGAATATTTAAAAGTATATAATTAATTAATTTAATACAAATTAACAAAATAGTATGTAAATACATCTCAGCTTTTTTCAGTCACATGAAAAATGATTATGTACAAATTTAAAAAAAATCTAAATAATAAACTATGGTTTCTATTTCCTTTTTTAAAACATACTCAGAATTTTCAAACATAAAAACATATTACAACATAATTAAAATTCGAATATTTATTTTTAATTTATTTGTTTGAATATATATTATTCATTTTGCGTCTTCCGTCATAGACATTGTCATTAAAATATTAAATAATTAAGCCTCCAAAACGTGTTATTAAATTTAGCGACCAACTTCTAAAAACACATTTAGCAGAAGTGCCTACTGTTAGGCGGGTAATTAAATGATGGACATTTCTACATTCTGCTGATTCACCTCAGCACTCCAAATAAACATTTCCAGCGCCAGGATATCTCGACAACAAAAGAAAGATCTCTTCATAGCACGCATCATAAACACGAAGCAGCTTTTGACGAAAATTGAATTAGATGGAGTCTTTAATTCGGATCGAGTTAACGACATTCAAAAGTATGGTCTTGGTATGCGACTTAACTAAACGTGCAGGATCGTATTCAAATATATATTTATTTTTTATTTTTTCGGCACTGGCTGCAAGAATTACGAAGATTTCTTCTTCTTTTTCTTTTAAATGGGAAAGCCAGCCTTCAAGAGTGGTTTGTGTCATTAATCAATTTAAAATTATATTTTATATAAAAAAGTACAATAATATTATAGAATAGGAAATAATATATCACCATTACTATTATAAGTCAATACTATTGTCGTTTAAAAAATTTGCTATTATATAGATTAAATGTGGCGAGTTAAGGGAAATAAGATGACACAAGTCAACCGGGAGTTGAAAATGACTATTGACGAGATTATTGTAAAAAAAACTGTGATCCGCAATGAACAAGCAAAAAATATATGGTCAATGGTTTTCTCCTCGGCATTACACTCACACATTGGAGAATTTATTAAGTTCAATCTGAATAAATGTGAGGCTACCTGGCAATGCCCAATTCTCATTCTAGAGATATTTGACATTGTTCTCTTAGAGACTTTCCTTTTGGAGAGCCAGGGAATGCGGGGAAAAGATCTTTAAATTAATTTGAGCCGATTACCCTTATGATTATTTGGATCCGTCCATTGTGAAGGAAGATTTCGTTTATATGTAAAAAATAATATTTATGGTACGAAAGCGTACCTAAAAAAGTTTTTCAATAAAAAAAAATGGTATCTTCCTCTGTGATAAATATGAACGGAATTACGATTTTTTTTAATGTTCGAACAGCTGCTATTTCAAAAGCAACGGCATATCAGGCTGACTAACGAACTTAACCGAAATGTTTACAAGGTTAATTTTTCAAACGTTTGATCAAAATCCGATAAGAACAGTTGGAGATATCGCGTCCACAAAATCCGTTATATCATATTTTAAGTTGCGTAGAAGTAATTTTTATTAATATTACTTATTTATAATTTATTACAAAATTGCATTTGTGAATTCCCTTTAAATGTTTTACATGTGTGAAACAATTTAATTTAAAAAAATGGCTGTAAAATCAATATGCGTGCAGATTGTTATTATGTAATAATTATAATATTAAGTATGTATTTATTGATGTGGTGAAATCTCACCAACTGTGTTTTAAAAAAGGAATTGAACTAGTATTTGAGAAACTTACAATTTAAAGAATTCAAATTTTAAGAAGGAAAGGCGCACTTTGGCAAAAAGGGTTTAAGCAGAAAAAAACAAATCGTTTTAAAAATCCCGCTTCAAATTTTCAAACTTCAAAAACATCAAGTATTCTTAGAAAAAAATGTGTTTTACCACATCCACGAGCGGTTTTACTTTGTGTTTCTTCTTTATTATATTTTTTATGCTGAACCCAATAAACAAAACCCATCTACAAACAGTTCAGGCGCAGACATTCCACAATCACAATAGCTCACCTCCGCCTAAGCAGAATAGCTAAAATGTTAAATTTTTTGCGCCTCGTGTAAAAATGTCGTTTTGTGGATTAGATCCTTTATGGAAATAACAACAGCGGTTCTAAAATACAGTCCCGTATTAAAGCTATTAAAGGCCAAGCTTTACTAGTAAATTTGTCTGTACATTTTGTATATTCGCTTGAAAAAATTCGCGAAAATAGTTGTTACTTTTTTGTGATTGATCTATTATATAAAGGATTAGAGTATACTATAGACAGACAGACATACGAGTATATCCATATTGAAGGACTTGGCGTTAAATATAGATTATCCATTATTGTTCATCACATGATGAAGAAAATTCATAAATGAAATGTGAAGGGTAGACGTAGCAGATGAAATTTTGATTAGAGTATAGAGCGATGAAATTTCCTCTACAATGCTTTTCTCAGGATCGAGTTAGATGGAAAATTTAGCAATCATTATCATTGATATGCAGAGAATAAAAATAACGATGTACAACGATATATTATTTTGAATAATTCTAAACTCTATCGATGTTATAACTCTATCGCAACAGTTACAGCTTCCACCCTTACGATTAGTATTTTGTATTAACGTATAAAAGAATGAAAATAAAAGTGACAAAGTAAAGAAAATATATTTCGTAATTCGATAACGTAAATATGTACTTTTCGAAAAAACTACGGTCACTAAGTAAGTTTTGTTTATCGCCAGCGATATTTACAATTGACACAAAGATGGATTAAATCAGATTATTTGGCGCAAACGCGATGTTTAAGATGAACGACTAACGATTATCGAGTAGAATATAATATAAAACTAAAATGATCGCTATGAGAACTGTCACTTTTGTATGTATGTATATGTGTGTATCAGATGAGTGGTGGGGGTATGGGATAGAAGAGGCCGTCACTGGGGGAACGAGGCTCTTTTCCAACGTTCCTTCGCAATAGTAGTAATCAATATCTGAGTTATATAATTAAGTTACATTCTGTAAATAAGTTGTTGTAATAAACTATAATTGTTACACATATCTACTGAGTTTCATTTACAAGGACTGAACCGAGCAACTCGAAAGTACACAATACTAAGATAGAACCCCAAAGGGAATGTGGTGGTATTTCCAAATACACCACACTAGCGCAGTCAAATTGGAAAGTCACCACAATTGCAATAGATATAATGTAAATAGATGATTCAGGTAATGACTTATAGATAATGCCAAATTCTTCGTATTCTCGGGTCCTATGTGTTCAACGGACGTTGGCTATCATCACTATGGTTACTGCGGCCCGGAAAAACTATAAAACTGGCCAAACCATTGCCTCAGGTTATTTAGCCATGATGTTTTTCTTCTTCCGGGGCCCTACTTCCGGCAATCTCTCTCTCTGCATTATGAGATGATGAGGATTTGTATTTTTTAAATACTTTATTACTCCTTTATTCATCCGAAACATAACATCTTCATTCGTAACTCTCCATCCAGCTTATTTTGAGCATTCTTCTGTAGATCCACATCTGTACCTGCTTCAAGTCTCCTTATTATTTAGTCGGTAAGTGTCTACGCCTTCATTCCATAAAATAATATCTAGAACATATAGCATATTACCATTCTCAATCCCATATAGGTGTTCGATTTAAAATTGCTACCATTTCTCTAGCGGTGCTCTTCGGAAGTTGACATTTAAGAACTAACCTGTAGATAGTATGCATTTACAAAATGGAGTGCTATACGATTCAGCAACAATTAGATACTTATATAAAGCATATGAAAGATGATTGCATGCAATTTTTGGTCACCACTTGGCTCCTAGAGAAACTAGTTAAGTAGGAAAATCCACGTGTCAACCAGAAAAAACCCATGCATTGGCCTGATTCACTGTATAGTATGCTTTATGGGCTATATGAGTCATATTTTCATTGAATATATTGTGGGGTGTGAGCTTACGGCGGCCCCTCCACCGCCTAGCCACAAAGGAGAGCATGATAAGTGAGTTGTTCGGTAATCAGATGCTATCTACTTACCATAATGTG
Source organism: Eubasilissa splendida (assembly GCA_031772225.1). Taxonomy (NCBI): domain Eukaryota; kingdom Metazoa; phylum Arthropoda; class Insecta; order Trichoptera; family Phryganeidae; genus Eubasilissa; species Eubasilissa splendida. The sequence goes on along the minus strand of CM062848.1, from coordinate 16,221,019 downwards.
TAGATCCATCTTAACCATCTTCTGGGAAAATAAAATTAAGATTTGAGAGGTGATATACCAGAACACAAGAGTCAACAATTTTTAGTTGAATTTATTCAAATGATTAATGGAATAGAACTAATTTGATAAATTAAAATCTAAAAAAATTAGGTACGCAACTACTTAACAGGTGACGACGACGAGAATAATAATATCACAATACGTCGACCTGCGTCGATTCCTCTTGTTCTTAAGCCATCTTCACGCATCTGTCTTTCGCGGTGTCCTGGGAGCAGCTTCTACCGAGGTATCTGAGTGCCTGGTAATTTTGGTCAGGTACTCCTTCAACCAGCGGCACATGCACGCGTCCTCTTCTCCCAGGTGGACCATTATAAGATAATGTCGACGGGTATTGGGAATAAACCGTAATTTTGCGTGGTAAAAATAATGTAAAAGATGTAAGAAAAATAAAGATCGTCAGAAAGAAGATCATAAGGTAGAAAGAATTATAAAGAAGCGTAAGAATTATAAGGAAGCATAAGAAGGAAAATTCCAGTATTTCCTGCAACAATAGAAATTTTTACGATACAATTAGAATTTATAATACTAGAAATGAGTGTGTTATGAGATCGATTAAATAAACTTTTTTTACCCTTCATCGGCATCCTGAGCGCGACGTTCAAATGCCATTTTGGCGTCGTATCCGCTCCTGGTTTCCGTACAGGCTCCATCTCCAAACAAAAGTTCCGAAATGTGGCGGCGTTTCGCTCTGTGCGTAAAATTTACCAACCATGGTGATCGCTATTTTAATTTAGGTACTACCGTTAACTACTTCTTGTTTCCAAAAATTTATAACGTTACAATATTTATCGCGTTTTTATGAAAAAAAATCAATTACCTCTTATTGGAACACTATACGAATAAGGCAACTAATAGTGACGTACAATCAAGCATGATAGAAGCCTTATACCCGATAATCGTTTATAATTAGTTGATATTCGTCTGTGACAATAGCAATAGATGGGTATCGCAATATGAATGTGAGGCTTTAAGATATTAAAATAATAAATTATATATGCTGTGTATGGAAAGTCTCACCTTACTATGTACTATTATGTACATATATCGAGGATAATAAAACACAATTACAAAGAGTAGTTGTCATAATAAATTACGCTTATTTTTTGAGTTAATTCTACCACGTGAGAAACAAAACTACAAGCTTGTAGTAATAGAGTAGAATTAGTAGATGAGCACCATTTAACTAATTGTTTAAGTATATGTAAGAGCTTCTAGACGCTGTCTTAACTCTTACTTTCCCGATCCTGATACCTAAGCCATTCCAGTTTCTAGCTTGAAATCAGTTGAATTAAATTTGATTTTTTTTAAATAATACTAAACCAAAAATTAAAAATAAATAAAAATGATTTTTATATCTTGGCTTGATCGCTTTCCCCACCACCATAATTATTTTTTTACTAATAATAATATTTTCGCCACACATATTTCTAAAAGTGATCCGACCAACACCACTTTTGTAACCACGGCGAGATATATTTATTCAGTACTCATGAAGTTATATTTTAACACATTTTAGAAATTCAGATATTAATTTTCGTTTGTTCATCGTGGATCTCCTATTCTTTTTACAGTAATCTGGTCGATGGTAATTTTTAACTCTCGGCTAATATATGTCATCTTCTTTCTCTTAACTCGCAACATCTGATCTTTAAAAATTTTGAACGAAAATGGTCTTAATTTTTGATGTACCAAATCTATTCTTTAATATAATATTGTCTTCTATATAATATGATTTTAACTTATTAAATGGAACAAATTGCTCTTCAAGGATAGATTACTTGGGTAAAAGGAAAAAAGCTACTCACGTATTCGAAAATTTAAAAATGCCCCTTCACGTTTCAGTAGATAAAAAAATTATTTGTAAATTCAAAACCTACTCTAGATGTATCTAAAAATTAGAATTAAAAGAATAAAAGATGTCTAGTAGTTAAAGATATCGGGGGTTTTTTTTTTGAGATATAGAACTTTAAAATGAAATAAAACACATAAAAAATCATGGTAATGGCCATGGTATTAGCTTTATTGGAAATATAATTTTATGCCATTAGTGTTTATATATGATTTCGTGCATATGGGTGCCGCGGATAGCTCGAATAAAGCGCAATCTGGAAGTATAATTTTTGACCACTTTCTGGAGCAACTGGGACCATATATTGGCAATAACGTGACGAATGTTAGCTTCCAAGTCATCTATGGTCTCTGGTTTATCGGCGTAGCCTAACGACTTTACATATCTCAACAGAAAATAATTCAAAGGTGTTAAATTGTACAATCTTGGAGGCCAATTCACAGGTCCATTATGCGAAATTATACGCTCATCGAATGTTTCTTTCAATAAATTGACAAATTGATTGTGGCGCGCGCTGTAAAGCATGTTGCACCGTCTTGTTGAAACCACAGCTATTCCACATTAATGCCATTCAATAGGGGGACAAAAAAGTCAGTAATCATGGATCTATAGCGCTCCCCATTAACTGTAAAGTTCTGGCCGGCATTATTTTTGAAGAAATACGGACCAATGATTCCACCAGCTCTACCACCTCTAATTACTATGCACGATGGCGAATCGACTCATTCGGGTCGTCTTCAATACTACGCTTCACAGCAACAACAGATTCTTCGGTGCGCACTGTACGACGCTTCTGCGGATGTGTATTGTCAATTAGAATATGCGTGCTGCGAAAATAATCCACGGTTATTCGAATTACTTTCTCAAATAAATAATTATGTTAACCGTAAAACGGACGTAGCGCACGGTAAGTTTCGCGAACTGAACCACAATTTTCGAAATAAATTTACAAAATTGTTCTATTGTTCTGGCGTAAGTCTATTCACGGTGTAATGGCAAACCAAACTGATCACAAATCAGCTGTCAGCTGTTAAATTGGCTGTTGCTGTAAAAAGTTTTGCCAATTCTAAAAACAAACCTCTAAAAAAACTCCCTTTACTTATCCATATAAAGAACAATATCAAACGACCGTTTTCTATCAAATGAAATTTCAAAATATTTAAAATAAATGTAAAATTGTATACACAACACATCCAAACGATGTTACCACTTAACCACGAGAGTACTGTTTTCACTCAGTCGATTTTTATTAACCGGATATATATTCTCCCAGTCATAACTGCGGCTATATGCAGCTTCATAAACACGTATGTAACGTTACATATTCTCGAGCCGTGCACTTTCCAGCCAAAACCGAAATAGTAACAGTATACCGAGTTTTTTATTATCACCGTTCAAATCCTCTGATTCAGTTCTAGTGTGTTTGGCTAGGCCAGTTAACAGATTTGTTGCACAAATAGATGTCTACATAAATCCGGAGCGCCATTTAGAGATGTGCGCGGGGCTCCGCAGCTAGTTATCGCGTATTCATTGCTTTTGAATTTGCTCAGAACGCGGTTAAAATATTAACGATGGTATTAAACTGTACACTAATCAAACTATAAATAAATCACCCGCGTTAAGATATTAATGCTTTAGTTTATTTGTATACATTATTAGTAAATATGTCGTAAAATATAGTACATGTCTTAGGTTAACGATAAATAGGAAGACGGAAAATGTTAATATTAAATGCTAGTCTACTTGCTAGCTGGTAGAGAATCATTGACTATAAATATTTAAAATATATATATATATCACTTAATTCCTCCAATTGCTAAAAATCAATATATTATATGACTTGATATAAAATCCAAAAACTTCCATCATACATAAATATTTTTTTAAAAAACCGGTTATTTTTTAATTATTTATTATACAGATCTTAAAATGTTTTTTTATCTGAATAAGCGAAAAGTGTTAGTCGATGATAGAATTATTTGTGTATATTAATTACGTCTTTAGAAGTGTGACCGACGTATAAACAGCGTTAAATATTATTATTTTTAAATAGAGATGCGTACACGGAATTCATGTTACATCAATATTCTTACTATTTTCAAACGAAGCTATGAAAATAAGACTAACTTGCAGGTCTCGAGGTTTAAACCCCTACTACTATTATATTACTAGTTTTAACCACTAGACCAACAGCCTACTCAAATTAGTTAGTTGTAAAACAAATTTTCTCTGCACTAGTGCTATTACTGGTATTCTAATTGACGGATTCTTATTTAGTTTGAAACATTGTGAATACCTAATTTTAATTATCGAATAAAATGTTGACACAAGATATTTGAATTCTAATAAATTTAATAGATCGCCGTCATATTAGAAATTAAATTAAGTTTGAAGAATGCCGTTATAAAACAAATAGAAACAATTTGGTAAATTTAGCGTACGTTCGCCACGCGAGGGCGTATTTCGAAAATCCCATTTAAATTTAATTACACCGCAGCCGCAAACCGAACGCAATGCTCCTACTATAATAGTCAACATCAGAACACGCTACATCTAAACAGGATTTATAATAAGTTTAATTACTGCAATCATATTTTGCATTAATCGTCATTTGCTCATTGCAGAAACAACAAAAATATTACTACAAAAATACTATTAAACTTATTACAATTACAAATAAACGAACTGGAAAAATTACATTCCACTTTTCTACGACGTATCGGATCATTTAAAGTAGTGATGAGAAAAAATGCTACTTTTGACTCACTGGTGTGATTGTGATTGATATTCGATAATATCAGCGATTGAAAACTATAACTGATATATTCATTACTGATACGCGTGCGCCCCACGATATCACATTACATTAAATAAATTTTAAAAAACATAATTCTGAGCGTATTTACTTATATTATTTAAACTTCATTTGCGTAAAAAACATGTTCTGGCATATATAATTTAAAATCATTACAAATAGAATGAAAACACTTAAAAAATGTGAGTTTATTTTTCGGGTCAAATGCGCAAAACGTTTTGGCAGAATCTACTTGATGGCGCTTATCACGAGCTATAACGTCATTATTTCATGAATATTTTCGTTTCACACGTGCATGCGCCGAATCACGGTCAAATATAATTATTTTATTTATAATATAACAAATATAAGTATTTTTAAAGTCAACAAATAAAAGTGTATTAAAACAAATTACTTAAAAATACAGTCACCTGGTTAAACCCGGACAATTATTATAATGACCCTATAAATTGTGATCAAACTTCATCGACATGTGATTTACTTTATTAGTAGCTAACTATATTTTTACAATTTACATACATTTTTTCTGTTATATCTGTAAGTAACTTCTTTTTTTTTAATTATCAAGGAACTATATATGCTCTGTAAAATAGCAAGTTTACAAATAAAATTTGATTTCATCATAAATTAAAAATTCAAGATAACTGAATTGTCAGTAAAAATCTGAATCAATTTATATTTACTCATTTATGTATATTTTTTACAGTAAATTAATCTCTGTGACTCACGTGTTATAAATGCTTAGATTTTAATCTGAACCCGCTTACCTCTAGGCAACCAACCATTCAAAACAAAGTAATTCTCACACTGCCTCTGTCTAGTAAACCCAGTATATATTTAGGTAATTGTATACCGTGCTTGTATTTAGTGGCTTCACCCTTATCACCATGTATCACACTATGACAGAAAGAAGGAAATTACGGTTGATTTATAGCATCTATTTTAAAACCTTTCATAATTAGTTAGCTTTCTTTGTACTCATGATATTTTAAAGCAATATCGCCATTAATTCACATTATCCATAATAATATTACATTTCCCCGTCTATATCAATGACTTTCTGGATGTGGCAGCTTCATTAATGTTATTATGACTGTATAATGTTTGATTAAACGGCTAGGTCTGTGAGACGCGAGCATGGCAAAAACGAAATTGTTTTTAATATATCTAGGTTAAGATTACTGAAATGTTTCTTTTTAATAAGGAGAACACATTCTTATTGTGAAGTTGTAATTATTCAGAACATAGGTTTGTGATATTTTAAATACTAATTTAATGTATTAATTAGAAAGATATACGTATAAATCATATCAAATCCCGGTAGCGCAACAACATTTTTCGAAAAAATTGATTTTATATGTAGGTATATCTTTCTAATTAAAACATTTATAATTAGTATTTGAAATGTTTTCTCTTTTATGTATTCAATAACAGTACGTAAATATATATTCAATTTGAAATGAAGTGTACATTGTCTTTATTACAAGTAAGAATCAATTACAAAATCAATCTATCATCTTTTCTTCTATCTATTGTAAGGAATAAATCTTACTTACCATAGAAATTGTCTATGCACGATTCTTATATCTGATTTTTGTTCACTTTGACACCTAACTTACAAAGATGGAATAATTTAAATTACATCGACATTTTATTTACATGTGGTTTGTTTTGGGGAAAGCAATGTCATTGAAATAGACATTCTATTGAGACCCTGACTACGCAGCGGTCACCAATGGCAGCATAGTGGCCAAAATCGTCGCCCACATGGATTAACAGCAAGAAATCTACGATAGCCGATTACTTATTTGCTAGTCTTTATAATAAAACAAAAATGAACAATAAACTTCCAGTGCCTTCTAAGCCGATATTGTCATATACAGACTAGAGTTAAATCAGAAAATACTATATTAACTTAATTGACTTCGTAATCGCAATGCATTATTGTGGTTTTAGCTTCTCTTCTATCAATATTAAATACAAAATACAATACATGGATCATTTAGTTACAAAATTCACCTTAATGACCATTTCGTTGCTAGTAAATCCAAAACTATTCAGAATATTGAGAACCTTGAACAATTTTAAATAAAATAATGAATATTTTGAACCTCGTAAACATGCCTGTACAATACCAAAAGATAATAAATTAAATGACTTTGAAATTCTATTTATTACTAAAACCACTAAAGGCGAGTTTTGGAATAAAACGGTTCTTACGAGTATATTGCAACCGTATTAATGTGAAACATTAAATATATAAATAAAATTAATTTAAATATAGACATTTTAATATGAAATCCGTTACAAGTATGTTTAGTAAGAAAATTTTATAATGATGTATTACTTCGTGGCTTGATAAGCACGTAGTTCTTAATGATAAAATAAATAATAATTTATAAAATAGGCACTTTTCACTACGTATGGTCATAGGTAAAATCTGACACTTTAATCCAAATTCTCAGAATTATTTTCCCTTTAAAACTGTATCACAAACATGTAGTTTAGGAGATACCAAGAAAAAAAAGTCGTTTTAGTATATAGCACCGAAATCAGGAATCAATTTATTCTTCACTCTGAATATTTGTAAAAATTCACCTCATAGGCGATGAACGAAACTCCGCTGAAGAAATCGAACAATTAATATTTAAATCTCAGTTTGATGTAAATGTTGTTGTTCTAAGCGCACCATAAATTATACTGTACTAACTGACACCTTTCATTTGAGTTGTCACAACATTTGGGACAGATCGCCGATTCTCTGTCTAAACTGATATGTTTCCCAATTAAATAAATCAGTTTTACTTTACTACAATTAATTATTTCTTACAATTCAAAAACATTTAGTTATTTCTTATTCCAGGTACTTAAAAATATACCTTGTTTATATACTACTGTTTTGTAGCTTAATGCTAAAAATAAATGTACAAAATATTTACATAAATACTTGTGGAAAGAGCGGGAAATGAAATTCCTAACAAAATGAGCCACAACGACAAACTTTTGTTTTTTATTATTTTCTGTGTAATTTGTTTGAGTGAATTTTTGTAAACTTTTCTTGTTTCTGATAAATTATACTTTAAAATATGCAATAGACTCTAGATAACAGTTATTTGCCAAATTAATTTTAAGTATTTGCACGAAATTATTTTATAATGTTACTACCGAGAACATTAATTTGTGACGTCACGAATGAAATATCATCGTCATGGCTTCTGTTCAAATAAATAATGCTGTGAAAATATTCGGAGCAATGCCGTGGACTGTTTAAATCTGTACATACCTTAAAAGCAGGCAAGTTCTTATTAAAAAGTTGATTTTTAAAAGCTATTATTTTTATATAAATCTGTGTCTTGTTATAAAGTAACAATCTTTTAATACTCAGCCATATAAATTTATATGAGCGTAGTTGTGGTCATCGTTCTTTGACAACCGTTGAATTTAATATACATTAGGCTATTTTTTTCTTAATTAATTCTTATTATCAAATGATCTCTGTGGAGAATTACTTTACAAACGTTTTATGCGCAATTGTAAAAATTATACTAATATTCTGAATTAGGAAAGCAAATGGTCGAATGTTAATGAGACTCGTACATAACATTACATGCCCCTTTTTACTTTTTGGGGGATTCAGCCGTACTCTCCGTACAGCAGTGTGCTTATTCAATTTGGCGACTGTTACCTTCTCCATTATACGGACCGTCGACATTACTACACTTCTTTCTTTGATGACACTCAACAGTTTCATGATTCCAATCGTCAACTGTATCCCAACTACAGGCCGGTGACTCAGTAACAGGTCGGTGCTCAGTGCCCGACCCACGTACCCGTTATGTTCATAGAGAGTGATGTATATATTAAAAAATTGTGATAGCTTAGTTTTTAGTTTTTGATAGAAATACTACCAACTGCAGAAGATCTCATTATGATCAGTTTTAATGTGTTTGTATGATTATACATATAAGAAGAGATATAACGTAATCTCTGGACATGATACTCCCGCAACTGATATTAATTTTAAAATTGATCTGGTAAATATTGTATTTTATCTTGTTTCAAAATAGCGGTAATTCAAAAACTTTAACAAATTCGAATCATCGATAATATTGGTCCTAGGGAAAAAAAGGTTCTTTTCAATTTGTTATTTAGAAAAAAAGTTTTTCTTTTTTTAATTTCATATTTCTAACTCCGTTCATATTATACCTAGAGAAAAAACATTTCGCATACACGTTTATGCTTTATTATATAATTAGACGCGTGTGTACAAAATATTGGGACCGTAAGCGTTAATTTTTTTTCAGTTTTTAAAGTATGTCGAAAACGGAATCCTCTTATTTTACACCAAGATGGCCGCTTGTAACACTTTTGTTTGCCATAAGTCTTGCAATTTTCTTCATTATATAGTCGAAGCCTGATTTGGGACATGATCTAGGTAGATTTCAATGCAATATGATGTAAATATATCCAATGAAAACTGGTGTTTTCATTTTTAGAAAATTAATGAATTATTTAAGAAAAAACATTGAGTATCAAAATACTATATACATTTAGAACCATCATTTCCGATAACCATAGCAATAACCATAATTATTCATTTAAAAATATAATAATAAATATGTCGACAATGTATCAATATTTATAAAATAATAAAAATGAATTACGTCACATAAATATCCAAAATCTTAAAAAAATATAGCGTATAAATATTATTCCAGTTAAAATTGTAATTATTTCCCATATATCTTATTTTATACTACCTATAATCTCATACATATGAGTCAATAGGCAGTGTAAAAATCGTACAATAGACCCTTTAAACAAATAAATATCGTTTTTCCCCTAAATAACTCCGGACGAAAATTTGTCCCCCTTTACTCGTAATACGTGATCCACAATCTCCACCCGGGGAGGCTGGAGGTTGCACTCTCAAAATAAAAATGACTTATTTGCAACACAGTCATTTGTCACATTCCCCCTGAAGGTTTAACCGCCATTGTGCCAACGTTGCTACTGTATCGATGTACTTTCTAAACAAAGCCATGCTATTTTTAACGCAGTCTTTTTATGTGATCTTCATACGAATGGTATTATTATGAAGCGTTGAAGTTTAATAACGTTTTATTGTTGATTTATATTTATATCAAACGCTAAGGTGTTTGTTCTTGATACATTGCTACAATAATAATTCAAACAGAGAATGCGTTTAATTAATCCTCAATAATTGTCTTAATGTGCATTGATTATATTCAGAGATCTACATATTTATATAGTTTTCTGAATTATTATATTAGTATATTTAATTCTTTAGCACTACTAAAATTTTAAAAAAACATTCTAAAATTTGTCTTATGGTTTTTACGGCTTTTCAGAATCTTCTCTTTATGATATCGCTGCTGTACATCAGCCGGTATATTTAAAGAATAACCCGGAAAAATTTGTACAGAAGGTTTTCAATTATTTTTTCATTGTTTCATATATTTTCAAATAAAACTTACATAATTATGTAAATTTTATCGTCGTAATACAGATAAATTTCAGTACCCACTTAATAACTGTTTATTTTCTAGAATACTAGTTTACATTAGCTACAGCTCCTTATTGTATTTTCAACATTTTTTTTTTTTTATAAATCGATTGAGTGCCGTCAATACTCTTATTATTATGTATAAACATCATATGTGTATAGTTCACTAAAAAGTAAGAAATGGAAAAGGAATTTTTGACATTTTAAAATTTGCTTTGTTAAAAAACTGTTCTTTAGTATTGTACTTTGTGTAAGTAGGTGTTTATTTTTAAATTCTACATTTTATATAGGTTACTATTTAGATTATTTTAATACGAAATATTTTGAAGAGGGGTATGATCTTAAATGACAAAAATCCACCAATTAATTACTAATGCCAATGCAGATCTCTCCGAGTAGCGTCCAGAACAAAGTCGCATGATGAACATTTCACCAACAAGAACGTAGTTCTTAAATATGAAAAAATAATAAAACATTAAATTTATTCCAAATCTTTGTAATAACACAAAAGGGTCAGTTTATTAATAATTTACTCTATTTCTAAGGTACGATGTTAATTTATGTATGCGAGTTTACGAAAATTCTTGTATAACGCTGACTTGTGCAGATAAAATAAATAAAAAGGGTACGTTTACAAAAGAGGTGTGTTTGGGTAACATTGTTAAAATTTATCGCGTAATAAAACCACGGCTGGAATTACCTTATTCTTCCTGGCTTATCAGTTCTGCTTTACGTGAAAAAACGAGAACGATCGTCGGAACATTTTTCAATATGCAATTTTTAACTTAAATATTAATACAAGCTTACTCACTATTTTTATATTTTAAAATTACTTTGTGTACATTGTAATAAAAAATATGTAAAAGAACAAGCAAGACTAGCGGTTCACAATGGAGTTCTGGTACCGACACTAATGTATGGAAGTGAGGTCTGAAGCTGACAGAAGGGGAACGAAAGTAGACTGAATGCATTGGAAATGAGATTACTTTGGCGTATATGTGGCAGATCAATTTATGACAGAATAAAGTATGAAAAAATATGTAAAGAATGTAAAGCTGATAGTGAGTAAGATTAAAAATGGATCATTTAGGTAGTTTAGTCATATAGAACGGATGAATGAGGAGAGCATGGTAAGAAAGGTATATGACGCAAGTCTTGATGGCACCAGAAGTAGACGAAATCCGCGGAAAACTTGGCAGTTAGTTGGTTAGAAGCTTCAATAATCGTCGAGCTTGTATGAGAAAATGTACGAATATGGATGAAGAGAGAATTGTGTGTCAGGACAGAAGAGTATGGCGCTCTATCCTTTCTGCCTACTTCCGCTGGGAAACGACGTGATGATAAGTAAGTAGATTTTTATAAAAATCTATTATTATACTTTACTTTAAAGTTTACTTTACTCCGAACCTTAATTGATTAGCAATATGTGTTTTTTTACTAAAGTATAAAATAGTATATAGTACTAAACTATTTTGTTAAATTAAAGAGTTATAGTTGAGATTATTTGTAGAATATTTTTATAGAATGCAAAATAATTAAATTTATGCTTGTTTGTTAAATATAATTTTTAATTCTTTAAAAGTTCGTAAAGAAATAATTTATGAAAACTGTTCTTGTTTATACATATTTCGTTATCTCAGAATATTTATTATGAAATTCAAACAACACTGTCTGTGGACCTCCGCTGATCTATGCAAATGCATTGCTGCGGTGAAGGCAATGCAGACAAGTTGTCAACGGTTTCACCCCGTCCCCGTTTCCAGATATCCAAATGTGGTGTCGGCATCTCCAGCTCCCCCGGGGATGCTCCAGTCTCACTGTCCTTATTCCACATTACGTCAACGACCTATTGACGTGTCCACTAAAAGATTATTTTCTAATGATTAATCCTTGTGTGACCATATTTAGCCATTTGGTCATGCACAAAGTATTATGTGTATATAATTTGAAAGTAAATTAGATCGGATACGGCGAATGTTCAAATATTAAAAAAATTTAATGGATACATTTCATATCAATTATTTTTCATCCAATCAATTAATTTATCGAATATTCTAGTATAACTAGATATAACTGGTCAATAGCCTTAATTTAAATATAAATTGATATACACGTTATATCATATCATATTATTTTCTTTCGTCTATGAATTTGTTTCACAATTTAAACTGTTATTACAGATTCTAAATCTGACTTTATATATAACTGTTTATTGAAATATAATTATTTTATGTTTTCAATGTACGTGGTTGCACAGACACGGATTCGGAGAGCAGTCTACCGTTAATAGAATGGTTCATGTCCCGGTGGCAGCTATGTTTATTAAAAAAAAAGATTTGTCACTTATTTTTCAGTGACGTCTACTTCCGTTTAAATTATTTTTCCATAACATCGCTTAGATAGCTTTTGAATTTTTTCTTTTTCTATGTTATATACGACATATAATATTATGTAAATATGTTTTAAAGTACCTATTCTTTCCTTCCACTTCATATATGTACCATTTGAGATAATAATGCTTCTTGAAAGAATAAACACCAGAACCATTCACACATTATTTTAAATAAGAGACTAATTAAAAAAAATTACAATAATTCTTTCAATCCTGAACTTTTTAATGGAATTAATACAATTTAATAAAATCGTCAAAAAATATTTTCAATATAAATTAAGGTATACCACAATATATATTATCCTAAACCAATAAAATGTATAAGCATTTACAAATTCAAATAAATAATTATTTTAAAACATCTACAATTATAATACCTAAAATGACTGTAAACTTAGGATCTGTAAAGAACCTGTTGATATTAGAATATAATACAAATATACCACGCATATTGGAATATTTTAATTGTGACTGCAATTATTTTTACCTCCATTTAGACAATTAAATATAACAATAGATATTTAATAATAATGAATTTTCAGTAGAGTGGAATTTATGAACGCGTAGTAGTCTGCGCCTGTTGGCGTGTTTACCCGTAACACGTTTGAAATTTTTAAAACTGACAAAGGCGTAGGTATCAAAATAATCAAAAGGCAAATCACCGATAATATTTATATTCATAGCATTATTGACACAACACCCCAGAACTTAAAAATATTAGCGTTTTTCTTTTATCTTATTTATTTACATTCATTTTTCACAAAATCTCAAAACCTTATGACATAATTAGGATACTAGAATTTGTTGTTCTCACGTTAAACAATAAAGTACATGTTTCCTTATACGATTACATGCTAACTCTAAATTTTGAACAAAAAATTAAATTACAATAAATATCATAGCGTATTGCATTATTTGAACAATTAAATGTTTTATTTGTTCATTTAAAATACTGCACACTGTATTTTATAAACAATGTGCAGTATCTTAAATAAATAAACAAAAAAAAATCGTAATGTCATATTACGATATTTAAAAAATATTCATAAATATACTTTTTTTTTAAATTAGTAATTTATTTTTTTACAGTAGCTTTTTGACAGTTTTCGATCAATTGTGCTTTATAAGAGTGACCACTTAATTCAATGCAATATCTGTATATTGACTTATCAATGAAAAATAAATTACCTAAATATATTCATACTGCCTTATTACTTGATATATTATTGTTTATACTTACTTAAAAATCAATTTTCATCAGTTGTTTCAGTATGCGTAGAATATTCATTAAATATAATGTACTCTGTTTTTACGTGAGGTTTGAGTCGATGTCGATTGCGAAAAATAATGTATTTCACCTCCGATTACAGAAAACGTTATTGCATGAATATGCAATGCCCGCAACAGGGAAACAATACATGACGATTCGAAACATTTCATATTCCACACATATTGTATCGCTGGAAATTTCACAAAGAACGGGGCCGACTGGAAACTTCCCCCGGCTTCCCCAAACGAACACTAGCAACACTGATTCATAAGATCCAATCACCGATTCATATATGCGCACCCCCTAGCGGTGGGGCGAATAACCATCTGTGAACTACAGTCTTTACGATTCGCCGGGCGGAAAACACAACCGCGGATCGCTAAACATAAAGTATGTTTTGTTATTATCTCAAACGTGTCGTATTCTTATTATTTTCAAACTCAGCCAAAGACCTTATATTCGTTGCGTTACATTATGAAACTTTGATGAATTGGTTATTGATGCCTGGAATGACGGGGTTCTAGTTTAGTGATTACCGGTTTTTTCGAATGCTTAGATAAATTCACCTTTTGAATCTAAAGTCCTATCTCGGTTCTGCCTCGATGTTTATTCTATTACAGTTAAAGAGTGAGTTCGCAAGTTCACATGTATAAGTTACAATACCAAATTTATAAGTGATTTACAATACTTTGTATGCTAAAAGAGTTCACAAGTTAAGTAGCTAGACTGGTCGGGCGTACTAGAGAGAATGGCAGCTCGTCCGGCGGTACTGCATCTGTCGGCGGCGCCCTCAAGCTCACCCGCGACATGCTGTATCGGTGTGTGTCGCGGCTAAAGCAGTTTCGCCGCATGGTCCCGCTGATGTCGCTGTCTACTCACCACAAAACAATAACAAACCTGAATGTCAATGATTGAGTATGTAAGCAAGAGAGATTAGGTTAATATTGTGTGAACTTTAGTTATTTATAACATTTATGCAAATAGTTCTCGTTCTGGAAAATGAAGGAGATTAAAGAATATGGAACTTCGGGAATGGTATGTCGCCCTAGATATCCTGAGATAGGTGAGAGCAAAAAGGTTGCAGTAGACAGAACATGTAGCGAAAGATTTCCGTAATATGCACAAACCCCTCTTAACTAGCCAACAGGATCAAAATCAAGGGTTTGACCGAAACGTAAACGGGCGGATAATATCAAGATGGACATGCAAGGGATGGATAACGCTTTGCAGTGGCTACGGTTTTAGACATTCAAATCCCATGAACCTACTATAGAAGAAAAAACATAAATAAATAAAAATAAATAAACGATAATTTTTTAAATATTTTAAAATAATGAAATATCGATAAGTACAAACGTGATAAATCGAGTGGAAAGTAATGTACATGTTTATTAAAATAAAATAAAATTGTTATTCAGGTTATCAAAATCAATACGTACGAGATCGTACCATCACAAAAATTAAATAACGAAACATAAATATATGTGAGGTAGGCAGTAAAGTTTAAGAATCTGCGCGCCATGTATCTCCATACAACGTGTGAACGGAAGATCTTTCTCTTTGCGAGTAAAGCCCTTTGTGTTTACAGTTGATACACATTCAGTTCTCGCATTCACAGTTGTCTTTTCAACTATTTTAATCCATCAAGTACTGTTTTGTTCGCCTTTGCTCTGGGCTACTTCGTACGTTGCAATACTACGGCGCGCCAAACCTGATTAAACTGGCATTGTTTGATTCAGTTTCCATTAAACAAACGATATATGCGCGGCGATTGTGCGCCATTAGCATTGATTTTTATATTTTGTCTCGTGTTTAAAATAGAAAAAATTGGTAACTTTTTGAACAAATTAACGAATCTTTTACATGTTTTAACCATCCAAACTCCTATATATACCTACTCGTATTTCAAAATCGATAATTGTTCGTGCATAGTCAGGAAATTAACTAAAATGCTAAGGAAAATACTTTTCAAACATTTCTAAAATAAAATATGTATTGTCTTAACTGTCAAATTGATAGTTAGCTTGAAAAATTAAAACCAATTCTAATTTTCAGTAAAGTGATCACTGTATTAAGCAGTTTGTATATTATAATTAATAATGTCTATTTACAGAATTATATATATATAACAAAATATTCGTTAAATAATATTTTGTATTTTCTTCATTTATTTGTGTCTGTATATAATAATTTAATTTGAATTAAAAATATCACAGAAATATATTCTGGAATTGCAACAAAAATGTTGTTTCATTAAAATATTTGTATATCATTAATCCTGTGGTAGAGTATTATAACATTGTCATAATTACTATTTATAACATCTGAAGTATGTAATCAATTGGTTAATAGATATTTGTTACTTTCATTTGATAAATAGAGATTCACTGTGTCCTCAATATCCTCATTTTATGTTATCACTTATTAAAATATTATTCCATATAAAAGCCTGTTTACATATTCCATCGGTTAATTTACATATATTAAATTGTTTCTTCGTCAGAACAGTATAAAGTTTTATACTTCCCTGATGAATGAACTGACGTTGTTCCGAAACCGGTTGGTTTTAAACAATAAAACTTATGTCGCTATGTACAAAGTTATTTTATATAATATGTACTATTAAAATGTACGAAATAATAACAAAATTATACGTACTGCATTGGTTTTATATTCCCCTAAAAACCAAGCAATCAGTTTCATAAGAGGTTGGTTTTAAACAATAAAACTTATGAGGTATACAGAGAATGATTTTATATTATTTATTGAATTTTTTTTTCTTAAATATTATTCACATGCGAGAAGTAAAGTATTGTATAGTATTTGTTTTATGATGTTTAAAACTGCTAATGTTCCAATCTAATTTATATATGGGTATTTTTCGTCTTCAAAAGTTATAATGTAATATAACTAATTTATATCTATGTCGGTCCTTCGTGACTGAGGATCGCGATCTTCATGAACATCCGCCCTCTTACTTCTTCACTTTTCCGGCATCCTGCATATATTAAAGCAGTCACCAGAGAAGTGCCTGTTGCCTTTTTCACATGGTCGATCCTAATCCAACGGGTGAGGGAACTTTGTATTCCTCTTCGTCCATCAACGTGGCTCACCACAACAAGCTCATTCCTACATGAAAGATGGCAAAAAATCAAAGGATTCATCTCATGATTAAGGGTATATCCTTGATGTTCAGTTCCTGCAGAAGGGAAGACATTTGTGTGTTTATGATATGTGCAGCATATGTCTCAAGCACCACCTTTTAATGGCATCAATCTGTCTTTGCTCCTTTGCTTTCAGGATACATGATTCCACGCCATATATAAATATAGAATATAACTAACTTATAACAGATGAATAAGAACAGTATTCTCTATAACCTACACAACTGTGATATCTTTACGAATTATATAAATAATTTCAAAACATTAAGAAGTCTTAAGTTAAAGTATGCAGCTCGCGAATGGCTTTCGTTGTTTAAACTCAGGTTTACCACTTTCCCGCCAATTAGGGCAACCGCCGGATACACTTCCGCCGCCCGCCAATCGGAAGCTTCCGGTACCAATTTCAAAAGCGTCGCAACTTTGTTCTCCGTCTTATTCCAAATTTCAAAATTGAATCGAATATCGGGAAATAGGTGGCGCCGTTTGCCACCAGTGTATAAATCGGAAATCTACTGTTTTCTGGAAGAGGAAATTTGTCAAAGAGAAAATAAGGCGGATCAAAGAACACTTGGATTTTCCACACAATCGAAGTATTTCTTTCATCACAAAATGTCAGTGTTATAAAATATGAAAATATTTAAAGCCTTCAAGGTTTCGATGCACGTTAAATGCTTTACAGCTCTGGGTCATAAAATTTACAAATTACCAGTTTTATCTTATCACAAACTGATAAAGAATACGTTTACTTAGTACTAACTTTATTTTATTGCACGATAAATCATTATAATTATTGTTATATGTGTTAGTTACTAAGTCACTAAATGATCAAATTAAATTAATCTTAAAATATTATATTATCCTCAAATTAAATAATATTAATTTTACGTATGTACCGTTATGACCATATATTATTTTTAATTATTTAGCACCCATACGCACATCAGCTGAGAAAGCATTCTCGAGAGAGTAGACAAAAAGCAAATAACGCTTAGAACCGAAAATTTCAGCACTGATACGTACAATAAACAGTGTGTTCAGGAAACTAATATTAATCTGTAAACATTTTAGCTCGCACCTCCCCAAAAAATTTCGTACTAAAGTAATCGTACTGAAATATATACGCGACGAAAAATTGACCAAACTAATATGTCACAATTGTTCAATTCTATAATCAAAATAAGTGTCATTTTACATCCCGGTAAGTCTAAAAATATGTACAAAAAATATAATGCATACCTAGTACCTAACTGGACAACCGTTTTATAATAAGCGAAAAATTTAATGTCAACAATTAATGTATAAATAATCATTTCTTTCTTCGTCTTCTTTCCCAATGAACTATACATATAACAAGCACATGCGCAATGTTTATTCATTACCATAAGAGTAGTGAGTGTACTCACTCGAACTTTGTCGAACATTCTGCTAATTACTAACTCGTTTATGTATATATCTTGATGATTAAAACATCATTTGTATATGGTTGAACAATTGCTGCAGCTAGCAATATGGAACCACTTTAATTAAATGTAATATTTATCTTCACAAAATTTTCATTTTAAACACAATTTCTTTCAGTATAGATCCGTACCATATCGGTAACAGAATAGTAACTGCGAGTCAGATACCCAACCATGTTAAAACTACATAAGAGTTTCCACTTTTGGATATGGTTTCCTAAAAATCACAATGCAGTATTTTTCTTCATTTTCAATCCACCTCCATTGATTGTTCTTTAAAGGTTTTTATTAACAATCATCGCTCCTATCCTCTAAATAACGATAAACTTATGAATGAGGTCCGGCACACAAGTTTCGGTGCAGTTTGTATGTCAAAGGGACAACGTTGACTATTTTTCCGAAATCTTGGATCTTCCCGCGCAATTTGTCTTCTTCTTCAACGGACGTTGACTAACATCTTGACTATCTTAGAAGCCATTATCATGATTATACTGGGAAAGTATAATAAGTTAGTTTCCCATTGCTTTCTTCATCGCAGTATCATAACCGGTTAGATGAATATATTATCGTCGCTTGTAAAAGTTTGATAGCAAGTCGTACCGAAATTAATCTTTTCCGCCCTGATTCAATACTGCCAGGTACTGCTGCCTGATCTCTCTTAGGCTGGTCCTCATATGTGACCTGCCTGGCTTGAGAGGCTTTTCTGGTAGTACACCACCGCTAGCACAGCTTTCAGAATCCCTGAAATACTCATGCCTCCTTACCACGACAATGTAGAGATTCCAGCAAAGAGGATTTGCAATTCACATTTCTATTAATGTCTAACACTCGACTGCGGGTCACGCACAAGATTTTATTATTGATCATTGATTTCGAAAATTGTGAAAACGTCATTTTAAAAAACACCGACTATTTTTCCTAAATTTTGGATCTTGCATCACGCAAGACTATACACAATTTCTAGAACCCCAAGTGACTGGTACATCCCCTAACAGTATAATAAAACAGTTCTGATTTAGTGGTGAAAATTTACAATGTTACCCGAAACGTGGGAAATGTTCGATCAACCCTGGAAATCCTTCAGAGCTGTTTCGATTGTTGCCATGTGCGATATGCGCCGGGCGCCTTCCGCCAGAAGAGAGCGTACATATTAATGGCGCTCGTTAGCGAAGTTAATTAAAAACATACGCGTTCTGAGTAAATAATTAAACCGTGGAACTTTACCGACTCTCCGTACACTCGGCGTGGCATTCACATCTATTTGGAGGGAAGTGTGTTTACCTTTAAAATATTTTTAACCATTGAAGAACTGAAATTAAAAAATGTCAACATTTCAAAAGTGTTAAGGAAAATAATTTATTTTTATAGCCTCGAAAAACGGCGCCAATTAAGTAACATGAAAGAAGTTTATTAAAAATGTTTGGTTTGATTATAAATTACTTTATTTTTTATATTATTATGCATACTGCAGATTAAAAAAATGATTATAAAATATACGAACCATCTGTATCTTAATAATTATGATTTCAATACTAGTTAATTGAATTATTCATTAATTATTGGGAAATTACTTTTTGTGTCAGAATCAATTTTGCGGTCATAAAGAGAGATATATTGATTATTAAAGAGACCACATTATTATTGTAAAGTTGTAATTATTCAGAACATAAGTCTGTGATATTTTAAATACTAATTAAATGTATTAATTAGAAAGACATACATATAAAATCAATTTTATCGAAAAATATTGTTGTTACACTACCTGGATTTCTTTCCAAACCGAGAAACGTGCATTATCCAACTTTGCTACAGCGACATTAGATGACAGTAAATGGCTTTCAAATAATGGAACGATAGGTGTATTCATTTGAAAAAGTGTAACATATGGGTTCGAAAATTTGTCGTCAAAAGTACTGTCGCTGTAGCATAGTTAAATAATATACCTTCCCCAGTTTGGAAAGAGATTCAGGTTCGAATTCCGGTAGCGCAACAACAATATTTTTGATGAAATTGATTTTATATGTATATCTTTCTAATTAATATATTTAATTAGTATTTTAAGATATATACATTATTTATATAAATTATGTAAATATCTTTAAATAATCACTGAACTTTAATTCACTTTAATTCTGACTCGACTTGTTCAATCAATTTTCGATGAGTTTTTAGGCTCAAAAACTTCATGGTTTTTCATATGCTTGAAAGAGTGTTTTTTGGCCCAAAGAAGATATAATCTCTCTATTTATATCCAACTTGTTTTTATTTATTGTATTCAATATCCATGATAATATAATTATATCATATATTCATAATATATTATATAATAAAAAATGTAACATCTGCATCTTTTTACGCGCCTTGTTATTTCGATTGGCACCACTGGGTTTCTGGTTTATAATAATATACATGTGTGTGTGAGTATTGCAACTCTTTTTTCGGAAAGCTATGAAGACGGTAACCGACAGACGTCATTTAATTACATTCCGTGCTTCGACCAGCTAAAAGAACAACAATATCGGACCAGAAAGGCAGCAAAAATTAAAGGTCAGTGCAGTTCATATATATGTGTGCTTATTGTTAATCGGAAAGCTGGGAACCAGCTATCGAAGGCATTTACATAAACAGCATCTGTTGAACATTTAGTACTCCAAATTTTATTCATAGTTGGTAAAATATATGGCTTTACGTATTTATTATTCTTACTTGTCAGTTTTTCTATTCTTATTTATTCAATTTTTTCATTAGATCCCTACATACATTTGCTCCTGGCACGTACGATGTTTTCATAACAGTGATGAATTAATTTTGCGGATCACAGGCGCTCAGTTAAAAAAACATTAAAATATTTTTTACGTTCGCATATAATATATGTAATTTTGAATCACTTATCTATATGAAAAGTTGGTTATATAATAATAATTGTTTGTGGGTACATTTACTCGTACTGACATCGACCATTTTAGCTCACGTTGTCCGCGCTGGCTACATGGAGCCTGCTGGATACACAGAGCACTCGACAGGTACATAAAAGCAATTACCTTGACGACTTTCTAGAGTAAACTTAAATGTTCCTGAAGTACTACCCCGCGTACCGCCGGCAAAGCCTACAACCTCGTTCAGATTTTGTTGAACTTCTCGTCCGGAGCATTTTGGAGTGGCCTGAAAATTAGTGACTTTCCAAATAAAAATAATGAATCTGATAAAAAAATATATCCAAGATATCAAATAATAAACCTTTTGAGTATTTCACTTGAAATGTTGAATAGTGTATAACTGCCTGAAAAATTAAAATCTGAATAAAATTATTTCTGCATTATTATGAATTTTTAAAAGTTATTTTATGATTGAATAAATAACAGATTCGATAAATGAGGAAACATTATGTTTCTATTGAAATACAAAATATATGTAGAATTTAAACAATTTGTTCTGAAGAACCAATAACAATTTAATAAATAATACATTTTTAAAGATGTTTATTTTATGATAAATACTTGATTTAAAATGTACATAAAGCTGTAAGAAAAAAACATACAATATTGTAACGTGAAGAATTTAATTTTGAATAACTATCAAATATTTTGTTTATAATATTATTATTCAGCAATATATTTTCATCAAGAAAAACACATTTTTGTTATTAAATTGCATTCTCGGAACATAGTTCTGTGGTATTTTAATACTAATTAAATTAATCAACTAGAAAGATAAACAGAAAAAAAATCGGTCTTTTCTGTGTATCTTTCTGGTTGAATAATTTAATTTGTATTAATATATTTTCATGTTTAAGTTACGTAGACAAATAGAAAAAATGAAAAATAAATCAATAGTATTTTCAAATGTCTGTTTAACAACATATATACACTCTTCAATTTCTATGGGGCTATGCGAAAGATTTAAAAAGATTACACGAAAAGAACTGAAAATGTATAAAAAATATTGAAAACGCTTGCACCAAAATAATCAACGTTACAAAAGTTTCTACTGTTATTTGTATAACTTAAAAATCTATACATCACAAAGCTAAAAAGTTTTGATTTTCAATCAATTGATCTCCCATATGAGTGTGGCGAAAATTCCATATACACGAAAAATGATGAAAAATTATTAAGCTTCTGGAGGTACCTATCCTGACTGAAAGATATTTTTTTAAATCTGTAATGGTTAGATAAAGGTATAAAAAAAAAACTTGATGCTAAGAATCTTGATAATTTTTTTGTATTATGGTGAGTTGTTATATGTGTATGTGTGTCGCGCGACAAGAAGAACGAATAGGACGTCTGTGTGTATAGATATGGGCAAGGCTTATAAGCGGGCGAGCTCTTTTTCTTCTGGACTCCAACTCAATTATCATACGATGAAGGAGTTTGATTCAACTACGATAGCACAACTTGGAATACTGTAACCCGTCGTGAATGGATGGCCACAGAACATTATATTTATTAACCCTCAGTAAAACTCACCTACAATTGTTATATATTTTTACGAACCAGAAGGTACTTCAATCTTTCAAACATACGTATATGATTAGTATATTCTTCCTGTACTGACATACGGAGAACAAACGTGAACTCTAAACTCTTAAGCCGGGACTATGATGGTCATGTAGCGACGCTTAGAGATGCAAAATTATCTGAGGAGACTGCAGCTGCGTTCAAATGCAGAAGAAATTGATCTATATATTTTTGATTTCATGTACAAATTTTTTTCTTGTCAAATCAAGTAGTTTCTGAAAAAGTATCCTCACTGTTTCGGTGTCTATCCGATCGATTTTTCTATCGTCATATTGATCACATACAATGTATTCCTCGTTTAACATGATTTTCTTATTTCTTCTGTAGAATTAAATTTGCTTTCTTCAGTAATTTACAATATCCTTTTTAAAATAATTGCTTATGAAAGACGATAAGATGTAAAAGAAATGCAAACACAAATAAGAGTTTCGAAATAAATTTGAGAGCTCAAAAGTTTGATGCCTCAAGAAAATTCTTATTTTTACTTTTAATGGCGTCATATACAGAATACAAAATGAAGATACTAGATACTAACTTAAATCTTTGAAAAAATCTGAATTCTGCACTTCAATCATAAGGGTTGTATAAGTTTATGTATATGATGCCTATGTGATGATTATAAATGTGAAATTTATATGTGATGATGAAATCTGAATATATGTCTGTTCTCAATTCAATCGTACATCTATTGATTGATCTATAGCAAAATTTTACGTAGTTACTCTTTAGGACTCTGCGCA
Source organism: Eubasilissa splendida (assembly GCA_031772225.1). Taxonomy (NCBI): domain Eukaryota; kingdom Metazoa; phylum Arthropoda; class Insecta; order Trichoptera; family Phryganeidae; genus Eubasilissa; species Eubasilissa splendida. The sequence goes on along the minus strand of CM062848.1, from coordinate 16,197,225 downwards.
AAATATAAACACCTTCAATATAAATGCTAAGTGTATATTATTGATAGAATCGGCGTTAAATTTATAGAGTTTCATCATCAAAATGGATGGATATAAATAAAACAATATTATAACTCAACTTGAGTTTATTTGTACTACTCGAGTTCCGGGCATAATAGAACTAATACCATTGATAATACTTCATAGAGAAAAATACTATATAATGGTTTAATATCCACTAAAATAACAACATTTTTCCCTTTCCATATTAGATCCGCGTATTACACCAATAACAACTTAAGCACATTACTTCTTAATTCAAAGTCAAAAATAGATAACTTAGAAAAAAGCGGGGTTTACGAAATTTCATGCAGAGATTGCAATAGTAAATATATGAGACAAACCTCTAGAAATCTTAACATTAGATTAAAAACGCATCGTCGTTATCTAACTAGTAACAAGTTTTCCGAATTCGTGAATCACATCATAGATAATAATTATTCTTTCATTCGTGTACCGTTAAACTTTTCCATCCCGTTATGCGTAAAGGTAATGAAATGAATCATTTTGAAAGTTTAGAAATAAAATGAATTTGAACTCGGGTATTAATTTGTTAAACAATAAAACATTTTCTAACTCATCTCCTCTCCTCTCAATATTCCCGTTACAACCACCCCTCCACCTTCCACCAGTAACTCCGCTACCTACCCTTTCTACCACCCAAGCCTTGTCTTCTATATTTACGTGTATTTAGTTTAATACTTCACCTTTCGATGAGAGTTACTGTTTTTCTTTAAACTCGAATAGTGCAAATAAACTCAAGTAGAGTTATAACATTATTTTATTTATATTCATCCATTTTGATAAATACTGAGTGCCATTTATTTTAAAATTTACGTAGTTACTCTTTAGGTTCCTGCACAAAACAAGGACACCCTCCCTCCCTCCCTGGCCACCCCATCTCCATCCGATGATATAAATATACATTATATGATATACTTGTTAGTTGCTTAGTTGTATTCTAGAATCTTGAGGTAAAAATATAGTCACCCCAACTCTAAACAGAGTTTCTAATTTTCAGACATTTCAATAAGAATTTGTTTTTCCGGTTTAAATGTAACATTCACAATATTAACATTCTCTTACTCGGTCCAATAATGCAGTCATGTCACATGTTATGAAGCGTATGATACAATCATTAAGGTCTGTGCACACTGTCACCGTGACATGTGCCGCCCCCTTTCTACCACCCTACAGCATTGTTCCTGCGGATGACACGATCCCTATCCAACACGAAATAAAATTACCGCACCGTTTTTCCGTGTGTTCACAACATTCATATAAATATATTACAACTAGATGTAAACTAGTAATGACGGGAAAAAAAAAATATAATTATATAATAAAATTATACATTAACAAATACAATAATTAAAATTCATATTCTTATATTTTTTATTTTATTTGATTTGAAAATTGCATACAATATAGTATTATATTAAAAATTAGACATATTAATTAGAGGAGTAATTATTTCTCGTATTTGAGAAGGGTGACAGATAAAAAAAAGCATTATATAGAAAATAAATGACAAAAATTCAAGAAAGTTTTTTATAAAAAGTAAATTACGTAATATAATATATGTATACACATGGCTACTTGATAGTTATATATCCATACATATATGTATAATTTCAATATATTATTAATAAATTTTCACTTTAGATTTGAATTTTGTATTATTTATTCATCTGTAAATCTTTGGAAAAGCAATTGAAAAATAAAATTGCATTTATTTTTCAATTCCACATTTTTTCTTGTCTGTGAATTTTTGATAATTAAAAAAAAAAATACAAACTCCTACTCATTTATGATTTCGATCAATGATGCCCCACATTCAAAATTAACGTGATATATTTGAAGACTGCTATTCGTTTAAAATTATTTATTTATAGAAATATTATTGTGATATAATTTCATCGCTCTGATATACGTGCGAACGCAGACGTGCATAATCGTGTAAATACATAAGTCTATATGTATAGTATGTTGGTTTTGTAATATTATAGTTCTAATTAATTCAGTACATCTTCGCTAAATTTTTATTATTGTTTATTATTTTCTCTAGTTTGTATATTCAAGTGGCGAGATTATATTAAAATATTTAGGATTGAAATTTGTAAACTCATAAAGGATTTTTTCTTGATATACCTACATATATGTATTATTTTATTAATTTAAATTACTTATTAATTAAATGGGTATTTTAAATATTGTTTAATATTATACATTTTTACTCATTCATATTTTACTAGAAAAACTAAAACATAATAAATTAAATCGATTGCGAGGGCTTAACCATTTAGATTGTCATCAATTTCAAGATTATTCATTATTATTCCCCTGTATGGTACCGAATGGAGTAATTTTATATCGTGGCTGTTCAAAGAAAGTTAGATCGTAGTTAGGTGTATTTGTCGCGAATTAGGATGACGCATAAAATACACACTATCCTGTATCTTTACCGACTCTCACATATTAAAGTCTCATTGAGGGATTATTATGATCACAGGTCATTAGATATTAAGTATATGCATATAAAGGTATCATACATACTACATTTTATTCATTTGCGAATCAAAATGTGCCATTAACAACAAATTTTAAATTTTCAAAGAAAGCAAGCACTTTGTGACTTGATATTATAATTAAATAAAAGAATATCTCGTTTTAAACCACTTTATTATGTACATACACAAATGTCAACTAGTTTCGGTTGGATCTAACCTTCTTTAGGATAATATAGTATTGACTAACCTAAGTACAGACATTTATGTAACAGAATATCATACGTTTAATAGGAATAAAAGGGCACAAGTGTTACATAAAAATGGAATAGGTTTATAAATTAATAAATCAATTAATAATAATTGCCAGATACTAAATAACCAAAAAAATGTATCTAGTAGTCCGATTTTAAAGTTGTTCCCATGTAACCCCTACCCTCCTGTCCCACCACCTACCTGATACTCTATCCCACTCTTATATGCTGTTTTAATTTCTTCTTAACCTTCGATGTAAATATCTGTACTTAGGTTAATATATACTATAATATATTGTCCTGAAGAAGGTTGGATCCAATCGAAACTAGTTGACATTAAGTACGTTCATAATAAAGTAGTTTAAAGTGAATATTATATACTGCTTTTTGTCGGTCGTTATCGAATCGGCATTACTGATATATATTGTCAGACCTGCTTTCCACTTCCATTTTTCTTTTATAGCTGCTCCTATCTCGGTTTAATTCTACCACTGCGATCGGAACCTTTCAATTCTTGTTAAAGGAGGTTCTACGTTTAAGTATTCCCTTATTTCCTCACTCATTCAGTTCGAGAGAGTCCTTCTCACCTACGATAAATCCCAACTCGGCTGCTCGAATCCTCGACTTAGTTCAATGTGATAAGAATTGGTACAAATATCTGGACTTTCTTGCAGACGACCGAAAGATAATGAGCCCTTTACTAGTTACATCTTTCGTTCCGACTTACTTCCTTATCTATCTTTATATAACTAGAACTCCACTCCAATTTCGATTCTTGAAGAGTTATTATTCGTTTACTTACTAATGCACTTTCTCTCAGTGGTGTTGCAATACCATATTATATTAAGTTAAAAAATACTTTTCAATCTATTTTTGTTAAATTATTTAATTTCCAGGATAAATATAATATACTGACGGATCTTATATCTAGCACTGTATGCGACACATGCCCTCTAGTACATGGTTTTGTTATCATTCCACTACGACTTTTGTTTTATTAGGGTGCATGTACACCGATTAAAATTTGCTCTCGCACTTTGGAAACTTAGCGATAAAGTTTGGTATACATTAGATGATCAGACTCTTTATACAAAATATAATAGACAAAAAATGACAGCTCACCCCGCGCTCAAATCTTTTCCATCTTTCAAGCAAGTTTTCAGACAAAAGTTTCGTCCGTATGCACACTATTTCTACCTTTTCTCTGCATCTGATTCATCGTCATCATTTCTGACTTCGTAGCCTGGTAATGGATCCTGCCATCCTCAAGTATATACCTGCACTGATCTCCGCACTGGGCTGCTTCCCGACAATTGCTGAATGAATAGGTTCCAAAAATGAATAGGTTTTATTTACCACCTTTATTTTACTACCTCATTTTAGGCCTACCATCTGTCATTATTTCATTATTATGTTCATTACTATTTCTCAACTACAAGTATGATTATTTTACATGGCTTAAAAATAAATAAGTGATGTTCTTTGTTTATTTTAACTTTCTGAACGCAAAAACGATGTTTGAACTTTAATACAATTATAACCCGAATTGAATTTTTCGCTCTAAACAATCATACACTTATACTACCTCAACTGTACTTCACAAAAAATGGGTTATTTTATGTGGTCAGTCGTTATGGCTCACGATTCTTGACTATGGATGTGGATTTTCTAAGAAACATTTCATTTTTATTGTTCGGGTCGAGCATCACAGCTCCACCCACGAGCACGCGGATATGCAGACATGCTATGATGATCGTAGCTATCGGTCGCATCTTGGATAATCATTATAATTACTAATTATTCAAAAAATACTGTAACTATCAAAATTAAAGCACTTTTGAACTATTCAAAAAACAGTTTGTTTTCTTTCTGAGGCCTAAGTGCATTATCTAATACTTTCATGGTGCATCAATTATCTACGACTTTTAAGTTTTAGAACTGAACTGTACATAGCAACCAATCAAATCTTCTACGATTTAAAAAAAAACATTATCAGTTTTTTATACATTATAATATTAAAATATGATTTAAATATATTAATTAGAAAGATATACATATAAAATCAATTTTATCGAAAAATATTGTTATATGTATATCTTTCTGATTAATATATTTAATTCATATTTAAAATATCACATACCTATGTTCTGAATAATTACAACTTCACAATAAGAATGCTTTCTCCTAACATTATTATATTAACACACAACATCCCATCTTATTTCAGAGATGCGTTGAATGTCATCTGCTGATATTGTGCATGAGAAAATAAATAAACGAATGCAGGAAAGCGTAAAATAAAAGATAGAATCAGATATAGTTATAAATGTAACAATACTTGTTCATATTGAGTCATTATTATTACTGTCCTATTTTCTATATATCTTCTGTTGGATGAAATCCTCTCCAAATTTTCCCCACTTTTATCTGTCTACTGTGCGAAATTTGATAAAGGATCACTATTCCGGTCCGTGGCATCTCTTGTGCATTGAAGTTTAACCGGGTCAGTCCATCGTATTAGTCATCTTTCACGAGATCTGGTTCCTTCAACTCTCCCTTGGATCACCAATGTTTCCAAGCTTTACTCAGTTCATAATGATAATCGATAAACCATCGGTAAACATAAAATTCTAAAATGTATTAAAAAATCAACCCTTACGAAAATATCAAAAAATGAAAACAGAAGCTCCCTACTACACAATATCGACTCAATACATAATATGGCTCAAAATTTATGACTATCGATACAAATATTTGGAATGGATCTAGCATACTGTTTCATAAATTACCGCTATAATTGCGCAATACAATTACGATAGTCACAAGTTTAAAAAATACGTTTGTCACTCAGTTTTATATAATATCAGTCTTGAAAGAATACATTTATGGATAGCGATAAACCTAAATCGTTATTGTGACTATGCTTGTTTGATTGGTATTCGATTGTAAGAAATGATTGGCAACTGAAATTGAACTGTCGGAGATTTAGTCACTAGTATACCATGATTACTCAGCGAATTATGAATATCATAATTAATCAGTCACCAAGCATTGCTACCATCGAACATAAATCCCACAATCATGGTTTAAATAACAGTAATTTACGGGTATATTTTTGGTATAGATTGTATTATTTTTCGAAACAAAACACAATGCATAATTACAGGAAGAATAATGGAATAGGTTTTTGATAAATCATTAATCTGAAGACTCTTGCCATAATTTCCACAGCACTCAGGATCGGCATTATTTAATCTGTGGACTCATCGTCAAGACGCTCCCGCGGTAGCGCGATACGAACGAAATATTATTACGCTTTAGATACATCTTCCTCTTTGTGACACACAACCAAATGTGCAATGACACCCAGCACCATCGCTCCGTCACGGGACATCTATGTTTCATATTCGCACCCCTTTCCGTCATTAATCTTGCCGCCACCAGGGGCTCCGGCGGCGCTCTCTCCCGCCGGAAGTCGCCCGCGCCGCCGCCGCCGTAGCGCGCGAAATGCGAATTTGTTTGATGACGTATAACAGACGTATTTCCGGTGGAATTTTTCGCCTCGTCGCCACCAACTTCCCTGTCAGAAAACTTCGCGGTCAATAGACAAGTCTAGAAGATGTTTTTTTAATGCTAATACGATTATATAAAAGTAAATCTGTGTACATTGTAAGACATTTAATGTAGTATGTTTTTTCGAATATAATGCATTACATAACTATACCTAACATTTTATAGGAGTGTTTGAGGGTGGTGGTGTATGGTGTTACAGTTTAATTCCCGGAATAGTCGTGTAGTTGCCCATCACGTAAATTTTTTTACATATTTGAACTAATACGTGCGTAAATTTCAAGTTGATAGAGCAAGTAATTAGTTAGTTATAGCATGTATGCGTGTGTACTTTGACGTAAAAATTTGTGACTGAAATTTAGAGCAGTCACTGTGCCCTGACTGTGAAAGGCTTTCTGGTAAAAAAGCGATTACCTAAATAGATCATCCTGTCTATTTACCTGACTTGGATTTGTGACTCTGTGATTTCAAGGGATGATGATTTTCTTACAAATCCAACCGATATCCAACAGAATGTGGCACAGGTACTCAATAGTATTCCGGAATATTAGTTTCAGGCCTACTTCCAGAAATGACAACGCCGTCCAAGTCAGTTTATACATGCGCAAGAGAAGTACTTTGAAGACGACAATAGCCACTAGTAACAGTTTCACACTCATAGATTTTAAAGACACATTCCGGAAATTAAATTGTCATACCTCATATTATCAAAACGGTTTTACGGGTATTAAGCATCTTTATAGACACAAATGAGGAAGAAATATTTCATAAATCATAGAAACATCATCAAAACTTGAAATAAAATTTGTATGATATTTCAAGAGACTAAAATAAAATATATTGATTTGTATCGGAATTGAGGATCGAACCAGAAAAATATCTACCTATATTGAGATGGTATGATACATATGCCTGAGATATGTATCGTACGTCTATCTCACGACTTATGAAATAATTATTTTTTAAAGAATTTTAAATTTAACTTCATAATGTGATTATAATAATATAAATAACAAGTATTATTAAATCTTTTTTTTTAGGAGAATACATTCTTATTGTGAAGTTGTAATTATTCAGAACATAGGTCTGTGATATTTTAAATATGAATTAAATATATTAATTATAAAGATATACATATAAAATCAATTTTATCGAAAAATATTGTTGTTGCGCTACCGGGATTCGAACCTGGATCTCTTCCCTAACCGGGGGAGGTGCTTTATCCAACTAAGCTTCAGCGGCATTATTTTTAGCGACTTAGATTTTAGATCCAGGTTCGAATCCCGGTAGCGCAACAACAATATTTTTCGATAAAATTGATTTTATATGTATATCTTTATAATTAATATATTTAATTCATATTTAAAATATCACAGACCTATGTTCTGAATAATTACAACTTCACAATAAGAATGTGTTCTCCTCAAAAATAATAAAGTTGTATCAATGTGTCCAAAATTTAATAAAAATGAATTGATAATTCTGGCGTCTACTATCAGATTTACTTAAAGGTATTTTGAGATTCTGTAAAAATAAGGTAGATGGCTCTGTCAAATGATGGAACGATTAAATGTATTGATTTCAAAAAGGTAACATATAGGGTCGAAAAATTGTCGCTAAAAATAATGCCGCTGTAGCTTAGTTGGATAAAGCACCTCCCCCGGTTAGGGAAGAGATCCAGGTTCGAATCCCGGTAGCGCAACAACAATATTTTTCGATAAAATTGATTTTATATGTATATCTTTATAATTAATATATTTATTATTAAATCATTTAAATAATGTATTTAAATTATTACATCCCTCATTCCTTATACTGGGACTAACCGGATGTTCTAACAAATGTCCTAATGGAGTACTGCTACCCTCTAGATTGAGATACCAAAGAATTAAAAAGAACCTCTAATATAATTTGTAGAAAATATGTATAGTAGTTCATAAATCTGCAATTTTAGTTAAGGAATTCTCTGACGCACGTACAACTCATTTTTGTTTCTGCCCTAATTGCCAGCGAAGAAATTATGAATACAAATCATTTGCATTTATTCCAGTAACGTTTTAATTATTCATATTGCACTACAACAATATTTATTCTCTACTAACATATTTACATATATATATAATTATATGTACTTCGAGATATAGGAAGAGAAATATTAAAAAATGGATATATTAATATGAAAAAATACCTTACATGTCTCAGATATATGTATCATACCACACCTGCATTAAAAAAGGTTTTTCTGGTTGCGCCCACCCCGCCCCACCTCGTACACAAATCATTGTTTTTTTTGTCTCATCAAACATCGTCTATATTTTATTTAAATTTTATTATGTGAAAAATAAAAACGATTTTCATTTATTTTATTTTATAATATATATTGCATATTTATTCAATATGTATTTCTTCAGATTATATTACACTCAATGTAATATTATGTTAGCCATCTTTAAAGGAAGATGAGTTGGTCTTACGTTGCAGGCCATGAGCATAGTCCATAAATTTAGTTCGCAATACCTCTAACAACGTTCTTATATTTTACACCCCCACCCGCGAATATCCTACAAAATCTTTTTAACGCTCTTAAGTGACACATTTTATCCGGAAAGTATCTGAAAAAACATATACTAAAGAATAATCATTTTATGACAGAAATATTATACAAATTATTAAAATTATCTTGTATTTTTATTATTATTATCTTTAGGAGAACACATTTTTATTATGTAATTATTCAGAACATAGGTCTGTGATATTTTAAATATTAATTAAATATATTAATTAGAAAGATATACATATAAAATCAATTTTTTAGAAAAATGTTATACAATAAGAATGTGTTCTCTTAATAATAAAGTTGTATCAATGTGTCCAAAATTTAATAAAAATGAATTGATAATTCTGGCGTCTGCTATCAGTTTACTCAAACGTATTTGAGATTCTGTAAAAATAAGGTAGATGGCTCTTTCAAATAATGGAACGATTAAATGTATTAATATCAAAAAGGTAACATATAGGTTCGAAAATTGTCGCTAAAAATATTGTCGCTGTAGCATAGTTGGATAATACACCATCCCCGGTTAAGAAAGAGATCCAGGTTCGAATCCCGGTGGCGCAACAACAATATTTTTCGATAAAATTGTTTTTATATGTATATTTTTCTAATTAATATATTTAATTCATATTTTAAAAAAAATATTATTATCTTATTTTTGTTAAGTATAAAATATGAATATAATATTTGTTAAGAGTTTTATTAAGCGTAGAATAATGTTATATTATCTGTTATTAGTTTGAGTAAATGTATTGTAATAAAACCAATTATGCCCCTCTTCATACAGATATTGCGTGACGCAGAAAGAAGCCGCCCGGATTATGTGGCGTCGTCGTGAGTTATTTCCGCTGTCAGCCCCGCTCTCCAAATGCTGGCAAGTTTTTGTGAAAAAAGTTAACTCGAGCGTGTCCTTTTGAATTCCGGGAGCGTGAAGCGTTATTCTCCCGCCTTGAGGACAATTCTAATGTCTGTGTTGTGAGCTGGAGAGGGTTAACAGCTTGATTGATGACAATGCCGATCCGTTTTTACAACACTATCTGTTCCTATCGCCCGGGAGGTGACACCGCGATCGAGATAATATTTTACTTCGTTTAGAATTATACGAATTCTTTTTTATTCTCATCGCTTTCATAAAACCAATTATTTATTGAGCTTAGTTTTTATTATTTTATTTTTTAAACTGTAAAACTTAATTCAAGTATTAAAGAGATAAATTGCTACCCTTGACTCAATGACCCGAGTTATTGTTTGTGATTGAAAACTGTTTCATGATATACATTAAATAAATGCACAAAAAATTAACACGTAAATAGTATTCAGTTATACTATTCCATAATTTAATTAAACCCTTATTTTGCATATAAAGATTATTTTTTCTTTCAAATTATAAATAAGTAAATTAAAATTTAATTAATATATATCAAACCACGATAAAATCAAATTCTTTAATAAAATAAATATATTTTTAGTTGACAATATTTAAAGACAAGATATTTACAGATATTCAAAATTTTGATTTGATTGATTTTGAGGTCGTCGCCAATTCTAACCTAGTCATAATTTTTAGTTTAAATCGATGATTTTCAAATACTGAAGACTTTATCCGTTATTATTATTATCCGGGGTCTTATTAACCGGGTTGCGAAAAAACCGAGGCAGAAAAATTCAACAATTGCAAACTATTATATAGGCAGACGGGCATATCAAACTTCCAATCGTAAATTTTAATCATACCCCCCCCCCCCATTTTTAATTAATTATTGATTATTTTAATTGTTATATAATTCTATATATTCATGTCACAGCGTTTACACAGAAGATAATTTGTAGTTTCTGTTTTAATTTTATTCCGCATAGATTATTCGAATTGCTTAAAATAATTTAAAAGATGTTTTATCGTATGCATTAATAAATTAATTCGATTTACGAAATCACTCGTGAAATAAATGTTTTTATTAATTTAGCATACCTTATTTTGAATATTGCTAAAAATATATTTAGAATATTTATAAAAAATGTGTATATATTATATGCAGAAAACTATGAAATCATGCATATTTAAAACAAACCAATGACGACAGGTTTATTAAAATTTTGCGTTAGGTATTATTCTCATAAATCGATCATTACATACATTAATTTCAATCTGATTGAAATAAATAGTCCTCTTAAAGCTTAGCTAATCCTTTTATAATCAAATAATAATTTATATTAGCGGTTCATGGCTATAAATCTATTAAATTATAATAAAAGTTTCATCTTGTTATTATGTCGTTTGCCTTCGGAAAATTCATGCGCCTAAAACGACACATATTAACTTAATAAATTATTAATTGATAGTTTTCTTCATTTTTAATTTTACGTAATATCATATGAAATCTTAATGTCTCCTCTCACTTCAGACTAACGTGGAAGTGAAATTAACATTATACATTCGAAAAGTGGAGATTTGCTTTGACACCATCGGAAAAATAATTTCCATTTTTATAATCTGAATATCAAATTAATGTTTTGTAGACTTAATTTTTGTAAAGATCTCAGGAATTTTCGAAAATCATTTTCATTAAAATTTTATTAAGCGATATCTATAATGGTTCGATAAGAATAAGAATGACCATTAGCATAATATTTATATTTTTATACATATATTATGTGTGTTTACATTGATTCATTCTCAACATCTTGGTTATCTATCTATTTTATACATGTACTTGGATAATATTTTATCAAATATACATCACAGTATACTTTTTAAGAAGTTAATAATATTAAGCAATAACTGCTTAGTGCCACGTAGATTTTTAATAAACTTTTTTTTCTGTTTTATTTTTTTATAACTAGTTTTTATTATATTTGTATGTGAATTGTTACAAAAATTGTTCAAACTACTCTATATAACTGTTTATATATTACTTTGTATTCTTAAATAATTAACAAATATCTACTTGTTATATTTGTCTTTCTCAACACAGATTAATGGCATAGTTCAATTAAAATTTTAAATTATAACGTGTATCGATGTTACTAAATATCAAAATCATTTGTTTCTAGTATTCGTCATCATCCTTATACAGCATTACATCCCTAGGTGAGCCATCGTAGAGATTTCTTCATTCATCTCTGAACCTTGCCTCGCTAGTCTCCGATTCCGAGAACATCCTCCGGATCCCATCCAGCCGACGGAGTTGTAGTCTCCTGATGCTCCATAAAGGGGCATCAGAAAGGGGGGACCCATTCTTTCCCGGAATCGTTATAGAAGTTTGCATCTTCTTTTATCGATTCCACACAATGCTACAGTAACGCGAATTCTACAATTAATAAACATAAAAAAAACGAAAGCTTATGTAAGAAATTTGTATTTTAGTTTGATATGCAAAACGAACAAAGATTTGAATTTAGACCTCCCTGTGCTCTTTTAAGTGTTATCATTATTTACTTTTAGATACAAGTACATATCAATATTACAAATAAACGAATATAATAATAAAATGCTTGATGCTCTGACTCACTACAGGTTTGTGAAATGTTCGTCGCAACTAGCTTATTGAAGTCGCCAAATTTTGAAAAAATTGAGGATGATAATTTTCTTGTTACAAATAACAAGTTAAAGGCATTATTTATTGGTATGACTTAAATGACCATGTAATTTTTACAATATAACAACAAAATTGAAAGAATTTCCATACAATTTAAGTATATATGTGACTTTTATTTGTTATCTTCTTCTGGGCACCTGAAAGATTGGCCTTCGGGATCTAGAACCGCCGCTCAAATTTAAGGTCTCAGGTGATGCTGCATGGTGGCTAGGCAATGGGGTAGGAATACAATTATCGCTCATCAATACTATTGTTATTGTTTATATTCTAGCACAATCACACATTGTAGAATATTTTTGGCACGATTTGTTCGTGCGATTATTGGCGCACCTGTATATATTACAGTAAATTAAAAAGTTTCCGGAATCGCCGTAAACGAGTTGCTTTTTTCTCAAATATGATTATGTCGTTGTGTTGGCAAATATTTTATATGAATTGTGTTGCGTAAAAGCATAGATGCCGGAAGAAACAGGATATTTGGAAGGATGTTCCACTTACCACAGTCCCGTTCTTCTGGCACTTCCAAGGTGGACTGTAACTTTAGGTTTTTTGACACTATCTTCGTTTAGGGTCTTGAGTCCTTCAGATTGCACAGGTGAACACTTAGACACACGTCTCACTCGTTTGTTATACTGCGAAATCTTTTTGTAACCGCACCGGTTCAGGGTCGCCGATCGACTTACTCGGTGGCAGGTGAGGAAGGGGGGGAGGTGGAAGGCACAGTACATTATCTTCGTTCAAGTATAAATATATGTCCCCAACAAATTGACTGCAAATATCAAATCGATTTGTCAAATAGTATAGTTTTGACAAGCATTCAAGTCAAACTACTTGCCATTCGAGTCAAACTGTATTTTAAATTCAAATTAAAACGAAATTCGTGCGATTATCAATTTTGTTAATTTAAACACAACGGAAATCAAATCCATCTTAGATGCTGATCTTGGGTGATTTCGCTACCATATCAGAAATTGTGGACATAATCCATGACACGCTTTTGGTAGATCGCAGAAAAAGTGCATGAAATTGAGGAAGTCGTGGACACCTTTTATGAATAATTTATTTATATTTTACATAGTTTATTGGATCTAAAAATAAACTTTCAGTAAGATTAGATGCCACATTTGCTTAATCCGGAGTAAAATCTCAATTCGCCCGAACCTCAGCCGATTGGTTGAAAGTGTTTTAGATAAATTCGATGAATTCTAGACTCATCCACGATTCGTCATCATAAATAAGAATTGGATTCACCACAATACATCAGAAACAAAAGTGCAATCAAAAGAGTGAATTGGACTGGTTGAATCTGGTTAAAAAAAAGCAAACGATGGTATCAATTTTTTGGGATTTTTTCTAATTGATTATCTTGAAAAATTGGTATTAACCAATACTACATAACACCTTTGTATAAGCTGAAACCATAAATTTAGAGGAAACGTCCAAGAATGACAAAACTGTTGTTTCACCATGACTCTTCATCAGCTCATTCAAGTGCAATCTCTCAGTAAACATAAAGAGAATTGATGTTCTAAATCCTCCCGTATTCACCTAGTTTGACTTCTTCAGATTTCTACCTGTTCTGAAACTGAGAAAATCTTGCCTGGAAAGAAATTTGGATCGAATGAAGAGTTATTTGAATGTGGCTGAAAACGGTTATTATGGGAACATCGAAAAAAATCACTACCGGGATGGAAACGAGAAGCTGGAGATACGTTGGACCAAGTGTTCTGTGCTTCGAAGGGATTATGTTGAAAAAAAATACATCTTTAAACAGATTTATTTTATGTATGAGCATTATGACTTACTTAACTATTCCGTTGCGACACAAGACAACCCAATTACTTCAGTCATAAATGCCTCGGTAGTTTCTTCTTAAATTAAATAATACGTTACGTTATCTATTTTACCAATTTATCTAGTTTTTTCTATTTAAATATGTTTTTTTTTTTTGTTCGAGCGTGGTGTGGGGGGTGTGATAGTTTGCAACGTGCAAGTATAACATTGGTAAAGTGAGAATTTCTATAAAATAACTTTGTACGCAACCATTTGCAATTTATTATTTAACGCCAAGCAGTTTCGGAACGTCTGTACCTTCGTTAGTTGTATAGTGCTCTGACGAAGGAACGGACGTTCTGAAAGTATATTAAATATTAAAATGCTTAGATTAAATATTAAAATATCTCACCGCAAAAGTATTGCTGTAAATATTATAAATAATTAATATAGCAAAATTTTATCGCTGCCAGTGCCTTGAAAAACTATTTTGAAAGCGTAATAAAAATTATCACATCCATTTTACTCTTCCAAAACTATCTCAAAAATACGAAATTATTTCAGAATAACTGCACCGAAACAGAATAAAGTTTTTTGGCACCGCTTCGGAAAAGTTAATAACTGTGAAAGTGGGGCTAAGTATCACGATATTTATTTTGATCCGTAAGATGAATGTAGAAATAATTGATATCTATGTAGGTATGCTTTTAAACGGTATTTTGTGGGACGGATGTGGTGTTGTTGAATAAGTGATATAAATTTATGAGAGATTCTTATCAGTATCTTAAAAATACTCTATTCTAACAAGGTGAAATAAAATAGATGGTAAATCGTAAAGGAACTAAAATATTCTTGTTTTGGTTAATGTCAGTTGAATAAAAGAATTGTTTTTATTAAAATACACAGATTTATTTAATTCATATCACATTATTGCCGATACAAAAGTACATTGATTAATTAATCTAATAGGAATAATGACACTTATTGCTAGCAATGAGATGACCAATAATGACACTTATTACTAGCAATGAGATGACCAATAATGACACTTATTGCTAGCAATGAGATGACCAATAACTTATACTAAAGCATATAAACACTGAAATATTTGTAAATTGCTACATTTGATAATAAATTAATTCGATATGATGATATTATGATGTAATATTGATATGCGTTATTATTGTGAATAATAAGAATTTTTCATGACGATGTCTACGCTAATAGTATTGTTTAAAGATTTATATGCAAATTTCTTAAATTTATACTAAAAACTACATAAAAATACGTATTTCGTCATTGACTTTTCAACCAAATTTCACAACAGGCTTCGATGTGGCCTTAAACCGACAGGTTGCCTTGACTTTGAAATTCCTAACTTGAGAGGTGATGCAAAGAGTAAACTTATACTAAATTAATTTTAATGGCTTCATAATTATTCAAACGTGACATTTTGATTTGTTTCATTATTCAAAGCAGTATTTTATTGTAAGTGAGAAGAGCTCGTAGAAAAAAAAAAATATTTTTCTTTATGACATTATTTGTTTATGCGTTTATGGTTTTGGGAAATTTATTCTTTACGTGATTTGTGAATTTTACGTAAATAAAAATTGTATGGATTACAGCACTCTGTTTTATAAGAGCATAAGTATCTGATGACAGATTTGTTTCTTACATTCAAATAATAATATTAATTGAATATTTTTTGAATCATTAAATTATAATCCAAAAATGTTGTGCCATGCAAAACGTTCGAATAAATGATCAATATTAAAAGCTGATATACCAATATTTTAAGTCATCGCTTGAACTTTTCCAATGTTAAGCAAGACATGAGTTCATGATCCTTTAATCGTATCCTCTCGTTTGGTTTAGTATTGCTTTGATCCCGTCGTTCCTGAAGCTTTACTTTTTGGTTTTGAGTTTTGTGAAGCCATCGTCTAAAGACTCGGGGTACTTGACTCTGGTCATCTTAGGCAGGAAGCCGTTCTCGTCGGCTGTGAAGGTGACCCTGTATAGAACGCCATCGGGTCCTACGTACTGGTAGAATCCTGAGGTGGCGATTCCCTCCTCGGGAGTGTTAGCATTCTTCACGATGGCCTTCTCTTCGGCGAGGATTTTATTCTCTGTTTCATACCTGGGAAGAAAAATAATAAATATTAGTTATTAAAATAACAATAAAGTTTAAACAAATTTATTTAAATATATAATTAATCGCTATTTTCGTTTGTAGAAAGAAGACATTCCATTATTAGTTAGACTTAACACTTATATAATGAACATTTTAAGTGTTGTAATTCTATGAAAAAAAATTAAAGATATTTTTATATTAAATTAAACATTAATGTTTTTAAATACTTTTTAATTTTTTTACAGATTGGCCATAAATTTTTTGCTTAATAGTAAAATTATCAATATTTATGAAGCCTAAAAATATTTCATTTTCATCTGACTGCACAAAATACTATTTTCGTAAACGTTCTTTAAAGGCATTTTTCATCTAAAGTGCTATTTACGTATTTTAATTTTATTTATTTACATATGCGAGCATGCATTTGCTTTTTTTTTTTTGTAAATAATTTTTTTTTTTGTGAATAAATATGTAAACGCAACAATCTCATTCAAATTTTTAACGTCGTGAAAATCAAACTAAAGTAGAAACACTATGATGTTGGATAACTCTGTAGCCAGCGGCACTGGGATGAGCTTTGAACCACTGACCTTCGGGTACTTGGACAAGCGGACAACCCACTGGACATCTAGCACTTAAAATGTAATTTATTTTACCCGAGAAATAATTTTATTTCATTGTTTTTATTCGTATTTTGAATATTTAATAACAAAGGTCATCTCAAATTAGGTAACCAATATTCTATGCATTCTTAAAAAATATCAATAAATACGTTAACAAATAATAATTAACATGCATTTTTCAATATTGCGAGCAATTGTATTAATAACGAGTAGAAAATGTAAGAAATTAAAATATCCATGAAATGTTTTTTTTACTTAAAATAAATTGTATGGATGCCCGAATTATAATTACATCTCATTTATCTCCAATCTAATACAATTCACTTGGAAAAAATTGAATGTTATGTTAATAAATATTACACAAGGAATAATACAGGTATGTTTGTCGCTAACACGTCATATGTCACATCACTGATAGTTTTAAGATGATAATCAGGTTGCATCTCATCTATTATAATATCTGTTACATCGCTATGCATTTATATAATCTGAAACTGGTTGTGAAAACATAGATAACTAAGCTCTGCCGAAGGTCTCTCCTCGACAACGCTGGAAGCGTATTTGTAATTGGAAAGATCGAATTTCATATGGACCAAAATACTTCTATGAAAAGCTGATCAAAGCCTATTGTAAATGCCAAAAGATTTATTTATTACTTAAGTAGATGACATATTTAATCATTTTAGAATTTACACCGGCTGGCTATGTGTTGTAAACAATTAATTGTAATGTTTAAGATAAAGGTGGCGCCAGGAAAATAATTTTACTTTGTAATAGAAGCCAAAAAAGTTTAGAAACCACGTTTTCTACGGACTTAGATGCCGTGGGTTTAAGTTCCGCCATATTAAAATGCAGCGATTCCCAGTGCTTCGATTATCCATTTTAAAATTAAAACAGTTAAAAATATTTTAATATTCGCAACTTACAGATAGTTGAATCCGTTCTCCTTCAGATCCTGATCCTGTCGGATGATCTTGTTGCCATTGTTGACGTATTTGATGGTAGGATACGGGGTCGTGGTCGGCTTCACCGTGACGGTCCTCTGATCGCTCGCGGCGCCGTCCAGTTGCCCATCAAATTGGTGTTTGTACCTTTCCCAGTCTCCGCTGTATGGACCGTAACCTCCATCGTAGGGATAGGGAATGTGAATGTACTTTCCCTCATCTTGTGGGCGATTGTATCTGAGAAAATAAACAAATATGATTTAATGAATACGTCGAGAAAATATTTCACGTTAACATTTCTACTCGTACTATCTCAATATCTCAAATCTTTCAAAATATAGTCATATATTACTCAGTTTATATATATTCAGTTCCTCACAAATTTATGAAAAGAATAGATATTTCTAAAAATGTATCTTTATAAGTTTAATTTATTTTTAAGTTATACTAATTTACTGTGTTTTTTTAATTATTGAAATAAACATTTTCTGATGAAAATTATATAAGTAACAGTGTAATAAAATTCATATTCTATAGTTAATAATTTAAGAATAGATCCATTTTTATTTTTTATACACATTCATATTTATTAATCTCACATTCGGTAGTAATTACGATGTATACACAAATTAGATTTTAAATATTTGTTTATAACTGTGACTTTATTAACTTATTATTATTATTATTAACTTGTGAAGTAGACATAATGCAGTTTCAAGATTCGTTCGTTTCTGCTCTTAATATAATTTTAAATCACTCTAAGAAACGACCTTCCTACGGCAAATGTTAACATTAACATAACTACGAAACATTTTTGTTTCTAAATTCGAAATAATTTGCGGTCACTTTTGACATTTTAACCACATTCAACAACACTACATCCTGCGTTAAGTAATTATCTGTTGTTTACTATTTCTCAGGATCTAAAATATACAATTCAGATAAATATATTTAAAAAATGTTATTTTATTTTAAAAGTTATTAATATTAAGTAAATATAAATTGAATAATCATAATATGATGATATTTTTTTAAATTAAAGTTTTATTTGGATTCGTTGCAAAACTTCTAAATAAACCAGTAAGTTATTTGTGCCATATTAGAAAAATTTGAAATCAATCATATCGATACCGGCAGATAAAAAGTATTCTAAGGAATTCGAGGCATCAACTAAACGACCCCGACCTTTCGATGTTTGACTGGCTAACACGACTCTACACCGGAGCGGATCGTTATGCGCTCTTTCGCGCGTGGACATAAATCTATGATTTCATTGCAAGCGCATCACTTGACAGCTAGCTCACCTTCCTTCATGTCCATACTTTTTGGGGATGTATCTTCCGCTCTCCCCGGCCAGGTCGCCAGCAGCAGTCAGGGAGACCAGGGCCAGCTGCAACATAATCATCGAGTGCATTAAAATCGGTTAATCATAGTCGTGGACGCACTCGGAATCATTCACTAGACTCATCCTGAGAATGCGGAATTATATGTACGTAACAATGACATGTAATTAAATACGAGTATATACCTTGCTAAATACCTTTGAAAGTTGAGTGTGACATAAATTACAACAAATGTATATATTATAGAAGTAAGGTTTATTAATCGTATTATTATGGAATTGCGTTAACTTGATAAGTGAATAGATTTCTATCGTAGATAAGACATGACGTAGGAATGACAAGGTTAGAACCAGTTGTAACCGACAAAAATTAAACGATTTCCGAAATAAATAAATATCTTTTAGTGAGCAGTTTACATATTTTTTCAATGAAAGCCTTGAAAGCTTTTAAAATACTCTGTGTCCTTTTACGTTTATTAAAATATTTCTGAAAGTGACTAACAATTTACGCCTCACAATGCTCTTAAAGTTGGCTCAGAGGCTGTGTGGGTGCATGTCTGCGGAGTCAAGCCTTTATCCATGGTAAAGATCATTAGAATCCATTTGATAAAAAACATTCGTGGAAACATTATTAAAATTTTAATTAATTTAATTTATAACTGCTACTTAAAAAACTTTGTTTTACTTTTTTGTAAAAAAAAATTATATACAAATTAAATTAATCAACTAGAAAAATATACAGAAAAAAACTATTTATCGAAAAAATATCGTTATTTTAAAATATTTATTCGATATATATATTTTTTCAGTATGCCTGTCTAAGTGATTAATTTAATTTGTATTAAAAATTTCTAAATAACTACAACTTCACAACAATAATGTTTTCTCTTTAAAAAGATTTTTTTTGTTTAAATTACATACTTAGATTCATTTAGAATGAGGCATGACGGTGGGATCAAATAAAAGCTAATAGTGCGTGACAACTTGTTAACACTGAATAATTAAATATTAATATATTCAATATTATTGGACCAATGCACAGCATCAATGTTAATTACTAAGTCGCTAAGCTTAAGTGAAATCAATATCATTATCTACAAGTGTTTATCTTCGATAAAGATGTAACAAGGCAATTCAAAGGACTGCCAACGGCATTATAAAGTTTCGCAATTTGTGATCTTGTAGAAATAGTGGGCATAGTATGTAGATTACTAATATATTATAATAATTTGTTTTTAGTAGTTTTTTAAAATATTTTAAACATATAATGGTATTACATTACATATAATGGTATTACATTACATATAATGGTATTACATTACATATAATGGTAGACAGTTAAAAAGGTATAATAATGGTTCTATTTTTTCAGCTGACTATCTATTATATATATTCCAGTGGAGTATGAATAAATAATCAGTTTGCCAAAATAATTAATAATTAAGTTTAGTGACATAAACCATTATGTTGAATTAATTTTAATGATTTTTTTTAAGACAAAGGACAAGGTGTGCAATTTCATTTTTTTTAAATAATTTCCATTTTCAAAAACTCTCCACAAAGAAAAATAAATTATGCGATCAAATTTCACTGAAACTTTTAATGGGAAACCCCTATTAAAAGCTTCGCAAAATATTGCGTTGATGTTTACCAACAAGGGTAACGATAAAAAAAACTTTCTTACAGGAGAATATCGAATTAACTGAAAATCGTGAAATAACTCACGACCCTCAGATTAATCACTTATTAAATTGTCCGATAATTCATAAAAGACACAAAAAACAAAAATCACTTTCACTAAGTACTGAAATTACTGAAACTTACCGCAATCAAATAGTACATCATCTTGGCACACAGGTAGGTTCTCCACACGTAAAGTTCAATATATATATATATATCGAGTGGAATCACAGTCTCGAAAGTGTCTCGGCGAAATGACAAAAAACGCACTTGCGACAACTCAAGCGACAACTAAAGCGACAACTCTGTGCGACAAGTCACTGTCTGGAGAAGTGTCGGCTTGCACAGGGCTTGCGATCGAATGATACTAACCTTGCCCGCCGCTTAGTATTTATACGCGGCCGACGTTACCGCGATCGAGAAAAAAACCATATCGAGTGATGCACAAATAAAAATGATAATAAAATCTCTGACACGCGGTGGAGAGTGTTTGTGTGTAATAGTATACGCATTTCGGAAAACTGGCCAGGAATTCTCGCGAATAAAATATATGCAAATGAATTCTTGGCGCCGCACTCGAGAAGGCAATTTTGGTGGCTTTCCATTTTAACGAACTCGGCGGGAACCCGGTCCGGTTGTTCCTCTTAGGGCCAGACACGGATTCGGATGTTTTTTGATCAATTCATTATGTCTCTACTTTCCGGAACCGTTTGAATTTGATGTCATTCTGTTGACATCTCGGGCGCCGCCAAGAATACGGATCAAATAACACGAACTAGATGATTTTAATGGTATTGTTTTGATGTTATTGATTCTTGAAAGCCCCCGTAATGCCCGCGTCGTATTCAGTTTATATTTATTTACTCTGTTATAGTTGTTTCTTTTGGCAGAAAAATGCCTACTTAATGACGAGCAAATTATATCATATTTTTACGGTCATAAACATTCTTTGAAATATTATAAACAATTTTCTTCTGTATATTACAAATTATAATATTTTTGTCAAAAATATACTATTATATGAAGAATATTTATTTTTCTTACTTTTTATTACTTCTCTAGTATATTCGTAATTATAAACCTGCAAATAAGTTGTGAGTGGTTTTTTCTTAATTACATAAAAATCTTGTTATATATATATATATATATATTTTTTAATATCCTGTAAAAATTCAAACGTCATCAATAAATTGAATATAATATCATTGATAACATATAGTTACATTTACTATTTATGTACCACTTTTAAGAATTTTTGTTATATTGAGTACAAATGACGCAAATAACAGGCAAATATCATTCACTCTTTCCACATCCATATATCATCTAACATTACCCATTCTAAAAAAATTGCATTAAACTTGATTGTTTTCGACCTATTTTATCATTCAAAGACTCCCACTTGATGCTATTATCCATTATGGAGTAATTTATCAACATATATTAGAAATTCATCTCGACATACGTTGACATTTTTTATAATCAACTTAAATCCACTGTTCTTATTTGTTCGTGCATTTCCACTCCGTGTATGCTTTCATACTTCCTCTATCATTTTCGTATTTCGTCGGCTCGTATCTGTACAAGGACGCTATTATGGTATTCTTGAAGGTTCGTCTCCAGCAAGTACTTCGTTACGAGTAAGGCACCGCAATCATAATACCGGCATTCGATCAACACAATCCTTTGTTCAAAGTAAACGATGAATTAAAATCGTTCATTCTTATCTAATAATATTTCGATAGAACCTAATTAACGTAAGTAATAATATTACATTATACTCATAATCACTTTAAGTCAGTAATATATCAATGATCTTTTAAACAATTCGAACAATTTAGCTATTTTAATAAATCATTTCCGACATTACAAGCACATTGTCAAATTTTTCAGTTAATTATTCTGAACACCACAAATCTTTAATCGCCATCCATCTTATACATTTTCATGGGTTGTGAGGTTCGTGTAAACCACACAAATCTACAAAATTTGTTGTTTATATAATATATATATATATTTTACTGTGTATTTTTAATAGTATATTCAAATAATATAAAGCATACGTCAAAATTTCAAGCATCCAACAATATTTATTTTAAACAAATTATATAACATATAAATATACACATTAAACATAGTAAAAAATCAACATCTTTTAGTAAAAATATTTTTTAAATCATTACAACATGTTTTTAACTACAGTAATGTATTTTATGCTGGCACTCAAATACACTTAATAATTTCACGTTTTTTAGGGTCTTATTTAGTTAATGTATGTAGAGGAATGACCTCCTTAAACGTGGGTCTTAAAGTGGAACCAGTACACAGAAACGAGGCTTCGCCATTCTTCATTTTATGGTTCCCAAAATACACCCCTCGTTAACCCTACAGAAGCCTCACATAGTAAACTATTTAATTTAAGTAGGCAATCTTTTCATTTATACTTGCTTTCAGTATATGATATTTTTTATTATTGTCTAATTATCGTTTTTATTTTTATGCGTTTTTACGTTTATATTTTGTTACAATTACTTGTTTATTTTTATTTTCTGTAATCTTATTTTCTAATCTTTTTTATATATAGCCAATTACATATTCTGATTAGTTTTTATAGTATTTATTTTATGTTATTTTTTCTTCTCACACAATACCCAAAGACGAAATATCTTTCAAATGATAACCCACGCACAGGCCGTCCATCTATGGAATTTAATTTTAATTGAATTTCTAAAATCTACTAAAATATTACGTATATAAAGCAAAAAACTTATTCACATTTCTGTTTCCTGAACAATTAATCACTTTATTGTACACATGTATAATAATATATTCGTTAAAAATGTTTTTTTCACTTACACCTGTTTACGAATTATGTACGTAGTTGAAATATCTATATACATGAAACCAAATATCTGTATGTGTGTGTGTCTGTTTTCTAGACAATTATATACCCTTTGATCAATCTAAAATAAATGTTTCCCAAAGCTATTTTATATTATATTGAATACCATTCGTTCTTATTTTTGCATAGTTACTGTTTAAG
Organism: Eubasilissa splendida; assembly: GCA_031772225.1. Taxonomy (NCBI): domain Eukaryota; kingdom Metazoa; phylum Arthropoda; class Insecta; order Trichoptera; family Phryganeidae; genus Eubasilissa; species Eubasilissa splendida. The sequence goes on along the minus strand of CM062848.1, from coordinate 16,173,169 downwards.
ACCCTACGCAACCCTCTTCTCTCATCTCTCTGGTCTTCCCACTGCTTCCTTCTACTATTATTATATTGAATGCTATCTAAGTTTTATTTAGTTAGTCTTTAGAATCCCGCGCAAAACACATATACCCTCCCTTTGGATCCCAAAAATTACCGAGCACCACCACAATATAAATGTGTATTATATTATATCAAATACCATCCCCCCCCCCCTTTCTGGCCACCCTCCATGTCCCGAAAATATAAGTGCGTATTATATGAAATTCCATTCCTTACAAATTTTGCATAGTTTCTCTTTAGGATCCTGATGAAAATATTGTCCTCCCACGTCTCACCTTCCCCCTAGTCTGACCAAATTTAGCATTTACCGTTATTATTAGAACCTGCGAATAACAAAGACACCCCCTCCTCTTAAACCTGTATCTTAAACAATAACTGAATCCTGAATCCCGGGCAACGGCGGGTATGGACCACTTTTTTAAATTAATCTATATTTTTGTATATAAATTCCACAAATTGAAATGTTTTGCTCTTGAACTTTTAATGGCACCTGTAATATTTTGTGTGTAAATGATTTTTTTTTCTTGGCGTATATCTAATAAATCACATATTCTTAAGTTGGAGTAATTGTTTTGTATCATAGAAATATTTAAAAAAAACGTAAATATTGTAAGTTGTCTCTTTCTCTAGTTTCTACCAGAATATAGACTCTAGAGTGTTAAACATAAGCTCTTAATATCACTTGAAAGATATATTTGATATGTCAAGTAATATAATTAGGTAGGTATTTAATTAAATGTATTTTTCATTTCGATCATCAAGAAAAATAATTCATTTCGCATTAATATTTTTATAAATGTGATATCACCTCAGGAATCTTGTAAATAATAGTTTAAGAACAACTTTCAGAAATCCACATTTAGGAATTACATTTTTTCACATATTGAATAACACTGTGTTGCTATGAAAGACTAAGAAAAAAATAGTAGATTTATCTTGGTTGTAATTAATAGCGCGCTAGATTCGTAAGATTCGTCAATCGTAAGAATATTTTATTTTGATTCATGTGCTCGACATGCAATTCTTGAGGTCCATATATCAATAGTAACAATGAGATCCTGTAGTATTTTGAGGTTAACAGATGCTGTGTGGAAGGGTTGTAGATGGGAACTCGAGATGGGTACCTCGGGTTGTACATATATGCCCGGCAATAAAACAAGAGTAAAATTATGAACACTGCCTACCACCACTCTGCATACAGGTATACGAGATTATCATGATAATATTGGAACTTGTTTCACTTTGCATTCCCAGTACTAAAGTATCGGTACTAACTAAAAATACAATTCAGTTACTTCTTCTTTTAAATAGGCAATCCACCCTTCAAGAGTGATTTGTGCCATTAATCAAGTTAAAACTTTATTTTATAGAAAAAAGTACATTAATATTATGAAATATTACATTACAAGTCAATACCATCGTCGTTCAAAAAAAATTATATTATGTATATAGATTAAATGTAGCGAGTTAAGGGAAAGAAGATGACACAATTTAACCGGATTGACAAGAACAATTCAGTTACAATAATACGTTAATATTTCATAAAGTACATAATAATATAGGTACCTACTTGAGTATATGTATCTATTCAATATGATAACAATTAGGCAAATACGATATACATTTTAATATTTTTGAATATGTAAACAAGAACCTTCACGCTTTTAAAAATCTTTAAATATTTTGTTACTCTATATTGACAGCTTATTAAGATGTATATTTGTCGTCATTATCTAAATGAGTGATTTTAGATAAGTTTAGGTAGTAATAGTTGAGGTACACATGTCGTGTGGCAGTGATGAATCCATGGTTTCTGTGGTAATCTTCATCTGAGGTATTTCTTTGTCTCCCAGGTGCAACCGATTCAAACATTAAGCCAGATTTAAGGGGAAAGATAAGATCTTTTTGGTGCACTTTCATTCCATGTTCACATTTAAATCTGATAAGGGAAACATTTCGTTTGAAAGGAAGAGAAAATTTATATTTTTAAATTGCTTTGTATTCAAATCCTACGTTCAGCTTTCACACAAAGGAGAAGTGGCGAGTAGATTGATAATAATTTATATTAAGCCCCTATATAATCAATTAATTAATTAACCTTATTATCTGTTTATTATTATTTCTAATAAATTACCTTCTCACTTTTTTTAATACGTGGCCGAGTTATTAATTACATGATAATTGTAAAATAAATAGTTTTATTGGTTATTCAGATAATAATCGAGAACAACAACATTTTACTGGTTTATGTAGTACGTTAGTAAACATATTTTAAATTATTGATTAAGTTGAAAAAAAAAAATTAATCCCAATAACTCATAGTTTAATAGCTCTAATGTAAAATATACTTTCAAAATGCAATATGGATCGTGTTTTTTTTTTGTATTTGAGATTATACGGAAATGGAACTAAATCGCTAACACTCATCTACTGATTTCAATGACATTAAATCGCTCGAAGCATCATTTTAGACTGATTTAAATTTAGTGAATTTAATTTCTTATAAATCTTGCATACACGTATCTACAACGCTATTGTGGGAGTCACATTTGTAATGAAATAAATCACCATTGTCAAAATAACATAAAAAGGAAACTAGCAGATAAGCTTTACATATACGGAATTAGTGATATTTCCAGTGACTTTTTGAAGATGTGAACATTTCACTTTTGTGTGATGAGAATCGAAGGCCATTGGCTGAATTCCGTGCAACACGATGTAATCCAGTTTCGTTTACAGAACAAAGAACAGGAAGACTTAAATGTCATCAACGCCCTTCCTGTCATTAGCATATTTTAATACTTTGATATTTTGTCGTATTTTTTTATTAGTGCCTATGTAAAGTCGTGCATGTATAAATTATTAAATTTATTTAGTTAGATTGCCTAAGTTTGTGTAAGAATTCAAAACAAATATTTTACTAGTAGTTTGTTTTGTACTTTGATCCATATTAGATAATATGTACAACACAATATTGCCGTATTTATTGAAAACATTTACGATACTGAACTATCTCTGATATATATATATATATTATTAAGGAGAACACATTCTTATTGTGAAGTTGTAATTATTCAGAACACAGTTCTGTGATATTTTAAATACAAATTAAATGTATTAATCAATTTTATTGAAAAATATTATTGTTTCTCCTGGGATACGAACCTCGATCTCTTCCATTCCGGGGAACGTGCATTAACCGATTATGTTACAGCACACAGTACATAGACGACAAATTTTCGAACCTATATATTACACTTTTCAAATTGATACATCTATCGTTCAATTATTTTAAAGCCATCTACTTTGTTTTTACGGAATCTCAAATACCTTTGAGTAATCCGATAGCAACAACAATACATGTATATCTTTCTAATTAATACATTTAATTTATATTTACAATATACATATTTGAATCAAATGAGATTATTTAATTGGTAAAATCGTCAAAATTACAAGAATTCCTACACTTTCAAATATTAATGTTTCCTATTTTAATTTTTTTTTTATATTTCCTACTTAAATAAATGTAAATATATATTAAAATTAAACAATGATTTTTTTTAAATTAAAACGTTTGTCATGTGATGCTGTACAAAATAGAACAAAAATTTAACTGATTTAAAAATATAACAAAAGAATTCATTACTAAATAAAATTAAAATAGTAACAAATAAAATAATTATGATTAAAAATAATATGAAATAAAATTGTATATTTGCGAAATTTTCTATGTACCGTAGGAACGGGTAGTTTACTAGTTATATTATAATAGAAGAATCTAATATTAATGAGTCGCAAAAATGTCCATCTTTATGAACAGAACTTATATAGAATGTATGCGATAATAATTGTTATGATGTTTCAAATTTTCGATAGTACTTGTGTGAAAAATCACTTTATATGAAGAAGGTCAAAATAATTAAAACAATTCGAACAGTTTATTCGGTATCGAAAAAATAATTGCCTTAATATTTTGATAAAATGGATATGAGAGAAGTCGTGACTATTTTATAAAGAATCCTAATCATCACCGAGATATCTAACCATTGATTTTTGGCGAACAATATATTCATGTCCGCTGATCTAATATCATATGAATGTGTATTACATAATGTGTGCTGCATGTTTTGTAGGAAGAGGATAGAGATTTCGAACGTTGTTGTCTAACTGCAAGGCCAAACGACGTCAAACGTAATGATTTTTTTATGTGAAATGTTAACATTCTTTTGATACATTACATGGAATTTTTATTATTTCTTTAAAGTAGACCTTAGCATTCTGTACCATAAAAATAGCCTTGACTAACAACTGTCGATAGACATCTTTCTTTTGATTCACGGATAATTATAATTAAATTAACTTGTACGTTTCTCAAAATCGACAATTATTTTTCATTTATTTTTATCCAGGTATCAGGAAGGTAGGACATATATCTTGATTTTCCCGTACCAAAAGGTCCAGCCTAAATAATTGGAACAGGTAAATCGGGATATATTTATTATCTTCTGATGTTTATGACCAGGATTTAAATTAGAGTTTTAGAAGTAAAATGAAGTGTATCTCTTTTCATAAGACATATACAGTATGGGAAACATATGGACCCATCCATATTCTACTGTAAAATTGGAAGACGTCTATTAGAAAACAGTGCGTCATTCATTAGTCACATTAAGCAATTTTAACTGGTTGCCATTGAGAAAAGAAAAATAATTTTATTTCGTTATCGCAAATTATTATAATCACTCATAAAAACGTGAAGTGAACTGGTCATCGCTACAGCTTGCGTTACGATTTTATTACGTATTTTAAGTACATAAAATGATCACCACATTTTTAAATAATAATCATTTATATTTTATTTTCTCATTCACAATGAATTTAAAATAAACATCTACACTATTCAAATAATACAAATGAGAGAAACGATTATGGCGACTTTTATTATATTATCAAAATGTAGGAATCTATGTGTAATTTGTTGTTTACTTGTAGTAGGTACATAACTACATCGTTTATATGACATTCTTTAAATTCGCGCATTTCTAAATTATTTCAAAATGAATCACTCTATAATATGTTTGTTTACAATTTGTAAAATATGTAAATTTTTAAGAAAACCATTAAAATATATTCTAGTTTTAATATTCACGGAAAATCCCGTAAAATTCAGATATTTTGAACTCATTAACTCACGCGACGTCACGAGATTGCGCGTTTCGTTGAAAGATCCGCGATGCGTCAACATTCCCATGTTCGGTATTTCACTTCATCAGCAAGGAGAAACCAGTTGTAAACGTGTGTTTTATATTATTGTCAATCGATACTGGGAACGGCCTTGACTACGTCACCCTGAAATTCTTGATAACGCGTCAATTAAATTTCATCTTCCATCACAAAAACAAATGATTGTGTTGTATAATCCAGTACCCCGTTTAATATCCGGCAGATGGGATCCCCGTCTCAGGTGTCGTGCAGATATTTGGGCTGCGTCAAATAGGCGGAAACAGGTGCAAAATATATAATGTGCATGAAGCTTTTAACATTTTCTTTTGTCTGTTGTTGCTGTGACGATAATGAGATCGCAGCTATGTACATTTGACACGCCTAAAATCACGACTCCGGCGACCTTCACGGCATTCATCTTTCATTGGTGATAGTCTTAAATGTCTGCAATAAATAAAGACGTGTTTATTCACGTTTTTTGGAAGGAACAGATACTAGTATTATGTAGCGAATATATTAGTGACTATTGAAAAAAACGCAACCGTTCAATTATTCATCTTTCTAAACCCGTTGTCTTTATTGGCGTTTAACTATCGGTAGCACGTCAGTGCTCGCTACCACATTATTGTTCATGTAGATTAATACTACATTTATAAATACCTAAGTCTTAGCTTGCTACGTTAAAAAAGGCTTTCAAGTTTGGAATAAATATTAAAAGTTCTAAATAAATATCAGACATCTCACAGAGACGAAGCTATTTTACTATATTTAATGGAAAATATAATAAAATATAATAATAATATGAGGTAATTAAAGTGATCACTTAAGCCAACCGAAGACAGATCGTAAGCTCTGTAATTACCCCATGTTTCTTTATATTTTCCATTAAATTAAATAAAAATAGCTTCGTTTCTATGAGATATTTGATTTTTATTTAATAACAGTGCCTTTGTTGGTAAAAATCTAGTAATTGGTGTTCTTAGACATATTCAAATCAAATATTATTAAAAATTCTAACTAAAAACTATTTTTATCAATCTTCCAGTTGTAACAATACCCCCTTACTTTATCTTTGTTCTTTTTACTTATTCTCTACTTATCTTCTTTTTGATTTTTCTGTTTTTTACTATTTAATTTGTTTAAATTAGTCCTACCTTACTTCCTACTTATGCACATATCAGCATTCTGGAATATTAAAAACAATAATTAATATCTAATGGAACCTAATGGCTACATATCTCAGAAAAGGTACTTTATATATATGTACCTAGCGAGGTAGGAAGCGGCTAACAGGCTTGCATATAAATAAAATATTTAATATTTATAATACTTCCTAGTGTATAATTACTTAATAAATCTTTATATTGATACAAGCTTCAAAAGAAAGTTATTTTTCAAGTAAACACCGATTTATCGGCACTGAAATCAATGAATCATTAAATGTTTAAAAAAAGATGTTATTTATTGAATATCAATTAGACCAATGTATGTATGATTGAAAACATATATTTTAAAACCTACATTAACTGTTAAATAGATCATTTTTTATAAATAAAATGTTGATTTATACAATCTGCAATGACTGTTGTATTTGTCTGCCCACATTTTCTACTTTGTATTATGAAATGATTTTGTACATTAACGGTTGAAGTTTAATAACTCGGAGGTTTTATTTTTATTTGGTTTTCTGGACGCTTTTATTGGGATTAAAACACAAATGTTGTTTACTAAAGATGGTTGACTTCACCTTCCCGAAAGCCCCCCATTGTCGTTGACTGCTATTGTCTTTCAATGACCTTAAATAAAATATTGTAGGTAATACAAAAGCGTCGAAATATTTCCGATTTTAAAGACTGCATATAAAATATATTATGTTAAAATAATTATAATGTAATTTTATCATAGTTCATTTTTAACGATATGACATTACCTACTTACTTACCATCACTTTTTTTCTATTCCGAGGTAGGCAGAGAGGATATAACACCACACTATTCTGTTATAGCATACGACAGTAGCCTCGTCAACTTTTATACATATTCTCATACACGTTCTTCGGTTGTTGAAACTTTTGACATAACCATTACCCAATACAGTGGATTCCGCTTAATTGGGATACATTGGGCTCAAAAATGTTGTCCCAAATAAGCGGCTGGCTCTAATAAGCGAAGTTTAAGGTAAAATTAAAAAATAATATGTACATATTTTTGAACTTTATTAAATTATTGGAAAAAATATTGAATTACAGAAAAATAATATATAATTTTAGGTATACATATGAATATGAAAAAAATTAATAATCAATAATGATGTAAGTAGATGAGTGGTGAGGGACGAACCTTATAAGAGGCCGTCACTGGGAGAACAGCTCTCTTCCATCACAGCTTCTTCTGAATAACTAGTCTATCTCTGAATGTATAATTTATATTACTGTATAACGTGTTGTAATAAACATATAATATTGTTACCTGGAAAGACTTATAAGTTTCACTTATAAGGAATTGGAGCCCAAATAATTAGACAGTAAAGAGAGGATAGAACCCCAAGGTAATCTGGTAATAAACCAAGAATTATCACAGTTAGGATTCAAGGTGTAACATGTATGTAAATTCATAAAAAAAGATTTGAAAATTTTAAAATCAAAGATCGTGACAAGCCCTGCAAGAAACAAGAAATTTTTAAATGGATATCCTGAATTTTTTTTGTGTTGTGACACTATTCTTGTGCATCGACGACTATTCAAACGTTTTACAAGTACATACATACATATTTATTTTAATTTTTAATTCACTGTCCCAATTAAACGGAATGGTGTCCCATATAATCGAAGTAAATTACTTTTAGTTACTTTATTTGGTTTCTGTTCCTTGGGATTTGGCCCAAATAACCGGCTTTCCCGATAAACCGGTGGTCCAATGAAGCAGAATCGACTCTATTTGGTTTATGACGGTTACTGTTTTTGGTGTTGCGATTATTTATAAAATGGTTTCTTGATAGTAATTAAAACAAATTAGATACGTCACTTAGAAATAAACAAAAATTCCTTAAATACAAAAAAATATGGCATACATAGTTACTACTCTTTAATTTGAACTGCATGTGTTACTTTTTAAGTAGGATATATTAGTTATACCCATTGCAAAAACCGTTCATATATAACATACCATAACTTAATCCATTAATTAATATCGGCGATAGAAAGGCTTGGGTTCGAGTCCCAGTAGCAAATATTATATATTTTTTCTAAAAATAGTTTTGTTATTTGTATCTTTCTAGGTGATATTTCTCTGTTTTGCCTGCCTGATCACAGGTTTTTTTTACAATGGTCTCTTCAATGGTAATTTTCAGCTCCTGGGTAACTTGTGTCATCTTCTTTACCTTAACTCGCCATGTTTAATCTATATAATAGCAAGTTTTTTTAATGACAATGGTATTGACATGTAATATAGTATTTCCTATTCTACAATATTATTGTAATTTTTTCTATAAAACGAAGTTTTTAACATGATTAATGGCATAAATCACTCTTGAAGAGTGTATTGCCTATTTAAAAGAAGAAGAAAGTGGTATTCTCTAACAAATTATAAAGAACATCAATAATATAAAATCCAGTTTCATCAAAAAAAAAATTCAAGACATTTCCATTTTTGGTATATTTTTTAAGAATATTTTCCCTATTATGCGTAAATGGCTCACAATACAATATGTATAATATATACAATAAAATATGACTTATTTAATAATGATAGGTATACTTGAAGATAAACTTGAATCGGTATAATTACAAATATTTAAAAATCATTCATTATCTTTTTTTTTTCAATAATTGCAAAATTACTATGTGGCAAAATATTATACAAATAATTATAAGAAATCACTTTGTTTTCACATTCCTAATTAGTTACCGACCGCTTATATTTATATTTTTGTTTTTTGTCTATGCTTGCATTTTTAATTTTAGTATACACTGTATCCTGAAGAAGGAACTATTGGTCTTGAAACATGTCGATTGATCGATAAACATTGTTATAAACAAAGTGTTTTCTTATTATTAATAATTATTATATTATTTCAACTTTCTATATTTTCTAATAGTTATTATTATTTCGATATGTAGACAGTAGAAGTGTTGTTATAATACGGTGTACAAATATATCATTATTACTTAATTTTTTGGTGAGAATGTACATATTTATATAAATATTATTTACCTTTGCAAGAATTTAGACGAACAAAGACATTGCACTATTCATAAAATACCGCAGAATCAGATCAAAACATTGGAAAAAAATCAATATACGTTGAAAAAATAAATCTTGACAGTTTGTCAGTAGTCGATTATCACCTTTATGGCAAATTTACATAAAAGTGATTTGAGTATGTCGTGACTGGAAGTAAAAAAGGATAAATGTCAAACATGGTCTGGAATTCGGACACGAAGGTCTTCCTAAGATGACGATACTCTTTGGTGTAAAAACACGGTAATAAAATACCTAAGCCGTTTTTTGCTTACCTACATCATACACCTACATAATATTTTCAATATTAAATGTATAAATATTTTAATTTTGCTTTGGTTTTTACGCTATTACGTGTCTGACCCACAAAAACGTTAATAAAATTTTAATTTTGTTTGATTTTTTTATCACTCAGTTTTGTTATCTATAGAAGAAATATACACTTTTTAAATCTTTATCTGTCAAAAAACGAGTTAAAATAGAACATGAAATAATTATTATTCGATAACGTACGTACGCACTACGTTCCATATAATGTCTGTCGCCAGGTAGAGGTTAAGTAAAAATTTGGCTGTTTCCTGGCGCTTGCATGTCGCCACTATACTCTAGGTATATAAATAATTTTTAGAATATGTGTCATTGGATATTTGTTTGTATCAATTCGTTAAGTTAAGTTATACTGCGGTAGACAACATCCCTTTTTTGATAAAAAAAACTATGGGTTCATCGTTGAAGAATATGTTTTACAGAAACTCTGGCCATGTTATTAATTAAAATTAAATCCACCGTAAAGCTTTGCAAGGACTATCTAAATATATGTCAGTCAGCCTGCAGTGCTATCTTTCCATGCTCCAGATTTTGAAGATATGGATCCGGAATTGGACTCTTCAGCAACCTGAGGACTCACAATCTTGAAGTACTGTCTTCGTTGAACACGTGGAACAACCAATGATAATATAAATGTATACGATGAAGGAATTTCATGGATCAGCCAGGATAGAAGGATTTGGGAATTAATAGTTCGTATTTGATAATATCATAAGCATGATTTTAAACCAGCTAAGTTTTATAATATTTTAAAGTTAGATGATTAGTTTGACGGAATTTTATTTAATATACATAAATTATTGGTGTTATTAAAGAGATCCAAATCATTTAATGATAGTAATAATATTGGATCAATTTAGCAAATATTTATTTTGAAGAACGTAGATGATATGATTTAAACATGATTTTGTAAAATCCCTACCAAGTTTTGTATTAAAATAGTTATTATGTTATAATATTTTTAAGCATTCACTTCCCTCGATTAATAATTTTTTTCAAGAAACAATTTAAGTTTGGTACTAAATTTATTTTTTAAATATATATATTTTTAAAATAGATTCTGTTAAAGAAACAATAACATATGTTTTTGATTAGTTAATGACATCCTAAAGAAGGAAATGATATTTTTCGAAACCGGTAGATGTATTTTAATTCATTAAGTGGTTAATAAAACAATGTAAACAATTTACAAAAATGGATTTTAACCACAAAGTTGATTTTGCTTATCTTAAAAATATTAAAATAATAATATTAATATTATTCAAGAATGGGAAAACTTTAACTCAAAACTGTAATTGTAGAAATCAGATGATAATCTAATGACTACAATAGCGGAATTGGTAACGCAGTCTACCAGAAATAGATTGTTTTAGGTCCTAAGGGTTATTTTATTTTTTTAATAAATTTTTCCCGCATATCTTTAAGTAAGTAAGTGATTTATGTAATTTGTTTCAATTACCATTAGCATTAATAAAATGTTTCCTGTTACACACGTTTCAGCCAAGTTATCTGTGTCATCTAGGACAATAATATAATTATTTATTGCAAACCTTCACAGTGATTAATATTTATAACGGTTGTAAAGACTTGCACCCCGTTTCAGGGAAACATTAAAAGAATTGTACATTGTAAAAAGTGCAAGAATTCAATTTGAAAGCTTTAATGATTGCACGTATCGTCCATTTGGTTTATGTGCTAAAGTACCTCGTGCCTCAAGAAGAATCATGAGTTCCTGATAAACGTCCGACGTGTGATTAGGAGAGTTATTTCGTTTATGGTTGCTTTACAGCGCGCCGTAAAAATATTTGGCAATAATTCATCGCGCTCAAGGGCCTTAATCTGTGCGACAGGGGCGACCTTGCGCGTGGGCGCGCTGAGTCGCACACGGGGCTTCTCGAGCGTGGGGCGCCGCGGTCTTACTGCATACATGGTGATTTTAAACAATTTACATAATATGTAAAATCATTTTAATGAAGAAGTCAACAAGCGTGTGTATGACGATTTATGGATATGGAAGAAGCGACATATTTAGTAATATCAAATCTGTTACATGTAGCGTTCTATGGCGTATCTCTACCAAGTCCTATGCAAAATTGAATGCAATAGTATACGTTTAAAATTACCATATTTATGAATATATTTAATAAAATCATATTAATATAGTAAAGTTGTAATTTTAGAATATTTTTAGTGTTTTGATAATTGAATCGCTTCAAAATAAAATATACAATAATACTACCAAAAAATGAAAATTTAATATAATATAAATATGAATGAATGGCTCACTAAAATATATGGAACATCCACTCAATTACTCGACATGAAATTACACGGTTAATTAACATAGTCTAATTGGTAATTCCTTCTTCCAACAACTGATAGTTCTGAGTTCGAGTTCCGTAACAATATATTTTTTTTGATTTGAGTGTTACGTTAATTTTTTTTTAAACTACAATTTTTATAAATTTAGTAGATTTAATATATTTTACTATAAAATTTAACCATTGATGATTAAAATTAAATTGCTAATATATTTTTTTAGTATGGTTACACAATTTTGAATCAAATATAATTCAAGTCAAATATATTTCAACTGTCAACTGCTGTTTTCATGTCTAGCGTATATTATGATATAGTATATTGGTAAATATCCCCGCCCGTCATGCTAAAGATCCGGGTTCGGTTTCCCGCCTGAAGAATTTGACTTTATTTTCACCTTTATTTTTAATGAGAATTATTTAACTGAATTTATGAATATTTTTTCAAACCTGAAAAACATATTCTATGTAGAGACGGCATGATGCGTGCGTCTGTGATCTGTAATACATTTTTATTTTTAACTTGGAGATATAGGTAAGTGGAATATGTGTCACAGCAACATTCGTACTATTTTTATATTAAAGCTTGTGTTATGACAATAGGACTTACTGGTTTCCTGGAATGAGGCTCACTAACTAAATCACTAAATAAAAATGTGAAATTATTTTTTTATTTCGTCTTTATTACATAAATATACATTTTAATTTTATTTTTTTACCAAACTGCATGGCAGTTTTACGGCAAGGATTGCCTTTTACCTAGTGAAACAATTTATTATTTATATAAATAAAAATAATGTAAGGGTAAAAAAAATTTGATGTTAGATGAAATACTTTCAAAAATGTAAAGAATATATATAAAGAAAAATAATCCATTTTTCAAAATGATAAATATTTTTTACAGGGTGTAAACGACCTAGTCCACAGTATTTTATGGGTGGATTCCTGAATATAATACAGTACAACAATGAAATAAAAAATTAGACAAGAACATGTTCATTTTAAGGTGGTCACTGGGGGGTCGCGTCATTTTTTTTAATGTTTAACAGGCCTTTATCTATGTTGTTGATTATTCTTGGCACAACACATTCTCTCGTTCTCTCACCGTGCACATTGTTCGCGATCGGTACTCTCACGGTTCGACCCGACGATCTGGTTGAATAGCTATGGCGAGGATCAGTATTTATATTTCCATATATTAACATCTAATCAAGTACTATTTTAATAACAACATATATTATGTGTAAGTGATTTCCCGATTTTATGAATGTTTCCAATTAAAGAAAAAGTCCATCCCTGTATTACTCACTACCCTCCGCAGACATACCTCTGACTAAGGTACATGTTTCTTATCCATGTTGATTTAGTTTTAACTCAATAACTTTTAACTTAAAACTAATGGGCATATTTCTAAAAAAATATGTAATTGATTTGTATTTAAAGTAGCCGCTGAACAAATCTTTAAATTTTACTTTATGATTCGTGATGAGTATTTCCCAGATATACTCACAGGGGAATACTTCAACCCTAATTTCTAGTATCCAATTAGTCGGTAAATACAGTCAATATTCGTCATCGATGTCTGTCTGACACCAGCTCATTATTTCTCGGTAGTGAGAAGGATGCTTGTAAAATAGGACGTTCAAGAAAACTTCGCTTAACACGTATTCGATTAGCGCGAAAATCAATTAGCGCGCTCAAGCAAAATGATACCGTTTAAGTTTTATTAATCAGTTAATGCGGTTATTGTTTGTTCTTCTCTTTTGCATTTTCGTGTGGAGCTGCGTCTCCTCTCACTTACTCGCACACCCACTGGCAACTGGCAGTTTCTTCCATGCCATCACCGTACTCAGACAAGAATAAAAAGACTATTATATTGTTGTTGTTAATATGTTAACCACAAAAGAACTCGAGCAAGTTTTCGATTACATTAAGCGCGATATTTTATTTGATGCTTGATGATGAATAATTTCCTTCATCCGTTGACTCATCACACGCAACGATAGAGATATTCACTCAGTGCGGTCATCTTGCAGGGAGCGGTTAAAATGTTCAAGACAATAGATCAACCCGCCGACTGTGACATACGGTCCGTGATTTGTTTCTTGAATGTACGAAACATGAAACCAGCTGACAATCATCGCCAAGTGTGTCCTGTTTTGTCCTGATTTGGCGCCAAGTACTTTCCATATTTTTCTTAATCTGTAGCGGTTCCGTGGTGGCAAGCGTTTTGATGACGATGATGAAATGAAATACGGAGTACAGACATGGTATTCATTCTAGGCGGCGTCGTTTTATGACGAAGATATACAAAAATTGACAAGTGCCTTAATAATGGCAGCGACTATGTTGAGAAATAGTTTAAGGTCCGAAGTTGTAAAAATAAAGTTTCTTTAAAAAAAAATTTCGATACTTCGCCTCGTAGTTTCACGTATTCACAAATAAAATTTCTGGCATTTATTTTTCATTCTTTGATACTTTAATCCCATAATGATAATCGTATTTTTTTTTATTGATTTATTTGATAAATAATCGCGTTAAAACGAGGTTTTCCTATACAAACAAAGTCACCTACCAGCTTATTGGTTAATATTATAATTGTGTAATTTACGTGCATGGTAAGTGGTTGCGCAAAGTAAAGTATAATAAAATATGATACATGTCTTTATTTATTATTTTATTTTTTCATGATGGAGCGTAGTGCGTCTATAACATAAGATAACAAATATAAAAAAATAAAGTCATTTTATCTTGACCTAAATATCATTTAAGAATATTCATTATCAGATATGCTTGTTTGGATGTGACTGTAAGAAACACCGCCAGTGACCGAGAGCCCTGATGCTCCACCATATAGGTCCTACTCTCGTACCACTACCGATAAAGTTTGGTTTATAATTAAAAAAGAGTATTAATTAAACAATTAGACATATTATATAAAACATTGTTGGCAATTTTTTCACCGAAATACATTTAATACAAAAATAAATATTACCCGCGGTTTTAAATAATGAGACAATACGAGTATGTTGTAAAAATGTATATTTTAACCTCATAATTAGTAAGTAGTTTATTAAGGTGAACACATTCTTATTGTGAAGTTGTAATTATTCAGAACATAGTTAGAATTATGCAGTCGGTTTACTCAAAGGTATTTGTGATTCCGTAAAAATAATGTAGATGGCTTTCAAATATAATGGTACGATAGATGTATTAATTTGAAAAAGTGTAACATATAGGTTCGAAAATTTATCATGAAAAATACTGGCGTTAAAACACAATTGGTAGTGTACTTCTCCGGATTGGAAATAGAGATCCAGGTTCGAATCCCGGTAGCGCAAAAACAATTTTTTTCGACAAAATTGATTTTATATGTATATATTTATAATTAATACATTAAATTAGTAAGTAGTTTGTGAATAGAGTAATTAAACTAGGAGAACATGGGTGTGCTCCATCTTTCGTCTGGAGATGTTAGCACTAACAGCCAACAGAGCCAGTTGTTTTAAGGTAAATTCATAAAATGACTCTCCTTATCTCAATATTCACCAAATGCTTTGACAAAGTCATTACAAACATGTAATTACTTTAAAATCTACGTCCGTGATGTATATTTTTTATAATTTATGTGGTTTGATAAGAAATTAGTACTTAATTGGGGTCACTGAGGTCAAATGTTTAACATATTATATTTAGATGACTTATAAATAATATTTACTAAGAAGTCATTCGCTATTTGTGAAAAATATTCATTGCTACGTAGGAAGTTCCACGAATTTTCGCGTAATAACAATTCTTCGCAAAAACCAATGTCGGATTAGATACCGGTAATCAAATGATTTTTCGCAAAAACCATTATAAAAAACGTTAATAAAAGAAACACATGACTTTAAAAAGACTATGTTTTGATCATCAAATCAAATTGTATTTATTAATAAGAAGGTGGTAATCCTCTACTAGACAAAAAATACATATATCATTGATGAAAAATGCAGAGTATATAGTTTATGAAAGCGATGCAATGCTCAGCCGTCAGAGAGAGGTCATGGGTTCAATGAATATTTTGCAAAAATAAATTCAATGACTTGAGTCTAAATTGGTACAATCCATGGTGGGCGGAGCAACCTCAAGAGAATTGAAGTTTAGCAATCCTCATGTATAAAAGGTGATGTTTATAATTAATTTAATTTTACAGCCTCCAAAGGGCTGACTAAATAATTTATAAAAATAACTATTTAGAAAATACGTAAAAAACAGTGTAAAACTAGCCACCGGTAAGATACACTATAATTTAGCCCTTTCAAAAATTGGCTAAGATATCACCATTCTGACATAGTCAAGTAGATACTTGACAATACCATACAAACTACCCGACTGTTTTATATCAGTTATGGGGTAATATAATTGTTTACGCGCCTTATCACTTTGATTGGCACCACTGAGTTTCCTGGTTTATAATAATGTACATGTATGTGTGTGAGTATTACCATCTTTTTTTGGAAGCTAAGAAGACGGTAACCTACATTTTTTATTATATCCCGTGCTTCGAGCAGTCCAGCGGTCCAAAAAAACCACCAGTGCGCGCTTCGGTCGGTCGAAATCTAAAGAAGACAACCCAGCTAAAAGAACAACAACATCGGACCAGAAAGATATCAAAACTAAAGAGGTTGGTGCAGTTCATATATCGTTTACATAAACAAAAATATTAATCTTTTATATAAGTTTAACAATATGAAAAAATATTATAACGTATCCCGTAGACAGTACGACCCACGAACGCTTCAATCTTTTATCTACAGCAGTAATCAAACAATTCTTCCAATTCCTCGATCACGTAATGCGTCGATAGAATTAGAAAAGAAAATTATTCCGGGATCAATATTAGGACGAAGAAGAGATGGAAGAGTATCATAACGATAGATGGATGCATTGCATGTGAATTGCTCGAGAGTCAGCTGTGAGGGCGTAGAGGTATATTACGAGCTGTGATTCATCTGATTGAGGCCACTATATGTATGTCAATAATGACATGAAGGAAGAAAAGAAATGTAAAAAAAAACAGAATATTTTTCGTTTCTTTCTTCATTCATTTTTTCGTGTCGCATGCCAACTATTCAGTAAAACCACAATGTACGTATCGCATTCTTGATTCCACATCCTTTAATGAATGGCGGTTACTAAGATTTGGCAAGATAATTTATTGAGCTGTCACTTATTTTGGCCACATGACTTCACGATGAAGTTAAAGCCTCGGGAAATTAAAAAAAACATAACCTAACGAAAAATAATCTACCTCTCTTAATAAAACGAGATTATCGAAAATAAATTAATATCAGTTACTTATTCTGTTTCTGCTGTATATACATTTTGTTGTAAGGTACGTTAAATTATTTTATTATATTTATTATAACAACCATATTAATTATTAATTATTACAGCCATTTGCCAGAGACGAATCTTTCAATTTTTTGGGAAGCTAGCTTGGAGAACATTGTTGTGGTGTGCCACGTTGAAGAATGAAGAAGAAGATCCCCCACCCGTTAGGCTTACCAGGTGGAAAAAAACAGCAGACATTTCTCTAGTGACAGCCCTACGATCTTCAGGATGCCGAAAAAAGTTGAGGAGAATAGTGCATAGAATATGAGCTATTAATCGCACATTATATTCAATGTTTTAATACAAATAAAATGTATCAACTGGAAAGGCATACAGAAAAAATCAATTTACCTAAAAACTAAATTTCTAATAAAAATCGCAGTAAGCAACTAAAATATTTTTTCGATAAATTGTTTATTTCTGTATATTTTTCTAGTTGATATATTTAATGGGTATTAAAATACAATAGAACAATGTTCTGAAAATACTGCAACTTCACAATAATAATTTCTTAAAAATATGAATTTTAACCACAAAGTCAATTTTTCTAATTACAAAAATATTCATTATTGTCTAATTATTATAATTAATTATAAACGATTTAAACAATCTATTATTTACATTTTTTAGATTTTTTTAAAAGCTTATATTTTTTTATAGCAGACTCAGTAATGAAACCCAATATAAAATATGCTATAATAGCATTTGTCCATAGAATGAGACACGATGAGATAAGCCTCAGAGATTAAGTTGAAATAAATAAGATGTTGATCTGAAAATAAACACAAAGATGAACCTCTTGAGATTGGTAGATCTGATATTAAATTACAAACATTTATTATATTTTAACTGCTGCAGGACAAACTGAAATTCACCCGAAGAATAAACGAAACATCAACGGTTGAATCTTTGAAATTTGGTGTGTACACTGTGGATCACGAAAGTATAAATTTGTTTCCTAAGAATCTCAGAATGGGAGCATAATCCATGTCTCAGAGATTCTCTTGAGATAAAGATCTCATGCGTAGACACGGGCTATTAGAATTTCAAATTACTTAACGTAATAAAGAAATGAAAAATAAGATACATGTATTTATTAAATTATATTACTTATTAAATTCTTCAAATAAAGTATTCTTCTGCATCCCCTACGTATTTCTTATATAGGATGTCCCAGAGACAGTAGTCCAAATATAGCCTACGGTTAGGGGATAACATTATCAACTCATTTAACGCCAAATTGGGTTATCTGAAATTCAACGGTTTAAAAGTTATTCGATCTTCCGTGAGTTTCAAGAAATTTGCAACCTGTTATTACAAAAATAATTGCCGCGCAATTAGTTATCTTATATGTTTTGCTGGAAATCAGCAAAGTTCGAATAACTTCTAAACCGTTAAATTTTGTAAAACCCTATTTAACGCTCAATGGATTGATCGTGATATCCCCTAACCATTGGCTCCGTTTGAACTGCTTTCTCTAGGGCACCCTGTAGAATTCAAATGCAAAATCATTGTTTTCCTTTTCTTCCACAACAATAAATTGACGCACCCAGAAAATGCATTATTGATTAAAATCAGTAACTCTCTAAGTACGCCGTAATAACGTCAGCTTTAGAAGAAGTAAAAACCCATTTTCTCATACGGTAAAATCTCCCTGAATAATTTCATATTCATGATAAGACATTTTGATTATCCACTTTACGACGCCATCAATTCCAAAACGGTAGCGATTAATTATTTAATATGAAACGTAATAAGATTAACTCGCAACGTGTCATAGTTGCACATAAGATCTACACGCTTTGTTAATTTTGATTCCATTCCATTTCCATAATTCTATCATTTCTAATCACAATTAATGCCCATCTGATGCTCGTTACCGTGATGGGATCCCATCCACAGAAAGGGATAATAGCGGCGTTTACGGCGAGACATGACGGAAAACCTCACATTAAGTTTTCTCTTTATTTGATGTGTTAACTACCTTTGTGTCATAATCACTGGGTAGAAGTTTAAATTCGACTTCCAAGGTAATCAATATTTTTGTTATTAAGAAGAACACATTCTTATTGTGAAGTTGTAATTATTCAGAACAGACGGTCTGTGATGTTTTAAATACTAATTAAAATTAAATTACTGTCGCTGTAGCATAGTTGGTAATGCACCTTCCCCGGATTGAAAAATAGATCCAGGTTCGGATCCCGGTAGCGCAACAACAATATTTTTGATAAAATTGATTTTATATGTATATATTTATAATTAATACATTTAATGAGTATTTGATATTTTTGTATTTAAAAAAAACTACTTTTTTTTTTGAAAATTAAAAATTCTTCCCTACATTATTGGTAGTTTTATATGTATTCAAAAGTGCATAGTATAAACATCGCGAATGTATACAGTTCACTGGAAGGAAGCTAGGAATACAATATTATTTTGACATTTTAAATTTTCATTGATTAGAAAACTTTTGCCAAGCATTGTTCTTTGTATTGGTAGATAGGTACTAGGTATGTATTATTATTAAATTAAACATTTTCGATGGGTAGTGAAGTTCTTTATCTGCCTATATGGATGTTAAATCACATATTTTAATTTTCGTTTATGGGTGCTGAATAAAATATGTAATCACCATGATAATTACATTGGTGTATTGTGTTTTATCACTTTTTCTGACGTTACTCAAGTATGTATAATTTTGGGATGGGGCGCGTGCCAATACATTTAAACATCAAAAATCCTGTAATTTCAAGGTTAGTTTAGCAAAAAATAATTACTGTTTTCTATTTGGTATCTCTTTGATTAAAATGGGTTCACAGAAAACATAATTTATCGAGACAATGGTCTCCTAACTGCGATCTAATTTATGTGCACGTCAACCCTGCGTAATACAGAGGGCACAGTATTTTTATCAGTGAGAAATTGGTCACCCCATTTGTTTTACGGTCTACGCTCCTAGGACCGATCGAAATAAATAAGTTGGTGTACGTCTCGACTAGATTACCTGGATGTAATGTATTATAAATGAACGCAAAAGATTAGCACGTAATAAAACGTATTCATTTACGGTAAATTTTGTAAAGGATTTTTACTCACTTTACCGATAAACTGGTATTGCAATAATTGTAATCACATAGTCGTGAACAATTTCACACGAACAAGTAATGACGTGTTTATTTTTAGTTCAATATGTGTTCAATGGTTAAATCGAATTAGAACTAATAATGCTGTAAAATACTAGTGTAACAAGCAGGATACCGAAATGTATGTCTTACTTTGCTGCAATGTTTATCTATATTATAACAATATAACACACTGTACTATGACTAAAAAAAATATTATTATAATAGTCAAAAAAAATATTTTAATAGTTTTCCACAGAAATAGAAAAAAAATCCTATTAAATATTTTTTTCCGATTGTTGTAAAACTTAAATACGCACTTGAATGTAACAAATTCGTAATATTTTGTAAACTAAAAAAATGGTACGAATGGCATTATTGAAGAAATAAAATTTCCGCACCCAAAAAAAATTTTAAAAGTATCACGAAATGATTTTAGAGAATTTTGCGTCAACCTTTTCTTATTGAAATACAAATTAAATGCACCAATTGGAAAGATAAACTCAATTTGTCGAAAAAATATTTTAGCTGCCACCGGGACATGAACCAGGATCACTTCCTATCTGGGGAAGTGCGATAACCAATTACGCTACGCCAACCTCGTAAATAGACGACAATTTTTATGTTGTAAACTTATATGTTGCAGCTATTTCAAATTGATACATCTTACATTCCATTTATTTAAAAGCTATTACCTTTTTATTGCGAATACCTTTGAGAAATATACAACTTATATATATATTTTTTTAAGTATTTTTAGGTTAGGTTTTGTACGTATAGTAATCATATTTTAGAATTTTTTATATCTATCTTGGTATCTTGTTATATGTCTTCAAATAATATTGTTGCTGTGACTATCTTCCGGTATGGAGTGAATCTATTTTATAAATTGAATAAATTTTTTTATCGCCATCAACAAAAAAATAAAAATAATACATAATTCTAGCACAAGATTATGTATCGATTATTATAGGTGTGTACTAGAATCGATTATTGATCCATACACTTCTGCACAGCTACAGGTACGCAATAAGTCGTAAATAATAGACCTAAAGCGTGTTGTATAATTAAGGTGTTTCTTTAGTCAAGTAACTTTCAGTGATGAGTTACAATGTTTGATATTAGAAGTATTAGAGAAGTTTCTACGTATTTGTGAAACAACAAACAAATTATTACTTTTTCCCAGTAGTTTGTGAGAATTTGAGGATCTTTATTTCGTAGTCACAATTGTGCGTAGTTATGTTTGTAGAAAACATCCAGCCGCAAAAAAAAGATAAAATGTACGCAATAACTTGAATATTCTTTATTTTTTAGAGGATTGAAGAATAGATTTTAGATATTTTTACATATTATGGAGTTTTTTTAGACTTTTAAAATGAGATGTTTGCACAATATTTGGAAGGCTATTTTTATTCATTTTTGTGTGAAAACGGTCTGGCTATTTTTGGCAGAATATAGAACTACTACGTTCGATAAAAACAATATTTATTTTTTTTAAATCGTAAATCGGTTGTTTTCTACGTAACTATGTTCAACTGTAGACTCGAACGGAAATTCTATATTTTATTTTTAAGAAAATCTATAATGTGCACTAACTAATGGCAAAAACACGATGCTTTTGTAAAATTAATAACTAAAGGCGCCGGTTATTGTATTCAGTGGTTATTAATTTTCATTGGATGGAATCAAACATCAAAAACACATGGATTTTATGTCACCTTTTTGTTAGAATCACTCGTAAATATATTTTGGAGTGAAACAACAAGCGGTAGTAACGTGACAGAACCTTAATTCTTGTGTAATTTTAGACGGTATTTAGCCAATACGTTGTTACCGATAAATAAATACTATATTTTATCGATCAATCTCTGAAACTTGTCTCGGAGACTCGTTTCGATTGTCGCATAAAGAACAGTACAGAGGTGATAGCGAAGCAAGCTGTCATTCTTTATACATTGTATTGTATTTTGCACGAGAATAGACTAATCAACTGAAACATAGGTGCTGACCAGGGCCGTTTCAACCATCAGGCAAAACTAGGCAGCCTCTTGGGGCGGCAAAAGGGCGAAATTTTTTTAAATTTTAAAATCAAACAGTAAAAAAATGGGGTAAATAGGGAGAAAAAAAATGAAATAGCCACAATTTCAGTAGAAAAAGACATGATTTACAGGCTTGACATTAAAGGTCTTATTAAAGACTTTGCTTAAATAAAAGCAAGGAAAGTACCATTGGGTTAAGAGGAAGAACCCAAAACGCCATTAAATATCATGAACACTGCTTATTTAGTTACTTAATGTGTTTTATTGTTTAATTTTGAATAAAAGTAATTTAATTCTAATGCATTAATTCTTCTAGCCTGAATGACAGGAGGAGAGAGTGATGATAGTAAAAGGGAGGAGGCGGCATTTTTCAATTCTCATCTAGGGCACCAAAACACCTAGAAACGGCCCTGGTGCCGACCTTTACAACCAAATCTCCTAGTCGAGATAGAGTCTCATCCGTGTATACGCACCGTTATATTAGTGACGCAGATGGTATAGAAATAATTAAATGCCGGAAGTTTAAAGTAGAATTCCCACCGATCGGTACCGAGTCCGTACCAATCCAGCTTGCGAACCATCGTGGATCCTTTCTGATTTTATAATTGCGTTTGACGTGTTGGTCAAACACTATTACCATATTTATTTTCTAAATTAGCATTCATATTGCTTGACGATCCACCATAAGCTCGCGTGTTTATTTTCTTGTTTGTTTCAATTACTTATCGGTTTCCACATTCCGCCTGCTCCGCCATCCATATTCATTTTTTTACAGAAATTTTTTGTTGATACGTCTTATCTCTATTAATAACTGGCTTTAATCGGATTTCGTCTCGTGGACTGCACCAGTCTTCGCCGTGTCGCTATAAGACGATATGAAACACCTCGCGAGATCTTTTCTGAGATATTCACACTAGCGAAGGACAAAACTTCATTTCGTAATTCACGAAATGCACGTTCACCAACCTGAAGCGTTCAAAATGAAAGCTTCATTCGAAGTATGTTGTTACCACTGGTTAGCCCACTCCCGATGCAGATCGAAATCGCTTCGCACTTCATATAGTTCAATGAAGTGTAGTCAAGTCGTTATATAAACCGTTATTGAACTATACTTCAATAAATTGTCTGAAGTGCGAAGCGAAGAGCGAAGTGTGTAGTGTGATACCTCGCGAAGTACACACTTCAATGAACTACATGAAGTGAACGTCAAACTCTTTTGTTCGCAGTTAATTGTGTGCGTTGCTGAGTGAGAGTTTCGTTGCAGGCAACTCAGTTATTTGATAGTTTGTGTGAATTTGGTTTGACGTATTGAACTATTGAAGCGACAGCACGATTTAAAACGTGCGAACTGCAAAGATGAGTGGGTATAAAAAATTAGTTCATTGAAGTACTTCATACAGTGTGAACTCATCGCTAATTTACACTTGCTTTTTGAGAATAACTTTTTTCAACCGGTGTTATCTTTGAAAAATTATTACGTAATCTGGTAACAAAATGCACATGTTTCACGTTAATTTCGTAAATATCAGCAAAGAAAAGTATTCTTTATGAAACCCGCGAATATAATATTCTCTTCATTAAAAATATAGGTAGGTACATAAAGATAAACCAGATATCACTTTTTTCGTGTACATCATTTGTAAAAATAACAGACGAAAGCAGTTGTTACCGCTATATTCTCCAAAAGACTGATTTTTTGAGTAAAATGGTCAATTTTCTCTGAAAAAGGAATTTGCTGAATATACCTATTACTTTTTTCTGAATTTTCGATCTCTATTTTTTTTATTCTGGAAGTACATATTTCAAATAGAAATACATTATTTTATTTTACTTTTATTAACTTAACGTTAGAAATTTTGATAATTCATTTTCAAATTTTATTTTGGATTTTTACATATTCGTTTTATTATGTTTGTGCAGTACTAAATTAAATAAACATGATAATCGATCAATTTAGTATATCTGATAAGGTGTAATGCTGAAAGATCGTTAAAAATAACAAAACATTTTTTTGCTAATAACCTTCGGTCACCGACCTTTCCGAATTTATTTAGCTTTATGAAATTCATTTCATCATTTAAAGTGGAAGCTCAATTTAAATATAAGCCTTTTTTCCATGTTAATGTAATCTGATCGTCGCGTCTTAGGGTGGGTGAAAGATAATAAATAATTTTTGTTTTTCAGTCAGAGTTATATTAAACGATGAAGTAAATATTAAACCTGCACGATTTATTTATAAAAGATTTCTCTTAGAATTTTTATAAGTCTGTTATTATTTAACAAAGCTTTCTTAAATACACAGACTTCATATCTGTAAAACGAGAATAGGACAGTAAATTAAAAAGTACCTGTGGATTATTTTATATTAGAAAGACTATAGATACAAAATCAATGAATTATTTAAAAAAAAAATTTTTTTAATTAAATATAAAATATTTTTCAATATTTTTTTAAAATATACACATAACATCAAATCATCAAAAAAGTGTTTTTTAGAGGTTTGTTTTTTGAATTGGCAACCCTTTTTTCAGCGACAGCCAATTTGACAGCTGACAGCTGTTTTATGCTCAGTTTAGTTTGCCGTTTTACCATGAATATACTTACGTCAGAACATCGCTTGCAAATTGTGCAAATTAATTTCGAAAATCGTGATTCAATTCGCGAAACTAACCGTATGTTACGTCCATTTTATGTTCGACATAATCATCCATCCGAGCAAGTAATTCGAATAACCATGGATCGTTTTCACACCACGCATACTTTAATTGATAATACGCATTCGCAAAGACGTCGTACTGAGCGCACTGAAGAAGCTGTTGCTGCAGTGGAGCGTAGTATTGAAGAGGACCCAAATGAGTCGATTTGCCATCGTGCACAGAAATTGGAGCTATGTCCATCCACTTCATGGAATATTTTGTGGAAAGATCTTCATTTACAAGCTTACAAGATCCAACTCGTGTAATAATGAAAGCCGCTTGACCATCATGTGCGTTGTACGTTCGGTGATTGGGCCGAAAACGAGATTGCTCTTGATCTTCATTTTCAACACAAAATTTTGTTCAGCGATGAGACTTATTTTTGGTTGAGTGGCTACATCAATAAGCAAAATTGCCGCATTTGGAGTAAATAAAATCTAGAAACCATTATTAAAACGTCGTTACATTCACAAAAAGTCACTGTATGATGAATTTTATGGGCTGGTGGAATAATTGGTCCGTATTTCTTAAAAAATGATGCCGGCCAGAACGTCAATGGAGAGAGCTATAGATCCATGATTACTGGCTTTTTCGTTCCCCAATTGAATTGTATTAATGTGGAAGACCTGTAGTGTTAATAATATGGCGCAATATGTCACACAGCGTGCGCCACAATCAATTTATTGAAGGAAACATTCTATGAGCGCATAATTTCGCGTAATGGACCAGTAAATTGGCCTCCAAAATCGTGTGATTTAACACCTGTGAATATGTAAAATCGCTAGTCTACGCTAATAAACCAGAGACGATAGATAATTTGGAAGCCAACATTCGTCGCGCTATTGCCGATATACAACTCCAGCTACTCCAAAAAGTGGTCGAAGATTAAACTTCCAAATTGCGCTTTATTCGAGCCAGCCGCGGCGCCCATATGCGCGAAATCATATTTAAACACTAATGGCATAAAATTATCTTCCCAATAAAGCTAATACCATGGCCATTACCACCATTTTTATGTTTCATTTCATTTTAAATTTCTATACCTCTAAAAAAAACACCTTTTACATAGGTATAACACAGTGATAGATCAGAAAAAAAAAATATTATTTCGGTAATGGGACATTTCAGATCAAATTTTTAACACTTTTTTTAACAAAATTTTACATTATATATTATATTCAAACAGGAAATGCATAAAAAAAAAAAATTTGTTGTCGGTTTTGAGAAATTACAAAATGTATTTCCATTTACAGAGGTGTTTGAAACTCAACACGTGTATTTTAGGTGTTAGTCGGTGCGATTATTTAATATTTTTTGATACAAGCCAGTAGAACACCACTAAAAAGTAATGATCAGTTTCATTATTGAGCCGTTTGGAGGTTAAGTACTCAACTTTTCTGACACGAAACTTAAACTTGTTTTTATTTGTTATATTACTTAAGTTATTGTTTTTGGTACAGTATTTGAACCGATCGCAAGTATAATTTATTCCTAGTAAAACTGTATTCACATAAACATTTTTTTTCATTTTTGATTATAGAGGGGTTTAGAAGTAAACGATTTTTATCAGAATATTCTGTCTACTGTTTATAACGCTACCCTTATTGAGGTAGTCTAAACTGTCAAAGGGTCTACGAGGAGGTACTAAAATGATCATCATTTATATTTGTATTAATTTTTTTAATTGATTTTTTTATTTTTTATTTTTATATAAATCACAGATAAAACACAATGATAATAATGATTATTGGCGTAGGATTTTATACATAAATAACTTTTCGAATCAAATATCATATTATCAAACATTAGACCGGCATTTTATACAAATGATAGTATAGGAAATTTACTCATAAATTCTAAAGACAAAGATGATAAATTTAACAATTCTGGTGTCTATAAACATAGTTGCAAGGATTGTGCTGCATTTTATATTGGTAAAACGGATATAAATTTTAATATAAGAGTAAGGGAGCATTTGAGATATTTGAACAATAGTGGGTTTTCAGAATTTGCTAATCATTTGATAACAAATGGTCATGGTTTTGATAAAAAATTGGGATTGTCAATTTTGCATATAAACGGTGTTGGTCACAAATTAAATAATTTGGAATCGTTGGAGATAAATAAAGCGTGTAAAACTAATCAAAAAATTATAAACAACCAACTAAATTTAACTACGAGTCCCATTCTAAAATTTTTTCCTAAAAATTATTCGAGTAAATTTGTATTAAGTAACGATTTGAATTAGGAACTAAAAAAAAAAAAAATTTTTTTAAATAGATTCTGGTAAAGTAACAATAATATATGTTTTAGTTAGTTATGACATCCTGAAGAAGAAAATGGTATTTTTCGAAACCGGTAGATGTATTTGAACTCAATTAAGTGGTTAATAAAACAAAGATAATCAATAAAAATATTTTTTTTAAGTAGTCACAACTTCTGAAATGCGCTCAAATAGCTGTTTGCCTCATCATGAGTTCAATCTTCGAAAAAGTGTAACCGCGCCTGTGTAAATCTCTTAACATGGTGTGATTGGATGTGCACTGCAATGACGATAATCTTTGATGAAAAAACGTTTTTGTAAATGTTTTACTTTTCTATTTATCAATCACTAATTAATTTTCCATCAACATAATGTTACTCGTGCACGCCTTCAGACAGACAAAAATTATTGTTATCTTACTTGAATACAAATTAAATGTATCAATTAGAAAGATGTACAGGAAAATTCAATTTGTTGAAAAAATTTTGTGTTGCTACCGGGATTCGAACCTGGAACCTTTTCTATCCGGGGAAATGCGTTAACCGATTACACTTCACCAACATCTTACTAATTGATATATTTAATTTGTATTAAAATACCACAGTACATCTTTCTTGTAACAGGTACAAGCAGGCAAATGGACCATCTTATTATATATAAAATTTAAAAACGCTGGAGGATTAAAAAACATTTATAATACGTAATATAAATTTAATATGACAAAATAAATATTACAGTTTATTTATGACTCTCGCGTCTATGCGCGTCTTAGTATGTTTGTCCCTTATTTTTTAAATCTATCATTAGCGATCTAGTGGTCGGGGGTTCACGTTCCGTTCCAGTATGCCATCAAGTAAGTCATATTTTCATAGTACATGCGTTTAACTTAGTTTGAAAATAGTAATAATATTGATGTGACATGTATTCCGTGTACGCGTCTCCATTTTTTTTTTAAATTTAAAAATTAATTAATTAAATAAATTAAGTTCAAACGTTCTAATATTATCTTGTTACTTGTGTTAAGTCATTGAATAGTTTTAATCCGATGCAAATGTGTAGCAATTGCCCTAATTTATTCTAACCGGATTTATGCTATAGGTTTGAGATGATGATTTTTTGTTGTGTCGTATCAATGTTTTTTATTTTTTTTTCTGTTGATCAATGTCCTTGTCTTTTATCTCACCATTAGCAATATTATGTATAACTTTTAATATTACTATTTCTATTAAATTGGCGTGTTGTTTAATAGACAGTTAATTTCACGTTGTAAACAATTTTCAACAGATAAGTATGAAAAATAATCTGTTGAGTTTAGTAAATATTTCATGTATCCAGCTAGAAATAATCGCACAAGTATGAAGCTTCTCAATATAAATCATGACTCAATTAACGTTTTACTACTATATTATTTAAGTCCTTAGCATAAAATGAGGCATTTTAAATAATATAATCTATATTCAACGATAATAGGTTCTCTGTAATTTGTATAGCGTCATCTCGTGCCGGATATATTAAACATTTCTACTGATGTACAAAAATACAACGGGGGCTTTTAACCTTTTCTAGACACCGCGATCAGACAGACATCCCATTTGAATTAATAACAAAGTATCCGTTTGCGTCATGTTTTATGTGTTCGGTTTTTGACTTTACCACCGACACAACGTAACATTTTGGACAATGAATAAATCATTAATATAACTTCGTTATTTTTAAAAATAAATTAAAGTAAGCATTTTGTATTATTAATTTATGAACTACTGTCTGACTACTTGTAGTGGTAATGATATCGGCTTTTCGCAACAAAGTCAGGGATTTGAATAGCACTAGCGACCATCTAATTTTCATTTTTTTTATCTGTTAATTAATATATCATGTTCCATATTTGTAATTATTATTTTTTTATTAGGTGAACACATATACTTCCAAAATAATTATTGTTAAATGTTGTATATTGTCACCAGTTTTTTGTTTGTTCCTACCCTTTAGCCTATTTCCAATCAGTCTACATCTATTCTCCAGCTTGACTAGTTTGTTTTTGTATGTGTGAAATTCATCGAGATTGTGGAAAAGAAGTAGTGTTCTCGCTGGATCATTCGATGGATTCACTAGAATAACAGAAGATTTGTGTATGTGAAATTCAGTGAATTGTGTACCGTATCAGAATCACCGGTTTGATTCTGTTAAAGTTTTGTGATGAACATCAGAATAAGCTAGAGAGCATCATCATCAGATGAATCTAGCTGTCTTCCTTATACCGTAAGCCATTCTGGTCCGCTATCAAATGATTCCTTTACCCTCATCCCATCTTTCCTTCATTTCCAATTCCCTACTTCACCATGTACCCATCCACCTATTGCCTCTTTCCATTCCGTCCCGTTCGATTCCATCAACACCCATCACTTGTGATCGGCGACTGCATTGGTCACATATCATATTTACGAATTTAATATTTAAGTTAAGTGAATATTTTGCAGTTTTGTTTATGATCTTTATTATTTCATTAGCAACAGAAACAAAAAAAAACGTTATAGAAAAATAGTAATAAACTAAAAATAATGTAAATTGCAAAATTTGATAGACGAATTGCTTAAAGATATTTAAGTTAAGTATTACCATCATATGATAAATTGCACCCTGTCCAGCAAACATAGACACTGGTATAAGTAGTGTTGGCCTTCCACAAGCTCAATGGAGAGACATCAGAAAAGTGGCTGGCAACAATTGGATGAGAATATAGAATTGGCGCTCCTTGGGGGAGGGCTATATACAGAAGTGGAACAAAACAGGCTGACGATTATAATATTGTTGCTGGTGATGATGATGTTTTACAAATCAATTTATTGCCTTTAATGAAACAACATTTTATAAAACTTATCTCTAAATGGTTATATCTACATTCAGGTTAAATCCTTTTTCCCTCTGAGTAACTATTTATGAATGCTCAGTATGATTTCTGCAAGAAGTGGCGCGTCAAAATAAGCCCATCCAAGAGTGCCGCCACTCTGTTCTCAAGAAGGCGCCCCCGTACTAAACGCCAAAAACCCCACATAAAAATGTTTGGAGAGAACATTCCCTGGACTAGCGACATCAAATACCTTGGTGTTACGCTGGATTCCAAACTTACTTGGAGCAAACATATCCAAAACAAACTAAGCGCTGCTTCTCGTGCACTCTACGCAATGTACCCATTACTAGGCAAGAAAAGCAAACTTGCCTCAGACAGCAAGTTCTTCCTATACAAGGCCATTCTTAGGCCTCAACTCCTGTACGCAGCCCCTATCTGGGGCCACGCGGTCAAGACACACATGAAAAAACTACAGACCTTCCAAAATAAGGTCATCAGACTAGCTCTGAAAGCCCCGAAGTGGGTTAGAGTCACACAACTACACCACGACTCCGGCATACTCCCCGTCATGGAGTACATTAAACAAACCTCCAAGCGTTTCTATGCGGAACTCCCCAAGCACCGAAACCCCATGATTAATACACTTTCAAATTATGATATATACGTCCCGTCTAAAATCAAACGTCCCAAGACAGTCCTCGCCTAGAGGCTACTAAATCACTGCGCCATTAAGCAGGAATCATGCGCCCGGTTAAAAAATTTTAAAAAAAATTATTGCAGTATAATAATAACAACACTAAAAACAAATTTTATCAGGCCATTATGGCAAACATTATGATGAAGGGGCGAGGGGTCCAGCGGACCCGGTACCCTATTTGACAGGAGACTTGAGGAGGAGCCAATACACTATTTTTGCTCAGTTCGAATCTATCATACAACATGTCGAGAAGCAAATAATGTATTTTGACACAAAGGGACTTCTATAGACATAGATTTTATTAATTTGAATTGAAATAAATAAAACTGGTGTCTGCATCGCTTTCTTCGCGTACACGAATGAAACTTTTGTTTCGAAACTCACTTAAATGAAAGTGTAGATTTGAGTAGGGAACGAACGTATATTCGTTATTTATTTAATATTGTATATACGCATACCGATCTTTACCGTCAAATCTCCGAGACACGAGAACAAAATTTTATACAAACGCAAGAGCATGTATGAAATATTATATTACCATGCATGTTTACATATTTGATTTATTTTATATAAATTATATGGCGTCAGTGTCGTAATATTTTGAATTAAGCATACAAATTTGAAAATATATTGATTAGATTATATGTTAAATAAATATGTCACACGGCAAAGGATGAAATTTATATTGTACTCTTTTCACGGAAAAACTCATGCAACCAGCAAACGAATATTCTGCATCTAATTTTTAATGCGTGCATTTCCACATTCCTAAAACCTTGCATCAGCTCTTTCGCACATCATCAAAAATATATTCATCAATAATTATTAAAGATGTTAAAAATATATATTGGTCAATATGTGTGGTTTATATTTGTCCATAAATATGTATGATGGAGATGACAAAATAAATAAATTAGTCTAGTGAAGAAATTTTAAGAATGTGTGCCAACATACTATGACCACAACCAAATTCACTTCGTTATTGATAAATAGAATTTCAGTCGATTGAGTTTTCAAAAAAAAACATATATCAAAAAAATAATAATACCATGTATCATATCGCTCCTGCAAATAAGATTTTCTCAGTTTATTCTCTCCCTATTCTTCTCGTATACAAATCATCGTATTTTGTCTTCAATATCGTCTGAATTTTATTTTGAAGTTTCAGGTAGCTTTCTTTTATTATATGAAAAATAAAAACGATATACATTATCGTATGACCTTTCTACTATCGGACATATTTCTTCCTCATTGGTTGTCAATACCCATAATGTTTTTTGTTCTTTCTTTATTTTTTTAAAAATCCATACTTAGGTACCAATATTTGGTACCTAAGTATGGATACTTAGATACAGTACGTTTAGACATGAAAATCTGAAGATGAATGTTTAATTTTTTTAATTAATTTCATACTAGTCTATATAATTTATGCTATGTTAGTATGACTAACTCAGATGGCCACTACTGGTTACAGGAATTTGAACTTCAAACCTCTAATATCTATGATAAATAGCCAAAAAAGCCAACAAGCTAAAAATCCGCTGTATATAAAAAAAATTACATATTTATAATAATGAAATCTGATAAAATTGTTGATTACTATCTACATAGTATACGATGAATAAAATAGTAGAAATAATAATTTTGTATTTATTCATGTAGATCGTATATGTAGACAACTGATGTGCTGTGGCACACTAGTGTGCCACGAGCAATTAAGTGTGTCATAAGATATTGTAGCGTACAGTAAAACGTATGTCTAGTGAGAAGACACCATTCTGCTCTATTTATTTTATCATATTTATATGTTTATTTACTTCTAAAATAAACTGATAATAAGCATTATCACAATGATACCATAATTATGATGTAATGCAATTTTATCATATTTCTGTTTTTTTTAGTACAATATATAATGCTTTATTATAAAGAATTAAAAAAATTTAGGTGAAATACGCCAGATGCAAAAAGTGGTAAGTTTTTTTCTACTTAAGTATTATTCAGTATGCCACGAAAATGTTATAATTTTAATAGTTTACCGCCAAAAAGGTTGGATACCACTGAAGTAGATCATTTCGTACGAACATCGTTATTCAGTAAAAATAATGAGGCCGCGAAAACTAAGCCCCAAAAAAATTTCAATGAGAACTCAACCAGCCTTATTTTCACTTATCCAAATATATCTCTCACTACAAAAAAAAAGTATATATATATAACATCTAACCCTCTGAGAAATCGTGAATTCGCAAATTTATATTATAATCCTGCGAGAGCATATTTCGGAGTTATTTCTGTTGAAGTCAAATTAGTGAAATTTTAGTAATAAACCTGTCACTGTTGAAATCAATAAGAAAGAATGAAGATTAACTACCCATTAATAACCTCAACCTTTAAAGGTATCCCACAGAGCTCTTTCTGCAAAGGAAAGGAAAAATTCATCCAGTGCAAATAAAATATTGCCAGTGTTGCGAGTCGTATCTTCATAACAATATGAAAAACCTTTCCAAATGATTCGCCAAAATTCTTAACGCTTTTTGGAACAAAATATTTTATTTAGTAGTCATTTTATAAAAATAACATATTAAAAAATAAATAATGTAATTGAAAACTCTTTATTATTTCAATTGTATATTTGTTTACAAAAATATGTTGTATTATGTTAATATCTTTGTCCTTCAAATTATGCAAAACCACACGTTGCGATTAAAATGGGATTAACCGATGCTTACTCCTGACCTCTAGTTGCTTTAAACAGGAATGCGGGTCTAAGAAAAATAACGTAAACAAATAAAAAATTTACAAACATTGTTTAAAATTCACTCAATTCTTATCATATTTCGATCAATTAAAACTGATTTTTAAAAACAGGATATTACTTAATTAATAATAAATTTTAATTTTTGATCTGTTATTTAATACGCAACTTGTATTATATATCATAATTAGCAAAACTACGTTGTCGTTTACATTATCGCCGCAGGGCCTGGTCCGGTTGATAGCAATAAAAACGGATAAGAGAAAATAATCAATAGTTTTAGTATTATAAATAATTCGAAAACGATAATATATTAAATTAATAAAACATCATAACAATCTTGAAATCCGCAATAAGGCAACTTTGAGAAAAATGAAAATTTTTAATTACATGTAAATAGGGTCGGTAAATGTTGAGTTTAGTAATAACTGTGTCGTTATAATGATGTAGTATTTTTTAATGATTTCCTGATGAAATCGTTTTATGGGACAAATTAGAATAATTTTACTACAATTCAGAAAATAATTCATTAAACAAAACGAAGAATTTATATGACATAAAAATACTTAAATGAAATGTGTACACGTTATTCGCTCATGCATCATAAACAACATTAAAAGATTTCTGTTTCTTTATTCGCGTTTTTAAATTTGGTAGAAAAGTAATAAAGATGTCAAAAACCTTTCTTATCTCATTCATAATGAAATACCGAAGGTGTAACTAATCGGCTTAGACCCTTTATTTCGTTTAGAATCTCTCTCGCAAATTTCTCGTCCAAAAATATTTACGTAAGCCGGAATAATGATTACAAAACGTCCTACGTCCAACTCTGGAGGCCGTCGATGCTCAGATGCAACAAAACATAAAAAAGGTGAGTTGCCGGAACCCGAGTAAAAGTGCACAAAACGTATGAACGTATTTGAAAAGCTTACTAGAGAACGGTTACCTTTTACGCTGACGTGTCGCCTGAGATTCGGGGATAAATAATGACCAGGTATGTGGAATCTGGCTTATGGAGCATCGACCTGTTTCGGCCTCTGACCTCGCAAGGTCGTCCTGGAGTACATGCAGCCAGCGGTCGTTTTGGCCTCTTTAGTTTGACGCCTCTCAGTCCGTCGCAACTCCGCCGAATTCCAGCGCTGGCGCCGAGTTATCTGCGCTACAGTGTACCGATGCGGCCGGACTGGCAATACAGCCTGCCCAGAGAGGAAGAATATGCTGAATGTTAATTAAAACATAAAATAAGAAACTATAATTAAATAAATAAAACAGTTATATTGTAAGTTTTCTTGGCCGTCCACGTAATATAATAGAATTTTCAGCCATGTTGATAAACATGATCCTATGATGATAGCCGATGCCTTAAACCATATTTTACATTTTTATTCGTGGCTGCTCAAAATCTTTTTTCTTTCTTCAGTTACATCTTGCCTTGATGATTGACAATTATTTATACAACGCGGTTCATTGGGTAGTCTATGTAGCCTTTCAGAACTTAAACATAAATAAATTTTCCAACCTTAAACTGAATTCAACTTCTAATTAAATTCAAAATAAATACCTTCACGTTTACTGAAAAACCAATCAAAATAAGATAAATTTAACTTTCAAAACTCAAAATTATAATTCACCACGTAGGTACTTTTATAGACGGGTTTATTTAATGTATTATTTTTGACATTCACCTGGAGATTGTGTGAACTTTGTCCCGGGACCACCAAGTTAGTCCTACTCTTTATACCTAACAAATGCTCGGTCTAGTTAAAAAAAGGAAAAATTTTGATGTAATATGTATTTTCCCTATTTTAAAAATAAATTAATAGTAATAATAATGATAAAGATTTCCAATATCCGCGTTGGTATATTTCTGTCAGTGGTAGATATTTATAATATATTCCGTAAATACTTCAAAATAACTTGTAATTTAGATAATCTATTTACATTAACCTTACATCGATAGTTTTGTTTCATTTCTTTATACAATATTTTAATCACGGGTCATGATGATTGTAAAAGTCATTGCTTCCAGGCATGTTCATTGAAAAAACAACATGGATGAATCTTTTCTCTCAAAACTCGCGAAAAGGATAGTATAGATGATAATATGGAGCGACAGACGAACATTCATCATGTATTGTTACTTATTTTTCAATCGATAAGATGCACACCAAATTTATGAGGCGATTTAAAAAAAACGAGAAAAATATGCACCCTACTCACGAGCATCAGTTAACGCCGATTCATGGGTAATGTCGTTTTGTTTCGCACACTAAATGAACTGTCAAATTCAAGTGGTAAAAAAAAAAATTTAGTAACTAACCTGATGTTAGAAAGGTAAATAAATATATAATACGTAGGTATTAATATTAAATACATGTAGAGGTATAAAAAGCAAAAGCGTGTGTAATATTTATTTTAGCAATTTAAATTGTTTTCTACGGGGACCTATTACGACTAACTAACCTACTAACCTTCATACCATAAAATCGACTAACTAACTTGCGCTGTTTCTCCGCGGGGGTAGGCAGAGAGGATAGAGTGCCACACTCTTCTGTCCCGACACATAACTCTCGGTTCATAAAAGCTTGCCAATTACACAACACAACAAATGAATAAAAGTAGTCAAACATTACTAGCTTCGGCGAGTTAAAAACGAATCTGATAATAGTTTTTTTTAGATTTTAGCTCTAGTTTTGAATATAAAACACACAGGAATTGAATTTGCTACATGAAATACTAAAATAGTGGCCTAAATCAGTGCGCGTTCTCTTTGCTTGTCGCCTGTAATCCTGTTCTAGGACATCTCTAGTTAATGTTCAACAGTAGTCTGCAAGTATAGCAGAGTTCCACTGACTGATATTTTCATTTCGTTGCTGAAATGTCTCGATAGAACCGTTTACTATGCTCACCACTCGTAGCACCACACTTTTCTGGGAAGAAATATAGATGAGAGTGGAGAAAGTACATTTTGATACATGTTGCGGCTTAATCGTTGATACTTGTCTAGAAGGTTGTTCACAAGCCCAACATAATTTTCAGCTCTTCGGTTACCCTAGAAGTCACGCATAACACTTATAAAGGCTCTAAATTCAATCATTTATTTCACCTCAGGTAAGTCCGTGTTGCTCACCTAGTGACTCACGTGCGAAATCAGGATCCTGTGATATCTAAGCCTCGAGGCATGTGTCTGATGTCACCTCCATAATGTCTTCATATTCTTCTGAGTGCAGACTGTACTCTTCTAAAGGGGTAGGTACAGGCAGATCATTCCCATGTGATACTGGTCGGATAGCTGACGGGATGTTGAGGTATTTTATGCTCAACTACTTCTTTCTTGATATACCGTGCTTAACAGGTGGTACCATGCATAGGTAACAATTATCTACGTGATTTGTTGGCTCTCTCCAAATTTTCTAATCAAAATCGTTTTTATTAATTCAAGCACGTAGATTCACAGAATACGTATTGCAACAGAAATAAGGTGCCCACGTTTTGTCTTGATCCTCTAATTTCATACCAAAATAATGGTGGTAAGCTGTCTTCACAAGTGGAGTAATCGGGCGATTCTGGGGGGCAAATGTCACATCACCACAGACAGACATTGGCTTTTCAAGTAAAGTATGTATCAGAAAACAAAACTCCAAGCAATGAAAGAAACAACACTCTAACCTTCACTCCGAGCAAGCTGTAAACATACAATGAACAAAATGGGGTCTACAGTGACCCGTCATTCCTACTCTCAGGTTTGTCAATTTTTATATTTCCTTTAGAGCTTAATTTTATATTTATATTATATATTTTAATTTTATATATATCTTAAATGGACTATATCTCGGGAATAAGATATAAGTATTTTCAAGTCAGAAACATTTTCATTGTTGACCAGTGTTATTGAGACTTCTAACAGGACTATCCTTCAGTATCTGGTTTACCTGGTCGTGCCAAGACTTCCGCGGACGTCCTCTACTTCTGGTGCCAACAACACTTGCGGCATATATTTGTTGTACCATCCTCTCCTTATTCATACATTCCATATGACAAAGTGATCCTTTCTTAATCTTACTCGCTATACTACGATCAGTTTTACATTCTTTTCTTATTTCTTCATTGTTTATTCTGTCAGAAATAGATATGCCACACATACGCCTAAGTAATCTCATACTATTCCATTCAAAGCGCCGTTCACTTTATTCTCTGCAGTCATCCTCCTTTCGGTATCTTTTTCAGCCTTTCCGTTTCTATCAAACATACTTTCCATATACAAAAACTCACCTACTTGTTCCAAACATTCATTACCTACAAGTATCTTACACGGTGTCTTGCTTTCCTCCTTCTTGCCATAAAATAAACCCAATTTAAAGTCGACTTTCTTAGTAAATGTAAAGGTGCGTATTTGGTCCGAGAATACTTATTTAGTATTTTCTACGTAGAGCAAAATGGCTAACTGACGCAAACCGACCTATCTCTACTGAAAAATCTCTAAGACGCAAGAGAAAACTTTCACCCGTGTGAACACGCTCTTAGGATTACATAATCGATTTGATTTTTTATATATAAATTTTACGATATCAGTGTCATATCAATATTTTTAATATAACATTTAAATTTAAGAAGATATTGAGAACCACCCGATTATACATGTACGTTGAATAAACATGTCACACCGCAAATAATGAGGTCTCTTTAGTACGCTTTGAAATTATCAGCTCTCTACATTTAATGGTCCGAGAGTTGTGGCCGCCACAAGTAGACCAACATACCAACTTTTCATATTTTTCAAACTAAAGTAGATAACGAGTCCCTTCTTACAACCTTCCAAATTATTCGCTCTCATCCTACGAATATTCCTTGACGTGTTTTCTCTGCTCAAACGTTGCGTCGGACTGTTTAATTAATTCGAGCACTGAAACATGCGGTTTTCGAGGCCAAGAATGTAAAATATCTTAAAGTTGTTTGTTTTAATTAAATATATATCGAGTCTTATTATTTTTCACACAGCCTTCAAAAAAATCTCTTTTTAAGCCATTTACAAAAAAAGCTTTTAAAAAGGCAAAAATAAATGATAAAATCCAAAATTATTAGGGATTTAATTAGGGGTTATGTCAATGCCACTTTAATGACTACTTGAATTCCGAATATTTTCATGTTTGTTGGTAAGCATCTTAATATTAATTACGTCTGTACTAATGTAATTTAAATTGAGATTAGCTGCCTTGGTAACTTTTAAAACGTTAATAAAAGTATGTTCCTGTAAAAAAAAAATTTAATGGTATTTTTAACAGGGTAAAAAATTATTATTATTATTAATGAGATTTACGTATGTATTTTATTATTGTTTTATATTATAGACTAGTGGTGGCGAACCTTTTCACATGCGCGTGCATCCCAAATCCCAAAAATCTCCTAACAATAATCGACGGACTGACATGCCGTGCAGTAATAAAAAAATATTTATTTAAATAACATCAATTAGCAATTATGTTATATTTAGTTTTGACTTAAAAACATAACGCGAATACCGTGTCATCATTTAACAGCATGGTCAGATAAAATGGAATTTATTCACCCTTCCAAGCATTTTTTAATACAATAAAAAAGAAAAAAAAAGTTTTTAAATTTTATTTTAATTTCGGAAAATAATAACTCACAAACATATATGGAAGAAAAAAGGATTCTATTGCCATCGCTAGTTTTTTAAATCGTTAGTTTTCTGGAATGGTGTTCCAAGTTCTTTTTATTTTTCTGCTTTCTTTTTAATTATTTTCGATAATCGATATTTCCAATTTATTTCTCAAATCGACACATTTTTGTTTCCAGATAGAAATTGATTGGAGTTCAAATAATTGCATTTCTATATCTTCAAGATTCAGCCACTCGAAAATTTCGAAATTTAGAGTATATGCAGACACAGCATCTGGATATAAAATAATTTTTAATGTCTCTTCAAATCTTCTGTATTGTTTGAATCTTGAAGAAAACTCGTTCTTTATTGATAAATAACTGTGGGAAATTCTTGAGTTAATTTAATTTTATCTAGTTTTTCGTCATTAATTTTTTTTTTATATTCAGAAAATATTTAAATTTGTTGATTGATACCACGTCACAATTGAATACATTTAATGTTGATTGAAATGCTTTGATGACATCAAACACGATAATAATTGTTTTTTTAACACCTTGCAGTTTAATGCACTCTACGAATCATTGACTTTTCCACAACTTATCCTTAGCTCTTAGACTTAGTTGCTGTACATAATTAATCCATTGTACGTCGAGTTTACCTCTTTTAATAGCACTAAAAAATATTTTTTTAATTCGCGTGCGGATATGTAATTTACCAATTTTGTTACAAGGTTCAAAATATCTTCCAGTGATTTTAAACCGTACTTGGAGCATAAAACTTGCTGATATATAGTTCAATGGAAGCCCAGAACTGGATTTCCAATGCGTTTGGTAAATAAATAAAATAAAATTGATAAAATCATTTTCTTCTCCAGTCATACTTCGAGCACCATCAGTAGATATAATTTTAGAAAGATTTATTTCTCTTTCATCGAGTGCATTTACAACTGTATTGCAAATATTTATTTTGTTATTGTTGCTAATGATTTTAAATCGATCAAGTCTTCTTTGATATTTTTTTCCAATGCAGTAATTGATAAAAAATGCTAAACAAGTATTGATTCAGTAAAAGTAAAAAAAAAAATGTAATTATTACATCCAGCTTATTTGATGAACGGGCCAGAAAAAGATGTGCGACCCTAGTCTGTGGTGACAATAAGAAGAAGAGATAGTGTTTGGTCAAAGACTTCCATGCAGGATAGTTCGTATCATAATGTGCATGGTTATTTTTAGGTTAAAATATAGTTTATAATGTGAGCAAAAATTGTTGTATATTGTGCATCTAATCTCTTCTACAGATCATACATCCATTCGTTTGATTATCTTATAATATATCAATTTTGTTGAAACTGAGTTTCTTTCAATGTTAGCAATTAAAACCTATCTTCACAGTTACCAATATTTAATTATTTTTTTTATTCTTTTCCACAAGTGATGGAAGTAAAACTTTGTTGACAAAAGGTAAGTGTTGCTGAGGAAACACCCCGACAATACATATACTGTATCTTTCTAGTTGATTAATTTAATTTGCATTAAAAAAATTTAACCACAGATCTTCTGAAGTTGTAACATATATTTATTAACACTAAAAAAAAAATTTTCTTTAATAATAGGTCAAAAAATTATTTAAAACCTAAATATATTTTTTATTCGACTACATAAAATGTAGGTACCAGAGAAATGAACTGGCGAAAATGATAGTATTACATATATGTATAAGAAATAAAAATGCAACGTGTCCGCAAATTATTATTGGGCACGCATAGATTCAGTGTTTACTTTTGATGCAAGCAGGTGGGCCGGTACATCACATTAAATTATTAATTTTAATTATTTGATTTAAATTATTATATTCTTGACTTTTTTAATTCACTTAACTGTATGCGCGTGTATGTAGAATATTTTTAGTTATTTTATTTTTTACGATATTTTTTTTCATTGGCGGGTCGGGTCTTATTCGGGGATTTTTATCTAATTAATTTTTTTCTTACCATCCCGAATATTTTACATGTATATTTACGTGATTATTCATTTACACTATTTTAGTTGTGAAGAAAGACGACGTTCCTTGCATTTAATCGTCGCATTCTCTATCTTCTTCACACTTTCATATCGTTTTGACGTTTAATATCTTATAAGTTATGGGCAGTGGTAAAAAGTCGGCCTTAAAATATTTTACGATGTCCAGACAATAGACGTGCAATTCTTAGTTGGTCAAGATCAGACGAAGTCGTCGAACTCAAATTCATTACGTTGGAAAATTATATTAGCGGAATCTGACCAATTACTTTAACTTGATAATACGTTAGTATTAAATTTATAATATTCGATGAAAACCAAAATACGTAAATATAAAAAAAAACTATTGAGTCATTTTGGTTTCAAAAATGGTTCATTTTATTATAATTTATATAAAAATAATCATTTTATTATGGTATATATTATAAAATAATCAAACGAATTTTTCGCCATTAAATTTTTATTTAAAGTCCTTTCACTGAAATATGTTTACCCATGGCTTTGATTTAAAATTCATAAAAAACGACAATCTAGAACAAAGGTTTGCAGACTTTCTAGAAAGAAGAGCCAAATATTAAGTAAACAGAATCTCAAAAAAAAGATCCAGGTTCGAATTCCGGCGGCGCAACAATAATATTTTTCGATAATATTGATTTTATATGTACATCTTTCTGATTAGTATATTTAATTCATATTTTAAATAATTGAATACTTGTTTGGCTTTGCAAAGTTAACTACTTAGAACGGTGACCTTGTCACTGTCACGCTATGCCTGGCAAGTAACTAGCTGTTCAATTTTAAGCTAAATTGTAAATTATCGTCGATTCATTTACTTCTTAACTCATTTCATTTATGGAAGATAATGTTTGTTCGCATAAATAAACAGGGCCAAAGATTGCGAGAATGGTAAATGCTAGTTCTTTTATGTGTTACAAACAAATCATATTTTCATATACAATTATGTTTGTATCAAAAATAATTGTATATAAAAATATGAGCTGGAGTTGAAAAGTCAAAAATAGCGTATGAAAAGAGCCGCATGCGGCTCGCGAGCCACGGTCTGCCGATCCCTGATCTAGACTAACATCTAATTTGCTCAAATTCTTAGTTTCGTGAAAAGATTATATTGTAAACAAATCATAGATATCTCATAGATACGAAGCTATTTTTTATTATATTTAATGAAAATATTTATTTAGGAGAACACATTCTTATTGTGAAGTTGTAATTATTCAGAACATAGGTCTGTGATATTTTAAATATGAATTAAATATATTAATTAAGGTACATGGCTCTTTCAAATAATGTAACGATTAAATGTATTAATATCAAAAAGGTAACATATAAGTTCGAAAATTGTCGCTAAAAATATTGTCGCTGTAGCATAGTTGGATAATGCACCTTCCCCGGTTAGGAAAGAGATCCAGGTTCGAATCCCGGTGGCGCAACAACAATAATTTTCGATAAAATTGATTTTATATGTATATCTTTCTAATTAATAAATTTAATTCATATTAAAAATATATATACTTCTTTATATATATTTCTCAATGAGATATTTATTATTTGTTTAATAACGGTGCCTTTGTAGGTGAATATCCAGTAATTGTGTGCTCTTTGACATATTCAAATATTGCTAATTATATTGTATGTTTTTACACATATGTGTATTTTCGTTTTGCATCAATTTTAATATGCGACAGTAGAAACATTTCGTTAAATTCCTACCATATGAATTATACTTATGTGATTTACAATATTTTAAGTAATAATAATACTTATGCAAGTAAGTGCCCTCAATATTACAATATATAAAAAATATTTTTAATACAAATAAAATGTATCAATTTGAAAGATATACAGATAAAATCAATTTATCGAAAAAAAAAAAATTTGCCACCGGTAACATTTCATATCCGGGCAAATGCGACATGTCGATATAAATCCAAATTTCAAATTGATACATCTGTTATTCTATTTTTAAAAATATCATTTGTATTAAAAATATCACAGAACTATGTTCTGAAATACTGCAACTTCACAATAATAATGTGTTTGGATTTTTAACTACACCGGACCAAGACAGCTCTGTATCTTTAATCTCTTTGGGATTGTCAATGATAGAGATAATAGTTTATTATTTATGTGTATGATATATACTAACAATGTATTAAAAATATATAAAAATTCAACTTAGGTTTACTTCAAAATACTGATTAC
This sequence comes from Eubasilissa splendida, assembly GCA_031772225.1. NCBI lineage: Eukaryota > Metazoa > Arthropoda > Insecta > Trichoptera > Phryganeidae > Eubasilissa > Eubasilissa splendida. The sequence continues at coordinate 16,129,347 of CM062848.1, read as the reverse complement.
AAAGTATGGAACATTTTTTGATTATGAATTTTGTTTATTTGAAGATGGCAAAGAGATTAATCTCTTTGGAACATAGATTTAAATTCAGAAATTCTCAACAGGTAAAAATAATAAAAAAGGCTTTTAGACGTCTATGAGATTCAAAACTACACCAGACTAGTATAGTTTATACCAGTTACCTGCTTATTAGTAAAAAAAAATTAAAACCTATAACATTTTATTTAATTCATTTCACTATTTATAAATAATTAAATATACATTTTATTTACGTGTGACGGTACCTTATATAAGAGTCATATTATGGTACGCCCCGTAGACAAAACCGTGTAATTCGAAAACCGAATTTATCTACATTTATTCAAACAATATAGTTGAATACTTAACGGTTAGTTCCATTCAGAAAAAAGAAATCGGGTAAATATAGATTGATTAAATAAAATCGCATAAATACAAAAACATTAAAACAATAAGTTTAATATTGTTATAACTAATATGGAACTACATGTAATATTATTACTGCAATTTACCAATTCTAGAGCCGATATCAGGAAACTTAAAAAATTTATTTAAGATTATTTTAAGCATTTATTTACGTAGGGTCAGTTTGTAACTCAGATAGATTTCGATAGAATTAAGAATTTAATTTGATTGCAAGACAGTTTGGTAAAAAAAAACTATGAGATGAGTGTTGATTTCAACAGAAATTAAGAACGGTACACGGTAGTATAAAAATGATCTAGAAAAGGAAAATAAGGTAAGAGTGTAGTGTTATATCCACTCTGCCTTCCCCATCCTAATCATGGTAAGAGTAAGGTGTCTCATGTGTGGCGTCATTCGTACTCGTGGTAAGTAGGATAATTTTACTTAGTTTATTTTAAATCTCTCAATATAAGTACGTACGTCAAATCTTTTTTTGATTTTATGCTCAAATTTTACCAAACAAAAGACCCTTTTTTAAGAACGTTTCTTGACAAAATAAATTTTTATTGTAATACGGACATATTCATATATGTAGTAAAAAATTATAAACATTGAGAAAAATAATAAATGTGTAATTCTATAATGAAAGAAAATCTTTTTAAAATACTTTATCTGTTAAGAAGTTGTTAGTTGTCCATGTCCATGTTGAGATTTTCAAGTTAACAATTTTGATAGATTAAATTCTTTTGGTATGGTTCATAAACACAAATACGTCGGCAAACAGAGCGCCTCAGGCATAAATAATTCCGACAATATAATAAATCAATGATTAAGCAATGAGGAACTTCTACATTTTTCATAGATATTTATTTATTTATGATTTATTTATTTATTTGCATATTGATACCAATTAAATAAACCATAAAGATAACAAAAAAACTATATCTCATAAATAATATAATCTCAATGATTATCCAGCCTTACACATATATATTTATTTATATGTTAGTGCATTGGTTAAACATTACACATTTGAAATATATTTTTTTTAAGAACTCTTTCTTATTGTGAAGTTGTAATTTTGCGGAACATAGGTTTGTAATATTTTAATACAAATTAAATGTATTAATTAGAATGATATTAATATTTCAATCAATTTTAATAAATTTTGGAAACATTAATAAAAATTAATTATCAATTAATTCTGGCGTCTTCTATAGGATTTTAATCAAAAGTGTTTGAGATTCCGTAAATCTAAAGAAGATGGCTTTCAAATAATGGAACAACAGATGTATCAATTTGAAAGTGCAACATATAAGTTTAAAAACTTGTTGTCAACTTACTATATTCATAATCGGTTAATTCATTTCCTCGGATTAAAAGAGATCCAGGATTAAATCCCGGTAGCAACATTTTTTTCCTTCCATAAATTGATTTTATATGTATATCTTTCTAATTAAAACATTTAAGTTGTATTATATAAAATGTATTTTGGAGAACGTCTAAAAAATCTACAATATGTTATTTAACAAATATTTTTTGAGACTGTATCATTCTTTTTGGTTTGAAAAATATAAATATATTTACCTTTTAACGCAGTACCGATTCTGTAAACATCCGTTAAAAAGTAAGCATAAAAAAAATATTGCTTGAAAGAATAATTAATTGTTTCAATTTATACAAACTTATTAAGACCACTAAACATAATCTTTTTGTATAACTTTGAATCATATAACAGTATAACTTTGATTAACAGTCTCTATTACCGACATTATAGTAATAAAAGTATTAACACGAAATACGTAATGTAATGAAAGGCTAGAAAAATTTACATATAGCAGAAAATGATTGCCTTTTATTAAAGTGAGAAATGAATAAATTTTACTTTTATCGAACACGTTACGATTTTTAGAATCATTTAAAAAAATGCGTACTATTTTCATATTTTTTTAATACATTTTGCTTTTCATTAATAAGCGACGCATTAAATGAAATACCAAATAAAAAGTATATCCTGGGTCATTTAAATTTGAGCTTGTGTATTTAAACCGATTGATATAAAACAATTGAAACCAGTCACAAAAAAAAAATATTTTAGATTTTTTGTTGAGTTCATCTTCAAGACTAGCGAACAATTAATTTTCTTCGATAAGCACAGTTCAGCTCCACATATAACACTGATGCATAAAAAAATACTTACATACACTTAATTATTTTGCTAACAAATAGTGTCTTCATCCCGCCAAATGTGTTTTAATTATTTTATTGTATTTTAACTTTGGATAACCGAATAGATTGTTGTTGATTATTCAATTACAGTGTTATTGAAGACGAGGGATAGTTTATTCATTAAATTGTTTTAGAACACCCACATTATCTCAAAAGTAGTGACAAATAAATTATACACCTCATCAATAACTTTTTATACACCTAATCAATTCAAACCTGTGACATACCCAAATCCAATCGGAACATTCAGATGACAACATACAATGAAATAAATTTTTAAAACTGGTAAATGCTTTGACATTTTACGGACGCGCAATTTTTTTCTTTTCCATTGTTTTAGTCTATGTTTCTTAATTAATTAATGTAAAATAACTTTTTTTAGTAATCATTATTATTTCCTTTATCTGTGGACTATTTTATGTATCTTGCATATAAACAAGAGTGGGTCTTAAACGTAAATATAAGCAAAATACGCAAGAATAACAAAAATATTATACTACTAGCTACCAACCCTATTCTCAGAAGGTTACCAATAAACATGACACTTCAGTCTGATTCGGATCATTAAGACCCGCTTTCTATAACCCTTATGATACTTAACCCTAATGTATATATTTTTGACCGACGGATAATAGAACATTGCATATTTTAAAAATACATTTCAAGAGTCAACGTTACCAGATACAAAATCATGTTTAGGTTTAGGGCTGGTTGTGTAATCAGTAGTAACATTTTACTATAGTAAAAAATGTCAGTAAAGTAAAAAAAATTATGAAATCAGGTTGTTTGCTCGTTAGTAAAGAAATATTTACTTCTCCAAAGTACATCCCGTAGTAAATTCAATTTTCTTTGCGATATCCGATTGCAAAAACTAGAATCGATAGTTAAATATAGCGGACTTTTCACAGCTTTTCCAAAAGTCATCTGACACATTGATACTTTGAAAGGTTCAGTATACGACAATTAATCATTCAATATACCGCTATTCTAGTGATGAGAGTCCATCCGTTGCTGATTTGGCTGTTGAATATATTAATATGTACATATATGTAATATTTATATTTTGCGTGTATATATGTGTGAACTTTTTACTTTTTATTAACTTTTTTTAATTTTTAATTTATTTATCAATATTTTCCTTGGTTTTCTTTTTCATAGCATTATATTTATTTCATAACCTTTAATGTATAACATAATATGTATTAACTTTGTGGCGAATCGGGTTAAAAAAAAAACCGATCACGCTGGAATAAACACGTTATTATTATTATTATTACACATAACACGAAAAATTTCACCACCAAAGTGACAGATTTGGAATGACTAGGCGAAAAAATCCATAAATAAAGCATATTTCATAATTATTTGTCGCACCTATAGACGTCTCCATCTACGCTTTGACAGTAGTAAATTTATGTATTAACAACCTGCAAAGGATTTTTACTACGGGTGTTCGTAAAAAAAAGTAACTATAGTAAAAAGTTGCACAATCGGCCCTTAGTTTTATACTGTTCTTATGAAGGAATGTTCCTAAATTATTTCGTTATAAATACAAATATATGAAGTGGTTATTTACATTTAAATAAATAAAAATATTGTGGTGTATACTTTACGATTTCAACAATTTCTAATACCAAAAAATCATTTTCGGTACATACTTGCTACAATACAGATATATACCTACTCGTATACTGAGATATATACCAGATCAATTTTTCTAAGATGTGTGACTTAAATCAGATAAGTACTAGGGGAGTTATCGTTTCCACAAATACGTAAATACTAACTTTTTAACGAAAGGTCTCCTTATCATGATCGAAGAAAGTGCATTGAACTTTTTCGTAAAATCGATATATACCGCAGACTACCAAATATATAGGCATGAACTAACGGAAATTCCTTATTTCAATATGTTCATTTTGGTGTAACTTGCGTGATCACTTTGGTACCACTTACGCAATCAAATAGTTCCGCGTCTTTTTTTAAATATATGACTCGATTAAAATGAAAATTTAATCGCTGACAATATATTGTGCATTCATGTAAAAAATACGCCTCGTTTACACAAAGATTTAATTTTCGAAGAGAAAATACTTTTACTGTTACATAAATGTGTCATAATCTATCGGATTTATGTTTCCACAAAAAATGTGTATAGAATTCCACAACTAATATTCCAAACCCCTTTCTTATATGTACACTTTATTTCATGTATATTTATTTAGTGGTCTGTGAAAAAAAACTTATAACCACGATAAACTTTAATCAAAAATATTTCAATTATGCTTACTACTATATTTTTTAATATTCAACTATTTAAAACAATGTGGCCACAAATATGTTATGTTTTAAAAGGAAATCTGAATATTGATAGTTTTTTAATGCTATAATGATAGATGAACGCTATTATAAAAATAATGAACGTTATGCTAGTAAAAAAATCGTGTGAAAATGATTAAAAGTTGAAATGTCAATAAACAAATAAATTTAAATTAATAAATAACGTAGTAAATAATAAACGAAATAAAATAATTATTTTATTGTCTTTTGTTGCGTAAATTTAAGTAAGCTTTGACAATTAATTAAATTTGGCCACAACTAATTGAGCTAATTCATTGTTTTTGGTAAAAGTGAGTGGCCTCATCTCACCATATTATCATTATCATTTCAAACATACAAAATGTTTCGTATACGTTAAATTTAATTTAGTTTTAAAATAAAATATCTCCCACGCAATGTGCCAGCTAATATTCAAGCTGCGGTCATTAATTCGTCCGGCCGATACCATCGCGGTGACCAACTCCAAAAATGGCCGGGATAAAACACAGGAATATCCAAATGCACACTCAAACGCAATAAAACGCAGTTCAACAACTCGGCGTCAAGCACTGAGGCACGAGGGTCGGGATGAACTTTATCGGGGTCTCGGGTGTCCCCGCGCGCCTCCAGGACGCACCTTTTCGGTGATGCACCGTTCCGCTGTGTCCGGCTGTGAGCGATCCTAAAAGGAATTTGCGTGCAGTGTTCGCACAAAGGACAAAACATTGCGAAATTCCTAAATTGCAAAATATGCAGGTTCTCTCGTAAGGCAAATGTGTAGAATATGAATATTGAAACGATATACGTGTTAAATTAATTTTTACAGCTTCCATTCGCAGTCGTGATTTCTGCGCCTTAAGATGAGAACTACAGATAAACTGATTCAATCATAAACATAAAGCTATAATAATAAAGATAAAGCTATATTAATTATGAAACGCGAGAAATCAGCGATCAACACGTATTGTCGAGTCAACATATCACAAAGACCAACACACATTGCTAAGTCTATCCGTATATCTGGACGGTATCTAAATGACAAACCACATAAAAAAATTGATTGTAAAATTTTATGGATACTTAATTATCTTATTAATTGAGTGTTAATGAAGAAAAAACATTCATAATTGATCCTCACAATGTACCCACCGTCACACCTCGAGAACTTTCATCTGACAATGAAGTGTCTCCAAGACGGGTCAAGTTGGAATATTTGATTCAGAAACAGGTCATTGGCGAGCCGTTGCAACATATTTTGGTATCAGGGGCAGATGACGGCCGTTTTGGGATTCAGAATAAGCCAAAGTTGTTGAGAGTAAACAGCACCAACGAACACACCACGTGGGAGCACAATAGAGAATTAATTTAAATCCTCGGCATTTCGCGCGATATTATTTTTAGCTCCCGACATTCTGCCAGGCGAATAAGGTTATTTATGCCACTAAGTCAGTTGGACTCGGCCTTGCACACTTCACACCCACTGCCCGTGAACGTGTTGGTCTGAAATTATTACCTCGCTAAGAAGCCTGCTTTTCCATCCAGGGTGTTAACAATATTATAATCTCTTTATATGGTTCAATGGCCAATCTTCAATTTTATAAACAATATTTTCTTAAATAAATGAGTAATTTTTTGTTTTCAATATTGTTATTCGTTAATGGTTTAATTTAATATTTTAATACAAATTTAAATAAACAATGACATGATTGTGTTAAGGAATTTGTTAGGAGAACACATTCTTATTGTGAAGTTGTAATTATTCAGAACATAGGTCTGTGATATTTTAAATACTAATTATTATAAATATATTAATTAGAAAGATATACATATAAAATCAATTTTATTGAAAAATATTGGTGTTGCGCCACCGGGATTCGATTCCAACTATACTACAGCGACAATTTTTGTAACGTTCGTTGGATAATGCACCTTCCCCGGTTAGAAAAGAGATCCAGATTCGAATCCCGGTGGCGCAACAACAATATTTTTCGATAAAATTGATTTTATATGTATATCTTTCTAATTAATATATTTAATTCATATTTTAAGAATTTGAATGAAGTTTTGTTTTTCATTGTTTTTCTGTAATTGTATGTAATTATTTTTTCTGTATACCATTTCAATCAATTTTTTGTAATTTAATATGACATTATTATCTAGTTATCATTAATTTGGTAATTTTTAGACTATCCTTAGGTGAATATTGATATTAATCTAAATTAATATCAACATTGTGATTATCTTAAATTTTGCTGAGAATTTCTCATAGTTAACAAATCTGCAGAAAAGACAAATTTTATTTAGAAAAACGAAAAAAGCTACCAATGTCCTTTAACTGGTTAAATTTTATAAATTCTATCTGGATTGATCCCATTAAGTAATTATGATTACACAATTATCTACTTAGATTTCACAAATCTTTTCTAAGATATTTAAAATATTCAATTTAGTTGATATTTGCTTGCGATTATACTATTCAAAAAAACATATTTGATTGAGAAAATATATGTCAACATTATAATAATAATAATAATAATAATCAGGTTTGTTATACATTCATATTATGTTATACAATACATATTATGTTATACAATAAAGGTTATGAAATAAATATAATGCTATGAAAAAGAAAACCAAGGAAAATATTAATAAATAAAATAAATATTAAAAAAGTTAATAAAAAGTAAAAAGTTCACACATATATACACACAAAATATAAATATTACATACATAAATACTTAATAGTATTACATATATAAATATTAAAATTATAATAAATAAAGAAGCAAAGATTTTCCCAAACGTGAATAAGGTAGGAATTATGGATAGCACCAAGGCATTATAAGTTTCTTTTTTAATATAAAAATATTATATTTTAAACATTTTCTTACTGCACAGTTAGTATACATAGAACTCAGAATTTTATAAATTTCCATTATATTTGAATATATTCGATCGCATTTATGTAATTATCTCACTTTTTTAGATTTCTCTTATTAATATTGTTTGTATTAACCTTAAAATGTCGTTCCAGTTTTTGTAGAAAGCGTAGGCGACTCTTGCACTTAATGGTATTGGAGACATTTACTGTCTCACAATCCAAAACAAGATGCAATAAATTTACATTATTTGCATAAAATGTTTTAGACAACATTCTTGTCTCAAGAAAAACCAGCTTATTGGTATGCATATTACGTTATGTAAACAGAATTCTTAACAAATAACATTAAAATAATCACAGATTAGACACATTGTATCACACTATCATATTATTATTTTTAGGTGAAAAATATTACATTATTTAAATACATACTATTACAATAAAATTAAATAGTTGTTTAAATAAATTTATTATTTATAATAACAATAACAAGAATTAAAATAAATATGTGAGAAGTGAAATATGTGCTTATTTGTTGCCTGTTTATATGAATTATGAACTGATTCATTCTTAAAATATGTATATAAATTTGTAAGATGTTATAATTCTGTAAGCATCTCAGAAACAATTTACGTAGGCTGTTACTGTTATATTGGCAATATCTTATCAAATAACAAATTTCATATGATACTTCCAATTGATAAGATACGGCTCAAAATTACAAATGCATCACATACAGAAATAATACCCATGTAAGGCATGCACAGTCTCCTTTTCCAAGAAATTTAGCCATACCTATTCACGCGAAAACTCAAAATGTGAAGCTACCATGGTACAATTCGAACTACAGGATGCGCTGGCGCCACGGTAGGTGCCCACCTCCATAATTTTTCATAAATTAACCGCAGTGGTGGGGAAATTTACGTTAAATACTTCATTCCGTGGAAATAAAAATATTTCACACTCTTAGAGGATATCGGTTCAAGGAATTTGCACGATGTCGAGAATCTTGCTATGAGCACATTTAAATTATAACCTCTAAATGACTGTTCGGTTTCTTGAAGGACGTCAGCACAATCATTGTTTTACCAGTTATATATACACGTGATATACTTTCTGATATATACAGGTAATATGACTAAACCGACGTCATCTTATAAACTAAGATCATAACTAAAATAATGTTAAAGTATATATGTTTAATGACTTTAAAAAGTAAATCGTATGGAAATAAATAAGTTAATTGAAAATGTATTATACATGATTTACCAATACCAGATTCAAGAATCATTTGATTACTCATCAATTTTAAAAAGAGTAAAAGTTATAAATTACTGCGGTTTATTACAGGAAAATAAATGAATTACTTACTACTAATACTTAACTTCATTATAATTGCATCATCATCGACCAGAGAAATATTTCTCGTGGGCATTGTCTTTTTGCTTGATTCTTCTTTACAATCGGTCTCTCATCATCACACGATCATGATTAGAATCATGCCATGGCTAGTGCTCTGTCAGCCGCTTCCATTCGACACAATCATGAGTAGGGTACATTTCTGAGGAGATTTAAAGTGCCAACGAACTTTACAACTTTGCACACCATCATCTTGGCGATCTTCCCTTTATCTTCATCTTTCTAAGAGCCGCAAGTTTTACCAAATTGTCGTGTCGGTAACCATTCTGTCGGATTTTTTTTGTATTTATTTATTTAAACCCTATCCCGAATCGTTTTGAGAGTTGTTTACTCTTGTTTCGATTCGTCATAATTACTTTTTTTTTTTACATTCAGCCATTATTAACATTGTCATCATAATACCATCATAGGTTGACTCCGATATCATCGTACCAGAGCTATATTTGTACAATTTGACGTGAGACTCATTACCACATTAAATTCAAAAGGCATCCAGTAAAATGTTCCGTTAGGTCTCTCTAGCCACGGCTCTTCTCGACATCGTCCATCCCAGCAACCCCCAGCGGGAGACCCACACCCTAATAAATTCCCGTAAATGTCCGAGATTCCTTTCATTTCTTAATAGGTCATCGTTCCGAGGGATTCGTTGACCTATTCCTTCTAATCGCGCAATCATGATCTCACGTGCATCATTCAGAATCACACAATCTCACAATATTGTGTCGTATATATTTAATTATCTTTCTTTATCAATAAACTCTTTTAACATTGGTATATTTGTGCCTCCAATACATCTCAAATGTTCTTCCTCTTTAAGGTCTGTGTTTCATCCTACAGGTATATATAGGAAACATCAATTGAACGTATCTACGGAATAATACATGACGAGATAAATGTCAGAAACTTAATTAAGATTAGTAGAAAGGGACAAAAGCTAAAACTTGTGTATCTGACATTCGATTTGACAGTGAGTCTCAGCGCATCCGTACAAAGGTCACCTAGAACCAGAGATACCTACAACTATTTTTCTGAAAAACAACCAGAACGCAATAAATTTTAAATGTGTATTCAATTTTACCCAACTGACGAACGGAACATTGATGGTCAATGGACTGACATTTTTGACGTTTATCATCATAACATGAATAGGTGCCGATGAGTGCCGAAAAAAATCGATCAGTTTTTACGGGGTTTAATTCTAGTAATCAATTAAAATATATACGCATAAGGTATAACTTATATTTTATTTTAAATACTTTAAAATTCTCTAGGTACTAGTATAAAATTTTAATTAAAGAATTCAACGATTTCATACTTTTTTTGGATATTGCAATATAAGAGATCGAACGTGAATTTTGACTTTTTCGAAAACGATATATTTAATAACTAATGTAAAAATATTCATTTGTCAAAAGTACAATTTTCTATTTAAACCTTTTACAATAAATTTAAAAACAAAATCTCTTGTAAAGTCTTGTAAGGTCTCTTTGTAAAAATGTTTCGAGATTCGGTGTATCAAAGTGTGCGAAAATGATTAAATAGGGTTCCACCATTATATTTTTTTGGTGATAATTACAATATATTTAGACATTATTTTTTAAGTAAATGGTTTAATATTGAATGGATCTTATAAAATAAAATAAATTAAAAGCTACTATAGTTTTTTCAAAAATTTTAAGGATCGTGTCCTGCCGCCTCTTAAGGTGCTAAACGGTGAATCTTTGAGACTTGTGGCGTGTATGCGGTGAACTACGAAAACCGAGAGTTGTTTCCAATGAATCTCATGTGAGCATAATTCCTGTCTCAAAGTTCTATCTCGAGTCAAATATCTCATCATTCGACATGTGCCATAAGACTTGAATGACTTTGGTTTAGTCACCTTTGTCCCGTATTTGTTATGGCCTAGAAATAGGGAATATGGTTAGAGCATCCCAGATCCCTTTTATGCATACTGCTGATCCTAGATAAATTCACTGACTGGTATTTTAGAATTTACTAGTGGCGACTGCACCCATCGCCATTATTGAGGTAATGTAATATTAAACAAATTATAGATATCTCATAGAGATGAAGCTATTCATAGAGACGAAGATATTCAATCATAATTATCATCTGATTTTTCAAAAAAATATTTAGAAAGTATAATTTGTTATGCGTTATTTTTACTTATTCCATTCACTCACATCTTCTTCTACACAACGTAAGTTAAACTTTTGACATTGCAGATTACATTATCAATTAGGCTACATACACGTATCTTGATTATCACCACCGTAGGTTCATTCCTTTACCCTCACCTTTCAACTCTTGTATATAACTTTCCGTATAAATTGAATAGCCATGGGGGCGTAACATATTCCTGCCTGATATCTTTGATAACGTCAAACTATAATTTAATTAACTGAACTCTCACGAAGTCTATGCTTTAATCGTACAAAGAACAAATGCTCAAACCGCCGATGTATCCAAACATGGATAATTGGTACAAACTTGTTCCTAATACCTTATGCTTTCTCTATATCTATAAATATTACGTAAAGTATTATAAAAATTCAAAGACAACCTTAAAAAAAAATACTATTAAGTATTAGAAATTCTAATTCACGTGTCAATGAAACTCATTTTCAAAATATTAATTAATATCGGGAAACGAAAAAAACTAACAAAATATATATTTTATTCAACCACATCAAAGTATTGCGCGTATTGAAAATTCACCCTAATAATTCCAAAAAACATAAATCGAAAATAATTTTTAAATATCACCAAAAACATTTGGGTATCTTTTTTAAATCGGAGATACGGCATTTTGATTAATTGTTGTGTACAAATTGAACATGGCTTGACATTCATTTACTCGTATTTCGAATCCCACATTAATTTACAAGCAATACATTTTCATCCTTGTCAGGCTAATCTTCTCCACGTTTAAAACTCTTTTTGGGTACATTTAACTAAGTAAAAAAAACGAATAACAAAACCAATCCTTTGTTAATGATACAAATTTGTCATATTTATCTCCAAGCCATTTATTCTCGTCAAATACATTGATAAAACGAAAATATTTTTATTTCAACTGGGCCGGGCGAACTTTTTCACAAAGTTCTAGTACATTTTCCACCCAAAATAAATTGATGAGGTCAAAAAAATTGTTAATTTTATTTTTGAACTCTAAATTGTGTAGATCATTTTCTGTGATATTACTTTTACAATAATTTGTTACAGTTTGAAGGATTTTTTTCAAATGATTTACAAGAGTTACATCATAATCTTTTACATCATTATTGTATTGTACGTTCCATAAGAAGAATGCAGGTCACGGATTAGATTAAATATTTAAAATAGGCGATGTGTGATTTCAATGTCAGTATCATAATAATTATTTGCCTTTAAAATTTCCCTGCTCTAAAATATTTAAACAATAAATAAGTGCCGTTTTGCATTGTTAAGCTGGATTTCATGATAATTTCATTAAATTATCATATTTTATTATATTGTTGAACGATAAATTCGTATTTTTCATATAACCACTTACCTAAAAGGAAGAGTCCTGATCATTTGCTTTGTCATGAAATTGTTTATGAATAATAATAATTGCATCTTAACAAGTATTATTCTCCGAATCTTCTGTTGCACGAAATAATGAAAATAGTGAGAATTAGAATAAAATATAAGTGTTCGTTTACATATATTTATATTTAATAATTGATTGAAGTAATGTTCAATTATAAAAGGTATGTTTTATAAGCCCCTTCCATTTACTATATCGATAGAGAGGGATATTAATTCGCCTATCAGAAGCAGACGTTCTGCCAAGTTTTCAACCCAGGTTGAAGTCTCGAGTAGATCAGAGGGGATGTCGTCGATATTCTTGTCGGCCAACTTTTATCCATTATTTTGAACGATCTTTATTTTTATTTCTGAGACGAACGATTAAAAAAAGTTTGTTTGACATAATTTTACAAATAATAATAAAATCAAGATCAGTTAAATATATATTTTTTATATCGTCAAATTAAAAAATGTGATTGATGGTTCAAAAGCAGTAAATACAGAATTTCCAGTACTTAATAGCACTAATAATTCTGTATCCACTACTTTTGAAACGTCAATCACATTTTTTTAATTTGATGAATTTAAAAAAATACTTAACTGATCTCGATCTTATTATTATATTTGTAAAATTATGGGAATTAATATTCGCAGTTGAATTAATGTATTTATTATAAAATCATAGTTTTCTTGCTTATTAAACAGTGCTTCTTTACGATATTAATAATAATAATAATAAATAATGTTCTTCTTTTGTTAATTTATGTTGATTATTTTGATACATATAAGTACTGTACTAATATATTTGGGGAGGCTATGTTCTTTTAATGTCTAAATTGACAAAGATCACAATTTTTAAAAATAATATAAAAATGAAAGAAGACTGATTTTTGACTATATTATCTTTAAACTCTTGCTGGAATGATGATTGATCTCCCGATATTATTAAATTATGTTCATGTTTTCATGTTCTCTTAGAATATGATGATTGTTCACAATGCGTAGTTATTAATTCCATGAAAGTAGTTTAATTCCCAAACTCTTTATCTACGGTGCAGATATTATTCAAATGAACAGTATCCTTTTCCTTAATTTATGAAATTCTATATGCTTAAAATGTTATTTTTCTCAGTTTTACGAGCATATTTGTTTAGACATATTATGCCGCAGTGCCGGCTTTTCGTTTTGGCCGGCTGCCTTGGGTTTAAAAGGCACTGGGCCATTTCCTTTGTTATTTTTATGTTGTTAAGATTTATTGTTAGAGCGTACGGTCAGAAAAATAAAATAATGAAAAGAAAATGAAATCTCTTCTCTCGCGAGAAAGACATTATTTGCGTAGAGTGACAAAGGGCAGGAAGTTTGAGTCCTGAAAAAGAAATTTAATGTTCACACATAATTTAAATATTAGGAAGAAAACGACAAAGGCTTTTGAACTTGATGAACTTCTTACGAGTAATATTTTCTTCAAGGCTCGTTGTCGAGCAAGCGAGCAAGTTGTGTATACGAGTACAAAGATAACATCAAAAGAGATTCTGATTATTCTTAATACTTAATAAACTTTCGCCATTTTCTAAATTAAGACTTCAATTTTTTTTATCGCTAATATTGAGCTAAATCAAACAATCCATTAGTACAATCAAGCAATCGTTATAATAGTATTATGGTGTTAATAAATAATTTATTTTCACTTATTTTTATCAATCTTTTTCACATACTGTACATTTCAGGCGTAGCACTCTATCTGCAGAGAAGCTGGGAGACGGTCCAGCGAATGTACTCGCGCATGTATGCGAATTTTTGATTGTACGTTCTCATTGTTTGGCCCGGATCCCAGTCGGATGCCTCGCACAATAAGGCGAACAATCACAAAATAAACGCAATCATATAAATCTTAGGTTGGGTACATAAAGTGTCATATTATAGCTGTCTCTGCATCGTGTTCAAATATTATGAGACGGAAGGTTTTGTGTGCAGCTTTGCTAATGCGTGTATACTGAACTGCAAACAGTCCTCAACCATCTTCTCACGTATATAGGTCGGGACGGGTAAATGCGCCCTACCAGCGTCAGTATCAGTATCAGGTCAGTGTGAAATGCAGAAGGACGCGTCGGTTACTGGCAGCGGTAACCAGTCTGACAGTTGCACACTCGCTGCAGCTGTCAGCACTAGTTTTACAACCAACTGAATATTTATTATTTATTTAATTATTCATTGATCGAAGGGCTTTTACAAAAAATATTTAATCTCTTTTTTTAAATATATATATGCACAAAATTACATATTACATGCAAACAAATACTAACTAATGAAAAACGGAATAGTTTTGTTTTTATATTATTTCAAAATAGCATTCAAAATATTATATTTATAATTTAGCATGAAATTAAAAAAATATCGACTAAAACTGAATTCATTCCCGAGTCTATGATGTCTTTGTATTGGTGAATTATAATACATAATTTGTTTTTTAATCATTCACATGAAACTACCCAAACGACCTTAGTACTCCAAGAAGGTGCAAGAGTATGAGAATTGATTAAAAAGTCGAAAAAATTTCATATTTTCAGTTATTTAAAAAAATATATAAATATCATTATAATTACATATGTAATGCTTCTATATATCCCTGTACATTCAATTAAACCAATATAAAAAATAAAAAATTTGGGCGTATTATATAGTGTATAACTTAATATATGATTTTTTTTACTTGGGCCACTCTGCTTCTGTGCGACTCATATTAAACATTGTTAAAAACAATATTTAAAACAATATTATACACAACATTCTGTAGATTCATGTATAAAATATATTTAAACATAATATACAAACTCACCAAATACAATAAATACTGCACCGTTTTAAAAAAAAAAAAAGATTATTCTAGTTGGTGTACTCTCATTCATTTAAATTTTACAAACATATAATCTCCTTATTATTTTTAAGTTAACAACTTTCTTATTAATACAAATTTTAATATATCAATTACAAAGATATGTATATTTATTTCCCCGGATCGAAAAATATCCAGATTCGAACCTCAGTAGTAACAAAAAATTATATATTAAATAACAAGGATAAGGATAATATTTTTTAAAAATTGTGGGTTTACATATTATTTTTCAATTTTTGCAATCATTTTAATACAAGTAAATTTTTAATTATACATAGTTTTATTAATTAACACATTTAATAAATATAAATACTTGTCATGTCAATATTTTTTGCTTTGTTCAGCTCGCAGAGAATATTAAAATTAATGAAACCTACCAATGGTACCCACCTACATAAAAAAGGGTAGTTTGGAAAAATTATCTTTATCTAAAGTACCTACCTTCATTTTTTATTATTATTATTCATCATTATTATATGCTACATAAATGCAGATTGATTTATAAATCTTAATATGTGAAGATATAATTATTTTCCTATATCGGACATAAAGCACTATTTCTCTGATCTTCTCGTATTGTAATTAATTAGATAGAAAAATATTCATTTTTATTAGCTTTAATTTATTATTTGTACTGTTATTTAAATAATCATAGAAATTGAAATTATTTCTGCAGAGTTTTAGTGATTCAGTATTAAATCGTCGCATAATATAAAATCATAATCTATAGTCGGGTATCTCTGTCCTATATGTGTATAGCATATTAACTTCTCTTGTATATCACAACATTTAAGAAAATTGTTTATGTCATGACACATTTGTTTGTCGCTTGTAGTTCTAAACTATTTTTTTAATTAAATAATGATAAAGTATAGAAATAAAACAGCACTAGTAGTTTAGAATAGAAAAAAAAAACATTATTTACGGTTTTTGAATCCGATGGCGTGTCGCAATCAAACGTTTAATCTCCACGAAAGAGCATTATTACCTCGCCGAGCGGTCGCGCTTCGAACACCGTTCACCGCCGCATGCATTCTTCCTTATCCAGATGCAAGCTGTATCCAGATATCATCGCGTAGATGAGGTGTAAAAATAACATTTAGCCTTTTCTAATGCCCAAATCGAATCCAAGAGGGTTAGACGGGATAATGCGGGATAAGCTGAGCAGATAATGCCGGGAATGAGCCCCCGGTCGAGGACTGCCCGGGAATAAGGGGCGATTGAGGTTTTTCCGGGAACGAGGAGCAATCGAGGTTTACCCCCGCGTAAGACTGCCTGGAACGGGATTATTCTTTAACCTTTTCTGTAGCTGGCTTTGCGGCCACTGCCCGCCGCGTACGAGTGTTAGTTTCCTTCTAATTTTGACGGATGACGAGGTCATTTTAATCCTTATATCGAGTTCTGGCCAAAATTAGTGTAACGTGGCCACTTCGGTAACTTGAAAGGAATATAGATTACAATTAATTTTTATTTATTTTCTTAAATATTCACATTTACAACACTAAAGTATTAGTTATGAAACATGAACCCAACCCAGCGTAACATTTATTTATAAGTTTTTGTTTATACGAGTACATAGTCATCTATTATCTAGATATATCAATATGCACTTGATTAAATCCTTTGTCTTCTTCGTAACTCATCAGTTAGGATAGGTGGATAGTGAATTCAGAAATAATGCAGAGAATTGACGAAATCGAAATGAAGTGTTGAAGAAAGATGTTAAAAATAGCACGGACGCACCAACGTATCAACTATTCAGGAACTCAGGAGATCGAAGGTCGGAAATGTCCGATGGACGGACTGAGTAAACAGTGCCACTAGCTTGCTCCTGACAGAAGCATTTCGCTCTGCGGAATGCCGAGTAACCTGGAGAAGAATCATCGATGTAACTGGAAGGATGTCCCGTGAGGGTCACGATACTCAACTGTGAAAAAACGACAAAGAAGAAAACCATATTTATGTCAACGTTATATGTATGTGCCCATTATTATGAAAGTGGTCTAAGTCATGTTTCGTTCGTTTCGAGATATTTAAAGGTTTGCGTTTGAATTAATTGAAATATGTTTTTATATTACACAACACAATGTTACAAAATTTATTTAGTCCACTAGATTTATAATTTATTTCAACATATAAATGTTACATGTAGCTTATAAGGAAATATATATATATATATATATATATATAAATTTGAACGTCGTAACAGTACACTGAATATAACGCTTAAAATTTTTCACAATTGTTATAATTTGCATCATATTATATTAATTTTAAACAATGTGACGCTAAATAATTGATAAACTCGTTATATTTCTTGACTTTATCAATACACACAGAATCCATAATCTTATAATGTGCTTTATTTTCAATGTTATGAAATCGATCATCATTTTAAATAGGATAATTCAGATATGAGCTAACTTCACTCAGAATTCTGATGAAAGTTTACTATTTAACGATTACTGTAAACTGTATACAAAGTGTATTATATGTGTATATATTTTTTTATTTATTTGACATTTTTTACAATTTTTTTATAGCGTGAAAAAAGTATTTGACATTTTTTTTAAATTACATGGTTTTTTCTTTTTTGGAGAAAAGTATTTTCAAACAATAAATTGATCATGTTCAGTCATAGAAAGTGTTCTTAAAAACGTCCATTCATTATTTATATGAGTAAGAAAGTATTATTTTACGTTAAAACTTAAACTTTAAAAACACTATTAACAGTACTCTAAAATTATAAATAAAAACATGATAGGGTCGTATAAACGATGGATTTATGTTGTACAAAGACGTTGGTTGAACAAAAGTACATATATTATATATGATTGTATAATATCATTAGTAACAGCATAACCTAAATCTATACCTACTGCACGCCACTGGAGTGTACTATACAATATATGGCTTGACACCATTCGTCTTTCAAATAAGTATCGTCCTATTGACTTCACTTTATCTGCGGAAATATTTTATTTGATAACTACTTTAAGAGACTAGAAGAGCCTTAAAAATACGACTACTGTATGTATTTCATATCCACAGTATGATGCATGTATTCCATGAAGAGTATTCAGGGATTGGTGAACTCATCTAAATAATATAAATCAATATAGCAATTACAAAAAATGTTAACTTTGTTACAGAGATGAATGTTTTTAATAAGTTATCTCTCGAATTACTATTTAAAATACAGCCGCCATATAACAACAATATCTATTTCAAATATGAATTAAATATGTTAATTAGAAAGATATACATATAAAATCAATTTTATCGAAAAATATTGTTGTTGCGTCACCGGGATTCGAACCTGGATCTCTTTCCTAACCGGGGAAGGTGCATTATCTAACTATGCTACAGTGACAATATTTTTAGCGACAATGTTCGAACCTATATGTTACCTTTTTGATATTAATACGTTTAATCGTTCCATTATTTGAAAAAGCCATCTACCTTATTTTTTTATTCATATTTAAAATTATTATTTATTTATTTAATATTATATATATTTAATATTATTTATATATTTAATTATTTATTCATCTACCTTATTTAATTCATATTTAAAATATCACAGACCTATGTTCTGAATAATTACAACTTCACAATAAGAATGTGTTCTCCTAATATCTTTTTCATTTTTTTTTTTGTTTTTTCACGTTTTGTAGTTTATTTTTACTTATTTGTAATCCAATACATATAATGTTTTGATTAATCTATTGTCAACTTTTCCAGGTTTTCATATAACAAGTTATTTTTTTTAAAAAGTAATGACTGATAAAGAAAAACAACCTGAAACTTATTTGGAGCCTGACCTCACCCAAAATCGAAACATTCTACTCAGAAGTCTTCTTCGTGAAGTTTATGAAATCAAACCAACTCAACATCATTTTGAAACATCTGGAGGCATTATGCAGAGCTCGTAGGTATTACAGACTAATAAATCAAAAATATGTAGATTTAAAAAATGTATTTTGTATAAAAGTATTAAGTAGGTACTTGAGGTATGTATTAAAGTCGATGCGAAGGCGAACAATTCACCTCGACATAGACGTCATAGATCACTTAAGGTATGTTATTTTTATTGATATTGCAGTAAAAAGTGTTCGGAAAAGAGAACAACGAACTCGTTTTAAGGAATTGATTATTTTTCATACTCAAATGCCAGAAGTATTTCCATTTTATTTTCCAACGATCAAAGCTACACATTCCTCAAACAATTCCAATCGTGTCTGGAAAAGACGGAGTGTTCCTCTGACCGATAAGTGGGAAACGAGAAGAGTGTGGGCAGGGAGAGACCGGATCCGCACATTTGCCTAAACACTGCGATGAACGGGAATAGAGTTCAAAAAGCGGGCAACGCGAAAAGGCAAAGCTATAAAAGGCTGTGCTGGCTCCGTTGATGTAATTCCAAACAAGGCTCTGAAAATCGATTTCACGGAGCTTTTGTCTTTATTTAACACGCGTACGTATGATTTGATCTTTAGCATTATGTTCTACTTGATGAGGGTTTATTGCCTCATTGTTGAGCGCGTGAAGCAAGTCACAGCGTTCGTGGAAATTTCATATTTTTGTTATTTATGATCACATTTGCGTTAATTTATCAGATTAATTAATGATATGTAATTCGCCAGGATTATTTATTGTTTCACATTAATATAACATTATAAACCTGGTATTTACGCACAATATACTGAATATATACACATTTTAGAATGTATCTAACTACTTAATAAATAATACAAATTAAATGCATTAATCAGAAAGATATACATATAAAATCAATTTTATCGAAAAATATTTTTGTTGCTACCGGGATTCGAACCTGGATCTCTTCCAATCCGGAGAACGTGCATAAACCGTGATGGCTTTCAAATAATGGAACGATAAATACACTCATTTGAAAAGTGTAACATATAGGTTAGAAAATTTGTCGTCAAAGCACTATGCTGGTCTATATAGCATCATCGATTAATGCACGTTCCCCTAATTGGAAGAGATCCAGGTTCTAATCTCGGTAGCAACAACAATATTTTTCGATATAATTGATCATATATATATATATATGATCTTTCTAATTAATACATTTAATTTGTATTAAAAATATCACAGACCTATGTTCTGAATAATTACAACTTCACAATAAGAATGTGTTCTCCTTAATACTTAATAAATAACTACAGATGTTGTTTCAAATTTGTAATGTTTAATAATACACTTCATATATTTTGACAGTGTTTTTAACAATATAATAATAATAATAATATATTTCATTCATCGCTATAATTAAACTTACAATTTGATCAAAGAAATGTTTCAACAGTTTAGAAAATGCAATTTACTTCATGTCCGTATTGTAAATCTCGATTTTGAGCCAAGTTACTTGTTGTTTACGCATTTATCCATACAAAGTGTACAACTTGATCCCGGGATCCCGTTACAATATAGACACGTGAGTGTAATGTGACAACCTCTCGTGTAGCTGCCATCTATCGCGAAGCTGTCTGATCAAATATAATGGCTCATCTAAAATGTCCCCGGTGTGTACCGCGTAATCGCTTGTAGTCGCAAGGAGATTCATCACAATGTCAGAGTAAGATATATCCATTAAATTTTTATATTTCAAATATTTTAGGTAGTTGTAATAAAGATGGTGTAGACACAAGTATTTTACTTTTCATTTTACAACACGATAACTCATTTTTGGTTTCATCTTATGGATGGCTGCAAAAATGAGCACTTAAATATGACTAGTTTTTAGTTTCCAAAGCTATTCAACTATCTCACAACATCGTCTGAGAGATGAAAAATAGAACAATATATTTAATAAATCAGTAATCTTAATAATATTTATATATTATTATTGATTTTTTTTTTATTACAGTTAGCATTAATATTAATACACTTTGTGTAAGTGGTTTAATAATGTTGTGATTTTTGGAAATTAACTAAATTCTTAATTCAATGCTGTTATTTTTCATTTGCATTATAGTAGATTTTAAATGTTTAAAATTAGTTTACATGTCTACAATGTTATTGTTTTACATGTTTAATATTATTACAAAAATGCGCTAATATACATGCACTACGTAAAAACGGTATTAATTTACTAACCTTTCAAAAAAAATATTTCTTAGAACTTAGTAACTTATATAATACAAGTCTCAAGATTTATTTTCATTTTTTTTTATAACAATTACAGATATAATATATACCTACATATATGCTAAATATTTTTGTTTATCAAATATATAATTTAACGATTTGACTCAGTTACGTTCAAATCTCTCATCAATCATCTCAATCAATTGCTGTAAAAATCTAAGGAATCTTTCTAATATATTCACATAATATATTTACATGTATTTAAAAATAACACAAAAATAAATAATATTACTAGGTGCCGATATTTAACCTGCCAATTTTCCTCATCATCTGTGTGTGATCTCTCAGAATCTAAACTAGGACATGACTATGACGTCACATATTACTCAAGTTATACACCAAACACTATGTCACCGTGATTAATAGTGTCCTTCTATTAGCGGGCGGGTATGGGCCGGGATCGAACCCGGATACAGAGGATGTGCAGAAGGGCCTTTGTCACCGAGCCACGGGACATGTCCAATATTGCAGACGATGTTTGTGAAGAAGATCACATGGCGATGATAAATCAAGCGACGGAGTGTTGTGGACAGTTTTATGCATGTCTGGAGCGCAGTGCGACGATAAAGCAATTATCGAATATGGAGGACTGGCGTATTACATACAAGTACAAGCGGATGCATTTACTCGACGTTTGAACATGGCACATACGCACGGGATAGTTCAGTGCACTTCACTGACAAAAGTCAACGGTTAGTACCACAATATATTCTAAATTTGAGACCTGTCATTTCAAGACAGCGAGCTCCGTATAAATATTCTGTTTCGGCCAATCAGCTAAAACCATATTGACAGTAAATTATTGTTAATCATTTTTTAATGCGTATCGTCGGTTAAGAACGAAAACTGGCCAACTGCAATTTCATTCTGAGACGAATAAAAACTAAGCTTATTCTCCTTTGTATAGGTTCTTAGGACTACTCGTTAATATATTGTAATTTTTCTGGCATAAAATATTTTTTCATAAGAAATCATTATTTATTTTATCATACGCCACATAAAGATTAATTTACAATATATTATTCTGTAGTTAGCCATAATGTAGAATATTCAAATTATAATTTATACAGTAGTAAAGAACGTTGTAAAATTGAAATAGCCATTAAAAACTCAATTTGTCAAAATGTTATTCAGCCATTTCAGTTATGTACATTCCAATAAAACTGTTCATTCTTTTTTTTAAATTAAATGAATATTTTTTTATTAATCCCTATAAGAGCGTAAGTACATTCCAACCAAAATTGTATACATATAGAAACTGAACCAGCTGAATATAAATTTGCTTTTTTTCTCGATTTGTTAGTAGATTATAAAATATTTTGTTTTCCGTGAGATGCGATAATTACCAGTCTGTCCATCTAGATTTTTTTTTATTGATTGTAAATAAAAAATTTAAAAACGAAAATTATAAATGAGAATCCTGAAAATATATTGAGCGTCGATTACGCCGTTTTAAATAACATTATAGTATTTTTTCACCCCGTTATAAGAGCAAAATTTTTTTTCCCATCTACGTGAAATATATGAACGTCATAAAAATTACATTAGAATAACTCCAATAAAAATGATAAATTGAAAGTTATAAAGGAATAATACAATTATTTATACCACCTTCAAAAACCCTGCGGTAAACTATCGTGGACAAATAATTCCAGTGATAAAACGGAAGAATTTTCCTTACGATTATGTAGTGACACAAAGAAAAAACATTAATTAAATCTGGGTTTCCCTTTTTAAGATTTTCTTCGCATATAATTAATTTGGTTGTAAATATACAGTAACCGTCAAAGCATAGGAATACATATATACAGAAACACAAATAATACCTATTGCTTGTTGGTTCTGTGGGTAAAGACACTCGCCTAGTGATCCAGTGGTCGGGGGTTCGAGCCTCATCCCGGGAATCCAGCAAGTTAGTTCTATTTTCATAGCATAATTTTTTAGTGTAGTTTGAAAATAGTTAGAATATCGATTTAACCCGTATTCTGTGTACGAATCTATTAAAAAAAAAACAAATCAAAAAAATCAATTAGAAAAAACGTATCATTCTAATACAGAAAATATGTATCAATCTAATAGATATCTGGTTAACCTTTACCATACCATGATATTAAATTCCCGAATGCAGCCATGCTGTCAACTCGTGTTACCGTAAATAACAGTTAGAAAAAATGTCTTTATTCGCTTAAATGGCTTTAATGACACGAATTTATTCTAAATACTGAACATTCAAATTTGAAAAAATGATTATTAATATAATTTAAAGCATCCATCAAGTCCTGTACAATGTGTCCTTCCTTCTTATCTCTCTTCATTTAATTAGTGAGAAAGGGATAATTATATTTATATATTTGTTGTTCTTTTCACTGTGAAAATAGTGTGTGATTTCTGTCTTTCATATCACAAATTATATTTTAGCCAACGTATTAATTTTACAACTGAGTGGAATGAAAAAATAATTGTTTTTGTACTATTCCCTTTTCATATTTGGTTTTTCTCTAGTCATTTCTAAGCACTAATATTTTCTTTAGAATTATCTAAAATATATATTTTATGTTGCATGTATTTACCAAAATATTACAGGTTTAATTATGATGGTAGACCTGTGTTACTGCATGGTTTTGGAAGGGTTAACACCGAGACACGAACCCCGAACTGTATTTTGCAAGAACCCATTAACGCATATTCCGGCAAGAGAAATTTCCGAGTTTGTATCCCGATGGTGACCATATTTTTTTTCCCATATATCTTCCTAACTGATTAATCTAATTTATTTTAAATATCTTAGAACTATGTTCTAAAATTGCAACTTTACAATAAAATGTGTTTTTCAATAATTTCATAATTATTTATAAAATTCTCGTTCTACTGCATTGCAAGTTGATGCTAGCGTCAAAAAGCGTCACACGGTGTACGAAAAAAGTTAGTTAAACTATGCGAGCGAGACAGTTATTGTTTCAGAAATTTCTGAAAACAATGACATTCTACGCCTGAATGCCTGGGCATCTATAAAAGAAATATTTTACATGTTTTGCCAAGGATATTAAGAAATAATATACAGTTTTACAATTTTTACATACCTACATTGCGAGTTACACGTTTACTTCATTTCTTGTAAAAGTAAATACGGGCGCTTAAACTGGTTGAAACTAATGCTGAATTTATTAATAATTCAAACCATTATTATTAGAAGTCAAATATCGTATTATTAGAAATCAAATATCGTTTTATAATACACTCACTAACTCTACAACATTCACTAGTTCTACAACATTCAATACATTAATTATTGCATTCTAATACATTCACTAGTTCTACAACACTCCCATTACATTTTTATTTTTTAAAAAAATTATCTCTTTTTTTATTTCTTTCAAATCTTTATCTTAAATTACACCACAATAGCACGACAAAAAACTGGCTACTTTAACGCAGGCTTTAGTCTAGCAAAGTAGCCAGAACAACGCTGTATATATCAGAGGTGGAGTCTACTCCATCCCACACAATAAACTACGAGTACTTAATTGCAATATAATTATATCTTATGTTTATCATGATATATTATTATATATTCACCTCTGTTACAACAAAAATATGTATGTCAATAAAGTTTAAATAAATAAAAATAAAAAATCTATTAAGTAAATCAACCTAATAATTATATATGTACATAGTTATGTTTATTAATTCAACAGAATTCTCCTATCAGCTATAAAACAATTGAATTTACACAAACAGCTACTGATAGTCTAAACATTGAGGAACACATTAATTTAACTAAATTTTACTGATTATATTATCATTACCTATGATATATGAAATGCACCTAAGTAACTTGATATTTGAAAGAAAGATATTCGTAAAATCTTATTTATTTCACACATTCAATATTTCAAATATTCGTTATGAAGTACTTCGCTCAAACTATTATAGTGTCATTGATTAGGCATTATACATGCTTTGGTTTTTAAAAACTTGAGTATATAGACTCTATTTTTATGTTGGTAAGACTGTAGACTTTTATCGGCGGAAGTACCTTTTGAGCCGGCCTCGGCTAAACATATATTGTCCGGTGGTGCAGGCGGAATACGAATTATGGATTATTTTGGGTATTTATCGGAACAGATTGAGCTCTGGAGAGTTAGTCAGCCGAGAGTCGGTGGGTCCAAAGAAGTAAAATCAGGAGACGACAAAAGATCGCTGGTCGTGACGGCGGATAAGATAGGTGAGTGATTTTTTCTACATAATTTGGAGTGACATGTTCGAGAAATATAACGAATAGAAAACCAGGACTGGCTATCTAAAGAATTTTACTGCAACATTTTACCTGTAATACCTGCAATTGATTTTTTGAAACATTTCCGTAAAATTAAACTTATTTCTAAAAACGGTGAATAGTGCCGCAAGGAGAAATATTTGTTATGAAATGCCTCGTCGCCACCAACTTGGCGCCTGTACCTGCGCCCCGCCCGCCCAGTGATCCTTTTGTCCAACCAGAAGCCTACTGGCACCTGCTGTGACCAGTGACCATTTCGGCTAATGTGCTCTATTGGACATTTCAAATTTATGGACGCGAGCTAAAATCTGACAAACGTTGATGGCAGGTTGACACTAACCCACAAAAGTGGATGTAGCTTATATTAAGGTAAGTATTTAAGCTATTGAGCTAAATAAATTACCCCTTACAAATATGCGTCCTTAATAAAAATAAAAATTAATATTGTCTATTTGTAAATTTTTTTAAATGTGTAACTCATCCAAATAAAATATATAAATTGGCTATTACTTTATATTGCATTATTATGTGGAGGTCTATCACCTCCACTCTTATCATCACCGCGCGGCGATACTTAGCGCATCCTGCAAATACGAAACAAAACTCTTAGCAGCTGTAAACACACCCAGTACCGACGTCATGTAGCAACACTAATTCGACCAGCAACTGGAACGCAGTCTTTCTAGCGCCACTCTTGCCGCCACCTTCCATACAACAGCTTCAGGAATCGACTCAGAAAACTGTTCGCACATAGTAACAACTTTATATAGCTCCATATTTGTAAACAGTGCCTAAAAATAAATCAAGTGTCAACCGTAAGTAGTTTATCGTTTTTATAACCTGCTCTCGCCACATACAATACATATACACAATACATCCCGCGACTATCAAACGGAGAGTTAAGGATGGATTTTGAGGTATCCACTCTCACATTAATCACATCTCATCGTTTAAATCATAACCTGAAAATCCTTCTGATTGAAGTCTACACAACATATATCCACACAAACACATTCAATATTGCCAAACTTACTTATCATTACTCCCAAAAAAAAAAAATATTTGTAATAAAGTATGCTTATATTTAATAATATGTGTAAGAATATGATTATTCTAGATATTCTGTTAAATATAAATGTAAAATTCTTAAATTAGTCTACTACAATTATTTTTCACGTATTAAAAAGTGAAATAATAAAAATATGTACTTTTTTTTGTGGAGTTGCATTTTCAGAATATATTCCTATGGTTTTTTTAATACAAATTATATGAATCGACTAGAAAGGTATACGGAAAAAATCAATCGATCGAATAAATATTTAGTTGCTACCGGGATTCGAACCTAAACCTCTTCTTATCCGGGAAAGCGCGTTCAAAAGTTTAAAGTTGATTACTTTTAAAAATTGAATAATAGATTATAAAATATAAGTCTAAAATTTGTCAAAAATGTATTCAATTGCTATAACGAAACGATTCGAATCCCGTTAGCAACTTAATATTTTTTCGATACATAGATTTATTCTGTATATCTTTCTAGTTGATTCATTTAGATTGTATTAAAAATACTTCTGCCCATTTAAAAGCCACTCCATCTTCCCTTTGTCAGATCCGATCTTTAATATCATTAGATTAATAATTTAATATCTATTTTCTATAACATGTTAAAACCTGTTAGTACTTCTATTAGTCGGTGATTAAGATATCCGCCTAGTAGTCTTGTAGTCGAAGGTTCGTGACTCGTTTTAGGAGACAATCAAGTTAGTCCTGTTTTCATCGTTTAGCTTAGAATTAGTGAAAATATTGATGTGACATTTATTCGATGTACGCCTCTTTATTTATTTTTAAATATTATTTTCATAAATAAGTATTAATAACAAGTCAAATAATGTTAAAACTATCTACTGTTTAGTAAAGTTTATACTAAATGGAAAATATCGTCCTCGATGAACATGAAATTTTTGGTAATTTACCATTTTCTTATGAAGTACTTATTCAATCAATCGTGTCGGAAGATACTATTGTCGAATGGTTTATCGTCAGAATAGTGATAACGAGGATTCATCTTTTGGTTTCTTTTAGACTTGAGTTCGTTTGTTTTTAGAGATAAATCTCTCCTTTTTTTCTTTTTTTCCATTGGATTAATCTCGAAGATCCCATAAGCTTCATACGTTACTTTTTTCTTCACTCAGTTCTACCGGGCAAATCATTCAGACTTTCTCAGACTTTTTTTTATTTCCATTGTGACGTGAACAATGCTGGTAACAATTAAAAGAGTAGACTTTGTTGCTAATCAATTTCTAGTGATACTGGGTGAATATTATGTTCCAAGCCGATTTTATTTAGCCGCTATTTTAGTTTGGTAAATATCTATCAGTTTAAATTTGGTAGTCGTAGAGAGTAGTTAATTACAATTTATGATAGAGTATCTAACGTCTCAAAAATGTCTTGAAATTATTAAAATATTTTATCTAAATAATAATAGCAATGCTGTAACCATTGATGGTGATCACTATCGTCACATATTAGAGAACTTTTTGGTAGCCGAATGGTAGTGAATTGAGCCTGCAACACATTTAGTTTCAACACAACGGTGCCACCTTACACATACAGCCCGAGCTACGCTTGAAATTTTGCGATGAATTTTTCCCGGCCGCATAATGTCAAAAAGTGATGAAATCGACTGGTATTCTCGATCACCTGATTCCACGGCTCTCGACTATTTTCTGTAGGAGTACTTAAAAGGAAATTTCTACGCCAATAATCCAATAATAATAAAATTTCTAAAATAACACGCGAAGTGTGCGAGATGTTATGAACGCATTTGTGCCGCTTCCAGAGATGGTCATTTGGCCAGTTTTATACTTTAAATATAATTGTAATAAAACGTATAATTGATAAATAGAAACAAAATTACAATATTATATTCTATTTCTTAGTTATTTAAAAACAGTATTGGCCTGGAACATAATATTCACCATATATAATAATAAAATAAATTCTGCCCCAGTTTTATATATTATAGATAAATAAAAACTACTTTAAAAAAATTGTCTTTCACTTCTTAGTTATTCAAAAAGCATTATATTCACCCTGTAGTTAGCATATTCTCTTTTAGTCAGAGATCCAGTTGATCTTCTACTTCGCCGTCCGAATGACAATTTCCCATCTTCAAAACAATTATTTATCAATTTTCTGAAAAAACTCATATGATGAATATTTTAAATTACGCATTGTGTTTATTAATTTAAAATAAAATATATAAATTGTTTTGTACCCATAAATGATGATACTTGTACTATCTTTGGTCTTAATAATGTTACGTTTATGTAAACATAAGCCATATACAAGCATATTTTCAATATGTAATAAATAATATAATCGTCTGGCAAAAATTATCCCCACATTCCCACGTGTAGATAAAGTATGGTGTGCTGACAAATTAAATTAAATAACCAACAAAAAAATGTTCAGGGTTGTTACCATATTTCATTATTTCGGGTGTTCAGCGGAAAATTTTCAAGTTTAATATTAAATAATAAAAAAAACTACAATGCTATTGCTTGTAAACCATCAGAGTGAGGTGAGTAGGAGAGGTATTGTTCGACGCGCGTGATTTGCTGATTTTCCAGTCACAAGAAGTCACTGGTCGGGAGTGCATCGCGCGTTCGCGGTTGAGCAATATTTAAAGTGCGGTGATTCATTGGTTCGTACGCGTTGCGCTTTTTCTACTCACTTTAATATTCGACGAATCAATGATGAACTGAGCACACAACTTATCTAGTGTTGGGTTCAAAAGTTCAGACAAGAAAGGACAATAGTTAACCAAACTCTTTCGGGACCATCAACGTCATCAGCGACGCCAGAACATGTGGCTCAAGTTCGACGTGAAATTATGCGCAATCCGCGTAAATCGATAAGGAAGATTGCAGCCTATACTGGAATAAAGAAATCAACAGTTCACGTTATTTTGAAAATGAAACTACAGTTTAATCCATATAAACTGCAAATCGTGCAGTTTTTTAACTAGAATGACTATTCATTACGTGAAACCTTAGCTAGAATTTTTTCCCGAGGTATAATTGGCCCTTATTTTTTTAACCAGCGAGAGCCAGTCACTGCTAACGTGTATTGCCAAATGATCGATGAGTTTTTGATACCACAACTGCAGCTGTTTCTCGGGTTTAACAACAGAACACAATTTCAGCAAGGCATACACAGCTAGAGTTTCAATGGAAAAGCTGAGGGGAATTTTTCCCAACAAATTAATCAGCAAGTACGGAGATATACCCCGGGCACCTCGGTCACCGGACATTACACTGTGTGACATTTTTTTTATAGGGATACCTTAAGTCGAGAGTTTGCAGCAACAATCCTTGAAAAATTCCGGCGTGAAGTTGCTGCCATTGAACCAACGCTTTGCTCTCGCGTGTTCGCAAATTTTAGAGTCCGATTGCAAGAGTGTCTTGAGAAAAATGGACGGCATTTAGACGATATTGTTTATAAAATGTAAAATCCGCAACATTAAACTTCATTTAGTATAAATAAAATATGAGAATAACATTGTAGTTTTTTTTATTATTTAATATTGGCTGGACACCCTTTATATTGAAAAATTAATCTATATATTATAAATAAATATATATACTAAAAAATATCGTCGTTGAAAAATCACAATAAATAATTGTTTGTGTTTGAAAGTTTGAACGAAATTTTAAAGGGAATTAGAAAACTTTTAATTTCATTTCATTTGAATTTTAATTCATTTGAAGAAATTTTCATTCATTTTTTTTTTCTCAAGTTTCATTAGAACTGATGGGGGCTATCTTTGGTGTGCTTTTCGTATCTAATCTGGGTAGGTACTTACTGACTAAACAGTTTGAATTTGAAAATATATTTTTCGGCTCTTATAATTTAAACAAAAAAAATCATTTGATTTATTAATTGATAAATAATTAGATAACACTCGTAAGTGTAAAATGAGAAGTTTTTATTTATGCAATCAAATTCCTAAATACGTAAAAAACCCATGTGCGTCCAGTTAGGTGAACACCTGACACATGGCAAATAATATTTAAGATATCAAATCGATTATATTATTCTGTGTATGTTTTTGAACTTGTTTTATAATTTAATATATGCACGATATACTTACAAACAGCTTTGAATTGAATTTGAATTCCATCGATATTCAATAATAATGTAACATATGTACGTACGTCGTAGACATGCATGTGTATCACACACACACATATGTGTATTATGTGTTGAGCAACAATGACATTTTAAACGAGAAATATTTAACCTTTATTTTGTTTACCTAATAAATAAGCAGCAGAAAAGCATTAAAATGAATGATTTCCAAATACCTCGCATGCGGTTTGATGGGTGAGTCAGCTCTCAACTATAGCCGTATACAAACATATATCCTCGGTAGTAAAAGCGACATTAAACTAAACCGTCCACTGCAGCACTTTGTATAGAATCGGAAGAGTAATTTGATTGTTTCACTGTAAAATCTTCCAACAAATTTAGTATAAATTGATATTTTATTAGAATTTTTGACATTGTTTCGTTCTTAGCTCTCAAGATACGTATAGGTCTAACATTGTCGCTTACAATACAAGCGTTTTATTATTATCAGCAAGCTGTGCAAGAGAGAGCAGAGCGGGTGGCTTGCTTGTTGGCTTAGTTTAAAAATTGTATATATAGGTATACTGCATTGATGGGACACGTCTTTATGCCAACATTTTTTTGGTATTTTGGTCTTTTCTGTAATCTTATTGGGCTGCTATTGTGCCACTGGTTTTTTTTTGTAAATACATATTTTTAGTAGATAAGTCTTGATAAAAATACTACCTATTGCAGAGGGTTCCATGACTGGAACATGTTCTGGAAATTACAATGCACTTTGTTCGACCAGGAGACTTTTAAATCATCCTTCATTAAAAGTTTTTTTAATTTGAAGTCATGTATTTTAAAAGTACTGTAATGACGTAGACAGGAAAATTGAAGTGCCTAGATGATAATTTGGGCCCTCGATTCTCCTAGGATAAGAAGATGAAAATAAATTTATTTATTATTTGTTTTCTTTGATTATTTTTACTTAATGAAAATCGTAACTCTTCCTCTAGAAACTAAGTTTCTCTACCATAATAGGATATACATAGAATATTAAAAATACTGAATAAATAGTATTTTTTATTGAATTGAATATAAATATTAAAATGTGAGCAAAACAGTACAAGTGATTCGACGCACGAACTAATAATCATTAGTCAGTGGCATTACTGCCGCCTGTGCAACCTGTGCAACCTCCTGGGTAACCGCTCGGGGAAGTAAGATCACTAAACAAAATTAAACGAGAAAATATTCACCTTTTATAATTTAGAACCGAATTATCCCTGATAAAATCCTAAAAATTAAAATTTAGGTATTTTTATTAAATACTGATGCTAACAATCAAATTATATTCTATAAATTTATGTATATCATTTTAATAACCTTGGTATCTTGAGTACTTAAAATTGCTTCAATCAGAGATATAGATTAGATTAGATATTCTTGCTAACAATATGAAATAAAAAATGGAGCATATGTCAGATTTATTTACGCCGAAAAATAATTATTACTGTATTACACCAGATAACAGTATTCTTGCAAAATGATGTGAGATATTAAAATCACAAACGTGTTAATAACGATTAATATGGAAACCATTTTGAAATTAACATGAAGCCCGGAATTCGCGCTTACCCGGGGGCTCGGAAATGTATTGCCACGTCACTGTTAGCGGTAGAAGTTACTAGTGATACTCATTTTATATAAAAAAGAAAACGATTAGAGAAATGGTCATCAATCAAACCGGGTCTTATTAAATCGGACATAAATAATAAAATATATCTATCGAGCAGATGCACAACCGGAACGAACGAAAACAGCAAAGGATAATCGACCAAAACAAATCGCTATTTCCTGCGGTAACCCTCAGTGGTAATAATGTGATGAACCTAATGACAGTCATAATACATTTTCCCGCCAATTCAGCGCCATTTTCCGGCCAAACTTAATAATGACGGATGGCGCCGGGCGAACCAACCTGCTCCGGTCTCCGGTCTCCGATCTCCGTCCTCCGGGCCGAACCCGACGGGCGCGGCTGCGCGCGGTGTGCGGTCAAGTCAAACTTCGAAGTAAAAAGGTAAAGTTAAAGATCATTTTTTGCAACTAATTCAACTAAAATAATCAGGTATTTAGTTTTTGATACTGACCGGTTTCGGAGTGAACTCTACATCGTCAGGGTAAAATGAAATTATAATACTGAAAAATTATCTAATCACGCATATACTCGTATAAAATCAACACTCTGAATCCAAGTTCATTAGTGTAAATATTACTTAATAAAAATTATTTTATAGTGTCATAAGGTTGGTGAGAACAAGATCTTGGTTCTGATCTAGGGTAAATTAGGATGGAAACATATTCTTTGAATTCTTGTACTGGAGTTGATTATTTACGTGATTTGTTTATTGTACGGACTTTGATTACTTCCAACCCTTATAAGTTATCTGATTTACATGCACATATATAGTATTGAGTTTTTATGGTAGTACCTACCAAAAATTAACATTTATGAAATCTTTGCTGATAACGATTATCATTATTATTAAGGTTCTCTCAAAATATTTCGAATTTGTTATTGCTTAAAAATATGTATGTTTAAAATATATTTTATAAAAATAAATAGTTATAAGTCATAAGTAGAAGATCATCCCTGAATAATTACAAATGTAAATATAGACAAATAACAAATGCACGTATGCACAAATCCTCTCCAACTTAAACACACAAATTCCTGCTTAAACTCGTTAATAGAATACATAAAACTATCCAATCTACTGCATACATCGATTGAATATACTTTCATGCTCAATTTGTTCTCCCACCTGAATCAATTCCCTCGCCCAATTTACATTTCAGGCCGCAAATCTGATTGCTCCATCATAGTTACGTATCCATTTTTTTCTACATATATGATGAAAGCATTGTGTCCATCTAATTAGATGAATATATCTTATAATATATTTTTATTTATATCTTTGTTTTATTAACCACTAAAATGAGTTTAAATACATCTACCGGTTTCGAAAAATACAATTTTCTTCTTCAGGATGTCAAAACTCATGTTACTTCTAAAGACAAAGATGATAAATTTAACAATTCTGGTGTCTATAAACTTAGTTGCAAGGATTGTGCTGCATTTTATATTGGTAAAACGGGTAGAAAT
This sequence comes from Eubasilissa splendida, assembly GCA_031772225.1. Taxonomy (NCBI): domain Eukaryota; kingdom Metazoa; phylum Arthropoda; class Insecta; order Trichoptera; family Phryganeidae; genus Eubasilissa; species Eubasilissa splendida. The sequence goes on along the minus strand of CM062848.1, from coordinate 16,094,903 downwards.
TTTAATATAAGAGTAAGGGAGCATTTGAGATGTTTGAACAATAGTGGGTTTTCAGAATTTTCTAATCATTTGATAGAAAATGGTCATGAATTTGATAAAAAATTGGGTTTGTCAATTTTGCATATAAACGGTGTTGGTCACAAATTAAATAATTTGGAACCGTTGGAGATAAATAAAGCGTGTAAAACTAATCAAAAAATTATAAACAACCAACTAAATTTAACTACGAGTCCCATTCTAAAAATTTTTCCTAAAAATTATTCGAGTAAATTTGTATTAAGTAATGATTTGAGTTAGGTACTAAAAAAAAAAAAAAATATTTTTAAAAATAGATTTTTTTTAAATAGATTCTGTTAAAGAAGCAATATATGTTTTAGTTAGTTATGATATCCTGAAGAAGAAAATGGTATTTTTCGAAACCGGTAGATGTATTTAAACTCATTTTAGTGGTTAATAAAACAAAGATATAAATAAAAATATGAATCTTAACCACAAAGATAACATTGTTGATTTTAAAAGTATATCTTATAATGTTTATCAGTTTAATTGATAGTCAATTAAATTCTAAGTAGTATGTGTTTGAAATTAATTTGTAACAAGTAGTCGAATTATTAAAAAAATATTGTCGCCTTAATAAAAATGCCAATAATTACGGCACGCGGGTTGGCGCGTGAGTAATTTCAATCGTTCGCCAATTTTGCACGGTGATAAAAAAATCTGAAACAACTAATTTAAAATAATATTTCAAAATTCTAAATTAGTTTGCGGCGAATCTTGTAAATATTTTATATCTTGCCCAATCTCGCTCAAAAAAGTCGCATTTTTTGTATGTTACGTTGATTTTAAACAGTTTTCGTAAAATGTCATAATATTTTAACTCTCATTTCTTTGCCATGCATTAGGGTATACTTTCTTATCAAATAATTTATTTACTCGTTAGTTATGCATAAAGTATGAATATTATATCGTGTATTTTTATGAATGTAAATATTTATATATGTATAATTTTTCTAACAATATTTTTTTATCTTCTTCTTCTTCTTTATCGTGTACTTAACTTGTGTAAGTGTCGTGGGCTCCTGATCTATCCGGAACTTGGTGCGTTATACGCTTCATTGCTTCCACCTCCAGCATCACATCTCAAAGGTATTCAACATATTTCTTTCCTTTTTTCTTTATTATTTTATCTTTATATCTTTATTATTGTAATAATAAAAATATATTAAAATGTTCAATTCAACAATTATTAAAAACGTACACAATAAATATATTTGTGAATTAAAATATTATTCTTTGACGGTCCCTCGTTACGAGGATGACATCTGTCATGGCTATCGCCATAACGATGATATAATAAAAATATTATTCAGTATGTATCACACAAAGAAAACTATACAAAATTAATTAATATTTTTTTAAATAATGAAATAATTAATAAAAAAATAACATCCACACAACTGAATATACGATCATACTCACTGAACTATGAAAACTTTTATACGTAAATAAAAGCAAAAGAATTTATCAGTATTATTGATTTATTGTTATCATCATCAAAACCGTACCAACCCAAGACGAGTCCTGGATGCCTGCAGGATTTGTCAGCAATTCTTTATATCTATGGTATCCCTTATCCAGGTCATCTTGATTTATTTTCCTCATTCTAAATGTCACCCCACATAGGATACATATAATGTTAAAGCATATATATATATATATATATATATATATTTAATAGCAAATTAAACAGTTTAGATACCTTAATACTTTACATGATCTGATATCTTAGTCAAAGAGATCTTACAAAACAATTTAAAATTACAGAAACACGGTGTTCATGGCTTAACCCTTTTATATTATGTTAGAATATTATTTGTGGTAAACATTATAGAAATAAATATTTATTAAATAAATTTTTTGTACGACGATGGTATTGTAATATAGTATTTCCTATTCTATAATATTATTGTACTTTTTTTTTATAAAATAAAGTTTTAACTTGATTAATGGCACAAATCAGTCTTGAAGGGTGGATGGCCTATTTAAAAGAAAAAGAATTAAATATGAAACCGTTTCTGGTAACATATATGCACATCAGTAGTACAATCTACCTATTTCCCGTCCCACGGTGATTGTTTAAGTTTTAAATCCAATTATTTGCAATTTGTTATTTTTTTCCAATGGTGCTTCAATCAAGAAAATATATTTGAATTTGCCCAAAATATATTCTGAAATCTTCAAAATGATCTAGTAGTTAAGACGCTGGCCTAGTGATCTAGTGGTTGAAGGTTCGCGCCCCATTCCAGGAGACCAGCAAGTAAGTCATATTTTCAATATTTCCGTATTATCCGTTCAATATTTCCGAATACGCATCTCTGTTTTTTTTTAAAACACAAAAAAGGTTCCTAAATGCTACTTAAATTTACACACGATCAAAAACAATGTTTAAGGATAGTGCTTTTTTACTGAGAAAACGAACATTTTGACTTTTAAAAAATCATAATTGACCATGCACGTCATACAATAGAATCAATCATAGTCGCATATGCCACCTTGCAAGCGGATCGCCATTCACAACTGATCTTTTTGATCTCATTTTACACAACACATACATCATCTCATCATAAACAGTGAAATCTCGATCGATCGTTGCTCGAATAATCGTTTTCCGCATGCATTGTTTATTTCTTCGAGTTCCGGATTAATTTCATACAAAACACCCAAAAATAGATCGCATGGATCGTTCCACTATGCATCATTTTACTGCATTAATCGCTTAAATTACGCAGCTTACTTCGTAGCTAAATGCTTGGTTTCGATTAACGGCACTCGTAAACAACGAGCGGAACATTCGGGAAAGAGAGAATGCTACTACTGATTGCTGCTTGACATAATGCAATACTAAGTTTTTTTTTTTAATTTTTTCTGTGCAGCTTTCTAATTTTATTTTAATTTAAACACATTCATTTACATATGAAATGTGTATCTTTTTTAGAATATATATGAATTTATGTATGTATGAATATGTATACATTTAAATATGAAAAATGTAACTCTTTTCTATATTCCCGCATTCATTGTTTTCCCGCATTCTTAGTTTATTTCAATACGTCCCTTCATAAACGATAGATAGAGGTTTCATTGTACATAGTTATTTAAGCTTAATAAACTAACTAAATACCCTTTTTAACGCACAAGACTGAAATAAAAATTATTAGTTAACAAGCCATAAAGAAAACCAATAAATTTGTAACAGAGTTAACAGAAAGCTAAAAAATTACTTTTAGTTGGAACATACGCATAAATATTATATTAATAAATATAGTTCATCGGTCGACCCTGTACTTACCGTTCAACATCATTCTAATACCTTATTTGTAAACCTAATATTAACGATTACTTTTAAACTAATTAAAATATTGGAGCAAGTTGAACCCGTGACCCTCAATCAAGATGAAAGCGCTCCGCCGCATCGCCCCCACTTAAATATTCTAATTTAACCATTTGAGCTCAGGGTTAATAAATTACAATTATCATTTTTATTTATTCTTATCAAAGATCATCTGTGAAGGTCCACTCGCCGGAAAGACTTGATTTGCATTTAGTTTTGAGACAGTGGCGGAACCTTATCCAGAGGCTTTATCTCTTCCTCGGCCCGGAGCACTGTTATCTCAACCGGATAGCCTTTCTCTCATCAATCAATCAGTCAACCATCCCTTTAGCCTGAACTCACCCTCTTTAAAACTCCACGACCGCCGCTCTACGTTCTGGTAAGGCGATTTAATAATATTCTACTAGCAAAATATAATGCACGAAACGTTTAGTTGATCAAAACAATATCATTTTGTAAAATATATATAAAATACAGGGTGAATATTATGTTTGTAATATTTTAAATATCAATATTATACTCCGTGTTTTTATACCACATTTTGAAATATTCACATTCAGTAAATGAAAATATTTGTTTATAGCACAAAACACTCTCAAAATATTTTTATGCTGTGCAGTAAATTCATTTTCTTAGTTGTCGTATTTAAAAGTTTCCATTACATATATAAAAAAAATAACTCAAGCGGCCTTATACATTTGTGTGAAGGGTTTTGTTTTTAATCTTTAGGTCTTAGGTCTAGAATTGAAACAATGCCGCAAGTGATAAGGAGCTTTATGAAAAGTATGACCTAACACCCCCATACAAATGAATTGGTACACATTTTAAAAACATAAAGATAGTGTATAGTGGTCCATAGATTGATAATTTATATACAATGAACAGTACCAAACCCTACCGATAACTTATTTTGATTTCTGAAATTTTTACACGTTTTCTCGATTAAAATTTTGCTGGGGTTAAGTTTGGCGGGTCGGAAGTCATTGGAAGTGTTTTGGCGGGCGAGTGTTACTATGATATGCAACAGAACCAGTAAGTTTAATACCACAGAGACTATACACGATAACCTAATTTGATAGAAGAAAACTCACGTAAACATATTTTTTTACCAATTATCAGTCAATGTTTTGATTTAGGCCTTTGTTGCCAGTTTTGCATGACGGTGAAACACAGGCAATTTTTTATCTCGTACATTGTTTTGGTTCGACAGCCACATTTCAGCCTTTTTCTATTCTAGTATTCATACATATAGATTTGTGGGTCTAATATTCTGTTAATAATCCATACAATATATTATTTTAAAAACGCGAGTGACCCGTATAATGTTGCACAGTTGTATTATACTCATACATTTATTGTACTATGGGGGGGGCAGTTTCTAATGGTGAGAAACGCATAATTGTTGCAGAGCCGTTTATTCAGTCAGAGGATAGAATAGGGAGAATACTGAAGATAAAGGATCGTGAAGATGAAGAGTAGAAAAGCAAGAATTTTTTTTCTTTATTATGAATCATCGATTTAATGTAGCATGTCCTAAGGGAAATGTTAAGGATTCAAACCTCTGGGGTTCGAGCTTCATTCCAGTTAAGCCTCGTTCCAGTCAAGTCTCGTTCCAATCAAACCACGTTCCAGCTATCAAATTGGTCCTATTTGTCTAGCCCAAGCGTTTATCTTAGTTTGAAAATAGCAAGAATAATGATATGACACGTATGCCGCGTACGCATCTCTATTATAATATTTTTATTTTTTTTTAAATGGATTATCTATCTTAGATACTCAATAACAAGTTTAGCGTATTTATCTGTTTGGGTTTAATGTTATGATAGTAGGAAGTGGAGAGGTGGTCAAATGGAATATATATAAAAATACCTACATGTTAAATGAAAATGTAAATACTTTCTTTCGGCTGTTAAGATATTTCATGTAAGGTATATGTATGATATACTGCCTATAATGTTCCATATATACTATAAGCAATAGACCTAAATAATTTGTTGTGTCATAAATAATCAGATCTGACTTACCCAGGTATTTAGGAACAGTACTTAAAAATATTTTTGATATTATGTTTCATACCCTACTTAAGCAAATTTATTATAAAAGTAATATAATAAACAACATTCATAAAAACACGATACCTTACTTACGGCGCTGTCCATAGATAAGAGCATTTTCAGTTGCGACATTTGTAGGAATAATATTTCGCGCCAAAGACCTTTCGTTTTGGCGGGGTTTTAATGTTACCATTTTTCAAATCATCGTATAAAGTTAATTACTGAATATTTCTCATTTTTATATTGCGCCTTGTTTTCTTATGTATTGATACCGTTATTTTCATGAAGATTATTTTCCAATTTATATTTACGTCAGTTGTATTTCTAACTCGCAGAACACGAGTTGAGACAGAATAAATTTAAAAATAATTGAATGTAACACCGTGTTTTAATAATAACACCAAGCGACTACGATCTAAGTATAATAACAACAGACTCATAAAAATGTCCGGAACCCTGCGAGGGGTAGCATGCAACATCGCTAAACTCCGCGCGCCACTAATCTGTATTTAATTTCATATTACTTCGCAATTGTCGCGTCCCGGTAATAGAATTTGTATATAATAATCGGGTTCCTTGTAACGTATATGCAAATCGAGAGGGCGTCTAATGAAACTGCACACCATGAGGTACGAAACTAACAACCCCCATCCATCCCTCTATGCTACCGGCGACACTATGCACCCTTCTCGCAGTACCGGTGGCGGTGGCACCATCCACCCCTCGCCGACTGGCTGCGGCACCAGCGCGATCCCAGCGGCCGGGACCCCGCGATATTGTTTCATACAGCAATGTAATTAAATTCCTCCGTGGAAAAGCACGGAGACAACCATTTTCAAATTATTAGCATTTCTTTCTTTGACTGTTTTGGAATGGTTTGAGTTCATGAGATTATGAAGTGCTGAAATATGACTGCGTGTTAATTTTGACGGAAATATTTGGGTGATAAAGTTAATTAATTAATTAATGTTCACGAATTGTGACATATAATTCTGACTTGTGTACCGAAATATTTGCCAATATAGTGGTACACAAATACTAAAACGTACACTGTAAAATTTGTCAATATTACGGTATACATTTGAGAAAAATTAAACTATACTTGAACATCTATAGGCGATGTCATAGCCTAACGAAAAGGATTATAAAATAAACGCTTAGATAGTTTGGTCATGTAGAACAAATGAATGAAAAGAGAATGGTAAGAATGGCGCGAGCGTTGATGGCACCAAAAATAAAGGACGTCCGCGGAAGACTTGCCATGACCAGCTAAACCAAATACTAGAAGATGGTCCTGTTAGATGGTCTCAACAATCGACGAAATTGTATGAGAAGATGTTCGAGTCAGATTGAGGCGATAGTTGTGTAAAACGGCGTGATAATGAGTTAGTTAGTTTATGGTAAATTCATAATGGTAATTGTTCTAATGTGTAAGCGACATGATTTTGTTTGCAACGAGCCTACTACGAACATTAAAATTAAAACAACAAATAAGGATAAATATTATGAAAACATAGAAAGCCTTTTTAAATGACTTATTTTTGAGTAGGAATCTTCAGATGTAACACAAAATTATAACAGTTGTCAATCCGCTTATAATATTATAACCTATACATGAACAAAAACCTTTTAACTCAGATACTAATATACATGTATCTGTTATTACAGTGAATATACAATATACACATTCAACCGTAAAACGTTCAAAACGACTGGAAGAGCGCTTTAAATGATCTACTACATAAAGTAATTACATTACATTACAATAAACGAACATGTTTAAAAAATATTTCAATATGAAATGAACCAAAAATTTCTTATCAATTATGACATCGTAAAAAATTAATTATCTTTCTCTCCGCTAAGTTAATATTGTCCACCAGAGATAGGGCAGTAACCAAGCAAGTGATTATGTTAGCTTCATTATTTTAATTAAGTAGCCTCTGTTGTTTTGTTATAATATTATCTATAAATTACCATAGCAACGAAAACTTACATAATTATCTCGTGAGCGATTGAATTCATACTACTTTTATATCATATTCATATTATTTCTGACTACTGAAGATTTTTTTCTATAGCTTGTGGCAGATAGAATTGACATTATTGATTAAATAAAACTGTTTTTTTTCAAACCAACAACCTTCTTTCGAACTTATTTGTATTACTTTATATAAGTTTCAATTGTCAAGTATTTAAAATGTTAGCATTATGGAGTTATTGTACGATTTGTGGCGATACTATATACCGGCTCCCACAGACTTTTAGCCAGAAATCTATCGTCTGATTTGTAATCATCTATCTCCTGAAATGAGATGGAATAAAACGAACTAAAGGAGAATACTACCATGGCTGGTCGTTTTTACTTTTATAGAATATATATTAAATTGCAAATATTTAACAAATTGCTCGTGATATAAAGTGAGTGGTACCGAAGTCGCTGTGTAGTATGGAAACAGTGTCTGCTTCACACCAGTCTGATGCTCGCCCAACGAGACTTCTGTCTTTTGAATTGCACTCTTGCTACGACGGTGGCCATCCAAAGTGGTACGTTTGTGTTCGACCAGTGATATTTCTTCTGCACAATGGAGCGTGAGATACAGAGTCCATGCCTAATAGCATCGTAGATTTTAACTGTTAATTGTGATTATTAGATTCAATAAGTTTCGTGTAGTGAGTACATATATACCTACATGAACAACTTAGCTGTCAAATTACGAATTCCTTATTAGAATTTTAACGGTAATTCTTCGAAAGTTAAATTCAATTAATTCGTTCAATGTTCATTAAGTCATCATCAATCAATAAACTTTGAAATAATTCTCGTCGTTTCTCCGTCTGTCAAACTTTTAATAAGGTTATGAAAGCACACATATTTCGAAAAAATCATTTTTATTTGTTATCGACAGGTTTTCACCTATCACTATGTGTCCATTATTATGAAAATGGTCTACGTCAAGAAATTGAAAAAAATGGGTTTATCAATTATTTCACATCACATTGTTTTAAATTAATATAATAATTGCGAAAAAATTTAAGCGTTATATTCAGTGTATTGTTACGACATTCAATGGTATTCCCCATGTGTTTATTTTGATAATAAAGTAAGTCATTTTAATCTTAATTTTGTATATCTTTATAAGCTAAATGCAACATTTAAACGTCAAAATAAATTATAAATCTAGTACACTAAATAAATTTTGAAACATTGTGTTGTATATTATAAAAATATTTTTTAATCAAATCAAACGCAAACCTTTAAATATCTAGTAACGAAAGAAACATGACTCAGACCACTTTTATAGTAATGAGCACATATATTATGTCAATAATTAAGTTAAATTTAAAACACAGTAATCTTTCATACATATTTTTTAAAAAAATTAATCCGTACTAAATACAGCCGGAACGTGACAGAATACAAAATAGCACATGTTTCATCAGTGAAAACATAATTATAAAATAAAAATGACTATGTACTACACTGCGCTTTGTTAGAGTGGCTCAAATAATTCACGTGATATCAAACAGCCACTGTCCTCCATATGAATTTAGATTGATGTCAACACAGCATAGCGAGCACCTCCTCTATTATTAGGTTACACACGGTGCAGTCAGGGCAGGGCGAGCCGAATGCCGCGCGACTGCAGCTTGTGATCGGATGCAATTACGCCGCACGCGCGACGAGTGCGTCGGTGCGATTAAATGAACTCCATTCAACATTTTATTTGTTTTTTCCAGGCTCAATATGTCCGAGTCGATTCGTTTACCTGAACACTGAAGGCGACAATGGCTTGCAGGCGAAAGATAAATTTGTCATTTTTCGTTTATTTCACGTTGATTGATTGAAATGAAAACTATTATTTCACATTGCATCATTAATAAATTACTTTTATATATTATTGTGTATCGTATGATTGAGGACTAATTTATTAGTCCCGATTTCTTGTAAGTGAATCTCCGTATGTTCGGGTGACAATATTCAGTTTATTACAACAACGTATTTACATACGTAATTATTATTACACACTTCAGTTCCGTTACCCCAGAGACGGCCTCTTATAATGATTTACCCCCACCACTCATCTACTCACTCTCCTGACACACACACATACATACATACAAAGTGACAGTTCACACAATTATTTTTTAATATTTTAAAAATTTTATGTACAAACATACATATTCGATTATATTCTTAGCTTTTCACGACTATTCAGATTCTCCTGTATACAGTTTTCTGGGCTAACCTACCGTGTATACCGACATTTCGGAATCCATTGCAAGGTCCATCATCAAGGCTGATGTGACATCATGCTGATCATGCTTATATCTATGTTTATGTTATTCAATCTAAACTTTATTCTTTAATTTATTATTATGATTAATTTTTAACATAAATTTAATTCCTAAATTAAATTTTAATTTAGTAATACCATGTAACTACATTAATAATTTTATATGTGTGAAAATAAAACACCTGTTTTGTATTCTACTTTTTTTCGGGATTGATAATGCCCTTAAAAGGCAAAAAGTGTATCAAGTAAAATAAAAAAACAAATATATATATATTTTTTTTTAGGAGAACACATTCTTATTGTGAAGTTGTAATTATTCAGAACATAGGTCTGTGATATTTTAAAAATGAATTAAATGTGTGTCCAAAAATTTAATAAAAATGAATTGATAATTCTGGCGTCTGCTATCAGATTTACTCAAAGGTATTTTGAGATTCTGTAAAAATAAGGTAGATGGCTCTGTCAAATGATGGAACGATTAAATGTATTAATATCAAAAAGGTAACATATAGGGTCGAAAAATTGTCGCTAAAAATGATGTCGCTGTAGCTTAGTTGGATAAAGCACCTCCCCCGGTTAGGGAAGAGATCCAGGTTCGAATCCCGGTGGCGTAACAGCAATATTTTTCAATAAAATTGATTTTATATGTATATCTTTATAATTAATATATTTAATTCATATTTAAAATATATTTTTTTTACATTTATGAGATTATTGAGTTCTACAAACTTACCTCGAAAACGGTAAAAAAAATATTGTTTAACTTAAGTGTAACAGAATTAATTTCATTCTTTGGCACCGTACCTACCCTTTTGCCTAAGTTTCGTTTGATTCCGATTGGGCTACATATGGTTGTCCATGCGAAAAAAAATGCTCATTGAAATACATTCCCACGAACTCCAAGGATTGCCCTTGCGCTTTGTTCATCGTCATGGCATGAGCAGAAACTGCCGGAAATTGACGACGTGTTTACATAAAACGTAATTTATGTCACTGATATCAAATCAGCTCTGGGAAAGAGCACTTTTCGCCATGGCCACAATCAGAAATTATTACTGCTTCAGTAATATAATATCTCAGCAGTACTGGGATGGAATAGCTAAATCCGTCGAATTAAGTTCCTGAATTTAATTATTTTCAATACAAATTCAATATATTAATTAGAAAGATATACATATAAAATGAATTTTATCGAAAAATATTGTTGTCGCTGCCGGGATTCCAACCTGGATCTCTTCCAATCCGGGGAACGTGCATTAACAGATTATGCTATACCAACACAGTGCTTTGACGACAAATTTTCGAAGCTATATGTTAAACTTTTCAAATAAATACATACAAATAACAATATTTTTCTATAAAATTGATTTTATATGTATATCTTTCTAATGAATACATTTAATTTGTATTAAAAATATCACAGATCTACATATGTTTTGAATAATTACAACTTCACAATAAGAATGTGTTCTCCTTAGTTAATTATTTTCATTCCAAATTTTAATATTAGTTTACGTTAATTAAGGTATACCTGATAAAATTAGTTGATTATGAAACTCTGGAGAATAATTTGCAGCACCGTTGGGATTTTCTAAATTACATCGGAGACCGTTCTCAATAATTCAAAGTTTATGGCACCAGGATCAAGCATTAAAAAAATTCGTATAAAGTTTATCGTTTTCTTTAAATTGGAGCCGAGCTTCAAAATTCGTTCATCTTGTATGAACAGTATCCATTGCTTAAATCCAATGTCCCATTTCAAATATGATACGTTGCTGATTCAACAAATCAACTATTAATCTCTGCACGTGAACGACCATGGTTTTGAAAAATTAACGATACAACAAATTGCTTCTCGCACATTTACCTTCCTGGCGTTTATATACTCAGTTCCATAAATTAATGTTGACACTTTTTCTTACGGTAGTCATTGCAAGTGAAGTACAAACTTCAACGTTAATGTGTATGTATGCTTCAAGAAAAGAAAAAAGATTAAATGACACAACATATTAGTTATCAATTGACACTTCTTACCTCAGATGTCACAACATCGATAGAACAGGTGTCCTTCCATATTGTGAACAATCTCGTCATGAAATTTATCTTTTATAAACTTCATCCTCCATGCATAAAACTCCAGGATTTTTGACGTCCGTGCATCTCGTATCGTAAGATCATTTTGTATATATGCGGATTTTCATTAATGTTTGGAATTCATTTTCATTTTGCTGATAATTTCATCGATTATTTCAGCGTTCTAGATTAATCCGCGTGGAAAAACTTCCTGCACTGGAAAAATTTTATTCTGGCCCAATTTTCTATAAAATTATTATTATTACTAAAATTACTGATTAGTCCATGTTGAAATCTTCCTGCACTGTAAAATATTGTATTCTGGCCCAATTTTCTATAAAATTACTATTATTACTAAAATTACTGATTAGTCCATGTGGAAAAACTTTCTGCACTGGAAAATATTGTATTCTGGCCCTATTTTCTATAAAATTACTAATGATTTTACACCAATCACAACATCGGCAAAATTCTACTCAATACAAAAACAAAAAAAAGTATATTAGAAAAAAGCGGAATAAAAAAGGTATACGTCGAATCGCGAGAAATCTAAATAGAATAATAAAGAAACATCACCGCTGCCCAAAAAATAACAACTTCTCGGAATTTTCACTTCACCTTTACTGTCCACATTCTCGTTAACGATCGAAATCTTCCCCCCTTCACAAACCCCGCCCCTGTACACGAATAGATTACTACACTATTTTTAGTTTAGTTATCACCTGATGATTAGAGGGATCGCACTTCTCGTAACCATAATAGAGACAATAACCCAATGTATGTGTAGTACAAAGTTAAGTTGTAAAAATTAAAATAACTTCCTGCAGCGTCAAATCCGGAACGAGCGGCTTTCTTTCAATCATTCTGGATTTTTTTAATGAAGATGATAAACAAATCTGGAGATATATGTTTTGCGGCAGAAATTGACATTGCATCATATCAACGTACCAAACCTTCAAATGGCGAGGCCAAAATAACTAAAACTCTGGCATATACATGGCATCATTAGTTGATATCTAACAAGTTTTTCTTTATACGTAGCAGATTTATATTCCTTAATTCTTCTTCTTTTTCATTTTACGTTGTAATTTTTTATTTTTATAGCTTAATATTATTTTTGCATATTTGTAAAATAAAACAATTTCTTTATATTTGTGTATACAAAAGGAGTATTGATAAAATACCTGACGTGAAATAAAAACATTCAATGACTTCATTAAAAGTGCTTCATCGTTATGGGAATAACCTTACTTCAGAATGAATAAACGACGTCTCATTTATAAAGTTTTTTACAAAAGCACTTTGTTTTTATTTGTTTAAAGGCTTATCGTTATACCATCTGCGCGCTTTTGTTCAATCCACAAAAATATGTTTCTTAAAAGCCCTGAAAACAAAAGATCAAAATAAAAGTTCTCACGTCTGAACAAAAAGAAGCGGCCACGGGGTGGGGACTCTATCTGTGGAACTTTACGCGGATATGGCTGAGCGGAGATCGGGGGCCGACTGTGGGCAAATAAAAAAATCGACTAACGCAAAACAAAACGAGCGGCGCAAAATAGAGAAAGAAAGTGGCAAAAAGACAAGCAAAAAAGTGACGGAAAAAACAGAGGAAACGGCGCCACAATAGGGATTGGCCGGAAATAAAAGCCGTGTAATGACAACCGCTACTTTCCCGGCCGATAAAACAGTCGGCGGATTTACCCGCGCGGTCGGTAATTGGGAGGCGGGAAGCCGCCGGATTTACCGACTGAGCTCCCGCGAAATGGAAAGGAGCGGAGATTCTTCCCGTGCCTCGGCGGAAAATGGTGGTGAAATCTAAAGTTGAAGGTACCGAGGTCACGTACGTCAGAAGTTAGGCGCGGCACCCACACTGCCGGTAAAGTTTGGCCTGCCGATAGGGCGGAAGAAAAGATCTCTGTAATTTATTATCTGTAAGTTAGCTCGGTCCCGGGCTGACCTTCGTCTCTAATCGGGAGGTCGTGATCTCAACAGTACTTAAGACGCAGTGTGAACTTTTTTATGACCGAAATAAAATCAGACTTCTGTCGCGCGAAGCTGGTACGGCGAAAAAAGATTTTTTTAAATAAAGAAAATTTGGGACGATCTTGACACGGCTCATATTCAATTTATCAAGACCAGAATCAAATCTTCTAAAGAAAAATATTCCATTAATGCCCGACCACATTTGAAGATAAAGAAAAAATTTATAATTTTAATATTTATTTGATTCAGCGGAAATACGGTTAGTTAGCTATTTATTATTTTCCGTTACCGAACTCAAATTCTAGACTAACATCTTCATAATCTTTTTACAGTCGACAATTTAACGTTGTTTAATAACAGAATTGCAATTTAGGGAGACATTTACATGTTTAACGAATCCAAAACGGTTTCCGACGCAATTACGGATTTGACAGTCAAATTCACGAATTCTAATAGCTTAATTAAAACGATTTGCTCACAGACACAAATTATCCGGTCTCATTACCGATTCATTCAAATTACTCGCCGAATTGAGTTACCGACCCTTATTGGACATCCCCCGTCCAGTTGAGTGTTTAACTTCATTTGTTTGGCCACAATGGATTGGCCCGTGGAGATTTGGGGGTGGCTGTTTTTTTTGTTGACGTACTGTTCCCCGCCAAACAATCTGCGTTTGTTACAATCCGACACGATCACCCAACGACACTCGGAAGGGCAATTAAAAGAGCGAGCGCTCGATGCTTCCCTGAAGGGGTTGAACGGCGATGCCGAACACGGCGCCAATACATCCTCAACTATCTAACAGAGAGAACATTTGTGATAAATCTGTCTAAATTTGCAAGGGATACATTTTATAACAGATGTATGCAGGTCATAGTCACTATCTTTTTCAGATACGACACAATAGAAGACAAAAAAGCAATGATCTTAGAGAAACTTTAGGAAGAAAATAGAGTGGGGGAGTGCTATTAGATACTACGTAAACCTTCAAATAAATGTACAAAAACACGAGTGACATCAAGAAAGGTATTTTTACGCCAAATGTAACAACTCAATCATCTGATTTACTAAAAATTCATAAACGACTCTATATCAACAACATGGCAATACTCCATTGCACGACTAGAATAACTATGAGTACAAAACATACTAATACTAACTACCCCATGTGAAGATTACACTTTCTATACTTAGCATCCAAACATTATAACGATTTTGACTCCAACAGAAAGTAAATTCCATCACCTGCATTATTTAAAAAGAAAGTTAATGAATGGCTAAGAAACAGTGAGGAAGATGCAGTGCTCAGATAACAGAGTATTTGAAATAGAAAGATACTTGATTATTGTGCAACTACTACATGTGTAGGCTTTGTGTGTTTATTTTTTATTATTCTCCAGAAATATACTTATTTTCTGATTATTATACTATAATATGTACTGTACTGTAGAAAATGTGAGACATGTTCTCTAGATCAGGCCTTGATTAAATGGGAATTGTCGCAGTATCTTAAATAAATTGTGTTTTTAATAAAAATGATAATAACAATTTAACGAGCCATAATAAAAACGTATTACAAGAACTAGAAAGTCTAGTGAGTAGAATGTACGATGTATGCGAGGAAAGCGACCTCATGATGAATGTTAACAAGTCGAAAGTGATGGTATTCGAGAAGAGAGAAAGCAAAACACCGTGCAAAATACTTGTAGTGAATGTTTGGTACAAGTAGATGAGTTTGTATATTTGGGTAATATGTTTGATAGAAACGGATAGGCTTAGAATGATATCGAAAGGAAGGTAACTGTAGGGAATAAAGTAAACGGCGCTTTGAATGGAATTATAGCTAACGCGAATTTGTCAACCGAGGCAAGACTAGCGGTGCACAATAGAGTCTTGATACTGACACTGATGTATGGAAGTGAGGCCTGGAGCTGACAGAAGAGGAACGAAAGTAGACTGAATGCAGTGAAAATGAGATCACTTAGGCATATATGTGGCAAATCTATTTATGACAGAGTAAAGAATGAAAAAATAATGTGAAGCTGATGTTAGTATAGTGAGTAAGATTAAGAATGGATCACTTAGGTAGTTTGGTTACATGGAACAGATTAACGAAGAGAGAATAGTAAGAAAAATATATGACGCTAGTGTTGATGGCACCAGAAATAGAGGACGTCTGCGGAAGACTTGGCACGACCAGGTAAACCAGATAATGGAGGATGGTTCTGTTAGAAGCCTCAATAATCGGAGAACTTATATGAGAAGATGTATGAATATGGAGAAAGCAAGAATTGTGTGTCAGTACAGAGGAGTGTGGCGCTCTATCCTCTCTACCTACCTCCGCGGAAAAACGGCGTGATGGTAAGTAAATAATTGAGTAAGTAACAGGCATGGGTTTCAATTAGGAACACCTTATGTAAATACGATATACGCATCTCTATTGTCCACAAATTTAAAAATCTCATTGTTATTTTAAATTTTTATCTTGGAACGCGTCTTGCGAGAGAATAAATTCGTAGCAATTTGCAACGAATGCTGATTTTATTGAAAGTATTCAGTAAAAAAATTATCACACTTCTATAGAAAAAAATTCAAAGTATCTTTCTACAATTCTTATTTATCAATTTAATCGTTTAGAAGATTCTCCTAAAATTAATACGTATATCATAATGTTAGCAAAATCTTGGGTTTAATTATATTTCTATTCTAATTCTAATTTTACTTAAACTGAATTAGAAATTATATTAATTTCACGTCAAATGACGTTTAAAATATTATTTCAGGTGAATATAATTTTAGATTTCATTTTAATGATCGTCATTTTTCAGTAACTTATACTAAATTTGCTTTATTCGTTTATTTTTTGACGTAACTGAACTTATTTTTTGACTTATACAAAATTGAAAGCAGGGTTATTTACTTGTATAAAGACTACATAGATGGTCTTTTAAAATTATGAGCAGTCTGTGTTGTCACTAAGTCTATGTAAATTAAATATTTTAAAGTTTTTCCACCCTTAAAACTGAAACGATGTAAATATTTCATTATCCATTGATTTTTACAATCTTTCCTTTGAATATTTTATCGGATTTAATAATGAAGGGTAAAATTACTGAAAAATCCTCGAATCTAAAGTTTGGTATGCCAAAGATTTAAAGGCCAGTTAACAGATGAGAGAGACTTTGCCGGAGATAGAGAATATTTGGAAAGAAAGGGTGGATATAAATTGAGCCCCCAAATGCCTCTTGGAGGACCCGCTAAAACAGGACATATATAAAGGGAAACGACTCAGATTTAATCCGTCTTTTCTAATGGGCGGTTTGCGCTCGTTAAACGAATTTTATCTCTTTTAAAAGATTGAATTGATTGATACAATAAAGGTTACCTTTATCCAACTCTGGCTCCGTTCAATGAAAGGGCGTTTTACTGATTATCGGATATTGCAGCTTTGGGGGAATATTTTACTGATTGGACTTTATAAAGCATTGTATCATCAAAGGAAGCCTGTATCATTTATTTAAGATAGTCTAATAAATTGATTTTCAATTCAGTCGTTTTCTTAAATAGATAAATATATCCCGGTAGCAAATATTTTTTAGATAAATTGATTTTTTCTGTATATCTTTCTAGTTGATTAATTTTAATTTGTATTAAAATAAAATTAATTTAACATAACATGTGAATCTTATTTATCTATAAATTTTATTACTTTAAAGGTATCCTAATAAACAAATAAATTTTAGTTATTTTGAAAGTATCCTTATAAACACTCAAAAAATGCAATTAATAATTTAATTTTGAAAGTGCTGTGTTTGGCGTTTAATAGTTTGATTTTTCCGCCCCTCTTCTATAAATTACAGTAAATCAATTTTCACGGAACCGATTTCGTGCAATGATAAAATAAATAACACAAAACAACCATAACGTTTTGAATTAATATTTTGATCAATAAATAAAATTAAAATTGAAAAAAACAGGATGTATTTATTAAATTCCGATAAAATCGTGTATTATTAATTAATACACTTTATTGCACAACAATACAATAAACCCTGTGATTAAACGATTATGCAATATTAGCCAATGTTTTAAATTAAGTTGTCCACATTTTTCCTCGCTTTAAATGGGAGCTGTGCCGTCTCAACTATCGAGCCGTGTGCGTCTGATTGTGTATCTTAATTAGTAAGTTACCAAAGAACATTTCGATGTTCCCGCTGACGCAAATGTATTAATGGCATCTTGTTTTTACAGTAATTATAATTTTGTGTAATATATTCAAATTCAAATTACAAAGCTAAGCACCGCGCTTGAGCTGGATCGGCTTCAAGGTTCGACATTCCGAAGAAACGACCCATTCAATTCTTATTTTCCCTGACATGTTGGTCTCGATTGTGTGGGAATGATTGTTATCCAAAATTGAAAAGTGTATGTTTACAGAAAATTAATATCAAACAGAACAACAAGTTTCTGCGAACCAATCTGATCGTATTATAAAATTAGTGTTTATCAAAACATTTGCCCCATGGAATATTTGTTATCATATTTTCTTACTTTGACATCAATTACAATTAAGCAATCGTTTCCCTATTTCTCACAAATAACTCATTTACATTCTCGACATGGAGTATGGCAATTTATTTCCCCAAACGCATCACCTTCTGGTTTATTAGTAATGACTTGAATTTTTTTGCTACTTCAGTAAATCACTTCTGAAATGTACCAATTTTAATTTATTTAATTTCTGGCGAGAGATTATGACGACAGAAATCTCCCTTCTTTGTTAGAGAGGATAGGACTTACTTGAAATGGATGGCCAAATAAAATCTTCACTAAATAAAATACAATGAACGGACAGATAAATAAAATCTGTAATTTTTTAAAGGATTTTAGTCGTATTCTACGGAGATAAGAGGGTTAAAGCAGTCTGGCTGCAAACTTGGATGTTAGAGACTTTCATACATCTGCCGCCGCGGGGGGTGTCTCGGTTCGTCTTCTTCTTTTTCAATTCTCACCTTTTACGCCGCTGTTCTTATAATAGTCTCGAGGTGTGAGTTACATTTTTACGAGCGAAGGAGACATTTCCTGGCTATCGTGAATATAACTTTGTCCGTGGTTCTGAAAAGACAAAAGCAGAACTATTAATTTAAACACGAATCTCTTCATACAATGAGCAGCTTTAGCTTGCCTTTGTTTTTTTTCTTTGAATTCGAATAACTGTAAAATACATCTTGTCTGGTTATCTTAATAAAAATATTTTATTAAGTGTTAAATTATTAAATTATTAACGACTTAAATAAAAGTTTAAAACTAATTAGGTAAATCGCTTAGAGAGACACATTACCTTGCTGCTGCTTCATAGTAACCTATAGATTTTATCATCTAATTTTGTTATATTGTATATATCTTACTTTTTAGCGAAGCGCCCGTACTAATGGCGAATGAACAAGAACTACAGAATCTGGTGAGTAGAATGTGCAAGGAAATTGACCTCATGATGAATGTTAACAAGTCGAAAGTGATGGTATTCGAGAAGGAGGAAAGCAAGACACCGTGCAAAATATTTGTAAGTAATGAATGTTTGGAACAAGTAGATGAGTTTGTGTATATGGGAAGTATGTTTGATAGAAACGGAAAGGCTGAGAATGATATCGAAAGGAGGGTGACTGCAGGAAATAAAGTGAACGGCGCTTTGAATGGAATTATGTCTAACGGGAATTTGTCAATTGAGGCAAGACTAGCTGTGCACAATGGAATCCTGGTACCGACACTAATATATGGAAGTGAGAACCGGAGATGGCAGAAAAGGAACGAAAGTAGACTGAGTGCAGTGGAAATGAGATCAATTAGGCGTATATGTGGCAAATCTATTTATGACAGAGTAAAGAATGAAGAAATAAGGAAAGAATGTAAAGCTGATGTTAGTATAGTGAGTAAGATTAAGAAAGGATCACTTAGGTGGTTTGTTCGTATGGAACGGACGAATGAGGAGAGAATGGTAAGAAAGATATATGACGCAAGTATTGATGGCACAAGAAATAGAAGGACGTCCGCGAAAGACTTGGCACGACCAGGAAAACCAGTTAATGGAGGATGGTTCTGTTAGAAGCCTCAACAATGCCAGCTTGTATGAGAAGATGTATGAATGTAGATGAGGCGAGAACTGTGTGTCAGGACAGAAAAGTGTGGCGCTCTATCCTCTCTTCCTATCCCCGCGGGGAAACGGCGTGATGGTAAGTAAATAAGTAAGTAAGATAACTTTGTACGTAATTTATCTAATTTATTTTAAATCATCAAGAAAATATGTTCTAAAAAATTGTCACTTCACAAATAGTATGTGATTTTATTTTAAATGATGAAATTTTACATCAATACATATTTAATTTCCAATCATCGTAGTTGATTAATAAATAACTGGTGATGAAATAATAATTTTATATGATTATATTAATTGCAATGTTGTTACATATCTTCACTGTTATGGTTAGCATTGGCGTGCAGTAGGCATAAACTTAGATTATGTTGTTATCGACGATTCTAACTAAGTATACTACGTATTAAAAAAATGTTAGATTTTTAATTTTGAGAACAATTAATTCTATCAATTTCAAAATATACTATAATTGTAAATTTATTACTTTAAAACAAGCAAGTTCTTTTATTGTTCAGTACCATACTCTGCTTTCGATTTCGCTTAAAATATTTTCTACGATTTCTCCTTCTGACAACGGATTTAAAATGTTACATTAACATTGTTCAAAAACATTTATTTAATTAACTAGCTTTACAAATTAGCATAGTCGAAACTCATAACAGAAATAATTGTATTTTGACATTTAATTTAATATTGGTAATAATCTAACATAATAATATCCCGAAAAATGCAAATTCGCTCGCTTGACATATGATAAATAACCTATAAATTGTAACTACGTAAACACCGAAATATGGACTCATAGTTTGGAATACACTCAGAACATAAAACGTTTAGTATGTCAAGTAAAACAAATATGTTCGTAGAAATGTTATTCTATGCAGTTCTCAGTGAAGATTGATCCCTTTCGAAAACGGCAGCCTTAAGCACAAATTGTTTGAAAAATGCATAAAATCCGCAGACGTCAAGATGCCGATATAGATTCAGTAAAAAAATATTTACTTCAGTACAATTATTCTAAAGATTGAAAAAACGAGTTTAGTTCATTAAAGACCCAAGTGCTAGCAAATCGCGGAGCTGAACGCACATGAAGTTGTTACAAATGGTTCTCAAATAACCCACGGCTAGACGTGGGTTACATCATAGACAAGGTTACGCTAATCCGGATAATAACGATTAGATTTTATAAGGTATTTTCATAATATAAAGATTATTTTATTTATTTTTATTTCCCAGAATTTTTAGTAATGCACAGCTTTTTTACTTGTTAGGCAATGCACGTCCCTAATGATTTGGTTAGGTTATCATAAAAAAAATATATTAATACTAGATAATTTTATGAGAATTGTTTTGAACCGTTATATATTTTATTACGTAGAAGGAAAAAAGGCTCACGAAGAGTTAATCTTTAGGAAGATTTTACAACGTTCCAAAGCATTTTAAATAGTATTTAAAATATAATATTAATCAACTTTCTCAGACAATAAACACAATAAAAAAATCAACTATGATATAAAAATATTTATAAATATGTTATTAATAAACTTACAGCGAAGTGGGATGGAATTTTAAAAGAATTATTGTTTCAGAGTCTATTCATTATACTCTTTTCTACAATACTATAATCAAATAATATTATAAAATTAACCATGAATGTTTGAAAAAAAAAAAAATTTATAAAGTATTTAATGAAATCATGTTTGCAATATTAGAACATAGTTCTTTGATAATTAAAATAATAAAAAACTACCGCCTTTAAGTAATAAATACATGATGTATAGCAATAAAACTTTCAATCCAGTATTTTATATTTATTGCAAGACAAAAATTTGACCTAATGGTTAATTGATAACACATTTTCCCGGCAAGAAAAAGTTCTGCGTTCGAGTTCCAGTTGTATCTATTTTTTTTTTTCGATTTAGATAAAAAAAATTCTGTGTAATTTATATTTTTAATGTTATTTATTTTATAGTCTAATTTATTCGTGATGGGTTTCATCCGCGTACCAAATCTGTATGTGTATCTTAAAATTCAACATATTCGGATTTATTTCCGGTATTTTGTCGCTTCTCCCGAGCACTAGATACGTTTGAGTATATTGCGTGTAGTTGAAATGATATATATGTAACAGGGCAAAATAATTCTTGATTCTTGTTGAAGATTCCTCTCACCGCAGAACGGCAATGATTTTTTATAGCTATATGAAACACGTTTACCCTTTTTCATGTCCAATAAACCTATAATTTTATTGTAAACGTATTTTTATGTGCGCAAACCTCTCGCAACTTACTTTTACGTCTCTTTTAAAATTTATCACACATTTTTCATTATAAGTTTATCACAAATTAAATTAATCAATAAAAATATTTAGTTGCTACCGGAATTCGAAACTGGACTTCAACTTTATTCCGATATATTTCCAATTGATACATCTACTACTCCAATTGTAAAAGGAAACAACTTTTTTTTTCCTGTATGTATTTCTAGTTGATTCATTAATTCCATTGTCACTCCGTATATTAATTTTTGTTCAACAATACTATTTTTGGGAAATTAAGCTGAGAAGAAAATAAACAAATAATTCAAAACAGAACAATACTATTTTAAGATGTAATAGATAGGTAAACAAGAATATGCTAAAACAACTAAAATTAATGACGGCTAAATGTTTTAATATTATATACAAAATTACAAGTCTATTATTATCATACATAAATAAAAATATAAAATGTAATTTTGAGGTCCACGCTTGTCCTACGAAAAGTCGGTGGGATTTTAAACTTCCACAAACAAATTTGGCAGGAACACAAAATAGTTTATACTATAAAGGTTCAAAATTGTTCAATGAACTGCCAGCAAATGTGAAGGAAGCAACTAGTCTTGCTACTTTTCGTAGGTTAAGAGCAGAATACGTAGTATCTAAATTTAATAACTGATCATTTCATGTGTTCACTTTCTTCTGTATTATAACTCTTTAATGGTAAGTAATATACGATGTAATTTAATTTTTTCTTATGTTTTATGAAGTATTGTATATTAGATGTAAGAAAATTTTTACAACTAAATGAAAAATATATAATACATACACACATACATTTAATTTGTATTATTTTAAATACTACAGAAATATGTTCTGAAAATGCGACTTCACAACAAAAATGCGTTACCCATAATAAATTAATGCAATATTTAAAGGAATATATACGTAGATGATGTTATACAATAATGCCAATAAATGTATTTCGTATCCAGATAACATCACCAGGGATGACTGCGGTACTGCCGAACGCCACAGACATTGCCTTCGAGCGATTTGCAGTGTTTGCGGTATTGCCGGTTGATACGTGAACAATCTGTCTGAATTCTAACGACACGGTATTGCCAGATCATCGCATATCATTTCATTTTTCCAACTCTGATCTCAGCTACTGTGAAATGTTGCCCGAAACGTCAGCTACGATAAAATACCGAACCCCGGTAGATAATCCCTAAAAAAATGTTCCATCAAAGACAGTAACCGTGAATCATACGAAAAACATTCATGTCTTATTTATTAATAATTTAATTGATTAAAAAATAACCGTACATTAATAATTTGCACATATACATAATCTATTTATTATATTAAACCGAATTTAAATTCCTCTACCTCGAAAAAAATATCTGTAAATTATTCTTAGAGATTATTAAGATAAAACTTTACTTTTTCTTTGAAACTAATTGTATTTTCTACTGAAATAACAAAAATAATTCAGATTCTACAAACACAAATTCATGTCGCAACTATACCGCAACATTTTGTATCCCTTAAAAATATGACGTAGCGAATAAATTTTTTTCGACTTTCGTTTTAAATTTTTCTTTATGCTCTCAATACCATGATTTTCTTTACATTTACACAAATGTAAAATATTTTACCTTATCAACAAGAATACCACAAATTTACTAGAATACTCTGCTGCTTTTAAAAAGAAATGATAACTTACCAAATTATTATTTGCGGTTTTTATCGATACATTAAATGCATTTAGTGAAAACTCTGAACAGATTTCAAGCGATCGAGGCAATTCAATATTCACGTTAGGTTGCGTTTTTTCTACGTGGTATTGTTCTAGAGATAGAACGCGAGTTTTGTAAAGGCGATAAAGCTTATAATTGTGTATATGCGTACGTTGAATAGTGTTGGAAAAGTAATTCATCATATACGATATATCAGTTCGCAAAGTCAGAAGTCGTTCCGCAATAAAGAAATGTGTGTGCAAAGATTTTGATAGAGTGAAGCGTTATGAAAGTTTTCAAATTAAAGTCGAAAGTAGAACATTTATAAAAACCGAAGGTATAAGTGGAAATATCCGTGGTGGTTTTCCGAAACATTAAATGGGAAAATCATCTCGCAGGGGCGGTCGGGGAGTGTTCAAACATGAAATCATAAAAGCTTCTCAGAGACTTTAAATGAAAGCGGTGGTAGCTAAGCCAAATACGTTATTACCTTTTCGAAGTCATAAATTACATCACAGTTCGCTGGGCGGGTTTTCTCATTTTCGCATACTTATTGATCGCTTATCTTTTTTCATTTAAGTTGATGCACGTTCCAGTAAACCTGAATTATTTCCCGAACGCACAGATGCACAGATACCGATACGTCATATATAATATATTGAACCTATATCTGTGTTTCACAATATTCTTGCCGTTTCAGAATTCTTCTTGAAATTAAATTAGGACAAATTTATTGATATTCAAAGCTCGAATGATATACAAGTACCTGCACTCTGAAATTTGACGAGAGTTTACGTGGAATGGCTGAAGAATTAATAAGTTTTATATCGAGAAGAAAATTAAAAGTGTTGTAACTAGGGTGGTCCTGGCGTATTGGTTCGTGAGAATTGCGTGAATATTGAACTCTGAATTTAGGCATATATGATAGTTTGACTGACATACGTATACGTAGATGTTTTTCTGTGATTATCTACCAATGTAATTGTGGGTGTACTAACATAGATTGGTCATTAAATCGCCGTGCTTTTATCAGAAGTAACTAAGCACTCTGTATCGTACGACGCAGCAGCCGATCATTTTTACGAGTTCAGTGACGGCAGCGTTTTTAATTATTTTGTGGTTCGGCACATTACACCATGATATTACAATATATCATATTTGATTATCTATATATATATTGACTTAAATAATGCGTATGTTAGTGTACATTGCCAGTAAGAAAAAAAAACACACCAAAGTAGCGAGATCGCGTGTCTTGTATATGTACGTAAAACGTGTTTTTAATATCTCTGGGGTTAAGACTTCTTAAATATTATCTATTTTATACATTCAATACATTTACATTACATTACACACATATATATTATATTTGAAATTAAATTTTGTAGTAAAAAGTGCACATTGTCACAAGTGTACAGTCTTTATTGCGAGTAAGAAATAACACTAAATTTTTCCCACTGGCAAGTACGAGTATCAAAAATGTTTTTAATTGAATTTGAAGATTATTTAAAGGATAAAAAATATTGTACATTCTACTAATTTTGTGAAATTTCTGCTTAAATTATATAGGAACTACAAGTTTTTTTCCGTACCGTAACATGTACTAACATGTCAGTACAGAGATTATATTTTTATTCAAAATGATGAAGTAATACATTTTATACAAAACAGAGTTTTTAAAGATTACAATGAGAGCTGCAATGTTTCAAGATGTATACAATAATATTCTTATTTTAGATTTCAAAAAAAAAAAAAATCTAGCAAAATTCAAACAAAATTTAGAACATTTCTCGGTTCGTACCTGTTTCTTTCCCCCTTTATTCATTGTACCTATCTTACTTTGGTTTTTAATATAAAGTTTATAAACCGTTACGTCAGAGAGGCAAACAGTTTTAACAATCTGCTTAATCAGAAGCAGATAAAAATATATTTAATTGGGTTAATTTAATTATTCAACATTTTCAATATTGACGATAATGGAGGCATTTACGGTTGATTAATGTATTCACGTAAAAAATAACCAACTCAAGAATATTTAATCTTTTAATGCCTTTGAACAAACGAAGAATCGTGCTTTTAAAATTGAATAATTCCAAATATGATACTAATAAGTTTATTAATTTTCATTTCCCATTTAGAGGTATTATAATTAAATACCTTTAATTGACATGACAGTTGCTTTATAGTGTAACATGAGTCTTTTAATTTTCACAACTAAACTTTATACTACACCTAGCCCGACGTGTGTGTAGTACAAATTTTGGTTGTTAAAATAAAAATAAATAAATACCATTTACATGAATTCATTAATACAAAAGAATCTTACAATAAATAAAATATAAAAGTACAAGGAATGATAAATAGATATGAGAAACCGAATTATCTTTTGTCAATAATGTCTGGAGGATGATTATTGTGGTTTGCAATGTCGGCTAAAAAGTTAATTGGTAAAAATGAAGTCTTCAAGCGTTGTTTGTAAAATACATTAAAGCATATCAGACTTTTTTAGCAAAGTTCAGAAACTTATCTTTGACGCTTTCTGTCTTTACATTCAATATGTATAAAATAAACGTAAATTTTTGTGGATTCTTTAAATAATTTCTGGCTCTTAATAAAAATGAAATTTACCTCCCTCTCAAACGATGTGCTTATAGAGGGTTAGTTTATTGCATGATTTTAACCACGATCAAATAAGTATTACGTGTGTCGCCAGATATGGGGTCATCACATTTAGGTGTTTTAATTGCGTTTTAGCAAAATAAAGGGAGGATTATGTCGCTGTGCACGTGTGTTGATCAGAAGATTGTAAGCGCGGGAACTGGGTCCCTATATATCCCAGTTCTCCATTATGTATGAATACGTATGATGGTGGACTAGAGCAAGTTACAAGAAAAGAAACTACTTAGGGTTGACACTAGATTTATTCAACACTATTTTACAAGGCTGTGTGCGAGTAGCTACTGAAGGTATGTTTGTGGTCGGGAAAACGGCAGGTAGGCGAAAAATGCCCACGCGTCGGTCTTCCCAATGGTTGCTGCTTGATATTATTGTGGTATGTCACCTGACGTTGAAATCCTGGCTTGACACCCAGACGCGTTCAGGGCCTCCACGTGCTCATGTCTGAGCATTGTGATCCTTTGATCTGCTTGCACAGTGCGAACTTACATTCTTGGACTATCCATTCCGTTGGGGATTGATCTCTTGCTCTTCGGCCAGGTTCCTTCCCGGTGATCACTTTTTGTTTATTTCTCCAAGCTGTCTTCATATCTTTTAGTAATATAATGAAAATACGTAAGAATGTTTTCCTACGTTGTAGAGTGCCCTTCTTTAGTATGAAGTTTCTGAAGAATGGAAACATCCATTCATTTCGTACTCCAAGGTAATTAATATACGACGCCATTTTCACATATCAAAGGTATGCGGCATATATTTTTATTTTCTTCTCGGGGTCCTAGTTTCAACTCCACATAGGACCATGGAGGACATAAGTGTTATAACAAGTCGAACTTATATATATATTTCTTGAAATAGAGCGATTTTCCCAAATTTTAGTCATTTTCGATTATATCAGTCTTAGCTTCTTCATTCCTTCTTTGGACCTCAGTTTCACATGAAACTCGTGAAATACATATTTACCAATGAAAAGTCTTAACTATGTATTTGTTTTCTGTTCTCTAAATCTAGAATCTTTTGACGAATGCAAAAAAATAACAATTAATAATGAATTAATCATAAAATATGTTTTAATCACTGTGAGTTAATTATATTCATTATTCATTATATAACAACTGGTTTTGTAAAATACTGAAACCATGTATTTTTTAATTCATTTAATAAATAAATTTATTACCTTTCTGACTAAAATTGTTATAGTTTTAGTTAGATGATCCTGATAAAGGAAATGATATATTTCGAAACCGGTTGGTAAATATAATTAACTCACAGTGGTTAAAAATAAAGCTAATGAATTATTTATTATTATAATAAATAACCACAACGTGTTAGCGTCAGGTATTAAAAATGAATAATAATGACTATCGAACAATTTTTAGTTTAAGTCTGGAAGTTGAGTATTTTGATAAATTATGTATTATCATAAATTGTGTATTATCATAAATTGTGTATTATAATATATTTGTATTGATGCTTAAATTGTACGTTAATATGGATTTCGCAAAATAAAACAATTAAAAATATAATACACAATTAAAGAACCATGTGATTCTCCAGATATCAGTGGTGTTCTATAATCATTTTAATTATTCACAGCGTTTTTAATTTAACATCAATGTTTGAATGAATCATAAATTCATTGATTGTCTCGTTTCATGTTCATCAATGAATCAATTTAGACCATTGCCTCAAGGTCTCAACCTTTCCCTTCGCTTTTAAACAGCTCACATCACTATTATTTATTCACTAGCTTATCAAAATAATAGGTTAACAGATTCTTGCGTATACAATACCTTAACCTGCTTACTAATTAAAAAGGTAAAACTAAAGATTTGTACAAGAAAGTGGATTGCCAACTATCAGCCAGAGGTAATATGAAATGCCTATAGACTTAGGGAGGACAATCGCTTGAAGACGGGACGGGTTAGTGGGATCTGTTAATTGTAACAGTAATAATTGATCAAGGGATGTAGAGGCCATTGTGTGTTGTCCCGTCTCTTGAATATCCAATCGGATTGTTTGAAATGAGGTTTCTTGGTTGGTCCTTAACGATTATTACTGCGTAGCCAAATATTAAACCCTTCAATTGGTGAACGGTTTATTCAAAGCAATTAATTCATCGAACAAATTTTATAGAATTCACAAGACCCTAGCAATGTTAGTTGGTTCCTTATTTCTTTAATTTTACAAATCATTCATTCTATTATTTTTATTTTTATTCCAGTTAAAGAGTATAAGATTATAGAGAATATATATATCGAGGGTTCGAGCCTTGTTCCAGGAGGCTATCAAGTTAGTCCTATTTTCATTCGAATGTATCACTATTTATTTTTTTAAATAATAATATAAATATATATTGTTACGTTGCGATATGGCTCCGGCGCATCGATCGCCATCGCAACGTCACCGGCTATGCTCAGTCTGTGGGTGTTTGTGTATGTAGTGTCGGTATAGTTGACTCCATAGACTCCATGACCGGTATAGTGGTCTCAAACATTAAAAATACTCGGTTTACACATTATCCATATTGTAAAAAATATTCAAGTTCCATATCAAAGCCTGACATAATGATTGCGCTATTTCTGTATTTTGTCTTCTTCAGTTGCCGTAGTTTTCACCACTGGGTGAGAACGCATGTTTATAAATTTGACACTAGTATCGTTTGCTTCAAAGTTGAAATTTACTAAAGAGATTGCTGCCATGGGGTAATGTGGCAGCCGTGGACTCCAGACCGTACCGCGTTCTTACCAAAATTTATCCCTCAACCTTGAGAGATCCTAGGCACCATTTTGACGCCACGGCATGGGTTGTACTCACCTCAGACTCCTGCTCATCACCGCAGAGAGTCTTCTCGCATTTCGCAGGTAGATCAAGTCTCAATCAATTCTTTATGTACGCGTGAAAATAAAACTTAATCTCCGATGCTGGCCGTCGCTATTTTTTTCTCCTTTCGGCGAAGCGCCGTCCCGCGCTCGCTCCACATCCGTCGCCCGCCCGTGCGGAAGTCCTCACATCTCATTCGTCCAGCCTTCTCGTCAATCAGACACCGCGTCCACTCGGGACGGTATAGTAGAACGCTTGGTGCCGCCGCTTAAATTTAAATGTTATAATATAATAAAAAATAATAATAAAAATAAAAATAAATTACAGGCGTATTATAAATGATACAAACATTCTTGACTGCAGTGTATTTAACTATCTTGTAAATACTGCATGGGCAGAACTTTATGTTAGTTCATTGATACGTAAATGGTAATCATGAGGATTGTTTAGCCATTTTCCACAATACATCGAGTTGTACAATTTTTTTGTTTTTTTTTCCTCAGGTTGAACGTTTTCTCTCACGATTTGTTTCTCTGCATTTGATTTTGGCATCATTTTTTAATAAAGATACAAACGAATATAATGGCCAAAGGGTAGATATAATAATATATTTCAGAACATTATATGTATGTCGAGACATAATAAATAATATACTAAATAAATGAAAATCTGATTGAAATACGTAAAATGTACTAATTAAATAACAGATAACGATTTCGACTGCAAATGCAATCTTGCTCGTGTGCGGAATTAAAACTGGTCGCGGTGCAATATTTCACAATGTTACAGGAGTAATTGACGTCAATTTTTTAAACTAAAATAGTATTTCTATAGAAGATTTTAAGATATATTTGTGATTATCCATTTTTATTTCAATTCCGTGCTACGGTGATTTTTGACCGTTTGAATTTTCTACACCGTGGCTAAAAAGTTTCACTTCAATAAAAAATATATCATTACTATTAAAAGAACACATTCTTATTGTGAAGTTGTAATTATTCTGAACATAGGTCTGTGATATTTTAAATATATTAATTAGAAAGATATACATATAAAAAAAAAATGTTTGCATAGTTGGATAATGCACCTTCCTCGGTTAGGAAAGAGATCCAGGTTCGAATACCGGTGGCGCAACAACAATATTTTTAGATAAAATTGATTTAATATGTATATCTTTCTAATTAATATATTTAATATATCATTACTTTCCCGAGCATAAGAATGCACAAAATGCAAAGATTTAATAAAAAATCACAGCACACATGTTTACATTTTGCCCTTTGCCTTCCGAAGTATATAGTCTTCAAATAGTGCAAGCTAACTATTAAGGGCTAATTTAAATCATGTCTCATGAGAGAAAATTTTATTTATTTCTTACTCGACATCCATTATCTCGTAAACAAAACTAAAAATTAAAAAAGTTACATAATACTTCAGATAATATAATATATCACTCCTCCGAAAGTGACACCAAATTTTGTGACGCCGTGTATAATTCCATTATTTTAATTAAGAGATTGCTCAAAATTAGCATTTCATTATTTGCTGTAAAATACGAAGAAATTTTTCGCAAGATAAATTAATCTTCCAGTTGTTACTTTGCCTTCTAGGTTAGTTTTCATAACTTAAATAATATTTATAACAGTTGGATACTTTTATAAAAAGAGTATTATTTCTTAAAATTATTTATTACAAAGTAATTTTAAAATAAATTGCTAATTATTAATAGTTAATTATCTGAAATGTTAAGAATATTTATATTAATTAAAAGGAAAGTATTTTGGAATAATTGTGCAATTATTTAAATACGTTTTTCTATATTACGTTGAATTAGTTATTTATATTATATTCGTTATACTACACAGAAATACTACGCTGCAGAAATAAATATATTCTATACATATTTATGATGAATTTTTGTTAAAAGTCATTTTTGTACAAACATTTTTTTAAAATATTTATTATCTATTTTATGAATATGGTGGCTCAATTAAAATTCAATGAGTTATTTCTGTAGAATGCATAAAAACTTTATTTTATTTCACAAAATGTTGTTTCATCTACATGCCCTTAATATGTGTTGGGATCGAAACTTATACAACAATAAAAAAATATTTTTATTAAAATATATTCTTAATTACGTCTTCCCGTCTATTTCTGTGACTTTCTGGACGTCTTGGATGCAGTGTCATTATGGCTGTATAATGAAAATCGAACGTGTTTTTAATATCTCTAGTTTAAAATTTTAGCGAAATCGTATATTGACATCTGTCATCTTTTCTTCTGTCTATGGTAAGTGAGAAATCTTACCATAGAAATTATCTATCCACGATTTTTATGTAATTTTGTTCGTTTTGACAGCTAACTTACAAAGATGGAATCATTGTATTTACATCGACATTTTAGTGTGGTTTGTTTTGGAGAAAGCTCAATTATTGAAATATATATTCTATTGAGACCCTGACCACTTTTGTCGGCAAAGCAGTTAAAATAGCTACCCGCAGTGACTAGCAGCAAGCAATCGGCGATAGCCGATGAGACTCTGACTGCCCAGTGGTCATCAATAGCCACTATCGGCCGCGAATCGGCCACAATGGCCACCCGCAGGGCCTAGTAATATTATAATATATCATATTTTGGTAGATCTATTTATCTATTTTATGACCCGCTTTATGTCAAGATATGATATCGTAAATTCATCTTATAACTTAAGATATTTTCAACTCATTAATAAATAATTATTTTATATTCATGATTGTATATACGTATGTGGACATAAATATGTATAAATATATACTTTTTAATTCTTCAAATATATATTTTTTAAGCATAAAAGAATACTTTACTAGACGTGGTTTATTCTAAAGTAATTTTCTGTACAGTTTTTATAAGTTTTATATTGATTACAATCAAAAGATTATAAATAAGATGTTTGTCTATAATATAGTCGGAGACAAAATGTGAAGGTAGTTTGGTTAGCACAATTGAAAAATTAGTTTCATTTTGCTTTCTACATACATCAAGTAACCATTTTATTATTTTTAGTTTAAAATCGTTATCAGTTTAGACCCCTTAAGGTCTGGTGACAATTTATTAAATATACGCGGTGCACAAAACAAGAAAGTTCGTTGACCAAATTTGGTATCAATATTGGCACTAAAAAGTATCTTAAGGTTTTGATCCTAGTTTTCTTTAAATCGGATTGCTGATGTGAGGTTAAATATTTTTTTCAAATAGTTTTAGGATTGATTTGGTAAACAGTTTTCGTATATCCAAAGCTTGAATGAATTTAAAAGTTATTTAGAGTTATGTCTAAATGGCCTCTTGTTTATCACCCCGATGACCCATTCATGAGTCTTAATCCATTAAAGTAAGAGCTGCACCGCCCCGTGCACATATTGCGTAACTGATGAGCCTCTGACAAAGTGAAGAGTATACCATTTTTAATAATGTAATATTCATGTATTATATTTTAATTGCGTCCATTTCCCTCGCCTCTTCATCCTTTCCGCCTCATACCGTATTAAAACACTTTTTGTTTATCAGTTTGTTAGGATATATTATTTTTTACTTTATCAATTTTTATAATATTTTTACTTTTTTCAGCTCCATAGAAACTTTACTGGTCAAATTTTTATATCAGCACCCCAGAGGTAAACCCTGTTAAGTCCTTTTTTAAAATGATTTTATCTTATAGAAATTAGTTTGTCTTCCATTAAGTTATATTCATTTAAGTTCGTAGTTCACAGTTTCGTATATAAAGAGCGCTGAATAGTGTTATGTTACTCTGCAGCTGAGAGGGATGGAAACCTTTAAATGGCTCTACTGTAAAATTTTGTTTTCGCGACAATTTACCTCTGGGGTGCTGATATATACTATGTATTATCTCATAAGTAATTATATAATATTATGCACTGTTTGTTTCTCTAAAATAAATATAAAATAAAATATAATGTCATCATATAATAAATATGAAATAAAATATAATGTCATCATATAATAAAAATAAAATAAAATATAATGTCATCATATAATATTACAATATTCGCCATAAATACAATGCAGGTACAACTATTCCTAATGTTTACCGTATGGTTGGAGCATGGTCAAATGTGGAAGTAACATAAACGTCAAGACTTGACGTTAAACATGGAACTTTTCAATGTGTGAATAAAACCATCCCAGTGCCCGGACATTTCTATTTTCGGCTGCCGATATAGTCCTCGCTAGTTTTGGCCAGTCACGCGTTTTTAATATTGAACTCGCGAAGATTAATATGTTGAACAAATTTATCTTCTCAACTACCATACGAAGTGGGCCTGTTGCTTCACGGTAACAATGTCACAGATGCACGTCAGTAGAATGTTTAGTTTTTAGAAATTATTTAATACTTTATCGGAGCGAGAAATATCCAAAGATAATAAAAAATCCCAAGACATTATAATTCAGAGCTCTAATGCGCCGCGATTCAGCTATAATGACACACACAGTGACAAGAATATACATAGACAACTGCACACAGCCAGTTTATTATTCTAAAGTCATGACTTTGTATTCACCTAACCTTACCTAATATTATGTAACTCTAAATTTACTATATTAATTCTATTTATTTGTGTATAAACTTGTCACCGTATGCAGTAGGCCAGGTACCTATCATGTGACCAGTTTCCACGTGTGTAGTTGTCCACTGTACGCTATTCTGGTCACCACACACTGCATTATAATGTCATCGTGGTTTAATTAATCAAATTTGATAGGTTTTTTGGTTAGGTCGTAAACCAGAACCAGTAAATAAGTTTTTATTCAGCAACTTAAAGGTACGTGGAAGGAAATGGAGACCGAAACTGCTCTGGCGGAAGAATATCGAAGCGAATTTCATGTGTATTTTTAAATGGTGTAGAATCATGGAATCATGGACCCTGAAGGTAAGGACGAGAAGACGGATTGATGCCTTTACTAGAGACACACGTTGCACATTCCATGGACGGCGAGACGCACTAAGGTCTCCATTCTGTAAGAACTGAATATCAAGGACGGATTTTCAACCATTTGCCAGAGACGAATCCTTCCATTTTTTGAACATCTTGCCAGAAGGGAAGAGCTTGGGAAGCTTGTGGTGAACCACGTAAAAATATAATGTAAAATAATAATTACGTAAATTTATCACAAATTTAAAATTGCCTAAAAAGCAACGGAAAGGACTATGCATGGAATATCGCTGAGAAATTGAATACCTAATATACAAATTCATCAGAGAACCGTGGTAACAAATGTTCTCCAAAAAAAAGCATGCTCAAGTAGCAACTGGCCATCCAGCCCATATAAATAGTTAACTTTTAAAGAATTATCTTGAAAAATTAATTAATTAATAAAATAAAACACAACATTCACACTATACTTTAATTATAATTAAAACGTTTACTGCATCATCTTCAGTAATAAACTAAAACTTAAAACTAGAGTATATTTTATCGACTACGTGGGTGGGTGCGGTATGAGAGGGTTTTATATATATATTATATAATTATAGAGAGATTTATATATTCTACAGATATATGATGAGATGATGAATGATGGAGAAAGTAGTTCCTAGCGTGGCATAAACTTGATGGGGCAATCAAAAGAATGGCGGGAAACAGACGAGTGAGAAAGACTAAAGACAGAATTGGCAGTTTTGGAAGTAGACATATATATATATATATTTTTTTTTTTTTTTTGGGACATATATACCCGACAGGCTAGGAAAGCAGGTTGATAGTGATTATTATAATATTATTGATTGTGACTTTCCTCTCTATTACCATAACAATACTAATAATATACAGGGTGCAACAGGTTTAGTATTTAATGGTTTTTTTTTTAATTTTGGTGAAAAATGTATGTAATATGCTAATGCTCAACTGCTTTAGAAAGAATATTATTTTATTAAGAGTTTTAATAAATAAAACGTTTTATGGTTGATTTCATATTTTTATAAATTTCAAACAATATATTATGGCACGAAATTTATTTGATGTATAACAGACAGACATTAAAGTTTAAAAGAATATTTTTTAATTCGGTAATTTTTTCTAAGGAACCTAGTTTGCGCCCAGTTCCATTTTGATTCAATTTTATCATTTTTATTACCACACTTCAATCTTCTTTTAACAAGTATAATTTTTTTACGCCTATCACTTGACTGAAAAACAATAAATAACTCGGACACATATCACACCACTCTTGCATGGAATATATTTTTCCTACATATTTCTTTTTCATCGGTGTCTACAACAATAGATCGCGAAATGTTCTGAAATATTTTTAACGCGCTATTTGTGATGTATTTTATCGGGCTCAAATATTCATTAATCGTGCTCCCATTTTAAAAGCAAAAAAAATTTCTTACCAAAGCTGGCTTAAAAGATAAAATTCCTATTAGTGATTTCGTGTAGGCCTAGAGTATTAAAAAAACTAACAGAAAAAAATAATAATATTAATAAACATAATGTTTGATCAATTTATTCTCAACCTAATGAAAAATCGGCCAATTTCACTCACCTACACAATTTTCTAGTTCATTCAAAATCCGCCAGATGAATTTTTCGCATCTCTTCGTTTACTTTATTAAATTGTTTATTTTTTCGATTCCATGTTAACGATATTTTCCAAAATGGCTTCCCATCAACCATAATCGTAAAACATTCTGTCGATATCAGCACAGCCACAAGCGAGCGAGCGGTGCGGGGGGTGCGGGCGCTGGAGATGAGACCCCTACAATCGGCCACGACTGAACGGGGAAACATGTCTTATCACCGCAGATCCTCCCCATTGCCAATTACTTTAGTCCTGATTTGAGGGGCTGTAGAACCAGACTTTATAAAACCTATCTGGTTTAAGTAATGACACTGTCTGGTATAGTTTAACGGACATCAATCATCTCACTAGGACGACTTGCAATATTCTTCAGTTTCGGCACTAACTCGTAACTATTCAAAAATACGCTTCGGGATATCAATCACGCCCGTGAAATTTTGACAAATGAAAAGGCAAATTGTTTGAAAAAGTTAAAATGTCAGTTGCGAAAAATCTAAATTTAGTTATTGTCGCAAATACGCAGTTTTTAAATTGTTGTTTGTATTAATCCACTAATTAATGTTTTGTATTATTTTAAATATTATATAAAATATAAAAACACAAAACAGAAATTTGGCTATTCAAATCTGGTCCATAAACATATAACTAATTTTTCAATATTGAATATTTGTATTTACCCAGGGTAGAACAAGGTATTAGGTTGATGCATAAGTTCTTGCTATAACTCCTCAGTTAAACTCAAAACAAAATTATACGATATGGGAAAGGAAGTTCCGGGTTCATATTCCGATGAAAACCAAATATTTTTTGGAAAGATTTTTTTTTTCTGTATATCATTTAATTTTATTCATCTTATTTGTTTCTCTTATACATACTTACATGTTTTACATTGCAATAATAATTAACTAGATCGGGCTAGAAACACATTTTTACTTGATACCCGGAATAGGAAACCTACCAATACTCATTACAATCTATATCATTTGCTTATTTTTTTAACTGTTCATTTTCTTTTTATATAGGTACCTATCCAAATCATTTGTCTTTTTAAAATAATAATTACTCCACATGTAACTTAGACTTTTTGTTATTTTCTACTATTTCTAACATTATAACAATACACCGGAAAAGGTTAATGTGAAATACTTAAGAATAAATAATATGTAATACTTGATATTGATTGAAATTGAAAGTTTAAATTGAATTACGGCGTATGAAACTCACCAACATTTTAGTTCAAAAAGGAAATAGTCAGGCTTAATTCTGCCATTTGTTGAATAAATTCTGGAGTGACGTTGTTCATTTAGGCAGTCAACAATACGAAGAACTTTACGATCAGGTTACCCTCAGGGAGTTCTTTGATACATTAGATGTTTCGAATCGGAGGTGGAAATTCACGACTTCTTATGAGAGTATACTTTGAATTACAACATTGTCTAGGGCTATATAGTGTAGAGCATTACCTGGGATTATGCAGAGAAGAGGCTGGTGCTTTTATTTGTATTGAAAACTTTGTGCGTTGAGTGCTCGACCCTCGTCAAAACATCTTTTACCTTAATATTTGACATAACATGTTGTAATTTGACGTGTTGTTGAATTATGTAGTATTTTATAGTGTGTAGAATGTAATAGTCAAAAATAATTCAATGGAAGTGGAATAACCAATGACGCCAGAAACTCAAGAATTTAAAAACCAGATTTATAACGGCAAACCGAGCTTTCAATGCAAAAAAATGAGTCCTCAAATCAAAAATAAACAGTAAAACAAAAAAATTATTCATTAAAAACTACATCTGAAATATATCACTCACTGCATCAAATATAGAAGCATTCGAAATATGGTGCTGGAGAAGGATAAAAGAATAAGCTGAACCGATTGAATTTCAAAAAGGTCTGAGGCGAGTTCAAGAAAAGTGGTTATAATTGACATCTTCGAAAATTAATGGAGTCAGTGAATATATTCTTCGACATACCTCAGAAACATGAAACAGATCAAGGCATATAGACACCAACTTATGGATGGTGTCCAGAAATGTATGGCGAGTATTGCACCAACAAGAACACAGTTCTTAAATAAGAAAGAAGAAGAATATCTTATATATAACTAACTTACCATCATACCGTTTCCTCGCGGGGGTAGGTAGAGAGGATAGAGCGTCACACTATTCTATCCTGATACACAATTATCGCCTCATCCACATTTATACATCTTATATATAATATCGCAATATTCTCTGTATCATATGTAGCTAAATTTGAAAGGAAACTGATACGTTACATTGAAATGAAGTGTCAATTTCTTTTGAAATATAGTAATTAAGTGGATATGTGATATGTTTTAAAGGTATATTTTTGAAACAGAAATCAAAAATATAATTTCCTTTTTAAAATGTGTAAACTGTTATGCTGCTGTTCTGTTAAATATCATTTTAATTACATCCCATGCACGTCTTCCACACTCGTAGTGGGACGGGTTTTAAACTTTAGTATATAATAAATAATTCATACATACTATCTACTGTCATCTGATTACATTATATGTTTATATGAGATCATGTTCTCTAGCCTTTTCTTTGTATTGCCAGACAGACAAAAGGCTGGCTAGAGGATATGATCTACTGCGGTACGTTATGTAAAGTCTGCTCTATTATCTTTTTATATAATACATCTCATTATATCAAAATGCGGTTAAGCATATTAATTATTCATTTAGTTAATTTCACATAAACTCAATTTTAAATACTATTTATTTTGTATAAACAATGTTAATAAAATTATAGATTTTCTCTTAGAATACCTAAAATCTTAATTTATTTATTATTTTCTTGAATGTTTATTTTCAGTATTTTCCTTTCTTTATTTTTGTGTAATTTTTCCTTGCAAATATTATTTAAATATACATATAATTTTAACTCTATAAAAATAGTCGTACATAAATATATCTGACTGTCGGATTCTGTAAATAGATATATTCACACATTTTTTTAAATTTCTCCAGATGTACACAACATATTGTTTTGGCATAAGATAAATGTTTTTATTACTAACTCCACTAGGCTTAATTACAGTAGTGTAAACATATTACAAAAACAGCCAGGCTTAAGAAAATGACATTAATGTACTATGTCCTCACCGGGAATCGAACCCGAATTCCCCAGTATGAAAACCCAGTGTCGTGCCTACTAGACAACGAGGATAACCTTTAAAACCTTTTTGTTTAAAACTTTGTAGATACTTGTGTATATACAATAATACGTGTAAATATATAGGTAAATTACCAAATTAATATTATAGCTACTGCCATATCCGCGTTTTAAAGGTCGCTGATTTATTTTTAAAAATACTTTAAAATAAAATATTATTCATATCATATACTTCATGAGTGTTAACTAAACTCACAAAACGGTCGCATGCTAAAAAATAGCACTCAGTGATACAATCGCGAAAGCAACCTCCATTAATACTATTAAAAATAATATTGACTTAGATGTATTATTCTTCTTCTTTTACTTCTTCTTCTTGTGCCCTATCCGTTTAACAGACATTGGCTATCATGATTTTATTTACTGCGGCCCGGAAAGAATCTACAGTAGACCATTGCCTCAGGTTCTTCAGCGATGATGTTCTTCTTCTTCCAGGGCCCCGACTTCCAGCAATCTTTCCCTGCAATATGAGGTGGCAAGATCCCATACTCATATATGTCTGAGATATTAAAGTTTTAATTGTATTAATTACTTATTTTTCATCCGATATATATTCATCCGAACCATAACATCTTTATTCTATCTTTATTTTATCCATACAGTTTATTTTGAGCATTTTTTTGTAGATGCACATCTCAAATGCTTCAAGTCACCTTATTATTTCTTCAGTAAGTGTTCATGCCTCTATTCCATCAAATAAAATCGAGAACACATAGCGTCTGACCATTCTCATTCGTAATCTAAGGTTGAGATCATAACTGCAGAACGAGTTTTTCATGCGGGTAAAGGTTGCACGAGCTTGTTCAATGCGGCATTTATTGTAAAACATAATAAAATAATTTTTTAGAATACTTAAATATGTAAAATAATACCCGCGCTAAAATTTACCGACCGACATGATTTTTCGTCAGAATAACTTAAAATTCCTTTAGCGCTCGACAAAAATCAAACCCGTGATCCAAAGAACATGAAGCAAGCGCTTACATGTTAAACTTTTGTGGCTACTGAAGCCTTTAGTTTTTATCCACTTCTAACCCAAAATCCAATAATGATTTGTGCTTTTTGTTATTTACCAGTTTTGCGAATCATTCTGTATCCCAAACGTCCCGAGACAATTCTAGACCGAGCGGCAGTTGCGGTCATTTTTTTCCTACCTCTTCACTCCTTACAATATTAATAGTGATCACGCGCCGCCCCTCTCCCGCAGCCGCCGCCACACGGCGCGGTGTCATAACAATTTATCACCCACCCCCGAGGGGTGGACCCGGGGGATGGAAATGAAAAGGATAGATCAAGTTGCGATTCCACCTCTTACCCGCAACCACGTTCCTTCCACGTAAAAAACCTCCGTAACAAGAGCGCAAATATGTTGTTTGAATCATAAATAAGGAACGAAAGATCCCACGGCGCCTTGAATTCACGAGAAGAGGATCAATTATTTCGCTCGTGAGTTACTCACATATCACGAAACACAAAAGTATCACTTCTCACGGATAATCAAGACATTTAAGGGAAACTGGCTTTGAATCATCCCGTCGTCACAGATAAAAGCGCGCAGCATCAACCGTCAAAGGATGTATGGTTTGAAATTAAATCAAAGCAGTAAAATTTATTTCGTCCATGTCATAATTGAATCAATGAAATGAACGTAAAAGCTTCCCCGAGCACAAATTATTTCATAACGGCGTGTTCTATAAATTTGAATTATCATCCGAGAAGCGCGCTGCCTCACCCCGCCCATGAAATTCCCTTTATTCGACCACTTTCCACTTTGCCCGACTGAGGGCACGTACTGTTTTTAAATATTTACACCCCCACGCGGCTTCCGGTACACTCAGTCACGTGACAAGGGCTCCCCCGAAGCCTCCCGTAAAATTTCTCATTCCGCATATAAAGAAAACCCGATAGTAACCACTTTGACACTCCGCGTTATCTATTGGAACCATGCTTTGAATTTTTATAAGCCTCAGATACATCCATAAAAATACTCCGCTGCCATTAAGGACGATTTTATGAGCATTTTTGTGCAGAAATTTAAATAAAAGATGAACACTTAATAGGGATATGAGGCAATAAATTGAAAGAACAATATTTCTCGTTATCTTTAACAATCTTTTGACTGGAGAGAAACATAAATACTACTTAGCTTGGCAAATGATTCATTTTACGAGGTATTTCATATTTATATTTTTTTAATATAAGTCAAGTCTCTAATTGTATACTATATTTATATTTTTTAAATCTTAACCTTCGTCGACTAGACAACCATAATTTACATCTCGTTTGTTATGAAAAGTATATTAATGCATTAGCTAACTCCGCAGTACGCAGATTGCATTCTTTGGGGAATATAATATGCTGAGGTAGTCGACATTTTTGCTGTAAATTTAACTCTTTATGGGACTACATTATTACATTTTTTACGTCTCAACTCAATGGTGATGGATAAATTTTTCTACTTCACATTTTTTATTTATTTTTATTTTATAATTTTGATTATGAGAAAATATGCTGATATTATACAATTTTTTTATTTGTGTATTGCGCTTCTGATGAGCTTTTATATTATTTTTTTTAAATACGTTGATGCCTAAATAGGGTATGTTTTATATAATAATAATAAATAATAAATAAATGTTAAGAGTGCTCACCCAATGTAATAAATAAAGAGTGCTCTTTATAATTTAGCTAAAATCACAACACGTTCGTGTTCACTAAAATGTTGCATTTTGCGAGAATAGTTAATATTACTGCGACGGTGTGTATTAGATACCAACCGAAACATATTGTTCTAGCACAAATGACAAAGCGACAGTCTGCATGCCCATATTAAAGTCGTCCCACGTATGAATTTGAAAACCTCCCTTTTCGCCAGCTGTATAATGTCATCCACCATTTTTCTAACGCTCCCGTCATGAATCGTTTCTTATTTGATATTATATGAAGAGTCCGCACAGATAATACAGGGGTTGAGAGGCGCTTATCCTCGCAGTGCGGGGCGCGAGTGTTTGTCCAATTCTAGCGCCGTTGTTATGATCCAGCACCGGATAGGTCGGCCCCACGATCCCACTGCGCTGCGTCAGAATTGCAAAAATTACAAAATTGATTAAATCTTAGAGAAATACTGTTTATCAATAGATTATATTGTCATCAGCTACTAAACAATAACTACAAATTGTAACCATTATCGTACTAATAGTTAGCTGAACTCAGTTCGTGTTTCCTTTAATGTCCGTATTATAATATTATGGATCAAATTAATTGTTAATTATTTTTTCTACACTAATTAATGATTTAATTATGTAAAATATATTTCTGAACGATTTCTCATTAAATTATGTATATTTTTTCTAATTGTTTTTTAATGGTCGTTTAAACAAAATCTCGTAAACATTTTAGATAAATTGTAATTAATTTCAATTAACATAAATATCTGTAATATTTTTCAGTAAAAGATTTTTTAATGCTTGTTAGTTTATTTACATTTATGTTATACTGGAAAGAGTACATGCCTAATTCATATAAAAACTACTTATAAAATTATGAAAATAACACGAGGTGATAATTAATAAAATAATATCACTTTTTATATTATTTTTTTTATTGCCGTTTTGTTTACTTACTAAATAAATAAAAGATAAATCTGTAATAATATTATTTTTATATAGACATGAATACGATCAGCTTTGTATGAGAGACGTCGTCAATGAACATAAAAACTTTACGATGATGAATATTGTAATAAAATTTAATCAGGGGATTTTTTGTTATTTTAATCGATTAAAATTTTCGATAATAAATAATAAAATAATCTATTTTAATTTAGTAGAAAAGTTCATAAAAAAATTTACCAAAATTAATCTTAAGAACTTAATATAAATAATAAATTAGTATGGTTTTAATCGTTAGCTCTATATTTTACAGCTGTTTGATGATCTCTCAATCACCCGATACACTCAGTAACTCGAATTTTGTTTTCCGTCAAAAAGCATACGCCACATCGGCTCAAAAAATCAAGTGTTCAATCCTCTTCTTCTCAAAATCATCACTAGCTACACGCATCGAACCAATCATTAATCAAATTTACTTATTTTTAAATATGAATTAAATATATTAATTAGAAAGATATACATATAAAATCAATTTTATCGAGAAATATTGTTGTTGCGCCACCGGGATTCGAACCTGGATCTCTTTCCTAACCGGGGTAGGTGCATTATCCAACTATGCTACAGCGACTTATTTTTAACCCAACATACGTATATATCAATGCATAGAAATATAAATGGGTGTAACAGTATCAACATTAAAAATCTTACTAATTTACACTCTTTTTT
This sequence comes from Eubasilissa splendida, assembly GCA_031772225.1. NCBI lineage: Eukaryota > Metazoa > Arthropoda > Insecta > Trichoptera > Phryganeidae > Eubasilissa > Eubasilissa splendida. Next base: position 16,051,339 of record CM062848.1, on the reverse strand, counting down.
AAATAAAGTATTTCAATATTAAAATAGAAAACATTTAACTTTTATATGTATCTTTTGGCTTCTAAAGAATCTAATAAATTAATAATATTTGAATATGTCTTATTACTGGATTTTCACATACAAAAGCACTGCTATTAAACAAATAATAAACATAAAGACGAAGCTATTTTTTATATTTAATAGAAAATATATAAAAGTATGGGTAATTACAGGGCTTACGACTTGGCTTAAGTGATCACATTATATAAATATAACATTCACCTTTCTCACCCATCAATCTCCATATCTATCAATTTTTTTAAGTAATTACCTAGCCATGTACCCATACATCCATATATTTTCTATTAAATATAAAAAATAGCTTCGTCTCTATGAGATATCTATTATTTGTTTAATATAGAATTTTTTTTGAGTTTTTTTTTCTTTGTTAAAATATTTCTTTCACTATTATCTCAGAAATATTTTAAATTCAGTTAGTAAACTTTTGTATACACCATTAATTATTATCAATTATCAATTTATCATTATCAATTTCATTATAGAAACATTTTTCAGATATATCTGTAACACAAATTAAATTAATCAATTTAAAAGAAATACCGAAAAAATCTATGTATCGAAAAATACCCCGGTATCAATCAATATTTTTCGATCGATAGATGGATTATTTTACTATCTTTCTAATTTAATAATGAAATTTATCTTAAAAATACGATAGAACTATTTTAAATTACAGCTTTACAAAAAAATATGTTTTTAATAAAAACATATAACTGTATTATTTTTAATGAAAACATATTTAATTTTTTCATAGAAAGCAATCACTTTGTGGTTTAACGTATCAGATTAAATAAAACACAATAACTTTGTATGAAACCACGAATTTTATTACGCTTATTATTCGCTTAGCTCAAGCTTCGTCGGGGCGTATTTAAAACTAACAATAAATTCAAAAAGAGTGCACTTATACATACATAAAGAGGGAGATATAATATAAAATTACATGTGAAAGAGAGAGATACAGAATACATATACAGTTAGACGGAACATTAAGGATGGGGAAAGTACAGTACATATGTATTCTGTCTCTTTCACATATAATTTTATATTCCATCTCCCTCGATGTTCTATCTAACTGTATATGTATTCAGTCTCTCTCTTTCACATGTAGTTTTATATTCCATCTCTCTCTTTATGTATATATAAGTGCACTATTTTTGTATTTATTGTTGGTTTTAAATACGCCCTGACGAAGCTTGAGCTAAGCGAAGCCGGTTTACGTGTAATAAAATTCGTGGTTTCATGCAAAGTGATTGTTTTATTCAATCTAAAACATACTTTTGTTGTGAAGTTACAATTTCAAAACATAGTCCGCAATCATAACGTGTTTCCATATTTTTCCAATAGATTCATTTAATTTGTATTTTTATTCAACACATTCTTTTTATCAAATTGCAATATTACATATATATTATATATATATATATATATTACAATATAAATTAAATGTATTAATTATAAAGATATACATATAAAATCAATTTTAAAAAAGATGGCTTTCAAATAATGGAACTACAATTTAAAAGTGCAACATACAAGTTCGAAAATTTGTCGTCAACTCACTATGTTGGTGTAGCATAATCGATTAATGTATGTCCCCGGATAGGAAGATAGGAGATTCATGTTCGAATCTCGGTAACAACAACAATATTTTTTCGATAAATAATACATTTAATTTGTAGTCACTATAATATGTAAAATAGTCCAAACAAGATTAAAATTCTGAGTGAATAACACAACACCTGTAAGTATCCGTATTGTAGATAGTTGACAAAGGATGGAAGACGACAATCAATATGCTGACATCGCTGGCATTGAATTAGGACACATAAAAAAAAGCTTTTCTCGTCCTGAAAAGAATTTCCTTCACTATTTCAGCGATTCCTAGAATATCTTCAAGCGGAACCTTTGTACACAATCAAATGTCCCAGCCCGAACAAAGGAGTGGTCTTCCCAAACACAATACGCTTAATACGTGATGAGCGGGAAGAGTCCGGGCAGTCGCAGCACAAAGGTTCCCGAGGAGCGCGGTGACAACGCGGTGACCCAGTTTCGGGGCAATTGCCAAATATATCACGACTAAACTATGTATCGAATGTGTACATTGCCAGAGCTTGCTTCTTCTGTATTTATAGAAAATCGAAATAAAATTTTCCGCCGCAAATCTATGAACAACAATTTTCGTATTTTTAATTTATTAACTACGTGTAAAAATTCCGTACATCGTACGATGTAACCAATTCTCTTTCTCATGATACTATACAGACATAACTATGATGTGTAATTTCCTCTTCATTTCATTACAAATTATACGTAAATATTAGCCTGAGTGCGAAAACCCCCGGAATTTAGAAACATTTTTGGCGATTTTCTCGAAACGGAGGAAATCCATTAGAGCTTTTGGAACCCTAGAATACCTAATCACTATCACACTATGCAGTACTTGCGTGATAATGACTTGGTAAGTTTAGAAACTATAGATATAATTCAATCTTAATTACTAAAAAATAATCCAAATTTATTAAATATTTTTTTATTAATTTATAACAATAAAATGTAGTAACCTCTAGGATAACTAAAATTGCGCAATTAAATCCCAGAAGATTCTAATGTGTACAATTTAATTGATACAATTAAATTCTGTTTGAATTGTTAATTCTCCTCATAATTATTGCCATGGAAGAAAAAATGTACTTTTATTAATTGTAACTTATTTATCGGTTGGTTCATTATTATCTCCGTACAAAATGCATCGAAACGTTTAAATGAATAACTCAACTGTTATCTTTATCGCCCCTGTAAGGATGTATCGCTCATAGAAGTCCACCTACTTTTGGTCCTTGTAAATTTTGTAAACGATTTTTTTCTATAAATGGAATTTATAACGGCGGTTTTGGATTTATTCTAAATTAAATATATAATATTTTATTTTTAATTTTCCAATTATTAAATTTATTGGATAAGTATACATTGTCTTTCATATACAATGACAATCTAAATCTGATCATTTTTTATGTCGAATTTTCAAGAATTGTTATTCTACTATACGACATCGCGGGATCGGTTTGTTCTAAAAGAATTGGATCGGTTGAACAGTCTTTTGGGAGTGAGAATCTATTTATTTTGACAGATTAATTTTAAAAGTAGATTGATAGCATGGTGTGAAAACATCGCGTAGAAAACTTTTGAAAAAAACCCAGATTGCTCGGATATTTTCGCAGCAGAAGCAAACTAATATCTAGTAATGTGCACTTCACAAGTGCGAGGTAAACAGATCAATGTGCTTGTATTTTTGTAGTTTTTTTTATATAAAACTTTTGTGTATATCGGTCTTAAAATACCGTTTACTTGTAAATATTTTAATGTCATATAACCAGTATTACGTAAACGCAAAACATTTATAGTTTTAACTATTTTTATTTTTAATATTTGTTATATATAAGCAATGTTCGACTTAAATAAATAATTTAGAATCATTATAAATAAATAAAACGTGTAAAATAAAATTAACTTAAAGAAATAACCATCTCAATTTAACCACAAGTCCTATTCTAAAAAATTTCCGAAAATAATTTTGTATCATTGACATGTTTTATCATCAACATGTTACATCATCGTAACAATTTAAGTTAGGTATGTACAAGATTTATTTTTTAGATTCATATTATTTTTTTTTAAATTAAAGAAATTTAAAAACATTAGAACAACTATATGTGCCCATAATTATGAAAATGATCTAAGTCATTTTTCGTTCGTTTCGTGATATTTAAAGGTTTGCGTTTGAATTGATTAAAAAATATTTTTATATTACACAACGCAATGTTTGAAAATTTATTTAGTTTACAAGATTTATAATTTACTTCGACATATAAATGTTGCATGTAGCTTATAAGGAATTATTTTTTTTTAGTTTAAATGACTCTTTTATCAAAATAAACACGAGCGGAATACCGTTGAACGTCGTAACAATACACTGAATATACGCTTCAAATTATTCACAATGGTTACAATTGGCATCATATTATATTAATTTAAAACAATATGATGCAAAATAATTGATAAACTCTTTTTTTTTCAATTTCTTGAATTAGACCACTTTCATAATAATGGACACATGTATGGTTTTAGTTAATTAATTTGACATCGTGATGAAGGTAATATTTTCCGAAACCAGTTGGTGTATTAAATATCACTCATTAAAATAAAATTAAATAATCTATTTTAAAATGAACTATTTTTAATTGTGTTGTTCAAAAAAACTATTCAGCAAACCGCCACTTGGTAATCGCTAAGTAATTATTTCGCTGTTATTAATTCACTTCCAATTAATTCACCATACTACTATGGCTCATGAGGATATTTTTTTTTTGAGAGTGAGGGATTATCTATCTTCTCCAACGTCATATACCGCACCTTACAAGAATATTCCAAAGTAAAATAATATTTTTATTGAAAACACATTTTTGTTGTACAGTTGCAATTTCAGAATATTTTGTATTTATTGTATTTTTGATATAAATTAAAATAATCAATTTAAAATTTTGAGAATAATATAGAAAAAATATTTGTTTAATTGATTCATTTAATTTGCATTAAAAAAATATTTTTTACACGAGTGAAAATTTCATGTTACGAGGAATACATTAAAATTCACATAATTCTACTATAATACTTAAAATCACATAGAGATAAAAAAGGCAAATTATAAGACAATTATATTTTCCTAATATTCTACAACAAAAGTTCTACTAAATATATCAAAGCAAAAAATATTGTATTCATTTACTGTTATTTAATTCAGCTTGCCTCATTACAGAAAAACCTACTGAGGATCTATGTTTAATACCTCGCAATAAATTGCCAAATTATTCTTCTTCTTCTTTATATAGGTAATTCATCTTTCAATAGTGATTTGTGCCATCAAATCAGAAAGCGACAAATAATTATATAATCATATAATATTTAATACAATATTTCCACCGAATTTAAAATATTTTATTTTCTTTACCTTATTCCACGCATTATTTTTGTCATAGCGACAATCAATGGGAGTGAAATTTTCTTATCAATTTTATTTGTCTAGTAACACTGATCAAAATATAACCAGGAGATACGAAAAAGCCTCTAAGATGATGAAATTTAGTTATTTTATCAGTTTAAATAACTGATTCTTTAGAAGTTAAGAAATGGTTATTAAATTAGTTATTTTAAATAACTTATCCTGCAGGAGTTGAGTATTACGAAAACGCTTACGATATCATGCAGGGGTAGAATTCTTACATTCTTGGATATATTACCATAAGAAATTATAAGTCTAGAAAAGCTCGTGATCCAGGCACAGTTCAGGGAAAGCGAGCAAGAGGAAGATCTTTTTCAAGATAAATATACCAAGCAAAGACGTTATGGTAGCTCTGTTCTCGCCCCACAGACATATCCGCGTAAGCATTCACCTGACAACCATACAGTCCAACCGGTACCGGCAAACTACCAGACATTCGTCGCGCCGCAACCAGTCCGAGGAAACCTAGAACCAACCACTCTTATCTTAGCAAGCTCCTCGGACACATCTTCTTGCACGCACCTCGGCATCACCCTTAGTGAACTACGTTTATCTTATATTTTCTTATAATGTAATAACAAGCAAGTGAAATTTCAATCTGTAAACTATCGTAAATACTGTTCCACATTCACAATCAACCCACTCTAGCTGTACATGCAAACACCGAATCACTAAAAAGTCAACGGGATCCTCTTTAAACTCTGCGAATAATATATCTCAAGACCGGGAGAAATATTGTATATTGATTCATATTGTAAACCAATTTCTAGATACTTCAGGAGACCACGACGCTTAGCATTGAGCATACGATGAAGAAGAAGAAGAAGAAGAAGAAGAGAAATAACTGATTGTTACCAACATTGGGACAGCCATATTTTAAAAATGAAACTTTTTTTTTCGTCCGTCGTTCCTTTCACCAACACTACCAAATCTTTCAGCATTTTCATTAAAATTATAACTTGCATGTACGACGTTTTAATGAAATATATTTGAGGAAAAAACATGACTTTTCAAATAAACTTTGACAAGTTTATTTGAAAAGTCATACTTAAAATATGATCAGATATTAGAAGATTCTTCCAGTGAATAGTTCCGCCTCCACCTTATCCGATCCAAGTTTTTCCACTTTTAATATCGCGGCTGGAAAGTAATAAGCGGCCGTATATCATCTGAGAAGCCTCGAGGCTCCTTACCTCTGATAAAAACTGCAAACCTGGGCGGAAAAAATCAATTTATTCTTTAACCCACTTTATCATCGGATATCATTGGCCATGGTAAAATGGTTCTTTGCTCACTTGTGAACAATTTTCTGAATAATTTATTATTGTGAGAGGCTCTCACATAATATTGTCTACAACAACCCATCTTACGGCGTCGATTTATTCATACCGAAATAATCATTTGACGCCAGAAAGAATTCTGTGTGGTATTTTCACAGATAAATTTAGAAAATTGTTTTTTTATTACGGTAAACGTGATGACCAGAATGTTTTATTGGTATTTTTCTTTGTCGCGTTTGTTTTCGAAGACATGGACGGAGTGAAAAATGTGATTCCTTTGAGGTCCAAATAAATTGCTCGCTTGTAAAACAATATTTTACTTCAAATAATCAACTCTTGTAATATTTTATATTCTCTTGTATTTACAAATTTGACATGTTAGTTTGATTCCTATTATTCACAAATTAATTATTTACTTGATATATTTTTTTTAACTTAACACAAAGATGATTACAATTCAGAACTTTAAAAATGTTACTTTTTATATTTGCATAGTAAGAACATTTTTCAAAAAGTTTAAACTTAAACATTTTAATTAATACTAACATGTAAAAAAATACGTATACAGAGTGTTCTGTAAGTAGTACTCTAAACAAAAACCAATATCACACGGTTTTCGAGCTATTTTTATGAATTATTGAATAATTGGTATCCTTTGTTACATTTTTAATGTCATTTCTAAAACTTAAAATAGCAGTCACCATGAGTGGCGTACAGTAGGCATAAAGTTAGGTTACGCTGTTACCGACGATACTGATTAAATATACAGGTAGGTATACGGGGTATAAAAAATGATATTTTTTTTACAATTTTGAGAATAATTCTATCAATTTAAATTTATAATACTATTGTTAATTTACTACTTTCAAAAAGGCAAGTTCTTTTATTGCTTGGTACTGTACTCTGCTTTCACAAAACGTTTAGTCTGTCAAGTAAAACAAATATGTAGAAATGTCATTCTACGCAGTTTTTAGTAAGGATTATTCCTTTTCCAAAACAGTAGCCTTGACCACAAATTTAAAAATGCATAAAATCCGCAGACGTCATGATGCCGACACAGATTCAGTAAAAAAATATTTAGTTCAGTACAATTATTATAAGGATTGAAAAAACAAGTTGGGTTCATCCAAGACCTAGCAAATCGCGGATGAGAATGCAAATGAATTTGTTACAAATGATTCACAAATAACTCACGGTTACACAAAAGTCGTGAGTTACGTCATAGACAAGGTTAAGCTAATATGGGTAATAACGTCTGGAATTTCATAGGGTCTTTTCATAATATAAAGATTATTTTATTTCCCAGAATTTTTAGAAATACTCAGTTTTTTGTTTGTATGCAGTGCACGCCCCTGTCTATTGTGTACTTTATTTATATTTACCTTCTTCACAAGAAATTAACCGAGTAATATTCTGAAATATTGGAAAAGCAAAAGAATGATTGATTTTTGTCGGTATTTAAAAAATAAAGAAAGATATATATAAAAATTACGCAAATGAAAAAATAATATCATCGGGCTGGCTACGTTATTAAGTTATTAAATAAAATATATTTTAAGATTTGACTATTTTCATGTAAATATGAGATAAAGTATTTTTAATTACTTATTTGTTCGCGATTCGGTATTCGATTTATTGAGTACCTACCAAAAGTTTTACAAACTATGATTTGTAACAATGTCGAAATACTTAACACACTTACTATTTACAAACTAAGCTGTGCGCTTATACTTTACAAGTCGGATTAAATCTGTGGTCTTTCTTGACAAGATTTAAACCACCAACTATTGATAATTCTGGCGTCTGCTATCAGATTACTCAAAAGTATTTGAGATTTTGTGAAAGTAAGGTAGATGGGTCTTTTAAATAATGGAACGATTAAATGTGTTAATATCAAAAAGGTAACATATAGGTTCGAAAATTTGTCGCTGTAGCATAGTTGGATAATGCACCTTCCCCGGTTAGGAAAGAGATCCAGGTGGCGCAACAATAATATTTTTCGATAAAATTGATTTTATATGTATATCTTTCTTATTAATATATTTAATTCATATTTTAACTATTTGATCATTTTACGAGTGGCTTACTGATAAACCAAACAAATATATAATATTATAATTTAACTGATTTACCATCACGCTTTTTCCCTGCGAGAGTAGGCAGAGATTTTAAAGCGCCATACTCCTGACACAACTTTCATCTCTTTCACACATATTTTTATGCAGTTCATTTCATTTCGATTGTTGGAGCTTCTAACCGAACCATTTTCTAGTATCTGATTTACCTGGCCATAACCATAAAATCTTCTACATCTTATACTATTTCATCTATTATACATAACAAAACCACGCAAGCTACTACTTTCATAAACCTATTCACTATCCTAAGATTAGATCGACATTTAGTTTTGATTTTTTTATTATTTACTATATCACAGTAAGAGTAGTAAACTGGGGGACCGCAATTTCATTTTTATAATATTATTATATAACTTAAGGCATCCAGACATCAATCTCCACGCCAAGTAAACATTTTCAAAAATATTCTTAAAATGTCGGAAACCCTTTTTCCATCTACAAAAAAAGCAAACAAACCATTTCAATCCATTTACAATATTTATATCCTGCAGGATCAAATTCATAGTCACACTTCTGGGTTCGGAAAATGTCGTTTAGAAGCAATCTTCGTCATAAATCTACAGAGAAACCACTTTTCCGCTTCGAAGTCAAGACAAAAGTGAAATACTGCACTTTCTCCAAATAACAAAGTGAGAATTTACCGCTCTGTTAAAACTGTATTCATCATTCAGTCGCCTCCCTTCCCTGAGCGTATCCGCGGGGTCCGAAATCCACAAACGGGTGAATTGATGTTTGGCCTTAATATTTATTCAAATTTCATCAAAGATGGTAATTACACACCAATATTTATATCGTTGGTTAATAGCGAAATATAGCTAACTGACATTTTTGCCAAATTGTGTTTTCAATGACAGTGTATTTTCAACGTCACTAATCATCGTAAATATTAGGGTAAGGACAAATAACAATTTTAATATATCCGATTTTCAATATTACCTAACTGAAAAAGAATAGTCATTATAAGTATTAAAGTGATCATAAAAAACTCGATTTAGATTTATCTCAGAATAATGAAATTACAGTTAGCTACTTTTTTTAATATTAATTATATCGTATTTTTGATGAAAATATAATATAAAATATGAATTAAATATATTAATTAGAAAGATATACATATAAAATCAATTTTATCGAGAAATATTGTTGTTGCGCCACCGGGATTCGAACCTGGATTTCTTTCCTAACCGGGGAAGGTGCATTATCCAACTATGCTACAGCGACAATATTTTTAGCGACAATTTTCGAAGCTATATATTACCTTTTTGATATTAATACATTTAATCGTTCCATTATTTGAAAGAGCCATCTACCTTATTTTTACAGAATCTCAAATACCTTTGAGTAAACTGATAGCAGACGCCAGAATTATCAATTCATTTTTATTAAATTTTGGACACATTGATACAACTTTTTATTATTAGGAGAACACATTCAATATTTTTCGATAAAATTGATTTTATATGTATATCTTTCTAATTAATATATTTAATTCATATTTAAAATATCACAGACCTATGTTCTGAATAATTACAACTTCACAATAAAAATGTGTTCTCCTAATAATAAAATATAATATTTTTATATGAACGTGTAGGTATTGTGTTTTAAAGAGTAGAAAGAAAAAAATTGAGAAGAATCTGGAGGACCAGAGTCCAAGGGTATTGGATGTGATAAACGTTCGAATTACTAGATTGTCTCCATAAGTTGTTACATCAGCTTCCACTAGACTTTCGGACTCATTCTAAGAATGTCGGGAGCTTTCAGCCCTGGTCATGGAAAACTTACCGAATGGTCCAAACATTCAAAACAACACAGTGCACAAAGTACAGAATTATAAGACGAAGATAGAATAACTACGAAAATATCCAGTTTATTTAGCGTTCAAGTACACTCGAATAAATATGAATAGCCGTTGGGCTCACCAAATTGCATGTGACGTAAATCGAGCGTGTGAGATGGAGATGGTGAAAATTGATAAAATTACCCTAGGTGATATTATTTTCAATTAACAGCGTATTCACAGACATACTGTCATACTATAACGAAACCCGGACAACATTTTATATTAACTAAATCTTCTGTCAGATGTTAATGAACCATTTAGTTTTTGTGTTTATTTTTCGATTAAATACACAGTTAAATCCTTTTTTAAATATTTTATAAATACGATATAAATATGAGGTTGAATGTAATTTGCTTAAAGTAACCATGGATATACATACACTACATACATATGTTGTTTTCACCTGTAAACAATAAAGAAATGCTCTGGGGAGATTTTTTTTAATGGTTTTATTTTTAGCGATTCGATCTAGCTTCTAATTAGAACACACTGTCTTTGATAGTATATGAAGTTTAAAAATTCAAATCTATTAGCCTTCAAAGTATATTCTGATAGCGCAAACGCTTAGACTCCTTCACTTTCATGTCTACAACTTTATTGTTTATCTATAATAAGTTCAGTAGTATAAATACATATAAGTTTTATAGCCAGATCTACATATATATTGTATACGTAAACATACACATTGATACCAACAAAAAGTATTAAAGTAAATGTTTCAAATTCAATCAAAAACATTAAAACAATGCTACCTTTTATTCCTATAGGAGCGTTTCTTGGGAAATTGTAAACGTTTAAATTCCTTTTAAATGTGGATTAACGTCAACCGTTGGAAAAACAGTTCCGGCTTAAAATTTTATTAACTCTGGAACATTCGATGACATCTGTCTTTTGATTAAAAAGACAATGCGAAAGCACGTACGTGCGGGGGGGGGGGGACCCGACGGATGACTGTCCGGCCCGCCCGCCGCCACCCCAGCCTCTCGTCCCGCTACCACCCGCGCTACCCTTCCTGGAGATGGGAGATCCAAGTTATTAAAAAGAGATTTATAACTAGAGCCAGGGTCGAATTATTCGGCAAATTATTTTTTTTTCAAACGAATTCCTACGCTCAATTTTGAACGTGTTTACATGCGTCAAAATTTATAAAAGGTAAGATAATAAAATGGACCATACTTTCATTATTTCAGGACGATGGTATAATGTTTTTAAGTAATGAAGAGATTATAACAAAACTCTCCGAATACTTTAATGCGGAGACCCGCGTTTTTTTTAACGAGGTGTTTCAAAAATGCCAGAAAATTTATATCTTAAGTATATTATATTTTAGATGCATAATTAATAGGATATGCAATAAAATTATACACTTTACTTGTTTGTTTAATAAACGACTTTCTTTTAACGGGGAACGGATAACGAATCTTCGCGATCTAATGTGATAGAGATATCCATAAAATAATGATCTAAGAATATATGGAACATACCCATAAAACAACATTCTGTGACTAACCAAACGGTATTACCACGACATACGTATATACCGACACATCCTGCTTTCCAATTGCAATGTCCAATTATAACACCACACCAATATGTCGCATCATCAACATCAGCCCTGAAGATGGATCCTATAATAAAATCCGAAACGTCGGCCAGAGAGGTCGAATACACACGGCATAATATCTAATTGTTATTAGATACATACTTTATGAAATAATTTGGTGCTATATTATAAATAAAAAAATACATCATTATTAGTATTTCAATACTTACGCTAACGATGTAAATAATTGTTTGGTTCATAAAATGTACATTATTTGTATGTTGATTGACTATAATGTTAACATTTTAACTACACACTTAACTAATTAAAATTAATGTAATTCATAATTATCCACTGTAACACGTATTTCATTAACTTTTGTTGCTATTTCAAAAAGCAAATCATTCAGTAAGTAATAAAAACCACACTGTTACCGCTGATAATTTAAATACCGTAGGCGACGATTATTATATTCAGTGGCTATTATAATTAGCTATATAATTTTGCTTCATTTTCAATGAACGGAATCAAACTGTTTAAAAATTTATAAACAACCCACTTTTCTATGTTTCTACGCTTTGAAGTGAAATAACTAGAAAAAATATTGTCACCCAACCCTTTTTCTTATAAAATTTATTGTGTAATTCCTGGTGGTGCGTAGTCAATACCTTCCAATTCTCAGACGTCGGCCGCAGCATTCTTTCCTTTACAATTGTGCATATTTTATTGCCCGCACCTTTTTTATTGCACGTTTAACCCTGGTTTTACGCACACCATTACTTTTTTAGAAGTCATCGGTCGCGTTGACTGTCGCCAGACGTGTGGAGCAGTATTTTGTTCTTATTCAGTCGAGCGGAAAACTACTCGACGATTATTAAAAGTGAGACTGAAGAGAATTAAATTTATGTAAGCATTATTTGCATTATATTATAAGATGTTCTTTAAAATCGTTATTAAAACGAAAATTAAAATGTTTTCACTCTCTGGACCAAAGTTATATACGATGGTGGTCACAAATCAGTATGAATCAACATTACTTCAGAATTTTTTTATTTAACCAACGAAATATTTTTTTTAACGTTAACACTTTATGATTGTTTATCTACTCCCTCCCTGGGCGGAAAAGGGATGTTCTTTCACTTTATTATTTTACTTATTTTCCTGTCTTTTTATTCATCCCTCCGCGCTGGGGCGTCTCGGCGCCAGTGTCGCCCGGGACCGCCGGGGACCGCAGTATCGTCACTCTGCTTAATGACTTGCATGTAGGCAGTTTTTCTTTTTTCCTAATGGATAACCCGGTGAAACAATAAGCACCTCTGTGAAGGTGAAAATATTTTTCAAGACGAATTTAATGACTCAGGTTAAATATCTGAAAAATGTAAATTTGATAAACATTTTAGTGCTATTTGTACCTCCTTCTCTATTAATAATAATAATATTTAATAATTTGTATAGCGCCATTTTTGTATTTATTGAAAAAACATGTGCATATAATACGCTATAATTAGTATAATATTAGTTTTGGGGATGAATTTAAATATTTTTAATATATTATATATTTAAACATAATTTACGTCTCAAACTAATTTTATCAATCGTCGTTTAAACTCAGATAGAAGATCACAATAATTGTGGTGTATAAATTTTTTTTACTTATGACTATACTCATCGACAGATAGTAGTGGCGCAGCCACTATTTGGGTAGCTGCTTGGTGGCCCGGGCTGTAGGGGGGTCCAGAATCGTAACAATTACAGCATTTATTTAAAAATCCTAGTTACGAATGAATGAGTAGATAAGTAATAATATATTTAAATACAAAATTATTTCGTAGTACGTTAACCAGATAAACCCGTTTTAAGGCATCCAGAGGGGATGACAACTAATTCTACCGTACATTTACTATTTTAGAGATACGTATCAAATAGTAAAAAATATACATGAAGATTGAATACATTAATGGATGAAAATAATTTACTAGCAATTACTTTAATTCAATTAATTGTATAGTAATTTTTTAAATAGCGAAACAAGGCATGTTCTTGGGAGTAGTGCTCGGTAATGTCTTGCCACGCCACTGGCTAAAATATAATAGCAAATAGATATCGAAAATTATTGATAGTTTTTTGTTTGATTCAACAAGTTGCGCTCATATATTTATAAAATGTGATTACACTAAATATGTATATATTATGTATTGACATAGAACTATGCAGAGAAGTGAGGAAAAAAATGCACCCAGCATAAAAATGTATCTTGACGTACGTAACAAAACAATTTTTTGTAACACACAAAATATTATTTAGCAATGTGCCCTTTTTATAAGCATAACAAGGTTTAAAAATTATTGGTAATATTTCATTTCATGTGTTTTTCGTATTATCTGTCTTTTTGAAAAATATATATTTTAATTAATAATTATCAACCTCTTTTGTTTATTAGCTATTTTTAAAATATCTTAAATTTCGTTAATTAGATAATATATTTTTGTATTTCATTGTATTATTTAGTTAGTCTACGTCAATTTTGAAAAGAATCAGTATTTAAACTGGTCGACGTCAATGTAATTAGCGTGGTTAATACAAAAATAGTTAGTTATTTAAATTAATATATTATATACTGCACAATTTCTGCATATAAAACTGTAAGTCTATACCCGTGTAATCCGGGAGTTAGATGAAAATTTTGGTCTAGAAAAAGCGAGGGTGAGATGTCTGAAATGGTGAAGTGGGGTTACTATATTTTCTTCAGGGTCCTAGAGTGCAACTAGGCAATTTAGAATGAATGGCATTCGATATGATATATATATATATATCATATATATATTGCATAGAGTCCTAATGAGTAACTATGAAATATTTCGTTTAGATCAGTCTAAGGGTGTGGGATTGCACAGATAAAAAGCAGGCCGTTAAACTGACGTACTTAAATTTGATTGTTTCGGAGGTAAGTTTGTTGAACTCCATAATCACACATATGAAAATAAAAACACTCGTTTATTAGTTCGCATTATCAATCTCAATCAATCAATCAGTTTGATAATACCCTCTTAAGGCGAAACGCCTCTCTCGGAAGTATAACGAGTAGAACTAAAAAACAAATATTTCTATTTTCACGTGTTAAATTTTATATAGATTATACTATGATATTGTAAAAACTGATGTAGAAAATTGGGTGGCATAAAAGTGAAAACTTCACGGAAAAAATCCTAATTTACACTTTTATTTGCTTCATACTTCACGTAAACTGCTTTCAATGCTAAAAGAAAAAGAACAATAACTTTTGTTGACATTTTGATCGAGTTATTTGTTTTAGAAATTGTTATGAGAAAATAACATCATGGGTAATGTTGGTGCTGCGTACCTTTTGAGCGAACTACTTGCTAGCGAGTATTGAAATACCGTCATAAAATTCAATCCATAAACCTCAAAAGCGGGAAACGTCAAAGTGTTATTACTAATTCAAAAATAACATCAGCGAAGTTAATGAGTCGTTATTCAGCATTCAGCAGATGTGACGGCAAATACTCGCATCACAAAATTTCAAGCGCATAAAACCAAAACCACGTTCTGAAAACGTACTCGGAAGAAAGAAAATAGTATTGAAAACAGTTTGAGCCCCCACCGTGGAGCGCCCCCGCCCCTGCGTCGGGTAAAGTGTAAAGTATTACTTTTCAACTTTATTTACTTAGGGGGTTTAAAGCAGCCTTCGTCTGCGGTTGCACAGCGTTTCAGCTTGTGTACTTTTTTCCGAGAGATTCTTCATCTGGAATTTAAGTGGAATGCTTTTTATGGTTTACGCTTCATTACGTCAGATATCTTTCGATAAAAAAGTATTTTAATTGTATTAGAAAAAATCTCATTTAAATAAAATAAGTTTATTTAAATCACATTGATTCTTAAAACCCTTATCTACGGAAGAGATTTTTGATCAAGTTAATCTCTGAGATGCAGATTTCACTCTCATGAAATTCTTTGGAGTTAACTCTCAGCTTTCGTAGTCCCCTTGCACACACCATGTCTCAGAGATTCGCCGTTTTGCGCTTCACTTTACACTTATTGTACGTCAAACGTCAAATTTGAATCTCCTTAGCAGCAGTTAAAACTAAATAAAAGTTTGTAATATAATGCTTATCTAACTTTTAGAAAAAATAGGAATTTATGATTTTAGGTTTTACAAACGTCTCGCTGTCAAATCGAATGTGGCATATAAATCTCAATATTTGTACACAGCACTGAGACTTATCTCAACTAAATCTCTGAGATATGTCCCATCACGTCTCATTCCGTGAACACGAGTCATTATTTATTGCTGCAGTCGGTATTTTAAGATTCCGTTCAAAGGTCAATATCAATATTTTTCATTTTTGCAAGCATCACTAGCTCAAGGGGAATGTTTACTTTTGAATATAAATAAAGTTCTTGTAAATCCGATTAGTGACGCCAGCGGGAACTTCAGCTCATTCGGCAAATAGTTATGAATATAAAAATAAACTACAAAACATAATAAATACATAAACAGAAAAGAAATTAATAAGATTCGTTCATTCACTGTACATCTAAGAAAATATGAAACTTACATAATTTACTTATCTACTTGGCATTATCCTTCGTCATCAAACTATATCCTTTAAAATCGGTAAATTGTTCAAATAAATAAAATTAAAATTGCGTTTTCCAATTAAGATTGAATGTATTTTTAATTATAACACAAAAGAAGTTCTGTACCAAATAATAGTTTAGTAACCTAACATAATATTTCATTATTACTATTGGCTCTTCAACCCCTTTGTCTTGTTGGTTCTTGATCTACCATTAATTACAGTTTTATCCACCATTAATTACAGTTTTGTATCTGTGTTTCTGTCCAGTTTTAGATGTTTAATGTAGATTTATCTTTGAGACCATTGTCACTCCATCTTAGCCTAGATCTTCCCAAGCTGCTGCGTTCTGGCTTTCTGGTGTCCATCGGTTACTTCTACATTATTCTGTCCACCGTAGCTCAATCAATATAATATTCTATTTGTATAAACTTTAGACGCTGAGCTTATTATATGTATTATTATAGAGTTTATTATTCTAGCGCCACGCCCACATACTAGTAAATGAATAGACATGAAATATAATGTACATATAGGAGAGAAGTTTGGAACATTAGTTGCGGGACGATAGGCATTTTACACACATTCTTTGTGAAAACATAAATCCGATAGTTTATGACACATTTATGCAACAGTAAAAGTATTTACTCTTCGAAGTACGTCTTGTGTAAACAACATTAATGCATGTTATATTGTCAGCGTTTAAATTTTCATTCCAATTGAGTCATGTATTTAAAGTAGCGGAGCTATTTGATTACATAAGTGGAACCAAAGTAATCTGGGTGACACCAAAATGAAAAGATTGGGATAAGAAATTTGCGTTAATTCATTGACTATATATTAGGTAGTCTGCGGCCATGCCAAAATCCATTATTTGTAACCATAAAGATGCGCCTCATAATTTTTCTTTCAAAAATGTCTAGTGAACGCAATCAATGTTTAGGCTATGAAAAAGAGTAGCGAATAAAAGTAAGGGGGGAAACATCTTCGTGATACTCGAGTTTTACGAATTTACACCGAACACGAAAAAAAAATGTTTTGTTAAAATGTTAAAATAAGTATTACGGAAAATATTATTTTCAGCGGATAAAGAACCTCTGATTTATGACAAAAAGTAGAAATGCTCTCAGATGAAAATTGAAGGGTAGACCTCATATAACATGCACATATGTATACGTGTCTACAAACTAATCGACATTCATAACACTTTAGTGGGGTCTCCTGCACCGCGGAAAAATGTCTAAAGCAGGGAGACTCTTTCAATATTTGTATGTACAAGTACACCGTAACTGCAAACCTTCGGTAGATTGAATAAGTGTTAGTTGCAGTTTCTCAATGTACTCGTGCATGCGCTTGGAAAATGTTAACTTGAAAAGTACACACTAGCAATGAATTTAAATATTTTTTATTTTATTTCAATTATAAAATTGTTCAATTTACAGAGTACTATTTAGGATATGTATTGAATCAGACGGATTTTAACCCTTCCTTAAACATGCAATAACGTAGATGTATCATATCTATCGTAATATTTACGTAAGTACGTGCAATATAAAATCGAAATTTTAACTAATCCTAAAAAAAACAATTATACTTAAAAATGACTAGTGGAAGTGAATCTTACTAAATAATCATTATTTTTAATTCAATCTGATGTAAAAGTGATACGATGGAAATAAAATACCATTTGAAGTAAGACCGAAAAAGATCGTATATTAATTGTATAGTGAAAAGAATAATAAACATATAAATACTCTAAATACTAAATTAATGTATTAATTATAAATATATACATATAAAATCAATTTTGTCGAAAAATATTGTTTTTGCGCTACCGGGATTTGAAACTGGATCTCTATTTCCAATCCGGGGAAGTACACAACCAATTGTGCTATAGCGCCAGTATTTTTCATGACAAATTTTCGAACCTATATGTTACACTTTTTCAAATTAATACATCTGTCGTTCCATTATTTTTGAAAGCCATCTACATTATTATTACGGAATCACAAATACCTTTGAGTAAACCGACTGCAGACGCCAGAATTATCAATTCATTTTTATTAAATTTTGGACACATTGATACAACTTATATTATTAAGGAGAACACATTATTATTGTGAACTTACAACTAAAATTACAACTTCACAATAAGAATGTGTTTTCCTTAATAATATAAAGACTCGTATAATTATGTCCCTCTCTCATTAATCGGAGATAAGGGAGAATTTCGTGATGGATAGGACTTCGCAGTTGCTTCAAATTATATTTATCATGTTTTTACTTTTAATTCTCAATATTTATAGTAAATGTATGACGTATTTTAAAGCCATTGAACCTAGTAAAATAATTTTATTCTAAATTAAATTGCCAAAACACAAATTTATTATGTTAACACGAGTTGACAGAATGACTGCGTACGGGTATTTTCTATCACGGTATGGTAAAGGTTAATAAAAATGACGAGCCGCTTCCATCATACGTCGGGTCATCATTCGTTTTCAAATTCGCCTAGGTTTTGACGGTTAGAAATATGAATTTGGAGAGTGATAAGGCGTGAATAAAAAATACAGTACTTACTTACGATACCCTGATTATTATAAACCTAAAATTTACAATAGATTACTCGGATATGAATATAACGAGGCGGAAAGCAAAGTATCAACGTCAAAATGAATTGATATTGTCAGGCAGCATAAAAGTAATCGTACAGCGGTGCTCTTGGCGTTATGGCCCGCTTATAGCGATAGCTGCGACTGCTATGTTGTATACTGCGGCCTATCAGTGCATGACATCATGATACTATAGTTACAACATAATCACTAGATAATGCTCCGTGTCCGTCACATATTTTATAAAAAAATTAAGAATCAATCTAATAGTTATCATTGCTGTAGCATTAAAATTATATTTATCATAAAATTATTGAACTCATGAGAAACATAATTTTTGAAGTTTTTTATCGGCATTGGATTAAACTATTGATATTTATGCTTTTATTCTCCTACGCTACGCTCTTTACTAGTTATATTGTATTGTCCAGTGGGAATTTTTCTATTTATTAACCAAAGACAAACTGTCACTTCTGCGGTTTTTTTCTATGTGATTGTTTTTGGTACCACAATTGCCAATGTTTCCTGGATACAACAACAAAATGCAGTTTCAACATGATGAAGCAACTCCACACACTGCTAGGGTCTCGATGGAGATTCTGAGGGGTATTTTCCCAGAAAAATTAATAAGCGAGTGCGGAGACATACCTTGGCCACTTCAATCACCAGATTTAATGTCTAGTGATTTTTTCTTATTGGAATACCTGAAATCTAAAATGTACAGTAATAATCCTTGAACAATATAGGCCTTACAAGAAAACATCCGGCGTGAAATCACCGCCATCTGCCCAGAATTATTTTCTCGCGTATTTGGCAAAAGAGTGTATTGTGTCATTTGGACGACATTATATTTAAAAAGTATAACCCGCGGATCTTTATTACCTGTTTAAACTAAATTAAATATAATAAACTTATTTGTTTGTTTTTATATCAATTTTAAAATCAAAACATTTTCGCTGGACATTCTGTATTATTATAAATGAGTCCTAATTAAGTTAAGTCATTTTTGCCTTAAAAATCTCATTCACATACCAGTTTCACTGTGCATGCTAAAATTGTAGTCATTTGATTTGATTTAAATTGAAAACTTCCAAAGCTAAAACAAAATGGAAATCCAATCTGTTTGTTTACCTATTATTTCAAAATTGCAAATCACTAGAAAATATTCAAAAGCATATTTCTCGTCATAATATTAATATTTCAATTTCCAGATTCAATTATACAAGATGACAGATGGTGAATATAGTGAAAAATATTTTTATATTTACGGGAGATGCCAGTTATACGGAGCTGTAGAATGTTCGGAAACGCTGTGCGTAGATCTACGTTGGTGCGGATCCAGAATGATACGAAAAATAAGCTGTATTTTAGCATACGACCTTTGATATTTACGCAAATGTATCTAAAACCAAGGAAATTCAAGTGAAATTTATTCCCACAGCGACTGTACCACAGACTAGAGAGTAAATAAGGTACAATAAAAACTCGCAGTGTTTGAATATAAGGTAACTTTATTTTATTTTTACTTTTAAACAAAAAACACGATTAGACAATATATTATGAGTCGTAACCTATTTTCAGTCCTTTGCCATTTGTGACATTTTAAATTGATTATAAAATATTTTAATTCACCTCGAAAATGGTCTCATCTTGAAGATGTCAACTTTCTCGTAATGATAAATTTTTGATTTGTAAGATAACGGAAGAGGTGAAAAGACGAGAGAACTCATTTTTATAATAAATTTTTAATTATTCCGTATTAATCAATTTACGCAATAATTGAAGTTTAACTTGATTGTGAAAATGAGAATTACAAAGACAAAAATCATTTTAGGTGTTTTTGATTAAATATTCAGAATAAAATATTTTATAAATTTTAAACAATATTCTTCGTTAGTTGAAATTCCCTAAAATTCAGTCGACGTGTTTTATCGAGTTATTTGTGACAAATTGTGATCAGGGGGCAAAAAATGTATACGCAGTGAATAAGTATTGAAAATAGTATTCAGATTGTGTAGTTATGGTAAAAAAGTATTATACAAGGAACTCCCCTTAAATTATCTTTTAATTGTCAAGAACCATCAGTCACTTAAATCAATAAAACAATACATGTAGTTCTTATGTTTGTACGATATTAACTTTTATTTAGTAGTATACAATCCACTCAAGATGAAAACAGCCCGTCAGGGCATGAGGGGGAGTATGGACGGAGGAATAAAAGGTTATGGCGAGGGAGAGCGTGATACATCCAGCATCTAACCAAACAGTTCCCATAAAATTTGGATTTATAAACCCCCTAAATTAGCTTGCGGTGTGTCAACATGTTTATACACACATCCCTTATGCAGGAAGGTTGAAATTCACGCAAAAAGTTTGAATATTCATGCGACACGTGAAAGGCAGTGGAATTTACAAATATGCCATCACGCCTCAAAAAGTACAAAATACGTGAAAAATAATAAGTCAAGTATAAATTTGGTAGATTTTTTGAAAAACTGGTGTTTATTTAAAAAGTGTGTTAAAGCTGTCCTAAGACGGAAGCAAAAAACGTAGGCACATAGTAGTAGCATTACAATATTACAATATTTAAATTTCTGATTATAGTAGAAATATTTCAAAGCAGATCACTAGCAGCTTCACTACAACGCAATATATTAGTTTCCTTTCAAATTTTCGCACGCATGACACATAGGATATTGGAATATTTTTTATTAAATTAATAAATACCTAGTTTTAATTAAATTTAGATTAACGAGCGGAGGTGTATAATAAATCAACATAAAAGATGGTATTCGGGTCGTTTGAATACCCATACATTTTTATCACTAAAAATCAATACGTTTCGTAAACACTTTTTTTTAAATGCCTCTGATTAAACATATTACCATAATGATAAAAAGACTTTTACAGCTTCTTTATAAATATGATTGGCAAGATGAGTTCATTTAATAATAATATATAAACTAATAATATTTTATTGTAAGCTATGAATTCTCTCAATTGATTATTCCTCTCGCATAGGTCCTCTTCTGCCACCACGTGCTCTTTCGTTTCATAAAGGTCATCCAATCCAAATGATTTCACATTTTTTTATGATAATTGTCTTATCGAAAGGAGGGTGACTGTAAGGAATAAAGTGAACGGCGCTTTGAATGGAATTATAGCTAATGGGAATTTGTCAACTGAGGCAAGACTAGCGGTTCACAATGAAGTCCCGGTACCGACATTGATGTATGGAAGTGAGGCCTGGAGCTGGCAGAAGAAGAACGAGAGTAGACTGAATGCAGTGGAAATGAGATCACTTAGGTGTATATGTGGCAGATCTATGTATGATAGAGTAAAGAATGAAGAAATAAAGAAAGAATGTAATGCTGACCTTATTATAGTGAGTAATATTAAGAAAGGATCACTTATGTGGTTTGGTCATATAAAACGGATGAATGAGGAGAGAATGGTAAGAAAGATATATAACATAAACCTCAATAATCATCGAGCTTGTGTGAGAAGATGTATGAATGTGGATGAGGCGAGAATTGTATGTCTGGACAGAAGAGTGTGACGCCCTGTCCTCTCTGCCTATTACCGCGGCGAAAGGGCGTGACGGTAAGTAATTAATTGTCTTTTCATTTTCTAAGGATAGACAATAATCTGTTTTTTCTAATACGTACATGTCTATGTACGTATATTTTAGATGATAATATAAAAAACAACTTAACAAAAACATAGTTTCAATATAGGTAGGTAACCGATATATTTCCTTTTTGAACAAATGTAGTCTGGTGGGAAAAGGACACAATGTTTGCTAATGATTCAATGAAAATGTACAAGTTATTTGCATTGACATGCTTTAGCACAACATGAAAAAGAAAAGAAGAAGAAGCGAAGAAGACTAATTAGATGTGGCAAAATTATATCTTTCACCTGAATTTTAAGATACAATAAAAGCACTTAATGGTACGAAAAATATTTGAAAGTCAGGAGTCACCGAAAAGTGTATTATCTTTCATATTCCACAAAATAACCGTTGTGTGTTTTAATACGTACAAAAAATATTATTAATCAACACGAAGAAAATTATTTAATTAATAATGTTATAGTGGATCAAGTTATTCGAATAGAATTGAATTGCAAAATAAACGGAAACAGGAATTCCAATTAGTTTTGAGAAGTATATTTAAAAAAATTCCTGGTGAATTTTCTCGCGAATGGGTAGAAAGGTATGGAGAAAAATACATATATTCGAAACTTTTTCATAACTCACAAAAGTCGGTTTATTTCTGAATTGTTGATGGATTACACTTAAAAACTCAATATGGAGATGTATTCAAAAAGGGCCGCTATTTGTTCGGAGCGCATACAGCTTTATTGCGGGACTGAAATATTATTCTATATCTCGGTCTGAATCGCTGATGGCCAGTTTATTAATCTCAATTCTCAGCTGTAGTTTAAAATTTATTTATTAATGAACCAATGTTTATTCCATCGCAATGTTAAAAAAAAAAACAAAATCGTTAAATTAAATGGTCAACGTGGCGTAATGGTAACGCATTCTCCCGGCAAGAGAAAGTTCCTGGTTTGGGTCCCAGTAGTACCTAAATATTTTTCTTTTTTTAATAATAAATTTAATAAAAATAAATTATCAATTAATTCTGGCGTCTGTTATCGGATCACTCAAAGGTGTTTGAGATTCCGCAAATATAAAGAAGATGGCTTTCAAATAATGGAACGACAGATGTATCAATTTGAAAGTGTAAAATAAAAGTTCGAAAATTTGTCGTCAACTTACTGTGTTGGTGTAGCATAATCGGTTAATGCATTTCCCCGGATAAGAAGAGATCCAGGTTCGAATGTCGGTAACAACAACAATATTTTTTCGATAAAATGACTTTATATGTATATCTTTCAAATTAATAGATTTAGTTTGTATTAAAAATATTTTTTGGTAGACAGATATTTTTCTATACACCTTTCTAACTGATTAATCTAATTTATTTAAAAAATATATATTTTGCTGCCATCCTACGAACGATTTGCTGTTTTTAGTGATTTATAAAATATATATGAATTAAATATATTAATTAGAAATATATACATATATAATCAATTTTATCGAAAAATATTGTTGTTTCACCACCGGGATTCGAACCTGGATCTCTTTCCTAACCGAGGAAGATGCATAATCCAATTATGCTACAGCGACAATATTTTTAGCACCAAATTTTCGAACCTATATGTTACCTTTTTGATATTAATACATTTAATCGTTCCATTATTTGAAAGAGCCATCTACCTTATTTTTACAGAATCTCAAATACCTTTGAGTAATCTGATAGTAGACGCCAGAATTATCAATTTATTTTTATTAAATTTTGGACACATTGATACAATTTTATTATTAGGAGAACACATTCTTTGTGTGAAGTTGTAATTATTCAGAACACAGGTCTGTGATATTTTAAATATGAATTAAATATATTAATTAGAAAGATATACATAAAAATCAATTTAATCGAAAAATATTGTTGTTGCGCCACCGGGATTCGAACCTGGATCTCTTTCCTAATCGGGGAAGGTGCATTATACATCTATGTGACAATATTTTTAGCGACAAATTTTCGAACCTATATGTTACCTTTTTGATATTAATACATTAAGATAAAAAATAATTTACATATATTCGCATTTAGTACCCTTATATATCCACAATGGCAAACCAGAATTAAAAATCCCGTCTGGGTCGTTTTAATTTGAAAACGCCCGTCAGTGCCGGCGGCAAAAAAGTTAGCGACGATGATATTATAGAGAAAGGCAGTGCGCGGGCAGCGCCAATCCGGTGAAGATAGCTTCCATTGCATATGCGAACGCGATCTAAATTGCGATGCGGTATGTGAATCACAACTCCTTTGTATGAATACTTCAAATAAATTGTGGAATAATGCTTTTGCATAATATAATACATATACTTAAAGTATACTTATATATAAGACCGATATCTAGACTGCTATGATATCCACAGGTAAGTCCACAAAATACTGCTTTTCCCAATTTTTGACACGGCTGTACTCATGGTGTTTCTGAAAATGGCCTCTGTTAGCATTCTGAAATGTTCAGAAATTCGCCTCTAAATATAATACTAAAGAAAAACTGACGCATAACATTATTTAACATGTGGAAATAAATTGTTTGGTCAAAAATATACAATATATGGGGTGAATATTATGTTCCAGGCCTAATTTGTTTAGCCGCCATTTTTTTAGAGACTAGTTGATTACAATTTATTATGGAGTATTTAACGCTTCAATAACGTGTTGAAGTCGTTAAAAAAATTCTAATTAATAATAGTAAAGCTATAACTATTAATTGGGTCGATTGGGCCTGCAGCAGATGTGATTTCAACAGGACGGTGCCACTTCACACAGAACATACCCTGCCGCATAATATTAAAAAGTGGTGATATCGGCAGGCCTCCTCGATCACCCCATTTGACCGCTCCCGACTGTTTTCTGTGGGGGTACTTGAAAGGAATGGTCTACGCCAGTAAGCCAACAGCAATTACGATGCTACAGGACAATATTTGAAATGAAATTGCTGAAATGATACACGCCAAGTGTGCGAGAATGTTAAGAAAAATGTTGTCAAAAGAGCACGCATTTGTCCCACTACCGGAGGCGGCCACTAGACCGATGTCATATTTCATACATAATTGTAATAAATCAAATAATCGATAAATAAAAATAAAATTAGTTTCATTCCCTAGTTATCCAAAAACAACATCGGTCTGGAACATATTATTCACCCTGTATAACGCAAGTGTTAATAGCACTAAATGTAGAGGATGTTCGCGGAACATTTATGTATACCAAATAAACTAGATCCTGTTGAAAAACTGTAAAAAGAACTGATGCTAAGAAAATGTATAAACATGAATGAAGCGATAGTTGCGTGTCAGGACAGATGAGTGTAGGCTCTGTTTCCTCTCTATCTATCCTCGTAACGAAACGGTGTGGTAGTAAATGAGTTAGTTTGTTGAATATTAATGATATAACTAGCACAGCATTCTGGATATTTATTACATATATCCATCTAGTACACATGAGTATTGTTTTTTCAAATTTACATAAGATTGCCCACTGATTGAAAACTAATATACTGACTCACTTTTCTCCAGAATTAACAGATATTCACAATAAAACTTTGTACTACACAAATGTTTCGTTATTTTCACTACTAGTTTCGAAAGGTGCAGTCCCTTAAAAAAAAAACTAATAATGAACAATTTGGAAAGCGTTGAACGTTTACTTTATACTTGTCTGTAAGGGTACTACTTATTATTTTTCTTAATGGCTAATGGTATAAATAAATAAATAAAGGCTTTTTAACACAATGATGTTGCTAGTTCGCATTGTTGTCATCCCTGAAGTTGCACCAGTCTCACGAACTAACACGCTATTCAGTATACGAATTCACCATCAGGTAGTGCCTAACTTATGCATGTAGTAAATTATATTTCCAACCGCCGATCGCTTGAAATGCCGTAAAACTCTAATCAAACCGCCAGTTCTGTATTTCTCAGGCTCAGACGCGTTTAAAAAAAAATGTTACACTAGCGGGATAAATTCAAACATTCAGCGGTGTAAAAACTCTAATGACGCGTTTGAATGAAGCTTTATTAAACGTCGGAAGTCATTAATTCTAGCTGACCTTCGCCATTGAAACGGTCGCCTCGGAGAGCTGACGAACGGGTCGCGCGAGCTCAAATTTATAATTTAAATAGCTGCTCTGAGAAATTTCCGATTCGCAAAATTCGTCTTGCCTACTTGATTCGTAAAAATCTTCACGTGACAGTTTACTTTGTGGGTCTCCTGCGTATTATGGAAACATACAAAGAGCTTGAATAATGCGGGCTCATTAGGAAGGCATTAGAGAAATTATATTTGACATTTGCCTGATGTATGCGATCCGAGGTTGTCTACGATTATAATACAAGAATTAAAATCAACAAAAAGAGAATTTAATTTTGTTGTTTTAATGCTGAATTTGAACATTTTAATTTAATTTTGCTGAACTTTGGTGGCTGCATCTAAATATACACATCATCATCATCATCCCTGGCTCTACTATCGGGATGTGGTTATCAATGTACATACATTACATTGTAAAATATATATTACTAATATTTAAAAGCCATTCTGGTACATATAGGACGGTTTCTATGAAAAAAGTAAATAA
Source organism: Eubasilissa splendida (assembly GCA_031772225.1). NCBI lineage: Eukaryota > Metazoa > Arthropoda > Insecta > Trichoptera > Phryganeidae > Eubasilissa > Eubasilissa splendida. Next base: position 16,023,977 of record CM062848.1, on the reverse strand, counting down.
TTTACATAATTATCTACCTACAGTATAGCAACATTAAAATATTTCAAATATCTGACTTTGTATGTTTAATATTTTTTTAAATATAACAAGGTCGCAAATCCACATTTCAAAGGAATTTGACACTGACACACTTTGACACTCTAATGAAATGTATCAATTTCCCAACGTGTGACACACAGGCAGACGTTGGGATTTTGTATATATAAAATATTATAATAATGCTTAGTTTAAGCTGTAAACAAATATAAATTTTGTATTAATTGAATAAAAATTAAAAAGTCGATATTAATATAAAATTGAGTAAAAAAAAAATTTTGGAGTACGACTGCTTTGCTGGCGCCGACATTAAATAATCAAAAGGCTAAAATTCGTTAATCAAGACGAATATTTATACGTCATCCGGATCCACGTTGACTATCATGGTACCGGTCTATGTCACTGTCTTGTCTTGTCTCCAATGGTAGCGACTGGAGCGTGCAACTGATTCTGATAAAATAAACATACGTTCGAATCCCGGTGGCGCAACAACAATATTTTTCGATAAAATTGATTTTATATGTATATCTTTCTAATTAATATATTTAATTCATATTTAAAATACCACAGACATATGTTCTGAATAATTACAACTTCACAATTAGAATGTGTTCTCCTAAAGTAATAAAGTTGTATCAATGTGTCCAAAATTTAATAAAAATGAATTGATAATTCTGGCGTCTGCTATGAGTTTACTCAAAGGTATTTGAGATTCTGTAAAAATAAGGTAGATGGCTCTGTCAAATAATGGAACGATTAAATGTATTAATATCAAAAAGGTAACATATGGGTTCGAAAATTGTCGCTAAAAATATTGTCGCTGTAGCATAGTTGGATAATGCACCTTCCCCGGTTAGGAAAGAGATCCAGGTTCGAATCCTGGTGGCGCAACAACAATATTTTTCGATAAAATTGATTTTATATGTATATCTTTCTAATTAATATATTTAATTCATATTTTAAACATACTTTCAAAAGTCTTTCATTGAATCAAAATTTAAATATAATTTTAAATCATAAGGAACACAAGGAAGTTTCACTTGGAGCGCGCGTGCTTCACACCCGCCTTGTTTATTTTTCACGTTACAATCGACTCGTGATTACGTTTTTGATTTTATTTACGGCGTCAATGTCAAGAAAGTACAACAGGGGTCACGAAAAGTAAGGCCGATTATTGTTGAAATTCCGGCGCTCTGACGAGGAGGGCTGAACCGCTCGGAATAATTCCTCAGGGTTTATTTATCAACTTCGAAAGGGGACGTTTGTTTGTATCGCACGGTTGTCAAAAACACTCCGCGGCCAGGGGTGGATCTTGGTCCGTTTCGGGCGGCCGCCCGCCGCACTCGGGCGAGGGCGGCGGGGGCAAGAAGTGAAGGGAATCTGCAAGATTGTTCCACTTTTTGTGACGTCAGCGTTGCTTGGGGTGAGGCTTTAACCAATGGTATTGTATTCATATGAACAAAGCGGTGTTTATTTACTTAAGGTTTGCTAATCGAGATACTGTACATTTCATCATCTATTATAGTATTTACGTATACACGTGTCAGCGGTAGAAAGCAACAAATAATTATCTAACAGAAACGTTGAAAAAATGTTGAAATCTACATAACACATTTTAACATTTCGGTTTATGCTTCGTCTATAAAATAGCTATTAGATAGTTTTTTTATAAACATAACTTAAATTTACACTCCGGTACATGCTCTGTAATAAATCCTACTCTTTTAAAATGACCATCTACATCACTTTATATTCACTTCATCTGCATGACTTAAATATACATTTTAGTACATGCTCAATAGAATGAGAATGAGAGTAATTATAACTCTTATCGTTCCAATCTTGCTTTTTGCTGCTGGACCATGGACGCTGAGAGGGAGAGAGCGCAAGGGCACAAATTCCTCCAATAATCAAGGATAGATTAAGCAGCATCTATTCTTAATTATACGACTTCAAACTCTTAGATATTTTAGTGACGTCAGTGGACATGGGGACATCATGAAAAAATTTATCAATTACAACTTCACAATAAGAATGTGTTCTCCTTAATAAAAAAATTGTGGTTCATGAAACAGTACAAAGAACCAGATTATTATGGAATGATACCAACACAACAAACTGGTCAAGACAACGCATCGGACCGGAATAGGTGGCGACACGACGGTTTATCTACGCCGTCATCTGCGATATCCAGCCAAAGAATCCATTATCACGACTACTCTCATTGAGAGTAAAACGAAAAAGAAGAAAACGTTCCCTATTCATTTTTTATATATATATGAAACTGGCATCTCTTCTGGGTTAGATCGCATTTTTATAGATGATTTTTAAAAAAAGACCATACAGTCTCAGATGATTCTCGACAACTCCCCATGGCCTGGAAAACTCGTGACTCCAAGAGACGTATTGTCAATTCCAGCTTTCAACCATCAACAACACTTATTCTCCGCCGAAAACTCTGGATATTCAATACAGGCAAAAAAAGTTCTTTACAGGATTCGACACTAAATTAATACCGATAGCCTTCAAAAATCACAGAGATTAAAATATAAAAAATTGAGAAAATAATAAAACTCTTAATAAATCAATCTATAGATGACAACACAGTCACTTGCAACTAACATATGAAGGAATGTACTTAATTTATATTAAGGGATTGTCTTCGAACGAGGGTTTTGTATTAAAAAATTTTAGCCTTCCAATTCATGTATATAATATGATATTTATGACAATAGTTAGTAAAAGTGTCAAAGCGATCAGCGCTGATGCACTCACTTGTAGTAGTAGATTAGGCGGTCTAGCTGCATGTAGACTGTATTGCAGACTGAGTAATTGGGAAAAAAAAATTCTCAACTGTGGGAGATTCATATCTTCTGTGAAAAAATACGATCGTACCATATTTTTTTTTGCCCCTTGCAACACCTTGATAATGGCACGAGTCACCGTGCCGACACGTCAACCTAATAACCATCTACAAAAAACGCGATCTAACATAGAAGAGACGCCAGTTCCATATCTTATTTTTAAATTAATAATATTGGTATATGTACATATTCTACAGAATTCAATTTCAAACGAATGCCCTTAGGTGTTAACTCTACATTTTATCTTAGTTGTTAATTGATAATTAAATAGATAACTAAAACTTAGAAACACCTACGCATTTATGCGTTTATAAATTTAAAGTAATTAGGTAGATATTTTTACACCATTTTCATTTCACAGTAACAACCCCCTCAAACCCCCAACCGCGCCTAATTGTCCGCTCGGCTTGACTCGGGCGGAGACCCTTGAAACAGTTTTTCATCCTAATTTCTTCCAATTAATGTGGTTTCCCTTTATCCCTATCTTCTCTTTACCTTTCTAAATCTTTAAAAGTACTTTAAAATATCCCCAATTATCACCAAGATTAAGATAAACGATTTACTTTGTGAGATTGCTATTATACTGAAACTCCTCTCAGAATAGATTTCGAATGAGTATTATCTTAAATTCAAAATATTAATTTTACAATCGTAATAAAGAAATGGGTAAATATTTCAATATGTTTATTGATTGATAACGTTTAAATATTATGCGAATTCCACTACAATCATTGTAATCACTATCATCATCAACGGCAACGCTGCAACCCAGAAATAAATCTTGGCTACCTGCAGGATTTATCGCCATTACCTTCAAGTGTGGCATCTCTTCCAGTCCATCACCTCAGAGCACGATAGTCCAGTAACCTAGAATAATAAAATACATACTGTATGCCAAAATTTCAACATGTGGATGTATGCGAATCAAAAATAAAATAAAATAATGGTGTCTTAAGATATTTTAGTATATTTATGAATAGCTGTATTTTAAACGTAACTTCGAGATATAGTTAAGACTTCGAGCCATACATCGATGTATAAAATACCATACACTCGAGTTTTATACTGAGCGTACGTATATTTTTTAGCCGATTCGACAAATTCTTAGTTAATAATTCTGTTGAATTTATTCTGAAGTCCCAAGAAATAATACTTTATTTTAAATACTCTTGCGTTTGGCATATTTAAATATTTCGTTAAAGCTGGTTTTTAATAAAAAAAAAAATATGCTGTATAAATTTAAGCATCTCGTTAAAATACTAGTATGTACAAAAATGTCCTGTTAAATAAAATTAATTTAAATGATGACGAATTTATACTTTTCGCCATTCATTATAATGATTGAAACCTCATATAGGTACCACGTAATTCTTTAAAACAATCATAAAAGCTGTGCATAACTATAATTTCTCCAAATTAAATCTAAATTACATCTTTATTTAATATAATATGTATTAAGTATGTAGGTCCACGCGCAAATAATTCATAGTTTTCGTGTTAATGTTTTAACTAAAACCATCTAATGGAAGAATTTAGAAATGACAAATAAAGCTACGGAACCGTTTCGCATAATTTTTCGAAAAAATCTGCCCCGAACGTACACCAACTAACTATACACAATACCGCCTGTTCTCTCGTCGCGTGGTGGTACAAATATATGTCACTTGAACAGATGTGTTACAAAACAGTACAGATGTGTATTTAACGTATGCGGTCCAATGCATTTTAATAGTGATAGGGTTATCCTGGGACAAACGAACATGAAATGAGAAAAAGTACAAGAAAAAAATATTAGCAATATTTGAATACGTCCAAGAACACACAATCACTAGATTTTCACCTACAAAGGTACTGTTATTAAACAAATAATCGATATCTCATAGAGACAAAGCTATTTTTTATTGTTTTTAATGGAAATACATGAAAGTTTGAGTAATTACAGGTATTAATTTTTCAGGCGTATTCTAGTATAATGTGTTAACATTTTACAGATAAAGAATATTGCTTTAAATAATTTCAAAAAATAATTAGATTCTAATTGTGACATATATGCTGTTTCAGGGAAATTAATATCAAATTTAGTCCATAGATGGCGATAGTTTAGTGGTACTCGAAATGTTTCCACATATATACAACTTCCAAAAAATTGATAGATATAGAGATTGAGTAATGGGTAAGAATGGTGAATGTTATATTTGTATAAAGTGATCACTTAAACCAGTCGAAGACAGGCCGTAAGCCTTGTAATTACCCACACTTCGACTTTTACAAAAACTTGTTTCCGAAGGAGTGCATTTTTTTCAGGTAAATTAATACTACCTTTAGTGATGATACGGCCCATTGAACTATTACAGCATCGATATTAGCAACATAACTTAAATAACTAAAACTAATAAGTACCTCGGTAAGCAATTTTCTCCACAAAAATTATCTCGGGGTAAATCTTTTTATTTAAGGGACTATTGTTTTGTATTGTTATGAAAGATGTTTGGCTTTGTGGGCCGTACTAGAATAATGAATAAAAATCATGAAGTTTTGGGATTACGGCATTAAGGTAAAAATATGTTTTAGCCACAGACTCCTAGAATTAGTACCTACCTAGATAGTATGCAACGACGGGGCTTAAATTAACAGATGCCATTGCCAGGGTAGTCGGTTTGTTATGGGAGCTTCCAGAGAGTGCATCAATAGGCGATTACCGTACTGATTCTATATTGAAGTACTGCTTTGTTAATTAAATATATAATTTCCAAGCAATTTTAAATAATCTTTTATAACGTGATAATTTTGCATATTTTAATCCTATGTGATATGAAACTATCGACTATTAAAGGGAGTATTGTTATAGACTCCCACCATTCTTATCCGCCTTCTGTTACAAAATTTATTTTATCTTATCGCATCGGGCACTATCGGATGCTCATGACTGAAGGTGAAGAGATGTATGAAGATATCTAAAGAGAGTAACCGCTAAAAATAGAAGATGGTAAGTAAACATACAGCACTCGTGAATATTTTTATGTTATTACAAACAAATAGATAACTTATCGAGCATAACAACACATTGAAAATTTTTTCTATAATATTTCAACATTTGCGTCTATTTTGTATATTTCAAACACCAACGTTTGAATTACGTTGCTTTCTGCGATTGACATCAATCAATTTTCAAAATCCTTCGGTTTCAACAAACTTTTTTCACATCTACGATTACGTGTTTCGCTTTTCACGTATCCTCAGTGCCGGCTAAAAGCCTGGCCTTAATCCTTCCCTTCTGCTATCATAAATCTCCCATCTCTGACAACGCTATCAGTTGGCGGTTTACGGACCACTGTTTCATTTATCGGACGCATTGAGTTCGGATAAACTGAGCCTCGGAGATTACACGGAGAAACAATAGGGCGAAATCTAGCGGACTTCGCTAAAAGCTGGATAGTGATTCCACAAATTCGACGCTCCATTCAATAGCTAAATCACACTTCTATATAAACTAACAACCTTACAGGGGCATTCAGATACACACGGTCAAATAAATATTTCAGAAATCTATACAGCATTTCATTCACTTTCAATCAAATATATGTTATATATATTTATTTTTAATTTGTTATTATTATAATTTTTTTCACAGTACCCCTTAAAGTGTCGCAGACTTCGACTGATTAAAAATGTTCCTACATCACTGCTCTTGAGAGATATAAATTAACTTAATAATATTATTAATTTATATAAAAGAGACAGATCCTTGGCTTAGCTATATAATGTTTATTTGAAAAATCGCTCTATTACTACCATCATAACTCGTTTCTTATCGCATCTATAAGTAAACAATATGATATTGTTGTTTTATTAAAGAAAATGATACGTAGTTAAAAAGTATATATATATATATATATTGTTATGTTAGAATTTAATCCCTCGTGTTGTAACTCGCTACTTTTATATGAGGTAAACACTGAATCGCAGATACGTAATTCGATCGGTGCCGACGCGCGGGACCGCTCGGCTCGCAGCGCTACTTGAGCTCGGGGAGACGCGCGAGGTGGCGCGTTGCGCGGGCGCGGTCGCAAATCCATTCGTACACGATCGAAGAAATATCCGGGTAAGATTTAGATCTTGTCGATATGAATGCATCATTTGTAGAATATTGCAATATCTAATTTGGATTGTACTCTCTTCCAATGCAGAAATGACAATTTCGTTTTTCGGGCCCCGGGCTCATGGCGCCCGGTTCTAATCTGAAGGTGGATTCACGGGTAGCCGAGATGTGCGGTGGAAGGTAGTCACCATTTAGGATGGAGGAATCTTCAGCACATGCAGCGTGACGGCCACGATCCCATACCATGGAGGATCAAGTGTGTGCAGTAGTTACGGCGCACGGATTTTAAGGTTACGTGACTATCATTTTAACTTAGTTATAATATGAAGAAAGAACGACAATCTTACGGCGCCTTATCCGAAAGACTTGCCACAGGAATCGTACTTACAATGTTGGGTACATAATTGTTGCACATCTTTGTCGTGATTTGTGTACAGATACCAGATCGATTACTTGATATTTATTTTGTATTTAACAATCTGGTTGTAAATTAACCGCTTTCATTAATTAACTTTGATTCCTAGACTGAATTACACAACACTGAAATAAATTAACCACAAGTGAAAGAAAAGTCAGCTTAACGTAAGTGTTCAGAACTCAATTCCAGCCGAACCCACATTTTTGTGCTGGCGTTCTATTCGCAGGAGCCAGAATGCATCCTTACAATATGTATATAATAAATGCAAAGAATCTTAATATGTCTATCTATTTTTATCTCTCTTAATGAATTGTATTTAATATAACATGTGTAAAAGAATAATGTAATGTATTGATTACCTAGAAACAATTAATCAAAAATTCTAAGTAGTCTTTAATCAATTAAAAGTTCATACATCTTTCATTATTTTTTAGACTTCATTACGACGTATAATGTACACGTTTATGGTTAAATTTGTGTGTCACGCCATTACTTGGCCACGATTTTCTAAGGCCGCAATCAATCAACTACGAACTGAACGATGTCATAAATCATTTTTGCGGAAAATCGCCACATTTTCTTTACGTGTCCCTGTTTGCACGTACTACATTTTGTTGCTAAGCACAATTATTACCTAAGAAACATCACCCTGAATCACGCTAATGAAGACATTAAACGACGATATTTGAAAGTACACCGTTAAATTTATATACAATTCTGATATGGTTACTTATTCACAAATGTAAAAATGCCCTAGAGCTGTTAATTTATTTTCATTTAATTAATCGTTTATTCTAAATAATTTATCAAATATCTACATCTAAAATATATTATATTTGGGGTTACCATAAATCGTAGCGACTGAAGAGAATTGTTTATTAATGATTTCTTTCGCAAAGAGGCTCCGTCGTAAAAACTTGTAACCGCAAGAACAACGTATCAGTAGTCTATTCAGTTATTGTATTTTGCACTCAAGTGGGTAAAGATTAAGGATGATTAGGGGATATTGCACTCGGGTGATTTCAAGTACCTACCTATTGTACGATGCGGTGGCAAGCTATTCACCCTTAGCCACCCGGTTGTAATATTATTGAGCAATATTTCTCGGAGTATTAAAGTAAGATTAGGCCAGGATAGGTCAGATTATGTTAATGATTTATTTATCAGAATTCTTTGTGAAATATACAAGTATCTTAATTTGATTATTATATGTTATATGATATTATTTGATTATAGTTTCAAGATCTCAGAGTATCATTAAATAAAGTATTTATTTTTAAATATTATATCACGTAAATACTAATTAAATGTTTTATTTGTAAAGATATACATATAAAATAAATTTTATCGAAAAATATTGTTGTTGCGCTACCGGGATTTGAACCTGGATCTTTTTTCCAATCTGAGGAAGGTGCATTACCAACTATGCTACAGCGACAGTATTTTTGTCGACATATTTTCAAACCTATATGTTACACTTTTTCAAATTAATACATCTATCGTTCAATTATTTGAAAGCCATCTACATTGTTTTTATGGAATCTCAAATACCTTTGAGTAAACCGATAGCAGACGCCAGAATTAACAATTTATTTTTATTAAATTTTGGACACATTGATATAACTTATATATTATTTAAAATTAGTATTCTGAATAATTACAACTTCACAATAAGAATGTGTTCTCTTTAATAATTAATATTATATCATGTAATTTTTTTTTTAAATCTCATTTTATTCTAAAGTTTCGTTTATTCAGAACATAAAGCAAAAATGTTGCTTTCGAAAAAATATAGCTACTTCTCTGCCGGGATTGACCGGTCGCCGGCAATTGAAAATTCTGGATTCATATCCCGATTTTATGAATGATCATTTTGTTTTTTAATGTACATTAAAATGCATCAATTAGAAAGATATAATCAATTTATCGAAAAAATATTTTGGTTGCTACCGCAATTCGAACCGGAAACTTTTGGTATCCTATATTTTAATTTGTATTAAAATACCGCTGTTCTGAAAAATTGCAACTTTACAATAATAATGTTTTTTCCTTTAAACGGCTGTTTTGTTCTCTGTATCTTTCTATGTGATAATTTTAATTTGTTGTACTAAATAATTATCGTTAACTAAAGTCACCAGCGATGCTTTCCAACATTGGGCAAGCAATAAAATAATGAAAATAATAATGCAATTTTCACTTATGCAATATTATACAAAATCTAACTCTTACGTTGTTACACCATTGATTAAGTATGATTATATGGAAACTCGGACAATCGTACTGAAATAATTTTTAACATTTCCGTTTTAATTAGTTGCTTACATTTTTTTTTTCATGAAAGTTCACCCATATAAATAATTTGAATATTAAGCAGAAGGAACCAATTATTTTTCACGAATATATGGTAAATATTTGTTTGTGTGGTACGCTTGGGCGTGCAACAATGAGTTACGTAATACAGCCATACTCACAGCATCATGTAGATGTGAGGAAAAAATATTTATTTAAGCATTCATTTGGGAAAATCCTCCCTTTTCGGCGTCTACGTTTCCCTGGGATACGCTACAATTACAAAGCAATACAGAATTCAATATACTTGCGCGAACAACTTTTGATAGAATTCAGACCTTTTTGCGAATTTGGATTCGGATTTCTAGTCACGATGTGTGTGAAGTGATTCGAGATAAAAAGTCAGCTTCAAGCCTAGAAACTTCTTATATTATTTTACTTTCTGCCTCTTAATTGCTACACCAACGATCGCAAAATGTCTCAAAACCGAAGTATATCATTTTCCCCATGCAAGCCTCAATGAATCATCCCTATTGGTGAGTGATCCTCCCGAAGACTGTTTTTATGTCATTATTTATCAATTCTATTAAAAAACTATATAAAACTACACAGTTGCCCTCTCAAATTTCCCAGTGTAGGCGTGTTTCGAATTTGCATGATGTAAAATAACGATAATGAATCCGTTTTTTAAACCGTTTCTAACCCTATCCACAGTTCTATAATAACAGCTTAGAAATACAACGTTAAGCTTTCTTATGCAAATAACCAAATTGAATCCGCACGCATTCTCTTCTAATAATGCTGAATCTTCGTTTGGATATTGTCTAAAATCGTATCGAGCAGCGAGAGTTATAGTAACAAAATTACAAATGCAATTCACTTCATTTCTGTGTTTTACTGTAATGGCTGAGTCATTTGCTACAAAGTGGTGTGGTATTGCACGCACCTGTGAGACGTGTGCATTGTGGGGATAAATGCAGAAGTCGTGTGCTGATGAATCGCCATATTGCGTGTCCTACGAGCTCATGCAGGCCCCGCCCCGCCTGGACTGTCCGATAAGAGAAACGAAAATGTTTCAGTATCCGAACACTTCAAAAGCATCCACAGAGGTTCTATAATGTTTTTTAAATCCACCGAAACATAATATAATAATAATATCAATATTTTGATATTTACTGCAAAAACATTGTGGTTAGTCACTTTTAATAAAATTATGCAATCAATTTGTATTTAACCACGTGAGTTTTCTTTGACAAAATAATCGATTTCGGAAAAAAAACTACGTATTTTTTTTAACATTTAAATAATAATTAGTACTTTTAAATGCTTTACTTATTTCTAACTATTCTAAGTTATCCAATTTAAGACCAACATTGTTATCAAAAGTATGATTATTTTTCAATTAATTATTCAAAAATTCTGAACCATAAAAAACCTTGATTATATAATCATCTCAAATGCTATTAGTCTTTTTAGTTTATGTTCGCTATTTATGATAAGAGCAGATCGCTGGTCGCCGTAAACGTGTGTGGATGCTCCTTTAGATTTACTACAACTATTATGTTTCTGTTTTTTCGCGGCGCGTACTGAAACTACTATTGTGTTCAGAGTGTGTCGTGTAAATCGGTGAAGTTATTCTTGAAGTTCAGGAGAGCTGTTACTACAGCAGCGAAAATTTAGGTAAGTCGTGTTCTTCCTGGTTGGTCCTTGATTTTTCTTTCCCTATCCCAAATTCCTACCACCATTTCTACATCCTTTGTGTAAATAGTTTAAATTACCTGGTTTTTCAATACATAAACCAATCTTTACAACTAAGTTTATAAACACCTGAATTGTTAAGCTTATCGTATTTGTCTTTTTAATTTTTGAGAATATTCTCTTTGTTAATATTTGTGTAATGTGCAGGTATAATGTTTGACGGTAGTATTTACATATTTTATTCTAAAATGTATTTATAAATAAAATTGCGCACTTTCAAAAATCATTATTTTTTTTTTGTATCTGTGGGCTATATGCAAATTGGCTAGTAATTTCATTTTTAATGAAAATACACGGTTATCAGTGTTACATTGTATTGACGCGTTTTATACTTCGATGGGTAGGCCTGGTACAATAGTTTAAATATATACGTTCCATTTATGTAAATTTAAAACAGGAACATATGAAAAACTGCTTCTTGTGAGATACGGTTTCGGATTCGGTCGAATATATTTTACGGCGGTGATATAAAAACATTTAGAGTTTAAGAAAATTTAAGACTGCAAGGAGAGTGACCATCGGCGTCTAACAGTCCAGTTTCACAAAGATTGGTGTCTTATATTTACATGGATTGAATTAATATTTTCAACAATACCAATAGAAAACCCAGGTTAGCTATCGAAGGTAATTACGGCAACACATAGGAAAACAGAGAATCATCTCTATGGAATCGTTATAATTTTTTTAATAAATATTAAACTCATATGTTTTCAAAAGCTGCGACGCTTATTTACTGAAATTATTTCAGACAAAATAACTATTTGTTTTGTGTTGAACAATAAAATTATAATTTGTTTTCCTTACTTCTTATTTAAAATAAGTATAGCTTATTTTTACACAATAATCAATATGATACGATAATACATATTACATAATAAGCATCCAATTGCTAAATATTTCTCATCAATTTAATATTAATTGAACAAAACAATGGCTCATTGCCCTATTCAAAAAATAACGATTTAAAGAAAAATGAGGTATTTATTTGAAGGAGTCTCCCACATGAAATTTTAATTTTGGTCCCAGCGCGACCCTCGGAGTTTCTTCCTCATTTTCTCCGCCCCCTGAAACGCCCTATATTTAAACCTTAAATATATATTAAGGCTCACGATTAGATGGACTTGACTACATTATGTTATCTTTTTCTCCTTTTATTTCACTTATTTTCATAAGCTGCTCTCAAATTGAATTAAAATTGTCGGCTAAGAGATTCAAATTTAAATAAGAAAGTGGTTACTTTACTTTAGGAGGAACAAAATATTTACTTGTCTGGACGATTTTATCATTTTATGTATACTAAAGAAAATTATCTTCTCAAATAAGTTAAATAAATATACATATCAATGGAAATTTTTGATGAAAGAAGACATTAAATTAAGTGAGTATTGACGGGTCATTTAAACATAAACTCATTTACCAAATCATATACGAGGCGCGTTTTTTAAGTACCGTTGCCTGATATTCCCGGTGTAGTGTTGCGATGTTGCGCATGCGCAATGGTTTCATTCATCTGTTGACTCACCACATGTAACGTTAGAGACATTCACATGGTGTGGCCATCTTGTAGTGAGTGGTTGAAATATTCAACCCGGTCTGTGATTCGTTTCTTGAATGGCGAAACATGAAACATGTCCTGTCTTGACCTGATTTGGCGCCAAGCGATTTTCATATTTTCCTTCATCTGAAGCAATTCCTTGATGGCAAGCGTTTTGATAACGATGATGAACTCAAAGACGCAGTACAGACATGGTTTCCATCCCATGACATAATTAGTGCCCTATTATGACAAGTGCCTATGTTAAGAAATAGTTTAAGGTGTGTAGCTTCCGAAGAAATTAAAGTGTTGTAAAAATTGTGTTGTGTTTCTTTAACGAAAAATTCCGGTACTTAAAAAACGCGCCTCATATTTTAAATAATTAAACTCTTTTTCTTATTCACAAAGCGTCCGACATTAAATATTCAAACCTCGTGCCCCGTGCGCTTACCGAAACGCACTGATATTTATACGAATTTGTAAGAAGAAATGAATAAGACTTCTAAAATATGCGGTTAAAAACATGTCAATAATTGTAGGTACATGCGAAGATAAACTGCACTGGTGCGCAGTCTCAAAATCCATATCGGGTATGATAGGACAAACTTCTAAATTTTCGAATCTTGAGCGCCACTGCCACTCCTCCGATATCTAAAAAAGTGTGATTTCATCACATGTGTAATTAGGTATGTAAAAGTAAACCCGGAGTACACGAGTTCGATAAAATATCGTATAAAACAAGTACTTTATTAAATGTATGTAGGTATTTGTGCCAAGTGCGAAAAATATTAGTGTTAAATCAGGTATCACAAAGATATAAAACATCTTGGCAAATTTTAGCCCAAAACACGTCATCCGCTTCTTCTTGAAGTACTTAAGTATAATTTATGTTTGATATATTGATACTTAAATATTTTTTTATTATTAATAGCGTTATCTTTATAGGACTTTTATTAATTTTTGAAAATAACTCAATTTGTAAAAACCATTTTGACGTCAACCGGTTTCAAAACCACCGTATCTTTGGCGGGACGGACGTACACTTACTTATTCATAAAATAAATATGAAAAGAAAGTATCGACGGAAGAATGAGAATATTCATAGTGGGAGTATATAGCCATTGAAATGGGAAATCTATTAATTAATTGTTGCGTTGACTGCGGTCACACCCCAGTCCTCTAACTAATTTATTTTCATATTTATTTTATGGATAAGTTGGTTACTTTCGTTCTGTCTGAGATCGGCATCGAAACCAGTCGACGTAAAATTAATCAAACGGTTTTATACAAAGTTTGTTATTTTTTAATGTTAATATTTATGCCATTTTTTATTAATACCGACATATTTCAAACTCTTCAATTTATTGGCTGTAACTTAACAACAACATATGTGCGTGCTGTAAATTTTACGCAACAAGATGTTGTCAAAAATGAAACACATAATTAATGTTCAGAAATACATTTGATATTGAATTATATCGAGAATTGCCGATTGAAAAATGTTGTCATTTATATTATGTTTCACATCTTTTTACATGCACACCTGTTTCTTATACCATTTCAATAAATAAGTTAACTATTCGGTCTTTTTAGATAGTTATACAACATGCAAATGTATTTCGTTTATTCATTTTTTATATGCTCGGTTTGTTATAATAGACTGCAAGAACATTTTTACGATAAACACATCTCACATCATGAGAGTGACAGGTTCATTAATGACTGCGTCGCGGGTTGCATGTTTTTCTAATTAACACTATGGTTCACTTGCGCAAGCGTTCATTTAAAATTCATTAAACTCGTGACTAAAATATTATTATTCTTCTATGCACTTACTTGATAACGATGCATCGCAAACAAGAATAATTTGGGGATTGCATGTCGTCTCACAAACTAACTAAAAAGTTTAATACACGGTAACCGAGAAGTTATGAAAGAAATTGCGTTAATTTTCATACATTTTTGCGGAATTTACCGTATTGTGACTCTGTTTAAACGCATGTTTGAGGAATTTTCTGAAAATATATAACTTATTTAAAAATTTAAATTAAATGATACCTACCTAATAGTGTATCGCAATTTTTTTTTTCTTTTTTTAGTTATTCAAACATTGTTTTTGTCATGTAAAAAGATAAGTAAGTGGATCGACATTTTAACTATTAAATTACAATAAATACTGTATTTAACCACGTATGTTTTAAATTTGAATGCCATTCAGTTTGGGAGAGTCTTCTTCTCAATTCCCCCTCCCTGAACCAAAATAAGACGTTTGATAATAGCAAATTACTATAATACTAAATAAGTTATATGTTAGTGCATTTTAATGTAATATAATTTTTAAAAATTATTTAAATTAAATTTAAGGTTAAAATCAATTTTAATCTTTGACTTTCAATAAAGTCTTCCAAATTTGTCTAAATAATGATAAAAAAATAAACAGTTATGCTGTAATGTTAATCTTAAATCGCTGAATTTACTAATTATATTAGGCTTATGAGAATTAATCAGAATCAGACTTCAAATCATTTTATTTCTACTTCAAATAAATGATTATTGTTTAATAAAATATCCCTTACTGAGCAACGAACACACTGGCAGTCAACCATTTTCTCACAAGCTTTGTAGCATGATACATTACCTTTCTAGGACAACAAATCCCGCTAAAGTAAAGAGTAAACAGCGCCAATACTAACGCTGAATCGTTAAATTATTCTAGAACTAAATCAGATGACCGTGTACTGAAAAACCCTCATTGGTCTAAGAATTTAGACCCAAAATCAAAAAATACTAAAAATATTCCATATCGGTTTATTGCACTGAGCCCTTGAATTGTAATAGGTTCTTTTAATATTCATTTGTAATATAATAACGTAATGAGTATTCAGAAATTTAATGTGAAAAAAATTCCAGTTGACAGGCATGTCGTAACTTCTTGAGCAATGAGTAAAATATCTTCCATCTCCGTAAGCCCGAAATTAACAAGAACGCACAAAGAGCTTCGTTACATTTTTTCTCTCATAAAAATGACACTCGTAATGCCTCACTGCGTTTTCACTTCAAAAGTTGTAAAAATGGTCATAAAGATATGAAAATACGGACTGGGCATAATATATTAAATTGCCCTAATAAATATTGCACCATATTACCTGGAATGTCCGCGTATAATCCGCAGGCCCCGGGCTTTACAATCCCTGGCCATGATGTATGCACTTTTAATATGCAGTCACGAAAGCAGTGGGGGCTCGAGGTTCTGAGAGAGGGAAATTATTACACACCCTGATAAAAACTAGTCTACAAAATCATTTAAGTAATATGATACAACGCAATATTTAAAAAATTATTAAATATACTTAACAGAAAAGAAAATTGTAATTTTTTGATAATAAATCGAGCATAATAATAATAATACAGTATATAAAAAAATTGTTGAATACATCTAAGATATTATTTTAAATATTGATAGATATTATAACTCTTATTTATTAAATAGGCAGTAAAAGTGATAAATATGGTAAAGAAAATATATGAGCCAAGTGTCGAAGGCATCCGCGACCAAACTGGCATGATCAGATAAACCAGATATTGGAGGACGGCCCTATTAAAAGCTTCAATAACCGAAAAACGAGCATGAGATGATGTAACTAGGCTAATGGTGTGTAAGGACAGAAGAACTGTGGCGTAATGGTAAGTAAGTACGTAAGTAGGATGCAATAGCTATTTACATATTTTCCTTCATCTGATGTGATTCCTTGGTTTGCAAGCGTTTTGATGACGATGATGAACTCAAAGACGGAGTACATTCATGGTTTTCATCCCAGGCGGCGTCATTCTATGATGAAGGTATACAAAAATTGGTGCCGACTACGATGAGAAGTAGTGTAAGGTGTATAACGCCCGAAGAAAGTAAAGTGTTGTACATTATCAACTCTAAATATAGTGTAAAATTACTAATTTATATGTTCTTAATTTTAAAAAACAGTCAATATGGATGCTCGATCGATCCCCTCGCGATTTTAGTGTATCTTCGGATATATCCTAGGCTTTAGCGGAGTTTTCCTAATATAAATTTCAATTGAATTCGGTTTAGAAAAAAAAAACATCTCTTAGATGCCTATCGATTCAGAGAATTGTGCTATTGCAGAACACGACCACCGTTGAAATTTTAGTGCAATCAACGGTGGGCACAACGCTGTGGGAGATTGAATGGCCTAAAGCCTACACCACCGCCGCTCTCCGGTAGAGTTTTTTGTGAAGAGGCTCACCGATGAAGCTTCATTGGATTATATTTCAAAGCTTCTGAAAGTGGCCCACCAAATAATTAATGAAATCTCTAATAAAACTTTTAAAACGTAATTGTAAATGTGATTATTTGATTTACAACACGACTGATTCGATTTTTAAAAGGGGGAGAGATAAGAGCTGAGCCTTCTTGTCTCCGACATATGAGGTAACAACAATGGCGTAAGATTTTTTTGGGAGACCCTATTGAACGGGGAATATGGTGAAATTGTTTTTTTTTTAATTTCAGGTAATTTAAACTGTGTATAAAGTAGTAGCAAAAATGGGTAAAGTTTTTTATATAATACTTTTATTTTATTTTATATTTTGTTAATTTTTTACAATATTTTATATTTTTAGTGAAAGTCTTTATAGAATCTTTTTATACATTTTATTCAATAGGGTAAAGAAGTGAAATGGGAAGGATGGGGATCGGATGAGGGATCATATAGGCTGAGGGAGTTTATGGAAGGGTTTGAGATGGAAATTAATTAAGAATAAAATTTAGAAGATTAATCGTGTGGTATCGTTTGAGTGAGAGTATATTTGAGTCTGAATGATTATGTTTCTGACAAACCAGGGTGATTTTGTAAATTTTTTTGTAGGGATAGTGAACTGTAATAATTTAAGAGGGGGTATAGTCTGTTGTATATTTACAACACGAAACTATTCTGCTGCCGTTATATCTATAATTTTACCATTCCATTCCTAAACCGATATATCCTGGTAAAGTCTGGTATATCACGATATAGCCTTGTATATCACAATATAACGTGTATTTTAATGTATGAACTTTTCTTATATTATTTCTCCTTGTATATCTAATAAAGAAATAGTTTTGAGATTTTTAATCGTTAGCTGTGTTTTAAACTAAATAGATTTTATTTTATTTTATCTCAACAAATTATTTAGTAGTTACGATAAGTTAAAGAACACCAAAATTCTCTAATGAGTAGTTTTTGTAAAAAATCGAATATCATCAGTACTAAAATGTATACACAAATAATTAATTGAATAAGTAATTGTATTCACAGAAAAATGTTAGAAATTCAATTTTTCTCATGAAAATTTTGTATTCACATTTTGTTTGTGTGAATTAGAATGACTATTAATAAATACAAAAGATTAAATACCCTTTCAAAGTGCCTGTACACCTGACCCGCGTGACTGCTGGATGAGTCCCTCCCGGTGCGTGATCGCGTCACACGGGGTTGACATTAATTACCTTGCATTAACCTGCCTGCAGGTAGCATTTCTGAATATCGTCTCGCTCTTAAAATATTTCAAGCTTTATTTTATAACGCTACATAAAAAATACATTGGATCTTGGCGTTTTTAATCACGATTTAAAGGTTTTTTAATTCATTATTTAAGGTGACGCGAACCCATTTCGGAAAGACTAAATTCTGAAACATAAAGATCGAAGGGCGTTTGTCAGAATCTGCGTAAGTATGAATAAGATAATACATTATATTAAGGAGAACACATTCTTATTACGAAGTTGTAATTATTCAGAACATAGGTCTGTGATATTTTAAATACTAATATTAATGTTTTCATTATAAATATATACATATAAAATCAATTTTGTAGAAAAATGTTGTTTTTGCGCTACCGGGATTCGAACCTGGATCTCTATTTCCAATCCGGGAAAGTACGTATGTAGCGCAAAAACAATATTTTTCGACAAAATTAAATTTATATGTATATATTTATAATTAATATATTAAAATTAGTATTTAATAAATTACATAATATTATATTCGGTAGAATCCAAATAGGTAGTGAAGCCCTGACTATTAAAAAAATCACAATACGTAGTATTAAAATTTGTAATATTACACATATATCATCCAATTTGATTTTAGTCAAAAATGCAGACTATTCTCGTAATTTCTTTATCCAACAGGACATGAAAATGTGGTTATGGAACTAATATAGAAGCCAATGCTTTATTTACCATGAAGCTGTCGGGACCATTTCATGATTAATATAAATATATTATAAATACTAATTAAATGTATTAATTAGAAAGATAAACATATATAAAATATTATTGTTGCTGCCGGGATTTGAACCTGGATCTCTTCCAATCTGGGGAACGTGCATGATGCTATATCAACACAGTGGTTTGACTACAAATTTTCGAACCTATATGTTAAATTTTTCAAATTAATACAGCTATCGTTCCATTATTTGAAAACCATCTACTCTGTTTTTACAGAATCTCAAATACCTTTGTGAAACCCATGGTAGATGCCAGAATTAACAATTCATTTTTATTCAATTTTGGACACATTAATATTACTTATATCATCAGAATCATTTTGCGCAAATATAAAGAAACTCAAAAACGAACTGACATAATCCTTTTTCTGATAGGTGAGGAGAGATTTTTCCGATGTACTAGAACTTATTAGACTGCTAGAGTTATCTTCTCAGACAACCATAATAAATTATAATCAACGACTGCGATGGCCAACCTTTTGGGTATCAAAAATTCATAAAATCTAACTTTACTTTGCTGATGGTCACCCACCAGGCATTTTTTTAGTGAAAAATGTTTAACTGGGTTTATAAGGGTAATTTTTAATTGGAATGCTCACCAAAAATATTTACTTGTAATAGTTTATAATAAATATTCATAAACAGTCAATATAACATTGGACAAAACCTAAACAGGACCATTGCATTGTGGAGTATTCTGGAAATTTATGTTAATAACAAACCCGATTTAGCTGCTTTCTATAGTTAATAGAACAAACCACCTTTGATCTGCCCAACTATTTTAAAACGAACATAAAAAAGACAAGAGCAGCGTTGTGAATTTGAAGGTTGTTTTTAATTCATAATTTAGAATATTTTTAATGCCCCAAGAATGTAAATTTTATTAAAAACTATAATTGTGAACTTCACACATAGCTTACAAGCAAAAATATTATAAAATTATGTTATTTTTAAGCAAAAAAACTCGTTCAATTGAGACTAACTTACGAAAAGACCTCATTCAGGGTAACATTAGACATGTTTAAAGACGCCAGAAAACTTTTGGTTATTCTGAGTACTTTTAGATTACACAAATATATCTATTTATTATTAACGAACAAAGCAAACTCGTATGTTTCTTTAAAATCACTACCTTATGTTAAAAATGCTCTTTCCAAGATTTCAACATGCATAGAGAGTCTCTACCCAGAAAAATAAAATGGTCTATTGTTAAGATGAACATCTTTAACGTATTACCATCGTCAGTAAAAAATTAAAGAAATTTTCCTAGACATAGCTCATAAACTATTCATGTAATATAATTGGGTGTTCGTTTTCATTATCAACATTGAAATTACATTCATTCACGCAGGGTGAGAATGTTTTTAAGTATTTTTAATATTTGGCAAACTTGGTTATCAATTAATCATCGTCTGTGTACTAGGAATTCTAGATTCCGTACTTTTTAGACGTGATGGAATGAAAGATTGCAAATAAAATACCGACTTCGACTCAAAAGTTCGACATGATTAATTATTGTTTCACGCTACAATTTTAGTTTACACAGCCAACTATTTTTATGATAAATTTTATAATAACTTTAAAATATAAATTCATACGCTCACCAAGGATAATGGCTAGGAATGTTACAGAATTACATAAATCAAATGTTTACTAATTTTGTAATAGTTAAACAGACCATGATTATTATTCGGCTGCTGGAATTGTCAAAAGCACGTTACAGTACAACTTTGACACCGCACCGTTTCACCCGATTTGGGTGTAGGGTGGATGGTGGATGGTGGATAGTGGATAGTGGATGGTGAACCTACCCGGCTGCCACAGTGCTCGCGATACCTATCTCGACAAACCCTGTTCATGATTTTCAGAAAGTGCATTCGACTTCAGAGGGGGTCTCGAAAGCCGCAGCCCGCTCGAAGCGGCGCCCGGGTAACTTGCTCCATTCAATTCTCACGCTGGGCGCTGATGAAAGTAAAACACGTATTCCCTTTGAGGTTTGAAATTAAACAGACGCTTTTTACCACTCTCTGCAGCCACCTCTGTGCAGGTGCGCGGATATTTTATAAATAATTCTTATTTATACTGCAGACAATTTCGTTATATTTGTAGAACAAAAAAACATGCAGGTAGAACAATTGTTTCCACGTCGCGACAACCCGTTCTCTACGTGTGCATTATATTATATATTTAAAATATATAATAAAGAAATAATAAAATAATGTAATGTATCCATGCAAATTTGTTAAAATTGAGTAATTGAATTAAAAATATCATAAAATTGAGATTTACATTACTAATATTTGATAATATAATATAAATGTAAATCTCAATTTTGTGTAGTCTTTTTAATTCAATTACTCAATATTAACAAATTTGCATGCGATAACATACATCACGTCGTTATAATTATTGAAATTTAATTATTCTAATTTTTACGATCTATATATAAATAGGATGTTCTAAATGAAGCGTGCACATCGCTGAATATAGATCCAACATAAAATTCTGTATAAAATGTTAAATAAAAATACAAGGTTTTAAAATTATTTTTAAAAAATTTACTACTTTATTTAATTGATGATTGTACTTGATTTAATTGAATAAAATCGTTTAACATATGTGGAAATTGATTATTTCTAATTTGCTAATTATATTTAAGAATTGATCATTTTTACAGTCGAACTATGAAATGTTCCAATCATCGTAATAATCATTAACCGTTTCCTGTGTAAAAGCCTCCTTATGTTTCCAATACCAAAAGTTACCTTACCTTGAATAACTAAAATAAAACTGGATTCGATATTTGTGTAAAAAATTATGTCCGAAGATATTATTTTCTTTTACTTTTCTTTCCACTTTTTATTGATAAACCCAATTATTTTGTATATTTTTAATTAATCAAAATAGTATCAATGAACGTAGTGTAAATTAGGTCCTTCGGCGCATATGTTATCAATTTAAGATAGAATAAAGAATTAATAAATTTGAATTAAATGTTAGGCACGTAAGTAAATTATTAGCTGGTGACATCTTTATTGATTTGTGTTTGGTGAGTTTTTTTTAATTATTTATTATCACATTAATTGTATTCATTATTAATCAAACTATGCGAAATTAGGTGTCAGCAAATGAGTCGCACCTATCTATCTGCAAAGTGATCAATTGGATATATTTTTATTTATTAAATAAAAAATGTATTAATAATTACATAATGTACATATAATGGTTCTATGTATATGTTCCTGTTCATTAAATTATACCAATGCAAAATAATTAATTTTTAGCATAATAGTGTATGTAACTTAAAATATTAAATTTTTCACTTGGACCACTCCTGACGCTGTGCGACTCAAATAACAATAAACAGAAAAAAGTACACTTGAGTCAATGCATCATTCAGCAATGGATAGAAAACGTCTGATGATGATAATAAAGATGATTAAAATATTAAAGAACGCAAATTCTTTAATTTACTTTGAAAACTATTAGTTTTAGCCAAGCATTATCAAATTATAGCTAATGTAAATATTTGTAGCCATCGAGAGGGAGAGCTCTTTACGAAATTTCATCTCCTACGAGCTCCTCGCTTATACTAACAAATTAAAGTAATTTATTGTGGCCTACTAACAGCTAACTGCACTTTGACTAATTAACTGCTAAAATATTCTTATTTGGCGCCATCCACGATACGCTTTGTGGTAAGTTCATTTCCAATTTTAATCAAAGTTCTCTCCTTGTTATGTGAGTCAGGGCCATTTTAAATAAATATCACACATTACGCAGGTATTTTGTAACGTATAAAATAATATGTATTAGAATGACCGCGTCGTTTGAATATATCAAGCTAGAGACTTGAATATATCAAGCTTTTTAATTCACTATCTTGCTAATAAAACAATTTGTCATGGTATATTTGTGTCTCGTGATTGAGGTTTTCTCTTTTTCTTCTTTAACTTTATGGAGTAATACGTATCGTGTGAGTGTGAGTGTAAATATGGCCTAAAATTATAAGAATATGGGTCTCCAATTAGAAGAATGTTATGTGGAGTGATTACGGTGCGAGTAATGTATGCCCCAATATTATTCACCACTCTCGGTTTCATTTGATAGTCGCGGGATGTATTGTGTACATGTTATGTATATCGCTAGAGCAAGTTATGAAAACGATAAACTACTTACAGTTGATACTTGACTTATTGTTAGGCGCAGTTTACAAATATGGAAAAAATGAGCTGCACAAAGTAGTTACTACGCGAATAGTTTTCAGATAAAAACTCCCGACTGCCGCAGGCCGCGATCGCGTTGTTGCATGACGTCGATACTGGGTGTATTTACGGCTGCTGAGAGTTTCGTTCCACGCACCAGTATTTCCAGGACGCGTTCAGTATCGCCAGGTGGTGATGAAAATATAAACAATAGACTTCCACACCTTTCTTTACGATCTCACTTCCCATCAATTTGCAAATGAATGTTATTCATCTTATCGCTGTTATAAATCTGAAGGTCTTTTAGATAATTTGATTGTCGCCTTTATGCATTATGTGCATAACAAATTTTCTAGCTTGTCTATGATAGGCGCAACCTTGAAGCTGCCACTAGCATACGCGAATATGAATGAGGTTTTTTATTGTATTTAATTTATTAATGTATTAATAATGAATATTGATCACTTGTGCAGAGTCTAGTGAACAGAAAATACGATGCATGCAGTAAAAGTGATTGTACTCGTAGATATGATAGAAGTTAGAAAGTCAAAAATGATAGTTTTTGAAATAAATACACGTAAAAATAATACGATGTAATCAATGCTTAGAACAAGTAAACAAGGGAATTTATTCGGTTAAGAATGAGTTAAGGTCTGAAAAGGCTGAGAAATCTATTTAAAAAAGGATGTACCTAAAGAATAGTGAAATATTAATAAATACTTAGGCACGTTTACGTGAGCATAATCGAGTTCTGGTACCAATACTAGTACTTGAAAATGAATCCTATAACTATTAAAACAATATATAATAATAATAATGAGTATAGATGGAATATATAAGATCGCAAAATTCGTTAATGATTGTGTGAAATGTGAACAAATTTCAAACAGAGTAAAGACAGAGCTGATTGTAGCTCAGTAAATAAGATTAAATACAAGACCCTTAGATGGTTTGATCAAGTGAAACGAATGATTAAGATTTTGCGGATAATCATAAAAAACATATAGATTTTTATGTTACCAGAAGTTCAAAAATCCGCAAAAGATCCAGCACAACCAGGTAAACTAGATACCAGATACACGAAGATAGTAAGGAATAAATTTATACGTTAGGACAAAAATGTGTCGTACTTTAGCCTCCGTGTGGAAGTATGAAAGATAAAAAAATATTTTTCGTATCTTAAAATGTATATAAAGATATGTAATAGAAGTATATGCAGACTCCGTACCATTACAAAAAATATTTTTGTGTGAGATTTTTACAAAATCATGTTAAGCTGTTAAAATCATGTTAAGTCTACGTACTTCTAAATTCTTTTTTGCGAAATTGACCCGTTATTATTATATATCTTTGCTTCAGGCTCAAAATCATATGATAATATTTAGTCTGCCCGCTCGAATTATTTTTTCAATTCAAAGTATGACATGAATCTTTATAAAAATGCTTGAATCTCTAAAATGGTTGAGATTAGGCACACGCAGCTTGAATATTTTCGACTCATATTTTTAATATGTATCTAATATGGAGGTCTATCACCTCCACAGCCATCATTATCGCCGATGACTCCTGGACGTCTTTGCACAGTTACTGGTGCGTAAAAACAGAGCTACCAACAGCCGCAAAAACATGCCCGGTACCGACGCTACCACAATAACATGCGCCCGCAACCATAAGCTTTACTCTTGTGTGTAGACTTCTCATTGTACGGATATCGTGTATTTCTAAACGGTGACTGAGCTCAACAATTAACGTTGTTTCATATTTTTACTATCTAACCTGCCCTGGCCACGCTTGCGTACATAATACATTTCCAACACATAATACATCTCTAACAATCTCGAACACGCGAGTGATGGGTAACTTATACGGGGCACCCATCACTCACACAATCACAATTCGTAATAACATAATCTTTTCACAGTCGCATACTCTTATACCCCATATATCTACCCTTTAAATATTGTGCAATAGGTACATATATCTACCCCTAAAATATGCAATAGGTAGGAATTACCTAGTGAACCTACAAAAAAGTGAGTAAATAATAAAAGAATTTATTGGTAGATATAAATTCCAGTTAGGGGAGGGGACAGTGTGACAACTAATAATAAAATAATGGTCTACAATACCTACACGATCCGATTGCAATTGAAATTAATGTGAGCCATTAGCTTTAAAAATACACCTGGATTAAATTGATGATATTTTTATCAGCGATTGACAAACTGTGCAAAGACGTCCTACGACAACTTTGTCAATATGCATTAAGACAAATAATCTTTAAAGGTTACCTAGACTCATGCATTAACTGACATGTTTTTAACTATCGGTTTTCTCCTTTCAGGGTGAAATTCATATTTCATATTTGTATTCTATTGTCATTATTTGTTGTATTATGGAAAATATTTCAAAAATATATTCATATATCGTAATAATTCGTAGTTATATCTTTAAGAATTATTTTTGTAATCCACAAACTATTCTCTCATTTCTCCAGTGTATATTTAACTACCATATTTTCAGAATCAATGGTTCCAAACTGTAATAAAACAAATAAATCTACTTTTTATTCAACCTAAGGATGTTTTTTCTGTAACCTTGGCTTAAGATTAATAGTCAGTCTATTAAGATAACTTTTATAATTTTATTGACAATTTTTAACGTTTTATTAGTAAAGGTGCGATTGAGAATCGATGAGATGAATCTCAGAGGCTTAGTTAAGATAAACTCAGAGGTTACGGCTTGAGATTGGTAGGATGTTCGATTTGATAGCGAGACTTGATACATATATACAAACATTATCTTGAACCATATATACCTGCAATTAAATTTATTTAATAACAGTGCCTTTATTTATAAAAATCCAGTAATTGTGTGTTCTTGATATATACTGCTAATATATACCTGCAACCGCTTAATCTGAAAGTTAGACGAACAGAAAGCATTAAATTACAAATATCTATTATGTTTGTATTCTGCAAGGGAGATTCAAATTTACGCATTGGACTGATATTCATCATTTGACGTACAATAAGCATGAAGTAAGGCGCGAGGCAAGTGGTGGTGCTCGAATCTGAGATTTTCCACAGACGAAAATCTCATCCATGGATATGGGAGGATAATTTAAGAACATATTGTTTCTTGATATTTCAATTATAATTTTCTGCTGGGATTCATGTCACATAGTTCAAATTTGACGAGATTAACTAAACTTATATAGCTCAGCTATGAGAACATTTACCGACAATAAAGATTTCGGGTTCATTTCCCGGTAGCAGCTCTATGCTTTACTTTGAAAAGATTATGATATTTGCATATTTTTGATTAAATTGTTGTAATGAGTTAAGCATTCAAAAATAATTATTCTATAATCAGGAGAAAAATAATTAAGAATATAATAAATATTATATTATGATTGTGAAAAGTGTATTTTTTTTAATAATAAATAAATATCGCGCCACCTACAGCCGAAGTTCCGGAAACTCGCGAGAGAGCAGCCTTCACCAGCTTGCCGGCTGCCATAATAGATGGCTCCGTTTCCGTTTATCCGGCCAATATATCTATCGCTGAAGAAACAAAGTTTTATTTAAAGTGAGGAATGCAACACACCGGGGGGGAGAGAGAAAGCGGCTCGATGCGGAGCGTTGTTAGTACTAGATACTAGTCGGAGCTGGCTAGAGCACACATCGTATACGTTGTTAGTACTAGATGGAACTGGCTAGAACGCGGAGCAGACGAGTACGGCAAATTGAATTGATACCGTCGGTTTGCCGCGTACCGAATGGTGATTTGTATGTGAGCCGTGAGCGTAGCGAGGACTTGGAATTTATAGATTGTGTAGAAATACGTAATGAAACCCATTGTTCTTCCAACGTCGTTTTTCGCTACGTCCCGAGGCGATAAAGACAAAACGCCCTAGAGCAAACAATTCTCAGGATGATTGATGAGACATTTTAATATCTCTCGTGCCCCTAATAAGGCATAATATTTTAATGTCTTGCGTGTCTTATTTGTTTGCTTCTTTTAATGTTTATTGTGTCATATTTGTATAATTATTTATTATCAGAATGAGCTTAGCCTTTTTTGACAATTTACAATCTTAATTACCCGAAATAATATAAATAATATTCTACTAATGTTAATAATCTACTAAAAGTTAAAATCGTATTGTAAATAAAATCTTATAAAACCTAATAAATTTAATTAATTAAAATATAATTTAGTCATTTAAATTATAAAATATTTACGATAAAATAACTTTTATAATGAGAATTTTTATTTTCATTACAATTCTTGACTTTATTTAAAACAACGAGTACTTTTAATATACGTTTAAATAATAAGACATGAAAAACTGTACAAAAATAAAGTTTTTTAATATAGGTATATAAAAAACAAATTTTCTGGTGAATTTCAATCTGCCTTACAACAACCTTTCTACCATTTTACAATACATATAAACATTTTTTCTAGAAAATGGCATTAATTAATAATTAACGGGGATGATTTTTAACATTTTATTTTTCAATTCCTCACTGTCCGTACTGTATAAATGTGCACTACCTAAAATGTTTCCAACATAGTAAATCTAATGACGTACTCGTCAACAATAATGACATGTAAACAGCATCACCAATATGGAATCTATTCATTCAACACAAACAACAATTTGTTTCATTGCACAGAGCCTCTGTAGGGTAAACCTAACCTAACAGATAAATGATTCCGCTTACAATTTAGTACCAATGTTGTTTATTGGTAATTTATAATCAGAGTAACAACGTGCACAAACTACGCTAGTTTCCTACTTCTGAACCGTCACTGGAATACTTACACATTCCCAAGTCCGGTCCCGAGGCGTGGACTATAAATTTGCATAGAGTTTGCTAAGGATTATTCCTTCAGGAATGTTATTTCGAACACGTAACGTCATTCTGATACATTAAATCTATTTGCAAAATAGTGCCCCCTAATCAAGCCGAGGGGGAACGAGCAAGAGAGTGGGGGTAAGGCGAGAGCGGGGGTACGGCGAGAGTGGGGGCAAGGCTAAGACATGAGGGCCCCTCCTTTTCTTTTTGCTGCTAGCAAAGCGCGATAGCGTTATCAAATGAAAGTGTTTTATAGGGGAGAAAAAACTTTCTAAAAATAACACATTTCAACATTAAACACGAGATGAGAAAAAGATTTTGTTTTATGCTTTACTAATTATTAGCAAAGAAGTTGCATAATACATAAAGTGCTTCATGAAATACTATTCCAGTAATATTGAGCACTTCGTCATTTGAGACTAACAAATTTTGTAATAAATATTTTTTTAAATCGCAGATAAAGTTGCCATGTGCAGATACCGTCTTTCACATAAATACAGGCCATATTTTTATTCACAATTTGTGTAATTTTTTAAATAATATATTTAAACATAAGTATATATATTCTTATTTTGATAAAAGATAAAAATGAAATAATAATTATCATGCATTTATTAGCGTATAATATTGTTAAAAAAACTAATTAAATGAAAGAAAGCATAAAAAAATTCAAAGATATAAAAAATAAAACGTAACAAAATATTACATACCTTCTCCGAGAAATGTAAAAACAATAAATATCACAATGAAATTTTAATAAAAAGCTTACAAAAAAGTGCATAAATATATATTATATACAGGGATAATAAATATTCCATAACGGACAAAGTAACCATATAATAAGGCATGAAAATAAGATGAGAACAAAACTATAAGTAAACCTTTATCTATCAAAAACTTGTATGAATTATTCCGTACTAAAGAGAATAAAGAAAGACAATGAAATTACTCGTACTATAAATATAACAAAATTGACATACTGACATACATTTCATGAGATACCTGATAATTATGAGATACTGCACCTTGTCATATAAGGAACGATCAACGAACAAAAAAGTCCTGGCAGAAGCAGAACCTCGTGACTTAAAAACCTTAGACAGTGGTTCGCCCAGACTTCTAAATCACTCTTCCGGGATAGCTGTAAAAAACAAATAGTCAACAAAAACGCGTTAGCGTTATCCGTTATAGTTATTAAGAAGAAGAAGATATTTATATTAACTAGATACTTTATGAAACATAACACCACACTTTGTATAAAAGTAGACAGTGTTTAAGCACATGCATGCAATAAAAACATAAATGATTCATAGCATCTATCTTTTTTGTATATAACGTCTCATTTTTATTTACGTTATTGTAAAAATTGGCATTACAAATTAGTTATTTAAAATAGTGAATATTCTATCCAATGATAACTCGTACGTCCCCCGTTTCTCTCTTCCAGACTTAGTGATTTATCCATAAAATCCATCAACGTCTGTATCCAAACGCACCAATTTAAATTAAATACGTTATTCTCCTTTCTCTCACGTGTAATACCGTGTAGTGGGAATAGCACTAGTAAATTTTTGTACTCATTATGTACTCGTTTGGTTTAATCGCAGTATGATTTTCATTTTTTCATTTACAAAGCACAAATTAAAATTAAACGCAATCTTTTATTTTCTCACGCATAGAACACCGCTAGTAAATAATAGTACTCATTTGGTTTAATTGCAAAACAATTTTCACTACTTCAATATCAATACATTCTGCATCGTATAACAAATATTTGGTAAATGTTTACATCATATATATGAAATCCCAATATTCTTCTGTGTGGATCATGCATAGAGAAATTTCAAAGAAAACTCATGCATTGTATTGCATTAAAATATATAAAAAAGATGGATTCATGACCTGTGATACGTAATACAACTGTACCGTAAGTAGGTAATTATTTAAATTATTATGCCTTCGATAGCTGTTCCCAGGTTTCCGATTAACAATAAGCACACTTATGATATATGAACTGCAATTCCCTTTTTATTTTTGCTGTCTTTCTGGTCCGATGTTGTTCTTTTACCTAGGTTGTCTTCTTTAGATTTCGACCGACCGAAGCGCGCACTGATGGTTTATTTGGACCGCTGCATTGGTCCAAGCACGGGATGTAATTGAATGACACCTGTCGGTTAGCATCTTCTTAGTTTTCCGAAAAACGGGCGGCAATACTCACACACACACACACACACACACACATGTACATCATTATAAACCAGGGAACCCAGTGGCGCCAATCGAAGTAACAAGGCGCGTATACATCATATTTCTTCACAAAAATATTTATCTTGTTTCATTTGTATAAAAAATGTTATGAAATCATTGTTATTTGCCGTACACGAATAAAATAATAATGTATTTTGGGTTAGGATTCTAAATAACATTTATGTACTTTTTTACGCGAGGAATGTAACATATGTGTTAAGTTTTGTAAATATATAAGAAACTATATACAAAGAGTAAAAAATAAAATAAAGAGAATGCGTTCTCTTCACGCTTCTTCCCAATCAAATAGATTGTATGGATTGCCACGCGTGAAGTGGTGTATCCTTCCTTTCCCTCCTTTGTGCTTCTCATCGAACGTCCTCATTGAGCTTCAGGAGAGTGGACTTCAGCCTCGTTAGCATAACTAGATTGGGTCTTAGGGTCGAATTATGAAGCCATCCCCGATACTGAGCCCTTATTTGGCCATCGGCTCATTGGCGAGACCCCTATTTGAGTATTGCTCAAACATAACGTGCTATATATACCGAAGTAAATACAATTACATGAAATTGTATATCTGTTAGCTTTTGTGTTAATTATATTGGACCTACAACAGATCTTAGATTGCGACTTTACGCAAATGTTTATTTAAGATCGTAAAAATTTAAAAATCTTTGTAATAATAAATACAGAGCTATTGCAGAAGCACAACGAAAAAAAATGTGTTTAAGTTAGCTGTTAAATCCTTAACATTATCAAATGAATTAATCTGAACAGAAAAGTATTGTTCTTTTTTTAAGAAGAACGCATTCTTATCGTGAAGTTGCAATTTTACAGAACACAGGTCTGTGATATTTTTAATACAAATTAAATGTATTAATTAAAAAGATACACACATAAAATCAATTTATCGGAAAAATATTGTTGTGGCTACCGGGATTCGAACCTGAATCTTTTCCTGTCCGGGGAAATGTATTAACTGATTATGCTACACCAAGACAGTAAAATGACGACAAATTTTCGAACCTACATGCTGCACTTTCAAATTGATACATTTGTCGTTCCGTTATTTGAAAGCCATCTTCTTTAGAATTACGGAATCTCAAACACCTTTGAGTAAAATCCGATAGGAGACGCCAAAATTTATTTAAATTGATTTTATATTTATATCTTTCTAATTAATACATTTAATTTGTATTAAAAATATCACAGACTTATGTTCTGTAAAATTGCAACTTCACAATAAGAATGTGTTCTCCTTTAAAATATATAATTTGTATTAATATTTCCAAAATTTAATAAAAATTAATTATCTGATTGCTCAAAGGTGATTGAGATTCCGTAAATATAAATAAGATAGCTTTCAAATAACTGAACGACAGATGTATCAATTTAAAAGTGCAACATTAAAGTTCGAAAATTAGTCGTCTACTTACTGTGTTGTTGTTGCATAATCGGTTAATGCATTTCCCCGAATAGAAAGAGATCCATGTTCGAATGTCGGTAGCAACAACAATATATTTTCGATAAAATTATTTTATATATATATTTCTAATTAATACATTTAATTTGTATTAAAAATGTTATTAAATTAAATAAATTGTTATTGTTTTTCATCGCTTTGATTTTATTATTGTGAACATTGACTTTGGATACATTTCACGTCTTGTGATTTACCCCTGCCCCTGCAGCCCCCAGGGTAGTTAGGGGCAAGAAGCATTAAAGACTGAGACGTGATGAGATATAGCACTAATTGAAACTTGACCGATACGACATATTTCAGTACCAAGTCAACTACTATACGGTTACTTTGAACATTTTAAGGTCTCAACGTGATTAGACATATTAAATTGAAAGCTTAAACAATTTATTAATGTTGTATTTATAATACTTTTGAAATAATATACCTCTTGATTATTTAAATAATTCATTTTTTGTTATTCAACACAACACTAACATAATTATTAAAATCCAGCTACAACTTCAAAGGGCTAGCCATGTAGTCAAAATGCCTGAAACCTGACAACTAAAGGAGATTATGAACGGTCGCGGATCGACTATTTAGTCGAGTACATGCGCACGCCAATACACGCCAATGCACATAGATGTCGACCGATAGTTGTTCAACTGTTTTGTCAAAAGACAATCGATAAAGTTTTTTGATTTTTTTATCGAGCAACTATCGTGTTGATAATATACCCACTCTGATATGATCCAATAGCCTTTTGATATACAAATAAATAGTCGAGCTATTCAAAATTATATGTACGCGCCAAGCTTTAATCAATCTTAGTAACAAGCTGAGAAATTGTGTGCAATAAAAGGCAACACTTCGAAACCCCAACAGTATATTGCAGTCGGGGGAAAAAAAGAAAAAAAAAAGAGAAAAATGGACACATGCCCAAAATACCACAGAACTTGTGGTTACAGGATTGGAATCTTTAGCCACCTGAGGTCTCACAATCTTTTTCGGCAATCTTCCTCGGACACGAAGGACAGGTGGTGATAATGAATGTAATGAGATAAGATAATGATTCTGTAAAAACAAAGTAAATGGTTTTCAAATAATGGAACGATAGATGTATTAATTTGAAAAGGTGTAATATATAGGTTTCAAAATTTGTCGTCAAAAATAATATCGCTGTAGCATAGTTGGATAATACACCTTCCTCGATTTGTAAAGTGATCCATGTTCGAATCCCGGTGGCGTAACAACAATATTTTTCGATAAAATTGATTTAATATGTATATCTTTATAATTAATACATTTAATTAGATATAAAATATATCAATTATGTCTTATTTATTTTATAATATACAAATAATTTTGAATAAAATTTTCTAATACATGATGGAAGATGGTAATGAGGACTTAAATGTTTTTTTTTATTTGCTCAATGAGCGGCACATTTGAATATATTAATATCATCATGTGGGTGAGATCTCCTACTGACCACATTAAAAAACTAATGATAATTGTTTTTAGTACTGTGTATTGCTTGCCCGACAATTAAATTATTTAAATCTGCAATACCGATATTTTTATTCTTTATCGTAAATGTTTAAAATTATTGTAATTAATAAAATATTGTTTTTTGTCATGAAAATCCATTTTAATATAATTTTAATTTTAGAGTACACTAATGAAGGCATTAAGGCTTCAGTGTGAGTTACTGCTATCCATATACCGAAGCACAGTACTCGTGTCCACCGAAAGAGGTCATCATGTTACGCGGGAGGGGTGGCACATAGCCAACGTCAGCAACGTGGGCGTAGATTATTAGAATATAGCGCTCGAAACTTTATCCATATATATATAATATAATATTTACAGAAATGTCTTATATTCCTTAATTTTGTTATGAGATCCATTTATTATATACCTTTCCAATTGAATACTATTCCTTGTGAGCAAAGTAATAATCTATTTTAATTCAATTTCAATTTCATATCACTTCACTTATATACTGATGTTATGATGTATATATTTCTTGTATTTTACATTCGTCAGAAATGACCCGCTCAGCGATGGACAAAAGTTGAAGATTATCTATTGAATCTAGTCATTCCAATATTTCTGTATGGTTTTGAGACATGGACACTAAAAAAACAAGAGCGCGAGAAGATTAATTATATACATTGTGTAACAGACCTATTGTATGGGTACTAAATAACATGTCGAAAATGTTCAAGGAGTTTATTTATTTTTTTTTAAATTTTACATAATCATGTTAAGCTTTAAGTCTACGTACTTCGAAATAAATATTTGCGAAATATATACATTATTACTCTATATATGCCATATATCTGCCTTAAATCATCTAAAAAAAATAGTTAGGTCGCTCGAAACTCGTTAACCTTTATTTTTTTATGTTCAATATACAATTTGGATCAATAAAATATATCAATTAATGGAAATATTCGAAATGTTTATTCCTTGAACATTTTTGACTCGTAATTTACCCATTAAATTGTGAACTAGGTCTGTTACACCCTGTATATATATATATATATTTATTTTTTTTTAATTGATAAAAAATCCATTTTGAATAACGTAAATCTTCCACAATACAACTGCATATATTGAAATACTTCGGGTATATAGCAAGACGTAGAGATACAACTCAAAGACTGCCGGTACAAGGCAAAGTTCACGGATCTCGCTCCTGTGAAAGATCTCTAACTAGATGGATGGAACTGGTGAAATCTGCAACTGCTGGCTTACTCAAGGAAGCCATCAAGAATGCTGCAAATTGAAGTTGATGTTACCAGATTGTTTTGACTGTAGTGTTTTCATTATCATAGCGATCATGACTGCTATGCCAAGAACATAACGGTACGGGAAAAAGAATGTCACCGTTGCCATATCATTAGGGTAGCTACAAATTATTATCCCTAGAGTCTTCATTCACAAGCTTATTAATTTTTCACAAAACAATATCGTAAACATTAATACAAATCATAAAAACAAGTAAAACTATAACAAATCTTAAAAATCTACCCCTAAATGTGACAGTGCGCTATCTCCCATCCGCTCCATTTAGCCTTGTTCATCAAGAGCGACAAGTGAAGAATCCTCGCATATCTGCCGAATAAAAAGTCGACGCCAAATACTAAATCATAATTTCCAGTTCTGACGTCACGGAGCTGCGGCGGGAATTTGAACTTTTGAAAATCCTCTGAGCGGAATAAATAAAGTGACTCCGCAGCCACCGTATCCATCATGGCGGGCCCGGGGCCGGGAGGGGCCACGTGGGAACTTTCCGCTGTATAAACAGTTCGGAACTTGGGAATGTGGGGAAATGAGAGATGAAGCTGTTGGCCAAGTTCTCAAAACTTGTGTTCAGAATAAAAATATCAACCGAGTTTCACTTTCTTTCGGTGTCCTTGTATTTTAAAAGTGGATTCTTTTGCATAGTTTTAAAGTCCCTGCTGACGAAACTTTAAAAGAATATTCATATGCATACTGCGATTACATGTGTACTGTGTACATTTTTTGAAATGACAATATTGCTTAATGAACTGAACAATTTTCTTGTTTTTCTTATTACATTATTTGATTTAGTATAGAATCTAAATTCACATTACTCAAAAACTAGCGTTATCACATAATCGCAAAAAATCTCAGAAAATACACAACATTTTTAAGCAAACTCTTATAAAATATAAAAAAATATATATTTAACTATTTATTGATTTATACAGATATTATATTGTAAACAACTAACTTTAATGATTTTAATATGTTCCTGAAAATTTTAGATCATAAGTAACGGAAAAGTCACAAAAAAAAATTGAATTCAATGTTTTTTGACACAATTCACACGCTAGCTGGTAGTGACATATATCTCGGAAATTTGATGTTAGGTGTTGTTTCTGACATTAAAAATATTTGAGTTACATTTCCTTATTACACTACCAGTATATTAGTTGTTACGACAACCTTCCTCGGATTGTAATAATTTTTATAAAAATCCATAATTTTCTGAACATGAGCCCCGATTTATATATTTTTAATGCTGCATAATGTGTATTTACTCATATTTTTATTGCTACAATCTATATAGTTTTAATGTATAAAGTAACATCTACTTAAAATAAAATTATTAGCTCAGCACGGGCATAGCCCAGTAAGACTGACATTACTAGTAGAATTGTGTATAATAATACATATCAACTTTAAAGATAATGTTTGTCATAGCGGTCATAATTTTTTTATATTCATTAAACTTGACAATCCTTCTAAACGAATTAAATGCAATAAATCAAATCTACATTTAATTGAGAATCAGATCAAAACGAAGACTAGTTAAAATAGTTATTACGTAATTATAATATATAATGTTATAAATCAATGAAATGCAATTATTCAAAAAGTTAATATTTGTGTAGCCAGATGTGAGACGGAGGTTTTCAACGGAATAATTGTTATCTATCTTGAAATTTTTTGCAGACCACACTTTGAGTAAACTGGACTAAGCGGACTTATTATATGATTTATTACATTAGTTTCCATAGCTGATCTTTGTGTAATGTATTTTCATGCTGTGATTTTTAGGAGAATATCTGAATTACCAACCACAGTTTTTTTGTACATTCCGGTAATTCATCCATCTTATATTTTACAACACAATATTTTAACGAATAAACAAACCCTTACATTAATAAAAATATTACGAGAATTGACTCATCCAATTGAATTGTATTGAATATTTCAATCTAAATAATATATTAAAAAATAAATTCATCAAATTAATGCTTCTCGTGAAGGCCTTTATTACCGTGACGCAGAGAAAATCGGCTGATACCGTCTCAACCGGATGTTGAATTGTTCCATGTTTTGTGTCTGTACGGTAAATCAACCAATGCGGCAAAAACATTTGGCAAAATACTGCAGTCGCCAAAACTTTTTTTGAACACTTCGAAAACTTTTAATATTTCGGCTCTAATAATAAAACAAAGTTGAATACAACAATAAAAAGCTTACATTCGACTTAGATCATTACACGGGAAAATGAATTGAATGACGGTACTGGTGTAAATTATTTGTGTAATTTGATTCTTCTTTAGCATATATAGCGTCTGTAAAATGGCAGCTTTTCTAAACATTCCTTTATTATCTTATGGATCTGGATACAGTTCTAAGCATACCTGCCGGAACAATGAACAACCACCACTGGAGGACATCAGCGCACGCCAACGCGTAGGCTGTAATTAGCCGCTAGTTGATTCCTACACTTCTAGCTCCCGACTACTTAGCCGACGGCATTCAACCGTATAGATTCAGTTCGCGGAGTATACAAATCATTATAAAATATAATATAATAAATTTAGTGTCAAAATGTATGTAAAAGGTTTCGATTCAATTGCTTCACCACTCAATATCTATCACATTTTCATAATAAACAAAGGCGAATACCGCGATATATACGAACACGAATGGCAAACCGACTTGGAGGCAGCTCACCATTTACATCAGACCCTTCTGATCTCATCTCGCATGATACACACCAATTTCTAAAATATCTGACCACAACTGTCCGATCGGCGCCAGTCCGAAACTCATTATATAAGTCGCAGTACATTATAAATTTAAAATGTTGAAAAATGTTTTACTTTGTTCATCACTAGAATGAAAAATCATTGAATGCTGTTAACGACAGATATATTCAAATAAATAATACGCCTAATAATTGGTGTATATACCTAAGCTGTATCTTCTTAGTATCAGTAATAATTATTGTGTATCCCAGACTACCGAAAACGGACGTAGTCCTTTAAACTGTAATGCACCACTTAGATGACAACAAGCGGGGGATCACATTATAATCATACTTACGGTAACAAAAAGAGAGTAAATCTCCAGCTCAGATGATGAAGAGGCGCTGACAGTCGAGTTTCCGTTCCGAGCAGAGTCCTTACGCAATTCCAGCGGACACGAACCATCGAAGACTGAGCTCAATCATTGAAGAGAGACTTTTTAACTCGTAGTGTTACTATCTGAGATAAACAATATTATTTGAATACAAACGCCACACAATCAAGAAAATAAATGAAAATTTACATTTCGATCTAAACAATATACTAAACCCAATTTAATAATAAAAATATTGTATTATTTGAGAGCAAAAATTAAAGAGGCCTGGAACATTTAGTCATTACTAAAAATTGTGCGAAAAATAGAGCTTTAAATTTTTAAGATAATTAATTATTGTATCAATTTCAATATTCAATTTTATTGGATTTATATTTATCATAAAGTAAGAATGTTTGGAACTGGAGACGATTTACGGCAGTTACATTAGAGTTTTTGGAGATTTTAGATAAATGTTACATTTTTTTTTATTTCACTTAAATTTTATTTACGCAATAAAAAAAATTGTAGGCAACATGTGGCAAAGTACAAAAATTTAAAAAGTATACATCGTAATTATAATTTTAACGATGTTAATTATTATGTAACTAACGCACAAATTAAGACATTTTTTAATTTAATGTTAACTAAAATAATTATTTTGTTATTTAAATATAACATGTTGAAAATGTATGTATTTAATTAACTTTGAGGTTGCTGGTTGAATAATAAGTATTAATACTATTTAAGTAGATTTTGTATTAATACGATCCAGTAGCTCCTTAAAATCCTGTGTGAGAAAAGAGTGGATACATGAAAATAGGAATACCAGTATAGATCTTGCCATTAAACATAGTAAAGTAATGATAAATGATTATCAAGCGTATGTTTCAATACTGAATGGTATTTTTACACTGAGGTAAAACATATAGTATTAGAACAGGACTATAAACAAGATAACATCAGTCACTTCAAGGAATAGCTAAATATATATAATTTCTATAAAAAAAAATATCGATGAACATAAACGGGTTTTTCAAAAATTAATAAATACTAAAATCTAAGATATCAGGTAATTGCGTACATAATTGTTAAAAGAACACATTCTTATTGTGAAGTTTTAATTATTCAGAACATAGCTGTCATATTTTAAATACTAATTATTAGAATAGTATTTATTAGAAAGATATATAAAAAATAAATTGAAAATTTCGAAAAATATTTTTGTTGCGCTATCGGGATTCGAACCTGGATCTCTTTCCAAACCGGGGGAGGTGCATTATCTAACTATGCTACAGCGACATTATTTTTGGTGACAAATTTTCTAAGCTATATGTTACACATTTTCAAATTAATACATCTAATAATTGTATAATTTAATCACATGAGAAACACCTACACGTGAAAACTAAGCACGGCGTTTCAAGAGTTGCATGAAAGATCAATTCGTATTCATTGCTGAGTCATTCGTTTTCTTCAACTTCATTCTTTCATGTTAGTATTATCATTCGGTGATCTTAATAATACGACTTGTAATGCATCTCCACAAGTCTCGGTTCCACAAGACTGATTCAAGCGTATCTCTAGCCAGATGCATCAACCCATCGTTGTGATGCTCTCCTTTGTTGTCTTCGTCCTAGAATACCCTATCTTTATCTTTTCTAGATTTGTACTGAAGCGTAATATTGCAAAAAAATTTGATTATTACGTGTACTAAATTTTCCGATGTTGGATTTGTTGCAGGATTGAGAGATTCGTGCGTCCGCGGGATCCGCGACATCATTCTGCAGCAGTACACTTCA
This sequence comes from Eubasilissa splendida, assembly GCA_031772225.1. Lineage (NCBI taxonomy): Eukaryota > Metazoa > Arthropoda > Insecta > Trichoptera > Phryganeidae > Eubasilissa > Eubasilissa splendida. Next base: position 15,984,218 of record CM062848.1, on the reverse strand, counting down.
AAGGCGTCTATTTTCCACTTTTCGCAACTTTGTATTATCCGAATCTCTATTACATACCAATGGTATGAACCAAGATCATTTTGAATTTTTGTTCAATGTTTTAGCCTTTCCATATTAATATATATTATTAACTATAACTAGTTTGATTAACCTCTGAATTTTCTATCCACAGTGATAAGTGTTCGTGGTCAGCGCGCCCAAATAGATTGCCTTTCATTTAAAGTTATTCGTTTAAACATCGGCAATTTCATTTTATACGATCGAACCAACAAAAACATATCAATCTTTACCGTCACTCTTGAGACAAAAATGTTTTCTTAGTGACAGCTTCGGACGTATGGATATACCTGCATACATACGCGCAAATAATAAGACTAATTTTTTTGTCAATAATAATAAAAATTGGCTAATGAACGTTAGACGAAGGTTGCCGATAGCGCAGCTGCGTCGGGACTCCGGGTAGCGAGGGACGCCGCCGATGATAAATCCGTCCCGCGGGCGCGCCGCGATGCCCGCCGTAACTCACAAAGCAGACCACATAATTTAATACCGCGGCAAGGACGAACCCCGCGCCCCGCGCCCCGCGCCGCTCCCGAGACCAGCACCACGGAGGGACCTTCGTGCCACTTTTATTACATCACATGGCATCAATCTTCCGCTCTCTTTCTCGCCCTTAATACACTTTACATCCCTTAGGAGAAACAATGAAATGTAATTTGTGATTGGATAATGTTATCATATTTTAATGCTACACACGTATTGTCCCACTTCAAGTGGTTTAATTTCATCTAATACGAGATACCCCGTTACAATATTTAATCATAAAATTATTCAACGTTTATTGAAAAGTTTTGTCAACTCGACAGACTTTTTATTGATGTCTCGATTTATAGGTGGATCGAGGGTTTGACAAATCTCTTTAGAAAATCTTTTTGGCTTCCTTCCAACTACGCTAGTAAATTAAAACGCAACAGAGAAACTTGTGAAAGCAAACTAAGTTATAATTCTATTATTTGTGACAGCATGTTATATAAACGTTGTTAAAATCGATCATTATTACGTTTTCTTTTACATCGACCTGGTGCAGCTCCACAGCAGACTGGCCGAACCATTGCCTCAGATTCTTCAGCCATGATGTTCTCCTTATTCTTCCAACAATCTTTCCCTACATTATGAGGTGCGAAATCTCGTACTTCTCCTGATGTCTCATTACATGTCTGAGATATTGAAATTTTCGATTTTTTTTTATTTATTCGAACCGTTACATCTTTATTCAAATGAGCAAGCTCGTGCAACCTTTATCCGCGTGAAATATATATTTTGCAGTCATAATCTTAGATTACGAGTGAGAATGATCAGATGCTATGTATTCTCGATTTATTTTATGTAATGGAAGCATGGACACTTACCGAAGAAATAATATGGCGACTTGAAGCATTTGAGATGTGCATCTACAGAAGAATGCTCAAAATAAGCTGTATGGATAGAGTTACGAATAAAGATGTTATAGGCGTTATATTCATTACATGTTCAGGAGGCTTTGTTGCCAAGTTGAACAAATAAGAAGTATTATATATAAACCTTTATAAAGCAAGACAATAAATCGATAATTAATCATTATTCATAGATAATGCTGATTAAGAAGTACCTACTCAACAGTGGACAGCACATTATTGCTTTAAAGTCTATTTGGGATTAGTACTAGTAGAGGCTCGTGCTTTAAAATCTTGGTGTGATAGACTCGACTCGTAAAATTGCGTAAAATTTATTATCGATTGAATCAGTTGCTTTTCATATATAAGTATAAATAAATAAATCATTTAGTATGCAAATGGTTTAATCTATTCTATTAAAAAAAAACTGACTGCAAATTGATATTTTCACTGTACAAAATGTCGTACAGAAAGCGTTTTTAGTGTAGATTTAAATTGTTACACAGTTTTAATATTTATTATTCACTAAATCCAAAGCAATCTGATTAAATTACTTCAAATTTAATTTAAATTCAATTTATCAATATTTGTTTACACTATTTCCAGCAGATGGCTGTCGGTACAATTTCATGTTTGTATTGTATTATTTTAATCAGTGGAAACAGCAAATACGCCACCACTGCATATGCCTATATATTGACCACCTGAAATAATTTAAAATACGTGCTTTAGGAAAATATCGACTTATAAATAATACTGATTTATTTTAGATATAGAATATATAAAAGGAATAATTTACTGCGGCAAATAGTTCCAAATATAGCGAGAAAAGTTTCGCTACTTATTTTAATTGGTTTATTATATACTGGCGTGCTCTATAATAAACATGACATCACTCTTGAAGCGCTTTGCATAATTGAACCAATCATACCGAGAGACTAGTGAGCGTAATTTTTAATTGAAAATTTAATAATGGTTACCAAATACAAGCAAAATGCCTAGTATTACTTTGTTTTATATATCTATAAAAATACATTACATTATAAAATACATACATCTGTAAAAATGTGCGTTTCACATTAAAATATCTACATAGCTTAAATGTCTCAAATAAAACGAGCAGAAAAGATGGAATATCAAACTTTATTTTATCTATAACTAGCAGTATATTCCCGATTTCTTTGCCCGAGGTTCAGAGGGGTGGTTAGGGGGTGGTGGAAGGAGGTTCATTTATTTTACACAGGCTCTTAGATAGGCAGAAGTGAGATATTCGGTGGAGTGAGGTAACTTTGGGGTGGGGTTTTATTTTCTCATGGTCCTTGAGTACAAATGAGCAAAATTTGGAACGAACGGCATTTAATATAATACATTTTCATATCTGAGGAAGCGGTAGGATGTCCAGGGGATGGAAAAGGGGGTGCATTTTCCACATTATTTCCAAATAGACATTTAGTTCAGGCACAGGTAGGATGATCGTGGAGAGGGGGGGGGGTGGGATGAAGGTCTTTTCTGAAGGTCCTAGACTGTAGCTAAACATAATTTAAAATATATGGCAATTAATATTATATATATATATATTTTTAAACACATTATTATTTGTGAAGTTTTATTTTTTTCAGTACACAGTTCTCTGATATTTCAATACAAATTAAATGCATCAATACTTCGGGTGGCAGCTAATAAAATTTTTCGATAAATTGAGTTTATCTTTCTAATTAGTGCATTTAATTTGTATTAAAATATTATATATATTTATATCACAGGGAGTGAGGGTAGCCAGTTTGAAGGAGGAGGTTTCCTATGTTTTACACAGTCTTAAAGGGCAACTGAAAAAATTGGACAGGATGGCACTCAATATAATACACATTTATGTAGGAGAGAAGGTGTAGAGTGGCTGGAGAGAGAGGAGAGGAGAGGAGAGGATGTATACGTTATGCGCAGAGTTCTAAAGAGTAATTACACAAAATTTAGATTGTTTAATGAGATCGTAGAAGAAAGATTCACAGTTTTATATACATACGTATGTACTCATATGTAGATATTTTTTAGTTTATTACTCTAAGGATATAACATATTATGTTCAAATTGAATAATGTAATACAAAAAAGTAACATTAATTAATACGCTACCTGCTAAATGTGCTACATATTTTTATGAACTTATATCGGTTTTGAAATTCAAAAAATTAATTTAAAAAAACTTAACTAATTTTAAAAAAATAAGCAATACTTTTTATCTGTTTTTCGAATATTTCATTAATAATTCTATTGAGTATGGTATATTATTACATGGGTAACACAGCAATTTCTTTTGCTTGAATATTTGTTAAGTAATTGTATTGTATATCAGGGATAAATGCTGCGAGTGAACTCTATGAAATAACATTAATAAAATAGAACTACGAAAACTTCAATTAACTTAAAACTGTATTCATTCTACCATCATTTCATTTCCCAGCCAGCAAATTTTTAATATTTCGATCAAGATGACGGTGTATAAGTCCAAAGTATAATTACTTTTCCTGTATGAGTAAATGGATTGAACTAAAAAAAAACATGTACATAATTCATTTGCTTAATTAAAAGCACGCGTTACGAAAACACAAATGGCGAAAGCACTCAGATAAATTTGAATAAACACAGCAAATCCAAAAATGCCCGTTATATATTCTTGCATTAAATTGACTAACTAACCTTTTCGTCGCGCCATTACCCCGCAGGGATAGGCAGAAAGGATATAATTTTATACATGTTTTCATACTCTTTGATTGTTGAAGCCGATTTCCAATATCTGGTTTATCTGATCATCACGGTCGCCCTCTGTTCAAATTGCCTTCACCATCCCCTACTCGCTCAAATGTTCCACATGACCAAACCATCTCAGCGACCACAGACCACCGAATATATAGACATGAACTAACGCATATTCCGCGTCCCAATATTTTCATTTTGGTGTCACCCACGTGATGACTTTCGTGCCACTTACGCAATCAAATAGCTCCGTGACTTTTTTTAAACATATGACTCGATTGAAACAAAAATTTAAACGCTGACAATATAATATGCATTAATGTAAAAAATACGTCTTGTTTACACAAAGATTTAATTTTCGAAGGGAAAATACTTTTACTGTTCCGTAAATGTGTCATAAACTAAAAAATTTATGTTTCCACAAAAAATGTGTATAGAATGCCCTTCGTCCCATAACTAATTTTCCAAATCACACTCCTATATGTACACATTATTTCATGTCTATTCATTTACTGGTCTGTATCAGCGACTCTTTATTAATTATATCAACTGCGTTATAAACACATTTTGTAAAATCAGAAATTTTAATAATTTACTCTTTTATGAAGCGATAAAATTGATTTATACATACAAATGTTGTGTTATAACACTTTCTAATAAATACGGTAATATCCACATATCTAGTTTCGATGTTTTTTAAATTTAGAATAATTTACTTGAAATATTCACGCTATCATTTTTAAATTTAATTTGCATAATCATCTATTAATGTTTATTACGCTACAAACCAGCACATTTAGCAAAAACACAAACAGCATGGTTTGTTTTTAAATATATTGTAATAATTGCCGCTGACAAAAACCCGGCGGCAAGACTGGAACAAGGTACGAACCGATATTATTTGAAAACATGATTCCAAATATAATTACACGTACAAAACGTATCGGCGCATGTTGGCCGTGAGCTACTAGAAATGACAAATTTGATTACAACATTGATTTGATTGACCCATCAATGTATATCTGTTTAAAAAGACTAAAACGACCGAAAGCTAGCTTTGTTACGCTGAAAACATCCCGTTAATTTGCGTTTAGAATTTTCATTTTCCCAAACAGAATAATATTTCTTCAATATTTACAAAATTACCATGTGACTTCATTTTATATTAATAATTAGACAAAATATTTTTTTTACACAACAATTTATTGATTTATTGTACATGTTTTGATACCTATGGTATCTTCTTCAGGAAACAATATATACTGAAATTAAAAAATACAAGCATAGATAAAAACAAAAATATATAAAGGGGTGAATAAGTAAGAACTTATATGAAAACAAATTCATCAACCTGCTCTAGCCGCAACACCGACACTTATACTCGCACGCATGCTCCGTAACATTAATATACACTGCGACATTAATATGTACACGTGAGAATCTGAGGAGGATTAGAACCCTCAGACTGACTTTAAGCAAATCCTCCAGATATTCATAACCTACCAACATCAGTCGCTCCACCCGAGTGACTCTCACGATATACAATTAATACTTTTAGGATAACACATTCTTATTGTGAAGTTGTAATTATTCAGAACATAGGTCTGTGATATAAAAAAAAAAAATAATAAAAACAAAAAAATAAAAAATAAAAAAATTAATACTATCCCTAAAAACTAATAGATAAAAACAAAAATAATAAAAAAAGAAACAAATGAATATCATAACAATTTGACGAAAATATTCCGCACAAAATACAATAAAATTAAATTGGAAACAACAGCTTATTTCCATTTAATCACCGGACATTGCCATTGTAAAATATTTTCCAACTGCATGAAATTTCTAACACTTCCGTTATTTTATAACTTTTCCCTACATCATTTATTAACTTGTTAACAATATGCAAACTAATATTTCTTTCTCACAGTAATTAGAAATGCTTAATTAATTACACCTCGTATTTCCAGTACCTACCCGGAATAATTGTTGAACGAACGCTGTTGGTTGAACGTAAAACATATACATGTGTATACTTTTTATGGGATATTTTCCCGTGATCGATTTTTGTCGTAGACAACGTATCGGGTGACAGTTAAATAGCCATCGTCAGCCTTGATGAAGGTTATGATTATATCTATATGTTTTTAAATATCCCCAAATTTGAAAAACAAATTATTTAATTATTATCAATCATAGACACCGTTCACATTTAGTAATTATAGAATATAATATATTTTTTATAAGCTCTTCTTATTCTAAACAAAAGCATATCAGTATCTATCGAAAAAGGTATTTCTTTAGTGGAATTCTTCTGGATTATACTATCGTAAGTCAGTCTTTATGATTGCCGACGTTTTGAACCACATTTCATTGGTCTGCCTACTGACTATCGTGAAGGCATAATTTCTATTTATAAACAATATTAAAATCCTTTAATCAGCTTTTTTATGTTAAATTTAATTTAAAAAAAACAATAAGTATTTTATATTACGGTCGAGTAAATAATATATTTTAAATAAATAAAATGTTTCGATTATTTATCAGAATCAAATAGATTGACATCCTTTCTACCAGTAATATGGTATTTCGTTTATATGTTACACAAATGGTATCACCATCATCACAGTAAAATCTGTAATCTTCGGAAGCCACCTATTATTATTTTGGTCAAAAATTAATAATATGATGATAAATACAAATTAAACTATTATTTAATGTTCAAAGATTTTGAATCCAGGCGCACCACACTCACTCGTGCGCTGAAATACTCGCGCATAAGCAGACAGCGACTATAGCCATCATCATCATTCAGCCAATAACTAACAAGTTTAGAAATGCGACATGGCGACAATTTTTTTTCATTTAGGAGAACACATTCTTATTGTGAAGTTGTAATTATTCAGAACATACGTCTGTGATGTTTTAAATATGAATTAAATATATTAATTAAAAACATATACATATAAAATCAATTTTATCTAAAAATATTGTCGTTGCGCCACTGGAATTCAAACCTGGATCTCTTTCCTAACCGGGGAAAGTGCATTATCCAACTATGCTACAGCGACAATATGGCGTCTGTTATCAGTTTACTCAAAGGTATTTGAGATTCTGTAAAAATAAGGTAGATGGCTCTGTCAAATAATGGAACGATTAAATGTATTAATATCAAAAAGGTAACATATAGGTTCAAAAATTGTCGCTAAAAATATTGTCGCTGTAGCATAGTTAGATAATGCTCCTTCCCCGATTAGGAAAGAGATCCAGGTTCGAATTCCGGTGGCGCAACGACAATATTTTTAGATAAAATTGATTTTATATCTAATTAATATATTTAAAAAAAAAATTCAAAATTGTTTATATTAAAGTTGAAATAATGTGTTCATTTTATGATAAACCAAGTCAGTTCCAATACAAGTCCCCTGATCAAGTTCACTGTGTATACAGCGAAGGCCAATTGCTTTTTGCTAGCATTAAATAAAACGTTTTACGCTACAACATAATTTACTTACCCTACTAATTAATGTGCTTTCATTATAAATGTATCAATCTCCACTCGAGAAATAATTTAATAAGGTAGAAGCGAGCATCTAATAGATGTTTTAATAATGTATCTTATAAAAGCGATGTTATAACTAATGGTATTTGACAAATTGGTAAAATATAAATGATTGTTGATAGCTTGACTCTTTGAGTGTTCTTGATACCTGAGTCCACTAAAAGTATCTTCTTTATCGACAATTAATTTGCGAAAGCGCACCGCTGTTACAAGACAAAGGAAATGGTGAGGCTGGAGCTTAATATGTCCCTGAATAAATAATAAACATTTCTAGTAGCGAATCACCAGGCAGTCTCTGGGATTTTCTCATTTATGTACTGGTGTTTTGTTAAAAAATGTCGCAACATTTTGAGTAGGTATTGAAATTTTTTTTTATAATTATTTTTACCCTCTTTACGAAGACTTATTTCTTCTTCTTCTTCATCATCTTCGTAGTGCTCTCAATCAAAGCACTCGTGAAACTACGGCTGATTGTGGATCATTAATTTTTGCTACCTATTCTAGTACGATGCATTTATTATGCATTGCAGGCTTTCATGGTGTCTTCATATCTGTTTTTTGAAGAGAATTTGAAGCCGAATAGTTGGAATAGATGCTGCTCGATATTTAATTCCTTTATGATCGAGGCATTCGATCTGCGGGCTACTCGCGGTGTACAGAGCATGTGTCGCTAGCATCACATTTCCGGAGCATTTATCCTCTTGCGCTGTCGTTCTCACAGAGTCCATGTTTAAGCATCATAGAGAAAGGTCAAATTCATGACCAGTTTCATTTTTGTTTTCCTAGTTATGCCTCGGTGTTGCCAGGTCTTTTTGAGACTATTATCTTTACGATGACTTATTTATATACATATTATGTACAATCAATCAATCGTTTTAAAAGAATCTTGCAAACGAAACCGAAGCGAGCGAGCAATGTGTGATAAATTTCGATAATTTAAAATAAATTGTAAAATAAACCACCTACTTTTACTGTTGTGTCCAATGGCGCCAGCTACATTCCGCTACGCCAGTAGTAGTATCTTTTCCTCTTGAAGAATATAAATTCAAGTGGTTTCGTGAATAATACGAGGTAAACCCTCACTCTTAGATCTCTCTGCGTTGTAAGACGTGGAACGAAAGAGAACATTCTCCCGCGCTCCGTCATACTTAAACATTCTCCCTGACGTACCTATCAGTTATTCAGACATCACAATTATGTTAATGCTCTTTAAAACTGCTCTCCAGGCATCCCGGTTCAGAGCTACTTGGTCCCACTTGTCAATCTTATTGTCTCATTTCTGATATTATCAACCAACCTTATGGGCAGGCGGCTAAGAGTTCAGTTTCTTGCTAGAATTCTCTCATATACCGCTTTAAATGCTCTGAAGTTATCCGTCCAGACGTCGTGACCCATCATAATCTTCTGAACTTTAATTTGGCTGTTTATATAGGCTATATAATTCCAAAAGCGTATACGCCACTGGTTACTCTAAAAATGTAAAATAAAACATTATATGTACAATTTTCATTCTTAGACAGGTATGAGATATTGGTAGGGTATATTGAACACGGATCTTTGAATGGGTAATTGATAATGTGAACACAGATAAAACATACAAAAAAATTTGTTACGGTATTTATTTAAGTATTTTTAATTAGTCTGGTTATAAAAAATACTGAAAATAAAATATCACCGAAAGAAAATCGCCCAACAATTGTTAAAACAGTAGATACGTAATAAATAATATGTTTTAAATATGAAAAAAAAAAAAAAAAAGTTTACTTGCCGGCCCATGCACCAATCTCTCACGGATGTTTAACCGGTCCATGCGCCAATATTATACGAGTATTTCGGACGAATGTTTCCGATTCTGTTCAAATCTTTACTCTTTCTCGACCAAGACCGCTGTGAAAAAATTATTGAATTAAATTAACCACAAAAATGTATTTTAATAGTATCCCGCTAAGTATATTTGAGGGGTAGCGATATATCTTTGGCAACAAAAATAGAGTGAGTTCATAATCCAATATAGCGTGAACCGTGTTAGTCCTATCTTCATACAACAAGCTTTGGCTTAGTTTTAAAGCCGTCCGTATTTCAATGTGACCATTCATTTGGTAATATCCGTATTCATCCATCCATTCGTATTATAGTACCTGTATTCACGGACACCTTTATAGATAGAAATACAAACCGTCCGTTGCCGACATTATTGATTACAATAGACAAGGATGATAACAATTTAAAAACTGACATTATTATCTTACTTAAAAATTCTTATCGATCACGTATTTCGAATCTTTATTTTTCAAATTTTTATATTTTTAAATATTTTCATGAATAGGTAATCTTCCGTTAAATGAAAAAAGATTTGAAATATTCGACGCTTGGTGAACAAACTGTATATGAAATAAATGCAGCTTAAAAATAGTTGCACAATTAAATATTAAATTAAAGGTACACATAATTTATCCAAAAACAATGATTTAAACCGATCTTTGCTTCTTGTTAAAAAAAAAATTTACATTTAAATCTAATAAAATCTATTAATTTAGGTTATGAGTATATTATGAAGATACACGACGTGAAATATTTCTAATTTAATTATTAATACATATAAAATCAATTTTGTGGGAAAATATTGTTTTTGCGCTACCGGGATACTAGTAATCAGTATTGAAAACATCACAGACCTATGTTCTGAATAATTACAACTTCACAATAATAATGTGTTCTCCTTAAGAAATATTATTTATTTATAAAAATAATGTGTATAAGATCGACACTGAATATGCTTATTTATAAAATAAAACACAAGTTTGGTAATGTTTTTTGATGCTGTAAAACTTCCCATTTCAGATCAATTAGTTTCCTTTGCGTGGTTCATGCAACATGTGGACTGGCATTATCTTGATGAAAAATGACACCCTTTCTATTTATTAAATGTGATCATTTTCAAATTAATGCCTGGTTTATATTATCCAATTTTTTACAATACTTGTCAGCATTTATTGTCTCGTGCACCCTCGATACTTACCGGATTATCATTTATTTAGATCTCTGCACAATATTCATTATGGTATAAAAAATATTTAACAGAGCAAGTCAAAACATCCCTTGATGAGTTTATTGCTCTAAATTTCAAAGTAATTTACAGGGATATAAAAAAGAAAGTGACTAATAGGTGGGAGACAACATACATTATATATTGGATTGAATAATCGTTGTTAAAGAAGTGTTTTATTGTAAAAATAAAACGCATGAACTTATATATCAACCATATATAATAATGAAAACAGATACTGAAGTTGATTCCGTTATTTACTTGTATAACACTCGGAGTTTTTGTGTCGCTATCGACGCCATCCGGTGTGATGCAAACCTTGTTGTTCAAATTTTAACATTTCAGTGAAAATTTTAACATGCAAAGAGTACAATTCTCCTGGATAAAATTTTAATCTCGTTTCCGACGCGCGACAAGATGCGCACTGAATACTGCCAGAAGTTGGCGCTAACTCCTTCCGCTCGGCGCGCCACGGCCTCGGCGCCCGGTGCAGGCGCGCACATTCCGCGCTCCGGATGCCCGCGCCGACGACAAGTTCCAGACTTTGCTAATCATAACTGCAGTCAGAGTTTACTTTTCAGGAATTCCTTTTCAGTTTCCGGAAAATTATTAATAAATCCTGGAATTCCGGTCATTTTTAAAACATGTAATTTTCACTCATTATTCAAAGTCGATACTTTTTAAATATCTTTTTTTCTGTCATTAATTTTATTCAAAATATGAAGACCTACCCGAGTCTCTACCATTTTCATATGCATTGTTATTTTCTGCCTCCTATTTCCGCAGAATTTGATGATTTCGTCAATTCGGTGGGTTAGCTTCTAGATTTTCGTCGGGTAGCATTGAATGACTCCACTCATTTAACGATTTTTATTACCATTTTATTTTTTTCTCACGTTCAATTATATCGAGTTATTCGGCCTGTCTTTTGTTGAGTTCATATTTCGCAGCCATACTTGAATACTGAAAGAAACATTGATTTAGCACATTTCAATTAAAATAGTGGAAAATCACTTTTGAAAATCATATTGAAACGTCCGAACGCACTCCAACCCAGCGTTGTTCTGCGAATAAAATAGTCTAATGCTAAAATAATTCATATATTTTTTTAGTAAACAATTTGTATTTCAAAAGAAAAAAATATTATTTCTAAATGAATATAAATATCACACAATTATAATTATCTAAAATAACTCGTAATTTATTAACAGAAAGAATTCTATTTTGGTGTCAATAATTTCAGAAATAGAAATTTTGTATTAACTTAAATTTATATTTATTTTTGTCTTTTTAGTCTTGAATATTTTACAACCTCGTAAATATAGGAGAATTCAATGATAATTGATCAATTTAAATCGATTGTCAAAAACGATGAATGGTTAATGAATTGTTAAATTATTAATATCCTCAAAAATTATATCTACATGACAAAAATAATTGTATCTATGTGGAGGGATATTCAAAATTTATTTTGAACAAATGATTGTATGTTATACTGATGAAAAAAAATCGTATATTTCAAATATTTAGACAAAGTTACAATGTAAATGCTATAGATGTATTTAAAATCTTAATTCTGATCTTTATATTTGTTGTTTGAGTTTCTTTAGGTACCTATATTATTTTCGCACAAACATATTACTCTTAATGAATACAAATATGGTAATTTTTAATCTATAAATCAAAACATAACGAAACAGCCAATTTCTCGATAGCACTAAAATGAAACATTTTCATGCTCGGTATAGATGTAATCTTAATAACAGTCTATAGTAGCAAATATAAATATATCATCTATAATAGCATCGTCTATAAAGTATAAATGCATCCTCTTAAAGGAGAGTCTGTGTTGTAGCAAATATTAGTACATATATTTGAAATACAGTAATTATAATACCTAAAAGTTTTTAAATAAAATACGCGTCTGCTTTAGTTTTATATTTAAAAAATATGCATTTCAAAATTTTATAACCTTTTTAAAACCTATCACTACATACTAAAAACATTAAAGCATTATTAAAAGCGGAACTTCATCGATGTAGTGAAATAAAATTGAAAATTTAATGATTTTTCTGAAATTCAGACTGTCCTAACATAATTATTTTATTATTAAGGAGAACACATTCTTATTGAGAAGTTGTAATTATTCAGAACATAGGTCTGTGATATTTTAAATACTTATTTAATGTATATATTTATAATTAATACATCAAATTAAAAATTATAATTATTTCATAATTATTAAAGCCCGCCGATACATTGATCGAAGTTAACCAGTAAAAGCTATTATAAATATCAATATGAAGCTTGAGTCAAGAGAAGCTTTGCGTAAGTCATAATGAACGTTCAAAGCATGGGATTGCCAATTCGTATACGTTTGATTATCCTTTCAAAGGGTCCTTTACCCTGCAGGCCAGTCGCTTTTAAAGGAGATGTTTTCTCAATAAACATCGCATCCATTGTGGAGGCGGGGGATTTATAGGCGTTGAAGCTTTTAAGAGTGATCCATTTACAAAGTTATGACAAACAGTTTTGTCCTGTCATAAATTTAAGTGCTTTTCCGTTGCCGACTCTTTCTAAATTCTGGCTTGCGAGAGATGTAGCGACGGCTACAGCTGATTTATGATCTCGGATCTTAAATATACTGCCTGTCTTTGATGTGGAAGGGAATGGAACTTTCTATTAAGGCACTGAAAGAAATTGAATGACGTTCTTCGGATGAATTATGGGATTTGTTGAAGACTGTCCATGATACTATTTTTTAGATAAACTTTTACAAGGCTTTGTAATCAGCTATTCTAATATCCTACAATCTTATAATGACTAATATAAATTTCACTCGGAGAAATATTTTTTTTATGTTTGATTTGTTGAAAATCAAAAATTACTTACTACATTTTATCATTATTCATATTTTGTTTACAGCTTTAATGATTTAAACCTTTTTTGGACGCTGGACAAATTTATCTCTCTTAAAATATGCCTTAAATAGATTTAGGCTTTAAATTAAATTAGTATTAACTCACAGAAAATTTAGCAATTACTGTACAAAGTAAAAAACTAAAATTAATAAATTGCATTTCTTAATATATCACTAAAATTCTACAGTCAAGCAAATATTATATGAATCCCATAATTTGTCCTCATAATACGCTTTCTCCACACAGCTCGTCTACTGCAGCTACTCAGTAGAGCACTTGACCCTGCGAGTGGAGCCTGCGACTCAGTTTGCCCTCTCAGCGAAGTGATGGGGAGAAGAAAGGGTTGATGTGTGTTGTGTTGTATCTTTTCGACAAGAGGGGTAAAAAGGGTTGTAGACTAGGGGTAACAATGTGCGACAGGCAAACATTTGCATGATTCCGTGACAAACAGAAGTTTTTACTTTCGGGCGAGAAAAAGGGTTTTGTAAGCGCTAAGACATCACTTCTATCATAATATGTAACAACATTGCCTGCTGTGAACCTGTAAATAATAGCTAACACATCATAACAAATTTTCAATACAATAATTTATGTTTTATTTCAACCTTGACATTCTACAAATAGATTAAAATGTAAAGAACGTGATACTAAAATAAATATTTTTACAAGCCTACCTACAAAATTGTTTGTATGGTTATCCTGAAATTTATTGAGATAATATATCAAATACATAATTAGTTTTCGATGTTAAATTAAAAAAATATACATATCAAGTTATAAGACAATAACACTAACAAAAAATAATATAAAATAACGTGAAATTACAATCCTGTTCTTGATTTCAAAAAGTAATGTTATTTTGGATTTTGGACGTAAACAGTGTATCTCAATTTATTTTCTTCTTCTTCTTCAATGGTTCACGTTCTTATTGGAGGTTAAAAATAATCGCTGCACTTGGACTTTAGAGGCAGCTGCTCTGAACGCCGACTGTGAGGACTAATGGAAGCAGTCACGCAAGAAGATGCGCCTACTTCCTACAGCGTCTCACTTTCTCTATAATGTAACTTATATTTATTACCTCTCATAACATACTTATCATCACCTTCAGCCAATTCACTGTTAAATAAAGAGCTCCCTAAGACTCAGTCAATTTCTTCGATACTCTGCCAGTCTTTGCCATATCATTCATTCCCATTGACCCGAAAATTTCATCTATCCAACTTTAGACCATTTCTCTGTCGCTGATGCCATATTTTTTTTTATCTCATAGATACTTTCAAGAACATTTTTCGCTCATCGATTACACGTGCGTCTTGAAATATGATCCACCTACTGACATTTTACGGCTTTAGCACTGACAATGACATCCTTGACCTATGTCTGTGAGTGTTTTCTATGTTTGCCACTTCTAGTGATTTCTGGTATTTTTTTTTCATACTACGATGTATCGTCTAGAGCTTCTAAGTTAGTGACATTATATAAAGGGTGTTTTTTAGAGGTTTGTTTTTCGAATTGGCAACACTTTTTCTAGCGACAGCTGACTTGTGCTCAGTTTGGTTCGGCATTTCACCATGAATAGGCTTACATCAGAACAACGCTTGCAAATTTATTTCGAAATTCGTGGTTCAGTTCACGAAACTTACTGTGCGCTACGTCCACTTTACGGTCGACATAATCGTCCATACGAGCAAGTGATTCGAATAACCATGGATCATTTTCACACCATGCATACTCTAATTGATAATACGCATCCACATAGACGTCGTACAGTGCGCCTCAAAGATGCTGTTGTTTCTGCAAAAATAATGGCAGCCAGAACGTTACCATGGGCATTATCACGATTTGTATGTGTTTTATTCCATTTCAAAGTTATATACCTCTAAAAAAAACACAAAGTACTATAAAACTCGCGATTTTTAGGTGCTAAACAAAAATAGTCACTAGCGAAATGTACGTTGAATTTCTTGAACACTGTTGAGCAATGAATTTCTGTTATCATTGCTACCAAATAATCTAATATTCTGTATTAACCTACCTTCAAGTCAAATTCGGTGCAAAAAGTTTTCGCTTCTTTAAGATTTTCGTCTGATGCAAAGTGAATCATTCGGAGGATGCAATAAACGTAGAATAATTGCACAGATGAATCACACCGATCATAATCGAATTTAAGTTATGAATTCAATAAAAGTTTAATTTTGCAATGCAAATACTTGTTCGTCTTGTAACACATATTTGACAAGGTAATTGGAGGTGTCAGACCCTTGAGCAGTGTTTACTCCGAGGAGGAGCCAGGTAGAGCGTGCAGCGGAAGCGTGACAGATCGCCACACTAACAAGCGGGATCCCGGTTCACGTCCCTTTGCAAACAGGACCGAGAGATTACACGGGACAGGCTGTTACGTTAGATAAAGGTACTTTAGGTGCCGGACAAAGTAGAATTCCGTATGCGAGATATTTGAGAGTCTGCGCTATACTTCATCTGGTTTAATGAAAAACAAACACTCGTGACGTAGGGGCACGGTTTCCTTTACGCGGTGTTTACATTACACCAATTCCATTTAAATATGTTTTTCTTGGATTGAACCCGAAATGATGAAATCGACTAGCACTCTAGACTATTGTTGTCTCGTTAAGCGGATGTTTACTTTACTTCTCATATTAATTCTAGGGGGTTACAGGGTGCTCATGCAAACGTATCTTAAATACATATTTTAAAATCGAATAAAATTCTTAAGTTAATTTCATAAAATAGTTTTTTAATAAAGATATTTTGCCTTTGACAACAAAATAGTATTATTGGTAATCAGGTCTTTAAATTTAATCATAATTTTTATTATCTGTAGAAAAAATACTAACTATTTCCGAATAATTCAAAATTTTAATTTAATTTTTTTTTAATTTTTAAGTGTTAATCAAATTTATCAAAAATATGCAAATGCGCTGCTGCATTTATGAATTTTTAAGAAGTTGTTTTAGAAAACTAAACACCAGTACAATGCAATACCATTTCTCCTATCAAGGGAACAAATTGAAATGTTCTTCCTAGGGATTTAAATATAGAGATGAATTATATAAATTTAAAATTTTAACAAAAAATGTTATAATAAAATCAACAATATTAACGTATTCATTTTAAACAATTGTATGTGTTATGTTATGTGTATGAATCTTAACCACAAAGATAACATTGCTTATTTTAAAAGTATAATTGTATGTGTGACTATTAAGTTTATTTAAGTACACAAATTCAATAATTTACTTATTTTCACCAACTAACCTTATTTCGTATTATGTTTTCTATCTTACGCTTCTGTTATTTATACACTTTAATATTGTAATGACTGTGTTTCTCTTTTTAAACACGTAAACTTATTTCTCTCTAAAAAAAATAATAAATACGTTTTAATTTGTCAATTATTATTAGAATATTTTATATTTACTACGTACAATGTTATAGATATGTTATCTCGTAAATACTATTTTAGAACTATTTATCTGCTCCAATCAAACTAAAACAAACCATTTGCCGTGTAACATTCATCATTAAATACAAAAGTTTAGTTTATTGTGTGAATGTTGCGTACCTACGAGAAAAATGTATCGAAAAAAACTTGGCCAAAACTTTATTTATTCGCGCGGCTCCCGACAGTCAAAAGGAAAACGCGTTCTTCAGTTCTTTTTAGCTGTCAAAACAAAATGAACGCCGTATTAAGTTAGTATTTTTCCTTGCATAAACACTTACAGCGAGTCTGGGAGCCAAAAAGATAACATAAATGAAGCATTGTTAACATTACAATATGAGCTTTTACATTGTAAGAGTCCATTAGCCATTTCTTTGCGTGTTTCAGTATAATGCTCCCATCGCATCAGTCTGTAATTCTTCGATAACACTCGAGGCCGAGTGGATGGCGCCACATTGCTTCTATAAAAGCCTACCCCGAGAGCGTTTTGCATAAAAGATTGCAAAGGTTTGCAATATAAAACTCTTAATAACGGCCTTTGTACGGAATAATATTTTGAGAAACATCTCCCGGATATGAAAGGAACACAATGAGCGCTACTTACTTCAATCCCTTATTCCCAAAGCTTTTCAGTTACTGTAAGAGGCCATTTTAAAGCTTCCGCTGTGTTTCCAGATTAAAACATTGGTTCTTAACTATTATTGCGTACAGTTCAAGAATCATTTTACTACATTTGCTATAGTACCTATAATACTTGCCTAGCCGTTATACGTCTGCTTAAACATTATAGTAGCCGTTCAAGGATAGTACTTAAATTAGCTTGTATTCAAATATTTTTTTAATAAACTCACTGTGTATATTTTAGTATGTTACATAGTATTAAAATACTCAAATTCTTCCAACTTTTAGAACGTGCAAACCAGTAACAAGGGATTTTCCATACGACGCACTTCGAAAAGTGAGAAGCGAAGTTCCAAGATGACAAAAAATTAAAAACAAAGTAATATTATATAATATATTCCGATCTACAAGATATAGAAATCAAGTTGATATCCCAAAACTAAAATATACCGCAACTTAAAATCAATATATTTATCAAGGCATCAAATTTTTTAACAATCTCCCCATCACAATTAGAAAAATTACGGACTATCATAAAATATGTACACAGACTAACTGAAACATAAATTAACTCGTATATACTCCTTCTCTATACACGAGTCTTACTCTCATAGAGAAGAAACAAATGTTAATATATATATCTACTAATTATTAAAAATTGTATTATATTTTTAATATTAATTTTAAAAAAAAAATTAAAATAATAATAATCACAGTAACTTTGGATACGCTCTTCATAATTCTACATTCTATATTACCAATATATATACGAGTAAGTATATATAAATATATGTGACACGTATTATGTGTGTATTGATATATAGAGTCAGAGAGAAAGTTTCTTGGTTATCTCGGGTCTATTGGTCCTGAGAAGGACCATTGTTGACCCAACGTTTCGGGTAAATCTCATTATCCATCTTCACGTGGGGTATCTTATCTATGAAGTGTTGCTCTAAAATAATCGTGAAGTACATCCCTTTAGGCTGACATTTCAATGCTAAAACAGTACAAAACAAAATACAAATGTACATATATATAATATATAACATAGCAGATAGATCAAGCACATAGTTCAAACGCATATGCTTACATTATATCGTATGATTTTTTTAGTAATACATTTGTTTTTATAACGATAAGATTGAAGAAATACTATAAACTTTTTTTAAATATACCTATAGTTTATATTTCTGAAATAACAGTAACAAGATCTGATATCAATTATATAACATAAGATCGCATGTAATAATGTAAATTAGTTTTCTATTGATTTTTTAAATATATTATTATAAAAATTAATTATTAACTCTCCAATGATTTTTCGTCATTGTTGACGGATTATATATAATAATTTAATAATAAATATAAAAACTACACATGTAGTGATTCGTGTCGTTACATCACCTGCCATTATTAAACCTTCTGTCTGCCTATTTCACATATTATAAAGGTGTCCAGCGGAAAATTTTCAAGTTTAATATTAAATGAATAAAAAAACTACAATGTTATTCTCATATCTTATTTATACAAAATGGAGCTTAACGATGCGGATTTTACGTTTTATAAACAATATCGTCTAAATACTGTCCATTTCTCTCAAGACACTCTTGCAATCGAACTCTTAAATTTGCGAACACGCGAGAGCAAAGCGTTGGTTCAATGGCAGCAACTTCACGGCGGATATTTTCTTGTAGGGCCTGAATTATTCAAAGATTGTTGCTGGAAAATTTTTACTTAAGGTATCCCCACAAAAAAAAGTCGCACGGAGTAAGTTCCGGTAACCGAAGTGCCCAGGGTATGTCTTCGTACTTGATAATTAATTTATTGGGAAAAATTCCTCTCAGCTTTTCCATTGAAACTCTAGCTGTGTGTTTAGTGGCCCCGTCTTGCTGAAATTGTGTTCTGTTTGTGAACCCGGGAAATAGCTGCAGTGGCGGTACCAACAACTCGTCGATCATTTGACAATACACGTCAGCAGTGACTATCTCTGGTTAAAAAAATACGGGCCAGTTATCCCTCGGGCAGAAATTGCACACCATACTGTCGTTTTTGGACAATGCAAACGTTTTTGATGACGTTTCCTTGGATTGTTGGGGCACCAGTATCTCATGTTCTATTTATTTACATAGCTATCGATATGAAAATGTGCTTCGTCAGTAAACAATATATTTCCAAGCGTTCGTGCTGTTTCAAAACATTCTAGTAAAGTTTTCGTTAAGGTTTTATGTAAAGAATAGTCATTTTCGTTGAGAAACTGCACGATTTGCAGTTTGTATGGATAAAACTGTAGTTTATTTTTCAAAATAACGTGCACTGTTGATTTTTTTATTCCAGTACAGGCTGCAATCTTCCTTATTGATTTACGCGGATTGCGCATAATTTCACTTTGAAGTTGAGCCACATGTTCTGGCGTCGCTGCGAACGTTGATGGTCCCGGAGGAGTTTGGTTAACCATTATCCCTTCTTATCTGAACTTTTGAACCCAACACCAAATAAGTTGCGTGTTCGGCCTATCACTTACTCGTCGAATATTAAAGTGAGTATAAAAAGCGCGACGCGCACGAACCAATGAATCACCGCACTTTAAATATTGCTCAACCGCGAAAGCGCGGTGCACTCCCGACCAGTGACTCATTGCGAATGGCAAATCGGCAAATCACGTGCGTCGAACAATACTACTCCCACTCACCTCACCCTGATGGTTTACGAGCAATTACAGTTTAATCTTGAAATTTTTCCCTGAATACCCTATACTACAAAACAAACATTTTTTTTGACAGTTTCTCGATTGCATCATACATTATACATAATCGGAGTGACATTAAAATATAATGTTTTTTTTACCGAAATTTGTTATTTTTTATGGAACATCGGATGTCTGTGAATCATCGTATTTTAAACACTTTGAAATGGGATCAAATTAAATGTTTACCAAATTATATTAGCACTATACTCTAAAAAAATAATAACAAAAATACTTATAAGATATCAAGTTTAGTAAACCAAAAATTACACTGATTTGAAGCGGTTTTACAGAATCTAGACGATGATGCATTTGTATTTGAATATTAACGACAATCTCAAGCAAACGTTCGTTACATACAAGAAACAACATTTTAGCGAGTGGGAAGTAGAATTACCACAGGGCAAGACTGATCGGCTGAATGGCACATGCAACTGCCAAATTATCTTTGAGATTATGTTTGAAAACATTTGGTTGGGTTAGGATAGATTAGTTTAGGTTAGAATACAAAGACAAAAAGTTTGTAAAGTGCCAAATAATATAAATAGGGCTTGCAATTTATTGTCAAATGGTAATTACCGGTAAACGGTAAATAATTCTTCCCATTACCGGTTTACCGGTTACCGGTAAATTAAAAAAAAATAGACGTAGATTAGATGATTAAAGTATTACTGTATATGGCTACCTTTACTATAAACGGTATCCTAGATTAAAACCTAAATAATTTCAAATACGTTTCAGGTGAAACATGTCATATAAATACATACACATGTATATGATGTCTTTTTTGTTTTTACTGAGATATGGTAATGGTAGATCAGATAATCACTTATGTATATGTCACATCGAGCTTGGTTAATTTCAATTACGACTGTATAATATTTGGTTTGACCGTCTGTGAGGAGTTAATATTATTAACTTATTAGTTTATCCATTAACTTATTGATATATGTAAAACATACATTAGGTGTACTTTATAAACACCATATCTAAATTCGTAATTAAAATAAAATAATATTACAACTGAATTTTTATTGAATTTTAAAAAAAAAAATTTTTTGGGTATAATAATTTTCCAGAATTAAAATATGCTCTCATAAAACAAATTATATCAATACTTTCATATTTTAGACTTGACCTGAATTTTGTACATATTTGTTCCGCAGATGAAAACGCGTTCTGATTCAATACTTGTTGGTCGGCCAGCCATCAGATTTTGAAATGCAATGTTCTAATATTTACCTCGAATTCCCAATATGACATTTCTAAATAACAGTGAAATAATCTATGATGCATTTTGGCAGATTTACCGGTTTACCAGTTTACCGGAAAATCAACCAAATGCCAGTCATACAAGCTCTAAATATAATATAGTAACATGGAGTAAGTATCTAGTTAACACTTTAAGATTAAATTTGGTGAACATTTACTATTTATGGGAAACGAAAGTATTTTTTTAAAATGAATATATTCATTAAATTTGATAAGCAGTTAAACACAAGCTCCTTAAAATTGCTCTATCCAATTAAATGAAGCAATTACATAATGTTAATTTCCAATATAAATTGCTATATTTGACTAATGAATGGAATTTGCTAGGTAAATATGATTTTAAAAAACTATGAGATATATCTTTTTTAGTATAAGTTATGAGAAAATTAATTTTGTGTAGACGTGAAAATAAATGAACTTGGGATGAAAACCGGACGCTACGCTAGAATATGAATTAATTTCCGAGTAACTGATAAGTAGTTAACCCAAATCTCTAGTGACATACAAGCCATAACCATATAATGTTTTGACCCTTTTGGAATAATCCTTTCATATCGCAGACGTGATGTTTTACTCTAATAAAGGCAAAGGGTATTAATATCTTCGGATAGTTCTTAAGCAAACCCTTTCCAAATGAATAAGGTTTCTTCGATACAAAAGGCTCGCTTCTATGACTGCGTATGTATAAAAGATCCTCTGATTAAATTAGTGAAAGGTTGCATAAAATTACACTAAATTCCTATCGGCGTTATATTCGATAAACATTTAGGTGGATTAAATATAGTCGTTTTCCTCAATAGTCACCATTTCATTACTATATGGAATATAATATTATAGAGAGTTTATGAAATAATCTGCTGCTTTTATTGGTTTAACATTCAGAATAGTATACGTACGCTACATGCAGTGAAGGTGCGTGATATAACCAAACTTATTGTAAAACTATGAAAAGTTATTATTTCAATTTATTTTGAAACACAAAACATATTTACATTTACTCTCATTCAGAAATTATAATATTAATTAATTGAATCAACTTGAAAGATGTACAGATAAAATCTATCAATCGAAAAATATTTAACCGCTAATGGGATGAACTATGTTCTGAAAATTTAACTTCACAACAAAAAATGTGTTTTTCTTAATGAGAAATTATAACATATAATTTATAATTAAAGAATTTATCATTTAAGTTAGGTTAGGTTGGATTTACTAGATTTATTTTTAAATAATTATTATTTTAATTTTAAAAATTTAAATACTAATTAAATGTACTAATTAGAAAGATATACATATACAATCAATTTTATAGAAAAATATATTGTTTTTGCTACCCGGTATGACAGACCTATGTTCTGAATAATTACAACTTCACAATAAGAATATGTTCTCCTTAATAATAAAAAATTTAAGTAGATTTTAAAAAAACGTTAGATTATCGTAACATGTACGGTTTTAGTTAGTTAATTTGACTACCCGATGAAAGAAATAGTATTTTCCGAAACCGGTTGGTGTATTAAAATAACTCATTAAGTGTTTAAAAACAAAGTTAAATAATCTATATTAAAATATATAATACAGATGTTTAATATTTCTTCCAACAAAATTGAGTTATTAGATTTCAATTAAAAAACTACATAAGAATATTTATTTTTATTCTTATAAAAATTGATTTGCGTACCTACACAAAACACGATCTTACTATTTTCAAACTAAGCTAAGCGCTTGTACTATGAAAACAGGACTAACTTAGTGGTCTCCTGGAACGAGGCTCAAACCCAAACATGCTCACTAGGTAAATGTCTCACCACTAGACCAACAAGCATTTTTCTGGTAGATATCTCTACCTCTAGGCTAAGTTCGTTAACAGACCTAGTTGACCAACTTGTTTCAAAAGGACAGCTGTTTAAAAACTTCATACCTTTAGAAAAAAGTAAACAAAAAAATTAAATTTAACTGATTCTTGTGGCCAGCGCCAGAAGAGATTTATTTATTTAAAATGAATATTTTGAAAATAATATCTTCTCACTTCGACACTACTCTTTTATTTATAATAATAATCTACAAGCAGCACACCGCAACAAGAAACAAGCGATATTATTGCAATTTTCAAAACATGAAACGACCAACACTAATTGCTCTTTAAGTATCACGCTTTATTTTGTCAATAGATATTGCTAGTCACATGGCATACATATTTGTGAATATTTTTCGTCAATTTTTTCCACATTATTCGGCTGGAAAATTACGAATTAGACAATATTTGTGCTTGTTTGAAAATAACTTGGCACTTATAATTACACTAGAAAATATTATTCAAATCCATGGTAAATATTTTAAAAGACAGTGAATAAAAATATTATGACAAAAATATAGAAAAATCAATATCACCACATAATGACCATCAGTTTCGTTTTATGACCCAATTTCGGACAATAATATTTTGTGTGAGAAATTTAAATTGCTTTGGTTGTGTATTATCTACTTATATTTATATGAATACACTCGTCGGTTTTAAGACCCTCAACATGCTCGCCCTCGCTTATCCACTACACTGACACCGTAAATCTGTCTAATTACGCTTTGATCATAGGCCTGAACCATTTTAGCATATATCCATAGATTGTGATATAAATATTACCTATTGCAGAAGTAATATTTATATTAGGGTGGATTGCATATTTGAAAGAAGAAGAAGTAATATTTATTTAAAAATCTAGCTATTATTTGTATCATGACCTCCAAACCACCCTCCATTAAATTATTTGTATATTTTATATATATATTGTATATTTTATATATATATTGTATATTTTATATATATATATATATATTGTGATGTCATTTTTTACACATCCACTGACTCGCTCAGTGTATAGCTTGAAGTGCGTGGTTCTGATGCACAGAATTCACCATATCATTCTCATGATATGGTGGTTAGTTCTAGATAAATTATAATAACAAAATTTAATAATTCAATCAGATATGGATAGTAAAGTAAAATGTAATAAGAAACTTGTCATTTGAATGTGATTACATACAAAGATTAATTGATAAATCTTCCCTTTATACAATAATGGAATTTTTACTACCGTGTGAATATCTAAATCAATATATTATTATTTAAAAGTAATAGTGAGATAAAACACTTTAATTCATTGAATGTGAAAATCTTCACCTAGGAAATTATATTATAATCATTTTGAATCGCCTGATTAGTTTGTCAGGTCAAATGTAGCAAAAAATCATATTAAATAAATGTGATCATGAAAATGTGAGAAAAAAAACAAGACCACAATACTTTAAATATTAACAATTCACATCGAATTCGTTTTACAACCATTTAAACGTGAGGTAATTTCGTTCATTCGGCAGTGATCCACAGTCTCTGTCCAGATTTGATGTTCCGAGGCACACGTAAACACTTGTATCTCTTTACTTATCAAAAAGTCAGGAAGGCTGGGTCATCTTATTCCATTTGAACTCGCATGGAATCCCTTGTGTCCTCATCTGTTATAAAACAAATTCAGTTTTGAAATTATGAAGCGGAGGAGACCAAATCGTGTCCACATCCTGCATCGTTCATGAGTCAAACGTATTGTCATCACATGACCCCACTTCTGTCATCTAAGGAAAGGATGCGTCCATCCTGCAATCACACAAACCATTAGCAAACAAATCTAGCAATATGGTGCAGGATAACACAGATGCCTAATATATTTGATTATTCTCATCCTCCCTTAATTCTATACCTTCGTTATTTTAGCATCGGAACAACTTCCCGTGCTCGAAAAAACTTGTCAAAAGAAAGAACGCTAGCGAGAATTTTTTTTCATACGCGGTGCAGTATTGCCAATTGGTAAATGTCAACTCCCGACATATCTCGTGCGCGGTAGGTACCAAATATAACGTCATAATATATATGTTTAATCGAAGGTTTCCGTGAGCACAAATGTATGGAACTGGCTTCTATTCTAGGTTAGGTCGCGTTTTTTGTAGCTGGTTTCGCCATAGAAACGCGTGCAATTGTCAAGGCGTTGCCTGAAAAGTTACGGTTCAATCGTACTTATTCGCAAGAGATATATAATCTCTCACAATTGAGTTGATTGAACATTCGATTGAATGGATTTTGTGGACGCGGTAACTCCCACAGTTCTCATATGATTGAAACCAAACTTGATTGACTGATTTAATATAAGATAAAAATTGATTTTCCTGTAGATATCTCACTACGTTCATTAGCTGTCGATAACAACTCTGATCCGGCGACTGTTAAAAACTTTTAAAATTCGTAACCATATTGGTCCTATAGGCATAACGAAAAACGTTTCTCATTTTTCTTGTCGAGCTGTACCCGATCAAGAAAAATGTAAAAATATTTTTTCACACACAGACGAAATCTACCTGAATCATTCCGGAAGTATTTTCTTACTGTCACCTCGGTTTAACTCGTTCCTAACTCGGTGGTAAATTATTCATTTATCTTAGCTAGCAAAAAAATTATTTGTATTCAATCTCCTTTCGCCTTTACCAAGTTGTGCTATACATAATATAACTTATTAATAGAATATTCGTGACTTTGACTTGAATATTTTGGGAACCTGAATAAAGTAGCTTTAAACTATTTACCTTTTTTCGAGTGTCAATACATAGTTCTCGAAATGGAGAATTTTACTAAAGGGTGTTACGAGACGTTTGAATGTACTAGTATGATGTTTTGTTCTCCTGGTGAGTTGGGACGATTAACACCTACACGCGTGACGAGCCGGAAGAGTATACTAGGTTTTTCCGGTTCATTGTGAGTGCTGCCTCGACTTGATTTTTCCATATTCTTACAGAATGCTTTGGGATTTAAAATATTACTCGAATAAAAAATTGCGAGTTACATATGTTCCATGTAATTTTAGAGATTTTATTTATTATCTTAATGGATCCATTAAGAATAGCATTAGACAGGCGCGTCATATTTTTATATACTTCAGAAGCTGTTTTTTTATTTTTACTTTATCAAATCTATAAGTTGTTCTATATTTTTAGTAATCTAAGAAATATTCTTAATACTAATACTATGATAATCATCTATTATGTTTTACGCCAATCGATATTTAAGTATGGGCGGCTCACATGGATGAAGCTACAAAATGTCATATGTATCCTGTAATCAAGACTTAAGAATCTATTTTAGGTATTTATAGACATAAATATCTATTTGACCTTCTTTTTCGAAAGTGCGCATTACTTGATATCAAACTAGTCATAAAGACCCGAGTCCACGGAAGGAGACACAATGAAATAATATCAGAGATTTAATTGAGATTGGTAGAAAGAAACAAAAACTTTAACAAGTGTAAAAGACGTTCAATCTGATCACATGTGCACACAAACGTCTCCTAAAACCACCATTGATCCTTACAACTATATATTCTGAAATATTAGAGATAAGTCAATAAACATGAAAATTAATGTAAAGTGTTGAATTACAAAGATTTATTTAACTGCTGCTAAGAAGACGCAAAATCAACCTATTTACTGAATGACAATGACATTTAAGGTTTGACGTACGACGAGCGTGAAGTGAGACGCGAGCCGGTAAATCTCTGGTAAAACATAGTGTGTACACGGGGACTACGATGGGATCCACCTCTGATAGACGCAGCCTTATCCTGGCTACTTTGCTACACTGCCGTCTGTGTTAGAATAGACAGTTTTTTTTCGTGCAGTTGAGAAGTCATTTTATTAAAACAAATAAATTGATAGATACAGTAAAAAATATTATAAATGCGTTGCAAATCTAAAATGAATTATTAATGTATTGTGTTGAGTTTAAGCAGGAATGTTGAACAGCGTTGCTTCCGAGTGATCTCTACCCAATTGGATCAAATATTGAGTCCATATTTGAGTTATTTTTTTATAAGTTAACGATTTTCAGTTAGTGTTAAGTGAATTGTGAACTAAAAATATATAGAAACGTCGACAGTATGTCTTTGTTGCACTCGGAACTTTAATTATATTATATTAGTAACATTATGATAGTATTAAATTCCCATTTCCATTGATATTACTTCACTTAAAATGCTCAACGATTTTTCCATGTACCAGTAAAGTTTTCTTACTTAATACATTTTTAGATATCTATTTATTGTATCTTTTTTTTGTTTACAAACCGATACAAACAAAAAATGTTAGGGTGCAATTTTAAACTTCATATTTTTATTTTTGTTTTAACTGAAATGATAAAATTCTGAATTGACCAAAATATTTTAGATATAATTAAGCAGTTGTTACCCTAACGCAACACTGAAAACAAATATTGTTTTATGAAAATGAAGTAATTTGTAAAATTATTCTTGAATAAAATTTTGTTGTTCCTTTACTACTATTTTTCTTCTTTGATGTAAAAAATTTATGAAGGAAAGCAAATTATAGGGGTAGAACAAAAGGTTACAATAGAAAAAAATACAAAATTACCACAACAAGAAAGTTACACAAGTACCTACAATTATAATTAATATAAAAAACCATTAAGGAACATATGAACGGTCTCAAATTTTTCTATCTTGGGGCCGGCTGGTTGTGTGTTCAGTAGGAAACATTTTACTTTAATAACTTTTTACTAACGCTTCTGGTTAAAGTCGTTTGTCAAAAGCGTCAAATTTACTATTGTCAAAGCATAGATGAGATGTTTATAGGCGCGACAAATAATCATGAAATATAATTATTTTATGCTGTATCTATGAATTTTTTCGCCTCTGCGTTCAAAGTCTGTCACTTTGGTGGTGAAATAATTTAGGATTATGTGCTAATGTATATTTAACAACTAGATCATCATCGGACGAACTTTCATCACTAAAATAGCAGGATATTGAATAATTAATTGTCGTATACTGCAACTTTCAAAGTATCAATGTGTCGTGACTTTCGGAACAGCTGTGAAGAGTCCGCCATATTTAATTATCAATTCTCGTTTTTACTATCGGATATCAGAGAGAAAAATGAGTTTGCTACGGGATCTACTTTTGAAAACTAAATATTTTTTTACCAAGATCGAACAACCAGTTTTCACAAAAAAATTTACTTCAGTTACTTTTTTTACTAAAGTACTACTGGTCACACAACCGACCCCTGTAGTGCAAATATCATCCACTTCAGGGAACATTTTAGATTTTTAGTCTTCAATATTTATAACCTTTCGTAATTAAAGTTCTTTCTTCCCTAGAGAATCATGCTAATTATATGTTTTCTTCAAAATTATATAATACCTCTGGTCTTAGTCCAGCGACTTTACTTGTCTTCAAAACACTCATTGATACTTATTTCTCTTTTGACCTTTTAATGCTTTCTGCTCGCGAAGCCTTGCTATAAGCCTCCTTGTTTGCTCGAAGCCTTGCATAGAAGGATTGTACCCAATCTCTGTCTGGCATTTTATTTTTGAATCATAGTATCTTAAGTTTGACATTTGGGTGGGTTTTAATTAAATAAATTTCAATTTTGGTGTTCAGTCATGTGTTAAGAATTATTAAATAAATTAAAAAACACAAAATAAATTAATCAACTAAAAAGACATACAAAAAAAAATCTTTTTATCGAAAAAATATTAATTTTCAGATATACAACATTGCTTTTAAAAAATGAAATACTAAATAATCGTAATCGGTTGCTGTAGTGGAATGGTAAACACTTTTCCCCGGATAGGAAGAGGTCTAGGATCGAATTCCGGTAGCAACTAAATATTTATTCGATAAACTGATTTTTTCTGTTTATCTTTCTAGTTGATTAATTTTATTTGTTTTAAAAATACCATAGAATTATGTTCTGAAAATGCAGCTCCATAACAAAAATGTGTTCCTAATAATAAATTTTGAACTATCGATTAACAATTAAGTTATTTTTTTATTTTATACTCTAATGAAAAATAATATTTTGGTAGCTACCTGCAAACAATCCAACACCTTACATAGAGTACTCTCACAGGTTATACAGTTTTGCGATATTCAAAAACGAAAATTAAGTATTTTCAATGTTTGTTTCATTGTTTATTTCAGATCTAAAATAATCTATCCCGATGCATTACCATCATCGACACCATGATCCCGTCAACCCGAATAACACGGATGAGTTATCATTATCAATATCTAAAATACAAATATGAATGAGTTGGCATTCTTCTATGTTCTGTATTCTGGTTTTACTTCTTCCGAAATGTTCGAAATATACCATCCCTCCTCAGCAAAAACCGTCCTTTGGAAAACAGCAGTGCCCCGCCCGCTGATTTGTGTATTGTGCAATCGCTTTGATTGCACTGCAGCCGTGATTGCAGCAAACAATGTGCGATGCAAATGGCGCCGTGATCGTATAATTGCCACAGCCGTTTCGGCTTTTCCTGCACACAACACGGCGGGGACATTACATTTGATGACGTCGGTAAACATGACAATTGAAGGCTTACACGCTTGTCGAAGGCGAGCGCAGAGTCGCGCCGGAAATCCGAGTAACTCTCTGAAATACTCAATTTCTCAAGAATGTCACGAGGAGCGTAAATTTATGACTATTGTGGTGTCATGAGACAAATATGCTGCGCTATGCCATTTCTATTAGAATAATATGAATTGACGCATTAAGGAATGTCACCGTGTTTTATATATATATTTAAAATTATAGGGATCTAAACATTAAGTGAAACTTTTAAAAATATTATACAGTTACAATATTTCAATTATATTATTATTGTTATTATTATTATTATTATTATTATTATTATTATGAAAAACCCATTTTTGTTGTGAATTTACATTTTCAGAACATAATTCTGTGGCATTTAATACAAATTATATTAATCAACTACAAAGATATATAGAAAAAAAAATCTATCTGAAATAGATTTAGTTTCTACTGAACCTCTTTTTAATAAAATGAATTAAATAATTTAATTCTGGCGTCTCCTATCGGTTTTACTCAAAGGTATTTGAGATTCACCGAGATTCATATTGAGAATATAAAGTTGATTGATTGATTAAAGTGAACAACGCACTTTTGAATAGATAAGAAGTCCAGGTTCGAATCCCGCTAGCAATAAATAGAAATTTCAATAGAATTTTTTTTCTTTATCTCTTTCTAGTTGATTAATTTTATTTTTGTGTTATATTTATTATTATATGCTGCTGCCACTGTTCCAATAATCTATTGAAACTTTTAACATCTTCTAGGTCATTTTTTCTTATACGTACCATTCAATGATAGTATTTTTCCTTTTCTGCATCTTTAAATATTCCTTTTGCCATTAATAGTATTTAACCGTGACACACTTCACCATGGTGTGCACTCAAATCCACGGGTTTCTTTTTCCGTTTCTTCTAGTGATTCTCAGCATACTTCTTTCCATAATACACTGGATCGTCTATGGCTTAAGTATTATCTTAAAATATGTAACTTCTAAAGACCGCACCCGATCTTCCACACTCTAGCTTAGTTTCATTCTCCTCCTTGTTTCCTCCTGAAGTTCCTCGTTCTCCAGTCATCTTCCCGACTTGATACTTGATACCTACGGTATATCATATGCAAACAATTATATTTTTATAACATAAAGAACTATTTTGAACTACTATAAACTTACTTATGTAATATATCAATTAGGGCAGAATTTATTTTATTATTATACAGGGTGAATATTATGTTCCAAATCGATGCTGTTTTTGAATAACTCAGAAACGAAATACATTTTTTTAATTTGGTTTCTAGTAATCAATTATATGGTTTATTACAATAATATTTAAAAAATATAAAATCGGTCAAGTGACCGACTATAGCAGCGGCATAAATGCATGCTCCTTTAACCATATTTTTCATAACATTCTCACACACTTGGCGTGTTATTTCAGCAGTTTCATTTCGAATATTGTCCTGCAGCATCGGAATTATTGTTGTCTTATTGGCGTGAATCTTTCTTCTCAAGTTCAATTGTAATCGACCACTCTTTACGAATACCAAATGCGAACAGACAAATGTCTGCCAAACCAAAATGGCCTTCAAACAAAATCTGTTTTAGCTTATATTAGATCATTAATGTTTTTCATCAATGTTTAATCATCAATCATTGTAGCAGGTAGGCTTTCAAAGGTTGTATATAATACTTATGATAATCATACTTAAGAGGTACATTTAATGCTCAAAAATAATTATTTTAAAAAGTATTGTGAATAATTTACTATATTATTAAATATCATATTAAAGAAAATAACTTACTTTTTGTAATATTTAATTTATATTCAATGTATTCAGAAAGTAAAATACGCCCTCGGTGTGGCTTTAGCTGATTCTTAGCACTTGAACTAGGGTACACAAGCAGTGAGAAAGGTGACAGCGATTTATTGGCAAATTCTCTGCTCTTTACAGAACAAACATCATTATGAAAACGAGGATTTTATACAAATGGGAATTCTTTTTCAAAAATCTATTCTAGTCTGGCCAGCAAATATTTTAAATCAATATTGTTTTAAATTTGGAATTGTGATGTTTTTTCGAAGCAACTTATATAATGTTGTATTGAAAAAATCATTAGACATATTAAAATATTCATTCATTTTTCTTTATTAGGAGAATACATTCTTATTGTGAAGTTGTAATTATTCAGAACAGACAGTCTATGATATTTTTAATATTAATTAAATGTATTAATTAGAAAGATATACATATAAAATTAATTTTTTCTAAAAATATTGTTGTTGCGCCACCGGGATTCAAATAATGGAACGATTAAATACATTAATATTTTTAAAAAAGGTAACATATAGGTTCGAAAATTTGTCACTAAAAATATTGTCGCTGTAGCACAGTTGGATAATGCACCTTCCTCGGTTTGGAAAGAGATCCAGGTTCGGATCCTGGTGGCGCAACAACAATATTTTTCGATAAAATTGATTTTACATGTATATCATTCTAATTAATACATTTAATTCATTTTTTTAATTTATTTTTCAAAATATGCTTAATTTTTATTGAAAAAAAACGCGTTACATGTATCATTTCACCCCTGCATATAATATGTTTTTCTGGATCGCCTCAAATCACCAACAGAGTCATTGTGTTTTGTTTTGATTTTTTCTAACATCGTCAGAATTTTATTTAAAATTCAGACGGCGTTCTTTTGTTTAGTGGAAAATTAAAAATGTTAACATTTTATACATTCCTTTTATTTTATTCATTGCATATATTATTTACTCGTTTTTATAAAATCAGTTTCACGACACATTTTACCCGGTACTTCCAAAAAACACATTCTAAATTAAAATATTATTGAACAAAATTTCATTTTTCATTTTTTTATTAATTACATCTGTCAAATGATAGTATTTTGGCAGATAAAGAATTATTAATTGACATTTTGAATCGCTTTATATTATTGTTAGTCGTCCAATAATGCATTCACAACGCGTGCAAATTAACCAATCGCAAAGGCTAACGAGAGGCAGGTGGAGGGAACATTGTAAAATTAAACGAGTCAAACCCTTGATTGCATTCAAGCCGTACGTAGGGGCTCTCAATATTTTGACATTTATTATTTGTTTGAATCAGAAAAAAAATATTTTATACTATTTTTAATAGATGATAAACTACGCAATAAAAATAAACATGTATTTATGTATGTAGGGTGTTAATATTTAACAAGTAAGTACAGTATAAAAATTGTCATATAACCTTATCTCACAGGGTCTAGCATCGAGCACAGCGGTCACCAATGGCCGCGTAGCAATCGTGTTCTTGAAATGTTTAGATAATCTTAAAATGGACCCTGGCAGTTTTCGTACTGTTTATAATATATTAATATGATAATCAAAGTTGAACAAGATTAAAACTATATTAAAAAATGTAACTTCTATCGTGTCAACACATTTTAACATATTGCATATGTAGATTCCTTGAAATTGTCATGGATCTCAATTATCTCGGTAGTTGCGAGCCAGAAATTAAACGACGGATTGGTATGGCGAAAGTTATGTGTCAATACTTCATAAAATATAGAAAGACCGCTTTATTTCTAAAACGATGGTCAGGCTTGTACAGTCTCTGGTGCATTCTATATTTTTATATGGTGCGGAATCATGGACCCTGAAAGCAATGGAGAGAAGACAGATTGATGCCTTTAAGATGCGGCACTGGAGACACATGTTGCGCATACCATTCTGCAGGAATTAAACATCAATTTTTACGACATCTTGCGAGAAGACAAAATGGCTTGGAGAAGCTTATTGTGGTGGATTATGTCGAAAGACGAAAAGGAAAAGAAAGATCCCCACCCGTTGGACTAATCAAATGGAAAAGGCAACAGGCAGCTCTAAAGACTGCAGTATGCCTAGGAAAGTGAAAGAGCATAGTTAAGTTCGGAGATCGCGATCAGTCATAAAGGACCGACATGGATGATATGTAGATTAATATACCTTAGATTTAAACGAGCTAACCGTGGACTCAATGTGTGCATAAATAAAAAAATCATCAAAAATATCAAAATAATATTCGTAGCTATCTGAAATATTATAAAATGGTTTTTAAGAATTTAATTTTAAAAGTGTCTGTATGGCGTTTTTCTTTTAAAAAAAAATTATTGAGCTTAATAATCAAAAAAGACAGATGAAATCTGTTATTTTCTTTTCCACAATTCCGTGATCCTAAATGATAATCTTAAATTATAAATGTCCTGTGCCTATTATTATTCGTATATGCACCGTGTAAAATTTTTGCGTTAGTGATCTGTCTTCCATGGCATAAATATTCAAATTCATTAAATAGATGTCTAATTATAACTGTAATATTTTAAACATTAATTAGAAAGATATACATATAAAATCAATTTTATCGAAAAATATTTTTGTTGCGCTACCGGGATTCGAACCTGGATCTCTTTCCAAACCGGGAAAGGTGCATTATCCAACTTTGCTACAGCGACAATATTTTTAGCGACAAATTTTCGAACCTATATGTTACCTTTTTGATTTTAATACATTTAATCGTTCCATTATTTGAAAAAGCCATCTACCTTATTTTTACTGACGCCAGAATTATCAATTTATTAAATTTTGGACACATTGATACAACTTTATTATTAGGAGAACACATTCTTATTATGAAGTTGTAATTTTTCAGAACATAGGTCTGTGATATTTTAAATATGAATTAAATATATTCATTTGAAAGACATACATATTAAATAAATTTTATCGAAAAATATTGTTGTTGCGCCACTGGGATTCGAACCTGGATCTCTTTCCAAACCGGAGAAGGTGCATTATCCAACTATGCTACAGCGTGTAATATTTGTTTGTGATTTTACCTGATCGCAATTATTAAATCGCTGTGCTTCATCAACATCTTCTGTCCTCTAATGCAGCTGGCAATACACATACGATATACATTTTCAATATTTATTATACATACTCTCTGAATTTATAAAATATCTACGTAAGGAATAGTAATTGAATATGTAAATAAACTCTAATTTAGGCATAGAATTCAGTTGGTTTATTTCTCTCAACGAGTGAATATTGTAATGTATTTAAGAAAAATTCAAATTTATAATAATGTTAATATTGCTGAAATAAATTTATTTTTAAAAGATAATATTTAATATGAAAATGATTTTTTTGTTTGAATAAGTTGTATAGATACGTCACATTAGAAGCATAAGAAGTCATTGATAAGATTTTTTTTAGGTTATTTATGATAGAATTGACTACGGGTAACTTAGGTTTGGTTTAAGAACTTTTAAGAAAGTTTTTTTAATACTTACAAAAGTAAATAAGAATATAAAACAATAAATATAAATAACATTAGTAAGATAAGGTCTGTTCGTATCAGATGTACAGAAATAAATAATCATTTATATTTTTCATAAATAAAAATAAAATAGCTTTTTTTATAATATAACATTTTATAAAATTTTAACTATAAACCAATGTTACTTATTATGATTACCTTAAGAAAAATGTTTTTTTAAATATCTATATATTTTTGGATAATATCAAATAACTATCATTATCATCGTGATCATGCCCATTATCCTAAGGGGATTAGGACCCCAAAGTCTTAACAAGTCGCTTCCATCTCCTTCTATCTTGCGCTGTTTCAATATTGGATACCCAATCAAATCCTGATCTATCTTCATAATGTCATATTGGTGTTAAAAATAGACCATTTAGTTTATTTTGATAATTTTATTCAAAATATCAAGAAAAACATGTATCAAAAAAATATTGTGTGATCAGTAGTAAATTTTTACCATAGTAACTTTTTACTAACGCCCATCGTAAAAATCAATTGCGAGTTGTTGATACATCAAATTTACTACAGTCAAAGATAATAAGATAATCTCGCCTCTCAGTGTGGCAAGACGAATAATCATGAAATATGCTAATGGCTGTATTCGCTCCTGCGTTCGAAACCTGTCACTTTGGTGGCAACATTTTTTCTGTTTATGTGCTAGTGTATATTAAACAACGAGATCATCATCGGACAAACTCTCATCTCTAAAATAACGAATAACTGAATGATTAATTATCGTATACTGCAACTTTCCGAGAATCAATGTGTCAGGTGCCTTTTGAAACAGATGTAAATAGCCCGCCATATTTAACCATCGATTCTTGTTTTTACTATCGTATATTATAGAGTAAAATGAGTTTACTACGGCATGTACTTTAGAAATAAATATTTTTCTATCATCGATCAAACAAACCGATTTCGCAAAAATGTTTACTTTAGTAACTTTTTTTACTAAAGTATAAAGTTACTTTTGATCACACAACGTTGTTTATATCAAATAAATATATAAATACATATATAGATATAAAATTCACTTACACAGATGCTCAATATCACGCCGTCTGCGTAGTTTCCCATGTTTTCTTCTTATTACTCTACCTTTCACCATACACATTCTTACAAGTAGTCATCGTAAGTATTTTATTTTATCTTTTATTAATGTTTTTTTTTAACAGAACCAATTTAAAACTAATAAAAGCTGTACAAAAAATAATACGATTTATATTAAAATACAAAGGTAAAATAACAAAGGCGTTTGCTACTCAACTTAAATTCCTCTGCGAATATTTACGTTTATTATTTCTACTGTATTCGAACCGGCAATAATATTTTTAATACAATATTAAAACCTTCTAAAAAATAATAATTTTAGTTGCATTTTTAAGCTTGTCGGGAAAAAAAACACCTGCATTTAGTGTTTCAAACTGCAATCTTGGATTTTTCCGCTAGAGCAAGCATCGCATTCAATATTATCGATCAATCACTGAACAAAAAATGCTTTCTATAACACAAAACGTCATTTTTATTATGCGCTTAAAAAGTGCAATCTATTATAAAACAGTAAAATATCAAGAATTTACATTTACTTATTGTGCTATAAAAAATTTGTTTCAATCAATTTATTCACGAGAAATATCGTTTAGATTTGAGTGTTACATTTTCTAAGTACAAATGTATACATTATACGTGGAAGAACCGAAATTTACACTCCTACATTTCTATTCCATAGTGAAAATGCGTGATTTGATTGTAGATGACAGATGATAATAATTAAGAATTTGAACGAAACTTACAAAGTCAAAAATGAATCAATTAAGAGAGAATGTAGAGCTCTATGTGGCAAACTCGATAGAATATATTATAGAAAGGATTGCTGAGGTGGTTGGTTATGTGGAATGTATGAGCGAGAAGAGAATGATAAAGGAAACTATCAGGCGAGTGTCGAAAGCAACAAGAGTTCAAGACATCCGCGAAAAACCTCGCATGATCAGATAAATCAAATGTTGGAAGACGATCCTGTCAAATCTTCAACAACCTAAGAGCATACATGAAAAAATGTATGAAAGTGTCAAGATCAAGGCAAGAGTGCCAGAGTAGAAGAATGTAGCGTTCTATCTTCTTCGCCAACTCCTGAGGGAAAATAATGTTAATTTAGTTAGCTAATAATAAGTAAGCAAGAATATGACATTCAGATAAATTATGCGACACATCGTATTTGAAAACGAAAATAACGTCCGAATGGCGGTGGTTGACGGACGTTTGACGCACTTGCTCTGAAGGATATTTGATAATAATTAAAAATCTGAAATAGATATTGAAAGAAGAGTAACTACATGAATAAAAGTTAGTGATGATTTGAATGCAGTAGTTGCTAATAGAAACTTATTAGCCGATGCAAGATTAGCTGTGCGTAATGAAGACCCGGTACCATCTAATCTGATCCATTTGACCCGGTCTTCAAGTATATGAAGGATAAATACGAAAAAAAACATTGTGGACACAATAGTAAACATCAAGTGAACAACACAGTGATCAGTGCAATCATCAATACAGTGATCAGCGCAATCGTCAATACAGTGATCAGCGGACACCATCAGGTGACATCGCATGTCGGAGTAGTAAAGTTCTTTGGACAAGGAAATACATGTATTAATCCGAACTAATTGTAATGCTTGTAGTTCAGAAAAGGTGATCAAAAAATTCCTGAATAATATTCAGAAAGATGTATATGACGTGCACGCACATATTTACTACGCAAGGCTTGAACCTACCAAACAGAAGGTTCTTCCTACCCCTATGAAAATGGTGTAATGTATAATTATTTTTTTTTTGATAATAAATTGCCACAGTCTTACATCTTTAAGTTCGGTTTGATTTGACTACATATCCAATCATTTATCTTTTGTCCACGTAACAAAATCCTCAACACGATCTATTCATACGCTGATCCGTATTTCTGAAAATCTTCGGACAAATTTATCTTATATTATGAATCTTTTTATCTCGACAGCACTGTGTGAAAATAGATTATTTTATTGAAAAACTTTCAGAATTTTCTCCTCCTAAAAATTGAATCTGAGAAGGGAGACGGGTTAACAGGCGTTAGAATAAATCTTCGCTTTATGCAAAACCCTTCGATTCAATGTTTGGAAATTGAAAAAAGAGAGAATATGAAGACATCCCGCGGCGATGGATACATTTATCAAGTGTACACCAAGCACGGCGGTACGGACTATCTCCTCTAATAAATCCTCTGCTTCGCGTTTCAGCGTCAGTTTCAGTAAAAGAATGAAATGAATGACGTAGATAGGCATTTTTATTGCATTTACTTAAATCTGATCAAAATAATGTATTTCATATTTTTAGTAAGATTTGTGATCCTGTCAATCACAAAATCAGAGTACACAAAAAATTTAGGCCATCTCTAAAGGTTGTAAGAAACACGCTCATCACTGCAATGACGGTATGTCTCCGGCTGACTGACACCAGACCTGTTAGCTCTGCGCTAGTATTCTGTCTGTGCTAATAAACTCGAGATTGTTAAATTAAATTACCCGAGCGGGTCAATAAAAAAATTAAACTAAAGCAAGAAATTGTATTTAGGAGTAAATTGTGGAACAACCGTAATTTCCACAAAACGTTTATTCGGATCATAAATTAGATTTAAAAAATCAGGTAGGTATATATTTATATATGTATGAAGATAGCGAATATATTCTCTTTTTCGAAGACTCCAAAAGGAATGAGAAAAATCATAAATTGGAAGAATCAAAACATTTTATTTCTCCTACTTTGTTCAAAAACCGCTCCGATGGTGTTTCCATTCAAAATAAAGTACAAAAGGTTAAGGGAAGAAAGCAAACAAAGCCAATTTTCCATATGCTAA
The DNA here is from genome assembly GCA_031772225.1 of Eubasilissa splendida. Taxonomy (NCBI): domain Eukaryota; kingdom Metazoa; phylum Arthropoda; class Insecta; order Trichoptera; family Phryganeidae; genus Eubasilissa; species Eubasilissa splendida. Next base: position 15,944,715 of record CM062848.1, on the reverse strand, counting down.
AAAAGTTCCCTTTTTATGAAATGATTTTTGGTTCGCAAAAACATACAATGTGCCTTTTAAGGCATTCCATTTCATTCCAGGGTGAAGAAACATGGGAAATCCGAGAATTTGATTTAAAATATTTATATGAATTGAAAATTACCATATCCAATATGCGATATCCACATTTTTTATGTGTCAATCGCATTAAGGGGGGAAGCGGAGACAAACAGTACATTTCTATTCTCCTTTCTTATTGACAAAAATTGTGAAAAACTTATTTCTCGGAGATTATTTACAGCGGTGAATTCGGATATTCGGTTCTAATAATATATTTATAAGATGAATTGTACATTATCAGTAATATAAATATAGCCTCATATAATCATACAACCTGTTCTGACGTGCGGGTGTGATAACATGGGCACTGCTACCATAATACTGCTCGTCGTGGCCCAAAGAGCTCAATTGTGAGCATTTCGTGGTACATAGCCAAACAAAACTCGAAGACGTAAGAGTGGCAAAGCTGAAATAGCACAAATCGAGAAACATTAGAAATTTTTGCCTCGTGTAAAGGACAGTACAGACTGAACGCGGAGTAAACTGTAATTCGTTGTCTGTTGTATTTTTACATCGAGCAGACAATTAAGGCGATGCATACCTTAATTGCCAAATTTCTGAGACTTGAGAGCAGAGTTTTATCCATGCACACGCACTCTAGCGTAATTCATTCAATAGTTCTTAATGAGAGTATATTGTCCGGAGCCTTAAATTCCTGAATCAGAAATTCACGGGACATTATTCAGAGATATCTGACTTGTCATGGAAGCAAATAAAGATAATACAGAGCACTATAAATTGATGTCATATTTCTCAGTTAACGGCATTGTTAATGTCAGATGTGACCAAATGGTACTATACACATTTTAATGATTATAAACATAGTATGCATTGATGGGTGTAACTAAACATTACTAAGAATGGATTGTGATAGAAATCGCTACACGTAAATTTAATCAATGATAAATTTTAGTCATCCTCGTCACCGTCTCAAAAATATCCATAGTAAATTTCTAGTTGAATACTCATCTGGAACATTGTACCTAGATGTCGTCATTGAGTTTTAAATATATTGAAATATTTTAGAAGTTCCATTAATTATGATCAAATTACGTTGAAATGTTAGACACCAAAAAATTTGAAAAAAAATGCACAAACATATGTATGAAAATATATCTACATAGATTCAAATTTTCTCATCGTAATTATCTCTTCTTCAGTTTGATACACCTTTTCTCTCTGAATAAAACATGTCAAAAAATTATTCCATACGTCGTCAACAGATTTTTATCCGGCAAAGGTGACCCATTTATCAAAAAAAAATAAAAAATGAAATCCTTTTTATATAAATTTCTGCGTTCACTGTATATATTAGAGCATTTAAAGTAGTCAACATTTCGTGAAAATTCTAAATAGAAAAATTAATATTTAAATGTATAGCAGTAAAACAATGAAAATACATATTGCAGAAATTGTTATGAGACGGGCTTTCGTAAATCGTATCATACGTATCGAATTATTTAGGAACGTTGCGAATATCTCAAATAAAACGGTACAAAATGTGTCCAATTTACAATAAAAACTAATGACGCCAGCATAACATTTGAGAACATCTCAACACCCCAGTCTCAAAAAGTAAATGAACATATAAATGAAAAACTATTCTATAATAATTTCTGTACACTTCTACAAAATAACAAAACTGTTGACATAACATGTCTGTTGTATGTATTACGTCTATTGTAAGTACTGTCGACTAGCAAATGTTCAGAGATTTATATTTTAATATTTTACATATTCATCTTTATTTTCTAGTTCAACGGATGTTGGCTACCATAAAATTATTTACTGCGAACGGGAAACGGTCTTCAGGTTCGTCAGTAGTAATGTTTTTATTTTTCCAGACCCCAGTTTCCAGCAATCTTTCTTTACAAGTCGAAATTTACGGATACTTTGTTTTAATTACTTATATTTCTTCATTTATCCAAATCATAACAAATCTACAAATCACTCCATCCAGCTGATTTTGAGAATTCTTCTCTAGACCCAACGTTCTATTCCAAGTATTGTATTCCAGATCATTCGGATTCTTAATCTGAGGATTATGTTTTAATCATTTAATTTATTTAATGTTTAACTATTTAAGTTAAAATTTCTCAGTATTATAATATCGAGAAATTTCATCATTCGCATTTGTAATCTAAGGCTTAAGTCGTGACTGCAAAATAACATTTTTATGCCGATAAAGTTCGCACGAGCGTGTTCAATGCGGCATTTGATTTCAACATCTTTTATTTATATATTATAACGTAGATGAACATAACTAGATTTATGCAGTAACTAGATATCTAGAGATGTTTTATACATCTTAAGGTGTCTCCCAAAGCGTGCGCCGCGACACTCTGGGGCGCCGCGATTGGCTTACAGAATATTTTAATTTTCAGAAAAAAATTACAATTATGACAAATAAAAATGAGTGAAGATGGTGGCAAAGATTTTTTCCTATTTTTGTAGCAGTTTGAAATTTCTCGCAACTTAAAATCTGTTTTTCAAGAAAATTTATCATATCTCTTATCAACTTGTTTGAAAATTTTCTAAGGAGATAATTTAAACAAGCTCGCTTGGATATGCAGAGGAATTGAATGATCTGAACAAAGAGACAATTGGAAATCAAGAAACCGAAAAAATTTGGGAACCGCTGCTTTAAGGATTACATCACCACCTGAAACACTAAGGGAGTGGATGAATAGTTTCACATATTCATTATTGTCGCTTCATATAAATGCACACAAATGTTACACTAATAATTAACGTAGGTTTCATGTAACGCCTAATAAAACCGAAAGCGAAAATGTAATTTAAACTTTGTTAATTTTGTAATATCGAAAGAGGAGTATCACTCTCGGTAAGCAGTTAACATTATTTAAATGTTGCGAGGTCCTCGTACAGCAGTCGCGGCTTGCGTTTCACATAAAATGATAAACATTCTAGAATCCCACTTTATTACCGAACTATTCCGAGCAGCACACACCGTTTTACGACATTTTAAAGCTGTTGGCGTTCGGAACCGCCTCGATACAGCCGACGAGTTAAAGTCGGGAAATGGAAGATTATTTTACTTTAAAGGGCGCATTAAACATCAGCAGCAGCCGCGACCTTCCCAGCTTCCAAGGCGGCAATGGAAAAGGATGACAACGATTTAATTTTCCCCTATTTGCATAACACCCCCTCTGTTATAATGAGACCGCCGCGAGTGTCCTCCGCAACATAAAACGCTCGGCGAACACCGGATTCCGAATGTTCCGAAGTCCGGATTCTATCTACATTCATCAACGTGCTCGCGACGACTATGGATATTGCTTCAGAACTATTTTTTTTAACATCGTGTATATTGAAAATTGAAATTCATATTTTAAAAATATGTTTCGTGACGTATTTCAAAGCTATCTGTGAACTGGGACGAATAATAATCACAACTCTTAGATAGTGATCAACTAGACTATCCATAACCGTGATGGTGTGGTTGATATTCGATTTTAACGCTGATTGGTAATTGAGATTTTACTGTTTGAGGTCTGGGGTACCAATGAATTCTGAACAATCAAACACAAATTTCACAATAACAGTCACAATCTTGGTTAAAATAACGGTTAACTCGTCACTACATATATTTATTGCCATCAATATATGTATTATTAGGGGAACACATTCTTATTGTGAAGTTGTAATTATTCAAAACATAGCTCTGTGATATTTTAAATACTAATTAAATGTATTAATAGAGATATATTCATATAAAATCAATTACATCGAAAAATATTGTTATACCCGGTTTGGAAAGAGATCCAGGTTCGAATCCCGGTGGCGCAATAACAATATTTTATATAACAAATTATATATAAAGTCACTCGTACAACACTTTGCTTCTGATATATGTATTGTAAAATCAAATCATTTAGTACACCATAAATTATCAGTATAATATTTTATAGCCATTTTAAAATTACGTCCTTACTAAATGACTACTTGTAGAGTACAGTACATGTTCCTTAAGAAGTAAGGTAGTACATTTAAAATTATACACAAATACCTATGTTTATATATATTATCTTAAATTGATATTAATTTATTTTTCATATTCAGATTATCAAAGAATATTAATGATATTTTTTTTTAAGATTAGCAAAATCAACTTTGTGGTTAAAATCTATTATTTTAAATTGTTTAATTTGTTTTATTAAGCACTTAATTGATTAAAATACATCTACCGGTTTCGAAAAATATCATTTTTTTCTTCAGGATATCATTAACTAATCAAAAATATATATTATTGTTTCTTTAACAGAATCTATTTTTAAAAAACAATAATTATTTAAAAAATATTATAATTGTTACTTGATGATACAAAATTACTAGAATAATATTTAGGAAAAAAATTTAGAATGGGACTTGTGGTTAAATTTAGTTGGTTGTTTATAATTTTTTGATTAGTTTTACATGCTTTATTTATCTCCAACGGTTCCAAATTATTTAATTTATGACCAACACCGTTTACGTGCAAAATAGTTAATCCCAAATTTGTTCCATGATTAGAAAATTTTGAAAACCCACAATTATTCAAACATCTTAAATGCTCCTTTACTTTAATATTAAAATTTCGACCTGTTTTACCAATATAAAACGCAGCACAATTCTTACAACTAAGTTTATAGACACCAGAATTGTCAAATTTATCATCTTTGTCTTTAGAATTTATGAGTAAAATTCCTATATTATTATTTGTATAAAATTCCGGTGTAATGTAATATTATATCATGTAACGTAACTCGAATTTTACGTAAGTCGAATGTCACACCATTCGTGCTTTCAACAATGTGAACTTTGTCCATCAATATTGTATTCACTTTCGAAATAGGTTGATTTATTTTCCGATCTATTGGTGTTACAATCTTCTCGTCTTCATACATACGAATTATTTTTAATCGTCAGCCGAATAACCCCGAACGAGGTTAGAGAAGCAGCCAACAAGTTAATATTATACAACGCCATTTATGCATACCAGGCGTAATTTACAAAAAGCGCACTTAGGTATTAAGATATTTTAAATGGAATAATTGGCTGTAAATTTTTTTTTTTTTTCTAATTTTCTTTTTACGTACCTCTCAATTTACGTTTTACGTAACTCGGGAACTAACTGTACACTTTTTTATGGTTCAGTAATTAAAAACGCTGTAAAAAATGATAATGAAAGTTATGTTGCAAATTAAGAATCGTGGTGAATGAAAAATATATTTAAAACTACTGTACAGAAGTGCGTGGGTTCCAATGTCAGCGAAGTTTAATAACGCGACAATGCGAACTTGGTTTAATGTAAGCACGCATTATGCGTTCGAATAACTATTAACCATGAATAATATTTATTTTTTGAACTGAGAGTGTGTCATGAAGAATATATCCATATTACTGTCAATCGTTGATCAAAGATCTCGTTATAGTAATATAGTATTCTAGGTAGGGGAAAGAAATAGCAAAGATCATTATTGTAAAACTTGATGTGAAATTAAGTTGGAGATCTCAGTAATCGGATATAAATATTCAGTTTATTTGTAAAAGTATTGAAGGGGTATCCAGTCTATTTTTAACTGTTCGATAGTGTCATTAGGTTCACAAATTTTTTTATTTTTTCGAAAGAGATTAGATGAAAACTATTATTATATTAAAATATAAATTTTATTATTTTTTATAATCATATAAAACTTTACTGATAGATATGCTGTCAAACACCTTCTAATATAAATGATTATGAATAGGAAAAATGTTGTTTTTCAAAATGTTTATTTTTTGTCCAAGCGCCGCACAGCAGAAAAGCTCCACAGCTACGGTCCATAACCAGATTCCCACCTTGACTCGGCCAACGCATTTGAAGTGGGATATATTTTCACAGGACTGAACCGGATACCCTTGGCATACGGCCAGGTCAGGGGTCACGCGGTTTAATGAGATCAGGGTGACGAGGAGGTGGTGGAGGTGACAGATTGTGGGATCCGGGGGATGATGCCACTGCCATATTCGATCAGAGATTCATGACATTTTTGGAAGTCATGTAAATAACCTCTATTTTTAATTGTGTCTAATAAAACTGTAGACTTTGAATGACTCGTAGTATAGAAAAATATTTCTCTACTGAAACCTGTGTTAAAAAGGTTTGTTTACTAGTGAGAATTGATTGATTTATTGTATAATACTATCATAATTCTATCAACAAGGTACTATCAATTTGTGAAATAAATAAATGTTGCACTCCGCCATCTATAATATTGCATGGCACTGGTGCAAGAATTAGGTCAATTTCATTTGTATAGTATTTACATGGATATCTACCTAAAAACTGATTGAGAAAATAATATACTTTTAAAATTAGCAATATTATCTCTGTGGTTAAAATTCATATTTTTATTTATTATATTTGTTTTATTAACCACTAAATTTAGTGGTTAATAAAACAAAGAGAAAATAATAAATATCGATTTACGTTTACCAATAATATAATCTATGTATCAACATACTACTAAGAAATAAGGGCATACAAAATGAACTGGTTGGCATATATATGCCTGCATTCCATCAACATTAAATTATACTAAGATTAAAATCATTCACTATTTTATCTGTTGAAATTTTGTATTTTTATTATATTAAATTGAAAAATATATTTAAAAAGATCAATTTAAAATAATAACTAAAATAATATTAAACAATCAGATTCAAAGGCTTTGTTGTGTAAACACAATAATTGAAAAGAAAATGGTAAACAATAGTATCCATAATAATATTACGTTTCCCCGTCTACATCTATGACTTTCTGAATACCGGCTTCGGCTTCTGTTGTGTCATTATGGCTGTTTATTACTTTATTAAATGGTCAGGTCTGTGAGACGCGGTTCTGGCACAAAATAATGTGTTTTTTATATCTCTAGGTTAAGATTACTTAAATGCTTTCTCTTTATATATTAAATAATAGTACGTTAATATATATTCAACTTGAAATACAGTGTACATTGTCTTTATTATGAGCGCGAAAGAACATACGTGATCTGTCATATTTTTTTATTTATAGTGTCTATAGAACCATAGAATTAAAAAATTTCTGAAATATCAACGATTTGTGGTTATGTTTTTATTTCGATTCCAAATAGAATTTGTGTACTTATTATTGTTTATCCGCGAACAAAGGTGGAGTATGGTTTGATTTGGGGAAAGCTCTATCATTGAAATATAGATTCTATCGAGACGCTGACCGCGTAGCGGCCACTACTGGCCGCGAAGCGGACATAATAGACGACGCAGAGCCTAGCATCAAGCAATCAGCTAGTATTAAAAGAATATTAAACATAATCGAAAATGTGCAATTTTTTTGCAATAATTGATAGTGTATAAAGTAATTTAAACCAAAATGCATAAAACAATATATAAAATAGCATTCCAACAATAAATAAAGTAGCATTCCAATAATAAATAATGAAATCAGATAAAATAATCAATATTAATATTTAGGATTTGAAACTTGTTCTGTCACCGAGTGTCTCAAATAATGTGCCACCCGCGTAGTAGGGTTATATAGTGTGGTCACATACGTGTGCGCCAACCGCTAGCGAATGGTTAAAAAAGGCCAATCTCAAAAAAATTTGAAATTCTGCGGCACGCTGAGCTCTATTAAATAGATGTTCCGTCAAAAATCATTTTATTATATTCAACGAAGCTCGTGTTGCACGAGGTTCGCAAAGATCGGGCGCTAAAATGGTTCTCGATACATCTTACGAAAGCCCGGCTTTGGATAAACAGGGACACATACACGGGAGAGCGTGAGCGATGGCGCGGGGGAAACAGGTAGAAGGAGGGGTGGGGTAGGGAAGGCAAGCCTGGAATAGTAAAACAGGCATGTTAGATATTCAATTTCCAATCAAGCGGCAAAATGATGAGATGGATGAATAGCTGATGGGTTCTGTCCAATGTGAAGTAATTACCGCCGGGCCGATTGACAAACCCGCAGCGACCTGTTGTGTTTCTGATTTATTTCACCCTAGAGAAAATTCACCGATTGGTTTCGGGCCGATGCTGAATTTTTAAAATGGGTGATGGGAGTGTTCCAATTTTGAAATATCTGCTGTCGATTTTTCGCTCTCAGGTCGAGGAAGCTAAGTAAAAATTGTTTAAAATATCTATCCTTTTTTTGCACTTAAATGATAAAAATATATTTTAGTCTGTGTATACATCTCAGAAAAACATTTGACGAAAAAGGGACCAAATAAATACTCGTTACCGTGGTCACTACATATATTATTCAGTACTCATAAACGTCAAGCTCAGTTTTGACACTTTTTAGAAATTCACATGTTCATAAAGCCACAACACTCGCATGTTCAAAAATTGAATTCCTTAATATCGTTTCACATCCCGGAAGGCAAAGAACTTCTTTGTGATTTTACTATCTACACGGTACCTACCAAAAAATGTGATACATATTTAATACCTACCTATACAAAGTAGGCATGTTAAACAACCGTTTTCTAACAAATGCAATTTTTATATGTCAAAATAAATGTGGTAAAATGGTATCCTTTTCATTTTCCTAGTACACACACTGTTCCTAAATATAACAGTATTTTTTTTTTTAAATCGAAATCACAAAAAATATCTTCATAATAAAAATTCACCAGTATCCGTAACATTTTTATTCACCTTTATTTGTTGATTTATTATTTCATAGAATTTAGTTATCTTAATGCTGTATCTTTTTTTTTTGGTTTTATTGATTTTTTTTAAGAAGAACTCATTATTATTGTGAAGTTGTAGTTTTTCAGAACATAGTTCTGTGATATTTTTAATACAAATTGTCCGAGTGGCGACAAAAATGTTTATTCGATATATTGATTTTACATGAACTTTCTAATTAATACATTTAATTTGTATTATTTATTGTTGTATATATTTTTATTATAACATTTAAATATCTAATAAATTGTTCCATTTGAGCATTTACATAAAATATGACATTATTTATCGAAATATTTATGCTCAATGTCATCTCCCGTAAGGTTATACAGATATTTGGATTAACTACTTCTAACCAATGAATTTATTTGAAAGCATTCCATAAATTTAGGCACTAGTTATTGTTGTAAGTTTTTTATCAATGTTTAATGTATAATATTTATGAGGTATTATCTAAATTGTTTATAATATGTATATTTTATTGTAGTTTTTGTTCAATATTGTTATTGTATTTATAATAATCCCGTAGAAAATGTGCTTGACTTAAATAACATTTAGAAGACAAATCTTTATTATTTTTAAATGTTATAAATATAAATTAAATAAATTCTATGAGGTATCATCCAACATTTACATCAAACTAAAATATTGAACCTAAAAATTTGTAATATTTATTTTTCGACTTTGGCGGAGTTTTGTTCGTCACCCATACTTTTTTGTTTACAACAATGGACTTTATAATTTAGAGTAATAAAATAAGTTGATTTCTGATTTCAGGCACGTTATATTATGTAATTTATACATTTTATTTGTATTCAAATTAACAGTTTATGGAATATTGCGACGATACTGTTATGGATCGGTACTAGAGATTCTGCGTCGAGACAACCCCGGAATAAGTTCCCGGGAATCTCACGTTTTTTGCTGTCTCGAGTCCCGGGACTTTAAAAAAAATAACCCGAGACTCGAGACTCTGATTGTGTTTGAAATTATTCATTTTAAACAAGTTAATTTATATAAATTAATTTAAACAATTTGATATATAGATAAAATATTTTAATTATAGACTATTGCGGTACAGCAGGTAGCAACCTAACGGCGAGTGGTGCACGTGTGTCAATTCTTGTAGCTTCTAACTAAGTATATGGTCAACTATTAAGATTCTGAAGGGAATAGTTTTGTCGGTGTGTTCAAACAGAAGATTATGTTTCTTTGTAAAAGGTTATTAGGGGTTTATCATTGATTTTGACCAACTATATTCGATATTATCTTTCGAAATGTTTCTTTATCAATCTTTTTTTTTATATATATTTAAAATAAATTGTTTTTGTTTTGTATTTTTATAGATGTATTTGTTTTTTGTAATCAATTTATAAATGTAAACTTTATTTCATTTTAAAAAACTACTAATAATTATTTTATCATAACAATTTTTATTCGATTTAATAAGGATAATATCCCTAATACATATAATATTTATTAAAATGTATTTATTTTTTAATTAAATAAAATTCTTGGTCTCGATTTCCGGGAATTCAAGGGACTTGAAAATGTTGACTCTCGAATCCCGGGAATTGAAAAAAGTAGAAAATACAGAATCCTTAATCGGTACATATGTTGTAAGAATTAGAAGATTATGTGTGTGAGAGCGTGGTGCCCTCATATATTACACCACGCACTTACATACTCTTTTTAATAAGTTTCGGTAGTGTGTGTGTGTATGTGTGTGTGTATATGTGTGTGTGTGTGTGTGTGTATGTGTGTATGTGTGTGTGTGTGTGTGTGTGTGTGTGTGTGTGTGTGTGTGTGTGTGTGTGTGTGTGTGTGTGTGTATGTGTATGTGTGTGTGTGTGTGTGTGTGTGTGTGAATTTGTGTGTGTGTATGTATATGTATACGTAGGTGTGCATGTGTGACCAGAGTAGATTGAACAAGAAAGACAACTTACACTTGCCAGAAGTTTATTAATGATCGTTGTATAGTTACAGTTGGAAAAATATGTAATAAAAAGTCTACAACGCTCAAGAACCGGCATCCCGGCGGCTACCGACGCATGTTATTGACACATTTTATCTGGTCGATACCGGCTTGTTTTTGCGGCTGATGAGAGCCTAGATTTACACCTAGGTATCTACAAGGTGCGTTCAATGACCGAAGGCGATAGACCTCCACAAGTTGTTATTCAAAAAAAATATTACAAGTACTACTAAAACTTGACTTATGTTATGTTATTTTTAAACTACTAATTATTGTAATTTTGATACAAAAAAGTCAATTTTTACTGAAATGTAAGATGATACCTTGTTGTTACAAGGTCACGATATACCTATACGTATTATTTAATCTCAAAACTATTTGTAATAATAGAAAAATATTATATATTATTTCAACATCATACAAAATATAAAATGTTTTTTTTCCAAGAGTTTGGTTGTTTTCCTTCAAAGGCAAAGTAAAATATTAATAAGAATAATAAATAGCAATACAGTAACGTGTCTTTCTATTATTTTGCAGTGTGATCTTAGCAAGTGATTTTAAATCAACTCTTATGATTGCTGAACTTTTGTTACAAAAGAATAAAGAAATTATGAAATACCCTCACCAAACCCACACGCCCCAACCTCGAGTGGGACATTAATACATTATACTTTATTCTTCTACATCCAGAATTAAAGAGAATGGGATAGTCAATATCTTTAAATTGACACTCGATGTTCCTGTTCTGTCGTAAAAATAAAATATTCATTCTCTCGAGACATTTACTTCGTTTTTATTATCTTGAAATCTGATACATTTTCAACCGTTGTAGTTTTTTTGGAGCTTGAATTCACTGGTATATTAATAAAGCAGTATACGCACTTAAAATCAATAGGCCGAGAAAAGTTCACACGAATTCTATATGTTAATCTTAATTTTTAATTATTTTTGTTAGAAGATATAATGAGATATAATACATTTTTAAACATAATCGGTTATTATATATATATTTCTTTTTACATTTTTTTCTTCTCTATGAGAATCGGAGACTCGTGTATGGAGAAGAAGTATATAATTTATGCATCTACTAGTCTGTATACATATTTTTTGTTTTGAGATACAAATTGATAATAGTCTGTAATTTTTCTAATTGTAAGGGAGAGATTATTAAAGAATTAGATACCTAGATAAATATCGTGGTTTTGGGTTGCAGTATATTTAAGTTTCGGAATATCAGTCTTGCTTCTCAATCTTGTAGATTTGAGTTTGATTTATGATTCCTACGTACTTGATATACAGTACAGTTTTCTTGAGCACGGGCTGTGGCGTGAATTTTAATATTAATTTCAGTGTTATCTTATTATCTTTCTGTTGAATTGCAAATCTTGGAAAATATGTTATACATATAATCTAATACAATCTATTATATTTTTTTAATTCAGATTTTAGCTTTTTAATAAATCAATGTAATTAAATTGGTATATTATAACAAATTATTGTACTTAAAGAGCAATTTATATGAAATATCTTAATATATAATGTATTTATGTACAAAGTTACTACCTCAAATATAAAAAATATATACATATTGGTCCGTTAAATCGCCTTTTCGTATTAAATACAACACACGGTATTTAAATTAATGACCCAGCGGAAATAGTGCACTGACATTTAGAGTTCTCTCGACACAAAAGACTGGCGCCCTTGAGATTAAAGTTTTTACGAAAATGGCGCTATACAAATTATCCAATATTATTAATATTAATACGTGTCCAAGCTTAATACAACATTTAACTCTAAGACTTCATTAGGTATAACTCTTGATTATATTTATGTATGAGTATTTAATAATTTAATTCTATAATTTATATCTTACTTGTATAGCTACTTTTACATTATTTAAAACTAAAATGGCCGTGTTCCCCAATTTAAACACTAGAATTGATTAGGATAATTTAAATATATATATATATATATATATTTTCGAAAATTTACAACAAATTTACTACTGTCAAGGCATAGATGGAGATATCTATAGGCGTGACAAACAATCATGAAATTTGCATTATCTATGAATACTATCATACATAATGAATCTAATCATCATTATCACACAAGCATTCAGGGTTCTACTCCATGATACATTGTTTAGTCAATATTCCTATGTCAACATCCAATTTCAATATTGAATTGAATTGAATACTATTAAAATAAATGTCAATTAATAACGGGTATAATATATTTTAAAAAATAAATTAAAAGAATATAATAATCAATTATTATATAAATCACAAATAAAACATAACGATTATTGGCATAGAATTGTATACATAAATAAGCTTTCGAATCAAATATCTAAACACCTACCATAAAACATTAAACCGGCATTTTATACAAATAATAATAAAGGAAATTTACTCATAAATTTTAAAGACAAAAATTTAACAATTCTGGTGTCTATAAACTTAGTTGCAAGGATTGTGCTGCATTTTATATCGGTAAAATGGGTCGAAATTTTAATATAAGAGTAGAGAAGCATTTGAGATGTTTGAATAACAAGGTTTTTATAATTTCTAATCATTTGATAGAAAATGGTCACGGTTTCGTTAAAAAATTGGTATTGTCAATTTTGCATGTAAACGGTATTGGTCATAAATTAAACAATTTGGAATCGTTGGAAATAAACAAAGCGTGTAAAACTAATCAAAAAATTATAAACAACCAACTAAATTTAACCACAAGTCCCATTCTAAAATTTTTTCCTAAAAATTATTCTAGTAATTCTGTATCATCAAGTAACAATTTGAGTTAGGTACAAAATTTATTTTTTAAATAATTATTGTTTTTAAAAAAAAAAGATTCTGTTAAAGAAACAATAACATATGTTTTTCATTAGTTATTGACATCCTGAAGAAGAAAATGATATTTTTTGAAACCGGTAGATGTATTTTTACTCAATGAAACAAAATTAAAAATACAAATAATAAAAAAATATGTTATACGATTTTCAAGCAGTTTTCGTACTATTTCTAGTTTGATAGTTCTAATGTTGGTACGTTTTAATTATATTGTCCAATATCCTACGAATAGTGATGCAAATGATTAGATGCTTGAGTAGAATAACCCTGCAGTAAAGAAATTATTTTATGGTAATATCAGACCTCTTCCGTTCATTCTGAAGAGGAATATGATAAAATTAAGAAATATATGGATGTATTATAGAATGGACAAATATAATTAAATTTGGTAAAAAATCAGCAATACCCACAGACCAGTAAATTAATAGACGTGAAATAAAGTGTACATATAGAAAAGGGGTTTGAAACATTAGATGCGGGACGAAGGGCATTCTACACAAATTCTTGGTGGTTTCGATAGTTTATGACACGTTTAAGCAACAGTAAAAGTATTTACGCTTCAAAAGTTAAATCTTTGTATAAATAAGACGTATTTTTTACATTAATGCATATAATATTATCAGCTTTTAAATTTTCATTCCAATGGAGTCATATTTTTTTTTTAAGTATCGGAGCTATTTGATCGCGTATGTGGTACCAAAGTGATCACGTGGGTGACACCAAAATGAAAACATTGGGACAAGAAATTTGCGTTAATTCATGTCTATATATTTGGTGGTCTGTGGCAATACCATTGCAGTGCTACGCTTGGACCAAAAAGTTGGTTTAAATGTACAAAAATTTGGCAGTTACGCAAAAAAGAGTAAACCCACAGTTTTTGAGTTAATCGGTAAATCTAATAAACTAAAGAAACTTTTGTATTATTTCGCAAAAACGTACAAAACCACACTTTATTTAAATCTTAAATGAGTGAACTCACTCGGGACCAACCAACATTTTATTAGTCATCGGTGAGATTAATAGCATTTACAAGCTAAAATTGACATTCCAATAAACATCGAAAATGTGTACGAATACAAAAACAATAATAAATACGAACAAGATTTATAAAAAGAATGGATTATTTTTGACAACTACGAATTTGTCCATTTTTTGCAGAACTTCGTCCAATTATTCTAGAGAGCTCGTTTTGTGGAATTAACTTTTGAAAAATGTTTTAAATATTAACTTCAAAATGAGTCATTTACTTGTCACGCCGTTCTCACAAACGCGTTCGATAATCTTAATTGGATAGTTTCGGTTAACATCGTTAACTTGATAAATTCAATCCAACTTTTCTGCAATATCCTCTCATGTATTTCAATGGAAAATAGAGAAAAGAGAAGACGCGAGCGGATTGCACGTTTCAGGCAATCAAGAAAACAATATATTCAATCTCCCCCTTCTCTCTGTGCGGAAGTAGCTTTTAACTCATATTTAATTTCTTCGGAACACATCTTCTTCCTAGCCGCTGTATTCAATTGGTTGTTTTGCCGCGCGGTTAATGCGAATAAGACTAGCGGTTGCGGGGTTTGGCGGGCGACTCTAATCCGAGAAAACTTTTTCGGCAATATATCTAAATGTTGCGGTTCGCCGTATATTTTCGATTCTGCCTTTTTCAGGAAATCCTTAAATAAAACGGCCGCAGTGCGTCGTTAAGACCGCAGATAAATCATCGTTTGGCCAGGACAAAAACAATTACATTTAGGAAATCCTCTCGTATATGAAGACCGCCGCAAAAATTTTCAAAGATTGTGTGATTTCAAACTCACTTGTGAATAAAATATTAATACAAATCAAATTAACCGACTAGAAAGACATACTGAAAAAATTATATTTATCAAAAAAATATTTTGTCGAATCTCTTCGGAAGCGCGTTCACCATTTTCGCGAGAGCAATCGAATACATTTTAGAAAAAATTTGAACTTATATTATGTAATCATTCCAATTAATACATGAATTATTCAATTTTTAAAAGCCTCAATCAACCTTATCTCGGTAGGGACAAAATTTTTTTTCGATAGATAATTTTTTTCTGTATGATTAATATCATTTGTATTAAAATACCACAGAACTATATTCTAAAAATACAACTTCATAACAAAAATGTATTCTCGTTTAAAAAAAAGTTGAAATATTCATTAATTCATTTTTAAAAAAAATATTTTTCAAACCTGCTAGCCGTAAATATCGACGTATAGTACTTACTGACTTACTTATCATCATGCTGTTTTCCCGCGGGGGTAGGCAGAGAGGATAGAGCGCTACACTCTTCCTGTCTATTACCTCCTATTACCCCCTCCACTATACTCAAAGCACGAACTTTTTCTGTGGTGTTCTCTATGATTTTTAACAAGTTGATAAGTTGGTGTTGAAGTTTTTGAGTTGACACTTAACGTTTACCATTGGGTACGTTGGGCTGTGAAAACTGTGTGAATTATCTTCCTGCCGTATGGGAATGATAAATTGACGGACAAAATTGATCAAACTGCCGTGAAATTTATCGTCCTTTGGTGTGGGGTTGATAGTGTACTACTTGTGTGTTTGGTTTTTCGTTGTGCGTGCCCAAACATGTACTTCTTGCTATTGTGCTTGTATGACACTTCGCGCCATCGCCAAAGTGTGTTCAAGAATACTTCGGGCGGAACAACGGAGTACGTATTCTAAAGCCAGAAGATCTGTGGCTCCAGTGGAAGAAGAAAAATTCAGATATCTAACGGAGCAACTCTCAGGTGGGTCTTGTTTCTTCCTGGTATCTGGTTGGTCTTTCAACCCCCATGTTTCCTATGTATGTCCCTCTCCCAAATTCCTTTCACCCTATTTACACCCTGTTTTTTTAACCCTTTATTCAAACAGATACCGAAAAGATAAATATTTGAGTTAACTTATTTCTAAAATATCTTAGTTCTTATCTTAATTTAAATAAATAAATGGCCGTTACAAAGATATTTTCTTTGGTCGCATTTAGTAAATTTCTTATTTTTTATATTAACCCTCTCAATTTTATCAACTTCTTTATCGACACGGAGAATACACGACACCCTTTTCAATAATTGATATGAATGGCAGGAAGTAGAAAGAAAAATCGAAGAAATGCCCCACGGTGAGGCTCTTTAAGGAAAGCTATCAATAATCTATAGAAAAGCATGAAATATGTCAATTATTATATAAAAAATTAGATCGCCTTTTATGTTCAATATAATATAACTTTTCGTTTTAAATTTGACACAGGAAAATTGATATTAAGTTATGTAACTTGTGTGTTAATGTTGCGTTATTAAATGTTTTGCTAAAATAAATTATACAGTATTTTCAGTATATTCAATAATATTATGCTGTTGGTTTTTATAAACATTGATAATCCAATCGGATAATTCGTGATATTGTAATGTTAAGAAACATTTTTGGTAATAGAAATAAATTAATGAAACATGCATCTAAATATTGAAAAATATAATTCATATTTATTTTTGAAAAACTGCATTAAAAATCAATAAAGCTAAATACGTATTTTAAAAAAATTGCTCTTTAACACACATACGAAATGTACTTGATTTTTGAAGCCAATGCCGGCAATAAAGAATTTTTTCATACATATTTTGAGACATATAAATCGATTTGTACATTAATGTAAATCGTTGCCATTGTTGTGCGGAATATTTTTTTCATATTTATTTATCTGGAGCGAATAACTCATTTCTTGCAGTTCTTTAATCATCATTTAACCGATCTGAAACAGAAGTAAGCTTCACTTATTTTCTGGGAAAAGACCAGATAAAAGAAGTCTTTTGCTCAAATTAACGAAACGTAATGAGTTTTTCTTAGACATTTATACTAAAAAAAGATGGGGAAATTCTAAGGCACCTAACTATTCTGTAGTGAAAGAAATAATTATCAGGATATGTACTCAATAACATACAGGATATGTATGTATATTTACTAAATTTATATGGAAGCCCACTTCTATTTTCTTTTTCACTTCTTATTCGGTCAGTATTTTATTTATAGGTATTAATGAATTATAAAATAAATTGTCAATATGTATAATGATAAAATTTTGATCAGTTTAAGTAAATATCGGTTTCAAATTGAATTTTGTCAGTTTAATTTTGTATTTTTCGTCGATAAAATTATTTTTGAAGGTCATGTAAGGTTGTTATCGTGTTCTGATATTTAATTATAAATTTAAACCAATTTCATAACCAGATTATAATTTTCAAAAATACTGGCCCAAAGAATACCAATCATTATTTCCTTCAGATTTTTCTGGTTTATTTTATAATTATTTTTTTTACGCTTTCTATACTACCAAGTCATTATTTAAGACCATAAAAAAAATTGTGTTTCAATTTTATACATCTGTAAAATGTTGTTATAGTAAGCGTAGTAGACCAGTCAAGTTTTAATCTCATCATATTACTAATTAAATATTAAACTTTCTATATTACTAACTAAATTTAAAAACGTACAATTTTACTAGTGACGAGAGGTCCGCGCTCGGGATATAGTGAGGAGGATAGGGAGTGAGGTGCATTTGTTTTACGCAGACCCTGATGTATGCAACATTTGGTCCAGACAGTGAGAGGGTGCGACGTCTGATGGGGTGAGAGTATTGTATTTTCTTTAGGTTCCTAGAGTGCAGCTGAGCAAAATTTGAATGGCGTCCAATATAATACACATTTATATCATATTAGGAGGGGGGGTTGGGCGACGTCTAGATCAGTCAAATTATGTTTAATTTTAGGTACAGAGAACATACAGATAGAAAAGATTTTTTTTTTATTGTATCTACTCCTTTTATAAATTTAATTACGTTACAGTTCTTAGTACCTACCCTTTTTATAAATTTAATTACGATTTATCTTCAGTATCATAGTTAAATTTATAAAAGGGGTAGGTACTAGGATATTTCGTTTCATGAAGGGAAAAATAAAATACAATTTTATTTTTAGTACAAAATAATATATATAAAAATAGGTTCCTGAAAAAAAATCTTTAATAACAATAATTTTTGTAGGGCAGACCGGAAACAATTGAAACAAGGGGACAGTTGAAACAACAGCCTTAATAATTAGAATCCTACGTCCATTCTGCGCGCGACTGCAGAAAGAGACGTGTCTCGAGACCCCTCTTCCACTCCTCACCAGTCCCCTGTCGAGCACCGTTGAGAGTGTACAATAATGTATGGCAAAAATATATTTGTAATCGCCTTACTAAAAAATATCGTTGGCAAGAAATCAATTACGTACATATTGGGTTTCAGCCACATTTATTTAGACCTTTTGTAGGTTTTCTTTAGTTATAACTATTTAAATTGTTGTTATTGTAAGAGATTACGATATTATTAATGTGTTTTTACTAAAATGTGGTAAAGGGACAATTAAAACAAATGGCGCGAGGATGGTTGTAACGTGTTTTACTTAATTTTACTCTAAAGCAATGAGAACATAGATCTATAAATGGTCACTATAAGATCAATACAAAGAAAAAATCGGAGAAAAATGATGAAAGTAGCGACGACGAACAAGTAGATTGTTACTGTTTAGTTTGCTTAACCATAAAGTGCGAGTCGACCTGGAAAAGGTTGAGTGCAGTGCATTGAATATCTTCATTGATCAAGCATTGAATATCGTAATTGATCAAGCATTGAATATCGTCATTGATCAAGCATTGAATATCGTCATTGATCAAGCATTGAATATCGTCATTGATCAAGCATTGAATATCGTCATTGATCAAGCATTGAATATCGTCATTGATCAAGCATTGAATATCGTCATTGATCAAGCATTGAATATCGTCATTGATCAAGCATTGAATATCGTCATTGATCAAGCATTGAATATCGTCATTGATCAAGCATTGAATATCGTAATTGATCAAGCATTGAATATCGTCATTGATCAAGCATTGAATATCGTAATTGATCAAGCATTGAATATCGTCATTGATCAAGCATTGAATATCGTCATTGATCAAGCATTGAATATCGTCATTGATCAAGCATTGAATATCGTCATTGATCAAGCATTGAATATCGTCATTGATCAAGCATTGAATATCGTCATTGATCAAGCATTGAATATCGTCATTGATCAAGCATTGAATATCGTCAAGAAATTAACTACATAGCCACAATTATTTGTCAGAGTAATATTTTTGTAATAAATAAACCGATTATTTTAATAATCCGAATGTTGTTTCAATTGTCCCCAGAACATATTTCAACTGTATCGTATCGGAGACAGTTGAAACACTTTGGCTTCCGTTAGTATTTATCAATCAAGCAATCAATAGTTTCATACAAAATAGTTATGGAGAAATAAAATCAAGTCTCGAAAAAGTTTGAATTCCCGGTCTGCCCTATTACAACTTAAATTAAATTGTAATGTTTGAAATTGATATACGGTGAGCTATTTGATGATCATTTTCTTTTATCCATTTTTTATTTCTTTAAATCATATTTCTAACGTAAGAAAAAGATAACTAAAAATAAAATAACTATTTTTTTTCTATAATTTTTACCAAAGTTGTGTGTAATCCTGGTAGCAACTGAAATATTTTTTTCAATAAATTGTTTTTTTCTGTATATCTTTCAAGTCTATAAATTTAGTTTATTTTTATTTTTAGTAATGAACCAAACACTGTATCGGTTAATTACTTGCGGTATAAGGACGTTTGCTAATTACAGTCTAAAAAGTTGTTTTCTCATTACGTCTCTCGAATTCTTATATGTGTCTTATATTATATTTATTCTCCTTTATAAACATTTAGACTTTAATATTTTAAGTATATTTTTTATTTCTTCCGTAAAGTTAACAAAGATTTGATAAACTGTAAAAAAACAGGACAGTCCTCTATGAACGTTTATCGCGATTTACTTTAAAAATATATTTGCTACGTATCTACTTACTAAAAATTGAAACAAGTGATTTGAACTCCATCAATAAATAGTTAAACTAAGCACCTATTCTATATGCCAAAATATCTGTAATACTAAATTAATTATGAATTTAATTAACTAAATTGTGTTCTTTATCAATATAATCGTATCAAAGTCTAAATAATTTTCTATTGAAAACTGTATATTCCATTCAGTTATAGAAAACTCATTCGAATGGCACCCAGAGAGATCATTTGATCAATGAAACTAATTAGACAAGCGTCAATTAATAATTTATTTACGTTGACCAGCAATTGGAATGTTGCTTACTTACTCACTTACTTACTTACCATCATGCCGTTTGTCGCCTCATCCACATTCATACATCTTCTCATACAAGCTCGACGATTATTAAGGCTTTTACCTGGTCGTGCCAAGTCTTCCGCGAATTTCTGGTGCCATCGACACTTGCGTCATATGTCTTTCTTACCATTCTCTCCTCATTCATCCGTTCCATATGACCAAATCACCCTAGTGATCCTTTCTTAATCTTACTCACTATACTAAGGTCGGCTTTAAATTATTTTCCTATTTCTTCATTCTTTACTTTGTCATAAATGGATCTGCCACATATACGCCCAAGTGATTATTTCCATTTCCACTGAATTCAGTCTACTTTCATTCCTCTTCTGCTAGCTCCAGGCCTCACTTCCATACATCATTGTCGATACTAGGACTCCATTGTGGACCGCTTTTGCGAAACTAATAAATAGCAATGATGTCTACTTCTGTATCTTTGTAATTAATTTGTAAAAAAAATAAACAAAATACTCCTATAGTACACAAAATGGAATTAAAAATTTAATGCATCACTTTATTTAAAAGTCCATTTTTCTTTATAATTATTTTATAATTAGAATAAATAATGATTTCATGCATTGTAACAGAATCTTGATAATCTTGAAATGTTGAGCAACTTATTGATTATATTTTCGTGTTATCCCAAAATTGTAATATAAACAATAAAAGCAATACTTATTTAGAAATATCATTGACAAGCCTGGATTTCCCTATCAAAATAAATGTCGATAAACTCAAGAGTTGTTTCGTGAAGAGTTTATCTTGCATACAGTTTCTGTATTATAATCTTCTCAAACTTGTGTGCAATTTAAATTTCAACTTGTTTTCGTTCAAAGTTGGAAAATACATACAAAATTTTGATTAACTTGCCGAAACTTGATGAATTGCCCTGATCATCCGTGTTAAGATAATGAATTGATTGAATATCGAAAATATACGTATCGTATAACAAGGCTGATCCAGAAAGATAAAACCTTTCGACTCAAAAAATTCAAAAATTATTTCATTAGCGTTATTAAATATAATTAACCTTAAGAAATTAGTATATAACAAATTTATATATTTTAAATACAGTACTTTAATATATGTCTACATAATCATTTAATTAATAATGTGAGGTCCGAGTGTTAGTATGTATGAGTGTGTGTGTGTCTGCGGGAACGCGATATGGGAAGTAATAGGTGTGTGTGTGCGTGTGCGGAGAATGTCATATAAGTGAGCCGCTCTGGTCAGAGCGCGCTCTTACATAGTAGCTTGTACATTGTATTAAATTCGAGTATTCAATAAACTGCTGATTGTCACATGACAAAATATTTTGATTGCCGACTCACAACTTGGAACACAATAAGAATTTTTCAGGAGACAAATTTGTTATCCATGTAAATGAAGATACCACTGGCAACCGGTATCACAACCAGCGCAAAAGGTTATATTCACGTATAGGGGTGTAAAATAAAAGTACATTTTTACTTATTACACATTATTTTTGTCGAATTATTTTCATTTGCTAGCACATATAATGGGGTTTTAAGTGCTCTGCTTGTGTCATTGCAACATAATACTGACCGAGAGAAAAATATTAAACTCTCAAGTCAATTCCGTGAGCGACTGTTCTTGGGATATATTAGTTATCATGACGAAGGCAAAGCGAATGCTTGAAAAAGCAAATCGCCAAGAATAAACGGAATTCTGGGAATAAATGCATTCTCGCCTTTAAATGCGCCGGCTCCGATCGTATGTGCTAACATACATGTGTGCAATGCCTTCATAGTTAACCGCGTTCATTTGCATACTTTTGGTGAATGCAAATTTCTCAGCAGCACAAATACATATGTTACAAAGAATTGAATTGTGTAATTTTTTTTTTATATATGAATTAAATCTTTATTATCTGAAATATCATAAAATGGTCATTGAGAATTCAATTTTAAAAGTGTCATGTTTGGCGTCTGTCTTTTAAAAAAAAAATTAATTGAGCTTAAAAATTAAAAAAGACAGATGAAATCTATTATTTTCTTTACCACAATTCTGCGATCCGTGATAAATGTCCTGTGCCTATTATTATTCGTATTTCCACTCTGTAGAAATTTGCGTTAGTGACCTGTCTACCATGGCATTACATAATACGTACGTTTAGTGCTTCATTAAATAGATGTCTAATTGTAACTGTAATATTTTAAATATGAATTAAATATATTAATTGGAAAGATATACATATAAAATCAATTTTATCGAAAAATATTGTTGTTGCGTCACCGGGATTCGAACCTGGATCTCTTTCCTAACCGAGAAGGGTGCACTATCCAACTATACTACAGCGACAATATTTTTAGCGACAAATTTTCGTTACCTTTTTTTATATTAATACATTTAATCGTTCCATTATTTGAAAGAGCCATCTAAGGTATTTGAGATTCTGTAAAAATAAGGTAGATGACTCTTTCAAATAATGGAACGATTAAATATATTAATATCAAAAAGGTAACATAAAGGTTCGAAAATTTATCGCTAAAATTATTGTCGCTGTAGCATAGTTGGATAATGCACCTTCCCCGGTTAGGAAAGAGATCCAGGTTCGAATCCCGATAGCGCAACAAAAATAATTTTCGATTAAATTGATTTTACATGTATATCTTTCTAATTAATATATTTAATTCATATTTAAAATGTCAATAATAATGTGTTCTCCTAATATTTTATTTTGTTACGGAACCGTTCTATATATCTACGTCTTGCCCGCCCGTCTTAAAACAGGTTTTGAATAGTTGTTTGTAATATGATATTCGTAATGTGTTATAAGAGTTATATCTATATTATAATTTTCTTTATTTTATTTACTTCTCTGTGCTGTAACAAATTGTGTAGCATAGGATTTTGGTTCATATCTGTATTGATGTAAGTACCTAGGTATTTTCAAAGTAATTAGAAAAGTGTTATAAAATTCCTAAAACTCTTCTTATTTTAAAATAAAATCTAATCTATTAAGTTCCTTTTTCTCACTATCTGCAACTGCAATTTTGTTTTTTTTTCTATCTATATTATTATAGAAACATGACGCACACTAGCTAATGGCTTCAAGTACTCCATTTCTTTCATTTTGCAGTTACGCATTTAATATATTATTTTCGCCATTCTTCATTAATCGTGATGTAACTTTTATATTTATTATTATATTAAATGTTGTATATTAAACGAAATTATCTCATATTTAATGAAGTAAAATAATCGAATTATAATAATAATAAAATGTCCACACCTAAAACGGGTGAATATTCAATATAAATTTATTTGAATATTTATTCAAATCGTTTATGTAAAATACATAATAAAATAAAATTTTATAAACTGATCAAATCGAATACATAAAGACTTTACTTTGCATATCGAGACAATTTCTACCATGGCCAGCAGATGTAATTTATAACATTTATAAATTACGTAATACAAAATAAACTCCACAATTTGAAGGTTGTCTATGGTCAATAAGATGGAACTCTTTTTATGTACCTATATAATGATATTTTGTCTAATAGTTCACGTATAATTGGTCTAGGCTGGTGCCTAGACTAGAAAGGGTGGAAATGTTTACCCGCGGTAAGGGGTGGACCTATAACTTGTGCATGTTATTACCGGTATCTTTTAATTAAATTTGTAATCACCTTTTAGACCTTCCCAAAACGAAGATTGTCGTAATATCCACAATGTGATGATATATTTCTCAAACTGCTGTGCACTTTTGTAACGTTCTAATCTTATCTTATATAATAAGAACTTTCATTTGTGTATTTATTATCTCAAAATTTTCCTCAATAGTATTTGTATAAAAACAATTCTGAGTAATTCATGATGCATGAACACTTATTAAAAAATATTGTCTCTATCGATGATTTTGATTCGCACAATCGCATATGTGCGACTAGTGATGAGCTCTGAATCTTGAACTGTGATTCCATCACTGATATCTTTAAGTCACAATCACTAATCACAACAGTGACTGAATAAGTATGTAGAAAATCGTGATTCGTTAATCTTGTGTGAAAATATGGTCATTTAAAACCCGTACTTACATTATATAAGAATTTAACTAGTTCATGGCTTTGTATGATTTTATTTTTTATTTACACTAATAGGTTATGAATTAACTACGCTTTTTATTTGACGTAAGGGTTTAATATAATAATGGTGAATGTATAATTGAATAATATGTGTAGGTGCTAAATTTTGTGTATTAATTATGTGATATATCGTAAAACAATAATTACAGTGACAGTTTCCAATCCCCGATATCATTGAATACCAATTATATTCACACCAGTGAGTCAAGTCATTAACAAGTTAGTGAAGTACACGTACAAAAGTTGTACAAAAATTCCAAGCTGCACAGACAACATAAACTGTTGATTTTTTACATCCAGTACATTCAAACATAGGACAATTATATTCTACCCTCCCTAACAATTATCTGCCAGATCTGATCACCCCAGATCTTTAATGAACAATTTTTATTCAAAATTATTAAAAAGCAAACTCTTTTCTCTGTCTGGTCTTTGGAGGGATGAAATAATTAATTTATGCGAGAAATATTTTAAACGTTTTTAAAATGAGGAATTTTATTTTTTATTCGTGATTTACCTCACCGCGAGCTTTTTAGTTAGCTTTTTTACTGAATCGATAATGCTCTTAAAAGCATTTCCAAAATCAGCAACTTGGAAATGTATTTAGGTTAAAAGCTCTACTCGAGTTTTATACGTTTGAAATATTAAAATGTTGATCTCTCGATCGCCGAACGTTTAAACAGAGTGTTATAATTAGCACGCATTTATTAGATAAATAATCCGCAATGTGTTATTTTTCAATCGATACAAACGTATCGACGACGGTTTCGTTCAATTAAAGTTTATCCTCCGCGTTGAGTTTTCCGAATTCTCCCAAAAAGTAGAAGGAAACACAAGTCAAACAGTAAAGTACAAAGTGCCGAGCGCGGGCGCCGCGGCGCGCATTTCCGCCGGGGCCCTGCCGCCACCGCTGACCGCAGCGGCGCCATCTGCCGGAGAAAAAGCGAAACAAAGCGGCGGCGGTAAAATAATATGAAGCCAGACGAAATGAACCGGCGGCTCGGAAGTTTGCTCGTCCGCAAATTGATATTGCGTCCGGAAAGCGGACCGGATGGAAGGTGTGGAGGGGCGCGAGCGCGGCCGGGAGCGGGGTGGAGATCCGCGGTCAGGTCCTGTCGCGATGGGATACACCGTTTATCCTTTACCTCGGTCCTGTAATGAAATGAAGCGATAACCGAATACTGATGCGCCCGAAGCAATGCTATTTTATCCGGGGCGGGACGGATGGGCTTATTGAACAACTACACGTCATTTTATGGTCTACGAAAATTAAAATTTACCTAACAAAGGGTGCATATTTTTTATAATTACCGGTGGATGAGCGCGTATAATCATCAAATTCAAATAAGCTTTAAATTACTTTATTTTAAAGTTTTAACATATTATAATTTACAGTTTAAAAAGTGAATAATCGCATATAAATAAGCTTATTTTTGTAGGCAAAATTATTATACGTTCATATAGTTGAATTATGTGTACAGATCTCTATCTGTATCTTATATATTTTATAATTATTATACTATATTATATAAGGTATCTGTATTTATATATTAAATTTCAAAATATCTAAATCAATAATAAAAATATATTTATAGAATAAGAGGCGGGAATAGGATTATTGTCCTTAAAAAAATGGGTATATTGGTTATATTTAATTTAAAAATTCATGCATTTTTTCAAACCAGTAAATCAATCCAATGTTTCATAATTATGTTGAATCTGTATTGTGAAATTAAAGAACGACTGGCAACGGAAAATATATATATATATATATACATTTTTATATTATCTACTTGAAATAAATAATCATGTACATATAATATCCCAATATCCTTCCAGGCGTACGCTAATGAATTACTGTGCGCACGCAAGTGACAATTTTCTTCAATATATGAATATCTTTCAATTAAAAAGTCAATTTACTTCTTTTACATCGATTAAAACTTATAAATTATAATTTGTTTCAGAATTTGACAACATCATATTAGAGATGTTCTAAATGTTTATCAATATAAATCAAAAATCAGTAAGAATTACTTATGGTTTATACCTGTTTGATATATTCGCCAGTATTATTAATGAAAACATCCTCTGACAGGTTAATCCCTACATATTTACATTATTACAAATCAATTAGTTTCTAAAAATCTTATAACGGAACATATTATATTATAACGTTTAAATAACGTATTTTAATATTATGCACGCCACTGGCGATAGTTTAACAGGATAATAAGACCTAACCAGAAATATATGCATTGAGACCGATAACATTATTGTTTATCATTGAGTGTTAAAGAACATGTCATTGAATTAATTTGCCAGTAAGAAATGAAATCCAGTCCCTGTTTAACTATCCCTGGACTCCCCGGCAGCGACAACTCCCCCGAGTACTAATTAGCAGCATTAAATTATTCCATTGAACATTTCTCTCCAGATCCTCAGTAAAAATATCTTCTTTGTTTCTCTCTTTTATCAATAAAGGAATTCAAAGTGATTTCTCCCTGACGAACGTTCTGGCGAAGCTTTTCTATAAGCTTATACTCTGACTGGCATTATTTTCTAAGTCGTCTCATACTCATTCATAACGAATTGATAATAAATAAATAAATCAAAATATTTAGTTTCCGTTGCCTTTTGTCCTTTCATTTTATTTCTTTTATCTCATAAAACATTAAGATATTATATTTTTTAAGTATCTACTCAGGTTGCACATGTGTTCGTTCAAATTCAGTGTTTGTTCTAGGTATATATGTATATGAGGAGGCGCAGTGCAAAACTAATATTACCGCAATTAAAAAATAAAATAAAAACTGCTCTAAAAATAGAAAAGGATGTGCAAAACTATATTTAATAATTGTTTAAGATTTTTTTTTTTAAATATCTGTATTTCCTATTTTCTTCCTACACCGTAATATAAAAAATAAATCTTTCAATTTTTCATTATTAGCTGTATAAAAATGTTAAAGAAAAGTAAATGTTTATCAACCGCTACATAGGTACCTTAAAAAATTACGTGAAACCCATTTCATTTTTCCTTTTCAATAGGGTATTCCGAAATGTACACTTACATGTTGCTGCTACAAAATAATGTATTTAGCTCTCAGTGGAGACATTTTTTTAGTCAGTTTCATTCGGTTCATAAAAAGTTTAATCATAACAGAGACCAGAGGCATAGATAATTAGAATTCCTTTTTATGTGCCTCACTCTTTGATAAACATAGAGATGAAGCTTCTCACATCTCTATATATAGATGTATATATTACATATAGGTGTCAAATCCTCAAAAACTTCCAAAACCTCAATCTTTTTTTTTCATTTCGATATTCTATTATTGCCTTGTATTCTGGATTTCCTCTACTTATGTACTTACGTACATCTTAGTGTTTGCTTTACCACATCGACCATTATAATATTACGTTGTAGTACCTACCCGTCGATAGGGCTGCCTTGAATTAACGTGTAATAGCAATGGCAACACAACACCACTGAAGGATTTTTTCTATGCATTTCGGGTGACGGACAAGTGGAGCGCTTGCTGCGTCTCGTTCAACGAACTCTCACAAACGTGTGATTTCAGATTTAAAAAAGAAGGGTGAGAATAATTGTATAATATTAGGCATCTATGTTACACTGTGCCATGTTATGTAAGTGTCTCTGTTATTATATTTGTTTTTACATAATGTTAATCCCTTCCTCACGATGGACCTCCACGCTAGGGAGGCGCCATTTTTGGTACAAGTATCATCGCTTAATCTAAATATGAGATGACCAGTAATAACATTATGGAGGATTTCCCATGGACCAGGGTAGGATGGAATATTACGATTCGGATCCCAACCGCGCAACATTATCTTCAAAGTAAAGGAAAAATAGTACTTCGATATCTCACCATGAACAACGTCAATTAACACAAGTAACAAAAAAATTGTATTCGCCATGGAGCAAAGTATTAAAGTGAGATTCGACCTGGTGACTTACTAATATATAAACTTTATTAAAATTGTGGTTGTTTCTCAAGTGCAAGTTATTCTTATTTGGTGTTGTATGTTTACTCATTTCGCTGAAGTCGAAATTAATAATATTTCATGTATGCTTCTAGATAAAGTAATTTAATGCTTTACAATGTAGCTTTGACGAAGCAATTCTTTATATTCTTTTGTTAACGTTAACGTTATTTTTATTATGTAATCTTCTGTTAACGTCAATTCTCTTGTTAATTTATTTTTATCATGTAAAATTTATGTTAATTATAATGTTGTTAAATCTGATACTAAATATTATTTATTTTTCCTTGAGAATGACTGTCGGAAGCATTTGGGTGACAAAATAGCCAATTCTGTTCATAGTACCCACAAGTCTCATACTCTATCTTGGGTGAAACCGGTGGACGCGCTGTCGGGCACGTCACACCGTTTCGACTTAATCCATTCTATTCTATGCTCACCTCAGAGCATCTAAGAACCACTGGTTGCAATTTCTTTGTAATTGGACGATGTCATTGATAATTTAAAAATATTTATGTAAACACTTATTAACATGTTATTGAAGTATGTACCTGCATCCTGAATTGAAAAAAGTTTAGAATATACTAGTTGAGTATAAAACTAGCTAACTAACTAATTTACCATCACTCCGTTTCCCCGCGATGGTAGGCAGAGAGGATAGAGCGCCTCATTCTTCTGTCCTGACACACAGTTCTCGCCTCATCCACATTCATACATCTTTTCATACAGTATAATATTGATTTAAATAAATCGCAACACGTAAAAAATAATGCACTATGTTCAATTTACTGCACGCGAATTGGTGAAAAATAAAATTATAATTAATGATTGGATCAGTATTTAAACAATTAATTATTGCTATTAAACAATTGCTGTTCTTTAGCTTTTTCCGGCAAAATTGATTCTGGTAAAATAATTTCTGATTTTCACAAAGCTACCGAATACTTCTGGGCATTTTGACAATTCACAGATGACCGTTTTCCGCGTAGATATGTTATGTATTCTATAAGAATGGTTTTCCTCCAGACGACCCATCAGTCAGGGCTTATCCAATTGTCATCTGGGAAAGGCAATAAAGAAATGTCAACTTATCGTCCTTTCACGGATGCTGATAGTGGAAATAGCGCCCCTCGGGTCAGTCGGGGGATTTTTCTTCCAGCGTTTAACTGAAAACCGCCGCCGCCCGAATTACATGTCACTGTTACTTATCTAACAAGGAGTGATAAAGAATACAAGAATTCCACTCGCAATAAAATTGAAATATTCCACAGTAACCCACCAAATATCAAATTATAATTCTAAACAAATTGAGAAAAATTTTAAAAATCACATTTTCATACGCAAACTCTGTGACGCCAAACTTTTACAATTATTTTTTATCTTTTTTTGTAAGAGAAATAACCAGACGCCGATAAGATGTTTAATTATAAAATATAAATAAAATAAACCTGGGTATTTATATTCAATATGCCATCATCAAAAGATTTGAATACAAATATGGGTATTTAAACTAAAATTACCGTACTCCCCAATTCAAACACTAATTTTGAAAAAAAAAATATATATATAATTTTTTTAAATTATGTATATATAGAATAAAATAAGTGTATAATATATTTAATTTAAACTTATCCAATGCGTCTTCTAATTCCAGTGTCATCAATAGATAGATAGTTGTCTGTTAAAAATTGTGCGCGCATCTGAGAGTATCGATTTACAATCAAACAAAGTTAGTTGTCAATTACTTGTAAAATAATCGAATTTGGTGGTAACATGTATAAGGTGTGATTTTCAATGAATCGCTTAATTTCATATGTGATATGCGAAAAACTTTAAAATACATATTATACGTACCGTTTACAAATTTAATACTAATGATCACTGATAAAAATTCAATCAAGTTGTGTATTTTAATTGTATTTCTTCTTATTATATAATTATGTATTTGACAAAGGCAATATCAGTGTTTGCATTTCATAGTCGGTTCCTCCCTCCGTAGTAGAAAATTCTGCCCATTCGTACATATCCATATGTAACCATACTATACGTGAAGAGGTTAATGTATGAATAATTAAAGATAGGTATTTAATAAAACTCATTAAATGAAATTTTTCTATATATAGTTTTCTGGGCTAATCTGCTATGTATATCTCACTTTTTTGGCCGACGTTTCGGATCCCATTGCAGGGTCCATCATCAGGGCTAATATTATATATGATTGTTAGTGTTGTGGTTAAGTTCTGGCTTGCAGTACCGTGTCGAAAGCAGGATTTGTCGTTTATTAGGTACCGGCTTGCATTACCGTTTCGAAAACAGGTGTGTGAAGTGAGTAGTGTTGTGTAATGTTAAGTTTCATCTACTGTGGGATCACTATCTCATCATTTCGACTCTTATGGTTTTGAAGGGCCGGAAGGGCACAAGGTTTTTAATTTTAGGCCGTCGCTCCTATTAATGTTCACTGGGTGTTTGTATATTTTAATCGCTTCTTTGACCAGACGTGCGTGATGACTCTTGGGCTTTCCTAGGTAGGATCCGAAACGTCGGCGACCAGAAAGGTCAGATGTACATGGTAGATTAGTCCGGAAAACTATACACAGTAGATTCTGAAAGACCGTGAAAACCCAAAAACATTTTTAAAGGAAAATTTGTCAATTTTATTGCACTGATTTTATGTAAATGATTCTATGAAATTATGGTTGTACTTCCTCTGTAAGCATTTTCAGGCCCCTCGACTTGAAGATCTCTCTTCATTATTAAAAGCTCATATCTAAAAATGTATCAATCCACTTCATTGGCGCACTTTTCAAAAATACAATTAAAAATTGTCATATGTTAAATTTTGCAATTTCAAAAATTTCATAACACATCTTTCATAATCATAACAATTTAAGTTAGGTGTCTACTAGATTTTTTTATTTGAATTTGAAAATATTAGAACAATTTAACATTACTTTAAGTTAGTATATTTGACATTCTGATGAAGGGAAGGTATTTTCCCAAACCGGTTGTTGTATTAAATTTACTTATAAAAGTTATATTAAGTTATATTATTTATAGATGATCGAAACAATGCAAATAAAAAATTATTGATTCCGCTTTTTAAGGCTTACAAATTCACCTTCTGATCTAAAGTTCGTTTACTTTGCGATAAAATTAATCTTTTAATTAATAAACTGTTTTGTAAAACGTGTTAAAAGCTGTAGAAATATTTTCATTTCATACATCTATATTATATTGAATAATTTATTTTAGATAATGCTAACATTATTATGAATTCTTTGCTAGTTTGATTTTAGTATTATTTTTACCAATTAAGTTACCATCCTGGTTCATTAAGACTAAACTAAACTAAATAATCTATAAAAATGAAAAGAATTAATGTTGCGTTACCGAGTATTCGAGTTTTTTTTGTTGTTGTTGTCTTTCTATTGATTCTATTGCCATTAATTATTTAGTCTATTTTTTAATACTTATTTATCAAGATTTATTGTTACAACAGCTCGATACTCTTTTGCCATATAATTAATCATGATTAAATTGATTTCAATTTTTTGAACCAAAGAAACTATTTTATCCAATAGATTTCTTTCTCATATAACC
The DNA here is from genome assembly GCA_031772225.1 of Eubasilissa splendida. NCBI lineage: Eukaryota > Metazoa > Arthropoda > Insecta > Trichoptera > Phryganeidae > Eubasilissa > Eubasilissa splendida. The sequence goes on along the minus strand of CM062848.1, from coordinate 15,912,065 downwards.
ACTAATATAATTATTTGTATTAATGGGTATTTATGTTTTTTTTTTATTATAGCATGAATGTTGTCGATAAAGAAATATCATTTTTTACAAACTTGTTTACAAATCTTCTAAAAATAATTTATTAAAGCCTTACTTTTAGCCATAAAGCTAATAAACGCATACGAACCACCTCAGCACTTTGCTGCGTCAAGAGATAGCAGAAGTGTACGTGTTGGATTTAAAAGGAAAGCCAAGCAGAAGGAAAGGGCGGGAAAGAAGTGGCAAAGACAAAGCAAGTGGCCCGGATGCTCCGAAAACAAAATGCCGACCTGTTAGGGGTGGGTATCCAATCACCAACCCTTAACCTTTCCGGCAAAGGGCGAAAACTCGGGCAGTCTTAATTTTAGAATTAATATCACCTCAGTGGAGTCTGATGAATTTTGGCTTCCATCATACTTTTCGATAGGTTCATTTGATGGTACGCTAATTTTAACTTGACGCCTGTCTCGTAATAAGTTTTTGCTTTATATCTTGGCAAAAAAATCGGACTTCCTCGTTAACTAAATAATTTCGTGAAAAACTTTCTGGAATTCATATCACTCTAATTTATTTTTACAACATTTTTATTTCCGTTATTATATTAAATTATATTTGGTCCTATTTATTTGTCAGATCTTCGATCTTACAAAATTAGTACGTAATTACCTACGTGTACGTATCCTTTATATTAATGTTTAAAATGTCCGGTTGTTATATTCTTACCCTTTGCAGTCACTTGTTCCCATTAAATGTTTCGTCCGTTTCCTATAAAACTACCATCTCTCGTTTTTATTGTATCGCACACAAAGCACGGTGTAATTGCATTTCCGTATGGGGCAGTGCTGATCCAGCATCCTTGTGTGTCCTATCCATAGTAACGACAACATGCTTTACGGTGATTTCGCGCGGGCGAAGCAAAAAATTCTCCTTTTCATAGGTCATTTATTCCATTATGTGTTTTTTAGACGGACATCATTGGTACATGTTATTTGTGAAGAATATTTCGATGTGATTCATAAATTTTTTTTGAATTCTTAATTTATTTTTCTTTCATGTCATGATACTCGTATGGATATATGTTCGGTATGGGTGCTCGAAGCGCGAGGTGAGTTGCCAAATAACGAAGTTCTGGGACTCGTTTACATGGTGAACTTAGTGTAGACATCGTGCATTTAGTGCTCGTCACGAGTGCATTTAAACCAATTAAATACGCCAGTTTTTAATTATTATACGACAAAATACCAAGTCAATTAACAGCTGACAAATATGTGACACAGGGACTCCACCATTCCAGGTCTTCTTCTTTCTTAAGGCATGCCTAGGATAAATTTCTTTTCAAGGCATCATGTTGATACATAATATGGCCAAAAAATTGTAAAAATCTATTATTTAATACTTTAGATAGAGCTTGCCGTGATTGAATTTGTTGCAAGTTTGGGTCATTATTTACGAAATACGTAACATCCTTTTCTAGCAGTAAATTTCGAAGTCGTATGTTTTACGCTTATTACTATCACTGACTATATAACTTATTAAATTCATTTTACCAATATAGTTCATTTTTAATACGAAATAAAATTATCAATTAGAAATATATACAGGAAAATTCAATTTATCAAAAAAATATTTTTGTTGCTACCGGGATACGAACCTGGATCCTTTCCTATCCGGTGAAATGCGTTAACCGATTACACTATACCAACATATTAAGTTGACAACAAATTTTCGAACTTATATGCTGTAGTTCTTTCAAATTAATAAATCCATTATTCCAAATTAAAAATATATCACCTTTTATTGAAAAAATCTCAAATACCTTTGAATAGTATTCGCTATAAGAGGTCATAAATTAAATCAACTTTTTTTATTAAATTTTAAACAAACTTTGATACAACTAATATACAGGGAGAATATTATGTTCCGGGCCGATGTTGTTTTTGAATAACCAAAAAATGAAACATATTATTAAAATTTGGTTTTTATTTATCAACTAGCTGTAGCCAGCAACTAAAATAAATTTGAAGGAAAGACATTACCCAAATATTCAATTCATTTTGAGTCAATTTATTGATTTTGTTCATTTTGAAAAAAATGTGACATTGCAGCGTTTCGTTTCAATTCGATATTTATTGAAGTGCTGTGGGATACACAATATTTCTTGTTTTTCCATCTGGTGCGTAAACGAATAAATCAGAAGGTTTTCCGACGCATGAGCAGGCCACATAGAGCTGACCATGTGAGAAGCGTGGATTCTCCAAATTTAATCCACACACTTGCAACGATTGGCCTTGTGCTTTGTTGATAGTCATTGCAAAAGCGAGTCGCACCGGGAACTGCAAACGTTTGAATTCGAACGGCATATCTGTCGGGATCGTAGGGATACGTGGCAACAGTACGTCTTCACCTTTCAATTTTCCACTCAAAATTGTTGCCTCGATAACATTGTTCATCATTTTCTTGACTGAGAGTCTGGTTCCGTTGCAAAGTCGTGGTGGATTTATATTTCGAAGAAGAATGATGTGCTCGAGGTGTAGATCGCCCAATTGCTTGTCGCTTTGGAGGCATAATTGTACGGGAACGACGTGAAAAATGCGTTTGAATTTATTAGATGTCAATCAGCAATCCGAATCTCACAATGTATCCAATCCAATTGAACCGGCTCTTCACACACGGGCGGAAATGTTAATATTGACGGTGATCACAAATTCGCTGAAAAAATTAGAATTTATTTAAATCACAATGAAATGCACAAAACTATTCGAAAAACATGAACGCATGTCATCATGAACTGTCACGGCAATATATGAAATTCATTGGAATGACAGTGGCGCCATCTGTCGAAAATTGGTCGTACCAACTTAGAAACCTTCGCCCCCAAAAAAAATTTTCTTTGGTCCGATCGGCACCAAACTTCACAGGAACCATCTCCAAACTAATCTAAAGTTTCCCTCAAAATTTCATCAAAATCGGTCGAGCGGTTTAGTAGTCCATAGCGGACATACAGACAAACATTCATTTTTATATATATAGATTATTAGATTTATTATAATTATGTATAAAGTGTGACATTAACCAAGTAGTCGCCTCTGGTAGCGGCACAAATGCATGCTTTTTTAACCATATTTTTCATAATATTTCGGCATACTTCGCATGATATTTCAGTAATTTCATTTCTAATATTGTCATGTAGCTTCGGAATTATTATTGGCTTATTGGCGTAGACCTTTCCTTTTAAATACTCTCACATAAAATAGTCGTGAGCCGTCAAATCAGATGATCGAGGAGGTCAGTCGATATTACCACTTTTTGACATTATGCAATTTCTCGCAAAATTTCAAGCGTAGCTCGGGTTGTGAGTGAAGTGGCATAGTCCTGTTGAAGCCACATGTGTTTCAGGCCCAATCGACCTAATTCGGTTACCAAGAAGTTTTCCAACATGCGACGATAGCGACTATCAATAATGATTACAGCATTGTTATTATTATTTAGGTAAAATATTTTAATGACTTCAACACGTTTTTGAAGCGTTAGATACTCCATAAATAATTGTAATCAACTACTTTTTACGACTACCAAATGCGAATTGACACAAATTTGCCAAACCAAAAACAAAAACCCAAATTCAATTTATCGAATAAAATGTATATCTTTCAAATTAATACATTTAATTTGTATTATGAATACCACAGAACTATGTTCTAAAAAACTGCAACTTCTCAATAATAATGTGTTTTCTTTACAAATCAATTATAAAATATAATATATTGTAGGTACGCTGGTACAAATGTATTATAAAAGTTAAAAAAGATTCAACGGTAGCTTGTAAAATTGCCTTAATTTCCCGAAAAACGAAAACTCCGAAATATCCCTGTGCTGTGGGAAATTCCTAACCCTGACAACCTCTGAACATAGCCATACAAGGGGCGTGTGGGGTGCACTTTTATGTGCAAACACGTCTCCCAGCTACACAAACCCTCACTGCCACTCAAGACATGCGAGGATTTTCACTAATGAGCAAGCGGTACAAGAGTTCTCAGACATGGAACACTGTACTGCTTTGAGGACGCGGGACAGACTTACTGAACGAGCCGAATTCTTCCTTTTTATTTTATTATTTAAATAATCTATTCAACTATTTTATTTAAAACAAATTAGATAAATCACTAAAAAATATACAAGAATATTAGATACTTAGACATATACAGAAAAATCTATCTACCGCAATCTACAGACTTGAATCCGGAACTCTATTTGTGTTCTAAAATTACAACTTTGTGACAGATATGCGATTTCAATAAAATATGTTGTAGATATGTTGTACTTAAGATAATTTGGATAATGTTTACATGAATTGTGAGTGTTTTGTATACTTTTTATTCCAAAATAATATATTCCACAATCATTTTCGCTCAGTCCAAATAAAACAAAAATATTACCATTAAATGTCGACGAGTACACGTGTCCTCTTCGTGCATCTCTAAACAAAGAAAATGAAGAACAATATAATCGTGTAGAGTATATAAAGTATCCTGATCCACCCGCGGCAAACACAACCCTCGGAGGTCAGCGATGTCAGGTCCTGCAAATATTTTTACAGCCAGTTTAATATGAACAGAACCCGCGGACTAACCCTCCGGACGTGCCCCAATATTTCATTGATGATATTCAAATTGAACAATGTCTACTTGATACTCAAATTTTAGAATAAATACTCATTCTATAAATTTAATTTTAAAATAAAACTTACTACATTGTTGTTTTTCCTACTTATTTCTAACTTTTAAAGATACTAAATACCCGTAACAACGTTCTTATACATCATAACCACCCTCAAACCTCGTTTAAAATATGTTTAAATTATTTCACACGCTTGTTTTATATTGTTCTATTTTTAGCGTTCTGGAGTTCTGGAGCCTTCGATAAAACACATTTTAAATTCATTTATTTATTTTATAATTTATCAGCATTGAACTCTTTCACAACTATTTGGCATGGCAGCCAAATGGGGGGGTGTAACTAAAATAGCTCACTTAGCACCTCCAAAATCTTTTTGAGATAAAGGTGAAAATAAAACACAAGTTAAAAATGACCGTGATGATCTCGATCCTTAGTAATATATAAGAAGATCCTTCATCTAATGTATCACGCACATTTTTTTTATCTTTTGTCTTTATTTACCTTAAAAATAGTTTTGCTATACAGGTGATAGCTTGCACTAAGTAAAAATACGCGACTTACGATACGGGAAATTAATAACATAAATTTCACAGTTCGTGGATTTATTGTTTAAAATAAATATATTGTACATGCACGTCTATTAAAAAAATATGTCGCCAATGGTTTAACCGTTTCATTGATTTTTCTTTAATTTCATGATTGTTCAAACAGTCGACTTGGCCTACAAGTCACAAAATTGTTCCATTTCTTTCAATATTTTTATTATTTCATATCCTAACTAAGCACTTTTTTATGTTTATTTTAACATTTCACTTTGGCCTTTGGCCGTTAGCCTTTTTGGCATTGTTAGTATTCCACGATAATAAAATATATCGTATAATTTTTATTAAACGCTAGACTGCGACGAAATGTTGTGTCAACTACATAAATGTATTCTAGCATAAATAACTTTGCTTCGTATCACGGGGGGCTTCATAATATGCTCGACAAAGTAACGGCGTGTTCATTAGTCGGGGAAGCCCGTAATACCGTATATTAGTGCGACACCTATGAAATTTTAAAACGCCACATGGACCCGCGTTAAAACGAATCCGCGATCACTGAACGCGCGATAAGCGGGAGTTACCTGTATGTTGTGTATATAACATTTCTACCATCTATCTGCTTCTTCTAGATTATCCTTTCTTCACATCATGATCATCGTCATCTTTTTATTGCCGGATGAAGTCCTTCCCACCGTCTTTCACTTATTTCTGGTGATGTTCCTGCTATGTTTGATGATTTCATATCCATGCGTTACTCTCAAATTTTTAACCTCTCTTTTATTAAATGTCCCTTTCCTCATGTAATATATGTATTTTTATTGTGAATTTGTAATTTTATAAAATACCTTATTGGAAATAATAGACTTTAGGAATGACATATAAATTCTAAATTCATAATAAAATTAAATAGTTAACACGGCGTAATGGTAACGCATTCTTCCGGTGAGAGAAAGTTTCGGATTAACTAATTTGTTTAAAATGTTAATACTCGCTTGCTGCAATACTCCAAATCGTTATTTTGTAATAAGTATCGAGAATGAAATACAATATATTGTTAACACAATTAAGTCACTCGGTATTTAGTGGGCGGACAGCCGGACAGCCGGTCACGTAGAAAAGATTAAAACGGTAAAAACATTTGACTCGCCGGCGCGACCGGCCCGCGCGGAAACTTTCCCGCACGATTGGAACAATTTATCATCGGAAGGTTTTATTTACGGCGCGGTCCTAACACCGCAGCGCTGGGTGGGTACATGATTATGCCTTGTAATTTTCAGAGTTATTATATCTCTAGGCACGGACGGCGGTTGGTAAATAACCAGATTAATGCCGACCGATGCTGCCCCGGATACGCAAACCACCCTGAAATATTATAACGCCGGACTGACAGGAGCGAGAAATATTATTTTTCCATAATTATCCCGTGTCATTGTATTAAATGCTCGGTTAATTTGCTTGCGTAATTATTCAATACAAAGCAGTTGACTCAATTTCACTATTTCTATTATGTAAATATGTTAAAAAAAGATTTGCTAAGTTTACTATCAGTTTCTTAATTCTCATCTATTAATAAAAAAAAACAGAAGAATACCCAAGCGCGACACACAAACCCGAAACAACGAAGACTATTATTTTTATTTAATAGCGATATTGAAAACACTTTTTTTAATAACGACAATCATTATGACCTATATTAGAAAACGATATTAGTTCAACCATTTTCCAGGTATCCATTATTATTGAAATATTAAAAACCTATGATTTTTTTTTAACCTTTCTTTGGCATACTTAAATACAGAAAGAATGTGGAAAATTCTATAAAAAAATCCACCTTAGGATGACTTGTCACCAAATAATTGAGCAAAACTACACAGTTTCTTTAAAAATCTATCGTTGAGAAAGTTTTACGAAAACCGCAGAATTTGTGTGAGGAACATAAAAAAATATTGTGATTTAAATAATCTAAAGAAAATTTCATTTATGAGAAATATTTTTTTTAGGAAAAATACCAGCACGTTGGCGCAGCGTTCAAGCATTTGCCATGTAATCATGTGGTCGCCAGGAGTGCAAAAAAATCAGTGCGGTTTCTGCCGATGATCACGTTGTTCCTATTAAATATCATTTGGTTTGCAGAACTACAATATCAACTAAGGGCCGGTTGTGTGATCAGTAGTAACTTTTTACTACAGTTAAAAAAGTCACTAAAGTTAAAAAAAATTGAAAAAACGGGTTGTAATGGACGGTTAATATGGCGGACTTATCACATTGATACTTTGAAAGATGCAGTATGCGACAATCAATCAATATTTCGCTATTTAGGTGATAAAAGTTTGTCCGATGATGATCTTGTTGTTTAATATACAATAGCACATAATCTGGAAAAATTTCGCCACCAATGTGATAGGTCTCGAATGCGTAGGCGAATAAAGCCACAGATAAAGCAGAAAATAGAACACGTTTCATGATTATTATTAATATCCACACTGAGAGGCGATATTGTATTTGATCACCTTTGACAGTAGTAAATTTTACGTATCAACAACTCGCAAAGAATTTTTATTATAGGCGTTAGTAAAAAGTTACCGTGGCAAAAATTTACTACTGATCACACAACCGGCCCTAAGCATCCACTATTAGAAATTTTTAAAAAAATGTATATGTGAAAATAAAACACTTATTTTTTATTTTACTTGAGATGCGTTTCGATTTTTAAGGGCATTATCAATCTAACAATTTACTCAACAACTTGTATTTTTATTAATGTTAATCTATAGTAAAGGACAGCCGTATAATTTTGTTTACATGTGATGATAAGAGACAACATTATTCATTGGAACCTTAGAATTCAGAAACAACTTTTCAAAAAGTGTATACATATATAGTTTTTATAGAGATATCTTTATTTTAGAATGGCACGATGATCTCTCAATGAAACTTTGATCTCTGAGAGTCTATATAGATACGTGAGTTGTGGATTCATCATTCTAATCCGCGAGTAAATATGTGGTGACGTTTCATAGATCGCTTTGTGCTGAATTCTGTACCATTATTTATGCGCACTAGAGTCTGATCTCCGAGAGACATCTCATCCGTGTATATGGGCCATAATAGAAAATGAGAAAATTGTATAATTCTAATTGGTATATGTTTAAAATGCATAAAAATGAAACATAAGTATATTTTTTTTTTCTTTCTCTATTTCGTTGTGATAAACATGAGGTAGGCAAATTTTACAATATCGTGCCTTTGGACCAACAAGGTATTATCTGATATTAACGTCAAACTGAGATATTAAGATTGAAAATTTGGATATTCATTTTTTGATATCTTTAGCGGAGATTGGTTCACCGCCGATAGACTGATTTTTTTTACAATAATGGTGCTATATATTATACTTTAGAATAATAGAATAAACTGAGTTCTGATTTCGAGCACGTTAAATAATATAAATCATACATTTGCTGTTCTAAAAAATATTAGAACTGCTAATAAAATATTATTCCGTTTTCTTGTTATCTCTAAAACTACTGAAAAATTCAACATGTTTATAATGCAGTTTATCATTAAGGGGAACACATTCTTATTGCGAAGTTGTAATTATTCAGAACTCTGTGATATTTTAAATACTAATTAAATGTATTAATTAGAAAGATATACATATAAAATCAATTTTATCGAAAAATAGTGTTGTTGCACTACTGGGATTCGAACTTAGATCTCTTTTCCAATCCGGGGAAGGCGCATTACCAACTATGCTACAGCGACAGTACTTTTGACGACAAATTATCCATTCCATTATCCATTATTATTATTCGAATCCCGGTAGCGTAACAACAATATTTTTCGATAAAATTGATTTTATATGTATATCTTTCTGATTAATACATTTAATTAGTATTGAAAAAATATTGTTAGAATTGTATACAAAAATGAAAATTTTGTCCAAAATATCTGATAGTTCCTCATTGTTTCAAAATCACAATATGTCAAATCATTATTTATATTTGTTGGATTACAAATTTAGAAAAAAATATTCAAGGAACAGTATAGTAAAAACAGAGAGAAAATAAATTGAAAATATTAATGTAATGATAATTTACGTATTGTTGCTTGTTATTTATAGATCCATCCATGTAAGTAGATTATTAGCAGAGCCCTAAATGATCCTTATAGAGTCCCACAAAAATATATTAGACTACAGTATAATATAAATAACAATCAAAAACCTAACATAAAGATCAGACCACGGATAGAATAGAGCGTAGTAGAGATAAAATATCTGAAATTATTAAAAAATCTAAGGAACATGATTAAATAAAAACACACTCATTTTAAGACTCGAAACAATATGTTTTCTGTTATCTTTCAAGTATTGCATGGATACCATTCGTACAAGGTGGTTGTCTTATAGAAATCACTTCTTAAAAAGTAATTTATACCAAATAAAGGTTATTCGAAGGGCCTGAATAACCGACAAGCGTGTATAAGATATTTTGTTCTTCTATCTTACATTCTATCTTCTCTGCTCTCTGCCCGTAAGGGAATGTGACTGGTGGTGTTTATGTGTGTACTCGTATACATCATTTACACTAAGAGTGTCTTTGTATCCTGTTTATAAAAGGAACTGGTAATCATCGTGCTGCATAAAATTAGCAATTAAAATGCAAATGCCCTCGCATCTTTGGTGATGCACGAAACAAAGAACTTCCTAGTGGCCATTACCTGGAGGGGCCCCCTTTAGGGTGCCTCCTACCCCGTGACCTACCACGTGACACAAGCTACCCCCTGCGCCGGAATAAGGAAGGCCGTAATGACATCACCAGCCCTCACTTGCATTTTTCAAGTGGTCATTTTTAATGCGGGTTCTTGCGCACGTGATCGCAATAAAAAAATTAATAAACACTAAAATGATAGTCGGGTGTAATAAACGTAGAATCGTTCATTTTCACAAATTTTTGATTCTCGGAACTGAAACTAGAGTTTATTGGTAGTATTAATCTAGATTAATTCCGGATGGTTCAATTATTAAGTTTATTTATCTTCATTTCATATTATGTTTATCATTATTACATTACAGTTAATTGATTTGGTTATGAGGGAAAGTGTGTATGTGTGATGCAAATATCAGATATTAAAAGGGTTTCCACTATGTGGTCCCTAACTTTAATGACCGTACATATTTACTTAATTTAAAACGGATCACGACTTATCAGATGCAGTATTAATGAAGATAAAGAACAAAAATTACAGAATCTAGTGAGTAGAATGTACGATATATGCAAGTAAAGCGACCTTATTATGAATGTCAACAAGTCTAAAGTGATGGTATTCGAGAAGGAGGAAATCAAGGTAAACAACGTGCAAAATACTTGTAGGTAATGAATGTTTGAAACAAGTAGATGAGTTGATATATTTGGAAAGTATGTTTGATAGAAACGGAAAGACTGAAAAAGATATCGAAAGAACTGCAGGAAATAAGTGAACGGCGCTCAGAATGGAATTATAGCTAATGGCTAATGAGGCAAGACTAACGGTTCACAATGGAGTCCTGAGTCCAATGAATATATGGAAGTGAAGCCTGGAGCTGGCAGAAGAAGAACGAAATTAAACTGAATGCAGTGGAAATTAGATCACTTAGATGTTTCAGATCCATTTATGATCGAGTAAAGAATGAAGAAATAAGAAAATAATGTAAATCTGATCTCAGTATAGTGAGTAAGATTAAGAAAGGATATTTTAGGTGGTTTGGTCATGAGGAGAGAATGGTAAGAAAAATATATGACGCAAGTGTTGATGGCACCAGAAGTAGAGGACGTCCGTGATAGACTTGGCACGACCAGGTAAACCAGATACTGGAGGATGGTCCTGTTAGATTAGCCTCAATAATCGGCGAACTTGTATGAATGTGGATGAGGTGATAATTGTGTGTCAGGACAGAAGAGTGTGCCGCCTCTATGCCTACCCCCGCGGGGAAACGGCGTGATTGTAAGTAAGTACGACTTACATAAAATGTTATTTATTATATTATTATAAGCAGTGGTACATTAAACATCTGGCACTAACTAGCACACCTAAAACTCTGGATAACTAGTTTTTACAAAAAGATTAATTTGTTTTATAATATTTAGGAGGAAAATGAAAAGTAAATTGTAGATTCTGTTATAAAATAATGTGTTTTTTGTTAATTTTGTAGAGTGATTGCGATTTTACTGAACTAAGATTAGTAATTACCGTTATCGTAGAAAATTAGTTATTTTTAATATACATTCATTACCATATTATTAAAATATTACATATATACTCGAATCTGATATATATATATATATAAATATATAATATAATATTGTTTAAACGCTGGCTGAAATGAGTAATCCATTGTTTTGAAGTCATGTATTAAAGAATTAAAATAATCAAAATCTAATTTGTTATCACATTGGTAAACAAATGTTATAAACTATATATAAAGAAATTTTGCCTCGAGTTAATGTGGGGGAAATTTAAGATATCGTTCGATCTTAAAGATTCTGGGAAATAAAAATAAATTAGATAATCCTTATCTTATGAGAAGACCTAAAATTTTTCCGTTATTACTTGGATTAGCGTAACCTTATGTATGGCGTAAATCACGACTATTGTCTGGATGTAGCTTATTTAGAAAAATTGCGAATCATTCATGTACGGCTTCATGGCAATGCTGGCAGGCAATTTGCTAGTACGTAAGCATTGGTACGCATATAAATCATACTGAACTTAATATTTTTTACTGAACCTATCTTTATGTATTGGCATCTTTACGTCTGCCAATTTTTTAAACAATTTGTGCTTAATACTTTTGTGTTCGAAAGGAATTAATCCTTACTGAAAACTGCGTGCGATGATACCTTCTACATATTTGATTTTTTTAACAGACCAGGTGTTCGTTATATTATTACGAGCGAGTTTACATTTTTTGGGATATTATTAAGTTAAATTAATACCAATATTAAATGAAACGTTGAAACAAATTTATTTCTGTTATGAGTTTCGGCTATGGTAATTGTTAATAATGCTTGTTATTTATATATGTAATGTATCGTGATGTAGCGATTGTATGACGCGCGCAAGTTGGCAAGAATGGCTGTGTGGAAGGGATAAAAGAGCGTCGCGCTTGGGCGCGCTCTCTTTCTCTCTCCGGAATCGTAGATCAGAACACATCTCCTATATAATATTCATAATTCTGAGATCTGTAATAATCTATATTGTTGTACATCGAGTTCTTGACTACCTGAATTCCCGCGCACAAGAAGACATCATTGTTTGCCGCCGTAATTGTCGGGTTAAGGATATAGCAATATATATGCTTTTGAGAACTGTTATTGAAAAATTTGAATTCGTTGTCTAGAGGAGAAATTGTAGATAATCTTTTAAGCGAAATCGAAAGCAGAGTACGGTACATAATTATGTATATTCTAAATTTAAATGGGTAGCTTTGTTCTCAAAATTTTTCAAACATTTTTTTTATTCTAATGGAAATGCGCTAGAACAAATAAAAAAAAACAGATAATTATTGTACAAAAAACATATATTCAACACTTGGTATTCGTGGTCGATTTTCAATAAAACATTGTACAACGTGAGTTATGACGCCAATGTGGATAGATGGTGTTTCGGTTTCACATGTTAAAACGCATATTTTAAAATGAATAAGTAGGTATAACTCAAAATATAAACTAGTTTTCTAGTGATGATAATGAAATTTTAGATTTGTTAGTAGGAACTAGACATATACCACATGTCCACAACATTACTACACAAGTCGCGACTTTTACGAAAATAACTTAAATATGCTTTTTTTTTAATGCGCGAAGTCTACGCAAGTCATATAAATAACCGTTAAAAAGTCTCTGCCGTGTAATAATTACTTATTCAGTTATGCGGCGGCCGTAGATATTACGTTTAAACTAGAAACATCAACATTGTAGGTATTCAATTTTCTCTCTACAATAAATATGGAGTAGTTCCTTTTACCAGAGGATTGTATCCTAGTGGAAAATTATTACTTATTCCTACTGTATTTTTACAATAAATACATATATATAAATTAGTTTCCATCAATTATTAATTTGCTCAAATCTTCACTAAAACGTGTTTTTTTATAAATTTGACTGTATTTTTATTATAAACCTAAAACTGTTTTTCTATATTGCTATATTCTATATTCTATGTGATCTTAATTACGCAACGTGGAACGAATTCCAATATTTACCATGTCTGCGGAAGTTTCTTTTCTTTGAATATTTTCTAATCATGTTTTATTTTATAACTTTACCTACATTAATAACCGATGTGTTTTCAAGACACGGAACATTTACTAAGCGTTAATTTATTAAAGTACTTCATTTTACGAGAATGAAAGTCACTAGAGCGGAATTTAAAAAAAAAATGACAATGACAATGTCTCCAAGGTTTTGTCACGGGTTTATAATTTATCATTTCAATTACTTTTATTTAAGAAATACCGCTGAATTTAAAATGAAATTATTAGATAGTTTACATATTTTTGGCGTTGTGTATATTTCTCTCTTATAAAATACATATATAAAATTTCAATATATCAGATCATTTTAAAATATGTTTTAAATTATTTTGAAAAGAATACATTTAATGTACAAAAAAATACTATTGATTAGGTGTCTAACTGTAATTACAATAAAAATAATTTTAAAAAATATAATCTGTAACTAAAATATTGTTAAAATATTTCCCATTTTTCACGTAGGTATGTTATATTTCCAAAATGTTCGTGCGTCAATATTTTTTAGCATATGTGAGGTCCAGAATCAAAAGCAGACATGTCCACTTTACTTGTTTTCTAGTAAAATGCAAAAAACCATTGTACCACAATTGTTACATTTGGGATCATATTGAACATGACCAGTAACCACAGGTCACATGACCAAATACTGACATCTTTTAGGCTGAAAACATATTTGTCTGGGTTTGAATTAATTGTCTATTGGACATATCTGCGATTGAAGTAACAATTAAATTTTAAATGCGTTTTTATACATTATTCAGCAATATCAATATAGGTTAATCTTATAGACATTCATTTTCTTTATATGTGTACATACTTAAAACTTACCTTTCAAAAACAATTCATGTTTCCGCGTTTTTTACAAAAATAAGAGTTTTTATCATTCATTTATATCAGACGTTATACAATAGATTTGACTTTTTCTAAAACCATTACTTAGATAGGACCTTAACACTAATGTAAAACTAATAAACTGAATGTTATTTACAATAATTAGGAAACTATAAACATTATAAGAAAGACCGCGACCATTAAATTTATTTTCCGCGTGCCACAAAATTCCCTTAATATAGAAAATTCTTGCACATACGAAATATATGTTCTTATAATCTTAAAGCCAAGATTATGGAGACAAATCTGCATTGAACTAAATTAGCAAAATATTAAAAAATAATAGCGTACATATGATCAATTTTCAACGTTTTCAAAATACTTTAAATAATTTATTATATTTACTTAGATGCTTTGAGACTTCAAGTACTATTTAAAATCAAATTTTATATCAAAACATAATAATTTCATACTAAATTTTATTAATTGGGTGATGTTATTGGGTTTTTTTTATTTCAAATCGCCGATTATAAAACAATAATAAACACACATTAATAGGATCGATATAAATATTATTTAGTAATAAATTATTATGTTTTTGATATAAAACTTGATTTTAAATAGTAGCTGAAGCCTCAAAGCATGTAAGTAAATATAATATATTATTTGTAAAAATTTATTTTGTTGTTATGGCTCTATTAATTTTTAGCATTTTGTTAATTTGGTTCAATGCAGGTTTGTCCCCGTAATCTTGGCTTCAAGATTATAACAAAATATATTTCGTATATGCAAGAATTTTCTACAGTAAAGCAATTTTGTGGCACACGGAAAATAAATCTAATGGTCGCGTACTTTCTTAAAATGCTTGTATTTTCTTAATTATGGCAAATAACATACAGTGTATTAGTTTTATGTATTATGTTAAAGTTTTAATAGAAGCTAAATTTAGTTTATAACTGCAGATATAAATGAATAATAAATTCCCACATTTTCGTAAAAAACGCGAAAATTATTATTATTTTTTAAAGCGCGCCATTAATTCAAAAACCATTAAAACTCATATACGTTAAATTTAATCATGAAAAAAAAAATCTTATGTTTTTTTAATATTTTTACAGTTAGTACTGCGCCCTCACTATGATGATTCTGCGTCGAGGTGGGCTATTATAAAAAAAAATCTTCATTACAATTCAATCTATCATTACAACTCATTACATCCTAGATTTTAAAATGCAATATACGTTTTCAAATACAAACAATAAACTGAGTGACTTGGAATTTTATCTTACAAATGTCATGTACACCTGTTATAAATTGAATATTCGAATAAAAAACATAAGAAATCGTATATATAGTAATGTAGAAGGTTTATTATTCGAAAACCTGGAGAAACAACTTTTTTCCTAACAAGATTTTTGTTTTATTTACTGCGTGTTGTGATAAAACTTGTTTAATAGATTGAAACAATTTATGAAAAATTTAAATATGTAGTTACTTTAGTTATTTTTTAAATATGTCCCACATAGTCCATAGTCTCCAATAGTCAACATGAAAAGAATAATAATTGTATTAAAGTACTAATTTAAAAAAATTCTCTACCTAGTTTGCTCACTTAACGGATTAATTAATCATTAGGAGAACACATTCTTATTGTAAAGTTGTAATTATTCAGAACGTAGGTCTGTGATATTTTAAATATGAATTAAATATATTAATTAGAAAGATATACATATAAAATCAATTTTATCGAAAAATATTGTTGTTGCGCCACCGGGATTCGAACCTGGATCTCTTTCCTAACCGGGGAAGGTGCATCATCCAACTATGCTACAATGACAATATTTTTAGCGACATTTTTCGCTTTACATTTTTGATATTAATACATTTAATCGTTCCATTGTTTGAATTGATAATTCTGGCGTCTGTTATCAGATTACTCAAAGGTATTTGAGATTCTGTAAAAATAAAGTAGATGGCTCTTTCAAATAATGGAACGATTAAATGTATTAATATTAAAAATGTAACATATAGGTTCGAAAAATGTCGCTAAAAATATTGTCGCTATAGCATAGTTGGATAATGCACCTTCCCCGGTTATAAAAGAGATCCAGGTTCGAATCCCGGTGATGCAACAACAATATTTTTCGATAAAATTGATTTTATATGTATATCTTTCCAATTAATATATTTAATCGATACAAATTAAAATTTAATTACTTCATTTTCATCTCGTTCAGTCATCTGTGGGAGTTCTATCATCAGCCGCAAATCCCGTCCCGCAAGTGCAGTCAATCGATTTTATATGTTAAAAAATTATCGAATGCCAAATTGACTGCCAAATGTCGGCAGTTTGACGGCCTGGGTCCACGCGGCGGGAAAGCCTCTCCCCCCAGCGGACATTCCAGTGAGAGTAAGGAGAATCGCTCGAGTTACGAATCACAAATAAAATCAAAGTGCACCTGTATAGAAAACGCGGGGAGGGAGAGGCGCCCGAGAGGCATCACGGACGACTGAAGCGTGTCCGTGAATCCATGACTGATGAAACAAAAAGTACACACTTTTAGGTTGGTCTTTTACAAATAAAAATTCACTTGGATATAAATATCTCCGTTGCGGTTTCTAAGTCAGTAGACTTTTAGTTTCTCCCGAGCAGTATTGTGAGTGCAACCATGTATCTCCGGGTAAGATATCTCTTTCATTAGTATGCGAGTGCGTGAATCAACTTCGTGTCATTATCACAAAATAATGCATGTTTTTTTTTCAGATTATTTTAGGGGCGATCTTGACGCTGCGGGCGATCGTTTCATCATCTTGCGAATCAAATGTGACGACGCAGAATAAATCTAAGCGTGGAATATACGACCTGGGGGATGGGACGGGGTACAATGTGCTGCCCGCGCAACACATCGGTACCTACACTCAAGTGCGGGCGCTCTCGCCAGACGAAACACCGTTTGTCGATCTCACCTACAAATCTGCAGAGAACGGCGCGCAAGCGCAAAACGTATTCGCCGACACGCATCACGGTGCGACAAATAACGATAACGTCTTCAACGGTCAAACCTTCTACCCGCAACACCAGTTATTGCACGCGTATAGTCCCAACGCGCGCATTCCGCAACATTTAAACTTTCAAAACAATGTCAAGGAACAGCAGGCGAACGCCGCTCACAACCACATCGCGCAGCACTACCCCGTCACATTTCATCCGAAGCTGGCGAGTCCTCTCGCCATCTACGGGGCAGATAAACAATTTAACAACCCCTTAGGTAACATAAGAACGTCGCAAGAGATTAAGTTACCGCAATATTCAAATGCGTATTCGACAATTCCCGGACTGTATGGACAATCGCAAGGCAATTTAAGTCCATTGAAATTCGTGCAACCCGCTGCGATTCAACAGTTCAATCATGCGCTGTCTGTGCCCGCTGTTCACCAGCCACTACAGCAGTATGGTAATCCCCAACATAACAAACTGCCAGCAAAAATCACCTACGCCCACACTCTCAACCAACAACGTCCATCTCAAAATCTGCAGTCACACAACTCGCCCTCTCCTATGTCACAAATAACTCAAAATTTTAAATCCATTCAACCTAACTTTTTCCAACCTCAAGTTTTTGAAAATCCTGTGGTTCCTCAATTGCAACATTACATTCCGCAAATCCAAAATCCTTTCGACGCTTTCACTAGGCCAATAAAACCTTCTTTACCGATCCAAGCGAAGCCTAGAGACCCAGAATTGCAGAAAACAAAAGAAAAAGACGCCGATCCTGACGCAGATGGAGAGGTGCAGCACAAAGTAAAAGAAGAAATCCAAGGTGAAGTAATTCACGAAGAAATCAATGATGAAGATCAATTTGAAAAGGGGTATGACGACGCCGCAAGAGGATTTCCAGCACATGAAGATAAGGATGATGATGATGATGATGATGATTATCGAAGGGGTAGATATCAAAACCACAACGACGATGATTCACATGGAAGATACGAAAATCATCAATCCTCCCGTTACACTAGTCACGGTGACCATGACGACGAAGATCATGAAGACTATCACAGAGACCACGAATATCAAAGACCGCACCACTACGATGATGAGAGAAGGGGACGTTATTATTCCGATCACGACCACGAAGGCTCACAACACCACCACAACAAGCACGAACCGCGTGAACCTGGGCGCGACTCGCCCCCTCGGCCTCCCAAGTCACACAAAGCGTCCCACAAATACTACAAAAAGGGAGAAACGGATCATCTTTCCTCCAAGCGCCCGACCCAATCGGGTAAATATTATAAATCCACGTCATCCAGTCTGCGTAAACCGTCGAGTGACGCCCGCCACGCTAGCTCAGCTCCGAGAACGCAGATCAAAACGAGTCCTCACACTAAAACGCCTGTGAGATCAGAGGGCGAATTGTCGCCACCGAAGTACCAATACGGCTTCGAGCCCATCAAGAGACCATATTCGCAGGAGAGTAAGGGAGTCATCGAGGATACGGAAGCCAGACACTCTACACCTGTTTCCAAAAAAAAAATCTACAAGGAAAATTGGTATCTCACTAAAACTAGCGAGTCTTAGATAATAAGAAGTAACGAAACTGTTATATAGTCTCTAATAATAATTATTATATGTAAAGAAAGTTGTGCATTTAAGATTTTTTATATTGTGAATAAATATACTTATTTAAAACTCTACAATTTTTCACTAATACAAAGAAAATAAACGTAGCTAATCAATTCGGTTCTCAGCTTTCTGAGACCTAAATTATGTAACGCTTAATCTGCAGACACAGCTGCTGCTTTCATTTCGTGTGAAGGCCATCATTATTTTAAATAATGTCACTAGAATTAGGTACACAAATAATTGTACAAAATAAATAAACGATTTTTTTTTCTCCGGGATTCTACTTGAAATTGAAAATTTATAACGTGTGTTGGATTCAAATGTAATCCATCTTTTTTTTTCTTCTTAAGAATCCTTAGCTGACAGCAGAACTGTCGGACCAGTTGGATTCTTATTCATAACGTACGGTTACGCTAAAAAACAATTTGAATCTCTAATTTGTGACTATTTTATACAAAATGATTGTATTTAAAAAAATATATATAATTAATCATTTTCTATTCTTGTTATAAATAAGCATGAATATGTAGTTGTTTTTATTTATCATTATATAGTTTATTAAATGTATTTTCATACATAGTATCAATCACACGCGTTTAAAATTAACAAGTTGGGAGCAAATATATAACTTTCTATAGCATAGACGATGTTCTGAAAAGTTATCTAAGAAGGTTAGGATTAGCAGTGGAATTTATGAGTGAAGAGAGAAAGATATGTTAGTTGAGTATTGAAAGAAACAGAAGCAGAAGGTATAATTATCTCTCAATGAGATATTTTGATCATTGAAAGTCGCTAAACGTACGTATGTACTGAGTTCGTTATTCAATACACGTGATAATGATTCATAAATCGCTACTTTACTTAAGAATACGCTTAAAATAAATATCCTAAATATTATAGATAGAATTATGTATGTTTTTACACTGCCTAAGAATTTCCGCTTCCGAATACCGATTTTGTTATAAATTTTCGCGCGCTATTTGCATAAATCTGGCTGTAAAGTTTATAAGAAAAAATGTAAACGATTCAAAAATTCCAACCAACATCCACAGTTTTAAACAAATATCGCTCGTGTAAAAGAAATTCAATAGAAGTATATAAAAAATGCTGAATCGCTTTGCATAAAAAGTTTCGCCAAGCGTTATCGATTTGCTCAAATATAGAATTGAAAATTGTGCTACTAAATTTGTGTCGGTGCAAGGCAGCTAGCGATTGCTTTTTTCCCCTTAGATTGGTGACGAATTACACATTCACCATCGCCATTCGAATGCAAAAACCATAGAAACTACGATTATTTTATATAAATTACTCGATTACTTCTGAATAACAGTTTCCTTTACAGAGAACGTTGCGGACAGCTTAGATGTGAGAATTTTGCAAAAACAAACTTTTAAGCCTCGAATACATGTTGAATTTATGGGGTATGAGAATTTGATGAATATGGATAATGTAAGAGTTTTCGTGTGGCTGTATGTAAAGAGTATTTTTATTAGAGGTATAAAACTTTCAAATGAAATAAAAAACGTGGTAATGGCCGTGGTATTAATTTTATTGGAAAGATAATTTTATGCCATTAGTGTTTAAATTTGATTTCGCGCATACGGGTGTCGCGGCTGGCTCGAATAAAGCGCAATCTGGAAGTCCGGCTTTTAGAGCAGCTGGGGACGTATATCGGCAATAACGCGACGAATGTTGGGTTCCAAGTCGTCTATCGTCTCTGGTTTATCGGCGTAGACTAGCGACTTCACATATCCCAACAGAAAATAATCCGAAGGTGTTAAATCATACGATCTTGGAGGCCAATTCATAGGTCCGTTACGCGAAATTATACGCTCATTGAATGTGTCCTTCAATAAATTGATTGCGAGGTACGCTGTGTGACATACTGTGTCGTCTTGTTGAAACCACAGCTCTTCCACATTAATTCCATTCAATTGGGGAACTAAAAATTCAGTAATAATGGATCTATAGCACTCTCCATTGACTGCAACGTTCTGGCCGACATCATTTTTGAGGAAACAACAGCTTCTTCGGTGCGCACTGTACGACGCCTCTGCAGATCCATGGTTATTCGAATTACTTGCTCGGATGGACGATCATGTCGACCATAAAATAGACGTAGCGCACGGTAAGTTTCGCGAACTGAATCACGAGTTTCGAAATAATTTTTCACAATTTACAAGCATCGTTCTGGCGTAAATCTATTCATGAAAAAATGGCAAATCAAACTGAGTACAAATCAGCTGTTAGCTGTCAAATTGGCTGTCGCTGGAAAAAGTGGTGCCAATTCTAAAAACAAACCTATAAAAAAACACCCTTTATTATAGATGAATGTGTATTGTAAATGTACAGAAGGATTTTGCAGGTTAAGTTTAAAATGATGTACAATTTATAATGTAGAAATGTTATGCTTGTTGAAAAATAGAGGTGGCATACTTTCGGTTCCTGCAAAAGCGAGGAACCCATAACATTGCGAACGAAGGCAAAGATCGTTAATTTTGACATTTGTCTCTAAAAACAAAGACAGTATATCAAACCATCAATATTTCATTTATACTCAACATCTCTATTCCTACTAATATTTTAAAAACTTTATAATGTAACCATAACATGTTTAATATGAGTGTCCATTTTAGTCTGTTTTGAAAAAAAAAAAAACGTCACGCCCCTGCTAATAAAAAAATTAAAAGTTAGAATCATATTAATTTATATAATATAATCTAAGATGACAATATATTTTTTTCTGTAAATAATTAATTAGTTATTTTTTTAACACCCCTGCCAAGTTAATCAAATTTTGTTTTATAATCTGCCCTAAGCAAAAATTTTAATATTCAAATGGCTGTGTTCCACTTGTCTTAACTATCCCATTATATTATAATCATTGTGATCAATGATGGAGATAAACAAAAAAAAAACGAAATAATTCAGCCTTCGTTTTTATTTCTTCAAAAGATATTCTTTAAATTGTTTAAAAATAATCCATTTCTCCGTTGGTTTGCCGATACATTTTAAATAATAATTACCGCCATCTGTCTGCATTCAACTTAACTAATATAAATGTTTCTAACCTTTTTGTAAGACGCCCAGTACAAGAGAAATTTTAGCCAAAAATTCATCGCATTTATAAATATATTTCTATTATTCTGAATTTTATTTGTATCTTTTCTCGCACATTATATTTTTAAAATATGTAATATCACGTCGATTGTTTGGTACTGATTCCTTGTGTTGTATTCTGCAACACATCAAAATATAAATCATTTATTCTTTAAACCATCCAGCATTCGGTTCTCACCGTCGCCGCCGTGCGTCACCCTGATAGGCGTATTAATATTTAATATCGACCTAGAAACCATAGAAACTTTTTACTATATAATTTTTTTTGCGAAAATGGGTTATTTGATCGTTATTAAACAAATATTTACTTCTCGAAAGTATATCCAGTAGTAAATTAATTTTACTCTGCGATATCCGATAGTAAACACGAGAAACGATAGTTAAATATGGCTGATTTCACAGCTATTTCAAAAGTCATCTAACACATTAATAAATTGAAAGTTGCAGTATACGACAATGAATCATTCAATATCCCGCTATTTTAGTGACAAGAGTTCGTCCGATGATGATCTCGTTGTTTAATATACATTATTATACATAATACGAAAAAATTTCACCATCAAAGTGACAGATATAGAACGCCTAGGCGCAAAAATCCATAGATAATGCATAAAATAAAGCATATTTCATAATTATTTGTCACACCTATAGACAATGGTAAATTTGACATTCGAACAACCCGTAAATGATTTTAACCACGGGCGTTAGTAAAAAGTTACTAATGATCATACAACTGGCCCTTATTGGGAAGTAGGAAAATAATTGTTCTTTGGGAAATTTCGCTCTTGGAGGAATATTGCTCTTGGGAGAATTTTGACCTTGCGGAACTCTTGGAAAAATTTCGTAGCAGCCGCACAGTCCAACGAAGGGACAAACATAGAACAAAAATAACATTTGATTAATTATGTTTTAATACAGTTATTGTTCTAGTAGATTATTCCTCGATTTTTTAGTTGTATACAAACTGAAAATTTTGTATATTTATTACTGTTTTAGGGCAATCCTAGCTCACACCTATTGTATCTTCCGTGTGGGTACCTGGCCTTCATATGAACCAATAACTATTTTATTTATTTATATCTTACATATTACAGATCTTACGTCAGTCATATACAAAAAAAAAACAGTAATGTTTAATACAACAAAATAAATATTTCATTTTGAAAAAATTTTAGAGATAATAAATTACATAAGTTTGCAAAATTTTAGTAGTACGATTTCTCTATAGTGTACATATAAATAAATCATTATGTAAGCTCCCTGTCGGTCCTTCTAGGTGTAGGTATACCTAGATGAGAATGAAAAATATGTTAAAGTGTTTAATTAAGTGCTCGAAAAAAATTACTGTGAATTATTAATTATGTCTGAATATTGAGTAGGTAATCAGTTCAAAATTCTCAGTGCAATATGTATTCACCATATGATTATAAACCTCTTATTTGTCTTTGTCTTTGTTCTAATGGCAGACAGGGTACCGGGTCCGCTGGACCCCTTGCCCCTTCATCATGATGTATGCCTTAATGGCCATGGCTTAAGTGATTATTATTATTATTAGTAAAAGGGGAAAGAAGTTTTTATTGCAGTGGAGAGGTTAAGCCTATCCTAACAGGGCGCACGAGTTTCTGCAACAGGACGCAGTGGATTGATGCCTCTTACGCGAGGATCGTCTTGGGACGTTTGATTTTCGAGGGAATTGTTATATCATAATTAGAGAGTGAACTTATCGTAGGGTTGTGGTGCTTGGGTAGTCCCGCATAAAAAGGCTTGGAGATCTGTTTGATGTGCTCCATGACGGGGAGTATGCCGGCGTCGTGGTGGATTTGTGTGACCCTGATCCACCTCGGGGCCTTCAGAGCTAGTCTGATGACCTTATTTTGGAAAAACCTCTTATTAAGCCGTCGCATAGAAAGTGTGTAGACAGCATGTCTGAATCTTGAGTGACGCCGTGTCCAAGGCTTCAGCTAAGTCGAGAAAAGTACATTATACCTTTTTTAACACTTTTCGAGTGTCCAACTTTAATTTTATTATATTCCGTTAAGAATTTGGTTATTCCTACAGTGCCTCTTGAGTAAGTACTACAATCTGACAAATATCCGTATCGGTCATGAGATATTAATTTATATTATTCTAAAACAATAACAAGCCTTTTTTGGTAAAAAGGCCAACGACATCCTGCTATATTAAATTTCCGTGTGTATGTGAAAAATAGAGTCGCACGGTGACAACAAACAAGATCTGCCTTGAAATTTTATTTCATTTTTTTAATAAATAATTAATAGTAGAAAATAGTATACGGTTCATTTCTAGTTGATTGAGTCTTTGTTGATTCGATTGATTTCGGTTTTGTTAAATGTAGAGCTATTGGATATTTTATGTTTTTACAGTTTCCCAGATTTTTTAACGTCTTCTCCCGTTTTCAAATTTTGTTTCTTGTGGTTAATCCTCTCGTTAATATTATGATGTTGTAAATACATATTGTGATAATCTTTACAATAGACCAAGTAAGAGTCCAATGTTATCTGAGTTTTGTTTTACTTTTACATCAATTTTTAAATACATATGTAAGTATATGGATAAAAAATATATTCAATATAATATAACAATCTATTAAAAATTAAATTTTATTTTATAACTAGAAAAATATGTTAGAACAAATTATACATCAAATCACAAAAATGAAACATTGTTGAATTATAAACATTTCCTTAAGAAAAAAATATAGCAATTAAATTACAAATATTGTGCTCAGTTTCTACTCATAACACTGACGCGTTGAAAACTCACGTGAATCTGTTTAAGTAGCAAATTGCAGAGATTTTACGTGATTTTCCAAAATGTTAAAAATATTCTCGATAATTTTTAAAACAAAACTCTCGGAAAATTAAATAACAGGATTTTCTCGAGAATTTTAAAAATTTGCTGACTCATCTTTATAAATATTATATTTTTATTTCTCACTCGTGAGTATTATATAAAACAATGACGTTACTTTTGAGCG
This sequence comes from Eubasilissa splendida, assembly GCA_031772225.1. NCBI lineage: Eukaryota > Metazoa > Arthropoda > Insecta > Trichoptera > Phryganeidae > Eubasilissa > Eubasilissa splendida. Next base: position 15,886,953 of record CM062848.1, on the reverse strand, counting down.
CCCACCTAGTTTAATATTTTTAAATCAAGATCACAGTGCTTTCATTTCTAAATCGTATTCTCAATAATGTTAATCAATTTTGTTGAACTGTTACATTTTTTTCTATGGAAAATGGATTTAATTGACTTGTGCCATTGGCAATATATTATTCGATACGGTATTAACCCTTCTACTTTGAGTTCTTCGTGTTGAGCGCCTTCTGTAAAGTCCCAGAAAGGTTGCCAGTACCGCTGCGATCAGAAATAGAGTCAAGCCTATGATGGCCACACGCCACGCTGGGTTAATCAACATGTCTTCTTCACCGGATGGATCAGTCATTATTAATGACATGGGTTTCAATATTCTGACAACTGGCTCACAGCCCGACTCTCTCACGTACTTTGCCCAAGTTCTGTTAGCGCTGGACAACTCCCTGTGTGGTTTAACAAACGGCCTTCTACCTGCCACTGTCCGATTCAAATGTGGAAATTCCCTCATCTGTTCTTCCTCGTAATAGCAGAGCAAACTTTTCTTGCGTTTAGCCCCCTTCAATGTGAAGTCATCGGGGGAAGTTTTCGACCCAACTAGAACGGTCAGATCGCCTTTGATCATCGCCGCCCAATCCCACATCTCGGCAATGTTGCAGTCGCATTTCCACGGATTGCTTACTAATCGCAACGATCTTATCTTCGGATTCCTGACGAATATTTGCGGGGTTATAGAAGTCAAATTGTTATTGCCCAGATCGAGTTTTTCCAGATTCGGCAAAAGCTGTAAGAACTTTAAACTTCCCGACTGAGTTGATAGTTGATTTCCGGCCAGATTAAGTTGGGTAATATTCTCGTTAAATCTGAAAGAGTTGTCTGGCAGGTATGTCAGGTTACACTTGCTCAAATCGAGACTCTTCAATCTGGAGAGCTGTTTCGGGAGCAACGGACCGTCCTTCATTATTATTAATGGATTTCCAGCCAACTTCAGCTCTGTTAGTTCTGTGTACGTCAGATTGTTGAAAAATACCGTGGCGTTGATGGGTCGATTCAATCCGCAATCGTTTAGTTCCAAACTTTCAAGATGTGTTAAATTACCAAACAACCCCGCCTCCAACGAATTCAATTCGTTTCCGGATAGAACCAACCTCTTCATGGATGTCATTTTAGAAAATGTTTCCGGACCAATATACGACAAATTACTGTATCCCATATTTAAATACTCTAATTTTTCTAGCGGTGCTAACAGATTTGTAAAAGCATCTTCTAACGGGTTATGGGATATATCGAGTTCTTCGAGCTGTACTAACTTAATAAAAGTATCCGGTAATTGTTTCAAACTACAATTACTTAAGAATAGTTTTTCGAGACTCGACAAAGGCTCCAGTGCGATTTGTAGATCTGATGCTGTTAAGTAATTTCCTGATAAATACAAAATTTTCAGTTTTGTCGAATTCATAAATGCATCATCAGAAATTGGTCCATGTAGATGACAATTAGATAAATCTAATGTATCGAGATGTATAAGATTATAGCCTAATATCACTGCCACGTCTAAATCTGTCAATTCGTTTTCAGCCAAAATCGCAGTTCGTAACCAAGTCGTATTAGAAAATGAATCATCGGGTAAGTAGGTGATTTTAGAATTTCTCAAATTCAGATATTCCAATCGGTGCAAATTTCCTAAAACGAGAGGCCAGTCGATATCAGTCAACCTGTTGTCTGCTAATTCCAATTTTTTTAATATTCCTAGATTTAAAAACGTCGCGTCCAAAATTTCCGTAAGTTCACAATTATTTAGTATCAATGTCTCCAAACTAGTCAGTGGATCAAACGTCTCCGATCCGAGGGATACCAAAGAATTCCGAGACAAGTCCAAAGTATGGAGAGCGGTGAGATTCATAAAGAAATCTGAGGACAATGATGTAATATTACAAGAGCTGATGTCTAAGTATTGCAAAGATCGAGATATTAGAAACGGGCCTTCAACATCATGTATAGGGTTCTCCTGTAGTTCGATGGTCAGCAACCCAGGACAATCTCTGAAAAAACGTTTTGATATATATTTAAATCGAAAAATAGTGAAAATTTACATAATCTCTCTAAAAATTTGCATTTTGTTTAAAAAAACAAAAAAAAATTCTGAAGAAGAAGAAAGAATATCTTTTACACTGCGTATTTTTAATATTTTCATGACTAAACTTAATAATTCGCATAAAACATGTAAGTTACACTCATCATTAATAAACTGCTTGTTTTCCAAATAATATCAATATAATATAGGTTTTAGTAATATTTAAAATACCACAGACCTATGTTCTGAATAATTACAACTTCACAATAAGAATGTGTTCTTCTCCTTAATAATATTTGAATATGTTAAAGAACACACTAATTACTAGATTTTTACCTATAAAGCCACTGTTATTAAATAAATATCAGGGATAATGCTATTTTATTATATTTTTAAAGAAATATATAGAAAATATGGGGGGTAATTGCAGGGCTTAAGACCTGTCTTCGGTTGGCTTAAGTAATCACTTTATACATACATATATATATATGTATGTACATAAGGTTCACCAATCTCACCCCTCAATCTTCATACTTATTAATTTATTTTTTTTGAAAATTCTATATATGTTATTATTACACGGACTCGTTTAGAGTACCACTACAACATCGGCATCTATCGATCAAATTTGATAATTCATTTTTCCTTGAAACAGCATATTATGTGTCAACTCAATTTTTCTATATATTCCTTTAAAAATATAATAAAATAGCTTCATCTCTATGAGATATCTGATATATATTTAATAATATAGATTATTTCACTTTGTTTTTAACCACTTAGTGAGTTATTTTAATACACCAAACGGTTTCGGAAAATACTATTTCCTTCAACAGGATGCCAAATTAACTAATAAAACCATATATGTCACGTTATTCTAATATTTAAAAAAAAAACTATTTTAAAAAAATATTATTATTTATAAATAAATATAATATGTACCTAACTTAAATTGTTACGATGATGAAATATGTGAAAATTGACTTAATGACAAAAATTTATTAGAACTTTTAAATAAAAATAGGGATTGACATATAGGTATATAAAGCAATGTTGGTCTTAAATTGAATAATTAAATAATCATTAGAAATAAATAAAGCGTGTAAAATTATCCAAAATATTATAACTAACTAAATTTAACCACAAGCCTATTCTAAAAAAAAATCTAATTTCCACATCTTTCACCATCGTATTAATTTACGTTAGGTAGTAGATTTATTTTTGAATAATATTTTTTTTTTTAACAGATTTTTAAAAACATTTAGTTTCCGTTAGTTTATTTGACATCTTGATGAAGAAAATGTTATTTTCCGAAATCGATTGGTGTATTAAAAAAACTTACTTAAGAACAACGTTAAATAATTTATATTAAAATTAACATAAACCACAAAGTTCAATTTGCAAATATTATTAAAAAAATATAAACTAAAAGAATGGACTTACTCAAAAGCATCGGGATCAATTGTGGTTATCATATTGGCCGAAAAGTCTACATCAATCAAATATTCTAACCCTTCGAGAGATTCTTTCTCGATCTCTGTAAGTAAATTATGAGCCATCTGCAGTCGTCTCATCTTAATATTCTTGGGGAATGGTTTCAGGGCAGTTACATTGTTTCCGTTCATGTCGAGGATGTAGACATTGGGACTCAGCTCGTCGTACGGTATATCAGTGAGATTACTCTCGGAGCAGTCGGTCACCCAATTGACCCTGAAATAGTGGCAGTCGCAATCATCTGGACATTCCAGCTCAAAGTTGTCACCGTTGAAAGATTTTCCACTCTTGATGCAAACAAACATCCAAATTAAACAGGTCATCAGCCTTTGTAATTTTGCCATTTTGTAATTGTTCGGTGTTAGTTTTTTATTTTTATTTAAGGCATTCTATACTCTTTCGACGTTATCTGAAACGATCAATACAAATGTTAGTAATGTAAATCGCATTTCAATCCGAAAAGTTATTTGAATTTTACGAAGAACATGAAATGCTGCAAAAAGTACTTTATTATTATATATACGTATATACGTTATCATTACGATACGTAATATTCAGTGACGTGCAGTAAGTATAGATTTAGTTTATGCTGTTTACAATGATATTATACAATAATATGTAACACAATATATGTACTTTCGTTTAACCAACGTCTTTGGACAAAATAAATCCGTCATTTATACGATCCTACCATGTATTTATTTGTAATTTTGAATACTATGAATAGAGTTTTTAAAGTTTAAGTTTTATCGTGAAATAATACTTTCTTTAATCCATATAAAAAAGGCACAGACGTTTTTAAGAACACTTTCTATGACTGAACATGATTAATTTATTGTTTTAAAATTCCTTAACGTAATAACTATAGGAAATAATTATTTTTATTAAAGGTTAACGTAGGAAATAGTTCTGCCAATTGCTTTTTGTTTTTCTTAAATCAAAAACTAATTCATGCACCAAATTTATAGAACAATCATGAAATCAACAGGTTAAAAACAGTTAAGACAGTAAAATTCGCAAATTAGTAAAAGAGGAGTTAGACACTTCAATGATTTACACGCAGTTGTAACCCTCTCTAATGTTATTCTGTTAAAAAAAACAGCATAGATAACAACTTTATACAAAACGGATCAACCGAAAGGAATATTCAATTCAGGAAATAGCCATTTAAATGACTTGAGTAATTCACTAGCTTAAAGACAGAACTGAGTAATGTAAATAGCACGATGCGGTGAATAAAAAAGAGCACCATGAGTACAGCGGTGAGAATTGAAGTCTCTACTGATATACAGATGGCGCGAATTGCAAAATAATGTTTTCGCTTATGTTAAATCATTTTTTAAATTTATATTTGTTTCCCAAAATTTTTAGTTATGCACAGCTTTTTTGCTTGTATGCACTGCACGCCCCTGGTAATATTGTATTCGTAAATTTACCACAATATATAAACTTATAAATATTTCGATTCTATTGGAATTATTATTCTAAAAATATTACATTTTAATAATAAAATATATACTTAAATCTCGAATCACAATCCTCAAAATTTTATGGTGGAGTTTGTATACATATTGGTATATTTAAAAATCACTTATCAGTTATTATCATTAGTTTTTTTATGTTTTAACGAAAAAAATCTGTATACCCTTCCATAATCTTTTCTCTAGTATTAACGAATCAAACGGATTATGTTTTGATACACGATTATTGGCCTTAAAACAAATTAAATTAAAGAAAGTTTTTTTTAAAATGTATTCCACGACTTTAGTGGGATCCCAGAATCCAACATCCATTCGCGCTGATGATCAGCGATTATGATTCTTACAATAAGATGCTGAAAGCCAGCTAAAGAGGTCGAAAACACATATTAGAATAGCCCAGTAAACAGAAGAAGATTGTAAACTGGCATGAAAACTCACCAGGTACTTAAAAACTGCTTACTTAAAACATGAAATAAGTCAATTAATTACTTCAATATGAAATAACTCAATAATGTAATCCTCAATCTTAACTCACATTATTGTATGTCAATCTTGATACGTTAAAAAATCGCACAATGGCATAAGTGTCATGTCTCAATCTTAACCCGCAATATCTTAACTGATTAAATAGATCACATATAATATGTATGTATCACAATATTAATTAACGCACAATCTCCATGTCGGTGATATAATATAGTCTCGGATGGGCTGTACACAAATAACTGGCCGCTATAATACGTTTATCGTTGTTAAGCGAGAAAAGCCAGTCGCCTGAGCGGTCAATTAATCAATGTTCTGGGGGCAAACCAAAATGTATTATCCATCACTTTTGGTTCACCGACACTGTGAAGTTTCCCACCTACACGAGTTTACGTGGTCACCCGCAACTTCTTGCACCGTCTACGCTCGCCTTAAATTCGCATATTAAATGGTCCCCTTCAGACCCAATTGCGAAAATTGGAACCGGCAAGATCTTACATAGATACGGGCCCTTCGATTAATAAAAATACCCCATTTTGCTAAATCTAATGTATTAATTATTCGATTCATATATTATTTCAACACCTAGTAATATTTGTTAGTAGTATTTACTGGACAAATATGTATTTATTTTACATAATAGTTAATCTTACATAAACAAGTACGTATTTTTAAAATTTAAAGCAATAATTTTGTTTTTACACATTTTAATATTTCATTAACAACTTAATATTTTTAATACAAATTAAATGTATAAATTAGAAAAATATACCGTATAAAAACAATTTATCTTTTCCTATTCGGAGAAATGCATTAACCAATTACACTACACCAACATAGTAAGTTGATGACATATTTTCGAACTTATATATTACACTTTCAAATTGATACATCTTTCGTTCCATTATTTGAAAGCCATCTTTTTTATATTTACGGATTCTCAAACACCTTCGAGTAAAATCCGATAAAGAAAATGATCGTTTTGTTTTCATTTATTTATAGTTTGTCGCTTTCTATTTTTATTCTATGGAAGTGTCGTCTTTATTTAGCATTCTAGATTTTGGATTGCTTCTTTTAAGTAAAGAGATTCTGAATCTTGGAAGAAAATAAACGTCGTCATAGCAATCAAAATACCCAAATGAATTAATGACTAGACTATAGACTATTTGATTTCTGCTAGTTTCTAAGAGTGATAATAATAGCTACTTCGCGACCAATAGTGACCACTGCGCGGCCACGGCCAGTGTTTCCATAAAACTTATTTTTCACTATTAAAAATGGAATTTATTATCAATAAAAGGGAAGTGGTCTATTACGGTACTACGTAACTGAATAAATTAACGCAAACAAACATCCATTCAGACATTTTCTTAAAATAATTTATATTTGTATTTGGATAGTTATACCTACTATTCCGGCAGTGACACATGCCACGTTTCCTATCCAAAATGCGACTGCCGTGAAACAGATTATTTTGGCAGTCGTTGTATTTAGTATTTTTTGCTGGCAATACATAGTGTACATCGCCACCACTGGCGTCTGTAGCGTAATGTAATTAAGGATACACAAGAAACATACAACAATTATTGTCGTGTAATCGGTCCAACTAGCAACGATTCCGATTAATCGATACAGCTCTATTTTCACATAAATTCATTTTATATATTTAAGATTATATTTTTCGATTAATTTGGAAAATATTTTTACGAATATAAATATGTTGTCGGTGTGCGTAAATAAATATTACGACCAGTTTTAATTTAATCATGGAAACACGACACTTCCTTCGAAATGTTCCGTCTTTGATGAAAATATTTAAAAGTTTCTGGAGTTTCTCTTCGAGGAAGACGGTGTCAAGTTCTTTTAAATCTAAATAAAATCCGAAACGTGTTCTGCCCCGATCGATATTAACCGATACAAACTTTGTTAAATCTAAACTGGTGTCATTTACTTTCTTGTCTGCCTCCGAGTCCAACTGACTGGCAGACAGCAATTGATTTTTATAAAAGATACATTTATTGAATTTTATTTTCACAATTCTTTTGAAAATTTTTGATACAACATTGTATTGCATTATGCTTGTAGGTATACTATATAGCTATAGATTGAACTACTCGATACAGAGATATATACAGTAGTAAAAGAAATTAGATAAATCACATAGAAAAATCTATCTATCGAAAAAATATAGTTACCACCGGGACTCGAATCGGACACTTTATTTTGCCGGTAAACGGCTTACCACGATGTATTATACATATCTTAATTTCCTGTTATCTGTCCGCCGCTTTGTTGTTATTTCTCTACTACTGTTAACTGAATCAGTTTACACTCTCATCTTTTGCTCTCGTTCTAAAATGATTAATTGTTTTTTACACTCACTTGAATACGGCAGTCCATCTGGTTAAGTTAGAGTATGTTAGTATATATTTTTTCAAATCATAATTTTCATAATCGGTTTCAAAATGCATTAAGAATGGAACAAAAAGGTATTAGCTAACTAAAGTGTCATTAAAAAGTAAGGAGTCTTTCCTGTCATCTGTCCGCCACTATTTTCTGGGTTCTGATTGGTATCAGTACCAGGTACCAATGTAAAGTTAATGACACTTGTGCTTGTGCTGAGCTTGTCTAAATACCGGGATTACTGTGCTGGCAGATTTTTTGAAAGTATTATATTTTGAAATTTTTGTTTCACATTCGTTTGTTCTTCGGCTTTGCTTCAACCGTGGTTTCGCCACCTTGTTTCAAGCGTTGGATTATCTTTTTTTTCATTGGCAGAATATTATTTAGATAGTGGCATCCATCATGGGCTTAATTCAAAAATCACTTTAAAATTAAGAACAGTTAAATACATATCAAATCAATTTCTCTATTGAGTTTTGGATAAACTTCCCCGGATAGGAAGAGTTTCTGGTTCAAATTCCGGTGGCAGCTAAAATATGTATTCGATAAAGTGATTTTATCTATATATACCTATGCATTTAATTTGTATTAAAATATCACAGAACTATGTTCTGAAAAAACTACAACTTCACAATATTAATGTGTTCTCTTTAAAATTAATTAATAGATCATTCAATAATCTGCAGACGGAGAGCGTTAACAAAAAAAATGTAATATTACTAGTACACAAATGTCTCTTTACATTTTGTACGTACAATTATATTTGTAATCATAATTTCAATTGGCAGCCCTTGACGAATATTTGAAAAAATAAATAATCTGTGTCTTGGCTAAATATGTAGAGTATACCACCGTTATTGGCGCATAGTCTAATATAATAATTAATGATTACACAATTTAAATATATTACGTGAAGAAGATAGAGTAGGTAATTAATTAAAATATTTAAAATGTCAAAGTAAAAAAAACTCGTATCACGGCTAGTGATGCGTGGCGTTTGATATTAGCGTTTTTATTAAAAAATGTTAAATTTAATTTTTCCAGATTGAAATTCGAGAAATTTTACACGAATTAGATATGCTTTCAAGATGACGCTAATAGTTAAATTATTATGAAGTATCAGATAAATAATTAATGACGTTATTTGTTACGTAAATCATGCGAGAAAGGAAGATTTGAATAGAAAGAGACGACAATAACATTGTTGATTTTCTCGCATTCGATACAAGTTATAAACATAACTCGTGACAAGAGTATTTTCCACCTTTTTTCATATTGATATATTGGAATCATATGAAATTAAATAAAAATGTGTGTTGTCATTTGAATTAATCTATCTAAAATTGTATCATTTATTGGGTACCTGATTCATATGTATGAATATGTTTTGAAATCCGACAAAGCACCTACATATATTTAGATCGCTTAAATCAATGTTCTAAATTTAAAAAATTTATAAGAGCATCAATTTATTATTATGTTCAATATAAACGATTTAAAATGTCCCGTTGCCATTCTGGTGATATGACAGCTTTGTTTAAAATTCAACAGTGTCATATATACATGAAATATTTAATTCCGATTTACATAAAAATAACGTACATAAAATGTTTACTTTGTTCAAGAAAACGTTGTTTTCCCTTAAAATCAGTAAAAAGACATCTAATTTATGAAATTTTCTACTAATGTTGTAAATAAGATCAACATTAATTTATACTGTGGGTAAAATATACGTGAAAACATATATTTTCGGCATTTTTAAACGAAAATAATGGCAGCGCAGATTCTACGACCGTCATGGCTGAAACCAGCGGCGTATTGAAAGTTCGATGAACGATTAAAATTATCGTATTTTATAAGATTGAAAATATTATATTTAAAAACTGATTATTGTGTTTTTGATATAAAATTTAGTTTTAAATACAATGCAATATATTATTTAAAAACGTACGTTTTCACTAAACAAAATATTTTAAAAACGTCGAAAATTGATCATATGTACTGCAAATTTAATGGTTTATAACTTTATTAATTTTAAACATTTTATTAATTTGGTTTAAAGCAGATTAGTTTCCGTAACCTTGGTTTCAAGATTATAAGAAAATATATTCTGTTTATGCAATAAATTAGTATATTAACACAATTTTGTAGCACGCGGAAAATGCATTTAATGGTCGCGGTCTTTCTTATAAACGCTTGTATAGTCTTAATTATGGCAAACAACATTCAGTTTATTAGTTGTAAATGAGTATAAAGGTCCTATCTAAGTAATAGTTTTAAAAAAATCAAATCTAGTGTATAATTTCTGATATAAATGAATAATAAAAACCACATTTTCATACAAAAAGCGAAAATTTGAATTATCATTGAAAGTAGCCCCTTAACATATATATCGACCCCTCCTACGAACAACTTACGTACGTAGGTTGTTCAAAAACCTAATGTGTATCATGACAATAACAAACATAATCGTAGGGAGAAGGACCACACTTGTTTCTCAATTAGCACATTTAGCCAGTTATAAATGCATGACAGGTACGGTACACCTATAAACAACAAGTCTCAGGCGCATGCAAATCAATATAAATATTCAAATGAGAAGTAGTTACAGAGCTTTATATTTCGCATTAAAACCAAATTAAATATTTTTCAGATATAGAATATTATATAATTATAATATGATTTTTTTATTTATTAAATATTTTTTTGTACATCAAATATGAACATACAATTATTACAACTTCGCAATAAGAATGTGTTCTCCTTAATAATTTATAAGTTGTATCAATATGTTCAAAATTTAATAAAAATGAATTGTTAATTCTGGCGTCTCCTATCGGATTACTCAGAGGTATTTTAGATTCCGTAAAAATAAATAAGATGGCTTTTATTTGTCGTCAATACACTGTGGTGCTATAACATAATCGGTTAATGCACGTCCCCCTAATTGGAAGAGATCCAGGTTCGAATCTCGGTAGCAACAACAATATTTTTCGATATAATTGATTTTATATATATATATATCTTTCCAATTAATACATTTAATTTGTATTAAACACAATTATATTATACACTTATTAGTTTACTGTGTGGGATGCACCTCTGATACTTTGCTAGACTACCGTGTGTGTTAAAGTAACAGGTTTTTTCGTGCTGTTGTGGTGTTATTTAATAAAAATTAGAAAAAAAGAGTAATATTCGACAGAGATAAAAAAAATAGAGACAATAAAAAAATGTTGTGAATGTGTTGTATATCTAGAGTGAATTATTGTGATTAAGTTGGAATGTTAGACAGCGATGCTTCTGACTGATCTCTACCCAATTGAATCATATATTGAGTCCATATTTGCATAATCTTTTTGGAAATGAACAGTACGATAAAAATTACGAATGGAATATAACGAGATAAATATATAATTTCGATATATTTCTCAAAAATTTTACTTAAATGCAGTTTATCTGAATGTTCTGAATGCACGCCGCTACAAAGTTTCTATTAAAAATCGCTTCGAAAATAAAAATAAAAGTTCGTAAAACTGTTTTAGTCAAACCTTCCCTTTCCGAGCATAATGCGAAACCGTGATGTGAAATGTGAGATGTGATATAACGAATGAAGGTCGTATAGATCAAACAGTTACGTAGCAATATTTCGGATCGGATTTACTCTCCAAACACATACAAAAAGTCTTGCGATGCATGTCAGCGTACTGATTGTCTACTATTGTGTGTTACAAAGTACTCTAGTGAGTAGTCCACATAACCTTTTGTGTCAGTAATTGAATAAAAACACGCCTACACAATTTGACTAAGCAAAGTGTCATAATCTTTTGCGTCTCAATGTTGCTCGCTTGTTGACGCTTTAAAAATCATCTTGTTTCTAGCCCAACCTCACTGTGCGCTATAACGGAGAAAATTGTTCGTGCTTTACCCGATGTGATACAATCATCGGTCTCCATAAAATCTAGAATGGTAACGTTTTTGTGATGCTATCTTTAATATAACAAACTACGAGCCACACGGTAAATATGTATGAATTAGGAACCTAATTATTATATATTAATAGATACACAGTCTATAAAACATTACTGAATATTTTAAAATTTGATATTATTCGAGGGCTTCCAAAACGATTCTGAAAGATTTGATTATAATGTATGTATATTGAGAGTCGTGACGAAAGTAATAATTAATTTGTGCATAATATGTTGAGAACCCAATTATAGTTTTAACAGCTTTTGTTAATGACAGAATCTCCCTCTAAATCGTCTCAGTCGAAAGAATTTTGCTCATCAGATTTCGGTTTCATGCGGTTTCAGATCAAAAATGTGTTCATCACTTGTTCAATGAATTCATTCATTATCATATTACGATATTCTAAAAATTGGTATTTTTTAATTAAGATACGGTACGTACGCGAAAACGTGTCAAATTGATGTGCCTACTATTTATCAAACTAAACTAATCGCCAGCATTATTTTATTTGTTTAGAATAACTTGGAAATTATAAAAAATATATTTAGATCAAAAAATACTTTTTTTTTTCATTCCGTATTCCCAGTATCCATTGCCCATTTTTCATACAAAATATATTTAATTTTTTTATATAAATAAACAGATCAGGAAAATAAGTTAAGTACAAAAATTAAAATGGAATATAATGTGCAAGTTAAATAATATTAGTAATTTTTTATCAAACTTCAAATACTTTTATATAAAATAACTCAATTTATCTCCAAATCATAATACAGATGCATAATATTTGAAGACTAAATTAGAAGTCTCGGGTTCAATTCCCGATGGATGCAAATTAAACAAAAAAAATGATGTAATTATTTAATAAAAAGCTTTATTTAATTTCATGAATTGATGCAAAAATTCATTTCGCCCACTGTACTCGATGTAAATATTTGGATACATTTTTTAGTTCAAAGAGATTTTATTTATACTACAGAAAATCTTTGAATTAAAAAAAAAAGCTTTTCAAGATGATATGTAATAATGATGTTTTTTATTAATTTCATTAATTGTCATTTTTTAAAATAACCTAATCTTTATTAAATATCCGGAAATAGAGCATTCAATATTATATTTCAACAGATGTCCTACATTTCACTACCTCATGCAGGAAATATGAACATAAGAATTGAATTTCGCAATTGTTTGTTGATATCATAATAATACATGGTCTATATTTGGACAATAAACAGAAAATAGGGCACATGATCACCTATACACTTGAAATTATGCTAATTGACGTCAAGGAAAAGCGCAATATTGTAAATTGAACGAGTGCCGAGTATAATGCAACTCATGCATTTAATTTCCGCAACGATGCACGTAAGTGCATTGAAAAACAAACCAACTTTAAAACAATCATGCATTGTTCTCGAATACTGTGTACATTCTTAAGTAAAACGTTTATTTGAAAAATGACAAAATGCGTATCGATAAATTTCATAATATATAATTCAAGTCCGTCATATAATAAAAACGCAACGTTAGATTACGTCTCGGAACGCTTAATTATTCATCTGTAGCAAATCACATTAAATCATACTACTGACTCAGTTTAATGTTTCGTAAAATACCTAGAATTTTGCGATGACAAGTAATAGGCAACCGATTCCCGCCAAAATATGAAAATAAAGCGTACCTCTCAAAGTTGGATGGTTCCTCTGAAATATCTGCCGGCTTTCCGAACGTCGTGTGTGATTGATGTAATATTATTTCGTAGCTGCAACAACAAACAGAGAATGCACGCGAATGAGTCAGCGCCGGGATGGAAGCGTCTCACGTTTGGGCTGACGACTGCAGCACACCTCGCCGGTGGCAGCGCCACTCACATTGCCGTTCCGCTGCAGTGCACGAAAGAGAGCGCTGCGAAGTGAAAACAAATCCGCCCTAAACCTTAATAATAAATGCTACACGTTAGAAAGACAGTAAACTATAAATGGAGGAAGTCTTTGCAGTGGAAAATATTTTGGGATTTAAAATTAAATTTACATTCCTTTGTTGTAATGCAGTCAGTGGCGTAACTACAAAAATTGGGCCGCATAGCTGAATGTAAAAGAGGACCTCGAAATTAAGTATTGTATAAAGATTTACCTATGAATATCAGTAGTATGTGGTTCATCCAATAATAGTTTTTTTAAAATCTTTTTTATCTTGTCACATATAATATTCACACTTTCACGAAATAAACATAAGTGTTCTTAGACATTTATAAACATTTAAAAAATACTTTCTTCGCTTTAAAGAAATTTTCACGTCTGGTCTCTAATTCGACATATTAGCGAGCTACTGATAATGTGTTTATCTATAGCGATCAGAATTCATATTCACCACCATCTCAGTCGGCATCGACGCTAGCGACAGGGCTGCCGGCTGCTGCTACAAGTCTGGTTCAATGATTCACCCTGCATTCACCTCCAAGCAGTCTCTTCAGTTTCATCGTTTCACAACGGCGGTCTTGCCGGCCCGCGCGCGCCGAACGAGACTGTCGACTCGCTTCACTTCGAACTTCTATATCTGCACTCATCCATTATATTCATTCTCATCTGTCTTCATTGTCATATCCATCACAATAAACACCTCAACACGCCAATCACATTTCGTTCATTTAACCACCGTCCTAACCCCCAAACATCGATAATGTTTTCTATATTTACGCTGAAAAATATATCGATACTCGCAAAAATATAAATGCCGAATAGATTGTAGGGTGCGAATTTTATGTTTAATGTTGGCACTGCATTGGCATAGTTGCGCCACTGTGTATAGTCTAACAAAAGAGTTCTTATTTAATTTGTATTTTAAATAGTGTTAATGTAATTGCGACTGCTATCAATAATGTTGAATTACGTTATAAATGAAACAATATAAACAGTGGCGTAACTATAAATATTGGGCCCTAATGTAAAATCGAAAAGGTGGCCTCCTGTGTGTATGTATGTTGTATATAAAATGTAAGAATATTAAAAATCACGTGGTTTTATACATTAAATACAAACAAATTTGTCTCCTATAATATTCATACTTTCATGATAAAAAAATTATGTTTTTAGGTATTTTTATGCATTCGCGAGTAAAATAACCACTCCCTTCAATTTACAGCTATGGTCTAATCTTTAATCTAACACACTAGCTACAGTATACATTAATAATGTTTTCACATGTTTTCGTAATACATTTTTAAATTTAATAATTCCATTATGTTGGGGTGTAATTTATAAATGATTAGTTTATATTGGTGCTGGGAATAGTATCGATACCAAAAGTATTGTAGGACGCCGACCTTTTGGTCTCTTATCTAACTGAGCCCCAAAACACTGCAGTGGCTGCACTGGCCTAGTTACGCTACTGCATATAAACAATAAACATCCAAATTTAGTATTTGTTTTCTACTTTGTCGTCGTCGTTTTCTCACATTTGAAGATCATTATCCGCACGATACGTATTTCTCTCTCTCGACGATCTCCTCCGATCTCAAATAATTGACATGATTATTTTTATACACTACTTAAAACTAATAAAATGTTCTCACTAATTTCACAAACAACTTGTGATTTACTAAGCATGTACATATTTAAAATCATATAGTATAATCAAATAATTAAAATATTAATAGAAAATTATATCAATGCATTCAAGGATTTTTACATTTTAAGAAAATAATTTCGATATCAAAATCTTTTTATGCGCATTTTGAGTACCATTGAGCACACAACTAATTATTACTGATGGGAGAACATTCGATGTCATTGAACCGTGGAAAAAGTTACTCTAGTATAATATAAATCATTTGTGACCCAATTTGTATTATACTGGAGCTCGATTAAAATAATTTCAATTAAGTTCTGTTCAATATTGCCCCTCTCGTATATTTTTCTCCATATTTATAAAATACAAATATGACGTTACCATAGATAAGAAAAGAAGACACTAAATATTTAAATTACAGAGGTAAAGGTAAAGAGATTTTTTTTTTATCTATGGACATCTGTGGAGAAAGCCAGAAAACAAAACAAAACAGAAAATGGCGTCAACGTCAGAAGTGCACGATAGTATATCTGATAACCCTGAGGAAAAATTGTCGGATGTATTTGATAATGCAATGAAAATTTATAATGAAATCGAAAATTCTAAAGAACCTACAAATAGTAATAATATACAGGTAAATACAACGTCCACACTACGTTTGTTAAGTGATCATAACCTCGCATTTGAGTAAGGGACTGCAAATTTTATGCGAAATTTTTGTTCCCTGCTCGTTAAAAAAATATTGTCGTGTTGACGCTCGCCTAATACTTTTACCAAGCGCTTTACTTACTTTGAAAAGTATTAATACTATTCCGGTGACCATGTCCATATCTCTATTTCTTTATAAAATTGACATGTTATTTTAATGATTTTTTTATTATTTTCCATTTAGTGTTAACAAATGTAAGAAATAAGGTTACATGATAAAGGTTACATTTTAAATGTTATTGTAGCCAAATAAAGTATCTCAAAGACTATAAATATAATAAAATATATATTATTTATAACACATGCTGATATACAATTTATAGTACCAAAAACATGTGTCTCGGAGCAGATGTTTTTATTTGATAAAATAATACACCAGACCGTTAGGTATATGTCAAAATGTTAGATGGCTTCCTCCATGTGTCAAGTAACCTAATTTATATTACATACATCTCATTTTCAGCATTATATTCAGAAGAGCATGAGACTCTTCGAGACAGCTACGCGCTTGGTGTCCTACAGCGCAGTCTTCAGTTCTAATGAGAGTGTCGAAGAATTATCTACTGAGTCACTGCAATACCTTTTGCTACCCGCTTTATTAGGAACACTGAGTTTAAAGCTAACAAACCAATCACGGCGAGATATTATTAACGTTTCAGAAGTATATTTTAGGTAAATAATGTGTTTCTTTTCTCAATAAATAAATCGCAAATACAAATATTATAATATGGTAAACATCAAATAATGTAGTTAGTTCTCTAAATGAGCGTTCTCGATGAGTCAATCGCTTTTTAGTAGGTGAGTCAAAGCTGAATGGGATTTATCGCATGAAAATAATAAATCATCACGATTTTATCATGCATTAAATTGGACCAAACTTCTGGTGCTATTCAAATTTGTATTTTTGCCACAAGGAAAATTATTTACTACTCTTGTGAAAATATAATTTTACAGTATCAGTGTAATATACTGGTTCTTTTTGAAATTCACGTATATTTAAAAATATATTATTTATGATGCAAACAAAATACTAATTGTTAAATAAATATGTGTTATTGCTGTATGCTTTTGCCACAGTAATGTTCATATTATGGGTGCTTGCCGCTGACATTATTTCAATTCTACATATACATAATAATAACAACTAAATGTTAAAAGTTACTTTTTTTTTTAGAGATTTTATTCAGAGGTGCAAAGACTATGGAATTACTGATATTTCGGTCCCGCAACCCCTGGATGCTGAGAAAGAACCAGAAGCCAAAATCAAAGCGACTCAGAGTGAAGCAGCAAGGCTAGTTTCCATGGTAAAAACAATTGCAAAACTTGAAATCACAAAAAACATTTCAATATTGAATTTTCATCTAAATGCTTCATTAAATATTTTGAAGATACAGTGTATGCATCAATACTACAGGAAATGCAAAAAAAGTCACTAATGTGTTATCAATTTTGATAAATTACCTAATTTATAATTTTCATGGAGGGATCTGCCACTCATTACCATTTATAGAGGTACACATTTGAAACTCAATACGCATATTTTAGAGGTGTTTTGTCACTCACATTATTTGATCTTATTTGGTACAAACCAACGGCATACCACTAAAAAAATGTTTTAAAATTCTTAGAGTATATTTATTTTAAAAATAAATAATTGAACAGTTTACAGTATTTCAGAATGTAATTATCTTGTACAGTTTTGTTAGATAAAATACCTGGTGAAATACTCATGTCTTTTCCAATTAAGTTTTTACACATGTGTCATGACCACAATTTGGAAAATTTAGCAACTGCTTGGAAACATCTAGAATGAAAATGAATATGAAATTATGTGTAACCACATAAAAAATATAATACAAAAGCATAAATTTTGATTTCTTAAATATAGTAAAACCTCATTAAAACTAACTCCGCTATAACGAAAAATGACGTATATCAAAATTAATTCCTTACGATCAATTTTTCATACAAAAATTTATTTATATAGCGAAATTTCGTCAATATGCAAAACAAAATTTTTTTGTCTCGTATGAAAAAATACCAATAGATTTACGTAAATATGTAACAAAAAAAATAATTTTTCAACGAAAAAATTGTATATAAAAAAAAATTTCCATAAGAAAAAATATTTAAAATACTAGCAGGACATATTAGATGAACGATACGAGTACATATTATTTTTCCTTTTCAAATTGTCATAATTTACTAGACAAATTAATCTGACTTTTTTTTACTCTCTCTTTTACACACGTCTATGGATGCCACATGTGTGGGTCAAAATTCAACCAAAAATGTGACAGATTCACTTACTGTTTACTTTTTAACTTATTCTTCTTCCATAAATCTTATTCACAATCATTTCCTTGCATCTTTGGCCTTACATTTTTCAACAAATTTATTAAATTCATCCATTATCTAAATAATGCAATCCAAAAACAAAACTGACGAAAACCAACAATCCGTCACACTTAACTAATTTTTTAGTCTTGCTAATCTAATTTACTATTGGTCAGTTTCATTATTGAGCCGTTTGGAAGTAAGTTACTCCATTATGGAGGGTTTTGACACTAAACATTAATTCGTTTTTGTTTTTTCTATTGCTTATATGTATTATTATTTGTCATAAGTATTTGGACCAATCACAATTATTATTTTTTCCTTATAAAACTGCATTCAAATCTACATTTTTTCCATATTTCATTATAGAGGAGTGTTTGGAAGTAAACAATTCATATTCAAAATAATGAAATATGGCAAACAGTTCAAATTTCATGTGTAATTCCACATTTTTGAAAACAAACTTCCTGTCTATCATGGAATGTGAAAGCATGTCCTATATATAATGTTCTAAACCGTACATACGTATGGTTTAGAACATTACATGTAGGAAAGTAGACTATATCTTTGGCTGTGAAATAAGTTGGTTATCTATTAACGTTGGTAGGGTACATTGTGTATAATTTTATTTTAAGAATATGTCTGATTGGGTATTTGTTTGCGTTAATTTGATAAGTTAAGGTAATGTGATAACCATCTGCAGGGTTTTGCAACAAGCAATCAGTAATCACAGCTCAAATAAAGTATTACTGATATAATACAGTAAAACTCCGTTAATTCGTGTACCCATATTTCGTATTATTACGTAATTCGCATATTCACTTATTTTTAAATCCAAACTCGCGCGATTACGCATTCATCTTCTCTTCGTAAACATCTGTAGCTAGCTCCTCCCCCTCACCAATCACGACGCTATTCCTTATCCCCGTATCTCTTCTAAATCTTTTTCCTAAATCATTACCAATTAAAGCATTTTTCATAATATGATTATCGAAAGGCGACAATTTTACGTGTCATTTTTGACAGTTCATATGGAAATAGCGGTCGCTAAAAATTTAAAGGCACCATATTCCTACCCGTTAAAATTCAGACGTTAGCGGGAGCCGATAAGTTTTTTAGCAGAAAATCGACACTGTCACCTTACAGAATACGGGTCTGTTGTTATTTCGACAATTATTGTCGGCGCATTACAAATTATATATATTAAATCTCATAATTTATATATATATATATATGTTCAACCGTTCTTTTAAGTGTTTAAATACATAACCTATTTTTACTTAATTTTTTTTCGTTTTCTGAAATGGCACGAACATCTTGTAATTCGTGTAAACCCTTGGTCATTTGAAAATGAGGAACATATTTTAAAAAATTGATGTCAATAAAAAAATCTGCAGGAAAATTTCAATTCCGAATACCTCTCCAGGCAAATCTGCAAAGTTATCATTGAAACTTGTTTTGAATTTAATGATTCCATAAGGCTGATACAATAAAACTCTAATGCTCATTACATTAAGGCCAACACCGCGACTTGGCTTTATAGACTGATAAATCATATTGTTTTTGTTTAAAAAATCTACAAAAAAATCATAATTTACCATTTTTGATTTGTATGGGAAAGGTTTTTTTTTGTGCTTCTTGAGTTATAGTGCTATACTGGCTGGGGAGGTAAATTTCTCTAACTAACTAGGTAAATTTTTAATCTGCGTTCTATAACACTGTGAACAGAGTCACACTCCATTTGGGTGTGACCCTTAACCAAGAATTTCTGGGTAATAGAGTTGTTATATTCAATTGCGAGATGCAAAAGGGCGTTACTTAACACACAGTTTCTATTCTGGTATGTACAATTATCAGAATAAATTATGATCGGCAGTGGGTTCTTGTCCAGTCGAAGAAATCATATCGGCGTTTGTCTCGTTAAACCAGTCGCACCTTACTGCATGGTTTGTAAAATTGTACACTGTGTAGTTATGAACAGTGAGTTTAGTTTTATAGTACATGGCACTCGCTGTTAAATATGGTGCCACTTTCACAGCATGCAAGGTGGTATACACCTGCTGCTTCTTCTCCCTTGTCTTTGAATTTTTCTTCCCTTTTCTTTTTCAATAATGTGATGTTGGTATGCAGATTCCAACAAATTTTCAACATTAAATTGACTGCACGTGTCACACAAATCTTTTTTCTGTTTAAATATCTTTATGTTGGTTTTAGAGAAACATCTATTAAAAATTCTCTCGCTTGCTGGCTTTTCCGTCGGATTTAGAAGTTTCGTTTGTTCAACGTATAACTCATAGACGTGATGAAAGTTTCACACAATCGGTTCTAAATATAATTTATTGGTTGACTTTTTACAGTAATGGGACGGTAGTTTTGGAAACGATCTAAAAAGTCATTTACTTTTGCAACTATTTTGGTGGTCTTAATTGCCTTTTATGTATCTTCTGATAATTCTTCAACGGTCGTTGTTGGATCCACATTTTGACAATCTTCTTCAATGTTACTACTATTAGTTATCCAATATTGGACCATTCATTTTTTAATACCTAGTGTATTCAAAAATATTTTCATGCACACTGGAATTCTCTCATACCCAAATTTTAAATGGAAAATCTTTGTTTCTCGCTTTCTTAAAACCTCCTAATTTCCCTTCCTTCGTCTTTTTGATTGTTTGCAATCAACCATCGATTTGACATATATTTTCCTTTCTCCCCAATTCATACTATTTAAAAATGACTTTCACTTGGCATCATCAAATTTTTGACAATGTTTTGTGGAAACTTTTTTGCATATGGAGAGATAGCAAGATCCCTCTTCTTTAGGTGAATCTTGCACAATACTTTTTTTTATCAATTCTCCTAAATCCGACACACGAATTTCCTAACATTTGTTTTATTCCTCTGTATTTGTTTTTGATTTTATGTTATTATTTTTTGGAGTATGTGTCTGTATCTCGCATGAACACTGTCCATAAATAATATTGATTGGGGTTTTTTTGAGGTTGGTAAGATATCTCTGCTATGATTAGTGGTGAGCATCTATCATCTTCATCTATGTGTAATATTTCCTCAGTATGCTGTGTTGATATCATCTTTTGAATTGTGGTACCCGCCACAAGGCCTTATTCGTCAATAATCACAACACAATATAAATATAAAAAATGCTCACCTTAAGCAGCGACGCGTCTGTCCAGTATGTTGTCAGAAATACACAATGGCTGCTATGACACATTCACGGTGTTGCATTACAGACAACATACGCGGTGTTACATTTTGTCTTTAAAACAACGATTCATTCAATCACATCATATAAGCATAACGAATCGAATGGCATTAAAAAATCACTTTTGAAAAAACGGTCGCATACGTGGTGTTGCATGCCGAACGACGATATGATTCTTAAAAAATTTAGAAATTGTTGAAGTTAAACGTAAGTATGAAGTATTACTGAATATATTTATATATATATGCAGGTGATGAATCGTGAAGAGAAATTGAAGCGATACAAGGAACAAAAAGCTTTACAAAACGAACTGAAAACTTTGAAAACGGCCATGGAGAACCCCAATATTGATGAGAGCACTAAGAGAGAATATTTTATAATTTTAATCAAATCTTATATTAACCAGTCCATTGACGAACTCAACAGTATAGAAGCAGAGAAGCCGTTATTAGATTTTATGGAACAAAATATGAAAGGTACAATGTTTGTTTATTTAGCTTATTACAATTTAATTGAAGACTTTTTTTTTAAATTTTAAATTATAATTTACAGAATATTTTATAAACTTTATAAAAATTATATTTTTTTGTTTATGTAGGATAAAATTATATTCAATATTTTAATATTGACTGCTTGTTTTGATATTTGTAGCAGGTGGAGGCTTTGAAGAAGAAAAGAAACTGAAAAGACCTCCGGCACCTTTAAAGCCCTTTATTATTACTAAAGATGACATACAGAAGACGGTTTACGGCCTGGGCTATCCATCGCTCCCAGTCTTGACAGTAGAAGAGTTTTATGAACAGAGAGTCAAGGAAGGAAGGTACTTTTATTATTAACCCATTATTACTTTTTCTAAAGATAACATACTGAAGACAGTTTACGGCCTGGGCTATCCATCGCTCTCAGTATTGACAATGGAAGAGTTTTACGAACAGAAAATCAAGGAAAGAAAGTACTTTTATTACCAACCCATTGATCGCATTCATAAATACACATGACATCTTTCATGCACGGCATCGTTTAGTGGCATCATAATTTATGACTTTAAACTATGATATGATAATGCTCCAAATTTATAATTTGTTTTTAAAAAATCAATAGCAAAGGTTCTTAAGTATCCTCTTAAGTATCTTAAAGTGTAACATATAGGTTCGAAAAATTGTCATCAAAAGTACTGTCGCTGTAGCATAGTTGGATAATGCACTTTCCCCGGTTTGGAAAGAAATCCAGGTTTGAATCCCGGTAACGCAACAACAATATTTTTCAGTAAAATTGATTTTATATGTATATTTTTCTAATTAATACATTTAATTAGTATTTAAAATATCACAGACCTATGTTCTGAATAATTAAAACTTCACAATAAGAATGTATTCCCTTAATAAACAAACTTATAATTCCAATTAAATTTATCAACTAGAAAGATATACAGAAAAAAATCTATTTATTGAAAAGTCATTTCATTGCTATTAGGATTTATTTTTTCTGTATATTTTTCTAGTTGATTCATTTAATTTGTATAAAAATACCACAGAACTATGTTCTGAAAGTGCAACTTTATAACAGAAATGTCTTCTCCTTAAAAATAAAAAAAAAACAAATGTATAGTTCATTGTTATATATTTTTAATTTTAAGTGACTGAGTCATCAAGTTTATTTCTAATATATTACATTTTAATCGCTTACTTTTATATTTCATTTGAAATATAATTTGGGATTATTAGAAATTGTAACTTAATTTTTATTTGTAGTTTCCCCGGGCCACAGACAAATAAAGGAATTACATCTCTGCAAGAGACAACTGAGGCGGATATGGAAAAAGTTAAAGATGGCGAAGATGAAGAAAAGGTTTGTGTTTTGGGCTTATAAAACCTTTCTGGCTGTAATACTATTAGGTTGATGCATAATTATCTGCCGTTTTTAAAAAATTATATTGCAATATACACAAAAATTAAAATATAGTCAAAAAATATGTACAATTATCATTCGGGGGTGTAATCATCATCAACGTCAATTACTGCTTCCCATTTGCTTGGAAGGCTGTTGATTCCACGGGCAAAAAAGCACTGGTTTTTTGAGGCAATCCACAATTTGACATCCTTTATCATCAATTTAAATATATATATTTAATATCAATATTTAAATCATTATAAACTTTGCCAACTTGCTAATTTTTCAGAGTGTGGTAGTCCATGGAGACCTGGGTGAGAGAGTAAAGCGGATAGGGGAACAAATCTCATCTCTTGCTAGCGTTAGATGTCATCACACAGCGTTCCATTTGATTCTTTTTGTGCGGTCTTTTCGTCTGAATGTACATGTCTCTGTTGATGTTGTACTGCCTTTCGCTATTTCTGTCTGGGATTCGTCAACACTCATTGTCATTCCACCAGTAGCAGTGGCCGTTGGAGACGATTTCCAAGTGAATGATTCCGCTCCGGTCCCACTATACACACCACATAACCTTCTTGCAATACACAACCTTGGAAATTTTCTTAGGAGTTTGGCCGGTTGACACGCAAACTTTTTTTCTTTCCACGTTTTTGTAGAGGAGCCAAGACTCATCTCATGTGACGAGTTTATCGAAGAACGGATTTTGCTCATTTCTCTGGAGCAAATCTGTAAAAATTCAGTCTCAGTCGGCCTTGTTGTTGTCTGGTAGATTGTGCGGGACCCATCTGGTTAATTTCCGCCCTTTTCCAAGTTTTCTTAAATGACGAACAACCGTGGACTGATCGATGTTGAAGTTCTCAGTGTCCTAGTGGTGCAACTTTTGTCCTCTTTCACAGCCGCCAGAAGAGCCTGGTCATCAAAATCCGAAGATCGACCCTTTCCTGACTTCTCGTCTAAGCTGGTATCACCAATTTTGAAGCGAATAAACCACTCTCGGCATGCCCTTTCGCTAATCGTTCCTTCGCTGAAAAGATCGTTGAGATGGTGAAATGACTCAACAGTTTTCCACCCTTCCTCCAAGTGGTACAGCATAATATGGTGTATATGTGTATGGTTTTCGATGTGCATTTTAATTTCCTAACCCTATTAAAGAATTATATTATGACAAATGTCAATTAAACGTGAAATTCAAAAAACAAAACGTTAAAAAAAATGGCGGATAATTATGCATCAACCTAATAATTAGCGACGGCGTGCAATCAGTACTTTGAAATAAAGCTGTAATTAACTAGAATTTCTGCAAAATAATTCAAAATAGATATGTACATATTGTCGTCCATCTTTCGAAGAAGTTTATCTCAAATTTCTTGATTTTACAGCAGACGATATATATTAACAAATTGTGGAATTTTTCACTGTTAAAAAATGATAAAAAAATAATGTTACCGATTATTACCTGATGTTTTGATTTGAAGACAGTGTGAGGTGTATTTATTCCATAAATATTACTTATTACTGTCATTTGTAAGAATGACACGTCGAAATAAGGTTACATCAAAATATTTTTTGTAATATTACTTCATTGGAGTGAAATTCTAATATGCCTGTTAGAATGGATTATGGGCTTGTGTTTGGGCAATATAACCCCAGTCGAGACTCAATTTTAATAATAAAAAACGAGATACACGTTTTCGAAAAATGGATGACGATATATGGTATAATGCCTTGTATCATAATATTGTCTTTTTATTCAGATTTTAATGTATCGTAATATTCTCTCAGATAAATATTAAATTTACTTTATTTCCAAAATACATCATTTATATCAGCTTATTTCAACGTACATATTATGTCGCCAACCGAGGATCCGAAAGATTTACAACTACAATATCTAGATACGAAAGATACCCCGAAAATCACAGAATTCAGCAGTATTAACAGTATGGAGCTCTGTAAACCTGTACCCATTTCCAATAATTCTTCATTAATCAATTAATAGTATTTATTTACATGGCCTATTAATTTGTTGAGGAGATTTTATGTGACTTAATGATCTGCTCAAGCTTGAGTCCATTGAAGGTGCAGCAAATATTTGACGTCTGCTCTATATTGTTATATTTGTTTTCCTTATTTTATATATTTGATCACAGTTTTTGTGTTAACTGATTATTAAACATAATAATTATGCCATTAAATAATTTATGAGTAAATGTGTTCAATCCTGAATTAATTATGATTTATAGGACTGAATCCAGGATAATGAAGCTTATTTTTATTTGCAGGAGATGCAGGTAGAGAATGATGATCCTGAATTATTAAAAAGGGCACGCGATATGGATGAATACAAGGACGACCACAAAAGAGGGTGGGGAAATAGACATAACAGAAGCTAGTCAATACTATTTAATGTGATTTGAAATATGTATGTACCATTTAACATTTCAAATACTATACTGTATAATAGCGTTCAGTGAAAATACATAAATAAATATGTTTAAAAAATATATTAAGATCTTAGTAACTTAAATAATAACTTATCATCACTGTATTTTTTCATAGTAGTAGGCAGAAAGGGTAGAACATCACATTCTTCTTCTTCCTGTTGCCTTCAACACTATACCCTTTCCTCATCCTCACTTGTATGTTCCACAAGCCCAAACCATCTCAGTGATCCTTTCTTAATTCTATTGACTGATAATAATTGATAATTTTTCTAAAATAGTGCCTTTCTAAAATGTTGCGTAATGTAAAAGGTAATTTTATTCATGCACATATGTATGTTCCTGTATATAAACACAAGTTACTTAACGACTTCTTGGACTATTGAATTCAGTTCTTTTAAAATAGTTGCCTTCTTTGTTTACTATAATACAGTAAAACCGCGATATAACGAAATCCAAGGGCCCAAAAAATAAAAATTCGTAATAACGAATTCCCACATATAACGAAAAAATAAAAAAAATCCTACTATATGTTACGCGCCGTCGTAAAAAAATGTTGCGCGGCTTCAAAAAAGATCGCAAATTCTGCAAACAAAGGAGGAAGAAGGCCATAGGGAACTGAATACCTACATATTTTTAGTAGTTTTGTTATTAAAACAAATAAGCAAATGGATAATCAAAGGAATTAAATTAAGAACAGAACCTATTCAACACCAATTGGAAGATATTTTTGTAAATTCCAGAATATTGCAAACACAAAACAATATTTTAATTGTGTTTAAATGTAGAGCCGCTTCAAACATAATTTTGGGCATGAAACATAAAAAATAATTCAAAAATAAAAATTTGACAGTTGAATCGCGGCATTTTTATAAAATGAGTCGTATATAAATTACGAAGGTACTTACCGGTAACGGCGGCAACCACTTCAAAATATGATACTATGAACCCAAGAAGAAGTTTGAATTGTTTTACTACCTTGTCGGCAGACCGCCGCGCACCGCCGAAAAGGCCATAAAACCGTTCGCATACGGCAGATGCAGCGGCGCGGCTTTGTAAGTGCGAAATAATATTTTCATCTTTTAACATTTTTTATTTCGTTATAAATTTACGTAAATGTATTGGCATTTTTTCGTACGGGACAAAAATGATTTTGTTATAAATATTAACGGGATTTCGTTATATAAATGCATTTTTGTATGAAAAATTGGTTTTAGGGACTAAATTTCGATTTTTTTTTCGATATACGTCATTTTTCGCTATATCGGGTTTCGTTATATCGCGGTTTTACTGTATAATGCATATTTTCATGTAAATAAAAGTAGGTAACTTTTAAAAGATATCAGAGTGTTATCTAGCTATACAACGTAATGGTGAGATGTTGCTTACAGACTTAACAAAAATTTCAATGTACACTGCATAATTTTATCTTGTTAACTCTTTTAGATCCAAATTAATTCCCCTGGATACCAGCAATATTTATTTCTTGATTATGTATATGTCTAGGTATTTTTAGAAAATTTTCTGTATCATAAAAAAATTAAGACCTATCTCTAATTATAACTAATCTGAATCCCGGACACCGGCCGCTAGTTATAAAATAATGTATCTTGAGTATCAATAAAAAAGTAACCAAATCTTATAACTGAAGCAAATGCATAAAAACTTTTGATAATACACAATTATTTCATAATTTAAATAAATCTCCAACCCTAATTGACTATTTGAAAGGGCATTCGGTTGACAAAAAAATTCAATATAATAATTATTTTATCACAGTTTTTTAATTTCATCTGACAGTTTCTCTAGATATAAATCATAGGTAATAATTAATAATTAGAACGTTAACATTAAGTACGTGCCAGTTAGAGGTTAAGATAAAAAAATGCAGGTAATCTTTTCAACTTTACAACTTGATAGGCATCTGTAATTATCTCACATTATTCTTAGTTGGTGTCTGTAATTATTTATTGTGTGAGGTTTTCAAGATTTAATAATTTTATATGAATCGTGTAGTAGACCTATCTCTTTTCTTTGATAATAAATAATGATATCAACATTAAGAGATTTTCATTTTTATTTGGTTTGAAGTTTATTAGTTTCATCTTACAGTTTCATTTAGGATTATTTAACCTCTCAGCCCCTAAACAAATGTACTCCAAGTATACCCTCCTACGCGGGCCTCTTTTCGAAAGCCGTTTATTCGGTTGAACACCACTTTTAAAACGACATTTAGACATCCATAAAGGCATCTTGTCTACGATTTATTACTTGATAGGGCTTCATAGATAATGTTGTTAATATAAATAATCACTTGAAATGTTCAAATCCTTAAGATAATGTAAATATTGACTGAACAAAATAATCAATCTCCGAAAAAGTCGATGTCTTACGAATATTATCACACGGTCACCAATACAATCACATTGTTTATACATTCATAGCGATGTCGTTCAACTGGATTGCTGCGCCAATCTTCAATATGCAGTTACGCTGTATTTTTTTAACATTTCTGAAGATTGTTTGAAAATAATGTTTAAAGTCTCATAAAGTCCTTTGGAATACATAAATAAGCAAAAGAGCATGATACAGCTAGAATATGTAAACATTAAGATATCACGACAAGTCAAGTGCCGGCCTCAGAGATGTCCGCTCATGTAATAAATAATACAAGAACGTCGGTACTCACCCTCTATAATATTTTTATTCGTTATCGTTTTCTAAAGTAGTTAAGAGTTTGTTAAAATCAAATTAATTATATGGAAAGCCACTTTCATGTACCACTTTATTGTTTTCCGTAAGCAATTTAAACTACTCAACACCACGTCCACTTTATCCACAGAATCCATACACTTGACCCATTTCAGTTTAATATTAGGTTGATCTATTTCGGCTGTCGTTTCCATGGAATCGTCATGCAAGGTTGATGGAATGTGGACTTCCGTTTTATCGCGCCATTTTAATGCTAAAAGAGGTCCACGATATTTGGTGTCCATTTCACATTTTTTTAATTTACAAAATGTGGCTCTACCTTTCGTGTTTTACGTAGTGTACCACACAATTATTTCATCTTGCTCATCTTCACTTACATATTTCTAAATCGGAGTCCACATCTAAAAATGTTTCTAATATTTCTTTCTCTGCAAGTCTACGGCCCGCCATTTTACAATTATTAAATTTAAATAATTTTGGTAAATATACGTAGCACAATACAAGCTTCTGTTTTCTAAAGAATATTGTCAGAAAATACATCCGTTCACACTCAAAACATAAATGCAGTCAAAACAATATCAACATTTCAAAAGTAAACACCATTTTAAATAAGATCACGTAGTAATAATAAATGTATTTTCTGATACAATATATTGATTCAATTGTTCACAAAATACAGATCGCGATGTCAATATTTCGTATCAACACATAGTTCCGACAATTACTAGTGACCTCGAACACGTAACGAGAGGACGATAATTCAGCGCCGCGAAATTCAAATAACTGAACGGCGTTTCAAGATGTCTTCGTTTTTAAACTGATTTATATAAAAAAATAAAATATTTTACTTGACTAACGCAAGATGTCAGCAACAGTACGGATCGAACTAATTTTTGGTATATTTTCCTGCTCGATTTGCCACGCTGTCACGTAGTACATGACGAAATAAGTCAAAAACATCATATAATGCGCACCGCGCTGAGAGATGCGATTACTTCTCGCATCATATGATGCGCGTAGCGGGGATCGAGTTAATTCTTAATTTTAAATATGAATTAAATATATTAATTAGAAAGATATACATATAAAATCAATTTAATCGAAAAATATTATTGTTGCGCCACCGGGATTCGAACCTGGATCTCTTTCCTAACTGGGGAAGGTGCTTTATCCAACTAAGCTACAGCGACAATATTTTTAGCGACAATTTTCGAACCTATATGTTACTTTTTTGATATTAATACATTTAATCTTTCCATAATTTGACATATCCCGGTGGCGCAACAATAATATTTTTCGATTAAATTGATTTTATATGTATATCTTTCTAATTAATATATTTAATTCATATTTAAAATATCACAGACCGTCTGTTCTGAATAATTACAACTTCACAATAAGAATGTGTTCTCCTAAATAATTCTTGATTCACCAATTTGATACATGTATAGTAGTGAAGCCACGTAAAAGGAGCTGCAGTCACCACGTCTAGCTCCAAGGTTGTAAAAAAATTGATCATCTTTATTTAATTGTACTTGGGTAATATTAAGTGATATGAAAATTTCACATTTCAACAAGTTAATTTACAGGTGGGAAAAGATCAAATCCTGCACAAAATTACCTGACATTTTAACTACTAATTTATTGAGAAAATCCTTTGCCCAAATCATAATTTTAAATCACTTGAAAACAGGCTGAATCTAAGTAGGTGGAGGTAGTCAGCATAAGTTTATTTTCTATCAAAATGTTATCCAGAAGAGAAATCTGCTACATATCTATTTTTTCCTGAAAAGAAGAAAACATTAGAAAATTTTTCCCCGAACTCACATTCATTATGAAGGTTGTGCCAGTTTTTCGTGGTTGAATTTAAATGGAATTAAAATCATCAAAATACGGAATAATGATAAAAAAGGAAAAGTAAAATACCTCAGTCATACTCAATGCTCCTCTAATTTTTGGATGACTGTGCCCAAAAGAATCTTTAGTGTAATTTTAAGGTCCAATGCTATAATTTGTATGTTGGGGAAGAAATTACGAGAAACATTACCTTACTATTATAAGACTTTATTGGAGTTTGTATTTTCTTATTGGAAATAGAAGTTTCTATGTGTGTAAAAACTGATAAAATACTAAGTCAACGAAACATACTACTAATATATAAATCTATACTAAGACCAGTGGTCACTCATGCTTGTGAAACGTGGTGCCCAACACAGATCGAAGAAAACAAATTATCAGTTTTTGAACTTAAAAATTTATGGACCTACACTATAAAATGGAACTTACAGAATAAAAATTAATCAACTCGAAAATTTTATTGAGCAAGAAACAATTGTAAGATTCTGTAGGTCCCAAAGACTGCGATGGGCTGGCCGTGTTAAAAGAATGCCAGATAACAGGACACCAAAAATCATGACCAAGTGGAAGCGACCTAGAGATGGGCTGACTGTGGGAAAGAGGACTGGAGCAGGATGGGAGAGTCTGGGAACTAGACAAGAATGGCCAGGGATAGGAGTCAGTGGAGAGCACTTAGATGAAACAGTGCTTATGGCATGAGGGAAAATAAGTGGAGCAAAGTGTAACTAATGATGCAGAGAAAATCTTTTAACCTCATTTTATTCATGTTTAATCTTTAAGAACGAAATCGAAATTTACAGCTAAATCAATTCAGGGCGGATAGGGATAGAGTACCTGTTCTGAGGTAGGTATAAGCTTGAATATAAGTTGGAAGTAAGGTAACAAATTACATTAAAAGGTAAAAAACAGAAAAATCAAAAGGAGACGAGTAGAAATAATTAAGTAAATTGAACAAAGTAAATTTTTGATACAGATTAAAGGTATGTAAGAAGTAAAAGAAAAGAAACAAGCAGGGAGCAAACAAAATATGATAAGTACGAGGTAGGATGTAACGACAAAAATAATTACATAAAATGAGTAGCTTTGATCATTTAAGGAACTCTTCCAATTTTGAAAAGTCATTCCTTTATAAGCACACAGAATTGAGGATACGATACCATTGGCATCTCTTGTGGTAGCTTATTGTATATCCGCGGTCCTATAAAACATGCGTGTCTTTGAGCAAATGAGGTCTTCATTAACACAGCTAGTTTTCTTTGAATTTTTGCCCGAGTACACATAGAATGTGTGATAAGGCGCAGGATTCTGTTTTCATATATGTCTTTAAGCAAAGTCTTTATGAATATTAGCCTGATATTTAGCACCTTGAATTTTTGGAAAAGCAGCTCTGATTCATGCTGAAAGGATTTATTGAGAATTATTCTCATTATGGCTTTTTGCATTTTAATCAGTGGGTCGAATATTGTGATAGCGGCTCCACCCCAGCCAACTATACCATATCCTATGATGCTCTGACAAGAGTCCAAAATATACATTACGCATTTGTTTCTGGTTCAGCATGTTCCTTAAAATCTTGAAGCAGTACATAAGTTTCTTAAGCTTACCAGTTAACATGTCGATATGAGCTTCCCATCTAAGTTTATCATCAATAGTAATCCCTAAATACCAAATAGTTTTAGCGTGTCTTAAAGACTCACATTTTCTATCACATGTGTATGGGTATGATAGGGTAAAAAAATGGTTGACCTGCTTTATTCATGCTAAATGTAAGATATTTTGTTTTACTTGTATTTAGAGTAGGTTATTGTCCAGCCATAGTTTAATTGTTCTCAGATATTTTTCAGCTTTTCCATAGACTTTTTCCCATGTAGTGTCTTTATAGAGAATAACCGTATAATGATTTTGGCTTCATTGTCATCAGTACTAGATAAAGTGCTTCCTTGTGGTACACCAAATTTGATGTATTCCGAATCACTAACTGTATTACAGTTTCGTAGTGTGTGTTATTTTTCCATATAACTTTGAAACCATTAGAGTATTATACCGTTAATACCAATATTTTTCAGCTTTTGAAATAAAATAGTAAGAAAAACTTTGGCTAAATCCAAAAATATGCCAAGTATTTTGTTACCATCATCCAGATTAGGCAGATTAGACTCAGTAAGAGCAGATATTGCATTTTGTGTACCCATTTTTTTCTAAATCCGAATTGATTTTTGGAGAGAATATTGTGTTGGTCCAAAAACTTCATAATGCTATGTTTAGCTGCTTTCTCAATAATTTTTGAGAGTGAGCTTAGGAGCGATGTAGGTCGGTAATTTGAAATTAGATGTTTGTCACCACTCTTGTAGATTGGGCGAATGGTTGCTTCTTTTAAGATTTTTGGGAAAATACTTTGTCTAAAACTCAAATTATATATATGTACGAGCGGTCTTGAAATGAAACTATCAATTTTTTGGAGTAATGTGCTTGAAATACTATCGAACCCCATTGAGCAGTTAGTTCTCAGAGATTGTATGTACTTAAGAATTTCGTTTTCGTTAGTATCGGGCAAGTACATTGAAAACTCTGATGGATTTGTAGCATTAATGTTTGTTAGATGTTCTTCAGTAGTTCCTTTTCTTTCAAGTATATTTTTGGCAAGATCGGCTCTAACATTCGCGTAGTATGTATTTACGTAATTGGCTATGATGGAAGAGTAGTCCTCCATATTCAATACAACATCATTCACTGTAAGATCTTTACTATTTTCACTTCTATTTGTATTTTTATTTGCTATTTTGTTTATTGCACGCCAAATTATATTATATCAGCAATTACAAAAGGATACCGAATAAGTACTAACATTTATTGTACTCTGCATTTTTTTTTTTTTTGAAATAGAGATGCGTACACGGAATACATGTCATCAATATTCTTACTATTTTCAAACTAAGCTAAACGCCTGTTCTATGAAAATAGGATTAACTTGCTGGTGTCCTGGAACGAGGCGCGAACCCACGACCACTAGATCACTAGGTCAACGTCTTGACCACTACATAAACCATTTACTTTCCTAAAATATTTTAGTTTATAACCAGTCCTACAATGAGTATATAGGACCGATTGCGAAATACAGTGAAACCTCAGTTCTCGAACAATTCTATTTTCAAACATTGTTTGAAAATAATGTTTCGGTTGTCCCACTAGTTCTCAAACAGCCAACTGCTGCTTGTTGGAACATGTCTGACAACAGACATATCTCTTGGCCCCCCAACAAACTTCAAGACCTTCAGAGGCTGCAGCAACAAACGGCATCTGAAGAAATAACTCTGGAGGAGGAGATGGTTCTAGTTCACTGATCAAAAAAAGTGTGTGGAAAATGAGGAGAGAATTACTCTTTTGCATTTAGAAAGAACAATTGTATTAGTGTGAGTAATACCATACGTAATATGCACATTGTAACAGTGTATTGATGCCGCCTAGCATTTTAATTGGTCAGTGGGCGGGATTGTTGTACAGTTATAAACACTGTATCCACAAAAAATATGTACGGGTGTTAGAATTTTGTAAATTAGGAATGTGTAAGTTTTTGTCTATTAATTTTTTTAATGTATTGGTTATCTTTTTGTATGTTTATATTAATACCAACATTTGTCTTAGTCAAATGCATTTGTTGGTTTTTCCATTGTTATAAATAGATATATAACTATATACTTATACTATAAAAGCCACATATTAAAAATAAATATTTCTAAAAGCATTATACATTCCAATAAACCATTTTTTCTCTGTACATAAATATACTTAATCCTATTTCTATCACATATACATGGTGACGGAAAACATAAAACTATATATCGCAAAACAAAAGGTGTGTAGCGATCAGAATTCACATTCACCGCCAAGGAGTCTCTCCAGTTTCATCGTTTCACAACGGCGGTCTTGCCGGCCCACGCGCGCCGAGCAAGACCGCCAACTCGCTTCACTTCGAACTTCACATCTTCACTCATCCATTATATTCATTCTCATCTGTCTTCAGTGTTGTATCCATCACAATAAACACCCCCACACGCAAACGACATTTCTTTCATTTAACCTCCGTTCTAAAGCCCAAAGGTGTACATGAAAATTTGAGCTATGTATGAGTTGTGTGTTCTATTTCCTACAAGTTTTCAGGTACCATGTATTTATTAAAAAAAAAAAAAAAAAAGTATTACATGTTTTTGAAACGAAACAATTGTTATTTTTAAATGAAAACTAGTGGACACTTTTTTGCGAAAAAATTTCACTCTGAAAAGGTTGTAGCAAATCGCATCATAGACATTTTCGGTGACAATGCCATGGCTCACTTCAGAAAAATTTTAAAATTCAGTAAAAACAAATCTCATTGGACAGGTTTTCAGTGAGTCTGATTAAGTTCGAAAACCAACGATCCGTTATGCTATTATTTACAGCGGACTAGAAACTTTTGTGTTAATAAATGAGATTGATTAATTGATCTGTACTGTTTTTCAATCATGTTTTGAAAAATACTAATTTAAATATTTGTAAATAAACAAATTTAAAATTGTAATGGTAGTCTCGAAAATTTCCAAGACCGATATTTGGCCGCCGATCCGCCCCTGATCACTTGATCATCTGCATAACAAATATGCGTAGAAAGAATATTTTAAATTTTCATTTTTCATCAAAACACTTTCGATATATTTTTTAAAGCAACTTTCCTATTAATGTGTAATAAAACACCCATTACCATAAAGTACTACAGTAACCGACATTTCATAAAAGGTGTATTTTAGTATTACTGGTCACCGGTAGATGGTGAGCAAATTAACATATTTTGCTTAGTGACAAGTTATTTTTATGTCTTACGTGCACAACATACATGTAGCTGATTTGACGAAAAGCGCACAACATACATGTTATCTAGCCAATTTGACGAAAAGCGCACAACATACATGTTATCTAGCCAATTTGACGAAAAGCGCACAACATACATGTTATCTAGCCAATTTGACGAAAAGCGCACAACATACATGTTATCTAGCCAATTTGACGAAAAGCGCACAACATACATGTTATCTAGCCAATTTGACGAAAAGCGCACTTTCATCCGTTCAAATTCCTTCTGATCATCAATCAACAACTTACCTCCATTATATATTTCATTAGACATACCTACTTATTTTGTGATTAAATTTATTCTTGTTCATACTTTGATTTTCCTATTCAAACCATCGAATTTGACCAATCGGATAATGGTTTTGAACGAAATACCTATACTTCTGTAGCATCTGGCACAGGACCACCACTAATCACCATTTTGGAACATTACTTCGTTATCTTTCCTTATTTATTTAAAAGTATACGTTTTAATTTTAACCCCATAGTTTTCTTTTAAATAAATGCTAGTATGGTGGTGTCGTTTCAGAGTTATCGGATCGCGGATTCGGGGGAGGGGTTAAATTGTTATCATAACAAACATCAGACCTTTGAAGCATTTCTATATAATCCTCTAGAACTAGACGATCGGTTGGCGTTATTTTATTATATGCATCCGCAAGACATGAAATATTTCAAACGGTCGAAGAAGTCTCACCGACAGACGAAATAGCACTGGTTTGATCTGAGAGTATTATTTTTTCTCAATTTAACAAAGAACTCACAGGAGCCATATACATGAATAATAATTTTAGGAGAAATCTAAGTGCTTCATTATTTATTAGTTTCGTCAACATTTGCAGCATTACTTAGTTTAATTGTTAATGTACTTAACGCAACGATCGCATTCATACACTCGAACGAAGTCTGTAAGATAATATGTAATCAGCAAATGCATGCACAGTGGCGTAACAACGCCATTGCAGTGCATTGGGACCTACGTTAGACAGGGACCCAAAAGATCCACGGCTATAACTTTTGTTTTCCGTTCTCTATATAAACGAATATTTTTTTAAATCCACCACTGCAAGAAATGAAATTTTAAAACATTTCTCCCGTGTATTATTACGAAAACATTATCAGGTATGCATACAGTAATACCGCGCTAATGCAGTGCAATGTACCCACTAATAGGCAGGAATTGCAAACTTACCACCGACAACAGGCTCCTCTTATACAAGGCCGTCATAGCAGCTCACGTATATCGTCTGAGGTCACGCGGCCACTACACACATAAATATATTACAATCCTTCCAGAATAAGGTCATCATACTTGCGTTGCGTGCATCTACTTGGACCAGATTACGCAACTCCGTCACGTCTCGGGTATTCTCCCAGTAAAAGAATTCATAAAACACCTCTCCGAGCGTTTTTATGCTGAACTCCGACAGCACCGGAACCCGATGATAAACGTTTTGTCAACCTATGACATAACGGTTCCCTCGCGTATTAAACGTCCCAAAACCGTCCTCCTTTAGAGGTTACTTCTGCCCCAACTAGCAGCCCCTGCATCATTGCAGTGATAATATAAACATTACAATAATAATAAACACACTTTTCATTTCATTTTTCATTTTTACTAATGCGCCCATAAGGCATAAGTACATCATGATGGAAGAGTAAGGGGTCTAAATGGACCCGGTATTCTGAATGAAATAAGTCAAGTCGCTAATGCATTAGGGTAGGGACCGAACTGTTGGCGCCAAGCGAAATTAGTGGGTTTTTTTCGTTTTGAGTGCAAGTGAACACACTTTTGTTTTTTTATTCATAACAGTCAATATTATAGAAGACAGATAATTGTTGTTCTTACTCTTTAATGGATGAAACTGCTTAATATGCTTATCGTATAGGTACAGGCAGCGGCGTGCACTAGGCATGGACTTAGATTATGCTGCTATAATAGTACGATGGGCTGCATTATCACTAGACGTTGTATTCATTATGCACTCTTTCAGAAGCATGTTTTTATGAAAGTATACCTGTTTTCATTTCTGTTTCTGATAAATATTAATATTATTACTTCTTGGGAAATTCTTCAAGTTATTGAGCGAAAGACTTCGCATACTTAAACATTTAAGTCCCCTTTAAATACACGCTTGCGGCATTTTGCAACACGTCTGTTCAAGCGAAGACGTGCATTCAGAGCACCACGCGGCGCGAGAGTTGCGTTTAGTTCGCATACGTCTAGGACAGATTTTGCGAAAAAACACATACGCAGCTTTATTTGTCATTTCTAAATTCTTCCGCTAGTCAGTCAACATGAGAACTAAATTATTTTCGCGTGGATCTATATACTAAAACATATCAAATAAATATTTAATTTAGATTTATTTTGCTGATGTCATGCATAGCTTTTATGATTGTATAGAGCGCACGCCACTGTATGGATCTGATGAAAAATGAAAAATACTTTTTTTTTTAAATAACGCGATGTATTCGGACATTGTGGAAACGAATATTACGTAACATATTAATTATTTTTTGCTGCTTTTTACTAGAATATAATGATAATAAATTATATTCGTAAATAGAGGTAAATAAAAAAACAGTGACAGTTGTCGCATAGCCACGCGCAGTCGTGACATTAATAGCAAATAATTTACCTTCATTAAAAAATGATACGTACGTTTTGGTATTTCAACATTAATATAATTTAAATCTTTACATACTGTGTAAACTCAGCGTATTAAAAATAAGCCACTATTTTTTATATTGCAAAATGTCGAAAATCAGAAACTTATGTCGTCCCAATAGCGTATTATTGTCGATAATAATTTTGATTTCCAATAATAACAGATGTCACATTATTTTCACTTTTGCAAATGAAATGAGGCGTGCGTAATTTTTATTTTTAATCCTTCCGTAGCCATACGGTAAATACAGGTCTACCGCTCGATAAGATCGACACTTGTCACCGTTAGATTGCATACGATGAATGCTCCGTTATATTATCATATTTATCAGTATTTGTAGTAAAAGTATAATAACAAGTATTTTACCGCCATTGAAACTAGTAAAGGCATTTTATTCGCACTTCAAATGTTTAAAAATTACACATTCCTCGCGGTGACACGTGTTGACATTATGGCTGTGTACGAGTATTTTCTATCACGGTATGGAGAGGGTTAAATAATTTATTTTTTAATTTAAAAAAAATGTGTTTACATTCCAATATGCACACAAACATTTTAAATTATTTGTCGTCGAGCATAATTTTGTAATTGTCTAGAATAACGGTGCACAAACGTAATAACATGAGACAACTCTGAAGCCTAGTTCATCTAGTCTAGTAATAGAATTATAATTATTTATATATGGCAGAAAATAAATTATACCTGTCATCATTGCAAGCAATATTTTTATTTTTTTTAATTAATTCCGAACGGGCATTGAATTGATTGATCAATAAATTCAACAATGCTTTGAAATCACCCGATTTATTGCCCGCTTATATTTATGGTACTACGAGAGCGATAATTGGTGCCTACCTTAGTCGATTTCGTTTAACATTGGAGCGGCATACGTACCGTATGCACTTAACCATTTTGACAGTTGATTTACGTCATTTTTTGCTAGGCCTAAAACTACCCAACACAAGAAACAAAAATTTACTTCAGTTTAAAAAGTTGCCATTACATTATATTACATTAACTTAGTTATTTTTGTTTACAATTTACAAACATCAAAAAAAATATACGTGCATGCGTGACATTAATCAGTTGTTGGATTACGAGAGGCGGAGGGGGGGATACATTAATTATTTAATCAAAATATAGTAAAATACCTTCAATTTTTTGTCCTGTGCTGTGATTTATTATGTATTAATCTCGGAGCGTCATCCGCTGTACATTTTCTAATAAATATAAAACTTTAGTAAACTGTCGAGTACTCTGGAGAAATTCTAGAACAAAACTCTCGAAGATTCTCGAATGGAATACCATAATATTCCAGAACATTCTAAAGACATTAATGTTATCAAACGTTGTCAAAATTAATTGAACATATGTACACAGATATATAAAAATTATAAAATGTAGGTACAATTACACTATATAATGTATTTTAGGTTTTTGTGGCTACTTTTTATAATTTGTGTAATATTAATATGTATATGCAGTAAACGCATCTGAAAATGTCTCCACGATAGATGTCGCTACTCTTATCTACGGATGTCGCGTAGCAATATGGAGGTAATACTGCACTTTCAACTTTCAACAGGTTGCCGTCGGTGTCGCTTCCGGTTCAGAAACCTAAATACAACCTG
Source organism: Eubasilissa splendida (assembly GCA_031772225.1). Taxonomy (NCBI): domain Eukaryota; kingdom Metazoa; phylum Arthropoda; class Insecta; order Trichoptera; family Phryganeidae; genus Eubasilissa; species Eubasilissa splendida. Next base: position 15,847,159 of record CM062848.1, on the reverse strand, counting down.
TTCAAAGTGTCTATACAATTTCCTATGATCAAATAGATTACGTGACCAAACGTAGATCTGTCGATATTTCACGGTCTCGTGCCTTTTCGATTAGTCTGTTGCTTTTTATGTTTTGATAGATACATTAATAGATTTCTTAGTACGAAATTATTCCTTAAAAGGTATATCAGATTGGTAAACCGTGACAGGGGTAGGCTGTCAACGCATTAAAAAGGGACTTGCGCAGTGGCGTAACTACAAAATTTGGACCCCAATGAAATAAATTGAATGTACATTTTAAGATGTTCCTTTATCTGTCTTTGTAATATATGTGGCTATTATGGGTATCTTTTATATAAAACAGATAACGTAGGTTTATCAGAGACGATAAATTTTTGATGATGAAAAGATGACAAAGGGAGGGGGGGTCTATTATGTAAATAATTCTAGTTCTTAAAGTTTTTTTAAGGTGGTTCTCAAGGGTTTATGATGTTGAACTTTTCTACCGGTGCAATCACTTAATTGAATATGAAAACATTCGGCGGATCTTTTGGCCCACTATCTAACGTGGGCCCCAATGCACCGCATTGGCTGCATTGGCATAGTTACGCCACTGGACTCGCGTCATCTTAGAGTATTCATTCGCAGCGTTTAAGGGAAGGGCTATTTTTTTATGATTTTCCCAATTTTTGCAAGTATAAGCATACGGTCGGAAATCGCCCTACATTTCTTAAGACACTTTAAAATGTATTCATTTATGATTGAAGCTTCCATTCTAATAGTATATCGCGCTTTGTTCAGAAATATTAGTGAATATTCAATATGTTCGTTTAGTTCACACACAGACTAGTATTTAAATATCCATATTCTGAAGGCTGCTTTACTTTACATGTGCCAATTTTTTATTTCACATATATTACATAACAAATGTTTTTTTTTTGCCAAAGTGCACAGCAGTTTTACGGCAATTAAAGTAATGAACATATTAAATTAAGGTTAAACTAAAATTTTGTCAGCAACAATTTTTTTTTAAATTTAATACTATAAAGAAATCAAATAATTAGATAAGAATGTACTTTTAAAATTAGCAATATTATCTTTGTGGTTAAAATTCATATTTTTTGTTTGTTTGTTTTATTACTTATTATTAGGGATTGTCAATTTTGCATATAAACGGTGTAGGTCGCAAATTAAATAATTTGGAATCGTTGGAGATAAATAAAGCGTGTAAAACTAATCAAAGAATTATAAACAACCAACTAAATTTAACTACGAGTCCCATTCTAAAATTTTTTCCTAAAAATTATTCGAGTAAATTTGTATTAAGTAATGATTTGAGTTAGGTACCAAAAATTTTTTTTTTTTTAAAAAGATTCTGGCAAAGAAACAATAATATATGTTTTAGTTAGTTATGACATCCTGAAGAAGAAAATTGTATTTTTCGAAACCGTTAGATGTATTTAAACTCAATTTAGTGGTTAATAAAACAAAGATAAGAATGTGTTTAACTTCCAATTTTATTGTGTTCCATTTTTTTTTAAATGTAATATAATAAAAATATATATATAATACATTAGAGATTTTTAATCCACGTACAGGTAAACTATGTATAAATGTCCGTATAAATTTTAATTTTCACTCCACTGTGTATACTGATCACTGATGTAGTATTTTTTTTACAAAATAGTCTGTAATCTGCACGATCCACCCTCGTCGCCTGCGCGAACCCAGATATATATGTGTAATTGTTATTATGACAGATTATATGTATATTAGTCAACAGAAAAAATATTTTATGTTAAATGTTTGCAAATGCGATAAATTTCTAAAGACGACCTCATCGTTCTATATATGAACAATCGTGTATAATAAATGATAAAATAAAAACAGCTAATATGGCCGGATAAATGATGAGATAATGAAATCCTATTTTTATCATAACTATCTAAAAGTTATTTTGATATAATTATTTTGAAATTAGTATTTTTGTATGGATTCAAATTCGAAAGCTTTAAAAGCACTCTGTAGGAAAATAATTATTGCGTACTTGCGAAATGGAGAAACTAGTGATCACTAAGAATGTACAAGGGCGAAGAGCGAGAGGTTGATTTCTAGTAAAATGGACAGACAAATCCAACAACCAGAATCTCAATTGCACTAAACGAAGCCCGGGAAGTTCGGATATGAGCACATCGACTGAGAGAAAGAGAAAAGCACTCAATCAGCGTTCGTAATACTTGACCACGCCCACAATCCCAGGAGATGGCGAAGACCCTCACACATCATGACGTGTGTACACGGATGAGACGTCTTGAAGTCTCAAAAGTCGCGTAAAGGACAGTTGAGCGCGAAGCGAGCTATGACTCATAGTCAATTGTATTTTTAACCCAACTGATATATATCTACAGACATTTTGATGCAACTGATACATACTCGTACAGACATTTATTGACAAATCTCCAAGACAAAGTCGGCCGTGCTATAACCGTAGGAATCACTGACTAAATAATGATTTTAGTACAAGTATGTCACCGACTGTAATATATTTGATTCGGTACCGAGTGTTTGCACGATTTTGATAAAAATTAAATCAAATTTGATACAATAAATATACTTAAATAATTATTATGACAATTTATTTATTGCCTATCATAAATATCCACGTAACTGTTAACGTATTTTCTATTTATTAAAGTGAAATATATTTTTCATCTACTTGCACAATAACATTTAAATTAATAATCTAATTAATTAACCTTGTACGATTACCCAATTTGTCTATGCTCAAAGTAAATATATGTTTGATTCTGAGGCCTAATGATCTTGCATGTATTGTATATACCATATTATATACTGTAATCGCTGTATATTTTTGTGACAGGTAAATAGAATTCTAAAATCCAATGAATGAAGGCGTGCGAAGATCCATTATAATTACGATCGTTAAATTTAATACTCGTATAAAAGAGCGATTGCGGTTTGAGTATCAATCACATCGTGCCAACTGCGTGGTTATACCGTAGCATTAATAATATCATATATATATATATTAAGCATCTTTTCAAGTATTATTAATTTGTTATTTTCATAATTTAGTAGTACAGCGGCAGAGTGGCCTATCTGCAAAGTGATCAAATGGAGATACAAGGGATTGAAAAGATGACAAAATTTCATATTTTTATTTATTTAAAAAATAAAGTATTAACATCATTATTATTATTATTATATACTCGTAATGTTTCTATATATCGCTGCACATTAATTGAAACCAATACAAAATAATTCATCGCGAGCGCATTGGTATACGTAACTAAAAAACTTGGCCCACTCTGCCGCTGTGCGACTCAATTAAGAAATCATAAATGGTGTGATCTATCGAGATATGCTAGCTACTCTCGGAATTAAAATAATTCTTAATGCGATGGATTACTATTATCGAGTGGGTGTAAAGACCCAGCGCTATGAAAATGGTAAAATTCTGACTGCCGGGAGATAGTGTTGAACTCTGGACTTTTATTTGCGACGTTTTCTGGTAAAAATTTGCTTACCAAAGTTGCAAACAAATCAAATAAGTAAATTTAAAATACGTATATAAACGTGGATGTGTACTTGTGTGTGTATATATATATACTCATAACAATTTCTAATCTTTTAATTTCCAATTTCCTTAATGGTTTTCCTGGAAAGCAGAAAAATCCACCTACGTCGTCTTCCGTTCCGACGTCTCTGCTTTCTCATTCCAACTGGTTATCTCGAGCGTCTTTTGTGGAGAAAAAACCCGTCTACCGATCACAATGATGGCAACTCTTGTTTTCCAATGTCCGGCGATCAGCCTCAAGCCTCCAGATCACAACTCACCTCTCCATATAAGTATTTGTGTGTCATGCAGTTTTTACCCTGAGTCACCTTCAAAAGCACCTTGAAGTTTCTACGTGAACGTTTGTTCGCTCCTAATTGCCATACATTTTTAACAATATTATATTTTAAATATGAATTAAATATATTAATTAGAAAGATACATATAAAATTAATTTTATCGAAAAATATTATTGTTGCGCCACCGGGATTCGAACATGGATCTCTTTCCAAACCGGGGAAGGTGCATTATCCAACTATGCTACAGCGACCATATTTTTAGCGACAAATTTTCGAACTTATATGTTACCTTCTTGATATTAAGTAGATGGCTCTTTCAAATAATGGAACGATTAAATGTATTAATATCAAAAAAGTAATATATAGGTTGGAAAATTTATCGCTAAAAATATCGTCGCTGTAGCATAGTTGGATAATGCACCTTCCTCGGTTTGGAAAGAGATCCAGGTTCGAATCCCGGTGGCGCAACAATAAAATTTTTCGATCAAATTGATTTTATATGTGTATCTTTCTAATTAATATATTTAATTCATATTTAAAGTATCACAGACCTATGTTACGAATAATTACAACTTCACAATTAGAATGTGTTCTCCTAATATTTTAATATTATTGTTACGCGAAAATTTTTAAATATCGAACTGTTCTTCAAAGTGTGTATCGTAATTGAAACGGTCTTTTTGAACTCTTTTCAAAAAACATTTATTTTACAGCGCAGTACTGTTTCATACCGCAAATCTATTCAAGTTAGAAACGTGATTCAATTTAGATAAAACTGCAATAAAAATATATATCGCAACGCGTTTTATCAGAATTAAACTTATCGTATTTATTTTATTTGCATGTCGCTCACAAAACACAATAGCTCGATGATATCATTTCAGATAATCAAATCAGCATTAGCACAAACGATTTTAAAATAAAGATGCCGCATGTAACATCAAGAGGGGGTGAACCTATTGCATATGTTCGATGCAGGTGAAACACGCGCCGATTTCTCGGAAAACCTGCTCCGTGAGTCGGCGCAGTGGAATCACATCTCGCTTCTGTAGTCTTCCGCTGCATCACTTCAGGTACATTGAGGAAAGTGTGCAATGCTAATAAAGCTTGAAGCGGAACTCTTGTTAACTTCGTATCGACATTATCATAATAATCCAGTTAACACTGCGATTTCTATTCAATATAGATATTCTATATTGTGTGCAAATATTTCTCACGTGAATCGTATCGATACGTCTGGTAACATGCTGTCGAAGAGTAAATTGAATTTGTCTGTCGGCATGACGATGACGCACCTGACATCTGACATCTCTTAGAAATTAGACATCACAAATGTACTCAATTTCTCATCCAATCTCGTGTATGCAATTTAAATGAAAATCTATTTTATAATTTTATTTATTTTATGTGTATTGTTGTAAGTTGTTTTATTCAATAGCTATTTTTTTATATCGAATGTGATAAATTGAATCTTGATTTTGTGATTTTAGATCATTTTCTATTTCAATGGTAGGTTTAAACCTGTTGTTATTAGATCAATGACGAGGTAAATTAACTGTAGATGGATATGGTATCAATCCATTACTTTGCCTTTTCTAATGTGTCTCACTTGATGTTGCATTTTTCAAAGTTACTATCTAAACATAAACAGCATCATTGTTAAGAGTGCAGATTAATATTACGAAGTTGCAGTTTTTCAGAGCATAGTTCTGTGGTCTTCTTCTTCTTCTTTTAAATAGGCAATCCACCCTTCGAGAGTGATTTGTGCCATTAATCAAGTTTAAACTTTATTTTATAGAAAAAAGTGCAATCATATTATAGAAAAGGAAATATTATATTACAAGTCAATACCATTGTTGTTCAAAAAATTTGCTATTATATAGATAAAATGTGGCGAGTTAAGGGAAAAACGATAACACAAGTTAACCGGGAGTTGAAAATTACCATTGACGAAATTATTGTAGAAAAAACCTGTGATCAGCAATGGACAGGCGAAAAATATATGATCGAGAGTTTCCTCTTCGGCACCACATTCACACATTGGAGAATCTATTAAGTTCAATCTGAATAAATGTGAGGCTACCTGGAAATGCCCAATTCTCATTCTAGAGATATTTGATATTGTTCTTTTGAAGACAGTTCTGTGGTCTTTTAATACAAATTAAATTAATCAATAAAAAAGACAGATACAGGAAAATTCAATTTATCGAAAAAATATTTTTGTCGCTACCGCGATTCGAACCGATATGCGTTAACCGATTACACCACACCAACGTAGTAAGTTGACGACAAATTTTCGAACTTATATGCTGCAGTTCTAATTGATACATTTTATTTGCATTTGGATCATTTTGTTCCTTTTTATCAAACGACTATCCAACGCACAATACACGTGATTTCAGTTTTTAAATTAAATTATAATATTATCAAATATTTTTTATTCAAAGAGCTTGTAATATTGTGTAATTGTACTTTATTTTCATACTGCGAAAGGTCAATAATGAATTAATTAATAACCAACTTCGTATAAGTTGAATAAAAAAAAAACTATCGAAAATCTCAAAACCAATAAATAGTTAATATCAATTCTCGTATCTACAAATTGATTATTTATTTTTAAACGTATTACACGAGATGATGAGTTAAAAAATAGCTCTTTAAAAACGCCAGCATAAAAAATGATACTTGAAATATTACAAAGTTAATTGATAGTGTTCCGTGCTACCAAAATTACCATTTTAAAGCCATTGAGTCCTGCCCGGCCGGGCCTCTCGAGAGATACGTACTAATTTGATGCTATTTAGCGACGAAGAATGAAAAATTAATTGTTGTTTCTGAAGGTCGGCAGTCGACAGGACGGGGCAGCGAACCACATCTTACAACCTTATTCGTCATTGCGATCCGCACATTTTTTTGAGAATCCGGTGCTCTTTGTGCCGCCGCTTCTCGGTGAAGCAATACCGAAGTGGTCATCATACTTTACTAAATCAAACATACGTTAGAAAATTTCATATTACCTACATGTAGATAATATGTTTGGAAACGTACAAGTTGATTTATTGGCTGGATAAGCTCATGAAGATGTTCTACCTTAAAATAATGTTGTAATTTGTGTGTCAGTACCTACCTCCGACACCGTTCTGCGTCATATTTCTGAGAATACATATTTTTACATTCACTTTTGCTTCTATGTTCACTAAAAGGCGACGAATAACAATAAGGAATTCATTTTAATTAATAATTTGGCAAAATCACTCTGTATAAAATTTAACATTAAACCTGTTTTTTTTTTCTATTTTGCAATTTACGTTTCAAAGGTTATTTAAATCGTTCATACTTAACCCTAATTCTACGTTATCATCATGGCCATAGACAATAAACAATAAAAAACAATTTTGTGTTTTTTTGTGAACATATTTCAATGTACGTATGTACCTATCTACATCGTAACTCAACTAGCCGGCCGTGCCGCGCCGCCATGAATAATTCTATGAAATGAACGGAATAGTTTAAAACACTAATATTTAATTGAAACATAGGTATGGATTTAATTTTCTCTGGCGTTTGTTTGCATAACGAAGTAAATAGGTGACGTCACGCGATATTTGCGGAATAAAATTATTTGTTACTACGAGTATAAGAACTAGGCAGTTGTCGCGAATTATTACGATATCGTTATAGACGCGAATTTCTGCTATATTTACGAATAGTCACATTATTAATTGTCCTCTATATATATATATATTTATCTGTATATACACAATTCATATATATTTATAAAAAAATGTAAATTATTCCATACTGATGTATAAAAATGTATTAAAATGACTGTTTCTCCCCGTTTCTCATGACTTTGATGTGAAACATTCCGCTGATGATATGCGGTACAGGAGACACATACGACAATGTCACGACTTGTCAGCGATGATGGAAGAAAAGGTTTAGTCAGATTAGTTGTTACACTCGCAGTCACTCCGTCGGACGAATGTGCGATCGGCGCCAGTGATAAACGCGCACTGTCGTATAACACTGTGCCGTGGGTGCACCGCGATTGGTGAGAGGTTTGTTAATAATGTCAATTCCGTAGCAAGATTTCATTTCGATTATCGGTTTTAGAAGATGTACGGCTCCAAATTTTCGTCGTCTTATCAGACCATGGAAAAATTGGTGATCTAAGGAAGGGTGAAAGGAACAAGATCTCGTGGAAGGTCGCTAACAGGATGGACTGACCTGGATAAAACTTCAATGCAAACTCGATTCCTGGATGCACAAAAACTGCCACAGACTGAAGTACGTGGCAACGAATCATCCGTGCCGTCGTCCGCAATCAGCCGAAGTTGTATCATCACAACCGCTTCCATCGAGAGTTAGTCGAAGATGAAAAAGATCGCCCTAGAATATTTCACATCATAAAGTGAAATAGGTTTACTTGAAGTAATAGGCAATTGATTGGGCATTCAAATCTGAAATACACGTCTACATTATTCAACAATTAATTGTAACCCCTTCCAATCGCCGGTTGGCTGGAGCTCTAAAGTTGATATTTGTATATCGCGCCTCCGTCTCCTGTCACCTCCATTGTTTGCGCCTCCGTCTCTTGCGCTTTCGTCTCCTGTGCATCCATCTCCTGTTGCCTTCATTTACTTGCTCTTCCGTCTCTTTCGTCTCCATCTCTTGCGCCTCCGTCTTCTGTCGCCTCCGTCTCTTATTGCCACCGCCTCTGGCACCTCCGTCTGTTATCGCTTCAGTCTCGGCCTCTGGAAGCACATTTTTTCCATTTGATTACAGCGATTCGTTCTCGGACGTCTCACTCGTAGGAAGATTTATATATTAGACATTCCCAAAGATAGTTTTTCATTCATAATGTACGCAAAAGTACAAGCCACAGATTATCAACTGATTTAGATTATTTTTTTAATTTGATTTCACAGCTTAGCTATTTATGCAATTTATTTTGACTGCATACTGATTACTACTTTTTTAACGAACGATACAACTCTTTTCACATCTCCGAATAAATTCAAAACATTGTATAGATAGGTTTTTACCATTAAAAAATTGTAACGAATTAATTATTGAACCGGAGTGTACACACCTTACATCATAATGCCCAAATTTCAATACACGTGGCATATAAACAACATGAAAAACATAATTACCAAAAAAAAAATTTGTTCAACCCGTGAAAAGAGATAACAGTCTTTATTATTATATTCTTGACTCAATCAATATATTATTCGTAGAATTTAAAAAAAAATCTTTTTGTAGAGTTTCATCAGAAAATCCAATAATCTATCTAGTTTATTCTGAAAAAAACAACTGTAGAATGTGTTCTCCTAAATAATAAAGTTGTATCAATGTGTCCAAAATTTAATAAAAATGAATTGATAATTCTGGCGTCTCCTTGTCGGTTTACTCAAAGGTATTTGAGATTCTGTAAAAATAAGGTAGATGGCTCTTTCAAATAATGGAACGATTAAATGTATTAATATCAAAAAGGTATAGGTTTGAAAATTGTCGCTAAAAATATTGTCGCTGTAGCATAGTTGGATAATGCACCTTCTCCGGTTAGGAAAGAGATCCAGGTTCGAATCCCGGTGGCGCAATAACAATATTTTTCGATAAAATTGATTTTATATGTATATCTTTCTAATTTAATATATTTAATTCATATTTACGACTGTAGAATGTTATTATTATCCAAACACTCAAAAATAGACCGAATACATAGACCTGTACGTCCGTGCAATGTTTATATTTACTCGTAAATATTGTACACACCTACTGGCATTTTTCAGGTCCAATTAACCTTAAAAATGTTAGCATAATTTTCTCTGCTTTCTCATTGACCTTTTTAGCATACTTGGATTCCACAGTAATACATTATCATCGGTCTGAACAGGATTGGAACACCGAAACACCCACCTGACCTCCCACACCTGTAAATATACTAAAACTGAAAGTACTGCCAGGCCCACGAGTCACTGAATACATTGAGATTTGTGTTGTTAACTGCGTGTCAGTAGGTGAGTTAAGTGAGATTTACAGAATCATTTCTTCGCTCAAATAATCTATAACGAACGCTTTAAAAATACATTTAATAAATATGTTTTTATGTGAAAGTACATAGTTTCTTACTTTTAATAAAATATTTATTAATTAATAGCGATTCATTATTATTTGGACTCTTCTTTTCGGTGTGAATGAACACTCCATCAGCAACAGTAACCGTTTATATTGCGTAAGTTCGTAGCGTTTTTGTTTTCCAAGGTAAGACTGTTTTGGAAAGATTTTTTTGAGGTATGTCAATGTCATTTTAATCCCGTAGAATTGTTTTATTGAATTCGTTTAGAATTTTTCAGTTTGTAGAAGGTTTGTATTAATTGTTAGCTAAATGAAAATGTCAAGTGTACAAAGCGAACATTTCGGACACATGTTTTTGTTGGTATTTAACCGAGGAGTTAAGGCATGAATTGCATACTGCTACTAATAACTACTATAAATTTTCTTCGAAGAATATAACCATCACTTCTGTGGCTTGTTGCCAACAACTTTTGAAAATTCACTTGAGACCGGGAAGACGGTATCAAGTGGTTTTTCAGCATGATTATACCCACCCAGATACGGCTAACATTTCAAACTTGGTTATTCAATGGCTCGGCTGGGAGGTTATTCTAGATCCGCCCCATTCTCCCGATCTTGCTCAATCAAATATTCATTTTCTTCGCTCTCTATCCAACAATCTCCGAGGAATCTCTTTTAACCTCCAAACCATTAGATTTCTTCAAGTATAGCATCTGAAAACTGCCAGAAGTCAATTGCAAACAATGCAGAAGAATATATTATTCATTAATTTACGCATTATATTTATTCAATTAATAATTTTGAAATTTAATAATTCTAATTCTAATTTTATGCATCAACACAATATTTTATTTGGTTTTTAGCTTCTCTTTATATGCCTAGCATCATTTTTGCCGCTCAGCAAAAATAAACATGCAAATAATAATTTGGTTCATCGAAAGCTTCATCATCAAGCATCTGAGAAATCCACCGCGTCAACGTGGATGGTAGATCCTTGTCTTCACCATTTCCACGGCTCTCTAGCGGTACTAAAGTTTCGATGGTTAAAAAATCAAAAAAATTGCACTGACATCACAGATTGGCACACTCGGCGCGGTGGCCGGGGTATCACCGCCGCGTGCTGCCCGCGCTGGATGTGTTATGGCCGCGGGCGCAGTTTGGCCGGTGCGCGACCACTTTCACTCGGCCAATTTTTTTCTCATCTGACGAATGGGCACAGCGCCCGCTCGGGGCAGCGCGCCAGATACGAACCGACGACTTGAAGAGATACTCAAAGTCAAATTCGAAATTTGAACGCTCGACATGACGGATCGGATTTATGTTTTGAACACCGATAAGTTTGCCATGTGCGTGTATCCGCACAAATCACTTGATCATTCCGTTCTGTGTAAAATAAACAATAGACAACGAATCCTATTATATATTATCCTTTATGCGAGTTTCGGGACTAGGGTCATCTGTTTACACGCATCCTTAGATCCTTATGTATGTGTGATGAAGTTTTGATCGTTAGATAAATTTCTAGATCATCGCTAGTGATTTCAAACGCGTGTGTACAATCTGACAGCGAGACTCGACACGTACGCACAATCTTCACCTAGAATCATAGATACATACAACTATGTGTTCTAAAAATTTGACAAACATAAATCAAAATTACGAACATTCATACTGTTGGGATTGGCGCGTTATTGCAGCGCATCTACAATGTTTGGATTTGTTCCGCTTCTGAGACATCGAGTTGCGGGTGTAAAGCTGCGGCTGGAGCACTGCACCGACTCTCTGGTGCAAGCGGCGCTCTCATGGAAAGCTGGCTCCCTGACCAGAGAATGGCAACGCCTACAGAATAGCTACAGATACAATAATGGCCGTAACTGAAATGTAGTATTTATATTTTGTTTATATTTATATATATGGGTGAACGATAACAGGGGAGATTTCAATTCACTCAACGGACGAATTTAACATCAAATGAATGATTAGGTATGGACAAATAAGGTCTTCAAAAATCTTACTTATGAAAGAACAATAATTTAAACTATCTCACTCTAATTATAAAAGATAAAGTGAGTAAAATAGACCATCCGTGGTAAATAAAGGGAAATTCTTCTACAAAGATGTTAAATGCTCGGGTATCACAATAAATTACAAACGTCACAATTTTAAATTATCCTACTATTGATAGAATCGACGTTAACTTTGTAGAGTTTCATAATAATGGATGGATATAAATAAAACAATATTATAGCTATTCTTGAGTTTATTTTCGAGAGAAACGGTGACTCTCATCGTTTAACACTTCACCTGTTAAAACTCGAGTAGTGCAAATAAACTCGAGTAGAGTTACAACATTGCTTTATTTATATCCATCCATTAAATAATCATTTTTATAAGTGAAGCAATCGCAATCCATAAATATTCAAGCAATCATCGTAGTTTTCAGTGAAAATTATAAAGGCTTCATTATCGTAATCAACATTCTCACAAAGGGATGAATTATTTCACCTCAAATGTTAGTGTTTATACACAATAACGATAAGTAATGTTTATTTCTGCCACATTTACAAAACGTCAAATATAACCGATTCACTTAATGGAGGCCCACAAAGACTTATTTTTGACAAACAGAAGAAGTTATAGATGGTCAAAGATGGAATAATTTTAATTACATCGACATTTTATTTTCGTGTGGTTTGTTTCGGAGAGAGCTCTATTATTAAAATATAGATTATATTGTGACCAAGACCGCGCAGCGGTCTCTTTTGACCGCGAAGTGCCCAAAATAGCCGCCCACATAGACTAGCATCAAGCAATCGGCGACAGCCGATGAGACCCTGATCGTTGGTTGCGAAGCGGCCACAATAAGCCTAAGCAGTAAGCAATCGTACGAAGGGCCTAGCAGTAAGCAATCGGCGACAACTGAATATAATATAATATAATATAACTGAGTATAATATACATATATTATTTAAGCTGTCTCGAATTTTATTTTTATAATAGAGATGGCTACACAGATTATGTGTCACATCAATATTCTTACTATATTAAAATTAAGCTTGCTATAGCTTGTGCTATAAAAATAGGATTAGTTTGCTGGTCTCCTGGAATGATTACTGGATCTCCAGGCGAATGTCTTAACTTCTTGACCAAAAAGTATGTTGGATCTGTTCATAGAATTTTCGTAAATGCATCTCCAGTTGGTGGAATTATCGCAATATAGTTCTGGCTTTAAAAGTTTGAAAAAAAATTATATTGTTATTCAGAGTTAATTTTAGTTATCATTAGAATCAATATGCTAGTAGTTGTTGTTCTAAAAAATATTACAAGTGCTACCTTGTTGTGTAAATTTGTCGTGTTTATCACACACTTTTAAAGAGAAAATTATTGTTGACCTTTGATAAAAGTCAATATTAACCAAAATGTCAGATGATACCTTGTGGTTTCAAGGTCACGACGATACTCTGAAGAAACTGGTGATACTCGATAACACTGAAGACAAGCAAATGATAGGGCGATCCCACAAGATGGACAGCCAAATAATAGAAATGACAGGATCGTCATTCAATGTAACCTTGTATGCAGCAGAAGTCCAGAATTAATGGAAAAGGGTTGTCAAAACAGCCACAGGAGTGCGATAATATCCAAGACCACTGTACTCAGCAATGGGCAATGGACTACAGAGAGAGACCTTCATATTCAGAATATTCATGTACAATACTTTAATGCGGGATTGCAACTCTTAAGTACCAAATTGTTTATTTGATACTGAAAAATGTTATAAAATTGCGAGATAAGATGCGACTTTCAATAATAATTAAAATTTTCGTTTTTTTTTTTTTTTAATGTGGGTTTTTATTATTCATTTATATCAGAAATTATACACTAGATTTGACTTTTTTAGCTAACTATTACTTAGATAGGACTCATTTAAAACTAATAAACTGAATCTTGTTTGCCATAGTTAAGACAATACAAGCATTATAAGAAAGACCGCGACCATTAGATGCAATTTCCGCGTATTAATATACTAAATTATTGCACAAACGAATTATATTTTCTTATAATCTTGAAGCCAAGCTTACGGAGATAAATCTCAATTGAGATGAATTAGCAAAATATTAAAAATTAATAGAACCATTCAATTTGCAGTACATACGATCATTTTTTAAATACTTTTTTTTAGTGAAAACACACGTTTTTAAATAATACATTGTATTTACATACATGCTTTGAAGCTTAAGCTATTATTTAAAACTAAGTTTTATATCAAAAATACAAATCAGTTTTTAAATAATATATTTTCAGTCTTATGAAATACGATAATTTTAATCGTCCATCGAACTTTCAATACGTCGCTCATGACGGTCGTGAAATCCGCGCTGCCATTATTTTCGTTTAAAAATGCCGTAAATATATGTTTTCACGCATATTTTACCCACGGTACGAATTAATATTGAAATTATTCACAACATTAGTAGAAAATTTCATAAATTAGATGTCTTTTTACTGACTTTAAGGGAAAACAACGTTTTCTTGAACGAAGTAAACATTATATGTAAGTCGGAATTAAATATTTCGTTTTTATATAACACTGTTGCATTTTAAATTAAAGCTGCCTGTTTCATAAATAGTATATTATATAATTATGAAACAGACATATCACCAGAACGGCAACGGGGCATTTTAAAACGTTAATATTGAACAAAGTAATAAATTGATGCTGTCATAATTTTTTAAAATTTAGAACATTGATTTAAGCGATCTAAATATATGTAGGTGCCTTGTCGGATTTCAAAACATATTCATACATATGAATCAGGTACCCAATAAATGATATAATTTTAGATTGATTAATTCAAATGACAACACACATTTTTATTTCATTTCATATGATTCCAATATATCAATGTGAAAAAAGGTGGAAAATACTCCCGACACGAGTTATGTTTAAAACTTGTATAAAATGCGAGAAAATCAACAATGTTATTGTCGTCCCTTTCTATTCAAACCTTCCTCTCTCACATGATTTACGTAACAAATAACGTCATTAATTATTCATCTGATACTTGATAATAATTTAACTATTAGCGTCATCTTGAAAGCATATCTAATTCGTGTAAAATTTCTCGAATTTCATACTAGAAAAATTAAAGTTCGCCCTTTACATAGAATTTGTTTCGTTAGTGGCTCACCTGGTTTAATTGTCACGAAATGCGTTAATATGTGCGTAATGTTCGCGGATGGAAGTGTAATATATTATAAAAACATTGTTACAGTTATGGATGTCTCACAGAGACGAAGCTATTATTTTTACATGGGAAGTATGGATGTCTTGGGCATTACAGGACTTAAGACCGGTCATCGGCTGGCTTAAGTGATCACTTTACACAATGTAATATTCACCTACTTACCCATGCTATCACATCTATCAAATTTTTGGAAGTTGTATATATGTTATCATGTTGGAACGTTTTAATTATTTATTACCAACTATGCTGTTCCTTGATTTTTTTGAAAATTTGAAAAACTTCCCATGTAAAAATAATAAGTTCGTCTCTGTGAGACATCTATATCTTAATGACAATCCCTCAGGGGATAAATCCCAGTAATTGGTTCCTACAAAGATTGGACATACTCAAAATATTGTTACAGTTATTCAATATCTTTGTAGGTGATCAATAAGGAAGGAAATATTAGTAATTATTAAATAATATGAATAACTTCTTAATTATAGTCTTCATATAGTCAATTAGCTTGCCAGCCACAAAAGTAAAGCAAAACTTATACACCTATATATTTATTAATTGTATTGAATTCTGTTAGAAATGACAATTCACAACATACAACATAACTAACTTCTCTTATAATGTTATATTTAGTAGATTTTGTGCCTTGTGAAATTTTATATGAATATGTTTAACCCTTCCCAAACTATGCAGTAACACAGGTCTACCATTATAATTAAACCTGTAATATTTCGGTAAATAGATGCAATATAAAATTCATACTTTTGATAATCCTAAATAAAATATTAGCGCTTAGAGATGACTTGTGAAAACCAATAATTAAAAACTAATTATTTTTTCCATTCAATCCGTTGTAAAATTAATACGTTGGTAAAAATACCATTTGTCATATGAAAGACAGAGATCACACATTATTTTCACAGTGAAAATAACAACAAACATACAAATATAATTGTCTCTTTCTCACTAATTAAATGAAGAGAGATAAGAAGGAAGGACATATTATATGGAACTTAATGAATGCTCTAAATTACGTAATTAATCATTTTTTCAAATTTGAATGCTGAATAAATTCGTGCCATTAAAGTCATTTAAGCCAATAAAAATATTTTTTCTTACTGTTATTTACGGTAACACGAGTTGACAGCATGGCTGCGTTAGGGTATTTTATATCATGGTATGGTAAAGGTTAAACATTTTGATTAAATTTGCACGTATCATTGTTGCACTCGTTTCGAGACTCGTCTCGAAATTTGTGTAATATACGATACAAAGACGTACGCCGAGCGAGCTGTCATTATCCATTGTATTTGGTACAACTGATACGTACAGATTTATTATTTATTGCCAAAACTTCGAAACGTGAGATCTATCTAGGTAAAAACGTTTTTAAATAGAGAGTTGGGCCCCAGTGCAAAACGAAAAAACGGACATGCAAATAAGTGTTCTGTATAATTTTTACGAATATTAGTACTACGTGATTTATCCATTAAATAATAAAAACAAAATTGGTGTTTTTATCTCATATTCACACTTTCATGAAAAAAACATATTGTTTTCTAGAAAATTTGATGCATTCTTCCACTTTAAAAATACTTACTTCGCTTTGCGACTATGGTCTGGTTCCTAATTCGACATACTAGCGGGATATTACTTACTGTACAAATCGATAGTGTTTTTACGTATCTTCATGATACACGTGAAAAACGTTTTTTTAAATTTTATGGTCTTGCTATGAGATTAAGTCTATTAACACTGTGAAAGGTATTTATACTCGCGAAACTATCAATGCCAAATGGATAGGCCTCGAACATTTTGGCCCCCTATCTAACGTGGGCGTCAGATATAGTTACACCACTGCGTACACGGAATATATCAATGCATATTATTAACTAAGCTAAGCGTACTGTGAAGATTAAAACAAACTTGTTTGTCTGCCTGGACCCGGCCGATCGGTCTTAATTTTAAAAATCGAACAAACACTTCACTATCATTAATCATTACTAAATTAATTCGATTACACAAGTGAAAAAATAAAAAATTTTAATGTTTAAAAATTAATTGAGTTTATGCGCACGAATTAAGTATGCAGTTTCATAATAGTTAAAAATCACATGCACATTATACACAACCCGAGGCAACTATTGAACGTTGAACAACTTGACACCAGAACCGAGAGCGACAACTAGCAACGCTTCTGTATGATCTTAGCTCCGAAAAATTACTGTCAAATGGATAAGTAGAGATAAGTCTGAATCAACGCTAACATTCCAAGATAAATCCAACAACTTCAACATATAAATAATCCATTTTTTTCAAATCCAGCACATACGACCTTATTTATACTATATAAAATATGGTAGATTAATCTAGCGTAGTTTGTTTGTAGTATTAGTAAAAATATCATGTATATTTATATTACAGATCTATAAAAAAAACACAGACAGCAAAGTAGCTGGGACAAGGCTGAATGAATGAATGAGTACTGCAACCGACAAAAAAATGTTATCTAAAATGGTTGTTCATTTTTAATCTAATTGAATTATATTTGAATTCTCAACCTCTCGTGGAAAACACTAAAAAAATTAAATCTTTTGTTCAATAAATTTATCTAGCGTCATGGACATTTTGTAGGTTTTTTTCTTGCATTTTTAGCTGTTCTTAAATTAAGAAATAAACTCCTTAGACCTAGAGCGGGAAATCTGAGCAATTAAAAACGAAATTAAATTAATTAAAAACACCGCCGCGTCGCGTTCTCAGTTCTCACCGACATCTTCAATGGCGACACCACCGCCACCACCGCCACCGGGCCGGCCCGCTCACTGGAACGAATGAGAGTTTTTTTTATAACAATGATGAATTTTGTCTCCGAATGACTCAACTTTGATGAAGGTCAAAAACCCTGAGTTCATCGTTAATTTCATCCGCGGATCGGGGGACATTTTAATCGTCATTTTTCCTTTGCATTTGTTGAATGAAAGCTTAATTGCCAAAATTTTAATTGGACAAGTGCTGAAATAAAAATTAACAACAGGTAATAAACCAACTGTTTTATGTTGTGTGTGTGTGTGTGTGGGTAGATACCCATCGGTCTAGTTTAAAAATTATTAGAGTGGTTAAGATAAGTTCATGATTTTTTATTAAATTTAGTTAATTAGAAACGTACATATAAATACACACAGTAGTTAACAGAAGTAGGTACCTACTTGGACGGTAATTTTATTGCTTAAATCCTTTGATTTTATAATCAAATCTAAAGTATCTTCAGACTCAGTCATGGAAGAGAGTCATCAACAATATATATGTTTGAATAAAAATTGGTGTTAACCTTTCGCATACGATGCTAAAATAATAACGCGTGCTCCGGTGCTGTAAACTCAGTATTTGCGATTAAGTCGGATAAATATGAATATGTGATGTGAAAAAAGTGCTAAGAATGAGAAAAAATATTGGTCATAAGGAACGACAGCACAAAGGCGCATAAGACACGTCTAACTCAACCAGCGTACGTTCTCGCTCTGCCACTAACTAAAGTGACGATCGGCATCCGGCACCCCGCGCCCCGCGCACTAAGCCTTCCGCACCATTCCACACGTACACATACAAATCACGTCAGGTTCGTCAAAAAAACATTTTTTACTATTGCGTATGGTAAATACTTTTATATTGTAATTATTTTATCCTATACATAAATATATTACGGCGGAATACTTCAAATTTGAACTCTGTATTTAGTATATTTACAGATATATTCACATACTTAGATGCAATGTCAACTCAGTTTACATCACCGGAGAGGAAAGGTTAAAATGAAGTGTAGTATTATCGATGTAAAGGGTATACGTAACTACTTGTATATACATTAACTGCTTCATCTCAAGTCGATCTGTGGCGAAACTTCTGGAATTCAAAATTTTACAAAAGAAGTTCTAAACGGATTTAAATCACGTTAATAAGTAAATTATTTTGAACACTTATATAATGAAAACATATAAAAATAAAAATGAACTGATGAAAGTAGAAAGCAGGCCCGAACATGAAAGTAATGTGGCGAGGATCATTAATGAACATTATGTATCTGAGTAGCAAAGAAAGCACCTAATTTGAGGCCAATTAAAATTGAGTCAATTTAAATGCAATCTAGGCAAACGGGTGAGTAATCGTACCATTGGAAAAAAGTTACATGATTCTGGTCTGCCGAGATTATTTGGTACAATTAATGCTTCAGTTTCCCCGAAGTCATATAAACACACTCACCGATTAAGGCAACAGATTGGACGAATGAAAATAATTATTTTGTACCTTAAGGCGCGACTTGCAATAATAATTCAAATTTTTGCGTTTTTTACGAAGATGTGAGTTTTTATTATTCATTTATATCAGAAGTTATTCAATAGATTTGACTTTTTTTTCATTTAGACCTTTACATTAATATAAAACTAATAAACTGAATGTTATTTGCCATAATTAAGACGATACAAATATCATCGATGTATCTTAGGCATGGTACGAAATTGAGTCGATACGCTAAATTAATGCATAAACTCAATATATTTTCTTATAATCTTGAAGCTAAGATTACGGAGACAAATCTGTAGGAAACCAAATTAGCATAATGTTAAAAGTGAATAGAGTTATAAATCATTCAATTTGCAGTGTTTTAGTAAAAACATACGTTTTTAAATAATATACTATATTTACTCATATGCTTTGAGGCTTCAACTACTATTTAAAACTAAGTTTAATATCAGAAACACAATAATCATTTTTTGAATAATATATTTCCAGTCTTATGAAATACGATATTATTAATTATATCTCACACTATTAGAATGCCGTTCAAAACGGCGACGGCGGTTGTGAAATTTGCGCTCCGATAGATTTTTATTAAATTTGCCTATAAAACACATATTAATACAAATTTTTACTACAATGTGAATGAATATTATAATTACTCTCGATACGAATTGCTTATTTTTGTAAATTGTATGGTTTTGAGCTGTTTTTATACGAAAACAGATTATAATTTTGACATTTAAATATTAAACATACGTCAAACCTCATGTCACAGATCGGAGCATTTTAGAATCTGACGGCGCATGCGCGGCTAACGCATGGCGGCTAGCGCATGCGCGGCCAACACATGAAATCCATTCATTCACAAGATTCACCGTGAAATTTGCGAACCCGTGATTTTTTTTGTTGGATTTGGTTCTCATTAAAAGTCAATAATATATATATATATATACATTATTGTTCTGAAATTACTGCCTCCTGTGACTCAAAATGCCTAAGGTCAAAAAGGTATTCATTGACACGCTCTAGGAAATATTCCAACAAATTTTTAAATGGTTATAAACTTCTTAGAAAAAAAATCGCAATGTAAGTTGATAATTTTTACCATTCCTATAATAATTATCTATTTGATTTAACAATATAAATTACATAGTTCAAAATACATATATTATGTAGTGCAGATAAATTATTTTTTATTGGAAATACATATCCTTAAATATAAATAATTTTATTAAAAGAATTATACATGACAGATCTGTCTGATTGATACAAATGTATTTGTTATAGTCATATAAATTAATAAAGACGTATTTTAATATTTTAGACATAAAAATACTGATAACTAAATACCAATAATATTATAAATTATTTTCAGGATGTTCCCGAACTGACACATTCCATATGTGTGGACTCGTGTGAACTCTCTAAGTTGGACGGCAAAAGAGTGGTCGACGACATACGCCAATTCTTTTCTCAAATTAATCAAATTTACTCCCACAAATCGATGTTTGGGTGCACAGGAACGAATATCGAATATGTGAAAGAATGTAAGGTTTTATTTCTAAATTCATATTGGCAGCCCTGACCTATGATTCACTATATAAAAATATATCGTAATAAATAAATGATTTCTACTACATATAGAAAAGATATAGATCCAAAATTCATGTCCTTATTATTTGAAACGGTCATTTTGAACTGAATGAAAAAATATGATTTTATAATCGAAGTGTGGAGCACTCGTTTAGGCGAAATTAGCTTAGGAAGTTGCATTACAGTTGACGTTGCAGCAGTGATGGTAGATATATTGCCAACCGGATATGTGGCGTGACGTCACCACTAACTAACTTACCGTCACGTCGTTTCCTCACGGGGGTAGGTAGAGAAGCCACAGATAAGCCTATGATATGATGATAGCCACACTCTTCTGAACTGACACACAATTCTCGCCTCATCCGCATTCATACGTCTTCTAATTCAAGCTCGTCGATTATTGAGGCTTCTATCTGATTTACCTGGTCATACCAAATCTTCCGCAGACGTCATCTATTTCTGGCGCCATCAACACTTGCGCCATATACCTTTCTTACCATTCTCTCCTCATTCATCCGTTCCATATGACCAAACTACCTAAGTGATCCTTTCTTCATTTTAACATCAGGTATACATTATTTTCTTATTTCTTCATTCTTTACTGTCATAAATAGATTTTTCACATATACGCCTAAGCACCTATGTCTACTTTCGTTCCTCTTTTGCCAGCTCCAAGCTTCACTTCCATACATCAGTGTCGGTACCACGACTCCGTTGTATACCGCTGCTAGTTTTGCCTCGGTTGACAAGTTCTCGTTAGAATTATTCAGAATTATATAATCACCTAATAGAATTTTAATTACACTTTTGATTTAAATCTATGTTTCAAAATCTTGCATACCAATACAAGGTGCTTTCACTTGGATAACCTAGAAATATTAGAAATTAAGAAAAGCGTTAATGGAAACTTAAATATTATCAATAACCAAATTAATTTTGTGCCTACTTAATTCGCAACCACGCCCTCATTTTATATTAATATACTTATATATCCCACCATAATTAATAAACATTTATTGTCCGGAGGAAAGGAGCAGGAAGTCTTCCGAGGACGTCGTCTATTTCTGGTGCCATCAACACTTGCACCATATATATTTATTACTATTCTCTTCTCATTTATCCGTTCCGTAAATTTTAAATCCACCTAAGCGTTCCTTTTTTAATCTTCACCGCGATACAATTTTTGAATTATTCGTTCGACATCACTATACATAGGTAAATAAATATGAATACATATTTCTGTATCGCTCTTTCCTATTAATATAACATACTGGTTTGAGAGAAACTGCTTCTGCGTGAAATAAACGCCATGTGTTAAGTAATATGGACTAAGCACGTCTACATTACGGCTGCACTAGAATAGATTGTCTGAGAATGCGGCACGAGATATAACTCGAAGTTCAGCTTCATTTTCTTACAGTTGATAAATCTCCAGTATGGAACTATCGCTATCCTTGTCTGTCTAAAACCGTTTATTAATTACAAACCATCACGCTAGACAGAGACGAGAGAACAAAACATTTATAACATAGAATTTAAATAATAATAATAATAACGAATCTCCAGCGAGTGTAATATGTAACTTGTCCAATAATTGACGGCCCCACTCGGGAAGAAACTGAAAATGAGACATCACTTATCTTTGTGTGTATTATTCTGTACGCGCAGTTATTGAAAGACCGTGGTTTGTGTTTCCCGACGACTGTGAATCAAGCCCCTACGCGTTTCAAGAACCTCACAATTAAAAGGACCTATATTCAATTTTCGAAATACGTCATTTCTGAGATAGTAAAAAAAGGTCTGGGATGCGACAGAATTAAAAGTGTTTTAAACATTTACTAGCCTGGTATAATAAATTGTCATAAATTCATCAGGGCTGATGTGATGGTGATGGAACCTGCAATGCGATCCGAAATTTCGGCCAGAAAGGTCAGATATATACGGCAGATTAGCCCAGAAAACTGTACACAGAAGATTCTGAACTGCCGTGAAAACCTAAGAACATTTATATACATATCTATATATGGAATAACTTTGTTAAAATTTTTGATAAGAGGTCAGCATTATAGACCCCTTTTATTCTCAGGACTTAAATGTCAAGAAACTATCCACGCGACATTTGAACCTTTTGTGTCTGACTGAAATAACCGTATCACAAATAGAACTGCGCCGATCGACTCATAAAGGAAGACCTTTTAATGAGAATAATCTTAGGAAAGTTTTCGACGAAACAAACAGACCAGATACGCTTTTCTCCAACAGAAAATATTGTTTAGGATCTATCCGATTTAGAAACATTTCTTCGTTAATATTTAAAAACTAGTGTTTAAAAGGCGGAGAAGACGTACATAGGATATAATTTAAATTATTACCTATCTATAGTACGGCAGCATTACAGTTTTACAATTTTCAAATTTCTGACAAAAGAAATGGACTTCTTTGTTTTCTTCTCGTAAACCGAACTTAAGATTGACATTGCATCAATTTCCTTTCAGAGTTGACACGCGTGACATGCCGAAGGACGTTTTTATTTAGATGTAATTTTTTTATTTGAATAAAAATAGTATAATATATAACGACCAAGTATTAAAATAATGGCAATATTTTTTTGAATAAATTTATTTACGTATGAATATATAATCTTTTTATTGTTTAACACTAAGGTAATATTATATTATTTCCATAAAAATAACATTTGCAAAAAATATGTTTTGAGGAACGCAAATTCTACGAGTATTTTATCTTTTGTAAGTAAGTATGTATGTAGAAGTATATATATAATAATATATATACTTCTACATACTACTCTAATGATTTTAATCTATAATATTTTATTATTACGTATATGAATTTGAAACCCCTTCCGACTTTTATTTCATGTAATTAAATAAACCGCATTATTTCTGGGATGACCTAATGTTTCAGTTTGTCAATTTGTATTATGGAAAATAGACGTTGCTCGAAATTTATTTCTTGTAAAATGCTGGAACTGTGTGTTCTGTGAGCTGTCCATGGGATTCGCAACATACGCCGTCAGCGCCACATCCTTAATGCGTCTATCTTCCTGGGCTCTTGTTGCCTCTGTGTCACATAGAAAGATTGAAATTAAAAATATTAAACATAATAATATTTTTTACACATATTTGTGATGAAGTTTTTATATATATTTTAAGTAATATTTATTTATATAGAAATTTTAATAATGAATGTATAAAACAACTATGTAATTAGCTATCTGTTTATACCAATCACAATTTTCTTAATTTTCAATACTAGTAGTGTTTAAAAAAAATTCCTTAACATCCAGCAGTGTCTTCTCTGACTCACTTCATTGTCGACAAATATTATGGAAACTGTCGGAATTAATTTTGACAACAGGATGGAAGATTCTAATTGCTTTTATAATTAAAGCAGAAATGCTGTAATTTTATAATTCAACTTCATATTTACCTTCCTATTTTTTAGGTATTGTTTTGAATGAGTCACGTTTCTTGTATAGGTAGGGCTTTAATTACCACATATTAGCAATGGTAATTCCACTTAATTATCCTTTTTTCATACACCGACTGTAAAAACAATTATCTAGATGGCTAGAAAAATATATTGTTTTTTTAATTTTATGGAAACAATTTATCTTGGCAACGTCTTTTGAACTTTTTAAAACAAACAAGTTAATCACTCGGAAAGATACACTGAAAACATATATAGTTATCATTGGGACTGGACTGAAGAATGAGTTACCAATTACACTATGTTAACCGATTTCTGTGCGTATATTTTACTCAAAGATTTTGAAGATCCATTGCAAATAAAAAAAATGGTAGCTTTTATTTGGTAATATTAGATTTCTCACCAAAATAACAGGAATACATACGTAACTGGTAACTCATTCTCCAGACAAGAGAAAATTCAGGATTCGAGTCCCAATGGTAATTACATATATTTTCGATAGATTGATTTTTTGTTTGCGTGTTTATAAGTGATTTATCTAATTTGTTTTAATTACCAAAGAACTACGTTCTAAAATTACGACTTTTCAATAAAAATGCGATTTCATTAATAAAAAAAAACTATTTATTCTCTGATTCAAAATATACAATTGGGTGTTTGTTCGTTAATGACATTTTTATTTAATGACATTTTTAATTCCTTTACCGGAGTTAGGTGTCTGCTGTTGTAGAATGTGGTGAAAATTTAATCATGAAAATGAAGATGAGATGATAATAAAAAGGTATAGTTGGATGATGCTGAGTGATACTGAACACTGAATACTAAATATCTGTTATTAAATAAATGTACATATATACTACTGCGTTCGTTGACTAATAAATGGCGCGTTTAGAGATTGACGTCATAGACGACCGCTCAGGGTCCTAGATTTTTAGATTCCCCAAAAGATATTTGATCTGTTCAATATTTTTTTCACTCCTCCAAAATACAATTATTTTTAGATTAATTAAATTCAAGTGATATGTTTTCTTACCAAGAAAAAATGTGTCTGTTTTTATTGACATATTATACTTAAAATGTATTAGTTTTAAGTATTCTGTTGATAAAATCTTATTATAACCATATATAGTATTTATTGTTAAATGTATGCATTTAATCATTAATTAATTAAACTTAAAGATTGAATTAAAATCTCCTCTGTATAAATTAGTAAATGTACAAATTTTATTTAACCACAGATTATTATTGGGTAAGCTTGAGACTGCTCTAATAGTTATATACGTCTCAGGTTTCAAAAACGACCCCTTAGAATAACAAGGTTCCAACTAACATTTTGGGCTAATTTGAGTTATTGCGTGAAATGGGTTCCAAATGCATTATTCTTTATTTCTTCCATACACACCGACTTTATTTAACGGATATTAAAGGAAATAGCAAGAGTTGAAAGCTCCAACTGCATCAGTTATTTACTTCTATTTATAAACATTAATTTACAATGTTTTATTTTATTTTTAATATCCCTCATCTCACAGTGGTCATTGATAATACTAAAAATGAGTTAAGACCTTAAAATTGATCATATTTGAATACTCGAAACAAAATATACATGAATATATGTTGAAATTCAATCAACACTTTTGAGATCATTATCTCAAAACAGTGTCAGTGTTAGATGTAACCTTGTTATTCTGAGAGGTCGAAAGGTTATGTAAAAAAAAAACTGAATAATATTAGTAGCAACCCCGTGTATTGAGAAATGTTTGGTGCCGTTAACCCAAGCCAGCATTTCGACACCGCTCGCTAATTTCCAACGTGTTGAGTCACAAATGCTGAATGATGACTTCGGCGAGCGAGATGCATCTTGTATGGCAGGTTGTGTGCCCCGACAGGCATAAAGACGCCACTGTCGACGACTGCATGTGGTCCAGCACGACACGAAAGCGTGAGCAAGACATAGCAAGTGAGTGATGTTTTAATCAGACCTGGGGATAGATATGGGGCCCGGCTTCCTGGCAGATTTGGGGCGCCCCTAGATACGTTCAAAGTGCCAATATATTTTGTGTATACATATGTATAAAGTGACTAATAAAGGGTATATAAACCTTAAAACTATTTGTCCCAAAAACTAACCTGTAAAATTTCCCGAGAAAAAACTAAAATAAAATTCTACTTTGTTTTAAATCACTTCGTAATAAAAAATTATTGTAACTATTATTTTATATTTTACGGTATGAGTAACATCCCGTTTTTAGGTAGCATATCCCATTATAAGCACAGCTTCGGGTAGCCGAAATGTCCCGTTATCAGAAAGAGAGCATCCCACAGCAACAATTTCAAAAAAAGGCACAAAAAAACTAAAAATGCGATGGTAGCGCCTAGTAGCGTGACGATGACGGCATGCGCAATACGTCTCACACGTACTAGGTGAATATTATGTTCCAGGCCGATACTGTTTTTGAACAACTAGTAAATAAAACGTAATTTTTTAATTTGGTTTTTATTTATCGATTATTTAGTTTATTACAATTATGTATGGAATATAATATTGGCCAACCGGCTGCCTCTGGCAGCGGCACAAATGCGTGCTATTTTAACCATATTTTTCATAACATTCTCGCACACTTCGCATGTTATTTCAGCAATTTTATTTCAAATATTATCCTGTAACATAGGAATTATTGTTGTCTTATTGGCGTAGATCTTTTCTTTCAAGTACCGCCACAGAAAATAGTTGGAAGCCGTCAAATCAGGTGATCGAGGAAGCCAGTCGATATCACCAAATTTCTCGCAAAATTTCAAACGTAACTCGGGCAGTGGCACCGTCCTGTTGAAACCACACGTGTTGCAGGCCCAATAGACCCAATTCGGCCACCAAGAAGTTTTCCAACATGTGACGATAGCGATCACTATCAATGGTTACACAGCACTGCCATTTTAATCTAGATAAAATGTTTTAATAACTTCAACACGTTGTTGAGACATTAGATACTCCATAATAAATTGTAATCAACTGTTTTCTACGACCACCAAATGCAAACTGACAAATGTCTGCCAAACCAAAATGGCGACCAAATAAAATCGGCCTGGAACACAATATTCACCCTGTACGTTCATTATTTTAGATTAAATTTTAAAAACTTATAATTTATCTCTAAATTATGAATAATATATCCCAGAATTTGCAATCAAATTGGAAATAATATTAGAACTTTAAGTGACATAAAGGCTTTTTAAAGGGGATGTTTCAAATTGGTTGTTGAGATTAAGTAGAGTAGATACTGATAGTAAACTGTTTTATATTATGAAATAATTCTTATAACTGCATTTTGTGTGTTTTGATCGTGCACATTTTCTTTTACCTTATATGTGCTTACATTCTTTTACATATGTATTGCACATTCGTATTATTTTCTCTCATTTTATATATATTTTCACGTTTACTTGCCTTTGTACGTTTCGTATTTTATTTGATTGTGTTTTTTGCCTGCAATGAGTTATTTTGCTTTACGAAATGTAATTTGTTTGTCAATTTGCCATAAAACTGGCTTGCCTAGTTGGGCAATGCATTTTAAAATCTGTGTAAAATATATGTAACGAACTGTCTTTTTATTTGTAGCTGTACGATACTTATATGTTATATGTGAATAAACTAATCCTAGAACAGCAAAAGAGTAACAATTGGTCAGTCAAAACAACAGATAATTTCCTTAATATCAGATATCTCATAAAGACGAAGCTATTTTTATTATATTTAATGGAAGATATATAGAAATATGGGGTAATTACAGGGTTTACGACCTGTCTTCGGCGGGCTTAAGTGATCACTTTATATATATATGTAACGTTCACCACAATTCTCACCCCTTCAATCTCCATATTTATCAAATTTTTGAAAGTTGTATATGTATATATATGACTCGCTTCGAGTACCACTACATATTTATTTTATGGTATATACATATGTATGCATGAAAATAAGTATAAAGTAGGATATTGACTGTTCCGGATTGTTCAATTTTCCATTCCGTGTTTATTCTTATTTATTTATGATTTAATTATTTTATTAATATTTACGTATCATAAATAAGACTCCTTTATATATTTATAAAGATGAATACCAGCCTATTTATTATATCGTGTATATTTTTTACGCTGCGATGCCTTGCGAGATGAAAGGTTCTTCTTATTCTATCCTCCTTCATGTCCTCAATCATACCTTCACAAGTCCCTGTTTTAGGTCGCCCTCATAGCTGACTCCAGGGTCTCTGCAACGCATCTATTCACCGTTGCATATGTGGTAATCTCCTTTAATATAATGTGACCAAAGAATTGGGGACTTTTTGTCCACTCCTGTAGACAGAGCTTGCCGTAGTTGGATTTGTTGCAGGATTGAAAGGTTCTAAGAGCACAGAAAAAGACTTACTAGGTGTATGCTTTCACGACGGATAACATCGGCCTACCGCGGGTGCGGGAAGCAGGATTATCACATATAAGAAATAAAAACTCTAATGAGTGATATTATATAAATAATCACCTATACGTACTGGACAAAGTTTGGTGTCGGTCATCATTCTGAATAAATGTTTAGAGTGTTACAAAATGGCTACAAATCAATGTCGTTTTAGCGCTTTGCGGCTCGGTTATAGAAAGTTGAATCATTATATTTGTCAAGGATACCAACGCGCCAACCCGACAATCCCATTATTGTGTTTGCCTGAAAAGCTTTTAAATGGCTACGACTATATATTTTATATATAACCGTCGGAATTATGGTGGAAACAAATCATTTACTAATGCATCTACCTTCAATGATTTTTTATCAGCTCCGACAATTTCCAGTGTCGATGTGTGACGTAAAAACAGATATAAACCATTTCAAATTAATATAATAGTAAGTATTATATACATTTTTTTTTTTCAAATATATCAATATAATTTATTTATTACACGAAACTTATATGATACGAATATTTTTTTAATATTTACATATGGAGTGTCAATTGCCGCGAGAATGTGGTTGAAAATTGAGTCTTTGCTTCTCTAATTTTTTATTGGTAATGAAAATTGTATGTCTTTTTATCCATTTACAAATATATCATATTTTTTTATTTGGAAATGTGCATTTGATGTGTTTTGTTACTCATTTTCAAACATGCCGAATGTTAAATTATTCAGAAAAATTTTAATTATATCTTTATTGGGCATTGCCAGGTGACCTCACATTTGTTCAGAATGAACATAATAGACTCCCCAATGTGTGAATGTGGTGCCGAGGAGGAAACCCTTGACCATGTCTTTTTTGCCTGTCCATTGCGAATCACAGGTTTTTTTTACAATAATCTTATCAATGGTAATTTTCAACTCCCGGTTAACTTGTGTCATCTTCTTTCCCTTAACTCGCCACATTTAAGCTATATAATAGCAAATTTCTTGAATGTCAATGGTATTAACTTGTGACGCAATATTCCCTTTTCTATAATATTGTCGTACTGATTTCTATGAAATAATGTTTAAACTTGTTTAATGGCACAAATCACTCTTGAAGGGTGGATTGCCTGTTTGAAAGAAGAAGAAGAAGATAGCATTTTTTTTCCAATGTTAAATTATAAAGTCTTTTAAATAAAGAAAATACATATAATATTGCACATTTTTTTAGGTGGCATTTTTCTATAATATAATATAATTTTTATTTTGTTATTCATTACTCAAAAACGTAATTCTTCTGTGATTTTTTTTATTATAAATGCAGATGATTTTGAGCGCGTTATGATTTGTTATCAATTTTCAAATATCTCATTTTTTTATATCATCATTAAAATTGCGACAGACGCCGACGTGAAAACGGCGAGAAATACTTTAATGTCGATTATTTTTTGTTTTGTTTGAATTTACCTACAAGTAGGCCAAAATATAGGCTTGAAGTGAAAAAACTTTATACCGAACTCATTATTCCAAACCACAACTGCATGCAATGATTGACTTGGCCTAGAAATAAACGACTCCTCATACAATAGCCAATGTTTTTATTAAACAGCGTGCTTCCGCTTACCGGGCCCAAGGACTACTCGGTGGTCGATACTCGTGATTACGAAGAAAATGAACATCAGGTAGACCCACTTATCTACCTCCGACAACTTCCAGGCATTGAGGCACATAAAAAATTACACAATTTTCGACATATTTGACTGACTTCAACAATGTAACATTGCAAAGCTATAATTTTGATCAACGCAAAGTATTTTCTACAGTCAATATATGAGATCACTAAGTACATTTTAGTCGAGGCTAAATTTCTAAGGAAATTATTTATTCAATGCCGGACGGTTCAGTCATCTAACCATCGGAGGATACAAAAACAATGACAGAGCGCGTGAGATACATCATTGTTGACGTATTAAACTGCAGAAAATATATCGACACGTGAAAATTCAACTGCTATTAGGACAGAGTACAGGTACAGGTAATCCTCAATTAACGACCGAATTTATTCTTAAAAAAAGACATGCATGTTGACAAAAAAATATATAAAGTTATCGAATCTATTAAAGTCATCAGTGTCATCGTCGAAGTTATCAGTAAGATTATCAGGAGCTGTAGAGGGCGCGGGTAAGAGAGATAGCAGAGATAGTCCTGGGTGTAGCATTCGAGAAGATTCCCCCATTACCGGCTGAAACTCGACTGATTACTGAATCAACCGGAATGATTAAGTGAATTTGACGTTTTTACTTTAATATTCTTAAACGTGGTCGGTTTATGAGGAGATGGTTATAGAAAATTTTACCAGTTCAGTGCATCTCCGCGCTGGAGAGCTGGTCGTAAGTCTGAGCGGTCGTAAAACAGGTAGGTCGTTAAGTGAGGAGCACCTGTATACTGAGTAGCTTGTTAGTGTAGTGGTTAAAACGCTGGCCTAGTGATTTAGTGGTCGAGGGTTTGCGCCTTGTTTCAGAACACCAGCAAGTTAGTCCTATTTTCATAGTACAAGCGTTTAGCTTAGTTTGAAAATAGTACGAATATTGATGTGACATGTATTCCGTATCCACATCTCTATTTAAAAAAAAAAACTTTAATGGAGATGCTAATTAGCCCACATTACAGACTTTATGGTACTTACCGTTAAATTCAGTTTATTTTTCACATTATTTTTGTGCACTTATGGATAGATTTCATCTGCTAAGAAAAAATAACCCTTTATCACGAAAATATAAAAAATATTCTTAATTTGTTATAAAAATATATAATATATTCAATTTTTAATATGTACCTACTGCTAAAACATTTTTATTAGTCTTTTTTTAATAAAATTTGTACAATTAACTGTGTACCAGTCATCCAAAACCATCCAGTTTCTGAACAATCTTTTTCCTTCATCGGGTTAATAAAAACCTGATCCGGTTGATTTTTAATAAAACTCGTGTGGTTAAATATAAAGTTAATTGTATAAATTTCATTAAAACAAGTTAAGTAACTAACATTAAAAATGTGCTAACAGAGTTTGTAAATGACGCATCTCAATTAATCTAGGAAATAATTTAAGACAAACTTGTTCCTTACATCATTTTGCATGTTTTGTTCACGAACACAATTATTATGTAAGTGCTATTTCCAAAAATATCAATTTACTATTTACAATGTAAATCTTTTACGTCCTTATACTTTAGTTGTGTAAAGTATTACATAAAGCAACAATACAATCCATAAAATTTATTTTATAATTATATGTGAAAATTTTGAATTTTTTATATTAAAAATGATGTTAAACGATAAAATAAGATTCCTATTAAAATAAAATTTTAATTTCCTTACTGCCATTGATACTTCCAGTGTTGGTAATAATTTATCTATACACGATACTCATGTTTTAGCCACAATAAATACAATATTATAAATATCATGTACCTACTGTACTGTCATATTTATCATTTTTACTAACATGTGAACTGTCACATGGAAGTTCCGAATTATAAAAAAGATCGAACGAAACAATTCGTTCTCATACGTCGGGTTACTCTACAAAGAATTAACGAAACAGTTATATTAGATTAGTGATGGGATTCAACCGGTTGGCACTGGTTCGCGCGAACCGGTTACTAAAATTACAGAAGTTCGCGGAACCAGTTCGTAGATTGTTGTATAATTAAAGATTTCCCTTATCTAACGTATTCTGTTCATGAAGTAGGGTTGCTTCTTCAACAAGGCATTTGTCCTGAACTATTAAGTGGTCGACTTTTTGGTCATGGCACTTCAAGAGTCATTATTACTTTTATTATTAAGATGTGATTAATATTAAACAAATGTATGTACTATTACAATGTCAATTAATAAAATAATCTTAATAATAATAACGATTCTTGAAAACATTCTTGAAGTGCCATGACCTGTAGCGATAGTAAATCTATAAATTTTCCCATCGCTTTGGAAAAATCTAACATGATTGATTCAATGAAAAATAAATTGTAGAGAACTGGTTGCTTAATAATTTTAATCCCACTATATTACAGAGTGTATTGTATACATATTATATATGTATGGCTGTCTGTTCTTTAATGTTTAACCGATCTATAATAAATCAAATGTTGCTTCGTTTCTCTTTAGGACCCTGCCCAAAATATTGCGCCTTTCCTTGATATATGTGTATTATATTGAATGCCATCCGTTCCAAATTTTGCTTAGTTGCACTCAAGGACCTAGAACCTAAAGTAAGTTCACCCAACACCCCTCGAATATCTCACCCTCGCCCTGACTGAATCAATTTTTGCATACATCGTTTCTGTTTAGGGCCTGCGCAAAACAATGGCACTCCCCATGTGGCTAACTCTCTCTCGTCAGATAACACTAATATTATATAAAATATCTTGAGAATATCATAAAGCCATTTCTACATTGTAAAGTATTGTTTATTTATTATGTTTTATTTTAATATTAACTTTACAAGAAACTTGCGAGAATAACGGTCCTGTGTAGTGTCGATGCCCAGCGTGCATAGTTAGTGCCGGCCCTAGCCTACCTGCTGCTATGGCTGACAGCGGGTGCATCTCTATGAAGTGAGCTGAATGACAATAACAATTCCATATTTGAGGAGGAAGTCATTTACAGCGGGCGTTCCTCCTTCTTCCTAATTATGGCGCCCGTATCCGGTTTTGGCTCTAACAATTCATTTATACACTAATCGTGACGTTTCCTTTTTAGCACACCGTATTGTGAATGGTACGGTAGTTTAACATTTTGAACAACAGAGTGATTATGAAAATTTTTACGGGCGCCGATTAATTCACTTGAAATTAATAAGATTATTTTGAAGTAGATAAAGCAATTTATATCCCTCTTATTTTTTTGTAGAATTGTAGAACTGACTCGCCTAATGATCCATTGAATGGAGGTTCAAGCCTCATCTCGGTAGACAACCAATTTAGTACTATATAAATACAAATATAAAATTTACATACATATATTGATTATATAAACTAAAAAATCATCTTATTTCCCATTCAAAACTCACAATACAGTAATATTCCGAAGTTACGCGATAGATGGGACCTACGAAAATCGCTTACTCGAATTCGCGTAAATCGGGGTACAACTTTACATATAAATACATACAATTTTGTTTAGTTGGGACCAAGGACTAACAAAAACACTAGTTTAGAAGAAAAATATTTAATAAAATTGCAGTTCTTTATACATATTAATACAAAATATTAAAAAAATAAACGATTTACGTAAAAAAGTTCGAGGATTGAGCATTTTTCACCGCTTCAAGAATTCTTTCTTTATCTTTTATTATTGTTCTTACTGTGGATTCCGGTAGCTAAAACTTCTTTGCCAATTCACAAATTTTCATTCTGCTATCAAAATATATTTCAAAGATATCGTTTTCCTTTTCTTACTAGTTGCCGAAGAATCAGATTTACTTTGTTTAGATGACATAGTTTTTTTAAGGGTTTAGAAAACGTATAACAAATCAATCTTAACTTTCATCGATCGTTGAATCGTAATCGTGCACGTAGAGTCCACGCGAAACACATCCAATACGTATCACAGTAAGACAGACACTGAATATAGCGGGCGGCAGTCTAGCGGCAGTGTTGTCAACGGTCAACGTCTAGCGGCGGTGTCGCCAAACGAACCGCGTAACTCTGAGTTCGCGTACTGTATTACTGATATTACTGTACTGCATAAAAATTACGATACGTATGTATTAATTTATTTATGGGATCTCTTAATTATGTTTTGTCTTTCCATTTTTTTCCATAAATTTCTTATAAAATACTTAAAATTCTTTTGGGAATCGATCAAAAAAATTCTCAAAGAACTAGTGGAGGCACGTATGAATAGAATATTATAATATATACTTATAATTCAATGCAAATTTATTTAACAAACACTTTTATTGACTTAGTATTTTTTTACTGTCGTATATTATTTTTAATTTATATTTTTTGATAGATTACATAAGTTTTTAAAAAATCATAATAATAGTAGTATTTACTGACCAAACCGTATCACCAGTAGTAGGATTCAACAAATATTTGCCAAAATCGGTGTCCTTACAAAAATAACATGATCGTTCACCTTCATAAGCTATAAAAAGTAAAGCAAAGTGAAAATATATAATAATACGAAAGCATTTTTGATCAATTATTTATAAATCTGTTCAACATAAAAAAAAAAATGATTACTATAGGATCTGAATAAATCACAGGCTTTTTAAAACCTCCACTCAGTTTACGTAAAACGCTAAATAAGCCATAATAAACATAACATTTAAGGAGGGTGTAAAAAAATTGTCCTAATTAGTACACATTAAAAGGTAAACTGAACACTTAACATAATATCATCATTAAATCTATATTTATTTCGTCATTCATTATTTTTAATTTAGTATTTATTAACCTTGAAATTAAAACAGCCCACCGAATGTACACTCCTCGCTGCCGTTTGTCCGCCACATCCTGGTTTATGGTCAAATCTTCATCAACATTTCATCGCTTCCTT
The DNA here is from genome assembly GCA_031772225.1 of Eubasilissa splendida. Lineage (NCBI taxonomy): Eukaryota > Metazoa > Arthropoda > Insecta > Trichoptera > Phryganeidae > Eubasilissa > Eubasilissa splendida. Next base: position 15,811,643 of record CM062848.1, on the reverse strand, counting down.
GTTTGGACTTAATTAATAGCCGAGAGCATCCTCCGAACACTGAATTTATTTAGTAAAATTACGCCTTAAAATGCGTGACTCATTGCGTGCTTTCCGCGCTTGGCCATATTATAAACACATTTAGATAAGCAACACTTCATTAAAACAAAAATTCCTATAGACAAAGAGTAAAACATCAAAGCTGAAAATGAAGTTTGACAGGGCAGTATTACTTAATCTATATTCGTATATGAAGAACAAACCGGAACAAATATCACGGGATACAGGAATGACAGAATCATTGCCAGTAGTTTAAGATTCTCTGACAACACTGCGTTCGTATAGTCTGACCAACGTAAATTGGCGAGTGTTCATTTCAATACAAAATTTTATAATTTAAAAAAAATTCTGGTCAGCATCGTCGGTAACAGCATAACCTACGTTTATGCCTACTGCACGCCATTTTGACGTTTTGATACTCAGTGATGTAGTGGGGCTAGGGCGGGCTTTTTGAACGAGGGCGCCGTCCTGACTCGTTTTTGACACGGAACATACTTATCAAGTAGATTAAAAATATAATTTGGTACAAAATACTCCACATAGAATTTTGTACATCAAACATCGTGCAGCGGACGAATATTACGAGAATTCAAAAAAATATATATGACATAATAGGATAATTTATGAGTAAATTTCCTATACTATTATTTGTATAAAATGCCGGTCTAATGTTTCGTGGAATGTGTTTAGATATTTGATTCGAAAAGTTATTTATGTATAAAATCCTACCGGTAGACGTATTTAAACTCAATTTAATGGTTAATAAAACAAAGATAATAAATAAAAATACATAATATTTATATTTACTGAAATTTTATGAAGTTCATACTCATTATCGTAATAATAATGTAATAATTTAGCGTAATGTTGCGCCGTGTGTTGAAAGGGCCGCATAATTACTACATTTAATATTAATACCATCCAGATTAACACTATTCCATATCAGGATATCTCCCGACCGCGAGAGCTCTTCCCCTCCTATAGCCATTTTATAATTAACCGATTGACGTCACTTGCACAAGTGGCTGTCATGGCGAACAGATATGAGGAGGTACATAATATAATCATTTTCCTCGTTGCACAAAAGTTTGAAAACAAAATCATCTCAAATATCACTGCAACTCTTATCTCATGCAGATATTAAACTCAACTATTCTAAAAATAATAATTAGATTGTATCCAAAAAGTCCTTGAATAACCGAACATATCACCGATTATAGAAAATAATTAGTCAAATTATTTTTTAATAATTAGACAAAACACTTTGTTCAAACCACTATTTATTGATTATTCTACATGTTTCGATACTTATGGTATCTTCTTCAGGAAACAATGTATATTGAAATTAAAAAATACAAGCATAGATGAAAACAAAACTATAAAGTGCTGAATAAGTAAGAACTACTATGAAAACAAATTTGAAAGGTGACTATTTGCAAAGAGGATTTGGTTATTTATAATATTTCGCTTGCTATTAACACTTTATCTTATTCAGAATTTTCCAATCACCATTTGGAAACAAATCATTATTTTAATATTAACAAGGGTTTAGAAATTATGCATACAAATACTAGGGGTTTACAGATAAATTTGAAATTTTAAAAATAAGAAAAGTGTTAATAGCAAGCGAAATATTATAAATAACCAAATCCTCTTTGCAAATAGTCACCTTTAGATTTGTTTTCATATTATTTCTTACTAATTCACCACTTTATAGATTTGTTTTTATTTATGCTTGTATGTTTTAATTTCAGTATACATTGTTTCCTGAAAAAGATACCATAGATATCGAAACATGTAGAATAATAGTGGTTTAAACAAAATATTTTGTCAAATTATTAATATAAAATGAGGTCACAAAGTAATTTTGTAAATATTGAAGAAATATTATTCTGTTTGGGAAAATGAAAATTCTAAACGCAAATTAACGGGATGTTTTCAATATTCAGTACTATTTTTAAACTAAATTATGAATAAGGAAACAGGATTAATCTATAAGTATATCATACATCTTATTTTTTATTGATTTGGTCGTATGTATGAAATGTAATTTACATAATTGCATTATAATAATATTAATTAATTATTTTACGCCGTTTTCGTAAAAAAGTTCACCTCAAGTGCGCTGATCCCAATGACCAAGGAAATAGTATTAAATATGTGTTATATTTTTAGAAATGTTCTATACCATATAAAGAATTACAGGCCGACAGCAAATGCGCTGGTCTGCCTATATAAAGAAGATCGATGGCTTTTGTTGGAGAAGTGCTGCCACAGATCAGGGAATTGTGGACGGGCCTAGCGACAGAAATGTTGGGGCCCCTAAATATATATACAGGATGACAGGTATATGAACCATATGAACCTAAAACCATTTATTCAAAATTCTAACCTATAAAATCTTTACCGCAACCCTGTCGTGCTTATGGTCTGGCGGTTACGATACTCTCCTAGTGATCTAGTAGTCGGGGGTTCAGCCTCGTTCCAGGAGGCCATCATGTTAGTCAGTTTAGTTTGAAAATAGTAAGAATATTGATGTGACACGTATTCCGTATACTTTAAAAAAATGCCTCAAGTAAAATATGTACTGCTATGTTTTACACAATTTTGTTTAACAAAAAAGTGCATTTGCAGATTTTCACCGAGCGGTAAAGGAACGAAGTGCAACAAAAGCCACCCGCGCTTCCTTTATTTATAAACACACTTTATTTACATAATCAGAAAGGGTGAAAGAATCTAACTACTATTTTACATAGTAAGGTATAGGGCTCCACCCGAAACAGTTGTCCACCTAGTCCCCCTTGCCTGATTGGTGGACAGCTGCGAGGAAGGCCTGAGTTCAACAATGGACGCAAACAGGCGAGGAAGAAGATGAAGAAGAGAAGTGATACCCTATGAACACTGTGGGTGTAAAAAAAAATAATGATGGCTAGAAAGATCGAATCACCATCTCTTGTTATTAATGACACCCTAACCATATATGTAAGTACATTAAACAATGAAACTAAAGGAAAAAATCGCTTAACTATTTTCTCCATTTAACTGGTTGCTATATCGGTTGGCTATATATATATATATCAATTATTTACTTTATTTTTATAAAATATTTACATTTTCTGACTATACATGCACTTCGCGCCTTATGGCTACTATATACTCGTATAGAATCAGTACAAAATTATTAAACCGGTGTCCTATTATTATTTTATCACTTCTGGACCACGTCCGCTTATCGTTCTAAGATTACATTTCCCTTGAACCCCTGACCTCCGGCCTCACTTAGAGGTCAGGAGGATGATGAAGAAAAAAATCGTGATCATTTAACCCATCGGACCATTTATCAACGCTCCGGTAATGAGAATTATTATTGATATGACTTTGACGTAGTCTATGGTCGCGGCCGACGGCGCCGCTCGTGGCTCGGCCGCGGAACATCAAAATGGACCTTAATTAATTCTAATCGTGGTTGGCATTAGAAATTAAAAGCAATATCATTTCACGTACATACTCATATATACGTGTACTCCTATGGGAAGTCAAATCTTCAATTGCTATTTGGAGAAAACTTCGCTCCAAATCTTTAATGTTTGAAGACGCTACATGCGAAACTACGAATTAATTCGACGGAAAATTTCCACGCACCGAAACTACACATATGCATAACAAACTTTCACAAATTTAAAAATGTTATGTATACACAAAACTACTATTTAATTCATGGGTAAAAATAATTTAATGTTTCTTTAGATTAAATTGAATATAATGCATTACGTAGAAAAGTCCACACATTTTAGATTGATGATAATTATATATTTAAAACTTTCTAATATTTTTGATAGGAACTGTTACATTACACATTATGCATTTCAGCTGAATTTTTACTGAGGATCTTGACAGAAATATAATTCCCTCCTGTCTACTACATTAATTTATTGACTGTATTATAAAAGGCTTTTCTGTTTCAGAAAACAATAAACTTCACCGATAGCTTTTACCAGATGGTGGCTGTTTCGCTGCCAATGTTCGCCGCTGCGGCCAGTGTTTCCATAAAACTTATTTTTCTATAATTTACTATAAAAAATGAAGCGATCTACCACATTACAATTAACCAAATAATCATCCAAATATATTTTTAAATAATAATGTAACTTACCATTCGCGCGACACGCGTGCCGCCTGGTGACAAATTATTATTATTAGTCTGATTTTAAATAATTCAATAAGGCAAAATGATTTGGGTCTTGGATAAATTTCGCGTAACTTTCACCTATGTCTTTGTTTTCCGACACCTTAACCTATATATGTAGTTATTTTCTGACAGATGACAAATATTTAAATTCTTTCCAATTTTGAAAAAAAGTTTGAAAATATTATTTACGATACTGTAGATGTTGAATTATTTTCACATTCAATGGCCAACAATACATTCATTCAAATAATATTTTGCTATATTTGGTAGAATAATGCACATTTTTTTAAGTTTTTGTTTTGTTGTCGCATTTTCAGAACATAGTTTTGTGGTATTTTTAAAACAAATTAAACTAATCGACTAGAAAGATAAATAGATTATTTCTGTATATCTTTCTAGTTGATTAATTTAATTTGTATTAGAATAATGTAAATTCGACAGAAACACTACTTTGGCGTTTTCTCTTACTTAGTACACGCGTTTTTGACATAATATAATTACGCACTATAATGATTGCGGGTAATAATTCACAGAACGACGTACGAGATGAAAGAAAATATTTGTCTGGCATTCCTGTAATGTTTCAACAATTGTGACTAGTGACAGAGAAACGGAAAATGAGATGTCGGATGATCGAAGCGACGACATTGCGCTCCGAGAAAATGGTTTTCAAAGAACGGCACATATAATCGGTGTAGGGACAGGGACAGGGACAGGGACAGGGACAGGGACAGGGACAGGGACAGGGACAGCCTTGCAACGGTAAGTTCACGCTGCGTGCATACAAACGGCTCGGTTTTATAATTTAGGTGCCTTTTTCACAATACACACGTCCGCACCGAAGTGTGTCAGGTCGTCAGAGTGAAAATGTCTCTGTTATTCAAATTGCCTCGCTTTAAATTCATTCTTCAGCGCACAATCTCTAGAACGTTTAATTCTATGATGATTTATTCATTCAATGAATTTCAAAAAATCCGTTAGATACTATTCAGACGATTGCGTGGCGTGATAGTAAACGTCTCTTTTTTTCCGCTGTGTGGGATGTCACTTTAAATGCAAAGAATGCAGACACGAACGATTTTTTTTTTTGAGAGACGTTAACTTATGTTGGTGTCAACGTTTTCAAGATCAATTAAAAATGTATACAGATATTAAATAAAGACATACTAAAAATGTACTGAAAATTATAGCTAAGTTGTCAACACGATGGTTAGAAGTTTTCACATGGAATATTCTTATTAAAACATTCTGTATTTCTTTCTGAAAAAATAAATGTTAATCTATGTACTTTTACATATATTTTTCCCAATATCGTCTTGTTCACAGCACAAAATAATTGTCAAAATGAACAATATGACGTGCTTGTGGTCTAGTAGTTACGATACTCGCCTAGTGGTCTAGTGGTCGGAGGTTTGAGCCTCGTTCCAGGACACCATCAAGTTAGTCCTATTTTCATAGCATAAAATAGTAAGAATATTGATGTGACACGTATTCCGTGTACGCATCTTTATTTAAAAAAAAATCATTTATACATCTGTGGGCCAATTTATATAGGCCCTTTTCAAATATTTCAAATGCTAAATGCAACTAATTTTTAAATCAGAAAAAAATATTTGCCAGCCGGGAACAGAGCACGTGACACCTAGTAAGCGAATGGTCTCCTGAGAAAAGCTTCGTGTATAAAAAATTCATTTTGTTATTAATTGTTTGTGTGTTGTGTGCGCAATGTACTGGGAAAACACACAACAGTTTAAAATTTCATTTGTTAGAAAACAATTAAATTAAATTTTATTATGTCAAATGTTTGCTTAGCATTGTGTTAGTAATAGGTATGTAAATTAGATATATATTATTTTTTAATTGAGTTTAAGAAGGTATTGTATAGATACTAAATTCACAAATAAATTCTTCAACGGGACGCGAAATGATATATTTTAATAATCAAAGTATCAAAACATAAGCTTTACATTTATGGGTACTGAATAAAATATGTATTCACCGTAGTAACACAAGACGTATTGGTTTGGTCATTCTTACGTCACTATGTTACTCTAGTACGATTAATTTTTCTGTAGAGAGGGGGGCGCGAGCTAAGATATTTATACATCAAAAATTAAGATCGTTACTTTACCTTCTAGTGCTTAAAGTTCAAGACCTATTAGTCGTAATAATCTATTTACAAAAAAAAAAATGTTATTAATATTTCTAATTCTGTATTAACATTTAAAATGTTTAAACGACCTAATTTATTATTATAATTATAACGCGATCATAAAACGTTCCGTTACAAATTCCGCCTAGAGAAGTGGGGCGATCTAAATGTTCATAAAAGCAATTAATTCAATCGTAAATTTTAATCCTTTTTCCCTAAAAGCTGCGCGAGCGTCCGGCCATACAGTTCTTGCAATATTGTCACGGCACTACAAATTTCTTTGGAAGATTTACAAATCTACACTTCTCAAAAAATATACCAAATGAGCCCATGGACCATAATAGGTGATAATTACATAACCATTTTGCATCCATGTGTCGAGGTCGTCGGTTAAAAATATTGTAGAGGTTCGGTACCTAACAAAGTTCGAGTTCCGAATGGTGACAATATTTTTTCAATAGATACGAGTAGTTAATGTTTTGTCGCGCAGTAATATTTTATTCCGCGGTAACATTGCACGTAACGTACAAAAATGTGTGCGCTTAAGAAAACCCCAGCGACCGCTCGAATAGTCACACGATTGATTTAACTTTCTAATATAATACATTTTTGGAACACTCCCGTCGCGAGGACCTCTCGCCGGGCCTGACAAGAATGTGCCGTTGCTAGATAATAGAGTCGGCCCGCCTCACTGACCTAGTACGGTCTTGACAAACATCGTTTTCATTGTGCCCGAACACAATGCCTTGTTTCTCGCTAAGTAAACAAATCGCACGTAATTGAGTTGTCTCCATTTCGCCGCGCGGCCATCACTCAGATGCAAGTCGCCGGCGTGCCTGGAAGTTGACGTAGAACCCATCGATTCGATCGCAGAGAGGTTTGCATTATCATCGCTTTGCCTGTTCGACCGAGGACTAGAGAAAACTTTAACACGGTCACTTAGGCTAGTATACAGTGAGTGATTGTTCAATCTCACAAATAGCCCGCATCCATGAATGAGATTTTTAAGAGGTTTTCAACTCGAGACAAATTTTGCACGCATGAAATTGCATTCTCAGCTTTCATAGTTCACCATGTGCACTCAGAGATTCGCCGTACTGTACCTCACTTCACGCTAGTTGTTGAAACGAAATAAATGTTTAAAATGTAATACCTTATATTAATGTTGTATATAATAAATAGATGTAGGTGAGTTTAGGTAATATTTATGTGTATATGTCGAATTTCACTGCCAGATTGAAAGCCGTGTACATTATATTCGGGCCCAAACTATCTGACGACGGGTGTCATAAATCACGTTAAAGAGAGGCCCAATGGAGCTCACGCTCGCGTATGCTCCTTGCGAGGCAGTACTAGTGATGGACATAATACTTTTTATGATATCACCAAAAAAATTATTAAAATATGAATTAAATATATTAATTAAAAAGATATACATATAAAATAGGGGAAGGTGCATTATCCAACTATGCTACAGCGGCGATATTTTTAGCGACAAATTGTCGAACCTATATGTTACCTTTTTGATATTAATACATTTCATTTTTCCATTATTTGAAAGAGCCGTCTACCTTATTTTTACAGAATCTCAAATACCTTTGAGTAATCTGATAGCAGACGCTAGAATTATCAATTCATTTTTATAAAATTTTGGACACATTGATACAACTTTATTATTAGGAGAACACATTATTATTGTGAAGTTGTAACATAGGTCGGTAATATTTTAAATATGAATTAAATATATTAATTAGAAAGATATACATATAAAATCAATTTTATTGAAAAATATTGTTGTTGCGCCACCAGGATTCGAACCTGGATCTCTTTCCGTCTACCTTATTTCAAAAATCGTGGTAATTAAAAATCACCACGTGCCGCTATGCAGCGACATATTAAACGGCGTTACAAAACAATATTAAAATAGAAAGTAAAAAATAATATAAGCAGCAGAAATAGTTAGAAATAAATACCTAATTATTTAAACAAGTATTGATTATCTATTTTAAAAAGTCTCTGAGATTATTTCACCATATCCTTTCCGCGGACACGGGCCATAATCGTTTGCATTGTGGGCAATACTCAAGATTCCAACAATCATTAAATCCAATTATTACTGTTGTGCAGTAAAATATTAATTATTATTTGCAAGCAGACAGATGAATTCTACTCTCTTCTTCCATCCGGATGTATTCTCCGATCCGGATCAAATCTACTGTCTTCTTCCATCCGGATATATTCTTCAGTCTTCTGAAGTACATTCGCTCATCGGATCTATTCTTCCATCTTCTTCCATCCGGTTGTATTCTTCAATCTTCTGAAGTACATTCTCCTATCGGATCTAAACTTTTACCATATAAATCTACTTTTCTGTCCAGATTATACTAATTAATATCTATTACTGACCTGACTTTTGTTGCACCAATGAAATTGTTAAATTAATAATTCCAAACACATTATTTCTGTGAAACTAAGGCATGTTACATTACTTTCATTTATTATCACCAGAGTAAACCCTAAACTAACCATTGTTAAGTTGCACGAAAGAACTTATATATTATAATAATTTTTAAATATACAAAATTATGTTTTTTTTTTTTTAAGTAGAAGTATTACTTCAATTGTTGTTTAATGAAATATATATGTGTACATTTATAAATAAAAAAGCATTTTAGTATTGAAACTTTAATATGTATAGAATAGATAATTTCCGTGGCACATTACACCCGTCCGCGGTGCGGTTTGTCCTTCACGATAACGTGATCGCGGTCGAGGTGCCCAGTGCCTAGCGGTCGACTGAGGTGTTCGCAATACCAGCTGTTAAGGCCAGATATATAGTACGTCTGACATATAATTCTTTTTGGCTGTACGTATACATACATACATACAATAAACATTGATTGTCCGAAACCACGAGAAGTTATTATAGATATTACATTTTTCTTTACTTATCACGTGACCGTGTCATCTAAAATATGTATATATACAATATACCTACCTACATATGTATGTGGCCGGAGCTCATATATACATATGTTACATTAATGTAAACGTAAAATATCTATCTTTAAAATTGTTTGATAGCCAAAGGACAATTAATTATTACAATATTACTTGTATTATTGAAGAATTATATATGTATACGTACTACAGAAAAAAAAGCACGTATAACTATTATATTAGATATATGAGATCCAATATTTTTTATTTAATTTGTTTGGTGTGATATTAATATTTATCATTTATGTAATTAATATATTGAAAAAAAAACTAAAAAAATTTGACAGACTTTTTAAGAAAATATAATTTATTATTATATAACCTTACCTTTAGAGAAAATGGCAATTCCAATAGAACTAATAAATTTCTTACTTTATATTTAAATATCTATTTATGTATTTTATACAATATTATGGCAAATTTCATACATAATGTACTTAACACCTTTTATTTATTTTATTAATATTTATGACAGAGTAAAGAATGAAGAAATAAGGAAAGAATATAAAACTGATGTTAGTATAGTGAGTAAGATTAAGAAAGGATCATTTAGGTGGTTTTGTCATATGGAACGGATGAATGAGGAGAGAATGGTAAGAAAGATATATGACACAAGTGTTGATGGCACCAGAAGTGGAGCACGTTCGCGGAAGACTCGGCACGACCAGGTAAAACAGATACTAGAGGATGGTTCTGTTAGAAGTCTCAATAATCGGCGAGCTTGTATGAGAAGATGTATGAATGTGGATGAGGCGAGAATTGTGTGTCAGGACAGAAGAGTGTGGCGCTCTATCCTCTCTGCCTACCCCCGCAGAGAAACGGCATGATGGTAAGTAAGTATACAGCAAAAACGTCGTAGATATAATGCGTTCGAAGAATTGCGATAATCTATTGAATGACACACAAAACGATGTTAAGCGAAGGTTTACTCCAAAAATGCATACATAAACAATCTTTAAATTATATTGGCTAACATCAGCTTGCTCCAAGGGTACCCCATTATTTAAGCTTGTTTGATAGCATGATATTGATCTAATATTAATATAATATATAAGTCAAATGTGTTTACGAATGTTAAACCGTTATTTATTATTATATGTACCACAAATTTGATTAGCTATAGAAATTTTGCTCGTATTTTTGGTATTTTAAAATTATTTTTAACAAAGAATTTTTATTACATACTCTTACAGTGATGTATTATAAGCATTCCATTTACTATATTCGGATATGTGCATTTTTGTTATTAATAACACCACAAATTCCTTTGTGAAAAAAAAATTGTTATCGTATGAACCTCTACAGAATTCAAAACATTAACACGCAATTTCGTATCACACCTGAAGTCGTTTTCGTATTGAAATCTAGAATATTATCATCACTGGAAAGGAAATCGTTCACTCTTGGAAAATAATCAACTGCCTCAAGAATGCAAACACGACGCCTGCAACTTTGTAAAAAGTTTCCTTCACAGTTTTATTACGATGAATATATGTACAGAGTTTTTTTAACCGTTCTCAGGGCCGGATTATATATAGCCCAGATAGATTAGACACTCCGCCTAGGGCCCGGACATCGCCCAGGGCAATTATAAAATAATTTAGAGAAATATAATTAAGAACACGTAAAAAAAGAGACATGACATCGTCCGGATTTTAGTTTATTTCTTTTACATAAACATATTAACTCAGGCGGAGAATGGTCATTACACATTTCTACCTTAAGTTGAATAACGTAAATAATTAGTTTATGTACCAACACTGTACGAGTATATATATAAATATTTTTTAATATTTAAAAATATAATACAATTTAGAATAATCAGTAGGATTATATATCATTTAACATTTATTTCTTCTCTATAAGAGTAGGACTCGTGTATAGAGAAGGAGTATATACGAGATGTATATTTTTTTACTTCAGATACAAATTGATAGTAGTCTGTAATTGTTCTAATTGTGATGGGAAGATTGTTAAAAAAATTGATACCTTGATAAATATGGTGATTTTGGGTTGCGGTATGTTTTAGTTATGGAATATCAATTTGGTCTCTAAATCTTGTAGATCGGAATTTGCTTCTAAAGTTTAATTGATTTTTAATTTTTAAAATTTGGATTATTGAATTTTTTTGTACATGTCTATTATTTTTGGTACTTTGAAATCTGTGATAAGTTGTATGCTTGGATATTCTTTTTTTTTTTAGAATAATTTTTATTATCATTTTTTGAGTGATTTCTAATTGTGACATTGAAGTTTTATATGCTCCTCCCAATCCAATAATACCGTATTTCAAATGTGACTGTACAAACGCGTAATATATTATTTTCAGATTTGTAAGTGATAAGATGTTTCAGAGTCTTAAAAATATGTAGGCAGTTTTCCTTATTTTGTTTGTAAGATTAGTAATATGTTCTTTCCATTTTAGTTTGTTATGTATTACGATCCCTACGTACTTGATACAGTCTTTTTCTTTAATTGATGAACATTGGTCACAAGAGTCTTCTTAAGTACAGGCGTTGGTGTGAATTTTAATTTTAATTTCAGTGTTAATATCTTTCTCTTGAATAGCAAATCGTAGAAAGTATGTTTTATCAGTATTAATTGATAGTAGGTTATCATCCGTCCACTTTTTTATGGTATTAACAAATATGGGGAAGGAATATCAAAACAATTATTGCTTCTGTGACGATCTGGTAGATGATCAATTTGTTGAACTACAAATTTGTTAAAGAAAACTTTGCGACTCCAAATAGATCCAACTGCAAAGGAAAGCTATTATCAGAAGCCAGCAAAAAAATAATTTTCTATCATCTCTATACATGTCTAATGGTGTTCTATCTATTTTGCTATCCATATGTCAATGTGACGTAATGATATAGATATACGTTTGTGTGTATTCAATAGAAAATATGATTTAAAAACCACGTTCATTTTAGAATATATTTTCCATTGTTGTGGATTTAAGATCTTGCACAGAACCCCAATATCCGGCTTTGATCGTAACATGTATGTAATATTCATTGATTATTATTATAACCAGTTAAATGTAGTCCAATCAGTCGAAGAATCTGATTAAAATATATAATTGAAGTTGACTACGTTCTACAATGGGTTTATAGGTGAAAATTAAAATTTATTATACAATATTTTCATAGTACCTTTAGTGTTCTGTAATTTCCAAAGTCTAAAAGATTTTTCTAAAATTGAAGCTTTATTTTAATCAGTGAATATTATGTTAAATCATTCGTTTGCAAATATGATGAGAAATTTATTTTTAAAATAAACACTAATGCTACTTGAATTTTTTGAATCAATGATGAATAATAGAATTAATCGATGCAGAGTGTGAATTGTACCGTTAGGGCACCGCCATACACTTGCGGCCGAGCTTACAGCGAAACGTACAGAGGTGTAAAACTATTTTATAACTTTCATGACCAAAATGTATCTTAAAACGTAACATTTTAATGGGTGATACAATTCATTTCAATTTGGAAATTCAGTTCTACTGATATGCTCATTCATCCATTATTATTAATTCAATAATCGTTAAAGAAAGGGGTTCCTATGAAATAAACTATCGCGATACAGAAATAAATTTATTTTACATATACGAGTATTTTAGATAAGAGATAATAATAATAATGTGTTTATTCCAGCGTGATCGGGTTCTTTTCTTTAACCCTATTCGCCATAGAGATAATTCATATATATATTATACATTAAAGTTATGAAATAAATATAATACTATGAAAAATATTAAAAAAAGTTTTCTCATAACGGCCATTGTTGTATATGTAGCTATTCTGTAGGCGTTGCCATTCTCTAGTCAGGGAACCAGTTTTCCATGAGAGCGCCGCTTCACCAGAGAGTTGGTGCTGATCTCCAGCCGCATCTTTACGCCCGCAACTCGATGTCTCAGAAGCGGAACGCATCCATGTATACGGCCTTCGGTAAACATTGTAGATGCGCTGCAATAACGCGCCAATCCAAACAGTATTCTGCATGAGTTGTTGTACTAAATTCGGAGACCAATAACTTTGATACCCAATTCAACTTTAGTTACCAAAATACAATATTCGAGAAAATGAAAATATATAATAATTATTTATTTGTGATCATTCAATACTATAAGTGCATTTCATCTGATCTCTGCCCACTTCACTAGATCATAATCCGTATCGATGTGGGAGTGTTTTACTCTTGTATCAATTACAATAGAGACATAAAACACTTAGAAGTAAGCAAGACATATTGAACTAGATATTGTATAGATTATCGTACTCGGAACTAAAAGAAAAAATTAGTAGAAAAATGAAGAAATAATAGGTAAATTTTATATTGCCTGCATATGCCCTGCCCTGCATATTATATATTATTTTCTACATATTTCATACTCGTTGGTGTCTACAATTTAAATAGCTGTAACATAATATAGTCCACCCGCGAACACGAACCGAATTAATAAGTTCACATATATATATAAATATAAACAAAATATAAATTCTACATATATAAATACTTCAGTCACGGGCATTTTTGTATATGTAGCTATTCTGTAAGCGTTGGCATTCTCTGGTCAGGGAACCAGCTTTCAGGGAGAGTTGGTGCTGAGCTCCGACCGCAGCTTTACGTCCGCCACTCGATATCTCAAAAGCGGAACAAATCCATGTATACGGCCTTCGGTAAACATTATAGATGCGCTGCAATAACGCGCCAATCCAAACAGTATTCTGTATGAGTACTGAATTCGGAGACGACTATACGTCACTTGGTTGTATTTCGACCAGGGCTCGCAGGTATACATGCTGGTGAAGAACGATTTAAACAGGATTCTTACTGCATCGGTAGAAACACCGTGACAGCATATTTGCATGAACGCTCAACTGTCTCCTCTGCCATTCTGTCATCATCGTCTTGTCCATCTTCATTGAATATATGGCCAAATATATCATTTTAAAATAATTTTTTTTTTTTTGTCTACTGGACAACTTAATTGTAGCACTTAATGCTCCCCGCTTTTTTTAAATAATATAAATATTCTGTAATAAATATTATAGAAAGGCGATTAACCTAGATTTAAAAAAATGCGTATTCTTCAAATACTAAAAAATGTTGACGTTTCATGAACTTTCAGTAATTTGTGTGTCGGTTCCTATTCTCTGCTATCCGCCGCTTGTTCCATAACTTCGCTAACGCAATAGTTCAATGAAATCAATCCATTCAATTAAGCCATATTCATTTTCCGTTATTTTTCACTGTAATTACACAATAATATGTGTCGGAAGCACATAGGATAACATATTATTATATGAGTTGCTTTATTAGTCAATCAGCGGGTATTATCTAAGTCGCTTGTGCGCAATAAAAATTTGGAATTGAATTTATTAAATGCACTTCCTATACATACATCATCCGTCATTTCCGTATCGTTTTATAAAATTACGTAGCTATTATTTATATAATAGTTACATATTTAAAAATTATGTTCAGTGTGTACTTTCTTCTTTGCATTTTAAAGTGTTCAAAATTTCACTTTCAAAAAACTCATAGGCTTTATAATGTTACATTATCTCGGGTGTACGTGTTTTAATGTAGATATTTTTATAGATATCGGATTACAAAAACAGTCCAGTGAATATAATAATATCAAAAGTATGTTCGCTGTACTTTCATTACCCAAGGAAACCATTTACTTAAATGTGCGTTGAAATGTTCTCTTATTCTCTCAATTTATCTCCTTAACGACCATGAAAAAGCTAAATATTTCAAAACTGCTAGCGTTACATTGAGCCGCAAAGTGCCGAACACAATTTGCATTTTTTTCATCTTTATAAGACCGGTCTCGGTCGGGTTGGGTACTCATGTCTTGAAAATTAACGGTCATGGAAAGCTATACAGTATGTGTCAATCTCAGCAATGGAGAGAATTGAACTTATGTGTTTACTTTCTGAATTCCTGCAATCCTGGGATTTCTGAACTCAAATTTTATGATCCCGAGAATAGTCCCAGGATTAGAAAATGCCAATTTCCTCAATAATATTACACTTATAAAAAATGCCAGTAAATAACATATACAATTGAGAGTACCCCTGCAACAACACTTTATGTCGGTTATGGGTAGATCATCTTGGGCATGGAATAGTAGATATATTAAACAACCATAAAAAATATATTACAATACTTACTATTGAACACAATTTCTAAAATATTTTCCCTGCAACAACACTGGGTATCATCCAAGATGGCCAATGCTCTGTCTATCTACGAACATTTGTAAAAACCGATATACAGTGTTGTTGTTGGAGGTATCTCAATTTATGTAATATATTTATATTTAAAAATTAAAGAATAATATTGATGTTTCAAGCGTTTAAAAAAAACATGTGTTCCTTTGTGCGATAAATATTAGACCAAGAATATGATAAAATAATCCGTTCTTCCATTTTATACGAATTTTATGTTTTATTACATATACCATTATGAAATATTACATAGGTGTATTAAAAAATTGTGCTTCGGGCAGAGGACCAGAATGTGATTGCTTTAAAATTGAACTAAAAACGAAAACCTCCCAAATTACTGCACCCTGATTAGAAAAGAAATGGACCATATCTCATTGACATGGAGGTTACTTTATGGTGTAACATGATTATTTTAATATTCATACTAAACTTAAACATAAACTTTGTACTACACACACGTTGGGTTATTTTCACTGCTAGTTTCGAGAGATGATAACTCAACGTGAAAATAACCCAACTTGTGTGTTAGAAGTGGACTGCTCAGTATATTATTGAAAACGGATATTATATTAAAACATACAAATTTATTTATATATTTTTACAAAATACGAGTAGGTCTATTGTATGCAAAACATTTATTCATCCTGTATGCAAAACATACTGATGATTTCGAGAATGTTATACACTGAAAACATTATTTATAGTGTTATGCAATTTATAAATGTCTATTTTTGCTACAGGCAAAAAATAATCATAATTTTATGAGTATTGATGACTTATATGACAGATAATTTATATATTTTAATATCTCCTGATATTAAACATCAGTGTATAAATACATAGATATGAATGCAGAGGCGGATTTATTCACGGGCTGAATGGACGCAAAACCAACGGGGTGCCAAAACTGCATATTATGTGTATTTTAAATAAATTACATAACTATTGTAATGTACCTACGTATTCGTATTTGAATATTTTCTTGTATGGTTGTGTGTGTGAGTGTGTGTGAGTGCCGCACCGCCGGCGCGCGTGTGCGAGGCTACAAAGGGCGGCGCGTGTTCATCGACTTAATCATTTGACCTGTACTAGTGATATACCTTGTATCGTATTGTAATAAATGTATATTTCTTGGACCTTCATATTACGAGGTGTACACTGAAGACGTACTTAGAAGACAAGTATGTAACAATAATAAATATATAGATATATATGCCTTTAATAAAATAATTACTCATAAAATTGTCCAAAATATGTTAAATATTTTGTCAGACGAAACGAACTGTTAAGTTCAGCCCTTAGAGAATGGCTCAATAAATTAGTTTTATTCAAGAAGAAAAAATTATTCCACTCGGTTTTAATAATGATTTCACTTTACAAATGCTAATAGTGTACTGATGTATACATTGGATAGGCTCGCACCTAAAATCTTTTAATAACTATATACTGATGTCAGATTTGTATGACGATATCAGATATAAATAAATGTATCTATATAGAGACACGTCAAAATTATTTTATATTTGTTATCACACATTTTGTTTATTATAATTTGATTTTAATATATTAAAGTATAATGTTAAGGTAGAATAAACAAGCGAACAGCTAATAAAAACGTCAAACCATTGACATAGGACAGCAAAATTAAAATTAAATATTTTTAAAAAACTAAAATAGTAATGAAAATAAAATGTTACAATTGAAGAGGAACAAAATAAAATATCGAAAATAATAATTGCTATACAACAAACATTTATAAAAATTATTTTCAAGAGATATTAAATTCTTCATAAACTCACTAATCTTATTACGGGCAGTTTAATTCGGTTTAACCTTTTAACTGCTAACTCTATTTAAAATGGAAGACACCACACAGGATAGAACCAGGCTTCAAGAGTATTGACTTATCTATCAAAAGCTGAGCTTATTTGTTTAGCACGCTAATTCGAGCAAATAATGGAAATCAGATCTCAAAGTGAACGCCTCTCGGATAAGGGTATCGAAATTCTCGCAAAAATATCTCCGGTTCGTGGAATTCTCGCAAATATAGCTCCGGTTCGAGAAATTTCAATTACAGCTACTGTTCATTATATTAGATTTAATTTAAAATATATAGAAACCTACAGTTTATCAATAAATTTATGTTTTGCATATTTAGTTACTATTCGGTTCATAAATGAATCCTAGAACAACAAAAAAGTGACGGTTAGTCGACCAAAGCAACGAATAATTTCTGTTGTATTTATTTTACGGTATATACATAATGTTTACGCGCCTTGTTACTTCGATTGGCACCGCTGGGTTTCCTGATTTATAATAATGTACACGTGTGTGTGAGAGTATTGCCGCCCATTTTCGGAAGCTAAGAAGACGGTAACCGACAGGCGTCATTCTCATTACATCCCGTGCTTCGACCAGTCCAGCGGTCCAAATATACAACCAGTGTTCGCTTCGGTCGGTCGAAATTTAAAGAAGACAATCCAGCAAAAAGAACAACAACATCGGACCAGAAAGACAGCAAAATGAAAGAGGTTAGTGCAGTTCATATATCATATGTGTGCTTATTGTTAATCGGAAATCTGGAAACCAGCTATTGAAGGCGTTTACATAAACACATAATATGTATGCATGTAAATATGTATAAAGTAGGATATTGACTGTTCCAGTTTGTTAAATTTTCCATTCCAAGCCCTTGTGGAAATCAAAGGATAGACGAAATGTGTCAGTGATGCAGCAGAAATACATTACTAAGATGAATCAACAAGAAATCGATAGCCGAAAAAGAGACTAGACAGGACACATCTGTATAATGATAAGAGGAATCGGTACAATATATCTCCCTGCCCCCCCACAACAGGAAACGAAATAAGAATACAAATTTAAACTCGACCATTTTTCTTTTTTGCGGTAGACATGACCGCAATTCATACTTGTTGATCTGGATACATTTATTTGTTTCCACAACTAAGCAGTCGTTTATTAACGACTGTTCATTTGGTGTTACCAAATCGTGAAACCTGTACGACTCGTATAATTAAACACATTATTTGCATCACCTGTTTCTGATTCCGACACTCGGTTCAGTTACTTCTCGGTGTGCGCAGGCGCAGGCGCAGGCGCAACGCACACCACAAATCAACCTCACCTCCTCACACTCTAGCATGGACTAGAGTACATAATATAAATCGGTCCAGTGGTGGCTTAAAAACCATAAAAAGTAGGCAGTTTAATTATTTTTTTCTTATAAATATGTTGATACAGTAAAATTAAAATACATTATTTTATGAAACACCGATTAAGAATCATCTTATTTTTTTATAATCTAGATAGATTTTTAAAATATTTATCAAAATTAAATAGTTGTATCAAAGTTTATCCAAATTTAATAAAAAAATAATTGATTTCATTTCTGGCGTCTCCTAGTTTAAATTACTCAAAGGTGTTTGAGATTTGTCGCAATATAAAGGTGATAAGTTTTTAAAAATTGAATAACAGATGTATCAATATAAGTTCAGAAATTTATCGTCAACTTACTAGGTGGGCGTGGTGTAACTGGTAACGCATTCGCCGGAAAGGAATCGATCAAGGTTCGAATCAAGGTAGCAACTAAAATATTTTTTCAATAAATTGATTTTTTCTGTATATCTTTCTAGTCGATACATTTAATATGTATTAATATCTTATATATAACATAAAGTAGGCGATAAAGTATGAGTAAATATATATTTTATACTTTTAAGCCATTTAGCATGTGCTTTTTTAAAACAATTTCAATTTCGTTCAAACTATAGATTTTTGAAAAGTTAATTGTTCAATATGGCTGTATACAATACTTATCTTTGTCTTGTTGCTCTTAGATACGTTAATACGTTGAATTTCCAATTTGAAAATAATATTTGTCCACTGCAGGAGACAGGCTTTCCCCAAATATCGCCAATTCTCTATGTCTTCAACTCTTGTCGTTCGTTTGATGGCCGCCATTCTTGTAATGCTGTTGCTCCATCGAGCTTGAGGATAGTCAACACATCTTCTATCAGTGCGAAGCTTCTACTCCAGGACCTCAATCTTAATCTTGTCTTCGCGTATTATGATCATGAATTGTAAATAATTATTCAAAACTCATTTGCGTTTCTAATAATATTAGTGAATATTTAATATATTCTACGGGTAAGCCCGCCGCTGACATGAAAAAAAGTACATAAACTATCCTTCCTTTTATAGCGAGCTTACGAATGCAAATTCCGCACCAAGTTCAAATCTTAACGGTGGATTTTAATCTTCTCTCAGATTCTTAACACCTGAAATAAATCGCTGTAACTCTTTTATAATTATTATTATTATTATTCAGATGGTGAATGATTTAGTTAAGTTATGTATACAAAGTGTATATACGTAAATCTCAATATTATTAAAACCATTTTTGACGGTTTAGAGATAAGTTTATATAATTAAAAACACCCGTTACATTTCTTAAATGCATATTGTCCTACCAGCCCTGCATAAAAAATGTTTTTGTATTTTTTTCCGATCTCTTCAATCATCGTCTGAATTTTATTTCAATTTCAGATGGTGTTCTATTGTTTTGTGAAAAATGAAAACCTTCATTGTCGTATTTAAGTCTTCCTGTGCTTTACCCGTAACAACTATATATCTTATTATTACACCCCTAACGCGTTTTTATCGCACTAAATAAAAAAAACTGTTTAACTATTGTAAATATTTATATAGAATTGATTTTACTGAAAGAATAAATCTAAATTAACATAATGTGTTAATACAAAATGAAAGATTAATATAATATCATATTTTTGAATTAGTATATTACGAATTTATAGGCTTTATATGGTTTCAATAACTCAGATGGACGATCGACGTGCAGAAGATGTTTGAAGCGCGAATCCCAAAATGAATATTTAATGAAAACCCCGGTGGTAGGAGAATACCCTAACGTCGCAGGGAGGATGACATTTATGACATGATGACAAGAATGCGTAGAAGTGCTACAGATTCCGCACTGAAAGATAAGTGAAAGAAAACTGGAGCATATAGAGATGAAAAATTGACATGGGCTGCAGGGCCATTGAAGAAGAAGAATAGGCTATTAATATATTTAGCCATTGCGTGGCATAGATTAGAGAGAGAGAGATATGCATCTGACATTTTTTAATGTTATATCTTTAAAAAATGCTCTGGAGATGATGTTGACTCTTTGTATGCGGGATTGTGTCATCAGAATAATACCCATTCGTGGTAAAAAAAATATTTATTCTGAATGCTTTGATACAATGTTGTACAGGTCAATATCAGATGTTTACAGTTCAACGGTTCGGAGGCAAGACCGCGGCACGATACATTTATCTCTTTCCCCCACTTATCATCGTGCCAACCATGACGCACTCGCGCATTCGTCCCATAGATACATCACATTTAATATATTGTGTAATTAAGTATATTATTATTTTCGATGAGTTTAGTGAAAGCTGTGTGATGTCTCTGGATATAAACAATTATAATAATGATTACATAACGTTCACCAACCTTAGGCCTGTACGCATAGACCGGAAAAATTGTGAAAATACATTTTGTACATGGTAATCAAATTTCACTCTCTTGAAAGTAAAAGTGAGGCTTACGATTAGTTTTTTTTAAACCAGCTATTGTGTTGACGGATTTTACTAATGACATTACAGACACGACGTAAAGGGAACGTTAACACAAATGTGTGTACATATGATAATTATATTCGTTACGAAATTTATAAATATCATATATTTAAGTGGAAATGATTCCTAAATGATGAAAGTTATTTTAATTACTGTCATATATCGCTGCTGCGTAGCCGTCACATATATCAAAAGTTAATTGCTATTTTAATACTACGATTACTTTCATTGTATTTATAATTAATATTGCAGTAAAAAAATGCATATTATATACACTAACGGGTACGTATACATTAATTAAAATTATTGCGCAATTTTTTTTTATGAACCTTCCATAGTAATCAACGTTTCTTCTAATCTTTACTAATCACTGTGCGGAATAAGATATCTCTAAACGGCAAAGGGGGTGACTGTCAAATAACCAATAAATTAAACAATAGACATTATTAGGTGGCGAATCCCTAAAATATTTTGAAATTAAGCCTTAAGCACACGGGTACAGTGAATGGTGATCCACCGCTTACTCAGAACCGATTTATGACCAAATTCTCGCATATCTGTCCATCACATTCACCGCCACTTGGCAACCGTGCTGTGCCGCAGTGCCGTATAGCGGAAATGCAATACGGAATTGCTGCCAACCAATGACCATTCACTGTCCATACAATGCGGGAAAAATAAGACATTTATTCAGTAACAGTTCAACAGAAATAAATCAAATGCACAAAACAGTAATGGATAAAATCTACGCACGAGAGACACTGAGTGTTACAGCAAATGGCGGTTCCTAAGTCCCTCGGCCATCCCTTAAAGGGAACAAAAAGACAATACGCAGTGATGTAAATACTCATTATTATGGTATAGATGCTCGTGCCTAAACTCACTTACCATCACGACGTTTCCCCGCGGAGGTAGACAGAGAGGATAGAGCGCCACACTCTTCTGCCCTTACACACTATTCTCGCCCCATCCACATTCATACATCTTCTTATAAATACAAGCTCGTCGATTATTGAGACTTCTAACTGGACCATCCTCCAGTATCTGTTTTACCTGGTCGTGCTGAGTCTTCCGCGAACGTGCTCCACTTCTGGTGCCATCAACACTTGCGTCATATATCTTTCTTACTATTCTCTTCTCATTCATCCGTTCTATACGACCAAACCACCTATGTTATCCTCTCTTAATCTTACTCGCTTAATGTCACCTAAACTCTTTGGAAAAAAATCGTTTAATTATTTTGTCAGAATGATGCGCGAAAAATTCCCGACGACATTATAATAAAATAATAAAATATTTATAGACAGTTTATACTATATTGTCTTGAAGAAAGTTGGGTCCAACTGAAACTAGTCGACTTTAGTGTATGTACATAATAAAGTGGTTTAAAACTAAACATTTTATTATTTCATTTCTCTATGATTTAATATTATATTTATTAATAATATTTATCTTTGCATGCCTTTAAGGAGAATATCATATTTACGCAGAATTTCAATTTCAATGCATCTGATACATGCATACATCAATTTCACTGCATCTGATGTTCAATTTCACTGCATCTGATGTTCAATTTCAACGCATCTGATGTTTAATTTCAATGCATCTGATAGATCTGATGTAATTTAATGATCATAATTTACAGTGTCCGATTGTTCCTTGAAATTTTGCTCGACGAGTATCCTCTAAGAACATCGTTAAAAATAATTAAATCTCGAAAATTATGGTTTAATCTTAACCTGTATAGACCGGTTCAACAAAGGCAGCTTTTCATTCTGGTCCTTTTTACCTATAGTCGTAGGGAGCAACCCGTTAGCTGGACCCACGATTTCGTAGCCCTAACATTCCGGCAACAATCCTCACGCGATAGCATTCGAGTTCAATCAATCGCATTCGTAAAAAAATCTAATTTACATAACAGCGTTTTAAGTGCGACAATAACACAAATAAGATACATTTTTGCAAAGTGGTATTTAAAATTTCACCGTTTTGAATCTCTTTTAGATCCGGTTTAACAGTGCAATCTCCATTCGCTACAATTTCACCGAACAGGTTCAAAAGTTCCGTCCGCGCGTCTTCAAGACACGCGTTCAGTTGCATGGTTATGAATGAAAAGCGTACCGAACCTTTCGTTCCTATTCGATATTTTGTTAGTGAATGAATTCAGCTTTTTTTATTTTGGTGTGTTTTGTTCGTACCCATATCAACTGAGGTCGTATCAGAAAATGCAGTGAATTCGGGTATAACGGCTCTTGATTTGACCGCCGGCGGAACTTCCGTGTGGGGAGGTCACTGCCAAGGCTGATGTCGTGTCACGGTATAGGTGTACACGCACACACACATGTAGATACTTATTAAACGTATTTCTTGAATTGTGGTACTCGAAGTAGTTCTAATAGCATCTTGTTTTACTCTTTATATATTTATTTTTTTATACATTGAACATTACACTTTGTTTACTACAATACCGGAAAACCACCATCTGCTATAATACAGTAAAATACTAGTGTAGTAGGCAGAGCACCGAAATATATGTCTTACCTCGCTGCAATATTTTATCCTATTATATCAATATAACGCACTGTACTTTGACTCAAAAAAAAAAAATTATTATTATTAAAACCTTAGTAGTTCTGGAAAAAAATCAAGTATTTAAGAGGAAGCGAAAGTACTCGTATACACTAGAAGAAAAATAATGTTTTAAAAGAACATCAAATAATTTTAAAAAATTTAAATCCTACGTCAAAAGTTGACATTAGTAAGATTTTTTCATTCACGCGGTTTAATATTATTTTTTGTAAAAATTGAATTTTTTGTGATTTAATGAAGAAAATTCAGTCTGTCAAATATTTAGCACAGATTTTTAAAATGTCTAGCCCATATCAATAATACACATTAAAATTAAATTACAACATTTATACTCGAGGGAAGTCATCAACATCATCACTGGTTCTACAACCCTGGTAGACCAGTTTTGATTTAGAAAGAACATTTGTAGATATTAATTAGTGTGTTTCAAAAATATGTAAAATACTTTTCTTTTAAATATAAATTTTTAAAATATTAAATAAAAACACGGTGCCGGAAAACTCTTAGGAAATATAACACACAACACATACCGAGTTCAAATATTTACGCCCACCGAGATGTAAATTTTATGGTTTCCATCGTCGTGTATATGTGATAAAAATTGGGTTAAGTATATTTATGTACAATGAAAAAAATGGTTTATTGGAACATGTAATGCTTTTAGGTATATTTATTTTTAATATGTGGCTTTTATAGTGTAAGTACGTAGTTATATATCTGACGAAAAAATTTCAGTCTATATGCTAATGTAAATTCAACAATGAGATCATCATCGGACAAACTCTCATCACTAAAGTAGCAGGATATTGAATGATTCATTTTCGTAGGTATACTGCAACTTTCAAAGTATTAATGTGACAGATGACTTTTGAAACAGCTGTGAAGAGTCCGCCATTTTTAAATAACGATTAATGGTTGTTTTACAATTTATTATATTTTTACTAGCGTTCAAACAACCCGTTATCGCAATTTTAAACTAAAGTAACTTTTTTTACTATAGTAAAAATGTATCACTTATCATATAACCGGCTTTTAAAGTGTAGAGTACATTCAAATAATATGCTGAGTATTTTCATACTAATGAATAAATATTTATGTATTAACTGATTTCCAGGTTTCACTTCTATTTTATAATAATTATTATAACAAGACAGGATGGCTATAAAGTCATTGTATTTATTATGCATTTTTTTAATATCATTTTAATTATTCAGTATTCCAGTGTAATTTTTATGTGAAAGTCTTCGCAAACGGAAAGTGATCTTTTACTCGGATCGCTCTTACGCAAGAGTTGTACAAGCGCTACCACGGGCGACCAGCTGGAGCTTGGCTTCCACGGCGTTACTTCACATCTCTGACCTTTCGGACAATTACCGAGCTACAAATAGTTATCCATATCAAAATAAATCATTCTAAGTGTTCCAAAGTTGTTTGTAAATTCGATTTCACATTAAACTGGGAAAACATTTAATAATATTATATTTTAAATTAGTCAAAATTATTTGAAAAAGATTTTTTAAATATGAATTAAATATATTAATTAGAAAGATAATTTTATCGAAAAATATTGTTGTTGCGCCACCTGGATTCGAACCTGGATCTCTTTCCTAACCGCGGAAGGTGCATTATCCAACTATGCTACAGCGACAATATTTTTAGCGACAATTTTCGAACCTATATGTTACCTTTTTAATATTAATACATTTAATCGTTCCATTATTTGAAAGAGCCATCTACCTTATTTTTACAGAATCTCAAATACCTTTGAGTAAACCGATAGCAGACGCCAGAATTATCAATTCATTTTTATTAAATTTTGGACACATTGATACAACTTTATTATTTTTAGGAGAACACATTGTTCTCTTAAAAAAAAATGGAAAAGATTGATAATTCATATAAAATGAAATGATAGATACACGAAATCAGAATAAAATCTTTAGTTATACTACGCTACAAACGCCGGTACCAGTATGGTTCAAGAAAAAACTCTACACACATCTACGGTCCGTATAGTCTGTCGTGGGAGGACGGCGCCACGGCAGTCGCACATTGGATATATAACATGACCGACATGTGTTACCATCGGAGCGGTACATTACTTATTTGATTACGTATTTAAATCATTTTAAGAATGCGTCTGATTGGGTATTCTTCTGTTTTCATTTTTGATGGCAATATAAATTATATCTTTAACATTGAAAAATCTGTTTTACAGAAACGCTGAATGTGGCTGAATCGAAAAATTATTTTATTTTGTTTCATTTTTGTCTTAATAATTGCATTCTTACGTGACATCCGTGTCGATCTGCATACGTCTAAAACCGTGATTGAAATTCTGCAAAAATTTAGAACATTTTTTGTCATAATCCGAATACGTTGATCACTATGAATCCATGATAAAAATATGATAGTTTCTTCCTTTCCTTTACTAACATTAACAATGTTTAAAACATGTCATGAAGATCGTTGACTAACGCACTAAACCAACTCTAGATTCATTTGCTAGTCAAAATGCGTTACGTGACCCAGACACAAAGAATATAATTTTTGCTACAAGTTTCTTTCATTGGGTGTTTGAAAAATGTAGTTCGTCGAAATTTTCTCACTATTTCAAACGCGCTTTTCAATTGATCTATTTTTATCAATCTGGGCGAACTTCCGATAAAACATATATTCTGTTTTAAAAGGGAAACACATTTGTTATTATCATGTTCATTTTTTTATTAATTGTTAATCAATTTAACTATCGTAGGTGTGAAAATCAGCATTACATTTTAATCAATAATTAATTAATTTAACAATTCATACGTGTCATTGTCAGCACTATACTCTAATACGACAATTTGTCTATCAACGAGGGATTATCTAAGACGGTAGAGCGCTCGCTTATAATGTGAGTAGAACCGGAATCGATATCCGGCGCCTTCGAAATCTTTTTGTAATAATGATGAGGATGGTGAAAATAAAACAACAGATAAAAGTGAGTAAAAATATTTAAAAAAACGAATATATCTAAATATGAATTAAATATATTAATTAGAAAGATATACTTATAAAATCAATTTTATCGAAAAATATTGTTGTTGCGCCACCGGGATTCGAACCTGGATTTCTTTCCTAACCGGAGAAGGTGCATTATCCAATTATGATACAGCGACAATATTTTTAGCGACAATTTTCGAACGTATATGTTACCTTTTTGATATTAATAGATTTAATCGTTCCATTAATATAAATATAAATATCACAGAGCTATGTTCTGAATAATTACAACTTCACAATAAGAATGTGTTCTCCTAATAATATATCTAAGTTTATCACTTTTCGAGACAAATTTTACTGGGGGAACTTATGATTATATATATACAGGATGTAACAGACCCAATCCACAATATTTGATGGGTGGATACCTGATTAAATTACCGGTCTAAAATGTTCAAGCAGTATGTATAATACAAAAGCTGTGCCGTTATGGAAAATCATTTATATGAGATTTTTTATAAAATCATGTTAAGCCTAAGTCCACGTACCTCTAAATAAGTATTTGAAAAAATTGACCTTTTATTATTCTGTATCTTCGCCTTAGTTCCGAAATCATCAAACAAAAAATAGTCTGGCCGCTCGAAATTTGAGGATCTTTAATTATTTGTATTTAATATTTAAATTAATCGAAATAATCGTATTACTACGACTTTTATTATTACGCACGTGCAGCTTGAACATTTTCGACTCATATTTGTATTGTAATGTATTGAAAATATTGTGCAGTATGTGTGTTACACCCAGTACGAGTATACACATATACAGGATGGCCCAAAAAAAGTGAGAACATTTCGTAAAATTTGATATAATTACATCAAGATAGTTTAACTATATCAACAATAGCTTAAATTATTTACTAATTTACTTACTTACGTATTTATCTATATTACGTTAATTTTCTTATTGTTTATATTTGGTTTTTTCAAATTGTTGCCCAGAATGACAAAAATCACTGCCAGTATATTGTATCGCTGGGATGCTAGGAAAATGATTAAAGAGTTTCAAAACAAAGCCTCGAGTATAGCTAGACATTACAGCATAACTGTATATTATGACAGGACGGAGCTCCATCTCACACAGCCAGAAATACAATCAACTTTCTTCGTCGTGAGAATGTTAATTTCATCGAGCCAGGCATGTGGCCACCGAACAGCTCAGATTTAAGCCCAATAGATTATGTAATATGGGGTTAAAAATTCGGCGAAAATTTACCACAGTTGATCAGCTCTAGATGGTAATAATTGAGGAATGGAGAATCTGGGCAGCGCTTTATTGACAGAAACATTAACGAGTGACGTAGGCGCTTAGAAAAAGTCGCCGAGAGACAAGGAGGATACATTGAACATGATTTCTGATTAGCTAAATATTGTGCAAAAAAAATTACATTAAGAATTATAATTAATTATGTTATGTTTTAAAATAACGCATGCGTTAGGAGATGTTCTCACTTTTTTGGACCACATCTTTATATTATATTTTAAAATTATTTTTCTTCCTGCTAAATTATTAACTAATAATTTCGGAAACTTGTTTATTTACAGGGAAAACGTTTGGTATTACGAATAACTAAATGTCATTAAATGATGAAATCGCGGTTCTACAGTGACCTCCGCACTTCTCTTACGGTAGAATCCGGTGCATATTTGAGCGATGAATAAAAGGCCAGCTCGGCCGGCTGCGCGCGCACTCCGGCCCGGCAGGTAACTGTACAATCCCAAACCTGATGGTGTATTTTGATAACAAGCTTCACGTTGTCAAAGGTAGGCACTGCGTACGTCGAATACGGACTCGATGTATTTAACTGTTCTTTAATTGTTTCTCTATGAAACTGAATTAGAAAAGCACAGCGGCCATTAAATCAACTTGCGTCGTATAAAAGAAATTAAATACATATATGTATACACTTGTCAACTGAGGCAAGACTAGCGGTTCACAATGGAGTCCTGGTGCCGACACTGATGTATGGAAGTGAGGCCTGAACCTGACAGAAGAGGAACGAAAGTAGATTGAATGCGGTGGAAATGAGATCACTTAGGAATATATGTGGCAGATTCATTTATGACAGAGTAAAGAATGAAGAAATAAGGAAAGAATGTAAAACTGATGAGTTTAGTGAGTAAGATTAAGAAAGGATCACTTAGGTGGTTGGGTCATATGGAACGGATGAATGAGAAGAGAATGATAAGAAAGATATATGACGCAAGTGTTGATGGGACCAGAAGTAGAGGACGTCCGCGGAAGACTTGGCACGACCAGGTAAACCAAATACCGGAGGATGGTCCTGTTAGAAGTCTCAATAATCGTCGAGCTTGTATGAGAAGATGTATGAATATTGATGAGGCGAGAATTGTGTGTCAGGATAGAAGCGTGTGGCGCTCTATCCTGTCTGCCTACCCCCGCGTAAGTAATTAAGTATGTATACACACATTCAATCTTAAATTAAATCCTAACAGGTGACAATTTAGAAGTAGTCTCCAAAACTTTCTAGAAGCACCCGTCTTGGCACAGTAACACTTCAAAGAAGTCTTTTATTGTCGTCCCCGAAGCTGACATGCCTTTAGAACAAAAAAATATCATCTGAAATTATATTGAAATTCAAAGATTTGAATATTAATTCTTCAATTTCTTCTGCGGAATTTGGTCTACGCCAATGAAATAATACTTTATAATTTAGAGCAATAAATTAAAGCGATTCCTGATTTGGAGTAAGTGCTACTAAAAGGCAACTTTGTTTGCTTTGCTGCTGTGTTGATAACACAGTTTCAAAGAGAAAACTATTGTCAGAATTTTGATATAAAAAAATATCAATTATGACTAAAGTGCCCGATGATTCCTTGTTTTCCTGGGCCATGCTATGGTATCGATAGAGATATCGTACTGAAACGTTGGGAAAATAATGTTCTCAGATTTTTACGAAGTCCAATATCAGAGCTGATATCGTTGACCCTGCAACGTGATCCGAAACGTCAATAGTAGTCGAATGATTTCTTATATGTGACGTACTACCTCTCAATAAGAGAAATTTCTCGTGTTTAGAGAAGGAGATCGTTTACATTATGAACATAAGATACATAACAACAGATAAGAACACACTTTAATTATATATATATATAATTTAATAAATACCTAAAAATATACATGTTTTACAAAATAAGTAATATCTCGTTAAAATATATTCAAAACATTCATAAAAACGTTTTTGCTTCACCTGTAAAATGTTCATTTGAGGAATACACCCCTTGATAAAACACAATCAATATAATACACCACTGTCCAATGACTAAGATAACTCTGAAGATGTCAAAAAAATTTCGGACGACGAATTAACGATCCTTTTTAGGACCAATAACCATCCAAGAACGTCCTATGCCAACACGATATATACAGCATGGCCCAAAAAAAGTGAGAACATCTCGTAACACGAGTTATTTCAAAACATAATATAATTAATTATATTCTTAATGTATTTTTTTTTTTAATATTTAGCTAATCAGAAATCATCAAAACACTGCATTGCATAATCTACTGGGTTTAAATCTGGGCTGTTCGGTGGCCACATGCCTGGCTCGATGATATTAACATTCTCACGACGAAGAAAGTTGATTGTATTTCTGAGATGGAGCTCCGTCCTGCTGTATGCATGTCCAGTTATACTGTAATGTCTAGTTATACTCCAGGCTTTGTTTTGAAACTCTTTGATCATTTTCCTAGCATCCCAGCGATACAATATACTGCAGTGATTTGAAATTTGAAAAAACCAAATATAAACAATGGGAAAATTAATAATCAAAGATGGCGACCGGAAATTGTCGAAATAAAACGTAATATAGGTAAATAGGCAAGTAAGTAAAGTAGTAAACTATTTACGCTATTGTTGATATAGTTAAACTAATTTTGATGTAATTATATCAAATTTTACGAAATGTTCTCACTTTTTTTTGGGCCACCCAGTACATGTTTTATCTATAATCTTTATTCAAATAAGTACATAAATATTAAAAAATATTATTTCAATAACCAGTTGATGGTATACAATTTCCTTTCTTCTTTTTAATCGGAAGTCAATCATTAGCTTCCTAAAAAACTTCAACTCGCAGAACTTCTAAGATAATGTTTAGACCGAGCATTGCAAAGTTGCAAAAATATTTAATAAAAACTGGTATCTAAATGGAAATAAATTATGTTTTCAATTGCTGCACTCGACCACCGGCCATTTTCCCACTGAACGCACGACTGGATTGTGAAAAATGTTTGCCGCTTTTTTATAATTCCCGAACAGCGTTTTATTATACAGAACATTAATTTCAACACAAAGCTAAGAATATCACTTTGAAAATTTGATTTATCCATCTTTTGTATATCATGATTCCACAGTAGTTTCAATAACTATAACGTATAATAAAATATATATCTAAACAGGATTACATATCATCAAAATTCGTTGTATCCTAGGTTCACGACCAAATTTGTAAGGAATCTTTTATCTACATGATTTAATTAAAACACTTTTTAACTTTTTTCCATTATTTATTATTTTTTGATCATTACCGGTTTCAGCCTGTCGCGGCCATCTTCAGACTGGTACATTTTTCTCTTAAGCTAGGATATTTATACATTTCAATACAATGGTGTTTTACAGTGAGTCTATATATTTTTTATGTCGTAGTGAATGTTTAATGGTCCTATATAATTGTAAGAACTGTCACTTTGTACATATGTGTGTGTGTGTGTGTGTGTGTGTGTGTGTCAGGAGAGTGAGTAGATGAGTGGTTGGGGACAAGCATTATAAAAGGCCGTCTCTGGAGAATGGGCCTCTTCCATCTCAGCTTCTCTAGAATAAGTA
The DNA here is from genome assembly GCA_031772225.1 of Eubasilissa splendida. Lineage (NCBI taxonomy): Eukaryota > Metazoa > Arthropoda > Insecta > Trichoptera > Phryganeidae > Eubasilissa > Eubasilissa splendida. The sequence continues at coordinate 15,779,878 of CM062848.1, read as the reverse complement.
GTCTATCCCTGAATTGAATAATTTATAATTATTGTAATACTTGCTGTAATAAACTTAATATTGTCACAACGACATACTGAGTTTATATTTCAAAGAATGAGACTGAAGTATATGTATATCTTTCTAATTAATATATTTAATTCATATTTAAAATATCACAGACCTATGTTCTGAATAATTACAACTACACATTATGAATGTGTTCTCCTAATAATAAAGTTGTATCGATGTGTCCAAAATTTAATAAAAATGAATTGATAATTCTGGCGTCTGCTATCAGTTTACTCAAAGGTATTTGAGATTCTGTAAAAATAAGGTAGATAGCTCTTTCAAATAATGGAACGATTAAATGTATTAATATCAAAAAGGTAACATATAGGTTCGAAAATTTGTCGCTAAAAATATTGTCGCTGTAGCATAGTTGGATAATGCACCTTCCCCGGTTAGGAAAGAGATCCAGGTTCGAATGCCGGTGGCGCAACAACAATATTTTTCGATAGAATTGATTTTATATGTATATCTTTCTAATTAATATATTTAATTCATATTTAATATGACTAATTAATACACGGATTGTTTGGGTGGTGCGTAAGTGCTTCACCAAACTATTGAGAGCAACACAACAAAAATTTCTAACGACATTATATGACTTATTTTAACATACCTGCGTAGAAACTTGATTCATTCAGCTTAAGTTCACTCCCTGGCAATAAACCTATATTTAGTGACACGTTGACACATAATGGCAGAGAAAAGCGTGTTTGACAATTTTATTTTCGAACTCCGATATGTTATTTTTAAATCGCACACACATATACACATATAGACCAACGTTTACAAACACTAACACGGCACAAGCCTGTTTAGAATATTTGACGAATTTCGTTCGGTCTGGCCTGCCCACACCATTTCTACAAAGTCTATGTCACACGTTACATGTCATGTCACACTAGAAACTTACTAATTGTTAAATTGGAAAATATATTCCACCATAAAGGATCCAAATTCTATCCCACAACCATCGCATACCGATAAGTCATCCGATTTATATATAGGTATATTTTATGTCTACTTCCACCGGATATTATATTAATTTATTTTTCAAATTATTTCTCGGTGACACTTTTTCTTAGAAAGCCACTAAAGTCGATAGAAATATTGTACCACCAATTTGTATTTTTTGTAATATTTTTTCAGTATACAAGACTCTCATTATTATAATTATTATTTATTTCGGTTCAAACTACGATGTGCTATTTATATTGTTATAAAAATAAGGATAAAACATTACAGCAGAGTAAGAACATGTAATTCGGTGCCATACCTGGTACACTAGTATTTTATTGTATTATAGCAGACAGTGCTTTTCCGGTATAGTAGTAACATACAAAAGAAGGTAAAAAATTAGACCAAAAGTGTTATGCTCAATCTATAAAGATAAAGAGAGTAAAGCAAAATTGAATTAAATAACATACATACATAACCTAACATATATTATAAGTGAACTGCTTAGTTAGAACTCTTGAAGCTTGAACAAGTCGATATTATGTCTACCTAGGACAACAAATTTGAGAGGAAGACATTGTCCTCAGAACAAAGCTGGGCAGGAGTGCATTTGGACGTTAGAATATGATCTTCCACTATGACTAAAACGGTGTGTTCAATATGTGTGTTAATGGACATGTTAACATGAACTCTCAACAACGGAGAGGTCCAAAAACATGAGTCACGCAAAGCAGCACGGAAAGATATGCTAAGCATCACACGAAGAGAACAGACAATAGTAGTTGATATGATTGAATACCCCAAGAAAATTAAATGGCTATGACAGAGGCAGCGAATAATGATAGATAGAGAAGAGTGGGAAACACTTGATGAGGCCTTCATCCAGCAGTGAATAAAAAACAGATGATGATGATGATGATGATAAATGATCAGATGATGTGGTAAATTACAATAAATGAATAAACAGAAGTAGTGAGGCCGCGGACACCAACGTACAAACCGAGTATTTGATGATACTGATACTCCAGAATATATTATCGGCGTATTTTTTTATGGAGAACATATTTTTGTTGTGGTCTTGCAATTTCAGAATATAGTTCCGCGAACATTTATAATACAAATTAAAATAATCAATTAGAAAAATACACAGAAAACAACAATTTATCGAATAAATATTTTAGTTCTACCTGGATTCGAACCTGGACCTTTTTCCATCCGGGGAAATATGTTAAATGAATAATAGATGTATTAATTTTAAAGATTTACAGAAGTGCAAAAATTTGTCGTAAACGTACTTGATATTGGAAAAGGTTCATGTTCAAATCCCGGTAGCGACTAAAATATTTATTAGATAAACATGTTTTTTCTGTGCATACGTCTTTCTAATTGATTAATTTAATATGTTTCTCCCTCCAGCGTGCTCTGTTGTTTCAGATATGTACAAAAACAGCTGAAATGGTGCAGAAGCTACCGACTTGCTTCAATCTGCATAATTTACTTTAATGAGTGCACTAATTAAAAGCTTCTGCTTGTACACACACCCGCTGATCACATTGTCTCACGCAGGCCCATCCCTCATCGCAGCGCCCGACATATTTAATTTAGGAAGTTTCTCTCCGACAAATTGATTCAAAATTCTTCCAGCGATCGCGTGCTCTACTTCCGTTTCGCGTTTCATTGAAAACTGTGTGCGAAAGAGAAAATGACGAATGTGCCGACTGTACTCGCGACCAGTCGCTCACATCCGTCCGCCGCTGGCTGCGCTCTGCGCACTGCGCACTGCGCACTCGCGTGTGGAGTCGACCAGAGGCGATAGGGGCTACCCGCCCACAAGATCCGAAGTGATCAACTGACTGAGAACTGAATGTGGCAACACTCGTTTCTACTACCATGTTTGCCAGTGCGACCCTACCAAAATCATTGGCATCGGCAAATTCTCCAAAAGTTTTCCAGAGCTGAAAACGTTTTAAAAAAAAATGTGCGCTGATCCGTATTCCCTATATATATATATATATATATGTATGAGATTGCAATCTGTATACTAACAAGTTTTTTTTTCAGCGTCACTTTTTGAGTAATATTTGAAATATGTCCAAGAACACGCAATTACTGGATTGTTACCTACAAAGACACTGCTATTAAATAAATATCTGATATATCAAGAGACGGCGCTATTTTTATTATATTATACTTAATGGAAAATATATAGAAGTATGGGGTAATTACAAGACTCACGACCTGTCTTAGGCTGACTGAAGTGATCATTTACTTAAATATGACGTTCACCTTTCTCACCCCATCAATTTTCACATCTATAAATTTTTTGAAAGTTGTATATATGTTAATATGTGGACTCACTTTTTTAATTCATTTTATCGTACTCGTCGTTATAGGGATAGAATTATAGATATTAATTTTACACGAGTATTTTTACTCAAACATTCTCAATATTACATTTTTTTTACTTCTTTCTAAAGAGATTATATTATGAAAAGAATAGTGTGTTTAATTAATTATAATTATATATATAATTATTAACGACTTAGGCGAATTACCAGACACTTGAGGTTTTCCCGCACGGGAGAAATACTTGCAGTTAACAATAATAACATAAATATGCGCAGGTAAACACGAGCTCGAACGGAAGACGTGCCGCCGGGCTCGCGGCGCGGCGGTAAGAAATGTATGTAAATTGTCTAACTATAGGTAGATTCTTCGGAAATCGTCGCAGCAAGCACACCACCATCCGGTGGAACTTCATCACCATCTATCATTGATTGTGTCGCTCTTCATTCAGTCCCGTAGGGTTCCAATGGATTTTTAAAAATTTATTTAATTAATCATTTTCTTGTATGTATTTACATACAATTACAATCTAAAATGTATTTTTAAATATTAAATATATTAATTACAGATACAATTATATATACTTCTTCTTCTTTTGAATGGGCAATCCACCCTTCTAGAGTGATTTGAGCCATTAATCAAGTTAAAACTTTATTTTATAGAAAAAAGTTCAATAATATCAATACCATTGTCGTTCAAAAAATTTGCTACAATATAGATTAAATGTGGCGAGTTAAGGGAAAGAAAATGACACAAGTTAACCGTAAGTTGAAAATTAGCATTGACGAGATTGCTGCAAAAAAAACCTGTGATCCGCAATGAACAGACAAAAAAGATATGGTGAAGGGTTTCCTCCTCGGCACCACACTCACACATAGGGGAATCTATTAACCCTTCCCAAATCATGCAGTAACACAGGTCTACCATCATAATTAAACCTGTAATATTTCGATAAATACATGCAACATAAAATTAATATTTTAGATAATCCTATTATTGAAAAACCAATTATGGAAAGGGAATCGTACAAAAACCATTATTTTTTCCATTCAATCCGTTGTAAAATTAATACGTTGGTAAAAATACAATTTGTGATATGAAAGACAGAGATCACACACTATTTTCACAGTGAAAAGAACAACAAACATACAAATATAATTATCTCTTTCTTACTAATTAAATGAAGAGAGATAAGAAGGAAGGACACATTGTATAGGATTTAATGAATGCTCTAAATTATGTTATTAATCATTTTTTCAAAATTGAATGCTCAATATTTAGAGTAAATTCGTGCCATTAAAGCCATTTAAGCTAATAAAAATATTTTTTCTAACTGTTATTTATCTGTTATAATCTGAATAAACGTGAGGCCACCTGGCAATACTCAATTCTCATTCTAGAGATATTTGATATTGTTCTTTTGAAGAATTAGGGAGTGTGGGGAATAGATCTTTGAATTCTTTTAAACCGATTACCCTCGTGATTATTTGGATCCATCTATTGTGCAATCCAAATAGAATTTATACGTTTTTTTTTACCATATTAACAGTTTGGAGTCCTCAGTGCAAGCTTTAATAGCCATGATTTTATGGACTTTTATTAATTTCACTTCCTCTTTCTAATTGGTGGCCATTGCACAAAAAAGGTATGAGGAAGCTGGCATATCGTTGACCGAATTTAGTTTTAATAATTTATGGTATAACCTGTAGCACGTTGTTTCTTGTGCTGTGACAATAATTTTTATGACAGTAATATCTGTGGTCTCGTAAAAAACATTGTCTTAAGGCTAGTTGAGCGACATCGATCAATTTATACTCCCAAATGGGTATCTATAGGGTATTTTTGCAGATGGGTACCTGTACGGGATTTGCGTTAATTCCTTCTATAAAATAATTATCATTTATTTTGTTATTTATTTTCCGAAGTTTATCATTTTTTTACTATACTAAACTTTGTACTACACACGTCACACGAGTTGAGTTATTTTGTCACGACTATAGTTTCGAGACGTACAGTCCCTATCATCATCAGGTGTAATTGTTATCTTATCAAAATACAGATCGGTGCCGACTTATTTGTGTAAAGGGGGAAATATAGACAGTAGGGATGTTAAGTATTAGGGATATTATTAATTAAGTGTTTTCTTCTAACATCGCGTTCCCTTTACCCAGGAGTTTTGATAATTTATTCAAATAAGCAGCCTCTAAATATTATTTGTATATTTTGAAATAATGCTTTTGGGTGTCATTAAATTGTGCCGACGCTTTTGTGTGATTTATGATACCTATCCTACACCTTCTTAGAAAGTAACGGAGCTCGACCATTATTATAGTATTCTGTGATCAACATATTATACTCACCCGTTCAAATTTTTGGTAATAAAATAATACATTTTAAATGCGCCTTTTATGTTTGAATATATTCCGGCTATTTTTTTCCTGTTTTTGTCATATAAATAATAAGGTTTCGCGCCCAAACATGGCGTCCAGTTTCCTGAATTGCTATGTTTTTCAGGTAGGTAAGTGCCTGCATAGGTAACAAACGCATTCTGTCAAATAAGCTGTAAATAAATGTAAAATATAGTGTGGAAAATTAATCTAAATTAAATATTTATCTTATGGAACGATGTATTGAAATGCGAATTTGATAGTAATTTCATTAAAAAATATTACGAGTCGCAAATTTAATTTCATTTTACAATTTATTTCAATATGCTGACTGCACGACGCTGGTGGCCAAGTAGGTACTGTATACTTTAAAAGTTGTTTAAAAATAGCACGTAGTTACTCAATTAGAAATCTGCTATTCACAAAATATACAAAAAAATAACTTTGAAATGATTTTCTACCGAGCTGGCAAATAAAATTAAATCATTAAAATAAATTACAGAGCACTGTCGAATTATGTTCCTGGAAAAGTTGTCGTAGCAGTGACATGAATTATAATATTTTAATATTACTCTTTTGATATATGTAGGCAATTTATTGCATTGTATAGAATAAAAAGTTATGATAGAGAAAATATACATTTTTTCAAAACGGGGTTAATGTTTGGAAAATGTTTCGATCGTATCTAATTAATTAAAATGCAATATCGCCAAAAATAACGTAACTAAATAATAATAATAATGATTATTATTTATTTATTTTGATTCATAGTACAGTGTGTTATATTGTTATAATTGGGTAACATTGCAGCACAGTAAGACATATATTTCGGTACCCTGCCTGCAACACTAGTATTTTACTGTATTACAAAAGACAGCGCTTTTGCGGTATAGTAATAAACAAAGTGTAATGTTCAATGTACAAATATATATATAAAGAGTAAAATAAGATGCGATGAAATAGCATAAAAATACATTGTTGTAAAACTTAAGGTAAATGCAATGTTCAATGTATCAAAAAATTAAAAAGAGTAAGTAAAGTAATAGTAAATAATATACAAATATGAAGTAAGAGTGCGTAAAATAAGTAAATACCATACAAATATGAAGTGAACTTATGTGAAATTGTAATGTTCAATATAAAAAAATTGAAAAAAGTTTAGTTAAATAATATATTAATACAACTACAGAGAAAAGTAGAAAATGCAATATATTGGTACTGTTGTAGCACTTTTAATCTCAAGGTTGTACTTTTAAAAGTTATTGGGAAATAATAATAATAATACTAAATAACATAGACTTCTTTTCAAACCTTGAATGTGTTTCCTATTAATCAATATTAAGTACGTTATCTACTATTTTATCGATAAGCCACGGAACCAATAAAACTTCAATAATATTAATTCGTGTATTTTAATTAATTCAATAAAATATATTTTGAAAATATGTTTCGCCAATAAATCAACAACTCCCTTCCACTTACTCGCAAAAAGATCCGGCAAAATATAATCGATAATAATAACAAAATTCTATTCTATGCACCTCAGAACCCACAACAGACCTACTTTCAGTTGTACCACGTGGTACAACTGAATGATCGTGGGTTTATTTTCGTCAATCGAGAGAGTGCAGATATTTTCCAAAATTTAGCGAACTAGAAACGTCGGCAATTTTTCAATAAATTTCGCTCGCTCCAAATTCAACAAAGCCAAACCGCTAATTTAAAATAATAAACCAATTTGATTTTACCGATATCGACTTGCAAACAAATCAACCTAAATGTATGCACTGCAATAAAAAAACTTACCGCAGTACGATACACCCGTTATTATTACATCATTCCGTTTCCACAAAATAATTTAACGGTCAGGCCTTGACTCCTCCCGTTCGGATTTACATTGAGTCCAAAACAGCCAGTTTGTCAATAACTGCTTCAAAAGTGTCAGGTACTTGTTTTCATATCATACAAAAAAAACGCATGATCACGTTATCGCAGTCAGGTGACTGCAATGCTCCAATTTCTCAAACAGCTTCAAATTAATATCCACTAGGTAACACCCAACTCCAGGAGATAAAATCTTACATCAACTTAGGATAATCCATTACTTGCGAGGACACGCGGTATGTGGGGTTGGGCAGCATTTGGAAAACTAAAAAATATGTTCTCGCCATTAATGGAAAGCAGGACGCTCGCTAGATAGATCATCTATAAATATATATGGTATATATCTCAGAGATCGTAAACAAAATGATTGGATCCGAAAGTTTGATATTACGTTATGGGGGTTCAAACTAAAATAGTAACAGAACACGTTATACGGCGAGAGAATAACACGTATAGCCTAAATGTAAACTATACGGAGATCATAGACGGGAAAAAAAATTGGGAATGATCTCGGACTAGATAAACGTACGATATTAATGATAGCAGGGTGCAGAGGTAGTGCTAAAAAAGTAGTACCTACCTGAACGCTACTCCCCTTTAGTGTAGTATCGTTCCGGTACTTCTGGTACTGAATTAAAATCACGTTTGCTTTCTTTTCTCGGACATGGTTAGGTATTTTTCGTACATTAATTAATACACTAGTATCTCTCGCAAAAATCAGTTCACAGACAATAACGAGAACGTCCTTACAAAATGATTTAACACAAAAACGTAGTTAAAAACTTAGACGTCAAAAACATTAAAACGCACAAGACTACAAAAATTAGGTAGGTGATGATTAATCAACTCCCCAAACTAAACTAAATATTAAAGTTTTCACAATAGAATGTGAAAGTATATTTCGTAAAAAATGTATTCAGGTTCAGATTAGAATTTAAACATTCTTAGAAAAATAAAACGAACCAGTACGGCGACATCACTATTTCTGGAATGTGTGCAAACACACACACACACACGCGCATTTTGTTGTTAATATTCTGTTCTGACAATTCATACGGACACAACGGACGTTTCGGTGTGTTCCGGTCACACTACACCACTGACAGGGTGGCACTGGACATAAGAGATAGATGACAGACAAATAGAGACGATTGAGAGAAGCCTATAATATTCAATCTTGGATATATATATATATATATCGGCCGATATGAAGAAAGTTTATATGTGCTATTTCAAGAAGCAATCGTGTATGCAGATGAACAGTCCATTAATTAATCTCTCATGTCTGAACATTGTAGCCTTATGGTCTGCTGCTACAGCAAGAACTGCTTGCCTCCACTATTCCTACTATCCTGGATCTTGTTTAGTGCGACGTGTCTATCTCGTTTGAGATCGATCTCTCGCTCCACGTTCTTGTATTATACGTTCTCAGTGATCAATAATTTCTCCGGGCCATCTTCGACTCTTCTAGAAACCCACCAAAAGTACGCAAGAATGCTTTGCTTACGTGTTGTGAACTAATTTTAACCTATGCACTCGAAATCTTTAATAATTCATATAAGAGACTATTCATCATATAATAATTTTGATCATTATACCTGTTTGAATAATTTTAACAAAATAATGTAATAGATTTTTTCAATTTAAAGATCGTTGGACAAACATAATGTGTAGCTTGACATTTGCTACTGAAATCATAAAGTGGTACGCGTGTGTAGTAATTGCATATAATTTCATAATTAGTTCGTAATCATTCAAGCAATCTAAATGTCGCGCAAACTAATTTGTTCCACCCTGTACCGCCGCCTAATTATTGGCATCACCTAGCGGTGCTGTGGGCGTCAGCCGCTATTCCCTCCATACTTTTATTTTGACGAAACATTGAACAGGTTCACGTGGCTTTATTTATGGCTTGGCCGAACGGAAATGTACCAAATACTTTTTAAGACCAATGTTTTGCCATTAAACTCGATGCCTGCTTATGTATGTATGATATATATAAATAAAAATATATCATTTTTAAGAACCTACCGCTCATAATTTACTTTTTTCTCATATAATGTTTACACGCACGCTATTTCGTTAAATATTTTTTTAAATGAAGTCACCGAAATCATGATTCAAGACGTTCGAACCGACTTGTGAAACTATTTACAAGCTTAAATAATTGTTTAGATAACACCTACCGCGAAACATTAGACCGGCATTTTATACAAATAATAGTATAGGAAATTTACTCATAAATTCTAAAGACAAAGATGATAAATTTAACAATTCTGGTGTCTATAAACTTAGTTGCAAGGATTGTGCTGCATTTTATATTGGTAAAACGGGTAGAAATTTTAATATAAGAGAAAGGTAGCATTTGAGATGTTTGAACAATAGTGGGTTTTCAGAATTTTCTAATCATTTGATAGAAAATGGTCATGGTTTTGATAAAAAATTGGGATTGTCAATTTTGCATATAAACGGTGTTGGTCACAAATTAAATAATTTGGAATCGTTGGAGATAAATAAAGCGTGTAAAACTAATCAAAAAAATATAAACAACCAACTAAATTTAACTACGAATCCCATTCTAAAATTTTTTCCTAAAAATTATTCGAGTAAATTTGTATTAAGTAATGATTTGAGTTAGGTACTAAAAAAAAATATAATTTTTTTTTTAAATAGATTCTGGCAAAGAAACATGACATCCTGAAGAAGAAAATGGTATTTTTCGAAACCGGTAGATGTATTTAAACTCAATTAAGTGGTTAATAAAACAAAGATATTAAATAAAAATATGAATTTTAACCACAAAGTTAATATTGCTAATTTTAAAAGTATGATTTATTTATTACTCATCATCAAAAAAGGTCTCAGAACTTTTTACAATGTTTCATTCTACGTATGATACCCAGTAATAAACACTATAACTATCATATAAAACATAATTTACGCTGGTCATTAATTAGATTGACAACTTAATTTTATAATTGTATTTCTAACCGTACGGCTTAAATAACTGAGCCGAGAGCAACCACACATTATATAAATTAAATATTCAATTGATTTTGAATCCTAACAACGTACGGGTACTCGAGAGTTTAGCTGTCGTTGAAGTAATATTTACCTTTCACCGAAGGATTTTACACGGTATAGAGTTAACGAATAGATTGAGGTGACCTCAAACAAGTTTTAAATATGTTATTACAACAATATCGCGAGATTAATGCTGAAACAACGTATGTAATAAGCATATTATTATTTACTTTTTTAATGCTAGCTTTTTTAGTGTTCGCTTATCATATACATATAGTACATACAAAAATCACTCACGGCACTGACTGCAGAAATCAGATAGAAGACAGTTAGTATTGTGTAAGTGTATTAATTTTTCTCCTACGTTAACACATACTCTGCGGTGGTGGGTCAGATTTGACCCGGGTGTTTGTAAAAATATGAATTACGCTACAAATATTAATTTAATGCTGTTTTTCGTCTAGCTAATCTTTTATTAAATATTTTCAAATAATTTGAGATACAAATAAATGTTATCGGACGAGATTCAAATGAGTTATTGATAAAAATGTGAAAAAACGCTCAAAAACTGACCTAAGAATCTCAACGCTTACGACGAACGTTGTCAACATTTTGAGCGGGTAGACAAAGGATAACAGGTATGCGTCCATGTATTTGTTTTGACTTATTTTCGTCTGGCGGCCCATAGAAAATGCCAGTAATATAATTATTTGAGGAGCGTTGCGCCTACCTGTAAGTTATATGACACTACCTGCTCGGGTTCCGACGAGAAGATCACATGCTCAGTGGATGTTTATATTTTGGCTGCGTAGGGCATCTGTTTATGTGTGAGAATATGTACATTATTCGTAATATTTTTAACTTTAATTTTTTAGCAGAAACATTACGGCACATCATGCCATTTTATTAAATCATATTTAAAATATCTATAAAAAATCTCCCACAAAACGGTTGAAAAACAGAAGACTTGAGGTGGGTCTAAAATGACCCACCACCGCCGTACGTGTTTTGTTTTGACCCATCGGGCTATAAGTGTTAAATATTAAAAGTTTTTGAACAGTCGCCGTTTTGAAATAAGATGGCGGATGTATCGGATATCTACCAAATACAAATGTTATCTGAAATCCTTATTTGTACATATACGTTTCAAGATTAATTGAGCGGACAAAGTAATGGAAATGTGCTAGGTATATTAAGTGAATAAAAAAAAAGTTTTGTAATATATTGAATTGTGTTGACCTTCGGACATTTTGAAATGTATGCAAATATTTTCCAGCAAGCCTGTCCCTCTGTCCGTCTCACCTCGGGCCAAATGTTTGCATTTGTTTTCACATCCACGTTCACCGATCTCGGTACAGGGAAAAGGAATCAAGTTCTTAATAATACTAAAATAGTTCAATCAAAATGATGCGGTATCACTTATCAAGTATTGAACCGACATTTATTTACAACAATTAATATTTGCCGACAACTGATACAGGCAACATTTTATGAATTTCAAACATGTTGTAATATTTATTATATTGATTTATGTTATATGCATAATAAAAAGTTATAATTACGAGTATGAAAACGGCAATCTAATCTCGAGAATCTTATGCGCCACACCTTTCATTAACGAGTTCGACCAATGACATTTAGCGTACCTACAGTCAAATATTTACCGAACTTGGTAAGTTTTATTTTGAAAATATTATTGTATACTCACTCATTTTCAGACAATATTTTGATATCATTTAAACTCGATATATCGTAGATTTGTGAACTGAATTTATGATTTAGATATATATTTTTATTTCTACAAACGTCATGTATGATTTTTCAAAATGAAACATACAAATTAATATATATTTTCTCAAGACATGCATATTTTACTTATACGAATATTTTTACTGGTTTTTTACATTTTTTAAAGATAATAAAAAAATAACTTCCTACCCTATTCAAATACATAGCACAACATTGTTTTGTTTTACTAGGTGAAGAATTCGCCGGTAAGAATAATTATTTTAAATGTTTATATAAATACATACTTGTGTGTGTGTGTGGAGTATCTCGTGACTTTTTTTAGAATACAATCAGTTGAAGATGAAGCGTTTTATTATACCAATGGAAAAAAATTGATTAGTGTGTTGATCTCTGGTGCCACGCGCCGTTCAAATGCTAAAGCCGAGGCTGGCTATCCCACCAGGCAGCGCTTTGGCTGCAACAGAAGAAGCAATATCGTCAATCGTGTCGTAATTGGCCACCCGAGAGACGGGACTGTGACAATCGATAAACACGACTGAACACGAGAATGGCCGAAGGCTCTTGATCGGGAACATCTCGACCTTCTGGTGTTCGCAAACATTTTACATAAACATAACAAACCAGTTTCCACCTATCTAGTTAATTTATTTGCGAAAAGTATATTCTGCCAATCAATTTCGCCAATCTCATCTGTTCTATTTTCTTCGGTTCTGTTATATACAAAACATTTTATATAATATATAAATGTAAATTATAATTCTGATTGTCGCGACCCTAGCCGAGTGAGGCTTCGATACTCAAGTGTTGTGTAGTTGTTTTGACGAAAATGTAGATATTGGGTTCCTTCTCATTAAATAGTCTTATTTTGAAATGGCTATTGAATGAACGTCAATAATATATTTCTACATTGCGTAAAATATTTTACATAATGTAAGATATACGATACCTTTAGATTCGATAGAAACGCTACTATAATGTTTTTTCTTACAAATAAAGCGCGTAGATAATAAATACTGTATAGTATGATGATAGATTCTTGCATTCGTAGGATACTCAAGTAGATATATAGATATTAACTCTCATAAAATGTCATAATTCTCTTGGGTATTTTATTCGTTCGGAGGTCATTTTAATCAGAATCCACCCGATGCTGGGAGCTTTCGCAAGCTTGTATCGAATTTACAAACTGTTTAAACGTGTCTTGAGATACAATGTCTTTGTTAAATATGACTTATGAGTGCAGCTGGATGAATAAAATTATGGTCATACATACCAATAAGCTGAATTTATGGCGCGCATCGGAGAATATACATGATGATGATTTTTTTCTATAGGCATATTGATGTGTGCATATGTTAAATAGTAAAGCGTAGACTTAATTTAAATTCTTAGCACGTTACTAGTAAAGAAATATTCAGAATAAATGCAATATTTTACCCAGTCGGTATCGCAGTAACGTAACCGAAATTCCCGCCTTTTATTGATATTATTATAAATATTTATTTTGACATATTTACATTCTTCGGAGATCATTATAATGTTAAAGTTATCCTTAACTTACCTACTTAATAGTTAAGTTATCTTTCATCAAAGTAAATTTTTCAGGCGTGTTCTTTAAAGAAAAGACAATTATTTACGTTTTAAAGAAAGGACAATTATTTAAGTGTAACATAGTGATATTTTAACTTGACAAAATATTTCGTGAAGAGGGTAATTTAACGAACTTATGAATAAGCAGGTGTACATTCTTCTGACACTTTTTCTTTTAAATCGTTAGTAAAAATACAGCGAAAAGAGAAAAGTGCTTACATATTAACAGTAATTGGTAATTATTTGAATTCGTAAAACTAATTACTTCATAAAATATTTATAATGTCTAATCTGCCGATTTAATTGAATATGCTTATTTCTAAATTATACATTTAATTTCAAGTAATTTTTAATACATTTTTTACTTTCACTTAATAATTACCATTTTACTGATGACACAATGAATGCAATTTCTCGCCACAAATTGGCGAAATCGTAACGTATTCATATACATGAGTGTCAATTTATTAAAAAAATATTTAATTTTATTATTATTTCATTATTTATATTCGATATTTCACGACTATAATAATCAAAAGCTTTCATAAATCCGAGCGATGTGATGCTGAAAAGGTTTCAGCTTTCAAGTTTTCATAACTGTTCCGAATCTTCTGTTTAGAATATTATTTGGACTCTCGGTCGACGTTTCGGAACTGCGGGGTCCACTATCAGGGCCGGTGTCGCTTCAGCGAGTCGGAAATATTTTTCAAAGAATACGATTACATTTTTTTTTAATGCACTTAATTGGATTCTGTGTTTCTGCACTCATGTGCACGGTGTGTGTCGCCGGCTGTCGTGCCGAATCGATTACAAATATTGTTTATGATTCCGACAGACATCAAAAGAATACCATTTCTATCACGGTCTTCACAAGACGTCCATAAATTGTTTGAATTCTGCGAGTGAAGAAATTAGCGCGAGCATTGTGATCTTTTTAACGTTCCGCGCAGATGATTTCCATGAAAATTGGTGTTCCCGGGAAACTATTTGTACTGGCATGCGTTGAATTTCTCATATGTTTAGAAATAATTTTTAAAAATTCGTTTCAAAATTATTTTAACAAATCGGACCCATTTTTTAGTGCTTCTGTGATGTCAAAATATTTTTTTTTCAGATGTCTTTTTAACAATAATGACAAACTTTATTTGATTTTTTAAAATATAATTAATTACACGGGACATATTATATTACATCAATATTCTTATTATTTTTAAAAAAAGCTAATCACTTGTGCTATGAAAATAGATCTACGTGGTCTCCAGGGACGAGGCTCTTTCACATTTTGGCAGTGGCGTAACTACACTAATGCAGTCAACGCGGTGCATCGGGAACCAAAAATTTTGTATTGATTATTTTCCCAGTGCTAATACGGACTAATACATTTTTAAATTGACCACAGCATAACATTGAATGATAAACAGTAGAATAATAATTTCTCACGTCCACCAGGACGACACCTGCAACCTTGATTCATGTCTACAGCAGTACACAGACAATACACCGGTTCAGGGAGAAGACCATCGCAATGAAAATCTGGATAAAGCGGAACGAGGATTTTGTTTTTTTCTTCACAAGTGTGCCCAGTCAACTGTGAAACTGGGCAATTATTACCGGAGCGGCTCAAAGCAAGGGAGATGGAAGCGCCCTGTCGAGTATTTCCCTCCTGGGAAAGGGGTACAAGAGTTCAAATATATTCAACTATTAATACACCGCGGTATTTAAATCCTATATATAATACATATACAGGGCCCTTTCTTCCATTTTGCATTTGGGCCCAATTTTTATAGTTACGCCACTACATTTTGGGCAGCTTACTAGAAGAGATGAAGAAATTGGAGATCGCGGACGACGCACAAGAGCGGAGGGCGAGAGGTCAATCTCCAGAGACTGAGTTAAAAACTTTTAACAGAGCTTATCCATACCATGAAAAGCATATCCATACCATCCACTTAACCATACATGAAAAGGTGTATGAAAGTAGACGAGGCAAGGTGGTACGCCAAGACAGAAGAGAGTAGTAGTTTAGCCCTCTAAAAAATTAAAAAAGTATGTAAGTAAAAATTTATTTTTATTAAATTCCTACCAAAAGTTTTTCGCTCCTAACAATATAAACAATAACAAGTTACGCCCTTTCCCCAGAACATATCGGTTAGTTTTATTCGAAATTATTTAACCAATATTGATAGGTTCATTATTATATACTTATATATATTATCATGCAAATAATCTAGGTAATAAGAAGAATAAATAAATGGTTTTTCATCAACAAATGTCATTGTACGTGTAATAGCTTCAGCCGGTGCAATTGGATGAAATAATCCGGCTACACGAGTAATGTGTAATCTCGCTGGACGCGGCGCGGAGCTACCACCCGACCTGCACTCGCGGTCAACCTTAACGGTATCAAAACTCGTTCCTATTAAAGACATAAACATCATTATTTTTGGAATTCAATTTTAAGGTTGCCAAAGAACACCGAGATAATTACAGTATCACAAACATTTCTTTACGGCGTTAGATTATACAAGAGCGATAAGACCTCGAAATAACACGTTTTACTGGTCATCGTAGGCACATCTTCTTGTTAATATTTGACGGTTCGCAAGCTCTACATCGCGAACAATTTTGCTTAATGATCACAGGTACCAGGATACAGATCATTTTTTGATATCCCAGATCCAGCGGCACTACGAAAAATTATAATATTCTTTTATTTTAGTCAGTTCGACACAGTAACAGAGAATCAATAAAGAAATGGGTGTATTTAAGGCCAATTTGTTTAACTTAGGTGGTTTACAATAGGCATATGTTCAACAAGAAGAGTGACTAAAAATTCATGGATCAGAAAGTAACTATCTAAGACTATCAACTAAACAAATTATATGAAATATGATGTATATGATTTATAAACTTCACGATTTCAAATAAAGTTCAGAATAAAATTTATAAAAAATTATATATTATACTTCTTCATCTCTTCTTTCGCGGCTTTGGGTACCTTTTTTTATTCTTTTTCAGTTTCCGAATATTTCCATCCTCCCATTCTCTTACAGGCTTTTATCTTTCTAATCAAAATGGGCATAGATGAACTCATGAATAGGGCCAAACACAATATAAAATTATTGTTTTATCGATCTTTTATGAACAAAAATTAAAAGGCTTTGAATACCGCCGTTAACAATACAAGTAGGCATGTTTACGGACTGTCGGGCGTACAAACATAAAAACAGCTGTATTATTATCACATTCGAATATATTTTTTTACTTTAGCAGTATTGAAAAGATACATTGTTTTTTAATCGGTGATTTGAAGTAAAAAAAAAAACAAAAAACAAATGTGATCGATGTAAATATTATTTAGTAAGAAATGATTGTGTTTTTGATATAACTTGATTTTAAATAGTAGCTGAAGTCTTAAATTAGTAAATATAAAACATTATTTAAAATAAATTGTTTTTACTAAACCAAAATGCTTTAAAAACGTCGAAAATTGATTATGTGTACTGCAAATTGAATGATTATTAAATATTAAATATATTATATTATTTAAAATAATTTGTTTTTACTAAAACAAAGTGCTTTAAAAACGTCGATAATATTGTACTGCAAATTGAATGGTTTATAACTCTATTACTTTTTAACATTAACAAGAAAATATAAAAATATCAATTATTTTTGAAAGCACGAGAGTTGTATATACATTTTTTGACTATCTATTTTTCATATTTTAAAAGAATTTTCTGTATTTTTATCAGTATAATTGGTGCATTGAATAATATATTTTAACTTCTAATAATTTAGCATGTTTTATATTTATTTCGTACAGTTTAATTTGCTTACAAAGTCCTTTGTAAGTTTAGAACTATAGAGCGGACATATTGTATAGTTATAGTTACATATAGTATATTAAGAGAACACATTCTTATTGTGAAGTTGTAATTATTCAGAACATAGGTCTGTGATATTTTAAATATTTTAATTAGAAAAATATCTTTCTAATTATTTTATATATTAATATATTTAATTCATATATAACATATAGTAGAGTTATAATATAATTTCAAAGTAATCCGCACTATTCGTATCTGTATAATTTTTATTTATTTTATTATATTTTGTCATGCATGAATTGTAAACTGTATTAATTAGTACGTTCCATGCACTGAATGTTTAACAATAATTAAGTGAACATTTGTTATCATCGAGAAAGCGTTCAAGTGGTTTAAAAGCTGTCTTCGACATAGAAACCAATTATCCACAACACTGAATTTACCGGTTCGTAATCAGACGAGAAGTAAATAATATTTGATATATTAACGCAACCTACAATATTTCGAGAACAACAACCCGGAGAAGTTGGTGATGACTGGAAGGTAGAAGGCCAGAGAGTAAGAGAACGATCTCCAACTCGATGACCAGATCAAGCACACTACTGACTGTTCTATTGCAACGGCTGTCCGAACTGCGGGCTTCAGAGAAAGGTGGAGGAGAATCGTCAAGGACATCGGCAGATCACAATCCGTGGGTCACGAACTTCAGTAACGAGGGGACCGACTCGACAAGAAGAAGAAGAAGATCATAGTTATGTTATATATATATACCTACTATATATTCTGAACGTATCGCACTTTCCTTCACTTGACAACGAGGACAATCATTTTGGAGCAAGTCAACATTCTGTGTGTAAATAATAAATATAAATTCGATCTCTACCATAGGAACATCACTATAGTCAATTATTGGAATAAATTATCTGTTTATTAAATCGTTATAGCTAACTACCTCAATGCAGTGAGAAAGGAACTTTTTTAAATTATTTATTATATATATATTATATTTATATTTGAGGTCTTCTTTTAATTAAAATCTTATCCACAATTTTACATTCCGTATTACTTCTAAAACATTTTTTAGCGAGATTTGCTAAATTCCTGGGACTATCATGGAGATTTATATTATTGAAACAACGGCTTCTTGATATAAATGATCCATATTCGGGAGTATTATAGGTACCGGGTTCATTTAGTAGTTCTTCAATCTTTTTTTATACAGTGGGTCAATATGTCCGTAGCTGTCCACTATATGATAGTATATATTTTTGCATATTTGTACATTGAGATTAATTTCTCTATTGGTGAGGATGTACCGTATTTTGAAGAAGCAGTTTCAAGCCATTTCAATCCTAATTTACATCTCTCGGAGGTGTCCCCACCGTACGTTTAGCGAGTACCTATCACATGATGTTTACAAAATACTGTTTAGTAGTCGTTTGAACGTGTAATACGCGCTTACCATAAACCATGTTTGCATTATTCGCTCTTAACACCAGGACTGTCTTGTTTCGTGTGATCGGACTACATTGACCTTGTAACCCGTGCACTTCTGTACTTTTGTGCGGTAGTTTTAAATGTATTGTTCATTCTCTACAATTGTCAATTTACGACATAACTTTTATTTTCATTTTTCAGTGTTATTAATTTCTTAACTATACAAATGTGTATTCTGTAACATTATTTCCTTAAAATGTTTTCACATTATACCTGACGTGTCATACTAGGACTAACTATCAGGCTCATTAACATCCTGTTGATAATTTGTCCTTTGTACTTTGTAATGAAAATTAAATTCTTTCCAGTATTTTATTATTCTTTATTGCCTTATTCACTTATATCCTTTTGCAAACATTGCAAGAAAACAAATATTGTTAATTTGTTCAATATTTAAAATATAATTGTTCCATTGGTCAGTTATTTCATGAAGTTAACTTATGTTCTAACATTTTTACAAATATAAATTTATAAGCGAAGCATTTGTACGCTGGTATACTTTATACGACAATACATTTTTATGTATTGTCGTATAAAGTATATTGTCGCTTTTACAACCTTCGTATGAATGCTGACTTACAAGTTTACGAGTAGGTACGTCGTACAAAAGTTGACGTAGTAAATTCCGCGCGCGTCTTTGGAATACTCCACACCCACATATACTTCTGCTGACAATTAATCTCTGCATTGAGTACACAAATATAGTATTAATATGATATAAAAAATCCACGTTTACGTTTATTATAAACTAATATTTCAGTGATTTATTAGGTCCAATACTATTTTATCTTGGATAGGTTTTGATACGAATTCCCAAAAAATCATGATTTTTTTCTTAAATCGCGCGTTCATCGCAATACAAAACTATTCTGCTTTGCTAGTCGCATGCTACAAGGACAGTAGACCTTCGCCGGGTGTTATATGAATGATTTTACGATACAAGACTAAGATATTTTAATTTATGTAGATATGCTACTCGAGATGACTTCCAATTTGTGCAATTATGTATATATGTAATTCTGCTTCTTGCATTTTAAAAACGAATCACATAACAAAACTACGCAGATTAAAAAATACAATCACGTCGGCGTACTTATCCATAGTAATTCTGTCTGAAAACTCGTTCTACCGAGATGTTGTCCTAAATTAATAGAAAAATCCATTGTTTTGATTCGCCACAGCCATAAATAAAACCCACCTGACATTGTGGCCACAATAATATGTTAATATCGAAGATTACACGTGACACGACACGGATGCTGATGTTGGCTGATGCTGTAGCTAATGATAACCACTGGAGTGGTGA
Source organism: Eubasilissa splendida (assembly GCA_031772225.1). Classification (NCBI taxonomy): domain Eukaryota; kingdom Metazoa; phylum Arthropoda; class Insecta; order Trichoptera; family Phryganeidae; genus Eubasilissa; species Eubasilissa splendida. Next base: position 15,759,260 of record CM062848.1, on the reverse strand, counting down.
TTCCTGTGATTCGAATGACACACTAGAATATTCGAAGATTTACATTCCGTTTCCCTGTAATAAAATGTACAAGTACGTAGTACAAAAGATAAAAAATATAACTGATGACAATGGATTTTTTTCATCTAATCCAATAAGAGAATTAAAGTCTTAACCTTTGCATCAATCACAGCAGAACAACAATCATGGTTATATGATACAACTATAGTTTTTGTTTTGTTGTGATTGCTGGACAAACAACTGATGTCATTACCTTTCAAAATGTGAAAACTGCAATGTTGAAAATTGGATTAAAAAATAACTAGTGCAGTTTGCGCACCAGAAATCAATCGCAGAATTCAAATGATGAAATGCGCTAACAGTCATCTCATCCCGATCTTAATATTCAAATTAACACAAAAATCCAAAACTATAACTAAAATCCGTTTGGAAAAATGGAAAGAGGCCCAGTTTTTTTCACGTTTTTTTTACAACTTTAAGACCTGGGCAATAAAAGAGGGAGAGAGCGGGCAAGAATTGATGCCCTTAAATATGGTGATGAGCAGAGCTGGGCTAGGAGGGGGAGGCTCAGACGTGAGCTCCTTGTTAAATTATGAAAAAACAGTATTCTCATACCTAACTGCAATTTACGTAGATGATTTAAATGTATTATGAAACACAAGATTTTGTTACCTTTTGAAATTTCTTGTAAAATACATTTATTTCGGGTGCATAATAAAAGAGACCTATATATAGTCTAACAAGGCTTAAAAACGCCGATGTTCAACACAATATTTTTGTGAACGATGCTTTGAACTGTTATCTTTCATGCTTCACACGTGCACATTTTTGTCTCTTTACTGTAATTGTGCAGTTCCTAATATGTATAACTTTGTGTATCATTTGCTAAGCAGAACTTCAATTCAATCCAGTGTTCTGTTTTGAAACGTGGAATTGGAACGATAAGAATAGTACCCGTCAATACAGGAACTCTTGCAATCTAAGGTGGGTAGTACATTGTTCAGTTATTAATATTAATTATTTTACGGTATTTTACATTGTGTTACATAATATAAGTATATTTAGTAACATTGGATTGATAATTATTGCGTATAATTGTATAAGAGTGATAAAAAACCACCCCTTCCCCGGATCACCGTGAATACTTTTGAAGTTAAGCGAGCATATTAGCAGCCGCTGGTGAAGGGGACGTCTTTTTCACGTACCTAGACGGCAAGACACGCTGATGTTTCCATCAATCTGCATCATGTTCTCCAGTACTGTAGACACATCGCACAACGTTGGTATCCGATAATCTGGAAACACTGGTAATTGAGAGGAGAGGCAGATCGCCATTAGCATGTAATTCAATGAATGCTGCATGAAGCCTGGAAGAAGGCGACGAGCAAAAATACTTAGGTCAGCCTAGAACATAATAATCTGACTAACGAAACCGTTTTCCTTTCGTCTGATCAAATCTCAATGCTTTCATTTTATCTCGTGAAACCTCCGTTCATATCTCCAAAGAGCACATTAACAAATTAAATACATTACAAATGCTATCTTAACATGGCGCACCAAATTAAATTAAGTGTTAATCCAGAGTCACTAAAAAAATGTAAAAGATAATTTGAGTTTATTAGACATCAATTTAAACTGGGTATTTTTTATGACACAGTTATATTAATTTGAAAGGTAGTAAGAATAATAGTGTGTTTCTTACACATCATAAAAATGTAATATATTGTTGAAATCTGAGGAAATATACTGTTCACAATTTAACGCGCGATTCCTAACAATTTTTTTCCAATTCCTCAGAATCGACTACTAGTCTTGCGGCTATATCGCCGAATGCTACACATATAATACAAGTCTGTCAGTGCAGTGACTTTCTACTACGTATTTTACATATATTAATCGAAGGGTAAAAAATTCTTACAAAAACTCTGCCAAAATTCAACTGTTACAGAATCATGTTTAAATGCGCGGCGTGTGGCCAATGTAACGTAAGCATTTGTTTATTTCCTGGCAATTGGCAATTCGAATATTTATTATCGTAAAAATGTAATAAATTAATGGATACTAGAATCACAAGCAATAGTTTAATAATTACTTAATTACAGGTTAGTCTGTAATATATTTCAGGACGTTTACACATACCTATTAGGTAATTGATCGTAATTTTAAAAGCGTTAAATTTGTGTTTTGCGAGTGTTTAATATTACTTTGTTATTAATTCCACTTCTATGTTGCATCAATATAATAATAATATTTCAAAACAATACAGTGTTATGACATGTAGGTACGCAACATTTTAAATAAAACTTTATTTTTTAATCGTAATATAAATTTTATTCTGGCAACACTTTTACTTCACTTTTTAAATTTTATGAGGGTAGCATTTGTATTAATGTTTTTAGTATGGAAAGTGAAAAGTAAAGGGAAGTTCAAAATTTATGGTTGTATTAATTCGCGCCTCGTTCCAGGAGATCAGCAAGTATTTTCATAGTACAGGCGTTTAGCTTAGTTTGAAAATAGTAAGACGAAGATGTGACATGTATTCCGTGTACGCTTCTTTCTCTATTTAAACAACAACAAAAAAATCGGTTTATATAGCCTAACAACGAAGTGTACCCCACTGTGTCAAGGGTATATCCTTTTAAGCTGTGTTCATTATTATTATCAACGTCACCATCATTATCACCATCAGCCAGTGTCTCTACTGAATATGATTGCTTCCCCCAACGATCGCCGATGCTTCGTCTTCAGCCCTCCTGTTGGCCACCACTGTTCTGATGTCATTGCTCCATCGAACTAGAGCATGACCAACACTTCTGATATCAGTATCTCTAGTACCTTATCTAGTATCTTCTCTGGTATCTTCTCTAGTACCTTGTTTCCCAATCATCCATCACAGTCGCTTTACCACGTGAGCACGCAGATGATTTTTTCAGCAATATCCGGTACCTCGATTCACTGGCAAATTTGAACGTATCTTCGATCATTCAAAGATATTCCAAACATAGCCCTTTCCTTCGCTCTTTGGACAACTTTGTATAGACGACAAATAATTGAGGATAATGCCAAAATTATCTTTACATTAGTTCATAAGCTAAAAATTCATACGCAATGCTAAAATTATCTTTACATTTGTTCATAAGCTAAAAATTCATACGCAATTTCGTTTTGAGTAATGTTTGGAACTACACCATTAGCATATTATTATCAAATCACTATTATCATTTACGGATCTCAGTTGCGTAAAGTACATTTTTCCTTACATTCTGCGATTATTCGCCGCGATAACACCTAATTTCTTGCGCATGCTTGTGTCACAAATTCTCTACTGTCGCAATTTACAATTCAGAAGATTCGCACACCTGAAGAACGCGCTCGCCGCTTGCCGCGGCGTGCCCACGTCGTAGTTCTGACGAAAATCGTTCATAGAAAGCTATGAACATGCGGTGTAATTCGGTGCATACACCTGTGTCGTACTGTTGCCGAGGCGTAGTGTCTCCAGTGTGCAATTTCGCCTAGCTGAAATATATTACCTGACCGATATGCCATCTTCACGGATAGTGGATAAGAGTATTAACGTGTACTTAGAAACAGTAAGTAATAAATTATCCTATCCCATACTTACAAACTATTATTACTATAATAATTAATCATTATCTTAAGAAAACTTCGAATAATTGAGATTGGCAATTTAGGTAGGTGACTATCTATTTATAACACAGTAAAGAATGAAGAAATAAGGAAAGAATGTAAAGCTGATGTTAGTATAGTCAGTAAGATTAAGAAAGCATCACTTAGGTGGTTTGGTCATATGGAACGAATGAATGAGGAGAGAATGGTAAGAAAAATATATGACGCAAGTGTTGATGGCCCCAGAAATAGAGGACGTCCGCGGAAAAAAAATTAAAAAATTATTAGCCCATACATGTGCTGGAAAAAGTATTGATACCAACTGTACAGTAGGACGTCGATTTTGTGGGCTGCAATTAGGGATTCTGTGTCGAGACAACCCGGCAATTCAAATATTTTTTGCTGTTTCGAGTCCCGGGAATTTAAAAAAAAATAACCCGGGACTCGAGACTTTCCGATTCAAATTTTATTTAATATATCCTACATTTATTTGTTCAAAATAAAATCTGCATAGTCGAAAACAACCCATGCCCGGTTTGTATACAAGAAGGTAGCAAGCGGAAGGATCGGCAATATGGCTCTATTGTCCTTGTCACGTTGCGTCGGCACTCGACAATGATAAAAAAAATTCTTTCACATTTACCGATCAACAAAAATATTTTTACGGAAACAGATAATGATTTATTGTAACGAGAAATTATATTGTCTTTGTAGTAAAAGCTTTCGTCGCTATTTGTAAAATATCACTTTAACGAAAAAAAAATATTTTGATGTATTTATCCTCGATTCTTTTCGGCATGTAATTACAAATACGATGCACGTGTTATTCCTACAATAATTTAAAAGAATTCTCCTCGAGTTGATTTTATTTGTTAAAAGTATCAGTTTGTATTTTGACTTTAGCCAAATATGTTATTTTCGTACTTACGGTCCCAGTCGCTGTACATTCTGAATTGCGGATTTCGGACTTATAATTTTTCGAACTAAAATTACTATTTATTTACCTTATTTATATTTGTCGTTCACAGTACGTACAGAATCATCATAATTATTCAACTATTTTTTTTGTTAATTATTTTTGCCCATAATGGATGCCCATAATCCGAAGTGTGGAAACATTTCAAAAAACTCACACAAAAGGAATCAGCCCAATGTACCCACTGTCCAAAGCAAATCTCTTGTAATGGGTCCAACACAAGTGGATTGGGAAGACACTTAGAAAGAATTTATCAAATTCACAACAAAAAAAACCCCGAAATCAACCGATATAGGATGCTCGAAAAATCTGAAGAGAATCAAAATAAGTCAGCCATCATTATCAAATTACGTTCAAAGTAAATCACTTTCTAAAATTGTCGCCCGGCTAGCTGCAGAAGATGGTATTTCTGTCAAGTGCTTTTATTCGAGAATTCATCGAACAAAAGGTGACAATCGACACTGTCGAAGAATCAGTTGGATACTATGAAATTAATTCAAAAAATTTACGAAGATAAAAAAAAGAGATTATCATCAAAATAAATAATCTTAAAGAGTTGGGTGCTCGCTTCAGCCTACACTTTGAGTACCACTACACTATCGCCATCTATGGACTAAATTTGATAATTCATTTCCCTGAAGCAGCATATATGTCACAATAAGAATCAATTTTTTTTAAAATTATTTAAAGCAATATTCTTTATCTGTAAAATGTTTTAACACATTATACTAGAATACGCCTGAAAAATCAATATTTTTCAATGTTATATATTTTTCTTATATATCTAATCATATCTTCGTCTCTATGAGATATCTATTATTTGTTTAATAAGAGTGCCTTTGTAGATGAAAATCCGGTAATTGTATGTTCTTGAACATATTCAAATATTGCTAATAATATTTATTGTTTGATATCAAAATGTTGTACCAGTTACATACTATTGAACGATTAGTTTGATTTGATGATTCATATTCGATCGATCACACGTATTTTCTGACGATGCGTTCGCAACTTGTAGTTTCCGAAAAAATGGAAAAACTGAAAGAACACTATTACATTTGTCGTTTATTGCATCACTAAAATTAGATAAATTGTTTAAAATAATATTTAAAATAAATCAATCGTACTTTTGTAAAATACTTTAATTTTGAAGTAAGTATTGGAAGGACTTAACAGATTGTTGCAATCTATCATGTCAGTGACTCAATAAAAATGTTATGTTCAACAATATTTAGTAACATAAGATTGTTTACATTCGTAACGTACAATATTTAATTAATATTAATGAAGTTTTTTGTAAATATGCTCAATGCATTCCTGTTTCATTGTTATAGTACTTCAGCTTTAGATAGTTGCAACATTGCAAGATTTATAAAAAATCTTTAACGCGAGTCATCAAAGTATAATATATTATACATTTAACATAATATACGAGCTGTAACAACTCTGTCTATCATATTTCGATTCAACGTATTATCATCTCTGTACGAGATGTGGCCGAGTATGATTAATCAGTTTTATTATAGTATAATCTAAGTCTGTTTCTTGTCGCTGTTATTTGATTGAAACGACAAAGATTGTTTCCATTACGTGTATAATATATATTTTTAATTTCGATAAGTGAGGCAGCCCAGCGGACCGTGAATAAGGGAGCCCGATAATGAACTGCTGCGGTGACCACCGCTGTTTAGTTTCAATGAACTCCGGTATAAATTTAAACAAAGGAATTTTGTTCTTCCGAAATGACTTGTCCAGGTGCATTTTTTCGTATTATTCATCTCTAGAAAAAATAAAGATTTAATATCGAGCAGGTAGATATTGAACAAGCATTTTTTTTAAACATATTCACATAAGTGAATGAAATCCATGATATAAATAGTATTTGAATGTATCTATGCACATATTTGATTATATTTCTTAGACATCGACTGTGATGTATAACCCCTTCTTTCTTTAGCGGTCACTACAGAGCGCCATCCATCTCTTGGCTAACTCGTTATGGTCCAGTCTGCCGATCACTTGTCTACATCTCATTTTGACTTTATCTGTCCATCTTCGTCTTGGTCTACCCTACTTTCAGTTTTAACAGGAAATCTGGAGTGGCATATCGAAACTCTTCTATTCTCTCGTTATCACGCATTGAGCCGTAAATCTTGGGCAAGATTTTATTTTCGAAGACCTGCAATCTGCTCTCTTGCGGTAAACTAAATAAACTCCACACCCTTGTAGAGCAATTGATTGTATCAGTTTAAGTTCTGTGACAACCTAACAAGCATTTCCTGGTTTTATCTTGCTGTTTATTTCTTGTTGGATGTCATTAATCATTGTCACATCTGTTCACACGCGTTGCTGAATACATATATACTTAGGTTAAAAAACGTTAAATAAATCAACAAACACATAAGGACATACTCTTTATATCATTTTAAATATATTTAAACGTGAAATATTTTAATATAACTTTATAAAACACAGGGCTATGTTCCTCTCCAGTATAAAATATTGTAATTGTGGAACCTGAAATTTAACAGGATAAGGCGGAATAACTATCAAAGATAACACCTACTGCATCCCATACAAAGAAATGTAATCCAAAACGGCTATTTATTTCTAATATTTGCTTGTTCCGAAAATAATGACTGATTTTAACCTTCAAATTCAATTAAATATAATTATAGAGTAAATAAACTTTAGATCAAAGTAAGAGCCATATAATTCCACGCATATTTGCCAACGAATTAGACGCTTACCTATATAACATTATTAGGTATTATATAGGTATTACAATAGGTATAACTCAAATGCATTTTCTGCCGCTTCTGTTATTGATTTTTTTAGCAGTAAATAGTTTTGAGGTGCTTGAAAAGGAAAATGCTGTCGTAAAGCGAGATGAGTTCTTTGCAGTTAATCAGTGCAGGTTCGTCGCGTATTTTCTTCTCCTTAAAACTTTCATTTCATCGTTTTCAACAGTAGCAGGACGCCTTAGCCCTTTTCATTCTTAATACTTACGTCTCTATTCCGAAACTTTTCGAACCAACGCCGCCGAACTGTTCGTTCAGACGTGGTTCCTTCATCCCATGCTTGGTTAACATTGCGTGTTGTGTAATATGTTTTATTCACAAGTCTGAATACATATAAAAAATTACACATTATTTATTATTATTTATCAATTTCATTTCCGAAGGGTTAAAACAATTAAATACCTGACTCAATAAATAAATATGTATAGTAGATTCCTAACTGTCAAACAAAAATAAATGAATAATTATTTCCTGGCAAAGAACGTTAAAAATTGTCCATGATTTTCGGAACAACCTAATAGTATTTTATTGTATGTATCTATTATTGTTATTGTAAAACACTGGAAATTTGTCAATAAATTTTGATCTTATCTTACGTATCTTATAATTAAAAAACATGTGACGATTATCTAAGATTTAATATATTACGTAGATTAATTAGCAATAGAATTTCTATCAACAATGAACAGAAATAATATTTGCCTTTTCAAAAAATATACTTTATCTTTTTTTGCAAGTAGCGATAACTTCGTCGGAATTGTCAAATTATCGTAAAGCTATTTGTGTCATTTAATATCTACAAAATCTATTGTCCGGCAAATCTACATGATAGGAATGTCCTAACGTCGTTCTTCAACAACAATAACTATTAATTATGCTAGTCTAGTATATACATGTTAGGAATAACTAATTGTAGTCCTCATTCTTGGAAATTATAATACTGTATTTCGATCAATTATCAGTAGATGGCGTGTATCTATCTAATGCTTTACTTAAAGGATTTGTGTACTACGTAGACCAAGACAAATTCTCAAAACATCGACTGAATCGAACGAATGACGAAATCAAATCACATTTTTTCGGAATTTATTTTATATAATTTAAATGTTAATAATATTTGATGATATGATTGATAATTTTGCATTATACATAACTTCGGGAACATCCTGGTAAAAATATTATTAAATTTAATGCTTTTTTATAAACATTTTAAATTAAATTTACGACAATACAAAAAAAAAATGCCTCTAGTGCTATGTTCAATTTGGAATAATAAATATTATAATATTATTAAAACGAGTCTTGTAAAACGGTTTTTGCTTCCTCTGCGAAGTTTTGTGGTTTGACCTTTGACATGATAGAATTATGTTAGTAGCGTGGATTCTAACCCTATATTCTTCTTCAGAACAGACGTTAGGTAGACGCTTAATGAGGTGGTAAGAACCATATTGAAATATTAAGATAAATATTCGTATAAGATACATTATAATACATATATAATAAACAGAGTTTATTTGATGACCTACCTGCACATTCACGATCTCGGAATAACGAGAAAATAACGCACCAAATTACAACTAAAAGTTTGCAATATTTACGTGTGTTTAATAATCATTTATTTAAACATGATCTCAGTTTTATCAAGAATGTCTTTAAGTATAATATAAGTTGATACGTTTTATTTATGTGTAGTTTTGGGAAAGCTCTAACATTGAAATATAAATTCTACTTAGACCCTGACCGCGCCGCCCACAAGGTCTAGTATTTTATTAATTTATGTATTAAAATATTGTAAAAAGCTTGAAATAAAATCCACTGAATTATAGTGTTTATTCATTAAACAAATCAAATCAATACACGCATTCCTGTTTACATAGAGCGACATTAAAACAGTTGTCACGATGCAGGCAGTGAGTACCTCGCATCGTACAGAAGTCGAGGTGATTTTTCCATCTTGAATAGATTTGTATTCAAGATGGAAAAATCACCTCGAATATTCTCATGTCCCAAGCGCAAGTATTACAATTCAAAGTGTGTCGTGTGCGACGTCATTAAATTGAAAGGTTTATACCACTTTGATATAATAATAATATATTTATTTATTTAATGAAGTTATGGCACATAAGTTGCTGGTAGTTGACGAGGTGCCTGTATTTCGACAGTTTCCAAATTATATGATAATAATATACTTATTTATATTACATTTATTTTTTAACTTTGTTTTATAAAAATAATGAATTTTAACCACAAAATTAATTTTGCTAATTTCAAAAGTATAACACATTTAGTTGCTAGTTGTTAACTAGGCAGGTGCCTATGTTCTGACAGTTTCCAAATTATATGATACATTAAATTATCGAAACTTAATAATCAAGATTATGATATACACATAAAATAATAAATACATTTTAATGTAACAATGTAAAAAAAATGTAATTACACTAATTATACCGCATGTATAAAATAAATCTATATGTAATTAAACTGTCATATTCATCATTAAAAATTAAATGTAGATAGATAGATATATAATTTAATTCGACATATTTACCGAGAGAAAGTAATCGATATACCTAGTAAATCGTCAATCTTCATAATTTTCTAATAAAAATCACGTGAAAGTCATCACATATAAAGAATAGATTTGATGTTCTCTTCGTGGTTATTTTTGAAAAAAATCGGCTTAAGTAATTATTAAAAATCATCAATCTAATTTATTAATAATAAATTATCTCTATATCTATCCGCGGTGTGTACTATACCTACGGTACTAAATTCACAGCACAGACGGAAGTTTTTAGTATTATTAAACAAAACACATTCTTATAGTGAAATTGTAATTATTCAGAATATAGGTCTGTGATATTTTTTTTAAACACAAATTAAATGTATGAATTAGAAAGATATTTTCTTTTTATGTATATTTTTTTTGTATGTCACATTTAATTTGTATTTAAGGAAATTTTTAGAATCAAATTCAGCAAATATTCAAGAACTTTTAAATTTAAAGACGAATAAAAAAAACTCTTCTATCCATACTTAAAAACAGAATAGTGTAGTCAAAATGATTAGATACGCACAATCAAATAATAGGGTAGATACATACGTATAATTTTATCATACCTAAACATATGATATTAAATCTACTAAAATTGATCTAGTTTCAGGTTCATGAATAAACTAATTATTTTACTATTAATTATTTTATTTAAAAAAAATAATTTCGTGATTGCTTCGTGCAAATGGGCGGGCACTTATTATTCGATACCTAAGACAAAGTTATACCTACTAACAATAACAAGTATTTACTAGACGCGGTCGCTTCACACATGCTTTGAATGTTCCGCATCACTTGTGTTCCAGAGTCAAAAAGCTTTGGACTTTTTGTTTCTATTCCTGTCCTTGACATTACGACATGGAGCGCGAACGGAACGAGTTGAAATACATATACATTCTCAACTTTCGAACATCTATGAATCTCGTTAACACACAGATACCAGCAACAGTGGATTCTATCATTCGTTCCGTATCCACAAAGTTTGAAAGTAATCGACTTTCACCCATGTGCATTCAGTTCCGCCTGTCAAGGTTTTTGGATACTGTATACGCAATCATTAACAGCATCCATCGTACAAAAAACGACTTTAATGCTTATCGATATAATGCACAGAATAGCATACATATTACAAAGCAAGAGGATTGTTTTGAGAAATTTGTTTGTGTGACGTATTTTAAAATGAAAACTCAGGTACTTCGTGGATTTTTAAATTTATTTGCATTTATTCAAATGACACGTGAAATTTTTGATATGTTATTGATGTTGCGAACCGTAATGGATTTATAGAGTTAATTTGACAGACTATCTTTGTCAGTAGTTGTATCTTGTTTGTGGGCTAGTCTATAGATTTGTATATCGAATAGTAGCTAACATCCCTTCTACAAAAAGTATACTATGTACCGTGTAAACAAATATTGTAAATATGATTTTTATCGAGATAGCAACAAGGTGAAGGCTTCAACCAATCAAATACCTTAAAAAGTCATTTTTTATACTATTAATATCCAACAAATTTCCAGGTCTCTTGGACGGACCGATGTTTCAATAATTTATTCAGTGTAAATGCCTGATCCTACAATTCATACTAATATAATTATAATGGGTTGTTAAAGAAACCTTTTAAAATGTTAAATTTATAGAATTATTATGGGAAATTGTTTCTATTATGGTTCCCTGTAATACTGTAGTGTGAAATTATCATACGTTATGTATATGTCTCGCAGGTGACACGTGTACATTGTATGACTGAATCTTACATATGCATTCATTATAATATGTACTAACTAGGTGCCTACCTTCCTAAGTATATAATAATATTATAATGATATTGCCTCACCGCGTACCGCATGTCCTTAGAAAACTAACGTAATATTTGACGTAATATCGTCGATTGAATGATGAGTGTTCATCAGTGTCGACCTACACAATCTTACAGAGTAGGCTGAGATAAAACAGGACACATTCAAAAATTTATGCATCGGAGTATTTTATTACTTTTGATTTAATGAAATAATTTCATATGCTAGATCACAACAGCTCCAAACGACCACTATCTTGATCTTAAAAATATCTGTTGACTGAAGCTGTGCTAAAGTGTTGGCCACCAGATGATTTGTTTTAATATATGGTACCTACACGTGTAGATACATGGATGGATTTTTACAATCCAAAAACACTTGAAAGCATTATCTAATTGAAAAAACCTATCAATTCACCAACAAAATTAATTAATTTAATTGGATTATTAAGGAGAACACATTCTTATTGTGAAGTTGTTATTCAGAACATAGGTCTGTGATGTTTTAAATACTAATTAAATGTATTAATTAGAAAGATATACATATAAAATCAATTTTATCGAAACATATTGTTGTTGCTATCGGGATTCGAACCTGGATCTCTTCCTATCCAGGGAAATTGCATTAATCGATTATGCTACACCAACACATTTCATTGACGACAAATTTTCGAACTTATGTGTTACACTTTTCAAATTGATACATCTATCGTGCCATCATTTGAAAGCCATCTTCTTTATTTTTACGGAATCTCAGTACGTGGATCATCAAGACAGGATTATGATCCAAGGTGTTAAGAACACACGGTCCGATAGAAGGATTGGTTAACTACTTGGACCACTGTCACAACAGCCTAAAGACGCCATTCGTTTTAATATTGATTAGTTTTGGTTAGAAGAAAACTGCAATCAAATATAGTACCTACCTAATTGCTATCATATTTGGTAATTTTTTTAAATATGTAGTGTATCAAGGAATTCAAATTAAATTAAATTAAAGACATTTGTTGCGGTCTGTTGATTCGTTAATACGCAATAATTGTAAGTATTGAGATTCCGTACGTTTTAACATATTGTATGCACAATATAAGCGGATGAAAAATGATTTACAAATAACATCTTGCCAATAATTCGAGCAATCGGAATGATTATTAACGGATATCTGCGCAATGTCTGAGAGTATGCAGTAAAATAAAACATCTGTTGAACCAAAGTGAAACAAAACGTCTCGAAATGTCCATTACGATTCGTGTGGTTTTTAAAAACTTTCTCTTTCACAAATCAAAGTCGTTTCAATAATTTTGTATCAAGTGTGTCCGCGTTTTCTATTTTCATATAAACTTTCAAGTGTAATTACTTGAATAAAACCGGGCACTTTCAACGTCGGACGTCGGAACTCTGCGTGCGTCAGCGATTCAATGCCAACTCGTTCTATACTCTCAGGTATTATCTATATTTATATCATTTTCATTCAGCTTACAACACCAACACTATTTATGCACTCGTGTTTCTAATACTGAAGAGAGGACAATTTCAATAGAGGTGCTGTTTTATTTACGTAAATACATTATTTACTTGACAATAAATAAGTAGATGCATTTAATGAGTAAATACATACATCAATATATAATACAATATTAACAATACATATTCACGCGTGTGTATAATGACAACTTACATAATCCTATATATTTACACATATATAATATAAATGAGAATATAATAATGCTGTATTATAACTTTTCATGGTACACCATCCGTAATTATATTGCGCTACAAACACGAATAACGTGCCGACATTCGATGTTGTACAATTATTGTAAATACTATATTATCGACGATCGTATGCCAGATTCAGAAATTAAACATCTGGAATTCCGAATTCAAATCGCCGGCCGGCCAGGTGTTTTAAAATTAAATTTATCCAAGACACAAACCATTTTATATATCCATATCCCGAATCTGTTTCCATGCACCATCGCAGTTGTGTTACAGTACATTACGTATTTAAATCATTTTCAACATTGAACTTACTTACTATAACGCCGTTTCTCTGCGGGGGTAGGCAGAGAGGATAGAGCGCCACACTCTTCTGTCCTGACACAATTCTCGCCTCATCCACATTCATTCATCTTCTCATACAAACTTCCCGGTTATTGTGGCTTCTAACAGGACCATCTTCCAGTATCTGGTTTACCTGGTCGTGCCAAGTATTTCGTGGACGTCCTATATTTCTGGTGCCATCGACACTTGCATCATATATCTTTCTTACCATTCTCTCCTTATTCATCCGTTCCACATGACCAAACTACCTAAATGATCATTTCTTAATCTTATTCACTAAGATCAGATTTACATTATTTCCTTATTTCTTCATTCTTTACTATGGCATAAAAGAATTTGCTTTTCCTCGATTGTCATGTTCACGTTAACTATAATTCCATTCAAAGCGCTGTTCACTTTATTCCCTGCCGTCCCCCTCCCCCTCCTTTCGATATCTTTCTCAACCTTTCCGTTTCTATCAAACATACTTCCCAAACACACAAACATTCATTACCTACAAGTATTTAGCACGTTGCCGCGCTTTCCTCCTTCTCGAATACCATCACTGTCGACTTGTTGACATTTATAAAAAGGTCGCTTTCCTTGCATACATCGTACATTGCAAAATTGGTTTTACGGAAATACCGGCCGCGAAGCCAACAACACTCCCAACATAAACTTGCTTTCTGTCAGTAACTACATTATACGAGCTCCCGTGATCAATTTAGAAAAGCAACAACGTTTTACGTTTATTACGGAAAAGATTTTAAGGCTGATTTCAAGTTGTTTAACTTGTTCCTTTAACCTGTTTCACAGGCAACGCCAGAGGTGCAAGAGCCAGTCACTCCATGACGATACCGCTTCTCATCCTTCATTCTTCCTCAAGTCTCGTAAACTAAACTCTTCCGGACCGAAAGGCAGCAGATGGAAGATTTTCCAACGGATGCGTGAATCCTACGAAAGATAAATCCAGCTTCTCTCCAAATAGTGGAAATTCATCACCAACCGAATAAATCGACAAGAAACAGAGTTCTGTGCAGTGGCGTAACTACGTCAATGCAGCCAATATGATGCATTGGGACCCATGTTAGATAGGGCCCCAAAAGTATGTACGCGCCCTACTGTCGTATGTGTCACGTTGTAATATCGGGTTAGGGACCAGACCATCCCTTCAAAGCGAAAATCACCGTAAAGCGAAACAAAGATTTTTTTTCAGTTGCGAGTGAGTATATAAAAATGATTAAAAACACACTTTTATTATTTTTTTCATTAAAGTGTGAATACTAATTGATGGCAATAAGATTCTTATATACATATATAGTAATACATATATACAATAGATGGCACCAGAAGTAGAAGACGTCCGTGGAAGACTTGGCACCACCAGGTAATCCAGTACTGGAGGATGGTCCTGTTAGAAGCCTCAATAATCGGCGAGCACGAGAAGATGTATAAATGTGAACGAAGCGAGAATTGTGTGTCAGTACAGAAGAGTGTGGCGCTCTATCTTCTCTGCCCACCCCCGCGGAGAAACGACGTGATGGTAAGTCAGTTAGTTATATATACGGGGGTATTTTTTTCATTTTGCATTGGGGCCAGATTTTTATAGTTACGCCGCTGGTTCTGTGCCTGCGGTACCCTGCATTAAAGAAAAACGTGTTATTAACCATTGTCCATTAGAGTACCAGAGATGTATACAGAGCAACATAAATCTAATGTTTTATCTATAAATATAGTAACCACTGACATTAAATAAAAATTGACATCATAATGTCACGTTTTAAAAGCCAATAAAATTAATAGTTTCCGGGCGAGAAATATCACCGCATTTTTCTACTCCCGATTGAGACACTTAACATCACCCTAGTTGGTATCAAGACACATAACATCGTGAATGTTCACATCTCCATACGCCATACTTCCTGCATCAGGTGTTTGTTAGTGGGACAAAAAAGCTTGCGATTGCGCTGGTAGTAATTATGGACTATCGCACGGACCGAAACGAATTCAAGCAAAAATAAACTGTGACTTATTAAGGACAGATTAACAAAACTCCCACGACATCGTTTAGTTCACTTATCATTTTCCCATTTGTGGTTAGTTTTAGAGCAATTGTTTTCAAAATGTCATTTTGAGTCCTAAAATAATGAAAGTGTGTGAGTTTGTGGTGATACATCTCAGACAATGGAGGAGCATACTCGTTTTCTTTATTACTGTGATAAGCGCTTCGTTTAGACAATAAAAAAATAGGATGAACGAAACGTGTTTTTTATTATTTATTTCCTATCTTCTAATATATTACAAGGTCGAAATTTGCATAGGAATTATAACGTGGAAGACATTAAGATTTTTCAAATATGCGTGTATTAATTAATCATGAGTTTTGTCACTTTATTTTTTTGTGCAATTATTCTGAAAAAAAACCTTCGTAATAGAAGTTTTATTTATTTAATTGAATTGAGGTTGACCTCCATATTTTTTATTTGGAAAAAAATACTATTAATGCACTTTTTATTATGAAAGATAATCCCTGTAATCTGGTTTAAAATATTTTTTTTAATGCAACACCTAAAAACAATTTAGTTTCCATACTAGCGGCCAAAATTTAGATTAACGAAGATGAACAGTATGAGTTGAGTCTTAATATAAATGAAATGCAATTGATTTTGCAACTAACACCCATTTTGACTGATTAAACCTTTTGTACACATTACGAAATTAAATCAATTTATAATATTACGAGATATATGTAAAACTCCATTACGTACCGTTGTTTGTTTCGTATACTAACGGCTTAATTATTAATTAAGAAAAACACATTTTTGTTTTGAAGTTGCATTTTCAGAATAAAGTTATGTGGTGTTTAATACAAATTAAATTAATCAACTAGAAAGATATGTAGAAAATGGGATATTTTTTTTTGTATATCTTTCTAGTTGATTTATTTAATTTTACTATATTATTGTTTCCGAGGACATTTGATTCCAGCCCTTTATAGTCGAAACGTCTGACACGCTTTATTATGCGGGTTATTTCTTTGTCTACTATTCCACCTTTTTATCACTCATTCACACACTTTAGTCCTAGACTCTGACCATAGTCAGTAGGTACTCTACAATTTAAATTAAATTCTTATAAAAATGAATATCCGTTACATTTTTTATTAAATCTATTTTATAAATGGGGTTAATTATTTGCAAAATTCTTCCATATTATTTAGCAATGCTAATAAAATGAATAAATCTAAATATTTTTTCAGTTGCAGTTACGATTTGCAAATTATAGTGAGTTAGAGTTCTAGATAGGTGTAATTATTTCCTTTTGACGTTTCATTAATTGCTTAATTATATTATACTGTAATAGACTTTAAAAAATTCTCAGCGATTTGCAATTAGTATTGCTAAAGGGTCATCATTCTTATTAAGGTCATTAGAAATAATATAGCGTGTAATCAGCGTAATCACCTATCAAATTTCGGAATTTTTCCCACGTGCTTCCAACAACATACCAGCTCCTCCACTTAATTCTAGTTTTTTCCCAATTTCATCCCTTTCCCGTTTTTATTTCTGTCGATACCGCGCTTTAAACTTCACATCCATAAAATGTTGGGAAGTGTTGTTTGAATTTAATACCTTTCTAAATTCACTACGGTTATATTTAAGTATCATAATGATTATTGTTTTTACAATAAACAACCATTTTACAAAGTCCGTGCTTTTATTGAATTGTATTTCCTAAAAGAATAATTGATATTTGTTAGGTACTATAAAATAACGATAAAGGTAATTATAGAATTAGTAATTTCCACATTAAATCCTCTTCAAGGGTGAATTGTTTTCTAATTATTCAGAGAACATATTATTATGGATTTTTTTCCGACTAACATAATTTACTGTGATTATGTTATATCATAAAAACTGTAGATATGTAATAAAATTTTACCAACAAAAGTGGAGAAAAAAACCAATTTTTTTTAAGGAGAACACATTCTTATTGTGAAGTTGTAATTTTTTAAAACATATGTCTGTGATATTTTTAAAACAAATTAAATGTATTAATTAATGGAACGACACATGTATCAATTTGACGTGCAATATATAAGTACTGTGTTGGTATAGCATGATCGGTTAATATATTTAATGTTAAGAGATCCAGGTTCGTTTCGAATAAAATGATTTTATATGTACAATATCTTTCTAATTAATACTTTTACAATGATAAATGCTTTTATCATTGCTACACGTAGATATATTCACGGTTCACGCCATCCAGAAAATGGTGGTTTCCAGTGTATGTTTACGATAGTATTATGTATATTGTACTGGACAATTTGAATGCCATTTTTATCCAGAATTTGTGGCAAATGATTAAAACCCAACGAAAACATAATTTCAATTAATATAAATCTATTAAGACTACAAGAAATTAATTGGTTTATTTCCAATTTCCTGTTCGATATCTTTTCGACTGAAATATAAATATTAGGTACCCACTTCCTATTTCTCTATATCTTTATATATTTTTTTACTAAAACGCAATAAATATTCTTCGAAGGCTTGATTAGAATGTTATTCGAGCATAAATTCATTATATCCTGTTTGTTTTCATCGTACAGTTAGTTTTTATTTTTCAAAAATTAATTATTCCGCCACTTTCGATTCGTGGCACCATCCGGGACCGCTGTCCACAGAAGGCGGGATGTCTCGCTTTCTACCTCGCTCGGTATGGAACATCTTACCTTGTATCAATGTGTATCAAATGAGAATTCAGCCGGCACCGGCCGATTAATCAGACACGAAACGTTTCCTAGAACCTAGAACAGTCGCAGGTAGGAGCGAGCAAATAGGAGTGAGCAGCTAGCAGCGAGCAGCGAGCAGCGAACAGCTAGCAGCCTACTTTCTCATCATCGCGCGTCGGTTCATGTCACTTTCTTGTTCATTGATTTGCTAATTTCATTGCCATGTTGTTGACCTCCACGAATAGTCGTGTTCACAGATGCAACACCGAATCAACACGTTCAAATAATCTCTCTCTACAGTCGATTGCTGCGCGTAGTGGTTCTGGATAGGGGTAGTTCGGGGCGGCGAGATACCAGAACAAATCCCGGTGGGCCGATGGCATCGATTTTTGTTTTTATTTTACAAAATATAATATTAAAATTCATCTTATACTAGCCACTAACTTTTATTGCATCCTACAATAAACTAATTATTTTTCTATTATTAACATTTGAAGCAAATACATTGTGGTTCATTTGTAATTATTAATAGTTTATTAACTTTGTTTTATTTTATAAACCTAGTTTTTAGTTAATTTTTTCATCCTGATGAAGGAAAATGTATTCTTCTGAAACCGGTTGAATATAAATAACTCACGGTAGTTTAAAAAATAAAAAATATATATATTACGTGCATCAATGACTGTTTAGGGCCGCGTAAAAATATATTGCAAAGTCTATTAGTGACAGTAGACTAGAAGCTTTTATGTAAATCTCAAGAGAAATAAACATATCAAATGAAATTAACAATGAAGAAAGTAATTATCGATATAATTGCGGAACAATGTGAGTTAATAGAAAATTTGTTTTTAGAGTATATTTGTACACTTTTATAGAAAGTGCGTTTTCAACATTATGTGTAATTTTTTAATCATGTTATAAAAGATTCCAATACAAAATATTGTAAACGATTTTAAAAATTGTGATCGGTCCGGTTATCTCAAAAATATCTCGGGACGGTCACGCATTGTCTATATTTGTCGTGTACCTGATATAAATGCAAATAATAAGGCGAAGAGATCTCTTAAAATTGGCTTTGATGACTTTGGATAGTTTTATAGCGGGTATCTACATTTCACTTGGGCGTCATCTATCACAATTTTTAAATGAAGTTTACAAACATTTATGTAGGTATATTTTTTAAGAATGCATTAAAGAACTATTATGCTGATATTAATGCGTAAGTTGCCTTATCTCTGATATTTACATATTAACATACATTTTACCATAATTTTATCCAAGAATTCTTTTTACACTGTTTATTAGGTGATTTATGAGTCACCGAATTAATAAGCCTTTGGGTACGTTCAAGATTTTTGGAATAACCAACGTGAAGTGGACAAAACCAGAAACAGTACAAATAAGGATCGTTAGCTTGGCAATCGTGAATTGCTTTAATCTTAAATTACGTATATTATTTGCATCTATTCTACTTTTTAAAAATCATATCGTTTGATAAACCTTATCTCTGTCCTCTGATATGATTTTATCTTTACAAACTGTGTTTTACTAGTGCGGATTTTAATCATCGGCTTATACAGAATAAAAATACTGCATTAGAAAAATTATACATGCTGTACAATGCTTGAGAAAATAGAAACTGTGAGGGACATCTGTGGCTGCTGATCAGATCAGGTGGTTGCTGATTAACCCATAGCATTACTACCCTGAAAGCCCAGAGAGCAGGCATTTGTTTATCGCTTATTTATTTGTTCGTTCTTCGCTTGTGGATTTGGGTCCGAATATTTCCATCGAGTGCCTAAAATTCTTGCTTAGTCTCAATTTCGATGCTGCTGTGAGTTGTGAGTAATATTTCGATGGCTTAATAACACAAAAACATATTAACAAAAAATGTTTTTGAGTTAAGTATGGAGATTTATTCAAAATAAACGGTTCTATCCGTAACAAAGAAATATTTTCCCAAGAACTATGTGAAAAGATGTTAAAAAATCAAGACATCGACGCGTTACCTGAAAAATCATTGTGTTTACTTTTCAGTATATTTAAAAGAGAAAATATAATTTATATATCCGTTACAATATGTAGATTGGTTTTTGTGTTATTCCAGCGAATCGTTTTGTACGAAGCCCAGAGGCCTTTAGTTGGCTACGCTTATAAATAAATACAAATATTGTAATGCCCATCCACTAAACAAATGGACTAATAATAATTAATGATAATGTGGAGGGAGGGAAGGAAATACCTCTCCGCCGCACAGCTGCGGGCCATTCATTCGGAGGAGCGAGCAGAACCAGTTGTCGGCCGAGGAGGCGAGGAGTCCGATAATTCAGTCGCTAGGTGGCGGGCGCGCGGCGCACACGTACACGTCCGTTCCGCATCGCTCCGCGTGTAAACACTGCACTTGTCGAGAGGCATACCTCGTGGAATGTTTCGAGCTCGAGACCCGGCCTGGTGTGCTGTAAATTGCCGTCTGATGCTTCGAAAATAATCGAGGACCTGTCAGCCGGTGCTGGCTACCGGCACTTTGCAACTTTTTCGTCGCTGCAACTTGTTGACATTCGTGCGTTGTGCTCTAACGATAAAGCATGTAAATATGATAACAGTTTTCCGAGTGAGTTCTGTTTTGAATTGTGTAAAGTGCCTTGAGTTCTTTACGAACTAAATTTCAGTGTATTTTAAACATTTTTTATGTTTACTTCGAGCCGATAGAGGACTTGATGCATTATCTCACCCCCGACCCGCGTCTCCCCCTTCCCCCGTTCCGGCGAGCGAGCGGCTAATGACGTTTGTCTAGTTTTATTTTGGTGTTGATTTTTTGTGTCACCATCTCCGAAGCGGCGAGGGTTGGAGCGCGCCAAAAAACTTGAACGCTTCGAGTCTCCGAGCGACGCCGGTTTTCTAAACGCCAGAAGTCTCTGTTTAGAATATAAATTAGTAGATTATAAATCCTCACTAGAACCTGATGTGAAGTGCTTTCCGAAGAATATTAAGTGTATTATAATTAAGTTCCGTGTCGGATAAAATCCAGGATTGTTTTTTTCTCTCGGCACGAGGATTTATCACCAATATTCCGCCAGCAAAGGTAACAATACACTTCCGTAATTTCTCCCTAACTGTCATCCCTAATTTTCATAAAATTGTTTAATCATGTATTTCATTAAAATTATATTATTGTGAAGATTATGTAGTCTATTGTCGGAAGCCTCGGTACACACCATTATCAAATAAATTCGTTTTTTATTATATGTAATAAATAATCTAACGTAAGATAACGATTCCATAATTGCAAATTAGACTACTACTACTTTTGTTTTCATTGGTTTTTGACTTATTACTTCGTCTACAGAGTTGAGCCAAGGTACGTTTGACAGTAACCTACTTTGTTATAGCGTTACCTTGTTGACTGCTCAAAGACATGTATGTATGTCCAAATAATTTAAGTTTATTAAAAAATGTTCTTGTAAGGGTTCCAAATTAGACAAATTAAGGTAAAAATCACTCGGTTCTCGGTGAGATTCTCGCAAATAAAACTTCTGCTTTTAATAAAAAATATTTAAAAGTCTAAAGGATTATCAATAAATGTATGTTTTGCGATACAATTAGTAACACATTGTCCCCTAGACTGGTAAAAAGTATCAGTTAGGCAATAGATCATTTCTTAAATATTTATTTTATAGTACATATTAACCAAAAGTAAGTAAAATTACTGATAATACCAATTGTCCCAGGTTATATATAGCAGTTTTAAAAAATGCCAAATGTGAAGGAACTATTCTGGGGAGCGGTGGGTCACCGTTCACTGTCTTAGGTCCAAATTTTTCATTTCGATGACTTATACGTATAATAACGTCATTCTGCGTAGGAATAAATGCTGATATTTCTTCTGTGTTTATAAAACATTTCTTCATTTATAAAATTATATTTATATATTTTTTAAGAACAATATTCTTATCGGTTTAGCTCCCTCTGTACTTTTTTTCCATTCCTACTAGACTGGGAAGTATATGTGGTGGCTGCTTCCACATCTCAGTCTTTGTATGTTTTTTAAAAGCATATCCCATGATAATTTAATGAGAAGCCGTTTACAAATGAATTTTTCTTACAACTTTTCGCCGTACTGATATTTATTGCGGCCCTATCAAGATTGTTTTTGAGAATGAAGAAATTTTATATTACTGTAATTTTGATATTTTGTCCTAACCCTGAAGCACGCTGTTTTTTTTTTTTTTTTTTTTTGTAGTTAGTGATTGATTCAAATATATCAAAGCTTTTTAAATTTAATTTCTCACTCATCTCCACTTGATTGTGTTTGGTGAACTTGTGATTGAGGTAGTACTACTTTGAATGGACCTCCTACCGTGTGATCCCTCAAAAACCATGCACGATGTATTATTATTACAATTTATGGTGAATAACATAAAACGTAACTAGTCATCTTAAAAGCTACAATCTTTACAGTATCAAACGTGACATTGCATTTCTTGCTATACTTTTTAAATCAAATACGCAAGTTTTTCTTATCGCGATTTAGTTTTTAAAAAAACGTTTACTATGTATTGTTAGATTTAAATATTATCGTATGCGAGTCGGAGGCGAGTTTTTTTTACACACACCATAAAGTTGGTCGCACAAAAAGTCTATTTATGATTTCGCGACGATTTTTTAAAAATTTCGTTGTTCTCCAAAAGGCTCGTTGCCTTTTATGTTTACGATTAGTATTGCACATTATAGGCAGTTCTTCAGAGCTTATCCCACGCTTGGCGTTGAAGCTAATCAGATGCGCGTCACCTCATACCGCCCTACTCGGAGGATGCGCCGGAGAGCGAGGATATCAAAGCGCTGACATTGACACTGGCCTTGCCGCGCGCTGCGACCCCGACACCCCGCTCCGTGTAACACGTGTGACATTTAATACGAGTCTTACTTTTTATATAACGCACTTGTCTCATCAACCCGGCCACGCTGGCGGGCTGGCATCTTGTGGTGCGGCGGAAAACATTACAATTATTCAAATATGCACGACGCACAGAGATCTGATAATTATTTAAACTTTAATTGTTTAATTTGTATTATTTTGCTTGCGTTTTGCGTAATCGATATCCCCGGCAAAATTTTGCTTGTTTACCTAATGCATTTAATATATTTAACTATTTATTAATATATCTGATATACTTAACTGAATTAACTTAAAAACTATATAAACATGAAAAAAAAAAATTTAAGTTAGCGATTAAATCCGTGTTCCCGACTTTTTCAGCATTTGAAATCGAGACCCACCCCTAAATCAGTTTCCCGTTATCTTTTTATACGAAATATAACAAACCTTATAATTATTAGTCATTCTACCGCGGTGATGTTTTCTTTAATCTTTCGCTTCATGACGTCTATTGATAAAAACAATACTCATTTTATTAGAAATATTATCTCACTGTTCTGCGAAAAACTTCAGATGAGACAGTACGCAAATGCATCTCAAATAATAGTTCAAAAACTATTTATTCGTAACTGCACGACACCAAAGTATCAGCAAATTAAAACTGCAGACTCGGAATTTTATGACGTAATATTACAGGTCAAAGGTGCATGAACAATTTATTTAATATCCTGCATTTAATTATTTTATTATACGATAAATTATACTGTCCATACGGTACCTACCTATCTATACAAGGATTTACTAATCTCTATAACCACAAAAACTATTAGAGTTACATATGTAACACATATTAGAAGAAACTTATAGGTATAAGAATGTTTAACCTTTGTATGCCTAGCGATCCCTCGAGAGTCCGAGGATTTGTGTTAGTAATCTGATTAGATTTATTTACAATAACTATCTAAAATATAGATATTAAACTACATAAACAATGAATTAAACTTAATCGCCATAATTCTTACCATATTTATTTTCAAAATAAGCTTTATAACTTACATTTGTTTGCGTTTCAAGAATAATTCCATCAGTCAGGATGTAAAATAATATATTTTTTAAATAATTTAATGTATTAATTAGAAAGATATACATAAAATCAATTTTATCGAAAAATATTGTTGTTGCGCCACCGGGATTCGATCTCTTCCGATCAAACCGGGGAAGGTGTATGATCCAACTATGCTACAGCGACACCATTTTTGAAGACAAATTTTCGAACTTTTTCAAATTAATACATTTATCGTTCCATTATTTGATAGGTTCGAATCGCGGTGGCGCAACAACAATATTTTTTCGATAAAATTGATTTTATACGCATATCTTTCTAATTAATACATTTAATTAGTATTTAAAATATCACAGACAGTTCTGAATAATTATAACTTCACAATAAGAATGTGTTCTAATAATATATTTTTCCTTATGAGACGCATTTAAAAACTTTGTTGATTTCGAAAACGTGTTCATCAATTGTTTTTATTTTATTTTTTATGACTGACCAACCCCACGCGTCGAACGATCTGGGCCGCGAGAGGGACTGTTTCGTCATTGAGCGCGGGCGGGTAAAGGTTAAATGGTGTGAGGAATGTGATTTACATATTTGTTATAAACAATGGATATTATTAGTATTCAAAGCAAACGGAAAGCAGACGTATATCAATATAAATGAAAAGGCATGTTTAATAGTCTGTTTACTCCTCACGTGCTTTAAAGAAAACGCCTTGAAAGGTTCTCTATAGTATAGTCTTATGCAAATATCACGTAATTTTGTGCTGATACTCCTGTATCGCTGTAATATCAACTATTGTCTATGATATATTATATGCACAAATAATTATATCTCGCTAAATTGAACACGAGCATCGGTTTTCTCCCCATCCCTCCCATCTCAAAATTCTCACTGTATAATTGATTAATAGTAGTATTATTAATTAACTCGGCACTTTTTTTTACACGGAGTCATGTCAGACCGTTAATTTCTTCTCAATAATTTATTATAGAACGCATTAATAGTAAGATTGATTTTTAGAAATTTGGATTACAATATAATATGTGCAATATATAATTGAAATCGATACTAACTGTTCGACTAATTACTTTATTTTTTTATTAGATGATTTCATTTTATTTATTATAACAAAATTTCTCTTATTGCAAAAAAAACACAACTTTTTAGACCCCTTTTCCTCTTACAACAACAATACGCCAACGATATGGATTCCCAGGGATCATCCACAAAATATTTATTTATCTAATTTTTGTTTAAAAGGTTTTTTTTAAATACACATTTTTATGTGTGTACCTAAGATGTGTTTATTCATCAGTCATGATTTATTACTATAAATGATTATTAATTATACACATTCGTCAATGACTCGTGCATGGAAAAGAGGTTTTTTTCCTAACACCTGCCTTCATAGTTTGATTACATTGACACTAAACCCGGTGTACGACATCATTAAAACAATATTAGTACAATGGTCGACTATATTATTTATATACTTAATAAATATAGAATAGGCGAGATACTTCCACGACGCACTGTGAATCACCCCACCTGTATTAACATCATCCAAATAACAAATATTTACTTTAATACTTCTTTTGAAGATTGTCATCGTAATGCTATGAGAAAAATGTTGGCGCATGTTCATTACGGTGGCCGATTCCAGCGAAAACGTTGACATAAACGGTGCGGTTTACGGAAAGAAAAATAGGTTCTATGGATATACTAAACCAGCAGGGGTAAATGTGCAAACAAAAAATGTACAACCTAATATAAATACGCCTTTAATTAGCCAGTCTTTAAATTTGAGTGTTTGTAGGTCAAGGTGGCGCTATGTACTGTTTGAAAACCATTCGCTTTTGTACGTTGAGTCAACTGTACTGTGTACTCTTCTGACAACTGTATCTGCTGTAGCGAAAGTAAATTGCTAATCTTTCTTATGCATCTGTCTCGTTCACCATCTTGATCACCATCACTCGAGATCTCCTCCGAGATACTCTGTCAGCGTGTTTAAGCCGCATCCCCGTTAATGCGTCATCCATTGCTGCCTCTTCCGAATTCCATTATCTCGCTTTAGCAATGCTTATCCTCAGACAGACCTGCCAGGCAGGTTTTTGTAGAAACGATTTATCCGCTCTTGTAGTACTTTCCGAATAAAAAACCAGTCTGCCAATATCTGGCTCTGACTAATTCTGCCCACTGATATAGTTTGAACAGGATAAATTTTACTACAAACTGATACATTATGTCTACTAATTTGAAATTTAATGTGCAGTTTTTAATGAAATTCAAAATGTTTGAGCGTTTGGTCTGATTTGCGAAAATAATATTTGGCGTCTTCGCTACGACCTCGAAGTTTACGAGCCCGATGTCAAGTTTATCAAAGTCCAACGACTTGGAAGGGTCTTTACCGCGTGCACTCCTGACGATCCACAAACCAGAGGGGAGATGCGGCAACGGGAGACCGTAGCTTCGTTGGCTGGATGATATCCGAAGGAACCTGGATATTTTCAGGGTCGACGACTACCGAGGCAAGACTCGGAGCAGAGAGGAGTGGAAGGATCGTAATTGGTTGAAATGATCGTGATTGGACATTGAAAAGGAAATTTTTTATCGAATTATTAATCATTAATATTTTAATAGTTAATCATTTTACGACGAAATAAAAGTTTGTTGATTGTGATAAATAGTACATTTGTACAAAAGGTGGATATTTTTTTACATTTATGCCTTTTTATCCTTTTTTATTTTATTAATATTAAAAACGCATAATCCTTAAAGAAAATGATAAATCCATGTATGTACTACCAAACCGGCAGCTCTTACATAATAGCTCTATTATAACAATGATAGCAGACTCCGTTGAAAAATATTTGAGTGGAACTTAAGCACACAATGTCCATTTTGATTTCGTAACTCTCATGAAAAGCATTGCAAAAACCCATGTTATTATAAGTTTCGGTCGGTTGGAGAGCCCGTTGAAGAAACGGTGCGCGGAAGAAAGCTCATTAGTAGTGGGTTTCTACAGCGTAACCAGATTAGATGACAGGTATTGCACGCTCTTAAAACTTGTTATGGAATAAGTGAAATTCGGTGCATGTGTGGAGCGCTCGGACTGCGTGTACGCCGCACGGAGATGCGGACGGTCCGTCGGCACCGGCACTCACTTCGTCTGCCCTATATTTCTGGACTGGCTTTTAGAAATTGGTCTGTGTCGTAATGTCATTAACTGTTTTATCATTTGTGCCTTCACTCAGCGGCGTGCCTCAAATTCCTGGAATTTAACCACTTTTCCTAATAAATGGGACCCAGAAGATCTGTATAGGTGAAATTATCACTAAGTGCGATTTGTAATAATATAAAATTCTCCATACTATATTATACCTTGGTACTTAACAATATTGCGATATTTGGTTCATACACTACAAACTCGAAGAGACATGGCCGATGTCATTTTCCTACACAAAATAGCCAACTCCAAAGTAGACTGTCCTGATTTACTCAGACGCATATCCATTCGAGCGCCAGCCAGGTCAACCAGAACTAATCTCACATTTAATCTACATTGCAACACCAATGCCAAACAATACTCATTTTTTTACCGAGCACCCCTTTATTTTAATTCACACCTAAACGAACTAGACATGTTCAATACTTCACTTACCTCAATTAAATCTAAATTCAATACTTAAACTTTAAAGACCTTTATTTTTATCGCTCAGATTTTATTTCCTATCCCATTTTCCTTTTCCTTTCCTCTCGAATATTTTCTTACTTTCTTTTTTATAACTTTTTTCTCTACATTAAAATTTTTATTCTCACATCTTTCTGCTTTATAGTCCTTCTTAAATTTTAAATTGTACTCACTGTATAAAGTATTTTGTATCGTCTGAGAAAACATGTAACTGGTTCTATTATTGTTCAGCTTTTACTATAATTCTCGTATTAACTGTATGTTTTCTGAATAAAATAAAAATATTTTCATCTTACTATTATAATATATGTATATATACTGCTTTCTGACAAAGCGATTAAGCAAACGCAAACAAGAAATAAATTCTAATTAAATCTTACGTTTTATATTTCACACAATCCTATTCATATATCAAAGTCCACCCCTTACGTCGGGAATATCTCATTAGATGGCTACTAAATACTAATGTTTGTATAAAATAATAACTTAATTATTAGTTGCACTATCAATTTAATCAAGCAAATAAACGTATCCTAATATTATTAATAAATTTGATACTATTAATTCATGGTGGAATTCCATTTTAATGATTTATTCACACTTATTAACACTTTTTTCCACTATTTACTATTTAATGACCATTTCCGTTTTCAGTCTATCAATTCAAATTATATAGACTCACTGAAGTACATCCCTGTATTGAATTGTATAAATATTCTAGCTTAAGAGAAAAATGTACCAGTCTGAAGATGGCCGTGACAGGCTGAAACCGGTAAAGATAATAAATAGTGTAAAAAAGTTAAAAGTGTTTTAAATACAAATTAAATGTATTAATTATACATATTAAATCAATTTTATCGAAAAATATTGTTGTTGCGTTACCGTATTCGAACCTGGGTTTCTTCCAATCCGGAGAACTTGTTAATTCTGGCGTCTCCTATCGGATTATTCAAAGGTATTTTAGATTCCGTAAAAATCTTTCAAATAATGAAACGATAGATGTATCAATTTGAAAAGTGTAACATATAGGTTCGAAAATTCACGTTCCCCGAATTGGAGGATATCCAGGTTCGAATCCCGGCAGCAACAACAATATTTTTAGATAAAATTGATTCTATATATTTATCTTTCTAATTTATACATTTAATTAGTATTTAAAATATCACACACCTATGTTCTGAATAATTACAACTTCACAATAAGAATGTGTTCTCTTTAATAAAAAGTGTTTTAATAAATCATTAAAATGGAATTTCACCATGAATTAACAGTATCAAAATTAGAAATAATTATTTTTCGATAAAATTGATTTTATATGTATATCTTTATAATTAATATATTTAATTCATATTTAAAATATCACAGACCGTCTGTTCTGAATAATTACAACTTCACTATAAGAATGTGTTCTCCTAAAAAAAACAAATTATTAATTATTGACTCGAAAACGAAACTGAGAAAGATATCGAAAGGAGGGTGACTGCAGGGAACAAAGTGATCGGCGCTTTGAATGGAATTATAGCTAAGGGGAACTTGTCAACCGAGGCAACACTAGCGGTACACAATGGAATCCTAGTATCGACACTGATGTATGAGACCGAATGCAGTGGAAATGAGATCACTTAGGCGTATATGTGGCAAATCCATTTATGACAAAGTAAAGAATGAAGTAATATGGAAAGCTGATCTTAGTATAGTGAGTAAGATTAAAAAAGGATCACTTAGGTTCTTCGGTCATATGGAACGGATGAATTGAGGAGAGAATGGTAATAAATTAAGCAAGTGTTGATGGCACCAGAAGTAGAGGACGTCCGCGAAAGATCAAACACGACCAGGTAAACCAAATACTGAAAGATGCTCTTGTTAGAAGCCTCGATAAACGGCGAGCTTGTATGAGAAGATGTATGAATGTGGATGAGGCGATAATCGTGTGTTAGGACGTAAGAGTGTGGCGCTCTATTCTCTCTGTCTACCCCCTCGGAGAAATGGCATGATGATAGGTAAGTAAGTAAGTTAGTAGAACGAGATAATAAAATGTTTGTACTTGTTCTTCTTCTACGTCTCATGGGATGACCGTCCAAGTCCATGAGCGCAGTCACGACAAAGCGTTATCACCTTCATGGTACAGTCCGCCGGGCACCCACCTATCTCTTGCAGGTCTGTTTTGACATCGTCCGCCCATCCTAGTCTCGATCTTCCCCTCGGTCTCGCTCCTGTTGACTTGTGTAAGGGGGCCTAGTGCATGTTACGCGTCTGCTCTTGCTACATGTCCCACCCACTGCAATCTCCTTCCTTTCACCTTCCTCGGGATATCTGGTGCAGTATACCGTTTTCGAAGTTTCAGAATCTTTCATCTCCTCCGTTTTCCGGTTTGATTATCACTTATCGGCCCGTATATCTTGCTCAAGACTATGGCATACAAATTTACCGGGATTACCAGTAATATGTTATGATTAAAAGAACAAATTAAAAATATATATAAATTATTGCATTGTGAAAAAAGCAGCCAGTACACTCGTATAAAAGTGTATTATGGTTAGTCACAGATCCCCAGCGCACGTTGTATTACTCCGGAGAAAATTCCAGTTAAACGAACCTTACAACAAAACACTCGACGGTCCTGCTTTTTGCAAATGTCGTCACATAATATCCTAGTTTAAAAATATTATATGATGCATTAAAAAGTGATTAATAATTTAGTGAAATTACCGGTAGGTACCTAGAAATTTATTTACCGGTAATTCGGTAATGGAATTTAGCCATGTTTAGAT
Organism: Eubasilissa splendida; assembly: GCA_031772225.1. Classification (NCBI taxonomy): domain Eukaryota; kingdom Metazoa; phylum Arthropoda; class Insecta; order Trichoptera; family Phryganeidae; genus Eubasilissa; species Eubasilissa splendida. The sequence continues at coordinate 15,728,316 of CM062848.1, read as the reverse complement.
TTGATTATTTTGTAATTGTTAGATTAAGTAAATGTAATAATAAAATATAAGTGGTATTTTTAACTCGGATAGAAGACGGTTACCATTTAAAAATGGATATCCAATAATTAAATTGACTCCCTTAAAATCGTATTTTTCTCACTACAGGTAATACCGATAATAATAATTGCCGATAATGAGAAGTGGCGGTAATTTTGAAAGTATCGTAAGTATCTACTAATGTCTATCAACGAAAAGCAATAAATAATCTAACGCCTATCATAATCTATCGCAAGGTTTTAATATTTCTTAATTTTATTTATAAAAATTTACCCCAGTTTCCGGCAATTCCTGCAATACTTATTTAAAGTGCCATGTCTACAAGAAGTGTGAGATAAAGTGAGCGACTGTCCTGATCCGAGCACTCCACTGCCCACTCTGGTCGAGTGTTCAGCCTTCTCTCCAGTATTGATTTGTGTGGCCTTTTGGGCCCGAAGCTGATAAGGGCATAGTTAGAATGCATTACTTGTTTATTCTATGCTGAGTTACTAATATCTTAAATTCTTTTACGAAATAATGCGCTGAAACAGATTCAATATTTCTGAATGTCTAATTTTTTATATATTTTTTATTAATATACCTACTTCATCCTGGAAATGTATCGTACATAAGAATACATATATGTAATGCAAAAATAAACATAATAAAAACAATTAATCATTTTCTTTAAAAGTATAGGTTTATATATGTATTTTTATAAATAACTAGCGAGTACCCGACACGCGTTGTAATGCCACTCAAAGAAAGAAAATGTTTGTATTTAAATTCTGATTATTGAAGTGCTTTTCAATACACAATATTTTTTTGTTTTTCCGTCTGGTCACATTACAGCTGTCCATGTGAGATGCGTGGATTTTCCAAATTTAGTCCACACACTTGTAGCGTTTGTCCCTGTGCTTTGTTGATGGTCATTGCAAATGCGAGTCGCATCGGAAACTGCAGACGTTTAAATTCGAATGGCATTTCTGTCAGAATCATTGAGGTGCGCGGCAACATCACATCTTCTCCTTTAAATTTTCCATTTAAAATTGTAGCTTCGATGATATTGTTCATTATCTTTTTCACTAAAAGCCTGGTGCCGTTGCAAAGTCGTGATGGATTTATATTTCGGAGAAGAATGATAGGTATGCCAATTTTCAATGTTAAAACGTGCGGCGGCATGCCGGGCAAATCGAGTGAATTTAAGAATTCAGTTGGATAATTGACAACTTCGTCTTGATTCATTGCATTATCGATGGAATTATACGTTGTCTCTTCGCCTGGTATTTCGTTTTCGGCAATAAACTATATGAAATACACACATTTGTTGAAACGACTCGCGCGGCATCTATTGTAAAATGGTTGTACTAATTCAGAAACCTTCGCGGGCGTGTGCACAACAACTCACCAAAGTTTCATCGCAATCGGACGAACGGTATAGGAACGTATACGGGACAAACAAACATTAATTTTTATATATGTAGATAACCGAATTTAATGCTAGTGCAGTCGTAAACTGCGGCTAGCGAGCCACATGCGGTTCTGAGTGCGGCTTTTCGACGAATGACGTGTTTAAAATACTTTTTTTTAATAATATTAATTTAATGCAATTTACTAATCCCGATTAATTTTTAACAAGTGTTCTGCTTTGAAAGACCTGGAGAATGGAGACATGATGATTTTTAACACCTGGAATAGTATTCCTGGCTCATATGATTAGTTTGAAAAAATATAGCTTTTGCTGTTCTTTCACTATTCGGTTCTTCACATTCATAGGAACAATCTTTTTCAAGCATGAGAACCTTATCAAAAGTGAATTGAGAAATCGTCTTATTGATGAGAACCTGGAATCGTGCCTAATATTAAAAATAACAACATTCAAACCTGACTTATCCAAACTTTCCAAGGAAACGCAAGGACTATTAGCACACATTAAACATGACAATGTTTCAATTTTAATAATAAGAATGTTATTTGTATCAATAAATAAGATTATTATGAAGTATGATATGTAGTTTTATTCAGTATACCTAGGTTTAACCGACTTCTAAAAACAGGATACTTGTAAAGAAATTTGTCTCTCAAAAGAAATCTAAATCGTTGTACTGCTGATATTTGGCTCTTTTGACTAATGAGTCTGCCGACCACCGGGCTGGTGTATCTTAGTCTCCTTAAGAATATGCCTTCATTAGTTTCTATTACACGTCGTTTCTCTCCACTCCATTCCTAAGACAGAGATATCTTTAAATTTTTATATAGTACATATTTATTAGGTCTCTTTGGACGAATTATCGTTTAAATTATTATATTTTTTAGACATCTTCCGATACACTTGAGTGTTCTTAATAAAAAATATCAATTCAAAAGCAGTTTCAGAAGTGTACCTCATAACTCAAACGGATTTTATCGATGTCGATGACCACACGAGCTCTTTAATCAGCTAATATTTGATATTTCTTCACGAAATAGTTTTGTAATACAATTTCTTGCCGTATTGCGCAACATAGTTTAGCAATGCCGGCGATTAACCCCTTCACTGATATCGACCAAAACGCCGAACATGGGAAGTCGTAAATTAGCAAGTATTTATTTGCAAGAAAATTTTCCATTTATAATTAAGTATTCTAAACAATGAAATGCTAAAAACCGCACATTTTGAAAATAAATTGTATAGCAAAATGTTACCATCGTATCTTTAACTTTGTTGATTTAGCTAACTCAATTTTATTCGCGAGTGCTATTTCTGACGAATTTATTAGTAAGAATTTTATGATAGAGAGTTTGATCGATAAATTATTTTATTTTATTAAGGAAAACACGTTTTTGTTGTGAAGTTGCATTTTCAGAACATAGTCATGTGGTATTTATTACAAATTAAATTAATCAACTAGAAAGATGTACAGAAAAAATCGGATAGAAAGAGGTCCAGGAAAATCTTCCCCGGATAGGAAGAGGTCCAGATTTGTATCCCGGTAGTAATTAATTATTTTTTTTGTAATTTGTAACATTTTATTTCATGTTGTATGCCTATATAACTCAATGGATGCTCCACCGCTATTTCAATCAATCGATCAGTATACATTAAAAATGTAATTTTGCCGTGGAAGGGGAAAAGATGACGTCTCAAACATTCTAGAATTTTATTCTAATATATTAGTGGCACATTTTTTGAAGTTTAATTATGTTAAGCAACGCAGTGGTGAAGGGGTTAAATGAACGACGCGTAAGCAATGAGTGCAAACCAAAACTAGTCCCATGTCATAACCTCTGTCGTCAGGTGGAGTATGGCACCGTTTTCCATGGACAGGTCCTCTCACTCGTTTAATAATTATGACACCAGCCAACCATTTTAAAATGGCCGATGACCCAATAAAAATGTCCCGTTACAGTTTTATATAAAATATTGCTTTATTATTATTTTATATAAGCATCCCGTGTTACTTGCATTTCCTGCCACCACAAAAGTTATCTTTGCCATTTGTGAATTTGTACGTAATGTTTTATCATTCGGACGTCAGTCTAATCAATTGTACTATATGCAATAGTCATAAATACTAAACATAAAAATATTTACTAATGCTCAAATAAGCCGTTTACCAAAAAAAATCTTTAATCTATACCTAAATCACACTTAATTTTTCTCGTCAAATCTTAGAAGCAACTGACAAATCAAAATGTTTTATTATTATTCTTCTTTTTCTTTTAAATGGGCAACCCACCCTTCAAGAGTGATTTGTGCCATTAATCAAGTTAAAACTTTATTTTATAGAAAAATGTACAATAATATTATAGAATAGGAAATATTATATTACAAGTCAATACCATTGTTGTTCAAAAAATGTTCTATTATATAGATTAAATGTGGCGAGTTGATGGAAAGAAGATGACACAAGTTAACCGGGAGTTGAAAATTACCATTGACGAGATTACTGTAAAAAAACTTGTGATCCGCAATGGGCAGGCAAAAAGGATATGGTGAAGGGTTTCCTCCTCGGCACCACACTCACACATTGGGGAATCTATTAAGTTCAATCTGAATAAATGTGAGGCTGCCTGGCAATGCCCAATTCTCACTAGAGATATTTGATATTGTTCTTTTGGACTTTCCTTTCGGAATAAATCTTTGAATTATTTTAAGCCGATTATCTTATGATTTTTTGGATCTATCCATTGTGCAGTCCAGATAGAATTCGTACGTTTTTTTTACCATATTAAGTCTGTCATACATCGGGATATGAAATTGATGGGGGAACACTCCGGAAAGAGTGGCCTCCTTGACCAGTATATCACCACACTCATCTCCGTGAATTCCCTTATGTGCAAGAATCCAAACAAATGACACTTATTTATTGTTGCTGTCCAAATTAAATAGACATTTTCTGATGGAACAGATTATCTCATTGTCTAGCCAAACTTTCATATTAACAGAGAGATTCAAGAGCTGCTTGCGAATCGGAGAATATAACATCCTTATCGACGTTCCGGAGAACGCAGATGATTTTATTATTCATTAAGACAAAAAAAAAAAAAATATGTACACGTATAATATAAAATATGATCAAGATTTACAGGTTCCCAGAAACGTCTTTACTATTTTATTATAAATACTGTAATATAGACACACCTCGCATAATCGGGAGTGTCTGAATGGGTTGAGGCGTCTGACTAGAAATCGCATTCCCTTTGGCGAGCATATTCAAATCCTACCGAACGTGCTAGTTTTTATACTGTACGAGTTTTTAAAACTTGAATTGAACACATTATTTTCGCTGTATGTTCAGCCTTGGCTGTCTTAACACAAACCGCTTTATTTGTCATATCTTTAAAAGCCTGGCGGCGAGACCCATAGTTGGTAAATCGGCAGTTAATCTAATATCATTAGGCAAACTAATCGCCGATAACTGATTGCTTTAATACGTATGACAGTTCATTAGATTACGGTTCTAGTGAAAGTGAGGACTTCCACAAACGAGCCTACTTTTAAGCACACATTTGAAGAATCGGGTAATTTCCGTCAACAGAATTCCACTCCAGATTTTCCACTGATAATAATACTTACCTACGGCATACCTGATGATATTAATTATCCGCTTAGAATCAACAATGACCGCAAAACGCACAATTTAAGATCGCAGACTTTTACTTTTCTCCATGTCTATTGGCTACGTAAAATTTACTTTCTACAAATAAAACAATCGTTCTCTCGTGCTCCTAATCTTATTAGTATTTATTTATGGGAGAAAATCGTACATGAAATATGCATCCGCTCAATTCTGCGCACTCGCTCACAGTGAAGTAACATTTTCTAGATTAATTAAAACATTTGTTATGAACAAAATTTACATCACAATACATTATGCCCACAAATTGTTCACTATTATTATGTTAATGCGTTAGGTAACATTAAATTAATTTGTTTCACAATCAGCACTTTGTTGCCGACTTTCCCGGGTAATCTGTCGACTATCCGGCCGGCTGATACAATGGGAAAATACATTAACGATTACACGATTCCTAAGAAAGTTAAAACTTCGAGATAAGTTGTAATAATTAGATTGATTTATCATGGCCTTGAGCCGATAATAACGAGCAGGAACTAATTTCACAAATGCCTACATACACCAAGTAAATCAGAAATTATAGTAAATTTCACAAAAAAATAGAGAATTTATTAAAAACGTTTAAGAAAAACAAGGATTCAACATTCCACTTCACTTCATTTTGTTTCAATCTTTCAAACCGAGCTAAGTGCTTACGCCATGAAAAACTACTAACTTGTACCGGGACCTAACTCCGACTGCTTGATCACTAGCCGAGTGTCTTACCGCTAGACCGAAACACTTTGTTCGTTACACGTGCAATGAAAATACATAAAATTCAATAAGATATTGTTTTATTATCACCATCGTATCTTATCGTTACATAAGATGTATATCGTAAGATTCCATAGTCTTTCAAAAACTCCTAGCTTCAGCGGAAGCGTCTTATTTCATTTTTGAGTGGTAGCTTCCTAACCCAATTGCAGCATTAAATATTTGTTTGTACATCTCGTCTCCACCCAAATATCTTCTCAATTACAATTCGTTATTGTAATCATTACGACCTTAATCTTGCTCAATTCCATTCCATCCAAAAAATACTTTTGTAGATGAAACTTGTAACGCTTCGTTAAGAATTAATTTCTGCCCTTTATTTTGAAATGGCCTTTTATTCGCAACTTTGGTGCATTTGTTGTGCTATTTAATTTACTTTTACGGAAATAAAATTTTAATCTACGTAAATGTTCGTTGAGTACAGATATCTTTCTGGAAACAGTATTAATAATACGTTATCTATCTTTATGTAATCTTATTTTTTATTTTATCTGATGCCCCGTTCTAGAAATTCTCTTACTCATTTATAGAGCATTTACTTTAAAATGATATCATTTGAGATCAGATTAAAAGAGATCGTTAAAAAAATTGTCTCAATTCTTTCTTGAATTCATGTATCATCCGCAAGTAGTCCTTACAACAAATAAAGTGGTAATAATTAAATGAATCAACTAGAAAGATATACAGAAAAAAATCTATGTATCGAAAATAATATTTAGTTTTAAATATGAATTAAATATATTAATTAGAAAGATATACATATAAAATCAATTCTATCGAAAAATATTGTTGTTGCGCCACTGGGATTCGAACCTGGATCTCTTTCCTAACCGGGGAAGGTGCATTATCCAACTATGCTACAGCGACAATATTTTTAGCGACAATTTTCGAACCTATATGTTATCTTTTTGATATTAATACATTTAATCGTTCCATTATTTGAAAGTGTCATCTATCTTATTTTTACAGAATCTTATATACCTTTGAGTACTCAAAAATATTTAGTTACCTGGACAGGATACTAGGTAGCAACTAAATATTTTTGCGATAGATAGATTTTTTTTTTGTATATCTTTCTAGTTGATTAATTTAATTTGTATTAAAATACCACAGAACTATGTTCTGAAAATGCAACTCCACGACAAAAATGTGTTTGCCTTCTGGAGGATCTGTAATAAATATTACAAATATACCTACTTGTATGTATTTTGTCTCAGTTGTAGAAACGAGAAAAACAATTAGTTTTGCAACACGTTTTATGACCATTGTGAGGTATTATTTCCTATAACTCCTACACTGCTATTCTAAATTTCCGTCGTACCTAATGTATTTAAGTAGATTATGTCACCTACAAACTGTAGCCTGTGATATATAAAGCTGAAAATATTAGTACAATACTACTTTCGATTTTCAGTTCTACATTCAAGGCTGCGAGCAAAGCTATAAATCTGTCGAATGAAATACGCGAACGACAACATTGTCGCTGCAAGTTGCACTCGTTTCGCGTATATGAATTATATTCAAGTCTTTCATATTCTGGTCACCATTGTTATTTTGTTATAAAATCTGGACGTGTATTGCAACATTGCAATGTCTACAAAAGGAGTCTGACTAATGTATTTTTAATATTTATTATTACAAACTTTACATTGTGGTTATTAATTTCAATGTAAATATTTAATTACATTGTTTTAAATTTTATTCAATACAGCAACCGGTTTCGGAAAATACAATTTCCTTCAAGAAAGTAATTAATAATTTATTTTAATGTATAAGACCCTGATCTAATTACTTGCGGTTTTTAATTTGAACAATATTTAAAAAAAAAAAACTTGTAATGCTAGTTTGATTAGATGGTAGAATGACTTTAATACAACTGTATCTTAAGATACATCGATTGCAAGGTTTGCAAGTTTTACATTGTTCATGATTTCGTCTACCTTGGACATGACATTAGTGACTCGGGTGAGTGTGAAAAAGAAATTTGAAAGAAAACAAATATTATGCCCAGACATATCTGTTGACTCTTTCATGCCTTTGGAAACGCATTGGAAACCTGGATACCGAATGAATGAAGACAAACAGAGAATTGACACAATCAATAACAGCTAGATGCACCAACGTATTGATTTTCCAGAAACTCAGTAAACGCGAACGACTCATCGACATACCTGGAACTTGTCTTGTCTATGGATATCTTACCAGAAGAGAATTCAACGGCTCGAAGAGGCTCGTGGTGATTGATAGAGTCGAGGGTCGGAGAGGAAGAGGACGACGACGAAGTGCCACGAACCTGCCCCTGACAGACGCGTTTCGCTCTCCGAAATGCCGAGGGAGATGGTAAAAACGATCTTCAACTGTGAGAAACCAACGAAGAAAAAGATCTTTAAATCTGTCGTGACCTTGGAACAACAAAGTATCATCAGACATTTTTGTCAAAATGTACTTTTTTGTATCAAAATATTTATAATATATATAATTTTTAAAATCATGTCACAAACATTTTAAATTTCAGATAACGAAAATACAATGTTTATTTTATTACCGCATGTTATATTGCGCCACCTTCACCAAAATTTCACGTCACGGATAATGAACCAAATTCCGCAGAAGAAATCGAAAAAACAATACTCAAAACTTTAAAACTATCTTTACCTCGTTTCAAAGGTGCGATGTGTTATTTAATTTTATTTCAGACAAAATATGTGTTGACTACGCGTATATCTACATTGAAGAGAAATAATTGTTGTTCTTCCTCACTACATTATTTATCGAGTATAGTCGTGAGTTTTGGAATTGTCACAATGCTGGAATGTCAGTTTCCTGGTATTGACCCGTCCGTTATCATTAGTTAGTAAACACATTCTCAAGGGCGCCCGTGACGCCGGCGACTGGCGGCGGTTCTAGATAATTAATAATAATTAGTGCGTACCTGTAAATCATGACAGGTGACAGATCATTGAACGCCATTCACTGCTATTTGAGCACATACGATATGTAGGCGTGTTATTATGAGTGCGAAATATATACTCGTACATTTTTCTCGATATGCGGGATTCGTGAAAAAATCAACACCCTTGGTTGGAAAGTTTTGCGCACCCTCGTTATTCATCAGATCCGGCCCCTTCGCACTACCATTTGTTTCGTTCGATGCAACATTTTTTAAAGGTTAAATCATTCATTTCAATAAAGGACGTATGATTTCATTATTTCGTTGATTTCATCATTCGGAACGCGTTAACATGTTCAAAATATTCAAGCTGCATATTCCTGATCTCAATAATACCAGAGATAAGCTTATTTTAAAAATGTAGTTATAGGATTATTTAAAATTATTGAAATATTTTATTGTTTTCATATTAAATATTGAATACAAAATAATGGGAATTAGGGCTTAATGTAAAGATGTATATTAATAAGGATCAAATTTTCTAATATTTATTTCAAAGTATGTAGACTTACGCTAAACATAATTTTGTAAAAATCTCGTCCCTGGTTGTCTCGACATTCGACAATCGGCGAACGTGCATGAAAATATGCGTGAACAAGAGTTCTATTCTATCTCCCTACCCCTGCGGAGAAGTGGTTTAATGGTATGTTAGATTATATCGAATGCCATCCGTTCCAAATTTTGCTCTGTTACACTCCAGGACCTAAAGGAAAATATAGTCACCTCACCCCCCGACCGCTTTGATTTATGTAAATTTGAATCCCGGGCAACGCCGGTCACGGACAACTAGTAATTTATAAAAACAAATGCTTCTTTCTAATCATATATGTACTTAAATATACATACATACGTGCACTTTTTGTATTATGGACCTACATAATTAATATTATTATCTCGCTCCTTGCTATTTTGGAAATCGCAGGTATACAATTAGAATTTGACTTTTTATTAGTGCGTAATTATATGTGGTATTAAAGTTATATCATAATTCTACTGGTAGGCCGTAATGGGGAGTACAGTGAAGGGGGGAAGGAGTGATGAGTAGAAGGGGGGGATCTACAATATCATATCTCCTTCACGCGGAGGCATATATGTGAGACTAGTAGTTTTAAAAATGTCCATACTATCTGCATTAATCTTCACACGTGTTTTGTTTTTTTACAATAATATTTACTAAAATATTGTCAACTCAGTATTTCAGAATATTTTAAATTATTCATGGTTGAAGAATTTTTAGGAGAATATTGGTAATTATGTTCATATGTATATACATAACTACGAGGCAAAAGGATCCCCAAAGTCTCGACGAGTAGTCGAAATAGAAACAGTGGAAGCGACATGGCAAAGATCGGACTGAAATGAGTGGCAGTCATGCGGTCCATCGCTGGATTGATAATGGCAGATGATGATGACTTGTGTAGATATCGCCCCAACCAATCACTGATAATAATCGGAATACTTAGTTTGTAATTATCTGCACCGTATCAGGTCATTACTCGTTTTCTTCATATTTAGGCTTTTTACGTCATCCTTCATTATAGTATCTCAGAAAGTAACCACCACCAGAAAAACACCAAAAGAACAATACCAAATTAGAAAAATATTTTTTTTTCTATCTATTTATTGATGATTGATATATCATAATTGTTTTCAAATCATCGCACTGAACAAGTAGCCCTCATAATAGTTAACATTGATTAAAAATGACTTTTTTGTATAAAAATTCTCGCAATAATTTTCTCTTTACAACTATGTTACAAACATCCTAAAATTTTAGGAGAAACAAAGTTAATTTTTGTAGCACTTATATATAATATTTATTAAAACAACAATTGTCGATGTGAATAAAAATAAAATGTATGAGTTATATTACGTATATAACGTGCCCGAATTCAGGAATAGGTTTATCTTATTATCGTTAATTTTATAGCGCCATCTAAAAAAAAATCAATTCATTAGTGATAAACCAAACTCCGTCGAAGGAGTTAAAAAAATAATTTTTAAAGAGAACACATTATTATTGTAAAGTTCCAATCTTTTCAGAAAATATGTTAATTCTTACTGTGATATTTTAATACAAATTAAATGTATCAATTAGAAAGATATACAAATAAAATCAATACACATCCCGGTAGCAACAAAAATATTTTTTTGATAAATTGAATTTATATGTATATATTTCTAAATTTTTCTGTTCTGAATTTTTTTTTTTTGCCACCCGTACTCTAACCAAGAACCCTTCCTATCCGGAGAAGTGCTATATCATATAATGTGTTCTCCTTAAAAATATATATTTTCCACTTCTCTGCACAAGTATATGCTTTCAAGAGAAGTGTAGCATGAAAAAATCAGTCGTATTAATGTTTCCAAAATTTCATTAATTAATTTAATTCTGACGTCTCCTATCGAATTTTACTTAAAGGTGTTTGAGATTCCGTAAATATAAAGTAGATTGCTTTCAAATAATGGAAAACAGATGTATCAATTTAAAAGTGCAACATATAAGTTTAAAAAATTTGTCGTTAACTTACTATTTTGACGTAGTGTAATAGGTCAGCGCACTTCTCCGGATAAAGAAGGGTTCCTGGTTCGAGTCCGGGTAACAACAAAAATATTTTTTCTATAAATTGATTTTACCTGTATGTCTTTCTAATTGATACATTTAATTTGTATTGAAAAATTAATAGTCAAAACATTGAATATCAGTTTGATATTAATGCCAAATCTACCTTGTTGTCCCAAGGGTACGAATTTTTGGCATGTATTACTAATATTAATTTTTAACATTTTCATTACAATACTGAAATATGATATACCTTAACTCCTTACCTAATTATGTACCTAATATCCGTAATCGATATCTTTCGGAGAAACACTAAGCTTTTTACAATACTCCTACCTCAGCCGCATACAGCGCGCAAGAAAGCCTGACCTTAGTAAACTGTATAACATTTGCAGTTTCATCAGTTTGCATTCACCCGATTACATATATTATTGTCCTATTTCCTTGAGTCTGTTTACACATTCAAAACACACAGATAACGGAAATCGCTCGTCCACACAACAAATGTAATGGTATATATATATATATATTTATTATATATTTCTCCCATGAGTCTTTCCAGCATCGTAACACACAATCCGTGAGAACCGGGAAATTATATAGTGCGTGTAAAGACGGTTCGGTTAAAGGTAGCATCTCGCTCACAGTATCACCTGTGCTCTTATTCTTTCACATCAAAGATTTTGCACGGTCGCAAATCTTGAATTTTTTATGCCTATGCTTACCGCCTGGTGAGCTGTAAGCAGGGGCGTGCAGGCAAAAAAGCTGTGCAATAAATTATGGAATACAAATATAAATTAAATAATCCACGTGTTATAAACGGACGATTTATATTAGCACCCTTCGTATACGTATAACGGCTGGAATCTTTTGTTTAGTTCAGTGCCCAACCGCATGGAGCCGCGCTGGGTTATTCTTCACTAGCAATTTTCAATCTAGCATTCTATTCAAGTCATACAATTATACTACATATTGAATTGAAATTTTCAATCTTCAAGTCTTGCTTGCGTATTCTGTTTCATAACATTATTACAATCAAAACGATTTAATTTGGTTTAGAACTGTGCTCAAATCATTGAAGTGTCAACTTCTCTTTTACCAATACAGTAAAATTTCCGGTCCGTATGTCATATGTGGAAATTAATACCCTGTTAAGTATACAATGCTTTTAGCCTAGATTTGCTTATAATTTAATGCGGTGAATATTGTGAACGAAATTCCCGCCCAATGAGATCAATGCCGGCCAGACTTCAGTGCAATTGCCTCATGTCTTTGGTTTTTCCAACTCGCCCGCAGACTTCCTGCACCAGTTTTAATGAGTGCCGGCCAATGTTCGGACATGCGCTAAGCCACGCCCAGCCGTGTGCATTTGTTTTTTCGCGGTAACTGGCGAATGCACGCATTTACTAGACCTGCTCAGTTTTAATTTAAAATTACATGCATGCGCATATCAACGACTTTCTGTAGTATGACAGTTATGACGTGGGCTATGAGCGTGTATGGCAGTGCGCACACAGACGACTAAATTTTCAAATAATAGTTGGTGTCGAACTGTCGTACGACTGTTTTGTCCTCAGTGCGCGCTCGCTCTTATCCCCGCTTTTAAATTATTAACAGACGAAAAAAAAGTTACTTCAATAAAAAAATTACGTTATTCAAAAGTTGGATTCAGGAGTATATGTGTCTCGTTCACGTAAACAATATGACATAAAAAGCAAAATGCATCAGACACAAAAAAAAAAAATTTAATGTGTTAATATGTGATGTTTGAAGTGGTAAGCACAGTTGTTCAGGCAGTTGAATTAAAAATTACAGCAATTAAATTAGTAAATCATATGAACGCACCATTCGAAGCGAGTGATGGATGGCTTTGGTACTTTCACACGGAAACGTGAACAAATAAATTTACAGCGTAGCTTCAAATGCTCCAGCAGAAGATATTAAACCATTTAGGCTAAAATTGTTTATATTTTAAAGAGAACACATTATTAATTTGTGAAGTTGTAATTTTTACAGAACATAGTACAAATTAAATGCATCAATTAGAAGATATAATTAGCTACCACCGGGATTATCCGAATAGGAAGAGATCCTGGTTCAAATCCCGGTGGCAGCTAAATTTTTTCTCGATAAATTGAGTTTATCTGTATGTATATATTTCTAATTAATGCGTTAAATTTGTATAATTTTTTTTTTAGTTTAAATATAATTAATATATTTGTCTATTTATTTAGATTTAAATGGCGTACATGCTTATTACAATCTCAAAAGAACAGTGAGTAGGTACATTACATAAGCAATAATACTTTTCTGTGAAATTAAACTTATCATACACACTTAATTTTAATTACACAATCTTACGTTATTTGTAGAAGTAACAACTGGTAGATTATTTGTATATTTTAACATACGCATTCGGAAAACCTACTTTATTTTTGGATTTAATGAACACATTTTCGTCCGAATTAGTTCGTTAAATCGAGGTTTTAAACATTTTGTTTTCATGCGTTCAAAAACAATGCTTGGAGCGAATAGTAGGAGTGATTTTTTGACATTTCTGATCCCGTAGTACTTAGGTAATAATTTTTTTCTAAAACAACAGCATACAGCAAAAAGTACAGCATTTTTCACATTAACAAATACGTTTTATACCAAAATTTCACATTTATTATAAAGTAATTGCAAACTTGATGAATTATTTCCGACATCTAACAACAGATTTAATTTAGATTCACTGGACGTGGAAATATCTCCACATTTACATTATTTTTCTTCATAAATTAATTACTAAAAGTTCAAATGCAAATGTTACCTTTAATAAAAAATAAAAAAAACTAATACAAATTAAATTAAATTACTTCTTAAATATTTGTAAAATTACTTTGTAACGTCATATTATATAAATAATTAGATAAAATACTTTGTTTAAACCACTATTTATTGATTATTCTACATGTTTCGATACCTATGGTATCTTCTTCAGGAAACAATGTATACCTACTGAAATTAAAAATACAAGCATAGATACTTTATAGTTTTGTTTTTATCTATGTTTGTATTTTTAATTTCAGTATACATTGCTTCCTGAAGAAGATACCATAGGTATCAAAACATGTAGAATAATCAATAAATAGTGGTTTAAACAAAGTATTTTGTCTAATTATTTAAATTAAATTAGTCAACTAGAAAGATATACAGAAAAAATATGTTTTTAGAATAAATATATATTTTCTGTATATATTTATAATTGATTCATTTAATTTGTATAAAAAATACCACAGAACTATGTTCTAAAAATACAACTTCACAACAAAAATGTGTTTTCCTTGAAAAAAATATTGTGCCTCACTTATTAATGGGTTTTCAAAAAATATAAGTATGAATTTTATATGTATAAGAAGATAATTTTATTATAGTTCAAACTTTTAACTAAAATGTAAATATTGCTCAAAAACTACGAATGAATAAATGATAATGTCGGTTTCATTTTGTTTATAGACATAAATTAAACGAAAGTTAATATATTCATATGTACACCTACACCATGTAGTATGATATCATTAGTAACAATATAATTTAAGTCTACGTTTACGCCACTGGTTGAAAGGCTTTTTAAATTGTATCAGAATGGAAAATGCTATAACAATGCGATCCCTTTACGGTATTTCATGTTTTTTATACCCAAGGATGCATCGTCCATAAGAATGGGTAAACAAATCTACCTGACCCTACTCGCCTATCCCGCGCTCGGTCTCCTCCAGCCAAGGTACATATATATAGGGCACTATAGAATTAACTGCAGCGAAGGAAGTGGTATCCTCGGCAGTGCGTAAGGGCTGAGCTAAGTTTGCCTGAGGCGATGAACTAGAGAATATGACGTAATATAACGCCCTAACCTTCCTAAACACACTTCAGTTCTATTTGATTTAAGAAATAACATCAAGTGCTAATTTCTCTCGGCGTAATGTTAAAGATAACAACAATTATGGAAGTAATCAACATCTGAACGTTGTCTTAGAATGAATAAGCCTACATATTATTTAATGCGTTCTTTATAATGTCACAAAAATATTATAGTCAAGTATAGTATATTTAGGAGAACACATTATTATTGTGAAGTTGTTATTAATTATTCAGAACATACATATATCGATGAGTTTGATAATGCCCTTCCCGTTAGTACAGTAGTCCATGGTCGAATCCGGTGGCGCAAAGACAATATTTTCCATCAGATTGTTTTATATGTACCGATCTTCGAATTAGATATTTAAGCCTCATTGTATAATCAATTTGAAGCTATCGAATCTCGATCGTCATTAATTATAAAGATATGCCATATAAATCAATTTTATAGAAACAATATTGTTGTTGCGCTACGGATTCGAACCTGGATCTCTTCCTAACCGGGGAGTGCTTATCCAACTAAGCTACAGCGCACTATTTTAGCGACAATTTTTCGACCTATAGTTCCTTTTTGAAATCAATACATTAATCGTTCCATCATTGACAGAGCCATCTGAACTTCGATGTTTACGGATCTCAAACATCTTTAACATCTGTAGACCCAATTACAAAAAGGTAACATTTATGGTCGAAAAATTGTCGCTAAACATAGTGCGCTGTAGCTAGTTAATAAAGCAACTCCCCGTTAGGAAGAGATCCAGTTCGATCCCGGTAGCGCAACAACAATATTTTCGAGTAAATGATTTATATGTATCTTTCTAATAATATATCTAATTCATATTTCAAGTATCCACCTATGTCTGAATAATTACAACTTCACAATAAGAATGTGTTCTCCTAAAAAATAATCAATTATGCCTGAAGCGAGGAGAAATGTCAAAATAAAATCACTACCCCACCCTGTTCAAGTATTATATTGGCCAATATAGGTGATAATCTGGAATCAAAAATTAAATTTAAGATGCTCGCTGTTTAGCGTGGAAATAAATGATGACACTAACTCGCGTCTTTGACATTTCGTGTCGTGAAATTTCATACACACGCCGCGCGCCGGGGTGACATTTCGTACATCGATTTGTAAAAATTCGACAACGCAATGCCGTCATCGCTAGGCGATGTACATCAGTATCAGTAACGGTGTACGGTATAAGTAGAACCATCCCAAAATCTTACTATAATTAGATTTTGGACTGTGTAAGAATCATTCTCATTATTTTAACATTTTCACAAAATGTATGTTTAAAAATATCATCATATCAATATCATTAAAAATATTCAATACCGTATTTGCTCACGTAATTTGCGCACCATTTACGCTGTTTTCATCGGTTAATATCTGAGTGCGTAAAATATGGGATTTTTTTAGTTAAAAAAGTTTATATTCTTATATGGTTGAGAATAAAGATACGTTTTATCAAAAAAATATTGTAATTTAAATAATATTATTATAAATTATAATCTTGAAGTGTATAACACTATTATTGGAAACGCAAATCACCATGAAATACTTAAAACATTGAGTTTGCTGATTTTTCCAGACAGGATGTTTCCGGACACTGATTTTTCAGGACATTATTTTTGCGGACACTAATAATTCCGGACAAAAAATATTTTTAATATAATTTTTTTTTAACATAAACATTTGATTTTAATATTTTCAACCCACGTGTTCAATGTAATAATCTGTTTCCTCAAAAATCAGTGTCCAGAAACATCCTGTCCGGAAAAATCCAAGGACCAAAACATCAAGTGCATGTACATTCGCAAGTGCTCTACAAACAAAACTATTACTTCTGTACTCCTAGAAAAACTCTCAATTAGCATCCCTCGGCAAAACCCGCAATTAGCAAAGTTAAACGCCTAAAGGGGAAGCAAAAAGATTATTAATTGACTTCTAAATTTGCTGAAATATCCGTTTTGAATTTCTTTTCACGCGGTGCAGTCGGTGTATTTTCTATTCATCAGGATTAGAGGCACACCGCCGGCAATATACCTTCAACGCTGAAGCTAGTGTAGATACATAGTCGCTCAGAGTGTGGAGAGTATCTATCCTCCAGGGGAGCTCACATAGGGGCTCACAACTGGATACACACGAACAGGAATACTCAGATGCCCGGTACCGAGGATTAAATATTTCGACCCAAATCTACCTAATACTCGTACCACCAAACCACCACGCACCGGTGATGTACATAATTGATTTTTATTTTAAATATATTTTTTAATAACAATAATTTGTTTTCGTTTATTTTTTGTGTTGCAGCTTTAACGTTGTGGTTATATCTTGGTCGAGACGAAAGCACACTAACTAATCTATAAAATAATTGTATTTTTTAAACTCTATGGAATGATGAAATGTAATATTAAGTGAACTATTTAGGCACGAACTTTAACTTCGTATTTTATTGTTATCGTGTTGCAACTGTAATTTGTAAAAGATCCTTTAAATATTACTATTGATAATTATTAGCAACATTGGTTAAAACGTCAACTGATGTCGATATTTTTTTCTTCGAATATAAGTGAAGACGACTTGAATTAATAAATAAACTAACGTTTTCAATAATCCATCTTTTACCATCGATAAAATATATATTTAACGCAATGCAATGGTCGGCGCCCACTGCAATAGAGAACCACACCGTGACTGGAAACCAGTTCTAGTATTTCGATTCTGTCGAGTCCAGTTTATAATTGAGCAAAAAAACTATTACGTGTAATGATAAGGTCGACCGCTGTGGCTGCCCACGCTGCCTTTGTTCCTCGTCTCAAGCCTACTCTCCAAAGGATGAAAGATTCGGAAGAGTAGCTTTTTGTAGAAATCATCTACCTTTGGACTAAACGATCTTAGGTAAATCGTATTCACCTTTTGTCCTGTGGATAATGTAGTCATCAATCTACAAAAGTGTGCTTATTGGTGCATAAAAAAAATCGTATTTGGAGAAATCTTAGTGGATCTCTTTTTTTCTGAAGCTCGGGATGTCTCAGATTTTTCAAACTTTTCGGATTGTCCTCTGTATGACGAGTGCGTGAAACCAGCTCCGACGAGAGAACGAGCTTATTCAAGAAACCTTTAAAAACTGACTTCATCATCAGCCCTATCCCTTTTATCATTCATCATCATTATACCCTTTATGGCTTGAAGATCTCTCACACCGGCTTTTAACTCTCGTGTCATGAATTTTAATGGTTTACTTTTTTGCAGCCGATAGTCAGCTACGTTTTTTTTTGCTCCCGATCTGAGTCACGACGAATGTGGTGTGGCGTTAGACCAGATGGAGTGTAGCGGGTCGGTCGAAGAATGAGATCATGCAATCGCTAACCAGGTTGCTGAGTTGTCTCGGTGATACTATTTATGCGCCTGCGCGGGTGTACACCAGAAGCGCGACGGTGTTGGGAAATCATAACATCACTACCATTTACGTCGACTTGTTGAATTCAAACAACTTAAAACATATTTGTTTCATTCTGAATGCTTTATCGTAAAAGAACAAAACTGTCAAGTGCTTTTGCTCTCATACAATCGTGTACATCAATAATGAATGATTCCATTTAATCGTTATATATTTGGCTGCCTTTATTTTCGTCAGATATAAGTAATGGTTGACGGGTCCTTTACTCTCAAAACTGTCTAGTAGATAGGATTTTTTATTCTCGAGTAAATCTAGTTGCATAAAGTAAATTTAGATAGTAAGTTTCCACAAATATCAACGCCACGTTCGGTCAAGTATTAATTGGCACAAACACCATTTCCGGGCGATTAACAAAACATTGATTACTTTGGAAACAATTACCGCCATTTTATGTACTAACACTATCCACATTCCGCTATCATCGGTCAACCGCTGTACTGTAACCTCATCTTTAATATAATACATAGGTACTTCTAAAAAGTTTTTACCAGAACCTGCACAGTTACCCAAGTCATTCTGTAGGATACCTAATCATAGTAATTTCTGCGGTACTCCCTCTCGAAAATCCGATCGCAATTCGAACTTTTACAATTCGAAGTTTTTAGAGAGACTCACCAAGGTTAATATGTTGTAGTTGACTAGTAAAGTAATTTTACGGTCATCGGTTACGGCTATTTCAGTAGGTACTAAAATTTTTAGAAAAATTAACATTTCACGTTCCTATTGATAAAACAGTTTTTACTAGTTTAAGTTCGCGCCTTCGTAGCAACTCTTTCAAAACATCGATCGACGGCGGTCTTGTCCGTTGAGCATTTTTACAAAGCGAAACTAACATTAAAATCGAATTGCGTTCAAAAACCCGACTAAACTGTTGTTCAAGGTGGTTCTTTTTGTGTATTTTAATGGATTTAAGTTTGCCAATTTCAGTTTCAGTCGACCATGATGCTTTCAGATATTATTTTCGACAGTGTTGCCCGATTTGCACAATAGGTGCTTTTAAATACTGATCATAATAATGAAACTGAACTAGAAAAAAGCGTTTTTAGAGATTTAGCGGTAACATGTATTCCTAGCCGTCTTCGATATTTTATCGACTTATTGTTTTCACGGCTGCCGATAAGTAATCGTGTTGCCCGGATTTAGTTATTTCACAACAATGCGCTGTGCATAATATTGCCGATTTGAACTGAACAGGCATTGTTCGTGAATTCGTCGGCCTCCATGTTGCTTTGCGCCTCTGCTCGCGCGCGTTAACCTCTTAAATATCGAACGCTAATTCATTTTATACGCATTGTGGTTTATATATAATATACGTAGGTACACAATAGTTAATATTCAAATCAAGCGCCTACAAACGCGTTAATAATTCCAACTGGCTCGTGTCTTTACATTCTGACCATCGGATCCCGAGGATGAAGATTCGCTTGCCACATCAATTGTCATAAATTATATAGCACAGGACTCTTAGAAAACTTAGGGCCGGTTGTGTGATCACTAGTAAATTTTTACCTTGGTAACTTTACTATAGTAACTTTTTACTAACGCCCGTAGTAAAAACCATTTGCGGGTTGTTTATATATCAAATTTACTACTGTCAAAGATGGTCACTATATTTGATGCTTTATCTATGGCTTTATTCGCTACCGCGTTCGAAATCTGTCACTTTGGTGGCGAAATTTTTTCGGATTATATGCTAATGTATATTAAACAACGGGATCATCATCGAACGAACTCTCGTCACTAAAATAGTGGTGTATTGAATGTTTAATTATCGTATACTGCAACTTTCAAAGTATCAATGTGTCGAATGACTTTTGGAGCAGCTGCGAAGAGTCCGCCATATTTAACCATCGATTTTCGTTTTTACTATCGGATATCGGAAGTACTTTCGAGAAGTAAATATTTTTTTACTAACGATCAAACAACCCGTTTTTCGCAAAAAAAAAAACTTTAGTAACTTGTTTACTAAAGAAAAAGGTTACCACTAATCGCACAACCGGCCCTTAGATAAAATTCAAATGGCTTTTAAAAAAGTGAATGTTATAATTATCATTTGAAAAGATGACATATATCGGGTTATATCAATAAAAATACAGTAGAATCTATAACTTTTATTTTCTTTTAAAGATTTAAACTGTAATAAGAAATAAAAATGCATAATATGAGTTTTAATTGCGTTTCCTCAATTACATATTTATTGTATCACTGAAAATATATAAATGGCACGAACCGACAATTCGTCAGTTGGCAAGCTGTTGACCTCGATCTAGAAAGCTACGTCCAGTGCTGATGACTGATGACCGGTTCATTATTATCAATTACTAGCTGATATAGGTAGGAGTAGTATGATACTTAGCATTGTTCCGGTAGAAAAAAATATCTTCAAAAACCCTTGAAAAACTTCACAAAACTTCTAGAAACTCCTTTTGGAACCATCTGTTTTCAGTAACTCTCCCTACCCGCCTCCACCTCTCCAAACAACCGCTGATAGAACCGCCGTGAAAACATGCCATGGGTAAGCCCTTTCATTCGACATCGCATGTATGTACATTCTAAAATATACAACGATCAGTTGAAAAATAAACAACCGGTGACGGAAAATCAGGCATATATAAAAAAATAATTCACCAGCCGTAGAAAATAATTTAAATATGCGCAATTTGTGAAATTCGAGCGGTGATATCGGAGCTCACAGAGAATGGAAAAAAACCTTCGCAAATGTGATAACGTACTCAAAAGCGGCAAATTGTATTAATTACTGAAGAAATTGTGTTGAAATGGAACATTGGCGTCGTATTGTAAAATGTTATTATTCGCAAGTTACTCAGTCGGTAAAGTTAAAAGTACCAGCTGGACTTCCAGGAAGTGTGCAGCCACTTGCAGTTTGCAGTTCAAGGAAAAGGAAACTGTCCATGATTTGTATTGTTCTCTTTCAACGCCGAACCAACTCGACAATATACGTAGCAGACAATCGTCCATTCATAATGCCTTCAAAAGGAAACAGGCATCGATTTTTAAATTACTTACCTAGAAATACCCGAACGGCAAATGTTTAGTGGATTCCGATTATAAAATGTAATGATGTGAAATTCAGTGTGACATTATCGTAAGATTGAATCTGAAATAACGGTTTATTTTCTCGTAAATAGAAAAAAATATATACTGTTTGTTGGAGCGCCAATTCAATTCAAATACAATATGTATTTGTATTTACTTACATTAATACATATATGATGTGCAGCAGTCACCTGTCAGCCAGAGATAAGGCCATCGGCTTTATTGTGGAATTGCCGATAATTCAACGACAATCAGACTTTGTAAAATTTAAAAATAGCAGTTTTCAACTACTAATAAAATAACATAACAATAATATTAAACTAGTAAGTACATAATAATATAAAATAAGTAGTACCATTGTTCCACTAAGAATGGCTAACAGTTTATATTTAATGTATTATTTTTGTTTCTATTCTACACACATAATATGATGTATTACCTGGTGTTCATTATTAAAATGTTATGTTCTGGAATGTGTTATGTTGCAACGTTTTCAGAAATGTGGATTGATTATTAGGGGCTTCTTTGCTGACAACTTATTACTAGCTTATTACTGACAACATCGCGCTTGTTTCGAAAGCTTAATATACGATAATATGTCAAAACGTGTGCAATTGACATGATCAATAAAGATTTTTCAGTATGCTCATAAGATATCTGGAATTTGGAAACCGGAAACTGTCGATCCTTTTGGCGATCTTTCTGTATGGCTGGCTATTTATAAGATTTATTTCAAAACCGGCTTCAAAGGTTGCTCCTGATGGGGCCTCTGGGCACTTCTCAGTATTTTTAAGGCCACACTGGGTTCTGTTCTGCAGATATAATTGGGAATCTGCACATCAAATTATATTTAAATATCTTTCATGCAAAACGCTTAAAAATATAATCTATCAACAATTATAAATGTGATTTTGATGCCACTCGGTGTGTCAATCATTTGTTTCTAATTACTTTCTTCCATAAGTGGGTTGGCTTCGCCTCCAGTTTCAAGCCTTTAACAATTAAATCCATCTTACACGATACATTTATGTTTCACTAATTTTTAGGTGTTACTTTTAAATATTTCAATTCATAATGGTCACACAGTATAGGTGTATCATGCAAGTTTTTCAGTTTAATAATATTAAACTTCCAATCTAGAAAAATCTTACTACACGTGGGCCATTTTCCATTTTTGATTTTAAGTCTTCGGTATTTTCATTATTATTTTAATTCTATGTTATTACTAACGCAATCGCTTAGTACAATAGTGTTATCGATTTTTTGGTTAGTCCAATGGAATTCTACATATTCAATGGGATTCCAAAATACAACGAATCTTTCGTAATTCATTTGTTTAGCTTTTTGAGAACTTCCGCGTATTCTAATTCGAAAATACAAAGGTTGCAGAATTTTGACCGTGACTTTAAAATAAATAAATAATTTAATTTTCAAAACTAATTAATCAATGGTAGAATAAATTTTAGTTATATTTACCTACTTTGTGTGTGCATAAAATATAAATTTAAAATCATTTTTTTCTGTTTGAAATATTTAACGCAAATACTTTGTGGTTCATTTGAATAATTAATTGTTTATTTACTTTGTTTTTCAATTTCCACATATTTCATCATCGTAACAATTTATATTAGGTACTAGATTTTTTATTTTATAATTATTTTTTTAAATTAAATTTGAAAACGTAAGAACACATGATTTTAGTATGTATTTTCCGAAACCGGTTGACGAGTATAAATAACTAAGTTAAACTATTAATTACAATATTTTCTCATCAAATTTCTGTATTTTCCATATTTTACGATGTCAGTGATTAAAACTACAGTCAGATCAGAAAACGGTTGATTTATTCTTTATATATTACAATATATTATCTCAGAAGTTAGTTGCACTTAGCAAATTAGATTTGATGTTCTTTACTTAATCGAACTATAAATCCTCCATACCTTAAACTAATAATAAACTCTAATAATCAAATAGGGTAAAAAATGTTTTTATTTGTGAAAAATGAATCGACTTAAACATTTGACATTTTTGAAACATGGCTACCTTGATCGGTTAGGCCGTGTCTGCATTGAGTGGCATTCTTTAATTTTGGTATAATTACCATACTCGATTATTGGTGGCGGAGTAATCGCCATATGATGAAAATAATTAGCGAAGGTCGCCGGGAAATACGGTGGTGTTAAATACAATTTTTTTCTTGTCAACGCGGCCTTCTCGCTGCGTTCGCGTGCCAAGAATCGTCGCCCCTACGTCACGCGGAGGCCCATCCAACGAGAAGAGAAGAGATCTCACACCTTAAAAGTAAACAAACGGATTGACCATTATCCTTGAATATTTTGTGCTACAATAATAAATGCCGAGTCGCGCGTGCGGGCGTTGAAGCTTAGCTCGGTCTACATTCATTTTATTGATTTGATTTTTTCCGTATCTTTTTGATCTATTTAAAGTATTAGTAAGCGCTCTACACGAGTTTATTTTTATGCATTATATCGAGGTTTTGTAATATCTGTTATATCGAGAACTCTTATATACTTGTTTTAACATAGAATATGTTATTATCGGAGGCTCCCAGAGAACGTTAGGAATACCGCGTTTGAAATGGTTGAAATGAAATGGACTGTAATATATTAGAACGTTGGTACAGATATTTAATTCGAGAAATGTGTCGGAAAAAAATATATTCTATATAAGAATAGTATGATTCATGTGTCTAAGACACAGACTGTCTTTTATCGGAATTTTTCAAAACGTTTAAGATAGTGTTAGAACATTTTTCTAAGTTAAAATACTATACTGTCTTAGATTTCTTTATTATTTTACTCATAGGTACATAAAATGCACAATACAGAAACAGGTTTAGGTATAAAGTTACTTCATGCAACAGAGGGAAAAGAGGTACCTTTAAGTTGTCATCACATCAGCCCTCACAACAATACAATGGTTTTTTTTTTAATGTATAAACTATTCTAAATACTAATTCATTCATAATTAAAATATTACAATATCACAGACCGTCTGTTCCAAATAATTACAACTTCACAATAAAAATGTGTTGTCCTTAATAATATAAACTATTCTTTAATTTTATAATAATATTTTATTTATTATTTTTACATAAAGCCAAGAGATAATGTGCGTGCATGGCAGACGGCAGATAACGGAGTTGCACCCCCGATCCTCGTTTGGCGACCATCCAATCCGCACATGTCGTAATCTGGTCGATTCTATTGAATTGTATTAACTGGATGCGGAGTTGATCATGCCGCGCCTTCGTCACGTTAATTCACAACCTGCTCCAATAGACTCGGTGGACATGCCCAGCATGATGAGATAATGCAATCGAAGTGAATGAAATTCGTAATTTTTCTCTAATATTGGCTCATGTACTCGTATCTTTAAAATAGATGTTTTCAAAATTGAAAAGCATTTTATTCCATACAAAAATCGATGGTTCGTCAGAATTCACAACAAAACCTACCTAACTTATTATCTATCTCGCGCTTATTTGTGTTTATAAATATAACCCTTTTTTAATAGATGTATCGCGCAGAATTACTCGCCAAGGAGGCGCCATATAATTGATATGATAAGACAGGTGTTAATAATTTAAAGGTGTAATCATCGGCGTGGCGCCAAAAAACGTGTCAGAAAACAGAGACAGTAAAACGTCACAAGCGACGGCCTATCGCGTAACGTATTGTTATGAATTTGAATAAAAACAGAGTATTCTGCTGGTGGAAGCCATTCTCGATTTTACCGCCGTAGTGTGCCTATATTGAACATCTTTTGTGTTTCATTTCTTTCAAACCCATCATCATCATCGCCGGTTGAGAGAAGCTGAGATCGGCGAACCACCCCCACCCTTGTCTACATTCTTGTTTCTTGCACGGAACAATAGATATGTAATGCATGTAGTCGATTCATGTATTCATAGATAAAAAATAATAATTAATAATTAAAAGGCCTGGAAAATTCCAGGGTTGCATGCAAAGTTAGGGCACGGGGCTTTATTGATTTATACCTACGCCTAGGGCGAAAAATAAGCCAAGAATATTTTCAAGCCTGACGCATTTAAAATGTACTTATTTATTTTTAAGGAGAACACATTCTTATTGTGAAGTTACAATTTTTCAGAACATAGGTCTGTGATATTTTTAATACAAATTAAATGTATCAATTAAAAATATTTTTTTTTGTTGCTACCGGGATATTTTTTCGATAAATTGATTTTATCTGTATATTTTTCTAATTTATACTTTTTATTTGTTTTAAAAACTTATTTATTTCATAAAATTGTCATGCATGCAATAGATTGATCAAAGAATTTTGTAATGATTGATTTTCATCATAAATTATACTAGCAAAATGTAATAACACCACAAATAACTATATTTAGAAGCAGTCTATTTGAATCAGGCTGGGATCGAATAAATTAGCAAAACTCACATTTTTTCTTTATCTGTTTTACGCGCGGTGGGCCTCGCTAAGCTTTGCAGTTGCCTCAGGCCGGCCCTGCATGTTAAACAAATGCAAATGCCTTTTTCAACTAAACAAATGTTATATGATTTTTAATGTTTATATTTATTCCACGAAATTTTTGAAATTTTTTTTTTTCAATTTCAATTAATAAAGTATAATAGCGATCTTTATTTGCACAAATTTCGTATTGATTTTTTTTTTCTAATTTTTAATTAAACATCATAAACTTAGATATTATTTGTGTAGCCCACGGACCAGTAAATTAATAAACATGCATGAAATAAAGTGTACATATTGGAGAGGGGTTTGAAATATTAGGGGCATTCTACAAACATTATGTGTGGAAACATAAATCCGATAGTTTATGACACATTTATGCAACAGTAAAAGTATTTACTGTTCAAAAATTAAATCTTTGTGTAAACAAGACGTTTTTTGCGTATAGCGAATATTTTTCAGCGTTTAAATTTTTCTTATAATCGAGTCATATATTTAAAAAAAACATTGCGGAGCTATTTGATTGCGCAAGTGACACCAAAATGCAAGTATTGAAACGAGGATTTTGCGTTAGTCCATGTCTAAATATTTGGTAGTCTGTGGTGTAGCCAAAACATAATACTCTCCAGTGTACATTTTTGTAATTGTGTGATTTCACGTATCACACAGACTGCACACTTTTTCTACGAGTTTGTGGGAGAACTTTCAATATATATAGCATGTAGTATATCGGTCACGCTGACCGTGCACGGCGCTCTCAAATAATGCGTCTATACGGTGTTGCCAGGAAGAGAAGTTTATTTGGTTTACAATTAGATTCAGCACATTTATAGGCCTGTCTCGTGGGCATATTTATCACCGCAATCGTGGCAAACGTGTCGAGCCGAGGGGCAGCTATTCGCTCAGATGCCGTCTGCTGAATAGAGAATAGGCACTGGCACTGATCACCGGCCTTAGAATCCCCCCTCGTGCGTGCTTAACATACTTTCCGATAACATGCCGTGTGAGTAAATGCGGCCCGTTTATAATATTTATGATAAAAGTAATTAGATTAGATTACTTATCGTGTATGTATTTTTTATTCGATGTTAATTTTATGACGTATTTTATCGCAATCTTACACGCGTATCGAGACTCGGATATAGTAGGAGAAGGATGAAAGTAGAATCAATGTAGAGAAAATGTAACCGTTAAGAAGAATGGGTGGCGAGATTAGGAATATTCGAATTAGAAACAAAATACACTTAAGAAAATTGTGTAAAACCAAGCTAAGTAGTATATCAATAAAATGGCGTTAAATTTATTGAAGTTGTTTAGACATTTGGAGCAAACAACTAATGAAAGAATTTTAGAACACATTCTTATTGTGAAGTTGTAATTATTCAGAACAGATGGTTTGTGATATTTTAAATATGAATTAAATATATTAATTAGAAAAATAAACACATGAAAAATATTGTGGTTGCGCCCCTGGGATTCGAATCTGGATCTCTTTCCTAACCGGGGAAGGTGCATTAACCAACTATGCTACAGCTACAATATTTTTAGTGACAATTCTAGAACCTATATGTTACTAATACATTTAATCGTTCCATTATTTGAAAGAGCCATCTACCTTATTTTTACAGAATCTCAAATACCTTTGAGTAAACTGATAGCAGACGCCAGAATTATCAATTCATTTTTATAAAATTTTGGACACATTGATACAACTTTATTATTTTAGGAGAACACATTCTTATTGTGAAGTTGTAATTATTCAGAACATAGGTTTGTGATATTTTAAATATGAATTAAATATATTAATTAGAAAGATATACATATAAAATCAATTTTATCCCGGTGGCGTAACAACAATATCTTTCTAATTAATATACTTAATTCATATTCAAAATGAAAGAATTGTATAGCTATAGGCGAGTATACTCGTAAACTCGGTACGACCGATTAGAACCAATTCTCAACTCAAAAAACTCTTTAAGAACTAACTTGAATGAATTGAAAGATTCGAAGGTTGTAACTTCTGATAGGAAAGTATTGCGTTTTATCCTCTCTGCCTATCAATGGAATTTGGCCCGATAGTTTTTAAGTAAAATATTTATTTTAACTGAAATATTTTATTAAACCGAAAGTGAAATATTTTTCTCCTCGCCTTTATTTCAACCGTTTTAAGGTCGACGTGGTGACAATCGGCAGTTGTTAGGCCGAGTTGGGACACATCCCTCGTCAGTCCGTAGTCCAGGTCTACTGCGCTGAGCGCTCAGACTCTAGACTTCTCAGGGTGCTGCCAGTTCGTAACTTCCTTCAACATCTAGTCCTTTCGCTGAACATCTTTGCTTTGTCCACTGTCGGCGCCGCCTTGTCTGTTTCGCGGATAATTTCATTTCTGATTCTATTTAATCTGAACTCTA
Organism: Eubasilissa splendida; assembly: GCA_031772225.1. Lineage (NCBI taxonomy): Eukaryota > Metazoa > Arthropoda > Insecta > Trichoptera > Phryganeidae > Eubasilissa > Eubasilissa splendida. The sequence continues at coordinate 15,699,589 of CM062848.1, read as the reverse complement.
CTAAAAGAGAAATATGTATCAGCATTCATTTCAATACGTGTACTTTATATGTTATCAAACTTTCCAATCTGTTACAGTTCTATGAAAATAGAGTTGACTGTTGACTACCCCGGTTCACCCCCCGGTAGGAAACGATTCCTGTGTCTTTAAATCTACAGATAAGCGTAAACTGTCTTAGCCACCATTTACATCAACCAATTAGTATTTTTATCGAATATTACAATATATACTTGTTATAGCTGTGCGGATTAATTCAAACAAATATACAAACAACACATCTGAATACATTGCGACATTTCTAGGATTCCCGATCGTGTCAAATGTTTTGAAATTGCGAGTATATATATCCCTAACCAGCGGAATATTATTTGCTCACATTTATTAGCTTACTCTTTATGGCTGATTAATAAAATATTTAATTCCGGGATCAGTGAACATATGGATAATCAGATGATCGATATCACGCACAGGCGCCCTGCCCCATGCACATAGAAGAGCTTTAACTGGAGTGACGTCAATAAGTGCTATATTTATATAAAAGTCAACGTGCCTTGCACTTGATTTGAAAATTTTAAATTAGTTAAAAATATACCAAAATATTTTTTTAATAATTTTTTAAAATTATGAATTAAATATATTAATTAGAAAGATGTACATATACAATCAATTTTATCGAAAAATATTGTTGTTGCGCCACCGGGATTAGAACCTGGATCTCTTTCCTAACCGGGGAAGGTGCATTATCCAACTATGCTACAGCGACAATATTTTTAGCGCCAATTTTCAAACTTATATGTTACCTTTTTGATATTAATACATTTAATCGTTCCATAATTTGAAAGAGCCATCTACCTTATTTTTACAGAATCTCAAATACCTTTGAGTAAACTGATAGCAGACGCCAGAATTATTAATTCATTTTTATTAAATTTTGGACACATTGATACAACTTTATTATTAGGAGAACACATGTGTTCTCCTAATATATTTTTTATATTGACAAAATCTCTCTTCCATAGATTGTAGGTATGTAGCAGTCAGATATTTTTTAAATCTATTTTAACAGTTATTTCAGCGTCATCCGACCTTATTATATTAATATAAGTCGTTCGTTTCACAACCTTCACTCGTTAATGTCTAAAGCGCTCAATGCGAATGTAATGTAACTGTAAAATATGGTTTAATCAGTTTATGTGACCATTGTTGAAGAAATTGAGTGATAACAGTAATCGAAGGCCGGTTCCCAGGTCAACAATCCACATGCAAAAGAATGATAAGACCAACCGAAGGGCCGCACTCGGAGTTCTCGGGACTGAATAATAATGATAAGGCTAATGGGAGGGCCGAATTGAAGGTTTTCGGGTAAATACATTTAATATTCAACTGGGTTTAAAATATTTCAATGTACATAATACTTAGGTAATTGTCGAGTAGTTCTGGGGACGGAAACCTGCCGATAGAACGTTGCAAAACGATTTTTAATGTCTTGTTCACGTTGATCGTGCAGATCTGAATAATCTGGATTACACCAAGGAACCGTAACCCATTTTTATAAACTTAATTTTTTTTTTGTGTCAATCAAAGATATTCCGCATTCGAAATTATTGTGACAGATTCGAAGTATACTTTTGTTCAAATTTGTTTATTGTAATCAGTAATATTACGTTTCCCTATCTATTTCTATGATTTTCTGGACGTCTTTGACGCGGTGCCATTATGGTTGTATAGTGCCTGATCAAACAGTAAGGTCTATAAGTAGGAAAAAAACCAACGCGTTTTTAATATCTTACTGTCTATGGTATACCATTTATTAGTGTCTATCCGCGATTCTTATACATCATCTAGATGTCATTTTTGTTCGTTTTGACAACTAACTTACATGTGGAATAATTTTAATTATATCGAGATTTTATTTACGTGTGGTTTGTTTTTGGTAAAGCTCTATTATTCAAATATAGATTCTACCTAAGAGAGAACCTAACAGCGGAGCGGCCACAATAGCCGCCTATATGGCCTAGCAGTAAGCAATCGGCAAAGCTTATCTGCTAATTTTGCTGTATATTTTCGTTGTTATGCGACTCGCGCGGTAGCGGAGAGACGTTAGGTTATTAGGCAGGATAAATAGCAGTTATGTAATGAATTATTTACACTACGTTTTCTACTTGTTTATGTTTTTAATATCGTGTAATTTTATATATTTATTAATGTTTATAATTTGTATGTAATGATATTATTGTTTTATTAATGGTACATCGTACTGTATAAATATATAAATAAATAAACCCGCCAGTCTGCGACAACATAAAGATGCCTCTGAGGTTACCCGCACTGCAGTGTAGAGCAAATTTACTGCCGTCGCAATAATTTGTAATAAGCCTAATTCTGTTGGATGTTTCATAGCTGATCGCTTATTTTTATATGTAATTTTGCATGTAGGTATGGCCAATTAAGTATAGCGCACTCCGCCCAAACATTGTTATCTCCAGGGATATCACGACCTTTGGATTAATAATTTATGGGAAATAAAACCATGACCTGATTGATGAAGAATGTTTGCGTGATTATGTTCGAGCGGTGCATTGGCTGTATGTTATATATGCCGGCTCATGTTGCACATATATACCTACCAGTGTGCATCGTGTTATATATGCCGGCTCGTGTTGCACATATATACCTACCAGTGTGCATCGTGTTATATATGCCGGCTCGTGTTGCACATATATACCTACCAGTGTGCATCGTGTTATATATGCCGGCTCATGTTGCACATATATACCTACCAGTGTGCATCGTGTTATATATGCCGGCTCATGTTGCACATATATACCTACCAGTGTGCATCGTGTTATATATGCCGGCTCATGTTGCACATATATACCTACCAGTGTGCATCGTGTTATATATGCCGGCTCGTGTTGCACATATATACTTATCAGTGTGCATCGTGTTATATAAAATGCTTACATTTTTTAATGATTACGTAAGTATGAGGGGACGTTGAATGAGATGATCGTTAAGTGAGGAGTGACATAATTAAAAGTTATGAACTATTAATATTATTCCTCGAGTTACTCCTAAGTTAAAATAAAATGACTTCTGACGTTTTTTAATGACAATTTGTTCTTGTGACACTATTTTCATACACACCGTATCTATTTTATACAGTCTGTATACGTATTTAGATACACAAAACACGTTGATAGCAGTAATCTCAGCCTGGCGGTTAATACGCGTACTAATAATTCATAATTAAATAAACGCCGTTATCTTCTATGCTAGAACAATGGAATAACATATTTGGAAACCGCGAATTATCGCGTGGATTTGACCACTTTCTACCTGAGCGATTTCATCGTCGTTTTGGATTGCTTTAGATGCGGAATATAATCTTTAATCCGTTTATTTTACGCCCTAGAAATAGAATGTCTTAATATTCATCAAATGCATCGATTCATTGTCAAACGCGCGCCGGGGTCACGTGAACTCTCACACAACAGCTCACTTTGTGCACTAGAAAGATTAACGTTGCTTAGACCAGCGTTTCTCAAGCTCTTTCGTTTCACTGCGCCCTTGATGCAACAGGATTTTTTCACGATGTCCCAACTGTCCCTCTGGAATGCGATAAGTGCGCACACCGTGACCCAAAATTAAAGGAAATAAGGGGGACCGTCTTCATTCATTTTACACTTTTATTTCTTAAAATTTAAATCTTAACAGCGATTTCAAAAGGTGTAAAGCACCCCAGAGCGTCGCAGCGCACACTTTGGCAACCACCGTCTTAGACTACAATATCTTGTCGACCCCGATGCCTAAATTGATCGTTCGCTTCTCCCGTAAACATCAATTTTTCATTTTCTAAAAAAACGCGTTACATGACTCAGACACGTGTATAGTATCACCCCTGCATAGAATATGTTTTAATGGTGTGCCTTGCTCTACAATTATTTCTCCACTAAAGAAGATTTTTTTTTTGGCCTCTTCAAACTTCAGAATTTTATTTCAAGTGTTATTTTGTTTTTTTTTATAATAAAAACGACATATGTATATTTATTTTATTTTATACTATAAAATGTTACGCACTATTTAATGTGATTTTTTAACATTTTTGTGAAACATTTTACCCGAGAAGCCTCTGAATAAACATATTCTTTATTAAAAATGAAATGTATATTATAATATAAACATGCAAGCTTGGATTTAGAATGACCATAATGTTATGTTTCAGGAACCACCAGCCATGGCGGCCACCGCGGCCTACCCGGAGGCGGGGCCCGACTTGGCGGACTACTGGGCCGAGTACAGAGACCTGCCCACCACTTTCTACGAGGAACCACAGAACTATGAAGGTACATCTATCTTGTTATCCTCTATTTCGGTACCGTGTTTCATATATTAATAACAAAAAACAATAGACTATCCACGATTGCTATCGCTATCGCTTGGCCCTGCGGGAGTCCGCAGGACCAATTGATAAAAGAGTAAGTAACTAATTTTGTGTCATTTGTGCTTTGTGCGCCGTAAAAATGTTGCGATACAATTGACAAAAACCTATTGCAGACAAGATTTCAAATTGAATCGTAATAATTCATAATAATTTTAAACATTTACAGTGTATATCAAACTCATTTATTGTTTATAACATTTGGTTAGTTATTAGTATTAGTTTAAAGGTACTGATGAACTCGGCTGACTCGGGTTTTACAAGCCACGTAAAGAATTATTCATCTCCATTAATCAGAATGGTGTAGGGAGAACGACATCTACGATGTGTTAAATAAAATAACCATACCTTGGGTTTTGTCGTCAGGTTTAAAGTCTAAAGTCACGCTATAAATTACAGGTAGTTAGATCTGCAAGTTACAAAATAATTCACACTTTAAGAGAGAACTTGTTGAGGGCACCAGCCACGAAAACGAAAGGATAACTTCTCGTTGCGGCCTGCCAGTATAGCTGCCTAGCGGCTGGCGAGATACTCGCGTCGGCAATAGCTTCCGAGTACCCTCGACAGGTGTCACTGTGAGTCCGCCACAAACCCATCCTAGACGAGCGCATCTAGACGTACCTACAGTACATCAACATTATTGTTTCTTTTCTATTTGAAAAAGTATCTTCAGAACAAAAAGCTCACATATTGAGTTCGAAATTGTAACTGCACTCCAATGTATTGCGTGAGTTTCCATTAAAATTTCCCTACGCATGACACAGTAGGACATTAGGTCGAAACATAAAATGAATATAATTGGTATATAAGACAAATTCAGTCGATAGTTTATATTTGTGTACGTGCAGAAACATGTTACAGGCACGTTAAGATCACGTGCTCCCGTTGTGTAAATAAACACAATAAATACGAACTGCGAACTAATATAAATGACTTGCGACAGTACATTAATATTTTGGTAGATTCCGCACATGGACATAATATTTACAGACAAGAATCACAAATCATGTAATTTTCATATACCCAATTGCTGTAATTGAATGTGACGTTTAAAAATATCAGTTCGTGATTTTAACATTATCACTACACTACACGTACACTACCCAATTATGTATTTAGCTAATGATGTTCAGTCTTGTGATGTAGGTAATTTACTTAATGTATGTTTCCTCCATACGGCATGACTAGAAAAGTCGATAATTTCACCGCCGCGTCTGTACGTTATTTCTATATTTTTTTTAACTCGGCATAAATTTCTACTAAAACAGATGATGTTCGGTCAGTGCGCCCCAGCATCTCACACATGGCGTGAATAACAATATTATTTATGTCGTGGCTTCATTTGTTGTACATCTGTTAAAAGTTTCTACGTAAATTTGGATTTTAAAACGATCGTTGCATTTATACAGATAATATGTAGTTACTTGAAAATGTTTTCTTTTTACAATTTCGAAATTATTAGGTTGGTGCATGATTATCCGCCGTTTTATTCGCGACATTTTGTTTTTTGAATATGACGTTTATTCGACATTTGTCATAATAGGGTTTGGAAATTAGAAAAGCATACGTCATATTATGCTGCACCACTGAGGCGAATGGGGTGGAAAGTTGCTGAGTCATTTTGCGATCTGAACTATCTTTTCGGCGAATGAACGATTAGCGAAAGGGCATGCCTAGAGTGGTTTATTCGCTTCAAAACTTTTGATACCGGCTTAAACGACGTGTCGGGAAAGGGTCGATCTTCGGATTTTGATGACCACCCTCTTCTGGCGACTGTGGAAGAGGACGAAAGTTGCACTTCAGCATCGATCAGTCGATGATTGTTCTCGAACATATCAGAAAACTCGGCAAGGTGTGGAAATTGACCAGACAGAAACAAGGCCGACCGAGTCCAAATTTGACAATATAATTATGCATCAACCTAATAAAACAAAGAGAATCTATGAAAACTATAAACTTCCTGACTATTCGATCAGGTTTTGAACCGAATAATATGGCACTTACATTTTCCGGTTCAATATCGGTCTTGTTTAAAAAGTATTTTGTAATTTTTAACTGTAACAACTTTTTCTTTTTGATAATCAGTTGAGAGTTAGTTCTTATAACAAAACACAGTCGCGGTACCTGGTTCCTATGTTTTTATCGCCTTATTACTTCATCCGATGATTGAATCAGCTCTCCTGTTTATTAATCAATTACTTTTAACGATCAACCTAAATCTCAGTAAATCTTTTTCAACCGGTTTCTCTGAGCAGCTAATTAATGTTGGCACAGTTGCAAATCGCGCATTGGCGTAATGGTAACTCAAATCTACCTGTTTTGTAGGAAATGATCTGTAGCCAGTTATAGTGCGCCGCGTCGGCGGCAGGTGACAGATGTCGAGAAGAATTATTTCTTCCGAGCCGTATTCCCGAGTGCTAGATACGAGCCCCGGTTTGCGTGGGAACCGCTCTTGTACTTGACTATTGTCCCGGTTCGATGATATTATATTTGCGGTTCGCATCCCAGCCGGCTCGACCCGGTTGCACAATGGCTGAAGTCAACGCTCCAGTCTCCGCGGACCGGACCATTGTGATGGTTGCACTTTCGCTTTCGTAAAAACAGCATTTCTCCAATAACATCGATTGCAAGTCCGACTTCAACCCGACCGCGGTTAACATCGTGCATGCTCCGAGACATCTTGTTTTCATTTGCATTAATAATCCTTTAAAAAAATGCATAATATATTCTTATTCGAAATGATATCCGAATACGCGATATATTTTTTAAATACAATCAAATACTGTCGTACATAATACCAAGGTCGACTTCTGCAAACCGCGTTACTGCAATGGTATATAATATACGAGTGCTTTACTTCCTTGGCGAACACATTTAGATCTACACATGTTGGTGAAACTTCTTCTGGAAGGTTTGCTACATGACGAGAAAAAACATCATACCAATCGACTTAATTATATAAAAAAAAATATTAACTTCTTCATTCATTACTCCGCTGTATTCATTTAAATATTGTTGTTTCTCGTCTCCACGGAAGCCTCCGACCCAACCTGTTTTTAATATACACAAACATAAATTAACATCTATTTCATGATCATTTACGATCGAATGTGTTTTCTTGTCGAACCTGTTTTCCTTTAAATTCTGCGCAACTGAGAATAGCTCGGGTTATTAATTACATTCAAAAAGCGTATACAATTAAAATACTTTAAACCTGCCTCCGTCGGTCATTTCAAAGTGCGCGAGTACCTACTCTATATTTTTCAATTTTGCCTATCTCGTGCTGAAACACGTTTATTTTATCGACCGGCTTAAGATGCGGCCTATAATACCAAATGATATTCAATCGGTTTTTGGTATGTTAAAGAAAAATTTAAAAAAAAACTGTTATGCCTCTTTAAAGGTAAATTTTCAAATGAATTTAAATGTATAATAAATTTAAATTAACAGTATGTTAATGCAGTGTGCGCACCTAGTAGCTAGATTGTTCCCAAAAAGTATTCTTAGTCTAACTTGATATAAACACAGAGCTGGTAGCATTTATTATAGAACTGATAATCATAATTTTATTGCTCATTTCTTCAGTAGTTTATTATATTTATACAGCACAGTTTAATATTAAAACTGTTTTAGGAAGCGTTGAATACCAGATTTTTTTTTATAAAAAATATTAAATATGGCGATGTGCGCGTAGTCAAAACCTCGTCAATTCGGTTCGCCAAGAATTGATGACTGATAGAATTTGAAATCCATTAGAACAAGCAGACAATACCTCTTTTATTATTAGGAGAGCACATTTTCATTGTGAATTTTGAAGTTGTAATTATTCAGAACATAGGTCTGTGATATTTTAAATACTAATTAAATTTATTAATTAGAAATATCAATGTGTTTAAAAATGTAATAAAAATGAATTGTTAATTAATTTAAACGTCTGCTATCGGTTTACTCAAAGGTATTTAAGATTCCATAAAAACAAAGTAGATGGCTTTCAAATAATGGAACGATAGATGTATTCATTTGAAAAAAGTGTAACATGTAGGTTCGAAAATTTGTCGTCAAAAATAATATCGCTGTAGCATAGTTAGATAATGCACCTTCCCCGGTTTGGAAAGAGATCCAGGTTCGAATCCCGGTGGCGCAACAATAATATTCTTCGATAAAATTGATTTTATATGTATATCTCTCTAACTAATACATATAATTAGTATTTAAAATACCACTTTCGTTTATTTATTTGAGTTGTAACCATCCGATGCATAAGAAAGAAAATTAACTGCATTAGAAGAAGATTGTCAGTTAATTAATTCAAGGTAAAGAATAATTCAATAATTAAATATTTTGTTTTGCCTTTGACCAAAGTTTGTTGACTTGAGATTGATAATTAATTATTACTAGATGTTCTTAAATCAGGGCAGAATGTAAATGAGTTCGAATCACAGACCACCAAATAGAGATTGTATGCGGTTTGAATGTAGATTTTGTCGAAGTGATTGATTCAGAAAAGAGAATGTATTTAGCGGATGGAAGAGTGATTTTAAGAATTGAATTATTTCGAGAGAGATGATGAATTTGAGAGGGTAAGTGTATCCGAGTGGAAGATTTGGAAAGGGAATCTCAATTATTATAACCGCTCAACGGTCACCATTCGGACCGCGAAGTGCCATTAAGATAATGTATAATAATTATTGTTTTCCACTATTAATGTATTCGGTTTGCACGGCTAGGCCGTACAAACGAAAGACCGCAATGACGGTACACATAATACATAATGTTGTGATACAACGTGCAGTACCCACATGTATAATGTTGTGATACAACGTGCAGTACCCACATATATAATGTTGTGATACAACGTGCGGTACCCACGTATATAATGTTGTGATACAACGTGCGGTACCCACGTATATAATGTTGTGATACAACGTGCGGTACCCACGTATATAATGTTGTGATACAACGTGCAGTACCCACATGTATAATGTTGTGATACAACGTGCGGTACCCACATGTATAATGTTGTGATACAACGTGCAGTACCCACAACATATATAATAACCCAAAATACAGAAGAGCGTAATATTCATTTTCCGGCACACTGACTCACGCTTTTGAGACTACAGTGATTTGAGAAAACAAAGCTCGATTTCGGCGAATCGGAGATTACCGCCAGTAACAGTCGCGCACTCTGACCAAAGCTGCCTGATGCATCCGAATATAAATAGATATTTCCCTTTCCGGACTCCCCCCACCTCTTCACCGCTCCCGAGTCCTGAGGGAAACGTTCCGCAATCAGGTATAGTAATTCTAGTGACACTTTAAATTATACAGCAACATATGAAACAGAATGCACGTTAGTAATGATTCAAAAATAAATTCTTCAGTTAATATTTATCAATTTTTCTTTCGGAGGTGCTTCGTCTAGATGTCTAGAAGATGTAGAATCTAGAAGAAGAGTTATGTATATTGCGAACCTTAGAGAACAATTTATAATATTTTTAAGTATTTTCTGGATAATATAGTGTATGTTTGCTACACAGGAGGCGTGTCGTAATGCTGCATACTTACGCACTGACGTGCAGAGCAGCGAAGTTACGTCCCATGATTTATGGTACATTAAATATGGAATTTTAATCTGTTTTTATTTAATTAAAAACCACGTAGAATAAAACGATTTTACTTACATTGTTATTGTCCATTTTTTTACGCTTATTTGTAGAGGCATATTCACTTTGAAAACGGCTTCAAATCAATTATTAAAGAATTGAGTCATATTATTAAAATTTCATTGTTTATTCCATGTTATACAAGGAGTAATTGTTTCACAATACCGCTATTATTCCAAGAGTCTTTCAATTTTATCTCTTAACTATCGAAATTACAGAACCCAGTTAATCATTTATATGTGTAGGTATATTAAATTTACTTTAAATGTCATTTATTAATTTAAACGAATGATATTCGTCCAAAGTGACTTTTATATACCGGTTCATGCTATTATTTGAGGTGGGGAAGGAGGGACGAGTACCCATCTTCACGTTCAGTCAAGGATCGTTCGCTTAACATTGTTCCAAAGCGTTCATCGAGTCCGTATATTATTTTTAGGGAGTCGCTTCCGCGCAAGTTGTCCGCCACGACGCGATCTGTTTCTGATAGTCGATTGCAGTGAGAGAGTGCTCTCCTGCGAGCGCTCTCCTGTCTCGTACGACGGCATTTAATTAATATTTTAAAATATGTTTGACATCAATACTTCGTTGTGTTTATTTATAGTGAAACTGTTCTCTGAAAAGCGGATCAGCTGGGTCGATGTTCTCTTCGCGGTGTTAAAGTTGAAAACGTGTTCGGTCGGTGTGGAAAATATGGGTTGAATTAATATTGCGGGTACCCACTGCGTGGATAGGCGGTTAACCTGTCATGGGAGCTCTGTGTCCACTGCCTTTCAACAACACTTTCGGTTAGTTACGCGGAAAAATCTTGATTAACATTTTATTCTGTGAAAGTGTCATGAAAAATTAATACTGTGATTCCCAATATTATATAAGTAGGTGTCCTCATAACCTACGACAATATTTCGAAGTTACTATTACTGTAGCAATGCTTCAAAAATAATCAGCTTTAGCTGTCTTTAGTTCCCTGTAGTTCCAAATGGAACTGAAGGGAACTTATTTAAAATATGCTAAGCTATTATTTTTACATATGAATTAAATATATTAATTGGAAAGATATACATATAAAATCAATTTTATCGAAAAATATTGTTGCGCCACCGGGATTCGAACCTGGATCTCTTTCCTAACCGGGGAAGGTGCATTATCCAACTATGCTACAGCGACAATATTTTTAGCGACAATTTTTGAACCTATATGTTACCTTTTTTGATATTAATAAATTTAATCGTTCCATTATTTGAATATAGTTGGATAATGCACCTTCCCCGGTTAGGAAAGAGATCCAGGTATCCCGGTGGCGCAACAACAATATTTTTCGATAAAATTGATTTTATATATATATCTTTCTAATTAATATATTTAAAATATCACAGACCGTCTGGAATCCAGGAATCCTGGGATCCAGGAATCCCGGTGGCGCAACAACAATATTTTTCGATAAAATTGATTTTATATATATATATCTTTCTAATTAATATATTTAAAATATCACAGACCGTCTGTTCTGAATAATTACAACTTCACAATAAGAATGTGTTCTCCTAATATTATTTTTACTATTATTTTTTTTAGTGTTTATCTAGATCGAGTTTAACCTATCCTAGGATGGTGAATTCTATGACAAAATGCAATCATTTTAATAGTTATCTACCTATAATACAGCTGCATTATAGTGTTCAAATATTTAAAAATTCTGACGAAATGAAAATAGAAAATAAAATACTCACTTTCTATATTTCAGAGGAGACTGATATTTTACTTGAATATATCAGTTTCATTTAAAATTTCGCACCACATTGGGATTATAATATATAAATGAAAACAATATTTTACTTATTAAGGAGGACACATTCTTAGTGTGAAGCTGTAATTATTCAGAACATAGGTCTGTGATTTTTTTAAATACTAATTAAATATATTAATTAGAAAATAAATTTGTCGTCAATGCACTGTGTGCTGTAGCATAATCGGTTAATGCAAGTACCCCGGATTGAAAAAGATCCAAGTTCGAATCCCGATAGCAACAACAATATTTTTCGATAAAATTGATTTTATATGTATATTTTTTGTGTATCGTTGAAACGCATAATTTATATATAAATTTCGCTTTGTAAGAGACTTGTGTTTGAGCTTTATTAATCAGTGTATCTACATATAACGATAATACAGAACTAAATAGAGTGAGTTTTTAAAAGCAGTAAACAACGAAGAGATTGATGTGCTTATTTGGTCTAGCGGTAAGACGCTCGCCCGGTGGTGATCAATAATGATAGGTGGTTCGAGTCTCGTCCAATTTCACAGCGCAAGCTCTTAGATTAATTTGAAAATAGTAAGAATATCAGTGTGAAATGTATTTTTTGAAGTATTATTTTTATTCAAATTTGATGTTTCATCACAGAGCTTGCCGCTTATAATTTTCATGAAGCGCGATTCACTGCGAGACACGGCGCGACGTTAATGCACAAGTCGAGACAACTGTCGGAACGACGATATGTTTGTAACCTTCACTTTCCGCATAATGGACACGCGTACTTACCTGGTCACGTAATTATGCGGCTATTTACCACTTACGTATGTAAATAGAAAAATATGACATTCGCATTTTCCCTGTTGTTCGTGTGCGTCATAAAATATTACAGTCCCGAGAATTCACATTTAAATGTTTTCGTCATATTTTTTTGTTTTTCAGTGTTGTCGTTTTTTTCATCTCGGCGTCGTTAAAAGCAAATGTCATAGCGTGGAGTACGAGAGCGCGGTATCAGGCTCGAGCGGAGGCTGTACCGGGTTCGATCACGATACAAAAATATCTTTCATTGTCATACTTTTACATCTGTTTCGTTTACGAGCGACGTGACGAATAGTGAGCCCGAGCGATCTGTGCTATTTTCATAACACAGGTCGCTATAACAAGGCGGTGTAACAAGAAATGAGATGCCAATATATGAGCAAGGGGCTCGTGTCGAGCTATTGGTTTACAGACAAACGTTAGCCCTTTTAAGTGTCGCTATATTATTCTCTAGATAATTGGTTGGCGCTTTTTTTATTATACGTTATTTTTATTATTTATATATTATACTGTTCGCAAATTGAATTTGTTCGCAAGTCGAACAAAGTTCTTCACTATTCTTGCGTTTACCATTCGACATCGTGCAGTGCTGGAGTTGAAATGAATCACACATTAGTTAAACGAAATATAACTGCTTTGAAGAGCACACACACTTGTTAAAGAAGACCGCCCATGACTACTGTAAACATTATTGAAAGCGTATGTCCATAAACTGACTGGATGATACTAATGCCAAGAAACAAAATGGTACTAGTTTGATCTGAGAATATTATTTACCCCCTTTTCCCACACTACCCTTTCCAGTCCGTCAAAGGGCGCAATGTACAGTAAACTATTTCGTTTCCATGACGTTTTTCCGATTCGTTAATACTGATCTTTTCCTCAAACGTGACGCACAAATAATAATACAAATGATGTTTGTCGTTTCAGAGGGCGAGCAGGAGGCCGAATGGCTCATGGCGGCCGGGCTGAGCCAGCTGGCGCTGCCCTTCCTGGCGGGCAAGGAGGTGCCCGAGGCCGAGGTGGCGGCGGCGCTGCGGCGCCTGCCGCGCGCGCAGGCCGCCGCGGCGCGCCGCCGGGTCAAGGACCTCAACAGGACGCTGCGCCGCCAGCGAGCCAGGAGGCCGGACATCAGAGACGTCTTCCGGGACCACGAGGTGTGTACTGCTACGTGCTTTGTTATGTAATACGCGGAGTAAGCGAGAGAGGAAATTATTAAAGGATCGGAAGGTTTCGCGGGGACGATGACCCAATGCGAGGTGGACTATTCCGGGTGTTCATTAAGGTCTGGGTGTCACGCCGGGAGCTTCTAGAGTTTGATTCTTATTGTTAAAAAAAAAATAGAAGCATTGTATCAAAAACAGATCAATTTTAAAATATCCTCTCCGGCTGTAAATCAAATAGGTTACAAATACGTTTAACTCAATTTCATCAATTGGATAGTGGAGATTTGGCTTCTGAACCTCTCAAATATAAATGGTTGTGTAAAAATCGCGTATGTATATTATCTGTACAGTTCACTGGGAAGGAAGAAGAAATATAACATTTATTTTTAACACTTTAAAATTTCATTTGTTAGAAAACGATTGGCTTAGCTAGCATTGTACTTTTTATAGGTGGGTGTGTATATTTCGTTCAGATTTTAGGTAGGTACCGTGTCAGTGCCCACCTACTGAAATCAGAAATAAGTCGTGAAAGAAAATGTGAGCGTTGTAGCTTTTCGCGTGCAATGTTTTTTAAAATATCATGTAAGTTTGATGCGTGCGAGTACTGAATAAAATATGTCACCATGGTAACGAGTATGTCGAGTGTTTGTTTGGTCACTTTTTCGTCACAATTTTTTCTGGCATTACTCTAGTTCGATACCTTTTAGGGACCTCAATACCAGGGGCGTGCAGTGCATACAAGCAAAAAAGCTGTGCATTACTAAAAATTCTGGGGAACAAATATAAATTAAATAATTGGATTAACATAAACGGAAACATTATTTTACAATTAGCACCGTCTGTGTACCAGTTGAGATTTGCTTAGTTCTAAAAACTACAACAACTCACTCCTGTACCCATGGCGCTCTCGTGTATTCGTCGCATCGAGCTATTCACATTACTCTGTTCTGTCTTTAAGCTAGTGAATTACTCGAGTCATATAATTGGTTATTTACTGAATTGAAAATTTCTTTCGGTTGATCCATTTTATATGGAGTCGTTACTTATGCTGTTTTTTAACAGAATAATATTACAAAGGGTTACAACTGCGTGCAAATCATTGAAGTGTCTATTTCCTCTTTTACTAATTTACGAATTTTACTATTTTACTGTTTTTAACGTGTTGATTTCATGATTGTTTTTTAAATTTTGTGCATGGATTGGTTTTTAATTTGGGAAAAACAAAAAGCAATTGGCAGAACTATTTCCTACGTTTACCATTAATATAAATAATTATTTCCTTTGGTTATTACGTGAAGGATTTTCAAACAATAAATTAATCATATTCAGTGATAGAAAGTGTTCTTAAAATCGTCCATGGTTTTTTTATATGGGTAAGAAGGTATTAATTTTAGTTAAAACTTAATCTTTAAAAACACTATTAATAGTACTCTAAAATTAAAAATAAATACATGGTAGGGTCGTATAAACGGCAGCATAACCTAAATCAATACATACTGCACGCCGCTGCTCAATACAATGTTTTCATAAAATATATTGTCAAATAGAAAAATGCAATTACAAAATCATTGTAAATTAAATCAATACGTACGTAAGAAATTTGTAAACAATGTTTAGTTTAGTTTAATCACATAATACAATATGATATAACATAATACAATATGACATAACATAATACAATATGATATAACATAATAGAATATGATATAACATAATACAATAAATTGACACGAACGTGCTGAATGTGTTTCTTCCGATGTATTTAACTACACTTATATCTAGGGAATCTATAACATCGAAAACAATGAAATTCTAAACAGTACCAGTTAATATATGTATGTAATAAATATACGTAATGTTTATTTTTTATATCATGTTTATTATATAGTGTTTTCAAATAACATTCTCAAGAAAATTTAACAATATTAATTTTACTTACACAATAGATAGCACTCAGCTAGAAAATAAAAGCTATGTTAAAGACCTAGAAATAATCCTCGTTAGCAAACTTACTTTCAAAAATCACGTTGACCAAATTACATCCAAGGCCTATAGAATGCTAGGATTCATACTTCGAACCTACAAACACATCCAAAATCCATATTGCTTCAAAATAATGTTCGTTCCCATTCGTTCGTAGTCACTTAGAGTACGCATCTCAAATCTGGAACCCATGGCAGATTACATATAGTGCGAGATTAGAACGAATACAAAATAGGTTTATTCGACATCTGAATGTTAGATCTAATCTATCATTCAACTCCTATTTAGATGCAGCAAACTTCCACAATATGCAAACCCTAGAACATCGACGAACACGTGCTGACCAAATACTCCTCTTTAAACTACCGCAAGGCCATATTGATTGTCCCAGCCAATTAGAATTAATATCTCTCCATGTACCATCTAGATCAACCTGGCAATCCGTACTCTTCCACATTCCCAGAAGTAGAACATCTTACATACAAAATTCATTCATTCACTGGTCATTCAAATACCATAGTGAGAAATTTACAGAAATTGACCTGTTCAACATTAGCCTTACTACGCTCAAAGGGTTCTTCTTATGAACCACCACAATCTCAATTTTGGTTATTCACTCTACCTATAAAAACACATGTTGCTCTCCCTTTACCGCAACAGGGTTTTTTTATCAGAATTTTTTACCCTTCCAATTCATGTATTAATATAAAACACTTGTTTATTACAATAAGGTAGTTAGTAAAAGTGTCAAAGCGATTAGCGCTGATGCACTTGTAGTAGTAGATTTGGCGGTCTAGCCGCATGTAGAGTACTCAGAGTATCGTAGGCTCTTAAGGAATTGGAAAACCTTTACCGCAACAATAGTTGCAACCTCCCCCACCCTTTTCCCTCTTTTTTTTCTTCGTTTCATTAATTTTCTGCATCTAAACATACTTATGTATCTAAATATTTTTGTGTATTTTCATTATTAGTATCACATGTTAAATAGTTATTATGTTTATTACAATATGTTATATTAAATCATACAATATGTTACATGTTAAATCATACAATATGTTACATGTTAAATCATACAATATGTTACATGTTAAATATCGAAATATGAACGCAGGTAAAGAGCGTCAGTGGTTATTCCGATTACCTTCTTCCAATTGATGGAAGTCCCCCCTGACTGAGATATGTTGTGTTTCGTATCTTTTACGTCGCCAAGTATTTTAATTTAAAAAAACGCTGTAATTCAAATATTTGAATTAATGCAGATACATATTAGGAATCACCTGAAAATTCACAAAACCATGTATACATTTTATTGTCTTATCTGAATTATTATTCAAAAACACATTCATACAATTTGTATGTTTCTATAATTGTAACTTCACATAACTGATTGAATCGCGACTACCATTTGCGATCCTGATCGAGATTATGAAAATATCTAAAAGCTCTTAATACGCACGATATACTCGCATCTCACTCGCACACGGCCCGCACTTCATTGGTTCACACTTAGAAGCAGATGAATACAAACAGCTTTCACTTGAATCACTTATATGTCAACCATCACCCATACATTGTTGTTACTTACTTTTCTTAAACTCTTTGGGAACCGCCCGTATCGGTCATACGTATATATTGTATTGTTTCGGTAATAGTCATTTTAAAGGTGAGCTATGCTGGTCTGCCTGGAATATGCATTGTTATGTTTGCGGTACGTCATCAGCAAAAACGCGAATGAATTCAATATTGTACTATATTGTGTTACGCTGACGCAAGTAACGTGCCAACGTGTGATGTTGCACAGTTATACATTTACATATTACGGTAATATCGACACATTTACAAGAAACGGTCGTGGGGTAGTAGGGTAAATTCATAAATTAGAATCGCATCTGGTGACGCAGAGGTGAACCCCCAGGCGGCCAGCTTTAAAAATTTGTATTCATCTAAGACACGAATCACCTTATTTAGCGACATACTGAATCTGCCGCCGGCCAGCGTCAGAGTTGTGTGTGACATTACATTACGGCGGGTATCATTAACAGCTGCGGGTGGTTATGATGGCCGCGTCACGGCCACGGGCAGTATTTCCGTAAAACTCACGTTTCAACATTAAAAACGTAATTTATAATAGCATTACCTAACGTAGCCCCATTATCATATTATTATCAAAACAAAAATAGCAATGGTAACGATTAATAAAACGTGTCTCGAAATGTGCCTTGCTTTGACAAAAATTGGCGTGATTAACATTCCGTATTTTTTTTAATATTTCGTAATGCAACATTCACTCCCCAGTAAAATATCACGTCCACACTTTCATATTTAACCCTTAGCTGGCGTATATTTTTCGCGGTGTTAATTTACAATAAATTGTTTTGATTTCTTTCACAAAATCAGTAATTTTCACGCTGTTTAGGTAATAAAATGCAAGGTAAGGTAAACTCGTAAGATGCTCGGAAAAGAGACGCCAATTAAGGGTTAAGTACTTAGCGCAGACTTATCACCCTTTGGAAATTTTGGGTAATTAAAAACCCATTTTCGAAGAAAAATACTGGATTTATAAATCACCAGGCAATAGTTAACATTAGTGCTTTTAGCTAGAACCTGCCTCACTCGCTCAATAACATTCTTTTCGAGTGCATCCACCACAAACGACCTCTGACGGACTTAGTCAATTTTGTGCATACATATTTATGTTATACCAAAATCTCGATTGGTTTCGCATATACCTTTACCATTATACGTACACCACGCTTCTGCACAATGGTTTTAATGCGCGAAAAGTTTACGCCAAAAATTTATACGATTTCGGTATGTCCCGTTGTGTTTTAAAACTTTTTAAATGTTTTAAAATTACAAATGTTTTTTATCAGTGTTTTTTTTTTTACATGTTGCTTATTGTTTTTTAATAGGTGTCAGATTATTACCACACACTTTTAATTATGGATTATCTGGATTGACAATGTGGGAGTAATAAATGAACCTGTTGTTGAAATATATGTCATTTACTTATTCAATTTGGTTTTTATATTTTCAGAATTCAAGCGGGAGTGAACCCCGTTCCCGAAGCGCCACCCCCGACTCCTTGGACTCTCTGCCCAGTGGAGGCTCGGCCAGTCCTCCGACCGAGTGGGCCGACCCCAACTCGCTCATGTATGTTGACCCATTCGTACAATCCACAATATTGTCAATCTCAATCCTTTCAGAAATGTAATAGTGAGACAACTGTTGTGCTATCTAATCACTAATATATAATATACACATAGCCAGCAAGTCTTTTATTATCTTATTTTTTATAATGCATTAGCTTGTATTAACTACAATATTATTGTATAATACATAAACAATTTACCGATTTCAGTGACAATTACCCGATACTAAAGCAGAGTCTCTACAGGACACCATCCGCTCCTCCCACCGCTTTCATCGATGGCTCCATCCCCCTCCCGACCATTAGCCCTCCTCGGAAGGAAGGAGTAGCTCACTCACCTCCAGAACACTACCTGCAAGCTCATCATCACGAGCTTTTTAAGCCCTCTGAACTCCATTGGGCTGATGTTGCCTCAAATACAGGTAATAAATACATCCTTCTTCAATCATATTGAAACCATATTCACAGTCAAAATACATGCACTATTTACTGTAAAGCAAATGTCATGATACAAAAACAATTCAAATTAATGTTAATGGTAAAAAGAATATGGCTAATAACACATTGTATAATATTTTTGACATACCCGAAATTCCGTTTTGTTTTTGCAGAAGGTATAGAGCTATTAGGATATCAAAGATTTGGAACCATTCAAGGACCCAGATTAGGAAGAGAAAGAATGCCAACAGCAGTCTTATTACAAGATAATCAATCATTCAGGTAAACACAAATCTATTAAAAATATTGGACTATGATTAATCGTTTTCATTATATTATATATTACACAAATAAAATGTTTGTATGCCTGTGATATCAATGTCGCCATCATCCTCATTTTTCATTTTGATAAACAATTTATAAATATTCTTACTGCCATAATGAATTATTTTTGTTCATAAAGTGACATCTACATACATATAAAAGTGTAAAATGTTTGCCTCAGCAGCCCAACGAGGCTGGCATTATGAAAATAATTGTGTATCAATGGCTATCACCAATTGCTTTCTACTGGTTTGAAATATTTGTCAAATTATGCTTATTTTGATTTTTTATGTTCTATAGGCGAAAACAATCTCATTCATCTGTAACCCGCGCCCATAGTGTAGCATCGGAGAGATTCGGCAATGATAAAAGTAATCTCTCGAGGGCTTCCTCTCACGAAGTCTTGAGTTTCGAACAGAAATTCAAGAAAGATACTGATAACTTTGTAGTTGACGAGGTAATAATACAAAAATAAAAACTCTTTAGTAAATTAAATTGCACAAGTTTCATGGCTAAACATTTTAACAAAATAGTTTTATGTAAAACTAGTATGATGTTTATTATGCTGTTGTTGAGGCATATTTTTTGTGGGTAGTACATATAAAAATTTACATACATAGTTGTACATATAAAATATTTTATTGAAATCACTCTTGACCTTTACAGATGTGGCCAGAAGATGGAATTGCTGTAAATATTGAAGACCTGTCAGAAACACATCTTCGAAAACTCATGCCTTTATTGTGGCTCGATCTTACCGCGTTGTATGACAGGCACAACTTGCCATTTCAAAAGCGGAAACCTTACAAGAAGAAAAGAAAAGAAGGTAAATAGTTTCTAGATTTATACATATATAGAAGCAACAGGCGACAGATTTGAAATAATGTATATTCTAAGGTGCTTAATCAATTTTTATTATTTTCAGAAAACAATGTATTTGGAGTCTCTCTCTTGACATTAGTTAGAAAGGACCATTTAGTAGCTGGGGAAGCAGGAACAGTTGTTCCAAGAATTTATCGGCTATTATTAGATGCTCTTATAAATAGAGTGTATGAAGAAGGAATTTTAAGGGTTGCTGGAAATAAACACAAAGTAAGTAAAAAATGACAAAAGGAACTAATCTATTATATAATTATTTGTTTAATTTGTTGCTTACAGATCTGCATACAAATTCTAGATTTTACACAAATGTGTGTCTTTATTATTCACTGATATCTAAAAAGTATAAACTTTAAAAATTATAAGTATATTTAACTTTGTATAAACCACTGTGAATTATTTTTACGTAAACCGGTTTCGATACAAACATATCTTCGTCAAGACTGGCGTACAACTGAACTATTCCATAAAAATAAAATGTTCAAATGATATCAATTACGGGGCGGGGACGGAGTCTTGGTAGTAGTGGGGAGATGATTGACAGGGAGACATTGAAATAGGGAATATGTTAAATAGCGGGTTGTTAGTTTTTTTAATTGCTTGTAAACTATGCCCGTCTCGACACAGAATTTCTCTAGTGAGACGGGCACAGTCCAAACAGATTTTTACATTGTATCATATAGTTACAAATAAAATAAAATTCAAACACAAATACGAAATTTATTGTTATAACACTAATAAAATCTTAGTAAAAAACAGTATTGAGACTTTTTAAAGGCAGCAGCATTGCTTTTGTTTGTAATTTACTAGCTCAGAGATGTCCAACTTTAAGTAACTTAAAGGCCTCATTAAAAAAGGGTCAAACTGAGGACCTCACCCGGAACAATTCATACAATAAAGATATAAAAATATTATTAAAGATTTAATAAGAACTTCTGTTAGTAATACAAACTGTATGCTACTGCATTACGTCGCAGTGTAAATGAAAACAGGTGTGTTGCCACAGAAAAAACAGATACGCCCCACAAAATCGTATTGCAAATAACTCTCCTGATTGGTATAAATGTAATATACTTGGTTGCAACCAAAATACTTTTTCGATAAATTGATTTTATCTATATATCTTTCTAATTGATACATTTAAAATAAATGAAAATACCACAGAATTATGTTCTGAAAAAACTGCAACTTCACAATAATAATATGTTCTCTTTAAAAATACTTATATGTATATATTTTTTTCATGATTTGAAAGCCAATTGAAATTATACTAATTAAAAAATAATGAAGACTTTTAGAGTTTTAAACAAATCAATCTGTTTTTTTCTTAGGTGGAAATCCTTTGCAATGAAATAGAACGGAGATTTTATTTTGAACCGCAAGTAGTGGAGGAAGCCATTGCTGCGGCTGGTTCACACGATGTTGCTGCTACACTTAAACGCTTCTTAAGGGAACTTCCTCAACCAATTCTAACTTCTGAACTGGTGCAACTGTTTTATCAAACTCATGGTATGTTAAGCAATTACTTAATATACTCTTATCTTACTTTAATACATAAAACATCGAGCTTTATTAAACTTATTTTATATTCATTCTTTGAAATACTTCCAATCATCCAACATTACTTGATTTTTATACTATCTGATGTAAGATATAATTAAATATTTTCATGGCTCATTAAAATTAGACAATTTGAATCAAAGTTCAATTTCTAGAAATGTTGGATATTAAATTTTATTAATTTGATTTTTAACTTGGAAAATTGATGGATTTGATACAAAGTATTTGAATCTAGACTTCTGTCTCATTATTCTTTTGTTATTCTTTGTTTGTAAATCCAATCAATCCATGCGTACAATTTCAACCGTAATTTTGTAATTCAAGGTAATTTGTTTACTTATGTAAAGACAGACCGCAGTGCAAAATTTAAACAAATCTTAACTCACGCTACGTGGCAAGTTTCCGACAGAGAAAGAGATGAAATGAGAACTGTCAGAATTTATGTTGGCTATCATGAGTACAGCAAACAACCCCGTGATATTCCGCGGTGTCTCTTTCTCACAGAAAATGACCATCAAATAACGCATGATATCACCGGCGCCGCGGATCGGATCTTTAACCAAATTATTATTTTCAATAGTGATATTGTATGGCGCCACATAGAAATTTGTTTCAACTCAAGAACACAACGAATTACGTCTGAAATTGAGTGTAAAATATTATCATTTTTTCCTCCGTACAAAATTGACAGTTGGCGCTTACTTTTGCATTGCCAGATCGCAATTTTATTAAATTTGAAGATTTAACACACATGTCGACATCAAAGTGCTGATATTTTTACAGTTATCGAATTTTCAAAAACTTTTTGGATTATATTTTTACTTTACAAAATGGCGGAGGGTGACTTATTTCGTTAGTGGAGACTGCCGACATTTTAGTCATTATGCTCGTTACTACCATAGAGTCCGATGATGAGAAGGACGCAATAAGTTGGAAAGTATCTGGAACGTTCCAATTTGAGTAAATTGTCAGCTAGATTTTGACGTACGTTCGTAATATTTTTCATTTTTGTTGCAAGTAATTCAAGTGAATAAGATATTATTTTGTAGTTATTAATTAAAATTAATATACAAGCGTTTTACTATAAATACAGTGAGTACGCTGTTAGGCAGCATTGGCCATTGCCGCGGCATCATTTTATGTGTGTTGTTAGTGCTATACAAGTAGTATGTAATATGTAAGGTGTATGTATATATGTATGCTAATATTTTTTGTTTTAAGAATCACAATAAACATAATAATATTAATAAAATCTGATGTCGTCCTTCCAAAAAACAAATAAATAATAATGTTCCGAGTGTTATGGCCTGACAACACTATCAACTTTTATTTTTTCCTTTTTTTCATCTCAAAACCGTACGAAATCGCGGTTGATGGACACTTATTTATTACGTATTTTTATTTTTTTAGTTATACCAACGTTTTCATGATTTTTTCATAAAAATAAAATTCAAAAAAGCTAGCCTGTGAATTTTAAATTGTAAGAATTTAGATGCCAATATGGTGGCATGATGCCGTTTCACCTACGGTTTTTCTGATTAAAAATGGATGAAGTTATGATAAATGTTTTATTAGATTCAAAGAAGGAAGTGTCCAGGAATGTGTTGAGTTGTCGGTATTTAACTATTAATATTACCCTGACACATTTACATCCTACCCTCATTGAGGGTAAGCTGTAAATACAACATAACAATTTGAACTTTCCCATTATCCCATTTGGTAGATGTAGGAAATTCTTTGAAAAAAATGTTATGCTAAACTGAGAATATTGTTTTCATTGTTTCAGCATTGGATGGTCCAGCTCAAGGGAGGGCCATGAACCTCTTAGTTTTACTGATGTCATTTGAACACAGAGCAACTTTGCTAGAGTTACTCCAACTTATGAACCAAATATGCCGATGTCAAGCTTCCAATAAGATGTCTGAGCATAATGTCGCCATGATAATTGCACCAACATTATTCCCACCCAGGTAATTAAAAACTGCTTTGGTGAAAATTCTCTAATATGAAAAACCAATTTATGGAGTGTTTATTGGGCTCTTTCCTAAAAATATGTATACTCTATGAATATCAATTATCATAAAAGTTTAAAAAAAATTAACTTCCTAATTGTATTACTTAAAAACAATTTTTACATACACATAGCTAAAATAAATTTGATCTCATAAATTGTATATTTACTTCTATGGACTGTGTACGTACATACATTTTTTATATAGTTTGATGTATAATATATTATTTTTGAAATTACTCTCTTGTTGAAATTGATCTCTACTGCATGTATTTATTTTTTAAACAAAAACATTTTACTAATTAAACAAAACCTAAAAGTGAATTTAAAATATGTTTAGAGATTATTATATGTACTACTATTAGACTATTATATTACTATAGGAGATGAAAATCGAATTTCATTTTAATTTTACATACTATGTTATGTAGCATCTGAAATAAATAGATATTTTATCTAAAATATCTATAGACATACCTAATCATTTACCGATTTAGGTATTGCAGTTTTTCTCACGCATTGTTTACAAATTTAGGGAAATCAAATCATATTTATTTGTAAATTCTAAATTCCTGAATTTGAAAGAATGAAATGAAACTCAATTTTTTTTGACACAAAAAATATTTAAGATGGGTTGGAAATGTTTATATATAAACTGTACATACATATAATCAATAATATTTTTTTACAATTATTACAGCCTCGTAATAAGACCGACTGATGGTCTGGAAGCTCAACTTCAAATGGCTGCTAACAGTTGTCGTGTTACTGAAGCGCTAATGAAGCACTGTGATAATCTGTGGCTCGTTCCTCCCACCCTGGCTTCACAACTTGACAGGAAAACAAATGTGCGTCGGACCAATGGACACTCTGGAAACTCATGATTAAATACTGTTTCATTTGTAAAAAAAAATTCCACTTAATGCCATTTGAATATAATGCATAACTTTGTCGTTTCTTTGAAAAGTGATTTTTTATATTTGATGAAAGATTAATAAAATTAGTCATTTTACAAATAATTATTACCAATTAAAAGTAATCCTAACACCAACTGGTTAAGATCAAAATAGAAATAGAAAAAATTATTCTTTCCCCAGATAGATGTTGCTAATTAGTGATATTATATTAAAAATGCACAAGACAATAAAAATATGTTTGTTTAGTTGTAAACATAATGCGGGCAATATGTAGAGTAGCCAATTGTGGTAAAAAATAATGGGACATTTTTTTATTTCTTTACTTGAGACAGAAATGAGCAATTTTCTTATTTTATCTGCATTTTTAGGATACAAACTCAGTCAACTGTTTCCATTAGACTCATATTAATGTTACTTTTATTTCATTTACATGTTGCTACTTAATTTTATGTTATATTGTATAGGTTTCACATTGAAACAATGCAAGTGATAATTTAAATCAATTTAATATATTTGGAAAATATCCATCATTAGACAATAAATATTATGGTGGTGTTTAGAATGGAAATTGCACATACTTGTTCATACAATTTTTAAGGCAATATATATTTTTTCTTTGTGCAATACACACCTTCATAAATATTTTATTGCTTAGATTTTGAAAACAGTTTTGTTAATTCATTCTCTATAGTTTATAGATACAGTAATCTCTCGGTTTATAAACATTGTCAGAATTAAATCCACGAATTGAAAGTTTGTTAATAATTATAGAAACATATTTTTCAATCATGAATACGGGCCTCATTCTCAAAACCAGGTCCATCTAAATATTGTAGGATAATTGATACATTCAATACGAACAAAGTATCGATTATTACTGACCGATATATCTGTGCCGATGCTCAAAAGGACTTGTCGTGACGCTCGACTGTTTCGTAATATAAGCACATAAATAAGACCACAAAATTCACTTAACAATTGTTTTAAAAGCAGGACATTATTGAAGAACGCACCTCGTACGAGAAAAGGGACTTGAAATATATTTAGTGAATCACTTATGGACCGGGCACATTAATTTTCGCAATTGTTAAAGTAGATTAATTTAAATAAAATACAAGATTTTTATTATTTTTACCACATATATATGGTATCATTTTGTTCCTATGGTCTTAAAGCTTTAAGTAGTGCTTCAAAACATTTAATGCATAACAAATGAGTTCAAGATTGATGAAGTCATAAATGGATTGTTTATAAACTGAGAGATTACCGTAGTGCGCAATTTAGTTAAGATTAATTTTTCTTGTAAATATCATTAGCTTCATCATTTTAAAAATAAGTTGCTTTATGAAATAAGTTACCAGCAATGTGATTCATTATGTTAGACTCACAGTTTTTTAAAATAACTTTCAGTATTTATTATGCGTAATAGAAAATGCGTCAAGTAAATTTTCCTTGTTATTGGAAAATATAGGTATAGCCTTGTAGCCAAAGCAATATCAAAGAAATATTTTTAAAAAACTTCTTGTAGTTTTTACATATTTCACTATTATGTATAAATAATATAAGATTAAATCTGTTAGTGCTTTTATTAGTAATAATCGCTTTTTCTCTTCCAAATGCTGAAAAGTGTATGTTATGGAAATCAATTGTTTTATATTACGGTTATATTTTATTGAGCTAAAATCATCCACATTTCTTCTATTTTATTTTTCACAGCACATTATATATATTATTATTCCTTCCAAATATAATGTGCAAATAAATAAAATTTAAACACATTTTCTATATTCTTAATTAAAAATATTACTGTTTAATGTTACATTTTTACAGAATTGTAATATGTATGCATAAAACAGTGAAACCTTTATATTCGTCATTAATCCGTTCCTGAGGGCCTGACCAATATAGAAACAGTTTTTCCCATAACAAATAACTGAAATTCAATTAATTTGTTCCCAGCCCCCAAAAATAGTACACAAATGAATAAATTTTATGTCAAAACTTTATCTTTATTGTAATGAGACATGATGGTAGACGCGGAAGAGGAGGAAAGTTACTAATATTCAGAAGGAGACAATTTAAACATCAAGTAACTCTAATTCTGGTGATGGTTTTCATTTGCCGATGATTCAGTAGCACTTGATTTAACAAAGAACTTGCCCAATCTTGCCTGTTTCTGTCTGTTTTTTAAAACATTCATGAAGTAGTCGCATTACCTTTGAATCCATTTATTGTTTTGGTTGACTATGGCAACATTTGGGTGCCGCTTCCATACACCATATTCTGCGTTTTGGCCCAGTTAGACAGCATTTCCGGGTGGTGAAAGTGACAAATATAGAAAATATTAACGAATATGGAAACATTTGTTTGTTATCAAAATGTGACGAATATCGAACCAGGCGAATATAGAGGTTCTACTGTATTTTAATTTCTTAAAATAAATTTATTTAAATTGCCATTTGGATCGTTCAACATTTGGAAGCATCAATTTCATTATTCTTTCAGCGTTAAATGTGGTAA
Source organism: Eubasilissa splendida (assembly GCA_031772225.1). NCBI lineage: Eukaryota > Metazoa > Arthropoda > Insecta > Trichoptera > Phryganeidae > Eubasilissa > Eubasilissa splendida. The sequence continues at coordinate 15,671,964 of CM062848.1, read as the reverse complement.
AACTTGAAAATATAGTTTTTTCTAAATATAGCATTTTCTGTAAACTATGTGTATATGTATGTTTTTAAATTTTGTACGTCTATAAACCATTATATTTATTACTTTGAACAAACTTTTCTTGCTTATTTGCTTGTACAAAAAGAAGACTGATATTCATGTGAAATGTACTGTATAATTTGTTTATAATATTATATGAAATTGTGTATCTAAAAAAATTATAGCATAAATATATTATTAAAATAAGATAATCCTTTAAATTATTTTTATTCTGTGCCTATCTTCCAACAAATGTATTAAAATATTTCTAAAACTATACGATAATTAAATATCATTTATTTGTCTCATAATTTGATTAATCTGGTAGAAAGGATAGTTTAGTGTTTTCCTAATTGCATATCTTAAGGGGCCCCTTTCAATACTAATTGATCTATTCACATTTTTTACGTCAATATGACGATTTGTCTGTGGAGTGTGTTAATTGCGGTGAATTGTGTCATATATTGCGGGTAATTTAGTGCTGGATTGCATGAAACTGAAACGGAACAGACAAATTTTGAGGTAAATTACTGGAATACATCAAATCCAAGTTTCAGTGCATATCAACTGAAAATTTGTCACGGGTAACAAAAAATCCAGCATGAGTATTGCATATTAAGGAATTGTAGGAAAAAGCGGGTGGACGTATGATATGAAAAACTTTTTATATAAATGACACACGGATTTATTTATTTGTAAAATACACGGCATTATACTTATTACTTATAGTTAACTACCTACAATATTTGCTTTAAATTTAACATAAATTTGTCACTTCAACTTATGCGCCAAATTGCAGCTCTTCCAGAGCTTACCAGCTGATCTGTAAGATTATTCCTAATCAATTCTCCTCTTCTTGACCAACGATCCTAAGAGGTCAGAAATGTATGGCAGATTATTGGTTTGATCATTGGCTCCTGTGTTTCCTGGAGCCAGAGACAAAGACAAGGACTGTGCATTTCCAGCAACTTTGGTTTGGCCTTTCATGTTGCGGTGCTGAGGGAAACTCGGCATTAGTTTGGGGTCACAGGCTAAAAATAAGAATCGTTTTATATATATGTAAACCTTGGAAGAAAATTTAATTTATCATCGTTGTCTTTATCACACTTTATCTATATATCACTTTATCTTGATATGGGGTACTGAAATTAAAATTTAACACAATAAATCTAAACACTGAGAATTCTGAACTATCACAATATTTAGACATAATTGCAAATTTTTTGTCTGTTTTCAAAATAAGCTCCATTTATCCAAATGGTCAAGTATTTATACGAATTACAAGATGTTGGTGCCATTTTGATGAACGAAACACATAAAAAAAAAAAGATAAAATATGTCAACGTATTTAAATATGAAAGATTTATGTAGTTTCATTAGTGCCGACATATGCAAATCGCAACGTTTCATAAACATAGAAACTAGATCAAGTGATTCAATGAAAACATTATTTTAACAACAAATCATATAAAATGCACTATGGAATTTGATGTACACATCATATTTCGTACATGAGTTTTGCCATATGTCATATGGCCAAACTCAGTTCAACACCTGTGATGTCAGTGCGCAGCGTCGTGATTCGCTGGTAGGCGGGGCTAGTTCATGGCTGGTTGCAGACGTTTTCAAGGGGATAAAGGTCAAATTCCTAGGCGTGCGAGTTTAATGATTTAAAAACAATAGCAAATATGCGAATTACGTGAACAAATTATTTATTTTGGGTGTCAAAAACGCATACAAACTGCGAATAATCAAATTTTATGAATTATAGGTAGAAATTAGTATGAAATGTCATTTTCAAGGCAATTTTTTTTGAAAAAAGTGCAAATTCTGTGAAAATACGAAATATAAGGTTATGAATTAACACAGTTTTACTGTATATATATTTATTTTTGCATTTTTTTTTCTCTGAGAGTCGAGACTTATGTATAGAGGTTAAAATAGTTTAGCTCATCACTATTTGATACATTAATTATATATCAACACGTATTATAAATATTCCATCCACGATCTATGTATAAAATAGAGAATGGCTGCTAGCAGGATTAAACGCCTCATCACTATTGTAAGACAATCTTTGCAAATTCACAGTATGTATTGATTATATGAAATGATAAATATAGTGATAATGAATCCTGTGTCACTCTTTAAGTCATCTTTACATTAATGTGTAGAAATATAATAGTATACAAAAATGATATTATGTATAAAGGAAGAATGTAAAAAGGGGGTGGTAACAATTTGGAGAAAAGTTTGCTACGATGTGGACATGAACAAGTTGGGGATGACCAAGTATTTCCTGGCACTTAAAAAAACCAAGTGTGGGTCATAGAAACGAACATCCATAAGACAATATAAATATATTATCTCTAACTTTTAAGGTAAGGTGAGTCAGGGTAAGTGCATATATGGGGGAAGTGGAACCATGTTTGAAATTGGATTTACTATATACAGTAAAACCGCGATATAACGAAACCCGATATAGCGAAAAATGACGTATATCGAAAAAAAAATCGAAATTTAGTCCCTAAAACCAATTTTTCATACAAAAATGCATTTATATAACGAAATCCCGTTAATATTTATAACAAAATCATTTTTGTCCCGTACAAAAAATTGCAATACATTTATGTAAATTTATAACGAAATAAAAAAAATTTAAAATATGAAAATATTATTTCGCACTTACAAAGCCGCGCCGCTGCATCTGCCGTATGCGAACGGAAACGCCGCGCACGGCCTTTTCGGCGGTGCGCGGCGGTCTGCCGACAAGGTAGTAAAACAATTCAAACTTCTTCTCGGGTTCATAGTATCATATTTTGAAGTGGTTGCCGCCGTTACTGGTAAGTACCTTCATAATTTATATACGACTCATTTTATAAAAATGCCGCGATTCAACTGTCAAATTTTTATTTTTGAATTATTTTTTATGTTTCATGCCCAAAACTATGTTTGAAGCGGTTCTACATTTAAACACAATTAAAATATTGTTTTGTGTTTGCAATATTCTGGAATTTACAAAAATATCTTCCAATTGGTGTTGAATAGATTCTGTTCTTAATTTAATTCCTTTGATTATCCATTTGCTTATCTGTTTTAATAACAAAACTACTAAAAATATGTAGGTATTCAGTTCCCTATGGCCTTCTTCCTCCTTTGTTTGCAGAATTTGCGATCTTTTTTGAAGCCGCGCAACATTTTTTTGCGACGGCGCGTAATATATAGTAGGATTTTTTTTATTTATTTCGTTATATGTGGGAATTCGTTATTACGAATTTTTATATTTTGGGCCCTTGGATTTCGTTATATCGCGGTTTTACTGTAGACTTAAATTAGGAAATGGTTAATGATTCTTGTATCAAAGTCATAACATCATCTTATGAAGTTTGAGAACAGTTCCAAGTTTATGTTGATAATTTATATGTCGCACTTACCCCTATATATTCACCTTACATATTATGTGTGCACTAACTGTGGCAGGTAATTGTTTAAAACATTTGTATCTTACGTAATGGGGGTTCCTTGAAGTAGGAACTCTGCAAACATTCTTCAGCTGTGGCTCGTTTGTTAGGATCATACATGAATAAGAAGTTCAACAGCCTCAAGCCCGCTGCTGATAGCCAAGGAAATCTTTGCTTCAAGTTATTGTAAGGCTGTTGTTTCAGAGTGAAGTTCTGAAGGGCTGGTAAAGAACTAAATTCTGGCCAAATTGCATCAGAAGGGGTACCTGAAAACATATTGCGTATTTCTTTTTAACCATATATTGAGCGAATAATAATAGTTGAACCTGTATACTCACAATTCAAGCCATTCAAAGACAATAAATCAACATTCACTATCGGTCAAGCATTCCTAGCATATTTATTTAAAATGCTCTATGTACATATGGTATTTACCTCACTGGGCATCACCCACGCCAAGGAAAACATTTTACATGATTAATCAATAATCATATTTTCAACAAATCGGCAAATATAAATTGAGAATAATGAAAGAAAGGGAAATAAAAATTGTAAAAAATAACAAAGATAAAGAAGATTTTCAACCAGTTAATTCATCTTTTTGTGTTTTTTATGAAAATGTGGGATTTTACTATTCATTTCTATTGAAAGTTATACACTAGATTAGACTTTTTTCAAACTATTACTTAGATAGGACATGAACCTCAAAATAATCATCCTCAATGTCGTTCTCATCATCGGACTCTGCGGTAGTATCTAGAAAATATATATTATATATCGGGAATATCTAGAAAATCGGCCATATCACCACTAAAGAAAAAATCAGCCTCTGCCATTTTGTAAAAGTAAAAAAAATTCAAAAAGTTTTCGAAAATTCGATAATTGTGTAACGAAAAAATATTAGCACTTTGACGTCGATGAGAGTGTGTGTTAGATTTTCAAATGTAACTGAAATTCCGGTCATTTGGGTATAAAATAAATCTGGCAACACAAAAATGAGTGTCATCTACAAATTTAGTATGAAAAAAAAAATTTTTACACTCGATTTCTAGCAAGATAATTCGTAGTGTACATGAGTTGAAAAATATTTCTATGGGTCACTGTATAATATCACTATTCGAAAGAATAATTTGGTTTAAAATCTGATATGTGGTGCCCGTGATATCACCCGACGACGGCTGGCGTCTGGCAATTTTGTGCGCTGTCATATGGGTTTTCGGCCATAGACGACGTGGGCTCTGACGTTTGGCGCAAATATCTGACGCTAGCCATAACCAGGTTAAGAGGTCTAAAAGTTGCAACATCAGGTGATTGCAAAATTCTTATACAGAGCAAGGTTGATTAGCTGGTTTGCGAAAAGTGTTTTATATTTATTGACAAATATACGATGGGAAACTTTATCCCACTTTTGATTAATTCAGGATATAGAACATTTCCAACATCGTCAAAAAAGAACTCTGATCTCGTTCAGCCATTCTTAATCCTCCCAATTATATACCCGGTGCCGATTGTGAAATCTTTTCTGGAATACGGGCATTTGCATAAAATCTCGTTTCTGCTAAAACTTTTCTAGATACTTGATGAACTTTATTAACTTAACTTGACTATTTTTAACATTTTGTTATTCCGTTTAAATGCAGATTTGTCTCCGTAATCTTGGCTTCAAGATTATAAGAAAATATATTTCATATATGTAAGAATTTTTCATATTAAGGCAATTTTGTGGCATGCGGAAAATGAATTTAATAGTCTGTCTTTTTTATAATGCTTAATAACTTCTGATATAAATTAATAATAAAAACCCATATTATTTATATACATTATTATTTAAAGGGAAACCTTAATAAATCAATAATTATAGATCAACCATCTATTCTGAACATTATCAATAATGATATAATCGGAAATTATTTTAAGTGATTTAAAACAATTAAAATTCCCCTTTGCCACAACATTGGAAAAATACAAAACTATGCACAGAAAAAAATATTAAATCAAATGTTCACAATGCAAAAAGTTGTTCCATTCAATATGTGTTCCAAAGACCTGTGCCATTCATATCCCTGAAGGTGATGATTTATTTTAGTTACAAAGAAGAATATGATGATGGAAATCAAAGCGATTCCTTCGTAGAAAAACAACATGATTTAATTCAACATTCAAATAAATTTGTTTTTCTTAAATTACTTACCTTATGTTGCATGTCCAGTAACTAAAAAATTGTGCTTTTTGTTATATAATTATTTTATTTGATAATTTAAAAAAACAACTATTTATTTATAAAATTATAAATCAAATAAATAAACAGCATTATTTTAAATTGGATTTTATTACTTGTAATTTTAATACTCAATCAAAATAAAAAATGTTATTAAGTACCCCATAACTGTTCAGTTTCCCTAGTATAAAAACTGTACTTTTACTGAGGCCTCAAATAAGACAAACCAACTCACCGAGTAAATCGACAATCAATTCCAGTTGTGCTATTTCCGAACGTCCGGGCAACAGAGGTTTGTGAGCCAGCAGCTCACCAAGGATACAACCCGCGGCCCACATGTCCAGAGCGGGGGTCTGCAGAGTAGCCTGCAACAGCAACTCAGGAGCACGGTACCACAAGGTCACGACACGTGGGGTCATACCCTTACCAGGCAGGCCGAGCCAGCGGGCTAGGCCAAAGTCGGCTGTACACACATAACAATTCAAAATTCAATAACAGGAAACGCTTTGGAAAATGAATACAGTTATTACTAAATTGCAATTTAAATCTTTTTCTAGACCTTCAATTAAAATTATCCCACCATAATGAAATACAGTGGAGCATTTTTTATATGAAAACGTTTAATATGAAAAATCAGTTAATGTGAAAAAATATTCTGATCTTGACGAAATGCTGCGATTTCATACATTTATTTTCTTTAAACATGAAACAAATAACAAATAAATAATAATAATCTCAGAAGAACACCAGCTGCCGAAATACTCAAAAAATATATTTAAAAAAAATAATTTTAGATTTTTGTTTTTTATGTGATGAAATCAATGAACATGTTAATAAATTGTGTTGGTAAATTAAATCCCCTTGTGGAATGTAATAAAGTGAATTAAGTGTTCAATTACAAGGACATGAGAACTGATTTTGTATCTGTGTAAAAAATCAGTCACTACCTGCCCCACCCCAATACGCGATGTACTTTTTGTATCTTCTTATATAATATATGTGTATGTACACATATATGTATTATGTTCTCTCCTTATATATGCAAACTATTTTTGTACACATATATAAGGAGAGAATTATCTTCCCCTATATTATGGTTGGCAGTAAAACATATATCGCAAAAAAGTATATGAAAAAGGAAAAAAAAAATTTTTTAAATGCTTTGAGGTAAAAATAGCAAAAAAAATATACATTCTCTTACAAGAGAGCTATTGAACCATTGATTATCGATACACTAATACAGTGGAATAAAAATCTTACCAATCTTAACACATCCTTTATCAGTCAACAATAAGTTGGATACTTTTAGATCTCTATGAACGATATAGTTGGCATGTAAGTATTTTAATCCTTTAAGAACTTGCAACATCAGACACTTGACCTGAGACTCGGTGAATGGTGAAGATATGTTGTCCAACAGCGATGCTAAATCCTGTTCGCAGTACTCCATGGACAGAAATATACTGAAAGTAAATTTAAATTAATTAAAATCTTCATAAGATCACTGCACCTGACCGTTTCTTAAATTATTTTTATTTTTAAGTAAAAATATTCTCAGATGAAAAATACTTCTAAATGTGCTAAAACTATAATATATTAATCTACATATATGTTATTGTTAAAACACGTCATGAATAAATCAGCAAGTTCCACAAACAAAAAATAAGTACACATATTAAGAATGATTTCACTTTAAAACTGTTTAAGGTGCCACAATGATAAATTAAACTTTCACCTTTTTTACGAAAATGTGGGTTTTTATTATTCATTTATACTGAAGAGTTTAGACTTGTTTAAACTATTATTTAGATAGGACCTTTACACTCATTTAAAACTAATAAACTGAATGTTATTTGACATAATTAAGACAATACAATAATTATAAGAAAAACCGCGATCATTAGATGCATTTTCCACATGCTACAAAATTATCTTAATATGGGGAAATTCTTGCATAAATAAAATATATTTTGTTATAATCTTGAAGCCAAGGTTACGGAGACTAATCTTGATTGAAACAAATTAACAAAATGTTAAAAATTAATTCAATATGTAGAGCATATTACCAATTTTTGTCATTTTTAAAATACAGTGGAACCTCATATAAATTAATGTAAAATACGATAATGCGTTCCGTGCCGAAAAAAATACTCAATTTTTTAATTTGTAACGTTTATTCAAATAAAATGACTTATCATTACTTATCATCATTGAATAAATTTGTAGCGCGCATAGCCACCGCCCTATTTTGGTGATGCTTTTCAATATATGATGCAGTTTTACATTTCTCATATTGCGCCAGAAGATTGTTGCTTTGCTACCTCCTCTTTCACTGACAAACTCTTCTCCACAACTGACACAATTCAACTTCATAAGCTCTTCGGAGGTCAGCTCTTGGCTGTGCTCTTCCACAAGCTCATCAATGTCATTATTATCCACTTCCAGTCCCTTGGCCAAAGATACAATCTACAGACTCCACAGGTACTGTCTCAAACCGCTCAAAGTTACATTCGACAACGCTCTCTAGCCAAAGTTTCTTCCAAGCAGAAATGAGGGTCCTCTTGGTAATCCCTTCCCACGCCTTGTCAATCATCTCGAGTGAGTCGATGTGAAAGTGATCTTTCCAAAACTCTCTAAGGGTGAGATCAGTCCCTTCAGTCACCTCAAAATAACGCTTGAAGAGTGTTTTAGTGTAGAGTTTTTTAAAATTAGAAATAACATGATGGTCCATAGACTGGAGTAACGGAGTGGTGTTGAGAGGCAGAAACTGGATCTTGATGAAATTAAATTCTTTAAGGAGGTATCTTGTAGACCTGGAGGATGACCAGGTGCGTTGTCCATAACAAGCGAGACATGGAGTGGCAGATTCATCTCGAGCAAATATTTTTTCACAGAAGGATCAAACACTTATTGATCCAATCAATAAAAATGTCACGTGTCACCCAAGCCTTCTTGTTGGATATCCACATCACATTTAGCCTGCTCTTTTGGACATTACACTTCTTGAAGGCTCGTGGAGTTTCTGAATGGTAAAAAAGCGCGTCACTCGTTATGCGAAATGTCGCTCGTTAAGGGAGCTGTTTTTTTAAAATTTGTTTTGCTCGTTGAGAGGTGCTCTTTATAAGAGGTTCCACTGTACTTGTTTTAGTGAAAACATATGTTTTTAAATAATATATTGTATTTATTCGCATGCTTTGAGGTTTCAGCTACTATTTAAAATCAAGTTTTATATCAAAAACACAATAATTTCTTACTAAATAATATTTCTATTGATCCTATCAATTTTGATGTTTCACTACATTCCAACCAGTCCCAAGCGTCATGACAGATATTGAATCCGCGCTGATGTTCTTTTCTTTAAAAAATGCCGAAAATATGTTTTCACGCATATTTTATCCACAATATTAATTAATATTGAACATATTCACAACATTAGTAGCAAATTTCATAAATTAGATGTTTTTTTACTAATTTTAAGGGAAAACAACATTTTCTTGAATAAAGTAAACAACTTATATGCGTTATTTTTATGTAAATCGCAATTAAATATTTTGTTTATATATAACTGTGAGAACTGTCACTTTGGACATGTGTGCGTGTGTTAGATGAGTGATGGGGGACAATGGTTATAAGAAGCCATCACTGAGGAAACGGGACTCTTTTCCATCGCCACTTCGCACTAGTTATTAGTCTATATCTCATTTATATAATTGTTCATTCCTGTAAATACGTTGTTGTAATAAATTAATATTGTTACACAAATCTACTGAGTTTCACTCCAAAGCAATTCGATAATACAAAGAGAGGATAGAACTCCAAGGGAATCTAGTGCTACTTCCAAAGATACTACAATAACACTGTTGTCTTTTAAACACTAGCTGTCTGTTTTATAAATAGTATGTAATTATGAAACAGACATATCACCAAAATGGTAACATGAGGGTTTAAAGCGCGACTTGCAATAATAATTCAAATTTTGATAATAAGCGGCGATAGAAGGGAATGATCTCTGCAGCCGCTGGACCAGTATTTATTTAAGATAAAAAATCCTGGGCGTGTGAGGCCCCCCCGTATTGTTGGGATCCAATCTGATGGCACGGCCAGTCCCCGCGCCCCCCCGATTCGGTCCAGAGCCGCCACCCCCTGGCGGCCAGACTCCAAACCACAGCTCATTTTTTCTGCCGATCTGAGTAGCGGAGAAACCACTATTCTCTGTGTTACTTTTTTGTTCTTTATTCCTCAGACATTGCGAGTATTTTATTTCACAGATTTTAATCTCCCTCGCGATGCCTGGTAGATTTTACCTGGGGCGATGGCCCGGGAATTTAATTATTGCACCTTAAACATAAAAAATCCATTTTAATCTTCTAAATGATTTTTAAGGTGCATAATATTATCTCCGGGCGATCGCCCTTTCCAAACTCTTTTTATTCAATCTTTACAAATACAGCTGCTTCAAAAGTAATCAATATTATTTATCAGTATGAATTTACATCCATTTTTTCTTTATAAATCAGGGCAAAATTGTAATATTTTATAATCATATGTTTATCGACACAAACAATGGTTTTTATCATAAACATAATCATTCTTCATAGTATAAACATAACAATTCTTAGGTGAGAACTTTAACAAATTATTTCATTTTTGTTTGATAATTTCAAATGGCAACACATGTTGAAGAAATGGCTATTTTCTGATAGCTTATTACCTAGGAATTTAAGAAAACCAACAATTGTATACTTGTCCTTTTCTATTGATACCTTTCACTCTAGCAATATTTACATAAAAAATAATGCACTTTTATGTTTACTTGATATTGTAAAAGAATTAACTATTAGTCTCATCTTGAAAGGGTATGCAAAATGCAAAAATATCTCAAAATTCAAACTGGAAAAATGAAAGTTGCCTCTTAAATCAATAATATTAAACAAAATAATAAATTCAACCTGTCATAATTTTTTTAAATTTAGAACATTGATTTATGGCGATCATCTTAATATATATAGGTACTTTATCTGATTTTAAAACATATTCATTAGGTACTCCAATAAATTATTTAATTTTCGATTAATAAATTCAAATTACAACACACATTTTTATTTCATTCCATATATTATACGAAAGACTCCAGTCTGTTGGAGTTATTTTTGACACTTATATTGAATGCGAGAAAATCAACCATTTTATTGTTGTCTTTTTCTGCTCTAATCTTCCACTCTCGCACAATTTACGTAACAAATAACGTCATTAATTATTTCTCAGATACTTATAAGAATTTAACTAATAGCCTCATCTTGAAAGCATATGTAATTCGTGTAAAATTTATCCAATTTCAAACTAAAAAAATGAAAGCTAATTAATTAATTAATTAATTAAGGAAATTTTCACTGAATTCTTTAACACACTACCAAGTGGTATAGAATTACTATAATAGTGTGTTTTATATATTTAATGAACAGTTTGTACCTGAAATATAGAATGAAAATAAATAAACTTGTATTGAAATATCTTTGCAGAAAACTGGTTATCTGTCAAAAATACCTTTATAAATTTTATTGAAAATAACTTATTTATTATAAATATAAAACATAACCACAATTTATATAAACTGGATGCATCGTTACCTTTCAAGACTCCGCCCAACTAAAACCTCTTTCAATTGGACAATATTTTCATGCCGGCATGCCAACAAAACTTGTATTTCACGAAGGCCACTTAGAGGCAGACCATCTTTTTCCACTTCCATCCGGACTTTTTTGAGGGCAACAATGTTTCCATTTATTTTATCTTTGGCACGATCTATGAAAAAGAATAATAAGATATAAGTATTCTGAATACTTGACTCAACAGTGCACTCGACACTTTTCCAAGACCAAACATCCGGAATATGAATCAATCAATCCAAATAGGGTTTAAGAAAAGTATTAAAACATTATATACAGGGGGTTGAAGGACAAGGAAAAAAGCAAAATAATATATACTAAGGAAATGAAAGTGGAAAGATATTGGGGATGCAATAAAAAATGGAATAAGTCACTAATAGCATTATTTATAATAGTTACATATTTGAATTTGGATTTTGTCAGTAGTCAAATATCTGATAAATCCACAGACTACCAAATATATAGATAATATAGATACTAGCGTAAATTCCTTATTCAATACTTTGATTTTGGTGTCACACTTTGGTAGCACTTACGCAATCAAATAGCTCCGTGACTTTTTTTAAATGTATGACTCGATTGCAATGAAAATTTAAACCCTGACAATATAATATACATTAATGTAATGAAGAGTAAATACTTTTACTGTTGCATAAATGTGTCAAACTATTGGACTTATATTTCCACAAATAATGTTTATAGAATGCCCCTCGTCCCGCAACTAATGTTCCAAACTCCTCTCCTATATGTACACTTTATTTCATGTCTATTTATTTACTAGTCTGTGGATAGATCAAATACTTTCAAATAATGATTTTTTAGAATGTATTAGATATAGAAAAGTCGAAGAAAAAAGATAAATAAAATAATATATTTAATGCTTGACAACAAAAATCACTAATTTTAAATTATTAAATAACAATTGGCAAAGCCGGTAGGCGGCATTAAAAGTGAGAAAATCAGATGAAACTATTTTTTGTTTAGAATAACTCTCCTGCAATATTTTTCACAACTCCAACTTGCAGCAATACTTTTCCCATTTTGAACATTTTATTAAAATATGAAAATCAAATAATGTGACATTTCAGTTAACCAGAGTTTCTCGTCCACTTAAAATATTCAAAAATCTATTGTACAGATATGTACATTAATTTTGTAAAATTACTTACTACTATTTGAATATAATATTTTCACTTACAAACGATACCGTATGTTCCTTCACCAATTCGATTCAATTTTTCAAACTCTCCGACAAATCTGCATCTTCCTAGCTAAAAAAGAAAATATTCAACATAATTATCTACAATTCTGTTATCAAATTACAAAGGTCCATTCTCTCATCCCAAAATAATATATCTTATGTGAAATGTAGGCAATTTATCAAATCGCTTTAACATAGTCTATCCGCTGTATCCTATCTCAGTGTCATTGTCTTATACAATATAACCGCATTCATTTGAATCCCTTTTATTCGAAATTCGATATAATTCAAAATTTTCAAACACTTCAAAACCTAAATTGCCAGTTTCATACTTAATCAACCTCTTTAACGCGAAAACCCCGTTAACATATAATACAAAATAATTTTTAGGCCCTCGCGTCATAAATCGATACATTTTTACATCACATAATTCAAAAATTTTGAGTAAATTATAAAAAATTAACCCATGCAAAGCGTTCTTTATGTATTTCACGATACCTCCTGACACAACACCTGTCTGAGCCTACTTTGTGTGGAAATTCCTTTATGTATATATTATGTCGCGATCCTGAAATTGGAGAATTCCATGAATGCTTTTTTTCAGTTGCCTGCATTGATTTGCGCGAATAGTTTACGCCATAGACTAGCGACATATTGTTAGCGCTAATTGCTTTTGCATGGATGCATTTAAGATTATTTTTCACCTATTCTAATTCCACTTTCAATTCTTTTTACTAATAACTATGTTGGTATTGTTAAAACGTTTTTTTTTTTTTTTAAATTGACTTTTCGTATTGTTTCACGTATTTATGAATGATTATATTTCTAATAACTTGTGTTGACAATTAAAAATATTAAAATCTGTTTTTAGTTTATTGTTATACTATTAGCTATAGTGTACTTTATTTAATGATTGTTTAATTTCCTGGGAACATTTTAAAGTAGGATCTTTACTTATTACAATAAATAGATCTAATATTCAAACTGTAGTATTAGTTTCAGTAGTTACTTATAATAAATATTGCGTTTTCGAGAAATATGTCAAAATATGTATGCTTTTGCAATAATTGCGCAATCGCATCGTGAAATTTGTAAAAAAATATTTATGATCTTTGATTTTCTTATTAACACTTTTTATGAGGGGTGCTGCTCACGGATCTCAAGAACGTGTAGCGGGTGAAAATCATTGAGATGTGATAAAAAATCAAATTTTATAAAAAACGCTCTGTCTTCTAAACCATTAGTAATTTTCTAATGAAATTTGGAATACTCACTTACCACAGAATGGTCCGCGATATTGTATACTTTTTGGAAACAAATAGCCAATATTTTTGTAAGTACATTGAAGCAATCACATATTTACATTCCTTTCACTATATCAATTTACACTAGTAAAACTTTTCTTTTTATGTACAGAACACACACGACACTGTCTTTGTGGATATTTTTTTTACCGCTGGTAACAATTTTAGTCGCTCAATGTTTCTTCATGTTGAGTGATAATATTCCTGGAGGATCGCTTTTGACTACATTTCTCGGTAACTGGGATGTGGATGGTCCCAGTTCCTCCAGATCTGTGTCGGTTCCAAAAGCATGGTCGGCTATTCAAAATTTTCCAACCGTGCGTAAAAACTGTCTGTATGTTAGTCTTTTGGTCGGGTTTTATGTTTTTTACATTTTAAAAGAATTAAATAACACAATTCAACAAAAACATCACAACTCTCTTGGTTCATTTTTTTGTTTTTCGTAATACAGAGTAATACAATAAATACTGATCTGCACGATTAACGCCTTTCATATATTTATTATATTCTATAACACACTGAGGTTTCCAAATACGTAATAGGATAATAGACAAATGTATTTTTGAAATCATTTGAACATCTTTCTTAGATTTTCAGTGTTGCAACAATACATCTTTTCGTCAATGGAAAATACTTTGGCCTACACAAAGATTGGCCGTTTTAAAACAATCTGGAAAACCTCAGTTTATTCTCATTGTTCCGAACGTTCTTATTTTAAGATGTAGGAGTACTTCACTAGTTTACACACTATTATAATAATTATCCATATTTATTTGATGCCACAAATTTAAATATGGACCAAGAAGCGAATGGATAGTCTCTAATAATCGTCTTCCTTTTCCGCTGTAAATGTATCGCTGTATCCAATAGTGGCTTCACTAACCATACACGCGCAAGAACCCCATAGTTTACTATTTTTGACAAATTATACACTTTAAATGAAAGTTTTCCCCGCCACGGATAATACCTTAATTTAGAGACGATTCCCTTTGAGGGTTGTAGACAGAAGAAAACTTTGGTATAAGCCATGTCACAATTGGCCTAATTTTTTCAAGTCGATTGCTGGGATTCGTGATGTTCTCATTATTAGAAAAGTGCCAAGATTGCCATATCTGTCTAAAACGATCATGACTTTTGAATGTTCATGATTTTCAAATAAATAAGTGTTTCGATACTCGGATCTGTTGACCAATAATCATCTCTTGTGTCTTTTCGAACTTGTCATACAACTTAACATACAAAGATTTTGCATCTTAGAAGAACAATATACCGACCGCCGCTTTGTCACCAAATTGTTTGATAATAAACATGAATGGTGCTTAATGCACACCACCCTTACCATTGTAAACATTACCCGATTTGTCTATCGGCCGAGTTGTCACCGAATTTATTATTATTTATGAGTTTACAGCTAAAATTGGCTAAGTTGGCCGGCATCAGTCATGTTTTTTAATATGAAAAAATATTTTCATATTAAAAATTTCAGTTTCTTGTTAAATGATTTCCACTGATTTAAAACAATAGCTTGTAGTTAACATAAAGTAACAAAATTATTAAACAATCCACCATATTTGAGAATTCTACCACTGCGACGAGTGATTTGATATTAATGTGTTTAGTGAATGACAATTGTGAGTGCCTTGTTAGATTGATAGGCTTGTAGATCCAAAATCCAAATGCCTGTGTCTAAAATCACGTCTATTAAAAACTCAACCAGATAGATATCGCAAGCAAAAATTGATATAGACTCACTATAAAAAACAAAAACATGCTAATTTTCAAACGAGTATTTGATGAGTACTCAGTGAGTATTTGAGAGTAAATAAATATGAAAATTTATAAGAATTCTCGAATTTTGAAATGAGGCATGAAATAATTACCAAAGCTAAGACAATTGCCAAATATATATTCTACTTTACGCGCTGAATTAAAATATAGACACCAAATGTACAATGAATAGTTGAAAAGTTTAAAAATAAATCGAATATTTACTATATCTTTCTCCGGAATTTCAATAATTTTCCCAGTACGAAATGATATCAAGACTCCTTTTCTAGCTGCAGGTCCTTGTTGATCGTTTTCATCTTTAGCAGGGTTACTTTTATCAGAATCTACAAACAAAACATTATTTATAAAATTTACACCATGTAAAACTGACACGAATACATAAATAATTTAACTCACTTCTAGTTATGCTTTCCATTGTATAAAATATGATTTATAATTTAACAATACAATAATATTAATAGTACAGGTTAACATGAAATTCGAGCAAGGTAAACAGCCCATAAACAAACAGCCGGCTGCCAAAACTATCGATAATCTGTGGTTATTTTTTATCTATTGCGTCAATGTTTCCTTCGTAAATTTTAATCTATGGGTTTCGCATACAATTTTATTATTAATTTATAAAGGCAGTTTCAGATAAAATCACCAACGCCATAACCATAGATAAGGCAATAACTCACAAATAGACTGGACGAATGTATAGAACTAACCCACTAATAATTAGTCCGTCAAAGTAAACCACCGTCTAATTTTGACATGGGGCCTGGCCACTAATTTTAGTTCAACCAACATCGCGGCTTCAATGTTCCATTATGATGAAACTCTACAAAGTTAATGTCGATTCAAAGTTAATGGTCTTCATTTTTTTAATGAAATCAGATGGTTAATATTGTGAAACGACGGTTGAAAATTGATGTTTCACAATATCAACCATTTACTTCCATTGAATAGGGTTGATTCTTAGTTTTAGTTAAGCTACACGTTGCTTATATATATTTTGTCCGCTGAATTTTTTTTTTTTTTACTTGTTCATTTAGCAATATTTACGTCTCATTAACCAATTTCTACGCAGAGCAATATCTATTCTGCCCAATGATATGCTCCAACGATAATTGTGTCGTGAGCGTATTTTGATTCGGACCAACCCATTATTAATTGACAGCCGCGGATACTGGATATTCTTGGGAGTGCATTTCGTGGGGACCCGCGTCTTACGGGAACTTTTTTCTTCCGTCATTAGAAAGCTATTGATTTATTTGAGCTATTCATCTGGGAGATTTATCTCTTCCACGGTTGGAGTAATTACGAAGCGATGACCACACACACTACTCGATATATTATGTTCGGGGTGACAGATATAATAGCCGGAAGAGAAACCAACGCTTTTTTCAAGATCAAGTCAATCGGTTGCCTTTTGTCTAGGAATAAATTGTTCCTTGAAATATCTCACTCGAGAGCGGTAGGCATAATAATATATATTCGCCGGTCGACACATCAAGTTGGTCGACAATAACCGCACCAAAAAAGAGCCATTAGGTTGCGGGTCTATTGTCACCCGAGGGTAATCAACTTCTAGGTAAGAAAGTAGCTCTTTTGTTGAATTCGGGCCGGAACACATGCAATGGCCTCCGTGAAGCGGTAACTCACTGTCGCAACATTTCTCTGTATGGATAAGCAGAGAGGATAGAGCGCATACTCACAAGTCGATGTATTCGGATTCACATCTTTCACAGTCATGCACCTTATTTGGTGCGTAAATTGGACTATTCCGTCGTCGACTATTCATTCCATACGGCCAAACAATTTGAGCAAGTCTCTAATCGATCGCGATTAAGTGTGTCGACGTAATAGCACTTTCGCAGTATTTAGTCTGCATTCGTTCTTAATCCACTAGCGATAACCGAAACAATTAGAATTTTGGGGGTTAGGACGGTGGTTAAATTAAATAAATGTCAATTGCGTGTGTTGAGGTGTTTATTGTCGGTATGACAAAAAAACAAGGAAGACAGATAGAAATTAATGAATGAAGATGTAGAAGTTCGAAGTGAAGCGAGTCAGCGGTCTCGCTTGTCACGCGCGGGCCGGCAAGACCGCCGTTGTGAAACGATGAAACTGGAGAGACTGCTTAGCGATGAATCGAGCCAGACTTGTAGCAGCAGCCGGCAACGCTGTCGCTAGCGTCGATGCCGACTGAGATGGCGGTGGATTTTAATTCCGATCGCTACAGCACTCCCCCTCCAGTGACCAAGTCGCAGGTCGAAGGTCGCGATACGTCTGTGTGGTTATGATGGGTTTGGGTCAGCATGAACGGTGGAACAATTTGTATTGGCGTATGACTTCACCAGTTTTGATGACATGACGGCTGCATTTCTTGAAGTTGATGACCAGGGCCAGGCGGAGCGGAATGGGTTGGAACCCCCTGGATACCTGGGTGCCCAACCTGTCGCCGTTCGGTGAGTCGTGGACGTAAAGGCAAGTTGGTGTTTGTGTTGTTGCTGATAAATGCCCAATCTGTCGCCGTCCAGTGAGTCGTGGACGTAAAGGCAGGTTGGTGTTTGTATTGTTGCTGAGGTTGCCAGTCGCAATGAGTCACTGGTCAGGAGCGCACCGCGCGTTCGCAGTTTATTAATTTTTAAAATGCGATGATTCATTGGTTCGTGCGCGTCGTACTCACTTTAATATTCGACGAGTAAGTGATGGGCCAAGCACGCAACTTATCTGGTATTGGGTTCAAAAGTTCAGACAAGAAGAGACAATGGCTAATCAAACTCCTCCGGGACCATCAACGTTAGCAGCGACGCCAGAACATGTGGCTCAAGTTCGATGTAAAATTTTGCGCAATCCGCATAAATCGATAAGGAAGATTGCAGCCTTTACTGGAATAAAATAATTAACAGTGCACGTTATTTAAAAAAAAAAAACATTTATACAAACTGCAAATCATGCAGTTTCTCAACGAACATGACTATTCTTTACGTAAAACCTTAGCGAGAACGATGCTGGAACGTTTTGAAACAGCACGAACGCTTAGAAACATATTGTTTACTGACGAAGAACATTTTCATATCGATGGCTATGTTAATAAACAAAACATGAGATACTGGTGCCCCAACAACTCAAGGGAACCTCATCAAAAATGTTGTCCAAAAACGACAGTCACTGCTGACGTGTATTGCCGAATGATCGACGAGTTTTTGGTACCGCAACTGCAGCTATTTCCCGGGTTCAACGACAGAACACAATTTCAGCAAGACGGAGCTACTCCATACACAGCTAGAGTTTCAATGGAGAAGCTGAGGGGAATTTTTCCCAATAAATTAATCAGCAAGTACAGAGACGTACCCTGGGCACCTCGGTCACCGGACCTTACATCATGCGATTTATTTTGTGAGAATAGCTTAAGTCGAGAGTTTACAGCAACGATTCTCGAACAATTCAGGCTCTACAAGAAAATATCCGCCGTGAAGTTACTGCCATTGAACCAATGCTTTGCTCTCGCGTGTTCGTAAATTTAAAAGTCTAATTGCAAGTGTCTCGAGAGAAATGGACGGCATTTAGACGATGTTGTTTATAAAACGTGAGATAAGCATCGTTAAACTCCATTTTGTGTAAATAAAATATGAGAATAACATTGTAGTTTTTTTTTTTTTTTAATATTAAACTTGAAAAAATTCCGCTTGACACCAATGAGTGTAAATGTGTAATTAATAAATGTCTAATTTGTGTATCTTCCGTGTTTACATTCACCTGTATCTTCCTATAACCATGGTACTAATGAGGGCGTGATACCTGATGGATGGGTCGCGAAGCGAACATTCTATTAGAGGGCGGGGTGTCGTTTTAACGAGCGACCAAGAGCATAATACATGTTCGATTAATCGAATTATAACTCCCAAAGACCCCCACCTGTCACCAATGTGTCCAATTATCCTGCTAGGTAATTTACATATCAAACTTAAATAAAGTGAATAGAGCGCCACACTTTTAGTTCTGACTCACATTTATCTCATCCTTGTTATTTCAACAGGTGATAAGCGATACAACCTCCGAAATAAATTATCTTTGTTTTTTCAAACCAGCGTAAATGTTTAATTTGAAATTATCCATCGCAAATTATTATATTATATTTTGATAAATTATGACCTTGTATTTTCGTATGCCTTAGCCTTAATATAGTATAAAAGAAGACGTTTTAAACGTCAAAAAAGTCAGTATGTATTCTATTCTATGCTTGTCGCCGGTAAATTATTGTGACTAATGTATTTTTAGGTTATTATCATGGGCCATAATCGTTATTACGTGATATAAACTTGTTATGTTTTCGTTATGAACTACTTTTAATATATCTTAAACCCCAATACAATTTAATATGCGTGTGACAAATTTATTGAGATACCTTTGGCGTCGAAAAACGTAAATATTGATCAATAGTTATGTTTTAATTAATCAAATTCTCATTTGACCGTACACAAATTAAATTAAATAGTTTTTGAACTTATGCCTACAGAAATTACGCGTATATAACACACATAATAATAGGGATAGGCAGAGAGGATAAAATGTCTCATATCCTAAATCATATTCTTTCACGTCCATACGACTTTTTCAACTTTAATTATTTGTTGCTTATATTGTATTTTCACGCACATTATACTCGGAAAGCGCACTTCCACTATATTCAGCCCTCTTTCATGTTTTCATTGCCATATCAAAGTTTTGCTACATGCATAAATTTTAGTGCTTAATCTAACTTAACGTCACACTGTTTCACTGCACAAAGAATTCCACACTCTTTCGTACACACATGTAGTATTTTGTTAACGAAAAGATCACAAGGTCTTGCGTGAACACTAAGGCACTGAAATCAAAAGTAACAATAATGAGAATGTCACATTTTATGAATCATGAAAAATTACTTATCAAACTACCTGATAGATTATCTACACATACGCCTGAACAATCTCATTTCCACTTCCATTCTTATTTTGCCATTTCTAGGTTTCACTTCCATACTTTTAGTGTTGACACCATTACTCCATTATGCACTACAGATCTTTTTTATTGAATGACAAATTTCCATTAGCGGTAACTGTATTCAGACCACTATCCACTTTATTTCCTGTGGTCACCCTTCTTTCAATATCTTTCTCAACTTTACCAACGATCCCTAAAGAACATACCTTCCAAATATACAAACTCATCAACACATTCTAAACATTAATTACTTACCATCATATCACATTTAGTCATACTTTTACCTCTTTCTTGAATACTATTTTTATTATAGGAAATTCAAAATTTCACCAAAGTTTATAAGCTTCACAACTATGTTATATTTTGACGCTTTCTTTGCCTCTTCTACATTTTGATAACCATAAATAAACTACATAGAAAGATCTTTTCTCTTTACATTTTTAGTACGATAATTAATTTATGATATTCATATATATATATATATTTTTGATTAAATTTATTATTTAAACAAATTACAGGGTAAAATTCATATATATATATATTGTTCAGGGTGAAATTCACATTAATAAACTTGAAAAAAGGTTTTTCTTTATTCTAGTGGTGACCTTGGAAGATTTGAGATTGTTGAACCGAGAGATATTGGTCCCCTAAGAAGTGTTCCAAATCATATTATAAAACCATGCTACTACGAAACAAAAGACGTCACACCCGGTCCTGTAGAGCCAGAAATAAAGTCATCAGAACAAATAATTGGAATGATTAAAAGTTGTAAACTAGCCAGCCTTCTCCTGAGAAATGTTGAAGACTTCATAAAGGTAAAATCGGGGCATCGAATGAGTTTTTTTTACATTAATGTTTATACCTAAAAAGAGGTGATGAAAATACTTAAAAAATACCTGAAATATTATTAAATATCTAATTATGTTCTATGTTGACTACATTTCTCGGTAATTGAGATGATGGTCCCGGTTCCTCCAGATTTATGTCGGTTCCACAAGCATGGTCGGCTATCCAAAATTTTCCAACGGCGCGCAAAAACTGTTTGTATGTTAGTCTTTTGGTTGGATTTAATGTTTTGTACACTTTAAAAGAATTAAATAAGGCACAATTCAACAAAAACATCACAACTCTCTTGGTCCATTTTTTTGTTTTTCGTAATACAGAGTAATACGATAAATACTGATCTGCACGATCAACGCCTTTCATATATTTATTATATTCTATTACACACTGAGGTTTCCAAATACGTTGTTTTGTAGTCCAATCGATGTTGTGGCTTTCTAGGATAGTGGACGAATGTATTGTTGAGATCATTCGAACATCTTTCTTAGATTTCCAGTGTTGCAACAATACATCTTTTCGTCGACGGAAAATACTTTGGCCTACACTAAGATTCGCCGTTTTAAAACATTCTGGAAAACCTCGGTTTATTCTCATTGTTCCGCACGTTCTTATTTTATGTTGTAGGAGTACTTCACTAGTTTGCACACTATTATAATAATTATCCATGTATACGTGATGCCACAAATTTAAATATGGACCGAGAAGCGAATGAATAGTCTCTAATAATCGTCTTCCTTTTCCGCTGTAAATTTCGAGGTTGCAAATGTACCCCGTAGTTGCTTCACTAACCATACGCACAAGAACCCCATATTTTATTATTTTTGACGCATTATACACTTTAAATGAAAGTCTTCCCCGCCACGGTACAATACTTTCATCCAGAGACAGTTCCCTTTGAGGGTTGTAGACAGAAGAAAACTTTGGTATAAGGTATGTCACAATTGGTCTAATTTTTTCAAGTCGATCGCTGGGATTCGCGATGTTCTCATTATTAGAAAAGTGCCACGATTGCCATATCTGTCTAAAACGATCACGACTCATTATTTTTGAATAAATAGGTGTTTCGATACACGGATCTGTTGACCAATAATCATCTCTTGTGTCTTTTCGAACTTGTCCCATAAGCAAAATCAGTCCTAAAAATTTTTTCATCTCTACAAGACTTATGGACTTCCATTTGATGGATTTCTTCATTTTTTTGATCCGTGATTCGTTTTGTGTGCGGTATCGATGGCTTTCTTCTATCATCATCTCAAGTAAATCATCCCCGATGAACAGTTTTACTACGTCCATTATGTTTTCGGGATCGCTTGGTGGTACACGAACACCAACGTGACCTAAAAATGGTTCAATATTAGGTGGATTGTCTATTTCAGACCATTCCGTAACTTCCTCTTCCTCCGCATCACTTTCTTCAGAATCACTGAATTGTAAGGGCATCACTGGCACCCTCCTCCTGCGAGGGAACTCTTCACTGTCACTTGTGTCGTAACTATCACTGTCAAATTCAGGCAAATAATCGCTAGAAAGATCAGATAAATTATCCGCGAATATTTCCTCATCACTTTGATAATTTTCTGAAGTCATTTTTTCGAGTTTAAAAAGAAGTAATATAATTATATTCCGCTAAACAACAACACGCCCGTTTTATAACACCGTATTTAAAAACTAAAATTCAAAGTGACTTGGTGAATTTCAGAAATACAAATATTGAGATCCACTTGAGATGATTTACTACGGCGGACGGCCCGTAAACCTACGTTGGGTTACACACTTTAAATGCAACAAAATAAATTCATTTCGATCGCTATAGTGAAATCGTGCATTCTCACTCATTTGTGAATGAATAATCAAGTACAAGACAGAGACAAATATAATTTTACCATAATATACCTTCATTAGTCATAAAAAATATACCGCTTATCTACTCGACAGAAACTTCGTGCGCTCACTAATTTATTCAGTAATTGAGTGATTTCTTAAAATTTCTTTACCAATTTCTTACTCTGTAAAACTTAAAGCATGTATTGACATATTCCTTTTTATAAAATCATTAAATTTTGTGTATTTTTGTTTAAATATTCATGTACAGTCAAACTCTCGTAAGAGCTTAAAGGAGACATCTCAAAATACCTTCACAGTTTTATTATTAGAATAATAGGCTGGCTATTATTTGAGAAACAGCTCAGTCACCCACTTAATAAAGTAAGGAACTCTGCAGCTATAATTTAATAATATTTTTCATTATATGTATGTACATAACATACAAGAACTTCTTGAAAGTCAATATAAAAACATTTCACTGTTAATATACACACTCAGATTGAAGATCAAACTCGTTATATAAATATCAATGATTGATTTTGTAGTGGTAGACTCTAGACTGAGATTCGCTACTGTTGATACTCGGGTGTCCCGAGGAGCCGAGATGGAAACTGATCATTTACTTGTCATCTCAAGAATACATTTATGTCAAGGATGGCGGTTCATAAAAAAAACAGTCATGGCACCATCTAGAATCAAAATTGAGAACCAACAAAAGGATGATGTTAGAGAAAAATTTGAAAAAAAAAGAGTTTGAAAGACTGAGTGTGAAATGAACAAGTGATCTGAATATAAATGATGCATGGGAATATATTAAAATTACTCTATGCGAATCAACAAAGGAAACCTGTGGCAAAACTACCCAAGAAAGAAAGAAAGACGATCCATGGTGGGACAGTGGCATAAAGGAACTTGTGAAAGAAAAGTAAAATGCGTGGCGTTATCTTTTGACAGTAAATGGGGATGAATACTCAAGAGCAAAAGATCTATACAATATTTGTAAGAAAAAAGTTAAATCTGGCGTGAAAGAAAGGAAAGAGCAGCCGAAAAGAGAAGGGGTGAAAATGACAGAATTTTCAGGATAATATAAAATTCTTCTGGAAGGCAGTCATAAAACCAAATGTGGAAAAAAGTCAGTAAATGGAGAAATGTTAATGAATGAGAATGAAATAAAAGATAGATGGATGAAATATTTCCAGTAAATGTATGAAGAACCAAAAACGTTTTTGTGCCTTTGTAGATCTGCAAAAGGTGTATGATAGAGTTATAAGAGAAAGGTTATGGAAGGTACTCTCTGAGTACGGGGTGAATTGTAAACTTATACACACAATCGCATCCTTATATGAAGGAAGTTCTGCGTGTGTAACGATAAATTGATCGTTTACACCATGGTTTGACATTACAAAGGGTGTCGAGCAGGGTTGCGTAATGTCTCCATGGCTGTTCAATTTGTATATGGATAATTGTGTGAAAGAACTAGAATGTATGAATGTGGGAGCGAAAATGGGCGATTTTTATTTTATGTTTTTTATTGTACGCCGACGATGGCAAATAATTAACAAGAATTACAGAGTCTAGTGAGTACAATGTACGATGTATACAAGGAAAGTGAAACGGAAAGACTAAGAAAGATATCAAAAAAATAGGTGACTGCAGGAAACAAAGTGAACGGCGCTTTGAATGGAATTATAGTTAATGGGAACTTGTCAACTGAGGCAAAACTAGCATTACACAATGGAGTCCTGGTACCGACACTGACGTATAGAAGGCATGGAGCTAGCAGAAGAGGAATGAAAATAGACTGAATATAGTGGAAATGAGATTATTAAAAAGAACACATTTTTATTGTGAAGTTGTAATTATTCAGAACATAGGTCTGTGATGTTTTAAATTCTAATTTAATGTATTAATTATAAATATATACATATAAAATCAATTTTGTTGAAAAATATTGTTTTTGCGCTACTGGAAATGAGATTGCTTAGGCGTATGTGTAGCAGATCCATTTATGACAGGGTAAAGAATGAATAAATAAGGAAAGAATGTAAAGCTGATCTTAATATAGTGAATAAGATTAAGAAAGGATCACTAAGGTGGTTTGGTCATATGAAACGGATGAATGTGGAGAGACTGGTAAGGAAGATATATGACGCAAGTGCTGATGGCACCAGAAATAGAGAACATCCGCGGAAGACTTGGCACGACCAGACAAACCAGATACTGGAGGATGGTCATGTTAGAAGCCTCAATAATTGGTGAGCTTGTATGAATGTGAACTGTGTGTCAGGACAGAAAAGTGTATCGCTCTATCCTATCTGCCTACCCCTGCGGAGAAACGGCGTGATAGTAAGTTAGTTAGTTATAGTATATGCCATTCTGCATATACAATATATACCTACATGTGTGTCGACTTCGTCTCCCATATTATACATAGTGTAATATAATTAATAGCACTTCCTAAAAGGAAGGACATAGAATTGAAAATATTCAGTGTTTTTTTACATTTTAAATCCTCATTTTTGAGATAATGGTTTATTATGATAGTGACAAATTGGAAAAAAATCCCTTTAAAACTAATGAAATAAAAATAATAGTGACTTATAGATTTGTTGGGTACTCGGACACTGAATCCTACTTAACCTAAGAAAGGAGTGGTTTTTATTTGAGCGGAATTAAAGCCTATTCATCTACCAATGTATTGTACTGTTCTGAAAAATAAAATATAGGTCTGATGATTTTATGCTTTGGCTATAAAATTGAATTAAAACAAATGACTAATGATGACCTTCCCAAAATACAACGTAATATTAATTGTGTAATTAAAATAGTCTTTACTCGCAACATCTCGAAAATAAATAAAATTCTACAATAGATTATTATTTATAATCGATAAATAATTTGAAAGTCATGTCCTCATGTCTATTTCAGAAGATGCGAAATGATATTTTTTTCACAGAATATACAAAATATGATAGTTGGCCTGTTAGTTTAACTTGAATTTATTCTACAAGTGTGTAATATCAGGATGGAATCACTACCGATGACATTGATGCATTTGTTCATGAAGAATGCATAAAAAATTGCGCCTATCCTTCTCCACTACATTACAGAGGATTTCCAAAGTCCATCTGCACTTCTGTGAATAACGTGGCGTGTCACGGAATACCTGACAATCGACCATTGACTAATGGAGACATCATAAATGTTGATATAACAGTAAGTTAATTAATGTCTAGATACATTATACTCATACTTAAAATAACAATTTTCGAACCATTTTGTTGGTGAGAATTTCAGTAGTATTTTGAATAAATTTATAACATATATTTTCATGTTTTCTCACAGTTGAAATCAAATATTGAAGATCTGAATTCATAGATAGGCACAGTAGACTCTTTATTATACGGGATTGTATTAACCGAGTTGCGGATTAACTGGGGTAGTAAAATTCCGAAATTATAACATCAAAACATTACTTAAAATGTAAAATAATTTTTCATTCATACATAGTATGTAAGTGCGACATATAAATCATCAACATAAACTTTGAACCGTTCTCAAACTTCATAAGATGACGCTATGACTTTGAAACTTTGATAGAAGGATCATTAACCATTTCCTAATTTAAGTCTTTATAAATTGGAATGTAACCTTTTAGGGTAGCGGATTTTTATAGCATATTATAAAAATTGGACGAGTAGATGTACTTACCCCAAATTTGGGGTAAGATCATCTAGTTGTATTATTTCTGACAATTTGTTAAAATAATGAAAATGTCTTTACTGATCTGCTTAATGACAATATGAATTAGTTATTTTGGTCTTAATTAACGGGTAAAAAGTGCTGAGTTCCAAAAAAATCAAGTAAAATTGCTTAGACGGGAATAGTGCGACATATCATAGTAATTTTTTAATTATTTAAAAAAAATAATAGAACTGTCTACACATCACTAGTTAAGAAAGTTTCTATACAAAAATATATGAGGTACCATACCAACCACTGAGTAGATGCACTTCCCCCACGGTGTAAAATTTATGGGGTAAGTGTATCTGGTCTTATAAATCGTAATTCGTGGAAATATTCACAAAACTAATATATACATCACAAACTACGACTTAAAATAAATATACTTACCTAATTATCAGCGTCCTGGCACAAAAGATTACCAAGATATGATAGATAGATTGAAGAGGCGTATACAGCTCGCAAGTCATCATCAAACAACTGTCATAATTTGAAATAGTATTATAAGCAAACTAATATTTGGATTTGCACCATCTCTGAACTGTCTCTTCAAATATTGATTTATAACATTTCTTAATAGATTACGGCACTGGAATCCAATTTTAACATAATTAGGAAACTTAGAAGCACTTCTCCCGATTCACATTAACAGAAAATAAAACTGGCGACGTTGTGAACACGCCATTAATGGAAATCCCAGGCAATGACATGTCCACAAATTATTATTTGTGGATGCTTAGATTCAGTGTTTACTTTTGATACAAGCAGGTGGGCGTATCAAATTTTAAATTTAAATTTTGTGTGCATAGCAGCTGATTTATTATTGACTTTTTTAATTGTTTATATTCTTATTTTACATCCTCAATTTCATGACACATGATTTTTAGTTTTTAATTATTTTTTTTTACATAGAATATCAATTTTTTTATCTACCACTTCGGATAATCAAGAATCTACTGTACTAGTATTTCTTCTCTTATTAAAATCAAACTTGTTTAAAAATATTTTTTGCAGGTCTTCCTAGATAACTACCATGGAGACTGTTCAAAAACGTTTTTGGTTGGTGATGTAGACGAACAGGGAAAGGAATTAGTCCATATTACTGAAGAATGTTTGAAACAGGTGATTGTTAAATTTGTATTACTGGTACGAACACAACATAAATCAGAATTCAGATCATAACATTTGTATAGCTACAATCATAATTATGTACCTTCCCCTGACCAACCTGATTTTTTCATAACACTGTTTTCGAAATCTAAAATGTTTAGCTCTTCAATATTTTTGTTTATTATGAAATTTCTATTTTAATTTTATCATTAATACACATTTCAACCTAAATATGATGTTCTTATATTACAGGGAATATCTGTGTGTGGACCAGGTGTTCCATTTAGTGAAATTGGTTATGCTATAAACAAATTTGCAACAAAACATGGATTCACTGTTATACCTGCATTCCTTGGACACGGAATCGGAACCTATTTTCATGGTCCACCGGATATTTATCATACTAGTAAGTTAATTCAAAATGTTTAACACTTTTGCAATTCCGTTTTGACCAAGTCAAAAATAACAATTTCATATGAAACAACGTAATATCACTGTATAAAATGTGAGCCACGATGCAAACCGCCCCTAAAAATGTGAGATTCTTATTCCTTTTTACAATATACAAATTTATATCATTTGACTTCATTTTTAAGGAAATACATATCCAGGCATAATGTTACCAGGCATGACATTTACAATTGAACCTGTGTTGAGCTTGGGAGGCGAAATGATAGAGTTACTTGAAGATGGTTGGACAGCCGTGACTGCAGACAATGCAAGAACAGCACAAGCTGAACACACCATCTGTGTAACGCATCATGGCTGTGATATTTTGACAGATGTCTCTTGAAATTATCATCATTGGATATATTCAATAAAAATCAAGTTGACCATTGTGTACTCTTCGTGAGCATGATTTGAAATAAATTAGACAATGACAAAAAATTCAATTATAATGTATATATGTAATAAAGTTGAAAAAAAAAACATAAATACACAAAAATAGTGTATGGTCATTCGATTTTGATTCCTATATCCTCGCAAAATCAAATCCTCAGTGGTCTACTTTACATTTGCACAATTTTTGTCAGTCCATGCTAAACAAAGAATGCAATTCCAAACAAGGGACTCTTTAAATAGAGATGCGTACACGGAATACATGACGCATCAATATTCTTCATATTTCAAACTAAGCTAAATGCTTGTGCTATGAAAATAGGACTAACTTGCTGGGTTTTGGAACAAGGCTTGAACCCTCGATCACTAGGCGACCTTAACCGACTACAAACACGACTACTTAACAAACTACTAAATTAATTTATTACAAAGTCAAATTAACTTGTTAAACATTTATGGTGAAGTGAGCACAGGGTGACATTTTTCAGAGCAACTAGCATCGTATATCAATAAAGAGGCACGCGTAGTCCACCAGAGTGGGAGTTCACATCTTAGCAACGACCCAATCTGCGGGGTGCTTCACTTCTCTGCCAATCCCCAGTTCCACAAATTATATTGGCGCGTTTCACTAATCTGCATTGTAACATAACCAGTATTGAATATACCAGTTCTAATGATAGTACTTTATTTTGTTCATGCCACAACATTGTCTCAATTCCTTTTCTCACTTTTAAACCAAGTGGAACATCCTGACCATGAATAATGGAGGTGATTCATTATCAGCATTGATAATCCTTCTGGTGACATCTACCCACATACCTTTGAATATGTGATTGAATCTTAGTCATCAATCATAATAAATGTATATTATATAAAGTAAGTTTTATTTTTAAATTCTCTGCAACATATGTTATAAGTTGACTAATTAATACTTATCAGTATTACTACCTTAAATAACACTACTGGAACAAAATAGTTTTAATAGTACCGGACAATGTGAAAAATTGATCAACTGCAGATAATGAACTGCCATGCTACGTCTCAAGAAAATGACGTCTCGGAATCTGCTCCCGTCCGAAAGTAATGTGTCAAAATTATTGAAAAGGCCCTCTCTCTTCACAATCAATGCATGGAGTTGTGAGAAGAAAACAACGAAGATTATGAGCGAGTGAGTGCTGTAAAACGTGGTTTTCGACAAATTTTGCATAACAAACGTAGGGAGGCCAAACAAGGAAATCTAGATTATTTATTAATATTTCATTGTCATTCCCAATACGTACCGATTGTAAGTACAATTAGTAATATGTTGTACCCTTTTCAATCTTATTCCCGTATTGAGGATTTAGAATTTTACAATTTATTAAAGAACTCAGCAACAAGCATACCTATCCTACTTACATCCTTTTCATTTATTAAAGATTGATTTACTACGTCCAGTGTAATAAAATCGAAATTCTTTGTAGAAATTAAATAAAAATTATTTTGATAAAATGATATTTTATCGAAATTCTTCAATTAAATAGATGAGCTATTGTTTAATTTAACAGTCTTAATGCTGATGCCGAGTTGCAGAGGCATGATAGCATGACACACACCCAGGTACAAACAAGCTTGCAGCAGCAGCTGGGAGAGGGCTTGCTGTCAGAGTCTGGTCCCGGCGTCAACGAGGAGCCAGGCCCCGGGCATTCTTCTTTCGTGACTGCTCTAATTAACAGCTTAAATAGTGTCTAGTATTTGTATTGTGAAATTACCATTAAAACTCTTACTGTGTGCTTGTAGAAACCGAAACAATAAAACATCTCGACAAGACCAGGTATATTCTCATTATCATATCCTTGATAATCACTTCCAAAGTTAAACCTTTTGAGTAAGTCATTTTTCAAATTGAGACAGATCCTACCGAAGTTGAGTGAGATCGTTGAGCAATAGTAAGTAACAACAACAGATAAGTCTTTCTTCCAGGCTCAACAAACTTATTTTTTTATATCTCTTGAGGGTGCGTACCTCTCAATTCCACCATGTCATTAATTTAACAGATCATAAATTTAGGTAATCTCCATTTTTGTTTGCACATGGCAAAGTTAATAATCACCAAATTATAACTATTTTCAATGAATAAACAACTTCATCAACCAAAAATCAAATAGCTAAAGTGACACCAAAAACTGCAGACCTTGTGGGTACAATCGGAGAAATGGCTGTTACTTTGGGGATTGTAGTTGGTGAACCGACTACCTTCAGAAACCAATTAAATATCCTCACACCCCCTCAATCACCCGAAAATTATGTCACTGATAAATGCAAGATGAAAGAAAACCTAGGTCTAATAACTTCTCTTTAATATCCCCGCGAGTGATTCGGATTTGACCGCAACAAAAATGACTCAAGACATCTAAAAAGTTTCATCATCCCTGGAAGGACTGGAAAACACCTTCAACTCCAATAAAGCAAAAATACATAGGATGGGTGTTCCGCACAATTATATGGCCCGTAGGGCCGCAACGATCGCAGCCCATGCGCTTCATGCGGACCTGATCTTTTCCGCACCAGGGACACTTTTCGCCTGTCACCCCGCGCCACTGAAAACTCGGCGACCCTGCGCTCAGCGGACCGCCGGATGGAGGGCATCCCGGGCCGATGTGAGGCTCCGCCCGCTCGGCCGAGACAAATTAGAATGTAGTTTTTTTAGTCGTAACTAATTTAATATGCAATGTTCTAATGTTTTATATAATGCCAATAAAGAGAGGTTGAAAGGGGCGATCGTCTGGAGATAATATTACGCACCTTAAACATCATTTAAGGGAAGAAAAGGAATTTTAAGGTGCAATATAAAATTCCCTGGCCATTGCCCCAGTTTGAAATGTATCAGGCATCACAGGGTAGATTAAGATCTGTGAAATAAAATACTCGCGATGACTGTAGGATAAAAATTAGAATTTTTTTAAAAATACAACAGAACCAGCCAGCCCGGATGGGACGGCAAAATAATGAGCCAGAGTTTTGGGCTCTTACCACCAGGGGGTGGCTGCGCTGGACCGAATCAGGGTGGCCGCGGGGTCTGTCTGCCCGTTCCGATTGGCCCGACGCGAAACACGCCTAATCCAAATGCATCTCAAATAAATAATGGGCCAGCAGTTTCAAAAAATATTCCTTCTCTCGCCGCTGTGCTCGTCAAGACAAAATTGTGTTTGATTTATCTCCACCTCGTTTGACCCTGCTATTTTCACTGGACTTTCTTGGATTTGACCTCTTGGTTACGACATTGGACTGCATCTGGAATTTTCTTGACTGCTATGATCTGGCTGCTACACTGGACAACGATTTTGGACCCCCCTGGACCACTGCACGCCGCTGCAGATGTCGCATCCGAGACACCAGAGTGAACCAGCGGATCACCCCTGCAATACAGTTCTTGTTTCCTGTACGGAACACTAGGAATTAAGAAACCTGGCAAAACTGAACCAATCAAAATAGAGTTTAAAGATCCTGCTATAGCTAAAACCATTCTTAAGAATATATCAAAGTTAAAGAATGGTGTCAAAGCTGCACAATCAATCTAACAATACTACAACAAAACGAACTAGCTTTGAAACGTGGTGAACTCGAATTCAGAATGAAACAATTCATAAATGTTTTGGTGTAATATAGGGCTCTTCCTTCTTTAGTTTTCTACTTAAATAATTACAAAGCTTACTGTTTCTATAGTAATGACTTTTCTGTGTAAATTATTTTATCCAGGGACGACTATAGCTATAAAGAATGTTAATTAATACATATTTACATTTATAAATAAAAAATTTGTTGAATTTTCCTTATGTATTTAATTATTATCTATGTAAATAAGAAATAGATTTTTAAAGGTGGTGCTTGACAAAATTTATATACTCTGTAAACTTTATATAATTTATAAGTTTTTGCATCCAAGTTCAATAAAATAAGAAGAAAAATGTCAAAATATCTTTTTTTATTTCAGAAATCATTAACACAATTGTGGGTCGATGGTTTATTTTGGTTGAAATGATAATGTCAGAAACTGTAATAAAAAAACAAATTATTTCATCAGATTTGATTTATTTGCCATAATAAAAATCTTAAATAAAACAAATGTTACTTGATACATTAAAAGCACATTCTTATATCACTCATCGTATATCAGTCAAATATTTAAAAACTCCTGACAAGGCAATAAAAAAGCAAATTGGTATTACAAATAAATATATGTAATCATATTAATTATTAACTTTTAACTGTGATACATAATTATGTTGTTTATGTGAGAATTGTTTTTTTGTATAATTTTTATAATCAACATTCAATTCCCTCTAAATAAAATTGTTCCTGAATTTTTCCAAACGTTGTTCCACATAAAAATATTCTGTCAAATTTATAACTTTCAACATTTAGACAATACAAAACACTTCATTGGATGTACACACTCATACAATACAACACTTCATTAGATTTACACTCATCGTTATACAAAAAAAAAAAGGACACAACATGATATTTAAAGTCACCGGTCATTTTGTTTTTAAATTGATAAAAGATCTAGACCTTGGTATAATATAGTGCGCCACTAATTTTCTAAAAATAAATACACTATTTACCTTACATGTTCTCATAAAAAAGTGTTGATCTAACCTCACATCTTTTTATGCACACATTGTAATATTATGTAACATGTTCAGTTTGAAGAAGTGATATAGAGAGAAACATGTTGATTATAAAAATAGTTTAGACTTTCTATAGACACGGTGCCAAGAAATAATATTTGTAATATATTTTAAAAGTACAAATAGTAGTGATGCAACAATTACTTAACAAGGCCCATAACATATTAGGTCCTATATTCTTCGATGTGATCTGCAGATTCCGAATGTGTGATGATAATACAAATTCACAACTCTTAGCAGGAAGATGTTAACATAAAATTTAATTTTAACTCGAGGTATTTTCAATGGTAACACATATTTAATACCCACAAAGGCATATTTAAAATGAGTAATAAACAACCCGCAGGACTTCTGTCAAACATGCCGTGCTAGATGGCGTGAATTATGTTAGGAATTAAGGTAATATAAATAACGTCAGCATCACCTCAAATTGCTGTGTCACACACAATCAGTAAAAAATCATCTTGTGCAAGAGTTTTATGGACTAGAATATTCTTAAACATAATTATATTATATATAATGTTAAAATTTCACTTAACATATAAATGCTTGTGTTTAAATATTATGAAAATTTATAAAATATTTAATGGATTTTACCAAAAACACTTTATGCAGTAATAAACATTTATTTAAACACTTTATGAAAACTTTTTAATAATAACAAGATAGAATAAGTTGGAAGGGCATTTTATTAAAGATTTTAACATAGATATATCTTTTTAAGGAAGGTACGAGAATCGAGATAATGGATATTAGAGTAAATATATTTATCTTCAATAGAAGATTTTTAATATGTAAAATATTATAAAAATTCAATAAAATCCAGAATACTGGAGAAATGATTGAAAATGTAAGATTAGTGAATAAAGAAGTCATTGGAAACCTGTGTAAGAATAGTGCTCCCGAGATTAATATATTTCTGACCTTCAGTAGGTCGTGCAAATAACTTCACACAATTGGATTAAAAATTATACATTAAAATATGCAATAGCAAAATGTAAAGTAAGTATGAAATTGAAAGCATAACCTATCTAAATTCTCCATATACTACTTGTTCATTTTAAAAAACTGTTGGACAAATTGGGTAAGACTGAACACTTGGCCTGGTCCAACAGCCGGGTCCATGTTTGTATATTCATCTAAGTTGTGAGTGCTCTCTGTTGAAAATAACACAAGTTAATTTACATTTGAAGAGTTGATAAAAAAGAAAATATTGTAATCAATATGATGACACAGAAACTAATAAAAACTATTACCTTTTTGATATCCTCTTTTAAATATAAATCATGTCTGAACGATATTCAAAAAGACATGCAAACTTTAAAATCAAAATCCAGAACTTTATTTTAGGAACTTCAACTTTCATTCTTTCATGGATTGCTCATTTTTGTGTCTGGAGGGGTCCACTCAAATCACCCAGGCCCTCCCCAAATCATTATTATTGCCAGTGGCGTGCAGTAGGCACAAACTTAGGTTATATTGTTACCGACGATGCTAACTAAGTACATATACAATAGATAGGTTCACTAGGTATAAAAAAAAATGTTAGTTAGAATTTAACTATTAACCTCATCTTGAAAGCATATCTAATTTGTGTAGAATTTCTCAAATTTCAAACTGGAAAGCTCGCCCTTAAGGTGCACAGACACAGATAAAACATTTCTCTCAAAACTCCCATAAAAGGCAGTACAGAATAAGTGCTGAGCGTGCTGTCATTTGGTGACTTTTATTTTGCCACCGAATCTATCCGCCAAGAGGGAAAAATTTAATCCATGTACACGCACTCTTAAGGAGGTCATTTTTATAATAATGTCAGTAAATGGTTTTCTACACCTGAGTAACTATCGCTAGTACACAATGTGTTTTTTTGCATTACATTTGGGGTTGCATCCCTGATAAATATCTTCTACTACACTGTGACTTAACAACTGTACATTAGCATTATTATATAAGTTACATTAAAGTTTCCAAATTTAATAAAATGAATTAATTCATTTAATTCTGGCGTCTCCTATCGGGTTTTACTCAAAGGTATTTGAGGTAATATAAAGTGGATGGCTTTGGATCAGATGTATCAATTTGAAATATTACAGAATATAAATTCAAAATTTGTTGAAAATGTATTCGATCGCTATAGCGAAATCGGAGAAGGTGCTTCCCCGGATAGGAAGAGATCTAGGTTCGAATTCCGGCAGCAACTAAATACTTTTTCTGTATATCTTTCTAGTTGATTAATTTAATTTGTATTATTAAAATACCACAGAACTATGTTCTGAAAATGTAACTTTACAGCAATGTGTTCTTTTTAATTAAGACAAATTTTAATAATTAAATTAGAGAATAATTATTAAAATGTTATATTAAATGGATTCAAGCTTACCCACGGTGGTGATAGCAGGATATGGCGGAGGTGGTTTAATCCACGAGCCATCAGGTCTTTTCATGTGACGCCGATCGGAAGCAAAGTTTTGGAAAAATTCTACAGCAGGAACTACTCGAAAAAATCTATTTGAAATATTTAAAAAAAATTATTAATAATCATTCATTTTAAAAGCAGATAATCTTGCATGGGATCACACTACAGAAAATCATCATACCATTCAATTACTATGAACACGACATTCTGAAAAAAGGTCAGGGCTTACTTTCCCAAGATTAGGTACTTTGCAGACCTGAATGGAGAATTTTTTTTAAGATCACTGGAAAGATAGATATAAGTCAAAGAAAAAGTTATAACAATAAAATTAATTATCAAAATGATTATGAAATACATATAAACAAATAGATTAACATACCTATAATAGTCAGAGTTGACTACTTGGTCTGTTCGGAAAGTCTCCGTTACGTACTTGTGGAAAAATGTGGGAAAAGGCAGCTCTGAATCTAAATCGTACACAAGGCATGTTTTACTATCCCAGCAGTACATAAATATTACATGGTAATCCTGAAATTCAAAATAAAAATTATATATAAAAAACATATTAACATACTAACAAAATATTTTTTTTATACTAAATATTTACATTTACTTTGTATCATGTGCTAAAAGGTTTTTTTTAATAAAAATGGAGGTGTGTACTAGGGTGCTTCTTATTTTTCGACTTTCGAAAATTAACAGTGCCAACCTGCCATTCCCTTCTGTCATTGAAAAATTAATGCCTACTGCTTTCACATACATGCACCGCTTAAATACCTAATTTGAACTTAAAAAGCGTGCTGTATCTTATTCTAAGGTCATACTCCCCTCTCCTACTCCTCCACAACTCCTCTGAGGCAAATTAGTAAAATGCGCACTGTTGGAGGGAGTACACATATTTTTTTATATTGCCACAATGCGTGTTTTCGTGTCTTCATGGCATCCTTTTATTAGTTAATTTTTAAAGACAAGGATAAAACAAGTGTGTGGCTAGTAGAAAAAACATCAGAACACTTGATTCAAAACAAGTTGCCGTTGATAAAAGAAGTGCTGAGTTTATTTTCTCACTTTAAAATTGAAATGAAGCAAACCAATCGTAGTTCGGCAAATTCTACTGCATGCGACGTCATGGCAGTGTGGGAACGGGCGGGCATTCCGACCAAATTAAAGAAAGACGTCATAAAGAAGATAGAAAGTACTCTTCAGAGTGGCAGAAGTTGAAAAATAAAGAAAACAAAACCAAACGATCTGAAGGACTACAATGCAAAGAAAAGGAGTGGCAGCATAAATTGGAAGATCTTTTTGATATAGCTCATGCCGATGCTTTGAACACGATTACCGTTGAGGAAGACATACAGTTTTTGATTGGTCAATGACAAAAAGGACGCCCTGGTTTCATTGGCAGTGTAGACAATAAGAGTTTAAAAAAAGAAGCTACTTCAATGACTTTTGGATCGAGAAAAAAACTATACAAAATCCATAAATGGAAAATGCATACTTTCTTCATCAACTACTAGCAGTGACTGCAGTGATTCTGAAAACACAAGTACGGCGTCGAAAAATTCAGTGACGGAACGATCTTCGACAGAAGATCCACCCCCGCCTAAACGTAAATGCGGTAAAAAAAATCTTGTTGATGAACGTTTAGCTGCAAGCTTGGGTGCAAAATTGAGTGACAGGAAAGCAACTGTTGTTCTAATATCAATGCTCAAAAGCACGGGATCTGATCCTTTTGAATTCAATATAAATTCATTGTCCATTCGTCGCCAGCGTATGAAGCAAAGGCAAAAGATAAGTCTTTAAAAAAAGTGATTTCAAAAAGTGACTACAAGGAGTTGTTAAATCTCACAATTATATTTTTGGGAGTTGTGCCTAAGAAAGAAATATCATTCCGGGCTCCAGCTAATCTTCAACGCGCACGATGGATGGCAAAGGCAATTTACTGTCTTAAAATTTTCATGTTTAAAGACCAGTTTAAATTGACAAAACAGGAACTCAAAACGTACTGAAATTTGTGTTTTCATTATTATAATTTATGTGAGATGCTGGTTTCAAGCTCTTACCGTATGTTCGGCATCAAGAAATCATTTGTGGCTTTTAAAGAGCTTTGAAAACATAAACAAAGGCTCTAGCCAAAGTCGCCTTAAAAAGATCTTAGGACATTTGTGGTACCTGTCCGAAGAGCTTGTCGCTACAGCTACAGCCCCAAACACCTAAGCTTAAGCTTGGATGCAAGTCACATTAGCTGAAAAAAATATTGAGGACTTTGTTTCCAGCAAGACTTTGAGATTTTTAAATATTCTTGGAATTTAATCAGCGTTTTTGCAAAAAGAAGCTTGTGTCTGGAAAGAAGATGAAGACTACAAAGCTGCCAGGGACATAGTACATTCTATGCAAGTAGTGAATGATATTGCAGAGAGAAGTGGTGTTAATTGAAGAATATAACAAATTGATCACCACAAAAACAATACATTCTTTTAGTCGTAAAACACACAGACAGAAGTACCCGGATACCAAAAAAAGTACATTTGTTAGCATAGTTATACCTTATTTTACTCTTTGTTTGATGTACCCAATATTGATAATTTTCTTATTATAATCGTAGCTTTCTAAATTGAGTCAAAACACTGTTTTATTCCACTACACTTTTCATTGTGTTAAACAATATGTTTTCTGGAACATCTTCCCATTATCAATATTATAATTCAACTAAAATTAAAAACACTTTCAGACAGTAATATATGGTGTGTTTGAAGTTAACGGAGATTAACGAAAGTGTTTTTGATTTTAGTATGGAAGATGTTCCTGAAAATGTTATATCGTTTACCACAATGAAAAGTGTAGTGGAATAAAACAGTGTTCTGACTCAATTTATAATATAAATAAAAGGATACATATTCAAAAAAGTTTTTTTTTTTAATCATTTGCTGGTAGCAATCCCTAAACATAAGGTTAAAATAAAAAAATAATAATCATATGGTTTTTTAGGTCTTAGAATCAAACTAAAGGGTTTGGGTTCCCCACAGTCTATCGTCATCAGCCTTGGATCAATGTGTGACAATTTGTTCTTCGCTGCTAAGCAAGTATGAAACCGATCCATTTCTGAAACAAATTATTACTGAAGGCGAAAAATAGATCCGTTATAGCAATCCACATAAAAATGGAACTATGGAACTTTCGCTACGAAAAAAAAATTTCAATTCAATAGATGATGTCTGAAAACATCTAGATTCCTTTTTTAAATCAAAACCGCAAGTATTTTACAAAAGAGGCATCGAAAAATTACCCAAATTATAGAAATTGTCTTTCAGAATAAATATTGTTTATTTTATTTTCACTATAATAACAAACGACATTTATTTTTTCTATACCTAATATATTAATGAAAAAGTGGCGTGTGATATGAATAATAATAATATTGCAAAGTGAGCAAGCAACTGATTGTACAGTGAATAATATAAAAATACAGGATTTAAGTGCAAAATTGGGTTATCTAAAACAGTACTGTATAAAGGGAGTAGTAGACATACTCTATATAATATTAAATGAGCAATACGCATCCAAATTTTTAGTCAATAATGTTTAAACTATGTGTGAAGATTTCACATCATATAGAGATAGATTCAAATATAGATTTTTCAATCAAATATCCATCTTGTGTTCTTATATTCATAAGCCCAGCAGTTTGGAGGTATTTGCTGCCCAGCAGTCTATTAACCGATAGTGCTAGTCTAATTTTCTTTAACCCTTTTAGTGCTGGTCTAATTTTCTTCACACGTTCCAAAAATGATGAACGAAAATTGTGGATATTTTTAGATACTTGAAATAAAAATCATAATTCTGATTTTCATCCAATTTTATTTAAACATTACATATGCTTTCAAGATGAGGTTAATAGTTGAATTCTTATAAATATCAGAGATGATGTTATTTGTTACGTAAATCATGCGAGAGAGGAAGGTTTGAATAGAAAGAGACGACAATAAGATTGTTGATTTTCTCGCATTCGATACAAGTGTCAAAAATAACTTGTGTCTAAAGGCTTATCTGGGCTTATCCAAAATTTTCATATAAATATTATGGAATAAGTATTGTCATTTGAATTATACATCGAAAATTAAATAATTTATCGAAGTGCCTAATTTATATATATGAATATGTTTTGAAATCAAACAAAGTACCCACATATATTTAGATGGTCGCTTAAATAAATGTTCTAAATTTAAAATCATTATGTCAAATGCATTTTGTAGTTTTGTATAATATTATTGATTTAAACCACCATGTTGCCGTTTTGGTGATATGTCTGTTTCATAATATACATACTATTTATGAAACAAAGAGCTAGTGTTTAAAAGACAACAGTGTTATATATAAACAAAATATTTTATTGCAACTTAGAAAAATATAAAGCCCATAAAATGTTTACTTTGTTCAAGAAAACGTTGTTTTCTCTTAAAATCAGTAAATAAAAACATCTAATTTATGAAATTTCCTACTAATGTTGTGAATAAGTTTAATATTAATTTATATTGTGGATAAAATATATTATTTTCAGCATTTTTTAACAAAAATAATGACACCGCGCATTCGACGACCGTCATGGCCAGATAGACCGGTGTATTGAAATTCGATAGATTATTAAAATTATTGTCTTTTAAAAGACTGAAAATATATTATTTAAAAACAAATTATTGTGTTTTTGATATAATACTTGATTTTAAATAGCTAAAACTTCAAAGCATGTGAGTAAATACAATATATTATTTTAAAACGTATGTTTTCACTAAAATAAAGTTGAAAATTGAATGGTTATAACACCTTATACATTAAGACAATATTGTGGTACGCGGAAAATGTACCTAATGGTCACGGTCATTCTTATAATGGTTGTATTTTCTTAATTATAGCAAACATTCAGTTTATTAGTTTTAAATGAGTGTAAAGGTCCTATCTAAGTAATAATTTAAAAAAAAGTCAAATCTAAAGTCTAACTTCTGATACAAATGAATAATAAAAACCCACATTTTTGTAAAAAACGCGAAAATTTTAATTATTGTTGAAAGTTACGTCTTTTTTATTAAAAATTTATTATATATGTTTATAAAATTGTGTAAGTTGTAGGATGTAGGCATTCACTTTGTGGTTTAAGTTTTTAACACTAAACTTCACTACAATTAGAAATTTACAAAAAATCAATATCAGGTAAGTAGTGGGTCTACCAAAAACCGAAAAACATGGCAAGGGGTCTACGACACAAAAAAGTTTGGGAACCTCTGGTTTAGGTAAACACCCAGCAATTAATTACTTGCCACTTCTTTTCGAATGTGAAATATGAGTGGATATTATTGGAGAGTTATTGTATTCAGCAAATACTTAAATGCACAATGATTCCATTTTGGTAGGCTACCTTTATGCAAGAAAAATGTTTCATTAGTACAATGGTGCCCTGTTATAACGCGGTCATTGGGTTCCAAAAATAGCATTTCGAAAAAAGCAGGGTCGCACTAAATCAGCATTCAAGAAAATCACATGCCCAATGTTGATCAAATATCCTAAAATACCACACTCCTATTTATGCCTTTTTTTATTGTTTTTTAATATTTACAAAACTATAGTGTATTAGCAATCCAATCATCACTTAGAGCGTATTTGTTAAAAATTCATCACCGGCTTGTTTGAACAAAGTATGTCACTGGTTGCAAGGGAAATCTAAAATGCTTTATTAGTTGGAGGATTTTTATGTGCTCCACCTTTGGTCTTTTCCTTTAATAAAAAAGGGGTCTGATGACTCATTGTATTATATCTGAATTTGTGTTAAACCAGGGTGCATTATAACAGGGCTCCAGTGAATGTGAGTTTTTAAAAAGGAAATGCATTAAAATTTTTATTTAGTTTCAGAGTTTTTAATATACAGTCAAACTCGGATATGACGAGAACCATGGGACCAACAAAATTTCCTTGTTATAACCGTTACTCCCTATATCCATGATTCCATTGCCAATATGTCGCAATACTTTAGCAATGGTCGATATTTATAATAATTTATAAAACAAAAAAAAACAGGCACACCTCAGTTAGGTCAATCATAAACATTAAGTTGCCTTTTCATGTTTGTCTACTATTTCAAGAATTGAGGACTACCTCAGTGATTATGAATGTTTGCAGGGCATCAAAAACTGTTTGGTACATCTTTGAAGCATATAACAATGAGCAATTCGATTCTATGGAAATGCATGTAAAATTAAATTATTTGGGCCTTTTGTCTGTTATAGCCGTGATCTCATTGTAAGAGTTGTCGTAATAACTAAGTTCGACTGTATATACTTTGATTTCATAATTACATTTGGGAGCTTTGATTCATGGAATGAATATCTATATTTATAGTTAACTAAATATGTTTGTATACAGTTCGACATGAACCTGGACCTGAAGTAAATATATCAATTAAAGTTTAAAAAAAACTAATCAATTTTAAATATTCATTCATTTCAAAACAGAAATATAACAAATAGGTATATTAAGCTCAAGTAGTCGAAACACAAATGTAAATAATTTTTCTACATAAATAGGATCCAACTCATGCGACTCATTATGTTAAAAGATTTAATTAAAGTTTCTTGGTTGCTGCCTCTTTCAAAAGACGCATATAAATACATTTTAGGAAAATCTTTATTCAGAATTAGAAAATTATGTCGAATTTTGACTCTGGTATTTTGTAGATTGGTTCCTTATTATCGATGTCTACATAGTTTATGATGTGGTAGACCACTGTCTACACAAAGACGAAGAAGAGTACTTGTTAATTCACATTAGTTATAGACTATTTCCAGCTCATAAAAAAACTTACCCAAAAAACTAGACGATCCTCCTCGCGGCCAGCCCGTTGTCGCCACAAAGGGACTGTTTTGCATGGGTTAGAAATGAAAACTACAAAACAACGTTCTAATTCTTCTGGAACTCGTTCATTTACATCTTGACATAACTTCCAAACATTTTCCTCGCTAAACAAAAAAAAACTGCGTAATTTTTGGTAAAAACATAAACTTCAAAATTATAAAATAAAAACAGCTTATACATACCAGTAACACGATACATAAGAACAGTCGGTTTGTTTTGGAAATAAGGGTTTCATAACTTTATCAGATTTCTGTATATTTTCGTTAGAAGGTCTCGTTTGCGTATTTAAAGACATGTTGACATTCCTCTTTGTTTCCTCTCGTTTCCCAAAATCGATTTTCTTGCTACAATAGCCCCACTAGCCCAGACTTGCCCATGCCCAGCCGGTCGGCAAAACAGTGACCAGTACACGGTAGACCATAGATTAAATGGATCTGACAGATAAGCTATAGGAATTAGAGGTGGTCGTTCAAGATTAGAACCGTTCACCGTCTAAATGAATATACTATTCAGTTCACATCCACCAATAACCGTGTTATGCATCAACGCGTGATGACGCTACGCGATCGTAATAACTAGATGTTGAAAAAATAATAATAAAGTAAATCTCATTTTTGCCAATCGCATACAAACTACCAACGACAGGATCATGTGGCAAGTTAACAAAAGACAGGGACAGTCGTTCAGAATAGATAAGGGCGTAATGGCCTCCACCCCAAGGGTTACACAATAGACATTAAGGTGGAGGAACATATCGTCAGAAATATAAC
Source organism: Eubasilissa splendida (assembly GCA_031772225.1). NCBI lineage: Eukaryota > Metazoa > Arthropoda > Insecta > Trichoptera > Phryganeidae > Eubasilissa > Eubasilissa splendida. The sequence continues at coordinate 15,628,196 of CM062848.1, read as the reverse complement.
GAGATGTTTCTCGAGAAACGATTGTAAAAGAAACGGCAGCTTTCTCTTTCTTTGTAGAAAAAGGGATTAAAGCAATAATTTATTTATTTAGACTTTATTGACACGCATATTTTTATTGTAACAGAGGTGAATATATTTTAATATAACATGATAAACATAAGATACAATGATATTGCAATTAAATACTCGTAGTTTATTGTGTGGGATGGAGTAGACTCCCACCTCTGATATATACAGAGTTGTCTTGGCTACTTTGCTAAACTGTGGCGAGGAAGCCATTTAGTCTGTTGCAGAAGGACACATTATCTTGTGATGCTGGACGTATTGTTTAATGGCAAAAGAAAGCGAAAATTGCCAGTTGATAAGTGGTGTCGGTAGTTGAGAGTCGACGTCGTTAGTATCGGAAGTCGAAGAAGTTGACAGTCTGCATAAGAAGCCGGAGGAGTCCGTTGATAGTTGGTGTTGGGAACTAGAAGACACCAAGCAGTGAGAACATAGTTTGGAAATAGCAGCTGTTCCAATCAGTTGACAGCCGATTTCGGAAACTAAATACACATAAGTTCTAACCACAACACAGAAGATCCAACCATAGTTCGACAGAATCCACCACGAACAGCAGCCCGAGCGGTTTGGATCACTGGAGACCAGTCACAAGAGGGCAGCCAGTCGCCGAAAGTCGGCCTGACAACCAACTTGGAGGCAACCGCCAAGCCGATCGTCAAGCAGCCGCCCCATATCATAAGTTAGCCTAAATTAGAATTAATATTTGTACATCTACCCGTTTGTCCACAACAGCTGAATAAATATCTGATTAATATGTATCATTAGAGCGACACACCGCACTCTGACAAATTATTCGCTCCGTGATTTATTTCCAGGTAACACACTTATATGACATTATGGTTATGAGTGGGAAACAAGTGAACTGTATAAAACACAAATATATTTATTTTTATCCCGACATATATTGAAAAACGTTGGGGTGCTAGGAAAATGATCAAAGAGTTTCAAAACAAAGCCTGGAGTAAAGCTAAACATTATAGAATAACTGGACATTACAGCTGGACGGAGCTCCATCTCACACAGCCAGAAATACAATCATCTTTCTTCGTCGTGAGAATGTTAATTTCATCGAGCCAGGCATGTGGCCACCGAACAACCCAGATTTAAACCCAGTAGATTATGCTATATGGGGTGTATTGATGATTTCTAATTAGCTAAATATTGTGCAAAAAAAAACGTTAAGAATAATAATTAATTACTAGACTGCCCGCACAGCTACCGCCCGGTAGCAGACGTATCCTGCAGAGACTCAGTACTCTGTTGTCAATTTACAGAATAAAAAAAATAAAAATCTTCAATACACTTAATAAAACGTGTTTTGATAGGAAAATAAGAAGAAGAAGAAAAAATGTTTCATGTTTATAAATGCATAACATATGCACCTATTGGTAAAAATTTTCAAAATTAAAATCGCACTTAAACTAACCAATATAATCAAAAAACCCAGTGTTCATATAAATTCATAAATAGAGCTTTAATAATATATAAACTCCTGTTGTATACTAAAAACTATCGCCAATGCTATTTCAATAGCAGTCAAACCGGGCTTTTCTAATTTATACTCGTAAATTTTATTATTTTATTATTAAAACCGGGTTTTCTACATAAAAACGATATGACAAACACTTGTAAAATAGAAACAGTACACTTTTGTCAATCTCCAGAAGGTTTAAAAATATAAGTATTAAACAAAAACTCAGACAAAATCATAATGTGTCCACGGGATATCTCTTTAATTCAAAATATTAGCTGCGCGTTACAACTATTAACAAGGCGTATAACATTTATATCCATTTAAATAAATAATATTCTTAAAATCGACTTTTCTCAAAAAATAATACAAACACGATATGTTTAACAAGACTTGAAAGACGCAAAACACTCTTTTCAAAATATTCATACTGTTTTGAATTTAAAAATAATAATAGGCATACTGGACACATGTGTTCTATACAATTCAAGAGGCAGCATTCCAATTATCTGCACTGTGCGACGTACTATCCTCTACGTCGTTTGTGAAAATCAAAGAAGAAGGTGGCGATTTAAACGATGATGATGATGATGATGATTTTTATCGTGTAAATAATAATAAAAATAGCACTCTTATTTATAAAAGTTAAAAAAACAAACAAAAAAAACATCGCGGAAAATTTTCAATTTGAAAATTAACTTTTTAATCCTTATGATATTTCAAAATTTTTAAAGCCCATCTCGTGCGCTCTATTTCAAAAAATTGTTTACACAAAAAAAAACATTTAAAATTAATTCATGTATCGTATTTTTTAACATTATTTAAAAAATATTCTCCACCCTTTTGATGAAACTAAATTATATTTATTAAGAAATATTAATAGTAGAAAATCTGAAAATACTATTTTGTTCGGTATATTGTAAAAACATATTTGCGTTACTAGAATTATTTAATATAAAATCGAGTATCCAATGTACAAAAATAATAATAACTGAAACGGCATGTAAACTGACATCTATGTTTCTACATAATTAATTATATTACGTTTTGAAATAACTCATGTATTACGAGATGTTCTCACTTTTTTTGGACCATCCAGTATATATATGTATGATGTGCACAGACGCGGTGATGTACAGACAACATAAGTAACATAGTGATGGTGGTCACGAGTAGATGGCGGGGAGATAAAATAATTAGGCAAACTGTACTTATTTACAATCACATTTATTATACATACGAACACATCAGAAAAGAGGAATGGAAATTCTTATACCTACTTATATCTAACCATATCTAAGACGCGGACGCACTGCTTTTTTTTTTGTCTATATATGGTTCTAATCACTGTTCATTCACTTATCCTTCACACGGCTATATGTGGCCAAGCGCAGCTACCCGGCGATCACGCGGGGCTTGCTGACCACGTACCGCTAACTGCGGATTGGAGCCCGCCCTTTATCCAGATTACGGGTGCTGGCTCTGCCACTTAGCTCGTACCACACTGCCTCGTCACGTGGCTTCCGCGGCCTCGTCCGGTCATCCCGCATTGATTAGCCTCTCGATTCTCTAGGTGTGTGTCGGGAAATATCCGCTGATTGCCTTGTGTCCAAGACGAAGTCTCTGGATGCCCTCTAGGGGGTACGTCGCAGCTTTCTGTCGGAGCTTGATGGTGGATTGTGTGTTGAGAACAATGGCGGCCGGCCAGGAGCTATCCGGGGAGCAGCTGCCGACCGGCAGCCTTTCGAGAACAAATGCTTGAGTCCGGCGCGCAGAACGGTCAACGAGGGAGAGCTGTAAGAAAGTGTCGCGGACCCGCGCGCCGGTCCACCTTTTCTTCCATCAAAGCAATGTAATAAAAGAAAACTCAATGTGTAATTAAATGTAACAATTCTGGTAAGGAGTAGGCTTAATATGGAAATGAATGAAAATGTATAGAATATAAGTTATTCATAGTTTTATATAGGTCGATGGATTATTGTGGGGGGTTAAAAGTAAACAATTTAAGTGATTAGTGATATTTTTAAGTTATTATATAATAAAGCGAACTGTAATTAATTATGACGAAAGTGGGCGGAACCGAAAATTAGACCTACAAGCGGAGGCTTGACGTCGCGGTCACAGATGGACCAATGGGGCCTCGTCAATCGTGTAAGGACAGACCGACCCTCGAGCGAGAAGTATGCCCTCGCCACGGGTACTTTAAGTGGGCCAGAACGCTGTTTTAAAGAACGAGTTGAAAACGAGGTCCGGAAGAGACAGTTGAAAACGAGATCCGAAAGAGGGAGTTGAAAACGAGGTCCGGAAGAAGTTAGTTGAAAACGAAATTCGGAAGAGTTAACTGAGAACGAGGTTCGGAAGAGAAAGTTGCAACCAAGGTTGAAGTCAGTCAGAGTTGAAAACAAGGTTCGGAAGAGGGTGTTGCAACCAAGGTTCGGAAGTGTCAGTTGAAAACACCCGGTGGGAAACAGAAGTTGAGAGTTGTAAACAGACTTGGAAGTGGAAAGTGGTAACCAAAGTTGAAGACACCAATTAAAAAACGCGTAGTTAAGAACAGGAGAGTTGAATACAAGATTTGGAGGTTGAAAACACCAGTTTAAAAAAAAAGAGTTGTAACTAAGACCTGAAAGTGGCAAATAGAAAACAGACAGTCAACAACAGGAATCCGACCGGACGTGACAGAGAATCGGAGAATCGGCCACGGTTCACCGCAATCTATCCAGGAGCAGCCGCCCAGTCCGTAGTCCAGCAGAGCAGTCAACAGGTAGAGCCACCCACGACGGGTGCTAACGACATCACTTCGCCGGCATGAGACCAGGACTCCGGAAGAAGACCCAGAGGAACATCGCGAAATAATCCGAGGTAGAATTAAATATAGATTAAGTTAGTTATAAGTATTTCCACCTCCCCATGAATATAAATGTGTGATTAATAAATATTCAATCTGTGTATCTTTTGTGTGTTCATATTCACCTGTATCTTCCTATAACCATGGTACTAATAAAAGCGTGATACCTATTGCATGGGTCGCAAAGCGGACATTCTATTGAAGTGCGGGGTGCCGTTCTGACGAGCAATCAGGAGCATAATACATGTTCGATTAATCACCGATTAATTGAATTATAACTCCTAAAGAATCCCTGGCTTAATGTCACATTCGATTACAATATGCGACAGAGATTTATTTTGTTAAATCAACATTCAATTTATATCCGTGTCGTCGACGTTAACGTTAGCTTTGATTGTGAAGCCGACTTAAATTTACGATTGCCTAAGTTGGCAAAACTGACAGAAAGGAAGTATTTCATCTATTTCATTACCCCTTCGGGTTTTCTTGGACAGTGTGTTGGCGTTTTCTTGAATCATTACAAATTCCAGTTACATTTGAGTATTATCGTCTCGAATCTACGTATTTCTCTCATTCATCGTTAATTAAAGATGACTCGTGAGTATTTTTACATACATAATTTTCTATTATTAACATCGATGCCACGAAGAGTTACAAGCATGTATTGAACACCTGCGTAGACTAAAGCACGATTCCAGAAATTTCATATTATTTCGGGAATTATGTTGTTTACGTTTCTCGTAATTGAATTTACATTTTAATTGTATTTTAAACTAATTCTCTGTGTAAAACGCGCACAATTATCTCACGCGTGTAGTGACAAACAATCGTTTGTAATTTTTTCATAAAGTTATTATGTATCCTAACAATTTCATAAGTTAGTGTGTATCCATTCATCTACCGCATCATAACATTACTTTATTTTTTGCAGTAAAGCCCCTCTCATAGATCTTAACCACTACACATTTTTTAATCACCATGTTAAATATATATAATATAATGTTTGTTAAATAAGTAATATATGTAATTAGTTTTATGACTTTACCTTTTTAGTTTCCTTGGATTATATTGCAGATGTCGTAGCTTTCTTGGTTCTGTAATTTAAATAAATACTTATGTGTTAAGCAGAATCTATTCAAGGTAAAAAGAAAGAAAGCTCCTTTTGCGAACCTCGATTATTTATTAATGATAATGATATTAAAGAGAAAATGCTTAAGACACAAAAGTGAATTGTAGTCTCCTTCTTTCCTATATGATTAACAAAAACATCACAATCTTGTGTGAAATTCATTTTAAGTTGTTCGCATTATCATGAGATTTATTATATTTGTTTGTTTTTTATGCCTTTGTTATTTTGTTGTTGAATGTTCACAATTTATTATTATTTTATATTTATGTGAGATTTTAAAGGACGTTTTTGATATAATGGGTGATCCAAACTTAACGGTTATTTTAAATATTGCTCAATTTTTTTATCTTTCAGGGCTATAAACGTCATATGTGACATCTGTCAAATAAAAACTATACCATTAACGATAATGAGTCGATACACAATTGAACAGCGCATCGAAATTGTAAAAATTCACTACAGAAATGGTGAAAATTTCGCAGAAACAGTTCGTAAAGTTCAAAGTGCTTTTGGTCGATATGAAGCACCTTCTCGTTCAGCTGTTGTTGATTTAATTAAAAAATTTGAACGGTCCGGCAGTGTTGCTGATGTGAAAAGAGGAAACATTGCTCGCCCAACCAGATCAATTGAAAACATTTCTGCTGTAGCTGAAAGTGTTGCTGAAAGTCCAGTTGTGTCAATAAGAAGACGTGCTCAGCAATTAGGCACTTCATATGGCACTTTGCACCGTATTTTGCATAAAGATCTTGGCTTGTTATTAGGTAGCCAATACAATCACTTAATTTTACATTTATTTCCTTTGTGCCTTAAAAAATCTAGATAATTATGATCATTGAATGCCCTATTTTCATTTGTTTATATTTCACTATGGTTTTCTGAAAAAAAATTCAATAAACACCCTGCCTAGGATAGTTCTTTCTAATTATGTAGGAGATAAACATTTTTGTCCTATTTTTTGTACTTTTGAAAATATTTTTTCATAAAATAACATGTAATTAATATTTTTTCTTTTAATAATCATATTTTAGCCATTGTTCATTTGGTCACTGTTTTAAAAATATTTATATACATGTTTGCTTCCATATTAGGAAACGTGTTATATCGAAATTACTAATCACAATACATATAAACATTAGGAAATTTGTTGCTTTACAAGCATTCTATGTGGACGGCCTTCAAATATTTTTACCTCATTAAATAATGTCGAAATGTCACAACATTATGCAGTATCAACAAGTTTTTCATGTGTTTCTTGGGTGATTTATTTCAACTCAGTGTGAATTTTATTCCATTTTAAAGATTGTATTTCTAGTACAATATTTATTTATTTTGATTAGTCTTTCAAGAGATTTATGAGTTTTGCAGCTATTGAAATATATAATATCTATTTATTCTCTATTGCACATAAGTATGAGTTATACATAGTGTAACAGACCTATTCCACAATATTTTATGGGTGGGATACTTGACTAAATTACGAGTTGAAATAAGGAGAATGTACAAATTCGGTACCGTTATGAAAAATATTATATCCGAGAGAAAAGTATTTACTCTTCAAAAATTAAATCTTTATGTAAACGAGACTTATTTTTTTACATTAATACATGTTATATTGTCAGCGTTTAAATTTTCTTTGCAATTGAGTCATATATTTATAAAAAAGTCACTGAGTCATTTGATTGCGTAAGTGGTACCATAGTGATCACGTGGGTGACACCAAAATTTAAATATTGAAACAAGGAATTTGCGTTAGTTCATGTCCAGGTAGTCTGTACACGCAGCTTGAACATTTTCGACTCATATTTTTAATGTGTATCTACCCCTAAAATATTGTGCATTAGATGTGTTACCCCAGTATATGATGGCCCTGGTAAAGTGCTTCTCTTGTGCCTAATGTTATGAGTTTGATTTCTCGCGTCATCCTTTTGTAATAATAATAAAAATTACAATTGGAAATTATAATGTTATAAATAAATTTTAATGACATTACATTTTATTTTTGAAGTTAAGATTTTTCAGAACATAGTTCTGTGATCATTAAAACAAATTTAAATGATAAATAATAATTTATAGATGTGCGCGGCATAATAGCTAGAACGCATACATAAAAGAAGTAGACAGAAAGCATTCTTAAATTGTCCTTATTATGAATATTGAAAGTAGTGTAAGTGAACACCTTGTACATCGTCCTGCCCCTTCTTTCGATATTCTCAATAAATACCACAAAACTTCTCACCTCTCCTGAGCTCTTCTAAGTAGGTAACTCACGCTTCGCCACAATTTTTCCATCAAAGTTTTCTGATAAATTGACCTGGTAGATATCTTGGTTAAGTTCTTTAACTAGTCTCGTTGCAAAATGTTGCCTTTTCAAAAACATTAAAAATTCAACATAACTTTGTTAATATTGAACCTAGGAGAAAATATAAAATGCACACACCCCATAAATACAAAATTTATCTAATTCTTTGTGCGAGTACCGGAAGGGAATTTTCTTTATCTTTTGTTATTTTTTAAGTCTTCTCAAATGACCCAATAAACTTGTATTAAATACCCTTTTTTCTTGGTAATCTGTATCTTTCTGCATGTATGCAATTCAAGAAAAAATATTTATTCCGTAAGATTAATACGGCACCAACTTTGCCAAATGGATGATTGTTTAATAGATATTCCACTATATGTGTCATAATGCAATGAAGCATCGTAATCACGAATAATACAATAACAGTACAATGTGCATATATATGTGTTTTTTATAACTTTAAATTAACTGTTGTATTGCCGAAAACTGAGGCCATCAAGCTGTAAATATTCACTCCCACATATGTTTAGTGCGATCACTGATTATGATATGTGGGCAGTGGCGGAACTAAACAAATTGGACCTCAATGCAAAATGGAATAAGGGCTTTAGGTCCGTCATTTAAATGTAAGGGCGCTGCCCTGTATACAAGGGCTATATATTATGATAAGTACCCATATTAGGGAAAGAAACGTGAACTGCTTTTCGCCAAGTCATTTTTTCATGTTTGGAATCAAAACAAAATCGCAGAATGAGTTGTATACAACTCAGTTCATTCTGAGGAAGAGAACATTGTTCTGGAAGTATGTAGATTTTATATCTAATAGAGTGGTGTAAACAAAGTTATTTGAAATACAAATTAAATGTATTGATTAGAAAGATATACATATATAAAGCCATCTTCTTTATATTTACGGAATATCAAACACCTTCGGGTAAAATCCGATAGGAGATGCCAGAATTAATTGATAATTCATTTTTATTAAATTTTGGAAACATGAATACTACTTATATATTTTTAAGGAGAAGACATTCTTATTGTGAAGTTGCAATTCGTTTGATGTAATTTTAGATCTTTCTAAACTATTTTTTTGTGCTGATTTCAAATTTAGTATTCGTTTGTTTCTATCACATACAGTTTTTTTTGCTAATCAAGTAAATACTTATTCCTTAAAAGGTAATCTGCATACATTTTTGCGGGGACATAAGTGTAAAGCTTTATTTTCTTTATTACTTTATTTGCACATCGATTTTTTTCCCTGAGGATCTCAGAGATGTCAGCGAAGAACAAGGTGAATGTTTCCATCAAGAAATGGAAAAGAGGTACCGGGGAAAGTTGAATGCTAACATTATAGACAACTACTATTTTACACTAAAGAGAGACTGCACTTGTGAGGGGCAAAAATCAAGGAAACAAAATTTTGACCCACCTGAGGAAAAATTTTTAATTTAATTCAGCGTCAGATAGAGAAAAATTAATTTGTCATATATATCTTTTGTTTTCGTTATATTTTTCTGTTTTACATATTTGTTTTTTTTATACAACGTATGGTATCAGTATGCTTAAAATCTATAAATGTTTTTAATAGAAATTTTATTTTGCAATAATTAGCAATTTTAAATGCATTTATGCCATTGTCTACTCCAATACAGCGTGATGTAATACTATTCAGTTATAAAAAGCATGCGAATTTGTGTAATAGTTTAAAAATAATTTATGCAAAAACCTTACAAGATAGAGAAAAACAGGTTGCAGATCTGAATTCAGCATGGAAAGATTCACCTTATTTTAATAAAACATTATTCTAAAAGTTAAAAAAATGCAGCACTGTGTAATCGATAATAGTATATGTAAAGGTAATAAATAAAAAAATTAATCTTAATATTTTGTTCACATTCACTACTCTTTAGGCAAGTAATGTGATTTGAATTTTGAGTCATGTTTTATTATTGCCATTTTTATATTGTTAAAGCAATAAATTATACAAATTGTTATATAATTTTTATGTATGTGGTTTCGGGGAGAGGGTGGGACGGTGTGATGTCAAATTTGATTTTTAAAAAATAAATTATTGCTTTAAGGTGGAAACCAAAGAGACTTGGCTCGAGCCAAAAACCAGAAGAAACAACAGGAACTAATGAAAAAGAAGACTGGAGGAAAAGATGACAAAGGAATGACCCTAGAACAACGTAAATTTAGGTAAGTTATGTAAAAAAAATCACAAATGATATTTTAAACGGATTTAAATAATCTTGGTGCATACATACATGGAATGTTCTCACTATTTTTGATCTAAGCTAAACGCTCATGTTTTGGAAGGACTAACTTGGTGGTCTCCCTGAACAAATCTCAAACCTTAACCGTTTGATCACAAGATAATCTACAGAATTAAACTAAAACTAGCAGATAAGCTTACTACTATGCCCTGCAGGCGACTATTGTGGCCGCCTTGGCTATTGTAGCAGAGTCGAGATAAAGAAGAAATAAAACAAGGTGGGCAGCGGCGAGAATAAGCTCCTCGACCGCGGGTCCCGTTATTTAGGTGTGCCGCACCAATGGGGCGAGGCTTACAATTCTCACTCGGCCCCTAGCGGCCGGAGTCAGCAGTCAGCGGCACTAACGTGGCAGACGGGCGTCACCACGTACCTACTGGCCATCATAATGCCATTTTCGCTTGTTTTTATTTAATAACTAAATTTACCTTATACCTAAGGATTTTGCGAGCATTTTATTATTTTATTTTCATGTTTGTCCTCAATATCAAGTCTGAGACAAAGTTGAGTGATTGTCCGTAATTTATTTATTCACTATTATAAAATTCAAGTATCGCAATTTAGGTTACAGAGAAGACAAAATATAAAATTTCACTTCATTGGCGATCGCCCCAAATTACTAAATAAAAAATCCACGCATAATTATTCGGGTTTGGGTGACTCGGAGCTCCTTAGGTGGGTAGTGGATCCCTTAGTATCTGCCTTGAACTACTGCACCTTAATTTTCCATCTGTATGTAAAACTATGTTCTATGGATTTATGTTATATGTATTTTTATGAATAAAGACAGCACTTAAGGGATGCTGGATGGTCTAAATTTTATATCTTAATTGCTAATAACCACATTGAATTTCTTCTCCTTTTTCGTTTTGTAAGTGTAGAAATGTAATTGAATTAAAATTGCACATTTTTATTATCTTTGATGAGTGGGACCGACAAGGAAGCTCTAGCTTCTACACTGGTCCCGGGAAATAGTGGTGTCCCCCCCCAACTCTCCTTTTAAAAAAAATGCTCCGCGCATGAGGCCGTGTCCAGGGCCACTTGCTGGCGTTCCATGCCTAATGAGTCCCTACTCGGCGGGTGGTCCCTCCCAGGGCACGTCGCGTGGTAGGTTCCCGTGCGGCACATAACCATTCTGTAACAGCGGCAGTTATCCGCATCATCTCGAGTTTTCATCTTGTGAAATATACATTTAAAAATTGCACTTTGAATCGTAAGTTCCTATTGCGTTAAAAGAAAAATATTTTTTCAAGTGTGATCATCATTATCAGCAAATATTGTCAGTTCACTGGTGAATGAAGGATTTTCCGTGACTCTGCTACTCTCTTTGATCCTTTTCTAATCTACACCGTGTCGTTTGCATTGCTCCAATAATTTCTTCTACCTAAGGAGACTGGACGTTCTTTACATTATTTTTTGTTTTGTAGATACCATGTCCATTGATTATTATTGTGCATCTTGAAATATGGGTCCCGCCTATTATTATTTACAATTTTTAACAGTAACAATGACATCCTATAATATGTCTGCTATATAACTCACGTACTTCTTTTTCTATCTCTTCGAGTAATTCCCAGCATATTTATTTCCATATTATATTTCACACATTACGCCGTGTCTTCTGGAGCTCGAGAGTCAGTGCAGTGCTCCAGTCCAGGTTTCACTACTATATGTAAGGATTGGAAGAATACTCTGGTCGAAGACTCTTCTTTTAAGACATTTTTAAAGACCATATTCAGTATTTCATACGCATTCCAGCTTAGTTTTGTTCTTCTTTCTATTCTCAATTAATTACATAACTGTACAGATAGTTATCTATCCATAAACTTACCTGTAACTACATATAATTGCTCCACAAAAAAGAATTCATCAAAACAGTCCAATTAATTTTGTTTTTTTACTACAAAATGCAAACTAATCAATAACTACAATATATAATTATTATATTATTAATTAAGAATATTGGTAATTATTAATATTAATCCATTAAAAATAAACTAAACACTGTTATACACACATTTGAGTTATATTTTTGTCATGCTTTGAGCTACAACATACAGCTTCGAGAGATGCAGTCCCTCTCATTAGCTGATGTAAATGGCAACTAAATTAAACATATATAATGTCATGACATAAACTAACTTTAGTTGTGACAAAAAATAATTCTAATGTGAGTGTAGTACAAAGTTTAGTTTATTTAAAATAATGTTACACCATGGAGTAACTGCCGTGTCAATTAATGATCTGTTAAAGTTTAAGCCTCCGTGTGTATGTTTTGCACGGTAGCAGAACTAAATGGTCCACAATTCATCCTGTGCATGTAGTGCACAATCTTTTGTTTGTCTTACCATTAAAGTACATCTATATTTAAAATTCAAGTTTGTTTTTAATACTGTTCTTCTTTTTGATTTAAGGTTCTTTGTTCTTGCACGAATATTTATTGTGAAAATGAATGAATGAATATTTTTCTTTAAATAATAAATAATATTTTTATTATTTCAGAGATGCGGAGTTGATGAGAGAAAAGCAGAAGAAAAAGGAGGAGGAGGAGGAGGCAGCGAGGGCCTCTTCAACCAAAAGTTAAAAATGTATTCTAAAATGAAGAACAAGCTGTCTGAAATGCCACAGTATGAAATGATAAATGGTCATTTAATCTTTTCAGTTTTTCACGCAATGTCCAAACTATTCTTAATTTTAATAATATTAAGTTTAGCAAAGTGACATTTTATTTGACCTCTTTGATATTTATGTAATTGTAAAGATATCATACACTCTATTTTGTACATTATTAAATTATAAATAGATTTAAGACCCTTGCATTTTCTCACTATATCCTCAACAACCAGCAACTACTGTGTGTGTGTACTAAATAAAATTGATCCATATTTTTAATTTCTTACAATACCTCATTCATACTTGTGATGGATAGGTTTTTACCATGGTGGTGATGTGATCTGCACAGAAAACATCATTTTTTAAAAACTTTATATGTGGTAATATGTTACAAACACCATGGTAAATGTGTAATAGGGTTTATATAGTAATACCTTGTTATTCAACACTCCGTTAATCAATGATTCAATCTACCGACACCGGTGCTGATATTCTACACGATGTGCGTGCATACACTAATTTTGAGGTTATGCACTCAGTCTGCATTACACATGCGTGTTGATTTGACATATGTAGCGCCTAATTCCAAACCCCCCCTAAAACAACTTTGTGTTTTTGAGTTATGGTTGAAAAACGTGTATTTTGAAAGCAAATGTACAAAATGTTTGTTTTTACATCAGCAATTTTTCAAAGAGACAATTTTGTAATATTAATTTTTTTTCTGTATATATTATACTAAAATTAATGTTTCATTTTACATAACATCTGATTATAGAAGCTTTTGAAATTAACATTGCTTGTTTTAGGGGATTTTGACACTGACATATTTATGTTTACCTATACAAAAATTACAAAAGGCTTAGTAGGGTGCTGCAGACCCAAAATTTAAAAGAAAAAACATATTTTTCTAAGAATAAAGCACATACTTCTATTTAAACCCATAATTTAGAAATGTAAGGAACCATTAAGTTTAAAGTAGTATTTTTCAGTAGTAAAGTTAACTACAACTACAATTATTTGTTTAAAGTACAGAATAGATTTTTAAATCAATTTTGTTTTCCAAATGAAACTTAAACTAGGTAGTAACTTAAATAGTACTAAAAGGATAGTAAAATTTTTTATTTTTATAGGAGAACACATTCTTATTGTGAAGTTGTAATTATTCAGAACATAGGTCTGTGATATTTTAAATATGAATTAAATATATTAATTATAAAGATACACATATAAAATCAATTTTATCGAAAAATATTGTTGTTGCGCTACCGGGATCCGGGATTTTATATGTGTATCTTTATAATTAATATATTTAATTCATATTTAAAAGTTTTTTTTATAACATTGTGTTGTATTCTATATTACTACACTATTCGTTAGTTTCATTGTGATTTATCACACTGTTTAATGTCACGGTATTTTTGTAAAATGTTAGGTAATTCTAGATCTCCAGTTAATTCCGTAGTGTTTCATAAGTAAATTATTGACATCTACTATTTTTAGTTTATTTGGAATTAACCCAGGACGAATAGCTTCAGGGTCTAAACCTATAACTTAATTGTTTTGTTAAATAAGAAATGCCAAGAAGTCGTTAACTTTACAACGTTCTTCGAGCTATTTTTTTACGGTTGCATTTTCAGCAAGCAATTCTAATATACTCTTTTGGATCCGCTATAGTTTCATTTTGATAATTTTTTAAATGCCAACAAAAACTTGTGTCTGCTGCATATTGAGCATCGCCGTATTCTTGTTTTGACCTGCGCATCTGTCTGCTACTAGTCTTATGGACTTAATCTTTGTAAGGTAGTTGGTCAAACATAAATGATGATAAACCGAGCTTGTGAGTCCTTAGATCTTTGAGTTTCATCCCAATAATAGGAAAAACCATTATCTTTCGTGAATGAACTTTTCGAACATCCCACTACAAAAGTAAAGTTGAAAAAAACACCATTCCCTGCTGTAAACACAGACTGGTCAGGCAGCTTTGGGAGTAGAGGATTCTTCTGACAATCGAAAGACATTTTCATTGTTTCTTGTTATGTTTCATAAAAGGTTTTGTACCTCAATCATTAGTGCATTTTTTTCTGCAACATCTATGGTAGTTTTCATTTGTTCTAAAGATTGAAGACATTGAGACCTGTACGGGGGCTTCCAAATTCAATATTATATAAAAAAAATCCAAAATTGTTTTACTTTAAGAGTTTCATCATTGTACAGTATCCACAATTTCCTAATACTCAGTTCTGCTGACAAATATATACGCTAAGTGGATTTATTTCGGCAATGGTCTGACTCGCTGCCCCTTAAACTTTCAATATATTTTCGTACTTCCTCCCATTTTTTCAAGTATCTATCTCCTGTTATTCTCTCCATTATTTTCTTTAGTTCTATGGTAGAGCTTTGGAATGATCTGCGGATGATACCTTGGATTCTATATTTCTTTATTTGTAGGTCCTTCATAAATGATGCTTGACAAAATACAACCAATCTATGATTTTTTGTATTTATGTACATAGTACTTTATTATTCTTATTATTATGGCTTTGTTCCTTTTTTTGCCAGTAGACTAGTTTTTTAGAAGTGTAGCTTTGCTTTGCAATATTTTAATATAAATGCATCTTGGTGGCATTTACACTATAAAGAGCTTCATCAATTCTTCTTACATCTTGATGATTCGAGAGTGGTGCAGTCGAAAGCCTTCTTATTATGCCCACATGACGGAAACTGTGGGGGTCGGTTTGAAGTATACCTATTTCAGAGAAAAACAAGGTACATATATTAGTATTATTTTTTAAATGTACCTATAACAAAATAGTAGTAAAAACATTAATAATCATGTCATTAAGATACTAAAGACAAAGAATAATGGCATTTTTATATTGATTGATAAAATTTATGCAACGATTTAGAATGTATATTTCTAAATGCCACCTGATGGTAATATTTTCGTCCCGACAGCGTTCATGACGTCATCACTACCGGTGGCGCAGAAGCGCTAGAAAGCCACCAGCATTAGCGTTAGCTCCGTCACTCAGCTCACAGACGGTTTATTTTTTGCACTTTTAGATTGTTTTTAAAATCAATAATTTTAAATTAATAATCAGTATTACAGTGAAAAACTTATTTTAATCAGTATCTTCTGTGTAGTTTTCTGGGCTAATCTGCCGTGTATATCTGACCTTTCTGGCTGACATCAGCCCTGATGATGGACTCTACAATGGGATTCGAAACGTTAGCCAGAAAGGTCAGATATACACGGCGGTGTATGTACAATTCGGAGACAGTTATACATCACTTGCTTGTATTTCGACCAGAGCTCGCAAGTATACATGCTGGTGAAGAACAATTTAAACAGGATGCTCTTCACTTCCTTACTGCATCAGTAGAAACGCCGTGACAGCATATTTGCACGAACACTCAACTGTCTCCTTTACCGTTCTATATCATTATTGTCTTGTCCGTCTTCATTGAATATATGGCCAAGGTGTTTGACCTTATTTTGAATGCTCAATTTCGTTCCGTCCAACCACATGGAAGGGATATTATCTGGCCCTTTTCCATATTTGAACACCACTATGACCTATTTGCTGGCATTATATGAAATATTCAGGCCTATTCTCAAAATTGCAATATTGAAATGAAGGTGATTGTTACACCAACCCTCAAAAATAAACAGATAGTTTTGACAGATTATGGTACGTTTATCTCCCTCACTCTCTCATTCAAATATAACACTATTTTTGAGGGTTGGTGTAACAATCACCTTCATTTCAATATTGCAATTTTGAGAATAGGCCTGATTGTGTTTACTGGCATATGTTTCACATATCTGTAAAAGCTTTCTTATCCCTTTTATAGATGGCGCTAGTATAACCATATCATCGGCATAACTAATGTGGTTCACATTTGTCTCGCCCATGTGGCAGTCAATTTTTGCATCAGATAGTCGTTCGCTTAATTCGTCCATGTACCTATTGAAGAGGATTGGCGACATGCAATGACAATGAAAGACTTTATAACGTTGGAAAGAAAATGGAGAAGATACAAAGTATTGTATATGGTGAAGTACCCAATAAAGCAAGGCATCTATATAAAACATCTAATAAGTCTCCATATTACAATTCATTCCATAATACTGTCTTAATTTGTACAATAAACCTAGTGGCACCATATTATATCCATAAATTAACATAGTCCAGACAGTAAATCACAATGTTCTTGTGATTTACTCTTGCTTCCTTTTAACTTTTACTTCAATCAACACACCACATATGTGAAAATAAAACGCTTGTTTTATTATTCTACTTGTTTAAGTTACTTGAGACGCGTTTCACCTTGTAAGGGCATTATCAATCTAACAATTCAACTCAACTTGTATTTATATCTATAATGGAGGCCAACTATACAATTTTATTTAAATGAGATGAAAAGGGACAACATTATTCATTGGAATTCTGAGAATTTCCATACATTTTAAATGCTTCTAATTATTCTAAGTAACCATTTAGTTTCGACACTAATGATATTTTAATGTCAGGTAATTTGTAAAAAAGGACAACTATATAATTTTACAACCTAAGAAGACAATACGGCAAGAGGCACATTTTTGGTATTCTGGAATTTATATAATGTTTGCATGATTCTAGGGAATAGTTATGTTCAACACGAAACGTGTCTCAAGTAAATTAAACGAGTAGAATCAAAAAACAAGTGTTTTATTTTCACATATGTGATTATGGAGTTCTACAAACTTACCTCGGAAATAGTAAACATATTTACCTATAACTGGCACAGGGTGCCACTTTTTGGGTAACTCGTTTGCCAGGTATTGGGTATCGCAATGCTGCTAATGCTGAAGCTTGCATTGTTACAAACGTATTTTATTTTTATTTGTGGCTATGAAACTATGAATTATGATTTAGAAGACATGAGAAAGTTATTAGAATCTGTGAAAAGAGGGATGTCCCAATCAAAAGTAATTCACTGTAAAATTTTAGGCAAATACCCTGAAGTATGTAGGAAAGGATCAACTACGAATACTATTGAAGAAAAAATATGATAGTACAGTGGCTTTTTCATTTATGGAATTCTGGGTCTCCTGCTATAAAAAAATCAACTCTTCATTCGGTTAACTCTTGAATGATGATTGAATTGATGAATGAACCTAACCATTTTTTAAATAATCGACCCAGTAAAAAATAGTTCTTGCGGAGACACTAAAATTTCACTAACATTCTCACAAAACTTAACAAGTTCATGGAAATTTTTTTTAACTAGTTTATTGAAGTAGAAGAAGATATGTATGAGGAAAAATAATTGGTGTAATGTTTTGATCTTCATAATTTGTGTTTTTATTTCATCTTCAATACTGACGATTCCAGTGGGCACAGCTAATTCCATTCCGGATGATTGGGTAGTTGGTCATACTGAAAGTAGTCTGATGACGGCACGATGTTTCAATGAATTTATTACTAATAGTTTTACAAATGGTTAGTAAAAATAAAATACAATTGCCTGTTTTACTCGTCATTAGTATTCCATTCCCTAAAAAGTGAGTGGAAGAATGCTATCCTTCAGTGGAAATTTAAAAACAACGGCCGGATTTAAGATATGAAAATTTTGCCCCACTTTTATAAAAGGTAATAGGAGTCATTGAAACAAGAAACTAGTAAACAATTTCGAAGCTTGCGGGATGTTTCTATTTGGCGGGTCCAAAATTGAATTCGTGAATCAACCTCCCAATCACCTACATCTTCAAAAAAAAATAGAGGTTAGTTGTAGTCAAGATACAGACCTTTTGAAATGTGTAGAATGAAGTATACCAACAAATACATTGAGTCCTGTGAAAATGTCGAGTGGACCCGTGGAAGATACAACCCCTTTTTGTTTTTTGGCGCAATATAAAAAAGGAATTTAACAAAAAATTCTGTTGAACGAAATTGAGGAATTTCGATAGATGAACATGTAGACCTAGCAGTTGCAATAGTAAATGACTTGATGGTTTAAGTTTAGGAAGAAACATCTCACACCTTTACATCAACGTAAAAGAATTTTCCTTTCAAAATATCCTTTCCTTTTAAAAACTATTTATTCTGACCTGATCTGCTGGTGAGCAGTAAAAAAGGTTTCATCCACTTTAAAATCTGAATTCGAAAATGGTAATAATTGAATAGATAATGCCTCAACACTAACACGTCTGCAAGTTGGTGACTTTGTTTTCTTCAAATATGAAGAAAATGTAAAATTTCTGGTACATAAATTCTGATGCAGCGCATGTCTCATCAATGTTTATGCTTGGTATTGGTATGTGGACTTGACCCAGGATCCCTGATATAATTATTACAAATCATCTCATTATTATCGGATCTTGGTATAATTATTATAAATCAGTACACCTGTTTTTTTGTTTAAACAATAAATATTTTGTGACTGCCAGTTATTGGTTCTATGTATGCCAGGTATTGGAAACAAGTTAATTTAGCTGTGCCAACTATTAGTGTTATAGACATCTTTTTTTATTTAATTAAAATAAAATGTTAAATTTACTATTAGCTTTATTTTATTATTTCACCAACATTCAGAAATGTATTGTTTGTTCATTAGACAAAATGAATATTCATTTTAGTCGCCTTGTAAGTATTTTTTTCCCTTCAGGTGCCAGGTTTGAGTCTATCACCTTATTCGGGTTGCAATATAAATGAAAGATTCCTTGAGCTAGCTCGTGCAACCTTTATCTGCGTGAAAAAGATGTTCTGCAGTCATGATCTCAATCTTAGATTACGAATGTGAATGGTCAAATGCTATGTATTCTCGATATTATTTTATGGAATGGAAGCATGGACACTTACCAAAGAAATGATAAAGAGACTTGAAATATTTGAGATGTGAATCTACAGAAGAATGCTCAAAATAAACTGGACGAATAGAGTTACAAATGAAGATGTGATGATAGTCAACGTCTGTTGAACAGATAGGGCACAAGACGAAGAATGTGGCTCTTATCTCTTTTAAATCGACATACAAGTAAACATAAGTAATAAATAGTGAAGAAAAACTATTTTGGTGTGTTATTTTATAAAATATTTTTTAATGCTCTATTGCATTGTAGATGTAATCCTATTTGCAGTCTACTCGCGATCCAATAAATGAGGACAACAATTGTTTAAATTCACATAAATATTGAAAATATTTGCAATTAGTTCTCATATAAATGTTATGCTTCGGAATCCTACCAGTCAAAATGAGCTGATGCACTTTTTTATGTTACAATCTTTATAAAATTAATTTTAGTTCAATGTTTTGTTTCTTGCACACTGTAGTTTTGAACATTTAAATCTAATGTTTCTCTCTGATCGATTTAAGAGCAAATTAGAAGCAGTATGTACTGTTAGGGATTTTTGTTAGAATTTTTACCTTTCCGATTCATACATACACTTAAGATATTTGTAGCTAGAAAGTAATTTATAAAAGTGTCAATAAAGAGTGTGCATGCAGAGTACTCAAGAGTAATGCAGACTCTAGAACAAAACCTTCATTATCAATGAAGGGAAGGCATAAAACTTCACCCGGCTTTTCAAGATTAAAGATGAATTCAAATCTCGGTGAGATGAGACCTTTCAAAATTTATTTCACGACTTCATCGTTTTTTTTAACTATAAAAATCAGAGGCGAGACCTTCTCGCTCATAAAACATAGAAATATGTGTGCATGAAAAAAATGTGAAAAAGTCCACTTAGATAAAAATTCAAGATAAGCCCTTTTCGAAATTTGCAATTCAATTAATGTAGATGGAATAATTAAAAACTTATCAGATTACATAACATAGGTAAATTCATAACAAACTAAAGACACAGTCAACACATTAAATCATTCCCGCATATATTGATTCAATTGCAATGACTGTTCAACATTTTATATAGGTAAAATTGTATGTAGTCTCAACATTAGTATAAAAAAATGCCTCAGTAATAATACATTTCTGAATATTCTAACCCTTTAAAAAAAAAAGTTTTTTTTCATACAGAGTCGTTAGATTTGAAATAAAAAAAAATTTTAGTACTAAATCTGATATTATTTATTAACCAATTAAATCTAACAAATAACCCATAATTTAATATATTCCTCATTTTAATAATTATCTCCTTCCACCACTCCCATCACGACTGGAGCCACGCCCCCGCCCATTATTTTAAATGAATATTTATGTTCAACTATAATTTAACGTTATAAATATCAAAAATAATTATTGTTGAAAAAAAATATTATATAACGTATAAGCCGACTTCGCATCGATTTGAATTTATTTCATAATTCTTATTAATAAATGCTTATAGGCTTATAAAATAAATATATATGTATGAAGAAATATGATTAAAATAATTGTTTACCGTAAAAGTACCTATTTACTATTGCTACAAATATATATTTGTGAGTTCCTCTCATAGATAAGGTTCCTTTATCGGTTCCTACGTACCGAGCTTTGAAATGTAGTGTTGTCATGTGGGTAATAATCTACGTACAACATACAACATTCTCAAAGTAAAATGGCAGCTGCGACAAGTGTCGTCGTACTCGACAGAGGGAATAATACGACTTGCACAGTTAATTTACATGGTAAGTTTGAATAATCTATTTTTTTCGTTATGATATATGGTTTTTATTCTACTTATATCATTTTCTACTCTCTACGTTTCTTCTCTTTACGTTATTATAACTTGGCTTTTTTGCTTTCATAAAAAATATAACCTATAAAAAACACTCGTTAGTCGAAGCACTTTTACATCTATTATTAGTTTTTACGAAGTAAATTAGTTTTGAAATTAACACAGTTCATGAAAACATTTTTTTCTTACAAATATAGTGCCATTTATGTCCAACTTTTGTATCATTCCATATTTCTATTTTTTTGTAAACAAATTTTCGAAAGTACATAACTTTTAAACATTTTAATTGTTAGATCTGTTCCCTGCAATTGTCAGTGCAGTTTGGAATTTCTAATCTGTAAGTACGTGAAAAAACTCTGGGTGCACATTCTTTCACCTCAGAAAAATGAACATTAGCTTTTTTTACGTTTCATTTCAGGTAATTAAATTTTTCCTGCATGTTTGAAAGATTTTTTTGAACTCTGTAAATATGTTTTGTTATATCTAAATACTTTTGTTACTTAATAGTCACGAATTGTGTTTCGTAAGTATACATTTAGGTACTTTCTAAAGAACGTGAGCGTGACATTGATTAAAAAGGCACTGTAATCACGATTATCTTTATCGTATAGCCTTTATTATGGAACATGCCATGGCAATTGTATTTCATATTAATTGTAATTTATTATGCTTAATATGTTTAATAATTCAACTAACCTTAAGTGTTTGAAAAGAAGAAATTGCTATTATATATTTTTACCCTCATCCTACCGTAATGATTTCTGGCGGGAAATTTTGGCGAAAATTTACCACAATATCAGAATATTTTCGGGAAGAGAGGTGCCCAGTAAATAGTATTAGTATTTTCAAAAAAAACTCAATTAAAAAAAAGTTTTTCCCTTTCTAGTTTTGCACTCTACTATACACTATAGCGAATAGCCTTGTCTAAATGTATTAAGTATAATATGTTTTATATGATTTATAAAGTACGAGTAGATTTCATCTATATATATATATATTAATTTTGTTACCGATACTTTTGTGAGTATTGGTACTTTTTCCGGCGCTAAAACGAATTTAATTTTTTAAAATTTACCACAACAAGAAATTGAATTATAGAATTTAGAAAAATATATTTTCACGTATTTTACAAAAACACTACATCGATATCACAGTAGTAGTCTGCTGATATATCGGGGTAGCGAACTAAACCATCCCCGTAAAGCGAAGCATGGATTTTTTTAATATACTTACTATTGCATATAAATGCCTAAAATACGCCCTTTCTTCTTGAAAATGTGAATATTATTAGATACAAGATATCAATTTTGTTCTTACTGTTTGATGGATAAAATCGCAGAGTAGATATCTGATACAATAAACAAAACATGTACATATGGTCCCCTTTTCCAATTTGTATTGGAGCTCAATTTTTTTTTTAGCTAGCTGCTGAATATTGATTGTAGTGGTTTACTGATAAAACCGATTGCATTAAGGCATTATACTGCGAAATATTAAGGTTATACTAATTAATCGGAATGATTACTGACGCCATCGGGAACGATCGGAATCGGTGTTCTAAAACTGTACCGGCATGATTTTTTGTTTTTTAATAATTCTACCCTATAAATATCTCTATAATATTGCAAAAAAATTGCGTACAAGAACCGCAGGGATGATATTTTATTCTCGAAACTAGCATAACGTAGAATGCCGAGCACGCCAAGTCATTCGTTCATTATTGTATTTTGTATTGAAAGCACAACTGATGCATTCCGACCTGTATCGCCAAATTTCCGAATTCGAGATCACAATTTATTCCCTGCGCACGTATCCTGACGCTTATTGCTTATTTTATTACGTAAATGCTCAAATTAGTTTAATTACGTGGTTGAAGAAAAATGTTTAATTAATTAATTAAATTCGTTTTTATTATACAAAAATACGTACCCCATCAATATTCTTACTGCAATATTTTCAAATTAGGCTAAACGCTTGTGCTATGAAAATAAGATTAACTTGGTGATCTCCCGGAACGGGACTCGAACCCCCGACCACTGACTATATCACCAGATGAGTGTCTTAACCAACAAACACGACAAATGTACAAAATATTTTTTGCACGGTATTTTCTGAATTTATTCTATTCCTCGACAAAATGAAGAGTTGTGGTAGTATTATTTTTAGCAATTTTTATGTTCATGTTGTTATACTCAGTTGATAAAAATTTTAAATGAATTCTACGTATGTGTATATTAACTCGGTGAACATTTACCGTGTTTTTGTCGTGCTTCAGTTGAGCTATAAGGGCCTTTCAGGTTCTGAAATAGCTTTTCATGGATATGCGAGTTTTTTCCATCGGTATCGGTTAACCACCAATCTGACAATCGGCAAATTGTAAAAATGTGATCTCAAGGTAGTCTTATTATAAAATATAAACGATAAATAAACAAAATAAATTGCATAATCAATGAATAAAATAATCATAATCAAAATTTGTAACCGTACATAGTCATAAAAACAATTTACTATCTTATTAGATTTGGCTAGCGTCTAATCCTAAAACGTCCGTCTTGTATCAAAGGGCAACGTTCGAAAGACCGATAGAAGTTAATTGCTGACAACTTTTACAAAATTGTATATTTAATTTGAAAAAATTACAGTAATGATATTAGAAAATTAGTTCTTTAAAAAAAATTAAACAATACATAAATATGTTATCTACTTTGAAACGATACATAATACGATGATACTATTTTTTTTAAATAAAAAAGACTGAATTCAGATTCTTATTTCAAATTACACAAACAATTTATTTGACAAGGAAGAAAATTAACTGAGCATCGCGATGTTGAGAGCTGACAATATAAAGCAATGTAAAATACAGTGGGGTAACTATAAAAATTGGGCCTCAATGCAAAATAGAAAAAAGTTGTATGTAAGAACTATGAATATGAAGTAATATTACTTGGAATAAAATTAGACTCAATATTCACTATTTAAAGCTGGGCATACATCGATAACGTTTTCACGTATTTTCCTAATGCAAGGAAATATTTTTTAAATTTTAGTCGTGTTTTTGTGGGGTATTTAAAAAATGTATCGGTTAATATGGCAAAAGAGACGAACGCACATGAACAACGCTTGTAATAATTCAAATATGGGCCAAAATATGATCACAGTTTAAATGCCTTGTTATATCATATAAACAATGAAACTAATGAAATTGGATAATTCATCACACTGTATGATTTGAGAGTAGTGATTATTTAGTTTTCTCTGTTACTTTACCTAAGTCAGTCGTCCAGTCTGTTCAATACTTAATTTAATCACACATGAAAATAAAAACACTTGTTTTTTTTTTTTACTTCTACTCGTTTAATTTCCGTGAGACGTGTTTCGCCTTATGGGGGCATTATCAATCTAACCATTTTAAATTCAACAACTTGTATTTTTATGAAATCTATTAAAAGGGGCAACTTTATTAAGTACTTAAGGTAATAATGAGAATTTTTGGTTTTTATATTTTGGCACGATTCTGTTAAAAAATTAATAACATTTTACTGTAAGGTAAAATATGAAAGATCATTAACATTATTACCTTAAGTACTTAAAATTATATAGCTGCCCCTTTTCAATGGATTTCATATAAATAAAGGATGTCCAGCGGAAAATTTACAAGTTTAATATTAAATTTTAAAAAACCTACAATGTTATTCTCATATTTTATTTATACCAAATAGAGTTTAACGATGCGGATTTTACATTTTATAAACAATATCGTCTAAATGCCGTCCATTTCTCGGACTCTTAAATTTTCGAACACGCGAGAGCAAAGCGTTGGTTCAATGGCAGCAACTTCACGGCGGATATTTTCTTGTAGGGCCTGAATTGTTCGAGGATTGTTGCTGTAAACTCTCGGCTTAAAGTATCCCCACAAAAAAGTCGCACGGTGTAAGGTCCGGTGACCGAGGTGCCCAGGGTATGTCTCCGTACTTGCTGATTAATTTATTGGAAAAAATTCCCCTCAGTTTCTCCATTGAAACTCTAGCTGTGTTTGGAGTGGCCTCGTCTTGCTGAAATTGTGTTCTGTTATTGAACCCGGGAAACAGCTGCAGTTGCGGTACCAAAAACTCGTCGATCATTCGGCAATACACGTCAGCAGTGACTGCGCTCCCGATCAGTGACTCATTGCAACTGGCAAATCTGCAAGTCACACGCGTCGAACAATACCCCTCCCACTTACCTCACTCTGATGGTTTACGAGCAATTACAATTTAATCTTGAAATTTTTCCGCTGAACACCCTATACAAGTTGTTGAATTTAAAATGGTTAGATTGATAATACCCTCATAAGGCGAAACGCGTCTCACGGAAATTAAACGAATAGAACTAAAACTTCATGTGTGATTACACGGAGTTGTACAAACTTACCACCGAAACAATAAATGACTTAATTTAATATGATGTATTTGTTGTATTTATGTGACAGCAGTTTGAGCCTAGATATTTTTTCATTACCGTGTGCACATACAACAACGAAGAGTAATAGCTTCTCATGTCTGGATGTATAAATCATCAACTTACGACCTTTCTTAAAGTTGAATGTTATAAAGCCCAGGATTGTTCTTAATTTATTTCTACTTTCTTTTCTTCTTTGGTGGTCCCTCGTTTTTGTCTGGCTGAGGAGCCCTATCCTCGAATCGTATACCCTTCCACATGTTTTGCAGGTACATCCGTTGATACATTTTGTACCGTCTGCATTTCGGAATACCACCACCATTGTGGAGCCAACTTTCACAATGTTTTGTGATGTCTTCCCATTTTTTCTCGCGAGCGTTTTAAGCATATATAATTTAAAGTATTCTAAAATTTTATTTGGGATTTACATGTAGTCTGCTTTGTTGCGTATTTTTGGCGACAATGGGAAATTTTTTACGTAGCGCATAACGCATACGAAATCACACAATAAGTCTTTCTAATACAAATTAAATATATTAATTAGAAAGATATACAGATATAATGAATTTATCGAAAAAATATTTTGTTGCTACCGGGATTCGAACCAGGATCTTTTCCTATCCGGGGAAATGCGCCGACCATTAACACCATGTCAACATAGTAAGTTGACTACAAATTTTCGAACCTGTATCGTTCACTTCCAAATTGATACATCTGTTATTACACTTTTAAAAGCAATCCACTTCATATTACGGAGAATCTGAAATACCTTTGAGTAAAACCATTAATTAATTCATGTTATTAAATTTGGAAACATTAATACAACTTATATATTTTTATGGAGAACACATTATTATTGTGAAGTTAAATTAAAATAAATTGATTTTATCTGTATATCTTTCTAATTGATACATTTAATTTGTATTAAAAATATCACAGAACTATGTTCTGAAACTTCATAATAATTATAGGTTCTCCTTAAAAATATAAGTCTTTCGTCTGTGCACTTCATCAGTTGGGTGTAAGTAGCAGAGGAGAATTATTTCATTCGCATTACTTTCGCTAATGTATGGAATTGGCAAAATAAGAACGAAAGTAGACCGAATGTGGAGGAAGTGCAGTCGCATAGGCGCATTAATGGAATATCTATGTACGATAGAGTAAAGAATGAACGAAGAAGAAGCGAATGTGGGTCTGTTTGTAGCGTGATCGTAAGAATTGAGAATGGGTCTACGAGATGGTTTAGTCACGTGGAACGTATGAGTTCTGAGAGGATGGTAATATTTGAAGAGAGTGTTGAAGGCAACAGGAATAGAGAAAGTTAGCAAGACGTATGCCAGGACAGAAAAGCGTGGTGTTCTATCCTCTCTGCCTACACCCGCAGAGAAATGGCGCGATGGTAGGTTAGTCATTTGTTTCACAATGAGATCAGAAATAGTTGACAGATTACTGTCTAGATGTCCCAGACAACGCGTATTGGACTCGTTCAAAGCTCACGTGCACAATACACCAGCAGTCGTTCGAAATCGCCGGTCACACCCCGCTTCTGCTACGACGAGTACACGAAACGGGTATGATGTTCCACTGTTTGCGTCCATCAAAGTTGCGAGACGTTTGTTTGACTTTTTTTTGCATTCCATGATCCACTGGATGGGAAATTGAATCACCCGAACGTGCCATCGGTCAGTGGCGCTTTAACTGCAGTGCGGGCGTGGAATCTCTCGACGGCGCGATTTTGAGGGCGATAATATTATATTATACATTTCCAGCGTGCGACTGCGACTGCGACTCTTCCACGGGCTCGTTCAATTTGTACACGGAATTGAATGGATCAGAACGCAACAAATCTGTTCAAATGCAGGCTTTTACCTCCATATCTGAAAGTCGGTCCGTCGGATGACCGAGGCTCGGCACTTATCGACATTCTTTCACGATCGCCATTATTCGCTTGTGATGATTATTACGGTGCACGCGCACGCGCACGCTTCCCCAGGATAAAAATTCAATTTCCCTTCATTGAAGAAAATATATAGGCAGTTAATATCTTATCACACAACGTGAAATATACTATGTATACGTTTTAATCGCGATAAAATAATATTAAAGTCGGTTGGAATCTGTACTCCCGGGAAACCATTTATATTTTATATATTTACTCGCCATTCGTTTATTAAACTTGATTTATGCATTCAAACCGATTGGTTTTATATACCGAGTTCGGCGGGCGGGTTGGTAGCGCGCTAGCTCAGCCCTAAATCTAAGTGTTACGTTTCTACCCCATAGCTAGTGGTTGTGTATTTGACCCTAGATAGGCTGTTTATTTGTATTTGAATAAAATAAAACAAAATTGCCTTCCTTGTGCTGTTTTCAGCAAGGCTCGCTATCATATTATCTGCGATCCACTGTAGATAGCTTTTATTACAATGCTGTCACGGTTAGTGCTTTCTTCGCGTTCAGTGTTTCGATCATTATCACACTTCTAAGTGAATATTTTGATATTTTTTATTTAAAATCTAATCCACTGAGCTCTAACGAAGTTAGCATCTATCGAGATATCCATATCTATATAATTAATCGTTTCTCGATAGATAGCCAGGTTGACAATATTTCGGGCGTGTCAGCCGCGCTTCCTTGCTAGATTACCGTCGATGCCGGTTCGAAGATACCATCTACGTTCTCTCTCGATTATGGAATGAATTACTTGCTTTAGTAGTCTTTGTGTTCATTTTTTTCCCTCACGCCCTTCTGCCTTCTGCTCAGCGCTGCTTGCCTTTAATTATAACGGTAATATAACAATACAAATATTAAAGACACAATTCTGGTTACATTAATCCATTAATGCCGATAGTGCAACGTGCGTATACGATATTTCAAAACTATTAAATTTGTACAAATTATACATTATTTGTACTAGTGTTCAATAATTTACTGTTGTCTAATAGGTAATAAACAATAAATAAAGCAATCTACGTATCGTGTTTTACTTGTGTAATGTCATAGAACGAACTAAACAATATTAATACAATAAAAATGGTTAATTTGATTTTATTAGAATAAACCAAAAAGTCATTACAGTTTTGACAGAATATTTCCTTTTATTTGATAAAATTCATGTTTCAGTCCAAAGTACTTTTTTTGAGGAAGCAATAATTATATTCACTTGGAAGTCCTTCAATTCCACAAAATTCGTCTGATATTTGAATTTTCTCCCTCACTCGGTGTGCACGCACGATAAATTATAAATATCCCCATAAATAATGTACACTTTCTATCATCCGCAGGAGCTACAGTGGTATCATGGCGAGTGAACAACCAGGAGCAACTTTTTGTGAGGTAGGTACCGCCACATAAATACACATTTTTAAAATCCGTTCGGTTCGCTATCGTCTGCGAGGGACACTGTATGAATAATTAAAGCCCTTTATTCGATTTCAAAAAACACAATTACCCTGGAAAAGAGAACGTGTTTCGGTGTGGAATGAAAGGGCACGGGAGGGGCGGGGTGGGGGAGACGTGGCTTCCGCGGGACAGACGCCTTCTGTCGCAAAAACTAACCTACGGCAGGGGAGCTACGTAATGGTCTACTTGTAATTTTAATTAATTAATTTTCGTTAAGATATTATTTATTATTATTGTGTATGTTTTTTGGTATTTGAATATACAGATGGTTTATTGACACCAAAACCTAATTACAAATTGTCAAGTTTTTTCTAAAAGTGTGTAATAAGCAAACCAAATTTTAAACAGATACATATTTTTCTTCTTTCTAATTCTTTTAAATACAATATATCAGTCGTTGTAATTATTTTACTTCCTATAGTTCTTGGGAAAATAATTAGTTTTGTTACAGATTATTGTTATTCTGCATACTTAGCTCGAAAACGCATTTTTTGTAAATAGGTTTTTGCGTTATTAAGCCATCTATATGTATATTGGTGTTTCTATTTTCTGTAGTACTAATTTTGTTACGATTACTATCATATAATATAGTTGTGTCGTGCATCTATTTCTGTATAAGTAATTTAGTTTTATTATTATTATTATATGAGTAGACCTTGTTACACATGAAATTGCATACTCAAAATGAAACATCATACAAAAGGTCACATACACAGTGTCCACTTGTGGTATCCGGTCGTAGTTATAAGTCGTAGCTTACCGCTCTATCTAATTTTCTTGTTTATTATTCATTTCAAGTCTCAACATATTCAAATAAAATCATATTTCTGCAGTACTTAATAATGAGGAATCGAAGCGAGAGTTGCAAGTATTGCGGTGCGTATCACCCTCCCCCCCCTTTCGAAAGAATGTTACAATATTAATATATATTATAAGGATGCGATGTGTTTTAAGGTAAATATTTGAGCGATATAAAGCGAGCACTATTCGCCCGAACGTTAGACGAGTCAGATTAAACGTCGCGCGTGAATGCAATATCGGCAGTCGATATCGATATTCTCATAACGATTTATCTCTTTTCAGATATTAATCTGAGTAATAGATTAGGAGCGGGAATTATCGTGTATATCGCAGGCTGCAAGCGACGCCTCTGGAGTCGGGCGCTCGTCTGCAGAATTTGCCGTCGGGTTTTTGCTCGTGGTCTCGCCACATTCCCTTTGCCGCTTCTTTCGCATAGGATTCCTCCCGTGGCCCGCTCCTCCCATCTCCCATCTTGCCGAAGACAAATGGTCTCGGACGGCCAGTTGGGCCTTTCTCTCCCACTCTAATTACATTCTCTCTCCTTGTCGCTTCTATCACCGCGTTTCATCATAATACAATCGGTCGATAAGCATTTACAGCGTGTGTGCGCGCGTGTGTGTGCTGTACCCTGGCCCCTGGCCGCGCTCGCCTCGCTAACGAAGGGAAATATGGGAGGCATTAGGCTTTCAACCCTCGAGCAGAGGTTTAGGAAATCTCACACAACGACCTGCCTAACAAAAGGGATGTAATTTATATTACTACGTACATTTACGGGCTCGGAGTCCCCCCTTTTTGCGAGTATTGTGTTTTGGATTAAATCATGATGAAGCTTTTATTCGTTTTCTTTTAAGAAACTTATTACTTTTCACATATTTGGTTAACTCTTTCATATTTTATATATTGCACGAATCAGTGATTACATTTACAAGACTGATTATTATTCATGAAAACACATTTTTATTGTGAAGTTGCAATTTTAGAACATAGAACATTTTAAATACTAATTAAATGAATCCGTTAGAAAGATATACAATCAAGTATTTTTTCTGTACGTCTTTCTAATTGATTAATTTATTTGTATT
The DNA here is from genome assembly GCA_031772225.1 of Eubasilissa splendida. Taxonomy (NCBI): domain Eukaryota; kingdom Metazoa; phylum Arthropoda; class Insecta; order Trichoptera; family Phryganeidae; genus Eubasilissa; species Eubasilissa splendida. The sequence goes on along the minus strand of CM062848.1, from coordinate 15,597,118 downwards.
AAGGTTAGATTAATTTTTAATTTGGATTCACACGCGCATATACCACTTGAACGTAAAAGAAGTAATCAAATATTAAAAATTAAACTGTAGGGTCTTTGAAATAAATATGTTTGCTGTTCCCAGAAATACATCTCATTATCATAACTATTTAATCTATTATAAATTATTTAAAAAATAAATATAATTTAATATTAATTCAGATTTGTATAATGTATTATATTACCTATAATTTGAAACTGAAATAATTACGTGGCCTTAATTATCGTGACAATTGACGTTATTTATTTTTTATTTATTTACACCCAATCCCGAATCGTTCTGAGAGTTGTTAACCCTCGTTTCGATTCGTCATAATTACATATATTTTATTTTATTACATTCAGTCATATCATCATAACACCATCATAGGTATCGTCGTACCAGAACCATACCTGTACAATATGAGAGATTTGTTGTCAAATTAATTTCAAAGGGCAGCCAGAAAGAAGATATAGAAATCGCACCCCCAAAAGGGGAGGGTAGACGTCACATTTATGTGTTTCAGTCGCAGAACTCGAGCACAGTCCGGCAGAAATTCACCCCGTCCAGGTCGCAAGAGTGCGAGGGAGAAACAATTGAATGCTCCGTTAGGTCTCTCTAGCCACTGCTCTTCCAGCAATCCCCAGCGGGAGACCCACATCTTAATAAATACCCGGAAATGTCCGAGATTCCTTTCATTTCTTAATAGGTCATCGTTCCGGGGGATCCGATGAGCTATTCCTTCTAATCCCGCAATCATGATCTCACGTGCATCATTCATCATCACACAGTCCCAGAGGATGCGCTCCATGAGAATGCCTGCCTCACCTGAGCGCAAACACACCACGATTCACGGACAAGTCCTAAGTCGAAGAATTTACTCATGAAATGCCCATGACCCGAAATAATTTGCATCTCGTAGTGGTCCAGCGCCGGAGGACTACCTCCACCTTTTATTTGCACCTCCACGAAGGGGAGAAAGGTGTAAGTAAAAATGCAATTACTTCAAGGACAGCCAATTAACGTTAACTAAGCCATAGGTGAATATTTTCTGAATATTATACATGGGTGGGTCAGAGTCGTGTCAATGGTGCACGCAGAAGGGGCTGAACAATGTTTTTACAATCCTATACGAATCTCCTCGCTTCCCACGCCACGACACGCCTCGCATGGGTATGCTAGAGGGTTGACAGACGTGAGGTATAGCTGATGCAGCTGGAACGGGCATATATTGTTCGTTATTTTGAACTCCTAGCTCCTAGGTGATATACCATCCAAGGGTGCGCTAGAACAATGGCGAAAGTTGCTGTCGTAGAAGGAATTGTTGTATATTTTTCCTGTCTTATACAAAATTCTAGATGTGAATCGAATTTCATGTGTGTGCTTAGGAGCCACGGCGGAGGGGCGTCTGCTGTCGAAGAAGTGAAAAGAAAAGAACTACGAACATTAATAGGAGTTACCGTATGGCCGACAGGCCGCCCTAAAACCCTCTGGACTAACAAAATCCATCAAATTCTGCGAAAATACGTGGCAGCGAATAACAAAAAGAGTGGAAGACACTCGAGGAGGTCTTCATTCAGCAGTGGTTATGAAACGTCTAGCAATGATATCAAAACAAACAAATTCTTAATGTTGTGAAACATCCGGTATCTCAATACTTTGGCAACTAACGTGTATGATTTTAACAACCGGTTCGCGTGTACCGGTGCGAACACGTTGGGGACATGGCTGTGTGACGATCGTGATATCCTGGAAGTAATGACGACATTGCTTAGCGAATAATAAAAATCTCAAATTCTGTCTAATTGTCGTTTAATGTTACCGCCACTATAAGAACCGACCTAGCGCTGAAGTGAAGGGGGTATGTTTGTAGCGCGGCCATCGAAAATATATGACAGCTGTCATTTTGGCTGTTGCAAATTAACTCGCAAAATTTTTCCGCAATAATAATGTGAATAGTTTAATTTATTTGATTTAGTCATTTATTTTGTACATTTTTAAACATCGTAATTTAATTCGTAAAAAGCGGTCGAAACGGTCGGCATGGCGCGCTAGTCTGGATGCTCAGCAATCCCACGGCCTCCCGCGGAACTAAAGAAGCTAATGTAGGCAAACAAAAAGAATATTGTAGTACAAGTTTTGAGTTAAATAATATATATACGGTGAAAATAAATGACTATCAAAATAAATTTTGCGATTAAGAACAGGATGTTAAGTAACGTAAAAGGGCGCTAAAAATATTACGTCACGAATCGAAATCTCCCATTTATTCAGAGTGTCTTTTCTATAATACAAATTAAATGTATCAATTCAAATCAGATATACAGGAAAATTCAATTTGTCGAAAAAATATTTTTGTTATAACCGGGATTCGAACCTGGATCCTTTCCTATTCCGAGTTACGGGAAATGCGTTAACCGATTACACCACACCGACAGAGTAAGTTGACAACAAATTTTCGAACTTGTGTGCTGCAGTTCTTTTAAATTGATAAGTTCGAAAATTTGTCATCAACTTACTCTGTCGGTGTGGTGTAATCGGTTAACGCATTTTCCGGATAGGTAAGGATCGTCCAGGTTCGAATCTTGGTAGTAACAAAAATATTTTTTCGATAAATTAAATATTCCTGTATATCTTTCTAATTGATACATTTAATTTGTATTTAAGAAAAAATATAATGAAAAATCAAAAATATATAAAATTAATTTATATCAATTTTATAATAAAAATCATAAAAAAACAACAACAATAAGTGAGAAATCTCCAATATGTCAACACATCATTCGCAAGCTTATGCTACTGAACACTAAACTTTACAAAAGCGGAAAGTCCCCGTCACATTTACACATCATTTGCAAATATGTGCTATATCAGCTATTAGTATTTGCTCAAGCGGTTCGATGTAATATTTGTATTTGTTGTAACGACGTAACATTGTAAGATGGCTTTCAAATAATGGAATGATAGATGTATCAATTTAAAAGGTGTAACATATAGGTTCGAATATTTGTTGTCAATGCACTGTGTTGGTGTAGCATAATCAGTTAATGCAATTTCTCCAGATAGGAAGAGATCCAGATTCGAATCCCAGTAGCAACAACAATATTTTTTCAATAAAATTGATTTTATATGTATATCTTCATAATTAACACATTTAATTTGTATTTTAGACCACAGATCTATGTTCTGAATAATTACAACTTCACGATAAGAATGTGTTCTCCTTAATAATATTTTTTCCTGTTAAAATGGCTGTGTTGAGTGGTAACATTGCTCTAGGTCAGTGATGGCGAACCTATGACCCGCAGGTCAGACACTGACCCATGCAGGCTTTTTAAATGACCCACGCATTGATTTTTGTAAACTTATTTTTTATATCATAAAAGAGAGGGAACAGACAATCAAAAATAAAGTATATATATCTAATGTTGAATTTATAAAAAAATATTTCCAAGTGGACATTGGCTAGTTGATTCGCTATCGTATCACTGCACCTGTGTATGACGTACATGGTCGTAAAACGTCAAAACGTCGTGTTTTGTCCTTTTGTCGCGAAGCGTGTATGACTCATGACAGTTAGACGTCTACCCAACAACAATGTTCGAATTTATTACTATGCACATATTACATATGTATGTGAAAAAAACAAATAATTGAAATGAGCAAATAATTAATTGACATCAAATTAAATATTATAGGGGAGGGGGGGTGACATGCCATCAATGTTAAGTTAGATTTTCTGAAATTTTGACACGCCGAGCCCAAAAAGTTAGTCATCACTGCTGGAACAGATTACCCTTAAATATATATTTTTCAATGTATGCTAGAACGAATAAATGCTATAATGAATGATGTTCTAGAACCAATTATGTTTGCTCTAGAATACATTTATTCTATTTCAATTACAGAATGAATTAAGGGCAAAATTATAATGATGTTTGTTGGTAGCTTGTTCTAGTGATTCATAATTTAATGCTTTTGCTTATAATGTCTGTGAAATGTATGTATTATGGTAATTGATTATAAATATTTCACATTGCTTTCGGCTACGTTGTACTAAATGGATACATAGTTTTATTAAGCAAAATTGGACATGGAGAATTGCCTATTTTGAAAAAGAATATTAAATCATGTACTCTGTATGTTTTTCAAGACAATATACATATTTTATAATGCAGAGTTCCCGCTTTACAATTGATTTTTGATAACTTATTATACTTGTCAGTTGTTGAGAAGTTGTCATGTGTGTACGAAACGTGTCATGCTCACTGTTACACGAAAATTACAAGATTACTTATTCTTGAATTTTTTTAAAAAGTAAAACCATTTTCATAAATAAAATATTGATGGTAATGAATATTTTCATAACTAACTATTGACCACAACACACTCTTAGATATTTCCTTTGTTGCTCCGTCCAATATTAGAATTGTAATCTTCAGCTGTTATACATGTGTAACAGACCTAGTCCACAATATTTTATGTGTGGATACCTGACTAAATTATGACTCGAAAATATTCAAGGAGTATGCAAATACTGCACCGTTAAGGGAAATATTGTATGAAGTTTTTACAAAATCATGTTGAGCTTAAGTGTACGTATTTGTAATAAATATTTGTGAAATTTATCCATTATTAATCTATATCTTTGCTTCAGGCCCTAAATCATTTTTCAAAAATAGGCTGGCTGCTTGAAATTCGATGACCTTTAATTTTTTGTATTCAATCTATAATTTGAATTCAATAAAATATGTAAATTAATCTAAATAACCGCATAATTACTATTTTTTTAGAGTGCTTATATTTCGGACATGGTTGAGATTAGGCACATATTTATTAAATATTATTAGTCAGGTATCCACCCATAAAATATTGTGGACTAGGTCTGTTACACCTGTATATATAATTAAGTACATCATTTTTTTACATGTTAAAACAATGTTCATAAAAAAAAAAATTTAGTAATGTTACATACTAAAATTACATTACTAAAATAAATTTCAATGATTTTAATTTTTATTTCTTATGTATAATGATTTTATTTGAAAAATTTGACATTTTCAACCGAAATCGAACCAAATATTGTTTCAGTTTCAGCTGAAACCAAATTTGAAACTAAATATAGCAGATACAATTTTTTATTATGTGTTATATAATATGAAACTGCTTTAAGAACACACTATGTAAATGTTCAGAAACTTCTAAAAAAAATTACATATTTAGGATACATTATTTTCTTTTTACATAATCGTGCATATAATATCATGACCTTCATTATTCATGTATTTTACATATTCTGAAAACACATGTATACAGCATTCAAAATGCAGTATATCACGATGTGAATAAAAAAATCAACTACAAGAAAAGTTAAGTATAAGAAAGATAGAAAAAGTTAAATTTACACTTTCTAATATTACAAAATAAAGAGTAAAGATATTAAAGAGTAAAAATGGAAATCAAAAAAGGAATATAAACATACGGTAAATAAGATGCAATTCACATTCAAACTTGTCAAGTTTTAGTTTTGCACCAAATCTTCTATTTTAGCCGATACTGAAAATAAACCAAAAAACTTGATTTTTTGTTCGAAACCTGCTAAAACTGAATGCTCGGTTGGTATTGCTGCCCCCTTTTGCAAAATGCCATGTAATATTGATGACTGCCCATAAAAAAAAACAGATAGTCGAACACACTTTTTGCTTCCACAAAATGGTGAGAGTTTTTTTGCAAACCTCAGAGTAACAATGGGCTCATCATTTTTGTGAATGAAAAAATTTGCTTACTATTACGTTTTTCTTGGGGAGTGTAGACGCATCGATAGTCAAAATGAATAATAATCCCACAATTATTTGGATAGTTATTTATATACACAAAATATAGACAAAATTCGCTAGATCTAAAAAATGTACTCTTTATCAACAAATGTAAAACAGTGGTCAACAAAATGTAGTACATCATTCGTTGTGCAGTAAATTTGATCTGGTCATTACAGGATGCAGGTGTTACATATTCAAGAAATAAAAGAAATCCAAAAATTATATTGATTTTAAGATAATACAATACAGTAATACCCCGAAGTTACGCGATAGGTGGGATCGACGAAAATCGCTTAACTCAAATTCGCGTAAGTCAGGGTACAACTTTGCATATAAATACATACAATTTTGTTTAATTGGGACCAAGGACTAATAAAAACACTAGTTTAGAAGAAAAATATTTAATAAAATTGTAGTTCTTTATACATATTAAAAAATAAACGATTTACGTAAAAAAGTCATTTCGATGTCGATGGCTTCATGAAATCTAACAAATTCGTCTGACACAATTCTTCTTTTTTTCATGCAGAATTTCTTCATAGCAAGCTAATAGTTTTTTTTTATTTATTGCTATAGCGCGTTCTTCGTTGGAGTCTATGTTTTCTAAAATTTTTAAGCCATTTTCAATTGAGCTGAGACCTTCTGTCAAGCTTGCAATTGTCATGTGCTTTCCTGGTGTAATTGGGTCTGAAGTGTCTTCATTGTCATTTTGCTTACGCATCTCTATGAGCTCATCGATTGTTTGTTCCTGATTAAGGGAATCCAATAGCTCCGCGAAACACATCCAATGCGTATCACAGTAAGCGAAACACTGAATATAGCAGGCGGCAGTGTTGTCAACGGTCAACGTCTAGCGGTAGTGTCGCCAAACGCACCGTGTAACTCTGAGTTCGCGTAAGTCAGGGTATTACTACAATTTGAATGAAGATATAAATGTGTCCATTATTATGAAAGTGGTCTAGGTCAAGAAATTGAAAAAAATGAGTTTATCAATAATTTCGCATCACATTCTTATAAATGAATATAATATGGTGCTAATTGTAAAAAAATTGAAGCGTTATATATATTCAGTGTAATATTACGACGTTCAATTGTATTCTGCTAATGTTTATTTTGATAATAGAGTAAGTCATTTCAACCTTAAATTTTTTATTTCCTTATAAACTACATGCAACATTTATATATCAAAATAAATTATAAATCTAGTAGACTAAATAAATTTAGAAACATTGTGTTGTGTAATATAAAAATATTTTTTAATCCATTCAAATGCAAACTTTTAAATATCTCGAAACAAAAGAAACATGACTTTGACCGCTTTCATAATAATGGGCACAAATATTAATTAACCTTCACAATTTTGAAATGACTATTTCTGGTTAGATAACATTTATAAATACAGAGAGTATTTCTATACATATTTATTTATTATCCAAAAAACAAGTTATAAGGTCACAGTACATTTATGGTCAGGGCCGTATTTATGCTTGAAAGGGTTCTGGGCTAATACATACTGGGGATCCCAAAAAAAATGGCTTATTAAATTGAATATAGTGTTTTGAATATAGTGTTTGTTATATTGTATCATTTTAGATGACATCGCTCAATTAAACTCGGCTTATTCTCGTTTGTTGACATACAATCATCATTTGTGGTTAGGTAACGATCATCAATGTGAGAATTTTTGTATTTCTTAAGAAGTGAAATGTCATGAATTGTGTTTTAACAAAATGTTTAAAAACAGTTTCAATTTAAAAAAAATTAGTTACCTATATAATATTATAAAGGTGTCTCATTTTGTACTTTAAGATTTGATGTTTACATCTAGAGACCAGTAAATTCTTCATGCAATTCTAAATGTAAGAACGTGTATCAATCTTGCAAACCTTTTAGGATTTTGTAAATATGATTTGCAAATTTTGTGTTATTTTTGGTCGTAATCATGTGCCAAGTAACCGCATTTTGCAATCTCATCAGTAAATTCGAGGCATATATTATTCGGCCCTGGATGTAAAAACGTTAGTGTGTGGTCTTAATATTAGTTTAAATGAAAATGTTATTAGAAATTGTGAAAATATTGACAAAAATTCGAGATTCCTAATTTGTCATTCTGTACAGTAATTGTGGCATTTGCAGAAACTACATGGAATAATTGTTAACCAAAGATCTTAGTTTACATGCATACAAAATTCAGTTAACTCAAGAACTTAAGACCATAGACACCGTTGTGCGTTTGCTGATTGTATCCTAGAACATACTGAATTTTTTAACAAAATCATCTTCACCTCAGTGGATATGTCAATAAGCTACATTGTCACATTTGGGGAAGTGAAAACCATCTATGTCGAGTTACAGTATGGTGTGGTTATTGGGCTGGATGTCTTTCAGCCGTTCTTGTTTGAATACTCCAAATTCAAAATGGGTCACCTTTATAAGCTATTGAAGAAAGAGAAAAAACATGAAAACTTATACCAACTAATCTTATATAATTTAGTACAAGCCAAAGGGACAATCCAAATCATATTTTGGATTGAAAATAAGTCACAATTTTTTTCCGTCTTATTTTAATATGCATTAATTTTCTTACGTGAACTTGGTTTGTAATAGTGATGGTAAACCGTTACGTGACTGTGATCGTGGCGATGATTGGTAACTAAGATTTAACTGTCGGAGGTTTACTTACTAGTGTACCAATCATTGCTCAAAGAATTATGTTAATCAGTTATCAATAATCGTTACAATCGAACACAATCACAGTCACAATAACAGCTTAAATAACGATTTTATCATCATTAGTTTGTAATTAATTTGATTCAATTGATTTTAGTAAACAAGCCGTGTTCGATGGAAAGAGAGCAATCAGGGGCGGCATTCCATTTGTTTTTCGTAAGTTTTGTTATTCTCAAATGTTATTACCAAATATATATATATATATCAAAGTTGAAATTTTACTATACTTAAATACATAGACATAAAAATTATTGTACACAATCACACACCCATGGTTATGTGAAATTAATTTTTTAAATATAAAATGTATTCATTCTCTGATGTCTTGGAACATTACAATTTTTTTGCCGAGCAATGTATAGTCGCCTGAACGGAGATCAGACGCTTGAGTTATGGCTGCATATGCGAATGTTCTCTCAGTCGCCAAGCCAATTTCGCACCATAGAAAATAAATAATAATTAAAAATAGATAATAATAATAATTGCTGATGAAGTAATTAATTGAAATCATTTATGAACTTTTTTTTGTTATTCTTTTAAAATTTGAATAATAAATTATTGTTGACTATTTGTTGTTTAGCTCAATTTGGCCAATGGTCATTCGGTCCTCAGCATGGATTCGCTAGGATTACCAGATGGCTTGTGGAGAAGCCGCCTGAGAGGCTTCCCAGTGGAGACGTGGAGGCCATTTTCTCTATTATGGATAATGACTTCACAAGGTCTATGTGGAATTACCAGTAAGATTTTTTCTACATAAAAATGTACAATTTTTAATTTTCTATTGGGTAAACATTAGCTTGTTATTATTGTTTGTGCAAAATTCTCGTGGTGCCTAAATTGGTGACTCCTCGTCTCCTTTCTGAAATTCACCTGAATCCATTCACCGGTACATTCAGGACGCCAAGTCCTGTAGAAAATAGGGGATTAAGGGGAAAAGATAAAAATATAATATTGACAAACAAAACACAGCTGATTATGATAAAATGTTGTTATAAAGAAATGACAAGATTTACATAACATATATATATGATTCTTTGATGTTTATTATTGCATTTATTCTATGCAAACTGTATATCTCAAAACTTTTCAGACAACCATCAATGACAATAAAAACTTGCTACAATTTCCTCCCTTTCCTTTTCATGACGTATCTTAACTTAACTGTGAGACTTCCTAGCGCCTGTTCCATCCGATTGACTACCTCCATATTCCTCCAAATTTGACATAATTAATAATCTTATTAGTGCGATTATGTAAATATTATTAAAATTCTAAAATTAATTATTGTATACATAATAGTATAATGTATTCTTCTCTATTAGATTTTACGATAGTGTATTTTTCGAACTTTTAGATTCCGCCTGACATATCGATTAATATTACGTGAAAAAGAATTACATTTCAATATTGGTGTGTACAATCCAAGCAAAGACTTAACATTCAGTTTCAACATGTTGTTGCATACATACTTCAAAGTGCCTGATGTGAGGCGATGCCAAATTACTGGACTTCACGGGTGCACTTTCATTGATAAGGTAATATATTTCATTTTACAGTGGAACTCTGATTTTACACTTTTCTGGGCTGAGCCAAAATGTTGTAAAATAGGGGAAAGTGTAAGTTGAAGGTAATCACTCTTTAAGCATAATATGATAAGTAGTTTTGTGATTTGAATAAATACAACAAAATCAACACAAATCAATAAGTAAGCAAAATTATTTGCAAAATGCCCTGTAAAGCAATAGAACCTCACTAATTTGAAATCATTAGAATATTTCACAATATTCACATATCAATTTCATACTCACTAGTTAATTTTAAAACCACAATAATTAAATAACTACAAAAAATCATAATTTGGAATAATTCTGAACTCCTTACTTTATATCACATAATTCATCAGGTTCAACAGTTAATGGAAAGTAAGTAAGATACATTTTGAATTGATTTTATCGCTCATTTTTTAATTTTTACATAAATTCTATTTTGGTTTTTATAAATATTTTATGTAATAAAATATATTTTTATTATACTTTTAAATATAATATGTGTAAATAAATAATATTAAATGTATAATTGTTATTTTGTAGACCCGAGAAGGAACAATGTATCAAGAGGGCAGAGAAGTGGTTACCATTACAGAATGGACAGATCGGATTTATCAGAACACTCCTCAGGAGCACATCATCACTAATGTCGTGAGTGGCCGAAAAATGCGTATACAGAAATATAATTTTCCAGATACAGGTAATTAGAATATACCATGTATTAATAATTTTTGCTTTCAGTTTTTTTCTTACATTTAATAGAAATCTCTTATGCCAGCAGTCCACTCTCGCTGAGGCATGGCAAGAGGAGTCGAGCACGAGAATGTACTTGCATCGGCTTTTCTCGTGTCGATTCGGGTCGTCTCGTACTATCTGCCCTCGCCGCGAGTGTACAGCCAACCCTCAATTTCTCTTGCTTCGCCTCGCCTCGCTTCGCTTCGTCCGCACTCTGTTCTGGTTGGAGCGTGGGCGAAGCGAAGTGAGGAGCCTTGGCAGGAGTGTACTTTGTACCACTCGGGTCGAGACGTCTCAGCGAGAACGGACTGCTGGCATTACATTTTACAAAAAGGTCAGGCTGTCAGAAAAATAAATAATGTATATTTTTAACACCCTATTTATATACACTCGGTTCTCTTTTTATGCGGTTTTGAAGTTATGCGGTTTATATTTCAAGAAGCATTTTTTTTAAATAACTATTTTAGACCATTTTGACATGCTAAAAGGGTAAGAAATTCGGAGAATATTGTCTCCGGATATATCGCTTCCTGCCACGGTGAGTGTCAAGGATAATTCAGGTAAGCTCAACCGTCATATTTAATGAATGGTTCACTAATTGCTTTGTACCGGAAGTGGAAATATATATGAAGCAGTAAGCTCTCGATTTTAAAGTTCTATTGATCATTGACAATGCACCGTGTCATCCATATTTGGAACATCCTAATGTACACCCAACACAACAAGCATCATCCAACCATTGGATCAAGGCATAATTTCTACTTTCAAAAAATATTACATTAAGAGCACTTATTGATATATGTACATTGGATAAACTAGGAAATGAGTCAGTGACAGTAACTGACATTTGGAAAAGTTTTTCTATTTTGGACTGTTATCATATTGCACTTGCTATCTCTCAAATAAGACCACAAACTTTAAATTCTTGTTGGAAAGCAATTTGGCCCGAATGTGTTACAGTCAAAGAAACTAACCAAACATCGACAGTTATAGCTGAAATAATTTCTTTAGCACATAAAATTGGTGGAGAAGGTTTTGAAACATATACCCAAAACGATGTAGACGAATTACTAGGATACTAATTAGGATAATGTCATGAATGAAAATGATATCATTGGAGAACAAGAAAACAAAAATGAATCAGAAGAAGATGAAACTCCAGTCACACTCACTGCAAGTGTAATTCGAGAAGGTCTTCAACTTTCCAGTAAATTGGCAAACCATTTCATCGAAAAAGATGATAATTCAAGTTTCAACGCGAACTTCAGAATTGCATTTCTGGATATCAGGAATTGTACAAAAAATTAGCAAAGCCATGGCAAAGTTTAATCACTGATTATATTGTCAAAGGGAATAAATCAACATGTGAAGTTGAGGCTAATTTTACTTGTGAAGAATCATTATCTTCAGAACATAGATCTGATACGCTGACCATCTCTTCTAGTGATGAAAGTGATTTCGAACCAGTTCGCAAATTATGCCGAACACTCTCATATAGCGACGATAATTCTAAAGAAAAAAATGTGAAAAAAGATTAACTTTTTTTGTAAAATTTTTATATATAAATTTAGAAGGAATATGTTAAGATTATATTTTTCTGAAATTTAATAAACTTTTCTATGATTGTTTAACGTTTTTATAAAAATATGAATAAACATTTTAGAAGGAATATGGTAAGACTAATTATTTTTTTGAAATTTAATAAACCTTTTTTTATGCGATTTTCGGTATATTGTAACTCATTGATTTAGTTTTATGCTGTTTTAAAAAATTATGGAACGTATCCTTTATTTTTATACGTGTGTCTAGTCTTTTTTTGTGCGATTTTTTTTTTTATGCGTTTTCCTGTGGAACGTATCTACCGCATAAAAAGAGAACCGAGTGTAGTACATTTAAAAAAAATCTATACTCCCATATACATGACTATACAAGTACCTACATAATTTAGTAATCAAATGTACATTGCAGTAATTTGGAATCCATGGGTTGAATGTGCCAAAGAAATAGGAGATTTTGGTGATGATGAGTTTCCCAACATGATATGTGTTGAAGCTGGCCACGTATCGTCGCCAGTGATTTTGCTGCCCGGTACAGCTTTTGAAGCGAGCCAAATATTACAGGTTAGTACGCACATTATAATTACATTTTTATTTTAAATTGAAATAAACAGGACTGCAGTCATATCTTTAATATATAGTGAATTTATTACTCGTGGCTCTTTCAAATTATGGAACGATTAAATGTATTAATTAATATCAAAAAGGTAACATATAGGTTCAAAAATTGTCACTGTAGCATAGTTGGATAATGCACCTTCCCCGATTAGGAAAGAGATCCAGGTTCAAATTTTTTGATAAAATTGGTTTATATGTATATCTTTCTAATTAATATATTTAAAATATCACAGACCGTCTGTTCTGAATAATTACAACTTCACAATAAGAATGTGTTCTCCTAATAAAAAATATTAATAACTTGAAATATTCTTCAAAATCTGTAATCTCTGCTTGGTTTTTATTATGACTGTTCGACTTATTAAGTCAATTGAATCGCATATATGTTTTTGAAGTGAAAAAAATACTTGAATAATACAAACTAATAGTTTTGCCTCAATTAGTTAGTTGATTCAAATTCTGCATTAGATGGCACAAAAAAATCATGGATAATGTGTTTTTTAGTAAATAAAAAATAATTCAATTGAATATTGCTTATTTCAGGTGATGTGAGTAGATGTTTCAAGTGGCAGTGGTAGAAGTGCAACGGTACAGCCGAGTTGTGACACAGCCTATCCGCAGTCACTGCAGCCACACGCTCACTACTGTCCTGGACAAGCAGTGTGTTCCTTCTGCACAACACCAAATATGTGAAACCACCACTTGTTTACCCAAAATGTGTACATGACTGTGTAACAGGATTCTCATTGCATGGGGATACACTGTTTTCCTTGTAATTAAATTCCTAATATGTATAACACTGAATACGAGTGTCTTAAAATGCAATATTTTTTAAATAATATCTTTTCTAATGTTATTTATTTACACATTGTTAATGATTCCAAAGTAGATATAAAATTTCATTCGCATCATCTGTATTTATTCAAGTTACATTAGGTATTTGATTTTGGTACTTGGGAATAAATTGACATATTTAAAGACTTCACAATTTTATACAAAATGGTACATTCCTATAATTTTTAGCATTGTATTTTTAGAAATATTAAAATGAATTTTGTCAAAACGCAGCGTTGAATTTAATCAGAAAATTATTTAAACAGCACACAAAGTGCTCTCCGTATCCTGAACAGAGGCATTTTCATTGCTGTGTGTTTTGTAATGAGGAAATCTTCATTACTAATAACTGATAACGGAATGTTTAAATGAAAGGAATTGAAGATGTCAACATTATGAAGAAAATTCATATGTCCATTTAATGTTTTATTCTGCTCCTACCAGTTAAACTTTAATAGTTGTAATAAATATACTGTGGTAACGGTGTTTTCCTTATAATTATAGCCTATACAAATAATTTTATACATTTTTATGATCTAATTTTAGTTTTTAAATATTTTTTATAACAAAAAAAATCTGCATTTCTCGCAAAGTTTATGTGTTGAAATATATAATTATGATTTTCTGCCATTCAAAATTAATCAAATACAATTGCCAATGTAATAAAGGTTAAGTGCAGATTTATTATATGATACTTGCAGTGATGAAATGAACACAGAAGGTACACTAGAAATATGACTTCTGTAGTTTTCATTTGTTTTTAATATTCCATGTCCAACAACTAACTCATATCACTTAACCTTTCTACTATTGAATATGTATTAAAAGAGGTCATATGAACTATATTAATGAATTATTGGCAATAGAGTTTTTATTTTTCTGTTTGTAATTGTAAACAGTGTCATTAGACGCACGAGATTACGAAAGAAGACCAACATAAATGAATGTGTGTTTTATTTACGTATTTATTAATCTTTACTAGGTATTAATATTTTGTAAACGAAATAAAAATATTTTTTCCAAATAATGGGCAATTTATTATAAAAAAATATATAAATTTAATTGCCGCCCATAAAATTTACTATCACTATGGGAGGAAATTTAATTTGAAATAATTTTTTGCAGGTGCTGTAATATTTTTTATTTTTAAAATGTGCATTACGATACATGGTACATTTTTATACCTAACTAAAAAAAAACTTTCAAACGATCACATTTATTGCATAAAGTTTTCATTTCCAATTTAAAATGGGCTGTAGATAGTAGACATGAAAGTGTTCTTATATCGGAGAAAAGTTTATGATGGAAAAGAGTTCATAATTGATGAGGTGAATGGATGCATTTGAATATCTATAGTTCTGAAACATTTGAAGTTAGAAGTTGAAATCAATCAGTTGAAGTTCTTGATAATTTAATTGATTTATCAAGCATTTTTGGTTATCATGTAAGAGATATGTTTGTAATATCATAATGACATTAATTTGTAAAAAGTAATTAAATTTCACTTTCATCCAAGTCAATTTTCTCTTCAATTTCTTTCAGTATTTGCTTAAATTATCTACTTTGTTTAAAATTGGTGTAGTGTATGTATAAGTAGTGAAATTAAGATTTTTATTATAAACATAGGTTCATCAGAAATTCACAGGTGAAAATTTGCCATTAAACATTTCGAAATATGGAAAAATTATAATACCACATAAATGTATTTTAAAATTCTTGATTTTAATATTAAAGATCATCAAATTCAATTTCTTTCATCAGTATACATTAAGGTTCCGCTTTCGCGTTGCAAATTCATGAACCTGGAATAATTTGCACATTTTGGATGGTTGTCACAATCCCACAAAAAAAAAACAATGGAATTCAATGGCCACATCGGATCAATTAATATTACATAACTTATATGTAGCATTTAAGTCCTCTTGTATTCGTAGAGGATACAATAATAATCATATTTTGGAAGCCTCTTAGGATTTATATTTTTTATTTTGGCGGTGTTTCTGATGAACCTATACATTATATATATATATATACATACATACATATTGACCACTCCTACATAAATAGGTCATTTTTAATTGTTTTAGTATTTCATACAAATATATATTCATAAAATATGTATTTGATGCATATTTTAAGTGACAGCAATTTTTTATATATATTGTATTATATTATGTTCAATATATAAAAAAAAAATACTGCAACTTTAAATGTATGCAGGAGGGGTCAATATATATGTATATCAAATACGATGCAGTGAGAATGGTAAAAACCCTTTCCTCAGGCATTAATTAATTTACAGTGTCAAGTGCAATTTTATTTAAAAATAATTTCTATTGTCTTCAGGATTTAAAGTGATTGACCAGGGAAAGGGTTTAAATTATAAACAATGCAATAATTCAAAATTAATGGTTAAGTCAAATTTTATTGACCAATCAAGATGTTTAGAATTCGTAATAATAATATCTTAGGCCACCCCAATATTATTTTGGTTCTCAATAGTCGTTGGTGATTGAGCTGTATACAATGAAAGTTTCCTTTGATTTTTTAAAGATTAATTCTTTTGACATTGCATATTTTCAATTAATACATCATGTGATGTCATTCCACAACATCATCACATTTGTTACAAAAACATGCTGCATATTTTTTTACATAAACTTGTTTATATCATTTCATTGCGACCAGTAGTGTTTCATGTATACTGCTGGTTTTTTTTCACGTAGAAGCAGCCAGGCTTTTTATGAAAATATATCAGTATTTTGGTACAATAGTGTTGCTAATCCGTAAAGGGTTCTACCAGTTGTAAGAAATTTTGTTCAAATAGTCATCCAGAAGCTAGAGATCTATCGGAATGTAGTTTTATTTCCCCATTGCTAATTAATCATAATCATTGTTATTAAACGATTTTTACTAATGTTATGATGGTTTTAATGGTGTAAAGTCTATTGTTTATGATAATATATTATATTAACTTTATTTTTGGTTTTACAATTTTTAAGAGGCTCAATCATAATGTAAGTGGCATGCTCAAATTTTAGCAAATGGCTAAACTTTTTTCTTGCCATATTTAGAGTTCCTATTTGGAATCCTATTAAGCCAAACATATTTGATTTTAAGATTATTGTATCAGATCTTTGATGATCTTAATTGATTTTGGTGCCAATTATCCGATAATCTATTAATGAATAAATACATCATCGACTGACTGTTCATTTGCATTATACGTATGTATACAAGTTAGTATCTTTATGACATTTGGCTGTAATTTTTGTATACGATATAATCTGTAATCAATTTTAGTAATTCTAATTCCTTTTAAACATTTTTACTCTAATTCTGAATTCAGATGCTCAAATAATGTGCATGATTAAAAAAAAATTATGTTGTTTGATATGGTGTTTTTGGAGTTCCTGGTTTTATAATGCAGGATTTTATCCATATACATAGGTTATGCACACTTAAATATAATATTACTGATTTTAAGATATTTATTTACAGTTTTGTTTTTCAATTTACTGTACTTCAAATAAACATAAATTAAATATTTTTTATTATCAATTAAAGAAAATGGAAACGATTGTTTTTTTATTTTTAGATTTGATTGTTATATTGTATTTCAGAATTATAATTAACTCAACTCGAGTTTATATGTAGTCATTACCATTTTACCATGCGGCTTACCCAAATATTGTGAATGTGTTACAAACATAATACGATGGAACCTGAATTTTACATTTTCTCACTATTTATGTTAAAATTTGGTGATTCTGTTTCAGTTTCAAACAATCCGGTACTAAAATTTGACGAAATACCTTTTTTCCTTCTTTTACATAGGCAATCCACCCTTCAAGAGAGATTTGTGCTATTATTCAAGTTAGAACTACATTTTATAGAATAAGAAACATTACCATTGTTGTTAAAAAATGTTGATGTTATATAGATCGAATGTGGCGAGTTAAAGGAAAGAAGATGGATGACACATGTTAAACGAGAGTTTATTAGAGTGATTTAAAACAGAATATGGAGCAGTGGCGTAACTATGACAATGCAGTGCATTGGGACCCACGTTAGACAGGGGCCTAAAATGTAGCACCCTACTATATTTGCATTGATAATTTTGCGAGTATTAATAGCAATCCACAGTAAGAAATGGAATTATAAAATCATTTTTAACATAAAGCATTATTGATGTATACAGTGGCGGTACCCCGTTATATTGAGTTATCAGACCATCGCCATAAGGCGAAAAGAATTTTTTAAATTACAAGTGTTTATAAATGTCTAAGAATATGCAGGTATATTTTTAAATGAAAGTGTGAATATTATGAGGCAAGAGACTAATTTTGTTCTTACTATTTATTGGCTATTACTATTATTAAATCGCACAGTACAGTAATTTGTATATTTTATATACAATACTTATTTGGGGGGGCCTTTTTTCCATTCTGCATTGGGGGACAATTTTTGAAGTTATGCCATTGACATTATTCCTCTGTGCTCAGGGGAAAGAGAAGTGCAAAATTTATATCATCCATTCTGTTTTTACTTTTTCAATAATCTCTTGACTATTAATATAATTAGGCTCATATCATTTCTATAATAGCTTCCTTTCTCAATTCAATTACCTGCGAACATTCCTCATCCCACCATGGGTTTCTATGAGACTTCTTGGAATATGGTTTAACTTTAGGGACAGTTACACACATACAATACAAGAGCATTTGGGGATCAGGCGAGGATCCTAAGTCTGGATTGTTTAATTTATTATTGTTTGTTTTGTTTAATAATTTCACCAAATTTTTACATCATCTCGGAGAATGGAGAAACCACTCATTGAATAATCCATAACCGGTCTAAGTCTTATTGCAGCAATTTTTATAGAATATGTATCAAGGATATGAACAATTTTATGTCTATTGGAGATGGCATTTCTACTGTTCCATAGCAGGATGTTAAGAGAGTGGGCAATACTGGGAATTTGTTGAAGGTAAGTTATGGTTAAGATTGATCAAAGAATTAAGAAGAAAATTGGCAAAATGGAACGGTACATTTTTGGAGAGATTATTGATAGTAAAATTTAAGTGATTAAAGAAATTAGGTGAGTAATATTGTTGGATTGATTTTCTTGATGGACTAGGTGGGAAGTTAAAAAACCTGATGGAGGAATGGCACACTCCACAGCCGGGTTTGAGGCCTGGACATTTAAGTAGTATTATAGGCTTTTTTCATTGTATGAAGTTGACTTTTTCTCCATTTCGTTGTTTGCCCTGTATTTATATAGAATATTATGAGGCTTGACAGCTGGAATGTTTTTAAGAGTTTTACTAGCTACGACGTCTGCAAAGCTTCTTGAAGCTGTTAGGTAAAATCTAGAAGCTTAGATGTAGGAAAGATGCCATGGCTTGCTTGATATTCCTCTGCCTTGGTAATTCAAGGCAAACATTGCTTACAGCGGAATGATTTATTGGTCTCTACTGAGCAATTTTCACCCAGGTGAGATTCTGAACAATTGAAGCACCTTGGAGACGAACGGCACTGTAATTTGGTTTGTCCGTAGCGACAACATCTATAGCAAATAATGTAGGGTAAAAATAGAGCTAGACAGGTTGAGTTGTAAAAAAGGTACACCTATTCGGGGAGAGATTGACCTTCGAATGCCAGAACTGCTGTTTGGGAGGGTGTCCATGATAGTATCAGAGGATTTATCCTTATTAGTCTCTTTGCTTTCAGGACCTTGCCAAATTGAGCTAGAACCGATACATGTTCAATTATTTCCTCCTCACTTAACTCGGTGGGAATACCAGACCCATTTTAGTAACTTTATATCGACTTTTAAGTTGTTAATTGCAAGAAATGAGGAAATTGATAAATGTGTTAGCCGCGGTCGGGTTAGTGAAAGTAATGGATATTTTATTTCGCCCCTCGGATTTAACATCTTCGTGGGCAATATTAAAAATTCTTCTCTTGAGCAGACTTCCCATTTGCATGGGGTGAAGGGACTTGGCGGGATCTTTATCCTGGAGTAGAACCAGGAAAGGACCAAGAGAGTGTAATGGGTAGTGTTGCCAACCAAACAAAAAAGTGGTCGCCTCAAATCACTTCGCTAGGGCACGAGCGGATTCACCCGACCGAAGTCGAGATCTTCACACTCGCTTCAAACTGTCGGTGGTCACAGACTCGAAAGTCGGTACCGGACCGAGGGATCGGGCAGGAAAGGCAGCTGGACGGCGAGGTTCCAAAGGATGAGGTGCGGAATGAAAAACACTTGCTAAAGGTGTATTCAGCGCACTGCAGTATGAGTATGAGACGAGACGTCGGACGAAAGTGAGCTCCGTACTGCAGTGGCCTTGTATTTATTCAAGTTCGGTGAACGTGCGCCGCTAGCAGCGCCCGCCACCCCAAAATTTGCCACCGAGCCAGTCAGGGCGCGTTTACAAGCCTGAGCGCGTCCCGAGCGACGCGGCGGTTGTCGCCGCCTGCCGGCCGAACAGCGCAACTTTGCTTCATTTTTCGGTTGCGGGCTGACAGGAGGCAGAAACAGGTTTGCGGAGACTTAAAAATACAAATGTGCACTATTATTTCTAACAAGGGGGATATCACGAGTAGGGAATTTGGTAGAGTATATCGCGACCCGTGATATCCCGTAATAAGAATTATCCGGCCAGTGTTCCTTTTTGTGTTATTCTGATTTTTCAGTAATTCTGTTGTTCTGAAAAATGGTCGTTAAGCAAATTGAGCGAAGGGCTCATTTCTGTGGCCCTGAGAAAGATCGTTTTTACTAAAAATGGGAACACTGGCGGGATAATTTGTATGGGTGCTGTGGACAATGATATTTATTTATTTCTACTGTGTCCACGGCACTGAATAAAAACCAAATTAAACAACATAGGCGACGTACCGACGGGTGGGTAAAGGTTTATTATATGGCACGCCGCGCAAAACAAACAATAATTTATAATATTATAAATCAGCATAAAATAAGTTACAAATTCAACTTATAATAATAGTCTCTGTGTGCAATAAAATAAGTAACAAATTCACATCGTAATAATAGTCTCTGTGTGCAACACTCCCCCCGTGCGGCTTGGCCGTACTATGACAGTGCACAAAGAGGCTCCGTTGGAAGAACTACGATGCGGGTAGCAGGCCGTGTGTAGTCCCCGGTTGCTGTCCTGATCCGCACCGCTCGCACCTGCCCGTCGGCTGCTGGTCTGGCCTCGATGATGATGCCCCGCGGCCATGCGTTCCATGGCAAGGTGGCGTCGGTGATGATGGCCAACTCGCCCTCGCGGATTGGCGGGGCTGGCTCCTGCCACTTGTGTCGGAGGGCGAGCATAGGCAGGTACTCGAACATCCATCGATGCCAAAGCATGTCGGCGAGCTGCTGCGCCACCTGCCACTGTTTTCTCAGGCAGGTTTGTTCGTCGAGGGCTCTGTAGACGGCCAGGTGTTGCTGTCGCCCGGCCGCTCCCATCAGCAGGTGGTTTGGTGTGAGTGGTGAATTGTCCCGTGGGTCCGCGGAGACATGGGTTAACGGCCGGTTGTTTACCGTAAATTCCACCTCGGCCAGGGTGGTCAGCAAGGTTTCCTCTCGCGGAGCCCGTTCTTTTGTTGTTGACTCGAGCGCCCGCTTGACTGAGCGGACGAGGCTCTCCCAGGCTCCGCCCATATGGGGGGCGAGCAGGGGATTGAAAGTCCACTCAACCCCCACCTACGCTAGGTGTTCCATGACCCGCGGCTTTTGTCTTAGATCAGCCAGCGCACTGGCTAATTCCCGTTCGGCGCCGCGGAAATTGGTTCCATTGTCGCTGTATAAGTGCCGCGGTTGGCCGCAGCGAGCTGCCATCCGTTTGAGGGCCATTATGGCTGAATCAGCCATCAGTGATGCGGCCAGCTCCAGGTGTACGGCGCGTGTTGTCATGCAGGTGAATAAGGCGCCGTACCGCTTCTCGCGCTGGCGTCCTACTGTCACTTCCATCGGGCCGAAGTAGTCGAGGCCGCAATGGGTGAACGGTGGTTTGTGGTGAGCCAGGCGGGCTTCCGGGAGCTGTCCCATTAGTGGCGGCTGGGGACGACTGCGTCCATTTCGGCAGGCCTGGCAATGAAACTGTACCCGGCGCACGGCGGGCCTCAGTCTCAGCACAAAGAAGTTTTCCCGGACGTCGCTCACCGTCCGCTCTGTGCCGGGATGACCCGCGCTCTCGTGATAATGACGTATCATGAACCGGGTGTATGGGTGGTTTCCGTCCAAGATGATGGGAGCTCGCAGGCCTGGCGTGATGTCGACGTCGGTCGTCCCGGTCAGGCGCGTTCCCATGCGGATGATGCTGTTGTCATCTAGGTGGGGGGTCAGTTGGTAGAGTCGTCCGTTTCGTGGTAAGGCCTCCCCCCGTTGCAGCAGCCGGATCTCGGGCCCGAAATCCGCAGCCTGGATTTGTAGTATCCAGGCCCTCTCATCCGTTGTCAAATTTTGGGCCGATACCTCGCCTCGAGGTCGGCGGCAGTTGGAAGCAAATCGGCGGACCCACGCAGTTGTCCGAATGAGGCGGGTCAAATTCAATCAAACAACTTCGCAGTAAAGGATTTATAATTGTTGAAGAGGCTAGAAAATCATCAGGGAATAAAACGGATAATCTATCTATGGGATAATCTCAACTGGACAAACCACGGAGGTATTGCTGTCATTGCAAAAAAAGATTTTCATTTAACAAAAATACTTCCTTTTGAATGTCTTGGGTGCAGAATAGCCTCTGCTAGAGAGCTTAACTATCATCACGATTTATAGGCCTGGCTCACAACCGACCTCAGCAAGAGTTTTCTCTGAAATCAAATCTATGCTGGCCTACCAATGTTTCAGCTGGATAGATTACAATCTATTCTAAATGCGGCTGTACAGATAATATATGGAGTTTTCAAATTCTCTCATATAACATCCCTTTTACATCAGCTACATTGGCTCCAATTCCCTGAAAGAGTTGGAATTTAAATTGTGCTGGTTGATGTACAAGGCGACACGCAACATGGCGCCTCTATATCTTCAAGAACTTTGTATCCCAGACAATTTGAATGGTAGACGTCAAACTCTCAGGTCAGCCTCTACTTCAGCTGCAGGAAGGGTTGTAGAACCGATCAGCCGTTGCCAGAAGTCTAAATTTAGTGAACGGGCATTCGCAGTGGCTGGCCCAAAAGCGTGGAACTCTTTGCCCTACGTTATTAGAAACAGTGCATCAGAGACTTTAGTTAAGAAACTAAAAATGCACTTTTTCAAAAAATCATTTCCATAAGTAAAAATAATGATTTTTTAATTTTAAAAAACATAAGATAATTGTAGAACTATAAACAGTTTATGTGTAAAGCGCCCTTGAGGTGAAAGTTTTTACGAAAATGGCGCTATACAAATTATCCATTATTATTATTATTGTTAATGCGACTACTGTGAGGGGACCCGCCGCTTACCCAGGACCGTTTATATGCAAAAGCTCCTATATGGTCCTGCTAATTCGCCACCTGGTTGGCATTTTTTTTAATCTTGCACATAGCGACAGGACAGAGCCAAACAGCTGCCATCTCAAAAACCCTCACAGTTCCCGACTCTTCTTTATTCAGCAATGTTTTTTACAAAAAAACATAATGTGAAGTATAATAGTACAAACAGAAAAAACAAAGCATAAAACATAAGAAAAAATATAAAAATCACCAGAAGAAAAGGTTATAACAGTTTGAGAAAATGAAACAACATAGCATAAAACATAAGAAAAAATATAAAACATCAGAAGAAAAGTCATAACAGATTGAAGTTGAATAAGTCTATAATCCCAGGCAAGCATAAGGAAAAAGGAAACAAACCAGTGAAGGCTTTAGTTGGGAAGCCGAAAGGATAAAAAACACGCCCCTGAAAAGGGGAAAAAGACAAAACAAAAAACAAAATAATATAGACTAGAATGTCTTACGATTAGAAGCGATACGTTTAGTACCCAAGCGACCGTATTATCTGCATGCGCCTCGCAGTTGTGAATGATTCCCTCATTGATGACATAAGTATCTTTTTAAGACGCATTTTTTAAAAATAATTTTTATAAGTTTTGATTAACCGCAAAAATTATCAATTTTTATATGTAGTATTTTTATAGATTAATTAAATTTTTCCCCATATGTTATATGAAGATTTTCTGATTTTTACACATTTTTTTAGATGGATAAGCATTAACAGCCATCGATTTCGCGACTGGTGTCTAATTTACCAAAAAAAATTAAGAAGAATGTTTTTATATTGAGTACATTCCACAATGACAAATTTGACTCCGAGACAAAGGAAAAGGTTAAAGTAGAAATGGTAACATTCTACAATTTGACCAAAGGGGCCGTTGATATAGCTGATAGGCTCATATTCAACTACCAGGGAGAGTAACCGTATTTTTTTCCCTTTTGAACATTGCTGGTATCATGGACAAATAATATTCGCAAGCAATACTGGAATTAATCAACTGCGTTGATTTTTTTTAAAGAAACTGGGTATGCAGTTGATAAAACCATACATCCATAGGCGAATAAACATTCCTAATTTATAGTGATGGTAAAATTGTTATAAGTTAACATGTTAAGTATTTGTGCTCGACATGTTTCGAAAGTCACACTCTTGAAGAATTCAACGAAGAGTAGAAATATTTTTTTTGTAATTTGAATTACTTATAATTTTTTATAAAAAAAACTATTAAAAAAAAAAAAAATCTTTTCCTTTTTTTAAATTTCATTTTTATATCATTTTCTTCCAAGTTTGGTAATAAATGATAAGATTTATGACGAAAGAGTGTTTCATTTATCAAACGTAAAAAAAAAATCTACAAAAAGCAATTGTAATAAAATAATGTCCAATGAAAGAAGCATCAGAGAAAAACTGTATGTGCCACTATTAATAGACAATAAGAAGAAATCTAACAGATGGTTGCTTCATTTTAGAGTTTTAGTAATAAATAGATCAGCGTTTTAGCAATGCGCATGGCAGCAATTCTCCAGATAATTATCTGATCCTTTGAATATTTGTGACAACCTAACACAAAATTAAATTTTTTTTAGAACTGTTATTGCATAAATAAATCGAGACCATCCCTGCAACAACAATGTATATAAATTTTAGGCAGATTTGAGTTATGAATGCATATGTGTTGTGTATCTTCTTGTGCACTGAATGGTATATTAAACAACCATACAAAATAAATAAAAATACTATTACACACAATTTCTAAGTGCAACAACACTGTATATTATCCAAGATGTCCAACGCTCTGTCTATCTATCATTATTTGTAAAAACCGATATAGCGTTGTTGCAGGGGGAGTCTTAATTGTTCAAAAAATTTACCACACCCCATCCTTTATTTACTTTACTTATATGTAATTTAGATTACAAATCTGTAGTTTTATTTCGGGTTTTGCACTAGTGAGGCAGTCTGATATCTAATGTTGTGGTACGTTTGGATTACTCATGTAAACGGTATGCGCTAGCGCGAAACTCAAAATAAGGCTGCTGGTCACCTAAATAAAATAATATGTACATTTAAAATGTTTAATATTTCTTTCTTTTAAACATTTTTTTACTTTCTACAACTTGTACATGCATATTACAAACAGTACATCTAAATTTTAACTAAAATAAGCTTATTTGGATAATTGCTGATGTTTTTCATTTGGCATATCAGGAAGTGCCCCAACTTGAAGAAGTAAGTCCTTTTTTGAGTCAAAGTATTCCTTGAACCAATTTATATGGTCACGTTTTTCTTGAATAGGCATATAAGGATTTTTTGACAATCCAACACAAACCAGTTCCATGAAATGTCTCACTGGACCCTTCCGTGGGCACCACCCTTCCAAATGTGTTTCAAGAAATATGTGCTCAGAAAAATGAACATCCGTTTCGCCTTGCAAACCTAGAATTAAAACATTGGAATGTAAAGTCACTTATTAAGTTTTGTATTTATAATTCTAAATTGACGAGATTCAAGTTACAGTATGCAAATATTTTTCTAATAACTAAGTTGAGTTTTTTTTTTATCTCAGTATGATAAAATTGTTAAAAGTTATGTTACTTTAGATTATTTCAGTTACAACTCTTTAATAGTATAATAAATTATTATTTAAGACAGAAAAGCTTTTTATTTGTAGTCAATATTCACCCGGGTTATTTTCAATCGCAAAATTTTTTCAGATAACCTAGTAATAAATATTCTTACCTTGTTCATTATCAATTGGAAACTTCCACAATTTTCCTTGATTTGTCCATAAAATCATCTTCTGGAAGTAATTAGCCGGAGGGTGGGTGATAGCAATTCGTAACTCATTTTCTTTCAAATAATCCCACAATTTCACTTCAGCACCACTGTCTGTTGTCGGTTCATTGAATATGCCTAAAGATTCACTTCCAAATAAATCTACCGGTCTTATTTCATGTCTGTAAAGTAAAGTTTTACAATCTCAATCTCATTTTGATCGACAATAGGTTAATTGCAATTTTGATTTTTCAAGTCAAAGCCAGGCCCCACATTGATTACAATGACAATGCAATGTAACATTTATGCTTCTTATTTATAGTTTTCAATGTGAAACTAATCCCTAAAAATGGGCTCAATAATGTAAATATACAATTGTCAGATTAATTAATCACTTTATTCAGTTAGTAATCAGTCAGTAACGAAAACAATAATACATAAAATATTCTAAATAATACATTATACTTGAATTAAACTAAGCCGAACGAACGCTTGTGTTGTGAAAATAAGTAGGTCGTAAGCCCTGTAATTACCCCCATATTTTCTATATATTCCTTTAAAATATAAAAAAAATACAATAGCTTTGTCTCTATGAGATAGCTGATATTTATTTGTTTTGAGATTGACTGAGTTGACTTATCTTAACACACTGGAGAATGGTATCGTAATTCATAAACTAATTGGTAGGATCTAAATTTTTTATCGCATATGTTAACGCTATTGGTTGGTTTTGATTCTGTATTGTAAATTTTAATCTGATTGGAGGGTTTGGACCTAGTGGAACAGGTCAGATCGTATCGAGATACATGTCCCGGTCTTCAATGACAATATCTCAAGTGGAACCAGTTCTTACGATATTGAGTAACTGGGCATATTTTTGTTGCTACCGGGATTCGAACCTGGATTTTTTCCACATATCACAGACCCATGTTCTGAAAAATTGCAACTTCACAATAAGAATGTGTTCTCCTTAAAGTTAAAAATTATTGGGAAACAAATATCAACAATCGTTATCGCACAGTAATTGAAAAAAATGTAGCGACAACCGCAAGCAACTACTTACTGTAAACATTACTGAAAGTGTGTACCCTGCGTGGCAGAGACGCAAACTAATCTTATGCTCTGACGCCAAATTTAAAATGTTGGCACAATGTCGAATGTTGCAGTTATTTAAATAATTAAACACAAATGTTCATATCTTTGAAAGTTCGTAAGCAGAGGACTTACTGTACATACTTGATACAAAACTGACCTTTTGTGTTGAATCTTATCTCTGCGGACCATCGTATCAGAAGTGAATTTCTGTCGATACTGAGTTCTGTCCATTGTTCTGGATAATGCTGAATGTACCTCTTGTGCTCTTGAACTGGAAGAAATTGGAGCATCTGTTGACGAACTAGAAGTGTGGTCTACATTCATCCCGGATATAAGTTCGCTGAAAAATGAATATTAATTAATTTAAATCAAAATAATATTGCATGCCAATTATGTACTTTCGTGTGAAATTGGCATGAAGTTTTGCTATAATGGAACTGATAACTCTAAGCGTCATCAAGGCGGTTTAGAATATGTTCAACATAAAATGTAATATGCTTTAATAAATGTTTTTAAAGTAATGAAATTGTATTAGAGAATTTTACATGCCTCCAATTTACTGAAACAGGATTTTGAATATCCATAACTTTCGCAACTAAATCATTTTCAATTTGTTTTCCTCCATCTCCCAACGATTCGGCAACCGCGGTCGCAGCTTTTTTAAAATTCACTTCTGTTATTTTTAAATCTGCAATTCATACAAAACATTTATAATTTCAATGTTTAATATTTTATAATAAACAACAAACAGTTTTTTTAATAAATAAAAAAAAACAATCTAACAATGTTATTATTTAAAAGTTGAATAAGTATTATTATATTACTGTAAATACCTAAAATACCCGCCCAAATTCTGAAATTGAATATAGTAGACCCCTGATTAAAAAACCCCTGAGCCTTGGCGCACCTCACTTTGTTAGGTGCACCATGGATTTCAGAGGCATTGGTGCACATCAAATTGGCACTGAAAATTTTTGAGGCAGTTGATCCAGATTTTGAACACAGTTTGAAAACCATATCAGCTATAAGAAATGACTGCATTTTACAAAGAAATTAGTTTGGATAAGGAGAACCTTCAATGCAACAGACATAACTTTTATTTCAAGTAGCTAATACAAGCCACCGTATAAGATAAATCCTTAATCTTAAAATAATCGGTTATTGAGGAACGAGTTGATTTAGACAACTATTATGAATAATGCTTGTTTTATGATTTGATACAATAATTTCTTTATACATAAATATATGAATAAATTTTCATATTATTTTAGTAATATGGTAGATATTTAATAATGTGAAATGAGATTTCAGGAACTGAACCCCAATTTTAACATTGATTCTATACAAGATAATGGTTCAAATTACGACAGCTTGAGGTACGGTCATTGTCCTGGACCAATTAGGTTGTAAGAGCAGGGGTCTACTATAATACATATATGTATTTTTTATATAATAGGAATAAGTATCATATCGATATTCTCATTATTTTTAAACTAAACAAAATGCTTGTGCTATGAAAATAGGACTAAGTTGGCAGTCTCTTGGAACGAGGTTTGAACCTCCGACCACTTGATTACTAGATGAATGCCTTACCATTAGATCAATAAGCAATTAAATATATGAAATAACAGCCAAATTGACATTTATATCTCTATTATTTTTTATTTTTAAGAAAAACCGTTTAATATAATTTGTGCAGTACATAAAAATAAAAATTGCTAAATATTACATTTAGTTTTAATTTCTGAAAAAATTATAATTTGTGGTTTTCAGTATTACGCGCATGATATCCACCACTCCTACGTAAAGTATTGTAATCAACAAATAAGGAAATTTTAATTGTTCTAGTATATTGCATATATTTGATACATATTTTAAGTGCCAGTATTCTTTTGTATTCTATTATGTTCTATTGAACATATTAGGTTGATGTATAATTATACATGCCCTTTTGCTAATCGTTCCTTCGCCAAAAAAATCGTCGAGATCGCGAAATGACTCAGCAGCTTTCCATTCTTTCTCGAAGTGGTACAGTATAATGTGGTATATATTTGTATGGTTTTCGATGCCCTTTTTAATTTTCTAATCCTATTAAAGACTTATATTATGACAAATGTCAATTAAACATTAAATTCAAAAAAATAAATGTGAAAAAAATGGCTGATAATTATGCATCAACCTAATAATGCATATATTAAAAAAAAAATACTGCCACTTAAAACAAATAGATACTTGCGAAATACTAGAAAAACTAAAAATAAGCTACATATGTATTTGTTAGTTACAAAATACTTTATATAAATTCAGTCATTCTCAAATATTCAAAATTAATAAGAATAATGACAATAATCACCTGTAATTTCCTCTTTTGGTTTTTCTATTTGTCTTCGACTTTTAAAACCTTTATTATCAATTGGAAATTTTGATTTAAAAGATTCACTTCCTCTTTTTGCATTATCTGCTACCATACTTTTCAAAATCAGATTGATTTTATCAGTAATTTCATTATTTTTGGCGTCTACTGGATCTTTATCAGAATTCTTCTCAGGAATACCTTCGGAACCACTTTTGCCAGATTCCGTAGAATATTTTTTAAAGATATATGACCTGACGACTAGTGGACGAATGGGGAGACGCCTAAACACAAATAAATTTATTAAGAAAGGTGTTTTTGGTAAACTAACATTGAAATTATTACTCCCCAATTTTCAGAAAATACTTTAATTTACAATTGGCCTATGCGGTACTGGAATCCTTGTTTTTATTATGTATTTTGTTTTGATTCAGTAGGTACCTCAAAAGTTTCCTAAAATAGAATGGCTAAGTCTTCTTCAAATAGATCTCTCAAAATACTATGGAATTTTTTTAAATGTTTGTAAACAGTGATTTGCAGCATTCTTTATATTGCCGTTCCAGAAAAACAATGACGTAACTGTCAGAACTGCTATTTTACAGGAAAGACAAAAAACTGAATTGGGAATCGGGCAAATAATTATAATAAGTATTCGTTATAAAGTAAAATAATTTTTTTAGCCGAAAAATTGGGGATTTCTGAGAACATTGAGGCACTTAACTACATTTCGTCAAATTTTGCAGTTACATCATTGTTCTTCCGGAACAGCGATATGTGAATAAGTTATTTAAATACTTAGTCTCAATGAATTTAAATTTGGAGAAAACCCTAATTAACAACATAACATTCATGTTAACTTCACCGTTACTGTCTATATTCCCGTTAACAACCAAAACTTTCCCAAACCCCGCCATATATTTATTAAATATATTTAGTTCAGTTATTACCTGTGGGAGGGAATGCACCTCTCGAAACTATAGTGGTGGCAATAAACCAATGTGTGTGCAGTACAAAGTTTAGTTGTGAAAATTAACATAATTTATTTATACTTTTAAAATTAGCAATATTAACTTTGTGGTTAAAATTTATATTTTTATTTATTATCTTTGTTTTATAAACCACTTAATTGAGTTTAAATACATCTACCGGTTTCGAAAAATACCATTTTCTTCTTCAGGATGTCATAACTAACTAAAACATATATTATTGTTTCTTTACCAGAATCTATTAATTATTATCAAAACTGTATTCCATATTAAAGCTTCATAAGATTGATATTCCAATAAGACCGGTGGTTTCATACTGTAGTGCTCCAACTTTTAAATTATGTTCTTTTCTTACAAAAACTATAAATAGATTTAATATTTTTAAACCAAAATACACTATAAAAAATTTGTTGCAATTAGTGGATATGTTAAAGGACATGGATCTTCCCAAAAATGTTAAACTTGTTTCTTTTGATATTGTTAATTTGTTTACTAATGTACCTATTAATGAAAGTAAAATTTCAATTTCTGATTTACTTAATTCATCTAATTTACCTAATAATTTGGTAAAAGATCTATGTCGTTTGTTAAACCTTTGTATGAACCAAAATTATTTTCAATTTAATAATATAATGTATAATCAAACAGAGGGTCTTCCTATGGGAGCACCCACAAGTCCACTAATAGCAGATATTTTTGTAGATAATTTGGAGAGGAATATTTTTGATTGTGATTCTCCTTTGTTAAAAAATGTTTTGTTGTGGAAAAGGTATGTGGATGATATATTATGTATTTGGTCAGGTTCACAACGTCAACTAACTACATTTTTAAATTTCATTAATTCATTTAATAATAAAATACAATTTACATTAGAAATGGAAAATAATTCGACCCTACATTTTTGGATCTAACATTGATTAAAAAGTAATAATAAAATTGAATTCAAAATTTTTAGAAAACCAACTTTTACAGATACTGTCATACACAATGAATCTAATCATCTATTATCACACAAACATTCAGGGTTCCACTCCATGATTCATTGTTTAGTCAATATTCCTATGTCAACATCCAATTTCAATATTGAATTGAATACAATTAAAAAAATATCAGTTAATAACGGGTATAATACAGGTTTGATACACTATTTTAAAAAATAAATTAAAATAATATAATAATCAATTTTTATATAAATCACAAATAAAACATAATGATAATAATGATTATTGGCGTAGGATTTTATACATAAATAACTTTTCGAATCAAATATCTAAACACCTACCACGAAACATTAGACCGGCATTTTATACAAATAATAGTATAGGAAATTTACTCATAAATTTTAAAGACAAAGATGATAAATTTAACAATTCTGGTGTCTATAAACTTAGTTCCAAGGATTGTGCTGCATTTTATATTGGTAAAACGGGTAGAAATTTTAATATAAGAGTAAGGGAGCATTTGAGATGTTTGAACAATAGTGGGTTTTCAGAATTTTCTAATCATTTGATAGAAAATGATCATGGTTTTGATAAAAAATTGGGATTATCAATTTTGCATATAAACGGTGTTGGTCACAAATTAAATAATTTGGAATCGTTGGAGATAAATAAAGCGTGTAAAACTAACTAAAAAATTATAAATAACCAACTAAATTTAACTACGAGTCCCATTCTAAAATTTTTTTGTAAAAATTATTCGAGTAAATTTGTATTAAGCAACGATTTGAGTTAGGTACTAAATTTTTTTTTTTAAAAAATAGATTTTTTTAAAAATAGATTCCGGTAAAGAAACAATAATATATGTTTTAGTTAGTTATGACATCCTGAAGAAGAAAATGGTATTTTTCGAAACCGGTAGATGTATTTAAACTCAATTAAGTGGTTAATAAAACAAAGATAATAAATAAAAATATAATTTATTTACACTCTCAACTAAAAACTTTTCGGCAATAGTCCAGTCCGTAACCTGACACAGCAGGCTCACTAAAATTTATACCTATACATGTACCTAATACATGTTAGAAATGATTTTATCAAATTATATAAATCCATTTCTAGCTGTGGTGGATTTTAAAAATTATTATTCCATAATAGCGCTGGAAAAAGTATCAATTAAATACAAAATTAATTATAAGTCACGGAACTTTTCGGCCCCTATCTAATGTGGGCCCCGATGCACTGCATCGGCGTAGATACGCCACTGCTTTGAGACGATTCTTCAATCTTTCTCTGTCACTGACTTCTGATAATTTCTATAATCTATTTTGAAGGCCGTATAGGTCATTTGAGAATATCACCTACAAAATGTAGGTGGCTTAAATATATTTAGCTTCTCAGTCTAGTTGTCTGAATAGATTTTCAAATAGCTAAGATATGTTTGAGAATTAAATGCGATTCTAATGAGCGATCATATTATAAGTCTTAGATAATTCCCCACATAGATAAAATAATACTAGATAAGTATTACACACAAAATAATACTGAATAGGAGATTGCTCTTCATTATAAAATACCATAAACGCTTGAAATCGATGTCCTTCGATTATCAGCAACTTTTAGCATATCTAACACATGTGTTCATACAAATATACAATATTAGGTTAAAAGAGCTTGATTATATACATAGATTAGTATAATTTTATAATCAAGTTTTATTGTTAGTCATGCTTCAGGTATTTGCCTCTTTTTCATTCCGGCGCCAATGTCTAAGTTGGTGCACGATGTTGTCCATCAGATATCACAGTTTTCAATGGTGGTATTGGTCCACTTGAATACTTTTGGAATCATCTATATTTCTTACTAAGAACATATTATTATTTAAATTCAAACATCAATTGAAAGATAAACAATAAATTTCTAAGCACTTTACTTTTGTTGTTATTTTTATGTTCTTTGAATGACTTATAAATACTAAAACACAAAAAATCATAACTGAAACGAAGATATTGTGAATAATGAACATATACACTTACTTTGACAACATCGTGGGCTTTATTTATATGTAAAACAGTATAAATATAATGCGGTATGTACATGAAAAACCAAAAATTCCGAAAAGATAACCTAATTTTAATGCGGGTTATCCGTTCCAATCCGTTCTGTCAAATTACTATTTCGAAACATCTTCTTTTTCTAAAAAGTCGTCTAGAAACTTCTTGCTTTAACAATTTTTTAAATGTGTTCACCCTAAGATGAGTTTATGAATGATTCCAACCAATCAGAAACGGCCACAGGCTTAGTTCCTCGATACGTTCCTTTTGTCTTTGATCATTTGTACACGTATTTTCCCTGCTCTCCTGTCACGCACTTTTGGGCTAGCATCGTCCGTTGTCGCCGGTACCGGCATAATTTTTTAACAATGAAGTTCAATATTACTTTGGTAGTTCTCTTATATTCATTTTTACAAATTTGTTACGCCGGCGAAGAAGATGTCTTGGATTTAACCGATTCAGACTTTTCGTCGAGAATGCAAGATATTGACACAGCGCTGGTTATGTTTTATGCTCCGTGGTAAGTGTCTTGATTCTTTCTCGAGAGTTATCCCAGTTACAAGAAAATATATATTATAGACCTTCATTTTGTGTTTAATTCAAATCTATTAAAAATATCCAGTATAAGGAATCGTGTTGTGGATCAAAAAGTTTTAATGGGAAAAAACAAGCTTATTACAATAATCAAAATTAATACTTATAAACTATGAATCCGATGAAAGATCCCAAACTAGTTACTACTTTCGGTACTTTTAAGTGTAGCCTGTCAATCAAATGTGTAATACCTACACAGTTCTGATTAAAACCATCCAATTACATTCTACCCATATATTTGATTACATATTTCAATCTTTGGTTTGCTAAAGGTGTGGCCATTGTAAGAGACTTAAACCAGAGTATGCAAAAGCAGCAGAGCTCCTGAAAGGTGATGATCCAGCAATTGCCATGGTTAAAGTGGATTGTACCGAAGGTGGTAAAGATACTTGTGGGAAGTATTCTGTCACAGGATATCCCACACTAAAAATTTTCCGTAATGGAGAAGTATCTCGAGATTACAGCGGGCCACGTGAAGCAGGTATTAGTTTTTTAATTCATTAAATATTATTTAAATTATTACACTTTTAAAGTATTGTCTAATTTTTGTGTTTATTTTATATACAATCCTATTTAATCTGACTCGCGTAATGTGTTTATAACCACAGGTGATTATTTTTCGCATTACAGTCTCAATGAGAGATGTGATTAATTGGGGACAGGGGAAGTTGTGAAGCAGAGTTATTAATAGATTTATTCATTTTTGTTCCTTACAGCTGGAATTGTCAAGTACATGAGATCGCAAGTTGGACCCAGCTCTAAGACACTGAATAATGAAGAGGACTTTGAAAAGTTTGTTTCTAAAGATGATGTGGCAGTTGTTGGTTTCTTCGAGAAAGAATCTGATTTGAAAGGCGCTTTCCTCATTCTTGCTGATAAGTTGCGCGAAAAAGTACGATTTGGTCACACTACTAACTCTGCTGTACTCAAAGCACAAGGACAAACGTAAGTCTCAAATGTATTCTTGGTGATGTGGCAACATATTATAAAATGTAAAGCTTTTATAATGAACTTATGTATACCCATAACTACATTTCTTCTCAATTTTGTATTGCTTCAGAGGTATGATAATATTACATTTTAGATTAAAAGATTTTAACTATATCTTTGGTTGGGGTGTTTTGAGTCTCTTCCCCGAGAGACTACCAAGTCAGTCCTATTTTTTATAGCACAAATACTATGCATGAAAAATATAAGAATATTATTGTGACTTAAGATCATATTCAGAATGGTCAATCTCAATTAATATTTGATTTCCTAAAATGGCAATTCAGTGTTCACATATTGCCTGCAGAGTGGAAGAATATTAAGAAATGTTTTTACATTACTTTGCATAAAATGTAATTTATGTTTTACAGTGATGCCATTGTTCTCTTCAGGCCAAAGCATTTGGCTAACAAATTTGAGGAAGATTCCGTTGTATATTCTGGAAAAGCTGATTCAGTAGATATAAACCAATTTGTCACCAAAAATTAGTGAGTATACAAATTAAATCATTTGAGATTAAATAACAATGGGTATTTTTTTTGATAAGTCTGTTTTTATAATTCTTATGTTTTTGAAATTAACTCAAAATAAGATAGTTTTGAAATATTTCAGTGTTTATTTTGACAGGTTGGCTATTCTAATACCCACCGAACATATTGATGGAAAAATGGAAACTAATACAGTGGAACCTCTATATTTGTCAACCACCATATTCGTAATATTCGATAATCATCATATTTTGATGACAATTTTTTTCCCCCATATTCGTTTGTATTTTCCATATTCATCGTCACTCTTGCCGGCGGCACTGGTGCTGCAATCGCATGCCAATCAGTTAAATGTATTAGTTGCTGTAGTTGGTCTGCTTTATGCGATCATCGTGCGTGTATTGCCGTGTGTGTGTATTTCACGGTAATTTCTCGCATAATTATATTATGCTGATATCAATGAAATGCTATCTAATGCCACTCAAATTTTGCTATAGTTAATCAAAATATAAATATATTTAACGATAATGTGATTGACTACTTTAGGAAGATTTTACAGAGCAGACAAAAACAGACAACATTGGACAAGTTCCTTATTAAATAGAGTGCTACTGAATTATCGGCAAAACAGACCCCATGATCAGAATTGGAATTACAATTGGTTGTTTTGTTTGATAGCAACTCTTGTTCTTAACATTAACCTTCCTCCTCTTCCATTTCCACCACTATTTAAATCTATTTATTACAATAAAGTTAAAGTTTAAATAACATTTTTTTAAATTTTTGTACCATTTTTAGGAGTTGGAAACAGATTGATTGAATTTCAGTTGTTTTTTATAGGAAAAATTGTTTCTATATTTGTTAGACCCCTAGGAATAGATAATGACAAATATAGAGGTTCCACTGTATTTCTTACACCTGCAATAATTTAACATCACCATGTGTGATCACAGTAAAAGACCCCACTAAATTACTAATTTATGATAGCACGAGTAGATAATGTTTATCAAGTTTATTTAATAGAAAATATATATTTCAGTCATGGACTAGTCGGACATCGAGTGAGAGATTCGGCAGCTGATTTCAAGAAGCCATTAGTAGTCGCATACTACACTGTCGATTATGTCAAAAATGTGAAAGGAACAAATTACTGGAGGAATAGAATTTTGAAGGTATGGTGTTACAAAATATTATTGTTACAATTTTTTATGTGATAGACTCAAATAAATACTCAATAATTTATTTAGTTTTAAGTTTATGATTAATAAACAAGATAAAACCAAACTGTGGCCACACAGCCTATCGGGCTTTTCGGATTTTAAAAGAACTTTGTAGCGTAATAATCTTTTATTTTTATTACACTACTATTTAAATTTTATCAGTGAAAACAGTAATTTTACTTCTGTGTCGTGTATTACTTTCTACTTTTATATCTTTTTAGGTTGCCAAGGAGTTTTCGGATGATTTTACCTTTGCCATTAGTTCTAAAGATGATTTCACTCATGAATTGAACGATTTTGGTTTGGACTATGTTAAAGGAGATAAGCCTGTTGTGTTAGCTTACAATGCGGCTGAACAGAAGTTTATCATGTCAGAAGAATTCAGGTAATTTATAATTATTTTACATTGTGTCAAAAACTGGTAAATAAATTCAAAACACAAAATTAAATATACATCTTATATCTATTGCCACAGTCACCGCAAATTATTGGAAAATGATTAATTCCATTTCATTTTTGCAAAGCAAATAAACTTCACCCTCATATGAACCCCTGTTACCCCTAATCCAATAGGAATATGTATTAAAACTAAATGCAGTGCCCTTGAAATCTACTTATGAAATATTGTACAGTAAAATCTCATTAATTTAAAATTCAAGGAAGTAATTTTTTTTCAAATTATGCTAAACCATGCACATTCAATATTTATACGAACATGGCGAGATTGATGAAGAAATGTTATAATACATAACATATACGTAAATATTGGATAATTTGGTTTGGAGACACAATTAAAATGTCATGTTTTAATAAAAAAAACTGAGCCATGGTAGAATAAACCAGAAGAAACTGCTTTAATATTTAACAACTGACATCCTTCTATACTTCATGGTTTGTAAATTTTTAAGCACGCATGCAAACCATATTTTGTTACTCAAATTTAGAATGTTTTGTTATCTTTTTAGGTTTTCTAAAAAAAAATTCCTTTTTACTTAACCTTAGTTTTCATATATTTGGCACTCCTGTTAATTTTTATATTTAACCCAAAGAATGCCCGCGTCGGACATTTGTGACAGAGCGATGTCAGAATGTCACGTTGGCTAACCTTATTCTATGGCTGATACCCACGTGACAGCGTGTGGAATTAGTGAATAACGGTTGATATCATGGGCGCCGCGTATCAGATTTTAAACCAAATTAGTCTTTCCATTAGTGATATCATACGGTGACTCATAGAAATATTATTCAACTCAAGAACACCACAAATTACATCTGAAATCGAGTGTAATTTTTCCTCCATACAAAATTGACAGTTAACGCTCACTTTTGTGTTACCAGATTTATTTTATACCATAGATAAAAGTGGTTTATACGAAAATGATGGCAATTTCATATGGACGTCGGAATGCTGATATTTTTCGAAAACTTATTTTTACAAATTGCAAAGGGTGACTTTTTCGTTAGTGGAAATATTGTAGACTTTTTAGATATTCCCGATATGCTCATTATTACTGCAGAGTCCAATGATTAAAACAACGCAATAAGTTGGAAAGTATATGAAACGTTCCAATTTGAGTAAATTGTCAGTTAGAAACGTACGTTCACGATATTTCTCATTTTTGTTGCTAAGTAACTCAAGTGAATAAGATATTATTTTTTTTAGTTATTAATTAAAATATGGGCATTTTACTATAAATACAGTGAATGCGTCGTTAGGCAGCATTGGCCACTGCCGTGGCCGGCGGCATCATTTTATGCGTGTTGTTAGTACTATATGAGTGTGAGATGTGTAATGTGTACGTAATTATGACGTGAAGTACTAATATTTTTTCATTTTAAGCATCACATTAAGGGCGCTTTCAAAAATAATAAATATTTTTGCAGGTTTTTTTATGAAAATGCAGGTTTTTATTATTCATTATTATAAGTAATACACTAGATTTGACTTTTTAAAAAGTATTACTTAGATTGGATCTTTACACTAATATAAAACTAATGAACTGAATGTTATCTGCCATAATTAAGAAAATACAACTATTATAAGAATGACGTTGACCATTAAATACATTTTCCGCGTGTCACAGAATCACTTTAATATGGAAAATTATTGCGTATACGAAATATACTTTTTTTATAATATTGAAGCCAAGATTACGGAAACAAATCTCAATTGAGACAAATTAACCAAATGTTAAAATTAATAGTTATAACCATTCAATTTGCAGGACATATTATTAATTTTCGATGTTTTTAAAATACTTTGTTTTAGTGAAAACATACATTTTTAAATAATAAAATTTAATTTTCGATGGATTAATTCAAATGACAACACATTTTTATTTCATTCCATATACCAATATGGAAAATACTTCAGATATGAGTTATTCTTAACACATGTATGGAATGTGAGAAAATAACATTTTTATTGTCGTCTCTCTATTCAAACCTTCCTCTCTCGCATGATTTATGTAACAAATAACATCAATAATTATTTATCTGATACTTATAAGAATTTAACTATTAACCTCATCTTGAAAGCATATGTAATTCATGTAGAATTTTATTCTGGAAAAATGAAAGCTCACCCTTAATTGAAGAAACAATGTACATGAGAACAAGTTGCACTATGGTATTAATTTTTCAAATATTTTTTTTCTTTCAGTATTGAAACCTTCCAATCCTTCCTAAATAAATTGTCAAATGATGAATTGACTCCGTATATCAAATCTGAACCGATTCCTGATTCAAATGATGGCCCAGTGAAAGTAGCAGTTGGAAAGAACTTTAATGAAATTGTCAATGAAAATGGTAAAGATACTCTCATTGAGTTCTACGCTCCATGGTGTGGCCATTGCAAAAAGCTCACTCCTATTTATGATGATCTCGGAGAAAAGGTAAGTTCTTATGAAGCCTTTCATAATAAGAATTACAATTTCCACCAATGTTTTATATTTTTCCTTACATAAATATAACTGTTTATTTCTGCCAACAGAGAATTGCTCTTGTATGTACGTATAGAGTTTTATTTTGAATGTTGTAAATTTTACATTGTGGTTTTTATTTATTTTAATATAAATTATTTAAAACATCAATTTTAACCACTTTGAGTTAAATTTAATACACCAATCGGTTTCGGAAAATACCATTTCCTTCATCAGAATGTCTAATAAACTTACTAAAACCATATATCGCGGGGTGAGTACTTAATTGTTCTGATAGAACACTTTATAGCAGAGCAAAAACAAAAATTCTCTCATTTTATTTCTTTTAATACTTTATTTACAGCAGTGCAATTTATAAAATAAATTAACAATAAAATTAAAGATTCATTTAGCAGACTAAAATTCTTTATTATCAAAAAAACATTCAACAAAAAGTAAAAATAATGCACTTTCTAAATTAGATGAGAGAACAAAGGTTGTTATTTATTATCACGATTTTTTTACCATACAAAGTTATCTATCAGTAATACAAAATATTCTTCATTGGGACTATCCATTCTACTTATCTTTTTGAATTTTAGTCATTAATTCTTCATTTACTTATATTGAGTGCACTTAAAATTTTTTATCGTGGCACACAAATAAATTATATATGTACGTAGCTAAAATTTTGCTCAGATTTAATTTGTTTTCGTTTCCTCCTCAAATTTTCAGTAATCTTGCCATCAAATCTTGATGCCAAATATTATGTATCCTTATTGCCTTTCTTTTTTAATTATTTTAGCAGTACATATTTTAAGTATATATTTTTCTCTGTAATTTTTTATTGTTTTCACACTACTGTTATCAACACTTTTGCCTTTCATTCTACGATTTTCCTCTCACGTAATCTCTTCCATTTACTAGGATCTATTCTTTTATGTTTTCTTTCACTGTAATTAACATACTAATTGTTCATAAATCCTTATGTAAATCATCTACATTTTGTAAATATACTGGAGGTTGCATTTCTGAAGATTCTTGGGATGTTAGAAACACAATAGAATTGTCATTTGAAATAATTATGGTTGCAGTGGCTACATCGATAATTTCGATATTATTTTTAAGATTTATAAACCTGAAACAATAAAATTGAAATGAATGAAATTACGATTAAAATTATCTTATAGGCGTAATAATGGAGTAATCTACGTGATTTACGTAAATGTATTGAATATTCTGACTTATAAAATGTTTGTAATATTTACAGTAACTATTTCTTCTTTTTTTTAATATTCTAACTTCACACGAAGTTAAAAATATCCGGCGGAACAAGCACAAATTATTTGAATAAATGAACTAATAGAGCAAAATTTTTTTAAATTATGGTTTTGATAGAATAAAATATCGCACAAAAATAATCTATCAAAATGTCAATTTGGTGAAAATGTGCTGTTAGAACAACTAAGTACTCACCCCACGATATGTCAAATTGTTCTAATGTTTTAAAAATTCTATTTTTGGTGGTAAAAACTAAAGTTTTTAATTATTTATAGAGTTTTGCGAATGGAACATAGATTATTTCACTTTCTGCATTAGAATATTTATTTATTTTTGTCCTGAGTTAAATACACAATTTTTTTATCTAGCATGAAATTATATGTACATACTACTAATGGTAAGACTTAATTATTCATACCTTTGTTCTGAATCTTTTTTATCTTTTGTTTAACAGATGAAGGATGAAGACGTAGAGATTGTAAAGGTTGATGCATCTAACAATGATGTTCCACCAGCATTTCAAGTTCGCGGTTTCCCAACTCTGTATTGGGCACCCAAAGATTCCAAAAGTTCCCCAGTGGCCTACGAGGTTTGCACTTGCATAATTATTTTAATATTAAATTTACAGTTGTTTAAACCGTAGGCGTTAAACGATACTATTCTATTATGTCATGTATGAACTCAAATTACTGGCACCTATTGCTTGGAAAAAAAGTTGATTAAAAATTATTTATCATTTGTCAATCAATTTAACTTTATTTTTATAAGAAAAATGTTAGTTTTATATTTAAAAATTAGTCTTAACATCTTATCTTG
Organism: Eubasilissa splendida; assembly: GCA_031772225.1. NCBI lineage: Eukaryota > Metazoa > Arthropoda > Insecta > Trichoptera > Phryganeidae > Eubasilissa > Eubasilissa splendida. The sequence continues at coordinate 15,555,263 of CM062848.1, read as the reverse complement.
TTCAATGTTAATTAATTATATGTAAATTAATTTTTCAGGGGGGTCGTGAATTAGATGATTTCATCAAATACATCGCCAAACATGCAACTTCTGAACTTAAGGGGTACGACAGAAAAGGAAACGTGAAGAAGACTGAACTTTAAAGTGTGTTTGTGTTTCATCAGCTATTGGTAACATTTACCACAATGATGTAAAATTCATTCTCAATGTAGTTGTAAGTGAGATTTAGGGGGGATCTAATCAAGTACTGGTTGTCAATTTTCAGTTGCATTACTGTAAGATCTAAAATTTTCGATTTTTTTAAATTTTGAAATAAATATTTTTTAATATACAAAAATGTAGTTTTATTGTATTAAAAACTTTTTTCAAGAAATATTAAGTAAAATATTCTGAGAACCAATAATTAAATAATCCATCTTTTCTCATTTTTTACGAAAATGTGGGTTTTTATTATTGATTTATATCGGAAGATACTCAGTAAATTAGACTTTTTAAAACTATCGCTTAGATAGGACTTTTAAAACTTTTAATTTATAACAAACTGAATATTATTTTAATATAAATTAAATGTATCAATTAGAAAGATATAATAAATTTATCAAAAAAACATTTTGGGATGATTTACGATGGGAAAAAATTACCGTGGCAACCAAAATATTTTTTTGATAAAATTGATTATATCTTTCAAATTGATAAGACTTAATTTGTATTAAAATACCACAGAATTATTTGTTCTGAAAAACTGAAACACAATGTTTTCCTTAAAAATGAATCCATAATAATATTACGTATCCCCATCTATTTCTATGACTTTCTGGACATTGTTTCATTATGGCTATACAATGCTTTATCAAACGACCAGATATGTCTCATGGTCATATCGCGTCGCACTCTATGGTCAGTTTCTTTTCTATGATAAAACTCAAATTATGACAATACAAATGTTCTGTTTGTATTTTTCAAGAATGTTTTAAAGTGGATACATATAATTCAAAGTTAATATGTAAAAACAGCATTTGTACAATATAGAATGTTGATAATATCAGTACAGAAAGCAATTAGTAATAGCCGCTTTTTGCTGCTAGGCTAATGTGGCCGCTACATAGCATACATTCCATAGAATCTATATTTCATCTAAAGCAATATAAAAAGGATGCACAAGTTAACAATGGTCGCGAAGCAGCTACAATAACCGCCCGCAGGGCTTAGCAGCAAGCAATCGGCGATAGCTGATGAGACCATGACCGCGCAGCGGTCTCTACTAGCAGTAAATAATCGGCGACAGCTGATGAGACCTCGGCTGCACAGGGTCACCAATGGCCACTAGCTGCCCACAAGACCTAGCAGCAAGCAATCAATGATAGCCGATGAGACCTTGACTTGATCGTTATTTAAAATGTGCCATTTCTATTTCTTAAATTTCTGGGGCTTTGCGTCTGGTAAAAAACATGCTATGCTAAAAGTGACATAATGAAATATGGAACTTTAACATGACTTCCGATTTAGATTTTTGCTGCCAGGTACGCCTAGACTGCAAGGACAAAGCGCACATTATTATGAAAAGGTTTGTTATTGATATAAAAATGAAGGTGTGAATATTTATAAATTCAGTTAAACAGGTGAAAATTAAAAAAGTGATAAAAATCCCCTGTGGAAAACCGAATCCTGATTTCCCTCGTGAAGGATACATATTGCACTTAAAAATCGAATTTTGCAAATATAACAAGCTCTTTATTAATACTGGTTTAAGTATATCAAAGGTATATGTAAATTCTAATATTAAAAAAATCAGCATTATATCCTTATATGACAGTCAACTGGGGGGAGTAGCTAAGATGGTATGGCACTCGTTTAACATGCGAGAGATAACAGGGTTGATACCTAGTGCCTCTAAATTAAAACAAGGCAGAAGTGAGTAAGGAACGTGAAAATGTGAAATTTTCTAATATATTTTTTGTGATAAGTTTTGCTAGGGCTTTCTGAAAAAACATATTCTATGTTAAAAATGTGTCATGAAAATGTCGCGATAGTTTTACTGCATGTTTTTAAATTAAGCAGGAAAGTTTAATGCTAGCCGGACTAACTTGGATGGGACCTTTTGAAATTTGAACCCACAATCTTTGCGGTCGAAGCTGGCATCCTTGTAATTGGGCATGCTAGATTATTGAAAGTGCAACTGCTTTGATCCTTATCCTGGGAGGCCAGCATGTATTTTGTTTCCAAAGCATAAAGCTTAGGTTAGTTTGGAAAATACTCTGAAAAAATATTGATGGAATATTTAAAACTGGTCCATGAAGTGGTCACCAAAATTGTTGGTGACCACTTCGAAATTGCATTGTTGAAATGGGATTCGTTTTCGTTATTTCATAGCTTATTAATTAATTGTAAATGCAGCTATAATTATAAACCGTAACTGTTGTTTCAATAAATAAAAAAACACATCGGAAACGTGTATTATATCAACCCTGAATAAAATATGTTTAATAACTGGCTCTATGGCTTTTTTAATTTTGTAGAAATATTTGTGCTTTATTTCATGGATGTCATTTCATTGCAGATAGTGTTTTGTTATCATGTGTAATGTTGGATTTGCTTCTTTAATTCTACATCTTCTAATGTAATTTCGCTGCTTGTGTTACATTCGATGTGCGTGACAGATATCCACAGGATGTCAGCCTTTGTTTTGTGTTAATATTATCTTCCCTGCTATATATATCACAACAGGCATGGGTGTTGTCACATTGTTGTCATGGTAACAACTCCCAATACAATACATGAGGTAGTGTATGTGAGTAAAGAAAAAATTATGTAATTGACAACTAGAATCAAATTAAATGGAGTTCATTAAAAAGATCACATCTCCATTAAGGTAAGGCAACACAAATAAACATTATTATATTGGCTTTAATATAAAACATTTGCCTTACTTGAAAAATCTACAAATAATTAATTTGTAAATTGTTATTTTTGTCAAAAGCTGGGTGACTCCTGCTATCATAATTATAATATACATAGTTTTGAATCTGACATGAGGAAATAAATTTTAGCTTTATTTTTAAGAAATTGTTTTAATTATTGAATTGCTGCCTTGAAAATATATATTTGTAACTACAATCATGCGTATGAAATAGGAAAATTATTTTCTAAGAATAATATTAACTTTTTTGAATATACCTGTATAACAAGAATATTATTTGATATTAATTATGTAAAATATTTTTTTATTAGAAAACACAATGTATATTCTTCTCAAAGACATCTTGTGGATACAGAAGCATCTTCAAACAATGAGAATGATACCGATGAAGAAAATGAAGTTTCTACAAATAGGAGACACAAAAAAGATTCCAATGAAAATAATAAAAAAATCTTAAAATCACCGAAAACAAGTCCATCCTACAACTTACAAAGAGAAAGTTTTGAAATGAAATCTATCGATATAAATAACATTTTAGACAGTAGCAACTCAGTCGATGTATCTTTGAAAGATAAAAAACATCTCTCGAATAACTCTTCTTGCAGAATTTCTTTGGAGAGTTTAAATGAAGGAAATAAAAGCGATGTAGTCTTCTTTAAGGAAACAACCATACCTGATTCAAGCCGGAGTGAATCATCTAGTATTCAATTGAATAATCTCGGCGATAGACCGCATTCGTCCCACAATTCATCGCACAAAAGCAATCGTGAATCAAATATAAGGAAACCAAAAAGAAATGAGAAAGCACCAGATAAAGTTAAAACAAATGCACAGATTTTGTCCCCTGAAACAATAAATAAAACTATAGAAGAAACAGAATTAAAACCTTTACAAAAAATAATGGATGAAACAAATGTAGGAAAGATATTAAAGATTATAGGTAGGATGTCTGATAAAATTTTAACATGCTTATTTTTGTGACTTGCATTCACAATATTTTAAAAGTGGCTGCCTTTCCAAAATTAAAGTTATAAATATTCAAGCTGTGTAAAAATTACACACCGTCATGGATAATTTTTTGTATTTTAAAGATTAGCAAAATCCATTATTTTAAATCGTTAACTTTGTTTTATTAAAAATATCATTTTCTTTAATAAAACAAAGTTAACAATTTAAAATAATGATAATTTTTTGGTTTAACTGAATATTCAACTAATATAGATAAGCATAATACACACTGTATGTATTTATAAGAAAAATTGTAGATCCATACATACATTCTATCATATTATAATCTTCTGTGTACACTTTTCTGGGCTAATCTGCCGTGTATATCTGACCTTTCTTGCTAACGTATCGGATCCCGTTGCAGGGCTGATGGATCTGAAATGTCTGTCAGAAAGATCATATATATACGATAGATTAGCCCAGAAAACTGTACACCTAAGATTCTCAATGGTCGTGAAAACCTAATAACATTTTCATCATATACATATATTGATAGGGGTAGACAGAGAGCGTGGAATGCCATATGCTCATATTATGATATATACACCTGTCGGCTCTTCAGACTTCTAACATTATTTCTCTTTGAAATATATTCTGTTTGGTAGTGACTTTTGTTCCCTATCCATAGTCTAACTATCTGCTATTTACCCCAATGCACATACTAATAGACCCTTCCTTATCCTTCAATCTACATTTTAGGCTCACTTTGACTGCACATTTTTTGCTTATCTTTTTGTTTCATATGCAATCTCATTACCACAGTTTGCTTCCAAGATTTGCTGGTGTATAGGCTGAGCTGGTATGCATACATTATGTGAGTGTCATTTAGAATAACTCACTAATAATTGTGTAAGGATATTTAGATTATTTGTGCTGTAAGTTACCTAAATGCAATCATATGTGAATTTGTGTTTAGGAATGTGCGGGTCCCAATCCTTAATTTATTTCCCACTGTGAGATAATTTCTTTTGGCTACATTATAAAATTATTATTTCAGGAATACATATACATAAATGTGATATTTTAAGACATCATCCATTCCTGATTTATCCATTTGTTAAAATATACATTGTAAATTTGGAAAATGGAAAATGCTTTAATATTGAAAACCAGAAAAACATTGAGATTAACACAAAATCATTTGATTTCTCCAAACATCGGTGAGTAATAAAATTAGATACTAAAATATGTTTGTATTGATAAGTGATATCATTTTAAAAAATAAGCCTAAGAATATTGTTTCAGATTTCTAGGGGAGCGTATACATCTGTATATATTTATGTATAAAATGTAATATCTGTTTATTCTCTATATAACTACACCCTTTGGCAGATCTAAAGTTATTTTGTATAGTTACTCTTTAGGACCCAGTGCAAACTATTGGAACCTTCCCCCCTTCCTCTGGCCACCCCGCCAATATAAATGTGTATTATATTGGATGCCATCCATTCCAAATTTTGTTCACTTGGAATTTAGGACATTGAGATAAATATAATCACTACACCCTCCTCCTGGCTGTACCAAATATTGCATATATTATTTCTTCTTAAGGCCCGTACAAAACTATGGCACCTCCCGCTACTCCCTATTTTGAATAATAATTAAATCTGATTAATTATATTGCAAGCGTTACAAATAGTTTAATATAGAAAATATAAGTTTCAATAAAACAAAAGTGTATTTGAACATTTCATTTTTTAGGACTATAATACCCCAATGGAATGAGCTTGTTTTGTTTGAAGATAATATCATAGAAGAAATAAGAAATGTATTAAGCATAATAATATTCTTTGAAATTGTTGGCGTACAACCACACAACAAAACCAATAAAGGTTGGTTATATGTCTTTAAAATAAGATACAAAAAGTTTTTGAAAGATAAATGCGTACATAGAAAATAATAAGAATCCATTGCTTGACACTGCAGTGATATCGGTTAATCCTTCCACTATGACAAAAATATATTCAACAAAAAGTAAAAATAATATGTATATAAATATTTTACTAACTTACAATAAATAATTATTTATTTTATTCACTTCAGAACCCGAAACTCTGCACACAATCGCTTGGGGATTTATAAAACCTTTTGGAAATGGTGAAATATGTAACATAAATAGAAAAATAAAAATACAATTATATGAAATGTTAGAAATAAATTATTCTATAAGTGATCCTAAAGCTTATGATTGCTGGAAGGAGAAACCTTGGAAAGTGTATCCAAGTATACTATATGTTACATTGAAAGGAATTAAAATACATGAAGAAATAGACATTATTAACAACATGAAATTTAATATTTTTAAAAGTAAAACTAATGAACAAGAAATCAACACATTTGTGAATACACCAGTCAAAGCAGATACAAAATTTTTCAAAAGGGAAGTCGGTCAACTATGTAAAATACCCAATAAAATAGTCAAATATTTATTAAATAAGGAAAAGGGATCATTTGTAATTAAATTCAGTCACTGTGGTGAAAAATTAGCACATTCTTCCGGTGACCATGATGACTTTTCTGTCCATGTTTATAAGGTAAGAATATTTTTCTCCATAAAACCGGCACATCCAAATGTGGAATTAAATATGTGTCATAAATCATCAAAATAAAATAACTTTTTATAAAAGTAATCATTCATTTTTAACATCTTGGATTTATTTTATAATGTCAATCTGTTTTGAAGCGATCATTCCTGTCAAAAGACAAAGTAACAAATTCAATAATTTAATAAAAATAAATGGACTGAAACAGATAATTGTTTTAATTAAAAAATGTTAAATTAATAAATCAGTTATTTTAGTTGAATTATTTAAAATGTTGAATCACATATTATTTAACTATTATTATACTTAGAAAATGTATTAACAATTTATATTTTACACAGGTGCCCCAGTTTACGAGAGTTGCTAAATTAATTTTTCATAAAAAGTTTATCTACGATATCTGTTGGAGTCATTCCAGTAATAGTATTTTGATCACTGCATCTGCAGACTCGACAGTTTGCATTTGGAATTTGGACAGTTCACAAAACAATTTTCTGCAACAATTAGTTCATCCTACTTTTGTATACTCATCACAGTTTTGTACTCTTGATGAAACTATTGTAACTGGATGTTACGATAAAATAATTCGTATTTGGTTAAAACATAAGGATAAAGATTACAGTCTTGACCAAGAACTTTTAGGTCATGAAGGATTTATTAATTCCATTTGTTTTGGAAACAAAAGTAAGGTATTTTTTTCGGGCGATAGTGCAGGACTGATTATAAAATGGAGCAATAATAAACTCAACTGGTGTAAACTGTTGTAAGTAATTTTTCGTAGAATTCATGTTATATTAATACCTACTAAAAAAATACTATTTTGTTTTTGTGTTGTATGATTACTTTTATGTTAAATAATTGAGGAAACATGTTTTACAAATTTATAATGTTATAATTCGCTCCTATCTAATTCCAGCCTAGACAATTTTTGGTTTCATTGTCTTTGAACGACGTCTCTGTAATTAAAACCATGTCATCATGTAAAATGATGTGATTTCTTTGTCAATCTCGCAATATTATCCTTGAATCACGCTTTTACACTATAGCAAATTTTGATTAGCTTTGTTTTGTGTAATTGTTTTTTTTATCATATGAATTTTGAATTAACTAGGTCAAGTGACTTCTTTCTTATGCACCTGTGATGATTTGAAGAATAGCTTTTGGAAAATAGGAGTTTTTTTATAGTATTTTTTAATATGAAAGCATTTATTGATACAACTAAATTGGAGGGATTTTTCATGAAGAACAAACCAACATAAGTCAATTTTTCTCCAGAGGCAGACAAGGCAAAGTGAGTTTGACTTTGATCTGCCTCATATAGCTTTTTGTTAAATGTGGATTACCGAGTAGCAACTTGTTTAATATTATAATAATATATGCATACAAAAACAATTAAATACTTATTATAATGTCAATTAATATAATTTGTTTACAGAACAATAAAGCTTTCAGAGATAAGAGATCATGTCATCAATGACCTTGTTATGTTTCCTGATAGTCAACGAATGCTGGTTGTTTTGAGAAATTCTGTATCGTGGCTCTTGAATGTTTCTACATCTACTTTACTTCTTTGCTTCAAGGATGGCTTTGAGTACACGTAAGTACAGGAATATGGCAATAGGTACTCGTAATAGCCCATTCCTATTATAATTGCTAATAAAGCTTCATTTCAGCAATATATTTTTATTTATTTTTCAATGTGTATTCCGTGTGTCATATTGCAATAAGTATTGCGTACGCAGTATTGTAACGTAAACATTTCTTATCTAGTGCACTGGCTGACTGTTATGCACTTGCAAAATACTAAAGTAGATGACAGAAGGGAAATTTACAAGTAAAAATGTCTCCAGTATTATAAAACATATTTTTATCATTCATGTTTATATTCGCAATATTATCTTGAATAAATTGGATTAAAATTACATATACATTGGAATCATATATATTTTTTAAAACTATTAATAAACTTGAAAATTTTATATGATAATTAACATTAATCTAGTGTAAATAAAAATCATTATGATTTTATTAATGACTTTCTGAACTTGCGAACAGAGAATCTAATTGGCTAATTCATAAATAATAAACATTGTGCAGTATTGGAAGAATCCCTATTTACGATTGTTAGAATAACAATATTTACTCATTAACTTCCTTTTATTTTGTTTGCGACTAGTTTAGCGCTACAAGCCAGAATCTCATTTCACATTTTCATTGCATTAACCTTGATAATGGCCACTGAAATGTGGCAAGTGACTATTATATATGGTAAATGAAATACAATGAAAAAAGGTTTAATATGAAAAAATATTCTGATCCCGACAAAATGTTATTTAATTTCATACATTTATATTCTTTTAACATGAAAAGATTTTGCATCTCAGAAGAATTAAATCATCACCAAATTGTTTACTGTTTATGACTAAATTTCTATTAATTAGATTATAAAGAATGGTTATAGGTTTTGAGTTTTTTTAAATATCTTTTAACGTGAAGAAATATTTTGTTTTTCATTTTAAACGGTTTCCACTGTAATTTATTTTTATTTCAGATATCAATTAAGAGGTTCAATTTCACCTTGTGGAACATTGGTTTTCATTGGGAACTGTGTTTGGAGTGCATCTACAGGAAAGTTAATGGCAATTTACAATCCGAGTGCATTTAATCATCAAACAATCACGGCGCTAGATTATCACCCATATTACAATATTTTCACTATAGGATGTGGATTTTTTCCTTCTCCGTTAATCGTTTGTGAATTTCAAGAAAATCAACAGGATTCTAATATGAATATAGAATTATTTACAGACTCATCTTATAGTGTTAATGAATCAAGGGCCAATATATATTGTGATATTGGTACAAATTCTGATAAAATTATGCAGAAAGTGAAACAATTTCCAGATTTAAAAGCTTCAAGTTTTAGACGTAAATTGGCTGACCAAGCAGGCATAGATAACAAATTAATCGAAAGGATCCATGATTCAAAATTATGGAATCTAATAAATAAAATGGATGATGTACTTTTAATTGCGAGAAAAGGTCGCGAGTATGCAGAAAATAAATCTAACGCTCTAAATGCTGAGGACAATATTTATCAAGGCGCGTATAAATCTAACCACGTATCATCAGAAAGTGAGAATAATATAACAATTTCTGTGGATTTAACACAATTTAATGAAATATTCCAATTACAAGCAGATATTCACAAACCGCCCACAGAAACAAACAGTGATTCAAAAAGTGAATGCACATACATAGTAGACAGACGCGATGGTGACAACATTAAGGAAATCGTGGACGACTCATCAACATTGAGTGCAGCAGAATCATTAGAAGATGATTTACATACTTATACAATTTCTCTAAACGCTGAAAATGTTCTGAAAACAGATCAATAGTTTTTAAATAAATTGATTATTAAGACTATCAAATAGGTAATGATAATGGGACGGCCAGAGAGAATGTTATACATCTTGTGTACAGTGAGAATGTATGTATATAATAATTATTGCTAAAAGAAATAATAAAGTGAAGATATTTATATATATGTGTATAGATATTTGTAGAATATCTATGTACTTCAATAAATTGAGTTTATTTTATATAACGAAGAATGTATTATGAACCTACCAATGATTCATATAAATCAATAGCACACATATTGCGAAAGTGTCTACTTTTGATATAAAATGCTGTGTCATCTATAATATTTTACGAATCACCAAATATTCCCATTTGTACTATTTACGTAATAATGTACTTATATGTACATTATCCACAACACAACATAACATGACACAACAAAATATAATTGAGTGAATTTATAAGTTAATTTTCAACTAATACATATTAATTATTTCTAGATAATATAATTAATTTCTAATTCGATATGGTGAAACTACTATTATTAAAACCGTACAATATAATCTTTATTAACACACTCTTTCGGTGCAGAAATTCTCTCAAACATTAACAAATCTATTAAGTTAAAATAATTATTTTTATTAAATAAAAATACAATTTTATCTTCTATTCATGTAAATAACAACATACTTCCTGAGAAACCTCAGCGATGTTTCTGAAATTTTGTAGTGAGAAATGTTTATGTTCTTCAAATTGCCTAACATAATGCATACAAACATTCAGTACAGTCTACTTCAGAGTTTTCACATTTAGACTCTTCATTTGCACTTTCCCCCATTTTAGCTTCTTAGTTCTCAGACAAGTGTAAAATCAGAGTTTCACTGTAAATTAATCATTAGATAAACTTTATTAAATACTTTGTGAAAAAATAGAAAATATATGGAAATATATCATCAGAAATAAAAACATGGATTTTTTCAGTTGTTGGATAGTGCAGTTTTCTTTGGGCTGACAAAACAAATTAGCCCATAAGATACTATAATCATAATTATTTAAAAGATAAATATACAGGTCAAATTCAGCTATAACAAGTACCGAAATAAAAACATTTTCAGAATACTTAATTATTTCTACGGTTCCAAATGAAATTATGTTTTTCTCCCATATTCAATATAACAAAATATTTTTTACGGTCCCATGAATTTCGTTATAATGAGATTTCTCCTGTACATACTTTTTAAAAATGAGCACATTGAAAGATCCAGTGCATAATTTAAATTTATTAATTATTTTATATAATTTATCAAGTTTTCTACCATTTGAGAAAATATCAAACTGCAATTTCATCGTAACTCTTTATGCCAGGTTTTTGAAGCATTTTTGGCTAAACTGGCGAATATGGTACATGCTCAGATTTATGCAAAAAAAGGTATGTTTCCCGGTAAAGTCGATTGCCTTGATTTAAAAAAAAAAACAATTGGTTGGATCATAAATGTTAAAAATTTATTAACTTTTATTTCAATGTTTTTGAAAAGGCGTTTATTATGTTGCGTTTAATTTGATTCTGTTTCATGAACTGCACAAAATAATTTATTCAAGCAATTGCAATAATACACAGGGGGAGTACAAGTACATAAATGAGTATTTTTTGGATTTTTTCCTTGGCGAATAAATGATTTTTCACAAAAATTGAAAGACCTAATAAGAGTAATATTTTGCTTTTCTGAAATTAAGGCACTCAATTCTGTAAAAAAATATGCCTTTTGCAAAAATCTGAGAAGTAGCTTCTTATCCGTAGATAAAGAATGTCAGATATCAATATTTATGGTGATGAAAATTTGGAAACTCTAAATAGTTATAACTTAAGTATTTATGACCCAATCAATATTTCTTGTAAAAATCCAAAAACATACAGTATTCACTAATTTTACCGTATTTTTATTCAAAATTGCTGCAAATTCTCGATTCATTAAATTGATTAATCTTAAAGGAGTTAATTTTCGTTATTTTCACAATGCAGAAGAAAATAATTAATGTAAAAGTTTACTGAATATTATTTTTCTTCCATTGCTTAATCCAATTGATTATATGTTTAATATTTTTAGTCAATTGGGCTTCTGTATTATTCTGTAATTCATGAACTATTTGAGAATCGTATGATGATTGGGCTTCTTCCAAAATGGTCTGAAATATTTCACATTGTACATTGTCTTCCAATTTTTTGCCTGAATATCCCCTGAAAAAATAAAAATAATGTTGCATTTGCATGTCATTTATTCATATTTAAAACTCAATATAAGTGTGTTTGTTTATACATTACATGCTTAGGTGCTTAAGTGCTTAAGCCCTGTTGTAAGCATGACAATAATTTTGCTATGTTTAGTGACCCGTTCTGAATAACTAGATTTTATGCCCTTCCTTATTTCTCATGTCCATAGATTTTGTCTTTATATACCATTCGGATCTTAGGGCCGGTTGTGTGATCAGTAGTAACTTTTTACTATAGTAAAAGAAGTTGCAAAAATGGGTTGTTTGATCGTTAGTAAAAAAATATTTACTTCTCGAAAGTACATCCCCCGTAGTAAACTCATTTTACTCTCCGATATCCAATAATAAAAACAAGAATCAATAGTTAAATATGGCGGACTTTTCACAGCTGTTCCAAAAGTCATCAACACATTGATACTTTGAAAGTTGCAGTATACAACAATTAATCATTTAATATCCCGCTATTTTAGTGATAAGAGTTCATCCGATGATGATCTCGTTGTTTAATATATTAATGTATACATTAGCACATAATACGAAAAAATTTCACCACTAAAGTGACAGATTTCGAATGCCTAGGGCAAAAATCCATAGATAATGCATAAAATAAAGCATATTTCATGATTATTTGCGCCCATAGACATCTCCATATATGCTTTGATAGTAGTAAATTTGATGTATCACCAACCCGCAAAGGATTTTTACTAGAGGCGTTAGTAAAAAGTTACAACTGGCCCTTAACAGATGGAATGGTTAACGTCCTGATATAAGATTGAAACCTTTTGTGTGAATTAATTTTAAGAGGGGCTATTTCTCCTATGCATTATCCATAATAATATTGTGCATCCCTATCTTTTATCTATGACTTACTGGACCGTATTGGACTTAGTGTAATTGCCAGTAAAAAAAAAAACATTTGAACGTGCTTTTAATATCTCTAGGTTAAGATTACTTAAGTATTTTCTCTTTTATATATTCAATTACAGTATGTAAATATACAGGCGATCCTCGACTTTCGTACGTTCTACTTTCGTAAAATTTGCTATTTCGTACATATTTAAAATTGAGATTTTTATCGATATGTATCGCAAAAACACTTGTACTTTCATGTAACAACTCTCCCCTCTTCTCCAACATTAGTTCCTTCCCTCCTCTTGGAAAGGTTGCTGGAATAAAGTATGTCCATAAATGATGAATGATTCTGTGGACTTAAAAGAAACTCCTCAAATTACAACTCAAATAGTTCACATAATAAATTAATTTAACTTCAATGTCAACAGTGGAGATATTAACGAGTTGATGGAATCTCACTCAGAACCTTTGTTAAATGAAGATTTGAATAATCTACAAAAGATAAATGGACTACAAAACGATGGAGAAGAAAACTGTCAAGACTTTGACAACCAAGAATATGAACAATCTTGATAAATTTTTGACCATCATGGAGGAATGTGATCCCAATGGAGAGTGTATATCTCATGTACGAAGGGCAATAGAAAAAGACACAGCGTGTTAGAGAACTCTTTATAAATTTATAAAGAAAACACCAGATACTAATCAATAAAGTGATATTTACTTATAAGCACCTCATTCAAAAATAAATATTTCACTTTTCCATGTTTTTTTACATTACTCAACTTTCGTACACATTTCAGAAACCAATTACGTACAAAAGTCGAGGACCGCCTGTATATTCAGTTTGAAATGAAGTGTAGATTGTCTTTATTATGAGTAAGAAAAAACATACATTAGTGAAATTGTACAAATTTTACGACTGGTGAGTATATTTCTTGTCTATCGCACTGTCAAATGCGACCATAGAATAAAGATGCAAAGAATAATGCGACGCTGGCAGATTGTAATGTTTACGTTTGTTCAATAATCATTTATGTAAACATAATCTCAGTTTTTTCAAGAATGTCTTAAAGTGGAATAAGTTGATACGTAAGAACACCGTTTGTACAATTATTCCAGGGAGAGCAATACAGAATGCACTAGCAGAAAAGCAATCGGATGTCACCAATTGCTTTCTGAAAGCTAATGTAAAAAAAAAATTAATATTTTAGTTGAAAAAATTTATAAGCAAAACGAACAAAGATTTAAATTTAGATCTTTCAGCGATTTCAGCATTGAAATACAGATTCTATGGAAGCCCTAGCCACGCAGCGGCTACTATCGGCCGTGAAGCGTTATCCGAAATCTTATTGTAAGGTGCATCACTGGTGAACATTTCCTGGACCCGTCCAAAATAATCCGAAAGAGACAAGTCGGTATCAGGCTCCGACGCCCAGTTCATCAGTGACTGCATCCCTTATCTCAAAGTCTTCTTCTGGGTGAGTAAGGTGTTGAACAATGCGGCAAGAGATCTTTCTAGCGAAACCATGTGAACGGGCGCGCTATTCATCCTCTTAAAATCGTTGTTCACTTCCATCTCGACAAAACTGTGAGTCGCCGCATAGGTTGTGTCTCCGCATAGAGAACGCCCACCCATTCTTCAAAATCAAAATGTAGCAATTTAGATCAATGCGTTTCGGGTCAGCCTTTGGTACTGGTGATTCTTTCACTGAACTCCAAAATGTTTATGTCCCTTATTAAATTTGGCAGCAGCCGCACAAACGGCTTATCTAGACAGTTGTCTACACCCTTGTAGGTTCCAGAGTAATAGATATGGGAGCTATACTGCCTCTCAATAACACTTCCATCAGGGCGCCCACTTGTTGTAACAAGTGTTCGACACATGGGTCGAACGCCACTACAGTACTTGTGACTTTTTCGATACTTCGAGGGAAGGTTCGAACTCCGACAATGTCGAGGATTGCGTCCTCTTTCTTTTCGAGGATCTTGGAACACTACGCAGTTCGTTGAATAATCGGTTGCCTACCGCCATTTTCGATTTGTGGTTATTGTCACATTTTGACGGAAGAAAACAACAAAAATATAAATCTTTGTCGCATTCCACTAATTAATGGCTTAATTTTAAAAGAAAAACACAAAGGAATCAAGAGTAATAGCTATAAAAAAGTATAAGTTAAAGCGGGAGCATATGAAAAAGTACCATTACGGCTTGATTGGAAACACGCCATAAGGATGCCAGCAGAGAGATAATGTGTTACAAGTAGGGAATTTATGGGTAGGAATGGACGTCTAAGAACAGAAACAGCAGGCTGTCTCTCTCATAATGGATGCCAGGCATCGATGGAAACAAAATAGGAAATCTATTGGAAGGTAAAACTTATTATAAAAAGTTTTTATAATAAACATGGGAGAAAAGATGTTACTAATTTATGCATATTTTTAATAACACTGATGTCTAAAAACAACAAATTCTCATTTAGCATTTTTGGAACCTGTAAAGAAAATTAGAGTAGTGCTAAAACGGTTAATGCTATCTTGAATATAATTATACATTTACAGTTTTGGATAATTTGTTTTCAGAATCAATAAATGTGAGAAAATTAGACAACTTTTATACTTACCGGGCTAACAATCTGTCGTAGAGAATAGTATTATCAGTACGTAACACAAATACTATATCAAACCATCGTTCTGGGAAAAAATCGCATCCATGATAGTCAACTATGTTTCCTCCTTGGCTCAGCATAGGTTCCAAATAATCCAGTAACTAAAATAATATGTCTTATCTTAAATATAAAAAGAATGGTTCAAGGCCTGGAATGCATAGTGCCAGTGGGAACACAGCGGGGGATTTTTTTCTCCCACTATCTGTAATCTATTCATCATCTGAACATCTTTTTGGTGTCTATTGCTGTTGATATTCTACATTAGTACCTTAAATAGTTTTGAATGTCATTATATTTGGAGATTTAAAATTAAAAATTTAAATTAAGGAAATATTTTATTATACAATTACATATTATTTAAGCACACAATACCTTAATCAATTTCTTCACATAATCATATCCTAAATTTAAGCATTTATCATATATAGCGTCGAGTTTACAACCTTTAAAGTCCTACTGTTGTAGTCATCCACCGCCAGTCCATTTAAACAATTGTTAATTGCAAGTTGCAATTTGTCATCACCTCTAAAATATTCTCCACCTAGGGACTATTTAAGCTTAGGATAAAAGATCCAGACTAGGGTGGATGACTAAAAACCTCTCATCCAAATCTGCCCAAGGGTTTGCAGGGCAGGTATGGGCACAACCGGTTAAATGGGCTGGCTGTAGACGACTACAAAAGAAGCACTTTAAAACATGTGAATAGATATGATAAATACTTAAATAAAGGAGGTATTATGTGAAAAATAGATTAAGGTACCGTATGTTTAAAAATGTATAATAAAATATTTTCTTAATTTTAAAAGCTAAAAAGTCTTTACTTTCTGAATTGTCTAACTGCTAGTACATATATATGTATTCATTGCATCAATTGTATCCAATGTTGGCGTATATTCTTTAGAAATCCGCTAGATGGCAGCACAGATTAGTAAAAAATAATAATAAATATTAATATTCATTTACAATCTTTTCGCATTGTGCAATAGATGTCACTGATTATGATCTCACCAGTAGGTGTTGCTGTTCAAAGCAGATATATAAATTACGTTGCTGAGTAGTTGGTAGGAGCTGGGTAGTTTTTTTAAGTGAATAATTCTTGGATATGATTCTTGAGATTTTAAGTTAATTTTTTTACCTGTCTAAATTATTAAATTTCTTTAAATTCACTATTAATGATTTTAATTTATCAATTTAAGATAGCTCTAGGTGTACATATGTATATAGCATGTATCATTTTACTAATATTTTGTTTTTTCTTACTGAAAATAAAGACAAAGTACACTACATGGTGGTGCATTGTTAAAACAATATAAATAAGGGATTTTCACATTGAAATGTAGATTCTATGGAAACCCTGACTGCTCAGCGGGTGCTACTATCGGCTGCCAAATGGGTACAACAGCTGCCCGCAGGGCCTAGCAGCAAGCAATAAGTGATTGCCGATTGCTTCTTTGCTAGTTTACTTTGTTGCAGAGTAGAATATGTATCAGACATTACATGTACACACATTTCCCATCATAGTTATATCAGAATTAATTTTTTATAGTTTGTTAAAATAATTTACTGCACAAAGTCATCACCCACAATACATATACTACTGTAAATTAACAAAATTAACATCAGAATATTATTTTTGTGATGAATTTTACCTTTTCCTCATCTAATACTGAAGACTGATATTCTTTATCAAATTCAGTAAAACACTTCTTATCCTTAACAATACTGGAAATATCTTGCCACAAGAGGCCTGTTTTCTTAGCCAACTCCCGGCACAAACGTGTCTTACCAACACCTGGAGTACCTGAAGGAAACAAAACAATAATTTTTAAACTGAAAATATTTACAATATCTTATTGATTTTCTTATATTTGATTGAATATAAAAATTACAATAATAAAATTGAAGTTGTCTTTATTTAGTTTCATTACGACATTAAAATATTCAGTTATTGTGTTAGATACTGTGGGTGTAAATATCTTTGGATAGTAAAAAATAAAATGAAACACAATACATGTCTCAGTTAATGTATCATACCATCTCTGCAGGTTTGAAAAAAATAAATAATTAAATAATCACAAATTTGGTTAAATAAATAAAATTAAAATGTCCATGGCGGGGAACCGAACAAATGGGAATACTAACTATTATGTTGCAAAGAAGTCAATTATATATGAAAATAGCAATTTATAAGTATTTTAAGCTCTTCATTAATATTAGCGATAACCATATTTTAAAATCGATTTAATTTAATATTAAAATTTGATGTTAAGAATGTTAATAAAGCATATCAACAATCAATGCATTTAATTCCAACAAAAAAATCAGCATGTATATTTTATAGGACAATTTGACAATAGTCTTAAGGTAATAGCAAAATGGTAGAGTGCTCACTTAGCATGCCAGAGCATGGTGGAATAGAGGTGAAGTTGAAAAATCATGTAAAAAGTTGAAAAATCTAAGTAAACAAAATACATAAAAAGTGTACAAAGTTTGTTTAAAACAAGTGCTGAAACGTCAATTCAGTGCGTTTTGTCTCAAAAAAAGCACTGAATATCACAATATTTATTTCAGTCTCCTGTCCACTTTAGCCAGCCACCAGCATAGCCGTAGAGCTAACAAACAGGTTACCGAGTCTAGCTCATATATAGTCTAGCTGTAACAGACGGCTCTTTGCTGGTTGTTACCTGTACAATAAAATATGAAGGTTTCACGGGTAGGAATCTTTCTGCCAGCAGATTTTATTTTATCAGAATACTTTGTAAAGGTATTTTATTTTGGTAACACAATTTGATAATCGATGGAAACTAACCTGTAATTAAAATATTGGGACCCAGCATTGTTGCACTCATTTTGATTTGCTAGCGAATATAAGTTACGAACGGCTGAACGGTAATAATATATCAATATCAAAATAAATTGTTATTAGCTGTCATCCATAACACCACATTTGACAAGTTTGAATAATTTTCTCTATTCTATGGACATGGATAAATCTTTTCTATTGGATAAATTAACAAATCATGGATAAATCAAGGAATTCTTAATTTTTAATTCTGTCACGAATATAGAGTTGTACTATACCTATAGAGGATTTTGGATGTTTTATTATCTATGATATCGCCGTGTTTTATGTGTGCCGTTTGCGAATCGCGTTTATATTGTTTTGGCGGGACATTTAAAAAATATATATTATGTATAATTTTTTGCGCGCCAGGTAACGCTGACCCCCCTATCCGCCGTTCCTAAAAATTGGCCCAGCTGGACGAAGGGTCGCTACCCCTTTTCTAATGGGTTGCCCGAGGTGGATTGCCGCGCGAGCCCGGGACGCTCTCTCGCCTTTTGACTGCTCTGCGTGCCAGATCCAGGCATCTATTCCCGAAAAACCACCGGTCGGTGGTTGGCCGATCGCCAATGGTTCCGAAACACAACCTACCATTAATCGGGGCTGCTCTGACTTAACTGGGATTTTGGTTGGGCGCCTGCTTCGAGCTGGCTTGGTGTCTGGTTTTTCGTGGCTGGTCTCCAGACCTTTGGACTTGTTCAACTCTCTCACATAGCCGGTTAGTGGACTCGCTCTCAACTCTTGTGGTGGACAGTTTTCAAGTTCAGTGACGGACGGCTTTCATATTCAATAACGAATCTCTTGCTCCAGGTTCTGTGTCTCTCTGGTTCACATCCTGTAATGAACTCACGACTTAACTGCACCAATTGTCAACTCTCGACTTCCGAAGCAGGTTTTCAACTTTGAAACCAATCGCCTCCTTCGGCTTCCGAGACTGATCGTCAATTGTCTTTTCCGTTTTATATGCTATATATATATATATATATGTGTATATATAGCCAAATAACTGTTCTCTATACAATTCTTTGGCCGATCTCTGGCAAATTCATTCCTTCCCAAGTATAATATAATATATTGAATGCGCTCTCTTCTCCCTGGATATAATGGTGTATTACCTATGTGGTGGCCCGCGCGCATCATCCAGATATTCCTCGCGTATTTCTCAGTATACGCCATCTCGTACACGCAAAGCGAGAACGTCTGAGAGAGGCCAAGCTACGCCGCCTGGCGGGCATGACACACATGCACCACACGTGTGCACCGTACACGTGCACCAGAGGAGGCAGTCTGTGCCCAGTACCCGAACCGATCGGACCGCGGACGCTCATCCCGACTATGTCCTTCCATTAATCTTGCATCGTTTTTCGATTCTGTCATTCATGTATTCTGTGTCGTTTCTTGATCTCAGTGGTTTCTCCCCAGTAAGAATAAACAAATCTGTATAACAATGGTTTTTACTTGAACACAACCAACCTTCCCACACCTATATCAAATGCCATCTTTCCCAAAATTTGCATACCTACTTACTATTTAGAATCTTACCTTATCTATGAATATTACGTTCCCCGTTGTTACTCTTTAGGGTCTGCGTCACAGGCAAAACAAAAAAATTGAACACTAATGGATGATGGAAAAATACATTTGACCTCAATGCAAAATGAAAGACCCCTCTGTTTATATTTTGTATGTATACATAAATAATATAAGATGATGCGCGAATTTATCTATTAAATAGTGAAAACAAAATTAATATTTTGTTTCCTACAAGATTCGAACTATCACGAAAAAAACAGGTGTGCTTTATTTATTTTATATGTATCCATGTCGGTCGCTCATGACAGAATCGCGATCTCCATGAACTCCCGCCCTCTTGACTATGCTCTTTCACTTTCTCAGCATCCTGCAGATTTCAGGGCTATCATCAGAGAAGTGCTTATTGCCTTTTCCACTTGGTCAGTCCAACGGGAAGAGAATATTTCTCTTCCTCTTCATTCTTCGACATGGCCCACTATGACAACCCTCTCCCCTTAATCGCTTTTTTATATAATAATTAAATCTGAAACCTATATTCTCATCGGGATCAATATTCTCCATAAAAACGGGTTTGGCCTCCGGTTGGACAATTGAGAAGCCTTTTAAATAAAAAACACAATAAATAGTGCTACGCCAATTTTTAATAACCAAATTAATTTATCCATTAGCCACATATTGGGCATGTTTTCTTTAAAATCAATTTAATATCTATTAACACTATTTTCTTCCATCCCTTAATGTTCCGTTTATCTGTATATGTATTGTCTCTCCCTTTCGCATATAATTTTATATTCTGTCTCCCTTGATGTTTTACTTAACTATATTTGTATTCTGTCTCTCTCTTTCATATGTGATTTTAGTGCACTTTTTTGTATTTATGATCAGTTTTAAATACATCCTGATGAATCTCGAGATAAGCAAAACCGGTTGACGTATAATAAATTTCGTGGTTTCATACAAAGTTATTGTTATTTTATTTACTATTGAAAAAAGTGTTTGTGTTGACAAAGTTGATCTATTGTTATTTATTAAATTATATTGTATAAGTATTTTAAAATTTGACAATAAATTAAAAATAATTGTTATACATTAC
The DNA here is from genome assembly GCA_031772225.1 of Eubasilissa splendida. Classification (NCBI taxonomy): domain Eukaryota; kingdom Metazoa; phylum Arthropoda; class Insecta; order Trichoptera; family Phryganeidae; genus Eubasilissa; species Eubasilissa splendida. The sequence goes on along the minus strand of CM062848.1, from coordinate 15,534,172 downwards.
CTGTAATAACAACTAGCCCCGTTTTCGGATCTATTCGTTACAAAATAAATTTACTAAGCATACGCAACCGGCGGTATGCGCTGTGTTCGGATTTCCGAGTAGCGGATATGAGTGCACGAATTCTTCGTTCGTGACGATCCGTTTCTCGGCCATTCTCTTTGGGGCTTTTGCCGTGCGTGGATTGTTTGATTGTGCCGGTGCTCACAGGTAACGGCTTTGAATTCAATGGCTGTTAGGGAATACTGTTTTCATTAACAAAATATTTTAAATGTTAAGATTGTTTTGTTAATTCATAGTCCCCTTTCATTTTAATCCGTAGTTAGTTATATCAGTTTGTGTTACACGCCGCTTTTAAAACCAGTGATCGATTATTTTATTTGTGCAATATGTGATTGAAATTGAAGAAAATTTATTTAATTGGTGTATATTCGCAGGATTCAGATCGTAGATTTGCTTAGTTATTTTATATTGGCTTTCCGCATTTCTGTAGTTTTAAGTTATCCCTACATGTGCTTACGCGTCACCGGTGTCTCAACACGTGGTGATTACTTTTGCTAAACGTGTCAAAACTGCACACCGCCTCAAGATCAAAAGAAAATTAGTCCAATATGGGACCATGCTTCGTCAGCAATTTGTTTTCTTTTACATTAGCAATATGAAAACCCGTAATGAATGGTGTTACACCCGACATTTAATTTTGTCTGCACGGGTGTCCGCCATATTGTCCTGCCCTCGCATGACTTCTTTGTAATGTCATTCGACGACCCGGAGTTGTGCACTTTGTATCTTCCGAAAACTAATAAAGGGCTTTTTATTTGTTTCCAGATTTATTACCATGGGCAAGGAAAAGATCCATATCAACATTGTCGTGATCGGACATGTCGACTCCGGCAAGTCCACGACCACCGGTCACTTGATTTACAAATGTGGCGGTATCGACAAGCGCACGATCGAAAAATTCGAGAAGGAGGCTCAGGAAATGGGCAAAGGCTCTTTCAAATATGCCTGGGTCTTGGATAAGCTGAAGGCCGAGCGTGAACGTGGTATCACCATCGACATTGCTCTCTGGAAGTTTGAGACTGCCAAGTACTACGTCACTATTATTGATGCCCCTGGACACAGGGATTTCATCAAGAACATGATCACAGGAACTTCTCAAGCTGATTGCGCCGTGCTCATTGTTGCTGCTGGTACTGGTGAATTCGAAGCTGGTATTTCCAAGAACGGACAGACTCGCGAGCACGCCCTCCTTGCTTTCACGCTCGGAGTCAAGCAGCTTATCGTCGGTGTCAACAAGATGGACTCCACCGAGCCACCATACAGTGAGTCCAGGTTTGAGGAAATTAAGAAGGAAGTTTCCTCCTACATCAAGAAGATCGGTTACAATCCCTCAAATGTTCCGTTTGTACCCATCTCAGGATGGCACGGAGACAACATGTTGGAGGCCTCCTCCAAGATGCCTTGGTTCAAGGGGTGGGCGGTGGACCGCAAGGAAGGGAAGGCGAACGGCATGTGCCTCATTGAAGCTCTGGATGCCATCCTCCCTCCTTCCCGTCCCACAGACAAGGCTCTGCGACTCCCTCTGCAGGATGTCTACAAAATTGGAGGTATCGGAACAGTACCTGTCGGCCGAGTGGAGACTGGTGTGCTGAAGCCTGGCACCATTGTGGTGTTTGCGCCCGCTAACATCACTACTGAAGTAAAGTCTGTAGAGATGCACCACGAGGCCCTGCAGGAGGCCCTCCCTGGAGACAATGTGGGCTTCAACATTAAGAATGTGTCCGTTAAGGAGTTGCGTCGTGGGTATGTCGCTGGAGACTCTAAGTTGAACCCGCCTAAGGGAGCCGCTGACTTCACTGCTCAAGTCATCGTACTCAATCACCCCGGTCAGATCTCAAACGGTTACACCCCAGTGCTGGATTGCCACACGGCTCACATTGCTTGCAAGTTTGCAGAGATCAAAGAAAAGGTGGACCGTCGTACTGGCAAGTCCACAGAAGACAACCCCAAGGCTATTAAATCTGGTGATGCAGCCATCGTTGTCCTGGTCCCCACCAAGCCCTTGTGTGTGGAGTCCTTCTCGGAGTTCCCCCCCCTGGGAAGGTTCGCTGTCCGTGACATGAGACAGACTGTCGCTGTGGGAGTCATCAAGTCTGTGAACTTCAAAGATCCGTCATCAGGAAAGGTTACCAAGGCAGCCGAGAAGGCAGTGAAGAGCAAGAAGTAGCTAGGCCTATTATCTTCTGTGCTACCATTTAAAATGCTTCTTAAACACTTTTCTCACCGGAAAGTGTTCCGCAGGAAAAAGGCTTTACTCATTCCTTACTATATTTTTCTACTTCAAATATTATTTTATTTTATGTAAGGTTATATACATACGGAATCTGAGATATTTTTGTAACTACAATTTCTGAAGTGTAAATTTCATAGTAATAAACGAGTAGCCAAGATATATCCACAATTAAATTGTTTTATTTTCCTCAAGCAGTTCTATTTACATTTCTTCCTAATTTGTTTTGGAGGTTTTTAATGTTTTTCAATTACCTTTGTTACACTACCTGAGGGTGGTGTATTGTAGTACTGGATCTATACTTCAGCAACTTTGTGTGCTTGAATGAATAAAGTACTATTAATAACTATCAACAGCTGATTGCTGGTGTTCTGCACTACAGGCAGTCTGCTATTGACAATGTGATTGGTTAATTACTGCTGAACTAATTCTCAAACAATAAATGCCTCAAGAGAGGTATTCATATTTGTTTACTGTTTTTGATAAATATGTTATATAATTGATTTTTTACCTATGGGGCCAGGCCCCTCAAGTGATCTGACATGTTATTCCAGTTTGAGGTGCTACTTTCCTTTTGGTGCAATGCAGTCATATCAACCCACATGTCTGAACAAAAAAAAAATACGCTAGCACTGGAGGTCAGATAAAAAATACCAGGGAGGGGTGGTTACATGACTTGTAATATCTCACCCCTCATTTGCGACCTTCACTCAATACTTGATATGTTGGCTGTGAGTGGCAAGCTCATGATAAAATTCTGAAAATTAAAAATATTTATCTAGTAAAACACTTTTTTTAATGTGTTTTTACATGAATTTGAAGGATGACAAGTAGTAAACAAACCCCCTGACCATTATTTTACTACAATTTAAAGATAAATTAACTAGCCGTGGACACTAGTGCCATCTTAATCCAGAGTAAGTAAAGGTAACCAGCTGTGTGAGATCTGTATTCAAAGCTTGAAATATGTATATTATTTAAATAGTTTCAGTAATTAATTTTAGTTATTGTGTAAAAGGTGTGTGCCATGTGCATGGCTTTCTAAATTTGATTAGATTGTGTCCAAAAGTTTGCAAATACGAGGCCCCTTTACAGATTGTAAATAAATTTGAATGTAGGCACACAACAGCAATTAATTTCTAACGGCGTAAGCCATCATTCCAGTAACAACAATTCACTTTTATAAAGGCATTGGTATGTTTGATTTTATTTTAATAGTTTGCATTGTTCTATACATATTTTGTAAGTATTTCAATAATGTTAGTTATGGAAAGGAAATGTTTTACTAAAGAATATGTACATATTCATCCGTATATAGGTTCATTTATATAATTATATACATTTATTTTATTTTTAATGATTAAAAAAATATTTTGATTATTAGATAATAAAGTAAAATAATGATGTTGATGGGAAATGGAATATTGTTATCGGAAAGATCTTGGATTAACTGGGTAATGATCGTTGATGGGGAATCTGATACATATGTGATTTAAATGTTCCTCTTCTTGCCGATTCTCGCACATAGTCTTGAGTACAGATTTTGAGCAAATAAGAATTTGTTACATTGCATTGAACATATGAAGCAGTGGCCAATACTTTTACAGCATATCGAAGAAACTTCAAACATCTTCAATTTCATTTTGAAAAACCAGGACCCAGCAAGAATCTCTGGCTGAAGTTATGAAAATCATCTTCATTTTTAAAGTCTCATATTGATCCCTCTGGATGTGATTAATTTTCTCTCAAAATTGGAAGTATTTCTGAAATTGTGGTACAGTTATGAACGGATGCCGGAAATAGAGGCTTCTTTCACCAGCCTTCTTATTTCCAGAGATTCCACAATGATTAGGAATTCACGCTAAAATATTGTCTGTTTCTTTTTGTCTCAGAAAATATTAGGCCTCTAATTTGGATACAATGTTCAACTTAGGTGTATGTGAAGGGGCAAGATTTCAAGTTTTTGCAGAATGCTAATAGTCTGACAGGATTAAATTAAAATACATTTTTTTCCACTATTTATTATTTTATGATAATTACCGGTTTCGACCTGTCATGGATATCTTCTGACTGGTGATGATCACCCAGTTCAGCCGTGACAGGCTGAAACCGGTGAAGATCATAAAATAATAAATAGTGGAAAAAACTGTTTTAATTAAGTTATTAAAATGGAATTCTGCCACAAATTAACAGTTTCAAAATTAGGATTAAATTACTTTCATCTGACACATATATATATGTTATCCAAAAGGAGGATATGTCTTCCGTTTTCTTGAGTCAAATTCTTCCTGTCTCTCAAACCACCTCATAGCAACATCTAAGCATTGAAATGCTTCAGAATGTGTAGGACGATATGTCTCCCCTCAGCAATTCCTCCTTGTCTTGTTCTTCTGTGGGTAAATCAGAAACTGTAAATTATTATGAAAATTATCATTCAAAATTTGAAATTCAGGATCATTCGCAATGCAATTTAACCACTGGCTGACATCTTTGTCACATTCACTGCACATTAAATTTTGTTTTACTGCTTCTGTCTCCTACGACTCTTACATTTTATGTTTAACATTGGTTGCATTACTGTTATGTCCTTTAAATCAATTTTCTTGTGGAAATTGATGACTGATTCTTCATTATTTTCATAAAGAAACTGTTTCCGATATAAGCACTAAAATGTTTCTATTACACCCTGATCCATCAATTGAATTACAGACAGATTGGTTGAAGATATTTTACCATTCTATTGACAGATTGCACTATGTGTTTAGTAACATTCTATAGATTAAATAACCTAATTAAACAGAAAAATTATCAAATGATAATTCACACAGGTACTCCTCACTTAATGACCTACCTGTTTAACGACTGCTCGGACTTATGACCAGCTCTCCAGCGTGGGGATGTACTGAACTGGTCAAATTTTCTATAGCTATCTCTTCATAAACTAACCATGTTTAAGAATAAAACAAAGCATAAATGTCAAATTCACTTAATAATTCTGGTTGATTTGGTAATCAGCTGGTAATGACAGAATGCCCTTTCTTAGTTTGAGTCTCGGGAATCCCCTTTCTCAGATTGTGTTTTGGAATCCTCTTTCTCACATCAGTCTCATTCCCGCAGTAGGTCACTATTTACTACACGGGGCATTCACAATCTCCAAGAGTATGTACTATATTGTGCACCCTATAAAACTAGATGTCGGCGAAAAGACAGTATGACTTTACCTGGAGGAAATGCCATGAACTGAAGGAAAGCTATCAATCTTAAGATGAAAATGAGAATCATAAACGACTATAAACTGGTAAAAAAGTTAAAGCGATAGCATTTGACTTAGACCAGGCACATTCAATCGTTTTGACCGTTTGTTGGAAAAAATTGCACACAACACAAAGAAGCTAAAGCGTTGCCCAGTTTCAAGGCTTTTAAAGACATGATCGCATTGTTGTTGAGAGGAAATATCGCCGAGTTCCTCTATTGCTCTGAGAACCCATGTGTATTGAAGCAGGTTAGTAAGCACACGCTGCCCAGTTACTATTGTGCAAATAAGAAGGCATGGATGATGCAAGATTTATTATAGGATTGGTTCATCAACTGCTTCATACCCTCGGTTAAGCATTATTGTGAAAAGGACGTTCCTTTTAAAATTATCCCGCTTGATTATGCCCCAGGCCGCCCCCAGCATCTTTTATGTTGTGTAATTGTTCATCCCTATTCAGAATAAACAATTACAATTAAGCTCCTCGTTTATTGACCTAATCGTAGGAACGAAACTCGGTCATTAAGTGAGGAGTACCTGTATTATATTTTTTTTTTATACAATCTGGATAATTGAGGTCCAAATAATGGAGGTTCTACTGTAATTCTAAAAGGTGGTGCTAGATATCGAAGTTATATTTTTTCTTCAAATTGTAAGTTTTTTTTTTAAAACGAAAAGTATATTTTTTAATATTTTTAAGATATATCATTGTACACATTTGTATCGTAAAGTGACATGCTTGTTGGTATAGTAGTTAAAATACTTGTCTAGTAATCCGGGGGTCAGGGGTTTGACCATCATTTCGAGAGACTGACAAGTTAGTCCTATTTTCATAGCTCAAGCATTTAGCTTAGTTTGAAAATATGTATTCCGTGTGTGCATCTCTATTTAAAAAAATAAATGATAAATTTAGTTGTCCACAGATGTTTAACTTTTTGATTGATGAATTTTTGTACTTGGAGAACATTTAAGTTTCACTCTTCGATTTTTATATTTCCATGCCTAATGCACTGACTTATAGCTAAACCTTACGACTATAGCGAATCACGCTTGGTAACCGCATAAAATGGCAGTTGGAATATGATCTTTGTACTTTTGGCGTTGCAGTTATAATTCTATTTTGCGTTAATTCTCTTGTAAATAAATGCAATGTACTTACTACCTTGGACACAGGTTAGCGGACCTAATGTATCTAGTGTAAATCAATACAAGTAGCTCAAGTGTTTATAATCATGAATATTTTAGCTATTATTTGTGGGGTGTAGTTTTATGAAATGAAAAAAATTGGACTTAGTTTAAAATGAAATAGTAGGTTATATTTCCGATGCAATATCGAATATGTGTAATATACATAGTTAAGATGCCAAAAAATCACAATGCCAGAAATGATTAAGACTAAAACTAACTTACCATCTCGTTGTTTCTCTGCGGGGGTAAGCAGAGTGGATAGGGCGCCACACTCTTCTGTCCTGACACACAACTCTCGCCTCATTTACATTCATACATCTTCTCATACAAGCTGGCAGATTATTGAGGCTTCTGACAGGACCATCAGCTGGTATCTGGTTGTGCCAGGTCTTCCGTGGATGTCTTCTATTTCGGATGCCATCAACACTTACGTCATATATCTTTCTCACCATTCTCTCCTCATTCATCCCTTCCATATAACCAAATCACCTAAGTGATCCAATCTTACTCACTATACTAAAATCAGCTACATATTCTTTCCTTATTTCTTCATTCTTTACTGTCATAAATAGATCTGCCTAAGCAATCTTATTTCCACTGCATTCAGTTTACTTTCGTTCCTCTTCTGCCAGCATACATCAGTGTCGGTACCAGGATTCCGTTGTGTATTGCCTCGATTGACAAATTCCCATTAGATATTATTCCATTCAAAGCGCTGTTCACTTTGTTCCCTACAGTCACCTTTCTTTCGATATCTTTCTTAGGCTTTCCGTTTCTATCAAACATACTTCTCAAATATACAAACTCACGTACTTGTTCCAAACATTCATCACCTACAAGTATTTTGCGTGGTGTCTTACTTTCCTCCTCGAATACCATCACTTTCGACATGTTGACATTCATAATGTCGCTTTTCTTGCATACATCGTACACTCTAACTAGACATGTTCTTGCAATTCTTGTACATTATTCACCATTAATACTGCATCAGCAAACAGCTTTCAATCAAATCGCCCCTTTTCGATCCTACATTCTAGTTCTTTCACATAATTATTCATACACAAGTTGAACAGCCATGGAGACATTAAACAACCTTGCTAGACACCTTTTGTAATGTCAAACAATGGTGTGAATGATCCATTGATTCTTACACATGCAGAACTTTCTTTGTATAGGGATGCGATTGCATGTATAAGTTTACTATATATATACTATATATTATGCACCTTTTGCAGGTCTACAAAGGCACTAAAAACTTTTCCGTCATCACTCGTAGAAAAAAAAACATGATTCGTGCATCCTCTTCCACCCGCAAAGGCCCCTTGCACATCCAATACTTTTCTTCCGTTACCGTTCTTGCTCTTTCTATTAAAATTCTTCCATATAGTAGTTTACCAACTAACCTCAGTAGACTAATTGCTCTATTTTTTTTTTGTACCATAAATAGTACATGTGAAAAGTACTAGACGTAGTCTGTCTAAAGCAATTACCTGTACAGTTTTTAAAAGTTATAAATGTTAAGAGATAAGTAAGTATAATGTTAAGTACATTATGAAAAGTTATGCGAAAAAAGTATAATCAGAAGTTATAAAAAGATATTGAAAAAAAAGTTAATAAAATATTATTGTCAGTAATATGTATACGAGGGCCAAGTAAAAAATAAGGTTCCTTACGCTGTACACTCGCCACGCGAGATGCTAGGCGAAATCCGGCAACACCGCCTTGATTGTTGGTCCCTTAACTACATCCCCACTACCGGGAGCAAACGCTGCGACGCTCAGTAAAGGCCTGACAGCCATCCGCTATGGAACCCGCCATCGCCGTTACCGCCAGGTGTGAAATCCGTTCGGTGATTCGATTTTTAAACGCGAAGAAGCTTAAACCTGTTGAAATTCATCGACAGTTGGAAGAAGTTTATGGCACAGCTTGCATCAGCGTCCAACACGTCCGCAAATGGTGCAGGGAGTTCTCCGAAGGACGCACAGACGTCCACGACGAGCAAAGGAGTGGGAGGCCATCGGTGTCGGACGAAGTCGTGGCGAAGATTGAGCGCATTCTCCTCGAAGATCGGAGAGTAACGCTTCGGGAGCTTGCTGTCCAGGTTCCTGAGGTTTGTGAAAAAACCATCGACAACATTTTGACCGATAAACTTGGTTATCGCAAGGTGTGCGCGCGGTGGGTCCCACACATGCTTTCAGAAACCCACAAAGACAATCGTGTCAAGTGTGCCGAGGGGTTTCTTCGAGAATGCGCCGAGAATACCGAAGAATTCTTGGACTCCATTATTACGGGAGATGAAACGTGGTGTCACTACGTCACTCCAGAAACAAAAGAACAGTCCAAACAATGGCGCCATCCTGAATCGCCTAGGCCGAAAAAGTTTAAGCAGACGCTTTCCGCAGGGAAAGTGATGGCTACGGTGTTTTGGGACCGAAAAGGCGTCTTGCTGACCGAGTTTATGCCTAAAGGGACCACCATCAATTCGGACAGGTACTGCGAGACATTGACAAAACTCAAAAGAGCCATCCAAAATCGCCGGAGAGGAAGGCTGACCAAGGGCGTTAGGCTGCACCACGACAACGCTCGCCCGCATGTCTCTCGACAGACCACCGCCCTACTGGACAAATTCGGCTGGAAATTGCTTGACCATGCCCCCTACAGCCCTGATCTTGCTCCCAGCGACTTCCACTTGTTTCCGAAATTGAAGCAACACTTGGGTGGACAACGCTTCAATACAGATGAAGAGGTGAAAGAAGCGGTCACCAAGTTCATCGGCGGCCTAGCGGCGGAATTCTTCGAAGCGGGTTTTCAGAAGTGGATAACTCGTCAGGAAAAATGCATAGAAAAATCAGGAGACTATGTAGAAAAATAGAATAAAGTACAAGCTTTCAGATGGTTTACTTATTTATTGCAATAAAAAATACCTTATACCTGAAAAAAATGTAGGAACCTTATTTTTTACTTGCCCCTCGTACAATAGTGGGAGACAAAAAGGTGTGGGTAGTTAGGTTAGCACAAATGACAAATTAATTTAATTTTGCTTTCTACCAATATCAAGCAACCACTTTGTTATTTTTGGTTTGAAGTAGTTAATCACTTTAGTCTAGTGGCAATTTGTTAAATATTCTCAGAGCAAAAAATAAAAAAGTTTGTTGAGAGAATTTGGTATTAAATTTTGGCACTGAATAGTATCCTAGTCTCCTGGTTTCCTTTGGATTGGATCGAGGAAGTAAAGTTAATTTTTTCTTAAAAAATAGTTTTAAGATTGCTCTGGTAAACAGTTGTCTTATATCCAAAACTTGAAAGGATTTAAAGAGTTCTTTAGTTATGTCTAAATGGCCTCTTGTTTATGATGACCCATTTCTGAGCCTTAATTAGAGAGTCCATTGAAGTAAGAGCTGCACCACCCCATGTACATATTGCGTAACTGATGAGACTCTGACAAAGTGAATAGTATACCATTTTTAATTAAGTAATATTCATGAAGCTGCGTAAAATTTTGAAAATATAAATTAATTTTCTCACTTTGGATCTTACTCAATCGATATAAGGAACCCATTGTAAATTTTCATCAATTGTTAATTCGAGATAAATTATCTCATTCGATTCTTCAATGATGTCACAGTTACATATTTGATTTGAATCCGAAATGCATGTATGTATTTTAATAATATTTGGGATGACATGGTACTCTTGTTTTTTTAACGAAAAGGCAATAAAATATGTTTTTTTTTAGTTAAGTGTTAGTAGGTGATTGTGTAAAGTACTTTTAATTTATGCAGTGACTAATTCTACCCTTTTAAATGTAACTAATTTTAATTCCATTCTCCAAAGTTTTATTTAAAAATTCATTGATATATATTATAAAGAGTATCGGACTGAGTGTGTTACCTTGAGGCACTCCATATATAATGTACATTGGATCACAGCAGGTGCCATTAATTTCTACAGTTTGTTTCCTATTTTCAAGATAATTTTTGAACCAATTCAAGCAACTGCCTGTGATATCAATATTATTGAGCTTATTTAAAAGCAAAGTATCAAAAGCCTTCGATAAGTCTAGAAAGATGCCTGGTATTTTGCGTCCCTTATCCACGTTTGTGGTAATGTGTTCAACTAGTTTTGCAATAGCATCTTCAGTTCCCATATTGGCTTTGAAACCGTATTGATTTTCAGATAAAATTTTATTTGCCTCAAGAAATTCCATGAGTCTCTTTTTTATTGCTTTTTCCAGTAGTTTTGCAAAACAGCTAAGCAGAGAAATCGGTCTGTAGTTAATTATCTTTGTTTTATCTCCACTCTTGTGAATAGGTTCGATAACAGCTTCTTTTAAATTTATTGATTAGGACTACATCAAGATAATGGGACTCTAGGCAAGATGTGACTGTATTAGAAGAGTTATTGAAAAAAAATGAAATGAACGCTGTAAAAATTCAAAAATTTAGAAGGACTATCTTAGGATATAGTTTATGGCTAATTGGGTAATATTATTTTAGTGTAGGCCTAAAGAAAAATATGGGAAGATAAAAACATTATAAATAACCACTTTGCTATATGAGAATGACAGCATTCAATTGTATGTATTGGAATTGCTGCTCTATTAAAATTTTTATAGCTCATGTAACATCCCCTTTACATTGGCTCCAGTTTCCAGAGTTGAATTTAAATTGTGCTGGTTGATGTACAAGGCGACACATAACATGGCGCTTCTGTATCTTCAAGAGCTTTGTATCCCAGACAATTTGAATGGTAGACGTCAAACTCTCAGATCAGCGTCTACTTCAGCCACAGCAAGGGTTGTAGAACCGACCAACCGTTGCCAGAAGTCTAAATTTAATGACCAGGCATTTGCAGTGGCAGGCCCAAAAGCGTGGAACTTTTTACCCTCCGTCATAAGAAACAGTGCACCGGAGACTTTATTAAAGAAGAGACTAAAAACATACATTTTCAAAAAATGCTTTCCGTAAGTTAAAATAACAATTTTTAATTTTAAAAATAAAGATAATGTAGGGCTATAAACAGTTTATGTGTAAAGCGCCTTTGAGGTGAAAGTTTTTACGAAAATGGCATACAAATTATCCAATATTATAATTATTAAGGTCAGAGACGTGTTTATTATTTGTGTAAGTAAAATGTGTAAGAGTACTTGATAATATCTCACCCAGGCCCTAGGCGAATGTCGACCCTTAAGCCATAATTCAGCTCTAGAAATTATGGTTCTATGCAAATCTTAGAAACTCTACATAACCTTACCTTAACCTTATACGTAGGCAATGCGGTTATGTAATCTTATTCCATATTAAATTTTCAATAAAAGTACTTCTTTACTTTGTAATAAATAGCGAATAATAATGTAATTGGCAGTAATATAATTGTAAAAAAGCCTTATCCATCTCAGTGCAACAATTCTGAGATCCCTTCAGAAGTGTGCTACCTTTGTCACCCATATATTTATAAATATATGCATGTTTTTAAATTATTCTTCTAAATAACAATTAAAGATAATATGTACCACAATAAAAGCTAAAAAATACATTAGCATTATTTCAGGATTTTCAAAATGCTCTACTAAAGATTTTCTAACACGTACATATGTTCTAGAGGTGCACTACGTTCATAAGTTAAGGGATCACTATATTAATTCCATAAATAAAACAGTTTATCAGATAAAAATAACTAATTTATTATTATTTTTTTATATTTTTTCATCAGTATCCTTCTTCATATTCACTTCGTTGTTATAAATTATATCTGCATAATGCTCCGCATCTTCTAATCTTATTTTTAGTTGATATGGCCTGACTACATTTTTAATAAAATAAAAGATACCAACTATTGAAAGAACACCACCAAATGTTTTTGTCATCGGGGCGAGATTTCTGAATGCAGACATATTTCCTGCAAGGGTAAAAAAAATATATTATGAGAAGTAATACTACAAGGTAAGGTTATATAAGGCTGTATCCATATCATGTTTTGATGATTTTGTTAATTTACTCAATTTATAAATCAATCTATTACCAGATTACTCTCAATCTGATGATGATTTTGTATTATTGGTTTAGTAAATAATTTTATGAAATTTTTCCATAATCTAAAAGAAAAATACTTCAATTTGAAACTCGATCAACTCAAAGGATTATAAATCTTTTTATGTTCAGTAATGTTAATTCTTTTGGACCATAAACCAAATTTCTTAAATGTTGCAGTACCATATAACTACAGTGAAACCTCAGGTTATGAACGACCATAGTTACAAACAATTTAGGGGGATAAACAAAATCCTCACCGAAAAAATGCCTCAGTTTGCGAACAGAATTTCGGATTACTAACAGGCAGTTATGTGCTTCGCAGATTGATATCTCAGTGTGCTGTCACGGCAGGTGGTGAATAAGAGTTTTGTGATAGTGTTCACTTCACTCAGAGCGGATTGCCGTTTGAATGCGTTGCATTTGTCTGGAAAGGATTAATCTATTTTTATGAGAATAAATGTTTCAGTTTATGAACAACTCGGGTTACAAACAGTGTAACAGAACTTAAGTACGTAACCCGAGGTGACTAAACCTAACCTAACTTTATTTTTATAAATAAATTATATGTTGTGAATTTTAATTTGGAATTTTCAAAATATCTGGCCTAATCCAAACCTGACTTGCTTACATTGTTTTTTTAAAATATGATTATGATCTGCTTGGACTGCATTTCCATCAAATTCATCTCTTAAGTTCAAAAAAAAAAATCAAATACAGATCTGCAAACCTAAATTCAATATCATCTTAAATAGTTGACTGCGACACTTACACAGTGACAAAAGTAGAAAAAATATGAACTGATGCAAAATGAAAAAGGGCCCGTTACCCGCATTGGTGTAGATGCCACGACATTATTCGAAAACAAATTATTACAAATAAATAATTAGTTAATACAAAAAATATATTTTGCTTTGTAATGAATTTTAATAAGGTATAATTATAAATGTAGCAGCCCGCGCGCATCGTCTATATGTTCCTCATTCTGTCATTTCTCGGTATTGCCCCATCCCGCGCGAATAAAGCGAGAACGTTTGTGAGAGGCCTCTGAGCAGAATAGTCTGCGCCCAGGACCTGAACCGATCAGACCGCGGACGCTTATCCTACTCTTCCCGACTGTCCTTCAATTAATCGTGCATCGTTTTTCATTGTCATCTATACATTCTGCGTCGTTTCTTGCTCTCGGTGGCTTCTCCCCGATGAGAATAAACAAATCTGTATAACAATGATTTTAGTTGAACACCAACCAACCTTCCCACATAAATAATAACAAGCCACATAGATAAAAATAAATAATTATAAATAATGAAAAATAGGGTAATTACAATAACTACTATACTTTACTTTGGGTTTATCAGCTTCTTTATCAAATGATTTAAATAAAGGAGCCCATATATAAAAACCTCCGACAGTCCCCAAGATTGAGGCAAACAATACTTGTGTTTTTGTTACACCTCTTATTTTCCTGATTTTCATATCAGCGATAGTCGATAGTGCATATTCTTTGTATTTATTGTTATATATTTTCGCTATAACTTTTTAACCTCCGTAACACCGTAACCTACGTAACGCACAGAAATGTCAAATGAACAGACGTTACGAAAATAAGCAGTGATGCCATAGAAATAAGTATGGTTTTCCAGTTATTGTCAGACTCAAAATGTTTATTTCCCGAAACGTTATTGCATCTCTCTAATGATTGTCCTGATATACCTCGGCACGAAGTGAAACGAAGCTATCACATTAATTAGAGAATTAAAAAATACAATAAAGGAAATTTAATTGTGCCCATCTCACGCGAACCGCCATCAACGAAGCCATATGGCGAGGAAACCGTAGCCTAAGCAAAAGACCTTCGGACGTGAGTAATGGCCTAGGGACCGTCGACTTAAAATTGCGCAATAACCATTAAAAAAACTGGCCATCGTCTTTTGTCGTATAGGATTCATTGTTTTAAAAAGTGAAGTGGATGTAATAATTCACATGGGAGCGGCAGGAATAACGACCAAAAGAGAGAAGTTCGTTTTACAATTTCAATAAATTCCTAGGATTCTTTGGTCTAAGAAATAAAAATTAAGTTAGAGCCGCTCACCAATATGACGATAAATCAAATAAGAATGGACGAGATAACGGCCGATGGAGATCACACTTATGATGTTTATAATAATAAGGTAGTTTGTAAAAGTGTCAAAGTGATTAGCGCTGATGCACTTGTAGTTGTAGATTAGGCGGTCTAGCCGCATGTAGAGTACTCAGAGTATCGTAGACTCTAAGGAATTGGAAAAAAAAAAAGCCGATGGAGATCTCTGGCAAGGACTGTGATATACCTCGGCGTGAAGTGGCGCGAAGTTATAACATTAATTAGCCGTAAAAACGAAATAAAATGAAGGCAGGAAATTGCGTCTCGCAAGATGCTCGCAAGAACATGCAGGTCGCTGACGTCGGGCCACGTCGGGCCCTTATGAACGGAACCGGACGTTTCTTAACAAAAAAAACCTAGCGGCTTGTTCAAAAGCGAATAACGACCGTAGTGACTTCCAGCCCAAGTGTTGTGCAATGCACATTAAAACGGGGGGACGGAAATAACGGGAATATGAAGGTTTCTCGAGAAGCGATCACAAATCTATAAGGGCGCGCTTTGTTTCGAGGGGATGCACCCTGTCGACAGATAAAACCGAAGGTCGTAGGATCATTAAAGCTGGATCCGTTGTACCGGCGAGACAATCGATTTCCGAAGAAAGATTTAGGGAATGCACCGTTACGTGCCTATTAGCTAGCGTCCAGGGTCGAAACGCGATGAAAACAAAAGACGCAGTTCCTTTGTTTAATCTGCTTTGAGCGCAATGCCGAGCGAATTGCATGGCTCGGTTCGAAATGTAAATAAAATGTATTCCTAGAACATAGAATATTGCAAGAGATAACATGCCCGCCGATTCAATCCCTAATTGAATCATCTAGAAGATAATAATAACGTGCGAGAGCCCTTTGTTAGGAATAGACTTCCATCGATTTAGTTATGAACCATAAGGACAAGATTAAGAATATAGTATAGTGGGGATGGGCAGATAATTTAAAAATATAAATATGTAACGAATATGTATAAGCAATTTTGTAATTATGATAATGATATTTTGATGATAATAATCTCTTATCTTTTTTATTCATAGTACAGTTCTAAATGTATTTTTAGCAGACAATGCCTTTCCGGCATAGTAAAAAACAAAGTGTAGTGTTCAATGTATAAATAAATAGATATAAAGAGGAAATCAAGGTGCGAATGAGTAGCACATCAACACAATGATCAATGTATATAAAAAGTAAAGAAATATTATAAAAGGAAAAACAAGATGCAATTGATAACATATGGATATTATGTAAAATTTAAAGTAAATGGAATGTTCCATTCATAAAAAATAAAAATAAACTAAGTAGAATAAGAACGACTAAATAATATGTGATGTAAATAATTAGAATATAAGATTAATTATAATTAGTTATGAGACGAAGGAAGAGTCAGGTTGGATTTGGATTGGGCGTGGCCCCCAGAAAAAGCGGATGGACCAATGGGATGGTGGCGATCGGCAGATGGGAAACACCCCACTGGCAAAGTATAAGAATGGCCTACGCACAGCCCGGCGCTCATGGGGGCAGTTGGAAGTAAGGTTTGTGAGAAAGAGGTCAGATGGAAGCGAGATTTGGGAGGAAGAGGGCAGTGAGAAGCAAGATTTGGGAAGAAGAGATCAGTTGGAAGCAAAATTTGGGAGGAAGAGGATGAGAAAGAAACACGTAAGTCGGAAACAGGATTTGGGGCAGTTGAAAACAGAATTTGGAAGGGAGAGGACTTAATTAACGCCAGTAAAAAACAGGGTTGAATATCAGTTGAAGAGCAGTTGAACGGCAGTTGGAAAATGAGATTCGGAAGACTAAGTTCGAACACGAAGAATTAACCCCCCCTATTAACATGCAATATTGAGCAATTGTTTCTTGGACTATTGTTTTTTCAAAAGCAAAGCGAGCAGGCATGCAATGGCGACTGCATTGATTTTTGTTAGGTTGAATACAGGTTCTGACTTCGAAATGGAGAAAACGATTCTAACGTGTAGAAATAAAAAAACAATCAAAATCGAAATAAAGTTAAGATTAAAATAAGCTCGTGGTACCGCGAACTCGCGCGTACAAATACGTCTACATGTATGCAACAAGGGTAGAATAATATAGATGGATTAACGCGTATCAATTATAATTGTATTTAAAGTTGTAAGAAATAATTAATGATACGCAAATAAAAATAAGAGTACTCGATGGACAATGTAATTACTATATATATAAGTTTAGTCATAATTGAATGTAAGAAGAATGAACAGCAGTAATGAGGTCACTGGACTAGAAATTTTAATTAATAAGTGCTTATACCTACAGATAAGAAGACCTCGAAGTTTAAGTGATTTTGTGTAATTTGGTAGACATCGTTGTTCGTTGGAGACAGCCGCGATACGGACAGTGAGGATGGTCCTCAGAATAGGATCCATCAGTTAGCCTCGGACAGCAGTCTTCAACCATATGGAGAAAACCGAAGACACGAAAAACTGAATGAAATCAAGTGCAATCAACCGCATCTGTAATCGCTGAACAGAGCAAAACCGAATCAAACGGATCGACAAACGGTGACCCATCGAGAAGTAGACGGTTGGCGAGCAGAGGCAGCCAACGTCACTACATGAGAGACTGGAAGTGGACCGCGACCTTGATGGCAGCGCGGATGCCCAGCCATGCGGGCACCAAGGCGGCAAAGTAATGCGGGCGCTCAGTCCAGCAGACATGAGGACGAGAGGAAACACGGACGATGACACCGCGCTCCGTCCGGTCGAGAATCGGACGTGAGACCGGCTCCGACACGCAACGCGTCTGTAATATAAGGTAGTTATAATTAGATTAAGTTAACTATAGGATATTCTGCCTGTCCACTTGTGTATTATGTGTTGTGGAAAATAAACAATTAATCTGTGTGTTATCTGTGTTTTGAATATTCACCTGTCTCCTATAACCATAGTACAAGTGACGATGTGATACCTGGAAATAATCGCGGAGCGAAATATTACCAGAGTGCGGGGCCGCTCTAATAAAATAATTAAAAGCATCTTATCAAAAAGATTATAATCATCTTAACTCCCTCTATCAGTCCCATGGTCCCAACCAGTCCGTCCCAACCAGAATTTTCCACCGAAAATGAAAACTGTTGCCAGCCCTGTTTTAAATCAAGGTCGCTTCTGTCATTGAAGAAAACATGCTGTGTGGGGATATCTTGTGTGGAATATAAGAGGTATAATGAGTTCAATTTTCTGTGATCTCTATTAAATATGTTCCTGTTTATTATAATATATGGTTTCAAAGATTAGTGTTTATATTTTGCGCTTCTTCGCAGTTAGTTAACTGTAGTGTACGCTAAGAGATATTACGTTACTTTTCATCTTTTGTATGCCGCTAAAATTTAAGAAGCTTTCATAAAAATATTAAATGTAATTGAAATACTGTTTTTTTTTACATTTTTTAAATTTGTTATATTTCTTGTCTTCCCTATTTTCAGATATGTTGCAAATTTCGACGTGTTTATTTGGCGTGTGGGTCGTTTCATTGAGGGTTCTGAGCAAACCAGGCATTCATTGAATTCCTCATTATTTGTGTCTTCTAAAGAGGATATATTTTAAACTTTGTGTTCTTATTGAATCTAAAAATGTTTCGAAGTAGAGGTGACAGCAATATTGTATATAAATGCACAGTGAGATTGCTCGAGGATAGTGACATTTTGGAATGTGAATTTCATGTAAGTTGTATTCAATTTATTCAAAGTACTCAATTTATTATTAACTAGCACTCAATATATAAAATAAAAATGAAAAATTATAAAATTTCAGCCAAGCAACAAGGGAAAGTATCTATTGGATTCAGTATGTCAACAATTGAATTTAATAGAGACTGATTATTTTGGTTTGAGATACGTTGATGCTGCCAATCAAAGAGTAAGTTCTTAATTTATTTTGATACTTTATTAATTGATGTTTATCTATTTTGATTGATGTGTAACGGCACTTGGTAACATTAAAGTTTACCTTTATCTTGTTTGTTTTGTTTTTTTATTTTGTTTCCAATGTTAAATTAGTATTTATTTATTTCTGTGATGCTTGGAGCATAACAGTTGATATGGAATAGTTTCACCCCAATATCAATGACACTGAAATATTGGCTACTAAGGCATTAATTAAAAAAGTTCACCACAGCTTTATGTTTAATGGAATGGGGATACAGGTAGAGTGACCAGCTCTAGAGTTTTAATACTGTCTCTCCGGGCTCTAGGTTTTGTTTTAATTTCTCCAGATTATGCTAATTTTGTAATATTGTATAAAATTGTATTAATGAAAATACAATATGTTTTATATAATCGTCACAATAGTTATAATTTTATATGCGGTGCAAAATTATTAACTATCTGGATGCTTTGTGTGAGATTTATGCAAATAAAATGAATAATATTTCCATGATTTATACAAAAATGTATTTTTAAAATGAACTCATACATAAGTAAAATGTCGAAGATGCAATATTCAGTTTAACAAGTGTGGTGGAAAAAAGGTAATAAAAATGAACCTGAAAAGCAAAAATCTCAACTTTGGACCGGAATCCATGCCCGCAGCCACCTTCTGACAACATTTATACTGAAAAATCTTTCATCTAACAAAATAGTGATACATTTGAGCATCACAGAATCGATTATCATCACAGCTACAGAAATATTGAATGCGGTATTCATTTTAACACATACAAAGTGCATTGACCACCGATCATGGGTGATATTACAATATCTTGTTAGGTACCACTAACGCCTGAGGGCAGACCATTTTTATACATGTTTATTCACATGTATGCCCCTGAAACCTATTATTTTTGTGGCGGATGTGTGCTTGAGCAAAATATATAATTTGTTAATGTTCCAGTCAAATTCCAGCAGTCATCGGTGTGCACTGTGGTCATTATTTTTTTACTCGTGAACAATCTCTGGGTTTACATAATATGAAATCTGATTGTCCTACGTACAGAATATTTTAGCAATATACCACTCATTAAATTAAAAAATTTCATGTGTTTGTCTCGTTTTTAACATATCGTGCTTTATCAAATGAATTGTAATTTTTTTATATTCTGAGGCCAAGAAGTTTCACTTGAATAGCGTTATACTCAGATTTTTTTTTGCGTAATGTGTAGGTGTAGTCATCAATTGTTTGTACAGTGAAACCATCTTCAGGGGTTACGTCTACTTGTCATAGGCAAAATTTGAGAATTTTTTTCACAATTTAAATGCGTATTTTAATCCAAAACACAAATGATTTTATAATGTAAGCCAGTATTGAACTTAACATATATTTAAAAATGGATGAGATAGAGCAAATCTCCAAAAACTTTTTTTTTGTAGGGTACACGATAACTTAAAAATGCCTTATCTGAAATATATGAAAATAATAATTCTGTTAGAAGATGTCAACATCTGCTGAATTATCAAAGGATTTTTCGAAATTTTGATTTTTACCAAAATGACAGTGGTTTTACTGAAAAATCACTTTTTTTGACTTTAACAATTCTCATTTTTCCTTTATAAAATAGTATGTTTCCATCGGAAAAAAATTCCTACGATCATTCAGCAGTCCTCCACATGTAAAATAAGCTCTCAAAATTTCAAGCTGATCGGTGAAGTAGTTTTTGAGATATTGTGTACACTGTATAGGCTTTTTTTAAAAAATGTTTTTTCGCCTTTAAAGTTTCAAGTTGAATCAAATTTAAAAAAAATAAATTTGTGACAGCTATTTCAAATCTTCCAACACGCTAATACGAATGTATAACATTGTCCTAACGATATTATATTTTATAGAATGAGTCATATGTGCAGGTAAAAGGGCCAGAGGGGGGAGGGTGTCGATGTCTACCTTACACTTACTGCCTGTATACTCACGTAACTTCGTGAAAAATGCTTGGATCGTTCTGAAGTTTTGTGGAGCTATTCTCCAGATGTAATACTTTGTAAATATGTCAAAATAAAAAATCTAATTTTTCCACCCAGACAAGTAGACGTAACCTCATAATAAGTTCCCCTTTAATAAGTTTTCCTGCCAAGTAAGTTTCCATTCTTGGTCCCGAAAAAGTCCCATATAAGTTGCCCCTTTTTTAGGCTTAATACGATTTCTTCTTAATAAAGTTTCCCGCCCAAGTATTTAAAATATTCTTCACAGAACTCAATTAATCCTTGCAAAAACACCTTTGTAATACGTTTTTCGGTAATTACCTACCTTGGTAATTTTGTTTGACATTCTTATAAATGAAAGTGGTATTCTTTCAATGGGTACAATAAAATTAGGGTTTTGGGTTTACCTCCGTCATAAAAGATCTATACAGTCTCAAAAACAGTAATATTTGATTAAGCCGATATAATTTAGAGGTTTACTTCAAGGAAACAAGGAATAACTACCGTTGTCACTGTAAATTATTTTTTGCATGTGCAGATAATCCTCACAATACAAGAACTGCATTGATAATATTAATATACTGTTTTATTTTTATTAATATTTAACTTTAACTTCGCGAACATTCCTGGCCGAAAAATTTGATTCTTATAATAGCTTAGATTAATGGAACAAAATAATGCATTGACTTCTATGTATGTATTACAATTGTACACTGTTCTGCATTAACTGAAGCTTCAATATGTTTCGGGAATTTAAAATATCGTATTGTCTCAACAACTGTAAATTATGTAAAAACCAAACGGCTTTTAGGTATAAAGTCAAACAGGTAACTATTTACAAACAGTGCTTTTTAAAAAATATGCATTCTTTAAGTACATTTATTCAAGCAGGAAACAGAGTATATTTTCTAAGACAAGTAAAAAAATTATGCTTTGTAAAAAAAAATAAACTTGACGCAGGATAATAAAATAATGTCCAACTTACATGTGACAACTTTTGTCATATTTGATCTATTAATAATAATAATAAATAATTATAATAATGGATAATTAGTATAGCTCCCATTTTCGTAAAAACTATCACCTCAAATGCGCTTTACACATAAACTGTTTATAGTTCTACAATTATCTTTGTTTTTCAAAATTAAAAATCCTTATTTTCACTTATGGAAATGATTTTTTGAAAAAGTGCGATTTTAGTTTCTTCTTAAATAAAGTCTCTGATGCATTGTTTCTTATAACGGAGGGCAAAGAGTTCCACGCTTTTGGGCCTGCCACTGCAAATGCTCGTTCACTAAATTTAGACTTCTGGCAACGGCTGATCGGTTCTACAACCCTTCCTGCAGCTGAAGTAGAGGCTGACCTGAGAGTTTGACGTCTACCATTCAAATTGTCTGGGATACAAAGTTCTTGAAGATATAGAGGCGCCATGTTATATGTCGCCTTCAACCAGCACAATTTAAATTCAACTCTTTCAGGGAATCTGAGCCAATGTAGCTGATGTAAAAGGGATGTTATATGAGAGAATTTGAAAACTCCATATATTATCCGTGCAGCCGCATTTAGAATAAATTGTAATCTATCCAGCTGAAACATTGGTAGGTCAGTATAGATGCTGTTACAATAGTCCACACGTGACACCACTAATGCATTTATAAGTAGACGGGCTGCCTCAAGAGGAAGATGTCTCCGAATACTTTTAATCTGTCTCAGTTGATAAAAGCATGCACTGACAGTTTTACTGATTTGTGTATTCATTGAAAGATCTGAATCAATGTGCACGCCCAACAACTTAACTGCAGATTTAGCAATCATAGACATTGATTCCTGTATTAAGTTTTGCCTTCTGGGTGTTGCTGTCCATAGTAATTCTGTTTTGAATGGATTCAATGTAAGTCTATTCTGTGCCATCCACTCGCCTATTTTATCCACGCATCTTGCATTTTTTTTTAATACCTCTGTCTCACTCGGCTAGGTAGGTACCCATATAATTACATCAATAGTGATGATGTTCTTGAAAACGGAGTTAGTCAAAAGATGTAATGTATTATTCAATAAAAAGATAAAAATATTTCGGAACGATTTTATGAAAGCAGATATCGACATATATATATCATTTCGTTTAAAGAACACATTGGCATATTATTGCTATCGACATATGCTTTTTAACTGTAATAACGAAGTATTAAATTGTTACTTCTTTGCTTTAATATTAATTGTTCTATATATTTAATATTTATAATATGTATTAATTAGAAAGATATACATTTAAAATCAATTTTATTCGATTCGAACCTGGATCTCTTTCCATACCGGGGAAGGTGTATTATCCAACTATGCTACAGCGACAGTACTTTTGATGACAAATTTTCGAACCCATATGTTACGCTTTTCAAATTAATATATCTATCGTTCCATAATTTGAAAGCCGTCAACTTTGTTTTTTTTCAATCAATAAAATTGATTTTATATGTATATCTTTCTAATTAATACATTTAACTAGTATTTAAAATATCACAGACCCATGTTCTGAATAATTACAACTTCATAATAAGAATATGTTTCCTTAATAAGATTTATTTTTAATTAAATTTTCAAAACATGAGAATGATTTGATACACGGTTCTAGTTTTTTATCACATTGATGAAGGCAAATTCATTATTCAAAACCGGTTGGTTGGGTACTAAACTCACGATGATTAAATACAAAGTTTTAAATACTAATTTTATGTATTAATTATAAACATATACATATAAAATCAATCACATGACCTATCCTTTATTTGAATTCTAAAATAAATTTAGTATTTTTGTCTTGTCGGTGATTCTACTTCCGATTTATTTTAATTTTAATATTTATTTCATACTTTCTAGCATTCTTTTTGCAGTTTAGATAGCTATTCTTTTTACAGATAGTAATTTATTAGTGCATAATTGCTTAGCTAGTTAAATAAATAAATTTATTATGGTATCTATTACTAGTTTTAATAGTATTTCGGTTGTAAATAAAATATATTTTGAACAGTGGTGAAATTCTAATTTAATTGTTTTGGTTGCTCTACTATTTTCTCTCGGGTAAACTATTTGTGTACTTTACAAACATTTAAAAAAATATTTTTAAATAATAAAACATTCTTAAATTATCGTAATATAAATGTAACTTTAAAATTGAATAAAAATGAGTTGATAGTTCTGGCGTCTGCTGTCAGTTTACTCAAAGGTATTGGAGATTCCGTAAAAACAATGTAGATGGCTTTTAAATAATGGAACGACAGATGTATTCATTTGAAAAAGTGTAACATATAGGTTCGAAAATTTGTCATGAAAAATACTAGCGCTATAACACAATTGGTAGTGTACTTCCCCGGATTGGAAATAGAGATCCAGGTTCGAATCCCGGTAGCGCAAAAACAATATTTTTTGACAAAATTGATTTTATATGTATATATTTATAATTAATACATTAAATTAGTATTTAAAACATCACAGACCTTTGTTCTGAATAATTACAACTTCACAATAAGAATGTGTTCTCCTTAATAAATGTAACTTTAGTTAAAATGCAAAAATGTTAAGTGTAAATAATGCATGAGAATATTGAAATCCCCGCTCTCATGCTTAACATGTTTGAATTTGCTGTTCCGTCGGAAAACTTATTAAAAGGGTTTCATTGTACACGATAAATTGTTTTTTCAGCACTGGCTTCATATGGCAAAATCTATTGTGAAGCAAATTAAAGGTTAGTAATTATTTTTACTTCATTGTTTATTAATTTATTTAGTTATTCTTTTAGTCGATCTTGTTATTTATTATAAATTTAAAGATATTAAATCAGTTTTTTTTTTTGGTTAACATTACAGATGCCAGTCCCATATTGTTTAGTTTCCGAGTAAAGTTTTATCCACCAAATCCTCTTCTTTTAAAAGAAGAAATAACACGTTACCAAGTTTACCTTCAGCTGAAAAGAGATCTTCTTCATGGACGTTTGTACTGCACACCCAACGAAGCTGCCATGTTAGGAGCTCTAGTAATACAAGGTATGTCCAATTACTCGCTTAGCCCAAAGGATACTATAAAATGCCACATTAATCCTAGCTTCAATTAGTATGTATTCAATTTGTAGTACATATATAAAAAATAAGAAGGTTAATTAAAACTTTAACATACATTTGTATACTTTGAATAATTACAGTAAAATCCCGTTTATTCGAAGTTGAGGGGACCGAAAATCAAGAAAAAAGTTCGAATAACGATTTAGAATAATGAACATAAAAAATTCAAAAATTCGATTCTTTTTTACATACTAACTTTTTTCATAGCAACTCGAAGTAATTAGATACACCTATATCCACACATTTAAAATTAACAAACAAGTTGTCAAAATACAATGTAAACAAATCACAATATTATTTTTTTAAAAAACTATTATAATAGACTATTTTTTCGCGTGCCATTTTTAATAACGACATAATAGTCGAACTTGTCAATCCGCCATTTCTCCGCTGAAGTTAGCGACAAAAGTTTCCAGCGCTTTTAAAACATTTGTTTTGTGATGGTCGCGGACATTTGGCACTCGTCTTTCGACGTTAAAGTTCTTTCTGTCATCATGTTTAATATTGTCGACAACTTCATTAATGGGGTCACGTATTTTTCTGTTAATTTTGTTTTGGATAATATTTTTTGCCAATCTCTTGTATTAATTCGGCGTTTTGTACGAGTTTTGCATTAATGCTATTATCGAGAATATAAAATTATCAGTCAAAATTATAAAAATGTTTTAATTTAAATTTAATGAAATACGGAAAAGTAGAAGGAACGCAAACCACGCATTCGCAAATTTCAAAATGTCTAACACGTAAATATTAGAGAAAAACAAATAATGTTCTTCACATATAAAACAATGGCAATAAAATAATTAACAAGATACGAGAAAATCTGAGAAACACTAACTACACATTCTTTAAAATCTTAAATAGAAAGAGAAATGTCTGTTTTAAAATTAATACAAATTAAATAATTTATAAAACACGGAAAAGTCTGAGGAACTTAACCGCGTACTAACGTTTGTACAACAAAATATACAAACGCTACGTAAAAAAAAATAATGATGGTAATAATACGGAACAGAAGATTGGCAAGCATTGACATTCGCAGCTGCAGCTGGGAGAACTAGAGAACTGTGTTACCTATAAGGGCGCAAAGATAATATTTGCTATCTTTTTCTAATGTACAGAAAAACGAGCGAGAGAAAAAAGCATGCGACCTTTAGTTAAAGTGTTGCGGTAGAAAATAAATATTTCAAATCGAGGACGCACAAAATATATTTGTCATCTTTTCTAGTATACTGAGAGTGAGTGAGAAAACAAACAATGAGAATTAACTTTATGTGTCGTGAATCAGTATAGGGGCGGAATTACCCATTTTGATGGTCTTGGATTTTGGACAGGCACATCGTCTAGCACATGTGTATTTTCCAGATTACTGACATCTGACAAAAAAAATCGAATTAGGTCAAAAATAGATCGACAAATTCATCTGATAAGGTCCAAAAGTAGCTTCGAATAACGATATTCGATTTATAAGTACAATTTAGTATGTAAACTTTCCAGAGGGACCACATTCTGCTCTGAAACTTCGACTTGCGGCGAATTTCGAATAAACGTTCTTCGAATAAACGGGGTTTTACTGTATTATTAATTACCAAATACTATATTAAAACATACTTGTACAAGTTATAAGCAATACGTATAATATAAAGCATTTAAAAAATAATTCATATTTTCAAAATATAATTCTTAATACTAATTATAGTATATACAAAAGTTGTTTTAAAGTTAAACAAAGAGTTTATTTTGTGGACATTTAAAAAGACTTGCTGATGTAAATAAATTTACCCATATATAAGCTTTATAAACATTAAATAAATAGTATTGTAAATGTTATTTTTAACACTCCCGTTCCGGAACGGGGCTCAACATAACACCAAAAATCTTCTTTTTAAGACTTGTGGGGGTCCTTCCCTTTCACTAGTTAGTCAGTGTAGAACATAAGATCCGCGGGTTCTTTTACTTGAGCAACACATACCCACCTCACTTTTGTCACATTCTGCCTTCATCCTAAACTGGGGAAAATTTATAGTAACACCTGGAGGCGATAAATAAAATATGTTATTCATTAGAAAAGAAAGACATCTAATCAGAATGAAACATAATAAATAAAATAAATACAATAAAATCCACTTGATGACTTTCGTCGGGTTGGGCGCGAGTTCAACATTCTTCCTTGACACCACATCATATTTGGCCCGCAGCATCCAGGCCGACTCGATCGGATTTGTAACAGAATTTGTTGAAGATTGATCATCATAATAAAATATGTCGCCTACAGTGAGGCGACTAACTCACGGGCGATATCCAAAGGTAGTAATTAACATCATATACCAAAGGCAAAAACAAAGGTCAAATCCAGAGGCATAATCCAGAAATATGTACCAAAAACCAAAGGCATAAACCAGAGGCATAATCCAGAGGCAATAATCCTGAGTCATAATCCAGAGGGAAATGTCTTGTTTCCTTTAAAGATTATTTACCATGCGATTAGATTAACAAGTTAATAGTAGATTATGCACTAGTGATTGAACAATAAAAAATACTTACCCTCTGGTTATAGTGAATCGCACACAGCTACATTTTAGTCTGACAGCTTCGTCAATGGTTTTGAAAATGAACCATAGATACAACCGTTTTTATAAACTCAGAAACCGAATGTGATACCAACTTGAGGGTAACTATTTCTGAATTGCAAGGTGCTTGACAAAAAAAGAATTGATGGGGCAAATTCGTACATGACCTAAATTTATAACGACACAAACCTCATAAATATCAAGAAGAATGTAACATGCAATAACAATAAAATATAGTAAGACAGTAAAAAGTACAGAAAATTATGTTTTTCGATAGATAATCAGGACGATTTTATAAGTTAATCCCCCTTATTAGGTAACGGCAGACATGACCCACATATTTGGATTAGTTACGTCTTAGATGTCTTCGCTATTGGTGGTTACCCTAACACGCAACAGTGTGTTTCAGTCATGTCTTACCTCTCTTTACTGCTGTTGGTGCATGCTACGTAATTTTATATAAAGTTCATGAAGATTTTATTTTAAAATTTAAAGTTATCTTTATTATATTCAGTACTTAAATATATGGTACTATTATTCCTATACTTATTCTCCAATAATATGTATATTATCTTTGGCTATCATATATATAATATTTATATATAATAATATGTGGCAAATAACACATCACAATGGTTTTTTGATGCACTCCGGGTTGTGACCATTGTTTTTCTTCTTCTACACCCACCACTATTTTTTTCCTCCTATAGACACCCGGTAAAGACTTATGGCCTGATCCATTTGGTCAACACCACCCATTCCTTTATTGTAATTTATAAACAGTTTTGGGATATTGACGTTCACCTTTTGCTTTCGAGTTTTGCACCACCTTTTTACTTTTGCCATGGGCTCTATACTGTCAAAATTGGATCCTTTTGTAACACTGTTATCCTTTCATTGTACAATTATGATTTCATTTTTTGTGTCAAATCGGTAGTCATACTCCGCTCTAGGTTGTTTTTTCATCACTTTCAGAGCGGTAAGTGGATATGTCTTTGTTCTGTCCTCTCGTATTGTACCTGTTGCCCTGTAGCCACTAATTATAAGTAGTCGCAAATCAAGCAACAACTTATAATTAGTGAAAAAGTTATGAAAATAGACAACATGCTCACTCGGAACAATTCTAATTTTTCCCAGTAGTGATTTTACAACTCTCGCACTGAGAGAATCAGCAGAAACTTCCGTGGACTTGAGCCGTCTGAACTTGTAGCAGCCCAATTCCGATAATCAAACCATACAGGTTTTCCAATGACATATTATTTGGCTGGATAATGTCCAAAGCATTTCATCACAGACTCATCTACAGATAAGTTTTCATGAAAACCTCCCCACTGACAGGAATATTTCTGAATAAGGTTGCACAAGGTGGCATTTTCACTTTGGACATTTTATCATTCGAACCTTGAGCTAGGGAATTGTTGACAAAATGTAGATTTATTTTTATGTCTAACCTATTCAATCTTCACCTATCTTCATTTAAAATCTAGTAAGCACGCTCGGTAGGGAGTTCATGATAACCATTTAACAATAATATACACAAAAAAATTAAGTCTTCACAGTTAATTTCAAAATTGTGTCTATTATTTTGATTTGCATATAAAATACTGTTTTCTATTATCAAACCTACATTACTGGGTTGTGGTCTTTTGTGGATTCTACAACACTGTACACACGGATGTACTATATAAAGGTGAAATTTTTTCCACACAGGTTCGTTAGAATAATGAATTATAGCTCGTTTTGCAGGTGTTACGCAATTAGTTGGTACGCAATGTCGTTATCATCACTGTCATCCCAGTCTGAAACATGATTAGAACGATATAGTCATTTTTACACGTAAAGATGCGACGAGATGCCATTGTAGACCCTTTGTAGACGCCTACAAAATATTGTAAATAATAATAAAGATGCGCCCATTGTACACGCATGTGTCCAGTCTAATAGAATGAAACCTAGTACATAATTATTGAAACAGATTGTCACAAAATATTATCCCCTGTTATAAATACAGTCTGAATATACATTATAATAAAAAACAAGTCAAAATATTTTAAATATGAATTAAATATATTAATTAGAATGATATACATATAAAATCAATTTTATCGAAAAATATTGTTGTTGCGCCACCGGGATTCGAACCTGGATCTCTTTCCTAACCGGGGAAGGTGCATTATCCAACTACACGCTACAGCGACAATATTTTTAATGACAAATTTTCAAACTTATATGTTACCTTTTTGATATTAATACATTTAATCGTTTCATTATTTGAAAGAGCCATCTACCTTAACAATAAGAATGTGTTCTCCTAATCAAAATATTTAATTATTTATAATTAAAAACTATTAAAATAACATACCTTAATCATATCATTCGCAATCCATTTTTCAATGTAACAATAACGACATTTATTCTGCCAAATTTTGTTTTTGCATAGATTACTAGTAACATCTAGTTTTAAAAGAAGTAATTATTTCTATAATAATCATAGACACGCACGACATAAGCACGCTTTGAAGGAGCTGTAAACGGGCGTGTACAGAGAGTGGTAATGGGTTAAAATAATCCCAATAATTCAATCCCACTTCTAGATGTATGCATTTTGAAATAAATATTATAATATTGGACTGTAATTTTTGGAACACATGTTTGTGGCTCACAGCGTGCATGTGTGCAGTGTGTTTGCGAATGCAACACATCTGTGAGTGATAAGACTTCAAAATACTACGGTTTCTTATAAAATGATGACAAATTTAGTAGTATCTTGTTCGCATTTTATAAGAAATTTAATTAAAAATATAGAACTCGCTCAAACCATTATACTTCATTAAAACACAAATTTTCGATCTTCCGGTACCTGAAGATTAAAGGTCATTTATATATTTCAAAAATTGAGATCTATGTATGAAAAATATAAATATGGAGGTATGTACATTTATAATACTTAATTAATAATTTATATTTAATATTCTAGGGGAATTGGGTGACTATGACCCATCTGTGCACATGGGTAGTTATGTATCTGACATGAGGTTGCTGCTCCGACAGACTGAAGTTATGGAGGCACGTATGCAGGAGTTGCATGCACTCCCGGCTAGTGAAGGGGGAGTGGGTGGGCTGGCTCCCCCAGAGACTGAGACCACATTTCTGAAGATCGCTTGCCAGCTGGACACCTATGGTGTGGATCCTCATGCAGTTAAGGTAATTTGATAAGTGATTGACATTTGAAATTTATTTATAATTTATAATTTTCGATCATATTATAAGTTTTAAATTTTTCAACCACTTACACAAAAATTTCAATGTCTGTTTGGATTTGTCCACATTGTGCATTGGTAATTTTTTGGGTAGATGTGACACATTGATCCTCCAGTTAGAAGGTGAGTTGTTTAAAGTCACTCGGACTTTTGGAGGATAAGATTTATTTTCTCCTGTTCTTTCCTGTTTTTCTCTACTTCTTCTTACCACTTTTTCTGTTGGGAAGTATACATAAACTTGTGTTAGTGAATCGATCTGTCGAATCCCATCTACTTGTTAACATGTGTTGGTGAGTTTTATATGTAGTCCTATTCATTTGCTTATATTTTAATATAGTTGAGCGCCTTTACAGTGAGTCCTTTTAAGCCTCAGTACCATAGAAATATTAATCAGTAAGAATCGGTACATTGTTAGGATTCTTTGTCACATGAATTAGTATTGATTTTAATGAGCAGTTCTTAAAAATATACAAATTGTAGAGTAGGACAGGACACATTCAAGCAATTTGATCATTTTTGAATCATCAGATTACTCGTATTTTTATTAATTGTTCTATATTATATTAATATAACTGTACAAGTAAATTTATTAACAATAAATAAATTAACAAAACAAACATTTCCAGGATAATTATAAAAACTCTTAATGTTTAGACTCAACTAACCTAAACTAATCTAAAACTAAACTAAAACTGAAATACTACATATGAGTGGAATAGTAACCACATTTACTGGACATTGTATGGTTTTTGTTATTACAAAGAGACAAACTTTTATAATATATTAATGGTCACGTGGCGAGATTACTCAGTTTTAATTGGTTTTTAGGATCATAGAGGGAATCAATTATATCTTGGAATAAATCACAGTGGTATCATTACCTTTCAAGGCAGTCGAAAAACACATCATTTTAGATGGTCTGAAGTGCATAAGATTAATTACGAAGGAAAAATGTTTATAGTTCACCTGAACTACCCAGAGGTTTGTAAAGTAAAATTAATTCATAACAATTATTTATGTGTACATTTTTTCAATATCAGAAAATTTCAAGTGTTGTGTTGTTTTTCAAGGCTATAGTTTTTCATTTTTTTGTTATTGTTTTTCGAGGTGACATTTTTTTAATGTCAGAAAATTTCTAGTGTTCAAAGAGTTTATAATGCATATTTGTAAATGTTATAATTATGATTGTATCCCATCCTTTTTTCTTATTATGTATACAAGAGTTTTTTTTTGTAAAATATTTTGAAATTGATTAGTTTCAATTATTTGATTAGGAAATTTGGAGATATTATTATTTTTTAAATATGGTTTTTACATGCATATTTAAGTTTTTTGCAGTTTGGCCTATGTATATTTTCTGATCGTATTTGATTTAGTAATTATTTATACTTGTGGGGGAACGCATGTGACTGCTGTGTTAAAAAATCTTTTATATATAGTATAGCAATTTTTCAATAAAGTTATTTGAATCCCATAGTCACATTCGTACAACATTAAAAGACAATATATTAAATGATGTTAAAATCTTATTATGTCACTGCTAGTTATCCAAATTTCAGAGTCTTCTTCATTTAATTTTAAATAGAAAATGTTTTAACACTGAAAAAATATCAAGATTTAAGGAGGTGTGCATCTTTAACATTGGTATTTTTCAAAAATATTTATGTTTTATCTTATGTAAAACAATTTGGACAATCATTGAAGTTATTTATAATGAATTATATAAATTTATTCACTTTAATACAAGTCAAATAAAATTACTAAAACCTTGTGGCAAAAATAAATTTGAAATGTTCACACAAAAGATTAAGTAAAACGCATATAAATGAATATATCTGTAAATGAATTAAGGGAAACATATTATTATTGTTAAGTTGCAGTTTTTTCAGAACATAAGTTTGAATCCTGGTAGCAACAAAAATATTATTTCGATAAATTGATTTTTTCCGTATAACATATTTTTAATTGATACATTTAATTTATATTAATCATATAATAGATTAAAAGTAATACACCCTTTTTATAGAAAGGAATAAATGATTTGCGTTTTTTAAATATGTCAGACTACATAATACATTGTCTCTTTCAATGCATGCATTTGAATTATTTGCTGCCACTTATTGCTCAAGGGTTAAACACCTCAAAAAATATCAAGACCATTGGTGTTAGTACAGTAGAACCTTGATATAACGGACTTCGGATATACCGAACAAAATTTCCACACCCATTTTCATAATTTTAGAGAGTTAATTATAAAAAAAACAGCAGACTTCAAAACTTCATGGGTTTTTTAAAGTAAGATTACCGAAAGCAAGGGCCTCGACCGCCTCGACACCGAACATTAATGTCACTCCACAACAGATGTGTTTGGATATATCATCCGAAGAAGAATAAATAAGAATTTGTTTGTTTTTATATTTTTTTAACCGTATACAGTAAAATCCCGTTTGTTTGAAGTTGAGGGGACCAAAAATTAAGAAAATAGTTTGAATAACGACATACGATAATGAAAATAAAATGTTCAAAAATTCGACGATTTCAAAATACAAAGTGAACAAATCAC
This sequence comes from Eubasilissa splendida, assembly GCA_031772225.1. Lineage (NCBI taxonomy): Eukaryota > Metazoa > Arthropoda > Insecta > Trichoptera > Phryganeidae > Eubasilissa > Eubasilissa splendida. The sequence continues at coordinate 15,500,899 of CM062848.1, read as the reverse complement.
ATTATGACATAACTGTTGAATTTGTCAACATTATCATTTCTGTATTGAAGTCAACAATAAACGTTTCCAGCGCTTTAAAAACTTTGTTTTGTGATGGTCGCGGCGGCATTTTGCACTCGCCTGTGACGTCTTGTTCTTTTTCTTCTCACTCTCCGCTTCTCCACGTACTAGTGCTTGTACAACAAAATATACAAACACTATGTGAATAATGATAATGATGGTAATAATACTGAACAGAAGATTGGGAAGTACTGACATTCACAGCCTGCAACTGGGAGAATCACGTTATCTATAAGGGCGTTAAGATAATATTTGCTATCTTTTTCTAATGTGAAGAAAACGAGTGAGAGAAAAAAGTTATTTTTCTTAGTATACTGAAAATGAATGAGAAAACAAACAATGCAAATTAATTTTATGCATCGTAAATTGGTATAGGGGCGGATACTACCTATTTGGATCTGGATAGACTTTGACATTTGATAAGCACATTGCGTAGCGCTCGTGTATTTTCTAGATTATGGACATTTGACAAGAAAAATTGAATTAGGCGAAAAATAGATCAACAAACAGATAGCAGAAAACTTTTTACTGTGAAATTAAATTTTCATACAACCCTCATCAGTTTTTTAAAAATCACATAATATTTTTAATCTATTCATAAAAACATTTACTGGTTTTGTATGTATATACATGAAGTGTGTTTATTTTATCAATTCAGCATTAATGGACCACCCCTCACCCGCATTAGTCCGTTATATCAAGGTTCTACTGTATTATATTGACCTACCCCAAGGAGATCCATTGTGAGATAGAGATGTTGCATAATTATAGTTAATTGAGAAAATTACATTTATACTGCTGTCAGTCAGATCTTACTTAAAACATAGAACCGACTCTCAGATGTCGTATTTTATGATTAAATAACTTATCATGGGAAGGTACTTCGTAAAAGTGTGTTGATATTTTTTTGTGAAAAGCTTAGATCATTTGATAGTTATTGTATAGCTCAGAAAATTAAATTATAAATTTTATCACCTGTTTTATTGAGAAAACTGAATGCTATTGTGTATTCTGACGTATGCAAGATTTACAAAATAAATCAAATAGAATTTTAACATTCTTGTGATGTCTACCTTATTGAAGATTTCTTTTTCAGAAAAAGCACACTGTTGGTTTTAAATGTCCAAGTGGCTCAGCATGCCGGCATGTCTGGAGATGTGCCATTGAACAAATGTTATTCTTTACGTAAGTGTATCTTTTGTCATACCACATTATTAAATTTAAGGATTTTTAACCGAGTCATGAAATTGCACGTTATGACTGCATAGCATAATTATAAAACAGTTTACATTTTCTATAAACTTTACATGTCAAAATTAGTATGCTAAATCTTAAATAATCACATTGCCTAAGTTGTTCCCGAGAGAGTGTACCATAACTTAGATTTTCTTGTTCATATTTTCTGGACAGTAATGTGCATCTCTTGGATAGTATTAACAAATATATTTCACTGATTTTTCAAATATCAATAAATAGCATAAATAAAATGACTAAAATTTAGAAAAAAAATGGTAATCATGCAAATAACACAATTTTATTTAAATGATTTGACAGCTCACATTTCTATAATGGACACGTCATTGGAACATTGAGTTGACATAAATACTAAAATTTATAAAAAATTTAAATTACATATAAATATTTCGTGTTTTTCTCTGTATGAAAACTACTTTCTAATTGTGAAAAAATAGCATTTTATATGGTATTGAGCATGTTATCATCTGAAAAATATTATACTACTTATTGCTGAAGATATTTTGTTTGCTGATTGTGATACTAATAAAAATTATGAGGATTCATAACTTCCGTTATCCGTAGTCAAAACAATTAAGGAATATAAATTTTTTGACTATCTTTTGTATTTTATTTGTTTTTATAATTTTATAACATTTTTTAACACAAATGTTGAAGCTCTTTTTACTTTTTATTATTTCCAATTTATATGATTTTTTTTTTTTTTGTAAAGGCAACAAATGCATAAATTGAATGGTCATATGGCAATTTGAGGTTAATTGTAATTTTTAGAAATAAAATTTTATGTTTTATAATTTTTACTTTTATTTTATTAAATTTATAACATGTCATCAATAATTTCATCAAACAAATAACAGATATCTCATAGAAACAAAGCTATTTTTTATTAATGAAAAAAAAAATGTAAATATCTATTATTTGTCACCTTTGTAGGTGAAAATCGAGTAATTGTATGTTTTTGGACATATTCAAATAATTTCATCAATTAGTTCTTTTTATACAAAATAAAAATCGATTTACACAGACAACATAATACATAGGTAAACTATTATTAGTTGTAAGGCCACGTGGCCTCACAACAAATATTTCATTATATCCAATCTTGATTACCTACATAAATATATTTTTTATTTTTCTTTCATATTTTGATTTATTTATTTATCAATGATACGTAAGCCCCATAAAATATCATTAAAATATAAGTGTTTTGAATATAGTAACCTTTCATATTTATTTGAATGCCACATTCTGGGTAGGGCTTATACATTTTTAATAAGAAATTGTATTACTTTTTTTAGATTGGCTTCTAGTGCAGACGCATCTGTAGTTTCTGGTGGAGGTTTCTTTTCTTGGGGAAGCAAGTTTCGTTATGTTGGTCGAACAGAAAGAGAAATATTACAAGGAGCCAATGACAACGGTTCACGTTCGAGTAACGGGACGAGTACTGAGGGGGGAGGGATGAGGCGGAAGGCTTCGAGTGTTCCTGCCACACCATCTACACCCATGAATAGCGACTTTGGTAAGGGTCGGTAATTTTTTATATATATCTTTGTTTTAGTATTGATCTGTATTCCTAACAATTAGTTGCAACATACACAATACAATTAATTCAGCTTTTTTTATAATGTATAAGTTTTATTATTGCAAGGTCGAGTACACCTTCTGAAGGTGACTTTTCATTGTGAATTTGGATTTAAAATAGTTCATTTCGCAAACTAAAAATGATCAAAATGTTTTTTAATAACTAGAGTATATTTCATAATAATACATACTGCAGTGTTACATTTTATAAAATGAATTTGTTTTGCAATCAATAATATGCACTTTATAAAACATTTTTTCTTTAGAAGTGAATCATTAGTAAATCAAATGTTTTCATGTACCCACTTGTCGTTCATTTCACTTCACATTAAATACACTGTCTCTATTGATAGCCTGATTTTATATAACTATATTTTTATGTCGCAACGTATTTTAGATTTTTTGGGATAAGAAAAATTTATTATATCTTAGTATCTTAGATAATAACTAATTTGCGTATTTCATTTTGAAAGATTCATATTTTTCAATTTTGCAATTTTTTCACATTAGATCACCACAAAAGCCTGTCAACAGATAGGTAGGCAAAGTAATCAAGCACCGCAGATCCCATCAACGTTTTTTTTGACATCTCGGTTAACCTGCATCCTGGTTATAATATCTTTGCTAATTAATATTAGTGGTGTATTGTTCTTAGAGGTTCTTACTCTTAGTTGGCATGTTGTTAAGTGTCTCGGGCCCCAATTTCTGAAGAAGTAAGGTGGGCCGAGGATTTTTTTCTTTTAGTATGTATTCTATAAGCGCGCTCATGGTGTGTGATGACAATCCATACCGGACACATGTGAAACACAACAGACATATTAAGGTACGCATTGATATTGCTGAGCAAGGGAATGTTGTTAGAAATTGAATCTTTGCCTTTTTCAAGAATATAGGGCTCTAGTATGACGAAACATACTGCCGATAGTGCCATTAATGCCTATCCATTTTCTAAATGCCCAAAAAAAGAATTTGTAGTGTGATATTATTCTTTTCTTTTTGCTAAACACTCTTAAAACATTTTCAATTCGCTTAGGTGTTTTGGTCTTCGCACGCATCGAATTTTGAAAATGGCTCATGTTGATGAGAGATTGATCATGGCACTAATAAATTTCAAAGGCAATGGTTAGATAAAGGAAATCTTCCAGAATGATAGGCTTGAGGCAGATTGCACCCAAAAAGAGATGTTTTGAGCATGGTAGAATATTGAAGGGATGATTCATTTTGAAATTCTACAAAATAATTAATTGATTACATTGGACATCTACTGCCAATAATTGGAATTAAAAACCCTGTCAAAAATGTATGAATTTCAATGGGAATTTCTGCTGCATCCTTCTTATTCTTTGACTATTGCTCCTTCAGATTATCATTTCTTTCGGTTTTGCAGCCGTATTTGGATGTAAAATATTTTTAAAATTTAGAGGATTTACAAACAGCACTTTTTAATTTTTGCCTCTAATTAAACCTAAAAGTTTCTGTTATAATGACATTAATTTTTTTAACAAGATGGTAAACTATTTGATTTAAATGGAAATTATATTATTGACTAAAATTTTTTTGTCTACTACATCTGATAAGTCGCTTAAAAAATTGTGTAATATTAATGACATTATCGACATAGTCGAATTGATAATGATCAGCAAAGTCAGTCTTCCTCACTTTAGTGTGTCAATACTGAGCGCTCACCATCATCTATTACACTTTTTAACATGTAACACAATAACTAGGTGGAGCTTACAGCAGCCTACCCCGCTCTACACATTCCGCCCCGTTAGGTGAGCCCTTGGATTCCTGTAACGGCTGTGCTCTCGTAGGACAGGGGATGGGTCTTGGAACTGTTGGAGATGCACATTCCCATTATTGCACTGAGCATATATTATCGCCAGTCAGCGAAGAGCAACGCTCCAAAATGATGTATCAAGGTAAATTTTTTTGCATTTAGTTATGTAAAATTTTGTGTCGGAAATAAGTTGCTAAAGACTTGCATGCATAGCAAGTCATATTTTTTTAGGGACACAATCTCGACTCACTACACATTCGCATGCATTTCACGATGACCTTAGTTGTCCTTCACCACGAAATTTTATTTGATCGACAGCTATAACTGTAATTTTTTAAAAGAGAGAACAGATATATACGGCTATATCCACAAATATATTAGTATATTATTTTCATAAACTTATAGTGTTAAAAAAAATACTACAATCGTGTTAAATAATTTTTTTTTTTTTGATTCTTTAAATTTAGAATTAATAAAGGTGTTACATGCCATGCACCACTGGTCACCACGTCACCGTGTTACGTAAGAGGACCACCTAGATTTGCCTACATTATTACGCACTACTATACAGTTATTTTGTCGCTACTTATAAATTCATGCTTATGATGTTTATCACTTAGTATTTGTGTCTATTATATATATAGTATATAATTATGCTTATTGGTCTAGACGCGTGTCAAATGTGACACACCACAGCATTTCGGGCGACACGCCAGTGTTCACTAATATCAGAGTTATCAAAGAACACGTGTCCTGCCAACAGACGTCTACCCGACAACAACGTTCAAATTTATCATTATGTACATATATATTACATATTATGTATCTCTTTTATGTCTCACTTTGTGAAAAAAACAATTAATTGAAATAAGCAATTGATTAATTGACATCAAATCAAATACTATGGGTTCCATATTTTTTTCCAGTTAAATTAAAATATTATTTTTTCTGGGGGGGGGAATCTAACTTAACGCAAAGTTAAGTTAGATTTCCCGAAATTTTGACACGCCGAGTCCAAAAGGTTCGCCATCACTGGTCTAGACACTTACCTAGTGATCAATTGATCAGGTTCGAGCCTCGTCCTAGGAGACCAGTAAGTTTTTTCATAGCACAAGCGCTTAGCTTAGTTTAAATAGTAAGAATATTGATGTAACATATATTCCGTGTATGTGCATTTCTACTTTATAAAAAATAAACTCTTAACTGAGCCTTAAAACACTATTTAGGATTGTATAAATTGGATTGCAGGAATTAGGAATAGGTTTTGAAAATTGTCTGCATATAATAATATGTTATTGGTTGTATGAGGGCTGTATGATAAGTACCCGTGTTTATTGATTGCTGGCGCCACTGATGCATAATCTGTATATCATTGTTTAACGACATCTTTCGAACGACGTCTATCAAAGTTTCAGACATGCAGACATGAAAATTATAAGGACCATGCACCTTGGATGACTTTCATCAGATATTGGTTTAATGAATTTATGTGTGGCCGAACATCCGTTTTTGATGAAGAGCGCCCAGGTTGTACGATTTAGGTGATTAAAGAGGATATGGTCAATAAAATCCATGATATTGTGTTAGCAGACTGCCGCGGGTGAAGATCAGAGAGATTGCTGATAATGTAAGCATCTCAATTGTAGGGTTTCAAAATATCCTACATAAAAAATTGAGCATGAGAAAGCTATCGGCTAGATATGTGCCGCGTTTGCTCACAGTGGAACAAAAAGAGAATTACATGATAACATCGGAGCATTGTTTGGATATGTTTAAGCACAATCGGAAAGAGTTTCTGCGGCGTTTCGTGACTGTTGACGAAATATGGATCCACCACTATACTCCGGAAATGAAAGAAGAGTCAAAACAGTGGACTTCACCTGACGAACCTGCACCAAAGAAGGCGAAAACGGTTTCATCGGCTTGAAAGGTCATGGCCATTGTTTTTTGGGATTCGCGAGGCATCATCTTCATCGACTATTTGGAAAAGGGAAAACTGGTTGAATTACACCACAAATTGCTGCCTCATCCACCCTATTCTGCAGATTTGGCCCCATGCGATTTATTTTTGTTTCCAAACACGAAAAAATAGCCTGACTGAAAGCGGTTCACGTCAGATGAGGAATTCATTGTTGAAATACAGACCTATTTTGCTATGTTTGACAAATCATATTTTTTGGATGGCTTAAAAACATTGGAATATTGCTGGACTACGTGTATCGAGCTAAAAGGAGGCTATCTTGAGAAATAAATAAAAATGCATTTCCTTCCCTAACTCGGGTACTTATCATATAACTCTTGTATATGTTATTAGTATTATTGGTTGGTTTTTTGTTTTAATTCATAAAAAAAAAGTTAATAAAAAAAAAATTCATGAAAATGTTAACATGTTTACAATTTTTTTGGGTTAATATTGAAAGTAATGTCAAGATAATGCTGTAAAATTATCACATTTTTCTCACTGCTTCTATTGACGGACATAGTACATCAGTGTAACATTACTGTTGATCGTATAATAATATGAATATAATTTTTTATTATTTATGAAAAATGTAGATGGATATGTGTTAATTATTTGATTGGATTTTTACAAGTATGTAGTGGTTGACTTTATCAAATACTTTCAAAATAAAGTATAATTAAACTGTGTAGTGTGCAATTGTACATGAATTATTTTTGAAAATGAATTTCCATACACGATTTCCTTCCGCAGTATAATGACTATTTGAAGTTTTTAATTTAACTATAATATATCCACATTTTTAATTCTTGTAGGAGGCAACGCAGAAGGATCTCATCATTTCAATGACTACTACTTTCGCGATTCGTTTGAGCATTCTTCGTCGGAATCGCAACTGACAAATTTTGGTGTGGAGGCACCTGGCCGTGGCCCCGAGGAGTCATCCCGCCAGTCAAGCAGCAGTCATACTCCCAGTCGGCGCGCTCTCGCTACCATATCTACCCACAGCTCCAAACCTCCACTTGTTACCACAAAGAGGTTCAGTATCTTAAAAGCTTTCATACCTTCCTTTCTGTTTGTCTGTTTTTCTTTATTATTTCTGACTGTGTTGGTTTTGGAATGCGACTGGCCTCTGTTAAAAAGGTTTCGACAATGGCCCGAGATTGTGTCGCTTCACTATCACTACTACAGACCCCTGAAGGACTATATGCGCCAAACTGTAGCCAGATTATTTTGATTAACTCTATTTTACAATTTTTTCACAAATGATCTGTGTATACATTGATTAACATAATGTTTGTTATATAAATGTCAAATTATGTATCAATATTGATTTACATTTTTTTTTATTGTGATATTTATTCAATTTCACATTTATGCTTTTGTAAAGTGATTTGATTTTGTTTTGTGATACTGCATCGAAGATTTTGCACATTCCTTATATAGTTTATTAAATATTTTTATTTATATGTTGGCTGTTGCTACGTTTCACCAAATGTTTTCATTAATTAAAATTGAACCCAAATGTTTAGATAATAATATTTGTCTCCATTTCTATGTTGTGCATAAATGAACAAAATAAATTAGTTATTTTTGATGGAATAGAAATATTCAATGTTCTAGATCGTTTAGTTTATTTTGCAATAAAGCATTTTAATTATGACTGGTCAATTGATGATTCATTAAAAATAAGCACAATGTTGATTTTTTTTCCCAAGATTCTAGGAATCATTTAATATATGCATTCCAGTCAGAAAATTTAAGACCATTTGCAGTAAATAATCATTATAGAAAACAATTATTTACCAAAATAATACTTTTAAAATTATTTTCAAATATATTATTAAATTGTGAACATAGCTATGTTTTCGTACATAATTAATAATAAAATAAGATAAATAAAATATTCAATGATTACAATTTATTCTTCCGAAAAGCTTTCTCTAAGTGTTTTGTACCAATGCTGGCATTATAGTAATATTTATTTCTATTTATTTACAAAATATAGTTAAGCATTTTTACCAAACTTCTTCAGAATATGTATATATTCTCATTTTTGACAAAATACTTGGAATGTCACTGACACAAATTTTCACCATCTGGTTCTGTCCATATTATTAAAATTATTATTTATCTTATTTTGTAATAGAAGTGTTTTTTTTTTAGTGACCTGTATGTACATTTGAGTATTAATGGTTTTCTAAGAATTTGGGGTTATCCCAACCTCCATTGAATTAAGCTCATTATTCAGGTGCTGTCATTTTTTGTTATGATTAGTTAAAACTAATTGTAACGCCTAGCACTCATTACGGTTTATTACCGCCACGTTTTTTTACCGTGATATACAAAACCGCACACCAACACGCACTGTGATTTTTAACTGTGTATTTTCAGTTCAGTATCAAAATGGACTTCTGGACGACAGCTTAGTTCTAGCTTAGCTTAGCTCAGGACTAGTTACCTAAAAAGTAACTTTTATATATGTGAGAACATCCTGATAAGTTTTTTAGTTACTATAGAATGTCAATAAATAGTTTTTACAAACTTTTAATAAAAGTGGGTGTGTCCTTATATTACGTCCCAGGATAAACATTTTGTAAATCAATATCATCAGAAGGTCTCTCTGGTACTTTGAGATTAGAAAATAACAGCTTTTTTAGCAAATTATTGAATTATTGTAGTAATAATAAGACTCAATTTGCCGATTCTTCTTTTTGAAATTACTAAAAGAAGTCGACAGCAGATATTAATGTTTTATCATACAATGCAGGTTGTTTTTTAATTTTGTCTTCATAGATTCTAAGATGTCACCGCAAATGTAGGCCGGAATCAGTTGACAATATAGTGACGATACATCTAGTCTCTCCGTTGGTTCAACGCGTACTGATTGAAAAAAACCGCCCGCTTTCAACCGCTGTGCGGGGTGTCACCATACATTTCCATAATCACAAATAAGGGAATAAAACGTAAGTCCGTACGCTTGCATATAAACCTATGAGCTACAGTATCTTGTGGGTAAAAACCGTGCGCTTTTAACCGCAGTGCGTGCTAGGCCTAAATAGTCAGCATGGGAGTGATTCTTGGCTTCTCACTGGTCTCTGTAACTACTTGTAGGTATACAAATCTCTATTTTGAATTCTCAATTTTATCTGGATATGCAAAAGCACAATGAGGCACAAATTTGTTGGAACGCTTGTTACTTAGCTAAAAGCAAAAATATTACTGTGTCAAGTATCCCAGAATGTTGCATTTCTACCAAAAATATATTATATAAACAGATCTATTAATTTAAGTTTCAATTGTTTTCTAGTAATATTTCACTCTACATTCCGTTTATTACCTGCCGCTATCCTCAAGGTGCATTTTCTCGCTAATACTTTACGTTTATTGACTTGATACACTCTTGATTTATTTGATCCTTAATTAGTAACTACAACAAATACTAAACATCATAAAATATTTTTTACGTGAAATAAACAAAAATATTTCCCAATTTGCAAGCTAAAAATAAAATACATCACTTTCGGCATGCAAAAATGTATATTGAGTTATCAAAAAGCATGCGAGTTAAATCGCTTGTGTTATACATATCAGGTATACTTTATACAGCAATTTGGTCTTAAACTTATTGTCTGGAATGTACATAAAGGACATTTGGTACTTGTCTGTTATATGGGCGCCACCCGAACGCAAGCTTATGATTGCAATATTATCTTCCAGATACAATAAATTGACACCACAGCATTGCTGTTTAGCCAAAGTCTTTTTTTCATTCTTCAATTTCTGTTAATATTTATCATTTTAAATATTTAAAATTATTACATTTAACAGATGCGAATATTGAAGGTTATACTTTTTATAAACATTGAAAAAAAAACATTTTTAACGTCATAAACAGCTTTCCTCTCACTGCTCCCAATGGCATTATCAATGATCATAAATTGGTTATATTATTCACTATGCATAATATTATAATATGTACATATCGAAATTATTTTATTTTAACAAATATACATCCTGTGTTTATTATACAAACTCAATTTGATAAATTTCTTATGGGATTTATTAATGTTATGACAGTGTATACAAGATAACTGTAATGTCAGTATTTCCATAATAACAATGTCACGGTGATGGGCTTGTATATAAGTGGCGCTCACATAACTCACAAGTACTTTTTTCATCAGATTATTTAAAAATATTTAATATGAATCTTTCTGTGCAAATAGTTATAAGTTTCAGAGCGTTTTGAAATTTTTCAAATAAATAATTAAGTTTATTTTATACATAAGAGCATTTCAATCTGACATTTATTTTATTGAAATAGTTTAAATACATTTTTTATAATGAATAATAATTACAAGAGTCAATGACATAAATATAAATGTAGTTAGATTTGTGTTGTATAATGTACAACTTACGGTATTCATTAGATCACAGGCGTTGTGCTTATATGTACATATTATTAAAACATGTTTTTATAACATGAATACATTATTCCAATCACAAAATTTGAAAATTTCCCCTGACAGTTGTTTCCAGAATAAGCTTTTACTGCTGCTGACAACTTTATTAGGTTAAATAGGTACATATAGACATACACATATATGTATATATTATATTTTTAATATTATTTCATTGGCCTTAAGCTGTATGGTAGATATTTTAATTGTAGAAGTTGGTTTAGGCTAGGAGCGTGTATGTAGTTATTAAAAATTCTGATATTTGTCATTGTGGAAGGTAAATGAAACTGTCAATTTATAGGCAAAAAAAGCATACATTGTGATAGATATATTATGATCTAAAAGGTACAAATAAATGTGAAATTTTTACATTGCCACATTCAAATTATAGTCAGTTACAGTGGCAGATTTTGTAAGTTCATATGCTTCACCAACATTTTTACTCCCATTAAAGATTTCAAAGAATCCCAATATTCTTTTTGATCTAAAAAAATATTTTTAAATAGACTTATGATTTTGATAGAGAATATCAAGATTCTTAATGGTTCAATTTGTTCAGTTTATTTATTTATGCGGTGTGCAGTTATTCAAAAGGGTCTCTTTTATTCAATATTTTCGAAGTGTTGTCTTGGTAGTTTGGCTCTTCAGCATGGCGCGGAATCATCCTGGAAGAGAATGTTCGGTCTTTAACCCATTGACTGCCGGCTCTTTTTTGGAACTTTAACAAATATCAATTATATATTATTGGTCAAGCACACTTCCGCTACAAAAACATTATATCACGGGGATGCCGGCGACATATTGATGTGAATAAATATGTATGGAAATGGTCCGCCCTTGGGTGTTAGCAGCACCTAGCAAACCAACGTAATAACACCAATGGGCATGATCGGTAGTCAATATGTTAAAAAAATGTTTTGCGTTAAATGATATCAAAATTATTTTTAAAATGCGTAAATATATTTCTGCCTTAAAGAAATCTTCCTAATTCAGATAATTCACACTGTGTAAAGATGTTCACACTGTTATTCTTAATTATGTTGACAGAAAATATAAGTAAAATGCCAGTGTATGATGTTATACAATCTGTATTTGTTATAAATATGATAATTTCAACAGGTTTTGTATTACTGGTTATGGCAGTGTGTTAAGATGCCAGGTTTAGAAATCAGAATCGAATCTGGGAGCATCCCGGTCGGCCAATTAAAAAATATTAATTTGGCCAAGATACATTTCTTTAGCAAAATTCCAAATCTGCCACCAGGCGGCGTCGGGTTGTGTGTCACAATAGGTTTTACAGGAATGCTATCTGCTTTAGGGTGCTTTATGGACCAATTAAAAGATCTCTGCGAAGATCGCTGGCAGTTCTGCAGTCATTTTTGTCTATCAAAGAAATCAACTTTGGTTTCTCTTTTTTTGACTGGGTTTCTTTGTTGTTAATATATAATAAGAATCACAACTTATTTACTTAACACATTGCACTAGTATTGTGGACACTTAATATTGCTATAGCCTGCACAAAATATCCATCTCCTGTAAGGTTACAATTAGTTTTCTTGTTCGACTGAGATGTTGGTTGGCGGTGCTTGTTACCTACTGAGAACTTTGTTTTGAATTTGTTTATAAAATTACTTTAATAATAAGAACTGAAATAAACACACGTTTGATAAGTTTATTGACCACAAATTAACACAGTCTTAGAGTCATCTGCCACTGTAGTTCTAATTTAATATTTAGTCAAAAGCATCAAATTTAACGATTTGTCATGTGGTTGTGAAGTGAATGCTATACAAACTTAGCATTGTATAAAATAAAAAATGCAAAAACATATGCAACATTCCAAAATTGTGTACCTATCTACTTTAGCAGTAGTAGTAAAATTTGGATATAGAATTTTCATTGCATTGAGAGTACAATGGTTTGATATTATTGACCTACTTTATTTTTAATGTAAGTTATTATTTAAAATAAAATTTTGTTCTTTTACTTAATTATAATAATGCAATTATTACTTATAGTTTAAAAAGATTTGTATATCTTGATCACTATCAAATCTGGAAAGTAAAACAATCTCTCGTCTACTTTGCCGTTATCCTTTCAGTCTCCCACTATAAAACCCAGATATAGAAAGTAAAACATAGCATATCCACCTTGCCTCCGCCCTTTCGGTTGGATAGTAAATCACAGAATGTCACGGGGAGTAAAATAATCCTTCATCTACCCTCTAAATGTCGTGTGTAAACTAAAACACTATACCGTCTACCTTCTTAATGGTACATATTTGGAAAATCAAAAATCTTTTCATATGTTCTCTTACTGTCATATTGAATTATTACACGGTGGTTAATAATAATTGGCTATTTTGAAATCTCTACAAATGATCGCAGCACTGATGACTAAGTTATGTTGGCTCAACACATAATAAATGTACTTGCTTTTATATTTTTATACATTACAAAGATATATCTTGTCAAAAATCAATATTTTACTCAGAAGCGTTGGCGCTTGAGTAAAATATTGATACACATTGGTTCTTAAATACTGTAAATTAATTATTACTTAAGAGGATTTATGATATATTGAAAATGGTGGCTAGTCAGGAATGGAGAATTTCTTCTATATGAGGAATTTTTCTTGAGCTTTATTATGCAATAATAAATAATCTGCAATATCAAATTGTAGAAAAAACGGCGAACTGGAAAATTTAATTGAAAAGCCATCACAATATTCTTCAAATAAATAAAGTATGTATGAATTTTATTTCATAAGAATATCAATGTAATAATGTCAATCTAAATAGATTAATGTGAATCTGTAAATATATGTTTTTTGGAAAAATATAAGAATTTTTAACTTACGGGCAGATTTCACAAAATTTTGCTGAATCTCTTAAAAATTGAATTCACAAATATTGCATTAAAGTATTTGATTGATTTTGCCTTGTGGATAAAGAGAGAGGAATTTAATTATTAGCAAACAACTTTGAAATCTATATCCTATGTAATATTTGCTTCTCTTTGAAAATTGCATATTATGTATAATGCCTTAAGGAACACAGTTTTGATAGATTAGGTTTATTAAATTAAATGATGCCAGTAGTATGACATTTTGGTTTAAAGCTTTTTTTTCATTGAATATGTACTATATCTTCTACTAATTATTATAATAAAGTCATTTTTATTTGGTTTCAAAGGCAACCAAAAATTATATTTTTATTATGTACTATGATTTTTTAACAACATACAAACAATTATTTTTAGCTGTATATAAATATAAGTTAAGCTATTATTTTAATGGCACAAATTTGTCTTAATGTAATTAATGATTTTTTTAATCAGCTTATTTTAATTATTTAAATGGTTATTTCTGCAATAATCAATAAATAAAAGTACCTGCCTCGTTTAATGTACTGAAAAAGCTGAAAGCGCAAAGCAATATGTAATGGAAAAAAATATTTATGTTTTAACCTGAAGTAAAATAAAGTCACAAATATATAATTATTTTCAATATAACGAGAATCTCATTTTTCAGTCCATTTTTATATGTACTATGTGTAATTATTCTTTATTATTATTAGTGAGCTATTATTGGAGTATCCTATGCTAATTTTAATATTCTGTACAGTGTGCTATTAATAACTGGCCAATGTACAGGTTCAAATCATATAAAGAGTGCTTTAAAAAAGTTCAATTGTTTAGTGATTTAATGTTAATTAATTAATGGTTAATTCAATTCATTATGGAATATAATTTAAAATTGACAATATTTCTATTTCACCTTTAAAGCTGATATACAAAATTAGATATTTGTTGATACATTGTACTATCTATTTGTAAAGTATGCTGTTAGTGGAGATATTGCCATCCAAATCAATGTGATAAAAATAGTTAATTTGAGAAAATCAACATTTTTACATATGTTATTAACACAAAATTATTTTCAAGAAATATGATTTTGGCTTTTCATGTGTCTTCTTACTTTGGTTCATGGATAAAGTTTACCGTTTACCAATGTTCTTGTTTAGATGACATAAATTTGTAATAATAAAACATAGACATTTATTATTATCTATACTTTACAATATAGTTTTAATTGGATATAAATTTGATAACCCAGTTTGAGATTTTTTTAGCAAATTTTAAGGATATTTGAATACATATACAGTGCCATATAGCTATGTACTCTTTTCTAAGCTAAATTTGACTTTTTTTTAATTAATGGAAATTCAAAATGAATGTAAATATTTTTAAACAATGTAATAATACTGCCCATGACACAGATTTTAAAATTATGTGCGAATATCAGAAAAACATGGTTTAATTTAAATTCTAAAAATATGACTAACTATTAAAATGGTCAAGAAATTATGATTTTTTTATTGTAGTGATAAGTAATGAATTTAGTTTGATCTATATATTTCTGTATCTAAACCATAACCAGTGTTTCCTAATCACTGTTTTGTGAGAAAATCATGTTATAAATATAAAAGTTATGTTTAACCATTTCTTTATTTTTGTCAAAAATGTCACATTATTTTTATCACTATTATTAAGGGGTTCCACAAATGATTCCATGCCTTAATTAAACCGGGAAGCACTGGTATAGCCAAATTAATTTCAGACAAAAGATATTCATAAACACCCAAACAATTAAAAATACAAATAATGTATAGAAAATTAATAATGAAAATTATTATGCTCGCTTTCAATATTTTAATGTGCATTTTGATTACACCTAATAATTCAAAAGTTAATATTTTTAAGTGAAAAATAATGCCCTTTCATGTAAAGTACGTTTTTTAAGCACAGCTATTTATGTATTTTAAAAATTAATTTCTACATTGTATTACTATGAAACAGGTTACTATAAATATGTATTTACATGTTTCAGGTGGATTTACCTTATTTTAAAAATAACAATAAAACAAAAAGTATCTGATGTTAGTTTTAACATCCTAGCTGTTGCTTCTGACAGTAGTTTTTTTATTTGTTGACTTGTAGATTTATTTAAGTATACATAATATTTTAAAAATCCCACTAACTGTAAAATTACTTATCAGCAGATTTTTTAAATGTTTATAAATTAAAAAATACAGTAAAACTTCACTTTTGCAGACCTCAATTCAACTGACTTTGGATTTAACAGACACAATTTCCGGTCCATATGTAATATGTGAAAATGAACACTCTTAATTTTAAAATGGTTTTAATCAAAATTTGCTTGTTATTATTATATTAAATTATTAGGTTACTTTTTGTTAATTTATCATAATTTTTAACAAATTTTATCAAACTAGCTGTATGTTGGAAAAAACACTAGTAATTTTGCTGATATAAATAAGTATGTACATATCTACAACTATATTCTACATATTTAAATCTGAAATTAAACTTTTCATACACACATAATTTTAAACAGGTGAACTAGCTAATTTTTCAATTTTTTAACATACATATTTGGGAAGTATACTTGATTAGATAAGGAACTTTCGGCTTTAACTATTCACACAAATTAGTTCATTATATCCGAGGTTTTACTGTAATTCCATATAAAATTAATTATATAACATTTTTTAAAAGTATTTCTTCACTTCTGAAATTTATTGAGGATTAATTTCACTTCCACTTCTTGGGATTAACATCTAATGCCATTTTGTGCATTAGAATATATTATAGGATTTTTTAAAGTTACAACTTAATTTTTTATTTTAAATAAAATCTGTATGTAGAGGGGTGCCAACATATTATCATTGAAGATCCACTCAAAACTAAATTAATTTTAAATAATTTCACTGTAAATAATAATAATTAAATATTATAAAGACGAGTATTGTAGAACCGTATTAATATTAATTTCGAGGGACCCGAAAAATAAAGTTCTAATTATATATTTTGAAATTATCTGAGCAAGCTTTCTAATCTTAGAAAAAAGTGAAAGTTATTCCTCTTAATCCTGTGCTTTGCATTTTTCAAAAAAGCACCTACATGTAAGTCCAAAATATTTCTCTTTTATATAGACTCCTAGTATGTTTGTCATACAAACAATTTATTTGAAATGTACTAATACAATTATGAGAAAAATGTTTCAAGTTTTAAATGAAATTTTTATCAACATGATCATTGCATTGTTTTGAAATAGTTTCACCGTATCTTGTTTCTTTGGATTATAAATGGATTACTCTCGCACATACATTTCACTCGTTGAAGAGCACTTTTGAAATGTAGAAGTATTCGGTTAAGCAGATGTTTACAATATTAGTTTATTACACCTGGTTTACTTTTATATAAGGTATAAAAATCAAACAAGTCTTAAGAATATAACAATTTGAAAATATGAAACATAATTAATAAGTAAAAGCGCTGAAATAAGATTTTTTCAAAATAAAGTATAATAAAAATGTAACTGTATAAATTCTTGAGAAACAGTAACAGTGTCGCTTATGTAAAATTATGCATTACAAGTTGTATGCTTTTATAAATTTGTAAAATATTCCATTTGAGTATGTTCGATTCAATTATGCAAAATGATTTTGCGAATTTCTAATGCTTTACTGAATTTTATATTTAAATTATAATGGTAATAAATGGAACCATGGTAACTTTTGAGTTTTACTTTTGAAATCACAAACCAATATCTGAAATTAATTGGCATTGCATAGCATGCCTGGAATATCTGCCATATCCATATCTAGGTTCCTATCTTTGTCCTAGAATGCGCTAACCCATTATAGTAGTGTTATCAAAGTCAAATCTATTAATAATACCTATAATATTCACCGCTAGGTCAACGACCAAATCATTCGATCTACTGATAATAATTATGGCTGCTAGGGTGGATAGCTTTCTGTTAGTTTATTTATAATATATAAATGTCATTTAATATTTGTATTTGTACATCAATATTATATGAGTTATTCCTTTCTTTTTATATATTTCATTCATATGTACTGCCCCCGCAAACCGAACACGTCAGAATAAGTAAATTACAGTGGTATCTTGACTTACGAGTGCCCCAACTAGCGAGTTTTTTGAGATACGAGTCGTCTTTCGGCCGATTTTTTGCTTCGAGTTTAGAGTTAAAAAACGGGTTACGAGACAGCTTTAGTTACCCCACCGCTAGTTAGCGCAGCGAACGTCACAGTAAACGCTGCAACACCCTCCTATATCTCACTCATTCGCATTAAGCGGTTACGCAGTGGAAGCATTAGTGATATGCTCGCATTTGTGCTTAGTTATTTTGAAAAACTTTGTTTTTTCAACCATGGCTTCGATGAAAGTGAATATAAAGGACAGTGCCGAGAAGAAGCGGATGGTGTGCATTGAATTAAAACATGACCAAGGCATGTGTGTAGTCGACAGTGTAGCACTTCTACAATCAGCACCATACTGAAGCAGGAGTCGATAAAGGCTATAACGCCAGCCAAGGCCGTTAAAATAATTTCTAAACAGCGGACATTTATCCATGAAAATATGGAGAAGGTGCTAATGGTGTGGTCGACGGAGAAGCAGCTCGCAAGAGATACAGTGACGGAGGCTATAATCTGCAAGAAGGTATGAGCTATTTATGCTAAAAAACATGCGACAAAAAGTGTTTTTTTTTTGGGGTCTCCAAACGGACTAATGGCATTTTAA
The DNA here is from genome assembly GCA_031772225.1 of Eubasilissa splendida. Lineage (NCBI taxonomy): Eukaryota > Metazoa > Arthropoda > Insecta > Trichoptera > Phryganeidae > Eubasilissa > Eubasilissa splendida. The sequence goes on along the minus strand of CM062848.1, from coordinate 15,482,170 downwards.
TTCATTTCAATGGGGGAAATTGATTTGACATATGAGTAATTTTGAGTTACGAGCTCCGTCACGGAACAAATTAAACTTGTAAGTCAAGGTACAATTGTATAATCATATTAGGCAAGCTAATCTTTAAGACCTGGTTCAATAGTGTTAGAATTTAATGAAGCATTCTCTATTTCAACATTATATACTGCACCTTCAATCTTACTACTGCATCAATGACTCTAGTGATAATTAGACTCTAATGAGTTACTATCAAAGAAGAATACTTTGTACTGAAGATGTACAAACTGCTTAATAGAATATCTATTCAATGCACTTTTTATACAGTGTATGGCAACTACCATGCCAACAAATTTGAATGGTGTATTTAAATATTTACGATACAATGAGCTTTTATATATAAATTTTTAGTACATACTATAAAAGATGAAATAAACATAAAAATGCAATTGACAATTTTGTCTTCAATTTATATTTAATACAGACGAATATATCGCAACCTATTTAAAAAAAAAAATGCATTTGTACTATTTGAATCATAAGTAGCAGGTACAAATGTTAGACTACAAAATTGGAAATTTTAATGAATTTCGGTGTACCATTAATAACAATGTATAAAAAAATAGTAGTCTTAACCTAAAAGTAAAAAAAATAATAAAGGAGACTGAGATAAATAAAAATACATAGATATACGTATACTAAAATATTTATAAAAAAATAACAGTGTATGATTGTGCAACTTGTATTGGTCTCAAATTAGTTCTTCTGATCTGCCAGTTATAAACAAATATGTAAGAATTTTTTTGTATTTCAGTAATGTTATATTCCATATATCAGCAACATTTGCATATTCATTACCCAAGTTTTGAATTCTGTGTAATGGAGAATTAAATTGAGCAACCATCCCAGTATTGTTACAGAAATATGGTAAAATAATTCTAGTATTTCTCGCAGGTACATGAAAGTTGATTAGCTGCAATAAATTAAGGCTATCAATTTTATGATGCAAAATTTTAAATACATATATCAGATCAAAAATAATTCTTTCGCTTACACTTGAGTGTTTTGGGGTGCCAAGGTGGAAACTGACCATTTCCTTGTCGTCTCAAGAATTCATTTATTTCAAGGATGGCGGTCCATGAAAAAAACAGTATTGGCGCTGTCTAAAATCAAAATTGAGAATCTGCAAAACGATGGAGTCAGAGAAAAATTTGAAAGGAAAGTGTGTGAAAGACTGAGTGAGAAAAGAGTGAATGATCTGAATATAGACGATGCATGGGAACATATAAGGTTACTCTATGCAAATCAGCGAAGGAAACCTGTGGCATAGCTACCCAAGGAAGGAAGAAAGGCAACGCACGTGGTAAGGCTGTGGGGTATGATGACGTTGCTTCCGAGTATATCAAGGCTGGTGGCCCATTAGTTGTCTTGTGGTTTCATGCGCTCTTTAATCGGTGTTCAGAGCAGAGCCACACTCTGTTAGATTTGAAGAGAGCAGTTATTATGCCTCTCTACAAAAGTAAAGGGTCGCATATGGAATGCGGTAACAATTGGCTTACTAAGCTCGGTGGGCAAACTATATGAAAGAATTTTAATAGAAAGAGCAAGAATGGTGATGAAAGAAAAAGTATGGGACGTGCAAGGGGCCTTTGTGGGTGGAAGAGGATGCATGGATCAGATCTTTTCTCTGTGAGTGATGACAGAAAAGTTTTTAGCGAAAAATCAAAAACTTTTTTGTGCCTTTGTAGACCTGCAAAAGGCGCGTGATAAATGTTCTCTCTGATTACAGGGTGAATAGCAAACTTATGCATGCAATCACATCCCTATATGAAGGAAGTTTAGCATGTGTAAGGATCAATGGATCATTCGCACCGTGGTTTGACATTACAAAGGGTGTCAAGCAGGGTTGTGTAATGTCTCCATGGCTGTTCAACTTGTATATGGATAATTGTGTGAAAGAACTGGAATGTATGAATGTCGATTGATTGTATGCTGTTTATTGTACGTCGATGATGCAGTACTAATGACGAATAATGAATAAGAATTACAGAGGTTAGTGAGTAGAATGTACGACGTATGCAAGGAAAGCGACCTTATTATGAATGTCAATAAGTTGAAAGTGATGGTATTCGAGAAAGAGGAAAGCAAGACACGTGTAAAATACTTGTAGGTAATGAATGTTTGGAACAAGTAGATGGGTTTGTGTATTTGGGAAGTATGTTCGATAGAAATGGAAAAACAGAGAAAGATATCGAAAGGAGGGTGACTGCAGGGAATAAAGTGAAGGGCGCTTTGAATGGAATTATATCTAATGAGAACTTGTCAACTGAGGCAAGACTAGCGGTTCACAATGGAGTCCTGGTACCGACACTGAGGCTTGGTGCTGGCAGAAGAGGAACGAAAGTACACTGAATGCAGTGGAAATGGCAGATCCATTTATGACAGAGTAAAGAATGAAGAAATAAGGAAAGAATGTAAAGCTGATCTTAGTATAGTGAGTAAAATTAAGAAAGGATCACTTAGGTGGTTTGGTTATATGGAATGGATGAATGAGAGAATGGTAAGAAAGATATATGATGCGAATGTTGATGGCACCAGAAATAGAGGATGTCCACGGAAGACTTGGCACGACCAGGTAAACCAGATAATGGAGGATGATTCTGTTAGAAGCCTTAACAATCGTTAAGCTCGTATGAGAAGATGTATGAATGTGGATGAGGCGAGAATTGTGTGTCAGGACAGAAGAGTGTAGCGCTCTATCCTCTCTGCCTACCCCTGTGGAAAACGGCGTGATGGTAAGTAAATATGTTTACATATTTGTCACAATTATTTGGATGACAAAAACCTTGAACCGCTTACAGGCACAATGTATATCAATGTAAACAGTAATACCCTGCTAAATATCGGTTAGGGACCAGACCATTGTCGAAAAGCAAGGATATTTTAATTATTTAAAGTCTTATTAATATGCATGTTAACAATTTCCTGTGGTATATACTTTTATTATAAATATGATAATATCTACATATCTCACATTAAGCAGTCGTGGTAGAGATGTTATGGCTTTTAACTAGAGATCAGATTCCTCCTGGAAGTATAGGCTTGAAACTTATCAGTGGTAAGATTAATTAATTTTTTTAATATTTGCAAATTGAACTTTGTGGTTCATGTTCATTTTAATATAGATTATTTTTAACTTTGTTTTTAATCACTTAATGAGTTATTTTAATACACCAAACTGTTTGGAAAAATACCATTTCCTTCATCAGGATGTTAAATTAACTAACCAAAACTATATATGTCACATTATTCTATAAAAAACAAACAAAAAAAAATACAGGAAAAAACATGTTTAATTTTTATGTTGTCTTTTATTTATATTATTATTATATTTACATTACAGTCACATTTGCAATACAGTATTATTGGATGGGGAGGAGCATATAAAACTTCAATATCAGAATTAGAAATTACTCAAAAATATGATGATTAAAATAATTCTAAAAAAAAATATAACTATCCAAGTGCCCAACTCAAAGTACCAAAATTAAATATTAGAAGCGATTTCCGATCTATAAGATATTACAAATTTTAAATATACTGCAACCCAAAACCACTATATTTATCTAGGCATCAAACTCTTTAATAATCTCCCCCTATCAATCAGAAAAATTACAGACTATTATAAATTTGTATCTGAAACCAAAAAATATGTATACAGACTAGCAGATACATAAATAATATACTCTCTTATATACTTCTTCCCTATACATGAGTCTCCAACTCTCATAGGGAAGAAAAATATGTAAAAATAATATATAATTATCTGATTATTTTAATATGAAATGTATTATATCATCTAATAAATAAATAAAAAAAATGAATGAACTTTAATAGTAAATGAAAATAATGAAGTAGCAAGATGAAACACATAAACTTCAAAACAAAATTAAAATTGGTTTGTCAATGTTGATGTTGCTATTTACTTACTTACTTACATACCATCACGCCGTTTCTCCGCGGGGATAGGCAGAGAGGATAGAGTGCCACACACCTCTGTCCTAATACACAATTCTCGCCTCAATCTTTATAAATCTTCTCATACAAGCTCGCCGATTGTTGAGGCTTCTAACAGAACCATCCTCCATTATCCGGTTTACCTGGTCGTGCCAAGTCTTCCGTGAACATCCTCTATTTCTGGTGCCATCAACATTCGCATCATATATCTTTCTTACCATTCTCTCATTCATCCATTCCATATAACCAAACCACCTAAGTGATCCTTTCTTAATTTTACTCACTATACTAAGATCAGCTTTACATTCTTTCCTTATTTCTTCATTCTTTACTCTGTCATAAATGGATCTGCCATTTCCACTGCATTCAGTGTACTTTCGTTCCTCTTCTGCCAACACCAAGCTTCACTTTCATACATCAGTGTCGGTACCAGGACTCCATTGTGAACCGCTAGTCTTGCCTCAGTTGACAAGTTCTCATTAGATATAATTCCATTCAAAGCGCCCTTCACTTTATTCCCTGCAGTCACCCTCCTTTCGATATCTTTCTCTGTTTTTCCATTTCTATCGAACATACTTCCCAAATACACAAACCCATCTACTTGTTCCAAACATTCATTACCTACAAGTATTTTACACGTGTCTTGCTTTCCTCTTTCTCGAACACCATCACTTTCAACTTATTGACATTCATAATAAGGTCGCTTTCCTTGCATACGTCGTACATTCTACTCACTAACCTCTGTAATTCTTATTCATTATTCGTCATTAGTACTGCATCATCGACGTACAATAAACAGCATACAATCAATCGACCATTTTTGCTCCTACATTCATACATGAACAGTCATTACACAATCCTGCTTGACACCCTTTGTAATGTCAAACCATGGTGTGAATGTTCCATTGATTCTTACACACGCAGAACTTCCTTCATATATGGATGCGATTGTGTGTATAAGTTTGCTATTCATCCCGTAATCAGAAAGTACATTCCATAACCTTTTTTTTTATAACTCTATCATATGCCTTCTGTACATCTACGAAGGGACAAAAAAGTTTCATCACTCGTATAGAAAAGATCTGATCCATGCATCCTCTTCCACCCACAAAGGCCCCTTGCACGTCCAATACTTTTTCTTTCGTCATCGTTCTTGCTCTTTCTATTAAAATTCTTCCATACGGTTTACCAACCAAGCTCAGTAGACTAATACACCTATAGTTACCAAATTCCATTTTTGACCCTTTGCCTATGTAAAGAGGCATAAATCTAACGGGATGTGGCTCTCTTCCAAACATTGATTGAAGAGCGTATGAAACCATATGAATTATTTTGGTACTGATCCAATACTGGTACTGCTGGATGTTTTTCAGCATTAAAAGTATCCAATTGGAGCCAATTATGAAAGGAATGTATTTATGTAATTGTTTTTGTTCTTAAACCAAATTATTTCAATGAAAAATACATCTTTTTAAAAAGAAAAAAAAGAAAATGCTCTAATATCAGCCTTGTTAACCTTGTCAGAATTGTTGTTGTATCTTACTTCAGTGACATATCTCTATTCTATTACATAGTATACCATTTATAGTTTTTGGTTTAATAAAGGAATATTTTCCATAGCAGGTGACAGATGGTTGTATGCTGGAGTATAATTCTTTATATCATAGGACATTGTTTGAGAATCGTGGTATATGATACGATGGATGACTTTTGAAGATTCTCTTAAGTCTTTAATTGTCTTATCACCAATTAATAAATCAGCATTACTCAATAAATCTGGGTTTTTTGGGTACAGTTCATCACCTGAAAATAAATATATATAATCATATTATTTTGTCATAGAATTTTCTTTTCATGAATTCTAAGGGAATTGAATAAAGTATAAAGTTATATTGATGTAAAATTTGTGTAAAGTGTAAAATTGCTAACTCTCCTTTTGATAAAAAATTACTTAATAATACCATTTTGCTCCCACCATTCTGATGCATATCCTAAGAAAATCTGACATTTAAAAATTAACAAATTATTCTATAAAAGTGCCTAAAAAAAAATTTGGTAACTTCCGGGTCGCTAAATGTTACACTGCAAATTGTGTAATTCCTTAATTTCGTTCATGGGCTTGTCAGAACTTACGCGTGAGTTATCAGCTCCTCAAGCGCTTCATTTAAAAAATGAGTTTAATTGAATTTCGTTAATGGAAGTACACACTCTATTATTTATTTATTTAAGGAAGCTTATTTATATATTGTTTCTCATAAAATTTTCACTTTTTATCATGCAGCAGATTTATAAATTTTTCTAGATCATGTTACAAGTGTTAACTTCACATTCTGAATTAATAATAAACTGTTTCTAAAAAACTATTTAACCCATTCGGTTTTATTCGTCCCATTCCCAAAAACAATAATAGACTTATTCTAGCTAAAAAAATATTTTTTAATTACTGGGCAACGGTAGGCAGTATTATGAATTATGTTTAAATATAACAGCATTTAGGCATTAATATAACATGATTTTTATTTTAATATAACATCTTTTGGGCTTCCACAAAATAATCCAAGATTAATTATTAATACGCGAATTGTATTGGTTAACAATGATCCTAAAAATCATCCCATTGACAGATTTTCCAATGCTGAATCATTAAAAAAATCAACCTCTCAATGATGTTTAGTTTCGGCTGATTTTGTTAGTAATGATGATGGTGTTGAAGCATAAACCTTCTTTGTACCATACTCGGAACACTCAGATTCAGATGAATTTAACAAAATTGCGAGTAACTTACAACATATTATTAAAAAAAAAAGCGTCAAGTGGATACCTCTATGAACGGAGAGAAGGGTAAAAAAGATTTTGGCCGGAAAAAGACGATGGTACATGAAATAATAGAGTACCAAAAGAATACAGACAGCTTATAGAAAGATGCGAGTGTAAAACTTTTTGTGAAGTGTTATTACTTATATGATGAAGATAGGGAAATTATTTTCAGTACATTTTGGAACTAGAGCTAGAATAAATAGCTTTGGAGCTGGAATAAAAAGAAAGTCTATGTGGATGATGGGTTTATTAAAATTAAAATTAATTAATTTTGCCAGTGAAAAGAATAAGATATAGAAAAGATTCAGATAAATCTAGAAGATCTTATTCTACGGTATATTTTCTCAGAAATAATAATAACGATTTACGTGAATGCAAAACAATGTTTAAGCATACATTAGTCTTAAACTAGATGATACTACTAGATTGTAAAAAACAAACAGATTGTTTGCAAGACAAAGAGTATAGTAATATAGGCAAGAAATATAGGAAAGGAAGTCTGTTAAAAATTACCACTCAAATTTGAAAAAAATCCAAAGAGAATCAATTTACTGAAGCAAATGAAAACCTTGAATGGATTGAAATGGAATGGAAAAACAAAAATATCGAAGCTAAAGTAATCAACAATCTGGCCAACCTACATAAGACACGACTGAAAATATCTTCACGAAAATACATGGACTTACAAGAGTACGGATTTTTATCTCAATCTTCCCCATGAATAGTAAATTTTTAATATTAATTCATTTCTGTATGTTTTTTTCATAATACTTAATTCATAACTACGTGTTTCTTTTCTGCAAATTTTTATATTTTCACTTATTAATTTAAACCTTAAGCAAATATTTCTACATAAATACAGATTCAATTTTTAAAATATTCGACATATAAATTTGCTAACTTCTACGAAAATTACATTTCACACACATTTACTAACTCCCAAAAAAGCCAATAAAATGACACAAACGTTAACATTTCATAATTATTATATTCAGGGTGTTCTCTTGCAATATACAAATCATTAAAGAAAAAAAACATAATTTCAATGAATTTAAAAAAACTGCACAGTTTTTTGCCTTTCCTGTAAATTTTTTATCCTCCCTCGAGAAATATGAAGTTATACACTTTAAGGCATTGATACGTTTTTTAATAATCTGAGAAAAAACAAATCAACTGCACAAATTTTTATTGTTTTAGTTTTATTTGTGTATGTTCTGTAAAATGTTATCGATGTGGAAAAAAACATAAGGTTTTTTGGCAACCTTGCCGAGTTGATGATTGATTACTTTGTTAAACACAAGATGCCTGGCTAACAGTCAATATCGTAATGTAGATCGGTAAATTGCATAACAACCATAAATTATTATACAATTGACTGATCATCGGAAATAAAATCAATTAGAAATGGAAATAAAGTTAAAAAATAGACATAATTAATGTACCTGTACATAATAAAATATATGAGGGCTGTATGACAAGTACCTGTGTTAATGCATTAATTAAAAAATATATATATTTCTCAACAGTCCCCTTTCAGCTTAATACACTTAGTTCAGCGATATTCCAACTTTTTTAAGCCATCCAAAAAAATATACGTGAACTGCTTCCCGCCAAACCATTTTTTTTTTTCATGTTTGGAAACAAAAAGAAATCGCTTGGGGCCAAATGTGGAGAATAGGGTGGATGAGGCAGCAGTTCGTAGTGCAATTTAACCAGTTTTGCTGTGGTGATTGCGGAAGAGTGAGCTGGTGCGTTGTCATGGTGAAAAAGCACTTTTTTCTTCGCCAAATGGGCCTTTCTTCATCAATTCTGCGTTGAATCGGCCTAATAAATCAGCATAGTACTGTTTTGTGATTGTCCTTTCTTTCTCCAAATAGTCGGTGAAGATGATGCCTCACAAATCTCAAAAAAACGGTGGCCATGACCTTTCCGGCTGATTGAACCGTTTTCGTCTTCTTTGGAACAGGTTTTTTCCAAATGAAGGAAGTCCACTGCTTTGAGTGTTCTTTCATTTCTGGCATTTAGTGATGAATCCATGTTTCGTTAACAGTTACGAAACACCGCAGAAACTCTTTCGGATTGCGCTTAAACATGTCTAAACAGTGCTCCGAAGTTGTCATACGATTCCGTTTTTGTTCCACTGTGAGCACACAGTGGAGCAAAAGTGGCACACATCTCGCCGATAGTTTTCTCATGCCCAATTTTTCATACGCCTTTAATTGAGATGTTTATAATGTTAGCGATCTTCACCTGGTGTTCTGCTAACACGATATCATGGATGTTGTTGATCATTTTCTCCATAGTCACCTCAATTGGACGGCCTAGGTGCTCTTCATCATAAACTGATGTTCGGCCATGCTTAAATTCATTAAACCAATATCTGATGGTAATCATCGAAGCTGCATGATCTTTATAAACGACATGCAACTTCACTTTGATTTCATCATACGTCTTCCTACCCAAAAAAAGGAAATGAATTACTGATCGATATTGCTCTTTTCCTATGGTTGCAAACAAACACAAACTTTCCCACTTTCAACAGTTATCAAACTAAAACTACTTGTTATCAAGTACAATATATTTATATGTGTCTGAAGTTTTGACAGGTGTCATTTGAAAGATAGTGTTAAACAATAGTATACAGATTTTACATCAGTGGTGCCACCAGTCATTAAGCATGGGTACTTATCATACAGCCCTCATATAAAAAACCAATACATCAACATTAATTTCTATGATAAGGAATTGACTCACTAACCTGGCAAAATCACAATATTACCATCTTTTACAGTTTGATAAACAGGGTAAAACAATTCACATCCGTAACGGCTTCGAGCAGCTGCAAATCTTTCAAGTTGATCCATATCAGTGTGTCGCTCTAATCTAGAAAGTTCATACCATTGGGGAGTTGCTAATATCAACTGTTTATTTTTAAATGCATCAAGAACTTTCGCCGGGGATGACCACTGAAAAGAATGGGTAAAACCTCTGATTCTCAACTTAATATTTGTAAGTACAGTGGAACCTCGATTATCCGGATTGTTCAAAATACAATACATTTTGCGTCGTAATAAAAATATAACTTATATATAATTTATATTCAAATTACATAATTTCTATGGCACTGATCTGTCTGGACACTCTATGGTGATACAATACGTGTTGTTACACGAAACCCTGGGTATAGATATCATTCGAACCATTTGGAGCAGCGAGATAGGGACCGGCCATTCTTGGGATTCTTTAAACAATAGGCAGTCTGTTAGTGCTGGTCAGTAGTTGTCCAAATTTAATACGAACATTTGTTTCTTGAAAATTTGATCTTGATTTAAATATTTATTTTTAATATTACCGATATGTCATAGAAAAGAAAACGTGTTGTATTATCATTAAAAGAAAAATTTGATATAATCAATGCTTTGAAACACGGTGACTCAGGACGTTCTTTGTCTAATAAATATGGTGTTGGAACGTCAACGATCTCAGATATAAAAAAATAAAGTGAAAAAATTATGAAGTTTACTAATTGTTTAATGTCAGAATATGGAACATCAGAGCGTAAAGTTATGAAAAAATCAGGAAATTAAGAAGTTGAAGAGTGTATTTTTATGTGGTTCATACAAAGACGATCATCTGGACAGCCAATATCTGGTACATTATTGTATGAAGAAGCAATATTTTTCAATAAAAGATTAAATGGAGATCCTACCTTCAAAGCGAGTTCGGGCTGGCTTCAAAAATTTAAAGGACGGCATGGTATCAGGGAACTTGAAGTTCATGGGGAAAAGCTTTCTGCTGACATACCTTCAGCAAACACTTTCATTGACACATTGAAGGTGTTCGTGGAGAAGGAAGGATTCGGTGAAGAATTTATTTACAATGCTGACGAGACCGGTTTAAATTGGAAGAAACTACCCAACAAATCTTCAGCATCAAGGCGTGAAGATACTGCACTAGGGTACAAAACTAGTAAAGAATGTATCACCATTATGGTGTGTACCAATGCAGCAGGCAGACACAGACTCCCACTGCTTGTCATTGGGAAATAAAAGAACCCCAGATGCTTTAAAAATATCAGAAGTCTTCTGGTTGAATATGATCATCAGAAAAAAGACTGGATGAATGGTGAAATTTTTAAACGATGGTACGAAAAACAATTCATTCCAGAAGTGAAAAAATATCAAAACTCCATAGATAAAATAGGAAAGACATTATTATTACTAGACAATGCACCATCCCACCCGTCTATAGAATGTTTGAACCATATCGATGAAATGTTTACGGTAAAATTTCTTCCATCAAATGTCACGTCAGTAATACAACCAATGGATCAGGGTGTGATAGAAACAGTAAAACACTTATATAGCTACGATTATTGCTAGCAGACGAAAATAATGAAGAAACAGTTATCAGCTTCCATAAGAAAATAAATTTAAAAGACTGTTGCTACATGGCAGCAGAGAGTTGGAATTCTATAGATGTATCAACTTTGAGAAAACCATGGAACAAAATTTTGAAAAGACCATTAGTAAATGCCAGTAACACAGTAGAAAGTGGTATAGGAGACATTGCGGAAGCAATAGCACAAATTTCAATATGTGCTGAATGTGACGAAGAAGATGTAACTGACTGGTTAAATTGTGATGAGAACGATCCTGGATTCCAAATTTTGAATGATGAGGAAATAATTAAAGAAATATCTGCCTCAGATGAACAAAATCGAGAAGACGGAGAAGAGATTTGCGAAGTAAGAGATATTGGTCATACACATTCTGAAGTTTTTCAGTGTTTAGATGTCGCCATGAAGTGGTTTGAGAGCCAAAAAGAGTGTAACTTAGGACAACTTAAATGTCTTAAAAGTATTCGCGATTTAGCAGCTTCAAAAAGAACAGCTAGCTTTAAGCAAAAATCGATAATTAAATTTCTTAATAAAAAATGATTTAATATTGAAGCTGTATGTAAATCTAGACAAATAAAAATTATTCATGCTGTATGTACATGTCGTTCACTGTAAATTATGATTTTTTTTGATTATTCGGACTATCTCAATTAGTCCAGATAATCGAGGTTCTATTACTACTTACTAGTTTCAGCGAATGAAAGAAAAATTACACACCCAACCCTGTGAAACTTCTTTCCCATCAATGTGCACTGGAGGCTTGTTATTGAAAAATGTTATAAAAAAAACTGCATTGAATCGGCGAGGATTTACTTTAACTGGTGTTAGCCAATTGCTCCATAGATGAAGAGACCATATATCTGGATAGCAATCTAATGACTGGCATAATGAAAGGAATTCTAAGGGATCTTTATGCACCTGTGAATAATGAAAACAAAATACATATATTCATGTATTAAATAACAAATCTATTAAAAAGCAACGACATCTCTATATCTTTGTATTTTCCTGCCTAGTCAGGCGAAATAATATTTTTAATTAGGAAAATTATACATTTTTAACATTAGATATACAAATAAAATGATATGTAAGTAGTACAAAAGGGAGGACCTTTTTTTGCCAATGTTGAATATCAAAATCTGTCAAATATGATGTAGCTGAAGAATAATTACTACTGGAATTATGTCTAGTTTTACATATTAGGATACCCAATTCTTCAAAGGTTTCCCTAATTGCAGTAATCCTTAGTGCGACATGTCTGAAATAAAGTGAAGTATCCAAAGAAAATCCTAGTTAGTCCGGTTTTTATAGCATGTGCCACAAGTTTAAAAATAGTAAAAATATATTTATTTTTTGCAACATGTCTTCATGTTCACTTAAAAAATATACAGATAAATATTCAAGAGTAATTTTAAAAAATGGAATGGCTGAATTGTATACTAAATAAAAATTCTATATTAAAATCTGTAAAAACTATATATTGCTTTGAAACTGTGACCTTAATTTATATAAAACTAAAAAGCATTAGATAAATCTAAAACACACTAAACATGACTAAAAAAATATAATAATATAACAAAACTGGCGATAAGAAAAATAAAATAAGAATTGAGATGCATTTTGGCAAATTACCTTATATTTGGGTCAGTTTCATGTTGGAATATTTGAGAAACTGATGCATTTGGTATATGAAAATCGTTGAATTTATCATCAGTGATACCAAAAGATTTGAAGTGATTGAACCAGTCAGAATCACAATTTTCAACAGCGCCTCCGGGGAAAACAATTCTGCTCGGCATAAAATCAGACTTGTCACTACGTTTTTGAAAAAGAATTTCATAGTTGCACACGTGAGGTTTTATATCCCTAGCTATATTAGATCTGGCAAGAGCTATCAGACTTGCTGACTCTCTCCAGTGCTTTAAATTGGCATGCATTTTTTGGTTATCCTGTGAAATGAAATTTATAATAATTGAGCATAGATGAGCATTCACCGAATTAATATCACTTGTAAAACTATTTATTATGAAATTTAATTATTTTTCTTAGGACTCCCGCACGTCAAATTCAAAACATATGACAAACGTCAATGTAAAGACAAAGGTCAACATCTATATCTATGCTAAACATAGTTTTGTATCACACCATAGATAATATCCACGCGTCGATGTCCCAGGTGCATGTAGCCGCTCGTTACAGGCCGGTTAGTACGCCTTAGTACTAAAGTTATTATATTTTTGCCCCAGAAATTTTAAGATTTTAGAAAAAGGCATTTAAAACCACCAATGTTAATTTAAAACTTCAAAAATACAATTCTACAATTCTCAAACTTTCACCATCACAAAATTGCCACGAGCAGTAAGTGATGAAAATTTAGTCCCCTCCAAAGTTAATATTAAACGCAAATTTTAAAACTGTATTTAAAGTATCTGAGAAAATGATAAAAGATACTTATTTTAACTATCGATATTTTTAAAAATAATTAAAACACCTAGGTAGTCTTTAATAGTAGAAATTCCCCTCAATTAATTTTCTTACTAATGATCTAACGAAAAGTTGAAAGTAACACTGAAAGACAATATAATAGTGCCTTAAGCATGTCTTAACTTACTCTCCCATAATATATTCGAGTCACCTGAAGTGTTGAAGAGCAGAGATTTACGGTACCAATAAAATCGTTTGTCTGTAACTGGCTGTAAAAGGCTGGCCATATTTATTATAGGTTTGTTAGATTTAAAATTATTTACCTACTGCTTCCGAGGTAAGTTTGAAAAACTTTATAATCACATATATGAAAATAAAACACTTGTTTTTTGATTCTACACGTTTAATTTACTTGCACACGTTTCGCCTAATAAGGGTATTATCAATCTTATAAGGCGAAACGCATCTCAAGTAAATTAAACGAGTAGAATAAAAAACAAATGTTTTATTTTCACATATGTATTTAAATTTATTCTCTTAAATAACAGTTTTTACATGATACTTTTACATCACTTACCATTAGAGTACATAGTTATAAAAATATATTATACACATATTATTTGTTCAAAATTTTAATTGTTTTGGAAGATTTCTTCATAAATTGTAATTATTTTTAGTGGTTAGCCTGTTCTAGGACGTTGTGATAATAAAATATGTAAAAATAGATAAACTAATTTAATCAAATAAAAATATAATTTATCTGTAGTATAATTTGACTTGATAATTCTTCATTCATTTATATTTTCATTTCAAACATCTCTCGTTGAACATTATATTTCGTGTAAATCGATGTATGTCTCCCAGAAGTTGTTCTTTTGTGAATTCTATATTATCCGGACTAGATTTTTTTATCGTGTCACTTCAATGAAAATTGCAATGTCGCATCAGTTTGATTTCCTATATTTTGAACCTCCGCGATTGATTGCGCGACAAATTCTTTAAGAATCTTTAAAAGCATTCCTATCATAAGTTTAGAAATAGAAGGTTACACAATTCAATTTAATTCGTAGTAACACAAGTATTTCTCAACACTGAACACGCAAGCGTCAGCTTAGCAGTCTGTCTCGTTCATGGCTATTGGCTATCTCCATGAGAACGAGTTTTAAGTGTTCTACACTAGATGGCAGTTATTTTATTAACATAAAGTCCTACTAGCCCATAATTGGACTACTGCCCATATTTAAACCACTTTCTCTATTTCAAAGGAAGTTCACACTTCACTCCGTGAAGGAATAAATTTTTTTCAGAGTTTTTATTAACATTCGATATATTTATATAATATAATTATAGATTTTGCTTGAACTATTCAATCGCATACAACTCTATATGGTACAGGACTGAAATTTCAAAAGAATTTAGTAGTAAATGACGTAAATATTGACTAGTAAACCTAGATTTTTTATTAATATTTTGACACATACCTACATATACCTATTTACGTCAAATTCTAAAATTATTCTATTCCAAACACACAGTAAATGAATCTGTGATTCCAAATGACGGACCGTTTTTTGTATTTTTTAATTTTTATTAATTAAATTAGTGTATCATATGATATTTATAGTATTTTTAAGTGTTTATATATTTTTACTTTAGAAGCTTGCACCTACTACATACGAAAAGTATAAAATGTTTCTCAGCAAAGGACAATACAATTGTGCATATGAATGTATGAACAAATAATTAAAATAAGTACATATATAAGTAAAATACATATCCGTATACTTCATATCATATATTCTTCATAAGTCTATACAATATATATATATATATATATATTATTCAACAGAAACAAAACACCGAAATTCATATTAAAATTCACACCAAGGCCTGTACTCGAGAAAACACTTGTGACCAATGTTCATCAATTGAAGAAAAATAATGTATCAAGTCCTTGGAATCATAATAGATAACAATCTCAAATGGAAAGAACATATTACTAATCTCACAAACAAAATAAGGAAAACTTCCTACATATTTTTTAGACTCGGAAACATCTTATCACTTATACATATCTGAAAATAATATATTACGCGTTTGTACAGTCATATTTGCAATACGGTATTATTGGATGGGAAGGTGCATATAAAACTTCAATGTCACAATTAGAAATCACTCAAAAAATGATAATAAAAATTATTCTAAAAAAAAAAAGACTATCCAAGTATACAACTTTTCACAGATTTTAAAGTACCAAAAATAGTAGACATATACAAAAAAATTCAATAATTCAAATTTTCAAAATTAAAAATCAATTAAATTTTAGAAGCGAATTCCGATCTACAAGATATAGAGATCAAATTGATATCCCAAAACTAAAATATACCGCAACTCAAAATCAATATATTTATCAAGGCATCAATTTTTTTAACAATCTCTCCATCACAATTAGAAAAATTACGGACTATCATAAATTTGTAACTGAAGTTAAAAAAATATGTACACAGACTAACTGAAACATAAATTAACTCGAATATACTCCTTCTCTATACACGAGTCTTACTCTCAGAGAGAAGAAACAAATGTTAATATATATATATATATATATACCCACTGATTATTGTATATAAAACTCAATGTATGTCCGTTCTTTATACAATTCTGCACCCTTTAACCGATCTAAATCAAATTTTGAATACTAATTCTTTAGGATCCTGTGCAAAACATAGTCTCCGTCACCCCTTCATCTGACTACTTTCTCCAACCCATCTCACCGATATAAATATTGAAACCCATCCGTTCCAAATTTTGATACTAAATTTGAACTCCGGGCAACGTCGGGTACGTAGCACTACTCCTTAACAAATATATGTTTAGATTTATTTAATAATTACTGTTGCAATAGGAATCAAAAATGTTTGGATAATCAGATTTTATTATAATTATAATGGCGATGTACACGGTTAAGACTTGTCTCGAAAGTTACAAAGAACAGTGTAGAGTAGTTCGCTGAGCGAGCCATGATTTAACTAATAACACTTCAGTAAATATTATAATAATAATTGTATGCAGAGAGTAGAATGACGCAAATGATGCATATCGATCTTTACCGACAAATTTCTGAAACGAAAGATCAGTCCCATCCATGTCCATGGCATTATAAGTTGATATGACTAATATATCAGTACTCTATCTTTATTCCGAAAAGAGTTGAAAGAAAATGGAAACTTCATATAAAATCGATTGTAATTAGTAGTACCATGAATGGAACATAATATTTATGTGTATTTATGAATTTAACAATGTTTATTGTAAGCAGTGGCGTAACTATGCCAACAGTCAATGCGATGCGATCCCACGTTAGACAGGATCCCAAAACGTTCGCGTTCTACAATGCATTAATTTGATATTGATACTTTTCCCAGCGTTAATATGGACAAATATTTTTTTAAATGCACAACAGCGGGAAACGGAATTATTATAAAATTAAAAAAAACATTATGTATTATAAAAATACGTGAAAAGATTAAAGATATGTATCATAGTATAATGCCCCGTCGAGTTAGGGATTAAACATTAAACCATTACCGCAATTTTTTATTTTTTTGTTATTTTTTCATAAAAGTATGAATATTATAGGAGACAAGAGACCAATTTTGTTCTTACTATTTGATAATACGATGAAATCACGTAGTACTTAATATTCTTATATATTTGGGTATTAGGTAAATGTTTATTGTGACAGTATGATAGAGCAAAGAATACAGAATTACGGATAAAATGAAGAGATGCAAAAGGTGAGCGTGAACTGTGAAATATTCGAAGCGAGTCGGCGGTCTCGCCCGGCGCGCGTGGGCCGGTCAAGACCCGATGTGGTGAAGCGGTGGAACGGAAGAGAGATCGTCAGTGAGGGATCGGGCCAGACCTGTAGCGGCAGCCGGCGGAGCTAATGTCGCTAGTATCGATGCTGGCTAAGACGGCGGTGAATTTGAAATCCTGTCCTCTACATATACAATAAAGGGGCTCATTCAATTCATTGAAGTCCAAAACCTTTCTTCCATTTTGCATTAAGGTTCTATTTTTGTAATCACACCACTGATTGTAAATCTAGCATTGGGAAGTAAATAAAATAATACCAAATTGTACTTTTCAATACAAAATATATTGCGTATTTTTAATAGTTTTACTTTAAAATTAGGTTAAGATTATTTAAATTTAGAGTTGTGAATATCTCGTTGAAAATCCGCAGTTACATTCCAAAAGACAATGACAGGGCAGTGTGGCAATCTTTGGGATCTGTAAACAGTACTCCGGCGTTGGAAATCTAATTAAATTTACCGCAAAATGTGATCGTAAAAGAAAAACCGCATTAAAAGAAACACTGGCAAAGAAAAACCGCAATAAAAGATAATGCGTCATTATTGCGAAATAGTGACCAACAAAGATCGGTGACAATTACAAAAGGATCTTGCAGCAAATGTAGTAGGTACATGGGGATACCGTTCGTCGCTGAATTATTGAATGGGGCAGAAAAACAGGAGACTATTTTTTATGAGACAATTTATAGCATCAGTTGTGAAGCGAAAAATATTGAAGAAAAGTATAAAGAGTGAATTACCGAAGAACGGAAGAATGTGTTATTTTTATGAAAGTCATTTTTTGTCCGGGATTAGTTTGTTCGCAGAACAAATGTAAAGCCCCTCTACTGTGCACGATGAAGGGACTAGGAGAATAAAGGGCACAAGGTTTATTTTAAAAATTATTCGTTTTCAACCGTTCTCAAACTTTATGTAAGTTATAACATTTTACCAATGCAATTTTGATTAAATTATGGGAATTTATTTTTTACATACCAAAATATTTACAACAAAACACCCGCTATATTATGAATTAGCTGTGGGTAACCATTTTACTGACACCATAAGAATAAAAAATAAATAACGGTCTACACGTGACGTTGACCGGGTTTCAGAATTAATTAAAATTTAAAACAAGGATTTAAGGGGAGGAAAGAGCGGAGTGCCTTTGTTTTGCGCAGACCTCAAACAATGATGTATTTAAAATTTGGTCCAGGCAGAAGAAGGGTGAAATGGGACAACCATATTATCCTCAGGATACTAGAGTGCAACTGAATATTAGAACGGATGGTAATTATAATGATTGACATCAGAGTATGGAATGGCCAGGTGAAGGCGAAGGGTTCCTGTTTTGCGAATAACTAAAAAAAATTGGTACAGATGACATTCAATATATCGTCGAGTAATTAGCAACACCGCGTATCTTAAATTTTTTTAAACTTTTCAGGACAACTAAAAAAATTTATATTTCTTTCAATATGTATTACTCTGTTCTTATTTTATTATCATTTTTTATACTTACTTGGAACTAAAGCAAGTGCTGAATTTAGTTTTTTACCAAATTAGCACGAAAATACAAACCAAACGGTATATTAATCTCAGTTTGTCAAAAAAATTAGATACGAGGTGTTGGTAATTATTCGACGATATTATCAAGAGGAGGGGTTGATTGTCGAGGAGGAGAGTGCCTATGTTTCGTGGAGGGTTCTAAAGTAACCATGCAAAATTTTGAATGACATTCAATATAATATTATACTAATTTTATATGGAGGAGAGGGTGCTATATTTTGCTAAACTAAATAACTAAAGAGTAACTACACCTTTAGAGGGAGGGGGAAAATGTCAAGTCTTACGAGTAATGCATTCAGGGTCTTAAAGAGTAACTGTGCTTAGTTTAGTGTAGATCGATCAAGAATTGCAGACCGACATTCCGTTTTACATACGAGAATACATAATTTTGTACTCAACAATGTACTCTGTTTTGTTAAAACATTGTAGGATATTTTACGTATGTTAAGAATATATATATGAAGTTGAAGATAGGCGTCTAGAGAGAGGTTATGGGTCAAGCTATTAAGATTATATAAAATAAGTTTTTTATTTTGAAAAAAATATCGATAAAAGTTATTAATCTATTATTAATTATTTTTTACGTTAAGCTAAGGATTAATACGGGGTTTATTATATAACGGCCTCCAGATAATAGTGTAGTCTCTTTTAGGCTACTACGCCGAGGGACAGTTTTAGTTGTAGCCGATATTTTGGACAACATTCGGTCTTCATCAGTTCTGATCGAGATGTCGATTCGGTTATGATAAAACTCGATTCATAGTAGAATATACCAGCACCCTTAGGTCGATTGTATTCGCCGAACAGTCTGGCCGAGCGTCGTACAACAGTTTTGGAGTGACAAAATAAATAAATAAAGGTGACGAAAAAAGTGGGGAGAAAGGGATTTCTGGTTTTCTGGTGAAACCAAATTACGATCACATTTGATCTGGCGTATTTTATTACAATATTACGCAATACTTATTGAGAGCTTTATTCACAGGATGTTTATTGACAGAAGAGAATATTGATTTTTATTATATAGTATATTTTTACAGACTGTACAGACTTGTAGGTTTGAAGAGTACTCGAATGGAAATAATGGAATCACAAATATCAAATAATATTGTTTATTTGCATATTAAAAAAATATTAAAGAAACAATATCATGGGAAATAACGTGATGAAGAATTCAATCATTTGATTAAAATACATCAGTCATTTAACGATAAACCATATCGATGTTAAAATACACAAAAACGATGTAAATAATAATTTTCACTATGACTGGATGCATTTCCGTGATAACATATTATATAGCATAAATTATATGGAACACATTAAATATATATGTGTAATAATTGACGAAAATATTCAATGATTGCAACACAATTAATAGATTTTTTAAATGTATTTTTATACCTCATGGCACGAGACCTGTATCGAGACTCGCGCTTTACGAGATATTATTCGTTGCTTATTGCTTTTCGTATGCAGCGTGGAATGAATAACTGATGCGTATCGACTTTTACCTCCAAATCTCCGAGACGTGAGATTGAAGTATCATCCGCGCACTTGCACCGTAGAAAAATGAACTTTCAAAGCATTTGAATAATATATTTTGTTTTGCCTTTGAATAATTGGTTGGGGTAACAGTTATATATCATTCTTATGAAAGTAATTTAGAAAAAAAAATCTGAATTATGACTAAAATTCAAAGATACATACACAGTCTTTCAATATGAATATTAAGCCATTAGTCATGTACGAAAAAACCGCAAGAAAATATTTAAGCTGTATTTATTTATGTTAGTGACGTGTTAACAACGTCATTAAAATAAATAAATATTACAATTCCCACATTCTATCATAACATAACCAAACAAAATTCTTATTATGTTATATTACATACAAATTGTCATATACAAAACATCTCCACTTTGTGCATGGTTTCTTTTCAATACAAGAAGAGTTGTTTATCTACATTTATATTTACAGGCACTCCTTTCTTAGTGAACCATCTAGTTTAGCGACCGCTCATGCTTACGTCTTACCGACTCTACGCCCTCTGTGCGAGAACCGTTAATCTCTGCGTTCCATTTTCGTTATAAGATGTGTCGCGTCGTCTATCTCTAGCGCCAAGTGAGCGACCTCCAACTATGTCAACTGTCAATACTTTCAGGAAGTATATCATCTTTTTACTTAATTTACAGTGCGCGTTGTCCACATTCAGTCAGATCACGATCCGTGGCCAAATTGTAAAACTTTATACATTTATTAAAATAAAATAAAATTGTGCCGATACACCCACAGCACAGGATGTCCACCAAAAGATAGAGCGCTACTTATATTATACCTGAAGGGAGTAGTAAGAAACAATAAAGGCTACAGATCTTGAGATCTTGAGAAATAAATTCTAGCGATGTGTACGGTGGCACGTGATTTAGGCCTAGCGCGTTCGCACATAGTGAGAAGTTCGTTTACCGACCAATTTCGACGCAGTTCGGCGGAACAGAAAGTTACGACTGGCTGTGTATTTTATTATGTTTATTATAAAATAAGCACATTAAAATAATAACTTTGAAAATATAAAATTATTCATTACTCAGAAAATGTTAGTTAAATTTGGCATAGATCCATTTACTGGAGACAGTTGGCATTGCACAGGCGCGAAGTTCTTCA
The DNA here is from genome assembly GCA_031772225.1 of Eubasilissa splendida. Lineage (NCBI taxonomy): Eukaryota > Metazoa > Arthropoda > Insecta > Trichoptera > Phryganeidae > Eubasilissa > Eubasilissa splendida. Next base: position 15,460,429 of record CM062848.1, on the reverse strand, counting down.
ATTGATGCTTTATCGTGTACAAGTCGTAAATCTCCATTCGATGGGTAACTTTTGCTGAATTTTGAAGCTCTTCGATTGTTGCGTTATCCACGTCTATTACATCTTGCTTCTCATAGTCAGGATTTGTGGGATACAACTCATCTCCTAAAAATAATAATAATTAATGTAACGTAGAGAGTAAAAAATGAGATGCCTGAAATACGGATGATGTTAAAAAATGAAATATGATTTTCTTCAAAAATATTTATAAGTTGTATTACAGTTAATAAAATGGATTGATTTTATCCCTGAGTCCCCTAGCATGTTTTACTCAAAGATTTTGGGGATTTATTACAGTATAAAATTGATTGCTTTTAAAAAATGGAATAATACATTTATGAGGACTACAAAATATAAGTTCCAAATTTTACGAAAACGTGAATGGTTTACGTGGCGAAATGGTGAAGCGTTTTCTCGAATAGGAAAATGTTTGTATCCCGAATATTTTTTTAGAAAGATAGATTTTTCTGTATATCTTCCTAATTCATTAATTTGATTTGTTTTTACACATTTTCCTGTCAACTTACAAACTTTGCACGAGAGAACAATCAAAAGAACTCTAATAAAAAAAACTAGGTAATAAATATACGGGTATTTTATTACGTTTAGATGGATAAAAAAAATCAATAACATCGTATTTATATAGTTTGAGCATACATTTACAAAAATACACAAATGCTGCTGGAAAATACATTTTCTGAAAAATTACTGAAATACATTACTTAACAGAATGCAAAGAATAAAAGCACACTTTATGTGAAAACAAACTTGATGGAAGTGATCTATCTAGAAAGACACTGTTTAAGTTTCATCGTTTACCTCGTATGGAGAAATATTAATTATTCGATACGGGCAAAAATAGAAATCAGTTTGAAATAATCATGTATTCGACCATTTGTAATATCCATATGTTATTAATTATATTATTACTGTCAATATAATGTTTCAATTTTTGCTTGCAGACAAAATGTCATCAGATTTCAATCAACTTTTATATTTCATGTCTTAAAATGCCTGAATTCCTTAAAAGTAAATCGTTAAAAATGAAAGTGTAGCTGAGCAACGTTGATAAATGATTTCTTTACCTGGGAATATAGCGATGTGCCCGCTTCCTTTTGTGGGGTTAATAAGTATCGGGTAGATTTGATCGCAGCCGAGGGAGGTTCTCACGGAGCAATATTGTAACAGCTTATTAATATCCTTTTGGTGACTTAACCGGGATAATTCGTAAAATTGTGGCGGCGGAAGCGTTATTTCTTTAGAATTAAATTTTTCCATCACGTCTTCCGGTGATCCCCACTGAAAAGTTAACACAATATTCGGACTGCTGTGAAATCGTCGAATTATATCAGAAGGCAGTATGAAAATAGAATAATAATTTTTTTATTCACTGTTTTAGTACGATAAATTACAATAGTTTAGTATTAAATTAAAAAAAAGTTAATACGGCTTAACCTGCAGCAACTAAATATTTTTTCAAAAAATAGATTTTTTTCTGTGTTCTAGCTGATTAGTTTAATTTGTATTAAAGATACTACATAAATACATATATTCTGAAAATGCAACTTCACAACAAAAATGTGTTCCTAAAAATAAACTCACAAAGGGAACTCCGTTTTACATCTAGATGCGATCTATTTAATCGGTATACAGAAAAGTGGAAAAAGAGATATAAGCGGAATATTCAGATACTTACATTTGATTATTAATTAAACGTACTAAATATATTATCAATATAAATTCAATATTTATACCTTAATGATACAGAAATATTGTCCACTCGAGACAACAGATTGGTTAAGAGGCAACTTTCATTTTTCCAGTTTGAATTTCGAGATATTTTTGCATTTTGCATACCCTTTCAAGATGAGACTAATAGTTAATTCTTTTACAATATCAAATAAACATAAAAGTGCGTCATTTTTTACGTAAATATCGCTAGAGTGAAAGATATCAATAGAAAAGGACAAGTGTACAATTGTTGGTTTTCTTAAATTCCTAGGTAATAAAGCTATCAGAAAATAGAAATTTTTTCAACATTCATAATACATATGTGTTGCCATTTGAAATTATCAAGCGAAAATGAAATAATTTGTTAAAGTTCTCACCGAAGAATTGTTATGTTTATGATAAAAACCATTGTTTGTGTCAATAAACATATGATTATAAAATATTACAATTTTGCCCTGATTTATAAGGAAAAAATTGACGTAAATTCAAACTGATAAATAATATTGATAACTTTTGAAGCAGCTGTATTTGTGAAGAGAAAACTATTTATGCTAATATTATATAATAATCGTACTCTGGTTGTAATAAAAAAAACTTTTTTTTAAAAATATTTATTTATTGTTTTAATAAATTACATATACATTTAATATTAAAATATAAATGAAAATATGACAAAAGTATTATTATTCACTGTTAAATAATTAGTTGTTTATCGAGCATATTATCGTTCTTCAGAATTTCGTTGTTTTTTTCTTTACACGTATTCAAAACAAAATTTGATCTACACATATTACACTTTAAACTGAATTTAGAAATAAAACTTTATGTTCTTTCACATATTCAATATTCGTTCCTGTGCACCCAAACATCGATTTGTGGGAGTAAATTTGATTAATTTGAGAAAAGAATTGGTGTATGTCGACCACTCTTTTGCCATTCAACTTAGAAAGTTCACACGAGTCCACACATATGGAATGTGTCAGTTCGGAAACATCCTGAAAATAATTTATAATATTATTGGTATTTAGTTATCAGTATTTTTATGTCTAAAATATTAATATACGTGTTTATTAATTTATATGACTATAACAAATACATTTGTATCAATCAGACAGGTCTGTCATGTATAATTCTTTTGATAAAATTATTTATCTTTAAGGATATGTATTTCCAATAAAAATTAATTTATCTGCACTACATAATATATGTATATTGAACTATGTAATTTATATTGTTAAATCAAATAGATAATTGTTATAGAAATGGTAAAAATTATCAACTTACGTTGCGATTTTTATCCAAGAAGATAGATAACCATTTAAAATTTTGTTGGAATATTTCCTAGAGCGTGTCAATGGATACTTTTTGATCTTAGGTATCTTGAGTCACAGGAGGTAGTAATTTCAGAACAATAATGTATTATTGACTTTTAATGAGAACCAAATCCAACAAAAAAAATCACGGGTTCGCAAATTTCACGTTGAACCTTGTGAATGAATGAATTTTATGCGCTAGCCGCCTTGCGCCAGTTGCCATGGTTAGCTGTGCATGCTCTGTCAGATTCTAAAACGAACGGATCGGTTGACGCATGTTTCATGTTGAAATATCAAAATTATAATCTGTTTTCGTATAAAAACAGCCCAAAACCATACAATTTACAAAAATAAGCAATTGGTATCAAGAATAAGTATAATATTCATTCATTTTGTAGTCAAAATTTGTATTAAAATGTGTTTTATAGGTAAATTTAATTAAAATTTATCGGAGCGTGGATCTCACAACCGCCGTCGCCGTTTTGAACGGCATTCTAATAGTGTGAGATATAATTAATAATATCGTATTTCATAAGACTGTAAATATATTATATACAAAATTATTATTGTGTTTCTGATATTAAACTTAGTTTTAAATAGTAGTTGAAGCCTTAAAGCATGTCAGTAAATATAGTATATTATTTAAAAACGTATATTTACTAAAACAAAGTATTTTAAAAACGTCAAAAATTCATCAAATGTACTGAAAATTGAATGATTTATAACTCTATTCATTTTTAACATTTTGCTAATTTGGTTTCCTACAGATTTGTCTTGGTAATCTTGGCGTCAAGATTATAAGAAAATATATTTTGTTTATGCATTAATTTAGCGTATTGACTCAATTTCGCACCATGCATAAAATGCATCTAATGGTTGCGGTGTTTCTTATAATATTTGTATCGTCTTAATTATGGCAAATAACATTCAGTTTATTTATTTTATATTAATGTAAAGGTCCGATCTAAGTAATAGTTGAAAAAAAAGTTAAATCTATTTAATAACTTCTGATATAAATGAATAATAAAAACCCATATTTTCATAAAAAACGCGAAAATTTGAATTATTTTTGCAAGTCGCGCTTTAATACATCTACTCGCACGCCATTAGGCCAGTGGAAAGTGCGCGATCACTTTCCCAAACACTGTCTCCGTTCAATGAGCGCACAAATCTCGTATACAATTTCATTATTATATAATGTAATAAGAGAAATTGTCATTTATAGATTAAAACAAATCAAAACCACAAAACGTTCCGAATATACGTAGGTCATTTTTAAAGTAAGAATTGTTTCAACGTAAGTAAGCGCTTTAGACTGGAACGTTATCAAGAACTAGTTTGAAATTTGCCTATCAGTATGTCACACGTAATTTCTCAGCGGTACTTTATGATCATGTCTATAATTATTAATCTCACCGATTGCGAAGTGCGAGGTGCGAACGGTGATTCGTTTTTTTAATGCTTACGTTTGCTCGAAACATGGCAGAAGAGTTGCGGAAGTTTGAGTCAGAGCTACTAGATCATTCTCCATATAGCTTGGACTTGGCACAATTAAATTTTCATCTTTTCCGTAAATTAAATGAATTTTTGAGGGAAATGCATGTCGACGGCCTCCACGAATCTGTCAACAACTGGTTCAAGGAACTTCTTCAACGAGAGGATTGTTTACTTTTGTCTATTGGGCTCTAAAATGCTTGAACGTCAACGGTGACTGTAATGAAAATAAGTTTAAGACAAATTTTAATTACAATTAGACATTTTTTGAGTGTTATGAGTTTACGTTAAAATGATTCTTACTTTAAAAATGGCCCTCGTAATCACCAGCCTGAATTTAATAAAACAATTTTTATCTTCGGGAAGAGAACCTCGCAAAATTTTAATGTTATTAGTGGTTTTAGATATGCTTATTTTAGATATGTTATTGTGAGAAATGTTTAATAATTTTACCCAGACTTGTGAAACTTCAGACCTTTCCGCGTCGACGGGCGGCGCGGTTTCGAAGCCGGCTACGAAAAACAGCGTGTCAAATCTCTGAGACGCGTATCCGATAGGGGTGAGCCAGTTGCTCCACAGGAACAGGGAGCAGATGTCAGGGTAGCAATTCAAGTGTTGACAGAGGAGCAGGAATTCCTTTGGATCTTTGTGAACCTGAACAAAAAAATACGACTGAAAATATTAAAATGAACGCATAAAGATGTCTTATAAACCATTAGTGTCAAATGGGTTCAAATTGTACGTACTAGGCTAGAGGTTGGCACGAGCCACCGTTGATCGCGAGCCACATGCGGTTCTTTTCACAAGCATTTGCGACTCTTCAACTCCAGCTCATATTTTCATCTACAATCATATTTGATACATGGAATAGTTTGCCTGCAACATATGACACAATAAAAAAAAACTAGTATTTGCCATTTTCACAATGTTTGGCTCTACCTATTTATGTGAACAGACATTCTTTTCCATGAATTAAATAAAAAGTAAGTTAAGAAGCCAATTAACCGACGATAAATTACAATCACGCTTAAAATTGAAAACAAATTGTTATTTGCCAGACTTAGCATACAAGGCCACCATTCTATCTAGAAACTTTACAAAGGCTAAAAATTGTTTTATTAATGTTTAATTATTTAGGTTTCCTTTTTTAATAAGTGGGCTACTGAAGCTATATCTATCTACTTAAAAGAATATAATGTATGGGAGTTATATCCCATACATACATGGAGATAAAATAAAAGACGTCTATCACGTCATTGAATATTCTCAGTTTTCACATACCGTCGTCCATTTAAAAAAAATGGTGGACAAATCCCCACTTTGACAGGAGCAGTCAAATGGATGACTCATCGCACTCGTCAATTGAGTTTAACGTTATTGAATTGTTGGACATGGAATTGAATGCGCACGCATTGTAATGGACAGAATTCCAGACATGTAATCTTACGCAGCTTTATCCAAGATTCGCTTTCGATTCGGGAGTTATATCCCATACAATCTATTTTTCTAAGTAGCCTACGACTACAGTATGAATTTGAAATTTAAATAAAAATCTTGGTTTTGTTTTTTCTCGTCATTAAAATCTATATAGCTACAGTGAAAATTTATGTTGCGGCTCTACGGAAATTTTGAGATTCTGTTTACTTAGTATGTGGCTCTTCGCATTAGAAAGTTTGCCTGTACTAGGCTAATTCATGCATATTTACTAAGCTATTGTATCTAAATACATACATGTATCTTAACGTGTTGATCAATTCAGCGGTAAGATATTGATGATTTGGGAGACCATCGAGTTAGTCCAATTTTAATAGCACAAGCATATAGCTTAGAATTATTTTACTTTAAAATACCAGTAGAAAATACTTTTACTTTTAAAATTAGCAATATTAACTTTGTGGTTAAAATTCATATTTTTATTTATTATCTTTGTTTTATTAACCACTAAATTGAGTTTAAATACATCTACCGCTTTCGAAAAATACCATTTTCTTCTTCAGGATGTCATAACTAACTAAAACATATTATTGTTTCTTTGCCAGAATCTATTGTCAATTTTGCATATAAACGGTGTTGGTCACAAATTAAATAATTTGGAATCGTTGGAGATAAATAAAGCGTATAAAATTAATCAAAAAATTATAAACAACCAACTAAATTTAACTACGAGTCCCATTCTAAAATTTTTTCCTAAAAATTATTCGAGTAAATTTGTATTAAGTAATGATTTGAGTTAAATACTAAAAAATAAATATATATATATAAACATAGATTTATTAAATTTTATTATTAAAATTTATTAGATTTTTTAAAAATAGATTCTGGCAAAGAAACAATAATATATGTTTTAGTTAGTTATGATATCCTGAAGAAGAAAATGGTATTTTTCGAAACCGGTAGATGTATTTAAACTCAATTTAGTGGTTAATATAACAAAGATAATAAATAAAAATACTTATATTTTTCTCCGATTTTAAAGATAACTATTGATTTTTATAAAAAATCTTTCATGAGGTTTTAAACTCGATTATTTAAATTGAATAATATGGAGCACTGATGATGTATACAGTCAACAATTAGTAATTACCGTGATTTGTTAAATACAACAATATTTTTTAAAATAATCGTCAACGATAGTCTATGTCACCACCAAAGGACATATTTATGTTCGGTCAATTTTTATTGGTGTAATATATTATTTAGATACGCTAGAGTATTTTAAACGTTGAACTTGACACCATGGACTGCGTTATCGTATTATCGTTTATATTTATCATCGCTGCTTATTGCTAAGCCTTATAAGAATATACAGCCTGAAAGATAAATCAATTGAAAGTACCTTACTCTGCCAGTGCTTTACGTCAAAGTCAGTCATGAACGAAGCACATTTGTTGTTGGTCAATGGATCTTCGTGCCTTTGTTTACAAATGAGAATACCCAGCTCTTCAAATGTTTCTCGGATTGCCGTTATCCTCAAACAAATATGCCTGAACAAAAATAAAACCTCATAATAGAATGATGTTTGTACACGTTTTCTCTGGGATGTTTTGCCGTGTGTCGGTTGCGGTAGCCAACGTTACAAACAACACTACCACGGTCACAGATGCATGGGCCGTCATCAAGGATGAACCACTAATGTATTATACATACTCGCATTGAACTTCCACTGCCACCAAACCGACAGATGGCAAAATATACCGGAACATTTACGAGTAGATGGGAATCTGTCGACGTTTCCAAAATTAAAGGTGTACCAATCTCATTATAGTTATTGGAAATATTGAGAACTAATGATAACATTGAATTACAACAATATTTTTCCCCCCAAAAAAATACATTATTTATTAATTTTATTATTTAAAAAATTCGTATTCTGATTTATGTTCTTGATTATTAATATATAATAACCCGCTTGTTGACTATAGCTTCGCGAATAGACTTACCATGATATTTATTATAATTATCATCAATTATTTGGTAACTAATCTGAAAAAATATTTTAAATAGGTCAACATTTATAATATTTTAATAAATTCAGCTTTTTTAGTAAAACTTGTAATCGCATCGGAATATTTACAGCATATGGTAGGAAAATAAGATTAAGTTCTGGGTGTATTTTGCAGTTCAAAGTTTATTAATTGGTTGCTGTCAAAAAGTAGGACGAAAGCGGCTGACATAAAAATAAATTAACTTTCTGGAGTCAACACTTGAGTTAGGAATTTATTCAATCGAAATTTTGCCCACGAATAAAATGTTAGGTAGGTACCTGATCACCGGGTCTTTGAAACCTTGCAGTATTGGAGGATTCAGGGTGTGTTTGGAATAAAAATGCGTAAAGTCATTTCTCCTCAACCCAAACGAGCTAAAGTGCTTCAACCAGTCTTCACCGGAGTCACATTCCTCGACCGTTCCACCGGGAAACACCACGGTACTGGGCAAGAATTTAGACTTATTGCTTCTTTTCTGGACGAGAATTCTGTAGTCGCTAGTGTGCTTGTTGTGCAATTTGTTCAACCCGTTTTTTGCAAGCGCTATGATACTCGCAGACTCTCTCCATAGTTTCGGATTTGGCCGCATTTTCACCAAAATGCGGTTCTTGTCACAATCCTGAAACGAAAAAACATTAAGTTTTCAGATATTATGGTAAAACTCGAATAAATTTTACGAAAAATACACAAATATTTGCTTATGTACGAAATTGAAAAGATGGATCGTGGATCGATGTTTGAACTGAATTTTGATCAGCTCGTTTTTTGTATTCTTTTTTTTTATTAGGTGAATATCACCATATTTTTCTAATATCTTGCTTACTATTGGAGACTCCATCAAAAAAGTAAATATCTTTTAAAATTGTAGGTAGTTATTTAATCTTTTGCCGGGATCTGATCTGAGTTGCAAGGTATTGAGACGGTTTTCAGGTTATAAAAGAGACGCTTTTTCTTTTATCACTCTATTGCTTCTGATTACTTTAATCATCATAAATTACATCATTATAATGGTATTATCCTCAGTTAACTAGTATCTCTAATATAGGAATTCCACTGTTTTAAAATAATTGCTCATAGGAAAAATAGAAAGGTAATTTAGATGTACCTGCACTTATATATTCACATATTTTCTTACTTCACTAATATTACGTATTCTGGTTATCTTACCGACCTGTTATAAATATGAACTGTTATTTGAATACACACAATTCTCTGTCCCAAAACATGACACTGTTCCAGTGGATTCCTCACAACAATGTACCAGAACCATCCAAATAAATGCTTTTCTTTTTAATAAATTCTGGAACAATGCGACACATAGAAAACAGTGACACGGTACAAAAAAGAAACATCAAAAACATTTAACAGGAGCCAAAGTCTTTTCGATATAATTTTATCTTATCCTTATGTATCTTATTTTTAGATTTACGGTAAACGTATTATTTAATAAGATTTCATACTTAACATTATATATTTTATAGGAGTAAATAAAATAAACTACATAAGTATCTGATTTTATAATGTTAACAATATTTTAATTTTGATTTTAAATAATGTAGTGTTTCTATTAATATTAAATTATAGTGCATTGTAAGCCAATGTATAATATACAACTACGATATTGTGGCATTATTACGAGTACACATAAGAACGATCACAAATATATAACATACCGACTTTTAGATGAATTATTAACGTATTGCGATATGTGTTATCAAATATTGTAAAGTATTATATCGAGAGTGAGACAAACTTTTATTGTTTTACTACGAATTATTTAGAAAAGTTTATATTAAGTATATCAAATTATTGACGTGTCATTAAAAAATGAAATGATATATACTCTACCCTATAGAATTACAAAAATTACAATTGTTTTCTTCTTTGTATCATTTTATCGCACAATGAAAGGATTGTATATTCCAACACCATTCTATTTGACGATGAAAGTAGGTTAAAACTCACTGGAGAATATTTCTGCTTGTGAATTTGTTTGAATAAACTTTGTGCAAAGTTTTAGATAGTAATTTTTCAAAACCCGTAGACCTTCCGCCATCGTGACTAAACAAATAAAACTTTGTCTGCAAGTCGGACTTTAACGATTTTGAAGGGCTCAATTCACATGTTTCTTTACAAAGTAATAATCATATAATATTAAAGGGCTCCGCGCACACCAGTTTATACTTCAATAGATCACCTGATTAGATAACAATAATAATAATACTTAGTGATATGCTTAAACTACAGCATATTATCAACACACAAAGAAAGCAATACAAAAATTTACGTAATTATTCGCTTACCTTTAGTACTTATTACGGTATTCAAATCACGGAAACAAATGATTTCATATTTTTATATTTTTTATCAACCCGCTTTTGTAGGAACACTTCACGTAGATAAATCACATGTTATCAACATTATTTACACGTCTTAGGTGCGTGTTACGACGACTGTTAGATAAGCTATCTTTGTTCGAATTAAACTAGATACCAGTTTGATTTGATATGAAAGGAGCGAAGCTGATACGTCATCATTAATGCAAATAGATAAGTCAATAGTGAATTGAATTAAAGATTACGCAAACTTGGCAATCCACATAATGTTATGCATATGGTAAACTCGGTAAATACTTATAAGTCTCGGCCGAGAATTCGTCTCACCATTCATATCTAGAATTCTGTTGTATGAATTGCATTGTGTAAATTTATCGACAGCCACTTGTTCGAAGAGATTATAAGGAAAAAAAAACAACTAGTATTCGAACAAACATTTGTCGGTGAATTCATTAAATTATATTACATTATTTTGATAACTTACTTCAGATATGATTTATTTAAGTAGAAATTAATTATTATATTACACATTATAGCATTGTTTTATACGACAAGGTGTTCAAACACGGCTCTCATAGATTTTCGTAACTCGGTGCGTGGGAAATTTTTCTTTACAAATGTGAAATACACTCCGTTTAAATAGTGGTTTTAAATATGTTTTGTTTTTTGAAGAAAAAATGGGAAAACATCAAAAATCGAGTGGTCGAAAGAAGTATTGCAAGAAAACCGCGGCGAAAATACTTTCAAATGAAACGGCATTGAATAAAGTTAGCAAAAGTTATCGCCTGCATACATTGGCTTACTGGACATAAAGCGTAAAACAGGAAAATCAACTTCACAATCACTCAGTCACAACTAATCACTTAGTCGAGCCTTCATAATAATTTATTTAAACGATTTTATAGTTATAAATCGAAGAGAGTGAAAATCAATAAGATATAACATTTACGCCGATTTTATAGGCAAGACTCGGAAAAGGCTTCCGTGGTGCTGATGGGACGGGGCATCCATTTCTATCCACGCCGGCTTCTCCAGAGCACAGGATTAGAAGGAAATTATTTATCAAGCCACAGAAACAATTCAGAATAAGTTCCTCTCTCTTCCTAGTTTTTTGGTCGATTTCACTTCTAAACTCTTTAATGATAGAAGCGATAAAGAGGTGGATTTTCCGATAATTGTTTCACCAAAAAATCTAAAGAAGACTAGATACAGTGTGAGGCTCTCTCACCGTGGGTTCATGAACCCTGCACAATTTATAATTCTTGTAATAAATGTGACAAAAAATAAAAAAAACAGCATCTTATGACTGGTAAAAAAAAAGAATTCAAGGACAAGGATTATTTCAATTATTTCTACACTTTTTTAAAAATGATTGAGAAAATATTAAAAAGTGATAATAACATTTTATTAAAAAATAAGTTTACGTCATCATTAATATTTTTATATCGTTTACTTTAATAACATACCATGTTTTCGTTTTAAGTTATAAACCGTGGAATAATCGTATATCGATATTTTCGTAACTTTATTGAATTGTTTCATTATCTATAATATATAAAGGAAGACAAAATAAATGTATAAGATTCTAATGAATATTTAACAATATTATGAAAACAAATACTCAGCTAGTAAGAAAAAATAATTATATTTTTATTTATTATCTTTGTTTTATTAACCACTTAATTGAGTTTAAATACATCTACCGGTTTCGAAAAATACCTGATGACCCGAATACCCGAAATTTCTTCATGATGAAAATGGTATTTTTCGAATTAAGTGATAATAAATAAAAATATGAATTTTAACCACAAAGTTAATATTGCTAATTTAAAAAAAAAAAAAAAACATTTTATTGTTTTAGTCAGATATCATCACTGTTGGTTCTACAACCCATCTCAAGGGTTTTCCTTTATTGATCTTATTTTAGATGTTTTTCTCTAGTTTTGGATTCTAAGGTAGAATGTCTTTGAGGGTATTGTGGCTTCACCTCAGCTTAAAACTTTTTCGGTGTTCATTGTTGTAATTTTTTTCACCAGACCTCCAATTTTGATAAACTTTGATTAACTTATTAACATTATAAACAAAGCTCTTTGTTATCAAATTATCAAAATCCATTTTCTAAAACCGCCTCAAAGATACGTCTCAATTTTTTTTTTTCAAAAACGTGTAGTGCGTATTAATTCATCTTAGCTAGTTCCCATATCTCAGAGAATATGTAAGCCATTCCAGTATGTACGTATAAAAATATATTTTTCTTATTAGTTTGATTAATTTTGAATAGATTTATTAAAATGTATGAATGAATCTGATTGAAGAATTGGTGAAAACATTATTTTAATGAAAGTGTAAGTGTAATGTAATATTTTGGAAAATAAAATCACTCATGGTGTTTAAAATGTATCCATCAAATTTCTCTGTCGTGAATTTGTAAAGATATTTTTAGTAAATATGTGAGTAGTATAGGTACGCTGTAAAGTTATTGTAAAGTAAATTCTCGAAGCTGTTAGGATTGGCTCAGGACATCCTTCCGATTTTCTGCAACATCAAATCCCGGCGGTAGCGGGAAATTGAAAAGGAGATTCCAAGTTCTGGTTATTGCGTTGGGAATAGTGGAATGTTCGAGAATACACAAGTAAGTGTTCAGTAACCGGAACACAGTTCGAAGTTCATGAATAGATACTTAATATAAAGGTTCAATTTTAATGTTAAGTATGTAGTTTGAATAAAATTATGTTAGGTGAATTTTAATTCAAAAATACTAATGTATTTATGCAGCGAACTCTGTTTTATACCATGCCCGGTGTTAAGGACCGGTTTTACTATTAGGCAAGATTTAACGACCGCCTGGAGTGGCAACATTTTAGGGGCGGCAAAGGGCGGAAAAGAAATAATTTAAAATCAAACAGAAAAAAAATTGAATAAATTAGGAGAAAAAACTTGTAATAGGGCCCAGTGTATTATTTCAAATCAATTTGACCAGTAAATTGCTGCAAGAAAAGAGAAAACTCTCGAGAAAACAGTAAATGAGCTTAAAATATTGCGAGTATTTAAAAAAACATGAGTGGCATGGAATTTGAGAGTTTTGGTTGATGCTCAAGAGCTAGCTGAAGAATTCAATATTGAGCCAATTTTTCAGCCAGAAATCAGAAGAAAAAAAGGAAAATGTTCGTTTACGAATCAGAAGATGAACCCATCGCTGACCCACAGAGAAGATCAGAGTAAATAACTATTTTGCAATATTGGACACGGAAATTAGTTCTGTAAAATAACAATTCACACAGTTGTATTAAATTGCAAGATTATTTGGTTTTCTATACAATATAAGTGACTTCAAGATGAAAACCAAATTGTAAATAGCTCTAACCTGGCGTAGCCCTGGAGAAACCCCACCATTCCTAAAGGACATTGACGCGGAACATGACATGAACAAAAAATGCAAAATCCGGATATATGCTGAACTATCTTTACCAAAAAAAGTCAGAAAGTGGTTTTCCTAATTTGTTCGTAGCTCTTCGTATTTTTTTGACTTTACCGATATCAAGTGCGGAGAAGAGTTTCTCAAAACAGAAATTAATAAAAACCTATGACCTAAAAATCAATGAGCCAAGAGAGACTCGTGGGACTAGCCACAATATCAGTAGAAAATGGCATGGCTTACCACCTTGACATTAGAGATCTTATTAAAGATTTTGCTAAAATAAAGGCAAGGAAGGTATCATTGGATTAAAAGGAAAAATCCAAAACACCATCGAAGTTAGAAGAGAGAAATTTAAAAACGAAATAAAATATCATGAACATATTTAGTTATTTAATCTTTGATGTGTTTTGTTGTTTGACTTTGAATAAAGTTCTTTTATATCTAATGTATTAATTCTTCTAGCCTAGATGACAAGGGGAGAGAGTGATGGTAGTAAAAGGGAGAGGGCGGCATTTTTCAATTCTCCTTTCTACGGTTCTGCCGGTATCGCCCAGGACTCTAAACGGCGGAGTAGGGGTTTATAGGATCAAGGGAATGGGTATTGTCTTTGTTATGCGTAGGTACAGTAACAATACATCCAAAATTTGGTCCGGTCAAGGGAAGGATGCGATGCGATGCGAGAGTGGGATGACTGTATTTTCCTCAGGATTCTAGAGTGCAATTGAACAAAATTTGGATGGCATTTACAATAACACAGGAAAGGGGGTGGGATGACCAGTGGGAGGGTCCCTGTATTTTGAGCAGGATCCTAAAGAGCACATACGCAAAGTTCAGAATGGGTGATATTCAATATAATATACTTTTATATCGAGAGGAGGGAGTGAGGTGACTACGTGGAGGAAGACTTGGAGGTTCCTATGAATACGCAAAGGCACAAGATCCCAAAGAGTAACTATGCAAAATTTGACAATTTGGTTTAGATCGGTCAAAAAGAGACTTTCAATTTTATATGTATAGATGATGTATCTATAACCTATAATATGGCGTACATATTACTGACTATTATGAAAATTTTTGAAATTCACGTATTTCATAACTTTTATGATTTAATATCTAAATGACGATAAAAAATATATTATTTGTGTTATTGAAAACGATTCAACTTATTACACTAACGAATTATGTCAGAATGTTAACTTAAAAAAATATAACTGCCGTGAAACGGCTTGAAAGGTATTAAATTGGGTAGTTTCACATTTTTATAATATTTAAAAAAAATTAAATTAAACAGTACCTAGTGTAATAAAACTTCTAATAATAATATTAAAAAAATACGAATAAATGTTACCTCGATTAAAGTATGTGTTATCGTAGGATGATGACATCACTTGCTTGAATCATAATTTATTTCCAGTAGGTATGTAACGAGTATTAATGAATAATTATGTTATTAAATTGTGTTGTTATTTCCGTCTTTAAATTTTATAATATCCCGATTTATTTTGAAACACAAAAATTTTAGTCTACAAAACGTTTAGACCAATGCTTACACAAGCGTCTGAGATATGGGGATATGGAGATATGAAAATTTTGGACCGGTTTTAGAAAAAGAGTTTTGGAGTAGACGCAGCAACAATACGCTCTTTAATCTGTATAGTGAGAGTGTTTCAAAGATTATTAAAATGAAGACTTCGGTGGTTGGGCCGTGCGGAGAGGATGACCGAACAGCAGGGCGTAGAAGCTTGGGAAGGCCAAAGATAAGGTGAAGCGACAAAGCCCTCAAATACGTATTTGCCTTAGAAACCCAAAACTGGAGAGAAACGGTACAAAAAAGAGATCAATGGAAGAAATCTTTTGAAGATGCTGAAACCTACAACGGGTTGTAAAGCCAATAGCGTCAAAGAATGGGATCATTCAAATATTCGAAATTAGAAATGAAAACGAATTTTTAACAAACTTTGTAGATCTCACGAATTACCTTAATTAATTATGCGAATTATATTTTATTATTAGAACGCATTCTTATTGGGAAGTTGTAATCATTCAAAACATAGGTCTGTGATATTTTAAATACTAATTAAATGTATTAATTACAAATATCGTTGTTATGCCACCGGGATCTCTTTCTAAACCGAGGAAGGTGCATTTTCCAACTATTTGTTATCAAAAATAATGTCGCTGTGGCATAGTTGGATAATGTGATAAAATTGATTTTATACGTATATCTTTCTAATTAATACATTTAATTAGTATTGACAATTATATTTTATTGAAATGATACACGTTATGTGTACAATTACTGTGTCACGTGTGTATTTATTGAATCAATAAACTGACCACGGCATCGGGCTGGAAAATATTAAAATTCTTTTTATATCACGAGTTGTACGTTGTTGGGTTGGTTCCCGCGGTATACAATCGCGACACATTTTTCCGACTAGCGGAATTAAATTTGTTCATTTGGAACTCTTTCCAATGTTGAATGTTGTCTGTGTGAAAAAGCTGGAAAGGTCGTTTGTTACGTGTGTGCGCTGAATTCAAAATGAATGGTTCGCTTAAGCGTAGGGTTGGACCAGACCGAGGATCCGTCCTCCGTTTTTGTTACGAGTTCTTGGACCGATATTAATTAACCCTCGTGTTTTGAAGACATTTTCGATGTTTTAATTTCTTCTTCATTGCAGTTAGTCCCTCATTACTGAGGATTGCGACACCCCAGCCATTGCAAACCTCTTCCATATTTAACTCGGTCGGCACTAACAGAATCCACATTTTGGTCGCTCTATCGCTTCGGAAATTTAACGCTGCTCCATCTGCCATACACTTTTACAAGGATCAATACTTTTTTAATATTTCAATCTTGAATATATTCAAAATTTTAGAACCAATTCTTTTATCCTCCTTATCCACGTTATCGTCGACAAGCGTCTCCAACACCGCATCTCAAAACAGTGGCGTAACTATAAAAATTAGGGCCCAATGCAGAATGTAAAAACGAGCCCCCTAAATAAGCATTGTAATGTATAAGATATACGAATTACTGTACTGCATGGTTTAATAATAATAATAACAAAATTAGTCTCTTGTCACATATAATATTCACACTTTCATGAAAAGAAATGACTTGTTCTTAGATATTTATAAACACTTGCAAGTTACGGTGACGATCTGGTCCCTAACTCAACATAGTAGTATAGTGGGGCAGTGCTATTGTACACATTGGCAATGTTTTGATTGAGTGTTTTCGAAATGATTTTATAATACCTTTCCTTACTGTGAATTACTATTAAAACTGGGAAGGGCTGTCGATAATTGCAAAAATACCAATGCAAATGGATTGTAGGGCGCGAATTTTTTAGGCCCCTATATAGCGTAGGCCCCAATGTACTGCATTGGCTGAATTGACATAGTTACGTCACCCTCTCACGAGCTTTAATGATTATCTTCGTTTTTCATGCTCTGAAAGTTCGTGATTTCATGCAATTCCTCAATGCAATATAATATAAATATTATTCCAGATACCAATTCATCGAAATCAAAATCCGGAGCACTTTACGTTTGGATGATTAACCAGAAATGGAGCGAAATAGGTAAGGAGTATTCGAGATGTGGTGCAGAAGAAGGCCCTCGAGTCTTGAAGATTTGACAGTAAGGTTAATTAGTCAGTCTGCTCTGCATACAAATAAAAAAATTTAATAAAATGAATGAAATTTTCGGCACTGATTCTGTACTACCCTTTGGGAGTTTCGGGAAAAAATTATAATATTTCTCGTGGTCCTGGGGTGCAACTAAAACTGCAAGTTATATTATATAACTTTAATGAAATTTCAATGCGGTCGGTCGGTGTCGCATCTGACAATTCTTAAACTACTCACTGTTTCTATAGAAAAATGAGACTGGTCAGGAACCTTATCTTTCCGATCTTTCTCTATGGTGCTGTGACGTGGGCATTGATAGAACTAGAAGGCAAATTTGATACTTTGAAATTTTATCGCGACGCGTGCTTCGTATTCCGTGGACAGCCTGCAGGCATGCCTCGATTATACAGCTCCGAATTGTTCGATATTTCGGCCACGTCTCTAGACGCGAGGACACCACTAAAAAATTGGTGGTCCAAGAGAGGATGGATCGATTTCATGGAAGGTCATTAATACGATTAGCCGACCTGGTTAGAACTTCGATGCAGATCTGTACAAGACATGAACAATGAACTGGAATTGGAATATGTCATCAACACGATGTATCGACTTGGTTAGAACTTTGATGCAGAACTGTACATGACATGAACAATGAACTGGAATAGGAATATGTCATCAACACGATGTATCGACATGGTTAGAACTTTGATGCAGAACTGTACATGACACGAACAATGAACTGGAATAGGAATATGTCATCAACACGATGTATCGACTTGGTTAGAACTTTGATGCAGAACTGTACATGACATGAACAATGAATTGGAATAGGAATATGTCATCAACACGATGTATCGACTTGGTTAGAACTTTGATACAGAACTGTACATGACATGAACAATGAACTGGAATAGGAATATATCATCAACAGAATGTATTGACCTGGTTGGAACTTCGATGCAGAACTGTACATGACATGAACAATGAACTGGAATAGAAATGTGTCATCAACACGATGTATTGACCTGGTTAGAACTTTGATGCAGAACTGTACAAGACATGAACAATGAACTGGAATAGAAATATGTCATCAACACGATGTATTGACCTGGTTAGAACTTTGATGCAGAACTGTACAAGACATGAACAATGAACTGGAATAGAAATATGTCATCAACACAATGGATCGACCTGGTTAGAACTTCGATGCAGAACTGTATAAAACATGAAAAATGAATCGGAGTAGGTGGCGACCGATCATCCGCAATTCTATGATTACGACTGCTCTAACCGAGAGCAAGACGAAGATAAAGAAGTAAAAAAAACACGTTACATGTTTTAGACACATGATCGTACCATCTCTGCATATAATATTTTTTCTTACATACTCGTTGGTGTTTACAAAGATATTAAACATTCGTAACAACATTCTTATACATTACAGTCTATCTGTGAATCTCTTATAAAATGTTTCCAAATTTTCAGTCTCTTTTATTTTTCCTTCTATTTTTAACGTTCTCAGGGAGCCTCCGATAAAATATGCCTACTTTATGTTAAAATATACACAAAAACATTTGTTTTCGATAATTTTGCGAGATTATCTCAATGTTTCGGAAGTTCTGTATTAACACAGTTAAGATATATTTTATATACATATTATTATTATTATTACATTTTATCATATACATTTTTAATATTTATGTACATAATATGGTTTAGTACTCTTTTTTGCTGTAAAGTTCTCCGTTTGCGATATTCCTGTACTGTACAGAATTTTTTTTCCGGCGTCTGGCAACCCTGCTCGAGGGCGGCGTGTCCCTGCAGCTCCATTAGTTACACCAAAAATATGATTAATGGTTTGTTCGCTTATTACTAGTGACCGCCTCAATTCTCAACCAAAACAAGTAACCGGTCATATTATATATAGCGGGGTGAGGAAATGGGTGCGGAGTCAGATTTTTTCCCGTCATATTCAAAAGTCATGTTAACACTGAAGTGTAGTAGAGAAGAGAAGCTCAAAATACTTAATATATAGCTTAAAAAGTGGAAAATAGTTTGGGAAATGAAAGTTTCTTTGTGAACTAAGTCAGATGGAGGGGTTAGGCGTCATTTTACAATTATATTTTAAATATAATTTTGTTTTACGATAAAAAAAATGGTCAGCTTATCAAAAAGATAATATGTTTAATTAAATCCAACAGTTCTAAAAAACATTTCAGATAAAAACTGAACAGAATATTTATATATACAACATTATTATATCCGCACTATCAAATTGTCATCTTAACAAACAATTTATATCTGTCAAAAGAAAATCTTCTCAGGCCTAATCTCTGTTGTCATTTGGATTAAACAATGTTTTTCTGATATTTCACACTCTTACAAGTTAGTCTTGTTAGTGAATTTATTCATTGTAAATCGTATAATTTCTTAAAATTTTGAATCGATTGCAGATCAAAATTTATACTTCGTCACCATAGAAATCGAAATACTACGCACCACGGAAACTAAAATTATTTTTATTTGTCTCTTAAAAGCTTTCTTTATTTTAATTTTTTCGTATAGAGTTCGACATGTCGAGTTTGTATGACTTCGATTATTTTTTTACGTTCACCATGAAAGCGTACTACCTACCCTACTTATCTGGAATGGTTTAACGTTGTATTACAGTTGGGACACGCTTGTAATGCATCGAGGCGGCCATTTGTAAAACTCTCGCGCCAGCTTTGGCGCGTGACAGTATCGTTAATGTCGCTTGACTCGTGGAATTTTTAGTGCCACGCGTTAATTATGCCAGGGGCCACATTATTGAAGAACAAAATATAAAAAACTTGATATTATTGAAAAATAAATATAAATATAAACACTGAAAGGTGAAGAAGACAATAATGATCCCAATGTGGTTGTGGTTTTTGTAACGCGGACTCGTCTATTCCAAGCCCACGAAGGTAAGCGGTAGTGATGGTAAATCGATATCTGACTGTGATTGGTAACTGATCAGTCATTGCTCAAAGAACTGCGAATAATCAGTTACCGGTCACCGTTATAATCGAACACAATCACAATAACCATTTAATCATCACTAGTATGTGGATAATATTAAGACAGATTTGCGAGAAATAGGGGATGGATGGCGCTGATGAAGAAGAAGAAGAAAAATAAATGATATTAAAATGTCAATTTCCTTTGAAATGTACAAATTTGGTAGATATGTGATCTTTTAGTTCTGAATACACACTTTTTTATTATCAGAAGTTTAAAATTTTAATGATGGTCTACCGTAGATTAGTAATTATTGAAATGATGC
Organism: Eubasilissa splendida; assembly: GCA_031772225.1. NCBI lineage: Eukaryota > Metazoa > Arthropoda > Insecta > Trichoptera > Phryganeidae > Eubasilissa > Eubasilissa splendida. The sequence continues at coordinate 15,439,671 of CM062848.1, read as the reverse complement.
CCCTTTCGCGTCCGTCCTGGGATGTGTTTTAAAGTGATTTCTACTATGTGTGATAAAGTGATTAAAAAATGACTATTTAAATCGACATAATATCTGTATATCATCATCCACACCGCAACAGTCCAGTGCGGTAGGGAGCAGGATGGTTACTGCCCGTGAAATGCCGGGTGTATCTTTTAGTATACAGTATCTGGTGCATTCTATATTTTTATACGGTGTGGAATCATGGACCCTGAAGGCAAGAGCGTGAAGACGGATTGATACTTTTGAGATGTGGTGCCGGAGACACATGCTGCGCGTACTGTGGACGAATTTCTCCATTCTGCAGACGTTCGTGCGTTTATTCTTGATCTTTCAAGTGAAAAAGGCAATAGGCACTTCTCCAGTGATAGCCTAAAGATCTGCAGGATAGTCAAGAAGGCGGATATTCATGGAGATCACGGTGCTTAGTCATGAGGGACCATAGTGGATGATGACAAATAATACCTCGTTAGATATTCTTCCTCCCGAAAATTTTTACGGGCAACTAATAATCACTATAGATTTAATTATAAATATACACTTCTATTCATATTATTACAGTAATAATTTCTATGTGTGATTATTTGTTATCTTTGTGAAATGATATTTAATAAAATATTTAGTAGTTTATGATAAGATAGAAACTATCGAAGATAAAAAAGTAGCGATTGTTTAACTTTGTTCCTTGCTGGAATGTAAAGAATATCGAAATGTATTGTCCTTGAACTGTGTTGGTATATTTTAAGTTTCGATTATTTTGTATGTAATTAAATGTTAATTAAAATGAAACTTGCAAAACAAAATTAAAGAAATAAATAATACCAAAGTAAACAAATATTAAAAAAGGAAGATTTTTAATATTGATTTTCATCATGTCGTGTTAGATAGAAAAAGAGGTGAAAATTTTCAATAAATTCGCCAATATTATTCCTGTAACTGCATCAATGTTACTAGCCATACAAATATTCGCGTTCGCGTACAATGGTGTTTATCTTATATGAAATAATACATTTTTCATTATGGAATGCTTTCCAAGAAAATTATACAAAAGTACGCGCTCCATTACCTTAAGAAATTATTATGTTTGGAGAAATTAAAGCAACGCATGTTAAGAAATTCGGGGGTTTATATCTAATCGGAGAAGAAATTTGTATCTCATGTGATATATTATGAAACGTAATAAACAGAGAATTATAGAAGAATAAACAAAGGAGATCTGTTGTTCTTTGGACGTCCGCCAAATGATACCGAGAAATTCGTTTACCTTAAGCTGAATGCTACCTCTACAAACTTCGGTACTTGCTTGCTCGGATAAGGTTCTGCGAACCTTATTCGAGCAAGTCGCCGCCTATGCCTACAGATGCTGACACTATCTATAATTTATTTGGAACAACCGTACCCTACGCCGTTTTTCCGATTGCCAGCAGTCTCGGGAAGAAACAAAAAGCCTCGCACAAGGATCCTCCCCCGATAAGGGAACGTTGCAGCCTCGGAGGTACACACCTACCGGACTAGATAGCGTAAGGCAGGGTTGGCGAACTGGATTTGACCAAGGTGTCGAAATGATTTCGCGTGCCAATATACTTTTGATTGAGAGGCAGAACGAGAGAAGATGGGAATGATGAAAATAAGTCGGATGGAAAGCAAACAGTATAAAGAAAATAATAGTGAACGGCGTAAAATATTTGGGCATAACTCATTCGTAACCGCAGGAAAGATAGTGGGTCGAGGAAAACATTAATAATTTCGTTACTGGAGTGCAAAAGATATGTGCAAAGTCCTGATGCAGAATAGTAATCTGAATGTCATATATTATTTTATAAAATAATTTATAATATTGAAAAAAATCTGTGCCCTAAAATATAAATTAAAAAATGTTGGTGAACTTTTCTACTGCTAAAATTTCTTTCTCAATTTGGAATTCCAAAATTTTCGGTATGACATATATTTACCAGCCCTGACGGAACACGTATACGGAAATTTTGAGAACATTTAAAACGTTGTACATAGTCCCTTGAAATAAATCTTTGATGCTGTTTTCTGTACCCAAGAATTTGAAAATTGAATATAAGTAGAATACGGAATAAGGAAAATCAAATATATCTTTAGATTGTCCGAATAATATTTTATTTGGGGAAGATTGAATTCAAATGAAATAATTATTGAATGTCACATACAACAAAAAGTTTTATGTGACATAAAAGTAATAAAGTTGATTTAAAGCTATAATCGTGATAAATAAGAGAACAATCTTCTTCAACACTTCGTGTAAATTAATATAAATATATTATCACAGTATATCACATCAAGATTTTTTTGACTGATATCCAAGCAACCTTTTGAAGTACATGAAATGTTGATAAATAAGTTTGCAGTTAATTTTTGAGTGAAATGAGATTCTATACTAATATCGTTTTGACAGTAACGTATGATAAACAAAGAAACTAGTAATTTTGTTACTACTTTTAATATGGCCCTTTTACATTTAATATGAAATAGCGAACTATTTTTTATAATATCCGTCTGGATACTAAATATTAGTCTTAATATTTTTACTAATAAAATACAGTTTTTTTATTAATGACATATTTAATGTTCAATGTGGTTGAAAATTGATGTGCACAGAATACAGTAATGCATTATTTCCATCGATCCTAACGTATTCACGTATAAATATCGTCGATTTTTAGTGTTAAACGTTCAGATGATTAATAACGTCGATTTTTAGTGTTTTACGTTAAAATGATTAATATCGTTGATTTTTAGTGTTTTACGTTCAAATGATTAATATCGTTGATTTTTAGTGTTTTACGTTCAAATGATTAATAACGTCGATTTTTAGTGTTTTACGTTCAAATGATTAATATCGTTGATTTTTAGTGTTTTACGTTCAAATGATTAATATCATTGATTTTTAGTGTTTTACGTTCAAATGATTAATATCGTTGATTTTTAGTGTTTTACGTTCAAATGATTAATATCGTTGATTTTTAGTGTTTTACGTTCAAATGATTAATATCGTTGATTTTTTACGGAATAAACCTTCTTATCGAACCTTACCTCAGAAAAATAACTTAAGGGAATTAAGGTCTGGAAAACGATGGGCCCATTCCACATGGCCACGTATTCCAATCCAGTTAAGTAAATTATCGTTATCGAAACAACATTGAAAATGTAATTAATTAAAAATACATATATAATATTAACCTGTGTCCAAACTTTACGCCCATCCTGTACTATAGAATAGGCTAATTGCCCTCGGTCAGAGACGGACCGCTTTTAGTACATTTGATGTTTACTTTTGTCAGCTCAGTTGAAGACAAAAGTCTCAGAAGTTAAAAGTAAGAAGTAATTTAGAACTTTTTGTGTAAAAAAAATTGTACATAAAATTATAAGACTGGAAAACAACTTAGGAACGTTGTAAACCACAATATAAGATAATATAATACGACTTTTATTTTTATACTATATTCTAGGTACGAAATATTAGATTCGATGCGCGTGAGTCATATTCCGGATCAGTTGTTGACATACATGTGTAGGTAGGTATGTACTACGAAACATAATAAGTCCATTATACACATTTTTATAAATTCTTCTAATCTATTAATAAATTATTTTTTAGGGAACGTTAGCATAAAAAGCATGCACAAAAACCTGCAGAGTTGGAAACACAATACAATATATTAGCTCAGATAGTTTTCGCTTATTTTGTATCCTAGGGCGCACAGACAAATGAAACGAAATCTTATGACGTTAATTACAGTACAGCTCTATACAGCAGTACACATATATCTTTCGCATCAATTGTACGTTCATCCGACGGAGTGACTGCGTTTCATCGCCAATAATTCGCTGTTTGTGGTCCGATTTGTATAAAATAATCTGTATTCATCTTGTTGGACTAACGAGATAATATTTTTATTTACAATCCAATTAGGTATAAATATCTGATATAAAACAATTTCATAGAATAATTTCATTATTTATCTTTTTATCGCCGCTAACGAATCAAAGGTGCAGTCTTAATTTCTTAGTAGTATACGCAGCTCTTGAATCCATCCAATCAATCCGATCAACCTCAAAAATGCCGAGTTCACCACCGGCTGCTCATTCCCTCTTTTGTAGTTGTAAACGATATAATTCTATGTGCATTCATATAACTATACAAGCGACTTGGAGGCAGACCGAGGAAGAGACGGGCTGACTGTGCGGAAGAGGACTGGAGCACGATGGGATGGTCCGAGAACTGGAGAAGAATGGCCAGGAATAGAAGTCGGTGGAAAGTATTTGTGGAGGAGGTCAAATCCTATCCTGGGATGGAGTGCCGTGGAAAAAGAAAAAGAAAATAATATTACTGCTTCGAAGTTAAGCTTTTATGTTTGTATTTTCAAAATAGGCAGGTACAATATTTCAGTACTTACGCAATCAATTATAAATATACACTCATATTTCATTCGCAGCATTTTTAAATTACTGAAGTACGATGTATTAATATAGGTAGGTACTCCTGAATACTTACTACATAAAATAAAGGCATCAGACAAGAAATGATGCAGAAAGAATTAGAAAATAAAACACATATTATTTTTTATCCAATAATTTATTTCGAAAACAAAATTAAAAAGGATAATTTTTCTACATTTTTTTTTCGATGAGTTAACGTTTTTGTAATAATAATAATATTATTAATTTAATCGTCAAACATACAATGTATTTTCAAAACATAACGATACATTCACATCGAATGTGGTCTTAAAATATGCGTTTTAGTCTGGCGCTACATTATTAAACTAATGTGTACAAAATTTTATTTCTTCCTAAAAACAATATTTACAAAACATTATTATTACATGGACACAATATTATGATGGTGCGTTATACATTATTTACTATACATTATGTGGGAAAATGTGAAAATACTGAACATTTTTTACACAACTGTACAACGTGCGTCCTTCGTGCGAACACGTCGCGTGATGCAGCATACTAAACAATGTCAAGTCGGGTGATTTCTCGACAGTGGATGCTGCTGTGATTACAGTATATTACGTACCTATGCAACGAATGATAATGATCGATTTTAGCCTAACAGAGTGGAAAACAATTTTAAATATGTGTTTAACACGTGCCCCAAGCAATCAGTTAAGAATCGCATGTGTACAAATACAGGCATATACTCATATAATGTGTCTCAACATTACGCAGGACCATCAAAGATGCAAATTAATTACTACTTTTGAAATTATTTAGATAAGGAACCATTTTTTAACATTAATTAAAAATCATATAAATAACACTATCAGTTCGGTTGAAAGTATAATACATAAATATTATTTAAAAAAATTGCCACATTCACGAAAGATCTTACAATGAAGTGCGAAGCACACGGAATTTTGAATAAAATATTAGACTGTATCGTACCGTAATTATGGTTCAAATTCCCGTTAACCTTACATCGGCATTTCACACAAATTCAGTTTCAATCGGTTTCAATAGTCCAATAATAATGTTAAATACCATTTGATGTTCTGTATCTTGTAAGTATTCGGATATGAGAAACAGTTTGCAATCGCAAACACATTCGTTAATTCCGTTTCCATAAGCGCGTGGATCGTACAGCACTGGATTATTTTCTCAACAAATAGATCATGGATTATTGAACAAATATAAATACAGAGATCCAGAAATAACATACAGAATAACATTAACAATTTGAGTGTTTTACCGGAGTCAATCGATAGCTGAACAAATTCGGACGATGGATGTAAAATTATCCGAATGATAGGATTATTATCGATACAAAGAGCGTTCAGTAAAATTTCAAAAAATGCGACCGAGACAATTTTTGTTCTTTGCTTCGTTGCGTACTTTTTGATCACTCTGCATACATAGCACATCACTCACAACAAAATGTTGAAAGTATGAATTATATTTTATTAATTATTAAAATATTTTTTTCTACGACTACTCTCTTCCTTTTAATACAACAAAGAAAATAAACCATAAGATCCGAGTCAATTCTTTATAAAGTGGAATTATCACGACTTGAAACGAAAAATGTATTATTACAATTAAGAAGAATCGTTTCATTATCCATTGAAAAGAAATAAAACCAGTAAATGACCAGTAAACCGGACGGTTAAAAATCGATACAACTCGTCAGATGTGTTTTGAATAATACCTCAGAGGCATAATTAAAAAAATAAATAACGAATAATTAACCCAATATTGTATCAAAGTTACAATTTTTCATTGTGTCCTTTGTCCTTTCTTTTCTCCTCGCGTCCTTGAGCGCTCTGTATTCGTTAGTTAATAAAAATATATTCAGCAGTTATTAGACCGCGCCCTTCTGCGGCGAGTCGTCAAATTAAAATGAGCTTAAGGAACGTTTTACAAAAAAAACACGTAATTTTTGGAAACTTCAATAATTAAGCGTTTATTTGGTCTAAATTTATAATACCTACAGACTTATCAGCGCACTCTTGAGTTTTGTGTGCTTTGTGGGATGTTGGTCGGTAATCGAGTCATCGGGTCAAGGGTTATCGCCGGAGTTCTGAATCGGCATTCAATAACACGAGGTTTTCCAAATAATTTATTATTTTATCCAGTCGTCGTGTGAGGTGCGTGATATACTAAGAAGTTGTCATGATAATTAAAAGAATATGATGATATTTTGCAATTTTTATAAATTGGTTGTCATACCAGAGACGTAGACCGATACCTCGTTTTACAGCATAGAGACGCTCCGGAAGAGTTGGCTGGAAAGAGAAATACCGTATAACGAATCATTTATTTGATATAAACCCATACAAATCTCATAGGATCCGTTCCAATTTTATGGAAAAATAAGAAAATTATAAAGTTTTTAATTGAAAATGTATTTTTTATTTCTATGTTCTAAGAATAGCGTGACATCGTGCTGTCAACAGCTCCGCCCGTTGTCTCGATAGGACCTGGATAAAAAGATGGTTCAACATTAGTTGTCGTTGTTTTATCCATCTATTTGCAGTTATATGTAGTAGTTAATGGCTGTACTAATACCTGGAGAAACTTTAGCGCTGTGTTCTTTGATATATATATTTATTCCTTATTCGAAATGCTGAAAGTGTATTTTTTTAACCGAATGGATAAATTATCGAAAAATTTTGGGCCGCAGATCGAAACGCTATATTTAAAAAAAGGCCATTATCACAGACTACCAAATGTATAGATAAGAAATAACACAAATTATTTGTTTTAATATTTTCAATTTGGTGTCACCCATGTGATCACCGCAATCAAAATAGCTCCGCGACTTTTTTTAAACATATGACACGAAAATTTAAACGCTGATAATATTATATGTATTAATGTAAAAAATACGTCTTGTTTTCATAAATAAATACTTTTACTGTTGCATGAATGTGTCATAAACTATCGGATTTATGTTTCCACAAAGAATGCGTGTAGAATGCCCCTCGTCCAGCAACTAATGTTCCAAAATTCTCTCCTATATGTACACTTTATTTCACGTCTATACATTTACTGGTCTGTGGCCGTTATAGTGAAAAGCAATTTAAAAAACTGCCGGATAACGAGGTATTGGCGTATGGCATTATGCGAACGTTAAAATTTCACAAATTGCCTTTTTTATAAACAGATTAAATTTTTTTGTATAAGTAAAAAAACACTAAATTATTGGGAGAGCTGAAATTTGATGTTGCCAGTTTGCAGAGCTCAGACAGGCGAGACAGCTGTTGAAAAGTCAGTGGCTGTAATGTTTAAACAGCAAAAAATATCACCCGAACTCATTTTAAATTTGATCTGTGCTTTGGAACGCTTTCCTTTTAAAATAATTATAAAAACACATTTAAATTCAGAATTTTTTCTGTGAGCAGAACTAATAACTGGTAAATACGATTCATTTTGAAGATTTTTTTTGGATTCGGGGCTTAGTTGGCTATTTTATTTCCGTAGAGATTTAAAAATGATTTGATTTGACGGGTCGAGATAATTGAAAACTTTTTAAAAATAAGTGCCTTCTGAGGCATCTCAGCTCAGCTACTCACTATCCGTTATTATTTTCAATTAAACAACTCTATTCCTTTCCTCTTTTCCTCGATATTTGAATTCGATCTTTCGATCGCTATCCGCTTAGTCTTAATGTGAATGTGTAACAATAATTGTGTCGAGTTCTTATCTATACTTTTACATTATTAAATTTTATCATTCAAGCGTCAGTTCAACTAAGTCTATATAATGCGATCAGCTATGAATTGCGTGACGTGACGAGATGTAGGTTTAGTCCGCGGGAGAGGAGAAACAGCAGGAGGGTAGCGGTGCACAGCATCAGCGGGCGGACTGGGGTGGCGGCGGGAACTGCGAGGGCGGCGGCGGCGGGGGCGGGGCCGCCCACCGCAGCCTTGGAGCGCCAGCGCACCTGGTACACGGGGGCCGTGCGTGTCATCGCAAAAACCCTGCCACAAATAACAACTTTACTAAATGTTATCATTTACAAGAATATTACTTAAAATATTTATTTTGCTTAGTGCACAGAATTCTCGCATCCGTCACCATTTATTTATCGATTTTTGCAAGTAATTTAGAAATAATAGTGGGTCTCCTGCCATAAGATGGTATGGTAAACGATCTATCTATTAAAAATATGTTATTTATTAATGCACTCGACCACATAAATTATATTACACATTTTAATGAAATGTGATGTTAGAAAGTATTTTAGCCCTACAAAGAAATATTCACATTTTGACAAAGTATTTCTATAATACAATTCTGTAAACAAGCGTGTCGGTATTTAGAAAATATAAGAGCTTTTTTGTACAGAAGTATCGCGGCAGTTATTTTGGGATCCGGTACTCTGTTGGTTATGGGGCCTCCCTAGACACGTTCAAAGTACCATTACGTATACAGGGTGACTGGTATAGGGTATAGTAACTCTAAAACCGATTATACACAAACACAGCCTGTAAATAAGAGCAATAATACCCCGAGAAAAAACTAAATTAAAATATTACTTTGTTTTCAACCTTCTTCTTTAGTAAAAATAGTGCATTTTTAAGGTTGAAATGCAACAAAAGCGAGTGAGCAACTGCGCTTTCTTTATTTACAAACAAATTTTTATTACTTAATAAGAAAGAGTTAATTTTGATTTAACTGCTGTTTTACACAGTACGGTACTCTGGGGCCACTCTTGACTTCTCGGCACGGTATAGTTATCCTCCTAATTCACACCTGTCGTCGGGACTGATATAACTAACGACAAAATCATCAAACATTGGCAAGTAGAATATGTAATAGCAAAATGAAAAATATATAAAAAATAATAAACGTATTATGTAAAGGTTATGGCAATAACAAAATCACCCTGAACACCAGAACTGAAAATGAGCAAGTAAGACAAATATAAAATCAGAAATTCAATGTATATAAATATAGGTAAGTAATGGCAAAACAAATTTATGATGCAAAAAAAGATATAGTGAATCTTGTATTATTAATCAGGGAGAAAGGAATAGGTTAAAATAATTCAAGATGAGGATGAGAATGTTTTGAAAAGAGTGCTAGAAAAGAAGTTCATAGAAAATCAAAGGAGCCAATGAATAGCATATTCATTATGTGTGCAAATTACATGAAATCCGAGCTGAAAAAAACCCAATTTGACTGAATTATCGAGTGAAGTGGATACGGTACCTGACGACCACGGTGTTGAGCCTCCACGGGAGGGTGAGCAGCTTGCGGGAGTCCCTGGGGCAGAAGGTGTGCAGCAGCGCGCCCGCGTGGTGCTGCTCCTCTGCCGCCGCCGAATACTCGTGCACCGAGATGTTCCAGGCCACGCACGGACGGGACTGATCACAACACATATTAGGTACACGTCATAATAAAGCGTTAGAGCTAAATATTATATTTACGTTTTTGAGATGTTAAAACAAATACTCAAAGGAATACGAGATCAAAGAAATCCCTTCCGACACTGGCTGAAAGAATCAAGCATATTTAGCCTGTTTGTGAAAGGAAATTATATTTCTCATTTTATGGTAACATGAGGGTACTCTACAATTTTAATAGATTTATAGTTAAAATTTAAATAAAATGAAATAAAAAATTTAAACAGCCGCCATTTTAAAGCAGGATGGCAAATTAGGCTGGTAACGTAGGTACTTAGTTAATTTTTCAGTTTTTTATTTCTAAATCCCACAAGAATTACGGGAGCAATCGTGTTCACGAAAACTATTATATACTGTATAATACATGTATGTAGATAAATATTTAGACATTTTTTTTCACGAAGAGTATTTTCGGAGTTTCTTGGTCATTGAAGAAAGTACATTGGAATTTTTAGAATTTTGACGTTTCGTAATGAGACTTTCTGCAATAGCATTTCTACCGAAGTCTATTGAAGTAATTTCATTGAAAACGTAAAGTTAAAAACAAACAATAAAAAACCTAACATTTAATTCCAATTTTTATTTTATTTGTGTTAATTGGTAGAGTTGGATAAACCACTTTCATTTGTTAAATAATAAATTATATTTTCAACGTTGAAAAATACATGTATAATTATTTAATTCAGAAATCAACCTCGGTCTGGATGTTGTGATTAGCAGAGCTGGCGTAATAGTATAATTATAAATGTGTAATTTAAAGCTTATTTTGGTTTATTTTATTATTATTATAATTTTTCAATGAACTTTGTACAAGGGATAAGACACACACAAGCTGTTCTGTTTTATCAATTCTGAAAACGATGACTGTGGCCGTGCAGCAGCCACAATTGGTTACGAAGTGGGTGAACAAGAAAATTGTTACTGCCTATAAATAATTTCAAGCAAAAAACAGATATAACATTTAAAAAAATATAAATTAAATGTATTAATTAGAAGGATATAAAACCAATTTTATCGAAAAATATTGTTGTTGCTAACGGGATTCGAACATGGATCTCTTTCTATCCGGGAAAAATGCATTAACCGCCACAATGCTATACAGATTGACGACAAATTTTCGAACTTATACGTTACAAATTGATACATCCATCATTCCACTATTTGAAAGCAATCTTCTTATTTTTACAGAATTTCAAATACCTTTGAGTAATCCGATAGAAGACGCCAGAATTAATAATTCTTTTTTATTAAATTTTGGACAAGTAAAATATAAAAATTTAAAATTCACCAATAAACACATCAAATAAACAATTAATTTCTCTAGATTAAATTCTATGGAAAAAATATAAAATTTATTGAGGAAGAGAAATTTAAAATATGGCCTCTTCTCAAGTATATCTCGAGACGAGCACCAATGGAGCGGCTTCAACAAATAAACAAGTATTAAATTAAATCACTACACAAATAATAAAATTATCATTTATAAAAGGGCCGTGTCCATGGTATGAGATACGAAAGATAAATCTTAGAGATTTAGTTGAGATAAATAAACGTGATGCATCCTGATCTAGAGCTCACATCACATGAGAGTGGTAGAAAGAGACAAAAATTTGAACCCGTGTCGTTTCGTTTCGTCTTGTAGAACCACAGATAATTAAAACTATTCATTTTTGAAAGTTGGATAAACGGAAGGCATTAAATTACAAACATTTATTGTGTTTCTCCACTGCTAGGGAGATTAAAATTCACTCAACTGACGAATGGAACAGCAATTGACTGACAAGCATGAACTGAAATTTGGTGTATACACGATAGATTAAGAAAGCCGAGAGTTGTCCCTAAAGAATCTCACGGGAGCATAATTCATGTCTCAGAAACTGGCCATAGTAAAGAGTAATTCAAACAAATGACTTTTTTATCTTTCAAAGTTAGAAACGTCATATATGTGATATCTATCAAATAAAAACAATTCCAATAACAAAAATGAGTCGATACTTGATTGAGCAGCTCATTGAAATGGTGAAAATTCACTACAAAATAAAACTATCGTGGAAACAATTCGTAAGGTTCCAAATGCTTTGGCTTGATATGAGGCGCCTTATTGTTCAGCTGTTGTTGATTTAATCGAAAAATTTGAACGTTTCAATGAGAAGAGTAAACATTGCTCGCCCAATCAGATTAACTGAAAACGTTTCGGCTGCATTTTGCATAAAGATTTTGCCTCGAAGGCTAATAAAGTTCAATAGGTGCAAGAATTAAAGTTTGCAGACCTAGTGAGTTGTTATAGTTGATATATGTTGAGGTATTATATAATAAAGGGTGTCCAGCGGAAAAATTTCAAGATTCAATTGTAATTGCTCGTAAATCATCAGGGTGAGGTAAGTGGGAGGGGTATTGTTCGACGCGCGTGATTTGCGGATTTGCCAGTCGCAATGAGTCACTGGTCGGGAGCACACCGCGCGTTCGCAGTTGAGCAATATTTAAAGTGCGGTGATTCATTGGTTCGTGCGCGTCGCACTTTTTGTACTCACTTTAATATTCGACGAGTACGTGATGGGCCGAGCACGCAACTTATCTGGTGTTGGGTTCAAAAGTTCAGACAAGAAGGGACAATGGTTAATCAAACTCCTCCGGGACTATCAACGTCAGCAGCGACGCCAGAACATGTGGCTCAAGTTCAATGTGAAATTATCCGCAATCCGCGTAAATCGACAAGAAAGATTGCAGCCTATACTGGAATAAAAAAATCAACAGTACAAGTTATTTTGAAATATAATAATTCAGGCTCTGCAAGAAAATATCCGGCGTGAAGTTGCTACCATTGAACCAACGCCTTGCTCTCGCGTGTTCGCAAATTTAAGAGTCCGATTGCAAGAGTGTCTTGAGAGAAATGGACGGCATTTAGACGATATTGTTTATAAAACGTAAAATCCGCATCGTTAAACTCCATTTTGTATAAATGAAATATGTGAATAACATTGTGGTTTTTCATTTTATTTAATATTAAACTTGAAAATTTTCCACTGGCCACCCTTTATTACCCCGTTAATTTAAATAAAAATTAATAAACGGATAATTTAGTCGGACTCGAGCGTTAGATTTTTAAAAATAAAAACGAGTAAGCATTATTAGTATTCCGTTAAAGATTTCTTTTGCAATGTAAACACAATTTATCGAAGACTCGACGGCAGGGAAACGTCAGAATATTGAAAGGTTCGAGTCGGGAATAATAAAGGAAAACAGAAGTCGCCGAGCGGTGCGCCGCCCGGAAAGCGGTCAAATGAGCTATTTCGGCTGCTGCCAGTTCGGAGCGCGGACGATTCACGAGGTATTTAAATTACTTCCGAGAATCCATTATCACATCGCCGGAGTCGTACAAACCCTAAAAATGTTTTCCTTGAGAAATCATTGAATGGGAATCTTTAGTGCGGAACACATACGGCTTATGTATATTTCATGGGCGCTTTTGATGCTCAATGGGGAAATACACTCGCACACGAGGGCGGCGGGCCACCGTTTCCGCGTACGATTGCTTCACAATAACACATTCATATACAATCTTGTAATATTTGTAAACTTATTATCAATATTATTTATTAATTAATCTGTATATCGATTTTTTTTCTTCTGTATATCTTTCTGATTGATTAATTTAATATGTATTAAAATACCACAGATCTACTCGTATGCTCTGAAATTGCAACTTTATAACAAAATATATATTTATTAATTAATTATTATTTTTTTCCTCACGATAGATTTAACCACAAATCTAGGCAAAAAAAATCCCTTCAGAATTATTCCCCGGCATTGACAGCAAGAATTACGTAGCTTTGTATACGTGTATAAACGTATTTTTATATTTTCTCTAGGTCCACTATTAACGGAGTTACGAATTTTTAATGTTTTTGAATAGCCACAATTTTAAAACAGTTAAAACATTTTAATGAACTTAGCCGAGATATCCACCAGGTCAATTTAACAGTAATATTTTATTCAAGTCTGATAAGAACTATGAGAGTTATCGAGTCCACAAAAATTCATACACGGTTTCGAGGTCTCCTGACTATGATTGAATGAGTGTATTAAAAAGTTGCATCGTGAGACTTTCTGAAATAGGTATTATTTTCTATTGTCTAATGATGTAATATACCTAATATGTTGAGAGAACAGTTTGTAAGACAACAGACGAGATTAGTCGATATAATAGAATACGCAAAGAAAATTAAATGGCAATGGGCAAGTTACATCCTTCGAAGAACGGACAATCGTTGGAGTAACGTAGTCAGCCAATGATACCCGAGGGGAATCAAGAGGTCGACGGTCAGTAGAAATCTAATAATTGTAAGGGCATTACAATACTTGATAATGCCCTTGCAAGGCGAAACGCGTCTAAGTAAATTAAACGAGTAGAATCCAAAAACAAGTGTTTTATTTTTTCATATATGATTATCAAGAATGTTTTGATGTTGAATGGTGGCGGTCGTGAACCAGAGTGGTACAGAAATATCTCCTACCCCAACACAACGGATTGGTCAAACTTCCATTATATGTGACTGATTTACAAAAAAAACAATTTTTGGTTTCATTGTAACATACATACATACATACATACGTACCTACATAGTATACTCAATGCAAGGAGGATGATGAACAAATAAATAGGTCAAGAGAAGAACACAAAGTTTACTTCACACGCGGAGGCTGGAGCCTCTTGAATTTTTCTCGGTTGGCAATTCTCAGACACTTCTCTGTTGCACTTAAATGACTCGCTTAGTTGTTTCAGTTTTAGGTCAACAGGCAGCCTTTGGAGCCGACCCACCCGCCGACCCCCGCCCCCGCCCCCGGCGCTGCCGCCCCCCGGCTTCGCTTCATCAGCTGTTTGGAGAGCAGCGGCGAGGAGTGTCGCGGTGACGCCTTAAATACACGAAAAGTCTGCTCACTGTTCTTTTATCTTTCAATTATACTTGGAGTATTAAGCTTTCTATTTATATAGAGTAGTGATGAGAAAAAATGATACTCTTGACTCACTGGTGTGATTATAATTAGCAGTCGCAATACCGATCCCTTTTACCAAAACCGGTATTTTCGATATTGAAATTTTACAAGTACTGGAATCCCGTTATTTTCGATATTGAAGTTTTACGAGTACTGGAATCCCGTTATTTTCGATATTGAAGTTTTACGAGTACCGGAATCCCGTTATTTTCGATATTGAAGTTTTACGAGTACCGGAATCCCGATATTTTAGATATTTAGAGAAGCTTTCGTCGAGATTAGAGGTGACAATTAATCAATGAAATAAAAACATTAAAAAAAATCACATTAAATTTTTTAATAAGCTTTTAACAATAACACAAATGTCTAAAACTTAAGACTTCTGAGTAACACAATGTTTTCCTGAATAGTTGCTCAGACTGCATTCTTCGTAAAATATAAAAACACGCCTCCTTACACACGCACGATATAAAAACAAAACTAATCCAACGCATGCTTCTTTACAAATGAATCACAGAACACAGATCTAGTCCGTCGGTCGATCGCATCGACAGCTAGCGCAGTCGAGACACGTGGCGTGAGGGGTTCGCGCATCGCATAAATTAATGTTTCGCTTTAAATACGACACGGAAACTAAGAAAAGTGATTTATATTTTTTGAAAATGAAATACCGGTATTTTGAAGTATCCGCTTTTGTTCGGTATCCCGGTATTTTCGAGAGTCGGGATTCCGGTTCGCGACCACTATTTGTGATTAATATTCGATAATATCAGTGAATGAAAACTGTGACTGTGATCACAGTTTCATTACTAATGCGCGTGCGCCGCACGATATTACAATACACAAAATAAATAAATAAATAATAAAACATAATTTTGAGCGTATTTACTTATATTATTCAAATTTAATTTGTGTAAAAAATATATTCTAACATATAAAATTAATATATATCTAATTTAATATCATCACAAAGTATATATAGTATAGTATAAGTTTATTTAATTAATTAACACAAATAAATATGCACTCAAAAAAATTAAATACGTAATGTTCGCCAGGTTTCATGGCCAAAAGCCGACTGCCAAAAGAGATTGTATGGACCGTAAACGTCGAATACTTAAGTATATATTATACAGTGGTATAGATTTAGGTTATGCTGTTACCGATGATATTATACAATTATATATAATATACTAGCGAGTACCCGGCATGCGTTGCAATGCCACTGAAAGAAAGAAAATGTTTGAATTTTAATTCTGATTATTGAAGTACTTTTGGATACACAATATTTTTTGTATTTCCGTATGGTGCATGAATTTTCCAAATTTAGTCCACACACTTGTAGCGATTCTCCCTGTGGTTTGTTGATATTCATTGCAAATGCGAGTCGCACCGGAAACTACAGGGTGGCATAATTGATTTGACAGCGAAAGTAATGCTTTGTGACGACTATTACAAATTCACTTGATAATTGTTCACAATACCCCGCGTTGTTTGACTTAACCAAGGCGCATATCAAACGTAACAATGAAGAAAAAAAAATTCCGTCCAAGCCATCCCAGTGATTGGCCAGCTCTCTCGGTAAGAACCAATCACAGATCACAAATAGCTTGTTTAACTAATCCGCGACTGGACCCAAATTATTTATTTCGGATTGTTGTTTTTGACATCTCAGTAAACATGACGTATTTAAGGCGCCAATAGTTTACACCGAAGACACGCGAACTGTCGCTAAACTATATGAAATTCTCACATTTGTTAAATTGACAGAAGTCGCCAGAAAAAGCGGTAATTCTTGGAAAATTCGCCACAGAGAATCCTAAAAATAACCAATCAAAGTGTCCGAATTTCATATTTCACGACACATGGTTTGCCATGAAACTGATAGCCGTGGTGCGCAGATTGCTTTCTTCGGCGAACTTTCTCATTGTAAAACGGTTGTACTAATTCAGAAAACTTCGCGGGCTTGAGCACAGCAACTCACCAAAGTTTCATGGCAATAAACTATATAAAATACACACATTTGTTGAAATGACTCGCGCGGCACCTATTATAAAATAGTTAAACTAATTCAGAAACCTTCGCGGGCGTATGCACAACAACTCACCAAAGTTTCATCGCAATCGGATAAACGGTATAGGAACGCATACGGGACAAACAAACAAACAAATATTCATTTATATATATATATATATATATGTACTTTCGTTTTACCAAAGTTTTTAGTGTTTTTAAAGTATAAGTTCTAACGTAAAATAATACGTTCTTACCCATATAAAAAATGTATAGACGTTTTTAAGAACACTTTATATGACTGAACATGATTAATTTATTGTTTGAAAATCCTTCACGTAATAACTAAAGGAAATAATTATTTTTATATAAGGTTAACGTAAGAGATAGTTCTGCCAATTGCTTTTTGTTTTTTCCAAATCAAAAACCAATCTATACACCAAATGACAATCATGAAATTAATACGTTAAAAACAGTAAGATAAAAAAATTAGCGAATTAGTAAAAGAGAATGTAGACACTTCAATGATTCGCACGCAGTTGTAAGCCTTTCTAATGTTATTCTGTTAAAAAACAGCAGAGGTAAGGAATTTTCAATGTAGTAAATAGCCATTTATACGACTTGAGTAATTCACTAGCTTAAAGACAGAACAGAGTAATGTGAATAGCTCGATGCGGCGAATACAAAAGAGCGCCATGGGTACAGCGGTGAGTTGTCGTGGTAGTTTTTAAAACCAAGCAATTAAAGTCTCTACTGGTACACAGGTGGCGCTAATTGTAAAATAATGTTTTAATTTATATTTGTTTCCCAGAATATTTGGTAACGCATAGCTATTTTGCTTGTATGCACTGCACGCCTTTGATATTATATATTTATATAGGAGCCGATTTTCAGTTCTTGATTAGACTAAATTTCTTTAAAACTTATGTGTGTGTATTGTTTTGTGGAAATGGTGTACATACATCAACAATGTTTTAAGTAAATACCGTGGCTAAGAAAATAATTTTTGTCCTATTACTGTTTTGCACATAAAAAAGTGACGTTAAGAAATTATACGCAGAGGTAAAAATGTCTGAAAATGTGCTCTATAAATGCAATGATACAAAAGTTGTCGTAATGTTAAAACCGTTCAATGCAAAATAAAATTTTTCAAACATTTCACACAATATTAATTGAACAAAAATTTGTCGAATTTATTTCAGTTTCATTTCGGTATTTTTCAAACTTTTCACACAATTTTAATTGATCAAAAATGTATCGAAGCGCGTCATACGTCAACCCCAACGAGGCTCCGAGCGCACATTGGCGAAGTAGAAAATGTTGTCCAAATGGCACGTGGTATTGACACTCGAAACTGATTTTAGAATCGAGTAACTAATCTTTGCCTTTTCAATCTTTATGTATGCAGCAGAGGCTTGGACAGTCCACAATAGCGACAAGTCTAAAATAGACGCCTTTGAAGTGTACTGCTGGAAAATAATGTTACGCACCCATGACGCATAAATGTCTCAATCCAAGACAATAAATTATGCTGAGAAAAACTTTGGGACTGTAATCGTGACGTAGATCGCCTCCATTATTATCATCACCGGCCGACGACTCTGAACGCATCACGAAGAAACCAGTGCGTAAAACTAGAGTTCCTAACAGCTGTAAAAAAACGCGTGGTACCGACGCTACAATAACCGTGCAACAATAACTATACGACCAGAAGTTGTCCGGGAGGATAGTTCCCTCCATCTAACAATCCAGGTAATATCTCCAAGAAACGCCCTTACATTTAGTCATTTCATTGTATGACTCCGTTTTTTAACCTGCTCTGACCACACACACTTATTCAATACACTCCGCGATCATCCTAAAATGTACATGTGAGAGATGGGCGATTAATGGGGCGCCCACTACTCACACATCAACTTATTTTTCTGATTCATCTGTCACACGCGCGCACAATCATCAAACACTAATCCGCAAAACACACTTTCATAATTGCTTCCTTATTTCCCCATAGGAGTAATCAGATCTGGAATGACCCCAGCGGTAGACGAACGCATTGCATCTGGCTGGAGAGACACTCGAGTCAACTGCAAGGATGACCCAGAGCCGAGATTTGTGGAGGTGCATTATCATATATCAATACTGACACGAAGGAAGAAAGAATAAAAATTCATAGCGGCCGCAGATTTTCGAAGTCTTTGTATTTTGTGGTCAAAACTCGGATAAATAAACAATATTAAGAATTAAAAAACCCAAATTATTAAAGAATGTTGCTGATATACTGATGTCGCTTGTATATATATATATTTATTAATTTAACTATATGTAAGATTATTAATATTACAACCCTTAACTACATTGAAGCAGCTTCTGTCTCATAGTTTGATAAAATCCATCACAACTAAGTACTAAAAAAATTGAAAGGATCACAATTGAATCAGGATCGCAATGCTTTCTTATATTTTTTTATAAACATCAAGGTATTTTTTCGATTTTTTAATAGAATTTTTTTTTTGTATAAATATTTTATCAAAGCTAGAAAATACACCTACGAAATAACGACCTACGCAATCTTGAAATTTATCATATGAATATGTAAATTGATTGTTCATGTAGAATAGATGATTTATTAAAAATATCTTGAAATAATAAAACTGATATTGGACTCAATCTATGTATGTATTATTTAAAGTGGTATTTAATAATATACCATCAAACTTTGAAACTGAATGAGATGTATTTAAATAAATACAATTTAATAAAGGGGACCACACATAAAATATTTAATTGAAAAACTCTTGAATAATAATGTAATGAATAGTATTTCTAGCCAATATTAATATTTTTTTCACATGAATCTAAATAAAATGATAATTATATAAGTATTTGTAAATTAATTTTTATAAAATATTAGATTCGCTTTTCATATAATGTTAGACATTTTTTTTTAATATTTACGTAATACTTTGAAGATAAAGTAAAATATTACGAAAGAAATTACAATTTTACTATTAAACAAAGGAGGCCCTTGATTGGTTAAAATAGAAAAGTTCAAAATAGTAACATACTAAATCTCGTAATGAATACTTAAGTCAATTTGAGATCAGTTCAATTTCAAATGTCAATTTTAATAATACACTTTGCCCTTCCCTCTCTTATCAGTCCCGTGACACTTGAAATGACAGGTTGAAAATAATTTCTACATTCTCAGGTTGGGTATAGCAAAGGTAAAAAATTGAAACAATAAAACTACATAAGATATTTACGATTAGTTTTGGCGGTCAGCATCAAAACATAAAACTTGAATGGAAAAAAATAATTTTATTTAGGTAAATTTTTGGAGATTGAATTAATTGGGTTTTGAATGAACTGCTTTGTTTGTCTCGATTATTATTCATGGTAGTGGAACCCAGCACGAACAAGTCTATAATTAAATCTACCTATTCATGGTAGTGGAACCCATCACGAACAAGTCTATAATTAAATCTACCTATGACCACAAATTTATGTAACGGGAAGCATATTAGAAGTAGTAAGCAGAAAAAGCGGGATTGGAGTGTTTAATCAATGTATACTTTCAGCTTTCATGTATGAAAACAAACTCGTCACAAAGAAAGAAATCAAAGAATTACAGTAACGCACAGAGTCATGGAAAGATGTATGTTGGACATCAGACGGAGAGACAGATAAGAAGAAATATCGTTCGGAGGACGGAAAATCGTTGGACGAATGCAGTCTTCCAGTGCTATCCGAAGAGAATCTATAGCTGGACTGACGAAATCATCAAATTTTGCTGAAATACGTGACAGCGAACAATAACACACTGCGAAAAGTGGGAGACACTCGAGGAGGCCTTCATCCAGCAGTGGATAAAAAAACGGTTGGTTATGAAGATGATGAACTAATTGACTATTTTGTTTTCATTTGAAACAAATATAATAAAGAAATAATCTACCTATACGCATTCTCCCGGAAGATAAAGTTCCAGATTCGAGTCCAGATGATAATAAAAAAATATTTTATCGATACATTGATTTTTTTTTAAATATCACAGATCTAGAAATAACTATGTCGTAAACTGGCCAATAATATGGATGCATTGGCTTGGTTACAAGTTGAATTTCGTTGACATTTTTCGTTGCAGGAGCATACCTGAATTGAAGAAATATTTGTACTTATATAACAAGGGTAAGTAATGATGTGATAAATGAATGGAATGTGATATGGAATGGTAATAAAATAAAAAATATATATATATATTCTAAAACTGCGTGATCTCATTCAAATATATATTTCATATTAAGTTTGTCTTAAATCGAAACTATGTTTGTTTCGCATTTATTTGATAAACTAATAATAAGTTCTCTAAATATTCTTCCGAGTTGGGTACAAATTTATAAAAAAAACTTTTTACGTACACTCGGAAGATTTTATCTGGAAGCGCATTCAAACCTTTAATATATGTCTCCGCAAACAGCGTGGGTGATGGATGGCTTCCGAACGGGCGGTCTTCAACTGTTCAAACGTATTTCGAAAAAATGTGTACACCGATGCCGATACGCATGACACCAGGAAGGTGGAATAACATTAATATGAAAACGGATGTCGTGCGGTTAAAACGGAAATGAAGGACAAAGAGGGAAGATGTCGAAATATTCGAGGCATTCAACACGAAAATCTCTTATAAAATACTTGAACGCTCAATGTAGTTCTACTGTGAATTCGAAGAATTAATTAAAGATTTATACATCTAACCGCGAAACAGTTACCTGGAGGTTGCCAAGCTTCTGTGGTCATTACGTGTCGGCGGCCGGGCGGGCAATCGTCCAATTTCTTTCAGTCAATTCAAAAAAGTTGTTCATCTCCGCTTGGCACAATACAAATAAGAAACAGGCTTTCTTCCATTATAAATTGTGGAATACGGTGAAGTAAAGAAAACTTAGGTCCATCACTAGAAGTTGTGAGACGAGATGATGGATGGATCCATCAACCTCGCCTATTATCTCTTCGGGGGTTTGTAGACTATGAGAGAATTCATTTTAAATTAAGAATAATAGTGTTGTCACTGTTGTACTTTTTTATACAAGAATGATTGTTTTTGTGATTGTTTGTTGTGCATAATTTCAGCAGATTAGAAAAAAATATATATTTGATGTATTTATGAAAACAATTGGCAAATTTAGTTCGTCACTTGTTTTGTGATATTCATCGTTGATTAGTGTGATTATTATCACAATTATTAATAATGTAGTATAATGAGTACGGGATGATGACGAAAATATATAATTTTAATTAAAATAAAAAAGGATCTAAAATCCGCATTCGTATCCCGGTGGGGACCAAATATTTTTTCGATATATTCATTTTTTCTGTACACGTTTTTAATTGATTAATTTAATTTGTTTTAAAACATTACAGAACTACCCACGTTTTTAAGTTGCTAATCGCAATAAAAATGTATTTTATTTTATCCTTAGTATATTTGTAATATCAACAAAAGTAAAACCTTGTTTAACACAAAAAATATGTTCACAGAATATTAATGTAATTTTAGAATTAAGTGCGTGTTCTATGAAAATAGGACTAACTAGCTGGTCTCCCGGGACGAGGCTTAAACTCCCGACCACTAAGTGAGTTTCTTTCCGCTGGATCAACGTTTATAATAATGTAAGAATATGCATATATTATTTAATATTTACTTTTGATAATTTTATCTTACCTCGTTTAGGATCTAATGTCGTAAAATAGGTATTTCTAACTAGAATTTAAAATATTTTTTTGTAATATATAATAACCGAGCATTTAAATTGTTGAAGTAGGCGGACTAATCTTTACCATTTCTTATGATTTCTATTTCATTATATTATTATTTAATTATCAAAATTTTTGAATGAAATTTTATTTATTTAAGTACATGATATCATTTTGAAAATATTTATTTAATACAACATTGTGTTACACATTAAGATGCCTCGATAAAAATGTCGGCATTTGTAGCTTGTTGCCATAACCGCTGTTGTTTTATTTAATTTAAATCATCGCTCGAATGAATATTCTTAACTTTATATATGCAATATGTCAAGAAAAAGTTTATTTGCATTTTACTGCTGTAAAACATCATCATGTGTGATATTTAGCTTAAAGAGCGGCAATTTTCAATGATTATGCAAATTTCGCGCTTTTTATGAAAATCTAGGTTTTTATTATTCATTTATATCAGAAATTATACACTAGATTTGACTTTTTTTAAACAATTATTTAGATAGAACTTTTATACTCATTTAACTCTAATAAACTGAATGTTATTTGCCATAATTAAGACAATACAAGTATTATAAGAAAGACCGCGACCATTAGATGCATTTTCCGTGTGCTACAAAATTGTATTAATATACTAAATTATTGCATAAACGAAATATATTTTCTTATAATTTTGAAGCCGAGATTACGGAAATAAATTTCAATTGAGATAAATTACCAAAATGCTAAAAATTAATAGTGTTATAAACCATTCAATTTGTAAGATATATTATCAATTTTAAAATACTTTATTTTAGTGAAAACATACGTTTTAAAATAATATTTTGTAGTTACTCACATACTTTGAGGCTTCAGCTATTTAAAATTAAGTTTGATATCAAAAGTGCAATAATTTCTTACTAAATAATATTTATATCGATCGTAATAATGTGTATTTTTTATTTTCTTTATTAACTTAAGATCGCTGATCGACAGCGACCGTAATGACCTCTAGTCCGCGCTCTCGTAAAAATTAAAATTAATTTTTCGTTAAAAAATGTCGAAAATATATGTTTTCACGCATATTTTACCCTCGGTTTGAATTAATATTGAACTTATTTACAAAATTAGTAGCAAATTTCATAAATTAGATGTCTTTTTACTGATTTTAAGGGAAAACAACGATTTCTTGAACAAAGTAATCTTTTTATGTACGTTATTTTTATGTAAGTCGGAATTAAATATTTCGTTTATACATAATACTGGTGCATTTAAAACAAAGCTGTCTGTTTCATAAATAGTATAAAATTATGAAAAAGACTTATCACCAAAATGGCAATGGGGTATTTTAAATCGATAATATTAAACAAAATAATAAATTGATGCTGTCATAAATTTTTTAAATTTAGAACATTGATTTTAGCGACCATTAGGTGCCCAATAAATGATTTAATTTTCAATTGATTAATTCAAATGACAATACATTTTAATTTCATTCCATATGATTCCAATATATCAATATGAAAAAAGGTGGAAAAAACTTTCGACACGAGTTATGTTTAAAACATGTATCGAATGCGAGAAAATCAACAATTTAATTGTCGTTTCTTTCTATTCAAACCTTCCTCTCTGACATGATTTACGTAACAAATAACGTCATTAATTATTTATCTGATACTTATTATTATTTATAATAATTTAACTATTACCGTCATATTAAAAGCAAATTTAATTTGTGTAAAATTTCTCAAATTTCAAACGGGATAAATGAAAGTTTACCCTTAATGATTATGTTATACTCGAAATTAGAATGACAATAAATGTATTTATGTTAGTTTTATAAAAAATTACACAACAAGTGCTAGTATAAAATATAAAATAATTTATTATTGCAAGTACTTTACTTACTTGATAGCATGTGTTTCAAAACTGGAATATTTGCGTTACGCAGTAGCCACTGTATACACATGTTTTGTTTCATTTTCAGCTCCACGGCATTAGGCAAATTATTATATGTAAGGGAGGAATACTACATTTGTTTGTATTATCAGGATAAACCCCGGGCGCCAATATACCTACTCAGATTGTTTTATTTTACTATCTTTATGCTACAATGAAAGATAATAACGGCAATAGTTTTAGGTATCAGTCATTTCCAGTTCTTCATAAATACTAATAGAGTACGTGAGTGAAGTCTGCATTAGGCTCCTAAACACACAGCGGACGATATCCGTTTATAAGTTCTTACTTACGTAATAAATATTTTTAGTTCGTTGTTTTGGCGAACAATTCGAAAATCGTTGAAGTCTTATTTTTCAACCCCACATCTTGACTACCTATTATACAAGCCGCGTGCAAGGTAGAGGGGGTACACTTGAAGGGTGAATATCGTTGGGATTTCCTTTCCTAGGGGAAACCTTATCCTGTAGACGTTCTTAAGTTGCGTTATACAACCCTATACAGGATGTAACAGACTAATCCCACTATATTTTATTAGCGGATGGATATATGTCCAAATTATATGGTGAAAATGGTCTGCTTGAAAATTCTCTTCCATTCGGGAGATAATCGAAATTAAATATTGATTTGTCATTTGGCATGATCGGATAATATCACGTAATAATTAATTTTAAATTACCAGATGATTAATCCGTGCCAAACGTGGTTTCACGGTTTTATAAATAATTGATTTTAACTCTAGGTAGATATATAATGGATTGTTGTCTGATTTGTTATTCTGAACTATCATAAAACGGTATTTGAGAATAAACAAATGGCAGTCTTCTAAAAATTAACTGGGATCGGAACTATAAAACTAGCAGCTATTGTTTATTTACGCAGTAGTCAGGTAATACCAGGCAAGTTGTCAGGCAAAATTAGAAGCAGAGCGCAAAATACAGGGAGCCGTGGAAAGCGAAAATGTTAGACCTATGTTCAACACAAAAAAAGAAAATGTGCCTTACAATAAAATTTTAAATACACAATAATAAAATATTTGTTGAAAAAACTAGCATGCCCGCATTAGGAAGGGTTACAGCGTAAGCTTCCATTTTAAATAATGCTCAAAGGTTGCTATCAAAAAATATTTTGTAACTATTAATTCTCTTTCAGTGTTCTATATTGTTAGACGTACTAAATTTGATTGCTAGATGCTCTTATTATTACATTATTCGATACGATGATATAATATTATAATATCTAGTATCAAATTCTACACATCGTGGAAATAAAGTAATTCATATAGAAACAACATATAGGTCAAATACCTTCTTAATTCTTATTTCAAAGGAAATTAACATTTCACTCCGATGTAATAATATTTATAATAAATAATCAATTTCCTTTCATATTTACGTACAAAGAAGATATGGTAGACAGACACAAAAGGCCTATTATTATATATATATATATTAATTTCAGCACTAAGAATAATTAATATTAACATATTATTTATTTGATATTCTGTAATACCTTCTAGACCTTTAACGGAAGACGATAAAGTATTAAAAGCATAAGTTACCCAAATATAGAACGGTAATGTATTAAATTTTGTGATACTCCTATATCACACATTATCGATTTTTTACAAATGGACTTAACATCTCCCCGACGCGACACGACGCCGACGCCTCGACCCTTCGCTGTTCTCTTTCACCCCTTACAACTCCGCAATATTTACATTACAGTACGAACAGTTATCGTACAGCGCGGTTCAGTTTGAAATATTGCATCTGTATGGAATATAATAATTTATCAAACGGTGTTGGACTTCAAAATTTTATTAATTTGTTTTAAACAGTGACACAACAAATGACTAAAGCAATCGCTGTTGCAGTGCGTAATAATCTTACCCAGGCTGTTATTATATAATACAAGGCGGTTGTAATATTTTGAATAATAGAAAAATATCAGACATTGATTTAGAACCCTGTGATTGAAAGAAGTGATTTTTGAACGAGTATTAAAAGTAGTAAAGTGCAAATGAAAAAGAAAAAAAAGAATGTTAGAAAAGAAAAAGGTATATAAAGAAAAGATGAACTGAATTCGGTAGATATATACTTTACTGATACGAGTATAATAAAACATAATAAAAAATATTTTGAATTTATGGTGAGACGATAATGAAAAAATTCTATGACAAGAAATATTGTAAATAAAACAAAACTTGTCAATATTAGAAAGTTATCCAAAAGAACATGGGATGACCGAAATGCCAATTTTTTCATTACAAAATAACAAGCCCGAACCAAATGCATTAATATGTATTCAATTATTATGTTTTCCTGAAAAATAGGTTTTATGAAAATTTTGTCTATGACCGTGAAGCGGCAAGCAGTGGCAGCATTTATTCCTCTCGTATTTGAGTCAATTTTGTTTCCAATTCGGAAGCTGGTTGGCTGGTCAGCAAGTATTTGGTTCGTGGATAGTTAGCTGCAATAACATTATGTTAGCGACATCTTTTTTTTCTTTTCTTTTTTTATTAATATTAAAAATATATTACAATTTCAATAATCAGTGGATATATATATATATATTTTAACATTTGTTTCTTCTCTATGAGAGTAAGGCTCGTGTATAGAGAAGGAGTATATTCGAGTTAATTTATGTTTCAGTTAGTCTGTGTACATATTTTTTTTACTCCAGTTGCAAATTTATGATAGTCCGTAATTTTTCTAATTGTGATGGGGAGATTGTTAAAAAATTTGATACCTTGATAAATATATTGATTTTGAGTTGCGGTATATTTTAGTTTTGGGATATCAATTTGATCTCTATATCTTGTAGATCGGAATTCGCTTCTAAAATTTAATTGATTTTTAATTTTGAAAATTTGAATTATTGAATTTTTTTTTGTATATGTCTACTATTTTTGGTACTTTAAAATCTGTGAAAAGTTGTATACTTGGATAGTCTTTTTTTTTTTTTGAATAATTTTTTAATCATTTTTTGAGTGATTTATAATTGTGACATTGAAGTTTTATATGCACCTTGCCATCCAATAATACCGCATTGCAAATGTGACTGTACAAACGCGTAATATATTATTTTCAGATATGTAAGTGATAAGATGTTTCTGAGTCTAAAAAATATGTATGCAGTTTTCCTTATTTTGTTTGTGAGATTAGTAATATGTTATTTCCATTTGAGATTGTTATCTATTATGATTCCAAGGTACTTGATATAGTCTTTTTCTTCAATGGATGAACATTGGTCACAAGTGTTTTCTCGAGTACAGACAGGCCTTGGTGTGAATTTTAATATGAATTTCAGTGTTTTGTTTCTGTTGAATAGCAAATCGTAGAAAGTATGTTTTATCGGTATTAATTGATAGTAAGTTATCATCCGTCCACTTTTTTATGGTATTAACATCCTCATTTGCCGATATATTAGCGTCAGTCCAAGTTTTTTCGTTAATTATTAATACTGTATCGTCTGCATAAGATATTATTTTACCATGTAATTTGAGTTTAAATATATCATTAGAGTATATAATAAATAACAATGGTCCAAGTACTGTACCTTGTGGTATGCCAAAGTCAGTGGTTTCAGGTGTACTATTATGTCCATTTATTTTTACATTTTGTTTTCGGCAAAACGTTATATTTTCGCCTAACGTTAACGCGTTTAACCTTCGGCGCACCAAAGTATGGCGTATAACGTCAGGTCCTAAGGAGAATTGCTGAAATTCCGCACAACTTCATCAACATTTAATAGTTTAATCTATTTCTTTATTTCGTTACTCATAACATTCATGATGAATGTTATAATGCGTTTAAATAATTGAATTATTTAGAACTACTCGTCAAGTTTACATCATATATATTAGAATTATTTTAAAGGGCATAATTAGGAAAGTATAACATAATTGAGACTATATCACACCCTGTGAAGTACGTAAATGGTATAATTATTTTTTTGCTTAACGATTAGTGGTTTCTATTGAATGTAGTTATGCAGAAAACATTAAGTCTATAATAAAAACATATATATATATATATATATATATTTTTTTTTTTATCGGACGCAGTAAAGTCAATTTTACATTCTGTTAGGCCGCTTCGTAATAATTTGTAACAATCACCAACTAAAAATTTTGTTGATCGCAAAAACCCCATTTTAAAATCTAAAAAAACTTCATAATATATAAAAGCGCCAAAATCTCTAGTCTATTTTTAGATCCTCCTAAAAGTCATACAAAATTAGGTACCCATATACTATTTATCATTTAAAGGCAAAAAACATTAAAGTTATACATATTTGATTATTAGTACTTTTTACAAAAGTGCTTTTATCTCAGATCGTGTTTTGTGGCCGACTGTTTTCTGCATAACTAGGTACAATTGCCTTTGTTTTTGCTAGTTTGTGGTTATAGGTTCGATTTACGATTACGTTATTTTAGTTAAGTTTATTTTACTAAATAGATATGTTATTATTTATTTTTCAATTTAAGTTATTTATAAATTATTTTCCAGTTCTGTAGCTTTTACGGACATTGTTTTCACAATTTTTATTAGAAAATGGGTATTCAATTAAAAAATAAAACTGTTTTATTTGTTTAGATTTTGATAATATTTTATGAAAAAAAATTGTAATGTAAATTGAACTGTTTGCTGTTTAGCTTTATTTGATTGGTAATGCCCTTCTCTTTTATTGTCATATAAATGTTTGAAATAACTGTTTAGTAGGTATATGAAAATATAAAAATAAGTTCTGAAATTCAGATTTATTTACGTTGTTTCATGGTTTAAGGATTAGAGTATTTCTTCAAACTGAATCCGTACCTATACTATCCGCAGAATTTTATACTAAATTGAAATAAGTTGAAAGCAAAGTTTTTAACAAGTCAGTCATTAATGAAAATATTTATTGTAGACACCTACCTACCCGTACCGTACCTAATCCTAGTATACCTATATAGGTGTGGCTAAAAGCATACGTGTACTTATATAGTATACGCATGCGACCATGGCAGACGTCATTCTCGCAACGAGCGACCGCCGAAGAAGACGACGTATGGGATAAATATTTTAACAAATTATTACCAATTAGACTATTTTTTGTATACCGTGTCAACATATGATTTATTATTATTATTCAATTGAAGTATTAATTAATAAAATTATGTATATAAAAGAAAAATACTAAATGAAATTGAAAAAAAAACATTATTACCTGCTGTTGTATTGAGAAATATGAAATATATTTCTCAATACCTTTAAAAATATATTTATTCTAAAAATATATATGCAGGATAGTTTCTAGGACAAAATTTATACAATTCGTTCTTGCAAAATTTACGATATCTCGCTTCTGAGCCTACTTTAACGAGCCTAGCTTTAACAATGGTAATATGTAGCTTTATTATTAAAATTTACCAGAATTTTTTTCCGTAACCACTAGAAACGTGAGAGATCTTTAAATAAAGTGAGAAATAATGAATTGAAGTTTACTAGTCGCATTGGGAGAGCCTCATTAGTGTTTTTATCTTTAAAAATTGGTGAAAAACAGAAAAAATATAGTACGAAAGAAGCGTGTATCTGGAGTGATTCTGTATATTTGATTTGTATTGATTTAAATCAAGTTGAAAAAATATCCGTATAGAATTGTCGTATTTATTAAAATTATAAATCTGAAATATAATACGTTCTTCTTCTTCTTTTAAATAGGCAATCCACTCTTCAAGTGCCATTTAATCAAGTGAAAAACTTTGTTTTATAGAAAAAAGTACAATAATATTGTAGAATAGAAAATACTATATTACAAATCAATATCATTGTCGTTCAAAAAACTTACTATTATATAGATTAAACGTGGCGAGTTAAGAGAAAGAACATGACACAAGTTAACCATTGACGAGACCACTGTAAAAAAACCTGTGATCCGCAATGGACAAGCAAAGTAGGCATAGTCAAGGATTTCTTCCTCGGTACCACACTCACACATTGGGGAATCTATCAAGTTCAATCTGAACAAATGAGAGGACATCTAACGAAGTCCAATTCTCATGTAATACATTAAAAAATATGACAAAAATGCAAACATGATATTTTCGAAACAACAAATGCGGGAATATATGAACACGTAGAAAATAGACGTCACCGGTCTAACGTGTTAAGTATTGTAATAACGTGAGAGTTTCCGTTTCTCAATTGATATACATAAGCTTTTAGCGCAACACTATTTAACGTTATCTCTACAAATTACTTTTAAATGATTTTCAAATGAGACTACTGTACCTTATTATTATATTTGTTTCGATGGTACAACAATATTTTACCATGATGTCGACAAATTACATGAAATTAATTTGGCAAGTATTTTTCAATGATGCAAATCACCGTAATGCCATTTTGCTAGTTGCAAACCGCCCCACAGTAATGATTTCAGTTTAAGGCTATACTAGATCTGAAATAATTAAACAATTTATAAAACACTTTTAATCAATTCCAACAACTAGATTGAAATGCAATCGTAGTCTTTGAGTTTAAAGCTTAGTTTTGTGAAGTTCTCTTGATGGAGTTATTGGATAAATTTATTCCAAAATCCTGTCCTATTTAGATACAAAGATTTTCTTTTAAAAATTGCCACGTTTAATTATGAAGTCTGTATCAGACTTAATGATAGATGTCAGAAAAGTCGTAAAACAACGGATGTTTTTATATAAATAGATGTAATTTTTTATGAAAAATAAAATATCCTACAAGTACACCACTGCTGAAATATATTTGATTAAAAGAAAATACTAGATAGAATGAAAAACTCGTCGCCACAGACCA
The DNA here is from genome assembly GCA_031772225.1 of Eubasilissa splendida. Taxonomy (NCBI): domain Eukaryota; kingdom Metazoa; phylum Arthropoda; class Insecta; order Trichoptera; family Phryganeidae; genus Eubasilissa; species Eubasilissa splendida. The sequence continues at coordinate 15,408,239 of CM062848.1, read as the reverse complement.
GTTAATGAATAGACATGAAATATAGTAGAGGGATTTGGAACATTAGTTGCGGGACGAAAAGCATTCCACACACATTCTCGGTGGAAACATAAATCCGATAGTTTATGACACATTTATGCAATAGTAATAGTATTCACATATTTATATATATTTTTACATTAATGCAAATCATATTATCAGCGTTTAAATTTTCGTTCCAATCCAGTCATACTTTAAAAAAAAGTCGCAGAACTATTTGATTGCGTAAGTGGTACCAAATTAATCACGTGGGTGACATCAAAATGAAAATGATGTGATAAGAAATTTGCGTTAGTTCATATATATTATATATATTTGGTTGTCTGTGTTTGTCGCACAAGAATAAAATGTAAAAAAAAGCAAATAATTTTGAACTTAATGGTGACATTGAATGATACTCTAGGATGCGTGTATAGGGATAAAAATTTTCCCTCAAATTTTAAATATTTTATTGTAAAGATCTGTACGCATCAATTGGTTTGATCTGCGTGTAAAATATTATAGACAGCGAATGTATTAGCACGCTCCGCATTAGTTCTGTACTGTCCTTTTTTAAAAAAAATCTCCCATGTACGAGTGTGTATGTGCACACATTCTAACGTAGGTTTTAAGTTAAAAAAATTATCATTTATTAACAACAAAAAGCGTTTAGTAATTTTGTATTTCAAAATACAGTTTTATTTTATTCTCATACACCTATTTATTACTTATTATTACATTATACAATGGGCATTCTACTTTATTTTATTATTTATTTAGGAGTGCCCACAGTATTAAACTATTATAATAAATTTTATCGAGTATTTATATGTATTTTGCAAGACCATACATTAACCTAAAAACATACATTACATTAATAATCTAATGGTTGCGTGTGGGCATAATGGCCAATAGTACCGGCAGATAATAGTGAAATTTGAAAATTTATACATTGTTCTCAATAAAAGACTGTATCGGAAGTATGCGTAGCAACAATTCACATATTACACTAGTATAATATTAGGAAATTAGAAAATTATGAACAATAATTTTTGAGAATCTGATACATATGATAATCAAGGGGAATTGCGGAGCTGATTATTTTACGAATTAAAGAAAAGTAATAACTTCATAAGAATAAAAGTTAAAATTCTTTAAAATATCCAACAGTATTATTGGATTCGTTGATGGAAAATAATATTTTGTTGGGAATATAATTGCGGTTTACGATCTTTAAATTCAAATACATTTTTTTTAAGCCAATAACTAATTTTATTAATTGAATTAAAACAAGCGTATTTATTGTAAAATTTCAGAATTCGGGAGTTTGATACGATCTTAGCAGTTACAGATTGATTGTTGAAATCCTTATCCCGGAAGAATTTTTCGAAATGTTTAAATACTTGGTAATCTGTTGGCGAGATATTTGGTGAATATGGTGGATGAGGTAATGTTTTATATCACAATAAACCCCCACAACGTAGAACAAATTTCGTAACTTTTTTTGGTTTTCGTTTAGTTCGCGCGGCACTCTAAATGCTTGATATACGAGTATATCAAGCTTTTTGGTTTTCCTAGTTGTTTTAGGTGGTCTAGAATTATTGAATGAGTGCCTAGTTTTCGTGTAAGCTCTTGAATTATTGTGGGTGGTTCTGATTCATTTAACTTCTTCAGTTGGACGTTATCAACTGAAGAAGGACGCCTACGACCAAAGCTCTCGTCTTTGGCACGAAGTTTTTTGGACCACCATTGCGCTGTTTGCTTAACCGTTCTCAGACCACAAGCATGATTTAGTTTACAAGTAGTTTCTTCTACTTTTCCACCCGTTTTGAACTCATACAAAAAAATTGTTTCATTTCCATCATTAATTCAATGGCCCAATATGCCAATTGTTACTTGAGCACGCAGATTTTTGGGGAATATCTCTTATCTTGGTTAAAGTAACGAACTCAATACAATACCTTGGTTACGGACTGACATACTCAATAAGATAAGATAAACCTTTATTGATATCAGAAGTGAACATATAATTATATTATACAATTATTAGCTTACTGTGTGGGATGCAGTAGGTATCCATATATAAAGCATTATCCTGGTTACTTTGCTAGACTATCGTCTGTGTTAAAGTAGCCAGTTTTTTTCGTTTTGTTGTGGTGTTATTGAATGTGTTGTAAATCTAAAGTGAAGGTATTGAATTATGATTATGTTGGAATATTGGACAGCGATGCTTCTGACTGATCTCGACCCATTGAATCATATATTGAGTCCACATTTGCGTAATATTTTTGAAAGTGAACGATTTCCAGTAAGTGTTAAGCGTGTTGTACAATTTCGGATCTAAAAACATGTAGAAACGTTGAAAGAATGTCGTTGTTGCTCTAGGAACTGGTGTGTAAGTGTTCATTCGTTATCCTGTATTGTGACCATGATTTATTACTAGGGGTGAGTTATTGTTAGAATGGAAATATTGTACGAGTCTCTGCAACTCTATTTTATGTTTCTATGTGACACGGACGGACATAAATAAATTGTACATATAAGATTTTGGTATCGACTTCTCATTAATCTCCAGTATCCCAGTATTGATGTTACGAGTAGAATTCGATCGATATCCGGATTCCAATGTTCAACAGCAACATCCGCAACAACTGAAAGTACTCTCTTTCAATCATTTCTAAATAAAATTATTTTAAATTGGCATCGCGAGTTCTTTTGACAGATTTGGAGACAGAATAGGAGATAAGTAAAAATATAAAATCTACTTCATAATTTATCTGTGTTAACGAAGTTATCTTTGACATTCAATCAATTCTGTCAGTTTTATTTGTGAAGCTGGAAAGTGTGCGAAAGTATATCACGAAATGTGATTTATGATATATTATTTATATTGTCTCCAATTGGTCCGATTTTATTCATTGTTTTCTCTCGGCATAGTTGAGTGTCCTGATTACATAAATGAAGTCAAATGAAGGCGCTCGCAAGTATTAAAAAAGTTATTACACTTTAAAGTTTCGAATTTTCAAGATGCATTTGATATTTAAGGCCATGGAAAATAGGTGTTTCAGCCGGTACCCGGTTCTAATCTGAAGGTGGCGTCACGGGTTGATGCGATGTGCGATGAAAGGCAGTCTCTATTTGGGATGGAGGAATCTTCGGCACATGCAGCGTGACGGCCACGGTCCCATACGATGGAGGATCAAGTGTGTGCCGTAGTTACGGCGCAGGGATTTCGAGGTTACGTGACCATCATTTTGACTTAGTTGTAATATGAGCACCACAGTTCACCACCGCGGAGGTGGGATCAATCTTACGGTGGTGAGAGGCTCGCCGCAGGAATTGTGCTTACGGTGTTGGATTTATTATTGTTTCACATCCTTGTCATGGTTTGTGAACAGATGCCAGAATGGCGAGATCGATTACTTCATATTTATTTTGTATTAAACAATTTTGATGTAAATTAACCTCTCTCATTAATCAGCTTTAATTCCTAGTCCGAATTACACAACACTGAAATAAATTTAACACAGGGAAAATAAATATCGTCAGCTGAAGGTAAGTGCGCAGGACTCAATTCCAGCCGAACCCACATTTTCATGTCAACCACTGTCTAGCCGGTGGCGTTGCTCTGCCGTTCTATCTGCAAGAGCCAGAACGCATCGTAACAATATATATATTTTTATAAAATATTACATACAAATTATAATTTTGATAAAAGTGCTAGTGTACAGATTTTTTTAAACATAAAAATGTTAATTCATAAATAATGTCCCAGCGTTTTTTTTTTTTTTTTTTAGAAAAAGGTTTTTAACAAAATAATGAATTATTTAAAGCTATACATTTCTAAAATTTTTCTGACTTAAATTCTTTTACGTTTCATTTTTAAATGTTGTATTTTAATTTTCTAAAAAAAATATACGAGATTCTATTACAAGCTTTATTAAAATTATTAAAGAAACGTTTTCAGATTGGACCTGTTTTAATGGCCTGGAGCTTGATTGAAAATGAGACAAGCTATTAAAACGACTCTTTATATCGGAGTGTATATTAATTAAGTCCATGAGATGAAGTGGGAAGCTCAACTTTCCACATCGAGCCTGAAGTCCTGGGTTATTCCGCGACAGAAGCTTTCTGCTGCGCTGTCTGAAGCGACATCGAGTTTCCGGAGTATTTAAATACATCGTCAGTTTGTTGAGATAACATAGGGAGTACTGAAACGTGCGGCTTCAAAAGCGCATTTCAAGCAATCATATTTATTTTTGTAAAAACGGCACCCTAAAGCCTCATAGGGTATCTCATTTTACTATACAACTATTGTATACTAAATGACTCTAGCTGATATACTCGGGTTTGAACTTGTAGTAAATTTTAACGTAAAGAACCCTTAAGAATCTTTTACAACTGTATATTTTACGTATACCGGTCAGATATATAGACAACACGTTCTTATTGTGAAGTTGTAATAATTCAGAACATAGGTCTGTGATATTTTAAATATGAATTAAATATATTAATTAGAAAGATATACATATAAAATCAATTTTATCTAAAAATATTGTTGTTGCGCCACCGGGATTCGAATGGTAGATGGTGGATGGCTCTTTCAAATAATGGAACGATTAAATGTATTAATATCAAAATGGTAACATATAGGTTCGAAAATTGTCGCTAAAAATATTGTCGCTGTAGTATAGTTGGATAATGAACCTTCCCCGGTTAGGAAAGAGATCCAGGTTCGAATCCCGGTGACGCAACAACAATATTTTTCGATAAAATTGATTTTATATGTATATCTTTCTAATTAATATATTTAATTCATATTTAAGATATATAGACGTTCTAAAATATACCATTACACTTTTTAACAAAAGATTATTAAAATCACAGACGTAAATGAGAGAAATATTATAGAAGAATTTAAAAGAAGTACAGACTTTATATTTGTAAAATAAAAATGCCAACAATGATTTCTACGTTGAAATAATAAGTGTATTTAAAAAAAAAAAATTAAAATTAGGAAAATAATCTTATAAAGAATATATCGGTCGATAATATTGCAAAGCAATAATAATAAAAATAGTTGAATATTTCTTTTGTTTATACATGTATTGTATATTATTAACATTGTATTACTTTCACAGAAACACAGATGACGGCTTAAAAATATTGGAATTATTTTTGTTTAAACAAACTTTTTTTGTTGTTGTACATGCACAAGCAGTTGAACGTGTCCTTTTTACGAAAGGTCTCCGGCATCCTTGTAAATTACTGTCGGGGAGACGAGCTCAATGTGTCCGCTATGATTACGCTCCGCTCCAGTGCAGGGCAGACTTTCAGAGTTGCATGCGTTTGGAGAGCAAACAATTAAGCCCAACCGATAAAGTTTTTGTCGCTTGTAGTGGTAGACGCCCGCGGCGCACTCATTGTTGGCGGCGATATCGTTAGGGAACAATTATTTGGAATGCTAGAACGCTGCACGTGATTTGCCCATGGTATGTATGTAAATTTCATTAAAAATAGTCCTCATCTAGTGGCACGTGTCCACGGAATTAGACACAATGAGAAAAGTCTCTGATATATAATTGAGAAAAATTAGTATATACAAGTGCACCATTAACTTGTTGACATTTTGATCTGGAAATAAACTCAGAGATCAGTTTGAGATCGGTAGAAAGAGACAAAAATTTAAACTCGCGAGCGCGACGTTCGTTTTGACAGCGAGACTAGAAACGAGCACACAAACGTCACCTAGAACCATAGATACCTACAACCAACATTTAAATTCATCCCGGTGACGAACGAAACATTAATGGTATATGAATTGACATTTGAGGTTTGACTAGTAGGTGTGAAGTTAGGCGTGAGGTGGTGAACGTATGAAGCTTGGTGTGGACACGGTGAACTACAAAAGCCGAATGTTTTCCCTACAGCATATAATGAGAGCGTAATCGCTGCCTCGAATCGAAAATTTCATAAAAGTCTCATTCATTTACCAGGGCCATACGATCCATTTTTAGAAAGTGATGGTATTCGAGGAGAGCAAGACACCGTGCAAAATACTTGTAGGTAATTAATGTTTGAAACAAGTAGATGAGTTTGTGAATTTGAAAAATATGCTTGGTAGGAACGGAAAGGCAAAGAAAGATATCGAAAGGAGAGTGACTGCAGGGAATAAAGTGGAATAAAATGGAATTATATCAACCGAAGCAAAATTAGCGGTGCACATTGGAGTCCTGGTACTGACACTGATGTGGAAGTGAGGTCTGTAGCTATCAGAAGAGAAACGAAAGTAGACTGAATGCAGTGGAAGTGAGATCACTTAGGCGTATATGTGACAGATCTATTTATGACTGAAGAAATATAATAGTAAAGTATAGCTGATTTTAGTATAGTAAGTAAGATTAAGAAAGGATCACTCAGGTGGTTTGGTCATATGGAACGGATGGTTGAGAAGAGAATGGTATAATAAGAAAGATATATGACGCAAGTGTTGATGGCACCAAAAGTAGAGGACGTTTGCGGAAGACTTGGCACGACCAGGTAAACCAGATACTTGAGGATGGTAGTATTAGATGTTTCAATAGTCGGCGAGCTTGTATGAGAAAATGTATGAATGTGGATGAGGCGAGAATTGTGTGTCAGGACAGAAGAGTTTGGCGCTCTATCCTCTCTGTCTACTCCCACGGGAAAACGGCATGATGGTAAGTTAGTTACCTAAATATGTTATTGATTGATTGATCTTTGATCACTCTTCAATGTTTGGACCTCGCAGTAATTATGATGAATAATAAAATACCTTCCCACACTTAGATTTCGTTTCCGTACTCTCGGTCGATGTGCTCATGACTGAGCAATGTGGTCTTCTATTCTTCGCTATTTCGGGCCTTGTTTATGTGTTGCGTTTTAACATGTGTATGATTGTCGACGTGCAGCGAGGCTCCGGTTATGTGTCAGGTGTTTCAATATTAACTGAGTTACGAATTTTTTATGTTTTTGCATAGCCGCCATTTTGAAACAAAATGGTGGAATAGACTAGTAAGTGAATTTAGGTGAGATATTTACCGGATATATATATATATAAGGCGACGCATAATATGGCACCTCTGTATATTCGAGAGTTTTGTATTCCAGACAATTTGAATAGTAGACGTCAAACTTTCAAGCTAGCCTCTACTTCAGCCGCAAGAAGAATTGTAGAGCTGACCAGCCGTTACCCAGAAGTCTAAGTTTAATGCCCCTGTCCTCCGTCATGAGAAACTACATCAGACTTTATTTAAGATGAGACTAAAAACGTACCTTAAAATCATTACCATAAGTTATGATAACAGGTTTGAATTTTAAATACAAAGATAATGTAGGACCTTGAACAGTCCGCGCCCTTGGGGTGAAATTTTTTACGAACATGGCGCTATAAAAATTATCCAATATTATTATTAGTAGATATGTATATATATCCGGTAGTTCATTTACATATGAATGGTTTCATGAGCACAGGTATTTTTCCAAGACGGATAACATTAGTTTATCAGAAAGTGGATGATGCTACAAGCATTACCCGTGCGACGCCGGATATATCGGCCGGTGTTGCGCAGGTACATATATAGATAACCTTGAAATTTGGTCGGAAATAATTTCTCTTAATAAATTATGAGATATCTGAAAGATGGCTTAACGTGTATTCAAAACAATTAAACTGAAAAATTTGGACATTTTAACATCCTCGCTTCGCCCTGAGCCATATTACATAATGTTAGAAGTTTGTGAGTTTATTAAATGTGTGTATTTTAAATGTAAAACAGTGAAGAACAATTTCCAAATTATATATTTTTCCCAGGGCCGTGTAACGCGAAGAATGAAACAAGAGTGAAAATAACAAAATTTGTAAGGCTTTAAATTATTAAATTGATAATTACTCGTATTATTTATTGCTTGTTTCTGAAAATTATACAATAGTTCTGATTTCAGGCTATAATGTTAATATTAAATTTGTAATAATAATTATATATATTTTCAAATACCTGATTGGTTGAAATTTCAATGTATAGTTGCCTTTCGACATTGGAATCTAGAATCCACGTACAGTGCTGATGGTAGAAGTTGTTTATGGATCCAATCGAAGTGAGATTCCTCGAGTGTATTTCTCCTGTAAAAGAAATAATGAAAATATAATTCTTCAATATTTGTAAAGTTACTTTTTGGCCACATATTACATAAATAATAAGATAAAACACTTTGTTTAAACCACTATTTATTGATAAATCAACATGTTTCGACAAATCAACAACTATTCTGTATTCTCCAATCACTTTTTTTTAAACCATTCTTTTGAGATTATCAAGAGTTTAAAAATTATACATACAAATACTAAGTGTTTACAGTTACATAAATTTGAAATTGTAGAAATAAGAAAAAGTGTTAGCAACAAGCTAAATATTATAAATAACCAAATCCTTTTTGCAAATAGTTACCCTTTAAATTTATTTACTTAGTTACCTACCACTTTAATATTAGTATACATTGTTTCCTGAAGAAGATACTATGGGTGTCGAAACATATTAATTTATCAATAAATAGTGATTTAAACAAAGTGTTTTGTCTTATTATTTATAGAAAAAACAATTGTTTTGCAAGTATGTTTTTAATTATGTGAATAATGCTTCAAATGATATTTCAATACAAGAGCAAAATACAAGTAACAAAATTAAAGAAAAGTAAAGTATTATTGCACAAGATAGGCCAAAAGTCACTGAGGGGTTACAATAATATATATTTTTTAAAAATAATAAATTATTTTAAAAATTTGTTACAGATTTTAATAAAAAAACGCCTTGGAGATTGAGGTTCATGGTACATAAAAAAGGTTGAACTGTTATATTTTTTTCTTTTTATTATTTAGAAAAAACAATTGACATGGGAGGACAGGTACACGTACTCTTCAGCAATACAATTTGAAGTGATCAAAGAATGAAAACATTGAAATATAATAATTTAGAATAAGTAGCATTTCACTTTAATACGTAAAACCTCTAGAGTCAGAAGTTAGGTTCCACGATCCGCAAGCCCAATATTGTACTTTGTAAAACAAGAAACAGAAACCCATATCTGAAAATATAATATTTCTTTCTGTTCGTTTTGCGAATCATGCAGATAGTCGAGTTAATGAGACGTATCATTTATGAGATCTTAAAACCGTGCCGTCAAAATATATTCAAATGTAACATTAATTAACATTCCTTTGACCATGTATACATCATGTTTATTAATCTAATATTAGTTGTGGACCAACAATATAATAGTATTATAAAACTGAGTATTAATGTTTCACTTTATTTATTACACGGAGTTGCAGAAAATATTCTACAAAAAATCACTGTTAAAGGGCTCAAGAAATATCGTGAGCTTTTACATTTATCCTTTTTTTCCCCCTTAACCCAATATAGTGATTTGGCCGTGGACTTTTGGCAATCATCAAAATTAGTGATCGTTATTAAAAACATTATTGTGATTGTGTTCGATTGGTAACTGATTTTTCGTAATTCTCCGAGCAACGACTGGTATAGTGGAGAGCAAACATCCAACAGTTAAATATTAATTTCTAATCATCGATAAATATCAGTTCCCACTCATCGTCACAATTAGAGTCACGTAACGGTTTACCATCACCATCGATTGGAAATAAACAGTAGAACAATACAACAATATAATAAATAAATATACCGTTTTCAGAATTACTGTCATGTCAAAACATATTTGATATATTTAGTAATTAAACGATAATAGTTTATTGACAAGATCGATTAGAAATGATATAATATATTAAAAATACTTAAAGTTGCAAAAGAGCAACCTGCGTTACTAAGGGCAATTTTTGAAATATAGTGTTATAATACAGAAATGACTGATCCTTACCAGAGTGAGTAGTCACCGTGTGGTGTCCGCAGAGGGCGTCATCATTGAACTGGTAGGAGGCCCCGAATGTAAACCCTTTGGCCGTCCACGTGTAGTGTCCCACAGAATACACCAGCTGTACCCCGCTCCAACTCCTTAAGGCGACAGGAAGCCATTCAGCCTGCAAGAAGAACATTTGGTTGCTTATTTTTTAGACAAGCGAACAGCTTGTGGAAGATGATTGTTTATGTTGTAATAGATAGTTTGGTAGCACAGCTGTAGTAAAAAAAAACAATCTTATAAATATAGTGACAATATTGCATACATTTTATAACTTTTCCCATATATCATAGTGAAACATGCTCAGCATAGGATTATTAAAACTATTGTAATTAGAAAAGTTATAGTAATATAGAAATTTCATTTTCTTTAATAAGTTATTTAAAATTAAGTTTTAAGGGCGGATTCTTTCCTCGAATATACTTCTCCTCCTAAGGGTTTTTGTCCCGTAAATATGAACAAGCTGTCACCATTTTTCTTAGCGCCCCTTTAAATAATTTCAAAATTATCGATGAAAATATAAATTGCAGTCTGTTACATAGTAAGTAACAAGAGAATATTTCCTTACCTTAGTGAGTTGTTTAAAAATAATTAAAATTGAAAAATAAAGTCGCCTTTATAAGTAGTCGTGGAATTTATGTATTAAATAAATATAAAATTCAACATAGATGTTAAACTTAAAATATGGAGATTTTGAAAGAAAGGAATTTTCAAAATAAAAGTATTATCAACAAGAGATTCGTAAAGTAATGCGTCTTCAGAAATATTCAAAGGTATCTCTTCTTTTTTATCGGTTTAATGGGACTTTATAGAAGTGTACACCAACAGCCACATCAGTGTTCTTCCCTCTATCCAAGAATCTATCCCTTGACACCTCCGTTATGGTCCAGTCTACTGGGTACAGCCTATTTCTTGCAGATCTGTATTTATTTGACAGTTGGCAGCTCTTGGTTTATATAAACTTCTGACATTCCACGAAGCGTATTTTAATTCCTTATATCTTTGCGTTTGTCGTAAGCCATTGTCTAGCTGGTTATTTCTCTGTTGAAACAATTTAATTTTGTTTAACTTTTTACGTGGATGGGTTTCATGTAAAAATTCTTATTAATCAAAAATTAATCTTAAAAGTCAATTATGAACAAAATACTGTATTTACCCTTACGCTGTTAATTATTATAAACATTCCAACTTCAGCTATGTTTCTTTGCATTGAAAACTCAATAATATGTCATAAAAATATTATTTAATAATAAATTACTTCGGAGGTGTTTAATGGTTTTAAATCAAATTTTGTTATATCGTTTCACATAATTCTTAGAATTAATATACGAACCATGTCATATAAAATTACAAACAATCTCTTCGCTTTTAATGATAAGAATCACATTCTTTATTTTTTATTTTCCACATTTCATTTTAAAGTCTTTCTTTAAGAACAAAGGTTAAACGGGGAAAAATTCTCACTCAGAATAACATTGTTTTTCTTCGGAGAATAAGACATCATTATGGAATACTCTCTTTTTTATTAAAATGTTCTCAAAGCCTAAAAAAGCGGATACATTAAGGCTTTCATATTTTCTTATTTTTTCGTGGGGACAGCCCCTACACATTGAGCAATTTCAAAAGAATTTCTTTCTGGGCCTTATTTATTTACCTGTTGAGATATTAATTGAGATTATTGATTTATCACGAAAATATTTCAAGCTCAATACATATTTAGGTGGACTAATGTTTGAGGACCATTTCAGCGTTTCTCATAATTGTCAGATATTTGACATCTGATTTATAGATTGGATGTATTCGAGGAGTTGTAATTAATTAATTAACTGGTTGTTGTAATTAGTAAGTAAAATAATACAGATTTAACACTAAAACTTTTGTTGCAGAGTGGTTTATTTGGTCAGAAATATAAAAAGGATGAATACAGGAGATAGCGGAGCATGAAACATGAAGAGTGGAGGAGCGAGTCGGCGGCGCTTGGTCTCGGTCACGCCCAGCGCTCGAGCGCCGGGCGTGACTGCGACCAAAACTCGTGGCGTGCGGTGGATCTAAAGATGTGTCGTTGGCGAGCGGTCAGACCAGACTGGGGCCGATTACTCTCTATTGCAGCCTGGGTCCTGAATGCAGATGTTGCTGGTATCGATGCCGTCTGGGGACGGCGGTGAATTTGAATTGCCGTCTTCACATATATGTCGTGTTAGACGAGGTGAGCGTGTAATATGTTAAATCAAAGTCTTATGTGGTCGAGTGATCAGGATGCTTTAGTGACAAAGCTTGAAGGTCTGAGTTGCTGGTTGCCTCCTAAGTTAGTTATTAAAAGTAACCAATAAATAATAACTAGTGTAAAAATAATTAGTGAGTACGGTGCTAGACTACTATTTAGTATTACAGCATTATTCGATAATAAATTACGACCTGTTCATTGAGTGATATATTTAATTATCTATATTTTATTTCATTTCCTAAAAATCTGTATGTAATTTTATTTTAACTTCGTTGAAATGCGGACAATATTGATTTGCACATCACCTGCATTATTAGGAAAATATGACCTTTTTAGTAACCATCTAATAAAATATCCATAAAACCATAACATAAAAACCTAACACAGACAGTAGACGGACATACTTATTCACGACAATACCGATATGAAAAATGTCTACTTAGATTACATGCGATACAAAGGGTGGAAAAAAATGCCTTTTATAAGCAGAAGCGACCCAGGATACCGGAAATTGGAGCAAAATCAAAAGATACGGACTTTTAAAAATGGTAAAGCAGAGAGAAAATTTAGATATACATCATATTTTTACATCATACACCTAGGTAAGTATATTATGTGATAATTATTTCAAACATTTCCCAATTTTGGAAATAATATTACATATTTTTCTAGAAATAATATTTTTTAAAAATAATATTGTTTGAATACCAAAACTTGGAGCAGGGCGAAACATAAAATGATTGGCATCATTTTATGTATCGAGTTTGTGGTGTGTCAACTTGGAAGTAACAGGAGAAGAATGAAAGCTGAATGAATTGCCATCATTAAAAATGAATGCAAGATCTCGTATGAGTTAAAAAGAAAATATAAAGGAAAAGTATAAAGCCGAGATGAATATAACACATGGAATAATGAAAGGTTTACTGGGATTTTTCGCTTATATGGAGAGAAGGCTTGTTATGAGGATGGTCATACCGAATTATAAATGTACACAAGTATATATTTATATGTCCTGGTCGTGATCGAGAATGTATTAAATTTTTTTGGTTCGGTTACAGGTGCGTATATAAAAGTTGACAAATAATTTTATTGATAATTAAATAAAAAATTTAATTGAGAAAATAGATTTATCAATCTAACTAATTAACTTAATCTCTTTATATTGATGCCTTGGCACGGGCAATTCCCATTGATGTCGGCATTAAGAATTCAATTGTGTATAATAATATATAAATAAATAATAAATGAAAAATATAGATTATGGTGAATTATGTTGTAGTCTGATGTCTAATGGTGACGCCTAAAGTTCCTTTGCCGAAAAGCCGATGCGCTACCCACGCGATACGCAGACACTGAGACAAAATGAACCAGTTAAAATATTGATTTCACGACATAACATAACACTGAAATCAATATATGGAAACCTCATAGCCTGTGGTAAATATACACAAAAGAAAGAAGGAAAATATACTACGCATTACATTTAGGGGATGTAAATAAATAACAGAATTGTAGGAATAATAACAAAAGTAAGTTTTGTCCAACAAAACCCAGTTGAACACAACAGCGGGGACTATTGTAGTTGTATATTACTCGTATTGGGGATATCCGTTGATTTTAATTTGATGACAAAGTTTTTTTATTTTCGTCAAGGCTAAGTAGGATTTAGAACATCTACGAATACTAAAATAAAACGCCGTGGAGACTATAGACATTTTTTCACATGTGAGTTTATTTGTTTTCGTACAGTAGGTACATACTTTTAAATATGTTGTTACATTAAGAATTTGATGATGACTTGGAAAGATTTTTTGAATAAATAAAGTTTTATATTCATATTCAGGAAGTGAGGTATGAATTTGATAATATTTGTACATTTAAAAAAAACCGAAACGGAATATGACATAATATGTCACATCAATATTTCACTTTCAAACGTGTTTGCGTTATGAAAATGTATTAATTTGATGGTCTTCCGAGGCCCTCGATCTTTTAGTCGCTGGGCAAGTGTCTTACCACTAGATCAAACAAGCACGTTTTTGATTAACAATTTTTTTAAGGAGAACACATTTTTGTTGCAAGTTGGGCATGTTGTTAAGCATGTTCTGTGGTATTTTAATACAGATTAAATTAATCAACTAGAAAAATTTACTGAAAAAAATCTATTCATTGAAAAAATATTTACTTTTGCTACCGGGATTTGAACCTGGACCTCTTCTTATCCGGGGAAGCGCATTCACCATTTCGCTATAGCAATCGAATACATTATCGAATAATTTTGAACTTGTATTCTGTAATTTATCCAATTGATACATCTTTTATTCCATTTGAATGCACTTCCCTGAATAGGAAGAGGTCCAGGTACGAATCCCGGTAGCAACTAAATATTTTTTCAATCTTTCTAGTTGATTAATTTAATGTGTATAATTATTATATTTAAATGTGAATCAAAATTGAATTTTTGCAATCGAAAGCATGCAACAAACTAGGATAAATCATCTTCTAGTATTTCGATTAATTGAATTAAGCATAGGGAAATATATGTAGACGAATTTTAACTACCCAATATTATAAAATGTATATTTTCTTTGAAAAATTGTGTTATTTGTGGAAGGACAAACTTAAATCAGATTTGCGAAAGAAAGGTTTGAAAAACCCTTTAGGAAAGTAGTCAAAATAATGGTAAGAGGGCCGACACCAGCGACGGCGGCTGGAGGGTTATTGGAGAGTCCTTCAACTTTAGATTTTGCGTCTCCCAGTTTCTGGTACTTTTGGAATGTTCTCACGGCAAAGTATTCCTGTCGGTTTAGGCCAAATACAGTTCTTTATATTTACACATCGTTATGTTACATGACTAAAAAGATGAAGAGCCACGTGAAATAAGTAATCGTCTTAATAATAAAGATCATTTGTTTCCACGTCACGTAACATACTAGCTCTATTCGAGAAATGATAAAACAACAGAATGATTTGTATGTCGGTATAACATTAATTTAGAATGGTAAGAAGCGGTAATGAGATTATTTTTTTTAATCAATTTTCGATTTTGGCTGAAGGCGTTATTTTGTAAGAGAGAATGAGCAACGTATTATATATTTTTCTTAAATGATAATAAATCACGCTCGACGAGTTCAATGTCGATACCGAGATAAAAAATATTGCTATTATAAATGTAAAATAAAAAATCTGATAATTAATGAAATCAGATTGGTAAATTATTAGATTTATTTTCAAATAGTGGCAATGGCCGCCACATAAAAGCATCGATGCCGACAGCTTGAGAATTAAGTTTGAATCATGATTCCGACTTTCCCGACTAGTGATATGTACATATTAGTATTTTTATTCTTCTTCTTACTGTGCCCTATCTATTCAACGGACGTTGGCTATTACTTTGTTCACTAACTTACTGTAGACTGGCTAAACCATTGTCTTAGGTTCTTCATCCATGATTTTTTCATTTTTCAAAGCCCAGAAATTTTTCCTTGCATTATGAGGTGTAAAATCTTATACTTTTCTGGATATCTCATCACGTATTCGAAATTATTATTGTTTTAAATACTTATTTTTCTTTATTTGTCCGAACCATTACTTCTACATTCGTAACTACATCCATCCAGCTTATTTTGTGTATTTTCGTAGATCCACATCAGTGTTTTCATAAATAAAAATAAATTAAACATAATTAAGTTTAAAGATTACAAACTTGCTAAAGGCATTATATATAAAATTAATAAATGAAATACGGATGACATGATATCTAATATATTATTTTTCAGTATAATATAACACAAATCAAAATAAAAGAATGAGTTAAAAAATAAAATAAAACTCGGAAACGTACATTTCCTTACTTCCGATAGCGAAGATCGAAGGGGAGGCATGCGCGACAATTTGTCACGAATCTTACGGTAGAATCAATACAACATTAATATGTGGCGGTCCCCTATCATCGGTCGTAAAATCTTGTATTCTAGTTTTCCCAAGCAGCAACACGGAATAGTAAAATAATATCCAATTCCAAACAAAAACCTTTCTGACTATTTTAACAACTCAAAAAATCTGGCCACAAATGCGAACGCCACTAAAACATAAAAATACCATCGCTTCGTATTCAATAGTCGTCCGTAGCGCTCTTCCGATTATATCCTAGACCGCGGTATGAACATAATAGGGGATCAAGAAAGGGTTTAGACATAATGGATATGGACGGACCCGTGTGCATGGAGCTTCGGGCGGAGGTCGATAGCGTGAAGAGTGTTGTGAAGAATTTTTACGGTACCCTTAAAGGTGAAACGTAATATATTCAGTTCATTTCGGAAGGCATTGTTACAGAGCAAGGCAAATAGTTCACGAATGACGGATATCATCATGTGTATAATAAATTGAATAAATCAAAAAATTGATCACGTTATCATCTAAATTGAAAGTACGTTATGAATCAATAGAATTCTTTTTGAGTTATTTACTTTTGCGTGAAGCAAAATGAATTAAGTCTTTTCGTCTAAAGCCTCGTTGATGATCATTAAAAGGTGACACGAACATAGGCTAAATTAAAAATGGACCCACCGCAAAACAAACTAGATTGATCGTCGAATGGAATTGAGTTGAGTGATCATCCAATGGCCGTGAAAACCTACAAATGTAGGTATCTGATGTTATTAATTGAAAACATGTTATGAAAGTAATACGTAGTAAGGATTCTGTATTCCCGGGACTCGGGAGTCCACATTTCCAAGTCCCGGGAATTCCCTGGAATCGAGACCATGAAATTTATTTAATTAAAAAGAAAAAATATTTTAGACAAATAAAAATTGTTTGTTAAAATAATTATTAGTGGTTTTTTAAAATGAAATTAAGCTTAGATTTATAAATTGATTACAAAAATCAAATTCATCTATAAATATTACAAACAAGAACGATTTTTAAAAATTAAAAAAAAAAACAAGTAACACACCGGAAGACAAATAACGTATATTTGTAGTCAAAATCAATGACAAACTGAATTCTCTTAATAACCTTTTTCAAATAATTTCATCCCATCTAAATTTTGTTTCGTTAAAAGATAACACGATTTTATCTTGAATATTTACATTTCATTTTACATGATAACAAAATCCCTTGTTTGAACAAACTGAAAAAACTATTCCCTTCAGAATCTTTATAGCTGACCATATATTTTAGTTTTTTTTAGTAGTTAGAAGTTACTAGAATTGATACACGTGCACCGCTCGCCGCTAGGTCGCTACCTGCTGTACCGCAATGGTTAGCAACTTAACTATTTTTTCTTCTATATATCTATCTAGTTGATTAATTTAATTTGTCCGAGTCTCGAGTCTCGGGTTATTTAGACAGCGAAAAACTATGGGATTGCCGGGTTGTCTCGACACAGAATCCCTAATAAGTAGGTAAGCCTCTCTAAATAAATAAAATAAGAACTTTAATATGAATTGGTATCGTGCTTAAAAACGTATCAGCATATAAATTCGAAAGCATTTACGAAAATAATAGAATTAAGAATGAATGAATATTTTCAAAAATATCGACAACCTTCCTAATATTTTAAATTTGAGATAAGGCATTTAAAAAAATTCTGTAAAAATGTGAATGGAAAATAAATTTAACGTAACAAAGAAACTTTTATAAATAAACAATAGACACCTACATATTTCGTTTCATGAGGATCATGTAACAAGACCTTGTCATGTTGGTTTCGTCTTTAGACCTTTACGTCTTGGGCCATTAAACCCCGCCACTCCAGACAATGTTATTTCGGAGAACGTCTGAATTCTGAATACGTAGTGGACGTGGAAAATATTAGACTTTTTTATAACAACACGAATAGGGTGTTCGTAAAGATATCGTACATGTAAATATATATATATATATATCGTAAACATAAAATCTAATTTTCCTCAGGAAACATTATATTAAAGTTTTCTCTCAAAATTAGAAGTGTAAAATAAATAATAATCTCTACTGCAATATGAATTTACTTTCATAAAATTCCTAAAACATGCATAAATTATCACTAACGGTATATTTATATGGGATTCCAAATATCTTTCTTTACCATTTCAATATTGCGGAAATGGAAAAAGGAAAGCATTTACGTACCACAAAAGCGATGAAATATGCGATATTTATCAACAGAAAATGGGATATTTGTTTGAAAAACATTCCAGTATATTTACGCTGTTTGTTTCACGCATACATTGATATAAAAATTACATTTGGGCTCCCAAAAAAGTGGTGAGCTATTTCAATTCGTTTGTCATAGTTTGGAAATCAATATTTCAAATGACAAATATTTGCACATGGAATTAACAAAATCATGGGAATTCAAATTCAACGCACATTTCGTGGCGGAGTAATATTAATTTGGTATTCGTATTAAAATTTTTGTATGCATGCACAGCTTAATATACATATAGATAATTTAATTAATTAATAAATTGATTACTTTTACAGAGATGTTTGTCTATTCATGAATAATACTTGCTGAAGTAATCATTTACAATTTTTTAAGCAGAGTTCGAATTCATTTCATTTTATACAACATGATAAATGAATAATTGTTCTACATATTTGATAAATTGATGAATATTATTAATATTGTTTCAAAAAAGGTACATTTGTTTAGATCATAGTACATGAATGATTGCGTAGGTCAGATATATGAGAATTAAATAATAAAATTATTGTCCAATAAATTTGATTATTAAAGATTAAAATTAGAATGCTACTAGGTGTAGACAATATCGTTTTATAATTTTTATTTATTATTATTAAGAGGTACGTTTTCGAAGGTTTTCCGAATAAAATGTGCCAAAAAACGGCCTTAAAAAGTGCGTAACATATTTTAGAATGATGCGCAAGACTGAACTACAATAAATGTATATATTGTCTATTTTCCATGAAACCAAAAAACACAATTTGAGCTTAAAATATAATTCATATGATTTTTAAAGAGGTCAATACAAAATCCAATGATCTGTAATGAGGTGGGGCGGGGCGAAACAGAAAAACATATTCCATGCAGGGGTGGTATGATCGGTGTATTTGAAACATGTCAGAGTTATTTTTTTTTAATATATATTTTTCAAAAAGCATAATTGTGTTATAATAATGTATAATAATTGTAAAAAAAAACATTTCTTTCAGGTATAAGAAGTCACTACAGCTAGTAATCGGAGTCAGATCTCAACGATTTCCAATTTGGCTTTAAACATTTATAAATCTTTGACATATGTATGTTTATTTTGAGGTTTCTGTGAGCACTTGTGTATCTAATTAGTGTCTCTTCTAGGTTAGATCTTAGTATTGTAGATTCTTTGTATATGGTTTCCCTGGGGAAACCTAAGCCGACGTTTCGGCACGGTAACCCGTGCCATTGTCAAGGCGTTGCCTCAAAACTCAACTATAGGAGATATATATCTCTTGCGAAAAGGTACGGTTGTACCGTAACTTTCGAGGCAACGCCTTGAAAATGGCACGTATTACCATGCCGAAACGTCGGCCTAGGTTTCCCCAGGGAAACCATATATATTAAACGCGATCTAACCCAGAAGAGACACCAGTTACATATATGTATATGCATATCAATTATGGAAATGTGACTAATACGCTAATTTACAATATTTTTTGATTGGAAAACGTGTATATAGGCTTTAACAATATGTGTATAGTATATGATTAATATAAAATTCATCTATATACTAACTTAATATAAAAATCTAAATAAAGGAAGGTTTTTTTTACCATTAAATTATTGTGTGACAATATACCCTCAAAAACATTACATTTGTATTAAGCTGGGAAAAATGTTGACTAAACTGAATTCGTTCCCGAGTCTGTGAAGTCTTTGTATTGTCAATTTGGTATAATAGTTTGTTGACGATGCTTTAACATGAAACAGTGCCAACAATCTGGTGCTTCAAGTAGGGTACCCGGAACGTTATTAGATCAGTAAAATCGAGGATATCCCGCTTGACATTTACTATTTTGCATTAAATCGACCAGTATTCTTCCTACATGTAAAGTTAATTGGTATAAGTTTTTAATTAAAAACAGAGCAAAATTTATATTCATTTTAATAAAATGACAGACTGTAAAATATAAGCTAATATAAAAATATTTTTATTTACTTTATTATTGAACCAAAAACAATAACATTACTTTGTTCACTACGTAATAAGTTCATTTTGAGCTAGGGTTTGAGGTAAGTATATAAAATATAGAAATACAAAATACACAACGAAAAGAAAAAAAAAAACTAATTAGTTATTTGAGCGAATAGTTTTTCTAAGATTCTAACTTGAGGCGGAATAAATCGGATCGGTATGCATCAGCTGATCGTTTTATTCTGCGCATAATATGTAATATACAACGAATAATAGGTCACTCCTAATATCTGTACTGTCTTTTACGCGAGTTATAAAAAAAAATCATTCGCGTACGTGTGTACTTTTAAGATACACTTCTTTCAAGTTAATTCAGTAAAAATAAATTAGGTCAAAATGAGAAATGAACTTGTATACATTTCTTATAAAATGGTGAACGTATGTATTTTCGAAATAACAGTTTGGCATTTCATTAATGTCAGTGTGATTGAGTTTCAAGTCAGTGTATATTTAGATTAAAATAAAGTTAAGTATTATCAAGGAGAACATCTTATTATTGCGAAGTTACATACACAGTTCTGTGATATTTTAATACAAATTAAATGTATTGCAATGTTGACATGGTGTAATAGGTCAGCGCACTTCCTCTGTTAGGAAGGGTTCCTGGTTTGAGTCCGGGTGGTAAAAAAAAATATTTTTTCGAGAAATTGATTTTATCTGTATATTTCTTATCTTTTTAAATTTGTTTAGAAAATGCACAGAAAAAATACAGTCATCATTGAAACTCGAACTTGGAATTTTCGATTACTGGTAGAGAGTTTTAACTGATTAATAACTAACTGAATATTTCCCATTAGAACCTAACATCTTTTTAATTACAATAAAAAATGAAAACATACAAACAAAATTCATTAAGTATTCATGTTTTTGGATTGTTAAAAGGACCAAAATGTGACAGTTGAAATCTCACCCTGAAATTTCCACAGAGACACGCCGCTATCTGCCCCCCCTCGGCCAGCAGCAGCAGGTGGTCCAACTGCTCCAGGGGCAGCAGCGCGGCCTGGCACTGGCAGCCTCCGTCTCCGCACACGGTCACACAGTGCCTGTCGTGGGACACGCGCCCCAGGGACTGAATCTGGGGACGCGGATAATATTTTATTGTCTTTGTACGAGACGATATGAAAACATTTATAGTTAATAATAAATTTGCATTGGCCTTTGTTGTGTAACAACAAAAACAAAGAAGGATATTTTTTGATCAGGACCACAGACCACCAATTAACGAACGCAAATGCCTTGTCTTAATATTTTCGTGTTGGTACCATTTACGCAATAAAATAGCTCTGCAATTTAAAAAAACAATATGACTTGATTGGAATGAAATTTTAAACGCTGTCGATATAATATGTATTAATGTACAAAATGCGTCTTGTATACACAAAGATTTAATGTTTTAAGATTAAATTTAATTCCATCAAGAATGTGTGTAGAATGCCCCTCGTTCCGCAATTAATATTCTAAACCCCTCTTCTATATGTACACTTTATTTCATATCTATTCATCTACTGGTCTGTGGTCAAAACATAAGCCCGTGCACTCGTTGGAGAGTATTAAAATGATACGTCATACCCGTGTTGCTCTGTGGGATCGCGGTCTGTACGTTAAAATAAGTTTCCATTAAAATGCTGAAGGCATTTGAGGTGTGGCTGTATGAACACGCTAAAGATCTCCTGGTTGAATAAGTCAAGAAAACTAATCGAAGGAAAGCTGCATATTTCAGACACATTCTGCGCAATGAAAAGTATGATCTCTTACAACTTTTTAAGCAGGGGAATATAAAAATAGAAGAAACTTATGTAGAAGTAAGTCATTTTGGATGCAAAACCTCACAATGTGAAAGTGTCCAAAATATCAATGCACAAGAAAAAACAAATTTTGTAAAATAATAAGTGTATCGTGCAGAATTGCGAGGTCGCAGTAGAGGCGCCATATAATTGATATGATAAGACACGTGTCAGTAATTTAAAGGTGTAATCATCGGCGTGGTGCCAAAAAATACTTGAAAATACGACTGTATGTGTTGTTATGTATTTGAATAAAAACATGGTATTCTGCAGGCAGAAAGGCATTCTCGATTGCGTCGTGTCACCATAGTGTACTGATATTGAACACCTTTTGTGTTTCATTTCTATCGATCTCATAATCATCATAATCATTATTGTCGGTTGAGAAAAGCTGAGATCGGCGAATCATCCTTGCCTGCATTCTTGTTTCCTATACGGAACAATAAGTAATAAAAAACCGAAATTTGTCAATTGAAATTCCGGTAAATAACAACGATAAATACCATATACTCTTTAGAATTATAAAACGTTAAATTTACACAAGCGTATTAAAAATTTTGATCGAATCTAATTTATGAACATTTTTAAATACCGTAATTGTAACGCTCTGATTAGCTGCAGGAACAAAGTGGTGGCGACAGCGCAAAGGTCCGTCCACATTCCAGAATAGTGGAACCGCCGCGGGGCTGGTTAGGTGGCCGGCCGGCACGCTGCTGGCTCCGTAGTACTGCGCATCGCATAGTCCTCCGGGCTGCAGGGTGCCCGACACCTGCTCTGCTCCAACATAAATATATACATATAGCGACAAATAGTGAATATGCTGGCGGACTATAGCCTTTCAAGCCTTCTTGTTCTATGATACCTGTAAAGCGACAGTGTTCGCTGCAAGACTAGTCAGTAAAACTACTGACTAACCACTCCACCACTCTCTCCAAAGTGTTATGACAGTGTTCGCTGCAAGACTAGTCAGTAAAACTACTGACTAACCACTCCACCACTCTCTCCAAAGTGTTATGACAGTGTTCGCTGCAAGACTAGTCAGTAAAACTACTGACTAACCACTCCACTGCTCTCTCCAAAGTGTTATGACAGTGTCACCGCTTTATGTATTGTTCATATATTTCGTTTAATATTATCACACAAATAAAATAAAAAAAGTTTTAAAAAATACTGAAATTTAGCCCCGAAATAATATTACGCGTAAAAAACATATTTATTTTACAATTTATCTGTTTATATAAAAATCGAATCAAAATATCCTTAATAAAATAATTACGTACATATTTTAATTGACAATATTTTCAAACGAATCGCAATATTTTCAGATACTTAATCACCGTTAGTGATTGTGTTACCTTACCTTGTTAAAAAGGCCCAACTGGTTCAATTTTTAGTTTTTAAATATTTGTAATACCGATAAAAGTCTCATCTTTAGTCAGATTGCAATGATATTTTTTCCAGAAAAATCTGTAATCTTCTTAAGTTGAGGCTTTTTAGTTGTAAAAGTAGTTGTGATGAGTGAAGTGTGATTTGATAATTTGATCAAGAGATAAGACATAATATGTGAAAATAAAACACTTGTTTTTTAATTATACTCGTTTAATTTACGTACTTGAGACGCATTGAGATTAAATTTACTTGAACAATTAGAGATTATCAAGTATGGAGCAGATTGTAATAACATAATAAATGAACAAATTAATATTTATAGATTTTCCCTAATTGACTATTTAAAAAACCTATAATATTTTAAATAAAAATCTTTTTTAATACATTTGTTACCGTTTAATTTAATTTAATTTCTTATTATCATAATTTATAGACAATTCGAAAATTTAATTCTGCCGAGACCTTTTTTTTATAGATCTTTACCAAGAATGTGAAACCCTGTGATGCATTCATTTAAAAAATATCATTCGTGTTGAACATTATTATTTCCTTACAAACATTATATAAATTCCAGAATACCAAAAATGTCTCTCTGGACGTGTTGTAAAATTATATAGTTGTCCTTTTCTACATTCAAAAATTTATTGAAATCCTCAGAATTTCAATTAATAATGTTGTCCCTTTTCATCACATGCAAATAAAATTATATTGCTGTCCTCTATTAGATATAAATACACGTTGTTGAGTTAAATTATTAGATTGATAATGCCATTACAAGGCGAAACGCGTCTCTTAAGTAAATTAAACGAGTTGAATAAAAAAACAAATGTTTTATTTTTACACATGTGATTATGGAGTTCTAGAAATTTACCTCGGAAAATTAAAATAGAGGTAAAACATTCGCCTAGTGATTAAGTAGACGGGGATTCGAATATCGTTCCGGGAGACTGCCAAGTTAATCTCATTTTCATGGATCGAGCGCTTAGCTTTGTTTAAAACAGTTAGAATATTGTTGTAACACTATTAGAAAAAATAAATTGATATTTAAAATATTTAAAAAATAATTGGCCATAACTTTGTGTCAGCCACTCGCAACATTAGAAAACTTATTAGGAGAACACATTCTTATTGTGAAGTTAAAAGAAGATAGATGGCTCTTTCAAATAATGGAACGATTAAATGTATTAATATCAAAAAGGTAACATATTGGTTCGAAAGTTGTCGCTAAAAAATATTGTCGCTGTAGCATAGTTGTACCTTCCCCAGTTAGGAAAGAGATCCAGATTCGAATCTCGGTGGCGCAACAACAATATTTTTCGATAAAATTGATTTTATATGTATATCTTTCTAATTAATATATTTAATTCATATTAGAAAACTTGACTGAATCCTTTGCATAGCTTCAACTTGCGCATGTCAAAACGAACGGCATCAACGACATATTATATTTTATTAGAGTTTTCATTTGAGGTGTTTTAAAAATATTAAATAAAACTGCGCGTTTATTTGTGTGCATTTTTAAATGTATTTTTTGACATTGTCAGCAGAAAAATGTAATAACTTACGCTGTGTGTATTTAAATGGTGAATATTAGATATTAGTACCCCGCAATTTATTTCAACGATGCTATAAAGAAAAAAGCCTTTGTTAACGCTGACATAAAGCCTACACAACGCCATTTAAACATATTGATGACTTCATAACTCTTGAACAGGAAAACGAGTTAACAGAAAAACTGACGCTCGGAAAAAAATTGCTAACTTTCTGATATATTTTTATTTGAGTAATTTTTGGCATGTACATGTAAACCTAAATATCATGTTTACATAATATATTTTTTTGCATGTATATTAAACTCATTGATGATAATCTATAAAGCTTAATTAGTTCGTTATTTTGAGACTGAAAATTTTAGGGAAAAATAAATTGTAAAGCTCGAGATTAAAAGACTTTGATCTCGTTATGATTTTTTAACTTGATTTAGTTATTATTAAATATTTGGAAAATAATCATTATTTTACCATCATGGAACATGAAGGCTCCGTCCAGGTACTCCGTATCGGCGGATTGATGAAGCGGGGAAGGCCGTCGTAGCAGGAGGGTGAGCGCGCGTCCCTTGGATACCAGCGTCCCTGGCTCCAAAAAGCGTCCTTTTCCATCCCTTGCTTGCCTCGAAGCTGGGCTGCACAGCTTCAACAACATGGGTTTTTCTAGGGCGTTATTCCCTCTGTCCGTCCATTCCCCATCTATGACCTCGATCACGGATCGGCAGGACGGGGCCCTTGGAATAAGTACAATAAAATTATTTAAAAATATTTATTCTCTTTATTAAGGGTGCAACAAATTTGACTGACGTGAAAGTGAAACTAATAAATAAGATATGAAATGATATCTCGGTTGAGTATTCGTTTTTCCTTTTAATCTGGATTCAAATCAATTGTCACTGGTAGTAGATTTCTGATAGTATATTCTGGAATGAATTTAAGATTATCAGTATTACGTATCAACTTTTTCTACTTAAAGATATTCTGGAAAAAACTGAGATTATATTTAAAGAAATGATTATTAAACACACGTAAATATTACAATCTGTCAGCGTTTTATTTGCCAGTGCGACCACAGAAAAATTCATACGATTTCATTCACGGCTTCTATGATACAGCTCAAAATTCGTACGATTTCGCAATGTTTTGATTTACAATTTACACTTCATTTCAAATTGAATATAGGTACTGTTATTGAATATATAAAAAAGAAAACAAGTAAGTTTAACCTAGAAATATTAAGGACCTGGCTGTTTAATCAAGAACTATATAGCCATATGGATAGAATATATCCAAGACGTCCAGAAAGTCATAGAAATAAAGGGTGTCTAGCGAAAAATTTCAAGATTACATTGTAATTGCTCGTAAACCATCAGGGTGAGGTAAGTGGGAGTGGTATTGTTCGAGGCGCGTGATTTGCGGGATTGCCAGTCGCAATGAGTCACTGGTCGAGAGCGCACCGCACGTTCACGGTTGAGCAATATTTAGAGTGCGGTGATTCATTGGTTCGTGCGCGTCACGTTTTTTGTACTCACTTTAATATTCGACGAGTAAGTGATGAGCCGAGCATGCAACTTATTTGGTATTGGGTTCGAAATTTCAGACAAGAAGGGAAAATGGTTAACCAAACTCCTCCGGGACCATCAACGTCAGCAGCGACGCCGTGCACGTTATTTTGAAAAAGAAACTACAGTTTCACCCATACAAATTGCAAATCGTGCAATATCTCAACGAAAATTACTATTCTGAGAATGATGCTGGAACGTTTTGGAACAGCACGAACGCTTGGAAACATATTATTTACTGACGAAGCACATTTTTATATCGATGGCTATGTTAATAAATAGAACATGAGATACTGGTGTCCCGATAACCCAAGGGAACGCCATAAAAAACGTTTGTATTGTCCAAAAACGACAGTGTGGTGTGCAATGTCTGTCCAAGGGATAATTGGCCCTTTTTTTAACCAGCGAGAGACAGTCACTGCTGACATGTATTGCCGAATGATCGACGAGTTTTTGGTACCGCAACTGCAGCTGTTTCCCGGGTTAAATAACAGAACACAATTTCAGCAAGACTCACATAGCTAGAGATTCATTCAATGGAGAAGCTGAGGTGAATTTTTCCCAATAAATTAATCAGTAAGTACGGAGACATACCCTGGGCACCTCGGTCACCGGACCTTACACCGTGTGACTTTTTTTTGTAAGAATATCTTAAGTCGAGAGTTTACAGCAACAATCTTGAAACAATTCAGCCCTACAAGAAAATATCCGCCGTGAAGTTGCAGCTATTGAACAAAGCGTGTTGCAAATTTAAGAGTCCTATTGCAAGAGTGTATTGAGAGAAATGGACGGAATTTAGACGATATTGTTTATAAAACGTAAAGTCCGCATGGTTAAACTCCATTTTGAATAAATAAAATATGAGAATAACATTGTAGTGTTTATTATTTTATTTAATATTAAATTTGAAAATTTTCCGCTGGGCCACCCTTCAGATGGGGAAATGCAATATATAATAAAAATTCACTGGTAAGATATTAACATCGCGAGATATACGGACAAATTACTCTAATAGATTGGGTGCTAATGTGGAAAAGCATAATGAAATTTAAACAGATGTATACATGAAATTAGTCGACAGATAACATAGATTTATCCCAATACTTTGAGAGTCGAGTAGATACGATTTGTAAGATATCAACGTTATGTTATTACTGTTTTGCTGCGCATTGCGAAAAATGAATTCAATTGGGATAAGCAGGGGAGGGGGTCCTTTCTTTGTTTTTGTCGAGTTACCATTACTTTGTTTTGTATAAGAAAATAAAGATAATAAAACATTAGAAGACATTTATGTACCTACCCACAGTTTTTTTAGTAAGACATGATGTCGCAGAAAGCTACAAATTTGAAAATTAAACATCGAAGGAATTATTTCTTTATATTCATATACCGTTCATCAGAACAAAAAGCTTCTGATTTACTAAGGTATGCAAACAAAAGTTATTTAAATATTGATTTAGAATATATATATTTTAGACTAATTATTACTTTTAAATATATAACAATGTACAAGTTCATAAGATAAATTGAGACAAATCTGGATAAGGATATTTGGCCCTATTGAGATGAAATTAAACAATGAATATTTTTCTTTAAATACACGTTGTGTACTAATAAATTCAGATAATTCAGTAATAAAAAATACGTGGATCTTCATCATCATCGTCTTCTTCATCTAATTTTTAACGTTTCAATTTAATAACTACAACAATTGCATCCTCTTAGTCTTCATTTCCATCGTAACATGGTAAATTGTTATCCATTGTAACATGTCCTCATTTTCTTCAAGAATGTCTAAAAGTTTTAAGACGCAAACGCAATTTTGTATGGTGTTGGTTTTTATAGCTCGCCACACTGTCAAATGTGAAATTTTTGCACTAATCTCTCTGGCTGTTGTGGAACATGTCAATAATTTTTTTGCCCTGCCCTTTTTACCATGGGTTTTTAAAAATTTGATATTGTCTCTTGCTTTCCGTCGAGACAACCAACCGTTAGTTGCTTTATAAATTACTGTTAATTCTTTGGTTTGATTTCCATTCCTTGAGATTTGGCCTAAATAAATGGCTGCCCGATTAACCGTTTAGTTATTATATTTAATAGTTATATAGTGCTAATGTAAATATTTTTCATTGGGATTAAATAAATCTGCTTTATTCAAAAAATTCTTTTGTTACGAAACTACTTGTAATTTCAGTAGATAATATTTATCAATCAAATATTCGCATTGGGCACTTATGATATTTTGCCTATCGCGTATTATACATTGATAAATTGCATATTACGAATTTCAAAGTGAACATAATTATTTATTCCTTTTAATAAATTCGGTAATGAGGAATTGACAGAAGGTTAAAATAATAATATTAAGGTATATTTTACATTGATTAATAATTGTAATATTCGTTTTATTTGTAGAATTTATCCGCTTCGATGATAAAATACAAAGTAATTGATTTAACATATATATATGTTAAATATAAATTAATTTAAGCGAGACATTGTTTCAGCTTGTCAGCCAGTTAAAAAAACTATGTTTGAAACTATCGAATCACCGTATTATGTGGGTGCACATAAATGCATGAAGCTGAGTGAAATTGACTGGAGAGTGGATTCAAGTCTTAAATTGGATTCTGACGGTTAGTGAAGAAGTATAATAGATTCGGATGTAAGAGCGTATTTGTGAAAGAGAGTAGAATCTAAAATCTAATAAGAGGAATGTGCGAATTCAATTATCTTAAATTTAGCAAATGATTTTGAAAGCTCACTTCAAAAAAATAGTACCACATCAATCTATTTAAAAAATATATTCATTCGGAAATACCATTTCTTTCAAGACGGATCTGTTTGCACAAACTGATAGAAATCGGAACGTTGTTTTTACAGGCAATGTTTATTTGAACTGACAATATCTTCCCCCCGTGCTGCCGGCCTGGAACAAGCGCCCAGCTGTGATAGGTGATGTTTCGTGAAGCTCTCTCGCGTCAGTGAATGTAATGTAATATTGTCCCGAAAATTGATAGGTTATTTGATTTGGAGCAAAAGTAACTCTCATACGTTGTTGGTTATGAGCATGAGTAACATAAATCGAAGAAAAGAACATCATATCAATGTATTTCGAAATACACTCAACAGATTTTTTTCCGGAATACTTTAAAACATTTGTCTTTCTTTTCTCTGTAGGCATATACGAATAATATACTGTAAAACGGATCTATTATGATTTATTTGAAAAGGTGAGGATTTTTTTTATTCAGAAACTTATAACAGATAACTAGTTTTTTTTTCTCTAGTCGGTTCCCTCATTACTGAAGATCGTGATATCGTTGATTGTAAACCTGGTGTTGTCTTTAATGATTTTCTTTCACCATCCTTATTAAACTGCAGTTTGGATAGCCATTTTAATAAGATAGCCAGTGGTGTTTTTGATCTGGCCCTCCATGTTTGCTCCATGTCACGATTATGAGGAACTCCAATTTACAGAGGGCCCCCGAATCACAGAGAACTGAGAAAATTATATTAAAATGCAATAAAAATTATAATTTAAAAAGTAATCTAAAATGTTAAAACCATAAATTAAAAATGGTTTAACATAATTCATAAAAGTAGTAATATTTAACATAATAACATTTTTTTGTAAATATGAAAACATTCTTAATTATCTGGAATTATGTGTAATTTTGCACGAGAGAAATATTTTTATTAATTTGTTATTACCTCTATTTATGACATTCACGGATGCTGGTATTTACGAATATAAATAGATACTTGAAGAAGCTCAATCGCCAATCAATCGTCCAAGGGATCAACTGGCAGAACGAATAACTGTTAGAGGGAACAAGTGTCCGAGGAATCAATTGTCAGAGAGATCAACTATCGGGGGATCAACTGTCGGGGGATCAATTGTCGGGGGATCAAACATCGGTGCACTGTCGAAACAGTCAATCGATTTTTTTTTTCTAAGATAATTATTAGGATATTATCTTAGATAATTATAAGGTTAATGCATAATTATCCACCGTTTTAGAAAATATATATTGTAACATAAATTATGTTGTATTGTAATATAACCAAAAATGAAAACAAATTCAAATTGTCAACGTAGTCAACGTTATCGTGCGTGGACTGATCGATGTTGAGGTTCTCAGCCAGTGTCCTAGTGGTACAACTTTAATCCTCTTCCATAGCCGCCAGAAAAACCTGGTCATGAAAATTCGAAGATCGACCCTTTTCTGACTTGTCGTGTAAGCTGATATCACCGGCTTTGAAGTGAACAAACCACTTTCGGTATGCCCTTTCGCTAATCGCTCCTTCGCCGAAAAGATCGTTGAGATCGCGAAATGACTCGGCAGCTTTCCGCCTTTCCTCAAAGAGGTACAGCATAATGTGACGTATATGTGTACGGTTTTCGATGCAAATTTTAATTTCCTAACCTTATTAAAGAATCATATTATAAAAAATGACAGTTAAACGTCAAATTTAATAAACAAAACGTCGCGAAAAGAACGGCGGATAATTATGCATCGATCTTTTTATACGAATGTAACTATGGTGGTAGATACGGCAGGTTTTAAGCAACGAGCGAGATTTACTTTAGTTTATAATTGAAGAGGGATATGTGCACCACGTCCGTGTGCCGGCCGGTGAAAGTGATCCTGCACTCGGGGTGGAAGGGCAGGGCGCGCGTGTCGAAGCTGCCGGAGCGTCCGTCCCTCTCTGCGGAGAAGGACAGCTCGCAGCGAGATCCTCGACCTGAATCTGTAATAAAAACGTTCCATTCATTATTCATTTGAATAAAATATATATAAATAAAAATAGGTTAGAATAATTTATTAAATTAAGTACTGGAGAAGAATGGATAAAGTAATTACAAATGAGTAAGTTCTGTGGAGAGTGCAAGAAAAGAGGTCCATTCATTAGACAATATCAAAAACGAAGGTGCTAATAGATAGAACACAACCGAGAAAAGGATTGAGGGGTGAAGAAGGTTCAGGCGAAAATACATCCACCAAATAACGAGCAAGGCGAATGCAGACATTTATGTATATACTACTTCAGGGTAGGATCCAAGACACGCGACAGTTCTTTAATATGAAAATGGAAGAAATATAATTTGTAATTGTAGTAAATAAAATATATTGACAAGTTCTTCATAGTTCACTTCAGAATGCAAATATATATATATATAAGAATATTGATGTGACATGTATTCCGTGTACGCAACATTTTATTTTTATTATAAATATATATATTGTAACGTTGTACTTTGGTGCTCGCCCCGATAACTAAATTCATGTAGGAGATTTTATTCTAAAATGGTGATAACCAATCTATAAAATTAAAAATCTATACATGGCCACCCGGGCGGCGGGAAGTGAGCACGCTGCCGTCAGACGTCGATTGGGGCCGGACCGAGTCAGGCAGTAGTCATGTCTGCTACTCGATCGCGGCCAGAATATTTTAAATCTGTAGAAAGAGTCCGTTACACGGAGATAGAATTGTTTCTACGCAGGTAAGCGGAGCCAATACTATATGGCGACACGATGGGTTATCTGCCACCAATCTGGCAGAAGATTATACCTTCCAAGGTCTTCTTCACCTTGGGATGGGCACGTGACCCAAAATTGAACTATTATCTGGCTGGGCAGAGGGTTTTGGTCCTGCCCGGCAAGACCCTGATGCTTCTGAATGGGGGGCGGATGTGGCCCTGTCAAGCCATATTTGGGGCAAAACCGTACTATGGATGCTGTATCCTAATGTCACTGCTGTGATCGGAGTCTGGCGTACTGAGTTCTGTATCTCGGTGTGGCTTCGGAGGATGAAGGTACAATCATGCAATATGGAACGGAAGAGTATTTGGTCTGTAAATATTGTTGTCCACGTTTTCTATGTTTAAGCTACCGCAAATGTAAAGTATGATATGAACACATATAAAGTATGTACATGTAAAGTACATATATAACACACATAAAGTATGATATGTCACAATGGTTACTAAGTAGAGTTCAATATATTCAATTTTGTTCATTTGACAATCAAGTTTTTATTTATTATGAAAAAACTACCTTCATCATTTTGTTATTTGAAATTATTCTTCTTTTGTCTCGAGGGACGAATGCAGATTTGGGAAATCGTTGGTAAGGTAAGAAGTTTTGATAGGTTTGACTCGGTGGATCCACATCTCATGCTTGCCACTGAATTAGCTGGTAGAGGTCTGAAGTCCCCGGCTCCATAGCTCACAATATATATATATATATATATTTATTTAAAAAAAAAAATAGAGCTGCTTACATGAAATACATGTCACATCAATATTTTAAAACTAAGTTAAACGCTTGTACTATGAAAATAGGACTAACTTGCTGGTGTTATGGAGCGAGGTGCGAATCCCCGACCACTAGATCACTAGGTCAACGTCTTAAGCACTACACCAAATATTCATATGTGGTATGAAATTTACATATGAATTTTGTGTCATAAAGGTGTTAGTACTTTATTGACCAAGCTTGTTACATTTTTATACCTTTGCTTAGTTTGAAACAATAATAATAATAAATATTAATGACCAGTTTAATGTGCGCGTCTCTATTAAAAAGTGCATAGAGAATCTACATGTAAAGGCAACGTGAAGTTTTCATAATTCTAAGTGATTTTACAGATGGTACATTGTTAAATATTATATAATGTAAACGATTGCGGTTGAAGTCACATACAACAACAAATGTCTAATGCAGGTGTTAACTCTGGCAGTAATTCAAGTACATTATTATTATACTTTGCTCTAGAAACTCGCGTATAGAATAAATTCTGAGTGTGTTGTATCATTCGTTGTCTGTCGTCTTTTGTATCTAACGCAGACTAACTAACACGTAACTTTCAGCGATATATCTCCGAGACTCGAGAGCAAAATTTCATTTGTGTACACGTATCCTAAATGCTGTAGTTTGTCTAATTTAAAAAAAGTGAAAATATGGATCAGGTCTTTATGTTGACACTTTACTTGATTCTTTGTATATATATATATATTTTATACAATTCATAATAATTTTTTACGAAAGAAGGTTGTTACTAAAAGAGAAATATTAATATAAAAGACACAATTTGAAAGAAGGAATGTGAGGAAGAGTAACTGGCTTATTTGCAAGGAAAGCTTCAAGGAAAATCTAATTTCATTTATAAAAGAAAATCTTATTTCATTAATATTCATCTTAGATAAATACAAAAAATTTGAATGATAAAAGAAGTTAGCGAAAATAAAATATTATCAAGAGCAATGAAGAAGTTGCGCAGATTTTGAAAAATAAATTTGGCAGAAGATAACAATTATTCGTTAAGAGATTTTAGTGTGGTGGCTATTTAATTTTTACATACTCGTACTATATAATATATAAGGTCTTGAAAGGTAAAATGTAAATATTAATTTTGTTAATACAGACAGTAATGGTGAAATTTAGAAGATTTTATTTACATAACGTTTTATATCTTTACTATCACGATTAGTGATCTACTTAAATGTTAAAAATAAATTGTGTAATCATTATTAAAGGCTAAAATTACAAACCATAAAAATAAATAGTGATAGAGGGTTACGTAGATTTTCCAATAGAAAATGCTTAAAAATAGTTCATTTTATTTTCAATGATTAATGATATAGTTACAGATAAACAAAAATGCATTTATTTCAAGCGTAAAATGTAAATACCTACTAAAAAAGTAACCTTCATATTGTACAGTAATATATTTTAATATTTGTGGATTTATAAATCTCTTTTTATATTAATTAATCTTACAAGCACAAAACAAAATTTTATTGATTTTAAGATATATCTTATTAGCAATTTACATATCTTTAAAAAAATGTAAATTTAAAATATACCTGAGTAAGATGACTCAGTGTCAAAGCGTATTATTTTGAAGAAATATAGAAAAATCCATTTTCTTTTTTATAAAACTCCAAATGCCTTATCGGAAATTCCCAACTTCGGCGTAAGAAATTATATAAAAAACTTTTCTGAACCGATAGGCTCTCGTGAATATTAAATAAAGCAGGCCCAAGCGAGGGAGCAACCATAAATCCATCTCATCAAGTTGAGGCCTGCTGCGGGAGAAGGGGTGCTACTTCTTACAGATGGTTACAAATTTTGGGAATAGCAATATCCCGGGGGATACAAGCCCCCGATCTGTCCAACAGGTACGAGTATGGAGATAACTATTTATAAACGGAGAGCAGTCTTAAAGGTTCGAGAAGACGCGTGGAACTTTTTCAATTTGGTATATTTTGTTCAGCAACAAAAGGTATCATTTGCGCTTAATCTTCTAAGTGCTCATCCCCTACATACGGATAGTTTCGGAGCTTGAGCATCATTCCAAATTTATACAGTTTTGGAATATTCAGAGACAAAAATGAAAAGAATGTCGTTGAAAATTTGTTAAACCTTTATTTAATTAAAAAAAATAATTTCTTTATGCAAGATAATTTAATTGATAACAGCCAACACGTGCGTCTAAAATGACGACATCAAATGAGGAATTATTTGTAGTTTTGACAAAATGTATTTTTTATAATCTTTATTAATAATTTGAATACACATTTAAAAGTACACGTGTACTCGAATCATTTTGCCTTTCAAAATAGTGGCAAAGATCGATACACAATGTTAAATCTTCTCTCCGTAAATGTACAATAGACAACGTTCAAAAGACACAACAGAGTTATTTTCCATTAATTTTTAAAATGTCTAACAATAAGGTTACCGATTCAAATATTACAAATTAAATTAATTTATTAGGAATGACTATGTTACTAACACTTAATATTTCTGGAAACATTTTATTAATGAATGATAGATTTAGAACTATAATTTATTTTTTGCTTAGAATGACACGCAAATAAATTTTTGGAGTAAGATTATTTAAAAAATATATATATATATTTGTTATTACGTAATTGTAAATATGTAATTATTTTATTGTGTACTAATACAAATTATCATACATTAATGTATTTGAGTAAAAATTATAACGTGAAAATAAAGCTAGTTATTAAACTTATCTATAGTTGATGCAGTAATGTATAGGTACATTTTAAACCTTTTAAAAAGTCTCCGCTGTTCCCCGATTTTCTCTATAAAAAAAATATTCTAATATAGAATAATTACCTGCATCTGAATTATACGAGTATTCAAATACTCATTTCGTCAGACTATTGTCCGAGACATGTTATCTTGTAATACTGTTGGAAAAGTTTCGAAATAAACGGAAGAATGAAGTTATTTCAAAACTCTGCGTTCTTCATTACTTTACAAAGTTGCTGAGTTCGAAACTAGTCTAAGGACTGGGATTGGCATAGTAACCACCAAAAATACTTTGTATACCAGAGGCTAATGGATGTGGGGGCACGTTTACCCTTCTAGAGGAAATTGAGATGAAATTCAAACAAGAAAACGATTAGCCACTCATATTAAGAATATTATATAAGACAAGTAGAGACTATTCAATGGATCAATATTATTTTATTACCTAAATATTCTGAAAAAATAAATAAAATTATTGTACATGAAATTTAATTAATCAATTTTATGTCATGTACGGTATATATGTGCACATCCAACAGAATAATACAACAGATAAAGATCTGTATTGTGAAAAGTAATTTTATCCGTATGTATAACAACTAAAGCGAGTAGAAAAAAAAAGGATATTTAAAAATAATAAAGATAAATATATCGCGCTCAATAAAAAACATTAATTGTATACATAAAACAATTATATTTTTAAAGATAAAGTTGGTAAAAGATTAAGTATATTTTACACTTTCAGATTATAATAAGTCTATTGTTATTTATGTATGTGGATTATTTCAAAGAAGTAAAGCCTTCTGCCAAAACTACGTATTAACTAAATAGGTAATATCCGAAAACTCTTTCATAACAAAGGGTTTTCTCGCAATCAAAAGTGTGAGTCATGATCAATAATAATTGCGAAGCGATTAAAACAGTTAATATTCCTTCAACTACTTATGATTGTGCCTGAAATCGCGCAGAGTTCATATTTAATAGTTAATGGGAAAACCGAAGTTTCGATTATAGACAAACATTGAATATTGTTGGCGGTTTCAAACAAAAAAATAGGTTATATAAATGTAAAGAGTGTGGTGTATCTGAAGATAATTAAAAAAAATATATCAATTTATTTTGGGATGATAATATCACTTAGCCACAATTCCTAAGTATTTGTAATATCTTATGTATATTAATAAATAAAATATTAAGTAACAACGTCAAAATCTGGAAAAAGTACCTTAATTATATGTATTAATTATTATATTTTGAAATTTATGTAACCATTAAACATGTTCTTAGATTTTTACGGCCGTTCAGAATTTTCTGCGCACAGAAGTCGGCCAGAAAGATCAGATATACACGGCAGATTAGCCCAGAAAACTGTACAAAAAAAGATAATGTTACCGTAATTAAAATTTTATTTATCAAATATATAATTATGAGTAATATTTTAATGCATAAGAATATTAAAATTATTACATCAAATATAATATAATGTCTAATATTATTGACGTAATTTTCAGGTAACAAATAAACAGTACAAATTTAAATATCACTGACGTTTATGCACAGAACTAAGACATAGCATACTATTACTACGGAAACTAATGACATAAGTTCAAAAATTAGGAAAAAATATGCAAAATATGTGTGGGCGTTTAAAATAATAATAAAATCTCTTACAGTAAGAGCGCGAGTATTTAAATAAATATTTATTAATACACTGTGTTTGAAAAGTGATTTATTTATTGTCTGAGAATATAAGGTGGTGTAAGGTACAAATAGATGCGATCATAGATTTTAGTATTATGATATCCTTACCAATGTCAGCAGTTGTGTTAATATTTAAAATATATATTTCGGTTTAGCATTCGATACATAGTAGTTATTGTAAAATGAAACTTTACATAAATTAATTTTAAGAAACGAAAAGTTTAAAAAAATACAAGAATAATTGCGAATTAACTGAAGCTGTAGCTCGACAGACTCTTTAAATTTTTAAAAAACTTATTAAACAACAGTATTTTTCGATCTAATTATATTTTTTCGAGGGATCAAATAATTCTGCCTTTAATTATTTCACTAAATCCTACTTCCATCTCACGAGCCTCGTGAAGTATGTCTCTATTATGTAAAAACAACCTGAAATGTCGCTTTCATTCTTTATTTAAGCTTTCATCCTCGGTCCATTTAATTTGCATACAAACGTTTTACATAAGAAATTGCCCTCCCAACCCCTCACCACTGCCACCCACCCCGCCCTGCCGCGGACCTCTGACACCGAACCCCGAAGACCTTATTATTATTCTACATTTTTCATGAAATATTAGCTGCACGTTTGTGTCTGCGTGGTTGAAGGTAATTTTTAACATTGCTACATACAATAGTATGTAGTTAACTATTCTCTAAGCACTCCGTATAGAATTGTTATCCTGTAAAGCGGTCTTCGACGTTCCGACAGGATGATCTCTGTCATTTTTAAGAAAAAAAAGCTTTTGAAAAGAATCACACATATATGTTAATTTTATACTCATTCTCATAAGTTTATGAAAGCTATTATCACTGTTAAATATATGTTTATATTTTGTTACTTTTTATTGGTTAACTATTCATTCATTTTTGAAACAAATATAATAAATAAAATAATTCTTGTTCTCTAGCAGATTTTTCTATAGCTAATACTGTACTTACCAGCTTCCTCTTTGAGCATTCAAATGAGCTGTGTCTAACTATGATTTGTGAAAAATAAATAACAAATTTACGGAATAAATTATTACAATTTTTATAATAAATAAAATGATTTTAGCGCTAAAAAGTTTTTAGCTGTGTTTCACGAAAGATAAATAAATATTAACATTGAACTTAAATTAAAATATGTTTATTTTAGAGGTTGTCAGAACTATTATTTTAATTTTTACCTTTTTTCTTTCCATGCATTATATACATAATATACACATTTTAAAGGTTTAGAGAAAAATATTACATTCGTTGTTCAATTTCATCAAAGAGAAAATAGTATATTCATTTTTATTTAACAAAGTAAATATTATCTCCGAAATAATATACGCAAGGTTAACTTAAACTCTATTAAATATAATATACGAGTATACGGTAGATTTATATTTATAGATAGGTATGATGTTTTCACATAATATTTCCATTAATTAATCATTCTGAATCTCAATTTGATAGAAAATTTCTAGAAATACTGCCTTGATGATTAAAATTGACTTTGCCTTTTTTGGTTTCCTTTCGTAGAATATTAATTTTATTATTTTACTACTGGAGTGGAGAAATATGACAGTTTTGGAGGAAATAAAAACGCGTTATTATCTCAGATACATGTTATATATATCCTTGAATAGAATGCGTTTTTCTGGTTCGAAGTAAATATTATATTAAGAATATTCATTAATTCAGTAAAACAAATTTCACGGCGTGACAGGGCAGTATGCTAACCGCTGTACTGCGAAGGATACGAATGAGACATGAAATTAGACGATTATAAATTACGTTCTTTATTAAAAAGGTCTTTAATATTTAAGCTTGTAAGAAGTAAACCAGATATGACTATTTTTCAAATAAAACTCAATATTAGTATTAAAATTAGATGTTAATGTATTAATAATAACATATATCAAAATATATTATAAAATCACGTACGAGAAGACGAATTGCGCATACCATGGGTACGATGCACGAATGTCTCCATTCTGCAGGAACTGAAGATCAAGGACAGACTCTCAACTTTCTTCTATTTTTTGGGCATCTTGTGAGAAGAGAAGATAGCTTGGAAAGGCTTGTTGCGGTGGACCACGTCGAAGGACGAAGAGGAAGAGTAAGATCCCCAACCCATTAGACCGACTAAACGGAAAAGGCAATAGGCACTTCTCAGGTGATGGCCCTAAGATTAGTAGGATACCGGAAAAAGTGGAGAAGCATAGTCATAAACGAGAGTTTATGGAGCATAGGCGGG
Organism: Eubasilissa splendida; assembly: GCA_031772225.1. NCBI lineage: Eukaryota > Metazoa > Arthropoda > Insecta > Trichoptera > Phryganeidae > Eubasilissa > Eubasilissa splendida. The sequence continues at coordinate 15,368,570 of CM062848.1, read as the reverse complement.
AGTTTATGGAGCATAGGCGGGAGTTTATGGAGCATAGGCGGGAGTTTATGGAGATCGCGATCCTCAGTCATGAGAGATCGACATGGATGATGATGACTAAATTAATTATTTTCTTATTTGAAAATTTGACACCACAGTATAAAGGGGGAATATTAAGTTGGCAGGAAGCTCGCTTAGTATGTGAGAGGTAGCGGAATTGGTATTCGGTGCCTATTATTTTTTTTATAATATAAAGCTTTCTGGCAAAGGTGTAAACAAGGTAAAAGTGAGAATATATGTAAAAAATGTTACGAAACAGATTTCCTAATGTAATTTTCGTGGCAAATTTTACTGGTGCATCCTCTAAATAAACATATTTTATGTTAAAAAGTGCTTTGATCACGAATGTGTGAAAGAAATGTATTTTTTAGGCGAAGAAGAAGAAGAAAAAAGTAATTATTGTTCCCAAAAATTATTTAGTTGAAGAAATTAATGAACTTATTACATTCTAATTAATAGTTAATATGCAACTATAGATTATTAAAGTTAACCAATACGTGTTTGCTTTAAATAAAATAAGAATGTATATTATATACATTCTGTTCAAGGGTGTAAAGGTTTAAATAAATCAAACAGAAGTACAAAAGTCAATCAATATATTTATAAAACTTTATGATAGTAAAGGCAATCTGTTCTGAAGTTAAAATTTACTTTGAAACTCAATGGAAATATTAAATCAACATCGATATTTCAATGAACGCGTCGACAGATTCAATTACACAATTTAATACGTGGCGTTAAATGAATGCCTTCAAAACAGTTTGCCTCGATGAAATTTTAAATTGATTGCGAATCTGCTTTATTTTTAGAACCTGCCGTGTTGGCAAATCTTTTAAATCAGACTGGTTTAGAATCTGAGACGGAAAATATGTTCGATGCAGTAGAGGTATTAAACTGTCCGAGCCTTCTACGAACTTACGGAGAGCCAATTTCTGCAGTGCTGGAACTATACAAAGGGGAGCACAAAGGCTCCACCCGACATCCTAATCGAATCATTAATTTTGCCGACATATCACTTCGGTTCACTCTCGGTACAATAGGGAAGCCATCGCTATCTGCTGCCGATTAGAAATGTCATTTTGCCGTTATGTACACAATCTTTATAACTTATCATTTTCACAGAATTAGCTTTCTTTTTATTAACGGAATTCTCGATGAATCATAAACAATCACATCATTACATCGCGTTAGGTAATATTTTTATAATAGATTTTCTTATAACTTTAAATTACGCGATTAATATATGTATCTAAAAATAATATGAATGGCACAGTTGGGTTGGATGTGCAATATCTAATCGATCATATTTACAAAAACTAGAATCAGTTAATTTCAAAAAATCCCTTTCGATGCTGCTGTTCTTTTATTTCCAGGTCCTTTATTAACGGAGTTACGAATTTTAATTGTGTTAAATCGCGACCTCCTCTAATAAAAATCGTACTGTAGTAGAATAATCTCTGAAAAATACGTACTGAAAAGTAAACAAACAAATAGCATAAACGAAACGTTAAACGTACGTTTTGCCACTTTTTAGAAATGTTCGAAAAGCGTTAATATATTCGAAGATATGTCCATTCATATCGCGCTAGGTAGATAAAAAAGCTAAGCAATTGTTTTCTAACAATTGAAATTTTAACGTAAGTCAAAAATAAATATAAATAAAATGTCAGTGAACTGTACACATAACGCAAGCGATCTTTACACATGACCATAAGAGTTCTAATTGTACGCACTCGACTTTTAAAGTTGACGAACTTATTTTGTTGAATTTTACGGAAGTGCATCTTGAAACTTTCTGCAATACACGATATTTTTACCGAAATTTAACAAAATTTTGTAAAATGTAGCTTAATGCTAATATCGATCAATTTACTATATATATAATTTACTATATATATTAAACCGGTCTTACGAGTACAGCCATAAATTTGACTCTTATCTACGTTTACTAATTGGATACTAATTTTGTTTTTGGGGACCGTTACGTTGGAAGCTGTCTCAATTTTTTTGTATCATATATGAAATTTGGCACACATACGATGCAATAATGTAGTTACAAGATAATTTTTTTTATGAGAAATTGAAAAAAGTTAATTTTTCTTTTTTGGTGAATATCACATAAGTTCAAATAACTTCTAAACCGTTTAATTTTGGGAAATCCTATTTGACCCCAGTGGATAGCTAGTGATGTCCGCTAACCAAAAGTTCCATTTGGGCTTCTGTCTCCGGGACACCCTATATATTACTGCAGATTATATCACTATTTTATATCAGTTACATATTACTTTACCAATTTTTACCAGTAATTTCAATATATTCAGTATACTGTTTTACTATCACATTATTATCTAAAATATTCTCATATGCCTAAATAATTGTAATCTTCAAAGTGTGAATATCTGTTCTGTATTATTACGGTTCAACAGTACATTTTTGCAGAAGATATAAATCTCCCACAGTCGAGATTTTTGCGGCAACGCCTTGACAATGGCACGTGTTGCCGTACCAAAATATTGGACTTGGTTTTCTCAAAGAATCCATCTACAGAAAGGCGATCTAACCTAGAAGAGATGCCAGTTTCATACACTAGTGCTCGTAGAAACATCAACTCAAACCTATATATATATATTTCTGTTTGATTTGAGATTTAAATATATATAAATTGGGTTTGTTTTCATGGTCATTGAAAGTTTCCAACCATTCAGCCCCACCATTGAATGAAATATCATATATTTATGGATGGGCGACTGGTTTGAGTGGGGGAGCTAATATCGAAAGGTTGCTCGATAGCGACTTGGCCTGCCTTTTACTGCCCAGATATTTGTGCAACTCCTCCAGGTTTCTTGTAATTTGTCTTGTCTTTCTAAAAGAAATAACTTGCATTATTATTATTTTATACGCACGCAAAACATTTTTAAAAACAGCCTAATATATCTTAGACATACATATCATACCACTCTGCATATAATATGGTCTTCTGGTTTGCATCGTTACACCTTGTACACAGATAGTATTTAATTTTGAACTCTTTAAATATCGTCTAAGTTCAGATGCTGTTCTTTTGTTTTGTAGAAATATTTCTTGGTCGTTGATATCTATAAAGATAATAAATACATGCAATAACGTTCTTATGTAGTACACCCCTACCCGTGAACCATCTTCAAAATATGATGTACTTTTTAACATTATTTTTTAAATATAGTTTCGCGGTACATTTTCTCCAGGAAGTTTCTGAAAATACATTTTCTATAATATAATATTTCCAAGACTTCACCAAGAATCGAACCTGGAATTCCCGTATGAGAACCCAGTGTCTTACCTACTGAACTACGAACATAACATAATTTAGAAATGGAAATCTTATATATATTTTTAAAATATTTTTTTCAGAATATATATGGCGTGTGATACCATGGCAAAATTTCAGAACATAGCATGTGATACCGTGATAAAATTTCAGAATATAGCGTGTAATACCGTGACAACATTTCAGAACATAGCGTGTGATACCGTGACAAAATTTCAAGAAATAATTTATTTTGAAGGCTACCATCATAAAAGTAAAAAATTGAGATTAATGTAAATGTAAATAATATACTTGAGTTCTCTTTTTTCTATGTACTACTATATGATATCATTTATATATACACAAAAAAGGTTGATATCTTCACTTTTGGTCGTATGGAGATGAAGTAAAAACTGATATTGTTGATTATGAAATATTTTAAGAATGTTGGATTATGCGATGTGTGGTGAAATCCCAATATGTATTGATCAATGTAGATTAGTAGCTGAATGCGAAGAGGATCTCTGTAAGGTGCTAAAGTCTTCCTGGATCTGAGAATTTTGTACTTTTTACAAAATTGTATTACACAAATCTTGTTTGATTTACATTACTATCCTGCTGGCTGGTACACAGTAATACCGCGCTGTAGTTCGGGATTATAGCTCACATGTGAGTAAAATAGATACTCAGTTAAATGCAAAGATTTGTCTATGCTACTATCGTAGCGTACATTGGACTGTCTCATATGAGGCGGGTGGTGACGATACGCAGGGAGTTCCACAGATTTTCTCAATACCGCTATACTATGAAATTAGCGCATTTACTCAACGCCTCGTTAAATACCGATAATATTTCGGGATACAAAATATCCTTTACACGTTCGGTGTGGAAAATAGATGAAGACGGGAATGTAGGAAACTGCGCATGTGATAAATAAAGAGTTTGTGGTAGATCGAACGACAAAGCAGCCTGGATTCAGTCTTTCAGGAAGTTATGGAGCAGTGAGAGTCGCATCCGAAGTTTCCACAGCTGGTGTACAGATTTGATATACTCATATAAATAGGGCTTAACGTAGTAACTCCTATAAGTATTGAGTTCCTCAAATAATGTAGCGTGTTGTGAATACTCTAATATAAGTACACACTAATAAGGAGAATACATTATTATAGTGAAGTTGCAGTTTTTCAGAACATAAGTTCTGTGATATTTTAATACAAACTAAATGTATCAATAAGACAAATATACAGATAAACTCCGAGTTCGGGTGGCAACAAAAATATTTTTTCAATAAATTGATTTTATTTCGTTAAGAATTGATTCATTTAATTTATATTACTCTAATATACGTTTGCTCAGAAGGCATCCCAAAGGTTTATAAGGAAATCTTACAGGCGTTAAACTAGATACGAGACCTACCTGTGCCGTAATAACTAACCATCGTACGAAGATGATAAAATGAAAACAATGTAAATTAGTCAACACGAGATAAATATAGAGTTTTTAATAAATATAACTCATTTAAAATACTAAACGTATTCAAAGAACATAGTAATTGGACAACTTTTTATTAGAAGAACACATTCTTATTGTGAAGTTGTAATTATTCAGAACATAGGTATGTGATATTTTAAATATATTAATTAGAAAGATATACAAATAAAATCAATTTTATCGAAAAATATTGTTGTTGCGCCACCGGGATTCTAACCTGGATCTTTTTTCATACCGGATTTTTCGATAAAATTGATTTTATACGTATATCTTTCTAATTAATATATTTAATTCATATTTACAACTTTTTATATTTATTTATTATTTCTGAACTTTAAATATTTTTTGAAGAAAGCATTACGTGACGTACATATTGTACATGCATTATGCATTTTGCCATTGCACGCCAAGTCTTTTAATACATTGATTAAATTGAATGTGCATTTACATAATGTATTGTATTTGAAGTAGGCGTACTTCGTCGTTCTTTAGCGAACTTGTATAAATGTATTATGGAAATCTTGGAAATGGAATAGATAGCGAAATAAGGAACTCGACACGTTAAATAAAACATATATGAAGTATAATATAAATAATTCCGTAAACGTGTTATCAGCAAAGTACGAAAATATTATTTTTTATGTTTCTTTTCAATGGAAAATCACTTATGTTGTATTGTTATTTTTTTTTAAATATTTGTTAATCTTCTCGATTTTATATTATTGAAAACTTTAGACTCCTTCGTTAATTAATGGTTAAAATAGCAGTTTCTTTCTATAGGTTATGTTTGTATAATGCAGTACAACTAAGTAAAGTTTATGACAGATCACATTATTAAAATTTTATAGAGATTCAGAATTAATTACTTTTATAATTTTTGACTATATGCATAGAACACTTGTTTTTAATTAGGATTATCCAAGCATAGTATACTATCTCGCCTATATTGCTTAGAAGTGGTTAAGATGTTATAATGTTACGTTATAGTACCTACCCGCCGACAGGGTGCTTGGAAATGCGGTTTTGGAGCGATGGCAACACGACACCGCTATAGAAATTTTTGTCTATGCATTTCCGGTAACGGACTGGGTAGAGCGCAGTAGACGTCTCGTGTAATCGGCTCTCACAAAATGTGATTTCAAATTTAAAAAGGAAGGGTGAGAATAATTGTAAAATATTAGGCATCTGTGTTACGCTGTGCCATGTTGTGTAAGTGTTTATGTGATTATATTTGTTTTACAGGAGTAAAGTTCCTTCCCCGAAGAAGGTGTTATTTTTTTGTACAACAGTGATCACATAGCCTGGATATGTGATGACATATAATATCATCATGGAGGATTGCTCATAAGCCCGAGTATAATGAAAGAATACGATTCAGTTCCCATCTGCTCAACATGATCTTCACAATACGGTGAAGCAATATTTCAATACCTCATCATGGACTACGCACAAGTAACGAAGTTGGGATTCGACTTAATCTAATATAAAATTAATATAAATTGTGGTTGCTCATCGAGTGCAATTTCATTTTGATTTGGTAAATCAAAATTTATAATATTTCATTTACACTTCTGTATTAAGTAATTTAATGCTTTACTGTAGTTTTGATGAAACTACTCGTTTTAATCATCTGTTGACGTCAACGTTTTTTTTATCATTTAATCTTTGTATTGTGAAAACTGTACTAATTATAATGTTGTAAAATCTCAGACTTTTCCTTGAGAATGACTGTCGGAAGTGGATGGGAGATCAATGGCGAATTCTGTACATTGGACCCACATGTCTCGTGTTTTATCTTGGGTGAACCGGTGAACGTTCCGTCGTGCAAGTTACAATGTTTAAATATTTGTTTAACTTAAACAAATGAAAACAAATTGTGACCACACTGTTTGCTCAGAAATCTCATTGCATGAATAATTTGAGTAATTTATTAGTATATCTCTCTTAGAATAAATTAGAAGAGGTCAATAAAGGAGTGGTAATGGTTGCTACTTAGAGGTCTGCAAACAGCTAAAGTCGAGCATGATGTACAGAAAACAAAGGTAGAGCTATATAAATCTCTGCTAAGACCAGTGCTTACTCAACCAAAGTACCAGTCTAACCTGGACTTTCAAAAAAAGAAGAAGCAACACTAGATGAATTTGAAAGATTTCTCAGGAGAATTTTCGGAGCTGTCAAATAAAATGAAATGCGACATTTTACGACATGTATGAGCCAAAATTCACAAAATTCATAGAATTAGGGAGGCTTTGATAGCTAGGCGTATGCTCATAACCTTAGTATTTTTATGGAAGTTTGGTTCCTTAAACTAATAATTGCACCGTTAATAGACTAATAACAAATCTAATACAAGTACTGTACCTAATATATATAATCTTCTTTAGTATTATAAATTTATTTTTTATGAATTTTATATTAGTATTGTATTTTTTTTAAAAGTAGATAAACATAATTTGTATTATTTTTATGACGGCTTGGGTCTCGTACCCACAACTCGTTCACGCTGAAACAAACAAATGATTATAGTTAAAACCCAACCAAAGTTCAAGAATCGCTGTACGAAAAACAATTCCTGTGGTGTGTTTTGGGTATAAGGTACTGCGAGTCCGTTAATCCTTTAAAATCCAACATTCTCTTGTCATGCATAATTGTATTAACTAAAAATGATTTCACGAGAGGTGTACTTCAGGTGTTATATTGTCATACATAAATACTTGTTTAGTTTTGGCGTTAGCAATTGATGGCATAGCAACTGCCGTCAATTGTCATCAAATCTTATCATAAATGATAAGATTTTGAATAACCTGCATTATGCAGATGATACGGTACTTCTAGTAAGTACCAATGGGGATTTATCACTTTTGCGGAACCCACGATGAAGGCGTGTGAGATTTTTGAGTTAGAACTTAATACTTAATTACAGAAAATGTATACTCATTAGCAAATAGAATACAGTTGACAATGAATAGTATTTATATTGTTGGAATGAAATTGGAGAAGATACAAAGTATTATAAACTCGAGTTAGAATAAAAATAAAAGAAAGGGATCAGTCTGTTGAAATCAAGTGCCGCATTGAACAAGCTCGTGTAACCTTAATACGCATGAAAGAGATGTTTTGCAGTCATAATCTCAACCATAGATTATGAATGCGATAGTCAGATGCTATGTGTTCTCGGTATTATTTTATGAAATGGAAACTTGGACATTTGAGATGTGGATCTACTGAAAAATGTTCAAAACAAGCTGGAAGGATAGAGTTACAAATTAAGATTTACGAAATAATTTCTTATAGATTGGATGAATAAAGAAAAATTAGTATTTATTTATAATAATAATCCGAAAACATCAATATCACGGAAATGTGATGAGACATCCAGAGAAGTATCACGTCTAAGTAAGCCAACCTTAAGTAATAATAATAAGTCGAAATAATATTGATGTTTATGTTGTTAATTGTTTATACTTATTTTATTTTTCAAAATTAACAAAAATAAAGTTCATTTTTAATTAAGAATATATTCCCCTTCATTTTCAACATTACTCTTCCAGCTTTCTGGTAGACTTGCAAGGCCCCTTTTCCTATGTACTCCTTCTGTACTGTTCTGACCTCGTACACAGAAATCAAATTTTTTCCGTGTAAATGACTTTGTAGACTGCGGAATAAATGACAATCAGATGGGACAATGTCCGGCAAATATGGTGGGTGTGGTTCTAAAAAATGTTCATTCCTGAGACGTGATAGCAAAGAAGAGTACACATTCACTCTCTGCACGCGATTAGAAAGATTTACTGACTTTTCCGATGGCACGCACGTGGTCCATGATGAATAGTCCAAGCTTTCTCAACAGTTACGATGGGATATTCTTCTTCTTCTTCTTTCAAACAGGCAATTTACCCTTCAAGAGTGATTTGTGCCATTAAACAAGTTTAAACATTATTTCATAGAAAGCAGTACAACGATATTATAGAAAAGGGAATATTGCGTTACAAGTTAATACCATTGACATTCAAGAAATTTGCTATTATATAGCTTAAATGTGGCGAGTTAAGGGAAAGAAGATGACACAAGTTAACCGGGAGTTGAAAATTACCATTGACAAGATTATTGTAAAAAAACCTGTGATCCGCAATGGACAGGCAAAAAATACATGATCAAGGGTTTCCTCCTCGGCACCACATTCACACATTGGGGAGTCTATTATGTTCATTCTGAACAAATGTGAGGCTACCTGGCAATGCCCAATTCTCATTCTAGAGATATTTGCTACTGTTCTTTTAGACTTTCCTGTTGGAGAACCAAAGGGTACGGGGAATAGATCTTTGGATTATTTTAAGCCGATTACCCTTGTGATTGTTTGGATCACGAGGGTTTGCAAGACATCCTCGTCGAGCTCTACAGATCTTCCAGGACGAAGCTCATCATTTAGGCTGTATGTAATTGATAACACCGCACTATTTATGAGACGACCCAATATTAGAGAGTTATTATAAAATTCTTAGGTAACGCCAAGAGAGAGAGAGAGAGAGAGAGATGTCGGTAGTTCAGCCACCGCAGAATGTAAATAAGATATTGGAAGTAATTATAATTGTATTGTGCATTGCGTAATGGGTTTAATTGAACAACTGCTGCAGAAGTTGGTGATGACAGGTGTCCAAACAAAACAGACAACTTTCTACCACCGTGGGCGGCGAACAATGGAAAATGTAGTATCCGATGCATCGGCTTGTGGGAGGTATGAAAAGAAATTTCTATTCAGCTGTCACGTGGTCGATTCGGGAGCATCGTACATCAAAACTTTTCATTGAATAGTTTTTTTTAAACCTTTTATTTATACTATTAATTATATTATATCATCATTCGCTACATACATATTTCATTCTTTCAACGCATCATATTCCTATTACGACGATAAACAGCAGTGATCTGTCAATATTTTAACAAGGAATTCAAATTCATGGTCAATTTTTGGGTGGGTTACCAGTGGTTGTATTTCATTGCACACAGTGAAATCTCAGTGAATTATTTTAATACGATAGTTAAAGTTACACAAGCGCCTTATAATGCAGGGAAATATTGCTGGAAGTCTAGACCCTGGAAGATGGAGAACATCATAGCTGAAGAATCAAAGGCAATAGCTTGGCCAGGCTATTGTAGAATTTTTTCAGGCCGCAATAAATAAAGTGATGATGGCCAACGTCCGTCCGACGCAAAGCAACCCAGAGCAGAGACCGGTGGAGGTGTATTTTTGAAGAGAATACGACTGATACCAATTTGTAGAGCCAGAGACGATATTGATGATATCTCCTAATTTAAATATTTGTTTCTTTAGTTTGAAATTCAAGAGAAATATTTTGTAGGTTCATTTTCTCGTTTTTTGATCATAACCAATTTATCTCTTTATATTATTTTTAATTTTTATATCCCTTTGATATTATTTACATCGTTAAATTTCTTCTTAATAAGTTCTCTAAAATGTATAACCGCAATATATTTATATATATAAAATTACATTATGTATTGTCTTTTATTAAATTTATGAATTATTAAATGAAGTACTTTCATGTATTTTTTTTCCTAAAAATAAAATAATATGTTAACAAGGGAGTGAATCGTAGATATTGCTCTGTTGAAAATAAAAAAAACCTTCTCAAGAACAGAATGCTTAGGACATTTATACGAGACCAGTATTCTATGCTTTGCTAGTAACATACCAAGAAAAATATAAGGAAAAATGTATTTTACAATGAACATATATGTATGTGTAAAACCAAAGCTGGCTTAGCCCGGAGGCAGAGAGCGATTGAGAAAACAGGGGTATTTTTTCACATGAAAAATAGGTTTGTTTGTCAGCATTTAAATTCGGGAGCTGTGAGTGGCTTAATACCTGTTGTAGACAATATTTTAATAAAAAACATTTCGTTAGTCTTCTTCAAAATCTACACGCATATGTAGTCTCGTTTAGTTTACCGGTGATTTCTGATAATTCACTTATTTATTTGCTGTGTGCAGAGCTTCATTTATAAAAGAAAGTTGTAGTCGTCAAAACGTTGTTGCCAAGCCTGTATACGGTGTGTACTACGCAGAAAAGTTTGTTTTTCAGTAAACGATGAAAACTGAATTTTTCTACAATTTAAATACATAAGTTTCATTTTAGACTATTATTTCCTCAATGACCACACCTTAATTATGTAAGAGAAAGGTTCAGAACTGAATACAGAGTATATTATATGATCATTACTGTTCAAACCTCGGCCGTGATAAGACATGCTATAAAGAAAAACATATGTGTCCTATTTTTTCTCATAAATGAAACTTTTTGTACTTGAAATGATGGATTCGGATGAATAAATCTCAACAGTAACATTGTACAGGAAGACGTGTAACTTTGGTGTCTAATTTTATAGCATTATAGGATAAATTGAATTTCAAATTATTTTGGTTGAAAGTCAGTAGTAAGAACACACAAAAGATAGCAAAGATTACATCATCAGAGAGAGAGCATCAAAAACAATTCGTTACGTTTCAATTAATGTTTAAAAAATTAATACCTAAAAGGATTTCAGGAAACAGAAACGTCCACCATGCTTCTGAGAGTGAGCCATATTACCTGATGCAGGAGCCGCAGCCAGGTCCAGCGCGTGCGTGGTGTTGGTGCTGAGAGCCGCAGGAGCTGCAGTTGTAGCGGGCCGCTCGAAAAACTCTATGCTAGCCATGAAGCCATTGTAGTCATATGGTGGCACATGGTCTCCAGAACTAGGAAATAAATTATGTAATTATATATAAGTTTACTTAAAAAATCCCTGTCCGCTTAATGAGATCTCCAACTCTATTTCGCACCAATTTTTACAGTATCAATCTAGGCTATTTGTCTTCTCTGGAGAACGTTAATCTGGATATATTCTTAATGACAGGTTGAATTTAAAAGCGAAATTAAATTGTACTTTCAATATAATCGAATTCGCACTATTCACTTCTGATTGAACACCGAGGACTATCGCTCGTCACGCGTTCCGATATCGTTGATCTCGGAACCCACGTGATTTGTACCTGTGCGGTAGTTTTAACATCTTGTTCAGTTATATCATTTTTAAAACTGTGTTTCTATCTTTTTAACCATTAATAGTGTAATCTGGAACATTTTATTTTAATTTTTATTTTATTATATACCTATGTTTATAACTTTTTAATCACAAACTGTCAAACATTTCTACTTTCACATTGTGCTTTAATACATACCTATTTGTAGAATTATCTATCATATCTGTTGATAATTTGTCTCCTTAAATAAAAATAAATTAATAAAGCACGGCCAGTAAAAGTGACAGCAGCTGTCAAAGTCAATAATAATTATTTTTGATTATCAAAGCTAAAATTCTGATAATAGTTATTATACGCACCAAATTATTTTGCTTAATTAATTCTACAGATTTAAACTTTCTACATCGCTTCTCCGATTGATATATTCATTTGGAAGTTGTCTTTCAGAGGCAAAATACGCATTAGGGTTGTGTCTCACCCGTCTTTGACCCGGATCAAATCACGAAACCTAAAAAAGGTTCTTTTGATTTGATAATCCATGGAAAAAGTAAGGGAGGGAGGGGGTTCCATAATTATTTTCTTTGACAGGCGAGAGAGGGGAGGCGGCGAGGATAATAAGAAGATGTCGAGGGAGGGTAAAGAGGAGGGTTACCCAGGCGGCCGACACCTTCTTCAAATTGCCGATAGTCCATTAGCAGTTACTTAAAATCTATAGCAAATTGAAGAAATTTGGCCGTGAGAAATTCTCGGTTTGCGGTCCGTGAAATTCGTCACTGAATTGTTTAACCAGAATTTTTCTACTTCTCTGTGCCAGCGATTTTTATAAAGATATAATAGTATGATCAAAGCAGAATTAATTTCATCTTATTTAAAAAATACTAAGAATATATTATCCATAAAATTTAAAAAATGCAAATAAAATTTCTTTTACTTTTTATAGGAAAACCAATAATTTAACTAAACCGAAAAAAAAAATTCACGAACCGGATACCTGCTGTTCTACAGTACCTATAAAAAACTATAAAGATACTACGAAACACAAAATGGTTATTATCAGATTACAGATAGTTTTGTGGTCAAGCGGAAACAAAGTTAGGGAACAGTAATGTTTATCTTCAAACACAAAACTTATGACGATAATATTGATTTATTGAGATTCAGTTTCAAATACTTGATACTATAATATTATCTTTGAAGTTTATTGATTATAATCTCAAAGTTGCGTAACCGCATTTCTAACCACTATATTATTTTTTTAACCTAAAGTGACCGATTGAGATTATGTTAGAACTTATTTTAACGTTGCTCGTAGACCAAATAATACTTAAATATCCGCCCATTTTGAGAATTATACTTATTATATTAAGTATGTAAATAATGATTAATCGATATGTGATCAATGTAAACATGTATTTTTTACGTGGTTTTAGGATATATTTTTGAAGACACTGTCACTCCATTTTAACTTTGGGATTGTTCAGAGATGAATTCGGCGATTGATTACTCATCTTCTCCATAAGGTTTAACTACCAAATTCTTCCTATTTTAATAAATCTTCAACTCAAAATTCATTTTCTAAAACCGGTCCATTGACACGTCTTAAAATATCCTTTCAAAAACGTCCAGTTTCATTCGTTTTAGTTGGATTAATTTTAGTTGGTACCCATATCTCAGACGCATATGTGAGCACTAATCTGAAAAGCGTTTTGTATACTAAAACGTAGATATATTTATTATTTACACATGTATCAACAAAATTACTGAAAATACTCTTTTCAAAAACTTGAAAAATTACAGAATTATGGTTTCTGAGATATTCAATATCAATGGAATAGGAATTTTTTAATTTCGTGTTTACATAATCATTATGATTTCAAAGAACGTGTTCATCTCAAAAACGCGAGTAACTCCTATAGTGTTGTACAGTCTCTAATGCTAGCAAGAAAAAACATAGTTTCATAAATAGTATGTAATATGAAACAGACATATCACCAAAACGCCAACGTGGTGTTTTAAATGGATAATATTAAACAAAATAATAAACTGAAGCTGTCATAATAATTTTTCATTTAAAACATTGATTTTAGCGACAATATAAATATATGTAGGTACTTTGTCTGATTTCATATATATGAATTAGATAATCAATAAATTATTTAATTTTCGATGGATTAATTCAAATATCAACACGTTTTTATTTCATTCAATATATCAATATGGAAAATACGTGTTGTTTTTGAAACTTGTATCGAATATGAGAAAGTCAACATTTTTATTGTCGTTTCTTTCTATTCAATCCTTCCTTTCTTGCATGATTTACGTAACAAATAACATAATTAATTATTTCTTTGGAACTTATAAGAATTTAACTATTAACCTCATCTTGAAAGCATATCTAATTCATTTAGAATTTCTCGAATTTCAAACTGTATAAATGAAAGCTCGCCCTTAAGGTTAAACAATATTTATCTAAGATACAAACCGTTCAGTTTTATTAGATTATTAAAAAGCAGTCGAATAATAATATTAATTGAATGAAACTAAATAAGTGTCATTATAATTTAAATAATTTTAAGACTATGTCCATTTGGGTATTTATTTGACTTGATTAGTTAAGATGTGGGAGACCACTTTCCTATATAGATAATAAATTATATTTTAATAATTGAAAAAAAAGTTTATACTACTACATTGGAAAGCAATTGCCATGGAAATAAGGATCATGACCGCGAAGCGGCCACTATCTATATAAAGTAATCGACGAAGCCAATACGCTAGAAATTAAATAAAATATATATATTTTACACCTAAATTGATATTTATTCACTTTTGTATTACATTTAAATGTAGAGGATAATGAAGCACGTTTAACGAAATAAACAAATATAATCACACCCTATAAACAAAATGACAATACATAATGTAATTTACCTGAACTCGAGAAGGAGATTTGGTCCTGCAAATTCGAGAAGGGTGGGTTTGGGTTCGCAAACCTTGGCTAGCAAGGGGTCCGTGGGGGAGGACCCTTGGTACAGCGCCAGAAAGTCGGTGGAACATCGTCTGCAAGTAGAAAGACGTACGACTTTAATAATAATAATTGGAAAAATATGCAAAGTTACTATTTTTACACACAATCATACAAAGCATCTCCGAGTTTTAACCAGTCATCATCCACATCTAACTGAGGATCATGACCTCCATGACCTCCGTCCTCTTTTAACCAGTATTTTCAGTACTATATATATATTATTATATTCTTAAATCAGTATTATGTCATTTGCAACGGCAAGCATGCTGTATGGCTGGCTACGAATGTAGTCGATATCAATGATATGGAAATATGCACAAGAATCATATAATTTTGGATCGTGTTACTCATAATAATAATACTATTAAGAGCATTAATCTTATATGCATTTTAGTATTTCCATATGCCTGTATATTGTGTATATGAAATATATACACTAGTGATGAGCCAAAGTGTGAGCTAAAGCGTATACACTAGTGATGAGCTAAACTGTGAGCTAAAGCGTGTACACTAGTGATGAGCTAAACTGTGAGCTAAAGCGTATACACTAGTGACGAGCTAAATTATCATCAGTATAATTGTGTGATTGATGTTCGATCACATCGATGATCAGTACACTTGAGATTTAACTATCGAATATTCAGTTTCTAGTACACCATTGATTGATCGCCGAATAACCATTACAAAAGCGAACACAAATCTTACAATCATAGTTAAAATAACAATTTAGCTCGTCATTATTATGCACACGATGAATGGTGATGTGAAAGGTTCTAAGGGCACAGTAAAGGGCTTACTTGGAGATAGTAGTGGATGGTTTGAGAGAATACAAAAAGGTGTCACCGAGGGAGATTGGGCGGGAGTTACGATATGAGAGTGGGGGGAAAAAAAACAGGCATTGATAAAGATTATAATAAAAAACATTTTGAACTACTATTGTCGCAAATACAAAATACAATATGTAAGGTCCAAAATAAACAATGCACTTCCGTGAAGTGCAAATAACAATGTTTTCATTCCCATCCCGAACGTGCATCTGAGACAGGAGGAGTTGTGTACATTTTCAAGGATCAAATATTCGAACATCTAAAAGAAAACTGAGATATTAGAATTTGTGTTTACTTACACGAATAAAAATACATGATACATAAGTGGGATTTGGATAGAGATAACTAGATAGAGTTTACATTTCAAAGGGTTTTTCGTGTTTATTTAGGCGGTAAGCTGTGCTTCCCTTTACCAAACTTAAGTTGATTTAGAGATGGAACTTGTCAAATAGGATGAATAATCAAATATGTGGGGGATATGACCAATGTACCTTTGTATAAAACTTTATTCCTGAAAGGGTGGTGCTCGTCTTCATATTTACAAATGAAGAGAATAAAGATTTGTGAAAATAATCCATTTAAAACAGCATCACTGGCGAAGTTCTGACGAGCAGATACTAACTTTATCCCAGAATAATGATTTATTTATGAGCATTGATGAAACAAATCATGAATAAACATCGTATTAAATAATATGTATTTGGTAGAAAGTGAGAAATCTTTCGAGCATTTTTCAATAATAATTCAAATGATCATTATATATATACTCAATTAAAATTTTAAAAGAATACTTATACTAAAGATACTAACAATATGAGGTAAACAGATTAACTTTAAAAAAAAGTTTGTAGCTTGGAAAGTATGTTAGGAGAACACATTTTTATTGTGAAGTTGTAATTATTAAGAACGTAGGTCTGAGATAAATTTGTCGCTAAAAATATCGTCGCTGTAGCATAGTTGGATAATGCACCTTCCAACTATGCTACAGAGATCCAAGTTCGAATCCCGGAGGCGCAACAACAATATTTTTCGATACAATTGATTTTATGTATATCTTTCTAATTAATATATTTAATTCATATTGGAAAATATGTGTTACGATGTTTATATTATATTAGCTTGTTGGTCTTGTGGTTAAGACGCTGGCCTAGTGATCTAGTGGTCGGTGGTTCGCGCTTCATTCCAGGAGATCAGCAAGTTAGTCCTATTTTAATAGCACAAACATATAGCTTAGTTTGAAACTAGTAAGAATATTACTATGACACGTATTTCGTGTACGCATTTCAATTTTAAAAATAAATAAATAATAAATTGCACATTTTATATTGTGCATTCAATGAGATATAGCATGACCTTAGAACAAGGTATCATCTGATATGTTGATCAAAATTAACTTTCTTGTATCAATATTTTCTGTTCAATATCTTACATAGTTCAAAACTGTATTCCAAACAAGTCAAAGGTATTATTAAATTATATAACCAAACTCCGCTGAAGAAATCGAAAAATAATTATTCGAAACTTTGGAGTCCAGTGTCTCAGTTTGAAGAAAATGTCAGATATTTTTAAAAGTAAGATGATCTTTTCAAAGAACAAATAACATGGCAACTGCCACTCTATCATTTTTCTAAAATAAACAATATTATGATCCAACTGTTGTTGTATAAATGAATTTTTTATATATCCAATGTGAATAGGTTCTTATATCAACATTAATATAATATACAAGTCTTCAAGACTTATAAGAAATATACGTAAAAATAGAAAGATTTCATAATAAAAAATGCAATAATAAATTAACGCGTATGTTGTGTATCTAATTATTTTTAAACAATGATAAAATCTATACATAATGTTGTATTTGTTGTCAAAAAATG
Organism: Eubasilissa splendida; assembly: GCA_031772225.1. NCBI lineage: Eukaryota > Metazoa > Arthropoda > Insecta > Trichoptera > Phryganeidae > Eubasilissa > Eubasilissa splendida. The sequence continues at coordinate 15,350,981 of CM062848.1, read as the reverse complement.
TAATATACTGATACGTAATTATCTACCTGGAGAACGGCAGTATTACAGTAAATTTATGTATACTACTTTGTTTATAATTTTGAAAAATGTACCTTCAAAATAAAAAGTACCATGTCCACATTTCAAAGAAAACATTCAATCGTTTATATATATACATGTAATATAAGAATGAAAAAGCTATAAAAGATTGCAATTTATTTCTAATTTTAAAGAGACCTATTAATGATTTTTGTTATGCACACGTGCTAGTTTCAAATTGTATTAGTGGCTCTTGTCTGCGAAAGTATAAAAATAAGAAATAAATATTAGTTTACCGTTTGACGCATCCAAAATACTATCCGATTCTAATGAACATGTACCTAGTATGTACGAATATTCATAAAAATGTAAAATTAAGCCAACAAAATAAAGTGCACTCCCGCCGCACACGGGAACGGGAATACAGCGTAAATTATTTGTTAATTGACTTTTAATGCTGTACTAGAATTAATGACGAGTAATGAGCTAGCGGCGGTTCCAGAGCAACCGCTGTTTATTTTCTCTCCTCCTCACTCGTAGGTGTGAACTCATTGTGTTTTTTTTGTTTCAAATATTTAGAATAATTTTTTATATTTATTTTACTCCTAAATCTTCACATTATTTTTTCGCCGGTGCATGCAGGTGTGTGATTTAGATTAGAACGGTAAGAATTTTCACACAGTTCTCAAGGGTCCTTTAAGTTAAAATTTTTTAACCGTGCAATGCCGGGAATATCAAGTAGTTTGATATATAAACCGAACTAGATCGTTGTGAAATCCTAAAAATATTTGTAAAATTTATATTACAAAGTGTAATGCAACTGTCTATCATGAGAAATAAAGTAAATTACATTTTTATTGTATTTTCGTTAATATTATAAATAAATAAAAATCATAATTTTTCCCGTACAGTTGACAGGTAATTTATAACGTCAGTATTAAATCTATCCAGTACATAACATAATTATTGTATATTTGTAGATACTCATATTTTAATTTTAAACGTAAATTTATGATATGACATACATACAAAGTGAAATATGAATTTAGTTGAGTCCGCTCAATTAGACCACTGGTTTATCGGGACAGCCGGTTATTCGGGCCAAATCCCAAGAAACGGAAACCAAATAAAATAACTAATAGTAATTTACTTCGGTTATCTGGGACACTATTCCGTTTAATTGGGACAGTGGTTTAAAAATTAAAATAAATATGTTAATAAATGCCCAACGTCCGCACTGAACGTCTGTGCTGATTTTGTACAATTACAATTCTACAAAAACACAAGACAGGCTGCCATTGATTGATTCCTGCAGAAATATTTTTTTCATTGTTATAAATGTGTTATGTACATTATTTTCATGACTATTTTTTTAAAGTTACTGTTATTATAATTATTTTTTAAAATTTTCTTTAGCATTACGATTATTTTATTTTTTCATATTTATATGTATACCTAATAGTTATATATTATTTTACTGTAGTTCAAATTTTTTTTCAATAATTTAATAAAGTTAAAAAATATGTACGGATTATTTTTTAATTTTACCTTAAACTTCGCTTATTAGAGCCAGCCGCTTACTTAGGACAAAATATTTGGGTCCAATGTGTCCCAATTAAGCGGAATCGACTGTATTTTGAAAATCATCAGGGTAGTAATAGAATTCTAAATTCAGGCGCGCCATTCGCTCATGCGACCATTTCGTCTAATAATTCTTCGTATCAAGGTACGATCGAATTAATTTTACGACAAACTAGTAATTATGGTGAAATTGAGGTAATACAAATTCTTTATAAGAACTCACGATTCCTGATTAAGATTATTGTATATTATTAACTTTACATAATATGCAGTGATAATACAGCAACAATGTGATTCGTTGTATGTCACACAGTGCTTCAAATTTAGTAAATGATATCTTATCTGTAATAAATTTTGGCATGATATGTTTTTTTAACATAATTTTATTTATTTTAGGAAACAGCATATAAGATATGCTGTGCTGCCATATGGCAACATCATACGACATGACCGCCGGCAAGGCTTAACAACAGCAATGTGCTTTCTACTAGTACACAACGTTTTTAGGAATACCACCAATATTTTATTTATAATAGGTATTATTAAAGTAAAATATCTTAGCCAGCATCCACACACAATTCTCACACGACTCGTTCCCGGAAACGATAGTGTGCAACGATATTTATTACATCAGCCACATCCGTTTACTCTTTTACAGGCGGTAGTGACTGGAGGAGTGACGTGCGTCTGGGGAACCAATATTGAAAAACTAAAGGTCGTTTTAAAAACAAGATTTATAATATGTAATGTTAAGAGGATTCAGCACAAAACCGTCACCAGCCATTTGACGAAAAATAGAGGGAGGCGTATTTGAAAATGATTATCTGGTAATTGTGACAGTTTTATCATTGATTGAATGTTTTAAAATCATTAAATTTTAATATTACTTTTGAAATCTCAGCCCTAGTTATAAATACGTTTATATCAATCTTGTCAATTGGATAAGTAACGGTTTTGTTTTTAATTCCTCGATACGCAAAAATAATTAAGGTTATTTACAAAAAAACTAAATATAATGAGATGACACTAAGAAGTTTCAATCAATAAGAATTTTTGGTTAACACCGGGATACGAACTCGAAACTTTTTACTACGTTACCAATTTCGTTATGTTATTAATTATTTAAGATTCCGAAACAATTGGTTTAATGTTTTTTAAAATTTTAAAAATATCCATATTCCAAAATAGTAACATAAATAAAGGTTTTCATTAAAAAAATAAAATGTATATATATATAGTATAGTATTATTTTTTTGGACGGGCCTTATAAACGTTTAATAATGGAAAAGGCGATATGTCAAACATAACTTATTTTCTATGCTTAATCGTAAAGAGAATAAATTGTTGAAATTTATAAAGATCGTGACGTAATGCGGTTAAAATATGAAACATAAACCATATTATTCCGATCAATCCAATTACCTGGTCGACGATCAAACTTCGAATTCAAAGTAAATACAACTCATATAACACAGGCGTGGCAAAAGGTTAGGTATATTATTTTAACATGCGATATATTATTTTAGAAGCAAACGTATAAAAATAATGAATATTTGTATAGAATTCAATTGGTATTCGGATTATTTTTGTTCCATGAAAATAATTTGTATTCAAAATTCTATGATGTATTTATTCTATGTATAAAAGAAATCGTGTAGAAAAATAATAAAAACATATTATTTGAAGGAATACATTGTATTGATATCTTAGAGTTAAATATTAATATTGGTAAATAATGAATGCTTAGAACAAGTGGTATATAATAGAATGTTAAAAATGGTATAAAAACAAGAGCGACTGCGGGAAATAATGTGAATGTAATGTGAAGTTGTTATATTATTTTTTGGTCAATACTAATAATGAAAAACAGCTTATTTAAGATAATAAATTCATTATTATTTATTATAATTTTTTAATATTTTTTTCTACTAAAAACTAAAAATAAATTGTTTTATCTCGAGGATTAATTTTAATGGCAGACCTTGTACGGAATACGTCAATATAACCAATTTACACTAACACTTTCATATGCATTGTGGTCATTTGCTAATGATGAGTTTAAGAAGTCTCATGTTTATGTGTTTTATTTTCCGGATTAACCATGGTTCCAATTAGTCCGGATAATCGAGGTATTACTGTATATTATATCAAAAAAGATAAATAAATTCACCTTATTAAAAAAATCAATAATTTAATAGAAAACCAAGGCAGAATAACTAATTACACACCGTACCAACGCACTCGATAGATCATATCTCAACACTGATCCCTCAGTTTTCGGACATCTCTTCGATGCAGCCGCTATCTTTTGTCTGTCAGCGTTTTCTGTCTGTTTAAGTGCCGGCCGAGTGCATCGGTTCTAGGAATGATCCCTTCGGAAAACCCAAATACTCCTATTGTTAGGCGATTACTCATTGTGTAGCCGTTAGTCTCTGATCGTAATAATAGTTTTTTTTTAATATATTTATGATTCGAAATTCAATATGAAATTTTCGGAATTTATGAGAACGAGTATTGGAATTCTTAAATTTTTAAACTTCGTATGCAATCCCTATGCGAATGCAATGACCGTCAATAGGAATTTATTAGCAATGTAGAAAGACTAACGGTGCACAATAGAAAATATTAACATAAATTATAAAACTACATAAAAAATAAAAATAGAATAAGAGAGTTCTGGTACCCATACCTACTAATGTCTGGAAATAAGTCTGAAGTATGAAAGTGTACGAAGCAAGAATGATGTGCCAGAAGAGTGTGGTATTCTATTCTCTCTCCTGCGGGGAGTCGGCGTGATGGTGACTTTGTTTTATACTCTTTTTAATGACTAAGTAATAATATAAATTATTTATAATTTTATTTTTAACCACTTTTACGAGTTAAATTTATTATATCGACCGGTTTTGGAAAATCCCTTTTTCTTCATTAGGATGTCAAATTAACTAACTAAAATCATATGTCACATTGTTCTAATATTTTAAAATTAAATTAAAAAAAACTAAGATATACAAAAAAAATCTAGTACCTAACTTAAATTGTTACGACGATGAAAGATGTGGAAATTGACTTATTGATTCAAAATTATTGGAAAAATTTTTTAGAAAATGTTTTTAGAATAGGACTTTATAGTTAAATTTAGTTGGTTAATTTTACACGTTTTACCTGTTTCTAATGATTTAAAATTATTCAATTTAAAACCAAAATTGATTATTTTTAAAACAGAGAATCCCAAGTTTTTATCAAAAGTATGATCATTTTATATATTATCTTTATTGGACATGCTATAAAAAGAAATTTAATATTTTTTCTTAAAATATGTACCTGCGTGTTCACACATCGTAGCAGCATATTATGTAAGAGTCCAGGTGAATCGCCAAAAGTTAGATCATGAAATAATACTCATCATATAATAAAATAAAGAAGCAGTATATTTGTACAAAATATGAAAAACCATAAAATTATGAATGTATAATCCTCTCGGAGATTCTTCGTTATTCAAAGCCACAATTTCATTAATATGCTTAAATACCGATCGATTTGAATGTGATGAATATGTAAAAGGTTCACCTTTTCAGAAAAGTCTTTCTGTAAAAACGTTGAAAGGAAACTTCCCCGTGTTTCCACGTGTCGTAAGTATTTTGTAACAAGAGGGAACGCCATTGTTTTCATTTCTAAGACACCGCGAAGAATGCCGCAATGAATAAATGTCGTTTTTATTATAAGTTTCGGTGCACGTTTTCCGACGTCTGAACCGGCTTTAATGATGTGTACGCAATAATAATAATACTGCAACGTCAGAGAGAAAAAATAATACAATTTTTATAGTTTTATTGAATTTATGATAAGTGAGTTTATTTATGCAAGTTCGATAAGGATCAATCGATTCTATTATACTTATATTCGGTCTAGGAGAAACAGATATACAAAAATAATAAAATATCTCATGTAATATTGCGTGCTTTTAAATAGTCTAATGGTCCGTGCACACGGAAGTCGCCCAAACGACATAACAGAGTTGAGCGCGCGGAGAGAGCTGTCACTTGTCGTCCAATGTATTTAGTACATAGAATAATAGAACCGACCGTGCAATACAAATCTACTTTTACCGCTGAATGTCGCAAAACGAGAGATCTAAGTATTGTAATTGAGTCACAAGTGAGTATATGAACGCACTGATTTATTAAGCGAATGTTGAAAAATCGAATAATACTCGTATACATAATCTGTGTAGAGTTGAGCGCGCAACGAGCTGTAATTCGTTTTATTATGTTGTATTTTGTACGCAAAGTGGAATGATCAAGTGATTGTTATACGCAAAGGATCGCACCGTGAAATGTATAAAAGTATGTGTATTCAGTAAGCATAAGATGTTATTTTTGTTAAAATCAACACCAATTTTGGCCAAATTGGGAGACATATGTTGAATTTTAAAGTAAATCAGATATTATATTGATCAGCAGAATACCGAATTTTGGTGTGATATGTTTTTAATAATACAGGAATATTTTGAAAATTAAACTGTGCAAGAAAATATTTTTTTAAAACGAATTATAGGAGACGACTCTTAAAGCTGCCAGACTTAATCTGTACGCTTAGGTAGAAGGATGTAGTATGTAAATAATTTCGAATGAATTAAGTCAGCAAGTAGAAAGTAGAGTTACACAGAGTTGATCGCATTATGCTATTATTATCAGAAATTTAAACCAGGCATAAAGGTATTACTGCTTAAAGTTTCATATTCATGAATATTATGTATGCATATACGTCATATGTGTGTATAATAAATAATTCATATGAGTACACGGAAAATGTCGGCATTAAAATTAATTGTTTTCATCAGCCTCCATGGCGTTCTATGGATTTGTATGGTATTTGAACTGAAAATGTTCGCCATTCCGAGAAGAAAAATATTGCAGCTTTCTTTATCAATTACTCGATACAATAAATGTTTCTAACGCCATGTAATCGGTCCGAGCCAATAGTCACTGAATAGAACAAAAATACAATTTGTCACAATGAAAAGCTATGATCAAGTTAGGTACTTGGAAAATAACAGTCTGATCAAATTTTCCGTCTCATCAATTTGGAAGAAATACAAGAAATTACAAATCCGAATTTACGCCTGGAGTTTGGGGCGTGGCGGTCGGCTTGAGTTTGAGGACGCGCTGAAGTTGTTGAAGAAAACAAGTTTGGGTTCTCTTTGATTATAATTCTAACGGAAATGTATGTTTTTAATAAGCCTGGAAATTACGCCCAACCTTAGATGAAAGGCATGTATGAATGTCTGATATTACAAATTTAAGTGAAATTTACGACAGCTCCCTTATCATATATAGTCATAAATAGTTTGCCCGCGTATAAATGCAGCTTAAGCATATATACTATGCATGAAGCATACCAAACCGGCATGAAGAGATCTACAGATTGAGGTCTATTTCAGAGTTGAAATAATGAAAAGAAATGCGTGTAGTTATTTTATTAACTTTTTTTATTTAAATGGTGATAAACTAACATATCTGCGAAATCAACTAGATACTTTTAAATATTGCTATTGATCTTAATCAATAGCAATATTTAGACTACTACTCCTTAGAGTAGAACAGATATTGCTCAAGACCTATAAGAAATCTGGCGGAAAAATAAAATATATGTAGGTCATTTATGTAAATGCCTTCGATAGCTGGTTCCCAGGTTTCCTATGATATATGAACTACAGTAACCTTTTTAATTTTGCTGTCTTTCTGGTCCGATGTTGTTGTTCTTTTAGCTGGGTTGTATTCTTTATATTTAGACCGACCGAAGCGCGCACTGGTGGTTTATTTGGACGCTGGACTGGTCAAGCCACGGGATGTAATTGAATGACGCCTGTCGGTAACCGTCTTCTTAGCTTTACACACACACCCATACACACATGTACATTATTATAATATAAACCAGAAAATCCAGTGGTGCCAATCGAAGTAATAAGGCGCGTAAACATAGGTAAACTAAAGAACATATTTATGTTTCTAATTTGCCTTATTTTAAATTAGGTATAACAAAATCTGAGTCCCGGGCAAATGCGACTACGGACCGCTAGAAATGAATAAAAAACATCAAAATCTGTGATGGTAGTCATCATCAACATCGTTGGCAGAAGAGCTCTAGTTGAGTCCTAGTCTGGTCGAAGCCCTACCCCTGAAGTTTGATTTCCAATGCTGGATGTTTAAAATATATAAACGTCTTTACTCCATATATCTAGTAAAGTTTGGATTGCCCGACTCTCCGTCACCCCCCAGGTAAGTCAATAACAGGCGTTCTGGTGGTTCATCATCGCTCGGCCTTATTACGTGTCCCGGCCACTGAAGTCGTTAAATTTTTATAAACTTCCGACTACGGATTCTTGGAATGTGGAGTAAGAACATATGATGGTAGTGATGATGTTCAATTACGCTAACCCATTTTTATTCTGCCTTGAAAGATGACCACATTTTTGACTACTCATTTTTCATTTAATATACAAATAATGTGATGTTTATATAAAATTAAAACGGCAGACACAATCGGTTGATGATGAAGTACAGAATTGCAGATGTTTTAATTGACTCTTATGTTGTCCCTCGAAATCATGTGGAATATTGGGGTGATTTAGGTGAACGGGTACCAACGAGGGAACGTTGTAAAGAGTGTGTTATACGGTAAAGAAATTACGGAAAGTTACATAGCTCTGTTTATCTGAGATTATCTGTTTGACGCATATACACGGACGAGATTTATCTCAGAGACCCTGTCAGTATGGACATTTTGCGTGCAGAGTAGAATGACGTTACGATAAATCTCTGAGACGAGAAAAAGAGAGAGACGACAAATCTTATCCCTGGACACACACCATTACAAACCATAATACCGAAGAATAGTAAATAAATACTCCACCATATACCCAAATATCACGTTTCTCGTATAAAAGCATTCAACATTAAGAATGTTACATTGAATGATTTTGTAGTTAAAACATTCCTAAGTTCTTACAAAAGGATAAAGATTTAAAAAAATGTATCAGATTGCAGTCACAAGTCTCTCTAAATATTATATTCTTAACATGAACCCACACAAGGGATTCGGGGTCTTGTATAAGTATTTAAGGTTTAGATAGGAGTAGGGCTTCCAAAGAGGTTTAAAATGAAAACGGTTATTTGAAATTGTTCAAATAACCAAAAACTGGTTATTTTTCCTATTCTATTCCCTGTCAAGTTTTCTAATCCCAAATAACAAATAAAAAATGACTGTAATACCGATTATCCAATACTGTATCAAAAATATGTATTTAGAAGTATCTCAGGAGGACTATTAGATAGTTAACAGTCATTGACTGGAACTCCAGAGATAGAATTCTTAGAAACAGATAGATTTAGTCAAATAATTGCGAACAAGTATGAGTATATCGTCTGTCCTAAAAACAATTCCTGAGAGATAAACAAAGTGTTCAAATTATTAAAGAAACTGAGAATCGTTGCAATATTTATTTATTTGATGAAAATAACACAGATATAAATATAAAGGCATTAGACGTAGAGAAAAAAAAATGGTGACAATTTACATATATCCTAACATATTTTACATGGACAATAAAATGATATGAAAGAAACATAGCACGATGTAAAAAAAAAGTTATATATCATGAAATATCATTTATATATTGTGTCGAAGAATACTGTTATTAGGTTTTTAAATATTAGTTATGAAACAAAAAATATATCAATATTATCACTATAGAAGAGCGTAATCCAGAATCGGTTCAACAATATACCCAATTTTAACAGCCAATATATTTTCAGTAGTCAATAATTTTGTACTAAAATAAGAAAATCAATGAAATACTATATTAATATTTAAACAGTATTATTTTATGAAATAAAATTATTTATAAAATAGTACATATAAACAGCCCATACGTGTCTTAATACTGGAATAGTAAAATCCAGCACAAAGTATAACAGAATCCCGAACGTAGTAAATAATATAGATATTTCAATAAACAAGTAAATAAACTTTGGTATGCTCGCATTCAGGGTTTTCAGATCTTAATAACTTTAGTACATTTAGGAGTTTCAGATATCAGGAATTTAATCTGTTCGCGTTAGTCAAACATAGATCCCACTATCATTTCCTTGAGCTATGTCAATTATTTGGATTTCTGGCCTAACAAACTAAGTTTTCAAAAGGATATACATACCTACACTGACGTTAGTAGTACCTATAGTAAATATAAAAAAATGTGAATATATCCAGAAGTCATTCAAATATAATACATAGATTAAAAATACAACTTACTATGTGCGTGTTAACCCCAACAGGTGTAATCAGCGGGGTGTTAAAAGATACGCAACGAAATATATAAGAGCACAAACCGAGTGTTTAAGATTTGGTTGTAAAAGATCTTAAGTTAACGAAAAGATATTTTTTTGTTATTAAAATTTTATCTGGTATTTTAGGGATATGGTACACAATGTTCAAGAGTCATGCTATATATATATATGCAAAATAAAGTCAATATCTGCGAGACATACATTACATTATATTCACATAAAAATTGAGGTTATGTCTGAGAGATGTGCGATCGCGAATGTGAATGAACGATAAATACTCCTTTCATTGATGGAAAATCGCGGACGTCTTCTACTTTTTAAAATTGTATTAATTTAATCATGTTCTTATTATTGAAGTTTGAACGATGTATTATTGCGGTTATGTCTTTCGAATTAATTTTTTTTTTAACAGCTAACAATTAACTTTTTTAATCGAAATAAGCATCATTAGAATCGACACATTTTTACAAATTACAAATTTATTTTAAATATGAATTAAATATATTAATTATAAAGATACACATATAAAATCAATTTTATCGAAAAATATTGTTGTTGCGCTACCGGGATTCGAACCTGGATCTCTTCCCTAACCGGGGGAGGTGCTTTATCCAACTAAGCTACAGCGGCATTATTTTTAGCGACAATTTTTCGACCTTATATGTTACCTTTTTTGAAATCAATACATTTAATCGTTCCATCATTTGATAGAGCCATCTACCTTATTTTTACAGAATCTCAAATACCTTTAAGTAAATCTGATAGTAGACGCCAGAATTATCAATTCATTTTTATTAAATTTTGGACACATTGATACAACTTTATTATTTTTTAGGAGAACACATTCTTATTGTGAAGTTGTAATTATTCAGAACATAGGTCTGTGATATTTTAAATATGAATTAAATATATTAATTATAAAGATACACATATAAAATCAATTTTATCGAAAAATATTGTTGTTGCGCTACCGGGATTCGAAAAAAAAAAAAAAAACAAATTTATTTATTTCGGTGTTGTAAAATTCTGGAGTTCTGGAGTTGATAAAACCTCGAAATGCACTTAAAGTAGTAGCTTAGTTGTGAAGTTATCAAAATGTTTAAATGAGTGAGAATTTGTTAGCGAGGTGAATATGGTAGATTAGGCAATGTTTAATAGCCCAACAAGCGTCCACAAGGTATAACAAACTTCGTAATGGCGATTTTTATGGTTATAGTTCATTTCGTGCGGCACATCTTTGTCAACCATTTTTGATTTTCCTAGTTATTTTAAATGGTCCATAGCTATTAGATGGCTTTTTCTTTTCTTTCCTCTTTATTGTGGCCTTCTCTAATTAGGCATGCTGGATGATTAATGCCTAACATTTGTGCAAACTATCCTGTACTGCGTGGTTCTGATTTAACTAACGCCTTCAGTTCGTTATTTTCAACTGAAGAAACATGTCTGCAACCTTCTTCATCTTCAAGGCTCTAGTACTCAAAATTAAATTTTTGGAAACACCGTATGTTACACACTAAAAGCATCGTTTAGTTTAGGAGCATATTTTACTGAACCCATTCATCCGTTTTGAACTCATACAATTTAAAAAATCTGATTTGATTCTTTTCCACATTTAATTTAATAGCCCAATTTGAAACAATAATGAACGATGTTACCATAATGCAGACGAAAACTGAATTAGGCGTTATTAATATGAACACTATGAAATGACACATTCAATGAAAAAAATAGAATTCAGAAAACCAAAACCGAAAGTTTTTCCTATCAACCTTGAATTTACAATAAATTTTGGAGTCAAATGAATAATTAAGAAATGAGGTGTCTTAAACATACAAAAATTTACATAAATCTAAAAGGTGAATTATAATTAATAACGTGAATTGTTCAATATTTTTATTTCATTGCTAGAAATTCACAAATTGACTTTTGTGTACTGTGGCGAAAAAGAACTTGCGCTGTGAAGCATTATTAGTAGTGGCTGTTATTAATATTATGGGTAGTGTCAATGCATTACGAGTACAATAAACATCCCAAATAGCAGGATGTAAGATAGTTCAAGAATAAATTTAGTTGGGCGCGCTAATCATGAACACTGATGACAGTGGGCAGGAAATTAAAAGACCTACACAACTAGCTAATGTTGATATGAACCAACTTACGAGAATATGGAAAGACAGTGACATCAAGCAAGAAATTAAAATTATATTGATTCACATTTTTGTCTTTCCAATTTTCAATTGAACTTGGAGACTTGGACAGTCCGCGATAGCGACAAGTGGAAAATTTACACCATCGAAATGAATTGCTGGAGAAGGATGTAAAGCATTCCGCAAATAGCACGATGTATGAATTTCTCAATCCTGCAATAAATCCAACTGCAGCAAATAAAAGATTATTCCAATTCTTTAGACATATTATGAGTCAAAATGACTGCCTAGAATAGCAGTTTATCTTGGGCACAATTTTGGGCTGAAGAAGACCCGGAAGAGTGCCACAATGGTGGATAGATACGTTGATACATTTGGCTGAAGAGACCCTGGGGTCATTACATGGTGAGTCTCATCAGATTGAAGCCACTATATGTTAATACTGACATGTAAGAGGAAGAGTTAGTAAAATAATTTCAATTTTGTACTGAATGAATTTGATTAGTGTTATAATAAGATGCCATGAAATAGTGTTTCAACCTACCCCCTGGGGAATATGACGGATGTGAAGTTCAGCCGAACTCTCGTGTGGACTGAGCTGGTGGCCAGAAGGTAAAGGCAGCGGGCGCGCGGAGGGTACAGGCCAGGGTAGCCGGGGCTGGCGGCCACGCAGGCTCCGCGCGCCCTGCAGCCAACGTCTTGGTACAGCCAGTCACATTCTACAAAAAATAATTCAGTCTTAAAACACGTTATTTATTATAATATATTGACAACCCTTCTAAAACTGAGATCATGTCTGTTGTAGACGTCGAAAGTTTTAGACCATCATAATTACAAAATTACATATATAAGGTTACCCTGCCGACAAACTTCAAGGCTTATTTTACGACTCATAATGAAGATAACAGGTAATACATTATATTTATATATCATATGTTTATACGAAAGTCCGCTGAGATTTAGGTAATTATAGAGTAATTAAAATTAAAAAAAACATAAATATTATATACATTCGTGAAAACGGTGATAACTGAATAAGTGGTGTATGATTTCAATGTGATATAAAAGACATAGCTAAATAATAAAGTCGAACAAAGTGACCAGTTTGTACATTATTTTTTGCACAGAGGCTATCATAAATATCTGGTGGTTCCAAAAATGGACGATAAATTCGACTTTCTTGCACACGAAGGAACAAAGGCGATAAAGACTACATGCCTTTATCTAACTTTGCTACTCGGGGGAGGTTGTTGGCGAACTACGGCCCTCCAGTTGCCGAATTAATGATGATATTATCTAACTTCAAAAAATAACAATGACAGTCCATTATTCCTCGTTTTCGCCGTCCGGTCATACATATTTTCCGTCGTGAAAATACGAGTTTTTTCTATAATCTAAAAACTTTGTTATTTTTCGAATTTCTGGTTATATAGTGTACTTTAACAAAAACAATAATTTCTCTGTTATATTTATAAGGAAAAAATAAAGAAAATCAATACAATTTTTGAGTCCACGAACCATTTTAAATGCTCGTGAGATTAATCGAAAGATAACACTTTCACACAGCGACATCTTCCAGTTTACTAAATTCCAAGATAATAACCATAGTCGTAGAAGGCTCTCCCAGCAACAGCGGGCGAGCCTCCCGCCTAAAGGATCGCAGAAAAAGGCAAATAATTAGTTTTGTATTAACGTTTACTGGCACTGTCCCCTTTTTCCTGCCTCGGGATTGGTTAATGAGTTCCCATCCCTCTCGGTGGCGAAGGAGGTTCATAAAAGCATAATCATGTTCAATTTCATCCTACTTCAGAGAACAACCATCTTTAGGACGAGACTTGCTCCACGGCGATGAAATAACGTAACGAAAAATATGATAATATTTTTCCACTCGGTCGTTTTATTTGCGTGATAAGGGGATGGTGTTTTATTATTATTAATAAATTTAGTCTTTTGTAATGTAATGGCGATTACTGGCCGCCTAGTTGTTTTCATCCAGCTCTTTCTATTTTTAGTTTTCTCTAGAACCATCGACGCGATTGATCTCTCTAATTATTTTTTTTGTTACCGATGAGTTTTTATCGATTTATGTAATTTAAATACTGTAAATCCCTTTAGGCTCGGCGCGCGGTGGGGAAATTTTCGTGGGGTTTAGCCCAATTAGTCGCTTCCCCGCCCAATGATTGAATTGTCGCTGCCGGGATAATGAATTTGTGATGACAGCGGGTTTGGCCTGAGTTTGGCTGGGCGCGGTCAGTCTCTGGATAGGTGATGGCTCACTAGCTTGACCATTAGTAGAAGCCAAACTACTGTCCATAATATAAGCAACATCGATATTGCTCTTGTTCCAGACTACCGCTATACGTTCCACCAATTGTATAAATATATAGGAATTAAGTAGAATTTCAATAGAAATCATAAAAATTCACAATTAAATTAGGTAAAAAATTGATATTGTTTGTATAAGAGCATGTACACAGGGGCGTTCATTGCATACAAGCAAAAAGCTGTGCATTACTAAAGATTCTGGGAAATAAAAATAAATAAATTAATCCTTATCGTATGAAAATACACTATACAATTCTAGCCGTTATTACCCGGATTAACATAATCCATGCCTAGATTTTTGACTAGCCGATACTTATTCAGAAAAAAATGCGAATCATTTGTGTATAAATTCATGGCCATGTTGGCAAATTGCCTGCCAGCATGGCCATGAGTTTACCTGCGTACGCGTCTAATTTGTTTGTCCAATCTATATAAAAATCATATTGAACTAAATACACTATTTTCTTACTCAACCTATGTTAGCATCTTTACGTCTGCCAATTTTCTGCATTTTTCAAACAACTTGTACTTATTAAGGAGAACACATTCTTATTGTGAAGTTGTAATTAATCAGATGATAAATTAAAAAAAAATAGAACATACAAAAAATAATAGTACATCATACCCAGTCATAGATAGTTATATAATTTTGATTATTATATATTGAGCTTACGTTCGCAGGTTTTTATTAAAAGTGTGACCTATAAACGGCTAGAATTATGTCCACGTATATATTTATATGTGAGGCATATTACAAAATATTATACTAACATCTCAATACACTACTAAAACAGCGTAAATTTATATATAGCACTCAGTCCTCTGTAATATAAAAAAATCTATAATCTGAAGATAAGTACACATTATTTAGATCAAAAATGTGAGTCACGGTTCGACATAACGACTGCCGTCATCATTACACTCGGCTAACAACTAACAATCATTGATTTGTGGATACCTATTGCACGTATACCTAGTTAGCATCGTCGTTAACAGCATAACCTAAGTTTGTACCTACTGCACGCCACTGCATATACCTACATAGATGTATACACTAGATTATGAATAAATAAATAAATAGATAATATCCCTATCTTCCACTTCACACATCACTTAAAAGTTGAAATAGATCGCATGTTTTGATTATCAACATTTTGTTAAAAATAAAAACAATCTCGGTAGCAACAAAATATTTTTATTTTTATTTTTTATCTTTGTTTAATTAACCACTAAAATGAGTTTAAATACATCTACCGGTTTCGAAAAATACCATTTTCTTCTTCAGGACGTCATAACTCATGTTACTTCTAAAGACAAAGATGATAAATTTAACAATTCTGGTGTCTATAAACTTAGTTGCAAGGATTGTGCTGCATTTTATATTGGTAAAACGGGTAGAAATTTTAATATAAGAGTAAGGATGTCATAACTGAGTTAGTTATGACATCCTGAAGAAGAAAATGGTATTTTTCGAAACCGGTAGATGTATTTAAACTCATTTTAGTGGTTAATTAAACAAAGATAAAAAATAAAAATATGAATCTTAACCACAAAGATAACATTGCTTATTTTAAAAGTATAACAAAATATTTATTTAATAAGGTAAAATGGTGCCGTACACCACGAGTAATACGCCGCACAAACGAATTTGAACTTCTAGTTCCTTAACTAATAAACGGAGAGCGCCAAAAGTTGACGCTACTTGTCGCTCATCGTTCAGATTATCGTGTGCGGTTGGTTTGTCGCAGTTCATCAGTAAAGTATATATTTTATGGTATAAATGCAAGGTATGTGCAAAAATATTTGCTCTGTATTGTTTTAGAAGCCAGTCTTCAAATGTGAGTTAAACGAAACCCACCTTTTGTAACAAGATCAGTATGATATTAATTGATTACAAATCTTAAGCCATCTCGATGCGCTTGCCGGCCGGCCGCCATTGCCTCTTTGTTTGTTTGGTTAGTCCATATGAATGTTTGTGTGTATTGAGAGGTAATACGTCAGTAATACGCAGATAGTGGATGAAAGTGATTATTGAAACGAGACAAGATGTGATCGGTTACAATGCACGCCTTTGCCGGTTGCACGAATCATGTTCACGAAAACTTTTGTAACGATTGTTTTGCTTAATTATTATTTATTACCTACTTGTTATCATTTCATTTTATTTTGTTATTTTTAAAAAAATATTTTGTTCTGCGCATAACTTAAAACATTTATATGAATTACTTGCCACTTGTCTTTAATTTTACATGTTGATATTAAAAACTTTATATTGACTTTTAGTGAGTTAAAATAATCCGGTGCCATATTCCCAAGGTCCGGGATAATATGGCATTTTCCATTTTTTTTATGTACCCATTTTGTTTTTAATCATTCAATTTCTTGATCATTATTTATTTATTATTTGTTTAAGAGATGAATTTTATTTATCACAAAAGATTAAATTTCTGATGTTCAAATTGGTAGAGCTAATCTCGCTCAAACGAATCGGTGCCATATTCACACATAGATTTTCTAATTGATTAATTTAATTTGTACAACATAGAACAATGTTCTGAATTTGCAACTTGACAACAAAAATGTGTTTTCATTAAAAATAAAAACATTTTAATCACGCGTTAAGCTACAGTCCAACTACTTTGAGCTGCTGCAGACAATGTAATGACCGCCAACATGATCCCAACGTTCATTAAGCTGACAAACACTAGAAAATGAAAAAACTACGCAAAAGGACATTGTCTTTGTGAACGTGAAAAAGTTTTACTTCGACCAAAATTTAGTAATGATATTGTTATTCATTTAATCAATAATAATATTAATTAGTGTTATTATTATATCAATGAATATATCACCGAAGAAAATTAATTAATATTACACAAGTCTTCAAATTAGGTTAGCCTTTTAGTTTACAAAGTACATATTTTCTTTCATGTATATAACCTAATTAAGAAGTGTTTATCAAAAATTAAAAAATACCAATTAAAGCCACAAAATCATTTTTGTTTTATACAAAGTAGATAAATTGCTTAGAAAGGATACACATAATAAAACCTCATGATTATATTTTTTCGACAGATGGATTATTTCTATTCATCTTTCAAAGAAATTGATTTAATTTGATTTAGTTACCATAGAACTACGTTCTGTAAAATTACAATTTCACAAACAAAGTGTGATTTTATTAGTAATTACTTAATGTTGTAAAAAGACTTAAAAGCATATTTGTCATTCTTAAAAGTAAATGTAAATGAAATTTCATTAATGCAGCTAGCTGACCATAAATATTGCTGGAACGGAATTGGAGAAGATACAAGTATTATATATCTGGGTTGCAATACAAATGCAAGATGAGATCCTTCTGTTGAAATCAAATGCCGCATTGAGCAAGCTCGTGCAACCTTTATCCGCATGAAAAAGATATTCTGCAGTCGTGATCTCAACTTTATATTACAAATGAGAATGGTCAGATGCTATGCGTTCTAAATATTATTTTATGAAGTGGAAACATGGACATCCGGAGTTTTCCCCCATCAATTCTATATCCCGATGTATGATAGACTCAATATGGTAAAAAAATGTACGAATTCTATCTGGACTGCACAATGGATGAATCCAAATAATCATAAGGGTAATCGACTTAAAATAATTCAAAGATATATTCCCCGCACCCCCTGGTTCTCCAAAAGAACAATATCAAATATCTCTAGAATGAGAATTGGGCATTACCAGGTAGCCTCACATTTATTCAGATTGAACTTAATAGATTCCCCAATATGTGAGTGTGGTGCTGAGGAGGAAAACCTTGACCATATCTTTTTTGCCTGTCCATTACGGATTACAGATTTTTTTTACAGTAATCTCGTTAATGGTAATTTTCAACTCCCGGTTAACTTGTGTCATCTTATTTCCCTTAACTCGCCACATTTAATCTATATAATATGAAATTTTTTGTACGACAATGGTATTGACTTGTAATGAAATATTACCTATTGTATAATATTATTGTACTTTTTTCTATAAAATATGTTTTAATTTGATTAATGGCACAAATCGCTCTTGAAAGGTGGATTGTCTATTTAAAAGAAGAAGAAGATGAAGCATGGACACTTACTGAAGAAATGATAAGGCGACTTAAAGCATTTGAGATCTACAGAAGAATGCTCAAATAAAGCTGGATGGATAGAGTTACAATGAGGATTTTATGGTTCGAATGTATGAAGAAAAATAAGTATTTAGAACAATATAAATCCAAAAACTTCAATATCTTGGATATGTGATGAGACATCCGGAAGAGTACCTACGAGATCTTGTAGAAGATTACTAGAAGTCGGAGCCCTGGAAGAAGGAGAACATCATGCCAGTAGAACCTGAGGAAATGGTTTGGCCAATCTACTGAAGAGCTGCACTGGGCCGCAGTAAACAAAGTGATGATAGCCAACGTCCGTTGAACGGATAGGGCACAAGAAGAAGAAGAAGAAAAATAAAGAATACAACTTAACGACAATCTACAGGGTCATTATAGCTTAATAGAAAGTTCCGAGTTCATGTCGCGGTGGTGAATATATATTTTTTCTTTTAAAGTGATTTGTCAAATTTGTTTTTATTGTCATGGAACTATTTCTGGAAATGGCAAATTCATAAAAAAAAATTGTATTAATTAAAAATTAATAGGTATTTTTAATCAATATTATAAGTTGTTTGGTAATGAGGGCGTTTTTATCATAAATTCTTCAACAATTAAGATACTCGTATTTTCAAGAAAAATTATTATTAACAATCTCGACTAGACGTTCTTTACAAGTTATATTTTTGTTTATATTATATATGTACGAGTACTTATTAGATTTCTCACACATTTTTGTTATCTGCCGCTGTTCTAGCGCATTCGGACTGTTTTTATTTTTTCTCTAACATTTCCACGTATCGCTGGAGCGCACATATCTAGCGAGTGCCTATACCTACCGTGACCCCATTGTAGATCACCAGACGCGATTCTCTTTAGAGTTTCACATTCTAATAACGAAACCTGACGTCTCGTTTACCTTATTTGCTACCTTCGTTGCCCCGATACGGCGAAAGATTGCCAGAATAAGAATGCGTATACACGAATGAGACTTTAATTTCGCGTCTCGGAGATTTACCAATAAAGTTCACTATGCATCAGTTAGTTATTCTAGTCTGAGTACAAAATACAAAAGACAACTCGTTGTGTACTCGTAAAATAAAGGGTGTCCCAACAAGAGCGGAAAATTTAAATTTAAAATAAAACACAGTTGTTTAGAGAAAATACCGAAATTTTGATTTAATCATAAAGTAGACATGTGGGAATTATGTATGGAACAACACATCTGATAAATGAGTTTTGAGATGAGTCTCGAGACATCCGTGTACACGCAGCATAAGAAAGATGCTGTTGGGATTAAATGATGTCCCGGTTGCCGGCAATCATAAAAACTGAAAAATTTGGATTGGACTTGGGAGTACCATAATTTTTTTTTTTCATACATTGGTTTAATTTATAATTGTTATATTAATTTTGTTTATATTTAATATTTATGTTTATTGTTTCTTTGATATAATATGTATTTATATAGCGAATTGAGTATTGCACACAGACTATCAATATTAATATTTTCAATTTGTTGTAACCCACTTGATCACTTTGGTACCACTTACGCAATCAAATAGCTCCACGGTTTTTTTTTAATGCGACTCGATTGGAATGAAAAATTAAACGCTGACAATATAATATGCATTAATGTAAAAAATACGTCTTGTTTACACAAAGATTTAATTTTCGAAGTGTAAATACTTTTACTGTTGCATAAATGTTTCATAAACTATCGGATTTATGTTTCCACAAGGAATGTATGTAGAATGTACCTCGTTCCGTAACTAATGTTCCAAACCCCTTTTCTATATGTACACTATATTTCATGTCTATTCATTTACTGGTCTATGGTATTGCACTAACTTTTCAAACCTTTCAAATGTTGAAATTTTATTTATAATATATGAATGTGATCTATCACAGTACAACTTAACGCGACACACGTGCACACTGTTAACTTCGATACTGCCTGGAGACAAAATAGTTAGTATCTTGGCGAAATATATAAAATGAAAATACAATTCCCAGCTGTTCTGAACCCGCAACTTAAGACTTAGTCCACTGTACCACGACCGGTTGTCGAAGGTGTGTAGTACCGTAAAATAAAAATGAAAATATGCAACATCGTACGATGGCACATTATTATCATTTCTACGCTAATATAATATAGGATGAATATTATTATTTTCATTGCAAATTAAATGTATTAATTAGAAAGATATACATATAAAATAAATTTATCAAAAAAATATTATTGTTGCTACCGAGATTCAAACTTGGGTCTCTTCCTATCCGGGGAAATGCTTAAGCGATTATGCTACACCAACATAGTAAATTGACGACAATTTTTCGAATTTATATGTTGCACTTTCAAATTAATACGCCTGTCGTTCCATTATTTGAAAGCCAATCTTCTTTATATTTACGAAATCTTAAACACCTTTGAGAAATCCGATAAGAGACGCCAGAATTTTTAGAGAAAAATTGATTTTATATGTATATCTTTCTAATTAATACATTTAATTTGTATTAAAAATATCACAGACCTATGTTATGTAAAATTGCAACTTGAAAATAAGAATGTGTTCTCCTTAAAAAAAGAAGTTATTTTCAGCTCCTTTCCTTTTTATCATTTGTTCTTCCATTTCGGGTTGCTTCCAGGATATAGATATTTATTTAGTTGTTCCAAGGATTCACTATTTGCAAATTAACAACATTCAGTGACCACTAAGGATTTACTCACATTCCATTTGAAATTCAAAGGATTAAAAAATTTGATGTAAATAAATTTTGGGAAAAAAGACATCTCAATAAATTAAATAACATTTTAAAACAAATATGGAGATGTGGACAATAATTATCACTGGTTGTAAACAATTAAATAAATATTGGGCAAAAATGAATAAAAAAAATTTATAATATTGTTTGAATATTATTTATAATCAGGCAGATTATGGACGCAATGGACTACAATCGAAATCATTTTTCACAATAAAGTATATATTTTTCTCTTTTTATAATATATGTGTAACTATTTATTAATAATTGTACATTACGATTTCTCTAGTTTACATATTATACCATCTCGAATTTCTCACCTGTCAACGTGAAACTCTGCGCAAGCGAACTTAATAATAATAATTTAAATAATATATTATAAATTTAGTTACGTTCCTATTACAACTTTAAAATTACAATTATTTTTAGGGCTTTCAAGACACACAATTTTTTTGTTTGTTTATAACTTGAATTACCTGCCACCAACTGAAACAGTCTACAAAACAACACACCTGTGAACAAGATTACTAATGTCAGAGGCGAGTATATTGAAGTAAACAAAAGTGTGAAGAATATTAACACGATACAAGAACATCTCAAAACTAGACATACTCGTAGGTGAATCCGGCAAGAACAAAAGCAGATCAATCACTATTTTCTTTAGCGGATTAAAATAATATAATGATTTCAATAATAGACAAGTCAATTGAACATTGACGGATTTAAAAACGACAAAAATACTAAGACGAGCACAAGCGTAAGAAATACAAATACATTGCAAAAAATTTTAAACATCCATTATGTAATTTAAATGTTATTTTTTATATTCAATATTTTTATTAGCAAACAAAAATAATATTTAATTGAAGTATGTACATATTTTATTTTCAATCGTTCATGCGTACTATGGTATAGTATCTGCTGATTTAAAAAAAATATACCGCAATAACGTACAAATTACAATTTCAAATAAAAGTTATAATATAACATCATATATCTTATTATTTCACATGGTATTATTATATGTAGGGCTGGCTGGATATCCGAGAGATCCCTCTTGTAGTCGAGATGTAAATAATTCTCCGTAAAATTAGATATTTGGCAATGTACAAAATTTATACTATAAACAGCTTATTATTTAATCAACCAAACGTAGATTTATCACATTATTTAGTCATAACATAACCCTAGAATATTATTTTAGTCATGCCATACAAAATTATTGGATTATATTTACGAACAATTTGTTCAGCGCGAACTGTAAGTATTTCTCGGAATAATTTTGATTAAAACATAAATTTTAGCTATAAACTGAATCTATTACAACAAGAGGACTAGTTGAAGAGTCAACGAAGTGAAATGCTCAGATTATATTCCCGCGGCCAAATCCTAGGATCTACTCAATTACTCGAGGAAATTCTCTCCTTCATAATCATTATCAAGTAATCGTAAGCGCGTTATGAGTCGGAATATTATGAAAGTATTTTGAGACGGCGCGGTGTCGAGTGCGAGAGACACTCTCTATCGGTTTCTATGGGGAAAGTGTTGGTTGCTCATTTAATAATCTTTGAAATAGGCGTACATAGCATTAGTAGAACTTCATAAAGATAGGTAGGGTAGGTAGAATTACAACTCTAGCATAGGGTGGGCCATAAGTTTGTGCACTTTTTACCGCGCGAAAAAGGGGTACGTGGGCGACAGCCTGCGGGAGTTTGGTCCTTGGAAATTTAGTCGTGATAGATCGCGATGGATGGATGTGTAGCAGTTTTACAAAAACAACGATTCTAATATGATTGTTCGGTGCCTGTTTCACGCTCACTACTCATTACATGTCTGAGTATTAAATCGTGGCTCAGAAAGTTCGAGGAGATCAGTATAACGCTAAATAAGAAGAAAACCGGGCGGCCACGGAGCAGGGAAGCGAAGAGAATGTCGCGCGAGTTAACGAGTCTGTACGAGAAGATCCGAGCTTGTCAACTCTCAAGCGTTCTGTTACTATGACGATACCAAGATCAACTTTGCGTCATATTTTGAAATTGGACTTGAAACTATACCCATATAAGATACAATTTTTTGCAAGATTTAAAACCCGATGATTCCATCCCACGCGCTTTGTGTTATAGAGTTTTTAAAAATCTAGGTGCCAGATTGGAGGAATGCTAGCGGCGGGATAGTGTACATTTAAATTACATTATTTTTAGAACATGATTTGCCAAATTGTGCTATTTTAGTGAAATAAATACCAATTATCATACGACTTGTAGAAGTGTAAAAACTTATCGCCCACCCTGTATGTATGGATAGATATGTTAACGCTTCTCAAATCTACAGAAATTATCCTTTTCTCTTTATTATGATTTTAATGTGAAACATTCTAGTCAGCAGGAGCATGTAGTCAATAAATTCAATTAAGTTGTACGAAATTATGCATTTTTAAAAATAAAGCAAAATTAAATAATTATCTGACATAATATTAGGACATATTAAAATATGAACTAAGTATATGGTAATAATTATGAAATATTTATTTTGTTTTGATTTACCTCGCAGAAATTCTAATTAAGTACAGATTATTTCAAAGAACTGATTGCACGCTGATGCTAGACAGTAAATCATTGAAAACCGAAGAATGAAATCAAATCATGAAACAGAAGTTACATATACCTCTCATCAATCGCGCTACACAGTACACATCGCACTAACGGTACAGCGCTATACGGCAGTACGGGTTTGTCGCTCGCACCGACGGAGTGGTTGCAAGTGTGACCGCCAAATGTTTCATCACCAATAACTTGCCAGACGTTTCATCACCTATAACTTGCCAGACGTTTCATCACCTATAACTTGCCAGACGTTTCATCACCTATAACTTGCCAAACGTTTCATCACCAAAAATATAACGCCGTTTGTGATCTGATTTAGATAAAATAAACTGCATTCAATTAAGATATTAATTTAATGAGATAAATTATGTTATAATTTAAAAAAAATAATCTCAATTAAAACATCTCTATAAGCCGTGCACGAGTTTGATTTATTTCTCCTTTCACAACCCCTAACGAGTCACTATTATTATGCTCATCGCCGAATTCTCCATCGGCTGCTCATTTACCTCTTTTGTATTCGTAGATGACATTGCTCTATGTGCCTTTCACGCCGCATATTCATGAGCAAGATTTTTTGCATCGGTCTATAGGGATAAACGGGGTCTCTCACGATTTTTTGTGGTTAAATTCGATATGCGTCAAGTCATAAAGTAACTAAAGCGAGTAGGCTCAATCGACGCATCGCACCAACTTAACAAATTAAAAAAAAATCATTTTGTATTGTTTTAGATACCTGGAGGAATGTATATAAGCTGATGTGCAGAGCTGACCTTCTTTACGAGAGGAATATCTTTAAATGGGGTTTTATATCGACGAGCTGTTTACAGAGCTCGTTAAAGAGACAGCGGGGGTTTAGTGAGATCGCAGGGGAGATAGAGGGAAGGAAGAAAATAGCATCGCCGATAAAAGGTGCTCTTTCCAACGGAAATTACCAATCTACGAGAAAACTATTAATCATTGTAACTTTGGTTGGAAGGAGCAAGAGAAAGAAAATTCTATGAAAATGCTTTGTATTAGAGATAGACGAGAAGATGAATTACGTGTATTCAACTATAGTTTGATTGCTAATTGATTTCCTCATCATGGAATTCGTATCACATTACGGGAATTTGGAAAAAAATATATTAAATTAATATCTAATAAGTATTAATTTAAAAAAAAAGTGAACTGTAAATATGTTACAGCAATATTCTCTGTATCTTCAAACTCTTTTTTAATATAACTTTGTGTTAATGAGTTATTTTAGATTCCCTCTAGACCGCCGAACTTGTTAAAGGTTGGCTCTTCCTGATAGCTCGATTACACAAGTCAGACGAAATAAACTAGTACAATATTTAATAGTATTCACTAGTTTTTTTAACAACGTAATAATGAAATACGTAGCTGGATAAAATGTAATAAGAGCCCTGTTGGATGTGAAAATATTTGGTAAATAGAATTGTTTCATTTAAGGACTGATATGGAAAGTGCTTCATTTTTTGACAAGTTAATGAATTTGCCTTATTCTGTAGGGCAATTGAAAAAAAACGTACGTGCATACAAATATGGTAATGTGCTCAGCATGAGTTGGGTGGTTAAGTCGTTCCTTGAATTATTCCTTACTATTCAGCAATTCACGACTTTTTGTGATTCGAAATAAGCCCTCTCCCCAACGGCTCCCCCCCCCACACACACCCTTCATGCAGGTGACATGTACAGTCACATCTGCCAATCGGTGCGGGCTTCTCACGGATCAAATAAAAAAGCCATCTGGACAGTGTCAAAAGAACGCAATTGAACTGGGGCGGTTTTGCCATTTGATGAAAGAAAAAAATGTATTCGCGTTTTGTCACACAAACATGGCGCCCGCGTTCCGAGCGGTTTCCCGCGCGCTGCCTGGCATTATGGCGGGAAGCTGCATCTGACAGATGTCATCGGTCCAAAATGGCTTAGCTTTATAAATCGACGAGTCACGGCGATTATCGCTCTTTACGGAATCGCTTTTAGGAAATAAATCGCCATAAATCATGACCGAGTGTTTGGAGAACTTTCTCTCCTTCTTCGGATATAATAAATCCCTCATACATGTTGGTTATTTTCAAATCGGTCGGCTATACATACATATTTACCTTTTCTGAAATAAATCACTATTGTACAAATTTACTTTGCACTGTAATGGAGTTGGTTTGAGTTAGATACCTAAATACACACAAGATTTACTGCTTTGGGTGATATTAGAATCATAATACATGTTTACACACACGTCTACCTTCATCCCTACACCTACATTAGCCGTACAGATATGTACATATTATATGATGTCCAAGGGAATCGCTCACATCTGTGCAGCGGTAATGTGGACCTATTACTAACTGAGCTGCCTGATCACCGTGCAGATAATGCCTACGGACATTTTACCTTCTTCTTCCTGTTCCTGTTTCTGCTTGCTGAAATTATAATTGGCTAACTGGAATCAAATATATAACTTTCATGTGGTGAAATAAACGAAAAAGCAATATTGAACCCACCAAGCAAACCTAAACTAAATCCGTAATATTTAAAAAATACAAATGTGTTATGTAGTAGGTATAAGGATGTAAAAAGCTTCAATAACGACATGATTAATATTTGTATTATATATTCAAAATATTTTACATTTTTATTCTTAACAAATCAAAAAAAAAGCTTGTTAACTAACATAATCGAATAAATTCGGTTAAATACTCACTCTTTAAAATATGTTAATAAATAAGTACACCACCGACTTAAATATTACTTTCGTGTTTATCCGATTTAATGGGATATCGTAACTTCTACGTAAGACGTCACAATCCTAAGCTTACGAACATAGTTTTGTTTGATTTGTCACGTGCAATGAATCGTGAAATCGTATATTTTGGAAGATAACACCTCTCTACGTTAAACGTATACAGAATTCATGATTTTGGTAAAATAGGGAAAACAAATTAAATTATGCAAATAAAAATCATTTTTAGATTTGTAATATTTGAAGCCATAGCTTTACCGTCAAACATTTTAATTATCTTTATATATTTGTATAGTTTTAATAATTTCATATTCAAATATTTATTTATCAAAAAAATATATTGCCAAAAGCGATCGGGAAAAATGACTAATAATTTAATTATTAGGATTACTTTATTAATGATGCAGTAAACAAATTATACGTGCTCACACATGCGTCTAATTAAGAAATTAAATAATTAGATTTACATATATTGAAAAATATTATTGCCGCATTTAATATTTCACAGAGAGCTATTGTTCAATTAATAAAATCCGAAAACACACATACTGCCCGTTTAACAATAAAATTGAATATTATTCATAACAAAAAAAAGTTAACACCGTACGACATTTTTTGCAATAATTCCATTGTAACACGATATTCATACATTGTTTGATATAATAACTTTTAAAAATAAACTATAAGAAAAAATGTATAAGTATCTGCAGTAATAATCCTTCCAGAATAATTTGAATTAAATATAAAAAAATCCTTATAATCTGGGGTTCTAAATTCTTTGTGTGTTCATAAATTTAGGAAAAGTATTTAAGATAAATAGTCATGGTACATTCCTAAATGTTCAATTTGAAGAACGATGATTGGAAGGAAACCAATATCTAGAACGCGGTATTTTTCAATGTATACCAAAGGTTATTAATCAAGCGTACCAAAAAAATTTGTGGCATTTTCATTTTATTTTTCAAAATTTTAAATGCAAACACATTTTTTACAACTAACATAATAAAAAGCCATACTTAAGATTACGAGAAGGTAACTTTTCAACGGTATCTAATCCTCTTGATACGTGTTCCTTAATCGTGTATGTTTTTATACAACATTAATAGAATTAAATTATGAATTAATGAAGACCCTTTATAAACCACTGTTGATATATAGAGTATTTTTATTTATTATCTTTGTTTTATTAACCACTAAAATGAGTTTAAATACATCTACCGGTTTCGAAAAATACCATTTTCTTCTTCAGGATGTCATAACTAACTAAAACATATATTGTTTCTTTGACAGAATCTATTTATAAAATTTTTTTTTTTTTTTAGTACCTAACTCAAATCATTACTTAATACAAATTTACTCGAATAATTTTTAGGAAAACATTTTAGAATGGGACTCGTAGTTAAATTTAGTTGGTTGTTTATAATTTTTTGATTAGTTTTACACGCTTTATTTATCTCCAACGATTCCAAATTATTATTAAATGGTATTTTTCGAAACCGGTAGATGTATTTAAACTCATTTTAGTGGTTAATAAAACAAAGATAATAAATAAATATATGAATCTTAACCACAAAGATAACATTGCTGATTTTAAAAGTAGATATATAGAGTAGATAATTAGACGCTGTAAACCCTCTAAAAATGTAGGTGTCCGATTTGCGAAGAAAATATTTGGTACACCGCTACAATTTCGAAGTTTATAAACTCTTCGATGAGCCAGACACGAATTTATTTAAAAAAAAACGATTTCGATAGGCCGGGCAGCTAGCTTGGTGGAAGAGTCTATATCAGAAGGGAAATGGAGCATCTACTGCGTTGATTAGATGGGGTCCAGAGGGACCTACGGGTTGAAGTCGCTGAGGGATGTTGATGACGGACGAACCGTGGTGCGGAACAAAGCGGAGTGGGGAATATCCTCGAGGCGGTCAAAGTCTACCCCGAGCTGAATTAAATTCACTGAAAACTACATTATTTAAAGTCTTTCCGTACTATCCACTGTGCTCTTTAGATTCTCGCTTTTAAATATACGGAAACAAATGTATAATTTATTCTTTCCTCCTTCGTATAAATAAATAAAGTATGTTTGTAAAGATTCCCAAGAAAAAAGGTCATCGGACACGGCGAAAAATACTTTTAGTAATTCGAGAATCACGTCCCTCTCGCAAGTTCGAAACAAAAAGGTCTCCGTCGCTTGTTTAAGTTCCTTTACTTGCGTGAGAATACTCCGGGACATTATACGCGTTAAGTGCACTGCCCGTGGGGTTAGCGCGGCGCGGCGCGGCGCGGCGGGGCGGGGGCACGCGGGGACTCCACACACGGGGTGACCATTTTCTCAAATGAAAATTGCGCTTGAAAGAGAGCGAGCGAATAGGCTATAACAATTCTCTGCAGAGAATAACTAGACTCGAGGGGTTAAGACATACTTCCAAACAATTTACACGGGCCGTTTTAGGCCAGTGACGAGAATGTTAAGAAATGAGCTGCCTACCTGGAATTCCTACTGGATATGGTTCCACGAAATGCGATTAAAAAGACTTTTAATTAATTATAAATATGATACCTTTTAATAAATTTTTTGAGGTAATAAGAATAGCTTTGATATTTCTAGTTTAAATTTTACAAAATCTGTTCTCAGCAAAAAAGGAATAATGTTTTGATTACGTTTTAGATTTACCAGTTGAAGTTGTTTAAATAGTGAAAGATCTGACATGACCACCGGCACCGGCAGATGGTCCTGTTAGAAGAGAATATAAAGCGAAGATCGAAGAGCGTACGTGAGAAGATCCATGAATCTGGACGGGATAAGATTCGGGTATCAGAACAGAGCATTTTAGAACTCTTTTATCTGTGGGGACCGACTAACAACACGGGTGACATCTGCATTCAGGGTCCAGACTTCACGCCTTTCAGTCCATCACCATAGACACATATCCTATACACTTCTCTACCTACCCTCGCGGGGAAATTGTACGATATAAGTCTAGCAATCGCATCGCTCAATAGCAATTGCTCTCCAAATTAGTTATTTGTGTCCATTGATAATAAATGCATTACACCGTTAAAACGTTATAGCAAAAAAGTATTTTTACTACATGCGTTTGGTCCAGCGATACGGCGCTCCACTAGTAACCTAAACTAATAGGTCGGAGACTCGATTCTTGCTCCAGTAGACCACTACACTTTTATGTTATACCTTACCAAGAAACTTGAAATCCAAACGTGCACCGCTTGATTCATGGACAAAAGAAAGAAGATGATGAATATGTCAAACTGTCTCATTTCAAGACGATCCTACTCACACTCAATTGTGGTAATGTTTTAACGTTCATCCGTTTAAAGGTTATTCACGATGTTAATTTTAAAATACTATATATGCCGCTGAAATTATTCTCTCTTATAGTAGTCATTTTAGGCTCTTGTCTCGAGCAGTTGCGAGTAGAGTGCATGATCAATTTTCGTTATGAGTGCTCGCGAATTCTAGTTTTTGTTGAAATAAACTAGAAAATTAAATATATTAATTAAAAAGATATACATTTAAAATCAATTGTATCGAAAAATTTGTCGCTAAAAATATTGTCGCTGTTGCATAGTTGGATAATGCACCTTACTCGTTTAGGAAAGAGATCCAGGTTCGAATCCCGGTGGCGCAACAACAATATTTTTCGATAGAATTGATTTTATGTGTATATCTTTCTAATTAATATATTTAATTCATATTTAAAATATCACAGACCTATGTTCTGAATAATTACAACTTCACAATAAAAATGTGTTTTCCTAATAGAAAATTAAAACTGTTCTCATTTATTAAAAAAAGGTATTTTCTTTCTTAAATGTCATTCACTTAATTAAAATCATTAAAAACAAAATATAATTTAAGATAAAAATAACAACAAAAAATGATATAACACAAAACCGTTTCACTTAGAACGGGTGTGCTTGATTTAACCTTACCTAAGCTAGGTACCGAAATTAATTATTTCCTTTCCCATTTTTTTGAAGCGTTATGATATGGCGAGGATTACAGTTAAAGTCAAAAGTATATTCAACATTATGGCTCTGATTGAAGTATTAAAAATTTTTTTAAACAAGTGTCTTAAGTATATTAGTGGCGTGCAATAGGCACAAACTTAGGTTATGCCGTTACCGATGATGCTAACTAAGTATACAATAAGTAGGTATACTAGGTATAAATAAAATGTTAGATTTTTTTAATTTTGAAAACAATTCTATCAATTTAAATTTGTAATACTACTTGTACTCTGCTTTTGATTTGGCTTAAAATATTTTCTACGATTTCTCTTTCGGACAACGGATTTAAAATGTTTTATTAACATAACTAGCTTTACTAATTAGCATAGCTGAAATTTATAACCGAAATAATTGTATTTTAACATTTAATTTAATATTGATAATAAATTTAACTTAATAATATCTTGAAATAATTAATGAGATAATTATAACCCATAACATTTATCTACGCAAACACCGAAATATGGAATCATAGGTTGGAATATACTAAGAACATAAAACGTGTAGTCTGTTAAGTAAAGCAAATACGTAAAAATGTAATTCTTCGCAGTTTTTACTAAGGATTAATTCCTTTTAAAAACAGCAGACTAAAACACATATTGTTTGAAAAATGCAGAAAATTCGCAGATGTCAAGATGCCGACGTAGATTCAGTAAGAAATTATTTAGTTCAGTACAATTATTACAAGGATTGAAAAAACAAGTTAGGTTTATTTAAGACCTAAATTTTAGCCAATTGCGGAGCAGAATGCACATATGGTTCGCCAATAACCCACGGCTATAACAAATGACGTTGGTTACGTCATAGACAAGGTTACGCTAATCCGGGTGGCAACAGCTAGAATTTTATATGGTATCTTCATAATATAAAGATTACTGGATTTATTTTTATTTCCCAGGATTTTTAGTAATGCACATCTTTTTTGTACACGCCCCTGATGTATGTATATATATCTTATATATATATATATATATATATATAATATAATGACATATATCAACGTCCTTCTATGTGTCACGCGTAGGAAAATTTGAAAGAAAACTAATTTTAGGGTGAACTGTCTTTTCTTGGATTTGCCACCTTTTTGTTTTGAAGGTACATTTTACAAATAGAAATAGATATTTGGAAACTGGAACACTGTAGATAGATAATTTTTAAATACATATTAATTTAATCAATCAGAAAGATTTACAGAAATTTTTTTTGCGAAAAAATATTATATTCGAACCTGGACCTTTTTCTGTCCTTGAAAACGTGTTACCATTACCATATATCAACCGATTATATTTACGACAAATTTTAAACTTATATTGATTTCATTTCAATAATTGATATATCTATTATTCCAATCAACTTCATATTGCAATGAATCCCAAATATCTTTCAGTAATATACGCTAGAAGAGAGCCAAAATTAAATCATTGTATTTTATTAAATTTTCATAAACTGTATACCTTTCTAATTGATTAATTTAATTTGTATTAAAAACCTCAGAATGTTCTGAAACTGCAATATCACTAGAAAAATGTGTTTTCATTTAAAATATTTAAAAATGTTTACTTTTTTTTTTAAACAGAAACCGTCTTATATACGTATTTCGTGCCCATTATAGGACGGGTTTTAAAGATTAGTTAAACAATTAGTGCTAGAAACGAAACGCAGCTCTCTTGTTGCTTTTCATAGAATACTAATACTAAGTAAGTTATAGTTGTAGAATCAAACTTGGTAAATAAAGTATGGTAGGTTTATAAGCCTTCGAGCCAACACTTGGGGGAGAGGGAGAGGGCTTCCTTAGGCACTAAAGCGATCGATACTTGAAGGGGCGGAAGAGTTGTGTAAACGATCTCCCATACATTACCCCAATGTGTCTCCGAATTTATATTGGGTGAGTTAAGAAGGTGAGACCGAAGAACATATTTATAGCTTTATTAAACATCAGTTTACATTGTAACGGAAGTACCGATATACTACCACTGCGATCCACTATTTGTAAGTGTATATCGATCTACTTAATGGAGTTCAAATATAAAAAGGGCCGGTTAAATCCCTTCCATGTGGCTGAAAGGAGCAAGATTGAGTAATCAAAGAAAGTCTTGACCATATTTTCAATGAATATGATTAGGACGATAGTGACATTAATGACAAACAAAAAAGATTTGTGGAGGACCTAAACGCGCCCCACAGTTTCATGGTTGCCCATCCCTATATATTGTAATGCGTTCGTGCGAATATGCTACCGTTTCGATGCAGCAAGAAGGTGGAGAACATCCTCTTTAAATTGTTCTTTACCAGCAAGTGCACTTGTGACCTATCCTATGCTCCAACTACATGCGAGTGACACCGTTCGAATTTTTGCTTCTGGTGTTTAATTACGGCTTACTTGAGTATAATACCATTCTTAGCAGCACAAGCTGCATTCTCATCAGTGGCGTAACTACGCCAATGCAGCCAGTGCGATGCCTAACTCATGTTAGGTAGGGGTCCAAAACTCCATCTGCGAGCTAAATTATATTTTGTATCGATTTTTTTTAAATTTACCACAGTAAGAAATGGAATCATAAACATAATACAATATTTTCTCACGTGCATCTAAAATCATCTGAAAACTTTATCGATGTATACAGTAGAACCCCACTAATATAATATGTCGGGTTAGAGAAAAGACTATCGCCGCAAAATGCTAATTTCAGTAAAGCGAAGGATTTTATACAGTTGCGAGTACACATGAGTCTCAAAAAACGATTTAAAAAAATGTGTGAAAATTGTAGGACACAAAAAATCAATTTTATTCCACTATTAACACCACATAGAACTCAATATTTTTATATCTTACATACAATACATATATAGGAGGCTTTTTTCATTTTGCATTCGGGCTCGATTTTTATAGTTACTGAGATAAACTCAGAGATCAGCTTGAGATTGGTAGAAAGACACAAAAACTCAAACCCGTATACACGACGTTCGATTTGATAGTGAGACTCGACCAATAACCATAAATACATTCTACTATTTATTCTGTAAGTTAAACATTAAACGGCATTAAATTACAAACAATTATTCCGTTCTAACTGGTGGGGAGATTTTTTTCATTTAACAATTTACTCAACTGATGAACGGAACATAAATGATCAATGGACTGACATTTGACGTTTGACGAACAACAAGCTCTTAGATATGGTATACGCAGAGACTATGAAAGCCGAGAGATATCTCAAAAGAATCTAATCTCAAGTACAAATTGATGGCCATATTTGACTATTAATAAATTTCTTTTCCATCTGGGAGTGATTTTGTAAATAATACTTGGAATTTCTAATTTGAAAAATCGAATGAATACTTTTTTATATGTTATAATACTTTGTAAGCTTTCCTTATTAAAAATATTTGACTCATGTCAATGTAATTATAGTATAAATGTCCAAAAAGGGATAAATTCGGAAATTCGGAAGTATCGCAAAACAAATCTATGTAATCTTATATTTTCATTGGATTAAATTAAAGGCACGGGTTTGCTTTGCGAGTGGAACCGACACGTGAGTTGTATCAACTTTCAAAACGGTTCCGGGAAAAGGTGGGTAATATCCACCCTCTGGTTATTGTAAAAAAATATTATTAAATGTTTTTAATGTTTAAGCTTACGATCACAGAGATGTTAAGTAAATTATACATTTATTTATGCATGATAAAGAGAAACATTTCCAAAAGAGATAAAAACTGTTACTGAAAAAATAACTGTTTCTAAGAAATGACTAAAACAAACATTGAAATATTACGGCAAACACGTTTAATCATAAAATGAGCAATTTTTTTTATTTAAAACTAATAATAAAAAATATTATCGTCCCCGAGTAAAAAGAAATAAACTAATAATATTAAATACTAATTAATGTTAATGAGTTTAATTTAAAATTAATAAAATTTAATGTTAATGTAGTTTTTGAAGGGTTTTCTGTCGTGGGTTAGTTTTATCATAGCTGGCTTCTCAAGAGTTGTCAATATCGTGGCTGACACAAATCCACAATGCCTGATTACTACTTTCTGATGGCCGTGAAGATCTTTAATTATATACTATTAAATATTAAAATTGTATTTCATTGGTGATGTTGCCATCTATTTTTTCTAGTAGAACCATCTTTAAAGCAGATTTATAAAACGATACCTATCTGTGGCAGGGAGTCTCACGATACAACATCCGAAAAATTTCATGACAATTTTGACCATTGCTGATTACATTCTAATTTATGGTCAGGAGACCTCGAAACCACCCTCCGTTAAAAGTTTGTATATATATTACATTGTCTATACGGGACGTAACGAATTTTGTGGACACGATAATTTCCAGTTTTTCTTATCAGATTTCAATATTTTCTGAAAAATTAGCCTAGTAAATATTTCAGCTAAGTTTGTTAAGCAGAATAATTTCTATCCTTTTTTCAAAATGGTATGCGTTAAACTTTAAAAATTCATAACAATATTAGTCCTAAAGAAAAAGTAAAAAAAACACAATTTACAATAAGTCCTAGAGAAAAAATTAAAAAACACAGATTTTTTATTCTGATTTTTTAAAAAACCTTTAAAAAATAATAAAAGATTGGGATAGGGCTGGAAGGTTTTTCGGATTAAATTGAGTGAAAATTGTTGGTGGTGTCAGTACTTTTTATAATATTTTAACACAGCAAAAAGATAAATTCACGTTTTACTGGTGATATTGTGTTCTTAAGTAAGTAAGTAAACAAGTCAGTAAAAAATTTTAAATCTAAAAAGAATACTTTCGAAAAATATTACAGCTGCCATCTGGATTAGAACCCGAGAACTTCCTGTTGTCGGTAGAATGCTCTCCTGAAAGTTTTGTCCTTTGCATTTTTCTGGCGAAAATTTAGTTTGGTTTAATCAATATACTATTTTATTCCACACGACTATCAATCGTTGTATAAATATACTTAATATTATACTGAATAAGTACAGCGCTTGAATAATGATAAACAGAACCAACTTGCTGGACTCTCGAGACTAGGACAGTCATATCGCTAGAGAAAAATAAGCTCGTCAAAGTATTAAATAACAAGGGTCTCTTGTAGATTGGCAAGTTTTAATTAAATGCGTGTATATATTCAATGTACTAATTTCTGCAGTTTTGGTACATGTGGATAGATATAGTTACTGTAAAATGTGTATACCTTAGTAAAGATTTTTGCGGATACATGGATTTGATTCCGTTAAATAAATATATATTTATAGATAACATTTGAATCCATCCTGTTAATTAATTTTACAAATTAGTTTATAAAATATAATACATTAAAGCATTTGATGATAGTTATTACTGTAGTAATTGAATTTGAATACCTAATATGTAAATAATAATATTTTCAAGATGTCCATTATTCAATTCCACACATAAATTAATAATATTTATGTACTGTGTGCCACATCAGGCCACGTAATATAATATATTCGTTTATCAATATTCATAAAATGTTTGCGTATGTCCGATTATGTTAACATAAATCTGACAGATATATTTTTTAAGTATGGTTTTGGTATAAACTCGCGCATTTATTTATTCATTTATCATAGTTTTGCCCGGGGCGCTCATCATAGATTTTTTCCCGGGGCGTTCATCACAGTTTTGCCCGGGGCGTTCATCATAGTTAAAAAATATAATTCTTGTAGAACATGATTATTACCTAGAATCATGCAAACATTATATAAATTCCGGAATTCCAAAAATGTCCTCTTAAAGTAGTAGTTAGATTTTGACATTGATGAAAGTCGACAGAAAGTTACGACACTTACCACCTCTACACTTTCAATTTTCGATAATTAATTTAAAGAGTGTATCGAATTTACAATTACAAATTGTAGAAGATGATTCAGTCGCGAGTATAACTGAATACTGCAGCTAGTATTTGTAAGTTTGAATATCTCGTAGAATAGAATTACTTCCGGCATGTAACGTTTTCCACGGTTCCACGGTTGAATGAAAACCTCAAAACATTTGATTTACGATTGTTCGAGTCATCATGTGCCAAATCACATGCCTTATGCGGCCTACAATTTCCTCTGTTCCCCTCGCGCCCCCCGCTCTTTGCTCCCTCTGCACCCTCAGCTCCTCCGCTTCCATCGACCGATTTCTTCTCGGCATTCCGACGTCAAACGTTATTCCATCCAATATTTCGCTGATTTTTCAATAATAAAAATATATTATACGCACAGACGATTACACCGCCCAGGGCGAATCGTCTCAAATGCTGCGATTTTTCGGCGATAGGAAAACATGGAGAATTTCTCAATATCTGGTATCTAGGATACCGGAGACAGGCCGGTGAGTCAGCGGTATTTGTAATTTGCGTACCTAGTGTCAAGAGGATGTTTAGCTTGTTTTATCGGCTAGAACACCTGCCGCCGTTTATCCGAAGCTCCATTCTACGTTATGCAGGAGCACGCATTTATCCTTTCCCAAAAAATGACCGTAAAAGCTTAGTTTACGAGGGAGCACCGGCGTCGGGTCGAATAGCGTCGGTGGGTGTGGCGCGGGCGTCGGCAGCAGTTCAGCGGCTGCGGTCCGGGTAATCCGCACACCCGGGACTTTACGGCACGATACGGTTTATTCCAGTGCACATGAAGTCTGTGTTTTCGCTAAATCGCGGTCTCACTCGCCCGCTGCTCCTGTTACTCTGGCGTGATACGCCGGCCGGCCCGCCGGCACCTTGAGTTAATACTTTAGCGCGCGTCCGGGAGGGGACTGTTTTATTAAAATTTATTTCGGCCCCCGGGGAGTGTGTAATACCTATTGCGGAATCGTGGCCAGGAACACGTTCGACGATGGAAGTAAGAAAGATACATCTTTATGGGCCGAGTCGTACGTATTTTTAGATTTTTATTTGTTGCAGAACACACTAGATACACATCGAAGCTTCTGTAAATAAATAAACGAACCCGGCGGAATGGCCAGTGAGTGGTCTAAGCTAGCGCATCTAGAGTACCTTTGAATTATTTTATTTTATCTGGAAAAATAAGTTTTTCCCAGTTTCGAACAAAAAAGAAATAAATATGACGGTTAAGGTTTTTACCGAAATATTTAAACGTAATTTAATTATTATTTTTTAAGGTTCAATATTGATGCACCTAATAATGTAATATACGTGACATTAATATATTTACTATTTTTCGACCACAAGTTATTAACTATTTAACAACAAATTTGAGTTTTTTGTTTTTATTCTCTTTATGATGCTTACATTACTGGATAGTGATGGTTGTGTTGCAGCAGTAACGGATGCCACATTTTATTGTAGTATCGTCCTTTCCTAGATACTAAACATTAATTTAACAGATTTATATATTTTATTTTGCCAAGGCTAAAGCCCACATTTCGCTACCGTATAATACGATCGGTCTAAGAATAGTTTAATAAATGATAATTTTTAATTCACGACTTCATTTTTATTTTAAATCTTTTGCTTCTTTTTACATGAGTCAATCTTGCTTTAAACTCTGTTCTCATTGTGTTAGAGTTTTTGACATTCGATTCGAGATATTTTTAGTTCTCAACTGTCTATCCACTCGCTCCTTATGTTGCCATATGGCCTTTTCATCATTACCACGTACTTCGTTCTGTTGACGTTTATGCTCAGAACTACTGTTGTAACTTTCTTTTCTAGCAAAATGAAAGCTACCACAACATGCCACTTACTTTTTCCTACAAAGTCAAAGTCATCTGCATATGCTAAACATAGTTATATTCTGTTGAAAACTGTTCTTTTATGGTTAATAAACATACTTACTCCTGACCATATTTTTCAATGCAATATTGAATAAAATTGTTAATATAGGAGAGTCAATAAGTTAATGAATAAATCATTGTTAATCAAATGATTTCTCAAAGGTTCCGTAATCATGATTTTTAAAACAAATGATTATTTATTACGAATTTATAAAAAACATATATAAGTAAATGTCTTTCATGTGCTTCATTTTAAGTAAATTTTGAAATTAAAATAATTGTTTTTCTCGATAAAATAATACTTTTAGTCGTATACTAGTTTTAATTTAGAAAGAATAATTATTGTATTACTATGAGAAAAACCATACATAATGTAAAGATTATAACAGTGTATTGATGCCGCTTAGCGTTTTAAATGGTTAGTGGGTTGTCGTTTGAAATTAGTTATAACCACGGTATCCACAAAACATATGTACGGAACATTTGAATTTTGTTAATTAGGAAAGTTTATATTTACGTTTATGTTTATATCTGTTAATTTTTTTAATGTACTCGTATAAGGTATCTTTTTATATTACTATCAATATTTGTCTTAGTCGAATGCATTTGTTGGTTTATCTATGATCATAAATATATAACAACGTACTTATACTATAAAAGCCATTTGTTAAAATAAATATTTTTAAAAGCATCATATAAATTATTTTTTCTCTGTAAATAAATATACTTAACCCTATTTCTATCATATACACGACGACGGAAAACATAAAAAATATATGATATATATCGCGAAAAAAATCGAATAATGTGTTGTGTATTCTATTTCCTACGAGTCCTTCAAGCACCATGTATTTATTTAATATTCAAAAAAATTATATGAAAATATATATATATTACGTGTTTTTGAAATGGGCTGTTACACACACCAATGCATTGTTCTTTCTAAATGAAAATTAGTTTATCTTCTTATGTATACGTTCCATAAAAGTGCATAAAATAATTCATAGTATTCTATTTTTAAACAAATACAAATTTGAGAATCATATCTAAAAGCTATATAAATATTATTCTTCACGCTATTTAATGCTTCATATTTTAAGATTGTATTTTTCATTCTTGTATTGTTAATTTTGGATTATCTCAGACAGCAAATATTAAAATCATTCACTAATACTGCTAGGGGTGCGATCTTCTGTGCCACTCAAAGCAGCGTTTAATTAAATTATACAAATACCACAAGTTACCAGTTTTATTTATTTAGTTAATATGCTAACAATGATAATAAATTGTGGATTTTTACTCTATTCTGGTAGTGTATAAGTATGTATTTGATCAACAAATACTGATATTGTACATAATAATTATCTCGACTCAACTAAACGACCGATCTGGACCATCCATAACCAAGTTGATATTGTCAAGTTACGCAAGCATTTTTTTCTCTTTATTAATATACTGCTTGCTGGTAAAAATTAGACAGTTAGAAGTTTATGAAAATATATCATATTTAATCCAACTCATTGAAATAAGAATTTCTGAAAATGCTCTTTGAATAATAAGAAAGCATTAAAACACTTTTATTATCATAATATACGCTTTTTAAAGACGAGTTATACAGCCAAATAAGTCGGAAAATAAGACCATTATGCAAACCTTTTAACCTGGAAAAATATTATTATATTAAAATTCTTTTCATTTAGTGTACTTGGTATTACGCCATACATAGTCGCTTCACAAAGCCCAGAGCTATTTCACTTGTAAATATTTCATCTCACATAAATTATTTCGCAGTCAGAGTGATGAATTCCATAAAAATACCTGACCTAAAAGCAGTACAAAATAGATATATCTACACGTTAATGACCCATTGCTTGGCCCACAAGCGTATTTTAAAACAATCGCGTGATATAGAAACGAACAAAAACCCTCGTTTCCAATAGGGTTTCAAGGTTTGGGATAATCTTTCTCATATATATTTATGAGGATCGCTGATCCAAAGCTGATAAAATGGAATTACAAATGTGAGGTCAAACCATAGAACAATGTTATTGACAATGTATTGAGAATTTTATTTTTCCATAAAATGTTACATCGAAAGAGATTAGTTTTTCAACCGTGTTAAAAATAATATCAAATCAATGATAATATTTATTTTTCTTTGTGGTAAATCGTAGCTAACGGTATACGACATTCTAAGAAAAGAATATTTTGCTTGAAAATAAATCGATCAGTGTTTTTCAATCTTTTTACAGCGTGGGTACACCATGAATCGACATAATAATAATTAGATACGATGCTTCCTATAAACAAAGTGTGATTCACAAACTTTGTATACTTGTGCGATTGGTAAAGTTTTAATTTTATTAAATGACGCGCGCAGCTTCGACTAATAACGCACTTTGCGGCAATTCTGCGGTAGAGTGGTAGAGTGGACGGGCATGACGGTAGTAGAAAATAGAAAAAATGGTTCAACGTGGATTAAAAATTGTAAGAATCAAATTAAAGAGGTTTTAAAGGTAATAAAAATTACGTATCACTCGGAAGTATGTATTTTTTAAATGTGGTCGTGTGTGGGAGACGTG
Organism: Eubasilissa splendida; assembly: GCA_031772225.1. Taxonomy (NCBI): domain Eukaryota; kingdom Metazoa; phylum Arthropoda; class Insecta; order Trichoptera; family Phryganeidae; genus Eubasilissa; species Eubasilissa splendida. The sequence goes on along the minus strand of CM062848.1, from coordinate 15,309,981 downwards.
GGAACTGACGGTGTAGCCAGTTCGATGATCGATCGTCGTACTAAACTGTGTCGTGTATGATGATCATGTAGGTGAGCTGCCTTAATTCCGCCTAGCATATCTGTCAATTGTTGTCATGCGTGTGGTTTATTAAAAGGTTTGCTGTTCTGTTATTATTATAATATTTATAGGTAGAACTGTTTCCACCTAGGGCTTGAATAATTTATTAGTATTAGTAACAATTTATTCCAAAAATATTTTTTTGCGATTTTATATATTTTGATGCCGTTTATATGTGATTGATGTAAAGTTGAGTATTATATATATATATATGTACAAAGAAAAAATGGTTTATAGGAACTTGTTAAGAAATATTTTTTTAGTTAATGACTTTTATAATATATATATATATATGTGGTAGGTTGTTTTAAATTTATAATGATGGTTAAAGCAATAATTCCATTCGATTAAGATTAATGTTGGTAATATTATAAAAATATTATATAAAAACAACTAGTACATTTAAAAAATCACAGATATAAACATAAAAATAAAAAACTTTCTCAATTTACAAACGTTAATTTAATTCAGTTATTGCGTGAACACCGCTTTTGGTGGATATCAATCAACAACTCCGCTCGTTGACGACTTACTGATCAATTAAGACGCTTAGTGGTACCAATGCACTTATACAATATTCAAATTATATATGGTATTACTCATATATTAAATCAATTAAATTATTATATGAAATATTATAAAACTTCAGAAAATTTGGCGGCACACTAGGACACTAGCACACCAGTGTGCACACTGAATACAGTTTGAAAAACACTAGGATAGATAGATAGATACGATAGACCTTTACGACATCGATCCAATTGATAAATAAAATGTTTGCGGCGAAAATAGTGCCATTACTGAGTCTACAACAAAACAGAATAAAACGAATAAAATTTCATGAAAGGCAATGCCTTTTCATGAGGATTTAAGAATTTTTTTACAGAGAGACAAATTTTATTTGTCAATTGTATATCGGTATCACTCAATACATAAATAAACAGCGAAAATATGGTTTGGCATTTTAGCGAGAAGTAAACATTTGCGAAAGGGTAAAAAGCACACGGGAGGAGGGAGCCCTTTTACAGGCGAAATGTAGGATTCCCTCGAGTAATTCCAGCGAACAAGTGTCTGCACTTGTGGATAGCTCTTGCGGTAGACAAATAATGTTGGAAGGTGGAGAATTACGTGAGGAAAAGAAAATACCTGATCTTAAGTTAGGTTTACTTTCTCCAAATTGGTGATTCGGTTGAACGGTGGAACGGGTTGAGGACGATGAGTTGTATTGAAACGTAATGGAATGTCGTAATTTAAATGAAATTCTCCTTTCAAAAGAACATCTTGCGAAATGTTTAAATTTTAATTATTTTACACCAAAAATAAATCAAGAACAAAAATAAAATCCACTTTTCTTCTTCATTGTACCCTGAATCGTACCGTCGTGATACCCCGAAACATTTGAAACTTGTTTCACAATACGTCTCCATTCCGTTCTGTCTTGAGCCGTGTTCGTGTGATTCCTTGATACTTGACGCAATTAGTGTCTCTTGCCATTAGTATTAGTATTTTAACCACATTTCACCTAGTTCTTTTTAATTTTAGCTCCAATTCTAGTCAGAAGTTGGTGATCAGATCTGCAGTGATTTTCAGGTGTAAAGTTCACAAATATAATTTTTGAACCATGTGTTCATAATGGTTTGTTCATTTTCTGGGCAGAAATGTAGTAATTTTTCTTTTTATTGAAGATCATATTATAAAGCTAGCACTCACATTATTTAAATTAAATTATCAATAATATATATAAAGTTAACCGCCTCATCAGGCTCAGTATGCAATGGTAGAGTACATTTTACAATCGTAAAATAGTGTACAATTTTTCACGATCTATAAATAATATTAAACATCTAATTGACATCATTTTTTATTTTTCAGAATTGCAATATAAATTTTGTGGTTAAAATGCATTTTTTAGATTGTTAACTTTGTTTTAATAACCACTTAATGAATTAAATACATCTACCGGTTTCGAAACATATCACTTTCTTCTTCAGGATGTCATCAAATAATCAAAAACATATATTGTTTCTTTAACAGAATCTATTTTTAGTATATATATATTTTTTTAAAAAACGATAATTATTTAAAAATTAATTTAGTTTCTAACTTAAATCGTTATTTGATGACACAAAATTATTAGAATAATTTTTAGAATGCGACTTATCGTTAACGACTTACGTCTTAACGTTAAATTAAGTTGATTGTTTATAATATTTTGGTTAGTTTTATACGCTTTATTTATTTCTAATGATTCTAAATTATTCAATTTAAAATCAACATTGTTTATTGGAAAATTACGAAAAACCATTATTATTTAAACATCTCAAATGCTCCTTGACTCTTATGTTAAAATTTCGTCCTGTTTTACCAATATAGAAAGCAGTTCAATCTTTACAGCTAAGTTTATAGACACCGGAATTATTAAATTTATCATCTTTGTCCTTGTAATTTATGAGTAAATTTCCTGTATTATTATTTGTATAAAATGTCGGTCTAATGTTTCGTGGTAGGTGTTTAGATATTTGATTCGAAAGTTTATTTATGAATAAAAATCTACGCCAATAATATTATTATGTTTTATCTGTGATTTATATAAAAATTGACTAATATATTCTTTTAATTAATTTATTTAAATAGTGTCTAGTAATCTGTATTATACCCGTTATTAACTGCTAATTTTTAAATGAATTTAATTAATTCAATATTATATATAAACGATGTGTCATGGAGTAGAAACCTGAATGCTTGTATAATAATGGATAATTAGATTCACGATGTATGATAGTATCTGTAAAAGTTGGTATTCTAAAGATTTTGAATTAAATTTTATTATTATTTTTAATTAATGTTGGATCCAAAAAAATTAGGGTAGAATTGTTTTCTATTTCTACTAAATTGTAAATTGTATTTTATTTTTATATGAATTAATGAAATTTAAAAATTTTGTTAGTTGACGTTGTGAACATGACTAAATACATAATATATCATCAACTCCCACAACATAACATTTTTTAGTAAAGGGGAATCACAAGCAAAAATATTTTTCTCTATATTGTCTACAAAAATATCTGCAATTAATGGCCTTGTGGGCACTCCCAAAGGAAGAGCCTCAATTTGATTGTACATGATATTTATAAATTGAAAATAATTTTGGTTCATACAAAGGTTCAACAAACGACATAGATCTTTAACCAAATTATTAGGAAAATTGGATGAATTTAGTAAATCAAAAATTAAAATTACATTAAAATATAAATTAAATATATTAATTAGAAAGGTATACATATAAAACCAATTTTATCGAAAAATATTGTTGCTGCGCCACCGGGATTCGAACCTGGATCTCTTTCCAAATTGGGGAAGGTGCATTATCCAACTATGCTACAGCGACACGATATTTTTAGCGACAAATTTTCGAACCTATATGTTACCTTTTTGATATTAATACATTTAATCGTTCCTTATTTTTACGCAATCTCAAATACCTTTGAGTAATCTGATAGCAGACGCCAGAATTATCGATTCATTTTTATTAAATTTTGGACACATTGATACATCTTTATTATTAAGAGGACACATTCTTATATCACAGACCGTCTGTTCTGAATAATTACAACTTCACAATAAGAATGTGTTCTCCTAATAAAATTACACTAGTAAACAAATTAAAAATATCAAAAGAAATAAGTTTAACGTTGTTGGGAAGAAAAAAAAACATTTTCAATTGCAATAACTCAGTGCTTCAGTCACAATAAGACAAGTCTAATAGATTTCGTAGAGATAAATTTTACTACTTTGTACAAATATTGATCTATTGAGTTTTTATCTGGAGTTAAATTCAGAGATCGAAAGAGACAAACTCAAACCCATGTACACGGCATTTGATTTAACCATAAGACTGACATGTGCGCACAAACCATAAATATGTACAATTATTTATTCTGAAAGTTAACACATACAAGTATTCAATTACAAACATTTATTCCGTTTTAACTGCTGCTGAGAGGTTCACTTCATTTAAAAATTTACTTAACTGACGAATGGAATATAAATAGTCAATGGGCTGACATTTGACGTATAACAAGCATGAAGTGAGACGCAATAAAGCTAAAATTTGAAACATGGGGACTATGAAAGCCGAGAGTTGTCTCCAAAAAATCTTAAAGATTGTCTCAAGTCGACAATCTCTTCCGAGGACACGGCCTATAGAATATATATACCTTATTTTACCACAGTGAAGATAGCATAGCATCCTTTGCCAACACCACACATTGAAGGCGTCAATTAGTTTAACGTTCCGAGGCACATAGGCACCACCATCAAGACGGTAATATAATAAATTAATTTAATAATAAGTATCAGAGAACTTTAATATGTGTCTCAAATAAACTTACCGGTATGCAAAATCCTGGTACCCCCTCGCGGCTGAAATCCCACCCCCTGCGAGTTACTCAGGGCTGTGAAGCTGTAGTAGGCCAAGAACTGCGACCTGGCTGTCTTTTCTATTATCCTGGGGAATAATAGATAATCTTGTTACGCGATTGCATTGCTAAAATAACTCATATTTTCTACACATTTGGGAGATGACATTTTTTCAGGCTAATCCTTGTATTTTGATTTGTTGTAGGAGACAAGAGTAAAAACTTATTCAATAGTTATTTCAGTATTCGGATAAAAAATATGATGAATAAAATTTTTATTAAATGTCCATAATTTTAAAAGATTAATTTACAGAAATAAAAAAATGCGTGCATCGTAACTACAGAGTGAATATAATGTTCCAGGCCGATGTTGTTTTTGAATAACTAGGAAATGAAACATATTTTTTAAATTTTTCGATTACTTGGTTTATTACAATTATGTGTGGAATAAGACATCGGCCAACTAGCTACCAATAGCGGCGGCAGAAATGCGTGCTCTTTTAACCATCTATTTCATAAAATTTTCGCACACTTAGCGTGTTAATTCGTAATATTGTCCTGTAGCATCGGAATTGTTGTTGGCTTATTGGCGTAGACCTTTCCTTTCAAGTATCTCCACAGAAAATAGTCGGGAGCCGTCAAATCAGGTGATCGAGGAGACCAGTCGATATCACCACTTTTTGTATATGTATATGTTGCAGGCTCAAGCAATCCAATTTGGCGACCAAGAAGTTTTCCAACATGTGAGGATAGCGATCACCATTGATGTTTACAGCATTGCCATTATTATTTAGATAAAATGTTTTTATGACTTCAACACATTGTTGAGGCTTTAGATGTTCCATAATAAATTGTAATAAACTACCGTCTACAACTACTACATCGGCCTGAAATTTATATTCACCTGTATATAAATGTATACTAAATTATTAATACAAAAACTATGAATAACCAGTTTTGGAGTTACAACACCTTCACGAGAGTAGAATAAAATCACATCTATTATTCAATATTAATTTTGTCTTTATTTTACTAATCATATTAAAATGCATAATGCATATCAAATCCATAAAGTTAAGTTCCTATGTATGCATATTCTACATTAATTTCAGTAGTCATTTAAAATATCGGTAGCTGAATATGAACCAGGTCTAAGGTTGGAAGTAGGCTGAAATACCGTGTTTATTGAGAACATCCTTAAATATAGACAACAAATTTTTAATTAATTAATGAAGGATTAAAAACCTCGCTAAACGACATTTCAAGTTAAGCAACATTGTAAATTTTCTATATTTTTTTAAATTATAGACTTCCAAAAATCATTCAATACGGCTGAGACGTATGCAGTAATAGATGTACTTTAGAAATGGCAGGTTGATTATAGGTACGCCGAGATATTAAAAGCACATATCGATACTTTAATCTGCAAAGCAGCTAACTCCATTTTTATAGAATGTTCAGGAGTAACAAAAAACTGTTTAATTTTGTAATAAACGGATTACGAAAATTTCAAAACACATTTTAGTAGATTGTTTATGCAGAAATAGGGTGGCTGAGAAATATTATTAATATTTTGATTTATTTCATACTTATTGAGAAAATTTGGAGTTAGCAAAATTGTAAAATATTATTGGGAGTTGGCTGATTTACCATGATAGTGTGGTGCAACCATTATGATTTCCGCGGACGTCCTCTATTTCTAGTGCCATCAACACTTGTGTCAGGTAAAAAAATTAAGGTATTTGTAAAAATAAATGTAAGGTTTTTCAGCACCTAGTCCTTATTTATTATTTTAAAACACGTGTTTTAAAATTGATGGGAATTTTTGGCTTTTAAAAAAATGATGGAAAATAATGGCATCAAAAACTGTTTTTTGACCATGGGTGGAGTTAGCTGCTTTGCAGATTAATGTATCGATATAGCAATGCAGCATTCACTGTTAACATAAATGGATTCTCCAAACTAATTTCAATACAACGTAGAAAAGAAGCTGATAGTGATGATGGTTATGTAGATGAAAGCAGTGTCGTAAAATTTCTTTCAAATTTACAACAATTTCGACGTTGTGTGAAATGCCTAGGCAATATAAGAAACTATATTTTATATTCTGGCAAAAACTTTTAAGCACTAATAGAACACCTAAGCAGATTGAACCGCGATAGTCGTTTTAAACTTTAGCAGTAGAATATACGCCGTTCGGACTATAAGCAAACTCACGAGCTGTTTGCCTTGTTTACTACTGAATTTAAAGCGCAATTTCATCCACGATACTTCTATAAATTTATGGTAAATTCGAAACACTCTTTTTAATGAATATTTTTACGACAGTCTTAAAAATCCGTTTAATGAGGTAAGCAAGGTATGAGTATTTTTGTAAATTTCATTAAAAAATGTAATGAAATCCCCGTCGTTAAAATGTAATGTGTAATCTCAAAGATGTTTAAATGCTTCAATTTTTAAATAAAACGTTTATAAAACATCTTAACAAGTTGATTACTCCCTCAGTTTTACAATTTTTAAGATACACATAATCACAAAGAAGGATATAACTATTTAAATGTTATATTTATATCTGCTAGCAAAATGTAGCCGGATACTGTTGGGTCCTTGCGTAGATATTGCGGCTGTATCTTATTTTTATTTTACTCTTCGCCGCCTAATTAGTAATCCATCTGAATAAATTCTGTCTGAAGTATAGAAATCGTTTTTTTTTTTATCAATGAACATATATTCAGTAAATATAATAGTTACTTTCGTATAACTCCACCGATTTGAGTAAATGTAAATGGATTATATATATTTGTAATATAGCACACATATGCTCATATATATATTTTTAGTAAAGATAAAACGTGTCCAATAATATTGTATTGTACCAACAGTTTATTCGCTGTATGCATACATATATTGAATTATTTAGATGGATAAGTTAAGAATTTCTTAATTGAATACAAAGATAATGGCTTCAGATATATATAGAAACAATAAAAACCAGGCTTATGGAAAAACCGATAGAATAATAATAAAATACACAGGTTTATAGCTAAGAATATACAAACACGCACTTACTATTCATTCATTTTAATCCTATAATTATTTAATAATATATTATTCCATTTGAACTTACTGTATGTGTATGTACTTATTTGTGCTGTTTTTTAAACATAACGTTTCATGAGATGCAAATACCAACGTATATTTATTTACTTTAATTGAATTAACGTAGTTTATCAACATATTATTGGGATCGTAATAATTATTCTTCTTCGTCTTTACATCTCGTCTTCTATTAAGTAAGCGATCACGTTTCAGCATGCTGCTTAATTTATGGTGTGCAAAATATATGAAATCACAGACATTACAGTCAAGATAATCTCCTTCTACCTACCCTTCTGTCGCTTTCTATCATCCTCTGCATAATGAGTTATAAATTATCATACTCTCAAAGCAGAGAGCGTGTCCGAAGTACGCAGCTTTTCTTTTGTTTGAGAGTTGTTATTAGTTATCTAGACTTATTCATGCATCATAGTACGTCTTCATTAGTAATGTGGTTAATTTAAAAGATCTTTAGCTTCAGTTTTTAATCTAAAATAAATAAATAAAATAAAAATAAAAATCTATCTATATACTTAATTTTAATTGAAAAACTTCTGTTATTTTTGACATTCGTTGACTTTGTTTTCCGGATGCGCATAGCATTTATAAATTGGTTTGAATATCAGGATATCATAAACAAAACGCTCCTTCACATTTACTGGGTGGTGGGTTTGAATAATATTTTTTATCACAGCTTTGAGGATATGCATCGATTTATTACATGACGTAGGGCGGTCGCCCATTGATAAGGTTTAATGTACATTCGAGTTTTATCTGAACTCTCGGGCACAAAATGGCTCCGCGCAGATTCATATATAACTAATATATATATATGATAGGAAGGATGATTCTTGGTGATCCTGCGACTGGTGGTCCTAAGAAGGACCATTGTTGACCAGGGGATGCCTTCTCGGTGAAGTGTCGCTCTGAAATTGTTTACTTTTACGGAATTTTATCAAATACAAATTAAATGTATTAATTAGAAAGATATACATATAAAACCAATTTTATCGTTGTTATCGGGATTTGAACCTGGATCTCTTCCAATCCCGGGAAGTTGTTTTATCCAACTATGCTACAGCGACAGTATTTTTGAACCAATATGTTATACTTTTCTAATTAATACATTTAATTAGTATTTAAAATATTATTAATTATTAATGTATAGTACTTTTGTTATCAGTTTTTCAATTAATTAAAAATATTATATTATTGAAACCCATCTTTCTTTTATAATTTGAGAAAGTTCGCATAGTAACCATGGATGTTTTAAATATTTATTCGATACTATTTACGTGTAATTAATTTAGGAAAAATGTATTTATTGTAATTTTAGAAGCAATCATAATAAACAATTTGAAATAATAAAGCTCTTGGCAGAGTTGTATGCAAGAATTTCTTGAATACCTCGTGAATTGAGCTCAATACGCCATAAAATATACAAATATTTGGCGAATGTACTAGAAGAAATACACCACGATGTGTGCGCAAGTAACCGCGACCATTTTGTAGGAAAATTTGGCGTCCTTAGGGGAAACATCATATAACATATTTCATTCCCTTTTATACCGAGAAATATGATGTTACATATTTGTTGCTTTTATATTTGATATGAAAGTTTTTGTGGTAAATCTCCTTTCTAACGTATTTATGTTCGTTTTATTTCAATGATTTTATTGTTGGCATGTAATAGTGTATGCGCCATTTGTACCCGTCCAAGCTACATCTAGTCCAAATATGAAAAGTTTTAAAAGTAATTACTTATGTAGTGATTGGCAAATGTTACGTTGGGATGATCGGTTTATTGTTTATTTTTATAATTAATTTAAGATAAAATCAGTGATGGCACGAATCATGATGATTTTGTACAAGGTGTCCTTCACTGTCTAAAAATATTAAACTCTATTTAATATTTACGAATTATAAAATCAAAGTAGATACTGGTAGATATTATATTTTAGATAATTTTCTATTATACTTAGTTGTTATATTTGTTAATATATTATATTACTCGAAATAAATATTAAAGAAAAACGCAAAAATATCAAACCTTCCAATTAGTAGTGTATAATAATATTATAAACAACTAACTAAATTTAACCACAAGTCCCATTCTAAGTACTAAATTTATTTTTTAAATAATTATAGTTTTTTAAAAATAGATTCTGTTAATGAAACAATATAACACATGTTTTTGATTAGTTAATGACATAATGAGGAAGAAAATGATGTTTTTCGAAACCGGTAGATGTATTTTTAATTCATTAAGTGGTTAATAAAACAAAGTTAACAATTTAAAATAATTGATTTTAACCACAAAGTTGATTTTACTAATCATAAAAAAAAATATATTATATTGATATTATTAGTGGTATGTTGGTGTTCTAGCTTTTCAGTTCTAATCGAACTAATTTTCACCTCCTAAAAGCCCAAAGAATAAACACCCAGGAATTCGATGATAAGGCTTCACCAATTTATATTTGGTAAATTCCAATTAACTATTTTTGTCATAAATAACAAATTTTAACATATTATACTACTGGTTATTTAAAAATTCTACTGTCTATTCTATTCTGTTTGGATAATATAATAATTTTACCTTTAATTATCTTCCATTTAGTAAAAAAGCTTAGTTTAAAATATAAAAAAACTAAGATTACTGTGTGAAAAATAATTATCCGGTGCCTTATGGAAGTAAAATCTGTAGAATATCAGTAAAAAATGATGAGCTGGTGAATAACTTAGAAAGGAACATATTGGAGCATATGTATGTACACATAATGATAAAAAAGTGTTGATAAACTTTTTTGTCTGTACAAGGAGCCCAATATCTTGATACACATAAAAAGATCTGAAATAATTAAAATGCGGGGGGAAAAAATACTGATTCGGAAGATCAAGTTTTCGCTGGGAAACAGTGTAAAGAAGTCTACCAAAGACCTGCTGTGGGAAATAATTGTAAATGAGTAAAAGAAGACGGAGTATCATTTAGGTGAAAGATTGAAGAAGCCAAGGCTTTATTTGGACTGTGATGCCGTTTAAGAAGAAGTGTAATAAAAATAGTGAAAATTAATACAATTTTCAAATTTTATTTATTTGATTGATTTATTTATTATTATATACGCCCTATTCAGGTATTAACATAATTTGTAAAATAATATAAAATTACAACAGCAGTGTAATATACAAAGAAAAAACTACATAGCATCAGCACGCTTTTACATAATCAAAATTAAAAAATGAACATAAAATGTCCAGTAGCAATTTATCCATCACCATTGAGTTGAGACACAATAAATTGTAATAGTGTAGTCTTATAAAGAATTAAATTAACAGCAAAAATGTCGACTACCTCCGCATATTCATTCCACAAAGAATGCAATCTGGGGACTGCGGAGTTAGCTAATGCATGTGTTCTGACATTACCACTGTAATAGAACAATGAATTGGTACGTGAAAGTCAAGCAGACCAACAATCTGGGGGTTGTCTATCATATCATTGATGATCTTGTATAGAAATATAAGGTTGGTCATCGTACGTCTCACTGATAAGTTTACAATTTCAGACGGCTAAGGAGATAATCATAATTGATATCATCAGAGCGTATATTTAATTTAAAATTAATAAATCTTAGAAACTTTCTCTGGATTCTTTCAACCGCCGTCGAGTGAACAATGAAGTGTGGCGACCATATGACCGAATTATATTCTACCTGAGGTCTGACCAGAGAAGTGTATTGAACTTTATAAGTGTGCAGGTCTGAAAAGTTTTTTGCAATATGCAAAACAAATCCCAACATTTTGAGACCTTTATTAGTTATCGAATCAATGTGGGAAATGAATGATAATTTACTGTCAAATATTACGCCCAGATCATTGCTCTCCCTAACTGGTACCAAGTCAAAATCGCTGATAGAGTACGAAAATTTCACAGGATTTTTTTTTTTGTAAATGTAATAGATTGGCACTTGGAGATATTAACACTAAATATGAAAATAAAAATAGATTTGATGCGCTTGTTGAGTAAGTGGCTAAGACGATCGTCTAGTGATCCAATAGTCGAGAGTTCTCACTCCTGGAGACCACCATGTTAGTCCAATTTTCATAGCACAAGCGCTTAGTTTGAATATTGATCTGACACGTATTCCGTGTATGCATATCTGTTTAATAAAAACAAATATATATATATATTACGCTTGATATAAAAATTAAAATATGATATTTTTCGATTGTTTGAGTTTTATTAACATTTACAATTGATATTATTACAGTGAAATTTACGCGGCGCGTGTGATTATATCGTCTCTGAAATCTGACACTTGAATTCTGAAGATATAATTTTGTCCTGTAACAAATTGCATTGTCCTTCTGAGGTTACCAACTTTAGTTAAGCTGTCCCGTCGCAGAACGGGAGCGGACACGGACGGGGCCGTCACGCGATGCTTGGATATCAACAATATATGAGTTGGGTCACCCCGTCGTCTCTGATATGAACTCGGCTGACACGGTGACATTTCCGTTTCCGGCCGGCCGTGAAACAAATGGCTACAGAGGCGAAGAATCCAACTGTGATAGTGTGTCTCGTATGCCGTGTTATTAAAAAACTGAAGTGTTCAATTTAAAAAAAAATATCGATCCCATTCTTACTATTCAGTAATTTTTTATAATAATTTGTTTAGTCGACAGTCCCATTTAAAAAACGAAATATTAATACAAGAATTTTTTACTTTGGTATATGAAAATATTACATACAGAATCCAGTTCATTATAATAAACATGTGTTGAGCTATATTAAACAAATACATAAAAACTATATTAATAAATATGTCAGCAAAATTATGTATATTTAAGACGCAGATAAAAAGTTAAAAATATGCACATAAATATTAATAAAAAAAAAATCGATAGATATACAGAAGAATATAGAATATCTCTTAAAAAAATATAGTATAGAGAACTATTCATTACCGGTAAACTGCGTTACCTATGTTTAAATTATCTCAAGAAACTATGTTCTAAAAATCACAACATCACTATAAAATGCTATATCATTAAAAATATGCATTTTTATTTAACAACAATTAATAATATCTTCTGCAATTTTTATAAATTCTTCGTTCAACTAGTACTTTAATTAGTTGTAACCTCCATTATCTCATTATCATACGTTTCTAATTTTTTGAATGTTAAGTTTGATGAAATCTTGTACGTATTGTAACATTCCTTACAGGTATTATAATTAAATCAAGTTAAATATGACCTGTTTTATACATACATAATTTATCCATCTCATAAAATATGACTTTATTTAGAAACTCATTGTTTCATTTACAAAGATTACATTGAAAATGATTCTCGACATATTCTATAGTACGAGTATATTTGAAAGTATGCCGAAAATTGCGTTTTTTTATGTTTTTAAAACGGTTCCTGATATATTCAACGGTATGTTTGAAGCTGAAAAATCATTTTGTTACATTTTTAAAACGGTTCCTGTCATATTCGACAGTATGTTTGAAATCCAAAATGTTGTTTTGTGTTAAACATCTAAAACGGTGCTCTTAAGACGTTTATCAGCGCCGTTCTTTCTCGGGGCCCGGAGCAGTAAATCTTTGTTGTTTGGTAATCGGGATAATGGCAGGAGTAAAGCCGTGGAGCGGGAGGGGGAGAGGAGAGAGGCGGAGGTCGGGATCCTGCCAACAATTGTTATCCAAGGAGCACTAATTTGGTTCTTAAACAGACCTAGGGGATGAGTAGAGGAGAAAATCAAATGTTTACGTTAGAAAAGCAAATATTTAGTCAACTTGTGGAAACATTACTTCATTAAACAAACAGTTTATTTTACTTACTAATAGTTACCCAAAATAAACATTCTAGAAAAAGTAAAGTTGGCTCTTATCAGAACCACCTGATTACATACTTAAAATTCCCATCATAATTTTTATGTGAGTATTTCAGATGAAAATAATAAATATAATATAATAAAATAACATTTAAGATACCAAGTAATAATATTTTTTCTGAATTTTCTAATCATCTATCAGATACAGGTCACATGTTTCACAAATAAAACGGCATCGAAATTTACAAATGGTAAAAATGAAAGAAAATCTCTTAATTTTAAATCTAACTTAATACGTCTATCGTTCCATTATTTGAAATTAATGGAACGATAGACGTATTAATTTGAAATGTGTAACATATATGTTCGAAAATTTGTCGTCAATTTACTGTGTGCTGTAGCATAATCACTGAAGAGACAGAGGACGCTGAAGAGGCTCTACAAAAAACTACGCCTTAAACGTAGGATGACTTCACAACACCTATGGATCAACAGCGAGTGTAAGACACGAGGAGTAATTCCCAAACACCAACTTTCAAATCCAATAGCGATGAAGCGCAATTATGTTACTAGATTATATCCAAACAATCTCTTTTGATAAATCTCTTCCACCTCACAAATCATATTTCTGACAATTAATATTTCCAAAACCCAAAAAAATAACAGAAAATAATGAAGATGAAAGAAAATAAATAATAATCGAATGCATATATATACAGTCCTATCAGAATAATAGATATAACTGTTGCAATTTTCAAAACGCTCTATAATAAGTATAATTATTTAAAATCACGAGTCAGAGAATGCTTACAAGTGGTTCGAGTGCAGGTCGCGCGTTCAGGGCGTGGAGATAGCGCCAAATGAACTTATCTAAAAACATGTTGAATATTTCAAATTAACGAGCAACAATGTTATGAAATATAAGTAATCCGACTATAATTATATTCATTCGTTTATTAAAAAAAATTAACAAAATTAGAAAATGAATTTAAACATATAATTTTTACAAATTTATTATACTGTTGTTGTTTATAGCGTTAGTTTTGTACTATGATTTAATTATTAATTAAAAAAACACTAAAAAATATTATCTTAACCATTTAGAGTAAAGTTATTAATGTAAAAATTGATAGTTTTTTTAAAATTAACATTCTTTTTCCTTCCGTCAATGAATTTTGGTTGCTAAAAAGCGTGCGACTGACTTAGTGTAAAATCGATCTATGATGTTCCACATATAAAAATATTATGAGAGAATTGAAGTGCGCGTTTGTTTAAAATTATTAATTGTTGTATAATTTCGTTGTCATGTAGCGTACGTGAATGCGGTATCGTGGAAGCGGAATGTTATATAACTATAGATTATAAAATTAAATGTATTTATGATCGGTTTCGATTTTTCCGCAATAACTAGTGTGCTTATAAAAGACAGTAATCAGTTGTTTGTGTTTTTCGTTTAAATTTATATTGTCATCATAGTACAAAAAATAAAAAGACAATAACAGTAATAAATAAAAATTAATAAAATACACGACTTGTAAGTTAATAAGTCGTAATTGAACATAATATATACGAATTGAAAAAATAAATATTCCTACTTTCATAAAAAAAATATGTTTAATTAATCAAAAATTCTTAATTATTATTATGTTAATAGACTAGAGTATAATTAAAGTCAATTAAAACGTTACCAAAGATTTATTGAGATCATTAAAATAATTATATAATGGATTATAAATGAAGTTAGCATTAAATACGCAGAATTAAAAATAATACATTTCACGATTTTTTTCAAAATATTTCTTTAGTTGTGAAAACTAGGTATTCAATAATTAATACATTATATATAGCGTCAAAAACAAAATTTAGAATTTTTGGTATAGAAATTCAAAATATTTGTGGCAATAAAACCACCCGTAATGACGAGAATGATTATCGGAAAAAATGGCAATAACCGTTGTGAATATGATTTTTCTAAGCAATATCAAACGACAATCTTGAAAACCTTAAGTATTATGAGTGGGCCATTAATTGGTTTCACGGTTTATACAAATTCTATGGCTAAACGACATTCCAAATTAAATGCTCGTACCATGTGATACAGAAAGCATTTGAATATGTTATTGGCTCTTCACGAATGAACGGTGTCTGATCGACTATTTGTGTTTTAATTTGTTATCTTGCGTGTCATATAAAATATTTTCTAGTAATATAATAATAATAAAACATAATAATAGTAAAACAGTTGCAATCTTAATCGCAACATTACACCACAATATTGCGTCTTTGTTGGGATAATTTTTATTTAATTAATGACAATTTCATTAAAAACAATTGCAATTTGTATGACCGAATGCTATGCACGCGTACGCCTACTCGAATATCTTGCCGAAACAAAAAATTAAAGTAAATTCGAAAGCTAAAAAAGTTTGTTTATATAGGAAAGGTTCTGGCCATGTGTGAAGAATTTGGTTGGTCCTATGACATTTACCTATAGGTGATTTTTGACTCCTGGGAGTCTAAAATAGTAAAAACTATCATGTTAGAATTTTATCCCTCATAGCGTCGCTTGAGTTAGGGGAGGCGCGCGATGTGGCGCGTTGCGTGGCCACGGTCGTGGATCCATTCGTACAAGATCGAGGGAATAATAGGGTAAGATTTAGATCTCGTTGATACTAGTGCATCATCTGTGGAATATTGTTATCTACTTGTTATTGTACTCTCTTCCTATGTAGAAATGTTAATTTCCTTTTTCGGGCCCCGGGCTAAGGGTATCCAGTTCTAATCTGGAGTTGGCGTCACCGGCAGATGGGATGTGCGATAGAAAGCAGTCTCCATTTGGGATGGAGGAATCTTCGGCACATTCAGTGTGATGCCCACAATCCCATACGATGTAAGATGAAAGGTGTGCAGTAGTTACGGCGCAAGGATTTCGAGGTCACGTGACCATCATTTTAATTTAGTTGAAACATCAAGAGAGAACGACAGTTCATCTCTGTGAAGGTAGGATTAAACTTACAGTGGTGATTTGCCTTACGTCCTATCCGAGAGGCTCGCCACAGGAATCGTACGTTCTATACGTAGGAGTCAGAACGCACCGAAATAAGATACTACACGTTTTCAAATAAAATAATATAAATTGATGTGTCTTTATTTCGCACGTGTAATGTTGACCTCTATCCCGAAACCTGCTGGACGAGTTTTCTCTTCAGGGTGGCAAAGTTTTAATTTCAATGCAAATAATCACTCTCAGGTGATGAAGTTTTCCCATCAAACTCTAAACACAAAGCTGCTGGTTTTCCTTTGTTTAGCACGAGCTCGACATAATAAGGCATTGTTGATGAGCGAATGTATCAGTTATAACTATCAGGAAAACATACTTTTGTTGTGAAGTTGCATTTTCAGAACACAGTTCTGTAGTATTTAATATAAATTTACGAATCAACTAGAAAGATATACAGAAAAATCTACCTATCGAAAAAAAATGCCGGTAGCGATTGAGTATTTTTTCGATAGATAGATTTTTTTTCCGTATATCTTTCTAGTTGATTAATTTAATTTGTACAATAAACTTGATGGTCTAGTGGTTAAAATGCTGGCCTAGTGATCTAGTGGTCGGGGGTTCGCGTTTCGTTCCAGGAGACCGGCAAATTAGTCCTATTTTCATAGTATAAGCGTTTAACATAGTTTGAAAATAGTAAGAATATTGATGTGACATTCCGTGTACGTAACCGTGTATTGGTGTGTTGAATGAGTTTTACTATAATTATTAATAAAAGTGATGTAATTTAAATCAAATACCGGTAATAAAATTAGACATACCTGTTATAATTAATATTGTAAAAGTGGAAATCTATTTAAATTTATTAGTAACTATTAAAAAAATGTAAAGATGTAAAGCTGATATTAACATAGTCAAAAAGATTAAGAAAGGATCACTTAGGTGGTTTGGTCATATATAACGATTGAATGAGGAGTAAGCAGGTATATGGCGCGAGTGTTGTTACACCGGAAACATAGAAAATCAGCGAAAGACTTTGGCGTAACCAGATAAATCAGATACTGGAAGATGAACGTATTAGAATCCTCAAAAATCAAAGATCTTGCTTGAGAAGATGAACGAATGTAAATGATGTAATAATCGTGTGTCAGAACAGAAAAGTCGAAACGGCGTGATAGCAGGTTAATAAATTAGTTTGTACAATAGTTCCGAAAAGTAAAAATAATAATTTATATCCATTCATAAGTGCATAAATTAATTACAATTCATATCATCGTAGAGTATTGCCGTCACCTGCCGGATCGTACTCGTTCAAGTAAAAAGATTAATTAAAAAACTGAATACAGCGAGCTTAATGATGTGCTGTTCACCGTTCATACAAATACCATAATGGTTAATTAACAAAAAATTATCTTTTCAACATTAGCCTTACTACGCTTAAAGAGTTATTTTCATGAACCACCACAATCTCAATTATATTATTTTTATTATTCTACCTACGAACACATCTTGCTCTCCCTTTACTACAACAATACTTGCTACCTCCTCACCCTTTCTCCCACCTTTTTTCTTTTTCTTTATCTTCTGCTATATTATGTACCTAAAAATTTCTGCGGATTTTCGTAATTAGTATTGTATGTTAAATATTTATTATGTTAGTTCTATGTTTACACTGTCAAAATCACTTAATAAAATAAAAATTAAATTATTATATTAAATCATCTACACAAATATGATACAAAATCGTACATCATTTTGATATCAAAACCGATGCATATGATTAATTTTTTTGGTATATTTTTATTTCTGAAGATTTTATGAAAGTCCTCTATCAATGTGTAATTTATAGTAGTTTTTTGCTTCATTACGTCTATCCGGGCGGGCATGAAATCTACGCTCTCTGATTTTTTGTATAAAACGCCGATAAAATATATTTACACCCATAAGTTGCTTTAATACTGTTCTCATTCATACAATAAGTTACAAATTTCGTAAATTAAACAGTTTGATACTAATATTAAGAGAAAACAATGTTTTCTTGAACATAGAAAATATTTTATATGGGTCATTTTATAATTTAGCGCGGTTCAATTTTCCGTATTATATTAGATTAAACATATCAAAATATTACGTAATTATGAAACTAACAGATTAAAAAATGACATCGTTTTGTATTTAAGTTGGTTATTTTAAGCAAAAGCAAAAACAAAGCCGTCACAATAATTTTGAATGTCGAATATCCTCTTTGGCGTCACTCGTTTGTAGATTTACGTGATCTCAAAACATGAAAAAAAATTTTATATGAAATGATCAAAATAATAATGTTTTTAATACGCCACGTCCTAATATTACGATTTACTCATGTTATAAATAATATCCTACCATGTTAAGAGTGCCACTGTTCGCTGATAATACACATATTTTGGTTATGAAACAGGGATGACACTTTGGTGTCGAAACTTGTGTCTACGAATGAGATTTTAAGACATTTTCCACTTTAGACAATTTCAGAGATTCGGAGTTTGCTCTCATGAGATTATTTGGAGATAACTCTCAGCCTTTGTATTCCCCGTGTACACATACTATTTTAGAGATTCGCCGTTACGGACCTCACTTCACGCTGTTCGTCCGTCAAACGTCAAATGCGATTGTCTTTCATCAGTTGGGTGGTTTTGAATCCACAAACAGTTGTTAAAACTTCATAAATGTTTATAATTTAAAGCCTTGCAGTAACATTAATCTTTGTTTAATAGTCTGTATACTGGTTTGAGATTTTGTTTCAGTTTATCAATCTCAAACTAATATTTGAATTTATTTCCAGATAAAAATCTCAACACCTACATGGTATTGAGATGTATCTCAAATAAATCTCTGAAATTATCTCATCGTGTCTCTTTTCCCGGACACGGGCCTTACATGATAGTGCTGAGTCAGTCTTCGAGGTTTTGTACGGAGAGTAGACTGACCAACTGATGCATGTCAAGCTTCACCCATAAATATTTAAATGCATATCCACGCACCTTTATAAGTACCATTATATATTATAAAATCTGTTTTAATTGTTTGTAAGAAAATCTTTCCGCTCTACAAGTAGTAGTTCTCGCACTGTACACTTCTCTGTACGAAATCAGTAAATTAATATCGTCGAGATTGCAACTTGAGCTTCGTCGCATCGCCTGTTTTAGTTATCTATCGCTCTTGCGGGATTGGCTGCCGACATTGTCGCATTGCACAAGAATAATAATTAGTGTCGAGAGTGGTGTTCAGTAACGGCGCGCTTCGTTATCCGAGGAACAGGAGATCCGATCAGATCGAGGTAAGTCAAGGGTCCACGGTCCTGTCGCACTTCTTCATCTCCATTCTCTCTGCATTATCAATTCTCTACAAATTTTCGCCCCTTCAGTATTTTCATGTCTGGCTGAATTAGCTCAATATGTTTTTCAATGAAAACACATTTTATACATTGTCTAGTGATATTTTACTGGTAAAACAAATCAAATCAATCAATTGGCAAGACGTACAGAATTTTTTTTCCATCAAAATCATTTGGTTGCTACATAAATAAAATATTTGATTGGTGAATGGTTTATGCGGTGAAATGATAATGTTTTTTCCCAGATAGGAAAAGTTTCGGGACTCAACAAAATATTTTTTTGATACATTTTTTCTGTGTATATCTTTCTAATTGATTAATTTAATTTGTTTAAATTTAATTTTTGACTTGCTCATTTATTGCATTATAAATAACAGGCCTAAAACAGATTATATATTAGAAACAATGTACATCTCTAAAACATATGTTTATTTGTTTGGTTAAGTATTGACAGTGGCATAGCAACAAAACACGTGCAACCTCCCCCCTCGGTTTACTTACAAAATATGTTTTAAATATTTATTTTTAATTTAATTTTCTTTACAGATTATTTAACTTTGTTTATAATAACCACTTATAAATAAGTAATTTTTAAACATCTACCGGTTTCGAAAAACACAATTTTCTTCTTCAGGATGTCAAATTAAAATAAAATATACATATTTTTATTTTTACTTTTTTTTTTTACTATTATATATATACATATACACTAACGAAAGAGAAGTAAAATGAAAAAACTTAGATTCTTAGATATGAAGGATATTTTTGAAGTATTTTAAATTAATCACTAGATGGTATGAAATCACGTATTACATCTCACGCGTGTTTGTGAACGTGGAGGCTTTAAAAAACATCCAACGATACAACGGACGAGGCGGGTGACGGATGATGAATGGGAGCCCAAGGTCCGCGGGAAGGTTTCCGTTAATCCGAGTCTTCAAAGGACCCTTTTTTAAAGACCCAGGAAATAAAAAAGCGGTCAGGCATCCCCATGACCCAGTGAATTTCTTTTAAATAAAATTCTCTAATATTTTCTCGAATGTTCGTGACCTTAGAGGTAATATTAATTGATATTGATAATTTAAATTGATTGTGTGATTATAAAAAAATATCATGGGTATTTTGAATATTGATTTGGTACATTATTATGAAATAATTTTTTTAATTACAGTACCAGAAATATAAATAAAAATATGCTGGTTTTTTAATTGTTTAAGTTAGCTGCTAAGAAACCTCTACGATGATACATTTGTGGCATTAATATGTGTAGATATAAAATACTTTATTCTACGATTATAATTTTTCTATTTGTATACATATATTTTAAATTGTATCTAGGTTTTAAAATGAATATGGACAACATAAAAGTATTGAGCAACCATGCATCATTTTTTATGGCAATTTTGGAGCTCTGCCTGGAGAAATGCTTTTCACTATGTGTCTGACCGAAAACAATGGCAATAGATTAATAGATAATCAATTGTAGTTTTTGGACACCGTATGGTACCACTACAGGGTGTGATCTATCAGGAATATATGCAAAACAAAGATACTTTATTGAATTATACAGGGTGGGGCACGAATGTTGTTCCCATGGTCGCTTGATCTCACTGTTTCAGATTTTTTTTATGAGGATATTGTAAACAAAAGGTGTATAAAACTAAGCTACGCAATAAAAACGAGTTGAAAGAATCTATAAGGACCGTTATTGAAGCAATACCCTGGGCAACATGAATAGCAGCAATGAACAACGTTTTGGTCAGATGCAGGATTTGCATTAACGAAGGTGGAGGATGTCTAAAACATATTATTTTTAAAAACTAATTCCTACGTTAAAAGTTTAATAGAATTCTTGATTTAAAACAATAAAAAAATAATAAAAAAATTAAAAATAACAGAAATAGTACGTTTTTGTAGTAACATTCGTGTCCCACTTTGTATATTAAATTTATTTTACTAAATGTTAATCAACTAACTTAACTCAATCATATATACATAGTCTTTTTTATTTATTGTATATAATGAGGAAATTCGTTTATAAAACTATCATATGCCGTTTATATGACAGACAAACAATATCTCATTCATCTTCAGTCAAATTTAAAAAATCTGTAATTATCTGAAGGAGTGGCCGGATTTATTACTTTGATGAGAAATTCATTATTAATTTGATAAATATAAATTAAAACATTCTATCATTCTATTGATAATTTAACATATCTGAGGTCTAACTTGAATACGATAAATAGAACAACTGATGAATTAAAGATCCGACTTCTAGCTAGAAATAGAAGCTTCTGCACGTGTAATAAACTGCTGGGGTCGAAAATACTGAGTCGTCGAAGCAAACTGCTGATATACAAAACTATAGTAAGACCAGTAGTCACTTATGGTTGAGAAACGTAGTGCCTAACTCAAATCGAAGAAAACAATTTAGCAGTCTTTGAGCGTAAAATATTAAGAAGAATTTATAGACCAACACTAGAAAATGAAATTTACAGAATAAAAATGAATCATGAGCCCGAAAATTTGATTGAGCAAGAAACAATTTTAAGATTCTGTACATCCCAAAGATTGTGATGGGCTGGCCATGTCGAAAGAATGCCAGATAACGGGACACCAAAAATCATGACCAAGTGAATACCCCAGTGGAAGTGACCTAGAGGTGGGCAAACTGTAGAAGAGGACTGGAGCAGAATGGGAGGGTCTGGGACTGGACAAGAATGGCCAGGGATAGGAGTCGGTGGATTGGTGGAGAGCACTTGTGGAGGAGGTCAAATCCCACCCTGGAATGTAGTGCCGTGGAGGAACAAGAAGAAGAAATTAAAACATTTTATTATTATCCAAGATTTTGATTTCCGCAATCACATATGCGCGACGTGCAGCCAATAATTAACAAATTAGAGATGTTACATTCGCACAAATATAAATGCACAGGTACAGAGTCAATGGACACGATGGAAACATTCTGCTCCAGTAACACTGGTCATGACCGCGAAGTAGCTAGTATAGCTATCCGCAGGGCGTAGCAGTAAGCAATCAATGAGAGCCGATTGCTTACAGCAGAAAACCAAAGTAGTATCCGTGTCGTTCATTAGTATACTGTTTAGTTTTCGTGTTGTAAATATATCTAGTTTACATAAATATATGACATTATTGAAATTAATTTGTTAACTGTTGAGGCTGTACCACGTTACACAGCACATCATATAGGTAGTTGGTGGACCCGTTCTGGTCGAGACTAATAATAGTTATGGAATTGGATTAATCACATTGTGGACAATGAGAAGTCAAGTTTGCCCTTATTATGCATATTGCAGTACTGAAACATTATAAATAATCAAATTTCATTGTCTAATGATGGTATTTGATATGTGACCCGCAAAAAACGTAACTAGTATTTGAATACCGTGAAATGATATGTTTTTAAATCATACATTTTTGAACGATAAACATAAAAGTACTTTTTTTGGATATCCAATGGAGAGCCTTCGTATTTTATATATTAGATTATTTTATATATAGAGGTACATGCGTAAAAAATAAAAAAAACGTTTCTAAATGATGGGTAATTCATTTATGGAAAGGAATTTTCCGCAAAAAATATATGTTGATTCTCAACAAGGTTGTTTCGAGCATGCCTTGATATAATCGAATTCAGCGCTCGCTGTTGCGAAAAGCGATGAAATAAAGGAAAAAAAATACTCCAACTGATGACATTTACGAATTGATATTGTAATGCTTAACGAGGTTATCCCGGGAACGTTTATTGTGTTCCCGTTCCCGTTCCGATCTCAATAAAGCGAGAGACATAATTAATTAGTGGTGTCTTCTCTCGGGACTGCTATCATAGGCTGGATTAAATATTTGTACAAGCTTTTCTCGATCACCGCGAGCGTACACGAACCCCACAAAACTAATAAATTTTCAATTAGTTTAAAAAACAAGTGAGCCGGAATATTTTTATTGAGTTGTTATTGTTCAATTTGGGATTGGGATATCGTAGACAGTATTTTCGTGACTTGTATCAAAATCACGGTTTTTCATAACCTGTACAGGGTGGTGGGAAACTCACGAAGATGAGACTCAAGATCTTAAACATTTAATTTATTTTTACATATAATATATAGTTATACGCTTCCGAAAAAGAGGTCGCTGGGAAAATGTTTTAGTATAATGTAAAATGACCCAGGTCATACCAGAATTCTGTAAAGCCCTTTTCAGTGCAAAACGTTTGACCACCGAGCGGTTACCGGCTTAGTGATAATTACATTCGCTTGTATGTATACATTGTAGAGGCACGCGGTCGCCGGTCTGACGGTTTTCTACCCGTCGGCGGTTCCAAAATCAGCCGCCATCCTTGTGTGGTTAGCGATCGCCTGCTTGTCGCGCTCGGCGCCCTAGGATCATTGATCGCCGACGTGAATATTGACTACCATTGATCTATGTTTAACCGGGTCGTACTGAAAATACTCGTTGGGCGTGCACCGAGGTTCGGCAGTTAACGATTAGATGGTTAGCATTGAAAGAACCCTAACTCCTCTGTGGATGATCGTCTTTGAATATCAACGCGGCAGAGAACAATTATAAAAATCCAGCATAAAATTAAAAAATCCAACGTCGCTAATCCTTTAAATACGGAATTGTCCCAATAATAATAATAGTAATTATTTTAATTTATTGACCATTAATTACTGAACGTAGTATGTGCGGATTTAAAGTAAAAAGTGACAACTTTCAAACTCTTATTAATGGGGTGAAATGTGTAGTCGTATATCATTCATTATTAACGCGGCTGTCAGTCAATCGTAAATTAGGCTTCGAGAATATTGGTTGTGTGGTTCGATTATCTCACCAGTAATATATTAGTTCGTCTATCTGAAGAGATGTTACCCTCATTCTCAGTCAGATTGCAATTATATTTTTACAGATAAATCTGTAATCTTCTGAAGTAGAGTCCATATTATTTTAATCGGAAATGCTCGATGAGATGCTAAATACATATTAAAACATACAAGATTACTAGGAACTTGAAAAATGTAAATATTTAAATAGAATTCTCGAGATAATTAATAAAATCAAAGAAAAGTTACAAGTTAATATTTAGTTTTATACTGCCCAGATAAAGAATCTCAAGGAGAGCGATGTTTTATTTTTAGCCGCAAACCATCCAATAGAAGAAATACCAATTATTATTTTATTATAACTATTTTACTAAAGATTTACATACATACTTACACAATATTGTAGTCAAGAAGTGGAATATGCCTTTAAAATGTACCAGTAATATTTTTTGATAAAAAACAAATGCAATATTTACCGATTTTTAAAACGTACGTTAGCATAGTAACTAGATTAATTTTGCACAATACATTTTTAATGATATTCCGTTATTCAGCAGTTCAAATATTAGAGGAGGACCGCCTAATAAACCTTTTATCAAAAATAATTAATATGTGCTGTATTAAGAAAAAAAGGAAGAAGCTTAAAACATTGCAATAAGAAAATAGTGACGCTGAATCGTCATAGGAATCGCAGATGAGCTTTTGCCAGGAAATTCTTCTACCTTATTTTGAAGTGCTAATATCTTGTAAAGGTCCCTTTCTGGACTGTCAACAAGAATCAGGTAGATTTCATCGTTAAATGTGTGTAAAAGGTAAGGATCGTTTTATGGTAGGCATTTTTCTCGAATAAATAAAAAAAATGTATTCATAGATGAAAGATTGCTTAGTAAATTAATTTTCTTTTATTTCCCTGCAAATTTTCACTAACTAGCATAGGTAATAAAATAAATATATGATAAAATCAACTCTTTAACGACCCGTTACTGCAGCCTAGTGCAATTTTTTTTTAAAAATAATTTTAAATTGTTTGAAACGAAAACATTAAATATTAATTCACTAATGGACAAATGAAAAACTTACGACAAACAAAACTTATTTTAAACTCGTTAGAAAGCTCGTCCAAAGACGTAACTAAATATTTAATATTTGATTAAATAATTTTTATAATGTATTTCAAAATTAGAACACCTGCGCAGTAGATCTGCCATTTCCTGTTTCATTTCGAAAATATTATATAAACATGAGAAAAAAGTATTAATCAAACAAAACAACTTTTTATTTGGTGGTACAAACGTATAGTACTATGTCGTTTTTGAAGTGTATAGATTTTAAGAGGTAATTTTTTTTGTTACATTTATATTAGACTGAGAAATTAGATTATCGATATTAGTAGATACTCAGACTTCTGTTTTCTTTAGCCATACAGTGATGGAGAAAATAATATTTTTAAAGTTTTTTCGTAGACTAGTTATGTACAATTCATTAAAAAAATATATACTGTATAAAGCATTAACATTTTGATGATAGGACATACGGATTTATGTTGAAATAGCGATATAATTGCACCGATGTATACAATACTCACAGTAAAATTAAAGCTCGGTCAATTTGTTGCTTCTGATGATTAATGTCTCGCGAGGAGGAAAGTTAGCCTGGGAGCGGAGAACTTTTGACAGGATTAAAATATAATGGTAACAGTGCACAGCGAAGTAGTCTTCAACTAGTTTGCGTAATTCATCTTTCACATGAACCTTACAGCCGGTACATTATAATACCGCGAAGGTCTTACTTACAACAACTGAAAGAATAAATCTTTAACTTTGATATGACGCCTCATGCAATTTATGCATTAAATCACAATATAACTTTACAAACTATTCATATTATGTCTCAAAGTACTATTCGGAAGAAACGTGCAACTTTATTTTCACTTAATGGATGGACTAGACTTTAAAATTATTATGTTTCGTGTTCGTATGAAGAAAATCGTATTTCAAAGCAGCAGTAGAAGTATTAACATTATTTGTTGTATTAAAATTAACTTGTTAAAGTGTTAACTATAATCATTCAATGAAATAACTTTGAAATATCAAATAAAGCTGTCAATGTGATTCGCATAATTATTCGCAAAATTCACCCCAAAAGTAAATGAATTAAATGCAATACTTATCTCGCTCACCCTACGCAGTATTTTCTAATATACAAAATAAATCTGGATGTATGCATTCGACTACGTTAGAAACGTAGCGTACTCTTTGAACAATAATACGACGAAGTTTTTTTAAGAATATAAAATAATTCCCACAGGTATACTCGTATTATAAAGAAATGTTTCTGAAAAATTGTATTTCTCCCCAGGCATTGTGCCTCCAGTTCAGATAAATACAACCTCTAGTCGCAATAAAACTCATCGCATATTTACAACGTCGTTATTAGCAATATAAAATAAGTCCATGTCTACGCCACTGTAAAACCGATAATGCGTTTGAAGAATAAAGAGAAGAAAATAACCGAGAATTAATATTCTAGATCATTCTAAGTATCTCAAATATTCTGCGGCGAGCTTAGACTAAATCAAATAACATACACCTAAACATCTAAATAGAATTTAAAATCAATCTCAGTTGTCGTAGGCATTAGAATAATTTTTATCATAATTAAAAGCTCTTGTATATGAAATGATCCTAAAGTAATATATATTTAAATGTTTAATAATTCATTTTACGTTTGTTTTATTATTTTTTCTTTTATTTTAAATTTGGTAATACATCTCTACCAATTACGTAAGAAAATAAATATTTTAAATATATATTTAATTCATATTTAAAAAATCATATATAATATATTAAAATCGGATATTTTGACAAGTTTATATGTTTATATGTCACATGCGACGTACCGATCAGTCACACACAAAACTGCTAATTATTCAGCACACATTGCTAATTACAAGTATTTATAATAT
Organism: Eubasilissa splendida; assembly: GCA_031772225.1. NCBI lineage: Eukaryota > Metazoa > Arthropoda > Insecta > Trichoptera > Phryganeidae > Eubasilissa > Eubasilissa splendida. The sequence goes on along the minus strand of CM062848.1, from coordinate 15,282,346 downwards.
CTTTTTTCTCTACAAAACCTTAATTTTATGAATAAAATATATTTTTGTAAGTATAATAGGCTCGTGGCTATTTAACGCAATTTCAATACCATCTAGCGTTGGTGATTTGTATTCCACAGGCGGATTGCTTATTATTTGAATTAAAGAGATATCTCGTGGATACATTATGATTTTCTGAATCAGTTTTAGTTTAATATTTAAATTTAAAAGTTCTGGTGATATATAAACGTGTAACACATATAGATCTTTCTCCCTTCTTCTTTTTCTTATTTTCCTATCAAAATACTTTTTATGGTTTTATCAAAGTGTACTAGCGATTTTTTTTAAATCTGGAGATTAAAAACTGAGTACTGTGTCTCTGAAAGGTACGTTTGCTACCGTGCGGTAGCTGCTGCGGGCAGGCTAAAATTATATATTAAAAATATTAAAGTTAACATTTAAATCATTCAAATAAAGATATACTGTTTGTAGAAGTAATAATGTGAAGAAACCTATTAAGTACCTTTTTAGGAAACAATTCAATCATTCAAAAATAGGTATGTATGATATGGAGTAATACTCCTTGAAGATGATATGTGAGACCTAGTCATAGAAATAAACAAAATAATTTTATGTGATTTGTCTAAAAATTGTACTTTGGAATTGTAATTGGACTCCACAATATTTTGTGGTTAATATCAGCCTGTATACGCTATAAGTCAAAAACGTTCAAGCTGTAAATAAAAATTCCGTACGAAGGTAATCGAAATACATTTACATTTGAAATATCTTTAATTTTATAATCTTGTTTAGTAACCATTCAGTTTTGAAAAACATTGCTAAAGTGCCTGATAAAAGAGTAAGAATTTCTGGAAAACTTATTGATTAATAACAATTCATAAATATTGGTTAATCCCTCCTCCCTCCGCCTCTTTCGCTACTTTTTGTACTAAATACAACATTTGAAATCAATAATAAAAATGTGTTCAACCAAAAAGCTTCAATGTCAAAATTTTAAAAGTATCCACCCTAAAAATATTATTGATTGAAATTCGCAACAGTTAAAGTATCTGAAAAAAATACAAAAATTTTCAACCAACTGTGACTAAAATAATATTTAACCAAAAAAATTCGAAGCATTTAATGCTTAGGTGCTCAGTCATTAGGTACAATTACAGTCAGAACGGTAAAAGCAGCCATTAGAGAGAGTTTTGGCATATTTCCATAAAACTTCACGAGTACTCGGGCGTGTTATTAAAGGAGACGGGTAATTTTAACCCACATCGCTCTCGTCAAAACAAAACTCCAGATTATAACATGTCAAGCATGAGGGGAGATCGTATCGGATTATGTCGTGTATAAATTTAATTTCCTTCATCAACAGTCCGTACCTTTCCTGCCCGTACCTCCCCGATGGGGTGTGGCCTCGCGTACACACTGCCTATTATAAAGTCAACAATGGTAATTGTAAGAAATATGGAACTTTGTATCGGATGTTACATACGTATGGAAATTATGTATGTAAGAAAATCAGTTAAGCTTGGTCGAATTTAATATTTCATCACTTAAGGGTATACTTTCATTTTTCCAGTTTAAATGATGATTTAATGTAAAGCTGATCTTAGTGTAGTGAGTAAGATTAAGAAAGGATCACTCTGGTGATTTGGTCATATGGAACGGATGAATGAGGAGAGAGTGGTAAGGAAGACATATGACGCAAGTATTGACGGCACCAAAATTGTGGACGTCCGCGGAAGACTTGGCACGACCAGGTAAACCAGATACTGGAGGATGGTCCTGTTAGAAGCCTCAATAATCGGCGAGCTTGTACGAGAAGATGTATGAATGTAGACGAGGCGAGAACTGTATGTCAGGACAGTGAGTGTGGCTATCTGTCCTCTCTGCTTACCCCCGCGGAGAAGTAAATAAGTTAGTTAAATTCGAGAAATTCTACGCGAATTACACACTCTTTCAAGCCGGGAGTAATAGTCAAACTTCTTTTAAGTGTGTCACCTAAATACTAAAGAAAGTTATTTGTTACGTAAAGCTTGCTAGAGACGAAAATTATTATAGAATGACATGACAATTAAATTGTTGATTTTCTCGCATTCGAGACAACTGTTAAAAGTAACTCTTATCTAGAGTCTTATCCAAGTTATTTCATTTTAAAATTATTAATAAAAATAAAATGTTGTCATTTGAATTGATCAATTGTAAATTAAATAATTTATTAAAGTAAGTACCCAATTCATATCTATAAATATGTTTTGAGACCAGTCAAATGTATCTACATATAAATATTCAACTGCGACTTACGTACAAAACATAAATTATTTACTTTATTTATGAAAACGTGGTTTTTGTAATTTAAAAACATTTCATTTATTAAATTTGCAACTAATGATGTGAAAAATTTCAATATTAATTCATATTATGGCTAAAATATGCGTAAAAACATATATTTTTAGCGTTTTTTAACGAAAATTGCGAGAGCGCAAAATTTGATGTCTATCATGTGGCTCGGGACCGGTGAAATGAAGCCAAAAAAAACACAATATAAATCCACATTAGTAGGATCAATATAAATATTTTTTATTAAGCAGTTATTGTGTTTTTGATAAAAAACTTGATTTTAAATATTAGTTAAAGCCTCAAAGCATGTGAGTAAATACAATATATTATTAGAAAATGTATGTTTTCACAAAAAAAAAGTATTTGAAAAATGTCGATAATATGATCTGCAAATTTAACGGTTTATAACTATTAATTTAGTAATATTTTTTAATTTGTCTCCTTTTAGATATATGCAATAATTTTCCATATTAAGGCAATTTTATGGCACACGGAAAATGATCTTTCTTATAATGCTTGTGTTGCCTAAATGTAAGGGGATTCGCTCCTCATTCCTGGAAACCACCAAGTTAGTTCTATTTTCATAGAACAAACATTTAGTTTAATTTGAAAATAGCAAGAATATTGATGTGACACATATTCCGTCGACGCTCTATTTGAAAAAAAAATACGGCAAATTTTATTCAGTTAATTAGTTTATAATTAATGTAAAGGACCTATATATGTAATAGTTTAAAAATAAATCTAGAGTTTAACTTTTAATATAAATGAATAATAAATCCCCCATCTTAGTAAAAACGCGAAAATATTAATTTTTATTGGGGCGCCTCAATTCAATGAAAGTAAATCTTAATTAGAGTGATTTAAAAATGACGTTTTTGAATAACATAAGAGTACTACAATTGTGAAATAAGAAAAATATAGTTAAACATAGGTTATATATGTATAAGACCCGCTTTACTCGCTCACTCAAATCTCCAATAAATCCAACAACGCCAAGTTCTATCTATGTTCAAAAGATTCATGCAGTTTTTTGGTCACATTATGTTATAATATGACAGCCAAGGAAGATTAGTTATTTGGGGGCAAATTTAAAATGACTAATACCTGAAAGAGGATCATGACTGGAAAAATGCGTTGCATCAGACTGGAGAAAGAAACCTTGGATTAAACTAAGAGAGCAATCCGATACAGACTTGTTGAGGTGTATTATGAACCGTGTCTCATTGAAATCATTAGGTCTAAACTGACACGAAATAATGAAAAATAAGAAGATCCCCCATCCAAATCGGGCCATAATGTATGGAATAGAAAATTGTTCTTAGACTGTCTATAAATGTTTGTTTCTCAGTTTGATAACAATACATTAAATTTTAAACCTTGTTTCGTAATACGTTTGTCAATTTCATTACCTTAAGATTATTATAAAGCAATCCTCTGCTTCTGGCTACGAAGTTCTAATACTTTATTGAGAGGAGTACGCTGTCCAATATTATACATGTTATTTTAAATACATTTGAACATTAATATAAAAATATTTAAAAATAAAATAAATAAAATTCTTGTTTTTACACAAGATATAAAAAATAAAAAAGTGTATGCTATTACAGATTTTTATATTATTTATTAATATAAATGTAAAGTAATATGTTACACTGATATGGATATAATAAAATATGCGTTCGCAGAAAGAAGTTTTCATACATTTTTGAATATGGTCGGTTGTTTGATATTCGTTAATACTAATATTATTATTAATATACCCATTAAAACGATTAGCGGAACAGTGATAAACGGAACATCGTGTAATTAATAATGACAATTAATAATATTAAATTAATTTTATCGGTTAACTTGCGATTCTTCAAGACACATCTTTCCTTGATAATTAAACCAAAGTAATACGTCATTAAAAAAAAAAATTGTAACTTTTTTCTAGAAAAATACATGTGAAATAGAAGAATATTGTAAATACTAAATTTAACAAAGATTGCTGTGGCTGACAAAGTTCAACCTGTACGCGTTTACTTTCAGGAAAATAATAAAACATTTACCCAAATTAATTTTAATCGTGATGTCTCATTTAAAATTTTGCGTGTCCCATTTAAAAAATGTCGGCTATATTCTTGCACTGATTTGGCATCTTAAAATAACTTAACTAGGTTACCATTAAAAACGATTGGAAAAAAATGAATAATTTTTTGTGGCTTAATTTAAAAAAATCACAATTTAAAAATGGTTGGCAGTTGGTTTAAAGGCGATTTTTAGAATATGTAAATTTTTTTGGATAAATTAATATCATTATCATTAATTATTTGTTAACGCGCTTCATTTGATTGGTAATAGATGTATTAAAACCTATAAGGATCGATTTTTGTATCCAAATTACACATACACATAGTTATATAACTTCAAAAATAATTCTGTGATTCCAAATAACTCACTTGAATTCAATTTTACGACCCGTATTATTTGGGTTGATGGTCGAAGAGAGTAAAACTCATTAATAAGTTGAGTACTTTTTAGTACCAGTTATTATTACTTTTTAGTATTCGTTATTACGTCAAAAATCTGTATTAAACTTTTAATTAATCTTTACATAAATGATGTAAACGTATCGCGGATAAACTCTCATTATATTATACTTGTATGTTAATGTGACAGGAACTCGGTTAATTTTTTTTTGCTAACAGAATAATTATAACTAGTTTTAAAATATCTACTCCAACTTTTATTTATCAGTTAAAAGATTGAATCGTTAAATTAAAAAGTCACGTGACTAATAAAGAAATAGAGAAGACACTAGAAGCTTATTTGTGACGGTCTTTACTGCTAATACATTTGACCTGCTGTAGAAACCTACCCTTAGCTAACCTGCGGCTGTTTTCGAGGGTTTCGGTAGTTTCCAGCTTGATAGTTTTAACCAGGTCCGGCCTTTGGTATTGGGTATCGAAAATATAGGTAAATAATGTAATCATTTAATTTTTCTTCAAAATTATGCACATTTATCTCAAAAATTATATTCACCAACAAAAGATTCCGAGAATTTTAGTAATCGGCATCGATTATTAGAATATAAAATATAATTATAATTAATTAACTATATTATAATACTCGCCATTTAGTTGATATAAAAATTCGTTTAAATAATGTTTTGCGCTCTGACAAAATAATTATACATTCAAAATAGTATATACATTCAAGATTTAAAGTAAAATTACCGATTATCTTAGCTAAAGTAAACGGAGAAGGGAAGACATTCGAATAATAACGATAACCATCCTTGATTTATGCTAATTATTTTATTGTGCATAGATAGAATACACAATGAAAAATATAGCAACTCAAAAATATTTTAAAATACTTGTATTGGAAGATTATTAAGATGGTAGGTATAACCCGTTAATATTGACGGAAAATTAATAGTCTTATGATCTTTATTTATTTTTAAAAAAATCAACCAATATAACAGCTACTTAATGTGATAAATTCATATTATTGTTTCACAAATAGTATAAATTACACATTTTTTTCTTTAGTAGAAGTTAATACTTAATCCAACTGATTTAGTGTAACTATATACGATGTTCCATATTCAAAATAAATGTGACAGATTCAAAGTGTGATTTAGTTAAAATTATTTGTTATATTGCGGGGGTAGAAAATGGCGTTTTAACCTCCTCAGTGATAGAGGAGAGCATAAGAATAGCGGGTTTTCCTTATATCTGCCACATTCTACCTTCGTCCTAAACTGGAAAAAATATTATTGATGCCTTGGAGGCATAAATAAAAGATATTTCAGTATAAAAAGGAATATATTGCAAATTAAACAGATTTATCACTCTAGTACAAAATAACATTTATTCAATCAAACTCATCCAGACCAAAAGATAAAATAAATAGATTTCCATTAACAATGCAGAGTTAAATATAAACGATTGAAATCCAAATAAATAATCAAAATTCCATCGAGTCGAACGTGAATTCGACGAGCTTCAGTTCAGGCTGGTGACAAGACTCAAATTTAACAAAAATATGGATTAGCATGCCATCATATTCCACGGATTCCATAACGGTAGAGGTCTACATCATGTCATCATCACCAAAATCTGGTTTCTCTAGTCGTCCAAATTAAAGCCTCCCAGTGAAGCCATCGTCACATAGTCATGTCCTCATATTCACAAGCCGGCGAAATAAGAAAGGTTAGAAAGAATGTCGGTAGAAAGAACACGGGTAGCAAGAAGAGAAGTATCTTATTTCTTGAAAAGATCGTTCACCAAATAAATTACGTTGCACTAGTGATTGAATAATAATTAAAGCATTTAGCCTTCGGTTACATCTCGGATCCTTTAATAGTGGCTTGCCGGGCCGAGCTGGCAGCCGCCGTGGTACGTACGTCTACCACCGTATCTAATGACAATTCTCGTTCACGCCGTCGAGCGAGAATATTAAACACCATAGATGACTACCGATTTTATAGCGCGTATTACCAACCATAAACTGTTGCTTACAATTATAAATGTGGTTGACATTAAAAAAAAGTCGACGGGATGAAGACTTTTAATGAAATGCCGGAAAACATAAGAAAGGAGGAGAAATTGAATAGATTTAAAATGAAACTGACCAAAATGTAACAGATAAATTTTAATAAAAGAAAAGACTTTAATCTTGTTTACATTACAGCATATATAGGGGTGCATATGTATGCACTATGCTAAGAATTAAATAAATAAATAAATTTCAAACATGACGCCAATTTTGTAACGTCATAATATATTTAAAATCATCTGTATTGTATATATATTACACTTTGTAAGCAGTGTTAGTGTCCTTTTTCTTTACAAATCCACTAGATGGCAGTACAAATTAGCAAAAAAATGGAAAGAATATTAATATTCATTTACAATCTTTTCGCCTTGTGTAATAGATGTCACTAATATCTAATATTTGTCAATAACTCTTGTGAATAATTCTTGGATATTGTAGCATTGTAATTCAAAACGGTTTTACACAAAATATCATATTCATACGCGATTTTAAGGTAATTTTTTTTACCTATCCATATTATTTCATTTCCTTAAGTTCACTATATCTTTCATGCTTTAAATATAATTCTGACGATAATTATATCAATTTAAGATAGCTTTAGATATACATATGTACATAACATGTATCATTTTACTAATATTTTGCTTTTCTTACTGGAAATAAAAACAAAGCGCCTAGCAGCCCGATTGTTTTTCTGTTTGTTTGAATTATTGTTGGAGTATGTTTTTGTTGCTATGGGACACTCGTGGACTCCAAGGCTCAGTAGGGTATTGCATGTATATATAGGATAATTTTCTTTACGTCTCATTTCACTCTTCTATTTGAAACCAGTTTTTCATCCAAATGCATTCTCTTTCAGATTAACTTTCTCATCTGTACTGATACTGAGCTGTTATTCTTCCTCAATCCATTAATTAACTTATTAAAATTTAATCTACGACTCAATACGTTTTCCTTCACTTTTATATCGTAACCTGTCCTTTTCGACACATTTACGGAAATTGTATCGGGAAAATTATCCCTGAGTCAAAGCACCATACTGGAAACCAAAGCGTGGGGTACAAGCAAAAAGGTTAGTGAAGAAGGCTGTCATTAGGGAAGGTTTTTTACCCAAAAGCGGGAGGGCGTTGGCTTAAGATGAAGAATATAATATGTTAGAACCAAAGAAGTTCAATTAAACGTGATATCTTGATGATTTTACAATGTTATTTGATAATTAGAGCCTGATAACCGAGTGTTAGACATACGCCGAGGAAATTAAGGGTCTTATGATTTATAGTCCTCGGTTCGCGTTTCAGCTCTGGCCTGGTCCCTCCCGCCCGCCCCTGGCTCCCGCACCGTCGTGTCGATCTTGATTGCATTGCGGTGGAGAGAGGACCAACCGACATCAATTAAACATAAACTTAAGGTATCGCGGGGCTAAATGGGCCTACCGCTGTAGGGTAGAGGTAGCTACCCTTGTAGGGTAGCCGAGATTAAAAGGGAATATTACATAGGAATAAAACTTGCACGAGAAATCTTACACGAATTATTCCAGAAAACATAAAATGACAAAAAAATTATATATAAGAATTTGGGTATAACTAAACACGAGATTTTTCTCTTAAATTAGAGGTAGCATTATATTTGAAAAATATGATTTCCATTGAAACTAGTCATTTGTATGATTTTATTATTAAATTCGTCGCGCATTTTCCACACATAACTGAATAATATTATCCCATCATAGAAATTAAGTTTTAATTAAATAATATTCAAAAAACGACAATACAAAGTAAAATAAAACAAATTTAATAACGTAGAATGTATTAGTTTTAAATTTCTATTACGTACATGTTAATATAAAAATGATTAATAATATTATAAAAGTGGTAATAAGGTGCATTAATTTTATCAAAAATCTTTTAGTTTCGATCTATTTGAAAGTGTATTTGAAAAAGAAAATAATATTTTTCAACTGCTAACTGGTAATCTTATAAGTAAAGGTAACTTTATTTTCACGACAAAATAAATAATGAATCTAAAGAAAATCTTTTCCGGACATTTGTTCGCGTTAACCTTATGCCCTCATACAAGTTACATAAATATGAAATACACACTTTATATAAAAACGACATTAGATATACGACTTTCACTCAGTCATCAAGCCAAGTCGCTGGTTTAATACAAATATATATTTCTTTACATAAAATATTTGAGAGTAGGTAAAGTACTTAACAAAAGTTACATATCTCTGTTACATGTATCATAATAGCCTCCATACAATATGTTTTTCTGGTTCAAATAATTAATTAGAAATAAAATTAAAATAAGACTCTCCCAGTTGGAGTACAACTATTACGTTACTGAAAAGTCAATAAGATGTGAAAATAGTAGTTTACAAACGAAGTGCAACATGGATAACTATTTTTTTAAATATATTAAAATTAGTATTAAAATTTGATGTTCTGAATGTATAAATAATAAAGTTGATCAAAAATCAATAAAATAAATTTCAAAAAATAAAAATCACCAAATATACTGATAAGACAATTTGAAAATACAGTATATTAGGGCAAGACAAGATGGTAGAGCTCTTAATAAAGAACAGCTAGAGGAGGGGGGGGACCACCCTTTCCCGGGACCAGTTTAAAAGCTAGGGCTTCCTTGTCGGTCCCACTCATCAAAGCTAATAAAAAATACACGATTTTAACTCAATTACATTTTAACAATTACAAAACTAAAAAGAAGGAGAAATTCAAGATGGTTAAAAGCAATTAAGATAAAAAAAATTTTAACCCTCCAGCGTCCTATCTTTATTCATAAAAAATCATATTACATGACTCCATAAAAAGCATAGTATTACATACAGATGGAAAATTAAGGTGCAGTTGTTCAAGGCAGACACTCAGGGATCAATTCATCAAAAACACTCCCAAAAGAGGGACCGTGCACGAGACATAAAATGATTGACTCACACTTACACGGACAGACTAACGGAGCTGCAAAAACACGAGGCATGGAGAGTGAGAGGTAGGTGCGTAAGTGGAGTCGCACCCACATAAACCGGTCTGACTACCTACCTAAGGAGCTCCAACGAGTCACCCATACCAGAATAAATTAAAAAATAGAACGCTCGCTTATCAAGTCAGAGATAGCGGAATCGATATTTGGTGTATTTTTTTACTTAAGTTGTTTGATCGTTGCTAAAAAAATATTTACTTCTCGAAAGTACATCCCGTCGTACTCATTTTACTCTCCGTTATCCGTTAAACTTGGCGGACTCATCTCAGTTGTGCCAAAAGTCATCTGACACATTGATACTTTGAAAGTTGCAGTATACGACAATTAATCATTCAATATTTCGCTGATGAGAGTTCGTCTAATGATGATCTAGTTGTTTAATATACATTAGCACATAATCCAAAAAAAAAATCACACCAAACTGACAGATTTCGAACGCAGGGGCGAAAAAATCCAAAGATAAAGCGTAAAATAAAACATATTTCATGATTATTTACCGCGCTTATAGACATCTCATCTATTATGCTTTGACACTAGTAAATTTGACGTTCAACCAATCCGCAAACGATTTTAACAACGGGTGTTAGTAAAAAGTTATCAAAGTTACCATAGTAAAAATTTACTACTGATCACACAACCGGCCCTAAGACGCTATTGCGCATCGCTAAACAAGGTACTTTTTCTGATAACGGAATACACGGAAGACTTCATTTATTATATTTTCAGTAGCTACGCTCCTTTCAATATCATATTCCATCCCAGATAAGCTTGTTTAATAGGTACCTATGTAAATTCACTAACATTCTCTGAGCATTATTCACACTTATACGAAATTTTATCACCACTTCATTCATCCTAACACCATCACCAAATATATGGCCACTTTAAATTTCAATTCACAATCTGAACGCGTATCTTAATTCGATCAAATGATCTCCATGTGTAGATTTTTTCCGACCACTCACCGCGGGCGAAATTATCGAGCGGGCCTTCAAAGGTAACTGCGTGCCCGCCTGCCGGGTAGAGTAATATCAAAAACGTATTATTTGATTCGATAATCCCGAGATACGAAGCCAAATTTGCCGAGAACATACGCCGAGACAAGACTTGGAAGCCGTCGAGGTGGAAATCCGGCTAGCATCAGATGATTCGCTACACGTCTCGCTGAACATTCCGGGCCATTTCTCACGCACGGAGTAGCGGCAGAACAAATTATCATCCAGCATTTAAATATGAATATTTTCCTCTCGACGAGGATCCTGCAGCGCTTCCGTTCCGGTTGTGAGCTCGGGGGTTGCTCAAACGGCCGATGCTCAACGCTCGCATTAAATCACTGCAGTGTTGTTTACGATATTTATTTTTAGCAAGGTTTTGTTGAAATATTTTCGCTGTAAATTTACAATAACAATGGTACTTTATGACAACCGCGCTATTTTTATGACCTAACAAAGAACTCGCTTCGAATACGATGCCCTCCGATATGGTTCCTATAATGAAATTTGAAACGTCTGTCAAATCCACCACCAAAAAAATCTTTCTCCGCACTGCCCACAAAATTTCAGACAGATTTCGATTTTATTATTACGAATTAATTTTTTTTTTTAATATGTCAATTTTGAAACAAGATGGATGAATGAAGAATAAAGGTCGATGTTAAATATTCAGCATAATTCATAAACGTTATATTGCCAACGCAGGTTTATTATAAAAAAATGTACTTTGTACATAATTTATATAACATTCAAAATATTATATTCTTATTTTTTCTTCAGTGTCAGAACAAATAATAACAAACTGGTAATTATAGTTTACTAGCCCATATCTGGCGTTGCCCGAGATTCAGATTATAACAGGCCCTGAAAAGTTACAATATTCGCAAAATTTTGTTCAGGAAGGGTATGGATCGAATGTCCGGGGGTGGGATTGAACGATTATATTTTACTCAGGATCTAGAGTGCAACTGAGAAAAATTTGTGATAGATGACATTCAATACAATACATATTTATATCGTGGAGAGGCATTGGGATGGCTTGAGTGTGGGTTTATGTATTTTGTGCAGGGTTCTAAAGGGTAACTGGGTAACTATTAGAGAAAAAATTGGTTTAAATCGGTTAAAGGATGTACAGTAGTTTTTCAATTTAATAATGTACTTTTTACTTAACTACCTAATTTTTTTAGCAGAAAGTATTATATTGAATACTGAAATTTAGTAGTATTGTAGTTAAAGGTTTTGCCAGCAAAGTAAAATACTTCATTCGGTGCCCTTCCTCCTACACTATTATTTTAGTGTATTATAGCAGTGCTACGCAATCGGTGTGCCATGGCGCACTGGTGTGCCGTGAGCCGGATACAGGTGTGCCGCGGTCAAATTCAATGTATTTGACATTTTACAATTTTTCATTATGTATTTAATACACAATGACTTTTGTGTTTATTGAAACAAGCGCAGGTATCACATTAATTCATTATTATTTTATAATAATTATTAAGATTGCGTTATAATAAATATGTTATATTTTTATGTATGTATACTTTTTAAACAAAAAACAAAAAAATAATGTAAAATTTGTGCATCAATTTAATATCTATATATTTTAGCTTTTGGTGTGCCGCAAATTTCTAGGAAGAATTTTAGTGTGTCGTAGGTGAGAAAAGGTTGCGGAGCACTGTGTTATAGCATGACTTTTTCGGTTTAGTAGCAATCAACGTAAAAATTGCGAGATTCAATTAAATAACTCTAATTAAAACTAAAAGATAAAATTAAAGTAAAAGTAAAAATAGTAATGTTCAATGTATACTGTTGTAGCAATTTTTATATTGTCGGAACTTATATATGTTTTTGGTTATAAATTCTTTTCTTTTCGTGGAGCCAGAAAATAACTTTTGATAAAAAGTATGCAGGATTGTGGATACAACTTTTTAAGTTTGCATTTAGGCCGTTGTATATTTTTGGTGCTAGGAACAAATAAAAATTTTGGGCAAAAGTTTTGTTAAAGTTTGGCATAAGATAGTAACGGGTTATTTAAAATTATAATTCGAGAAATATATAAAAAGAAATATAAAGTTAAATGTTATTATTAAGGAGAACAAATTCTTATTGTGAAGTTGTAATTATTCAGAACATAGGTTTGTGATGTTTTAAATACTAATTAAATGTATTAATTATAAAGATATACATATAAAATCAATTTTATCGAAAAATATTGTCGTTGCGCTACCGGGTTCGAATCTGGATATCTTCCAAATAAAATAAAATAAATCCAATTTGAGGATTATCAACTATGCTACAGCGTCAGTATTTTTGACGACAAATTTTCGAACCTATATGTTACACTTTTTCAAATTAATACATCTGTCGTTCCATTATTTGAAAGCCATTTATATTGTTTTTACGGAATCTTAAATACTTTTGTGTAAACCGATAGCAGACGCCAGGATTAACAATGCATTTTTATTAAATTTTGGACTATAAGGATTATCATTTATAATAAAAAGTACATTGATAGATATATCGTTCTTTAAGCATTTATAAATTTTTCCCGTTTTTCTCCATATAAAAAAATTATGGAGGTTTCTGAGATTGCAACTAGCATCCTCAAGTGCACTTTATGATTGAACCTCACCCTTTCCTAGCTAATAAAAATACGCGACTTTAATTCAATAACATATTTAAGTATATGCAAAACGAAAAAACAGAAGAAATTCAATGTGGTTATTAGCAATTATCAAAGAGATTTTAAAATTTAGACCTTCCAGCGTCTCTTAAGTGCTGTCTTTATTCATAAAAATCATATAATATAAATCCATGGAACATTGTTTTACACACGGATGGACAATTAAGGTGCAGTAGTTCAAGACAGACACTCGGGGATCCATTCTTTAAAAAACACTCCCGAAAGAGTGACAGTGGACGAGACACACAATGGATTGAGTCACACTTACACTGACAGACTAACGGAGTTGCAAAACACGAGGCATGGAGAGTGAGAGGTAGGCGCATAGGTGGAGTCCCACTCACGCAGGCTGGTCTAACTACCCGCCTAAGGAGTTCCAACGAGTCACCCATACCCGAATAAATTCCTTATATAAAACAAAATTCGTCCCATTGCTAATTAGGTCTGAATTCCTGAGTGGGCGGTGTCTAAGTCCAGTCAAAGCGTTCACGTGCATCTCTAAGTATCTCACAATTCTACAAAATATACTCAGGCATCTATTCCACTCTCCCACATGTACACCACGTACATACGGACGAGTGTTGTCAAAATTACCAGTGGTCTTGTTCATTCGCAATATATTTTTAGGAAACAAAAGTAATTATTTGATGATAATTAAAACGTTGCCTTAGGAATTTGTGTAGCCATTCCACTAACGATGGTTCAATCATCTTGTAACACTGAGAGCTTTATCTAAATCTATCAAACAAGCCTATACCGGGAGGCTCAATGGAAGGTTGGGGTTTAAGGAGCATGTGTTAATAGAGATTTTCATTATTGGAGCGGATGATAGTTTTCCCAAGCAATCGGGCATAAACTCAATTACTAGTAGATCCCAACCAATCACGACTTAGATTGCGTTGTAATGTAAAGCGATGGAGCCTTTCTGATAATTGTTCTGTTCTCGTTCCCAGGGTGTATCTATTCCTTTCCCTACTTACCCGAATATTTCTATTTAAGCACTTGTATGTACACATTCACTTTTTTTATTCAAAACTGCATAAAGTTTAAACCACAACACTAGAAATCCCACAGAAAAAGGTGTACAATATTTTTATAATATTTTCATCTCTAGGAATACATTTTCTTGACACATACTTGTAAAATTTTCAACATAAAAATTGCAGCATTATCAATATAACTTTCTTGATAATATTTTCTTCCCGACTACTACAAAGTTAATGTTACATAGTTTATTAAAAAAATCTTCTATATATTTTCAAAATTCTTAACTGTTTTTGGAATTGAATGATTTAATTGTTAGTATTTAGAAAACAGTTTGTGATGCACAACCAACAATTATACATATATGCGTAATGTTATCGAAAATTATTAATAACGTCTATTTGGATAGGTACCTAAGTAATATTCTCACGTTTCCATCAATATTTCAATTTATATTATTTATATAGTTGGTAGGGGTAGGGCAACCATTGCTTTCGCATTATAATACGTTGATATGTTTCAATGAAAATATATTTCTGTAGATCACCACAAGAATTACAGAAATTATTTGCGTACAAACTGATTTAAAAAAAAAAGATTTTATTTGCAGCTTATCATAGTTTTTATTCCATACATACATATTGTGTTGAGAAATGAATTTAAATATAACAAAACAAATGATATAAAATTAACAAAACAGATGGATATTATTGATTTTAGAGGAATAATGTGAAAAAAAATAATGTCATTTTTAATTTGCTTAACCCGCAACGCTATCAAATATATAATTATAAATTTTAAAATTAATATTATTTCATAAAAAAAATTACATTACGATAAATAGATATAAACATTATTTTTGAAAGTGATAAGAAATAGAATTCGAAAAAAATATAACTATATATCATTTTGCTCAAATTCATTTTACAGACATTACGTCATTATTATTATATTTTATTTATTTTTACGTAAAAATACTTGTGCTCAATTAAATATGTGGGAATATTAAATTATTGTGCTAAGTTCAAAACTTATTGATTATTTTAAAATTTAATAGAAAATCTTAGATTCGCTGGAAACATTACTTATTATCGTTATCCGTAGTTATTAAATGTATGTGTAAAATTAATTTTTTGAAAAGATTTTCACCGAAAAGCTGTCGTGCTAAGCTTTGACGATTTTTGTAAACACCATACCCATATCAACGTCGATCAATTTTCATGAAACCAAACAAAGAATACTGCTTACACAATGCTTAATTATTTTCCCAGATTATGAGGGATGGTTCTAGAATAACGTGACTTTAATTCAGGCCACAAATTACAGAGTTCAGACAACCAAGAATCGGAGTTCAGACAACCAAGAATCGGAAAGCGGGGCTCAATGGATTTTTCTCGCTATAAATCTTGTGACACGTAGTAGGTAATATAAGCGCTCTTTTTTCTTGAATATGAATGGCCTCATTTAATTTTTCTTTGATCAGCTTAAATAATGATCGTATTAATTTATATGTTTGGCTCACATTTTTTATGTGGAGCGTTTTGAATAAATCTTTACAGCGTAATAATTATGATGATCTGTTTCAAGGGAAAATAAACGAGCAGCTCTTTTTCATTATGTTCGCTCGAAAATTCATGAACTGCCTCGAAAAAATTTGGAAAATAACACTTTTGAACATCGCTTAAATTATTATAATTATTTTAACAACGATGCTCTATATAGGGTGGCTTCACACTGAACAAATACAAGAGGTGTAGCTAATCTGAATTTAACAATTCCCGAAATCACCAATAAGTATGGATCGATGACATTAGAATTTGTTGTTCCTATATTGATTTTACAAAAGAGTACGCTTTCTCCCAATTTGGAAGAAATGATAAAAAAATGGCTTATCGATAATAACCTGTCTTACTTGTAAGCGTGAAATGAATTGTTTAAACTATGACTGATTAGTTGTTATGTTTTGATAATATGAAATGTAATAAAATGGATCTGAATGTGCTTGTAGACGTTTGAGAGGTGTCCTTTGAGACATCAATTTGGACAACACCGAGTTCACCAACTGCTGCTCATTTTCCTCTTTTATACGATGATGTCCTAAGAACAATATGCCATAGAACAACTTAAGAAAATATGACAATATACATATTTCACTATGACGAGAATATATTTTTTTCCCACTTGTATTTTATCTGGGTATTAATATATGTATACACATACCTACTGCTACAACGTGCTTAAAACACCTATTCACTATTTATTATTTATCAAATAAAAATGTTTTTTTTTTTACCAAACATTGCTTTCCCTTTGTAGCGAAAACGCTATTGTAAAAAGAATTTAATAAAATATATATTTTTATTTAATTGTTTAACGTCTAAACTAATTCGCGGAGGCGTAGTACATGGAAAAAAGTGAATTGTTCCACGTGTATAGTAAAAGCAATATTTAATAAAGTATAGGTGAAGGTTGAAGAATCGTCTTTAAATAAGTAACATTTCTCCAATTTTTGATGCTATTTACTTTAGTATCACGTTTGAGAGTTGTGTAACAATCGCAATAATAAAATAAATAAGATAACCAAAAGGAATATATAAAGGTACAGAAATCTCTTACCTTACCGTACTTAATAATTGAAATATTACATTATACCACCGAGAACCAATGTATTTTTCAGAATATTATAAAAGGAATAATGATAGACTCACTCAAAAAGCAGTGCCGTATCTCCATGGTCTGCGAACAGGACAACGGGAGGGGTGTATCGCTCGTTAACCCCGCAGAGCTCTGTACTGCCTAGCCGCAAAGCTCCACCTATGCAGCTAAAAAACCAATACGAAAATGTTAAAATGGTTTTAAAAGTACACAAAAGTACTAATATTCATTAAGTGGGACCTCGCAGTTTTAAACGGAGTTAACGTATAGTAAGCACGCCTCAGACGCTTCGCTATTACGATTAACCAGAGTTGAATAGTGGAATATGAAGGTTGCTAAAACAATTCAATTGATCAATGAATATGTTATCTAATCACGAGTTGAAGAAATAATATCAAAAAGATGGTTAAAAAATTGAAAAGAAAATAATAGACAATTCAATACACTTGAAACTGAGAAAGATTAAAAGTATTCGGAGACATCTTCCCCCTAAGGTAGCCAGTCTATAATAGTATTTATAATCAACACATATAATCATTTTTCCAAATAATTGGACGATCGTTTCGGCTGTCTAGACCATTACCACCTGCTAGAACAGTGTGGTGAGCTTGTATACAAAATTTGTTACAAAGTTGGGTATTACATATTAGATGATTAACAATACAACGTTCCCTTAATGCTAAAATTAATGATGTTGGAAATACCAAGGATAATATCTTTAGTTACATGTCATTATTATCATTATTTCCCAACATTAATGTATGTAAAGAGTTTTGTATATAAGCTCACCACACTGTTCGTGGTTTGATATAGTAGATTAAATGAAACAAATCACAATCACAAACAACATCTTAAATATTTAAACAGTAATGTTAAAATAAGATTACACAAATATGGACCCAATATATGATCCAATCGGGTAGAGAGCATGGCTATCCAACATTCTAACATAATCATTGTACAGTGCCTACATTAATAATTCACTAGTTCTACAACACTCCTACTACATTTTTATAAAAAAAAGAAAAAATCTTTTTTTTTATCTCTATTTTTATTTCTGTCAAATCTTTATCTTAAATAACACCACAGCAACATGAAAAAAAGTGTCTACTTTAACACAGACTTCAGTCTAGCAAAATAGCCAGAACAACGCTGTATATATCAAATAATTGTATCTTATGTTTATTATGTTATATTATAATATATTCACCTCTGTTACAACAAAAATATGTATGTCAATAATGTCTAAATAAATAAATGGTTTCTCTAAATTTTCCAACCATAATATTTGAAAAAGATCATACATTTAATAATATCTTTCATCAAATTTTCCCTCCGCTTAGACAATTTAGAGGCCCTTGAGATAAAAAAAGACAGTGAATTGTGTTAGTGCAATTCTTAATAATCAAATAAATTTATCTATTGGCACCATATTAGGAATGTTTCCTTTTAAATCAATTTAATATCCATCAACACTGTACTTTCCTCTCCCTTAATGTTCTGTATAAATGTATACTTATTTTGTCTCCCATATAATATATATATATTAGTGCACTTTTTAGTATTTATTGTTAGTTTTAAATACGCCATGACGAAGCTTGAGGTAAGCGAAATCGATTGGCGTTTAATAAAATATTTTTAGCAACAAAAATATTTTTTCGATATATTGATTTAATCTGTATATCTTTCTTTGTTTGTATTTAATTTAATAATAATCATTTAATTTGTATTAGTATATTAATTCATGAAAACATAGATCTTTTAACAGTTTTAGAGGCAATTAATAGACAATTCGAAAATAAATTCAATAAAAATCCACATTCTGACTTCAAGCGGAGAGTGTGGACATACACGTGATAAATAGTTATATGTTTTCTTTGTTGTAGTACATTGTGGTTTCATATTATAATACCTGGCAACTGGAACGATCAAATTAAATAACCCTCAATTGTGGCGTTCTAATTTAAATAGTGACCCAAATCCAGGATTAGGACGTTTTTTTAATGTTTCGACTATTCTAATTTTAACGAATAATCGAAAAATATGAATACTGTATACATCGTTAATTTCATTAATTAATCCCCAAATAAACATAATTTGGGTACAGCCACAGGAACCAATAAATGCCAGCACATGGCATGTAATAAAGTTTTAATATGTATTTCTATGTTTGGAAATAACGGACAGTTTATAAAAACAGGCTGTTACCAAATTGCCAATTCCATACATATTCGGTGTTCCCATACAAAGTTTTATTGTCTGATGTTTTCAAAAATAGATTTCAGAAGTATTTTTTCACTGTCCCACATGAATGAATAATCACTAGGTCTTTATTTTGCACTGCAACGTTAGGAGAATTTATTTCGAGCATAGACCAGAGGGCTAAAGTTTAAGGGCATCATGTAATAATAATAACAACACAGATTAATCGAATTAATTAGAAAAATCTATTTATCGAAAAAATATTTGGATGCTACCGAGATTTAAACTTAAACCTATCAGAGGAAACGCCTTACCATTTTCGTTATATCAACCGTACACGCTTTCGACAAATTTTTGAACTTATATTCTGTAGTCTTTCTAATTGATATACCTATTAATTCATCTTTAAAAGCAATTAACTTTATATTGCGATGAATGTCAATATATAGATTTTTCTGTATGTTTTTCTAATTGATTTATTTAATTTGTATCAAAAACACCACAAAACTATGTTCTAAAATAGCAACATCACAACAAAAAATGTATTTTAATTTAAAAATAAGTAAATCATAATAAAACTTGCCATTTGAAGATAAAACAAATGTACAATCATTAGTGAGGGGTTGAAATTGCAATAATTGTCTAATTTTAACAGCGACACATGATTTCATCGAGTTCCACCATCTTTCGGTAAATTTATTTATTTGATTTCGTGATTCTGTAAATGTGTATGCCTATAGAGATAACGATTTAGATAATTATTTTTCGAGTAGAAATTAATTTTTATTTACACACATTGGCTTACACACAAATAACATGCAGTGATCACAGCTAAAGCATATATTCGTATGGTCAAAACCGTTAACTAATATGTTATTTTAATTGAAATATTGGTCTTAAAAATAAAGATATGGGGCAATTAGAAGTGGTTAAGATAAGTGATGTCTTCTTTACCTGGTCCCGTTGTGATGTCCTGCAGCGACCAATCTGTAGAGTTGAATCTCCACCCTCTGCCCGGCTGCTGGCTGCAGTCTGTACGAACATGACGTAGGACCTTCTAGCGCTGGAGACTTGATTTGACCCGAGGTTCTCCCGGACTTGTTGCGGAGTTGACGAGCATCTATAGTCATGTTGCACACTATATAAAGAATAAAACAAAAATATAATTATTTTTTTGTTTGTTTTTCAAAATGTCCGGTATATTCTAGAATTAAAAGCATTTAATGCACATTCAAAATATGCAAATAACAATTATTTCCAATGACATTGATTTTCATTTATTTATAAAGTAGGTACGTTGTGTAAAAATCGCAACTCTGTCAATTTAAAAATGAATTTAATATTATTAATTAAAAAATTTGAATTCAAGTTAAATTTTGAGAAACATTGCTGTCAATTCATTTATTTATTTTTAATATAGTGCATACATAAGTACATATACATATGCTCTAATATAAACAAGATTAAAATGTTCCTTTTTTACTATAACTTATCTTGCACATATTTGCTGAGTTTCATTTTGAATCTATATAGTTTCTCATCCTTTCTTATATCATCTGGAATTTCATTGAAAATCTTTATCGCACAGTACATCACCGATTTCTGAGATTTTGCCTTTTTCCTGAATAGCTACCTTAGTATATCTCGTCCTCTTGTATGATGTTCGTGTTCTTGTTTGCATCAATTTTTCTTATAAATTCTGTCGATATTTTTTAGTGAGGATTTTAAAAATAAATACCATAACGTTGAAATGTATTTTCTGCTTATATTAAGATCTTTCAGCATCGCACTGATTTGAGTATATCAATTTTTTTGAGTGTTATTCTCAAAGCTTTAACTTCAACTATACCGGTAGAAGAATGCAAATAATACAATATGGCAATATTAAGAGAATATCGTTCAAAAGTGAAAAAGCAGTCTATTGAGAATATGAAGATCCAGTGTTCATATATATTGCTGGAACGAAATTGGAGAAGACACAAAGTCAGCTATAAAATATTTGAAAAAAAATTGAAACATTAGTTCCTTATAATTAGCTGCATGGATAGAGTTACGAATGAAAATTTTAGGATAAATAAAGAGAAATAAGTATTTAAAATAATAAATATACGAAAACTTTAATAGTTTGGACATGTAATGAGACATTAAAAGAGTATCATATCTTGCATATGCAGAGAAAGATTGCTAGAAATCAGGACCCTGGAAAAAGGAGAATATCTTGGCTGAATATCCTAGCCAAACTTGGTCTCTAGAACCGCAGAAAACAAAGTGATGATAGATAACTTCGTTGAATGGATAAGGCACGAAAAGAAGAGTCCATGTTCGGGTGGCAGCTCAGATCATTTTCGAATAAAAAACCTTTTTATTTCTTAACGACATATTTAATTTTATTTATTTACCAATGAAAATATCAAAAAAATAATTAGTATTAAATACACTGGTGTACTTATTATGTAGGTAAATATAAAATTTGTTATTTCTATACTAAAACATTTCATTCTAGGGCATATATTACCAATGAAACGTTATTGTTATTAGGCACACATGCTTTGCTCATACATAATAAGATGCTAATTAACGTCTCGCTTATATAACGTAGTAGTCAGCATGCCTCCTTCTTATAACAAATGCCAGGGGGTTGAATCCATTAGCGGCCTTTCCAGCCAGTTCATTTTTTTAAGAAACAAGAGCTTTGGTTTCATTTTAAAATAATATAAATATAGAAGTAAAATTCTTTATGCTCGTATCATTATTTAAAAAAGTTCTTTAAATGAACACATTCCAAACCGATACATCGACCCCTCAGAAAACATGGTTCTATCTGACTCTGACACTATTTTGAGATAATGAGCTCAAAAGTGTTGATTGAATTTCAACATATATGTATTCATGTATATTTTATTTTGAGTATGCATATATGATCAGTTTTAAGGTCTTAACTTATTTTCAGTATTATCAATGATCACTGTGAGATGAGGGAAATTAAAAATAAATAAAAACGTTGTAAATTAACAATAATGATATATAAATTGAATTAAATTACTAATGCAGTTGGAACTTTCAGCTCTTGCTATCTCCTTTAATATCCGTTAAATAGAGTTGGTGTGTATGGAAGACATAAAGAATAATGCATTTGGTACCGATTTCACGCAATAACTCAAATTAGCTCAAAATGTTAGTTGGAACCTTGTTATTCTAAGGGGTCGACATGTAACTCGTTGAATTTACTCGGTAAGTCTCGGGGGAAGTTTTTCCGCGTTAGACGTATCGATGCTTTTTCGCATATACACAGAAATATTTCTAAATTACTTTTTCAAGATCGATTTCTCTCCATTGTTCAGAATATTTGAATAGAAATATAGATCTTATTCCATTTACGCTAGGGATGATTGCATAATCTGCATTTTGAGATGATTCACATATAAAGTAACACCCCCCATATTAATGTAGAAGTTGGTAAATAAGATAGATATTTCTGTATTGAACTGGACTCATTTTTTCCACAATCATTCGAATGTAGAGCACCTTTTTATTGGTTAATAATTAAAATAGTATCTAATAAAAAAATAGTGTAAAAACAATTTTGATAATAAATGACTTAAAACTCGGAATTGCAGGTAGACAGATTTACTCAATTAAGTCACAATAACCATTCAGAAAGATGGTCGCTTCTAATGAAAAAAAAAAATCTCACTTAGAAACATACGTAGATGAAATTTGACTACTTTCTGTAGTCATTTTAGTTAATTGAAAAAAATGTTAACCGGCAGTAAAATGTTCCAGGTTCGAGTCTCAGTATTTACTATACTTTTTAGAGATATAGATTCTTCTAATAAGATTTATCTAAATTTGTTTTAATTATCGAGGAACTATGTTCTGAAAAGTCGTAACTTCACAAATAAAATGTGATTTTATTAAAATTAATAAAATAATATAATATTGCAATGAATAAAAATACACGCAAATATGAGATGGTTATAAATGTATATACAACTGTAATGTTGGTACCAATATATATTTTTATAGGAGCAACCATTAAAACCTTCTCGAAGGTAATATAAAAAGGCCACTACCAGGTATCGTCATACGCGTTTTTTTATGGGGATAAATTTATAACCAAATATGGCCGGATGACCCGGATGGCCAGTATGTTTATGAAAATATAAAATAAGTGAGTCGATGACGTCATTCCACCATAAAGTCATACCATTACGCCAAAATCGAAAACAGGGTTGAAATCATTCAACATTTCTCTTTGGTAATATTTTATTTATTGTAGATACAACAATCAACTCAAGGAGATCTCAAAACATGCCATTATAGTTTTAAAACCGGAGTGACAGATGGGCTGGCTACGTTGTGAGATGCAAGAACTGTATACTTTATGCAGTCGGCCTTAGACTTAGGTGACCATAGGTCCAAATTATGATGATAATGATGAGGTATAGTCGTACGCCCCGTCGAGAGGATAGGAAACCGCTTGGTGGGAAAAGAAATTAGGATATGGGTATAGGAAGGTTATTGGAAGGACCGGTAGTTTTGGATGACCGGGATTTGGAAGGAATGCTCTCCTTATCTCAAATATGATGTCTTGATGTCCTGTAGTCGCTGTCAAGACCACATGTTAGAATGCGAAATTACTCAAAACAATATTTTGTTCAAGGAAAGCACTTAGTCAAAGTATGGGACGGAGGGTGATAAAAACTCGGTATTGTTAGACGCAGGTGTACCGACGCAGCGTGGGTACAGCAATAAAGAAAGCGGCGTACGTGACTAAAGTCACGTCCGCAAAATGCACCTTAAGGGATGCATCACCATAGACGAGCAGTCTTCTCTAATTCTCCGCCGGAAGAACTGGCTCCATAAGGACGAGATTTTATTTTCAATTAGAAAATAGAAGCAATGTCGTCTCTAAAAGTATCAAGTAAGTGCTTCATGAATTGTAATTCCGGGGAAAGTTTAAACTGTGCGCCTCGAGTTTAAGCTTAGACTGTGATGTACTCTGCATTTAATCGTTGATGTGAAAGTATCAAAAAGGGTCCCGCTGGATCTATAAAAAGTTGATAAATATAATTGCTACTACTTGACTATTGAATATTGAATGACTAAGAATATCGCGTCCAGAGTCCCGGTTTGCCTGGATAATTGGGCATCGTCTTGTTATCAACTACAAGCCTGAACTCCGTCCCTACGCTGGCACCACAAGAAGCTGACCACACTTCACGTTCAGGATCCAGAACCATCCTAAGAGGTAATCCCTTATGTGAGGGACCTGAATAATCTACATCAAACATGCGTCAACATAGGCAATTTGGTAAAGAACTTTATGCTGGCATGATGAACACAAATATCTAATGTTAATTTTATTGTAATTATTTTTGAATAGCCTTATTTATAAGTATTAAAGTAAATTGCTCATTTTACACTTTTAACACATGCAAGTATCTTAAAATATAGATTATAAATTTTCTTATATAAAAATATTCTTTCATTTCATAACCATTTGACTTGTCAATATTTAAAAAAGAACCAGTTAGGCTAGATGCCTCCCCCCTGAACATGAAGCCGAGGAAGAAAGAAGAACTTGCCTAACACACACACTAAGCAGTCTTATATCAGTATATCTGCTCCCGATGAAACGGTGACATCACCCGAGGCACACACATAATCCTAAAAATAATGTATCCACAAAACAATAAATCCATTTCGAGTGATACTAATACAGTGTACCATAGCACCGGACATGAATGTTCCACAATACGAACGATATCACTGTTGTATGGGTCAAATCCCAATTTTAACCCAGTGACCGCACGATAGGTTCCGGAGCCAAGTTCATACTGAAGACGAGCACTAGGTATAGAGATCGAGAAAAGCAGGAATATGGTCGCGGACATGAGAGAACAACATTTTTGCGCCGATACTAAAGCACGCCAAAAGTATGTTTATACGAAAACGAAACATACTCAATGGTGAGGCATAATAGTTTACTATTAGTAAAATAGTCTGATTGAGTTAGAATGAAATGCCACCCAGCGTAAAATAGTTTACAAAATTTCGTTCTCTAACTGTATAAAGAAAAGAGTGATTGAAATTAAAAGTATTTTTGTTACTGTTCTGTGCATAAAAAGTGAATATAATAACAACATACTGAAAAAAACATTTTAAAATTTATTTATTTAACTATCTCGAAATTAAAAAATCAACAAGGATCGCACTTTGAAATTGTAAAACTTTTATAATAAAAAATAAATAAAGATTATAAATATTTATTAAGAGTTCACTTTAAAAAATATATATTAAATGTAATTGAATCAAAAAATAAATATTACATAGAACGCGCATTGAACGCGCAATCCAAACCAAGTTCGAGTGCCCCGGGAAGGTCCTAGTTGCGAGGACAAGGGTTACACAAGTCTCCTGGCATATGAAAATTGTTCTGCAGTTCTCAGGACCTCGGTGGACTACAGGATTGTGGAGTGATGATGTCGAGCAGGCGGGGTGAACGGGGGGAGGGGGGTGAAGTGACCCTAAAACTTACAGAAAACTTTGTTTACAAAGTTCGGCCACATCAATTATGAACATTTCTGAGAATTAGGAACGGCGATTGACGAAATATGTCATAATTCGCATATCAAAAATTGACCTCGGATTTTGAAATTTTGTTGAGAGAATTGAATTGTTTTTTTCTTACTTGAGTTTTGTCGAGAAAAAATTGAGTGAGTTGTGAAAACGAGGGCTATTTAAACTTTGCGATTCATAGTGAATAGGTCACCTAATAATTAACTAAAGGGAACAACGCGCAACACACCCCTGATAATCCTATCCTTCTCCTCACGTAAACTCGGCAGCCGGGATCGAGTGGACCCAGCTTTATAAATGCCTAATAGTACCAACACAACAAACATAAACTTTACCCTGGTTTGTAAACAAGCATTGTTAGCTCCGGTTAGCTTAGTGTTTAAGTTTTTTTGGTAATTAATTGTACACAGATTCGGATATTTGTGAGTTAAAAGCCTTAACGGAAAACTCAATACAGATATACAGGAATATGTACGTTGTATTAAGTTATATAACAAACCCACATATTTAAACATTTTACATTAAAATTTTACAAATAAACATTTTGTTAAAAGATATGTTAATTATAAAAATAATTATTTTTAACTATTTTTATGTTTCAGTAGTTTACTATTTCGTATGTATTATATAATATTGTGCTTTCATGTATTTTGAATTGGATTGGATTGTAATTTGTTCGGATGCATTTATATGTGTATTTATAAACATTACATTTCATTCTCAATACACAATGCTGTATCATTAAACTGTTAATGCGCTATATCAGCGCTGTCTAACTAGAAGTAAAATTTTAAATAAATAGTATTCTAACTAATGTGTTTTTTTGACCAAAACTCAAAAGCACTACCTGAATGATCTCAGGCATAATTGAAGAATATAGACATAAAATTAATTATTGCCCAACAACCACATCCACAATGCTCCCATTAAATACCTTTCTTCTGTTATTTTTTTATTATTTTTAGTAACGTATTATTTTTGATTTTATTTTTTTCGTGTATATAAAATAACTTTGAGGTGACATGAACTGACTTTTAAATTACCTGTCTACCTTTTTTGGCCAGCGAAATGTTTGGAAAAGAAAAAATGGCCCGCGGGTTAAGAGAAGTTGGACAGCGTTGCTTTATATAATATAAAATAACACGATCAAATGTGTGTGTAAATAAGAAATACGTGTCGGTTTCAAAACACGAAGGATGTGAAGTAGATTTGTAATGACAAAATCAGTGATAGTCTGATGATGATATGGAGAAATCAGTCCATCCTGAAATGGAGCAAAATCTATTTGGTGAAATCTCTGACAATTCCCATAGCACTATATATAGTGGAAACGTCGATATTAAGAAAGAAATAAAACAACATGTTGGATGCCTTCGAGATCCTTGTGTCTTTGAGGCGGATGCAGCGTACATGAATGTCTCTATCATCCAGGAATTCAGGATTACTAAAAATCTTTCGACAACATGCAAGAGAAGCATTCTTGCGTACATTGAACATGTTGCCAGAAGAAATTATGAGAATGTCGAGAAGCTCGTGATCGCAGAAACTATTGAAGGAAAGCTATCAAAAAGACTCAAGCACCCAAGTGGAAGGAAAAAGCTGAAAGGTTGCTCTAAAACCCGCTGGATAAGTATAAAAATAATGCTTAACACTGAGAATCATGACATCGCGATTATTACACTAGCCTTCTCTAATTCATCTCGACCCTCGAAAGCGTGGTATGCCAAGGACAGTGGAGTGCCAAAAGTATCTCTTCCTTTTCCAAGAACCACAAGTTTTTTCATATCGCCATCGTCATGGCGGTGAGCAATACACCTAAAGTTTTAATGATTACGGTGAAGACATTTAGTGGATGGTTTATATTTTACACCAAGGTCTTTTAAGAAATAAATATTAGTGCGCCTGTATTTCTAGTACTCTCATCATACTAGGATGCTTCAATACGCGAATACTATTACTATATTGATATAATAACAATAGTGACAAATAAGCGGTCATAAATTCTGTCCTATGATTGGTAGTATTGGTACCTACAAAAGTTCTTTTCATTTTTCACATCCATACATACGGGTCGAGTTGGCAGGTACCGTCTAAAGGGGTTAATTTTAAACACGGGGGCTAATTTTATCGCCACTCTCACTTTTCGAATAAAGGTCGATATATTTTATTTTGCGCAGATTTTTTCAATTGATGATCTGCGATAATAATAAACGAACCTATCTATTGTTGGCTGAACATAAAATAATGTGGTTGTGTTAATCGAGTTGATTTTAGTTTTTGAAGTTTACTAAAGTTTTGTCAATTTTCGTGTGTCGACAAAATGTAAGTATGTCTCAATATTTTAATTATTTATTAAAAAATTTTGAAATCGGTATATGACTTTGTGTTATATATTGATCTTTACGTTCAATAAAGTATGTTTGTAAGTAGTAAAGGCATCTTCTTTGATCATCGTATTTATTTATCTACATTTGTATCAAGTTTTACAGAAGATTTCATTGCTTTCTATGACGCTATAATACTTAGAAATCTATATTTTTTCAAAAACGATATCGTGTGTTAATACAAGAAGAAACCTAGTAGCGGATTGCATAAAAACTATTCGAAGGAAACCTTGCAATAAGCATTTTTAATAATTCGTGACATGAAAAATGTTTATTACGATGACGTAATGCGTTATAAACGCGTAAAATATTTTAAGAATCTTTCTAATGAGAGTGTTTAATGGCATTAAGGTACAACTACATCACTTCAGAAGCATACAGTTAGATAATAAATAATATTATTGATTACTAATATATTACTTCTAAGTATATAGAAATTATTACAGTGTAAGTCCCTCTCCAAGCACAAGAGGTAGTCTCTGTTTTGGAGAGATACAGCGATTCACAAAAATATTTAACTTTAGTTTTGTAACTGATTCAAGTAACTCATATGTTATATAAAATTGACAAAATTTCAAAATAATTAAAATAAATAAATTATATATATGTTAAAGAATCAGTTTAAACATTTTATTAAATTACTATGAACATTATCTGTGAACATATTTTATAAAATTGTATTTGTTTTCCAATATTGATACTTTAATTTACCTATACACAGTTTTTTGATGATTAGTCGGCATATAAATTAATTATTCATATTTTTTTATCATCTTCGAAGAAATTCAACGGAATGATGAGAAATGGGGTTTTATCAATTACTTTATTGAAATCCTAAAGCATACGACTGAAATATACGGGTAAAATAAATTAAGTATATCTTTGATTAGTAAATATTGTATAATATAAACATATTACTAGAAATTTATTTAATTCTGATTATAGTGAAATTATTTCATAACTTTTTAATGTACAGATGCAGATATATTTGAGATCAAATAACAAAAAAATATATTTCAATTATCTTAATTTCGACATGACTTCTCTTTTAACATGTATTACAGTTTCTTACACGATGATGGACGACGAACTATTTGACACAAATTAATTTTCCCTTGCCGTTACTAGGCGATCTTTCTTGGCAATGGTGATTTTCAGCTCCCGGTTAACTTGTGTCATCTTCTTTCCCTCAACTAGCCAATAAATTAATAGCAAGTTTTTTGAACGACAATGGTATTGACTTGTAATATATATATATATATATATCCTATTCTATAATATTATTATACTTTTTTCTGTAAAACAAATTTTTTAACTTGATTAATGGCACAAATCACTCTTGAAGGGTGGATTGCCTATTTAAAAGAAGAAGAAGAAGTTATAGTTGAGGCATGTCTCCGCGAGTATCAGTACCGAGAGGGTACCATTGTAGATCGCTAGTTGTGATCTATAACAAACAAGGACGTACATACAAAACGTTAACTTTGTTTCTAGCGGTAATCGCTCCTGAATATAATCTCCCGTCATGTCATCCTGACTAAACTTCCTTCCTCGATCACAATCAAACAATGGAGACAGCCGACGAATTGAGGAAACGCGCACGTTGCACAATATTATCTGTTCTATAATTCAGACAGTTTAGATTAGACGTTTGATCAGAGAAAACCTCAGATACAAAGAATCAGAGATGAGGATAAACAAACCTGAGACCGTATTGCTAACATTGGATTAAATACTTTCATGAACGGTCTCGATAGGATTAGCATCTTTGAATTATAATTTAGCAACTACAATTAACTGATAAAAATATATTTGCCTCCGTTCACGTGTAATTAATGTAATATGAGAGGAAATATATTTTTAGGTAGATTTTGATAAAAATACTTCTTATCGTAGAGGGTATCGTGACTCAACTTCATATACGTAAGTATACGTATACATACTTTGTATATACCAGCGGCGTGCAGTCAGTCAGTACTTTATAATTAATTATATATAACTAGAATTCATGCGAAATAAACTATGTATCTCGTAATATCAAAATTATTGTCATTATATTCATATTTAAATAATATTCAGGCTGATAAATATTTAATTTCGTTTTTTTTCCCAAAATATATATTTCGTTGTTCTGACTGCACGCGCTTGGTATATACAGGTGTAAAAGATCTAGTTCACAATACTTTATGAGTGGATACCTGACTAAATTACGAGTCGTAAATGTTCAAGGAATATGTGTCAAATCTCAACCATGACGTAATCGTGCGATTATTTCGATTAAATTAAATATTTTATTGATTCTAGATTATATGTTGAATACAAAAAATAAAGGTCATCGAATTTCGAGCGGTTAGACTATTTTTTGTTACATAATTTAGGGCCTGATGCAAATATATAAATTAATAATAGATACATTTTCCAAATAGTATACTTATTTCGAAGTACGTAGACCTGTTAACATGATTTTGTAAAAAATTCAAACAATTAGATTTTCCGTAACAGTGCAGAATTCGTACATATTGCTTGAACGTTTTCGTATTGTGGACTAGGTCTGTTACACCCGTATATATGGAATCAAATTGATTTTATGGACAATATATCATCTTAGTCGTTTACCAGCCTGATACGTCATCTTGTTTTAAAATGTTGGCTATTAAAAATTTGTAATTTCGTTATTATCGGACCTAAAGAAAAAGTAAAAAATACACAGACGATATTTACCTGATTAGTGCAGAAAGTGGTTAGTGCAGAAAGGGATTTTTAAAAATTAAGGTGAATTATTAAATAAAATTAAGTGAATTAAAAATGGATTACATTACATACTCAATAATATCATACATTAATATAATTAATGTTTTATAAAATAATAAATTTGACTTGAGAACTTGCTGCCAAACGTACTAAATATTTAAAACATTGTTTTACAATTATCACGTTATTCAGAAACTGAAAATGATTCTAGACATAGTTTTAGAAATTAAACTAGAAGACTCGATCCATGGCGTAATGTGATAGATTTTTATTATTTTTATTTACAGAGTTAAAAGTGGAGTGATAGTGTTCACACAGCCTTTTCGCAGCATAACCTCATTTCTCAAGGAAGCAATATTCCTCCGGTGATGGAAGTGTCTGGAGGACGTTAAAAATACATTTAGTCAACAACCCCTCCTACGCCTCTGTTATAATGTACGGTACCTTCACAGGCAATATTACGCAAATTAAAAGCAATACATCATTTTTTATAGAATGAAATTTAATAACTACCTACCAAGATTTGTGTCTAATTCTTTCTTACTCACTCATA
This sequence comes from Eubasilissa splendida, assembly GCA_031772225.1. Taxonomy (NCBI): domain Eukaryota; kingdom Metazoa; phylum Arthropoda; class Insecta; order Trichoptera; family Phryganeidae; genus Eubasilissa; species Eubasilissa splendida. The sequence continues at coordinate 15,250,678 of CM062848.1, read as the reverse complement.
ATATATTTCTGTATTTTTTTTTAAGCAGAAAATCGTTAAATGTATATTTATTGAGGCGTTATCTTAATTCATTTCTTTACTTATATCACAATTAATTCCTTCCCCCACCCCTTAAATGACAATAATAGACTGAGTAAAAAGTAATATCCCTACTTCTACATAAACTCTTAATTAAGATGGCTTGAACACGTATTGCGAATACCACAAGAATTATTACCAAGATGTATCTTCATGGCAACTCTGGGGGAAAGGCGGCTGGTGGGTCGCCCTATATTAAATTGGGATAAACAGCGACAAAGACTCTATAAAGATAGATCGGACCTTTATTGGTTATAAAGTATGGATGGCAGGTCCAGACTATGGGGCTTATCGAGATCTGAGTCCTCAGCTCTTCTAGAATTAGGAGATTAAAATGATGACTTTCCGTAAAGCAAATAGATAATTATTTTATTTTACTGTACATTCACCTAATCCTGATACTAATTATATCCAAAATTTAACGAACTTGAAAATAGATCTAAACTCAACAACATATTTTGTAAATAAATATAAGTATAATAAAACTCTAATAAAGTACAAACTAAAATAAATTAAATATTGTTTGGTAGTGCATACTTTATACAAATCCTTAAATTACAAGTGACGTTAAATTGTAAAGTGAATTTTCCATTAAAATAAGAAGCAGAGCTAACTCTTTGTGCAATGAAACAATCGCTCATATCGACACGTCAATTCCATAACACGGATAGGGTTCAGGAAGTCATTATTTTGTCGTTTAATCCTGCATAATTTGAAATAAACTAAAATAATTATTAATAATTTAGAAGTATTAGAAATTAATAAATCAATCAATAATAATAGCCAGATACTAAATAATCAAAATAAATTTATCCAGTAGACCGATTTTAAAGTTGTTCCCATGTAATCACTACCCTTTTCTCCCACCCCCTACCTGATACTCTGTCCCACTCTGACATGTTGTTGTTCTGTCCTCTTAACCATCTATTTAAATATCTGTACTTAGGTTAGTCTATACTATACTGTCCTAAAGAAGTTGGATCCTACTGAAACTAGTTAACTTTAGTGTATGTACATAATAAAGTGGTTTAAAACTAAACATTAATTATCATTATTTAATTATAATTTATTTAAGTAGAAATTGAGAATTTAATGTTAATTTAATGGCATTGTTTCACGATGTCATTTTTCGTGATGTAAATTGCGTTGAAAATATTCTGAAAATAGAAAAAAAATCTGGAGATTAATTCGAAATACAGGATATCCATTCATATTCTTCTTCTCCGTTCAACGGATGCTGGCTACCTACCATGTTGGCTATCATTACCTTATTTACTGCGACCCGGAAAAGCTCTAAAATAGACTGGTCAAACAATATATAAGGATACCAACCAGGCGAGTTTTGGAACTACACGATTCAAATATCATACACAAACAGATTTTGTTTATGTATCATGTAATATAAGCGGTAATTTATGACAGATTTGTACCCTGCAGCATTTGACATGGTTTAACTCACAAGGTCGCTCATTATTTTAATGTTGTATTTCCATTTATGAAGGGCGCAAAGGGCGTCAACTTTTTTCAGTGAGAGTGACGTAAAACAGAAATATGTTTCATAAAAGTTTGTACGTATAAAATTAAATAAATATTGTAAAGTTTAGACGAAAATATTAATAATGTTCAATAGTTATGATTTTTAAAAATTGTTTTTAAACTTCTTCTTTAAACCTCTTGTAAAAATATGAATTTCGTCTCTTATGGCAATAGAAAGAATATAATAAAAATTATGACTATGCTTATAAAAAATATGCACGAAAAGCAGACAATAAAAAACAATGTAATAAGTACATATATTTACAAATGATAAAATTAATGTATTGTAGAAACCCGCGCTTTACGATGATAATGATTTTTTTATCGCTATTATATTATATTAAATATAACTGTCTATATAAGGAAGGGTTGAAACATGATAAGCGAAAATTGAAATTAAAAAATGTTAATGGAAGCAAAGGCCACAAAACTCTATATTAATACGACACTCGCGGTATTCTGAGCATCAAGAGAAATATAAACATTTTCAGAATTTATTTAATAAATATATATTATAATATATTAAATTTAAAAAGATGTATTAATATTGTTAAAATACTTAATTTTTTATTTTATGTAAATATTTATGAAGTGACGATATCATGCCACTGCTAAATATCGTAGCATAAATGGCAATGTGCGGGCGATGAACATATAATGTTTTTGGTAAGTGTACACAGGACAAAAAATGACTTAGATGATGCATAAAATTATCGCAGTAGTGGGGGTGACATAGCACAAATTGGCGAAGAGCAGAAGAGGTGGCAGAGCCATGGGGAGGTCCTTATCTAACAGTGGAACGACTATGACTTAAGAAGTCGTCTTATTTTTTCTTGCCTCTTATCATTTACTCGGGATCAGCTCTCCTCGTACGTAGATTACCAGATGGGGAGATCTTCATCCAACATACTGTTGGATGAAGATCGATTGACGCCATAATAATGGTGATTTATAAAGTCTTCTTCTTTTTTTTTTGCCTCTTTCAATTTACTCGGGGTTAGCTCTACTCGTACGTTCCGAGATCTGCGATCATGATTTATGAGGAAAATTTAAATAAATGTGAATGGATGGATGATTGTCGTAATTATAATCACTTTAAAGTGTATCTAACACATTTTCAAAATTTTGTAAAATTCTGTGATTTATTTTGTTTTTTACGTACATATGTGTGTGTGTGTGTGTGTGTATGTGTGTATGTGTGTGAGTGCGTGTGAGTGCTCGCTCGCAACTCCTCACACCCGCACGGAGAATTGAAAGTGAAAAAGAATTTGTATAAGAGAGAAGTGATTTATGGAAGGCTAAACTCGAATTACTACAGGCATGTCAAAATGGTGGGGGGCTCACGTGATCTTTCCCAGGCGTCGGGGGGACCCCAATATGTATGTTTCCACGTCGGTTTTTACATTCCGCATGTTGGGGATGTTTGTGCATCATCTATTCCTTATAGGTGCCAAGTTACGCACACGTAAAGCCCAAGAATAATTGAAGCCGTTTGCATATTCAAATAAATATTCCATTATTTTAACCTTAATAAAAGATTTTTTTAAACACTTTTATTAATCATACATACTAGTAGATTATTTACTGCTAGGCCCTGCGGGGGACTATTATGGCGCTTCGCGGCCAACAGTGGCCGCTACGCTACCTATTGGTCTTAATAAAATCTGTATTTCAATTATAGAGTTTTCCCCAAAAAAAACCACACGTAAATATAATGTCGATGTAATTAAAATTATTTCATCTTTGTAAGTTAGCTGTCGAAACGAACAAAACTGATACCTATATGACATGATAATTTCTATGGTAAGTAAGATTTCTCTTTCACCACAGACAGAGGAAAATATGACAGATGTCAATATGTATACGATTTCGCTTAAATATGTTTTTTTCTTACTCGCGATAAAGACAATATACACTTCATTTCAAATTGAATATATGAAAGAGAAAACATTTGAGTAATGTTAACCTAGAAATATTAAAAACACGTTTGTTTTTGGCAGTTTAATCAAGCGCTATACGGCCATAATGACACTACTGCAACTGGCAATCCATAATGGCATAATTGAAAGAAAGAGACTCGATGTGTGGTATATGAACATCTACACGTTACCGTACACGAGGCTCAGAGGAAAACATTGAAGCTGTACGTGAAAGCGCAGCAGCACTATCTCCATCAGACGCCGTGCGCTACAACTGAACTCGAAATCATGCGCCCGAAGGAAGATATATATCATTTTTTGTTCATTTACAATATATTATGAGATAAAAATCTGTATTACGTATTTAGTAAGATTTTTATGTTATAAATATGTTGTTTTCTCCTTAAATATTAACCTTTTCATCCGTGCTCGTAATAATTGTAGACAACTATACGACAAAAGATTTAAATTTAATATTCAATTTAGATGAAATAATAATTAAAATTATAATTTTTGAAATATGCATAAATTGAATAGATTGACGTTTTCTTCCGGAATTTTTAATATAATTAAAAAAACATAACTTGATAAATCGTTTATAAAATAGCTACATAATATGACAATACAAATGTATCATTAAAAATGATTTGGCTCACGTAATAAAAACATATTTAATTAAAACGTTTTTTGGTTGGTATTTCGTCGAATTAAATTGTAAATCCAGATCTGTGATATGAATATGTATTTTGTAACGTAATATAGCTTTTATTAGTTATACGCGTTCCATCCCTTGAAAAAATGTACATACTAATTTTAGTACGTTGAAATATATACGAGTACAAGTACGACATGTAATGCCTACAGAACATTAATGTTTTTGTACAGATTCGTATACTAAAGTATTCCTTACTTTTCATCTACCAGTCATGTGTCGTCTCAATTTGTTATACGATCATTGTGTATTATGATTTTATTAAATTTATTATATTCTAATTTTATTACCTATCATTTGTATGTTTTCAAATAAAATAAATATATTAGAGTACATAGAGTAGATTATTGGTTGATGAAAATATTAAATTTATAATTTTTTAAAATTAAATATTAAAAATATATTAACCCTTCCCGAACCATGCAGTAACACAGGTCTACCATCATAATTAAACCTGTAATATTTTAGTAAACACTTGCAACGTAAAATTCATATTTTAGATAATCCTAAAGAAAATATTAGCGCTTAGGAATGACTAGTGAAAAATCAATTCTGAAAAGGGAATCGTACAAAAACAATTATTTTTTCCATTCGATCCGTTGTAAAATTAATACGTTGATAAAAATATCATTTGTGATATGAAAGATAGAGATCACACTATTTTTACAGCGAAAAAAACAATAAACATACAAATATAATTGCCTCTTTCTCACTAATTAAATAACGGGACATAAGAAGGAAGAACACATTGTATAGGACTTAATGAATGCTCTATATTATGTTATTAATTATTTTTTCAATATTGAATGCTCAATATTTACAGTAAATTCGTGCCATTAAAGCCATTTAAGCTAATAAAAACATTTTTAATTATTTACGGTAACACGAGTTGACGGCATGGCTGCGTTCGGGTATTTTATATCATGGTATGGTAAAGATTAATTATTATCTATATGATTATGGATTAAAAAAGAGTATGATTTTAATAGCTGAGAATTGTGATTGGATATACATATGTTGACAATTATTAATTTTCATATCCAGTATAAAATTAATATTTAATTATATATTTTTACTTATATAGATACCTAATACATAAGTAATATATAAAACATGTTTAGAGCCGGTTGTGTGATCAGAAGTAACATTTTAGTAATTTTTTCACACAAACGGGTTGCTTGATCTTTGGTAAAAAACATTTACTCCTTGAAAGTACATCCAGAGTAAACTAATTTTACTCTCCGATATCCGATAGTAAAATTGTGAATCGATGGTTAAATATGGCGGACTCTTCACAGCTGTTTCAAAAGTCATCTGACGCATTGATACTTTGAAAGTTGCAGTATACGGCAGTTAATCATTCAATATCCTTCTATTTTAGTAATGAGAGTTCGTCCGATGATGATCTCGTTGTTTAATATACATTAGCACATAATTAGAGAAAAATTCACCAGCGAAGTGACAGATTTCGAACACCAAGGCGATTAAAGCCATAGATAAGACATAAAATAAAGCATATTTATTTCTAATATATGCTTTGATAATAGTCAATTTGACGTACTAATAACTGGTAAATGTTTTTTACCACGAGCGATGGTAAAAAGTTACTATAGTAAAAACCAACCATGGTAAAAATTTACTACTGATCACACAATCGGTCTTAAGTCTCTAACTCAAGATCCGAGAACACTTACAAAATAAAGATATATAATTTAAAGAATATGAATATCTTCTGTCGCAATATAGTCGTAGCAATAGTGATATACTAAAAGACAGAAGAAAGAAGAATAAAAAGATGACGCCGAAGAAAATATTCATAAACCAGTTGCAGGAGCTGAGCAGATATACTCGTAGAAGCTAGCGAGAAGTAAAAAACCTGGCGATAAAAAGGGATCAATAAAGAAAACTGCAGCGACAAGAGAATATCCATTAAGAAGAAGAAAAACATATAAATATATTTTATCGTTGAAGAGTAGCAAAACGGCGAAACTCACAAAAAAATCTCTGAAACAAACCCGAACGAATAATTTAATAAAATAACTTCTCGGCAAAAAATTATCACTTTAATTCAAGGATATGGTAGGTAATTGCATCTCATTCTTTTATTCGAAGATATGAAATATGTACTGCAAAAAATCATTAGCTTGTCACATTCAAAGCCAAATAGCCTCTTGTTGGAGCTATGGAGAGTTTAAAACGATTATTAATTTACCTTTTAACTTAATTCGTAGTTTTTTAAAATATGAATATCTCATTTATTTTGTAAATATTTATTTGTATTTAAATATTTAAGTACGTATATAAAAGATAAATTTAAAAAAAATTCTAGTTTAATACTTCTCACTCGTCACATTCGAAATATTTTTTTTTCTGTTAAAGTACTTCAGAATGCCAGAAATTGAATATCACAATATACAAAATTATTCCTATTTAAAAATGTAGTAATTTAAGTGGTAGTTAATATTGTTTTGCACTGTGGCTCTAGAGTTGCGTTAGAGTGGCGCTAGTGTAGCGCTGGAGTGCGGTAGCGTATATAATACATATGTGTAAGTATATAACTATATTGTTTCTAATGCTGGATCGCATAATATATATACGTTTATATAAATGATTACACGCACCCTGCTTACTTGGTTATAGCCAGATGATTTAAGACGCTGATTTTAGAAATCAATCAAATACCAGTTAACTACTTTTAAAAAAAAAATAGCTTAGACACTTTTTTAAAGAGTGTCCAGCAGAAAATGTTCATGTTTAATATTAAATTTAAAAAAAAAACTACAATGTTATTCTCATATTTTGTTTATATAAAATGGAGTTTAATGATGCGGATTTTACATTATATAAACAATATCGTCTAAATGCCGTCCATTTCTCTCAAGACACTCTTGCATCGGACTCTCAAATTAAGGTTTTAAGTAAAAAATAGTCATTTTCGTTGAGATACTGCACGATTTGCAGTTTGTAGTTTCTTTTTCAAAATTATGTACACTGTTGATTTTTTTATTCCAGTAAGGCTGCAATCTTCCTTATCGATTTACGTGGATTGCGTATAATTTCAAGTCGAACTTGAGCCACATGTTTTGGTGTCGCTGCTGACGTTGATGGTCCCGGAGGAGTTTGGTTAACCATTGTCTCTTTTTATCTGAACTTTTGAACCCAACACCAGATAAGTTGCGTGCTTGGCCTATCACTTACTCGTCGAATATTAAAGTCAGTATAAAAAGCGCGACGCGCACGAACCAATGAATCACCGCACTTTAAATATTGCTCAACCGTGAACGCGCGGTATGCTCCCGACTAGTGACTCATTGTGACTGGCAGATGCGAAAATCACATGTGTCAAACAATACCCTTTCCACTTACCTCACGCTGATGGTTAATGAGCAATTACAATTTAATTTTGAAATTTTTCCGCTGAACACTCTTTATAACATATTTATTATTTTTATTGAAGAAATGCATGTTTGTTAACAGCTTACATAATCCTTTATTGAATATGCTATGAATGCAGGATACCATGCTGCATACGAGCAGTTTTTATCGAGGATACAAATATTTCGGACCTATTAATAATATCGCCGCTGGGGTGGGTAGCAAGATTCGAAATTATAATATATCTTCAGGTGGAACGTGTATCGCAGGAATATTAAGTTACGTAAATAAGATAATGTTTGGTTGGATGTTTGTTACGTTAATTAGTAAAGATAGGTTATACAGTACTAGATCACTTACCTCTTTGGTTAATAAATTATATTTTCGACATTGAAAAATAAGTTTTACGGAAAAACTGGCTGTGGCTGTGCAGTGGTTAATCCTGGCCGCAAAGTTGTCACTTCACTCCCTAGCGGCGAAGCCGAATACTTTGTGTTAGTATATTAAACATTGTATGACAGTTTTATAAATCCTTAAACCCTTTATTTAGTGGTTTGGTATAAAAAATGATATTATAATGGAAAATTATTTTAAGGACAAACCCTAGTGTCACGTCATCGTTTTATACTTTTTTGACTTATTTTGTTCATCAACCATGTCGGCCCCTCATGGCTGAGGATCGCGATCTCCTTGAACTCCTGCCCTCTTGACTATGCTTTTCCACTTTTCTCGGCATTCTGCAGATATCAGGGCTGTCAACAGAGAAGTGCCTGTTGTCTTTTCCCCTCGGTCGTTCCAACGGGAGGGGAAATTTGCTCTTCGTCCATCAACGTGACCCACCACCATAAGTTTATCCAAGATATCTTCCCTTCTTGTAAGATGTCCAAAAAATTAAAAGATTCGTCTAGAGCAAGTGGTTGAGAGTCTGTCTTTGATCTTCCTGCAGAATGGAGACATTGGTGGGTCTCACCCATGGTATGCGCAACATGTGTCTCCAGCACCACATCTTTCCCTTGCCTTCAGGGTCCATGATTCCACACCAAATAAAAATATAGAATGCGCCAGAGACTGTACAAGCCTGACCTTCATTGTATTGGAAATACAGAGATCTTTTCATATTTTGTCAAGTCTGTATATAGAACTATTCATTCTATGCGTCGTTTAATTGTTCATGTAATATCTTCACGAAGTATTTGGGACCTATATTTATTTGTATATTGAATGAAAAAAATGTACTATACCTTCCCTCCCCCCCCTTCCCCTCCCGGGCAAGATGCTGACCAGTCGATTGATAATCTTGAACCAGCACGGTTACAACGTGTACGGAACAGTTAACACTGTTATACAATCTTGAAACTTCGCGTCTATACTTTGTGTCGGAACCTTGACGATATAGTGTGTTAAACAGTATACAGTCCACATCTTTGGAGGTGTCAGCAGAATCCGGATTGTGGTGAGTGTCAAATTCCTTCCGTATCTTGAATTCTTCCAGCATTTATGCTTATACGCAACACAAAGCATTAACCAATATATAGGGACACGATTTTAATCAGTTCTAGAAAACGACGCTGTGTTTTAAAATGGAGTATTAGCGCTATATTTTGTGCCCTCTCAAGAGGCGTGATTATATTACGCAGTTACTACTTTACATAATGTAATCATGGTTCTCTGGATCCTCTTAGGATCCCTGCACCGGAAATCCCTGCATATTGGCTGAGATAATTCCTGCCTCAAGATCTCCCGATGGTTGGATCTTGTCACTAAAGCCCCTCTAATCACAATGTCGTGCAGTAGACGACATGCACAATATATAAAATGGATGTAATATATAAGCGATATCATTTTATTACAGTATTTCTTAATAAAATTAAATAAATTATTATGTATTTGCAGAAAAATCACACATCTCAAGAGTTGTGTTGAAGACAGAGAGATTTTTTATATTCATGTTTTTTACTAAATGAATTTTAATATAAATATCTTCTTTTTTATTGAAAATGAGTACATTTTTACAGTACTTTGCCAGTAAAATTGATGTAAATAGCTAGTAAATACACACTCATTAAAATATATATACTAGAAATAAAAGAAACTTAATTGATTTAATAAACTTTTTCGTTTATAAAAAAAAAAAAATTTGCCGCGACAATTGTACACTTTCACGTGATAGAATTGGCAGCATATCTTATTTGCTTTGTGTTAGCACGTGACATAGCTAGCTGTTAGTAATGTTGTTACATCGACGGACGGTTGGGCGGATATGCCTATATGTAAGATTAAGAAAATTAAGTCATAAATAAAATTAAAAAATTATATAAATACGTGCGTGATAAAAAATAAATATTAATATTTTTAGGTTAGTTAAAAATTATCAGCATATTATACATACACCATTATTATCATAATCATCACTTCAACTCTGTGTGGCTTGGGTTGCCTATACAAGTATATGGCTTTATGTACGAAATTCTTAAATAATTTAAATAATAAGTTACCTTATTAAATTTATTAAAAAAGTATTGCATAATCATTTTGTATTAAGCATGAAAAATAATTTGGTAAAGATATAAAACATGTACACAATTTTGTATGACCATTTCATTTATCTACCGAAGTATCTGTCTGATTTAAAGTGGTCGCTTTTTGGAAAAACTTTTTGAAAACGCCGTTCAGTTCGTTCTCGTGTTTTTCGGTAACAGACAAGACTGATACACAGATAGCAGTGGCGTACAGTAGGCATGAACTTAGGTTATGCTATTGTTGACGATGCTAACTAAGTATATAATAAATATACTAGGTATCAAAAATATAAATATATAAATTTAAATTCAGAATATAATTGTAAATATATTCTTTAAAAAAGACAAGTTCTTTTATTGCTCGGTACCGTACTCTGCTTTTTTATTTCCTTGAAATATTTTATACGATTTCTTCTTGGGACAACGGATTTGAAATATTTCATTATAAGTGTTCAAAAACATTTATTTATATAACCTAGCTTTATAAATTAGCATAGCCGAAACTCACAATAGAAATAATTTTATTTTAATATTTAATTTAATATTGGTAATGAACTCACTTAATAATATCACGAAGAATGAAAACTCACTTGCTTGACAGATAATAAATTATAACCTATAAATTGTATCTACGCAAAAACCGAAATACAGAATGACACTGGAATCATTGGTTGGAATAAACTATGAAAACAAATCGTTTAGTCGTCAAGTAAAACAAATACATATAAATGTCATTCCAGGCAGGTTTTCAGTATGGATTAATACATTTTGAAGACAACAGAATTAAACACAAATTGTTTAAAAAATGTAGATAATCGCAGGTGTCAAGATGCCAACGTTGCTTTAGTAAGAAAATATTTTGTTCAGTACTATTATTATGGAGATTGACCAAACAAATGACATGCAAACAACGTGTACGTACTGGCAATTTGCCGACCAGCATGCACATGAAGTTATTACAAATGATTCGTAATTTTTATAAATAACCCACGGCTAGACAAAAGTCGTTGGTTACATCATAGACAAGGTTACTCCAATCCGGGTAATAACGGCTAGAATTTTATAAGGTCTTTACATAATATAAACATTGCACAGTTTTTTGCTTGTATGCAGTGCACGTCCCTGGCAGATAGTGTAGAAATAGTATTAATAAATACAATAAAACATAATACAATAGTATGATTGATTAAAATATTGTAAAAATAGTTTATTTTTAGGAGAACACATTCTTATTGTGAAGTTGTAATTATTCAGAACATAGGTCTGTGATATTTTAAATATGAATTAAATATATTAATTAGAAAGATATACATATAAAATCATATAATTCTGGCGTCTGCTATCAGTTTACTCAAAGGTATTTGAGATTATGTAAAAATAAGGTAGATGGCTCTTTAAAATAATGGAACGATTAAATGTATTAATATCAAAAAGGTAACATATAGGTTCGAAAATTGCCGCTAAAAATATTGTCGCTGTAGCATAGTTAGATAATGCACCTTCCCTGGTTAGGAAAGAGATCCAGGTTCGAATTCCGGTGGCGCAACAACAATATTTTTCGATAAAATTGATTTTATATATATATCTTTCTAATTAATATATTTAATTCATATTTAAAATAGTTTATAATTAAATACTGGTGGTGAACCTAATAAACTGTATAAGATCTTTGGCACTTGCGTTTGATGTAGTTTAATAACACACTGATGCGTGCGGTTTGATTTATTGAATTGAACTAATCGTGAAGTACTCGTATATGTCAACCGTGGTTCCAAAACTACGCGATGGCTCTTTTATATTGAAAAAGAAAAAACCTTCCCCACAGAGGCGAACAGTGCAAAGTGTGCACGCTCAGATAAACACCGTTAAGTGCTACTATCGCACTGCACATGTGACGCTAGGGGCTATAATAATCTTAGCTTGCAATTAACTTTAGCTTTACATCCTCGTTATATCAAGGCGAGAAGATGGTTTTGATTATAGTAGCTTCTCTTGACTCCTGAGATTGCAATAACGAGTTTCTATCGTGGCGTCTGCGCCGATATTGAGAAATGCACTTAGATTAAATTCGGAAGATTAAGTGGCTTACCAATAGGGCCTAAAATATTTTATTTTGTTTAATAAAAAAAAATAACGAATAAAAAATAACAGTCATTTAAACATTTTTCAATTATTTTTCGATCGAAAGTATCACGACTTTATTTAATTTTACGACGGGATATTTTGAATTTGTTGTTAATTCATTTCTAATCATAAATGTAAAGATTCACGATTATGAGAACATAAATAATTTTATAATTACGTAGTTAAATACTGTGTAAAGTGAATACATAGTAGAAAGAGGGAAAACGGATTTTAAGATTAAAGTCATGCGCATAACCATTGTGTGAATTGTTACATAGTTTAGATTAGTTAAATTGATGTGCTTAAATCATTAAATTATACAACCATTTATTATATTTATTACAAAATGAAAATAATTCACGTTACATTCAATTATTAGAAAGTCTAGATTTATTTTAGAAATCAAAAGTTTCATCGTGACATGAAAAACTCTATATTAATTTTAAAAATAAGTATCCTTTTGTATGATATCTTTAGATGAAATTATTTAATTACTTAATCCGATTTTTTGAATGGTCATTTGCTTGAATAAATATTCATACAACTAACGCAATATTGTAAAAGTAATATTATTATGCACAAAGGAAAAATTGACTTATGTTACGTACTTCAATATTCACTTAGATTATAAATATTCAGAATTAAAACTAGAAATAGAGATATCTTGAATGAATACGAACTACCCACGCAAAATGTGAAAGGAAACAGTCAATATTTCCAGTCGATAAAAACTTAATGACGCAGACTGTTCTCGCCTTTATAGTCGATAGCAATCTAGTAAAAGCTCGCCATTATACAATACTGCATTCGAGCAATGGCCATTTTAAACATATAAGGTACGTAAATGTGTGTTCCAACATTGAGAAATATAAAGTTTGTTAGTTTAAAGGTGGTTTAAAGGTAAAATCGTGCCTGCTGTAATCAGTGCTTTTATTATTGGGTCATTTTATAAGATTTAGGATAATGATTTTACACGGGTTTTTCGAAATTTTGTTTTCAGAGAGAGGCAAGTCGAGAAAAATACCCGGTCAGCAAAACGCCGAATGAGCGCGTGCCAAAAGAATTGGAGGAGCCAGCGGTGATCGGCCACGATTAGACTCCTCCCATTACGTGAAAATTACATGTTATAGAAAGATGAGATCACGAATGTTTTGATTGTGATTTTTGTAAAAAAAATCACTTCGTAAGCGGCAGTGAACAGGGAGGTCGCTTAAGAGGGGGTGGAAGTTGAACTCAATACGGGAAGGTCACCCGGTCCAGTGGACGCTTCCGGCGGACTGGACGAGTTTATCTAAGATTCAACACATCATTTGTATTCTACCGCGTAGTATTTACCTTCCTCTCTTGAGACCCGACCTTTCAAGGTTGAAGACCTGTATCGGTGTGAAAATATATAGTCACGCAGACTCGCCTACGAAGACGGTCGCTGCAACGCGACTTGAAGTTGGACGTCGGTTTTCGTAACGACGTAACGCTGCAGAATATCTAATATACTGATACTTCTAATATACGGAATAAATGTGACATGATATATGAACTGAATATTTAAGAATATACGTTCATATTTATACAATTATTGAAAAGAGACATTTAAACAAACGTGTATGTCAGAAAATTCGTTCGAAGAAAATCAACGTTAAATGAATAATTTTTTGTCGCATTAAAAGGATTTGATTTTATTTTTTTATTCATTTCTATTTCAAAAAGGAGCAATAATAATATTTTCACACGCCACAGTTTTCAAGAAATATGATAATACTTCAGGTTTATAGGAAAGTAATAATTAAACCAGGAAAGCAACTAAATTAATTTTAAATGATTTTCTAAATGATCTCATTTTATGTTTGAAATGTGCACTTTAATATTTATCACATTTATTTACGATTTCTTGCCTTTTAGGCCAAACGTGCATCTCAAAGGCAAGCGATCATTGATATGATTGGTTTTTGTTTGGTTTTATTCTATCTTACATGTTTTATTTTTAAAAAATGTAGCATTTTCTACATATTATGTGTAATTTTTTATATTGTATTGTCTATGATTATAACAATTTTTCAATTTTGTTAATTGATTTTGATGTATATTATATATTATGGTAAAAAAAATAATAGCAGTAAAAAACTCATTTCCAAAAAAATATAGCGGAACCACTAGAACTTTTACAGTGACTAATAAAATCTTGAAAAATTAATTCTAATTTCAAATAATTGTGAGCTTCTTGCGTCATAAATAAATATTATATATTGAATCATGAGTAGCGGTCGAAAGTAAATTATTTTTAAAATTCGAAATGTGTAATGTACCTATTCCCCCGTGTTTGAAGTTACAATCGTTTACTAATTGTTAGTTTGTCAGTACATTGCAATTTAACCTTACTTCATTCATGTTAATCTATCTTTAATCTATGACTTTTCTCTATTTCGCGAATTATTTAGACTTTTTTAACGTCATTTTTTTTAATCCTGAATTAGTTGTTATTTAATTATTAAATTATTTATTTATTATAACGGTGTTAAAAAAATGATTCAATTTAAAAAAAGGATTTATTCGGTTTGCAAAAATATTATCGTAGTCTTTTGAACATTTCTGTATCAAGCCATTTCCCACTATTGTGTTAGGTTTTAGCATTGCCAACATAAAATTACGAATCTAACGGAAATAGAAGTTGCGATTGAAGAATAATATAAAATTGCTTTTTATATTTGACAGTTTGACATTTCGTCCGCGAAAAGTGCGTAAATTGCGAGGAATTGTGTCGTAAATTGCGGGGAATTGTGGAACCGGATTGCGCGAAACTGAAACGAGACCAGCAAATTTCAATGTAAATTGCTGGAAAACATAAATTTCGGATTCCACCGTAATTCTAGCCCATTTTGAAATCAAATAAATATGAAATCCTCAGATATTCTGGCCATGTTACTAGAGATGCGGACACCATGCAAAGATTGATGATCTAAAGGAGGGAGGAAGGAACCAAATCCCGTGGAAGGTCACCGCCTTGATGGGCCGTCCGGGTTATATAATTTGGCCGAAATAGGTGGCGACAGATCATCCGTGCTGTCATCCGCCAATTGCCGTAATTTCATGATCACGTCTGCTTCGTTGAGAGTAAAACAAGATTGAAGTTGATTGCTTTTAAATATGGAATAATTTGGAAAGATTACGGAATATACGTTCAAAATTTTTCGAAAATGTATTCGAATGCTATAGAAAAATGGTGAGTGCGCTTTCCCGGACAGGAAGGGGTCTAGGTTCAAATACCGGTAGCAACTAAATAATTTTTCGATAAATAGATATTTTCTGTATATCTTTCTAATTCTGATTCATTTAAATTTGTATTGAAATATCATAGAACTAACTGTGTTCTGACAATGCAACTTCACAACAAAAATGTATTTTCTTTTAAAACATATGAAAGACTTCCAGAATGCAACAGAAGTGCCACGTACCGAAATAGGTGGCGACAGATCGCAATTCCATGATCACGACTGCTTTAATGAAATTCAAGATGAAAAAGAAATATAAAACATTCAATATAAGACCATACCTCTCTAATATGCATATAGATAGTATAGTTTCCAACTGACGATTGAAAGTACACATTAATCCTTGTCTCAACTTGGACGGGCCGGTGAATCAGAATAAACATGAACAACCATGAAATCAATTTAAGGGATTGAAAAACTTACTGTTGGAGCAATACGGTTCGAGTCCGCACTGCGCGCAGCGAGTCGGCGCCTCCCTGCCGCACGCGCAGGCGCCATCCTTCACGCAGCACGCGCAGTCCTGCCGGGAGCCGTCCCAGGAGCACGCGCAGCCGGTGGCGGACTGCGTCCACAGGTCTACCTGACCTGAACAAATTATATCGATCGATTATAACACATCATTCGATGACATAATAATACAAAAACCTCCCTACAAACATACGTTTCAGAGTTAAGCACTGAGGTTTATTGAGAATAAACGGTTCTATCTGTAACGCAGATACATATTATTCGAGAACTACGAAGTGAAATAAATCAACACATGTCACGAGTTCAAAGTTAAAAATTAACATTAACAACAAATTAACACTTGAAGTGTCGCTGCCTTTAATTTTTAATTAACTTTAAAAGTCATTTACATGTTAAAATTTAGTTTAAATATTTATTTTCATTTGCTAAAAAATGTTTTTCTCTTTTCTAAAACATGACAATTTGTATTAAGTTTTTTTGTGTTATTAGGCCATCGATTTATCAATCACGAGTCACTATTTTGTTATTTATGACAATTAGTGTTTGATTAGTTGCATATTTAATATTTACAGTAAGACTATTGAAAAATTGAAATCCAAATATTATTTTCATAACTGTATGATATTTTAAAAATAACTATAACATATTTGGGTTTACGAAAATGAAAAGATAACCGATTAAATCATAGTTAATTAAACATTAAAAGGTTTCATTGTAACCAACATTTAATATTTACATTGAGTTTTTTAATTAAAATAATTTTAAATCAAATTAAATACATCTTAATCAGAAAAGCTCTCATTGTAACAAGAACAGAGCTGTTGATTCGAGAGTTCTTTGTTTAGTTGAAGTTATATTCTTAGGTATGGCGAATGAGTTTTCGTGGAACATTAAATTGTTTATTATATTAGTAGAGTTGAGTTAAGAATTAATTAATTAATTAAGTATTTCATTAAAAATGTAGTGTACGCAGATAATCGTTTTGATTTCTAGTGTTTCCGCAATAAATGTATTCACGTAAAGGGTACTATTTATACTTATATGATATTTTTTCCAAATCTTTAATATGATATTTGATGAACCTCTCATGAGTTTATGGATATTTGTACCTGAACTCTGAAAGAAGCATTTTGATTAGTGATGGTTAAATCGTTATCCTAACCGTTATTTTAACTATTATCACTGTAGTTGCACTTGATTATAACGATTATTGGTAACAGATTATTTGATCAATGACTGATGCACTAAAAAATAGTCAAATCTCAGTTACCAATCATCGTCACAATCATAGTCACATAACTTTGATACTTGGATTTGAAATCTCTTGAACTTGTTTATGGATATGGTAAATGGGGCATCATATTACGGATGAACATTCTAAATTATTGTCTTTAAATATATTCGTTGTTTGTGTAAAACATTTTCTAGGCATTGTTCATAATGATGTTTATATTTGGAATTCAATTTAGTTAACTTTGCATAAACAAATAAACAACAAAATATAATGGAAAGCAAAGAAACAAATATAGATGTACGCTTTAAGAAAAATAAACGAATTTTCCATTTTATTTTACTTTAAGGGGTAAATACAGGCATTAATATTTTTAAGTTTTTTCCTAGCGAAATAGGTTTTTTTCTTCACCATATAACATATAAATTGACTAGTATTATTTAGTTGTTTGTTATAGAAGTTCTGTAAGTTTTTTTCAATGTGTCCCTCGGATAATTAATTTATTTTGCTTGTAACTCTCTACCTGTACAAGTAATGCACGGTATTGTAAGGTGAAATTTTTAAAACCCAAAAAGAGATTTGTTTTGTATTACATGTTACGTATCAAGTGATATTGCGAAAAGTTAATTATATGGATTGAGCGAGAGGGAGAAGATCATTTATTATTAGGGGATTAGTTTCGTAATACCGTGAGACCCTAAGAATCGAAAGGCAAAGCTCACAATTTCCTTTTCCAGGTTCAGAACCGCCATTGTTTAACAAAGTTAGAAATTGTCAATATTGATTTTAATCCAAACTTCCAGAAATACTTGGAAAGACGAAATATTTAAACCTTAGTGCGCTCCAAATAGTCTTGAATACATACCTCAAATAAATCTCCAGTTCATGAATTTAAACTGATAAGTAAAGTTCTATAATAACGTATTGCCTTAACGAGAATTTATAAGCGAAATTAAAAAATCATAAATTAGAGCTAATAATAATATTAATAATATTATAAATAAAATCTTGTTCTTACGCCTGTTAATCATAAATAAAAATTGAAGAAGAAATTCATACATATCATTAAAGAGAAGTGTCAAATTTCTTTGCAAGTATATAAAATACCTTTTTGTTTTGAGGATACATTTTTACAATAAAGTAAACAAAGAAATCTACTCTCAGATATTTGAAAAAATGGAACAGTGCATTGTTGGTGTAAGATGATTTAAATGAATATATAAATTAAAAATAATTAAGTGATTTAAGTTTTATGTAGGTACCTAGATAGTAATTATAATTATTTAATTATGATCATTATAATAATAATAATAATAATAATGCGTTTATTCGAACATATAAATAAATAAAAAGTTCACAAATATATATAAATATAAACAAAATATAAATACTACATATATAAATACTTCAGTCACGGCCATTATTGTATCTATAGCTATTCTGTAGTCGTTGCTATTCTCTGGTCACGAAACCAGCTTTCTATGAGAGCGCCGCTTGCACCAGAGAGTTGGTGCTGAACTCCAGCCGCAGCTTTAAGCCCGCAACTCGATGTCTTAGAAGCGGAACGAATCCATGCAAACATTATAGATGCGCTGTAATAACGTGCCAATCCGAACAGTATTCTGTATGAGTTGTTGTACTGAATTCGGAGACGGTTGTACGTCACTTGCTCGTATTTAGACCAGAGCTCGCAGGTATACATGCTGGTGAAGAACGATTTAAACAGGATCCTCTTCATCTTCTTACTGCATCGGTAGAAACGCTGTGACAGCACATTTGCACGAATGCTCAACTGTCTCTTCTACCGTGCCATGTCATCATCGTCTTGTCCATCTTCATTGAATATATGGCCAAGGTGTTAGAACTTATTCTGATACGTTATTTTCCTTGGGGTGTCCGTTGACGTTGGATGTAAAGTGTTTATGGTGTTTAGTTTGTGACGTTTGATTATTATGAAATACGATACAGTTTAGACAAAGAGACGCTTCGATAGAGAATAACGATGTTAAACAAACTGCACATGGAGAATGGCAAAACGCCGGTAAACGTTAGAAATATGAGAAGAAAAGCTAACTAGACGTACATGTGGTGGGTTAAACGCTAATTACATAGTAATGCGGCATGGTAATCACCACAGAGGACCTCTACTAAAGCAAATTATTGTATTATTATTTGCACATATATAAATAGTTATGAAAATATATTCAATGCCTGGTGATTTTGAAAGTGTTTTAAAAGCCGTTAAATTCCCGTACAAAATAAAATCATCGATCCGTTTATACTCGGGCCGGTCCGGGTTATTTGTGGAGGAATCTGGTGCATGAATAATTTGTTATCCAGAAAGATGTCCCAAACAAAAAGTGGCAAGTTTTGATTCAGCTTGAATAAAGTTTGAGAAACCGCCAGCGGAATACATTGTAAAAAATGGTCCTCCGCAGATTGACTCTCACAATGTGGAGAGAAGTTGCCAAGAGGGGAGGAGGAAATTGCGCGAAAGTTTTTAAGAAAAAGATTAAATCAATTTTTCAGACATTTTTGGTGCATTTTGCGAAGGACTCGCTGGAAAGGGTGGCCGGGACTGGGGGAAGATTTTTTTTACAATCTGTGAATTCGTTTTTATCCGAAAACACGACGATTTAAATGAAAATATTGCGTAGTGGGAAACAAATGTTATTAAAGAGAACACATTCATGTGAAGTTGTAATTATTCAGAACATAGCTCTGTGATATTTTGAATACAAATTAAATGTATTAATTAGAAAGATATACTAATAAAATAAATTTTATCGAAAAATATTGTTGTTACTACCGGGATTTGAACCTGGACCTTTTCCAATCCGGTAGAAACAAAAAATATTAAAGTAGATGGTTTTCAAATAATGGAACTATAGATGTATCAATTTGAAAAGTGTAGCATGTAGGTTCAAAAATTTGTCGTCAGTGCACTGTGGTGCTATAGCAATGGAATCTCAAATACCTTTGAGTAATCCGATAGGTATTTGAGATTCCGTAAAACTAAATGGCTTTCAAATAATGGAACGATAGATGTATCAATTTAAAAAGTGTAACATGTAGGTTCGAAAATTTGTTGTCAATGTACTGTGTGCTGTAGTATAATCGGTTAATGCACGTTCCCCGGATCGCAAGAGATCCAGGTTCGATACCCGGTAGCAACACCAATATTTTTCTATAAAATTTATTTTACATGTATATATTTTTAATGAATACATTTAATTTGTATTTGGTAATAAATGTTATAAAAATATCAGGTTGCAATAGTATTGTGCATCATTATATCAATAACTATCATTATGTACATAGGTATATATTTTATATACCCGTTAATTACATATATCTTAAGAAAGATTATTAAATAAACTTAATATCTTATTTGATTCACACAGTGTATAATCGTTGAAAGCGTGTACGGCTATTTGATAAGAAATTCGCGATGTTTTTGATGTGAAATGCAAATTAAAACGTCATATCTTTATTGAAGAAGATATTATGTTTTAATTTGCATAGCCAAACATTAACAAGTTAGAAATGTTACATGCGCGGCGTCAGGCAATTTCATAATGTAAAATTAAATGTTTGAGATATACTCGTACACGTACAACAGACGTACAAAAATATATACCGATTGCCATCATTGGCAGTTTAAGGGATAATTGTCACTAAAAAAATTTTTTTTGTTTTACTTTTCCGGAAACGCTAACTATGGCCGCAGATACAAATTATTCGAGATTTATATTATTGGCTGGAGTGATATAAACTCGTGTAAGTCTCAAATGTTCCGCTTCGCAAATGGATTTTAGGATGCCTGCTCTAAAATCAATATAGACATTTCCTAACTTTGTTAAACAATAGCGGTTTTAAACCTTGAATTAAATCGAAATTGAGAGCTTAGTCATTTGTTTCTTAGGGTGTCATCGGATTAAGAAACATAATCCTTCCCCCTCTCTCCCGATACACACCCTTTTAACTTCGCAGTCTCACGTAGTAAATATGACGCATTTAATAATTTACTACACTTCTTTATCGTCTCTACTTATTTTATTATATCTCTGTTGAATCTGACTCTTTCTTTTTAATTTTTATTAAATAAAACACCGCAACAGCACGGAAAAAAACACACACAAGTCACTTTAATACAGGTAACCCCCGTTGATCGCGGGAGTACATTCTGGACATGGCCGCGATATCGAAATTTCGTGATCAACGGGGGATTTAAAAAAAAATCGTTATAAGATTCTAAAAAACGTTTTTTCCCCTAAATAAACATTAAATAACAATGTCATATAAAATATAATTCATTATTTTTTTTTTCCGTAAAAAATAATCCAGATTTCCTTGTTTAGCTTTTCTACGTTTATTGTGTGAAATTTGTCTATAACAGTCAAATAATCCATTATAACCACGCTTTACAGCACTCACTCACTCAAAATCTTCGTTATTTTATTCTAACAACTGCATGCACTGATTGTGATAAGAAAGGGTCTTTTCGATTATTTTAATACTTAATTTTCGCATGAGTACAGGTTCCGAGACGTCATTTTATTGTGACACAGTATGACAGTCCATTTCCTGCAGCTCTTCATTAGTTAAGGGTCCACCGTATGATTTTAACAAAAGGATACAAATATGGAGCGTGCGCTCGATACTCAGCTAAGATTACACTGAAGTATTGAAGTTGAAGGATAGTTGATTGACAGAAAAACCCAAACTTACCAGGAACCGGCGTTTCATATTTTGTCTCACTCGCGCTCGTGAATTTACGTATATGTACATGTGTATTATGTGACGAACGAAAATTAAAGTTAGCTCGCTTGTGCAACCACACATTATGACGATTCTTGGAATGTGTCGAAGCCGGAAAAGTGTAAGAATTTTTTTTTTTAAATACCGCGTTATAACGAATCCGCACTCACCGGGGTCGCGATGAACGGGGGTTACCTGTACAGAGTTTTATATATCAGAAGTGGATGGATACCTTCTGCATCCCATACAGTTAACTAATAAGTGTGTTATACTATTGTATGTTCACTTCTGATGTACAAAAAAGTTGTCAAAATGTCAAAGAAATAAATAAATACGTATTTCGTGATAGCGCACAAACTTTAATTTCTTTTCCAGAACGCAGGATTGCCATTGTGAGACTGCATTATTATGCTTCCGGAATTGGTGAAACAAAAAGAAAAAATGTCTATTGTGTTAAGTAAAATGTGTCTTATTATACTCGTATCTTGTACAGATTCGCAATAAATGGTGGCAAATGATATTT
The DNA here is from genome assembly GCA_031772225.1 of Eubasilissa splendida. Taxonomy (NCBI): domain Eukaryota; kingdom Metazoa; phylum Arthropoda; class Insecta; order Trichoptera; family Phryganeidae; genus Eubasilissa; species Eubasilissa splendida. The sequence goes on along the minus strand of CM062848.1, from coordinate 15,228,166 downwards.
TATTTTGTATATTTCTTGTAGGTACGCCTAAGCCTCTAAGTTGTTGGATGAATGTAATATTCCTAACATATTAATAATTGGCTATGCGTACCGTATATTTAATGACGCAGATAAAAATCTTCGGTGAAGATAAAATGTTTTAAATTGTATTTATTAAATACATCCTGAATTTTCCATCAAAACGATAATAATTAGATACTTATAATTGATGGAATTTTGTTATATAATATTGGTTCATTAATATTAAGAAATGTAATTTTAAAAATTTGGCATACATTAATATAAAATATAAATAATAATTTGAGAATAGAGATATTAATTTCATAGAAATGAAATAAAAAAAAGTGTTGTAAGTTAACAATGATGTCTGCCCCTTTTATTAGCATGAAGCACGTTTGGATATAAAAACGACATATATTTGCAAAAAAATGGAGGGCGAATTTGTTCGGTCTATCATGTGCCTGGAGATCCATTAAGTTAATGAGACTCGACCGGCCTGATTGCTTTTGAGTATCCACACGGAGTACCATGAATCGAGAAGCTTACAGATCAGTGATTCTCAACCTTTTTGGCGTTACGACACGTTATTAAAATTATAACATTTTAGCAGCACTTCGATGAGTACTTATATGCATATCATTTTTTTAAACTCTTAAATTAACATACCTTAAGTATTTCATTTGAAAAAAGATATCAAATGCAATTTGTTGTGAAAAAGAATTTTGAAAAGTAAAAAAATATACGTAGAAAAATTGCACACCATTTTTGATACTTCGATCGGTACCATTCTCCTAGCTCCAACTTAATTATTATATTGTTACCTGGAATAAGTTATATTATCATCATACGTATTATTACTTCATTTAATACCGTGACAATATAACTCGGCCACGAGTATAAAGATTCCACAGTTTGCTATCGGTTAGTTTTAGAAATAAACAAGAACATAATTAAATATAACAAAATAAAGTAAACACATTGGTGTACCACAACACACCGATTAAGAACCACTGCTATAGACAATATAACCTTGTCACGCGAATTATATTAAATAAATATTGAGTATTTTTATTGGAACTAGGTCGAAATAATATTCATATTTTATTTGGAATATGTATAAAAGGGTAAATAAATATCTACATATATTTTTGTCCGTATTCTCACTCAAATAGGCATTTTTGCGGAAAATAAAATCAACCACTTTTTAATAAAAAAATGTTATTGGATATATTTAAGAATTTGTAAACCATTTCTAGATAAGTGAAACGGTATAGAAACTATAGATCATCAACATATTTAAAGTCGGAAAATTCCTGAATGAGAGTGTAGGTAACTTTACACTACTACTGGGAAATGATACGATCTGTGTTTTTCAATATAGGTTCATACCCAAATGTGAATATGAAATCTTGTATTATTAGTTTTATTCATTTATAATATTTAATATATATATATATACTTGTTATACTCATGTATATACTTATTATATTAATGTATAGAGATTCTCAACAAAAATAATACATTAATGAATAATAAAATAATTTATTAAAATTATGTTGAAGAACGATTACGATGGCTACAATATATTTTTTTTTTGGTGCTTTAATTTATCATTGGATTTATTGAGTTACTTATGGTAAAGTGTTCAAATTGATCATCTCGGAATATGTCATTTGGAGCCACTTTTATCTGGAGCAGCTTTTAAACTTGGCAAACTATTAAATAAAATATAATATGAAACATCCAAAAAATAATTTGATATAAATTAATTCAGTTAATATCATCATAATAAAGATTTAATTTAATTGATTAAATTGCAACATTTAAAAAGCCGTATGTGATGGTGCAAGAAATAGAATTTAATTTATTTATTTATTAATGTACGTTCTTAATAACAATTACAATAAGTACTAATATTTCATTTTAATTATAAAAAGATAACCGCAATGACATTTCTAATAAGCCAGTATTAATTAATAAAGAGATTAATATATTATATTTGTAAACGGTCATTTTCATGTGATGCAGATAATCTTCGGCAGATCTTCGGCTTCTTGTACCGCGGGAGATCATGGATTGGTCTCCCACCGGGAAGATTTATTAAAATTAAAATAAATAAAGGTAAATAAAACTTTTATAACGCACATTTTGAGTCGCACAGCGGCATATTGGTCTATCTACAAAGTGATCAAATAGAGATACAAGGGATTGAAAATACGACGTTATTTCATATTTTTATTTATTTAAAAAAAGTATTAACATCATTATAATATATAATGCTTCTATATATTATAATGATGTTATGCAAATTAAATAAAGGCAATACAAAACAATTCATTTTGAGCATGTTAGTGTATGTAACTAAAAATATGAATTTTTTCACTTGGGTCACACTGCCGCTATGCGATTCATTTTTGATTAGAGTTAAAACTGAATTTATCAATATTTTTCGATCCAGAAAACTATAATATATTCTATAAAACCCATTTTTTACAAGTTTTGTACGTTATGAAGAAGTTACAGTAAAAATATTATACATTTTTATAACCCAAGAAAAATATTATGAAAAATTAATACTTAAATTAGTGGTATAAGAAATTTATTTTTAAACATATCATTTATAAATGTAATTTTCAGAGCGCTTAATCCTTCTGGTTCTAATTAATGTTCTTAAACTATCTTGAATATATATTACATTTAAAATAGTATAAAATAAGTATATAATTTTAACTTACTGCTTCCGTCGACGTAGATTGGCGTCCAGGCGACCTGCGCAGTGGCCGTGCCGACCCACCAGGAGAGCAGAAGCAGTGACAGGCAGCACCACATCATGCTCGTTCATCCTACCTCTCCGCGCCGCGCATCGTAACTCTCCGTCCGCGACTTTTCGCCAATCTGCGCTCCTAATACCCCATTTCGTAGCAAGCCGCGTTCTCGGATTTACATCACGTACTTGGAATTGATTTCACAGGTGTACCCGTACCTGCTGCACGTTATGGTTCTCTGATTTGAACAAATTTTCCCGGTAATAAAAACAAACACTAGAAATAGTTTTATTTTGAGCGCTACATTTATTTCAGAGAGAGAGAGAGAGAGAGTTTGATAGTAAAATTTAATTTAATTAACAATTTGAGGAACTAAGAGCGTCACAAAACTAACCACCTTGAAGTCAGCCGATCACCTGAAATATAGACATATTTATTATTACAAAGAGACAATCACAAAATTTATTTTATTCATTACATTCAGATATTAATGATCCGAATGAAAGATGAAAAACTGAGATATATTACGTTGTACATAGATCATGATAATTTACTTAAATGTCAGGCACTAAATCTGAAGAATTATTTAAATATACAAGTATATTTTATATAAAATAATATTAATATAGTAAAATATTATTTTCACGATGATTTCATGCCTTTAATAAATTAAAATACCAATAGTGGCTTGCATTTAAAGTTTCTGCAGGAAAGCATATTTTAAACAATTAATTAAAACTATTAAATTATATCGGAAAATATACTACTTGAGATGAAGATCCAATTTAAAAAGTTGAGAGAATTTTTCTAGATAGGGGTAACTTCTACGATCCCAGGTTCTGACGTTGAAAGAATATACATATATAAAGTACACCGAAAATTATGAACCCAATTGGGATAATCAAAGATGCTGATGCGTCATTTAACTCGTCTCATTGCTCTTAAGATAAAGGAGCTGGTGCTACGGGACCTGCGGGTGATTAAACTCACTCGGCGATATTTTTCGGTTCATAAGATAGGTAAATGGGGTTTATGGTTGATCAGCGATAACCTATTTGGGAAATGAGAAACTAATAGATCTTCAGCTGAGGAGTTTACTGAATCGGTAACGAAGTTACGTGTCTACGATGACAGTGATAAATCTGAATTTTATGTGGCTTTTAGTACTTTTCATTTTTATACATACAAATTAAACAGATTTAAGACAAAAACACACGTTTTTATGAAGTTTCTAATATATCGTGAAATGTATTTCTCATAAATCGTATATACCAGTTTTAGAAAACTCAAATTCCCCATAAATGAGAAATATGTAAAGTAAAATGATTTAAGTTACTTTTTTTAAGGACAATTATATTATTAAGGATAACACATTTTTATTGTGAAGTTGTGATTATTTAGAACATAGATCTGTTTATAATTAATTCATTTAATTAGTAGATAATTACATTATTTAAAGTTATATTCTACTGTCGTAAATTATTCAAAAACTCTAATTGCTGTGTAGATAATTGTAACGCATACTTTTAAAGACGTAAAATGTATTAGAATAAATTAATTTAATTGTAAAAGGGATATTTAAATAGGGGTATATAAAACTGTAGTACCGTATTCAAGGTAATTTTTACTATACATATATTTAAAAATTATAAAGAACGTAAAATCACTCATCTTAATGCTGGTCAACGAGATGATCAATTGTATTTAATTTACACATTCTTAAACGAAACAAATAAATAAAATAAAAACCTCAAAATATAAGTAATTTATTAACAAACATTAACTTAATTTGCGATCGATTTTATTTTTGTTTCAATTCTCAAAATATAAAGTTTTATAAGTTGCCATGTACAATAATTATTTCTTTTATATAGACGTCTAACCATTTTTTAAATAATTTTTACACTAATAGTTTACATTCAATTCATATATGCATTAAGTAGGTACCCAGCAAGTTTCCACCGCATCGGAGGCAAACGTATATTTAAATATAAATTAAATGTATCAACTACAAAAATATTATTAAGATACTAAATGTATTATTTTGAAAGAGCTGCAGCATATAAGTTCGAAAATGTGTCGTCAACTTGCTCGGTTGGCTTGGTGTAACGGTAAAACATTTCCCCAGATAAAAAAGATGCAGGTTCGAATTCCGGTAGCAACTAAAATATTTTTTCAATAAATTGGTTTTTTTCTGAGTATCTTTCTAGTTGATACATTTAATTCGTATTAAAATACCACAGAACTATGCTCTGAAACTCAGCAACTTCACAATAGTAATGTGTTATAATAATATAAAAAGTGAACACGGACCAGTAAATGAATAAACATGAAATGAAGTGTACATATAGGAGAGGGGTTCGGAACATTAGTTGCGAAACGAGGGGTATTCTACATACAATATTTGTGGAAACATAAATCCGATAGTTTATGACACATTTATGCAACAGTAAAAGTATTTACTCTTCGAAAACTAAATGTTTGTGTAAGAAAAACATATATTTAACATTGATGCATATTATAATGTCGGCGTTTAAATTTTCGTTCCACTCGAGTCATACATTTAAAAAAAGTCGCGGAGCTGTTTGATTGCGTAACTGGTATCAAAGTGATCACGTGAGTGACACCAAAATCAAAATATTGAAACAAGGAATATCCGTTAATTCATGTCTATATATTTGGTAGTCTTGTGTTATATAAAAAGTAATATATTTAATTTATATTAACAAAAATATACGCATCTCTTTGAGGGTGGAAAAAATATGAGATAATGAGTTAGTGTAATGTTTTTTAAAGAACAATACATATTTTTAATACAGAAAATTCTGATACATCTAATATTGCGTGTATAGTTTGTACAGATACACCCACAATTTCACGTGGAATGGAATATTAGATACGCGTATTATATAATATAATATATATCGTGGCACATAATGTTACCAAATCATCCAACAATAAAAAATCGTGCATTAATCCATATTTTACAGTTGCATAATGACGAAAGAAAAACCATGTAATTTAAAAAATTTAAAATACTTAATTAATGTTATAAAAAATTGTAAAAATGTCAAATAAAAAAAATCTTATTTTCATACAAATAACATTGCACGAATACAAGATTGTATTAAAACAGAGTAAAGGTAAGAAATATTTATTTATGCCATACTTTATAATGAGTTGATCGAAGCCAAAATATAAGAGTTTTTAGCATATTTCTGTCGTCAGATGAAATATTTTTTTATTCTGCCTTAGCTTAGGTAGCCGACTTTTCGGATCACATTTAAGTAACACTCATTTTATACTTTGAAATAAATTAGTAAATTAATCTATAATATTTCATGTAGAAATAATATAAAAATTAAACAATGTGAAATATACAAATTTGTTATCATCACTGATTTTTTAAACGATGATTTTTTTCGAATTGAAATGTTAACAAAGTGTTTGTTGTAGGTAAAACGGTGTACCATACTTCTGCGAAGACCCTGCTTAAGCAATATAATTATTCGGGGTGTTTTTACATTAAATTATAATATGGAGGAGTTATCTTGCTTAAAACCCAAATTTCCAGAAGATAGAATAAAGGAGTAGAGAAGGAAGGCAAATGCCAATTAGAAATTCTAACACAGCATTAGGTTAGTTTAAAAAAAAACATGAAATAATATACTTATATTATATTAATGTGAATCAAGATTGGCGAGTACATCTGATAATTTTAAATAAACTCTTCTATTATCCTATTATGCGTTAATGTTTTTTCACCCAAATTCCTCTCAGAAGAAGAAGGGCCGAGTGAAGCGTGTCACGGAAACACTCGATCAATAAAACAATTCTTCCACCCGTTAGCAAATAAATATTATATAATCTCAGCGGCAGATCTCTCAATTTTAAGCCTACGGACTTAATAAGGATTTATAATTGAGAAAATTAAAAACTCCAATTAATAAAGTACTTCAGTTCTAGCGGTGGTCCTTGAATCCCCGAGAGATTTACCTTAATTAAGTTTTTTCGCGAATTTCTTATTAAGGGAGCTTTTAATTTGGCTTCAATTAAGATAACATTCTTAGCAGTCGAGAGATTTTTATCTACAGAATGACAACGTCAGATTAAGAATCTATTTTTTTAATCCGATGGTAATTTATTCAAATTTAAAGCATCGCGCAGTTTTTAGATAGAATTATTTGAATTTCAACACTCGTTTGGAAATAAGAGACAATCTTTGTTATCCCCTTTATGTAATTGTACTCAAATTCACGTAATGCTGTTATTTTTTGGAGTCACACACATCAAAGAAAAGTATGTTAACTTTTGATAATAAACAATTCCGATAAATTGTGTTTAAACTCGATTTACTCGAGATACACTGAAACGGCTGAAATCTTACATAGAGGCATATTTTACTCGCCGAGACGAACATAGGAGTCCGCCACCTTTCTACCGGAACACTTTCCACTTTCAAAATTAAAATGTTTTATTGTATTATTCATGGACATAGAGGAAAGGGGAGAAAGAAATCCAGGAGAAGGGTATCACAACGGAGAGAAGTTGTAGTGAAAGGATTGAGGCTCTGGCCGGAAGGGATACCTATACCCATACAACTCCGGGCTTTTCTAACAGAATGATATAAACGATTAATTAATTCTCGACCTAATTGGTATACCTATTTAAAGTCTGTGTCTTATACAAAAATGGTTTGTTGAATCAGTAGAGTGAAATTATTGTCAGATTTATTTATATATTTATTTTGCATTTATATATTTTGAATTTCATGCATGATTCGATAATAAAACAACTTTATACCGCTAATTTCTCATTTATAACTACGTAATATTACGTAAGTATCTCAGATCTCCTATGACAAACATAAAAAATTATAAATTCTATAGAATTTGTTCCAAAACGACCACTTTTCAATAAATAAATCACAGCGGTAACGTAGGAGTAAATTATAGCGAGACTAATGTAATACGAGTAGTTGTGACAAGTACACAATTGTATACCCACGCACAAGGTTTTGGAATTCAAACAGAGACATGATTAGGAAATTTAGCAATGTGCGCGAGATATCATTGGACGAGCGCATTAAATAGTATTTTAGGCTCTAAAGGATTGAGAGGTCGCTTAAACCCTTATGGATAGTTCTAGGAATATTAATATAAATTATAATATTTTTCTAAAACTTTTTAGTTGGATATCGTGAATCAAAATAACTAATTTATGAATTATATAATATGTTTCTAAATAATATTCTTAAGGAGAACACATTCTTATTGTGAAGTTGTAATTATTCAGAACATGATGTTTTTAATACAAATTAAATTAAGAGATTCAGATTCGAATCCCGATAGTAACAACAATATTTATCGATAAAATTGATTTTATATGTATATATTTCTAATTAATACATTTAATTTGTATTAAATTAAACTCTATTACAATAATAATAATAATTTTAACAATATTTTACTGCCGAATATATTATAGATATTCTAGTTTTATAGATATTTTTTCTGAAATTGGAATAACCCAAGATAATAAAATATATTCATACATAACATCAACCATCAAGCCGTAGGTAAGGGTGGAGAGAAATTTGTGTCCCGGCACACATCAGTTGTGAATAAAATGAATATTACATTAGAACCAATAACTCTCCGTGGTATTTCCAGTCATGGGCAAACTAGTGACTCTTAAGTTGAAGACACAGAGGTTTGCGTTGTCATTGTGGTTTAAATAATGACTTGTCAAAAGTAAAAGTCATAAATACAGAATCAACAAAACGTTTCGCAACAAAATGTAAACTCCGGACAATAAAACCAAAATTCTTAAGGTAAAATTTTCTACATCTTTTGCAATAAATTTGCAAATCTGAGAAAGACAGCGCTCCTCGCTCGGTGTTTGCGGAATAAATAAATAACACAAGTCGATCATAATCTCATTTATCGGTCGTAAAATTTTTGCGTTTACGCTTCCAGCATACAAAATAAATAATTCATGGAGGCTTTAGCGGAGGTCTCCTAAACGCAGACATACAGGGAATCGGATCGAAGGAATATCCGAAACCGGGAAGCAAATCCACCCCGCGCTGGCGAGGGGTTGCTTACGTTGTGTATTCCATAAAAATGTGTTTCAATGATGGATTGTGTGACGAGAAAGGGTATTTGGAATATGTATGAATGAAATAAAATACAAAAGGGAAGATTGATCGCGTGCTTCTGAGGAATAAACGTACCGTTAGGGGTAACTAATTTGATTGATTTTTATTGGAATTTTTTTTCTGAATAATTCTTGGATTGTTTTTCTCCCACCCTATATGGTTATCGTATTGATAAGACTCACTTCAACAAGAAATTAGTTATGCTAATATGCACGAAACGACGAATAAAACTAGACATAGAATCAAATTATTACAATAAATTCGATCTTTTAACTATCCAACGATCGGCGGTCGCCGCGTGCGCAATATGAACGCAACGTAGATATTATTCCTATCCAGTACCTACCCACTACCCTCTCCTCCTATACTGGGACACGACCTTTTCCACGGGGTGTTCTCTATATTGAAGTTAAAGTTGCAACTTTGAACTTTCAAGATAGCGTTTACCATTGGGTGCGTTGATTTGCCGCCAAGTTCGTTCGTGTGGGGCTGATACTGTCTGTGTGCAACTGAATTCTCGCTACCATGTGACTCAATTAGTGCTATACATTGTCCTTATTTGACATTTCGCGCTACCACCGAATTATATAAGTACGTGTACTTCATGCTGAAGATCGTTGTACGTGTCCTGGAGCCGGAGAACGTGTGGATCCAGTAGAAGTAGATCCCGGAAGGAGCGTTTCAAAGGTTGGTCGAGTTTTCTGCTTTCTGGTGGTCCTTCAGCCAGCCCCTGTTCCCTATTCCTGTCCCTCTCCCGAATTCTTTCCACCCTTCCTGTATAACTTATATCTCCACCCCCTCGTGTATACAATTAATTTTATTTATTTTGATGTTGATATAACTTAACACATTTTTTTATTTTTAAGTATTGTTTTTATTATACTTACCTGTTTATCTAATTATAAAAAACCGTTAAATAACAGTTTTTTTTTCCTCCTTCATGTCATTATTGACATAGGTATAGTGGACTCAGATGAGACTCGGCTCGTAATGCACTCTTTCAGCTCTTCTTCAGCCCAAAGTTGTACACAAGATTGCTCCTTTTCTAGGTTGTCACTTTGATGCATAATGTGGCCGAAGAATTGGAAGAATCTTTTGTTTACTGCTGTAGTTGGATCTGTTGCAGGATTGAGGCATCAGTGTGTCGTGCTATCCACATGATCCTCCGGCAATACATTTCGAAGGTGTCTATTTTATGATTATCGCTATTGCGGACTGTCTAAGTCTTCGATGCAAATATGATGATTGGAAAGGCAAGAGTGTGAACCGACATTATTTTAGTTATTAGCTTGATGTCAATATTTCTACAGTTGATTCTAAACAACTTTAGCTAGTTGTATGCACCTTCGAATTCGCTACGTACTGTCATCAGTTTTCGTGACTATTTAACGATTTAAATATATTAACATTATTGTTGCAAAAAAAATAAATAAGAAACTTTGGCGCAATTTTTTAGGTATATAAATTATTATTTTTTGACGCTTTGTGTAGAATTATGATAAAAACGACATTTTTAAGATAATTTCAAACGATGTTATTTATTACTGAGTTATATAATAATTTTAAATAAATATTTTTAATAACATAGCGACTAATGATATAGAACACAATAGTCATTATGTCCACAATTTATTTAAAATGAGTTATGAATATTCATTGTTTCATGTTCATTTTTAAATATTCTTTCACGCCACACAAGTTATGTATCCAAATTATGTATTTTTTGGCAGTATAAAATACGAAGGTTACATGCCCCTTTTAATATCTCATGTTACATAAAAAATATTTAAAAATATAGATACGTAGACTAAATATAAAATTTCGTTTTCATGTAGTTTCCCCAATATATGGTTAGTGTTGCAATATTTTTATTTCGTTTTAATGTAAAGTTTCTGTGATTTAAGGTTAGTATTGTAAACTTGGCGAAACGCACAAATGTCTCCATTCTGCAGGAACTGAACGTCAAGAATATACTCTGAACCATTTACCAGAGGTGAATTTTGGGCATCTTGCAAGAAGAGAAAATATCTGGAGAAGCTTGTTCGGTGGGCCATGTCGAAGGACGAAGAGGAAGAGGAATATCTTCCACCCGTTAGACCGACCGAGTAGAAAAAGCAGGCACAGTTCACGGAGATCACGATCTTTGGTCATGAAGGATCGACGTGGATGATGATTGACGTGGATGAATCTTAACTCTTCTCTGAAAAGTTTGGTATTTCGGACATATCACCAATATGCTCTATACACCTATTAGATAATAAATAATTTAAATACTTTTTAATGTGTGTAACTATGACATTATTTGGAATATATTGGAATACTAATCGATAGATATTATTTCAAATATTAAAATTTCATATTCACGACTTCGAAGTATTTTTGTTAAGATAACCAAAATATTATTTTAGCGTTTATAAGATGAATATTTGATTAATATATTAGTAAAAGAGATATGGATATTGCAAAATTTTCTTTATAATGTATACAAATGTATTACAAAATCTCAATTTGTCCATTATGTTAATAAAAGTGTCAAGATTTGCTGATTTTATTTCGACGTTTATTGCATTCAGTGCCTGAAAAACTTAGGTACGAATCGAATTGCAGATATAATGGCATAATTTGAAAAATTACAGAAAAGTAATAACGGAAACAATTTTCCTTTCGGGATCGGGATGAAAGTAAAGAGGTGCTCGCAGCCCCAGCAATACCCAGCCGGGAGAGATTTGTATGACCGTGCAGATGGTGTATAAAAAAGGAGGCGCACCGGGCCGCCGTGACACGCGGAAATTGCATTTTCAATAACCATTTATGGAAACTTCCTCCCGGTTACCGGCGCCACACAGCGCCACATTCAGAGCGGTGGCGATGACACTAGGCGCTGAGAAATATTTATTGCTCAGGTAAAGGGGAATGGGCTAATTGCAATCGAGCGGGGTAGTAACAGGTATTAAGATTAAATTATATTGTTTCATTTTTGACGTCCTTTTTCGTCTAGCGGTTAAGACACTCTTCAAGTAATCTGGGACATATATCGAGAATATGGTCTGTTCTCGGATTTTTATAACAAACATGATTTCAAAAATATCCGATCGTATGCATTTAAAAAGTTATTACATTTTAATGTTTAGAAATTTCACAATTTTTATCAATGGTTAACTTTTAAGATTTCTGAAAAAGACGTGGTTTCTAATGAACCACGGTATTCTACTTTCAAATAACTAAAAATTATTTCACTTTAGAGTTTCGTGAAAAACCAAAATATAATAATAATAATATCATACCACAATCGAATAAAACATACACAAAATACACCATTGTCTACATATATAAAATAACCTAATCAAATCGAACTCACCAATTTCATTAAAAAGTAATCAAAATTAAATTCTAATAGAAAAAGTGCAATTTATAAAAAAAAACTGAAAAAGGACTGTATGTATTTGTAATGTTTCTTGTTTAATATATTAGTTAATTCATCATATACACAGATAAAGCGTATCATATATAAAAATGTATGGTAAAAATTCTAAACTTTAAAATATACCGATATTTTATTTCATTTTTGAAATCAGGGCACACGATGGAATTATCGGAGAATACTTATTAAATATTATAAATGAATCCATCACTTTAGAAGAGTTTCTGCAATCATAGAAAATATCCAGGGTAATTCTAATACCAAAAATTAAAAGTACAAATAAATGTGAAGAATTCCGGCTAGTGAATACACTACCTAAATGTGAACAAATTCTTGAATATATCATAAAAGAACAACTTGTAGCCTTTTTTAGAAAAATGGAAAATATTATGTGTAGAACATTGTGGTTTTAGAAATAATCAATTGTGTGAAATGGTTCTCAATATTATACTGAAAGATTGAAAATACGATTTTGATGAGGGGAAATATATCATTGCAGTGTTCCTGGATTTAAAAAGAGCTTTTGAAACCATCGACAGAAATATAACAATAAAAAAAAACTTGGAAACTCGGAATAAGAGGAACACCTTTGAAATGGTTTAAAGAATACCTAAGTAATAGATACCAAACCACTAATGTTGGTGACTTAATATCTGATCCTCTTCTTATATCATTAGGAGTACCACGATGGTCAATTCTTGGACCTATTCTTTTCATTATCTATATAAACGACGCCGTAAAAACGCTAAAACATTGCAAAATAAGATTATTTGCAGACGATGCACCCACATATATCGCGGGAGACAATTATGTAACTATACTAAATTAATTAAACTATGACTTAAATAATATAACAATATGGCTGAAGAAAATAAACTAAAACTAAATGTAAACAAAACGACAAAACTAAATAAACTAACTAATGAAAATTGGAAATAAAAAAATACCAATCACACCAATAGTTATCATAGATGGTGAAAGTCTGAAGGAAGTGACTGAAATAAAATGTTTGGGAGTCATAATAGATTTAAAATTGAATTTATCGCAAAATACGAGATACGTGACTAAAAAGATTGCTAAGAATATCTTACTTCTGGGAAGGATCAGAAAATTTATTAGTACTGAATAAATAATACACAACTTTGTTATTATTCCTCACATTAACTACTGCAGCAGCATTTTGTTTTTGGCTAACGAAGAAGAAATTCAACAATTGTCAGTATTGCTAAATAAAGCTTTGAGAATAATACTCAGAAAAAAATAGATATACTCGGATCAGGGCAATGTTGAAATATCTGAATATGATGACCTTTAAGCAGAAAATATATTTTAATATAATGGTATTTATTTACAAAATCCTCAATAAGAAAATATCAGCGGAATTAACACGAAAAATTGATGCAAATCAACATGAGCACGAGTATCGTACAAGAGGAAGGGATAGACTGAGACTGAGACTGCCATTCAGGAAGAAGGCAAAATTTCAGAAACCGATGATGTATGGTGCAATTAAGATTTTGAATGAAATGCCAGAAAACATAAGAAAGGAGGAGAAATTGAATAGATTTAAAATGAAACTGACCAAATATGTAAAAGATAAGTGTTAGTAAAAGAAAACACTTTAATCTTGTTTATATTAGAGCATGCATAGGAGTGATTATGTATGCACTATGTTAAGAATTAAATAAATAAATTATACAAGAAAAAATATTTTTCGTAAAAATCGGAGAAATAACCATATTCTCGATCTTATCAGTACCGGACGTTCGAGCTTCATTTCAGACGATCACCAATTTAGCCTTATTTTCATAGCACAAGGGTTCAGCTTATTTGAAAATGGTAAGGCATTTCTATTATTTTTTAATCAAATAAAAATTTCCGATTAAAATAAAATATAACATGCAAAAAATAATAAAAACCACAGCAATAACAAATGTAAAATATAAATTACTCGAAATAGAAGGACTAGCAATTTTGCTTTGAATGATAACAGGCGGGATCTAATATTTTTCTAGATATCTCATGGTGTAACCAAAATATTGAGATTTCCTAGGTTTTAATGTTTTATGGATTTGTTTTACCTTTCGTATATGAATCATCACATTGTATATATCTCAAATGCTTCAAGTCGCTTTATTATTGTTTCAGTCAATGATTCCAGGTAAAAGTACAAAGAATACGTAGCATCGTATAATTATATCATTATATAACAATTTTAAATTTAACAAGTATGTTCTCAAAACACCAACAGTCCAACTTCTTACATAACATTAAAAATGGCAAAATAAATAATTTATAATAAAAGTGAATATAATATACCTTCAGGTTTACATTCAGTTCAACGGTTATTCGCTCGTTTCTCAACCACGTGGGTATCAGAAACATTCACTTCCAACAATTCTCCGCCAACAATTCACTGCGAACACAGTTTATCGCGCTCACAATTCACCGCTGAGGTAATTCATCGACTAGAAATGTATCTTCTGATTTGTCTGGTAATAAGGAATACATTAATGACATTGATATATTTTCTTTCAAATCGTGTATAGTGTATAATTGATATAATAAGAAGACGGTTTTTAGTTTAACTACATTACATTAGGACTATTATACATTATTTGAAGCAATTTCGAGTAAGGCATTTAATTCTAAATCAATTTTTTTAACGGATAGTGGAATATTTATTAAATATAAATTAAATATATTAATTATAAAGATATACATATAAAATCAATTTTATCGAAAAATATTATTGTTGCGCCACCGGGATTCGAACCTGGATCTCTTTCCTAACCGGGGAAGGTGCTTTATCCAACTAAGCTACAGCGACAATATTTTTAGCGACAATTTTCGACCCTATATGTTACCTTTTTTTTTGATATTAATACATTTAATCGTTCCATCATTTGACAGACCATCTACCTTATTTTTACAACAACAATATTTTTCGATAAAATTGATTTTATATGTATATCTTTATAATTAATATATTTAATTCATATTTAAAATATCACAGACCTATGTTCTGAATAATTACAACTTCACCTTAAGAATGTGTTCTCCTAAAGAATATTTATTAATTATTTATTAGGAGGGGCGATTGTTTGGTGGTGTTATATTCTAAAAATAAAGAGCATTTTTTATAGATATACATACGAGTATATACGTCGAAGAATCTCTCGAACAAAAATGTAACGTCATTGAGTTTTATGCCAGAAGACCACCAAGGAAGTGTTATTTTTAGAGCATTAACACTTAAATTATGATCAATTTATATTAAATGTATAAACCGTTTTAGATATTATTTTATATTGAATACGTAACTCTATTAAATCAAAGATATTATGGTGAAAATAAAAAAGTTCAGTTTAACATCCTTAAATAATCGAAAGACATTGATAAATCGCTGACAGTATTCACTATGGTTATATCGAGTGTTATCGTCAATTTTTCTAAACAACATGTTTATCTTGTTTGCGAAACCAGTTTGGTAAACCAGGTATTTGTTACCCTGCGGTTCAGATCTAGTGCCGACACAGCGGGTGGGGGATTGAACGCCTGCGGTGGCCAATCTTCTGCTCCGGGCTCGAGTCTTGAAATAAATATTATGCTGAAAATCGATTAGGGAAATGGTAGACATCCTTTTCAATTTAACCAGAATTAAAAAAATCTTCGGTTCATGATAAATAGGTTGGAATTGTCGAACTTTCAACCCTTATGAAGCCCATTGAAACGTGGTTCGAAATGTTGAGTAATATCGCAGAATAACATTTTTTTAACATCTGTTGTTCGTATAAAAGACATGTTCTTAGGTGTATAAATGAAAATTTCTTATTCATATTATTGATATAATATTTTTATCTCTGTTAAATTAAATTATGAATTCATCAAAGTAGTATAATGTTTTTTATTTTAATAAAATACGCAACGTGAAGACCACGAAATTTATAATTTTATCTCCCATGTTTTGTGAAATGGTACCTACCTACCAATTATTATTGAAATCGTATTTCCCGCTTTAGTATTAAATGCAAATTTTATTATTCATTTAGAACGTAACAATATTAAAAATTATAATACAAATTAAATGTATCAATTAGTAAGATATAATTAATTTATCGAAGAAATATTTTTGGTTGCCACCGGGATTTGAACCAGAAACATTTCCTATCCGGGTAAACGCGCTGACACCATGTGACCTTAGTAAGTTACCGACAAATTTTCGAATCTATATGTTGCAGTTCTTTTTTCAAATTGATACATCTATTATTCTATTTTTAAGCAATCCACTTTATATTACGGAGTCTCAAATACCTTTGAGTAAAACCCGATAGGGGACGCCAGAATTAAATTAATTATTAATTTTGTTAAATTTGGAAATATTAATACACCTTATACCTATATATATATATACCTTTAAGAAAAACACATTATTATTATAGGAAAAGTTCCCAGCTCGAATCACGGCAACCAACAATATTTTTTCGATAAATTGATTATATATTTCTAATTGATACATTTATTTTGTATT
Organism: Eubasilissa splendida; assembly: GCA_031772225.1. NCBI lineage: Eukaryota > Metazoa > Arthropoda > Insecta > Trichoptera > Phryganeidae > Eubasilissa > Eubasilissa splendida. Next base: position 15,211,289 of record CM062848.1, on the reverse strand, counting down.
AAATTACCACAGTTCTGAAAAATTGCAATAATAATGTGTTTTCCTTAAAAAAATAATAATTATAAAGTTAATTAACTACATATATACAGTTATTTTATTTATTTTCGCAAACGAACATTTAAATAAGTATTTTTTCACCTCACAGGAAAGGTAGTTAGTTATGTAAAAGTGAAATTTTATCTATAAAATAATATTTGTGATTACCAAATTTCAGTAATAATTTTATTTCATATATACATTACATTACGTACTTTGTGTTTATAAACTATCTTCAATCCATGTGCTTATATGAGTAAACAAAACCTCAGGAAGATAATGGGGAAATTTCAAATAAATATCTACTTCTGTTTACTCGTGTTTGATTTCTTTGATTGTAGCTCTGGGTATTGTGTTGTGGTATGCCTGTTTTACATAGTATTGGAGAAGTCGCTACTTGACTTGACCAGACACTGTCAAACCGCTGTCGAAATCAGACCACTATTAAGAAACGTTCCAAGTAAATTCAGCGCATGCGAAGAATTTATGGAGACCGACCGAAACCATATAGCATCGGAAATCATTAGGAATCAGCAGAGGACCAGGCAATCTGCCAGTAGTTCGGATTACATCTGGGAGATCGGTCGACTGTCCAGGTTATTGGTGATCTGTGTTACTGAGTGATATGGTTCTATTATCAATAAAATACCCAGAATCTGCTATCGAAGGAAATAATTTGCACAATTTCTTTCTCTTCGCTTTTAACCCGGCCATTGAAGATCAGCAGTTCAGATACCACTTTTTCATATTTTTCGGTTGTAATGATCGGCGGTTGTTAGGTTGAGTTGAGATACATGCTTCTTCAGTATATAGTTCAGTATTTTCTTCAGTATATTAGGCACCTACTAGGGAGTTTCCAGTTCGTAGTCTTTTTTAACGAAGAAGTATCCTCTTTTCCTAGAACATATCCGTATCAGTAAAGTAGCGCCTCGCGGACTTAGCCCATTATCGGCGTCACCTTAATTGATTCTCGGATAATTAAATATTTAAGTTGCTCCTACTTGCATCTCAGAGGCTAACATTCAGCTCCACATAGCATGGTATGTCTGACCACCATTTTGTATATTTAACTTTTTACTTTAAGATAAACTCTTTGGTCAAACCTTACTTCAGTTAACTCGCGTTATTAGTGTCACCTATTTTTATTCGATTCTTAACATTCAACATCCATTATGATGGTTGAATTCGAATATTTGAAAGCATTTTGTCATAACCAATTTAAATAATAATTTACGTCTATCAATCAAGTCAATACCGTTAATATTTGTCAATAGAATTTTATAATGAATTTCATAGACGTGTTATTATTACGTATAGCAGAGAATTAAAAGTTCTGGGTATTTCTCGTTTTAAATAGAATCTTACTAGAAATTATCAAAATATTTTTTGCCTTACGTTTAGTAATGAAATAAACAGCTCCTCGAATAATCTCATTTTTAATTCTCTACAATGTGATGACTGATAACTACACAATCATTTTAAATAACTATATTTAAAATTATTTTTTTATCACTTGATAAAAAAAGATTACAGAAAAACATTGCTCTCATTGAAATTATAACTTTTAGGATAACTAACAATCAACTAACTATCGTACCGTATATACTCGTATATATAATATAATTAACAATATGGTAACTATTTCAAATATACTAACTATAATTTAATTTTCAACAAACCTATTTATGTTTCTGAGCCATTCATGTCACATGGCAGCACATCTAGTACAGTCGCCGAGAAGTTAAAACCAAATTCATTCATGGAAAAACAAAGTTTTAATTAACGTATATATCAGATCGACAATGCGCCCTACCGCTAGGCAAAGAGGATGTTGTTGATTATTTTACATTCCCTTTTTCAGATAATTAATGAGAAGGTTCAAAAGGAATTTTCAGTTTACAGCTTACGAGAAATACGCACCCTGACATGAGGAAGGTCATAATTATTTAATTGTGTTTGGGGGTAGTCAAAGGTAACATCGTAATTAAAGTATTGGCTTCCCGAACAAAAAGGGATTAAGCGAGGTATGATGAGCTTAAAAATGTATATTTATCCCTCGAATTCTTCCACCTTAGGGTTTTTACCCCATTCGAGAACAGTATTTACATAATCCACGATTTGGCGACCAATTTGCTTTATTACAAGGAACATTTAAAAGCTAATAAGCCAATGTACGTCTAATTTGTGGAAAATTGCTAAACACGTCCAATACATTTGTTTTAATGAAAATGTGTAATTTGTATCCTTGTAAAAATTAACTATCTGTAACGAAAATTGTAAAACATTATTAAAGGTTTAAATAAATAAATTATATTGTTAGTTTAATGGTTAAGACGTTGGCTTAATGATCTCGCGGCTTAAGGGGTTCGCGCCTCGTTCCAGGATACCAGCAAGCAACTTCTATTTTCATAGCACAAGCGTTTAGCTTAGTTTGAAAACAGTAAGAATATCGATGTGACATGTATTCCGTGTACGCAATTCTATTTTTATAAGATTTTTTTTCTGATCTGGCATATCTCGTACATTTATTCAGTTTTTTCATTTTCACGCAGTTCAAACTCTAATCCTTACGGTTACCAATATAGTCAAATAGACTTCTTGTGGTTAAGCCAGGGGGTGACTATTATCAGTAAATGCATCGTATTGCACAATGTTGCACATAAAAATAAAATGATTAATTAACTCAATGGTCAAGAGACTATTTTACGTTTTATTTATTTACTTAATTTTTGAAAATATTCCGCGCGTAAACAATTTTCTTCTTCTCATTTTTACTTACATATGTGGATTATTTTACGCTTTTTAAAAATATTATTGGGTACTGTTATAATTTTTTTGTGGGTACCGATAAATGTCAATAAACTTTTTAATTCAATAAAAATGTTAAACGTTTCAGACACATGTATCATACCACCTCTGTTTTTCATATGTACGTCATCGATATTGGTGCCTACAAAGAGTAAATACCAGAAACTACGTTCTTAAATTTTGCAGAATACGAGCGACCGTCCTATAAAGTTCCAATATTTCTAACGCTATTTTAAATGCGCTATTTCTATTGTTTTATAATATTTTGTAATTATTCAAAAGACCTGTACCCGAACCAGCCTCTTCATTTTATCAGCCAGGGATTCCGTCCTCTACCCCTACTTCTTTTTATACAGATTTTTCTGTGTTAAACGTGATTTTAAACTTATTTTTCTCGTAACATAATTGAAGATTTTAAAAATAAAATACCTTATTAAATAAAAAAATTAATGTAATACTTCCATTTCATTAATAATTTCATTTAAGTATTGCACATAAGAAAAATAATAAGGCAGGTCAAGTGAGATACAATATATGAAATCCATTTTTGTTGTCATCATGAAGACGTCGCCGTAATCTAAGGCAATAATAGCGATAGATTTTGTATTAATGCCTATTTATTATGCACCCTGAAGTTTTTAAATTAATTTGTCAATGTTTTTCTTTTATTTGGATAATATATTAATACTAATTACTTACCAAATTAAGGGAGGAATCCGCGATGACTATAAATTTATGAAAAGTCTTTTCACTTAGCTAAATATTGTTGTAAAAGAGTATCGCACGCTGGGAACAATTTGCGATCAGGTCGTTTAGAAAATAAAGAGCGATTTATTTAACGAATTAGCATTTAGTAAAACTTTGCCAACTTTTGCAGCTATTTATCAACTTAATTGACAAGAACATATTGCTAAAGCTGTGGAGAGTTTCTCGACCGGGGAGGAAGGAAATTCATCGGGGTGAAATGTTGCCTGGTAAAATGCTACAAGGTGTAGAGATTTAGCTGCCCCTGATTCTGCTTTCATCCCTAACACTTCATCTATTTTCAGCACTAGCCTTCTGAAATGTATTTGTGTTTCACTCATACATTCATTTGGATTATTCAAATAAAGTTTCATGAATATATGTCAAATTTTCGAATCAGATTCCCGTTTATCGCTTTAAAATATCTCTTAAATAAATCAATACAATAAAATTTGTAATATTAATGTATTAATATAAATTAAATTAACCAAATAGAAAAAAATCTATGTATCAAAAAAATATTTAGTTGCTACCGGGATTAGAACCTAGACCTCTTCCTATCCAGGGAAGCGCGTTCTCCATTTTCTATCGAGTATCGACTTTAAATAGTGAGGACAATTTAAAATATACTATAATAAATAATATACATAAAGTTATATAATGTTGATTGCATTTAAAAATGAAATTATAGATTTATTAATTAGAAATATTACAGAATAAAGGTTAAAATTTGTCGAAAATGAATTCGATTTCTATAGCAAAAATGGAGAACAGAATACTGAAAAGAGAAAAAAAGAAAAAGTGAAATAAAAATTGTAAATTATAAAAAGAATGAAAGAAGAAAATGATTCATCGTTTGAACACGATAAATATATAGAAAAATACCTGAAACCTGTTCAAATATGTACTTGTAAATTGTGTCAAGAAGTAACGCTACCACAATTTAAAATTCTATCCACCATCGAATCATTCCATCCGTCACCGGTTGATCAATCAGTGAGCATGAAAAGTGTGGGTTCGGCTGGAATGAGTCCCGCTCACTTACCTTTGGCTGACGACCTTTATCTTTCACCTGTGGTTCATTTATAATAGTATTGTGTAATTCGGATTGGAAGGGAATCCAACTTAATACAAGTTCATTTTCAACAAATAAAAATAATTCACGTTCAAATGTTATAATATTAAATTTATTAGACTTTATTGACATACATGTTTCTGTTGAAACAGAGGTGAATAAAAATATTGCAATTAAGTATAAAACTCGTAGTTTATTATGTGGGATGAAGTAGACTCCACTTCTGATATATACAGCATTGTTCTGGCTACTTTGCTAGACTGCCGTCTCTGTTAAAGTAGCCAGTTTTTTTCGTACTGTTGTGGTGTTATTTAATTCAAGAAAAATAAAGATTTAACAGGAATAATAAAAAAAAATGTAGTGAGATTGTTGTAAAACTAGTGAATTACTGGTGTGGGCATTGTATCATAATTATGTTGGAATGTCGGACGGCGATGCTTCTGATTGATCTCTACCCAATTGGATCATATATTGGTTTCATAATTGTGTAATCTTATTGGAAGTGAACGATTTCCAGTTGGTGTTGAGTGTATTGTACCAATGTGTAAATGTGGTGCCGAGGAGGAAACCCTTGACCATGTCTTTTTTGCCTGTCCATTGCGGATCACAGATTTTTTTTATAATGATCTTGTCAATGGTGATTTTCAACTTCCGGTTAACTCGTGTCATCTTCTTTCCCTCAACTCGCCTCATTTAAGCTATATAATAGCAAATTTCCCGAGTGTCAATGGCTTGTGATGCGATGTTCCCTGTTCTATAGTGTTGTTGTACTGCTTTCTATGAAATAATGTTTAGACTTGTTTAATGGCACAAGTCACTCTTGAAAAGTTGATTGCCTATTTGAAAGAAGAAGAAGAAGAGTGTATTGTACAGTTTCAGAGCAAAGAGCATGTTGAATCGTTGATAAAATGTCGTTGTTGCCCTCGGAACTGATTTGTGGATGTTCGTTCATTGTCTTGTGTTGTGACCATGATTTATTGCTTGGGGCGAGTTGTTGTTAGCATGGAAGTATTGGACAAGTCTCAACATATGTTTAACACATATACATCATCAGGCTATACTCTTGTGTCACTGATGTTTAGGCTGTGGTACTAACGTCCTCGCACTCGTACATACATTTCTAATAGAACGCACTACTTTGACTCTAACAACGTAAGTTGACTCTTTGAACTAGAACTTGTCATAACTTCAAGCGTAATTTCTCATTGGTTTTTATTATTTTATTAGCCATGTCTATCATTAATACCGACGATTTAGCAGACGTTTTGATGGGAGCTACTGGACTCCATATAGTCCGGATCTGGAGCCATCTCGACTTTAATCTTTTCCCTAAATTAAAGGCATTTTTGACTGAATACACTTGAAACCACGAAACTGCAGACTATTTATTTTACCAGTTTGTATCGAGAAGTAGTTTAAGACACATTTTCATTGTAATTATTAAGTTTTAGAGTTTTAATAAATTGTTATGATTTTACGATAAAATGACCATCGTTAGAATAATAATAAATCTTATACATTGTTTAAGTTTAAATCATAATTTCTAGTTTTTATTTTATTTTATTACGCTGATTCTCAATAATAAATTAGATAATAAAGTAACCCAAAATTAATCTCAATAATAATAATTTTTCTGACTATAGACCATATCTTTACAAATGACTAGGCAAAATCAAAATGAACAAAGTTCCATTTACGTCAAATGAATGGAAAGAAAATAGTGGCTTATTAATAGACAATATAATACCGAGCTTAAGATCCCCGGTTTAAGCTTCTAGATGACAATTTAACTAAAAGAACAGATTATTATTTGGGAAATTTTTCTGTTTCTCGAAATCTATATTATGTTCTCGGCTCCACTTTGGGGAATCTGAGATTTATTTAATAATTAATTAAAGATTAAGATTTAATAGTTAATTAAAAAGAGGCGTCAGCATTGTTGGATTGGAGGTATGATTAGAAGATGCGCTAACTCATTAAAATTATCATTTGAAAATAAATTAATCACTAAAAGTTCGGAACAAGTAGAAAAGTTTCTAACTTGAAAAGTATGCTTTATATGAACAGAGTCTGGGATAGATATCGAAAGAGGTTAACTGAAACATTTTAGCCAAAGCAAGATTAGTATATTATCTAATGGGAACTTGTCAACCGAGGCAAGACTAGTGGTACACAATGGAGTCCTGATACAGACACTGATGTATGAAAGTGAAGCCTGGAGCTGGCAGAAAAGGAACGAAAGTAGACTGAATACAGTGGAAATGATATCGCTTAAGCATACGTGTGGCAGATCCATTTATGACAAAGTAAAGAATGAAGAAATAAGGAAATAATATTAAGCTGATCTTAGATAGTGAGTAAGATTAAGAAAGGGTTACTTAGGTGGTTTGGTCATATAGAAAGGATGAATGAAGGGAGAATGGTAAGAAAAATATGTGACGCAAATGTTGATGGCACCAGAAATAGAAGACATCCGTGGAAGACTTAGAACGACCATCTAAACCTGATGATGGAGGATGGTTCTGTTAGAAGCCTCAATAATCGGCGAGCTTGTATAAGAAGATGTATGAATGTAGATGAGGCAAGAATTGTATGTCAGAACAGAAGAGTGTGGCGCTCTACCCTTTCTACCTACCCCCTCTGGGAAACGGTGTGATGGTAGGTTAGTTAGTTAGTTAAGATTAATCGTGCATAATAGAGTTCTGGTACCAATACCGGTGTGAATGGAACAAAATACCAATGTTGATGGCACCAGAAATACAGAACGTCTGTGAAAGACCTAGTGGGACCAGATTACCAGATCCTGGATGATGGTCCTGCTCCCGAGCCTCAATAATCGATGAGCATGCTTGAGAAGAATTCGCGGTTAAACGGAATGAGTAAAAGTTAGTTGATTGGTTAATTAACCACTTAATAAATGTTCAGACCGAGATCTATGATCGGTACCAACTTAAAAAAGTTCTAGATTAAAATTAAGAAGATTGACGTAGGAGTGATTTTTTGACGCAAATTTTACTGAAATTAAAATATTACTATAGAAACATACGTTTGTTTTTCTATGTTGTGCTGTATTAAAATAAAATAAAGTACATGGAAGTATGGAAAAAAGATTTATCGTTTTTTAAACATGAACATTGACAGCGAGTGGGATAACTCTCTTAATAACCTAATAACCTGACTCCTTTGAAATACATATAGTGCTGAAAGCTAATGCTAAGCATTTCTTGAATAGCAATGCATCCTAATGCCACAATCTCTCTGAGACGCATTCTCTATTTTTCACACACTTTCCGTAGAGAAGATGATAATCTGGAAAAATTGGCAGTGACTGCAACGGTGGAAGACCAGAAAGGAATAGAGCTAATCTCCAAATCGATGGACCGATCAGATCAAAAACGCTCCTGGCTATCCTATTATAACGGCTATCTGAGACTGCAGAGAAAGATGGAGACGATACGGACAGAAAAGAAGTCAAAGATATCAACAATTCACAACTTGGAGAGAAGATGTAGAAGAAGTCCGTCTTGTATAATGTCTATATATTGACGTTATAAATCATGTAATACAAAAATGTAGTATTTTCACACGAGATATATATTAGAGATAGAATCTATAGAACGAAAAGTTATATGTCCTGACGTCAATCATCTTTTGACGAAACAAAATTCGGATTATATGAAATTATTTGAAAAAGTTTATTACAGGATTTTAGTTTGCCAAATACTTCTTCCGATGTGTTTCTTTATTATTTGTTCTTTTTTGTATTTTTTATTTTGTATTTTAAAAATTGTTTTTATTTTATAATATTTATAAATATATTTGTTTTAGTAATCAGTATACGTATAAGGTTAATTTAATTTTAAAAAAAATATTACCACACTATGAATCAATAAATATTTTATCCAACATAAGGTATTTGTTTTAATAAATTAATACTAATGCTACTGCACATAATACGTATGAATATTTATTAAAATATCTATTATTTTTAATAAAATAAAATGCATGGTCTCGATTACCGGAAATTCTCGGGACTTAAAAATATTGATTCTCGAGTCTCGGGAATTGAAATAGTCGAGAATACAGAATCCCTAGGTAGTACAGATTCGTGAATTTTGCAATTATATTACAGGATTCAGGTATTTAAGGTATTACAATAAATTTATGACATGGCTGCATTATACGAGGCTGTCATTGTAAATCCCGGGAACAAGAGAAGCACAAACAATATTTTAGTGTACAAACAATATTGATGAACCATAAAACACGTGAAGTAAATTTAATAAAGCTCGCGTAAAATATGTATGTAGGTTTTTGCTCTACCTCAACCCATAACTTGGTATAGGCCATGCCGGGAGGTGTTGATATAACTAATAATTTGGATCCTGTGATACTGGGGAAGTTTTAATGAGAGTAATATTATGTAAAAGAGCCTTTCGCCACCCGTCTGAACTCATTTGCGGAATGCTCTGTATTAGTCACGTGACAGCTCTACTTGAAAACTACGGAATAGTTAATTATTACACATTTAGATTGTCGCTTTCTATAAAACATGTAATGTTAATGAACATATATTAATCTTTTTTCCTATTTTTTTTCTTTTTCATCTTTATCTTAACCATGAGTTGAAATATTAACGATAACGGCCCTACATTAATTATCTAATAAAATTATTACTAAATACAAATTAAATGTATTAATTAGAAAGATATACATATTAAATCTAATTTAAAGAAAAATATTGATGCTACCGAGATTCGAACTGGATCTCTTCCAATCCGGGAAACTTGCATTATCCGATTATGATATACCAACACAGTGGATTGACTACAATTTTTCGAACCTACATATATGTTACACTTTTCAAATGAATACATCAATCGTTCCATTATTTGAAAGCCATCTACTTTGTTTTTACGGAATCTCAAATACCTTTGAGTAAACCGATAGGAGACGCCAGAATTTAATTTCCTTAAATTAATTTTTATTCAATTTAATTAGTATTTAAAATATCACAGACCTATGGTCTGAATAATTACAACTTCACAATAAGAATGTGTTCTCCTTAATAACATTATTATTATTACGAGACATTACTTTTTTGCTGTAGTTGTCTTCATCGATATCTATTATGTATTACGTATTTTACATCTCAGTAACTTTACGATATCCAGATGAGCCAGCGTATGAATATTATTATTAACACATTAACTCTGTTATTATTATGGTTCTGTTTCATCTTTTCTGAATTATTCTGCAATTCGTGAAAACCTATTATTATATTTAATGTTATTATTATTGTTTCAATAGGCATAATAAATTAAAAACCACAACAACGAATATTCATTCAAGCTAAATTACTGTAAAAAATTACATAGGTATCATGTCCTCACCGGGAATCGAACCCGGAACCCCAGGTACGAGAAGCTAGTGTCATGCTCACTGGACTAGGAAAATGATCGTTCATTTTTGGAGTTGCATTGTTCTTATTCTTACAGCGCAGTGTTGACCATATGGCACACATAATAATAGTCACGTGATATGTGCGTCAACTCTACTCAATTCTTTGACATCTCGCGTTAGATTTGTTTACATATAGAATTTGCGTGTTTACTTCGCAATTGAAAAAATGTTGTAATTTGCTTTATGTCGGTGGTCTGGAACGCAACCCGCCGTATAAGCGATATACCTACATAGCTGTAATTAAAAATGTATATACATATACTGAGATTTAAAAATATACTGTTATAAGAAACGATTATACTTAATAAGAACATATAAAAACTTAGCTTCTAACAATATATATTTAGCATTATTTTTCAATTTTTTATGATGGATTGGTCTGCAGAATTTTCAGGAAGTCAGACTCGAGTGCTGCTCTTCTGATTCCGTCTTCCGTCTCTGCTAACGGACAATTTCAATTGCCTTTCTTGCTAGATTTCTCATTGAGGGCAAACTCTGTTGTTTCAAAATGACATCTCGCAGTTCAGTGTGTCGTTGGTTCGTTTTGTCCGCTGATTGAACCACGTTCTTGAACAAACGTATTACGCTCTCTCATCAGGACTTACACAAGGAGATACGATTTTCTTGACCTTTTTTACAAACAACGATACCTACATGAAATAAACTAAAGGTACTCCTATATATAACATAATAAAATGTTCAATTAAATGAATTCATTTTTTATTTTTTAAGTAATGATTTTTAGAACGTAGGTAATACGATTTCTTGTAGAATAGAAATTCTAATGACATGTAGTAGCTTCTATGTAAAGGTTTTTGAGAAACATTGTAATTAAAATGATGGTCGCTTTCAATAAGAAAAAATACATATCTTACAAATTAACGTTACATATGCATAATACAAAATAAAATAATCAACTAGAAAGATATACCGATAAAATATATTTATCGAATATGTATTTGAATATGTAGTTGTAGGTATATCATACTAGTTGATTAATTTAATTTGTATTATTAACAATACCACAGAACTATGTTCTGAAAATGCAAATAAAATAAAAGTTACATATACAGATAAAATTTGACGACGGTCTAAACGGTCACCGTAGCGTAATTGGTAAAGTAGTCGGTGATGAGAACATATTTTTAGATGAATAGATTTATCAAAATTTGTTTTACTATGCTATTATTAACGTCTTAATAAAAGTTGAAAGATGCAGCATTGTTTAAAGATATTTAATAAATATTGTGATAACTTTTTTATAGCCCTTATGAAAATATATACATACGTACCAAAATACGTACAGCTTGGCAAATAAGTGTACAAATTTTTGACGATTTATTTGATCATTTATATTTTTGTGGCGAAAATCTTTTTTAAAATTGATATAGCATTTAAAAATTCGCTATAAAAGGGGTGAATGATAAAATAAATTTTCATAAAACTTCTACGCTTATTTGTCAAGTTTTATTTAATTTTTAATTTAATTTTATTAAGGTATTTTGACAGTGTTAATTTAATATAACTAACATAATAAATATTTAACATGTATTACAATTAATGAAAATCCACAGAAATGTTTAGACGCAGAAGATAAATAAAAAGAAAAAAAGAGGGAGAAAAGATGGGGAGGTTGCAACTATTGTTGCGGTAAAGAGAGAGCAAGATGTGTTTGTAGGTAGAATGATTGGCCAAAGTTGAGATTGTGGTGGTTCATAAAAAGAACCCTTTAAGCGTAGTAAGGCTAATGTTGAAAAAGTCAATTTCTGTTAATTTCTCATCATGGTATTTGCATGACCGGTGAATGAATAAATTTTGTATGTAAGATGTTCTACTTCTAGGAATGTGGAAGAGTGCGGATTGCCGGGTCGATCTAGATGGTATGTGGAAAGATATTAATTCTAATTGGCTGGGACAGTCAATATTGCCTTGCAGTAGTTCGAAGAGAAGTATTCGGCCAGCACGTGTTATTCTATGTTCTAGAGTTATGGAAGACAATTAAGAATAATTAGATATTGTGGAAGTTTGTTGAATACAAATAGGAGTTGAATGATATATCAGGTCTAACATTAAGATATCGAAGAAACCTATTTTGTATTCGTTCTAATCTCGCAATATATGTAATCTGTCACGGGTTCCAGATTTGAGATGCGTTACATAGTACAATACAAATAAATATAAACACATGGGAAAAAAATGACACTATTAAATAAATATTTTCAATACAATAAGGTATCTTCAAATATTAAAACATATTTTTAGACAAACATCGTACGTGACACCACGCTCGGAAATATTTAACAATGTGAGTCATTATGTCATGAAATTTACGTCAAAATATTATATATAATATCAAATCTCTATTGCTGCCAAAGTATTGTTCGAAAGATTTTATTTATTTTTATTTTAAGATGAATTTTTAACCATTATTGGAATGTTGAATGTGAGGCTGGCTAAACCATTGCCTTAAGTTCTTCAGCCATCATGTTCTCTTTCTTATAGGGTCCCGACTTCCAGCAATCTTTCCCTATATTACGAGGTGCGGGATCTCGATTTTTCTCTGGATGTTACATCACATGTCCGAAATATTGAAATTTTCACATTTTTATTGTTTTAAATACATACTTCTTTTTCTTTATTCGTCCGAACGATAACATCTTTTAAATACTAATTAAATGTATTAATTAGAAAGATATACATATAAGATAAATTTTATCGAAAAATATTGTTGTTGCGCTACCGGGATTCGAACCTGGATCTCTTTCCAAACCGGGTAAGGTGCATTATCCAACTATGCTACAGCGACAGTACTTTTGACGATAAATTTTCAAACCTATTTACTCAAAGGTATTTGAGATTCCGTAAAAATAAAGTAAATGGCTTTCAAATAATGGAACGATAGATATATTAATTTGAAAAGTATAACATATAGGTTCGAAAATTTATCGTCAAAAGTACTATCGCTGTAGCATAGTTGGATTAGTAACCTTCCCTGGTTTGGAAAAAGATCCAGATTCGAATCCCGGTAGCAACAAAATTTTTCGATAAAATTGATTTTTTATGTATATCTTTCTAATTAATACATTTAATTAGTATATAAAATATCACAGATCTACGTTCTGAATAAATACAACTTCACAATAAAAATGTATTCTCCTTAACAATGATAACATCTTCAGTCGTAACTGAATCCATCCAGTTTATTTTAAGCAGTCTTCTGTAGATCCACATCTCAAATGCTTCAAATCGCCTTATATTTTCTTCGTAAGTAGTCCATGCTTCAATAATTTCATAAAATAATATCAAATATAGAGTATCTGACCATTCGCATTTGTAATTTAAGATTGAGACTGCAGAACATCTTTTTTAGGCGGATAAAAGTTGCACAAGTTTACTTAATGCGGCATTTGATTTCAACAGAAGGATCCCATTATTCATTTATATAGCAACCCGGGTATACAATACTGCTACCGAATTGTATACCCGGGTATAATACCAGCGATATAAAAACTTTCATTGTCAGCTGTGTTCTGTTTTCTAATGAGCATATATTTTGTTTTAGATGTATTCTATGAACTAAATAAATAAATATTAAACTGCTTTTACTTTATTGAAGCTTTTAGAGAATTTACAATCATTTTCTCACTTTTAATTCAAAGAGTGGCAGAATATTTTAAAATAACCCCGTAAGCGTTAGGCAATTTCCAATGTTTACATTAGAGGGCGAATCTGTCCGCCAGGTAACTGTTCGTCTGTACGAAGGAAATAATTGGAAATCTTTCCGTTTCGGAGCCGCGCCGCGCGGGGTTTATATATTTTTATTTCAATTCAAAATCAATCAATCTCCGCGCACCCGGCCCATTTCCTTTATTTACCCTCCTCGCGTGAATGAATGGCAAAAATAAGGGAATGAAGTGAAAAAGAAATCATCGTGAACGGATAACGAAGGCATCGCGTAATTTCTCTTTATTTGCTTAGTCCCGACTAGGAGTCTTTGTAATCATATTATACTAGGAACGTCACGGAAAACTGGGGCGTCATATAACAGGAAAATGAGAAAAATTCCACAGTTCGATGTTTACACAGATTACAGAGAATACGTCCAGCGAGCAAAATAGCTTTTCAACAGCTTTCAACGTGTTAATTCTAAATTGACAGTGATTATGTGATGCGGTCTCGTTTCAATACAAGCGCTGGCCACAAATACTACACTATTACTAGCGACACTTTTGCTGATGAGTCTATCGAAGAAGTTAAAGAAGCTTCACGTTACCAAAGTTGAAACGAATGCCGAGATGTAGAGGAGGCAAATAATTTCATGATGGACCTCCAAGTGGCAGGCGAGTCCTTAGCACAGAACACAACGTCGACATCAAGGGATAGATGGCGCTCTGTAATGACTGCGGTCATTGTAATTATGTTATTTATTATGTATTACATCTAATGAATAATGTATATATGGGTAAATTTCATTGGTTTTCTGGCAAATGGTTATGGTTGTTTTATAGTTAAATTGGATCAAGATAAGTCGTTTTTTGAAATCTAAGAAAATATTGAATTAGTTTAATTAAGGAAAAAATAGAGTTGTATTTTTAATGAATACACGTTTCTGTTGTGAAGTTACAATTTCAGAACATAGCTCTGTGGTATTTTTAATACAAATTAAATTAATCAACTAGAAAGATATATAGAAAAAAAATATTTATTGATAAAATATTTGATTGCTACCGGGATCCGAACCTGGACCCTTTCCTATCCGGGAAACGCGTTAATCAATGTTTATTTTTCGATATATAGATTTTTTCAGTATACATTTCTAATTGAATAATTTAATTTGTACGTGAAAATCATGTGACAATTTTTACACCAGGAATAAATAATTTACACCAGTAAATTTGAATTTTAAGCAATACGTCAATTCTAAATGGCTAAATCGATATTTCAGCCGAAGCCTTTATGTTAAAAATAGTCGCAAAAGGAAATCGACTAAACCATCTTATTTTTACAATTCTCCCACAATCACTACCCTCTAACTCCTCGGTAAATATCGATTATTCAACTGAAGACCACCCCTCGTGTTGCCTCAGGCTTCTTTAGGGTCCAAAGTTTGGTTTTCATCAATCGTGTATCGGTGTCGTAAATTATGATTAGTTGTAATAATAACAACATAAAATTATTAAAATAAGAAACCAAATCTTCACAACTCGAGTAAATTGTTTGTAAATTATGATTAGTTATAATAATTATAACATAAAATTATTTACAAAGGGTGTTTTTTTAGAGCTATAGAACTTTAAAATGAAATAAAATACATAAATATCGTGGAAATGGTCATGGTATTGGCTTTATTTGAAAGATAATTTTATGCTATTTGTATATATGGGTGCAACAGTTGCCTCGAATAAAACGCAATCTGGAAGTCCAATTTTCAACCACTTTTTGGAACAGCTGGGGCGTATATCGGCAATAACGCGACGAATATTGGCTTTCAAGTCGTCTATCGTCTCTGGTTTATCGGCGTAGACTAGCGACATACGACCGTACATAAAATAACCCAAAGGTGTTGAATCACATGATGTTAGAGGTTAATTCACAGGTCCATTTCGCGAAATTATGCGCACATCGAATGTTTACTTGAATAAATTGATTGTGGCGCGCGCTGTGTACCATGCTGTGTCGTCTTGTTGAAACCATAGCTTTTTCACATTAATATCATTCAATTGAAGAACGAAAGAGTTAGTAATCATAGATCTATAATACTCTCCATTGACTGTAACGTTCTGGTCGGTATTATTTTTGAAGAAAAAACAAATTCTTCAGTGCGCACATACGATGTACCTGCGGATGCAAATTATCAATTAAAGTATGCATGGTGTGAAAACGATCTATGGTTATTCGAATTGATTGCTCGGATGGACGGCTATATCGACCGTAAAATGGACGTAGCGTACAGTAAGTTTCGCGAACTGAACCACAATTTTCGAAATAAATTTTCACAATAACAACAACACGCGTTGTTCTGGTAAATCTATTCATGGTGAAATAGCAAACCAAACTGAGCACAAATCAGCTATCAAATTGACTGTCGCTAGAAAAAGAGTCGCCAATTCGAAAAACGAATCTCTAAAAAACTTAGCTTTAATAAAATTGTTTTAATTGGTCACCAATTTTTCACAGCCCATGTTAAATAAGTGACTTTTATTTACCTTAGGTCAGTTAAAAAATATTATGGGATTAGAAAAGAGTCAACAGAGAATAATAATAATAGTCTGGTAAGGAATAAGAAAATTATCGCTGGTTCTCGAGGCGATCCATCAATTCGTGATGATTTCGTGAAAACCGTTCAAAATGTCTCTGTAGATGTTTTCTGACATTGACTTGATATTGCTGATAGCAAATTGTGACAGATACAGATAGGCCTGGTCAATCAAAGGGCTCAACTACTTTTACCCTAAAATGACAAATGAACACTCAAAATATACTTCGACTACAAATCTCTTAGAAATCCACATTCTTTACTTGGAATCCGCCTTAATATATTAGCATAATGTTATCTTGTAATACTTAATAAATGTTATTTTTTATATTTGCACTAAATTTATAAACTAGTGCTTTAAACTCGTTCTGGGATGGACACGAAAGACATACATATGACATAAATGAAATAATTTCCTACCTACGTGTATATTTTAATGATTAATTGTAAAAATCACATATCTCTAGTATAGCAGCATTATAGTGCTACAATTTACAAATTTCTGGCATTAGAAATGAACTTGTTTGTTTCCTATTTGAAAATGTACAAATGCTCTTCATTTAAATGTAAAGAATAGATTTTCATACAAATTTCCCTAGGCGTGACGCACAGAAGAAAATTTGGGATAATATACATATAATATAATTGAAAACATGAACGAAGATTAAGAACTAGAACAAAAAAATGACTAGCGAGGACTGACAATAAAGTTCATAGAATTTTATTTACTTCAATTATAGAACATACTTATTCATTATCTAGTATGTGATCAGTTTCAAAATAGCCTCCTTCTAAAGCAATACACTTGTTTAAATTTTTCTGCTCATGACCTTAATGATAATCCATCATGCCTTGATTTTGGTGAAATAGAAATAAGTCAGAGGGGGCTAGATCAAGCAAATAGGGTAAGTATTCCAATACGGTGTTAGAATTTTTGCAAAAAAGTCCTTCACAGTAATGCAACATTCAGCTTTCAAGTTGGACCCTTCTTACTTACGCTCGTAACGGTTTTATTACTTTCAGATAAACTGATGCATTTGTTTGTCCTTAAGGAACAAATTTCTATAATATTCCGCTGATAACTCATTGCCGATGTCGCAATGCTGCCGAATAATGGTCACAAAAATATTCTACATACTTAATTGTCAGTCCTCACATTTCAAAATGTTTAGTATACAGTTTTATTACTAAAATTGGAAACTGCATTGTGTTAATGCCGTTTAAATTAATTAAACTCTATTCAGTTTTTTGGCGTTTGACTTATTGCCTCACTCATGCATATATTCAATTCATGATTTACCAAAATTTAACTTGCGTATCTCCGTCCCTTTCTTTCCTAACATATCCTTAAGCACAAGGAAGAAATAAGATGTTGCAGTGATTAAAGTGTTGCAACTGCAGCCAGTTCAGTGCGCTTAGAACTTTATACAGAAACACTACCGTCGCTTCATTCCGCTTTTTAGATAATAATCTTACCTTAATTCCGCTTTCACTCAATAATCCTTTTATCGAGAGTGTTATTATACATGCCTCAACGATTGTACTAATGGTGGAGACGAATCTAACAATGAACCAGCATCCGGCAGACGAAAAGTAAGTGCCTTCCTTTCTTCCTCATATTTCTACCACACTGCGATCACCATATTATTTACCAAGTTAAATTCTGAACCCCTAGGTACTGTATGAGTACTCCAAAAAAAAATATATAAAAAATACTGATGAATAAAAGATACACAATTTAGAATATGATCATCAAAATTGCATTGGATTGAAGTGGTGTTACAGAATTCCTGATGGTGACGAATTGGAATGTGAAACTTGCAACAATCCCTGGAAAACATTCGACGAGTGCAAGGAACAAAATTTTCGGGGGTGGGAAGTAGAATTACCACAGGACAACACTGATTTGTTGAGTGGCATATGTAATTGTCTAAAGTGTATTAGAGCTTACGTTTGTAAACGTTTAATTGGGTTGTTTTAGGTTAGAACACAAATAATATAATAGAGTAACAAGAAGTTCATATCTATGATTTTAAAGATTAAATATGTTCTTAAATTTGGTGAGTGATTTACTATTTTTGGGAAACGAAAGTTTTTTTTTTAATGCATGTTTTCACTAAATTTGAAAAGCATTTAAACACAAGCTTCATTTAATTAAGTTTTAAATATACAAATAAAATCAATTTTATCGAAAAATATTGTTGTTGCGCCACCGGGATTCGAACCTGGATCTCTTTCCTAACCGGGGAAGGTGTATATCACAGACCTACGTTCTGAATAATTACAACTTTACAATAAGAATGTGTTCTCCTAATAATTAAGTTTTAATGAAAATATCGATTGTGTAACTCGTACGCGCGTACGATAACACCAGGGGATCCATTTTATAAACGGGACTTGAAAGCCAAATCAGTAGTAGTCTATTGGTCGATGAGGATGAATTTTATCGCAGGGAATGCGATGTTGACGAGAGAACATGGTAATTTTCCTTCTGGGAGCGACCATTCGCGTGCGGGGCTGAGCGATTCATGCCGATTACAGCGTGCCCTGAATTGTCAAACGGTTCGGTATTCAAAATGAGTGAATACATTAAACTCCCCGACAAGGTTACAAGCATCGTATAAAAAGATATATATTCTATAATATGTTACAGTAACACAGAAAAATACATGTATTCTTACTAGTCAATACAATACAACACATTTGTAAAATAATAATATTTTGAGTAAAATTATTAACTCCCAATAAAATTTGTTTGGAAAACTATACGATAGAAAATTTCGTAATATTTCTACTCTAACTATTACCATGTGTTTTATTATTATTTAAAAATCACCTAGTATCAGACTAGCGCTTCTACTGAATCCACCACACCAGTTACAAAAACCGTTCATTATTGCTCTTTATAGTACACTTCGTGGTGCACGGTCGATACCTGACTAAATTATGAGTTGAAAATGTTCAAGGAATATGTGAAAATTCTGCACTGTTTCGGAAAACATTATTGTTTGAACATTTTATAAAACCGTGTTAAACTTGAAGTCCGCGTAAATAATATTCGTGAAATTGTTCAATTATTAATCTATATCTTTGCTTCAGGCCCTAAATCATCCAATAAAAAGTAGTGCAGTTGCTCGAAATTTGATGACCTTTAATTTTTTGAATTTAATATATGATTTGAAATCAATAAAATATTTCAATTTATCGAAATAATCGATAATTACGATTTTTGGAATACTTATATCTCTGACATGGTTGAGATTAGGTACATATCCCTTGATCATTTTACACTCGTAATTTAGTCAGGTAATCCACCCATAAAGTATTGTGGACTAGGACTGTTATACCCTGTATATTAAATTGTTGTATTAGAATTTTTAGAATGCATTGATTATATTTCTTATATATTTTATAATACATCATTAATATCAGTTGTTAATACTGATATTTAATTTTATTAAATAAAAATAGTTATCCTAGTGGTCTTTAGTTATTTAGTTACCGAAATTAATAAGAACATAGTATATTTAAAAAAAAATATTTTTCTAGACATTGTATTCCTTGGTAGTATAGTAGTAAATATTCCCATCTAATTTGTGAGAGATCGGAGTTCTTCTTCTGCTCTCTTCCCCGCCAGGGAGATTTTTATTTAACTAAATTATTAATATTTTTTTTGAACTAGCAAAAACATTCTATACAAGGATGGTGTGATACCTGAGATATGTAAGGTGTTTTTTTATAAATATCTTAAGGTGAAATAAATAAAGTATTTTTTATTTTATTTTACCTAACCTATCCTAAAAATGTTCTCAGATTTTTACAGCCGTTCAAAATATGTGTACTACACCCGGCAGAACAGCCTAGATAACCTAACCTAATTCATTTCTCCAATTATTAACATTTTATTTATTTAATTTAATTTTCACAAATAGGCGTGATAAAACGTTTAAAAGTTATGTGGTGCACACATTTGTTAGCAAAAGATTTTAAAATAAATTGTTATTTAATTCTGTGCATACCTTCACTAAATCAGGTGTGAAAATGCACTCTTCTACTAGTAAAATTTTAAATTTCATTGCTGGTAAATACATTTTGTTTAATATAAAATTAACGTATATGTATTGAGTAGTACGTATATATATATTAATTTAATTAGGTCATTTACTGTAGCGTATATATGATATAATTTTAAATTAAATTTTAGGTAGGACTAATTTTTTAAATAGTATGATATAATACGGGCACGGATATGATTAAATTGTTATATAAAGTTATTACTAAGAAACATAATATTTATTAATTAATAACAAATTCACGTTAAATTGGTGAAGTTGCGATTCTTTAGATTATATCGTTTTTTGATAATCAAATCTATGTAAAAGCTATTGAAAAAATGCAAAAGACATCAAATTGTTTTTTTTAAAAAAAAATAGAGCTACCTCCAGGATATTTCCATTGCTGGGACTATAAAACTGCTTGGAGCATAGCATTGTATAGTTGTGAAATCTGGAGCCTAATGAAAAGAAACAAAGAGAATCTGTGAGCTATTGAAATCGGTTGCTGAAGGAGAAATATAAAAATGATGAAACTGAAAAGCAATGACAACTTTTTGAAGACATAGATGCGGAAAATGTTTGACCATAATTCTTTGGCATCAACACTTATAACCACAGTGGTGAAGGGAAAGACAAAATAAAGAAGAAGAAAAAGAAAACATTTATTAGCTATTTCTGGATTTGAGTTGGTGGAAAAGTACATATGAAAAAAAACTACAAGGGAAAAGAAAGGAATGTCCTTTAAGAAGAATCAAAATAAAAATATGTTTTCAAAAATCGATAATTTTTGTCAAAAAAAACAAAATAAATTGTTGAATATTAATTATTGACGATTATCTACATAGACACGTAAAATTTTATGCGTTTAAACTCTCAAAACATGATCATAATTGAGACATTTGAACAAAATTTGATTTCTAATTCATTTCAATTATATACACCAAAGCCTATTATCCTTCACAATGTTTTTTGAACCCCAAGAAAGCCGAACAGATCCGCAAGACTTCCTTGCACCACGCGTAAGGTGGTGGAGCCACCCCGGCCGAACCCTCGCGGGGGGTGGGGCGGCCCCACGAGGGAGGGGCGTCGCGGTTTTCCCACCATTCGGTTTTGGGATAAATACACTCTTGACTGGCACACTCGCATGTTGTTACAATGAATTCATATGAAAACACATTAATCTTCCAGCCGACAGTCAGCGCGGCACAATACCGTGTTATAATGTTTGCTGGATTTTTCTGTAACCATAAATTCGGAAAGCCGCGGCGCGGCGGTCTTTCCCGATCGGCACCCGCCCCGCCGCGTATAAAAGGATTGTCAAATTGTCATTCAATTTATTGTTGTTTATGGCGTATTCATTGCTTGTGGAGTTTCGCCACAACTTCATTTATCACATTATGGTGAAGGGTGATGAAAGCAAGAAAATTCACGTGGTAAATTGACGAGTTTTGTAGCATTTCAGCTTAATTGTCTGGAAAGAGGACACGAAGGCTTCATTCATTTTGACACAAAAAAAATTGATTAATTTTTTTATGAAAATATGATACATTTTGAAGTAGGGTAATTAATATTTGTTAGAATTTTATTAAATGTTGCTAAACTTTTAGTAGAAAAGTAAGTACTTCATTCGTTGCTCTGTCTGTTACACAACTTTTTTGCTGTAGCAGATACTGCTTTTCTGTTCCAATTTATAGGAATAATGTATACATAATAATATGTACCAAGTCATTTTAATTATTATTTCAATTGTTCGGCTTGACTTTTTTTAGCCCAGTAAATATTACGAAGTTGAATGGTTCACGTCAATTCAACAATTTAATTCTAAATAGTACATGAAAATAAAGCCTTATTTTTGAATTGGTTGAGATTCAGTGCAATTCTCGAGATATCGTGAATTTAGAAACCTTATCGAGGCGGCCTGCGGCGTGACGTGGGTTCCAGCCAGAAGAGATTCGAGCGACCCTGCATTCCGTTTCCACAGATTTTTTTATTTACTTGTCGAGAACCTGGCATTGGTGTAATTATTTCTTAGTTACAAGATTCTATAGTTCAACATAATTAAAAATTAGTACATTCTTAATCCATAAAAATAATCTTAACAGTTTTTGTAATAAATTTTTCTTCCAAAATTCTCGAATTAAGCTTGTGTATTAAACTAAATATTTCAACAATTTTCTTAATTTTATATTGTTAAACGTTTCACTTTATCCAAGCGTTCTTTGTAATACAGAGGACAAAACCTCGGTTTGATTGGCCCGAAAGGAAGGTCTGACAAAATGAAGCTTAAAATATCTAGAGGTATTATTTAAGGGATAATAAGACTTATTGATCAAATTGTTTTCTGTGATTGTTAAATAAATTGAAATTGAAATTTATATCTATTTAAATAAAATGCTCAGTTATTCACGTAACGTTAAAAAGCAGTTAGGTACTAAGCAAACTTAATTCGCTTTACTTAAAATAATTCGCTACAGAAATACGAAAATCAAAAGTTATTTTTTTGTTATGCATTTATAATTTAATTATTGATTTTAGATATTTATATAAAACTTTGAAATATTATTATAATTTTTTTTTTTAGAATGTCAAATTATCTGAATGTATGTATTATCTGAATAACGTCTTTTGATCCTATTTAGGTAAATGAGAACTAAGTGAAAATAACATTTAAACATTTATTTTAAACGAATAAAACTAATATTTTCACATATTCATAAAATACATACATCTTGACTAAATATAAGACAAATTTTTTTATAAACGATAGAAAAAATAAAAATATGTTAAATCGTGTCAAAGAACTTATCAAATATACATAAACGTTGAAATCATCATTTAGCCTGCCATTATTTCGAAGACTGGAAACTTATAACAATTCATTAATGTCGTACTGCTACACTGAAACAAAACCAAAAAATAAGCAAACTTTAAGACGTGTATAACACGTATTCGGGTCTGGCGCGCGAGTTAAACATTAAATATTCCAAAGAAGAAGCAACTATGTTTGTGTAATGCAAGGGTCACAAAACTTCAGCTTTCCGGGAAGTATGTTTTTCATTATAAAACATGAGGCAGAAGATATTTTAATAATTTCTAGAGAGGTCCTATTGAAATGAGAAATACGCAGAATTTTTAATTATTAATAACATACGAGTATTTTACTAACCTCATAATGGAGTTCCATTCGTACACATTGAAGGTATTGACTTATTTAATCAATATTAATTATTATTTAACTTAATTAATATAAAATGATTTTAAATTCCTGGGTGAAACCATTGACTAAGGTTGAACCATAAATCGCGTATAAAATGAGTGGCACAAATTGCCTACGACAATAAGAAGTTCCTTCTTCAAATGAAAAGTCAAGTATACAAAACGGTAGTCAAATTGGCTAGCCATGTTGTCTGGAGTTGAACAATAACAACTTTTCTTTATCGTGGCATGCTCCAGCTTTGTACTATCTGAGGAACGGTCCGCGATTTCGCTGATTTGAACATATCTAATGAAAAAAGAGACGTAAGGTGAACTTAAGAAGACATAGACTGAAAGATAATAACTGAAAGATAAGATCCCAACTCGGTCTAACAACTGTCGATTGTACTAATCGGAATGAATTGTCCGAACTGCTATCCGCAATAAAAGCAAGAATGAAGAAGAAAATTCTCAGTATGCGATCCTGGGATAAAAATATAATAATTTTATTAAGATTACGTTCTTATTTATCATTAAATAATACCCCACATTTGAAGACTCGTTAAAATGTTCCAGCACTTCCTCACACAGCAAGTGATCCTGAACAGTTTCAGTAGAGTAATGTGTTCTTCCGCTGTATGATGCTGCGGCATAAATAACGTAGAATTAAGACGTTGCCCATTAACTGAAAATTTATGTACGACCGAAGAAAATCGAAGACGTAAGGTGTCTTAGAAAGAACTTAACAATTTTGATAAAATAAAACGAACATCTAGAGCAACTTATGCCGGGACTTGAACTTATCGAGAAATTTACGCTGTTAGGTTGTCACATGATGTAGTTAAAATTTTAAATCCAGTCATATTCAAAGATAATCGTACAAAAATATGTAGTTACATTTGGCAAAGGAATTTTATTACAAAATGCTTAAATTTTATAATTTTTTACTGTTTTACGATAGTGATATTTTACCATTATTATTTACCGAATCGTAAACTTACCGGACTCACAGATTTCAACTCATTCGGTAAAGAATACCCCTTGCGCTTTGTTACTGTGAGTTACTATTTTAAAATAATTTCTTATATTTTAAAATCGAGATAAAACGAAAAGATAAGTCTTTATACGAAAATATATTTTTAGAATCTTATATTCAAATTTACCTTGCTTTAATATTTAATATTGTTGCAATATTATATTATACAAAATCTGCAAATATTTATTTTGAACGTCGCTTAATGAGACCCCTTTGTAGCTATCTCGAGAGCTGAATGTTTATCGAGTAATAAAGATGTGTTAATTTAGCTGAGAGCAGAATCGTACGTTTTATCTACTTTACATTTTATATCTGTTAAATGGTACATACAAAATATATCGTATGAAATATGCTAGTCGTTTTATTTAGTCATATTTTATGTATGCGCCATTACATTTTCATTTCAGATGGATACAAAAAGCATATATTAATAATGATTTCAAAAAATATGAAATTAAATGTAATAAAACCACCATTACTTTTTCTCGGGCATTCAGTATTTAGATTCCGAGTTATATTTTAATATTTGTCTTTGTTTTGCAAACACCCTAAATATCTTATAACGATGTATGCAAAATTTGGTCCAGGCAGGGAGAGGACGAAATGTCCGGGGCAGTGGTGTACGGTGACTATATTTTTTCAGGATCCTAGAGTGCAACTTAATAAAATATGGTTGGTATTCAATATAATACAATACTATATAATATACAATAGGATTGTGAATAGTTTGAGTGACTAGGGGAGAGGATAGGGTATCCGAGTCTCGGGCTACGGGGTCCTAAAGAGTGATTACAAAATTTGGAATGGTTGGCATGTCATGTCCAATATAATACTTTATATATTTCGATAGGAGGCGAGGTGACTGTAATATATATTTATATCAGAGAGAGAGGGAAAGGTGTCTATGTTTTACGCATCCTAAAAAGTAACATTGTGAAATGGAATGGGTGGCATTTAATTTAATACACATTTGTATCTTGGGAAAGGGACAGGACGGCCAGGAAGAGGGCGCAAATTCCATAATGAAACTATACTAAATTTTGTATATGTCGTTCAAGAAGTGTATGATTGTACATAGTACAGACAGACATTTAGTTTTATATGTCTAGATATGGTCCCTCATTTACAATACAAATATAACACGTAAAAATGTTAAATTATACTTATACTAGGACAAAATAAAAAGATGGAGGTTTTATTATTATATTATATGTTAATAAAGTTATAATATTTATTATATATATATATATATATATAAAGTTACGTTATCACAATTTTGGGGCGGGTGCTGCGTGAAGGGAAAAATAAAAGATTTTTACAATAAGCATACGCTGTTATTTACTCTACGCCGAGTGCAGTGTGTCATAAATATTTAGGCAGGCTTTATGTGAGTGAGTTTCCATGTACCGAGGATATCCCCGTTCATCCCCTGACCCGCTGTGAAAAATAGAAATGGACCCCACACCCACCCGTCCCCGATTTAATATTTATCGCTAGAGCCGGCGCGAGTCGCACGCGAGGGGATAAAAATTCCTCTTTTGTTTATATTTTGATAAAATATCTCTCATCCCCCCCTCCCCTACAAGGGAGTCCACTCTGGGATTTTGGGCTTTCGTTTTTAATCATTCGCTTTTAATATAACGTTTTACAAACCTAATGAAACCGCGTAAAAATTATGTTACACTAGGTACTGAATGAGAATGGAAAATGTTCTCAGGCTTTCTAAACCATTCGGAATCTTCTGTCTAGAAGTTTCTGGGCTATTCTGTTGTATGTATCCGACTGATCCGTCATCGGGGCTGATGTCGCTGATGCAACGAATGAGTCTTGGTGGTACACATAAAGATATATATTATATATATATACACTGCTTTCGACACGGTATTTTAAGCTGGTACTTAAGCATAGCACCAACTCTCACATGTCGCACTAGCGAAATCAGTCATGAGAACATTGCAATGGAATTCGAAAGAGAAATAGAGGGTTCAGATTTATACAACAAAACACTGTACGCAGAATAAAATGCTTTTGGTTAAACAAGAATGAGTGTTTGTTAACAAAATCACAATTTAATGACGCTTAAAATTTTAAACAGTAATATGTATTGCATTTGAAAATATAAATAAGGAATGATTTGTTAATTACTCTTCTTCGCTTTTAAATATTTTAATCCAGGTTTTGCAGTCACGCCACAGCCCCTAAAGCCACTCTAAAGATATCTTATTTTCCTCCAGAGAAGTAGTAAAGCACTTGAAATGTGCTGTGTAATCCGTGCTTTATATGTTCCCACACACAAGGAAAAATTAAAGCATTTTCAAATTTTGTCAGAAAACAGCGTCCATGACCACTCAACATACCAATTTTATTGTCTTTAAATTGCAATCTAATAGTGTTAAAAGATTCTACTATTTCACATTGTAATCTTTGATATTTATTTTACTAGTCAACATGAACAGTCATGTATTAGTCTACAACAATACGACTAGTAAGATATGCACCGATTACTTGCGTATACTGTGGAACGCAATCACTTCTTTTGATCAACATCAAAAATGATCTACAGTATAGATCAAACAGGAGTCAGGAGTTGCCTGAAATCGGTAGATTAGAAATAAAATCGTATATCGTCTACACAGGTCATACTATCTACTATGTATAGTACTGTCTAAAGTCAGAGGTCACCTGGAATTCGCAGATCGGGAACCCCTAGAATATCAGCTGCGTCTAAAATAGCATGTCTGTTTGTTCATGCAAATTTAATGAAGCACCCATTTTCGGGTCTTAAAAACTCAGCACCTAATGAATATTGGTGAATATAATATTTTAATATAAATATCTTAATAATCTGATCGTGCCAAATTTCAAGAAAATAAATTTAACCGCGGTCTAAAATTAAAATTCACTGTTGTACCTTATCACATACTACGTAGTAAGGAGTGAAAAAAAATTATACAATAAACTTTATAACCTCAATATTTTTAAGTGAATTAAAAATAAAAAATAAAAAAAAAATACTATTCTCAAAATATTAATCTTCTAACATCAAGCAAAATATCTAAATTTTATGAAAAATTCAATAATTTTTTTCGGTACTGCGGCAAGGGAGCATGAAAGAATGGAGACTTGGAAAAAACTATCGAAGTTTAAAACAAAATCGCAGTTTTTTCCTGAACCTCAAATTTTGCTTATCTAAAAATGATGCAACGTGTAATTAAAACTTCATTATATTTGATTAATTCTTTTAATATTATAATAATTGTCCATTTCTGATTGGATAATAAGTAATATATGTACAGTTTATTTTATTTTGAATTAAAAGCCTATCATTTATCAGAAAGAGAAGGCACCACGATTATGTGCAAAATAAAATGTTTTAAATACTAATTTAATGTATTAATTATAAATTAATACATATAAAATCAATTTTGTCGAAAAATATTGTTTTTGCGCTACCGTTCTAGACCAATGTTCTGAATAATTACAAATTCACAATAAGAATGTGTCCTCATTAATAAAATAAAATGTATTTATATATTTTTCCTTTTAGTTATACAGATTTTTTTGTTCATTTAGCCCTAGTGCGCAGTTATACAAAATATGAGTAATGTACTCATATATAAGTAATAGAGGTATCAATAACGTGAACAATTAATTTCTTCTTTCTTACGGTGCATGTACATGGATTAAACTTTGCTCTTACGTTTCAGTGATTTGACGGTAAAAATGATGTGCATTTACTGCTCTGCATATAAAATAGAATACACAAGTGTCCTATATGCGAAATTCGAGACATGTGTAGGATAGTGATAACCCCAGTATATATAAATTTAAAGCTAACAATTTTGTTTAAATACAGTATTTCTCAATTATACATTCCAAAGGCATGTTTGAGATATTCTTTTTGTTTATTATTTACAATTGTTGTTAGGCAATGAAGTCATTAATTCAATAAAAATAATAATATTTTACTTTTGTGTACTTACAATTATGAAATTATGACCTACAGGGCAAATAAACATGATAATTGATATCTGATATTCTAAATAATTTAATTATATTTTCTCTCTCATTAATTTAAAAGTACGTACATAAAAATGTGGTTAGTTTTCTATTAAATCTCTATATCAAAATGCGTAAAGGTATTTTATTTTTAAAGAGTGTCCAGCGGAAAATTTTCAAGTTTAATATTAAATAAATAAAAAAAAAACTACAATGTTATTTTCATATTTTATTAATACAAAATGGAGTTCAACGATGCGAATTTTACCTTTTATAAATAATATCGTCTTAATTCTGTCTATTTCTCTCAAGATACTCTTGCAATCGGACTCTTAAATTTGCGAACACGCGAGAGCAAAACGTTAGTTCAATGGCAGCTACTTCACGGCGGATATTTTCATGTAGGACCTGAATTGTTCAAGGATTATTGCTTTAAACTTTCTACTTAAGATTTCCCCACAAAAAAAAGTCACACGGTTTAAGGTCTGCTGACCGAGGTGCCTAGAATACATCTTCGTAATTGTTGATTATTTTATTGGGAAAAATTCCCCTCAGCTTCTCCATTGAAACTCTAGCTGTGTGTGGAGT
This sequence comes from Eubasilissa splendida, assembly GCA_031772225.1. Taxonomy (NCBI): domain Eukaryota; kingdom Metazoa; phylum Arthropoda; class Insecta; order Trichoptera; family Phryganeidae; genus Eubasilissa; species Eubasilissa splendida. The sequence continues at coordinate 15,182,034 of CM062848.1, read as the reverse complement.
AGCCCCATCTTGCTAAAATTGTATTTTGTTGTTGAACCCGGGAAACAGCTGTAGTTGCGGTACCAAAAACTCGTCGATCATTCGGCAATACAAATCAACAGTGACTATCTCTAGCTGGTTAAACAAATGGTTGTCGGGGTACCAGTATCTCATGTTTTATTTCTTAACACAGCCATCGACATGAAAATATACTTCGTCAGTAAACAATATTTTTCTAAGCGTTCGTGCTGTTCCAAAACGTTTCAGCATCGTTCTCGCTAAGGTTTCACGTAAAGAAGTCATTTTCGTTGAGAAACTGCACGAATTGCAGTTTATATGGATGAAACTGTAGTTTCTTTTTCAAAAATCAACGTGCACTGTTGATTTTTTATTCTAGTAAAGACTTCAATCTTCCTTATCGATTTACGTGGATTGCGCATAATTTCAGATCGAATTTGAGCCACACGTTCTGGCGTCGCTGCTGACGTTGATGGTCCCGGAGGTGTTTGGTTAACCATTGTCCCTTCTTGTCTGAACTTTTGAACACAACACTAGATAAGTTGCGTGCTCGATTCATCACTTACTTGTCGAATATTAAAGTGAGTACAAAAAGCGCAACGCGCTCGAACCAATAAATCACCACACTTTAAATATTGCTCAACCGCGAACGCGCGGTACTGTGCTCATTGCGACTGGCAAATCAGCAAATCATGCGCGTTGAACAATACCACTCTCACTTATCCGTATATTTTTCCGCTGCACACCCTATATTAAAATACCTCAGAACTATGTTCTGAAAAATTGCAACTTCACAATAATAACTCTTTAATAAACACTAGACAGTTAAAGTTCTACGACGTGCAAGTATTTACTGTTTTTTTTCTCTTTATTATGGCCTTCGCCAATTAGGCGTAACTAGCCATTACAAGTATAAACAAATGAAATAATACAATTTTTTAAATATATAAATAATTAACATAAATAAATAACCATGGGAATATTATTAATTAATATTAATAAAAGTATTTGATTTTTGAAATCTAATTAACACATTGACTTTTTTAAAAAAAAATTTTTTCATACTTTACGTAACATAGTAAGAAAAAGAACATTTATGAAGGAATGTAAAAAATATACAAATTATAACTGCTGTCAAGTGAAGGATAAATTAAAAAAAAATATATAAATAAAATAAAAAAAACAATGTAACGTTTAAATTCATGTAAAGTATTAATTTAATTTATTAAGAAAATTGTGCAAATATATATTATACTTTCACATTTCTCTTAATTTGAACAATATAACGTAACCAAACATAACAGACCAAAACCAATATTATTAATGTATGAAATTATATATTCACAACATTAATAAACATAAAATATATTTGTAATACATTAACAAATTATAAAAATCATCAAAGGAAGTAATAAATTAAAACTTAAACAAAATAATCAGCATCAAGAAAAATGTGAGGGTTTATAAATTATACGTTCATATTTCTCTTATTGTGAAACAACCAAAGAAATAAAACATTACATCAAATTTATTGATATTTATATTATTTTAAATATAGTTAAAAATACACTTAAATATATTAATGATTCATAACATTAAGTTTTAAATATTTACATAAAGATAATATGACATGATTTGTTGGTGCATAAAGGACAGACTGCATGTTTAATGGTCAAGTTGCATGTGTTTACTGTTAATAATTTACTATGAATTCAAATAATGTACATCAAATTTTATGGAAACAATTTATTTTTGAAAATATTTGAATATGTCCAAAAACACACAATTACTTCGTCTCTATGAGATATCTATTATTTGTTTAATTTATTTTTGCTTCACTGAGAATAAAAATATGGTATTATGTATTAAATAAAAAGTTTACTTATTGGAAAAAATGTTAAAATGGTCCTTGAGAATTGTTTGATATAAAGAAGTTGAGTAATATGAGGGAGGAAAAGTGACTTGGTCTGGATTTTTTCCGTGAATGGTTTTTCTGCGAGAGGACAATGTCCATTTGTCACGTTCGGTACGGAGCGTATAAATCAGATAACTTATTACTGATTCAAAGAACCCCGTGGCGGTCAAATGTGTAAAGTAAAAACCATCCCTTTCAGTTAGATCGAAGAAAAATACACGCTCACGCATAGTACTGGATGCTAGTAGAAAAAAGGCACGATACGCGATAAAATAGTAGACAACTAACAATCTATTATGTATTACGAACATAATTATTCTCTAGAATAAAGAGTGAGTTACAATAATTCAGGCTTTGACATACCTAATCCACATTATTTTATGGGTGGATATCTGATTAAATTACCGGTTGATAATGTTCATGGAGCATATACTGATTCTGTACTGTTAGGGAAAATATTATTGTATTAGATTTACAAAATCACGTTAAGATTTAAAACCTACGTACTTCGAAATAAAAATAGGGTGTTCAGCGAAAAAATTTAAAGATTATATTGTAATTGTTCATAAACCATCAAGGTGAGGTAAGTGGGAAGGGTATTGTTTGACGCGCGTGATTTGCGGGTTTGCCAGTCACAATGAGTCACGGGTGGTTGAGAAATATTTAAAGTGCAGTGATTTATTGGTTCGTGCGCGTCGTGCTTTTTGTACTCACTTTAATATTCGACGAGTAAGTGATGGGCCAATCACGTAACTTATCTGGTATTGGGTTCAAAAGATGAGACAAGAAGAGACAATGCTTGACCAAACACCTCTGGGACCATCAACGTCAGCAGCGACGCCAGAACATGTGGCTCAGGTTCAAATAAACAACAGTGCACGTTATTTTGAAAAAAGAACAGTTACAGTTTCACCCATACAAACTTCAAATCGTGCAGTTTCTCAATGAAAATGACTATTATTTACGTGAAACCTTAGCGAGAACGATACTGGAATGTTTTGGAACAGCACGAACGCTTGGAAACATATTGTTTACTGATAAAACACATTTTATTATCGATGGCTATGTTAATAAACAGAACATGAGATACTGGTGCCCCGACAATCCAAGGGAACGCCATCAAAAACGTTTCAATTGTCTAAAAACGACAGTGTGGTGTGAAATTTCTGCCCGAGGGATAATTGGCCCTTATTTTTTTAACCAGCGAGAGACAGTCACTGCTAACGTGTATTGCCGAATGATCGAAGAGTTTTTGGTATCACAACTGCAGCTGTTTACCGGGTTTAACAACAGAACACAATTTCAGCCTGACGAGGCCACTCCACACACAGTTAGAGTTTCAATGGAGAAGCTGAGGGGAATTTTTCCCAATAAATTAATCAGTAAGTACGGAGAGATATCCTGGGCATTTCGGTCACCGGACCTTACACCGTGCGACTTTTTTTGTGAGGATACCTTTAGTCTAGAGTTTACAGCAAGCAATCCTGGAACAATTCGGCCCTACAAGAAAATATCCGCCGTGAAGTTGCTGCCATTGAACCAACGCTTTGCTCTCGCGTATTCGTAAATTTAAGAGTAAAAAATTTATTGCAAGAGTGTCTTGAGAGAAATGGACGGCATTTAGATGATATTGTTTATAAAACGTAAAATCCGCATCGTTAAAATTCATTTTGTATAAATAAAATATGAGAATAACATTGTAGTTTTTATTTATTTAATATTATACTTGAAATTTTTCTACTGGACACCCTTTATTTGCGAAAATTATCCATTATTATTCTATATCTCTGCTTCAGGTCTTAAATCATCTACCAAAAAAGATTCCGGCTGCTCGAAATTCAACGACTTTCTTTTATGTTTTGTATTCTACAAATACTTTAGAACTAATAAAATATTTAAACGAACCGAATTATCACATAACTACGACTTTTTAAAATGCTTATATCTCTGACGTGGTTGAAATTAGCCATACGCAGTTTGAAAATTTTCGACTCGTACTTTTAATATTGATCTATTCCTTAAATATTGTGCACTAGGTGTGTTACACTCGATTTTGTTGAAAGAGAAAATAATATAAAGAAAGTATCATCCATTATTTTACAGGCAATTTATTTTTTTAAACTCACAAAAGTAATGAATATTTAAATATTTTCTCACTAATGTAATTTTAAAAGAGGGGTCTTGAAAAATAAAACGCTACGTTATCGCATTTTTTTGATGTACACCCAAATACGACCTAGATTGATAAATGATTGTACTAAATATAAATTATTTAGGAGAACACATTCTTATTGTGAAGTTGTAATTATTCAGAACAGACGGTCTGTGATATTTTAAATATGAATTAAATATATTAATTATAAAGATATACATATAAAATCAATTCTATCGAAAAATATTGTTGTTGCGCCACCGGGATTCGAACCTGGATCTCTTTCCTAACCGGGGAAGGTGCTTTATCCAACTAAGCTACAGCGACATTATTTTTAGCGACAATTTTCGACCCTATATGTTACCTTTTTGATATTAATACATTTAATCGTTCCATCATTTGACAGAGCCATCTACCTTATTTTTACAGAATCTCAAATACCTTTGAGTAAACTGATAGCAGACGCCAGAATTATCAATTCATTTTTATTAAATTTTGGACACATTGATACAACTTTATTATGGCGTCTGCTATCAGTTTACTCAAAGGTATTTGAGATTCTGTAAAAATAAGGTAGATGGCTCTGTCAAATGATGGAACGATTAAATGTATTAATATCAAAAAGGTAACATATAGGGTCGAAAATTGTCGCTAAAAATAATGTCGCTGTAGCTTAGTTGGATAAAGTACCTTCCCCGGTTAGGAAAGAGATCCAAGTTCGAATTCCGGTGGCGCAACAACAATATTTTTCGATAGAGTTGATTTTATATGTATATCTTTATAATTAATATATTTAATTCATATTTAAAATATAAATTATTTCATGGAAATAAAAAAAATGACAATGTGGATATATCAGCATGATAAACCATTAAATCATGGATTGCATGGGATTTAATAATGTTTGATACATATACAGATAAATCACATACAATTACCAAGAGAAATCCGGCACGCGCATTAATTTTCTTTACATAACAATTATATTACGATACCAATACATGTTCCTACAAAGCTCCCAAAGTAATAAAGCGAATTTTAATTAAAAAATCGCCAATTGTGAACCCCCTCAAATGACTACTCGGGGCAATAGAGAGTAAAATACTATTGGATCTATCTGTCACTGGGTTCAATTGCTTTGTTCGCCACCATTTGGTGCCAATTGTAGTAACTACGTATGGTATGTACATACTCGTAGGTCCTCTAAATAATAGCTATCGTCCTATGGGGAAAGGGGCGTACCATGAAACGTAACAAATGAATGTGAGGCTCGATGCTAAAATAAAAGTTTATGTGAGCAGTAATCGTTCTAAAGGCATTATTTTTAGGTTCAGGGAAAGCAAATGAGATATTTTGTTATTTTTATTACAAATAAAACAATATCCTACCGATGTCATTTATTACGTGATTATACTTCTATTAATATTTGGCTTCAAATACTTTTTTGGATAGTGATATTTTTATCGGGAACCACTGGTGGGTATATTCATATATTATTCTATTTTTGATATATTCATTATGATATTAAAGCTATATTTGAAAAAAAAGGTATTTGATGTTATGATGATATTTATGACAAAATGTTTAAATATGTATTAGTTGACCTAAAAGCAAATATTAAAAAGATACGAAATTATACACAATATAGAGACGTTAAATCTTTGTACCAGAATATTGTTAGAGGTGAGATAGGGGGGTCTCGAATTTTCAGTCACAGCATTATCGGAGACATGAGAAATATGGATCCTCAACATCAGAATTACTTACTCATCTTTAAACAATAAAATTTCCTTCCTTCACTTATGGTAAAAAAAAACAATTAAATAAAAATAATAAATTTGTTTAATCCACTACTTATTGATAAATCAACATATTTCGATACTTATAGTAACTTCTTCAGGAAACAATGCATATTAAAATTAAAATACAAGCATACATAAAAACATTATATATAGTTGTATTTTTAATTCTAGTGTACATTGTTTCCTGAAAAAGATACCATAGACATCGAAACATGTTAATTTATCAATAAATAGTGATTAAAACTGAGTATTTTATCTTACTATTTATATAATACGTAGCCGCAAAGTAATTTTGCTAATATTGAAGAAGAAATTAAATAAAATTTTCAAATACGAAGATAGGGACATAAATTTTACCAATATTGAAAGAAGTTTGATGTTAACAAAATCGTATATTAGTAAAATTGAAAGTAAGCATTTAAATTACAATCAAATAAAATACCAATAATGGCTTAATATTAAGAAGAATCATAATCAATAAATTTAAATCAAACAACTGCATTCAAAATGTAAGTCTGTGCCAATAATATTAGTATTAATGGCACAAGTAATAACAGATTCTGATGATCGTATTTGAAAATAATTTATATTAGTTGCATCATAGAACAAATCAAAATAATTACGGAGCGATGATATACAAGGAAAGATAAAATATTTCTAGAGTTAGTAAATAAAATCACTCCCAACAATTTTACAGCTTCACAAGTTCTCTTCCCATATTATCGTCTATGGGAATATATGTTCCATATTGTTCATGTTCCATATTATCCAGTATTAGATAATACTACTTTCCTGAGTTTATTGCTTCCGGGACTGGTACTGAGGGCTTAGAAATTGTTTACTAGCCTACACCAAAGGACAACTCTGATCCAAATTACATCAAGTGATGATACGCCATTAGTGCAAAATGCCGTGTGCAAAAGATACGCCATCGTAAAATAGACTATAATAATCTCAATCGAAAAAAGAAAGATGACATCGGCGAAAGAATTTCTATCATAACAGATGCCGTCGGCGGAAGAATTTCTATCATAACAGATGCCATCGGCGGAAGAATTTCTATCATAACAGATGTCATCGGCGGAAGAATTTCTATCATAACAGATGCCATAGGTGTAAAGCTGCCACCTTAACAAAACTTCTTTGAAAAAAGTTACACAATACAGATTAGGCACAATTATTTCCCACATAGGTGTACTCGTATTTATATTTTTATATATTTACCTTTATATATATACAGGTTGGCTCAAAAAAAGTGAAAACATTTCGCAAAATGTGATATAATTACATCAAAATTAGTTTAACTAATCAAATAGTTAACTAATTTACTGACTTACCTATATTATGTTTTATTTCGACAATTTCCGGTCGGTTTTTTTCAAATTGTTGCCCAGAATTACAAAAATCACTGCAGAAGACCGTATTTTGATCAAAAATTTGCGAATTGATAAACTTTGGGGTGCTAGGAAAATGATCGAAGAGTTTTAAAAAACAAAGCCTGGAGTATAGCTAAACATTACAGCAGGACGGAGATCCATCTCACACAGCCAGAAATACAATCAACTTTCTTCGTTGTGAGAATGTTAATTTCAACGAGCCAGGTATGTGGCCATCAAACAGCCCAGATTTAAACCCAGTAGATTATGCAATATGGGGTGTTTTAATGATTTCTGATTTGCTAAATATAGTGCAAAAACAAATTACATTAAGAATTATAATCTTAGTGAAGAAAAAAATGTGGCGTGCATTTAAAAATCAATAAGTGACCTTAATTTCTTCACGTTACATAATTTATAATATAGAAAGCAATCACTTTGTGATTTGACATATTATATTAAATAAAATACAATCACTTTGTATGCAACTGCGAATTTTATTACAAGCCAACCGGTTTCGCTTCGCTCAAGTTTCGTCAGGACGTATTTAAAACTAACAAGAAATATTTTTAATATATATATAAATAATGCACTTATATATACATAAAGAGGGAGATAGAATATTAAATTGTATGCGAAATGTCCCGTGATGTTCTATTTAACTGTCTATGTATTCTCTCTCTCTTTCACATGTAATTTTATATTCTATCTCCCTCTTTATGTATATATATAAGTGCATTCTTTTTATATTTATTGTTAGTTTTAAATACGTCCTGACGATGCTTGAGCTAAACGAAAAAGGTTGGCGTGTAATAAAATTTGTGGTTTCATACAAAGTGATTGTATATTATTTAATCTTATATATAATATTTTCAAAATGTTTTATAATGTGGATTTATTCGAGCATGTTTAGTTTATTTAGATTTTTAACGTCTTGCCTAATAATACTACTATTTTAGTATTCAATTAAAAAAACACAATTAAAGTACATATGGATTTATACAAATAATCATTTCCCAAAAAAAATGTTTAGGATATTTCGTTATTATATATGTTATATTACATTATATTTAGTTCATTAAAAAAGTTATATTTCATAATACTCATGTTCCTGGTATTACATTTAAAAAAATTTCTCATACAGAGAATATTCGTTTGTTTTTCTTGTTTTTATTTTTACATATAAAATGTAAAAAAATATGTATAAAAGAAGCATACTAAATTAAATTCTCTACAAAACAAGTTGGATTCCACGATATAACAATAAACGATATATTTACGTGCTGTTTTAATTAAAATTATATCTCAAATCAATTGAAGTACAATTTAATTTATTATTTTTAATACTGAATAAAATAGCTAGGTCTTTTATTTTATACGTAAGAAATTGGTAACTGTTTTAGAGATAACGTCTACTGATTTTATTAAACCGAGCGCCGAAATGCGAGTGGATATAATATAATTTCGCGACAGCATGCCGTAAAATATATCTGATTTCACTTCTTTCCCAAAAAGAAATTCCCTTTGTTAGGGGATGCAGACAATAAAGATCTTGCAGTAGATAGCGAAATATAAAATCAAAGTCAATTGTTGCTGAGCTCGACATCTCATTCGACACTACGGAGACATTCATCCCAGGAACAATCTGTAATGGTTCCTATTGTGTCGCGTAGGAAAAAAATCTGTGAAAAGCGAGACGTGATAAAATCAGACATTGTGTAAAACAATAATTATGTTGAGAAACTTGGAAATGTATCGGGAACTTCTTGACTCCGCAAGTTTTCTACGGCAAAAACAGGACTATGAAAAAATTCGTCATTATAAATGGTAACATAAATATTATTCACGAGATACCGATAGTATGGATTGACTTACGCTAGATATTGTATTAATTTAAAAAATGTAAGTAATTAATTCAGGCATTGGATATTATTATAATACATCTAGTCTCTTGGCATTTAAAGTCATATGTAGAATAGTGTACATGAAACATATAAATGTGTAATAAAGGGTGTTTTTTTAGAGGTTTGTTTTTCGAATCGGCTACACTTTTTTCAGCGACAGCCAATTTGATAACTGACAACTGATTTGTGCTCAGTTTGATTTTTCATTTCACCATGTATAGACTTACGCCAAAACAACGATTGCAAATTGTGGAAATTTATTTAGAAAATCGTGGTTCAGTTCGAGAAACTTACCGTGCGCTACGTACATTTTACGGTCGACATAATCGTCTATCCGAGCAAGTAATTCGAATAACCATAGATCGTTTTCATACTACGCATACTCTAATTTATAATACGCATTCGCAGAGATGTCGTACAGTGTGCATAGAAGAAGCTGTTGCTGCAGTGGAGCGTAGTATTGAGGAGGACCCGACTGAATCGATTCCCCATCGTGCACAGCAAATGGAGCTGTGTCCATCCACTTTATGGAAGATTTTTCTGAAAGATCTTGGTTAACAAGCTTACAAAATCTAACTCGTGCAAGAATTGAAGCCGCTTGACCATCGTGTGCGTCGTACGTTCGGTGAATGGGCAGAAAACAAGATTACTCTTGATCCTCATGTGAAAATATATTTTTTTCAGCGATGAGGCTCATTTTTGGTTGAATGGCTACGTCAACAAAAAAAAATTGTCGCATTTGGAGTGAAGGAAATCTAAAAAATATTGTTGAGATGCCGTTATTTCCACAAAAAGTCACAGTATGGTGGGTTTTATAGACTGGTAGAATCATTGGTCCATATTTATTCAAAAATGATGCCGTTAGAACGTTACGGTTAATGGAGAGAGCTACAGATCCATGATTACTGACTTTTTCGTTCCCCAATTGAATGTTATTAATATGGAAGAGCTGTGGTTTTAACAAAACGGCGCAACATGCCACACAGCGCGCTCCACAATCAATTTATAGAAGGAAACATTCGATAAGCCCATAATTTCGAGTAATGGACTTGTGAACTGGCCTTCAAGATCATGTGATTTAACACCTTTAGATTATTTTCTGTAGGGATATGTGAAGTCACTAGTCTACGTCGATAAACCAGAGATAATAGATGACTTGGAAGCCAAAATTCGTCGCATTATTGCCGATATATGGCAAAGTGGTCGAACATTGCACTTTATTCGAGCCAACCGCTGTGCCCACGTGCGCGAAATCATATTTAAACACTAATGGCATAAAATTATCTTTCAAATAAAGCCAATACCATGGCCATTACCACAATTTTAATGTATTTTGAAATGTATTTTTGTATATGAAAGTTCTATACCTCTAAAAAAAAACAGCCCTGTATATAAAGAAATATTTTAATTTTCATATTGGTGAGATCGTTGTGTAAGGTGACTTGTGTCACTTATTTTATTCGCATGTAAAACGAATATCATCTTTATTTTTGTTTTGAAAAATTTATATGATACTATTCTTTGATAGTTAAATAATTATATTCAATTTTATAAAATGATATAAGCGTTTTAACATTACAAACCCTAATTTTCAGTCGATCTTAAATTTCAAGAGACCTACCTAACGTTTATCCGGTTCAAAGTCAACTGTCAACTAACAAACTTTTCTGAGCTATTTTGCAGCGCACTTCATTGTATAAGGAAAAAAAGATTAAAGATTATTTGATTGAAGTAGTATTTAAGAAAAAAAAATTGAGTAGCGGGTTCACACCTCCATGGCGCTAACCGACCCATATTACGATACGATATTATTCTATTATGTATTCTATTATTCTAGTCATAAAAAGACTTAACAATTTAACAACAGTATTAGGTTCTGATTACATAATCCAAGAATTAACTTAATAATGCGCGTCACGTCCGCTAGTTAAAGCTCTCTCACTAATAACAACAAGATATTTGAAAATTTATCGACAGAATCAAAACAGAAGCAGACGATTCGCATATGGACAGGTGACTTAACCATCGATTTAATTTATTTTAAACGCTATACATTACAAACACAGATATACTGTTCTATTAAAATAAAATATATAATTTATTATTACGCAATGTAAATGTTATTGTTAGAGTTTTACTGAGATTCTTAAATTTTTAACAAATTAAATATAAACGACGGTAATAATATTAATAAGTAATAATTTCTTATAATTTCTAATCAAGTCCGCTTCCCACTTCTTAGATGAACGTGATATTATAATTAATGTATACAATTCCTAAGAAATCCGTATGTTTTCTTCATCACTTTTTTAATATTATTATTAAGATATTTAATTGATATAAAATACATTATGTAAAAATATTGCGAAATGGGTAGAAATAAAATGTTATTAAATTTGTGATACTTTGATAATAATACTTATTAATCTATTCTAGCCTAATTGGTTTATGATAGCAATATCTGATTTGTCAAATAAATAATATATTATTAAGGAGAACACATTCTTATTGTGAAGTTGTTATTATTCAAAACATAGGTCCCGGTAGCAACAACAATATTTTTTGATGAAATTAATTTTACATGTATATCTTTCTATTTATATTTAAAACAAATTACATTTTTACTCATTTTTGGAACGTTGATACGTGATACATACATGAAAGATTTAAAGAAAGTTATAAATATTATTGAATACTCTTTGATTCAAACTCTTCAATACTCTTGGATTCAAACAAAAGGTTATTATGGTTAATTAATTTGTGTATTAATACTAGCTAATAATAATAATTTTAATCATTGATCCCGTTGAGTCTATTATTGTATAGTGATTTTTCTGTTGGAAAAATGTATTTGGGTTTAAGTCTGGCTATTTATGCATGTAATTATTAAGTTTGAACCCACAACAAAATTACTGAAAAGTTGTAGTGAGTGACACTGTTTTGTAAATTAAAAATAAGAATTGTCGAAAATAATATCAGCATTATGTAATCTAAAAATCTATTCGGAATAAGTTTTTCATGCAAATTTATATATCTGTCAAAAAAAACGTTATATTTTTATAAGCATTATTTTTAATTTACTGTGTTGTTTCCTTAATTCGTCATTAAATAATTACGCGGTTACTGATTTTTATAATTTTTAGTTTAATGATTCGTGCGTGTTTGCGAATAAAATCTAGCCTGGAAAGTTATGCAAGGGCAGGTAGTAATTAGTGCAGAGCTGTCATACATTGTATATACCTTGTACATTGTCATCTTCATCATTTCTTGGGAGTGTCTGGGACACAAAGACTCGACAAGACCCTTCTATCGGTATTAGCTGCCCAATCAGTCTTCGTACATTTATTTTTTACTATTTATCCCAGCTTATTGTGGAGTGACCCGCCAGCCGATATAGGATTACGGCAAGGATGGTCGCTTTCACCGATTCTGTTCACTTTATTTATATACAGAGTTAGCTGGAGGGTCGTGAGGGTTGAAGATGTAGAAATTAATTTCTTACTCTTCGCGAACGACATGGCGAGACTATTGTCCACACAAGAGAACGTATAAGAATGGATACATTTTTACAGTGAAGAATGTTCTCACGTTCTCAAGAATGAAGATCACAACTAAAAAAACGGAGGCAAAAGTTGTAGAAAGATACCAAGAGCAGTGCACGATCAGAATCCACGGGGCGCAGCTAAAGCTAGTTGACAAATTCAGACTTCAGAGTGGAAATCTCTAGTAACGGGAGACAAGATAATGAAATAGACAAAAGAATCAGTAGGCAAGACCAAGGTAACTAATATACCCACTTTAAGTAAACCTTGTACGCAGAATCTACGGGCAAATCTCGGCTCGAGGTTGAAGTTTCATTCTTGTGTATGCACCCCTAAATATGTACATACATAAGATTTTCATAAAGACGGTGCCTCTATAATTTATAAAAACGATATTCATCGATGATTTAAAAATGTTATATTTTAATGATTTAGCTTTCTGTCATCATCAACGGATACCCATCCTCCTAAATTGGTCGGTTTAATTTAGGGTTTATAGTATACTATTATACACCAAAATATTATTTCAGTGTGGTGTGATCTATTGTTCATAAAGCTGGTGAAATATAAACGTTGATCATGGTTAGGGATTTGGGGGACTGGTTTTATAATTACCGGTAATACAGGTAAATTAACCAAAATCCACTGTCTGTATTTCCGGAAATACAGGAATCAATTACCGGTAATATCGAAAATAATAATATATTTTTAAAAGCCGCAGCTAAAGTAATGCTAGTTACAATCTAGACTCCAATGTGTATGAAAACATAAATTACCAGTAGATGTTATTTAATTTAGAAAACGAAAGAACCGTTAAAATTACAGACTTTTATAAAAGATGATGGCTCTGATGAAGACATTAGGAATGATATCATTACGGAATTGTAGTACACCAAGCTACTTATTTCACACTCATTTGCTTACATAGACACGGGTTTGGCAGTGACTCATAGAAATGTCGAATAAATTTCTCAAAGTCAAAAATAATGATATTGTGGAAAGTTCTATTTTTTATTTATAAGCAAATTTTGGAGATATTTATTGATTCAGATCAAAACTAACAAAGGGGTTTGAAACGGAAAACTTAGAAAATAAACGAATCCTCGCTAAACAAATATTTTTTATAATATAAAACTAATACTCAATTTTGTAAAAGAACCAGATACTAAAATGTGCCTAAATGAGTATTTTGTATCTTGGGAAATTATCAAAGTTTGAAGTATTTATTATATGTGTATACAGAATCATTTTATGATGAAGTAAACATGTTCTGTTTGATTTGTTTTGTTTTAATTTGTTTTATTTGCTACTTAACTACTATATATTTAATTTCCTTCTAGCTTTTTTTGATTAATTTAATACAGGATGGGTCAAAGTTAACTTTATCATTTAAAAATTAAATTACTTTTATATTTTTATTTATTATCTTTGTTTTATTAACCACTTAATTGAATTTAAATACGTCTACCGGTTTCAAAAAATACCATTTTCTTCTTCAGGATGTCCAAACTAACTAAAACATATATTATTGTTTCTTTACCATTCTGTATTTAGAAAAAGAACATATATATAATTCATAATACTTCTAGTACGTACCTACTTAGTTTTATAACTATTTTTAAAATGATTTTTTTTAGTATTGATTAATAATCTAGGATGTTTGAGTGCCGCAAAAATACCGCATCGCAATATAATCTAAAAGATTGATGGTAACACAGTGAAAGATCGCAGAACACAAAACAATCTAATATAAATTAATATTAAGCAGCACAGAAGGAAATAATTGTGTGATTGGAAAAATAGTGTGATTGCATTGGAAATGTCACGTGTAATTATTTTTAATATAAAATAAGAATATCTTTTATTCGAAGCTCTCTGAGTAAAATATGTCACGAAACTGAGTAAAATTTGTCACGTAAATGTAGAAATAGTGCGATAGAAAATTTAGTAACATATTGGAAAATTTTCATCGTTTTATATCTGTTTAAAATACAATTTATTTATTTATTTAAAATAATAAACGATCAATAAAAAAATAAAAATTTAACATATTTCAAATAATAAATTTATTGTATTTTACCTAAAAAAAATTAATACAGATCATACTTTTTTGGAAGCTTTCCGGGTAAAATATGTCATGAAAATGCGTTAAAAATAAGGCGTTAGAAAATTTCTTACGTTGTTACTGATATTTAGTACCTACCTAGTAGACACCAATGAGGAAGAAATAATAATAAGTGGCTTGTTGGTGTAGTGGTCAAGTGGTGTAGTGGTCTAGTGATCTAGTGGTCGGGGGTTTGCGTTTCGTTCCAGGACACCAGGAAGTTAGTCCTATTTTCATAGCACAAGCGTCTAGCTTAGTTTGAAAATAGTAAGAATATTAATGTGACATATATCCGTGTACGCATCTCTATTTAAAAAAATATATATGTATATATATAGGGTCGAGCATGGTTAGAATCACTTATGATTATAACGAGTATGATTTACGAATATACCGAATAATAGTTGACGCAACACTACAAACATTCGCAATTTCTAAAATAGTCCCCAAATCTTAGAATAATAGACAAATATTGCTAAGGCTTACATAATGTTAATATTTGAATAGAATTATGGTTTATAATAAGGGTTGTTCTATATTTTTCAAGATAAGACAAACTCGTTAGTATTGCATTGGCGGCCGCTTATCAAGCCGCTGCTTTGTATACTCGCTAAACCGTCAATTTATTTCCCAGCATTCTTCAAACGATACATTTACTCATAACTTTAGTAATTTTAAACCCCAATTATTATCAAGTAGAAATAAACACTTACATCAGAAACGTATCAGCCAATAGTGCTAATACAACAAAATGCCTTTATATTCGTGAAAAATAAATCGTAATTATACATGCATATAACGAGGCATATAACGTTCATAATGAAAATATTTTGTTAGTCCCCTGACTCTCGTTATATCTGATTTCCACTGCATTATGTGCAGGGATGGTGTGAAATGTGATGCATTTCTTTCTTGTTGTTAAACATGATGTTTTATTAAACTTTTTGAAATAAATGTTTGTTTATAACGTGCCCGGACTTCTCAATGCAAGTTATGTGCAAACCGTTTCACAACATTTCTCACGACAACAGATCAATTTAGTTAAAAAACAGCTCGGTGCATCTCTCTGAGTAACCGCGTATCTATTTAACTGGGCGCCTACTTTACACCGCCCGCTCGCCCCTTATTAGCACAGCGGGGAAGTTGGCGGCGGTTCGACCTCGCCGGAAGCGGCGGCGGTTGCGCCGCTAGGGGTGTTTTATTAGACAATGAAAGAAAGCCCAATTACCGAGAGGCCCACACCACCACTTATGTACGTGGTGACTTGCCAGCACGCTAGTGTGAGGCAGCGCCGCTCTCTGCTCGCCAAGAGCACAGTTTGATCGTCTCATTTGAAATATAGAACAAAAAAAAACCAGAATTTTTAACATTTATTTATTTACTATGGGCTTTTACAAAATTTATTAGGTATAAAAAAACATAAGCAGCTACACAAGTAGCATGGAATATATATTGAAAAATGGAAATTGATAGAATATACATGTATAGTTTTAAAAACAATAATAATTGAAAAATAAGGAAAATAAACTATAAAAATTAAGATTCAAAACAGAAAAACAATAAAAATTTAGGTTTAACACAGAATGGCTGAGTATCAAAATTGTATCTTTGACTCAAAACAGCTTCAAAAACATCACTCTTATAATATTATTTAAACATTGAGTATCGGAATATATCTACAAGACCAAAATCGTTCCCAAGCCTGAGAAGTCTTTGTGTGGATGTATTCCTATAAAAATTAGTATATGATACATTTACATGGAACAACGCCGACGACCTGGTACTCCGCGCAGGAACGTGGCATACAAACAGTTCAGTTAAATTAGGAGCGTCCAGTATGCCACTTACAATTTTAAATTATTTACCAGTTAATTTTAAGAATATCGGAAAACAAATACGTGATCGAGAATGATTATCTAGCAAATGGGGCAGTTTTGCAATTTATAACAGCGCTTATATATATATAATACGTTCTTCTTAATTTTGTCAATTGGATAGTGGCGGTTTTGCTTATGTACTCCTCAATTAGTAGTCTCGCCCTCTCATGATTATGCGTAAACATCGTGCACGCATGTGTGTGTGAGTGTTATGTGTACAGTTTACTGGGAATGAAGGAAGGAATTAAATTGTCTTATTTTTAATGAAAATACGTTATTGTTGTGAAGGTACAATTTCAGAACACAGTTCTGTGGTATTTTTAATACACATTAAATTAATCAATTAAAAAGATAAAAACGATTATAAAAAATCTAGGTATATATTGAATAAATAGTTTGGTTGTTAATACGAACCTGGAACTTTTCCTATCCGTTAGGATTATGCTATATCTTAAATATGAATTAAATATATTAATTAGAAAGATATACATATAAAATCAATTTTATCGAAAAATATTGTTGTTGCGCCACCGGGATTCGAACCTGGATCTCTTTCCTAACCGGGAAAGGTATTTTTCAACAATATTTTTCGATAAAATTGATTTTATACGTATATCTTTATAATTAATATATTTAATTCATATTTAAGATATCACAGACCTATGTTCTTAATAATTACAACTTCACAATAAGAATGTGTTCTCATAATTATGCTATATCAACTGATTTTGAACTTATTAATTTTATCCTTGTGATCCGATTTCTAATAACATATGCTATTCGCGATAACGTCCAAATAGTCATCCCGCTTTTCACCAATTTTACTGGACACAACAATACCACACGGCACACTTCAAATTCCCTCACGGCATATTGGTGTGCCGTGGCACGCTGGTTGGGAGAGAATCACTGCCTTCGCAGCCTATATTTAATTTTATTTGTTATTATCTTCAACATTATTTTTCCATCAAATAAATCATGAACTGAATGTACATTCACTATTCACTTGCCCATATAATTTAGTGATAAGTATTAAGAAATTAATACCGACCTAAAATAATAGATATACAGACGTGCTTATATTAATTTTATTTTTTTAAAGAGATTCGAGAGTGATTCGAACCTGGATCTCTTCCTATCTGAGGAAATGCATTAATCGATTATGCTACACTAACACAGTGAGTAAATATAATGTAAAGAAGATGCATTTCAAATATTGGATCAACAGATATGTCAATTTGAAAGTGCAACATATAAGTTTAAAAAAATGTTGTCAACTCACTGTGTTAGTGTAGCATAATCAGTTAATGCATTTCACTAGATAGGAAGAGATCCAGATTCGAATCCCGGTAGCAACAACAACTTTTTTCGATAAATTGATTTTATATGTATATATTTCTAATTGATACGTTTAATTTGTATTAAAAATAATGCTTATATTTGGTCTAGCAGTTAGTGAGTGGCTAGTTCACCTGGTGACCAAGTTAGTTATATTTTTTATAAGACAAGCGCTTAGCTTAGATTGAAAAGAAGTATCAATATGTATGTGACGTGTATGTGTAACCCTATATTTTTTTCTATATAAGCATAATTTTATCATTCCGTATTTATTTTTAGCCGTCATTATTACTTGTATTAAATATATCTCAAATGATTCCCCAACATGTCATGTTTATACATTCTGGTAACGCATTTTGTTTATTCAGTCAAAAAAGTAAATATTTTCCATCCACATTTTAAAAGTTTCTACGAAAAGCTTTATCTAAAATACTTCTGATAAACTCAAAAATAAAATCTATTTAGACTGTCATATGTCAACTTATGGCCATGCGTTAGAATAAAAAACTGCTGAGCACGTTGTATATACATTAATAATAGTAAAAAAAAACATGTTCTTAAATAATTCTCGAGCAAACCGTAAAGTGGCGTGACGTTTACCGGTAAGTAAGCTGAGGACATGAAGATAAGAGGCTGGAGGGGGTTTTGTCGTTCTTCCCTGCCACCTCAGGGAAGGTAGTTCCTTAAAAATGCGGGCGACGTTCGATGTTTTAATATATTTAAAATAAATAATGATATTTTATTACACACAAAATAAATATTTACTTTTTTTAAAGTTTCCTTACTAGATATAGTTACAGTAGCAAGTAAAAAGTAGTACAAATTGATTTTTTTATTAAAGTTGTATACTCAAATTGAGAAAACTATTTTTCATTAAAATAGGTCAAGAAAATTAATATTGTTATTATTATTAAGGAGAACACATTCTTATTATGAAGTTGTAATTATTTAGAACAAAGGTCTGTGCATATAATTTTTATTTAAAATATCACAGACCTATGTTTTGAATAATTACAACTTCACAATAAGAATGTGTTTTCTTTAATAATATATAAGTTTTATCAATGTGTTCAAAATTTAATAAAAATGAATTGTTAATTCTGGCGTCTCCTATCGGTTTATTCAAAGGTATTTGAAATTCCGTAAAAACAAAGTAGATGGCTTTCAAATAATGGAACAATAGATGTATTGATTTGAAAAGTGTAACATATAGGTTACTGTGTTGGTGTAGCATAATAGCACGTTCCCCGGGTTGGAAGAGATTCAGGTTCAAATCACGGTAGAAACGATAATATTTTTAAAATTGTTTTTATATGTATATCTTTCTAATTAATACATTTAATTTGTATTTTATACTATTATTATATTCATGATGATATAGTATTTTATGTTTAATTTTGTTAAGATGTAATAATTAATAATTTCATGGAATTTTGTGTTTGATAATGATAAAAGATAGTTGTTGAAATACTTTCCGTATAGTTTGCTGGAGAACGAAGTTTAATATATTTTTAATAAATCATCACGGGTATTAAAAACTCCAACAACGGAGCCTCCCAAAAGCGATATGAAAATATTATTTATGAGTTTGCAAATTCGAAGAATAATTTATCACCATTCAAATTCCCTGTACATACCTACCTACCTACTTTAATTTGTAACCGATATTCAAATTAAATCTGGTCAAATAATTGTTCAATTCCAATAAAAGTGTTTTAAATAAATGACTTCACCTAACTAGAAACAAGGCTTCGATAGTATTATTAATTGATAGGATAAGAGATTTGTTTAATTACACATAGATAAGTGAAGTGTTGAACATAATTTAATAGGAAACAATGACTGAAAAAAGATAGACAGAAATATTTAAAAATCAAGATGGAACCAAAATGAAAAAAGGATAATATTAATACTACTGAAAACACAAGATTTTAATAGATCGATCATATAATAAAATTTAAAAAAAGATATCTAAAAATGCTATTTAAGAAGAATTGAAGAAGACGACAGAGATGAATATCAAGATAGTGACCAAATAATAACAAGACAGAAAGTCAAACCATGTCCCCTACAGGAAAGTATCAGGTCCGACAGATAAGAAAAAATGCTATTCTGTCAAGAAAATTATTAAACACTCGAGGGAAACTCAAAATCTCAATGATTTATTTTCAAATGACACACGTAACACAAAAGAGTGCCGGACAATTACCCGACGGCCAACTTCCTGGCAAAATAACCTCCTAACGAGCCAAGGTAGCGACAGACCAACATTAAATTTAATATGTCGTCTGTAAATAGGTGCACTAAAGCGCACACAAATGTAGGGTAGAGAAGTTAATAATCATTTTATAGTTACTGATCTATCTATACCATCTCGCTGTAATTCCCCGAAGAGGATAAGCAATGGCGAAAGATTTTTGAAAAAACCTAGTTTTATAAGCCCAATATGTAAACAATTTTGGATTTTTTCTTCATTACTTTTACATTAATCTTTTTAACGAGTTAGTTAAAGTCCTGAGTTACCATTATTAAAACTGTGATCTCTAGTGGTTTGAATAATATATACACACGCAGGTTCTCGTAAGTTATAAGAGATGAAAGAAAATCGGGATAAGTTCTTCACCTATTAAAACCATAAAATAATAAAAAACAATTCAATTGAAAATTTATTTACGAAATTTTGCCGATAACAAAACCATATATTATAAGGAGTGCTATATCTAGATTTATTAGTTATTCAATAATAATGATATATATATATATAATATTAACAAAATTATCTAAACACAATTAACAATATTTGTTTTAAAATTAAACGGTGTTCTAGTATTCCTGCTAAGTGTATTTACAATTTAAAATAATTGCGGATTAATTTTACCTACAATTAAGGGTTAAGCGGTCAGTAATAAGATCAATGTTTATTTATAAACAATACTAAAATTATATCTAAAATACCAAAATATCAGAACCATTTTCGAAGTATTACATATAATTGATAATCCATACATAATCCATTAAGAATAATTTTCAAAATTCAATTTTAAATTAATATCTGATTTATCATATGTACATATTTGATGGTTTTAATAGGCGAAGAACTTATACTAATTTTAGTTAATATATATGAGAACATAACTGTCTATATTCTTAAATTTCTCTTTTCGGGAAATTAGTCTGTCGGGATGTTGGTCTTTCGGGAACTTGGTTTTCAAAAACCCGGTTTTCCGGAACTTAGCTTATGGGGAAATTGGTTTGTCGAAATAATGATCTGAATACATAATAAACAAATTTTTTATATTGATTTTAAACAATAAAGTAATATTTAAAAATATATTACAAACCTATAAATATTTACTATAAACCTAACAAAAAAGTGTAAATATTTACAAATTAAATATTACCCAATGTTATAGAAAACCCGCAAATTTCTGGGAGATTCTGAATAGGAATTCATGTTGTCCTTGTAAATACAGATGATCCAAACTCAACTGCTACTTTAAATATTACTAAATTTTTTATCTTTCTGAGGTAGAAATATTATATGTCAAATGAAAACTATTATATATTATTAATAAAGTCGATACACGATTGAGCAATGCATTAGATTGTGAAAGTTCACTATAAAAGTTGTAAAAAATTTGCGAAAACAGTTCATAAAGTTCGAAATGCTTTTGGATGATGTCTATTTTCAGCAGTATGGGCATATGTATCGCACAAGCCGGAAAACAATCGCGTTTTATATCATAAATTTCCTCAATGCATAATTTCTCGTTCCGGAAATATCCCTGATAGTGCGATTTAACGTCTTTGGACTTTTTCTGTAGGGTTACGTGAAAGATAAGGTCTACATTAATGCTTCAAAAATCATGTAAGTACTAAAGGTTAATATCCGAGCTGCTTTTGGTGAGACCTTAAATATATAAAAAATAATTCGAATTACGCTTTAGTTTGGATCACTCGTTATTTTAATTTTGCTTTGAAAACATTTCGTCTTTGATACAAACATTTTTTTCAGTGAGAAAACCCCTACAATATTTAACGTTTTCACCACGTTATAGATAAAATGTAGAACGTTCTAATACATTAAAGTAATCCCATATTGAAGTATGAATATTTTTGGATTTCTCTAGTACTGCCCGAGTCTGAATTGGATAAGATCTCGTGCGGATCACGTGATTTGTCTCCCCTCTCCTTATCTCCACCCACAACCTTCTCCCCGTCTTACTTTGTCATTTGCTCTCCACCCCCGAGTAGTCCAGCGGTTTTACATGCCCCAAGAAATCCGCGTTCCAGAAATGCGTCCCGGTTGAAATAAATCGGAAACCATTTTTAAACCACATTTTTGTAACCTGGACACAATTTATTGAAATCAAATGATTTGTGTAATATTTGAGATATTAAAACATGAATTAATTTTGAATTCGATAATAAAAATGTAATTTTTACAAATTAATTTAAACAAGATTAAACAAAAATCGTATACTCGTATATCATTTTATTTTTATCTTCCCAACGCATAATTCAACATTTAAAAAAAAAATTCCTTAATCATATGACGGAATAATATGCATAGTTTCGTTTCAAGGGAGGTTACTGCGATACTCTGCGAATTTATCATGTTTGCTTAGTTTTATAGAGTGTCATTTAAAAAAAAACACTTGAATAATTCTTTTTAGGTCTAGCCTTCAAGGTACCTGCTCAATTAAAGTATTTTTTGTAGACGTGAAACTAGTTTAGGACTATAGCAAAATCTTTATATCACTTATTTCATATTTGTATCACGTTATCGAATATTATAGGTTATAAGAATATTATTTGAATATTAGGTTATAAGAATATTATTTGAATATTAGGTTATAAAAATATTATTTGAATATTAGGTTATAAGAATATTATTTGAATATTAGGTTATAAGAATATTATTTGAATATTAGGTTATAAGAATATTATTTGAATTAAATAAGCAGCGAGAATTTGATTAATTATTTTTTCATCATCTCTCTAGAGTTGAGAAGAATTATTGTTGTCGCAAACGTAACTAAATTTAATTCATTTTATTTTTTTAAATTGCTTCACATAATTATGCATGCCGTTATTATCTCGTCGAAGAGCAGTATTCTACTTCTAGAATACAGCCGCTGCATTACGGCCCAATTCCGCACCGCTAATAGTCTGACAATATTGAAAATTGACGATATAACCAAAAGGCCAGCAGCCAGCAAGCTCCAGATTGGAACAGATCCAACGCGTGGTAACAACATGGCGGATCCAGCGAAGTGATAAATCACCGCGAACAAGGCCAGGCGCCGCTACAAAAGTAATCCGCATTCTGTACAAAAGAATATGATTTATACGGAGGGAAATGATTTCCCCGGTAGAAGCGGATGATTAAATTGATAATGTCAAGATCTCGTCACGAAGGCGGGAGAGCCGAAAAGATCCGAGGTCCATATCCAGCCTCTATTGTGATGCCCCTAAAGAGACTTGGATATTGATTACATAATTTAACCCTAATATTCTATATATGTTTAGTGACTCGACGATTTATCGCGTGGAGTATCTTTTCATAAAGTCTTATCATTTTTTAAATGTCTCTTTTGTTGCTCTTTTATATATAGGTAATGAGCAAATGCCGTGTAGAAAAACGAAACGTGAGTGATAGAGAATTCGGTAAATTGAGCTTCTATTGTATTACAGACCTTTTTATTTTCGTACCTTGAGCGGTGATACTCTATTGAATTTAATACCTCCACAGGTAGAACAAAATCTAGAACACAGTTTTTTATACTATTGATAAATATTTTGTACAAAATATATATATTAATACATATACGGAAAAAAAAATTTGCTCTTGTTATCGACAATCTGGTTGTGATAATTTTTTTAATATTCCATATTGGTATTCTTCATTTAGTCGAAAAATTTATCAGATATATTGGCACACTCATTTATTTTTACTACAAATATAAAATCTTTGGATGTTTAAATATAATATATTAAGTAATACATTAGTGCGCGAAAAGGTCTATCTAAAAAATATTTCGAATGACAAATCCTCGGGGTCTCTTTGACACATGAGAGTTTTAGAAATTTTCTACGTTAAAATTATTAAATTGAACCACAAATATGTGAATAATATTTTTTACATTGAACGTGAAAATCGAAATCAATAACACATGTTAATGTTACCGAATCCTACATTATATACTACATTAGAGATTTTTTAATATGTATTTATTTTCCAAAGCCATTATTTCTTTATTTAAGACATATACTTAAATTAGAATTGTTTTGTATATTTTTTAAAACTAATATTTTTTCAAATATCATTTAAGAGTTAACGGTACTATATTAAACTTAAATATAACTTTCCATGTATGAGCGAGATTTTATTTTTTCATGCCTATCAGTGATCAGAGCTCCTGCATCATGGCAGAATAAACCAATGTAAAAGTATTATCTGATTGTGTATTTTTTTAAATTGATTTGATAGTAGTGCTATTAATTATCTCATTGTGTACATTTGAAATTTGAACACTGTGTTTTGATTGAATTCGAGTTCATATTACACGTTAAGAAAATAAAAATATATTTTTGACTGTCGCTTCAAGTATTATGCGATTGATGAGACACATAAGTAGGACCAGTGGTAGGCAAGAATGTTGTGTGTATTGTAAACAAACTTAAAAATGGATTTGTCGTTGAATTTAGTATAATTATTTGGCTATTTTTGAGATAATTTTATATTATATCGTTTCAAAATTATATCTAAACCCACTCTTGTCTACTAGCTAACTAATATAATATCACGCCATTTTTCACGAGGGTAGGTGGATGAAAAATAAATAGTACCTAATCTTACATACGGCTCTGGCTTTTTTAATATTTATACATATTCTTACGAATGCTCATAGATTTTAAATGTTTTTAATGTGAACAGTTTCCAGTAACTGGTTTACATGCACATGCATGTGAGATCTATCGCATTCTAACTTCTCTGTCTACCTTTGCGGCGAAACAGCGTAGTGGTAAGTAATTTAATAAGTTAGGTTAAAGAACTATTATTTAAGTACTTTAAGAAATTTTTGATTATTTTTCAAAATTGTTAAATATTAGTTATTTTAGTTTAATTCTAATATAATATTATAATTAATATAATATATTATATGAATAACAATTTATTGTAATACGTTCATTTGTGTCTTTCGATTAAGTCATATTATTTTTCAGGCAATAACCAATTCCAGCTGTATCCACATAAACCTCCATTCACCTGCAGGAACCAAACCTCGGAAGAATATCTGCTCAGAAAAGCGGGAGAAGGGATAGGAAATCCGCAGGAAGAATCGATCCATCAAAATGAACGAGGGTTCCTTGTAGGATTACGCCATCATCACTGAGAGCTATGGCAAGGAATTTTAATCATACGGGAGTGTTTTTATTATTCTTTAGATCTGGAATTTAATTTCGAA
Organism: Eubasilissa splendida; assembly: GCA_031772225.1. Classification (NCBI taxonomy): domain Eukaryota; kingdom Metazoa; phylum Arthropoda; class Insecta; order Trichoptera; family Phryganeidae; genus Eubasilissa; species Eubasilissa splendida. Next base: position 15,156,555 of record CM062848.1, on the reverse strand, counting down.
GAATTTTGTTGCGTGTTTCATATGTAGCTGTACTAATCTGAAATAACCAAAATAATCGCACATATTTGACGTTTCAAGCCTTTTCATAAACAATGAATACATTAAAATTGGAAATGGACAAATATAAATAAATATTTTTAATAAGAATAATTAGAATTTATAAATTTACGAATCTTACGAGTATCTGAAAATTATGAAATAAAATAATTTTATTAACAAAAATTATGGCTATAATACTATAATGGATTAGATTTTCAACTTGAGATAATCTCTGGGACGTAGATTTTACTCCCAAGACATCCTTTGGAGACTACTCTGGACTTTCGCGGACCGTATGTATTGTGGAGATTCGCCGCATCTCACTTCACGCTTGTTGTAGGTACGTCAAATGTCAATCCATTGATAATTAATATTCCTTTCATCAGTTGGATGTATTTGAATCTTTCACAACAGTTTCAAAACAGTTAAAAAGAAAATAAATCTTTGTAATTTAACGCTTCTTGCTTGTGTAACTATAATAACAAATAATTGTGGGTGACATTTAGGCGCACATGTCGAGTCTCGCTGTCTAATCGAACGTCGTGTATACGAGTTTGAGATTTTGTCTTTCTCTAGAAATCTCAAGGTGAAGGTTCTAAAATTATGTACGAGTGTGTGTACATATTGTACATAGAAGAACTTAAACGAAGGGTGATCTATTAAAGTAAAAATTTTGGAAGTCACGTCGTGAGACCATTTGTAATAGGCAGTATTTCTGTCGAAATCTACCCAAAAACAATATAATTTACAGTGCTTGTACGTGGTATAGTGAGGCAGAAAAATGTGATCACGTGACAAGACGACGAAAATTGAAAATTAAGTTGTTCTGTTTTTGTCGCTCTCTTTGGGCAATTAATGAATTCAATAATGCTGTAATTGTAAACAATTAATATTTTAGCGACATAATGTTAGTTAATTAAATAATTAAAGTAATGAAAAAATTCTCTGGATTCCTAAATAAAAGTCGATCAATGATATTATAATTATTTTGAGAAACAATTTCTTAACGTGTCACAAATCACAAAATAATGCTGAAAAGGTAAACGCCAGAACAATGAAAAGCTTCGAAATCAAGTTTCGGGGAGGTTCACAGCTTGACGGGATTCTGCCCATTACCCAAACGATTCTCACGTTTTACACAATAAGACTTGCAATTTATAACATTTTGTCGACACATTTACGCTCATCTTTTCTGCTATTTTCATTATCACTAATAAAGTTGAACTAGCAGAAAACAATCATCTTCACCCATTACTTTTAGTAGTTGGTGTTGACCACGGCGCAACCCCGACTGTAAAACCTATCCATAACACACCTTTTTTTAATACTGAATATATAATTGAGGGGTACAGAAAGAAAGCAATCTTGGAAAAATCAAAAAAATAACGTATGAGTGCAGAAATTTAGATAAAGTCATTATATGACTTGCAAACGTACATTTGAATCGCAAACTCATCATTAAGTAATAGAAAAAAAAATTCAGCTAGTTCACGTTAAAAGCAAAAAAGCAATCTTCAAAAAAAAAAAAAAATCTCATACAAAAACTCACGTGACAAAATGGCCGCTCAGTATATTTATTCGATTTGTTATGTAATATTCTTACTATTTTGAAACTAAGCTAAACGTTTGTGCTATGAAAATAGGAATGGAATGAAACGCGAACCACCGAACACTAGATCACTAGGCCAACATCTTAACCACTACACCGACAAGCTACTGTTATTATCGCTCCTGTTTTAAATCGTGTTTCAAGTTTTAAAATTATGAGCCGAACAATTTGATGGAGAAGAAAGAATATCATCTTGCAGAAGTCTCATCATCTAAAGCTCAGAAAAGGAAGATCGCTTCTAAAAAATCAAACAAAATCAGAATCATAAAAATCTTGCATTTTTTATTGATTTGCAAAATATCAATAAATTAATAATTAAATTTTATAATTATCCATATCACATTTATACAACATGATTACTAAAAAGTATCTGATTATGTTTTAAATATATTTTATCAGTTTTTAGCGTTTTTTTCTAAATGATCATTGCGGTAGAAAGTTTCCCTTGCTTCAATACCCCTTAATTCAAGACTATAAAGAAAAGTGGTCGAACACAATAATACCCATATGCCTGACAACTAATGATAACCATCGAAGAATTATAGCAACAAAATATATTTATTATTAAGAAAAATACTATAAAAGTAATGAACTGACTGAAGTAAATGTGTTACTGTGAATTATATTCAAAGCATTTTTGGTGAAAGCAATCCAAGATAAATTTACAAGAATTAATCAGCTATAATTTCGAAGCGTAGAATTGGAATCATCTTTCAGTCTTGTTATTTTGACAGATGTTTGTTGTTTATCTATAAAAAGCATTATATACTTTCTATAGTTGTGTTATAATAGTACCTAAAATACACTACTTACTGATTTGATATGAATAAATGGTATTTTGGTGTTTTTTTCTTTTTGACAATAAAGACAATGTACTTGAATGGGACCACCAAGTTAGAGCAATATATAAAGTGAACGAGCTTACATATTTGCATATTGCTTATTAATATTACGAGTACATTATTTATTCAATGAGTAAAATTATCTGTGTAGATATTGGAGTGGTTGCCGTGGCCCTCCAATGACGGCACGTTTTTGATGATGAATATAAATTTTAATAGTTATATGTATATGAATAGCTAGATCTAAGTATATCCTTTTCCATATGTTTGGCGAACTGCAATACATAGTACGCAACACTTAAATATATAAAATATATTTGATATTTTAGAATATGTGAACGTCTCCTCTAAGGCATAGAAAATTGTGCGTAAAATATTTACGCGATCATTACATAAATCCTTAGAAAACTGCTTCTTTATTGTATAACACGTAATTCGTGAAGACGTAGGTATCATATATCTTTTCTTTCTTCCCTTCTCAAACTTATCGCTACAGCAGTAGAAAATATATTCGAACTGTAACTCATATAAGATACATTTTTAAGAAATACAAACTTGTACATAATATATGTGTATCTGCATGGGTTAAAAGGCTTATCTGAACGGCGGGTGAACATTAATACTGAGCGTCCAAATTTCATATCTGTATTCATTGTAGGAAATATAATAAATAAGTATTCAATTATATATTCGACTTATTTTTAAATGGATGTATTTAAAAGTTGTATAATAAATTCAAGTCTGAAAAATTAAAATAAAATGACACTGAGCAGACACACACAGAGAGAGAGAGAGAGAGAGAGAGAGACAATCTGCAACCTTTAACGGATTATGCTAATGTATGATTGAGATGCAGTTTCTACGCCGCTTCGCTGGCTACGACTGCCGCACTAGCATCCTCTTGCTCACGGTGCTAGGTACAGACACTTCCATCTGCAATCCAATTATAGCGCGGACTCACATAAACGGGAGAGATTTACATAAATCCCGAGCTCTTACTCGACTTTTGGGTTGATCGCGTACGAAACAGCGTTAAAACTTGGCCATTTAGTTAAAAGCTAAAGTGCAGTGTGCGCACATGTTTATGGTTAATATGTTCCTACGTGGAATTGTAGCCGTGCCACTTGGAAAGGTAATGGGAACTGAAGTAGTTTGGGCCTCGCATTGGACTGTCGACGGAAATAGCCTTACGTGTTTTATATTTTAATTATAATTTATGTAAACAGTTATTTAATAGTTAAATTCGTTATGTTGTAGTGCTCTTAAAACAGATTTAATAACGGAAGCAGTAAATATTAATTTAGTAATCAAATTTTATATCCGTTTTAAAAGTACGAAGCTTTTGGCCGAACTAGTTAAAATATTTTTCGGAAGTTCGTTAAAAAGTGTGTAACATTTTATAAAATAATATGCAATAAATAAAATAAATTTAGCGTAGGGATATAGTTTTTATTTTCCACAAAACAAAAGTACACTAGGGATTCTGTATTTTCGACTTTTTAAATTTTTTATTAAATATTCATATATATGATTATGTACAGTAGCTATTTGGGATATTATCTGTGTAAAAAATATACGTTAATATTCATTTTATAAACAAATAAAAACTGTTTGATGTTTGATTTATTATTTCATAATGTGAAAGTATTTTTTTTCTAATGAAATTAAGTTTGCGTATACATATATTAAATACAAAAACATTTTAATTTATAAAAATTATAAAACACAAACAATTTAAAAAAGAACAATTACATAAGAAACATATCAGAAGATAACAACGTACGTATTTGGCTAAGTCATCTGAAGTCCCCTAATGAAGATTTTCAAATAATTACATTCTATACATATTAAAAAAATTATATTTTACAATGAAACATAATCCCCTGTTTGAACAAACCGACAAAATCATTTACCTATAATTTTTTTTTTTAGTAAATATCTTTTATTTCTTCTTAATAGAATAATGTTTATGGCTGAATATATAAACTATGGAAACTTTCAATGAAAAAAATATAAACTTACACGTGCACCGCACGTCGCTGGATCACTACCTGCTATATGTCAATGGACAATAGAATTAACCTAACTTGATTAAAATGATTAATATCAAGTCTCGAGTCTCGGTTTATTTTTTTTTGAAGTTCCGAGATTCGATACTAAAAAAACATAGAATTCCTGGGAATAAATTCCCGGGTTGTCTCGACATAGAATCCTTTACCTGTACAGACAATGTTTGAAGATACCAAAATAAAGTACAATAGTCCGTATGTGAGGAGGGCGGAGAGATCTAGAAAGTATATTCTATGCAGGAATCATAGTGTCTAAGATACATCTAACGCGTATATTTTATTATTAATTATTAAAGATTTCAGTGAAATCGGAGCGTACGGATCGTGCGGAAAGTTATGGAAGAAAGAAGAAGAAAAAGAAGAAGAAATTTAAAAGGAGCTGAAAAGCTTAAAATCGAAAAACGAGTTTAAGGAGTGAATGATGTGGGGGTGTATGAAAATAGAGAAAAGCCGGTCGATTTATCTTCCAGGCTTTTCCCCGTGGAATGCACACACCACACAATATAACGGTTTGCATACAAAAGAAGAGTATTAAAATTTTATATGAGAACGCAATAAGACCATGAATTCGAATTAAATTGAAAATATATGACCGTGAGTCCATTATATTGCAGGAGTGATTTGTGGTTATACGTGTGCAGTGAGGGAAGATGCACGAAGAAAAGTCCGGTGAATCTTCATAATTGATAATAAAATAATCTAATGATTTATTTGTATGCAACCCACAAAGTACTTTTGTAAGACTTTTACATACTTTTTGCAGTAAAGATTCATGGTATATATACTCACTAATAATGAACAAGATAAATGCAGATACCTTTTGGTTGATGTCCTGATAAGCATTGCAATGACGGTTCTTTAATATAAATAATACAAAAGAATTTATAAAATACCTGGCATTAACTGGAACTGACTGGAATTCCAGTTAACATGTATATATATACAATGAAAAGTATACGTAAACGGAAAGCATATATAACATTTAGAATGATTTTAAGGCTTTTATTACTTAAAACCAAGATTACCTGATTTATAAACACTTGATGAAATTTGAGATCAATCTACATGATAAATATAGCTTAATTGGTAAGGCTGTTTACTAGGAATTTAAAATTCCGAATTTGAATCTCGGTTGTGATCATATATATTTTGTATAAATAGATTTTTCTGTGTGTCTTGTTAAGTGATTATTCTAATTTATTTTCAATTAAATATATCAATTATAAAGATATACATATAAAATCAATTTTATCGAAAAATATTGTTGTTGCGCCACCGGGATTCGAACCTGGATCTCTTTCCTAACCGGGGAAGGTGCTTTATCCAACTAAGCTACAGCGACATTATTTTTAGCGACAATTTTCGACCCTATATGTTACCTTTTTGATATTAATACATTTAATCGTTCCATCATTTGACAGAGCCATCTACCTTATTTTTACAGAATCTCAAATACCTTTGAGTAAACTGATAGCAGACGCCAAAATTATCAATTCATTTTTATTAAATTTTGGACACATTGGTACAACTTTATTATTTAGGAGAACACATTCTGAATGTGTTCTCCTAAATAATTTATTTTCGTTGTAAAATTACTAAGTTATATGGAAAATGTTACATCGTTAATAAAATTTTGATTACTTTAATATTAAAATATTTAATTTCATAGCATATATAAATAAAACATATCGATTACACACTGATATCACAAGACTTTTTTCAATTCATTTAAGGAACAAGGATCAAGTCGTAAAATTCAGAGACAATTTCTAATTTAGTCGTTTGTTATTCATTTTTAAAAAATATACTTTAAATAAAAACATACATATCCACCTAATTCGTGTTTCAAAATAAATTGACAATTCAATCCGATGACATTTATTTCATCATCGTTCAAATTTGCCTACACGGAAAGCGATAAACACAAAGCTGGAATTGTATTTATTTTCAATTTAATTACTCGGCGTTTCGAGAAATATTGAGTTTAACAGTTACATGTAATAAAATTAGATTTACACGAGAACAATTTATAAATCTATCGAAGAAATGATTAATATTAATTCAATAATATCGTTAAACCGAATTACTAACAATCATTCAAGTGAGAGAATAAGTCAACAGCCGATAATCTAATAATATATGAATTAAATATATTAATTCGAAAGATATACATATAAAATCAATTTTATCAAAAAATATTGTTGTTACGCCACTGGGATTCGAACCTGGATCTCTCTCCTAACCGGGGAAGGTGCATTATCCAACTATGCTACAGCGACAATATTTTTAGCGACAATTTTCGAACCTATATGTTACCTTTTTGATATATTTATCATATTTAAAATATCACAGACCTATGTTCTGAATAATTACAACTTCACAATAAGAATGTGTTCTTCTAGATAATCTAATATTTATTACTACAAGTAAATTTGTTTTATTTTTCTTTTCAGGAAATTTATTATTATTGGAAATCATTATATTTTTTATAAAACTGTTGTTATTGTTTTTTTTATGTGAGGTTTTATGATGCGCAAAAGACAATGTGTCTTTTTATAGGGCAAAAGTTCAGAAACGCTAATGTCGACAGAATTTATGATAATAGTATTTTTATTTTATTTCCTATTATAAGCTAAAATTAATTACAATATCTTACAATGACAATTAATTACAGTATATTTTTACACATGTGTGCCCATTATTATAAAAGTGGTCTAAGTCATGTTACTTTCGTTTCGAGATATTTAAAGGTTTGCGTTTGAATTAATTAAAAAATATAACATAACACAATGTTTAAAAATTTATTTAGTATAATAAGTTTATAATTTAATTCGATATATAAATGTTGTATGTAGCTAATAAGAAAATAAAAAAATTAAAGTTGAAATGACTTACTCTATTATCAAAATAAACACTAACGGAATACCGTTGAACGTCGTAACAATACACTGAATATAACGTTTCACAATTGTTGTTTCGTATTATATTAATTTAAACCAATGTGACGCGAAATAATTGATAAACTCATTTTTTCAATTTCTTGACTTGACCCACTTTCATAATAATGGGCACATCATATGTAGGTACATATTTTTCGCAGGATATATACTCGACTGTGGGAGATTTATATCGCCTACGAAAAAGTACGGTTGTACTGTAATTTTTCGAGGCAACGCCTTACACGTGTTACCGTGCCGAAACGTCGGCCTAGGTTTCTCCGAGGAAACCATCTATAAAAACGGAATCTAGCGAGTGCTCGCGGAAACCTTAAATCTAACATTTTTTATATAATTATGTACATATATAGATACTTTAAAAAATATAAAACACATGTCCTCCCTACTAGGTAAACACCAGTATATTGAATGGCAGGTAAATTGTACAGTACAAAAAGGACTTAAATTTGAAGATGTAAATTTTATAAATATTTCAAGGTAGGTACTTCACAAAGTTTAAGAATAAATTTGATAAAATTGATATTTTGCAGTAAGCTTCATATATGCTTTAAATTTCAGTTATGTGAAAATAAAACACCTGTTTTTTGATTTGTTTGATTTTCTTGAGACGTGTTACGCCTTGTAAGGGCATTGTCAATCAATAAAGAGATTGATAATGCCCTTACAAGGCGAAATGTGTCTCAAGTACATTAAACGAGTATAATAAAAACAAGTATTTTATTTTCACGTTTGTGTTTATGGAGTTCTACAAACAATAAATATGCTGTAAATTAAGTCATAACCGTTTTTTTAAAGACGATTTTTTAATTCTATTTTGAGTTTATAGATCCGATGATTAAACACGCATACGTACGTAGATCCAACTTGGTTTTTATGTTTTCTTACGAGACAAGATAACTTAATTGGGTTACTGGAAAAAGACACGTACAGCTCATTGTTCGACATTCTTGGAAGGCTAGCAAATAAAGGGAAAACTTTCTGGATCGAATTTTACACATTTTTTTTCGTTTCACGTGGCGAGAAATCACGTGTGGCTGCCACTTCCTTCCTCCATATTGTAGACCTAAATCAACAAAATATGATGCCAAACCTTCCAATCGTAAAGCGAATTGTAGGCAGAGCATACAAACCTAGGTGCCTAAGGACGAAAAAATTCGGACCTTCAAAATATTTGTTTATTTACGTTACGCTGGCTAAACATATTGTTTTATTAATGGCTATTACTTCTATAACTATAATTCTTACGTTTTCGAAAATTCTATTACCTCAGAGTTGTTATTTGTCACAGAATACAGAGTAGTCTTTTATAATATTTGTATTGAAAAATGTCTCAATTTTGCGTGGCACCGATTTTTAATATATTTCTTAATAATATAATTTACCCAAAAAACATTTTAAATGTCACTAATCGTAAAATAAGTAATCAAAAATTTAAATTGAGAAATATCATAAAACAATGAGTAATGGTTTAACTTCAAGGGTGTACAGAGTGTACGAGGATTAAACTTTGCCCGCGAGTTCGAGGATCTGGCGGTAAAGGTCGTTACGCGTCAATTGGTCATTCTGCTCTGGGAATAAAAAACAATAGAAAACGAATTAAATATTCCGTCCTTTTTGAGTGAGTATTGAGAGTACCATAACAATGATTTCAAAAATATTCAAAATTTTAATTTTAATGTATGCGATTATTTTATCAGAATTATTAACAGAAACATTAATATTATATTTAATTTAGGAATTTTGTCAACATTTTAAAATGCTAATTTTTAATAACAAAACCTAATACTAAAGTTCTATATAATATTACAGGTTTCGCTAAATATCGATGTACTAATCTCGGTAGTGTGGGGGGTAATACGTTTTGATTGATTACAAAATAGATTTACTTTAGATTACACAAGTCAGTTAAAAAACATTTAGAATAACTTCAATGTGTTTTAAATTCTTGTAATGAACATGACGTTTCCAACCAGCTTTGACCGGCTTTATACTTTATTCGTACTTTCTTTAATTCATGAAATTTATAGTATACATAAAGTAACTTTATTGTTTATGCAGAGGTTAAATTTTTGCGTAACCCGTGTTGCCAGCTGACGTGGTATTTCATTTTGCCTGCCCCTTGTACCTACTTATCTGGTAGATATTCCGATTTCATATTATTTTATTACAGATTTAGAGCTTGTTTGAAAATATTTACATAAACTTTGCATTTAACTCATTTTTATCGACAACAAAAAAAGGACTTATAGTCTTTTAGGGTTCATCTATTATTATGTTGGTAGGTAAATATAAATCTACTCGTAACTGCTCATTCGATTCCAATATTATATAAATATGATATGCCGAACAAAGGTCACTTGTGGTGGAAGACGGAGATAAATTTTATTGTATCTTTGATATTGTAATAAATTCTATATTGAGATATATATCATTCGTATCAACAAAATATAATTCATTGCATTGTTGGAATTTGGCATAACTTTCTTCGTATTTTATTTGTAATAGAATATATTTTTATTATAATAAAGAATGCACTAGATTAAAATCATTATGATACTTCCAGAAAAATTATATTAGAATAAAAATGTATCTAAACTGTTCTTTATAAAATGTATGAATCAAAATATGTGTCATAATTGGCCCACAGTAATGGTGTCGAATTTGCTAAATCAAAGGGTAAATACAAACACATATTTGTAAGAGGAAATTTATGTAGTTATGTAAAATATACGACAATTATGAATTATCAAAGACTCTTTGGTTCCCATGAAAAATAACGTAATGTCAATAATATCTAAATAATGTTCGATACGGTTCAGAGCAGTACAGTATATAAATAAAAGCATCGCTATGGATAAATCAATACTTCCGAGTACTATGCAGTTTAGTATTTCATTGAAAAATTCAGATATCCCACTGTTTAATTTTCTTAATCGGAAATAAGAAACATAGTTCACATCTTTCTCTAGGTCGCGAATGACCATTATCGTAAGCCTTTTTCAAAATATTGGGAAGCATATAAATTATTGGAAGAATTTGTCAGGCTTGTGTAGTCACACTATCTTTTGGAAGCAAAGTCGAGGATATGAATCTCACGGTGATTGTTCATGTTAGTCCAGTTTTGACAGTATGAAAATAAAAAGATAATTGATATGACTTTGTTATTGTAAATGATTTAAAAATAGTTTTCTAATGATATTGTATTAAATTTTGAACAAAGATCAAAGGTCTCCTGAGGTTATTTAAGGATATGTTTTATACTCAGGTTTGAATTGAATAATATGATTTTCTGTTAATGTCATCTGGTAAATGTCATGATTTTTTTATTTCTTCCTAATTTATTTATATGCCGTGAACTCGTCATCGTTCAAAAAGATTTGACAAAAAAGAGTATTGTTTATTTCTTCGCACATACAGTGACATGAAATTAAGTGTACTTATAGGAGAGGGGTTTGGAACATTAGTTACGGGACAAGAAGCATTTTATACACATTCTTTATGGAAATATAAATCCTATAGATTATAACGCATTTATGCAACAGTAAAAGTATTTATTCTTCGAAAAATAAATCTTTGTGTAAACAAGACGTTTAAATTTTTGTTCCAATCGAGTCAATTTTAAAAAAAGTCGCGAAGCTATTTGATTGCGTAAGTGATACCAAAATGATCACGTAGGTGACACGAAAATGAAAATATTGAGACAAAGAATTTTCGTCAGTTTATATCTATATATTTGATAGTCTTTGGTTACTTCCTCAATTTTTAGTGATTCATTATTAGTGTTATTCGTACCTGATCGCCCCTAAGTAAGTGAGAAAAAAACCAATACTACTCTGTCTAGAGTTTGTACCTGAAAGACATACTAAATCGTTCATTGGATAAATTATATATATTTTATTGGATAATTAACATTTTTTATTAACAAAATAAAAATGTCTCCTGTGTATTCCTGACGAAGAAATAAAAACTCGTATAGTGAGTGCGTGCTAATCGTTGCTACTTTGACCTACAAAAATAGCTGAAGTCAAACATGATGTCCAAAGAACAAAATCAATAAATACTGTATAAAACTCTGAGAAGACTATTCACGTTTCAGAAACCTTGACTCGAACAATGAAGGATGAAGCAAAATTAGATATATTTGATTGAAGAATTCTCAGAAGAATTTTCACAACTGTCAAAAAAATGGATTGAGGCGTAAACATTGTAACCAGCAGTAACTTTACGATCTGTATGGTTCATAAAATTATAAAGGCTTCGATAGCGACGCCATATAAAACGTGTGCATAACCCTCGAAATGGTTGTTCTATAATAAACCTGAAGGAAGACGAATAATGAGTAGGCTCATAATGAGATGGCAGGATAGTATAAATAAAGGCTTATTCATTATTGGTATCAACAATTAGCAGAGAGGTAACCAGTGCAGAGACTATACAAAGGGATGTGTATTTTTGAAGAGGGCAGGACCCATACCGAGTTGTAGATCCAGGGATGATGATGAGTATTTTTTTACTGAATTGCTCTGAATCGTAAAAAAAACATTGATTAACACATGCTCGGCGGTGTTGGATTACATTTGATCCGGGTGTTTTTAAAAATATGAATTACGCTACAAATATCAATTTAATGCTGTTTTCCTTCTAGCTAATCTTTCATTAAATATTTTCAAATAATTTAAGATACAAATAAAGGTTATCGGACGAGATTCAAATGAGTTATTAATATAAATGTGAAAAAACGCTCAAAAACTGACCTAAGACAGTCAGATTGAATCTCAACACGCTTGCGCCGAAACATATATTGTCAACATTTTGAACGAGTAGACAAAGGATACCAGGTATGCGTCCATGTATTTGTTTTGGTTTATTTTCGTCTGGCGGCCCCTAAACAATGCCAGTAATATAATTATTTAAAGGGCATTGCGCCTACCTGTAAGTTTTATGACACTACCTGCTCGGGTTCCGACGAGAAGATCACATCCTCAGTGGATGTTTGTATTTTGGCTGTGCAGGGCCGTCTATTAATGCGTGAGAATATGTACATTATTCGTAATTTTTTTTAATTTTTTAGCAGAAACATTACGGCACATCATGCCATTTCATTAAATCATATTTAAAATGAAATAACTATAAAACATCTCCCACAAAACGGTTGAAAAACCTCTCCAATTTATGATCTGTAAAAACAATAAAACAATATATTTTGAAGTTTAGTAGTATTTATTTTAGTTTAAATATATAAGGATTATGCTAGAATAAGGCGGCACTGTACATAAAGTGTCGCGCCTAATTAATTTGAAATACTTAACTTCCAGTAAATTGTTTAGAGGGTTTTTTATCAGAATTTTTTACCCTTCCAATTCATATATTAATATAAAACACATATGATGTTTATTATAATAAGATAGTTAGAAAAAGTGTCAAAGTGATTAGCGCTGATGCACTTGTAGTAGTAGATTTGGCGGTCTAGCCGCATGTAGAGTACTCAGAGTATCGTAGACTCTAAGGAATTGGAAAAAAAAAATTGGTTGAAAAACCGAAAACTTGAGGTGGGTCTAAAATGACTCACCACCATCGGACGTGTTTTGTTTTGACCCACCGGGCTGTAAGCGTTAAGAAATGAAAAGATGTTAAGATGTTATTAAAATTAAGTCAAGGCCTCCTCTCCTGAATACGTTTAGTTTTCCAATAAATTGTATAACTGTAATAATTTTATGAAGAGGCTATATAATTTATTAAGCAAAGGTGAAAAATAGTGATTTTTGATTATATTACAAGGCTGTAAATTTTGCCGATTGATTTTACAAGAATATGTGTTTTTATTATTAGAACGCTGAGGTTCAACAACATTCATAGTAAAAAATTATCATCCATAGTTTCGCTGATAAAAACGAAATTCAATTCGCAACCAGAATCCTTTTCTATCTCCACTATTCTCCTGTCATGGGTGATAAATGAGATTCACGGAAGTGTTTATTTAATACGAGTTTTTACGAGTCTCATAAGAACCATTAAAATGGTTTTAATAAAGAAACGAATAAATTCTGCAATTTTATTATTGATATAACAGAAAATGGTTTTTTATTTTTCAACGCGAGAATTTTTCAATTTTTATTTTAACCATGATAGTCGGTGTGATGTTTTAACTAAAAAAGGAAAAAACAATCACATGAAATCAGTTGGATTTGAAATATCCCATCTTGTAAGTAATTTTATTTTTGACAAACTACTGGTTGTAGTGCAACGTAAAATTATTTTTTTATTTTTTATTAGAAGATATAATGAGATATAATACATTTTTAAAATAATCAGTATGATATATATATATTTCTTTTTACATTTATTTCTTCTCAATGAGAGTAAGACTCATGTATAGAGAAGGAGTATATACGAGAGTATATAATTTATGTCTGTTAGTTTGTGTACATTTTTTTGACTTCAGATACAAATTTATAGTAGTCTGTAATTTTTCTAATTGTGATGGGGAGATTATTAAAGAATGCATTGATAAATACAGTGATTTCGGATTGCGGTATATTATAGTTTTGGAATAACAATTTGGTCTCTAAATCTTTTAGATCGGAATTCGTTTTTAATTTAAAAAAATTGGATTATTAATTTTTTTGTATATATGTATATTACTTTTGGTACTTTGACATCTGTGAAGAGTTGGATACTGGGATAGTCATTTTTTATTTCATAATTATTTTTATCATAATTTTTTGAGTGATTTCTAATTGTGATATTGAAGTTTTATATGCTCTTCCTCATCCAATAATACCGTATTGCAAATGTGACTACAAACGCGTAACATTTTATTTTCAAATTTGTAAGTGATAAGATGTTTCTGAGTCTTAAAAATAGGTAGGCAGTTTTCCTTATTTTATTCGTAAGATTAATAATATGTTTTTTCCATTTAAGTTTGTTATCTATTATGATTCCTAGGTACTTGATACAGTCTTTTTATTCAATTGATGATCATTGGTCACAAAAGTCTTCTTGAGTACAGGCATTGGTGTGAATTTTAATATTAATTTCAGTGTGATCTTTCTGATGAATAGCAATTCGTAGAAAGTATGTTTCATCAGTATTAATTGATAGTAGGTTATCATCTGTTCACTTTTTTATAGTATTAATATCCTCATTTGTAGATATCGCGTACCTAGATCAAAACTAAGACAACTCAAAAAGTAATTTTTCAGTAGACAAAAAAATAAAAACATTTTTCGTCATTTTTTGTTACTAATGTTATGAAACTAAATAACATTTTAGGTCATAAATATATTCTAAAATGATACTATTCGAGAATTGGAGCTAAGTTAGTTGCGTATATGACAGAGTATCCGAATACAATAATAACTCAAAATTCTTGTTTTTTTGAGTTGTCTTGTTTTTGATCTAGGTGTGCGATATGTTAGCGTCAGTCCAAGTTTTTTTATTAATTATTAGAACTGTATCGTCTGCATAAGATATTGATTTACCATGTAATTTTAGTTAAAATATATCATTAGACTATAAAATAAATAACAATGGTCCAAGTACCGTGCCTTGTGGTATGCCAAAGTTAGTAATTTCAGATGTACTATTGTGTCCATTTATTTTTACTTTTTGTTTTCGGTATGTTAAATAACTTACTAGCCATGATAAAACATTGCCAGCGAAGCCAATATTTTAAAGTTTATTATGTAGTTTCTTGTATGATATATGGTTTTCTTAGGTCTATAAATATACCAATGCATTTGTCACTGTCATTTATATGTTTGTTTATTATTGAACTAATTTTTGCAATAGCATCTTGTTTGCTAATTTTTTCCATAAATCCAAATTGATTCTCATTTATTAAGTATGAATTAATCACCCTATATAGTTGGTAATAGGTCACAGGGTATAGTGTAGTTGCACCGAAAGGATCGACTATAACTGAAATTAATCCATTGGTAGGCAACTCTGAAAACTAATTAGAAAGTTTTTTTCAAAACCACAACAAATACCGTAAGTATTTAATAAAGTCAGTGTTTCTGATATTAGGCAATTCTCATCTAATACTATTCTAAATAACGTATACTGACACAAACACTTATTTTAAAGCAACTTAAAACATTATTGCCTCACGCACATTACAAACACCAAGAACGCATACTATATATCGGCAAATGAATTTCAAATAATTTGAACCAAAACTTTTTAACAGCATCATAGATAAGACAAATAAATTATTCCGTTGATATAATATAAAAATTTAAAACTTAATAAACTATTTTACGAATATATGTACCGTTCTGTTTAATTTATGATTAGAATGTTCATTCTTCACTTTAATTTATTCTTATTTAAGCATATTTATAATTATAATAAATTATCTTATACAACACAAATTTTTATAGTGAGACATGTATAGTCCAACTTTAACTTAATATTGTTCTTATAAAGAAAAAAATCTATTTAATTTGTTTTCGTTTGACATTTAACATGTCATAACATTTGATTTGTAAGAAATCAAAAGAATTTAATATGAATATTTAAAAAATTAAACCAAATGAATTATTTTTCCAGGCATTTATTTATTTACCGTATTTTTGCGGTTGTATTAATTATGTTTTGTCTTTTCCGAATTAACTCTTTCTCTGGAATGCATCCCCAGACCCAAATCCACCCTCTACCGTAATCCACGTTTTCTACAAATCCACCCTCACGTCTGAATTCAGCCTTCGCCTTAATTTACGAGTGTATCCTGCCGGGGTCCGCTCCCCTGGCCAAATATTTTGTTTATTTACGCAAAATTCACAAGTACTGCATTCCACAATTCTTCTCACATTTCCATAAAACTTCATATTTTAATATATGATTTCACACCATCTTTGTCTTTTCTCTAAACTGATATCAATTATCATCATCATTATATGAGGTATATCATTCTTATTTATTCCTTGAATGCACAAAATATTTAAAAACATATTGAATATACAATGATTTATTCCTTTCAAATTCATGTATCACGTTATAGGTATATATTGTGAGGGGTGACATGGGGGTCTCACACCTCCACCAATAGCTTCAGTCAAGAACATAAAGATTGTGCCTCACCCAATGTAACTTTTTAATGAATCAATAGATTTTATAAAACATTCTAAATATAGCAGTGCTTATGCTAATTGTAAATATTAAATTATTTTGCCTATTCTGCAAGATAAATTAGGTAAGATGAGAAGAAATAAATGAAGTTGAATCAATTGTAGATGCACTACATGGATCAAATATGAACTAAGCTCATTTTTTAAATAGTACATTTTTAATTTCATTATTTAAACTCCAAATATGCATTCAAATGCAATAAAATAGCACATCAAATAATGGCTTAATTTAATTTTCAGTAACTTTAGATAAAATAACAACATTTACAATGCAAATCTATGCAAGTAACTTTTATACGAATGACTCAAATAATATCAGTCTCTGATGTTTTTATTATGGAATCATCAATACTAGCTGCTTCATAGAACACATCAATAATTAATGATAATATCAAATCGGTGCAGCCGGTAATATACAAAGAAAGATGAAATATTTTTAGATTAAGGTGAAAAAATCACTCCTTAAATTTTACCGATGTATATGTCATCTGATATTTATTTTGTCTGCATTACGCACGACTTCAACATAAGATCATTTTATTTTACTTTAGTTTATGAAAATCCTGTGTTGCTTTTTTTCGTTTTACATTCCACAATTCAGTTTTTGGATTCCATCCCTGATAAGCCCCATCGCTGCGATTCTGACTCGGTGTGACTGTAGAAGAACTGAATTGTAGCTCTATTCTATTCCGAGGCTGGTACTGAAGGCTTAAAAATTGTAGTATTAACTTTCACCAAAGGACTCGCATCCTAATAATGCCATATTATAAAATGCCCTCAGTAAAAGAATACCATATGCAAAAAGGAAACTTCACGTTTTCGTTTTACAAGGCCGGATGATAATAGATTTACATTTTTAACACTTAGAAACGGAGCGGACACCGCCCTTTTGTCTGGCTTTGATTCGGAAATGTAAAAAATCCATCATGTTACTTCTCGCAGCGCTCCTATTGGTCGAGGCTAGAGATACCATTGCATAGACCGGGAGGCGCGCACCAAAAAATAAATAAATAACAGTACGTCACAATATATATATATATTTTTTTTTTCATTAAATAAATATACATTTCTCAATTTTCATAAAATACTGAATGACGTCATTTATTACAAATGGAGAATTCTTAATCAAATATATTTAATAAACCCTCCGTTTGTAGTTCTATATAGTGCATACAAGTATATATGCATGTTAACAATAACGTATGTCTATCTTTTTTCTATATTCTTTAATCGACAAACCAAATTTTGCGTAGTTACTCTTTAGTATTCTGCGCAAAATAATACCACCCACTCTCTTCTTGTGTATCCCGTTCCCTCTTCCTGATTAGATTGAATGTTATATTTTCCAAATTCTGCTAAATTGCACTCTAGAAGCTAGAGTAAAATAACGTCACCATCCCCCGACTTACTATTTAAGACTGCGAAAAACAAATCACTTTCCCCTAATCGCCTTATTTCAATTATAACTAAATCTGGGTCCCGTGCAACGCCGGGGACGATCCGCTTTAGAAAGTATAATATAAAAAATTCTTCTTCTCAAAAAAAGAGAATTCTTCTTTTATAAATCATTTTTAACATATTTAAGATTTTTTATAAGTAGACCAATTTAAAAGAAGAACGTGATAATGGTCTAGAGTCCTTGCTTCACCGAATGCATATTTTCAAATATTGCTAAAGATTGTACCCATTGATCAAGATTTTTACCCTCTTTTTTAAGAAATTAAGACATACATTAAAGAAAAAAGTGTCGTTATGTCGTCTTTCATTATTATAATTTTTTCACCCTGAATTCTTAGAACTTCAATTTTTATGAGTCTAGGCTGCCACAGACACGTAGGTACCTAAGATTTTTGTGTAAATATTAATGCAATGTAACCTTCATAAATTTATGGAAATTATAACTTCTAAATCACCTTTAATCACATAACGGAACATACAGGTTTTGTTAAGTACCAGTATACGTATCCTTGGACAAAAACTTACATTTTGATATGGTCTCCCATTTGAGATATTAGTCCTTGAAATTAACAAAAATTAAAAATTTGGAAACATTGATGTCAAAAACGGCAGGAAGGGTTTCTAACTAAAACTTTAAGCTCTACTAGTCATAGTTATAATAAAAAAAGTCCATCTTGTGGTTCCAGGTGTGGTGGCAGATAAAAATAAAATACAAATTATTTTGAGCTACATATTGATGGGATTACTTATGGTAAAAAAATAAAAAATATCTGAAATGGTCAATCAACCGCACCCAGGTGATTTCACATGAAATATATCACATAACAAATCAAGATTTACGTAATTCCAATTTCACGAATATTTTCATGTTTTTTTTCTCTCAAAGAATTATAAAATATTTATGATTTTCTATTTTATTCTGCTCAACTTAACCAACGAATGAACATATAATTTAATGTGATACTTTTTACGGAAAAACTGTTTTCCAATAATAAAATATAAAATAAAAGAGTTGAAGTATTAGACGCCGTTATTTATGAATCGTGATATTATCATACCAGAGTCTCATTAAAATATCGCCTAAAGCAGAAAAAACGTAGTTCTCTTTTTATAATCGCTGCAGACTATCGACAACAGAGTATTACATTAATTTTTTAGAAGACATCTTCAGTCTTGGAAGTTGTTGGCCTTCAATCTTTGTCACTTTTGTCTCGAGGAGATGGTGGCTCATTAATACAGGCGATTCTTTACGTGATTTTTCACTTAGCGAATAAAGCCTCCGCCATTTTACTGCGGTTAAAAGGTTCCGTAAGTTCTTTAACTAACTCTCGCAGGAAAGCCCCTTAACGCAAATTTGCAAGCTTATAAATAAAGTTTCGTCCTTCGGTAAGTTTGAATATAGGTTGATAACATTTTTGCCAAGAAAATTTAATGGACAGGGACCGGGCCGAAAAATAATTTGAAAGTTATAAAACAAATCGATACTTGAAATTTATTCATGAAAACGTTCTTTACAGCCGCAACCTGTATAGATATTAAAAATTGTTTTGAAATCGGTAGTTCAAATATTTTAATACGTTCAAACCCACCCTTGGGGTAATCTTCTGTCTGAATCCGCTTGCCAGCTCAAGCTTCATGGTATCTTTAGTAGAACATTTTTTCCCAATATAAAGTTCAATAATTGTACACAATATATTTTCGTAGAGTGTAAATGAAATATTTTCAAAGAACAATCTTATATTTTTATTATTTTTATTCAGTTTCTTTTAAGTATCTGTTAATCTCAAAAGATTTCATACATTAACCAAATTCTCATATTCCCATAAAACTTTCAAGTTTGACGTGCTTGTTGGTCTAGTCAGTAGAAGCCTAACCACTAGAGTCTTGTTGTAAATAAAATACAAGTGTTTAACCACTAGAGTCTAGCGCTAGGGGGTTTGCGATTCATTCCAGAAGACCACCAAGTTAATCCTGTATTTATAGCACAAGTTTATTTTATTTTATGTTATTTATACATATACATTCAACAACAGTTATGTACTCCCAAATAAGAAAGATCTTGAATTATGGGGGTGGCTGTTGTCATTTATATAAAACAAGATCAAGATCTATAATAATACAATGTGAAAATTAATAACAGAATATAAAAAAATGTTGAGAACTCAACCCCTTAGAATAACACCGTTCCAACTAACATTTTGGGCCAATTTAAGTTATTGCGTGAAATGGGTTCTAAACTACACCAACTATATTTAACTGATATTAAAGGAAATAGCAAGAGCGAAGGTTCCAACTGCATCAGTTATTTATTTTAATTTATGGATAATTATTGTTAATTTGCAATGTTTTTATTTATTTTTAATTTCCCTCATGTCAGAATGGTCATTGATAATACAGAAAATAAGTTAAGATCTTAAAACTGATCATATTTGCATACTCAAAACAATATATATATATATGAATATATATTAAAATTCAATCAACACTTTTATTTATTATTTATTTATTTATTATTATTATACGCGCCCTATTCAGGAATTAACATTATTTTTAAAATAACAGAAAATTTCATCAGAAGTGCAATACACAAAGAAAAAAAATTGCATAATGTCAGCCTATTTTTTTCATAATAAAAATTAAAAATAAATATAAAATGTGAAGTAAAGCAATTTATCTGTCACCATTGAGTTGAGACACAAAAAATTGTAATAATGTAGTTCTATAAAAAGTTAAATTTACAGCAAAAATGTCGAATACCTTGGCATATTCATTCTCCAAAGAATGCATCCTGGCCACTGCGGAGTTAGCGAATGTATGAGTTCTGACTTTACCATAGTAATAGAACAATAAATTGTGTCTCGATGACCTCAATGGTGCGTGAATCTGGGGGCAGTCTATCATACCATTGATGATCCTGTATATAAATATAATGTTGGTCATCAAAACAGTATTAGTGTCAGTTAGAACCTTGTTATTCTGAGG
Source organism: Eubasilissa splendida (assembly GCA_031772225.1). Classification (NCBI taxonomy): domain Eukaryota; kingdom Metazoa; phylum Arthropoda; class Insecta; order Trichoptera; family Phryganeidae; genus Eubasilissa; species Eubasilissa splendida. Next base: position 15,135,468 of record CM062848.1, on the reverse strand, counting down.
GGTCGAACTGTTGGGAATAAGAATGATGTCGAACACATAATTATATAAATATTTTGAAGACCTTTAAGCCATTTTAGATCCACTTTTTTAAACACATTTATATTTGCTGCTAATTTAGTTGAATTAACAAATGTATGATACATGTCTTAAGTTAGTTTGAAAAAAGCGATAAGGTTAGAACACATATTCCGTGTACACATATTTATTTTAACCTTTACCATACCATGATATAAAATACCCAAACGCAGCCATGCTGTCAACTCGTGTTACCGTAAATAACTGTTAGAAAAAATGTTTTCATTAGGTTAAATAGCTTTAATGCTACGAATTTACTCTTAATATTGAGCATTCAATTTTGAGAAAATGATTAATAACAAAATTTAGAGCATTCATCAAGTCCCATACAATGTGTCCTTTCTTCTTATCTTTCTTCATTTAATTAGTGAGAAAAGGACAATTATATTTGTATGTTTGTTGTTCTTTTCACTGTGAAAATATTGTGTGATCTGTGTTTTTCATATCACAAATTGTATTTTTACTAACATATTAACTTTACAATGGTTGAATGGAAACAATAATTGTTTTTGTACGATACCCTTTTCATAATTGGTTTTTCACTAGTCATTCTTAAGCGATAATATTTTTTTCAGGATTATCTAAAATATTAATTTTATATTGCATGTATTTACCGAAATATTATAGGTTTAATTATGATGGTAGACCTGTGTTATTGCATGGTTTGAGAAGGGTTAAATTAAAAAAAAATATATATATATATATAAATAATCAAATTCCTGGTACATTTACATAATTTTAAAATAATTAATATTTAGGCAGACTGAAACTATAATTAAAACGGTAATTTAAAGTTCAATCGTAATTACGTGAGTAATTTGGTAGGGGCCAAACGATTTCATATTTCGCACACTGAAAATCCTTACTGATAATTTATATTCCCGGCTATTCTGAAGGGTGTGTACGTTACAAATATACGGATACCTATAAGGCATATCCTCACAGAAACACACCATTACAATGTTAAATATATTGTAAAACATAAAATGTCTGATATAGATTATGAACTTTCGAGTTTTATGGCACATTAAGCTGTGGGAACGAGCTTATAAATGACAGCGAGCACCGTAATGGAAATGTTTTTGAGAAAAATATTAAATCACACGAAACAGTCGGTAAAGTATCAATTGCCTCGACTTTTGTACATTTCCCGGAAACTTGGCAAAGAAACTAAGACGCTCTATTTTGAGCCAAGTATAAATCTCGCAACCGCCGAATTTCAACTGAAAGTTTTGCAATACGGCGGAGTTGTTATCCTCCACACGTTATGGGTGGCGTGCTCGATCGAAAACAGTTCGGGCCGCGGAGAACCCGTCCCTCCCGGCTTCTTCCCGGCTTGCGCGGCGACCGCAGCTACTGTTTTGAAGGAAGGTTCCAGAATTAATTAAGTTACATTAATCAACTTTTGCGCTGGCTTATCGAATCTGCGGGGAACACCACCGGAGCGCGATGATGGCCGAAACGAGCTCGGGAAACTGATCGCGCATCAGGAGCCATTTCGTTTGATGAATTGAAAACACCATCGCATCTAGTTTCGGAAAAATGAGTCGCTGTTTAATGGCCCGTGCCCATGGACGAGATTTATGGCTCAACGTGATCTGAGACAGAGAGTATGCTCCCGTGAGATTCTTTGGAGATAACCCTCGGTTTTATTAGTCCACCGAGGGTCAGAAATTTGCCATCACACGCATTCTGTAGCTTAAATGTCAGTCTCTTGATCATTGATATTCCGTTTATCGGTTGAGTAAATTTTAATCTCACCAGTAGTAGTCAAAACGAAATGAATATATATAATTGAACGCCTTCTATTTCCTTCATTTTCTAGAATAAATAATATTGTTGTAACTATCTATAATTATAGGTGACATTTGTGTGGTGACATGTGTTGAGTCATAATGTCAAATCGAATGTCATTCGTGTACAAGAGTTTAAGTTTTTTTTTCTTTCTACCAATTTCAAGCTGAGCTTATCTCCAGATTAAAATCTCAACGCGTGTGCAAAGTACTGAGATTTATCTCACCGTGTCTCATTCCGTGAACACGAACCATAATTCTTTGGTGTAACAGGATTTTCTTCATTCTACTAATGTAAAAGTGTAAGCCTCATTTTTATTATTTTAAAGTCCCTGTTATAAGCTACGAGTATATACTGATGAAATGTAGAACCGAACTTTTCATCTCCAGCGCTGAAGGGATGATTTTTAACTACTCACCCAACAGCAGACGATTTATTTGATTTTTTATAAAAAATTTCAATTATGTTCTGTCTAGTTTTCTAATTCGTAAATGATGTAATATTATAAGTATTTTTAAGACGGTCCGTGCTCGGTATTATCGATATTTAATAACGAGAAGAGAGTTCAAGAGGAGTGACTATGTTTTCCTCAGGATCCTAGAGTGCAGTAAAAGTTAGAAGAGATGCTATTAAATATTATATACATTTATATCGAGACAGCAAGGAAGTGTGATTATGCAAAATTTGGTTTAGATCGGTCAAAGGTTATAGGATTGTATATTATTTTTTTTCAGAACATAGTTCTGTGGTATTGAATTCAAATTGAATGTATCAATAAGAAAGATATATAGTAAAATCATAACATCAAAATTTATCGAAACAATATTTTTATTGCTACCGGGATTCGAATCTGGATCTTTTCTTATCTGAAGAAATGCGTTATCCAGTTACACTACACCAATAGAGTAAGACGATAAATTTTTTTCGAGTTTATGTGCTGCAGCTCTGTCAAATTGATACATCTGTTATTCCATTTTTAAAAGCTTTCACATTTTTATAGCGACAAATTTTAAATACATTTGAGTAATTTACGCTAGAAGATGCTAGAAATTAAATCAATTCCTTTTTATAAAATGATCCAGGTTCGAATCCAGGTAGCAACTAAAATAATATTTTTGTATATCTTTCTAGTTGATATATTTAATTTGTATTAGATCTATACATATTTTATCAGTTTTCCCCCTAAAAAATATGTCTGAATTGAACCTAAATAAATGTACATCGTGACAAACATAACATTGTTAAAGAAACAACTAGTAATAGCGTATCTGTGTACGGGTTACGCCATATAAGGCAAGATTAGGTTAGCCTAGGATATATGAATTCGTGAAATGACGTATCTTAACCGAGTGAAGTATGTGACTGTCGAAGAAAAAGACTGCGGCATAGTAAACAGGAATATAAAAAAGGCATATTTTGCCGATCGTAAAAGGCAGCTTGCGCCTGTGTGCGCGCGGTGCGTGTGTGGAGCGGTGCGGGGTGCGGCGGGTCGCGTGCGCTAGGAGTATCAGCGGGACAGATCATCGAGCTTCGGGAAATTGCGGTTTTATTCGACGGAAGTAATAACGCAATAAAAACTTCTGTCTCGTATGATTTCGGGACACGATAAAACTCGTAAAGAAATTAATTTATAGCTCACGAATACGTCCGGGAAAACATTTTCCGAAACAGTTTGAGCTCTAAACGCAGAATGCATACTTTGAACGGAATATTTGTTTATGTCTGGCAAACGCAAAAATTATAGTGGTGTTCCACAATAATACTTAATTTAACCTATATTTAAAATAAAAACACTGTTTACTTCCACTAATTTATTTTATTAGAACGTTTTCAATACTGACGCATCATCTTCAGTAATATTATTAATACTAAATACTAAAGGACTACTTGCTACTTAGAGTTGAGGAGTGGAATAGGGCGGGTTAGAGTTGGGTGGGTGTAGGAGCGTGGTCAACAAGCGCAGGAGAGGGGACGTAATATAAAGTGTTTGAATATTGATGACATTTCTGTTACAATTAATCGTTAAGTTTTCTAAAACATCTAGTTTATTTCCTTTTTCACAAATATGTACCAATTCTACGCTGTCATTGTCAAAGCGATAACCCTCTATTCAGTGAAATTAATTTAACCAATTAATGCAAACAAATACATAATCGGACATTAATAACGTAACTTATCATTCACAATAGTTTCTATTTCTGGGTCTCGCCACACTAGCGGTAAATGTTATTATTAGCCAGCTTTTAAATAATCACGTAATACGTGTTATGTAGCCTTAGCCAGGTTGTTTTCTCACAAATGTAATTAATGAAACTATAGATGTTGACTTAACATAAACATCAATATAAGAACAGATAATAATTCATTTGGTAGAATAATCTACATATTATAAAACATACAATTCCATTAGATTCCATAGAAACGCTACTTTGATGAGTTTTTGTACTAATGGAGACTGTATTCCGCCTTTTTGATACAGTATAATTATGGATTCATAAAGACATGCAAAGGTAAAACGCATAGTACATAATATAAACATAGTACTAAATTTTTTTTTATTGTTACATATTATTTGCATACAACAATAATATTACGTAATATAAAAGCGTGGTACTCTTAAAATAAAATTTTGTTGAAATTGTATGATGTTTCATATATCATCGATATTTAAATTAATGTGTTTTTGAATTGATCATTTCGGTTACAAATATTTTGCAACAATTAAATTGAAGTCTTGAAATGTCGTTATTATTACAATTGAATGGTAAAGTACGTTCTCCGTTATTTTAGTTGGGACGTGAAAGACAATGAGAAATAATAAATCAGGGTTGTCACTGGATAATGAATAATTTTGTACAAATTATTAAACTGTACCTATATTATTTTGGAAAAAAATTAACTCGCTAATCAAACGTTCTCTAATAATTATTTTTCTATTTTATTTCAATTATCATTGAGATAATGAATTGAGATAATCCTTATCATGAACTAAAAAATATTTATTTACAGTTTCCGAGGTAAGTTTGTAGAACTCCAAAATCACATTTTTGAAAATAAAACACTTGTTTTTTGATCATCCTCGTTTAATTTACTTGAGACGCGTTTCGCCTCGTAAGGGCATTATCGATCAAGATATAAATACAAGTTGTTGAGTTAAATTGTTAGATTGATAATGCCCTTACAAGGCAAAACGCGTCTCAAGTAAAGTAGAATAAAAAACAAGTGTTTTATTTTCACATATGTAATTTGTAATAAATATTTAATTGACTTCTTCATATTGTACATGTGAACAAAAAATAAATATAAATTTTACAAAAATCATACGCAATTATCGTTTACAAAATAAATAACATAGTTATGAAATTAATCAAATGCTAAAAGCATTTGACAACATATAATTATTATAAATACATGTATATTAATTCTATGTAATTACGTCGTCAAAATTTATTTTTCATCCCTGTTAAATATTGCTATTTAATTCTAATTACTAGCTGAAAGTGGTGGAAATGATTCTGTTATTTGTTTTTGACCTGTCACTCGGCATCAGTGGTACCAGATCCAGCAGTAGAATAAATATAATTATTCCAGTAATTTGCATTCATTTAAATAGGTACATTATTATTCATTCAATGGTATACGCGAGTCAGACACATTTTACAATTTTGTGACTAAATCTTTTTTATTAAACCACCAGGCAAATAATACACGTGGGTTTATTTTGTTTACACATATGTATTTTAAAATTTACTTTATGTAATAATGGAATACCCTCGATGTATTTAATAACAAATCGTTTAACAAGAAAACGAATTAATTTGATCAAAATGACTGAAATTTGATTATTATAAGTAGTTACAAATCTGAATTTTCTAATCTGGCGTCTGAGTCCACTCGGCTATGACCGGAAATACGAAATGAGTCGATATTATCATATTTTTAATAAGTAAAAGATATACAATATATGCTACACACGACGCTGGCATGTAATTCGCATTTGTAGCACAATATTTTACATTTTATATTTACAGTGATTGAAACATGTTTTGAACATTTCGCGTCGGGTTGGAAATATTTTTTTTTTGCATAACTGAAGAACTATCATGAACATATTTCAGATTCTGAAATGTCAGAAAAGATTTAAAGTTAAAGTAATTAACTTCAGTCTAGTACAATCCCTTCAAAGTTTTTGATAATTAGTTGAAGCGGCGTTTATAAAACACAGTAAGCTGTTTTAATTATAGTACAAAAACCTCAATTAGAATCGTAATCAAAAAGCCTCTACACTTTTCATCTGACATATTTGTTAGTTAATTATGTATTTATGCTAATGAGTTAACGTTACATTTAAATATTTTAAAAGACATACTATTTAAAACAAGAATAAGCTATTCACAAAAATACGAATATTTATTTAGTCATCTTGTAAATCTAGTACGTAACTTAAACTGTTACGGTTATGAAAGATATGGAAATTGATTTAATGATCCAAAATTAAGTCAAGTTAGGTACTAGATTTATTCTTAATAAATTTTTATTACACTTGAATTTGAAAAAATAAGAACATTTTGACACAATATTATTTTAGTTAGTTTTTTCATCCTGATGAAAGATGTATTTGTACCAAAACTGGTTCAATATCAATGAATCCAAGTGATTTATAAAATAAAACAAAGTTAAAAAACTATTAATTATTAAAAATGAACCACAATGTGTTTGCTTTAAATGTTAAAACATGTTATTTATATTACTAAGGGTGTATGTTTATACATTATTTTTATGTACCAACGTATTACGAGTATATCCTGTAAGATAAAGTCAGAATGTTGTGGATAAGGTAAAATGCTTACGAAATATCATTCTTACGTAATAGCCTTCTTGAAAACGTGTGCTGGTTGTTCTCTCGGTAATTATGTTAGCAGTAGAACGTATTTCGTTGGAATCGCCTAATGAAAATATGCCATCCCTTAGGTTGTGTATATATTGTGGTGTAGAGGAAACGTACTCAGTCATAGGGATGTCAGGCGAGCGGGGAATATTCGCAATCCCTAAATATGGCGGTCCTCGGTTGGAATGCAAGGGGTAGTTTATATAGATATGCAGGTTTTGTTTAGATTATTATTCACAATCAGTTTCTACACTTAATTTCGTAAATAATTCAATAGTATAGATTACACAATGAAGAAAATACTAGACGAGAAGGTGGTGTTGCTGAAGGAGGTCAAAAGATCTTCATCATAAGATTCACAGATGACACAAAGACGAAGACGGCTGAGTAACTCCTCAGAATAGAAGTAAAAAGCAGTAAACTAGATTGATTCAAAACTTTTACAATGATTCATTCCTTTGTGAACTACAAAATGGTTGACGAGTAAATGATGTACATGACTAGGCAAAGGATAATTTTGCGTCATTGTAATGTGTTAATTTAAAAAAAGATTTATGTGAAACGTGTTACAATATGTGTGTAAATGAGAAATATATGTGCGAGTACGAGTTTGTTTCAAAACATGGAAGAAATGAAGCAGAAATCCGAAAATCTAGAAGACGAAATGGAATGCCATAGTTAAAAATGATCAATTTGACGAAGATATGGTGAAATCAGTCCATTCTAAAAAGATCCAGAATCTATCAAGTGAAATCTCTGCTAATTTCTATAATACTGTATGGAATGGAAATACAAACATTAATAATGAAGGAAAGAAACATGTTGGATGTCATCGAAATGTGGTGCTGGAGGCAGATACTGTGTGTCACGTGGATTGCGAAGCAGATGTCTCTATCCTCCAGGAGTTATGGCTTATCAAAATACTTTCGACAACATGATAACGATTCTTGCATAGACATGTTTCCAGAAGAAATGTGGAGTTTCAAGAATCTCTTCGAGTCTTCTACAAGATCAATAGACACAAATAAATTATTTAGCAGAGTCCTCTTTAACTTTGCGATCAATATAACTTGTTTCGTAAAAGCATAGATGCCGGAAGAAACAGGATATTCGGAAGGAAGTTCCACTCACCACAGTCCCGTTTTTCTGGCACCTCCAAGGTGGACTGTAACTTTAGGTTTTTTGACACTATCTCCGTTCAGGGACTTGAGTCTATTCAGATTGCACAGGATGAACACTTAGACACACGTCTCACTCGTTTGTTATACTGCGAAATCTTTTTGTAACCGCACCGGTTCAGGGTCGCCGATCGACTGACTCGGTGGCAGGTGAGGAAGGGAGGGAAGGTGGAAGGCACAGTACATTATCTTCGTTCAAGCATAAATATATGTCCCAAACATAACTTAAGACCGAGAGGAATGGAGATGGGTTCAAATAATCTGTTTTATCCAAATTTTGGCACAAAAAATTACTTAAAAAAATGTTTTATGACCCGCTTTATGTCAAAATATAATATCATAAATTTTTCTAATAACTAGAACATTTTCAACGATAAATTGCTTCCCTTTAAAATAGAACAACGCCAACTTTTTAATAACTACTGACATAAATTGTATATACATGCGTGTATGTAGGCGAATTTATATATACATGAGTATAAGAATATGTAAAAGTATATAATTTTTAATGCATCAAACAAATTACATATTTTTATTGCATCCGTTTTCCACCCTCTCCCAACGTCTCATCAATAACGGTGTAAAAACACTTTTTTGTTTATCTTCTTATTAGTATGTATTATTTTAATTTTATCAAGCTAAGAAAAAATTTCACTGGTCTTATTTTAATATTATGTATTATATCATAAATTATTATATAATTATAATTAAAATAAATTAAAACGAGTAGAATAAAAAAACAAGTGTTTTATTTTCACATATTATGTGATTAGCTAAGTTCTTGTGACTAAAGCCGAGGCACTTAGTTTTTAAGCGAGTACCTTATCATTAGACTAAATTTCCTTATCCAATATTCTCAATCGCTTGCAGTGTGACGTCTTCATTGATTCGTGTCAAGCGCAATTCTGTAGATCGATTATGCTAAACTCTGTCAGCCCGTTACGTGCTTCACAGTGTGCAGTATGTGAAATGATAAATAATACTTTCATTTATAAACCAGGGACATGAAAAATTATATGTACACATCAGAGGTAAGTGATTACTTTAAAAATACTACGCATAATTAGTATTCGTATAATATGGAAAAAAAAAATCTTAAGAAATTAAAAATAGTTTTAAAAGTGTAAATTATTATTATATTTACGTAAGCATATCATAGTTTGAAAGTTGTTTTGTTGACGACCTTTTCCAATTTTAAAAAAATGTTTGATACAATTGCAATTAATTCAAATATATAATGATAATATATTTATTTACACAATTTTGCTTCCCAATATTGTAATGATAATTCTTCTGTTTAAACACGAGAAACTATTTCTCTTTTAAAAAGGACATACGTCAATTATATATTTTTTTTATAAACATAGCGTTTGGAGTCGTATTTGAAAAAAAATATTTACCTTGTTGTAAATATAATCTCGTCACCAAGCAATTATCGGTAGTATTTGACGGATATTTGGAAAAATAAAAAGGTTTGTTAACTTGCTAAACATGGACCACCGTTACTGGCGTGTTGCATAATATAATAATACACAGCCATTGGTGACCGCTCTGCGGTCAGAGTCTCATCAGCTGTTGCTGATTGCTTTCTGCTAAGCCCTGTAGGTGGCTAGTGGCCGCTTCGCGGCTAGTAGTGACCGTGTTAAGCAACTTCAGTTAAGATGCAGTAAACTTCCACAATATGAAAACACTAGAATATGGAAGGTTTTTTATGAACCACTACATTTTCAATTATAACCAATCATTCTACGTACAAATACATTTTGCTCTCTCTTTACCACAAAAATAGTTTCAACCTCCCCACCATTTCTTACATTAGTTTTTATCTTCTTCTATTAATATAATATTACCTTATATTGTAAACTGCTATATTACCTTATATTATGCGCTTCATTACTACTTTGCCTGATCATATTTGTGGATTTTTATAATTATTTTCATATGCTATATATTATGTATCTTGTTTTGTAATTATTTATATTATTAAAATCCCCTTAATTAATAAAATAAATAAAGAAATCAAAAGTGTATATATATATATTTTAGCGCTTTTTAAAGTAGATATCGTGAGGAATGTTAAATAATTCATCCAATTGTAAACCATGAAGATGAAACATTATATATATATACACGGTAGAGGCAAGCAGTGCATAGATTAAATATTGTTGTGCAAAGCTAAGTTTTCAAGATAATACAAAAAAAAAATCTTTTGCGCTAAGCTTAATCTTTAAATTATTTTTGTAGAAATTATGAAAAATAGATTGATAGTTTTATTGAATATGTACATTGCATATTAATTTATCTAAATACGATGTTATTTTTTTTTAGTTTCATTAAATTAGTTAAAAGTCAGAAAATACAAATAATGGAATAAACCGTATTTTAAAAATTTATACAAAATAATCGGTTGGCATCTTCTGGCATCGAATTAAATTATTATTAAAAACATGGGGAGTAAATACCCACCTAGTTTGATTCGCGATTCTTAGTTAATTAGTTGATCATTTGTGAACGTTCAGATAAGAATACTTTTTCATATCATATGGCTTGTACTCCGGGCCATTATTAGAGAATTATTTATATAGATAATTTTGCAATAAAAAATATAGTGACAAATCAGAAGATAGTGGCAAACATGGCATTTCATATGTGGTACATATATTATGACATTACAAAGTAACATCATGCATTTGACAATATAAATTAATCTAGTCAGATCATGGTATTATTAAATTTATTTTTTTATCTTTGCATCATTATCTTTGCAAATTTTTAATCGATGCCGTTGCTGCAGCAGGCAGCCGCGGGGAGAGGTTCACTCCTATCGGGAGACGTCAAATAGTGGCCCCAGAAGAGTGGTGGCATTTATGCTCACCACTTGGCTGTGGCTGGAAGTTATTAAAATTCGTAAAAGTGTCCGATATTCGGGATAAATTGAGAATGTCGAAGTTTCGAATCCCGTCATAATGATTGACTGCGGGAACTAAAGAATCGTTCCGCTATTATTTATGTATATAAGAGGCGGGCAGAGAGACTGGTTCTGTCCGTCCGTTATATTTTGACATACCCACTGGAGGCAAACGCAGCCATGATGGATGGACCCGCATGAAGGTCGAAAATTTACATACTACCCTGACGTGCGGGATGCTGAGTTCTGTATCTCGGATCCCAGGACCTGCAAGAGGGTTTGGACTCGCAAGTTACCTATGAAGACACTAGATAAGTGCACTGCGATAATTTTTTGTAATTTCGTTATATAGAATAAATAATCTGTTAATTTGAATTTAAAGTCCGCTTTCATTCTAGAATAATCTTTCTTCTTATAGACATATCCACACCATCATAAATACGCATTCCTCCGATGATGATGATGATCAGCTGATAAACGAACTCAGATTATGTTTCATGCTCTCCCTTGTCTTGCCGGTGAAGGACATCCAGCCACACTTGGCGGATGGATCGTTTCCTACTATATATATATATGTATATATATATACATATATACGACCCGTGTCTACCTACAGTGATCTCTCAATGATGTAAAGATATCACTTAATAAAGATGCGTACGCATTGGATGCGTCATTCTAATCCAGGAGCGAAACACATGCGATGATGATTCGCAGTACGAAATCTCATCCGTTGATGTACGCCATTATATATTTTCATCATAATTTACGATTCGTTTATTGTCATTGCGCTCACCATACAACGTGCAGTTTTCGTATCAAGGATGTCAAGAATCTGGACGCAGATTGAGCAGTTTGCTGAGAATATTGCAGCAACACGAAACATTGTTGCAAAGCTTTTGAGCAACTCGCCCCGTTAACATCGTATGTGTGAATGCCATCAGCGTTTCTATGTCATAACTAAAGCGACAGTGATGAAATAGCCGGCGGTAAAACAAGCGCAGTTCTCCTCACTACGTATAAATCTATCGAAGAGAGTCCCACCAGACCGGGGATCATAGAGACAGATGCATCATTTTGTGCCCGTTGTTCTCGACACGGATGTAATAAGTTCCGGCAATCCTGTGTAAAATGATCTCCACAACGCGAGGAAATGTACGAGGAATTATTATTGACTACGAGCGTCTTGGAAGAAATTGCATCCCATAAAAGTATTCATAGCATCGGTTGAAAACGCTCTCATAGTACCCACATAGTACATTCGATCAAGTGAAAAATGAAGAAGTAAAAATTTGAAAGATTCATGATAAAATAGTTTTCTGTTTCACGTACTTTTATATATATGGCAAGAAAACGGTACGAATATTATTATTATAAAGCACATTATGTTCATAATTCTGTTTATAAAGGACAAAAAATGTGTTTTCTGACGTCATACCCGCGCTTAAGCTAAATTGTTCTCAAAATAGAAAATTTAACGGATTTCAAGTTATATTTATTAAATTTTCTTAGTTACTTAATAATGGGTAGCTTACTAGTACTAATTCATTATAATTATTATTAAACTCGCGTCTGTATTTTGTATTAAGTATCTAAATAATGAGGGATCCATTATTTTATTTATAAATTGACAGAATTCTGTATTAATATTTTGCGCACTAAACATCAATTACTAGTTAACTACGAAGGTTTTATTTTGATAATAAATTGTAATTTAAATTACTACTAAACGCTATACTGTTTGGTTACATATAATTTCATAAATCAGCAATCTACTTCTGGGTATCGCGCTAGCGTCGCATATTATTTACGTGAGTAGTACAAACATTGAGTACGCAAAGCAACAAAGGACACGACGATAGTGTAGGACGTTAGGACGATACCCGGAATGAGGCTCACGGTGTGTCATTGAAGATTGAATATGCAAAAGTATTATAATATTGCCGTTATATACAATATTACCGATACTACTTTCTATGAATACTTACCAACATATGTTTAAACAAAGGCGAATTTAAAGGCGTCAGAAATATAGTATAATTACCACATTCAACTGTACGTATTGTTATTTATTTATTTACACTCAATCCCGAATCGTTTTGAGAGTTGTTTACCCTCGTTTCGATTCGTCATAATTATAAAGTTAGAAAGAAGCTATAGAAGTCACACACCCCCAAATGGGGAGGGTAGACGTCACATTTATGTATTTTAGTCGCAGAACTCGGTCACAGTCTGGCAGAAATTCACGCTGTTCAGATCGGAAGAGTGCGAGGGAAAGACAATTGAATACTCCGTTAGGTATCTCTAGCCACTGCTATTCCAGGCGTCGCCCATCCCAGCAACCCCCAGCGGGAGACCCACACCTTAATAAATACCCGGAAATGTTCGACATTCCTGAGCGCAAAAACACCACGGTTCACGGACAAGTCTTAAGTCCTAAGAGTTTATTCATGAAATGCTCATGTAGGTATTGTTATTTTGCCTATCCATTGCGGATCACAGGTTTTTTTTACAATGATCTTGTCAATGGTGATTTTCAACTCCCGGTTAACTTGTGTCATCTTCTTTCCCTCAACTCTCTTCATTTAAGCTATGTAATAGCAAGTTTCTTGAATGTCAATGGTATTGACTTGTGATGCAATGTTCCCTGTTCTATAGTATTGTTGTACTGCTTTCTATGAAATAATGTTTAGACTTGTTTAATGGCACAAGTCACTCTTGAAGGGTGGATTGCCTATTTGAAAGAAGAAGAAGTAGGTATTGTTAGTGAGTAATCATTAAACTCTATAATAATATGTATAATATGTTTGGACTGTGCCCGTCTCACTAGATAATTGTATGTTGAGACGGCCATATATTATGTATGTTTGATATTTATGGTATTGGATAATTGTCAAGTAGAATAAATCAACGACAATGTAATTACAATTGATTTTTATATAATTATAATTTGCTACGCATTTCGCAGTAAAGTTAAATTGCTCTGCACGATAAATCACCAAGCATTTACGACAATTGAGATGCGTTGTTATTATTTCGTTAATAAGATTGCGCCGAAGACTTTAATTTGATTACATTTCCTTCGCGTATTTTTGATATACAAATATATCATAAAACTAGTTTGATCAGAAATTATATAATATTTTATAAAACCACTGTAATGTATTATTTATTGCTTGTTATGAAATATATTATAATTAATAAAATTAATAATATAGACATGTGAGAACATTCTACAATATTGTAAATAGTCTATTCAAATTAATTTGATGTACTTGTGTTATGAAAATATAACATGATATTAGAACGTTCAATTTAAATACTGTTTTTGGTCGGCTAGCACACCACTAATCAATAATCACAAGATAATCATATTTTTAATATTTAATATTTAATAGTGGTTATTTATTTTTAATATTAAATAATTCATTGGGAACTCAAAAAGACCAAGAATTCGCATGAAATTGAAAATGTATGAGCGTGAGTCCATTATAGTGTAGCGAGTGAATTGTGTTATGAGAAAAGATGTATGAAGAAAAATCTACGGGATGCAGTACGGTGGATTGCGAGAATCGGTTTTCTGCGGATATTTAGAACCTCACCTACCTAACTCAGTGGTTAAAAACAAAGTTAATTCATTATTTATTATTAGCAGGATAATATATTAAAAATGATTAAATTATATTCTACGATCTGGAATACTTTTAGCCAATTCTATCCCAATCTTAATCCAAACTCTCGAACTATTTCCGCTGTAGAAAATGGAAAAATAATTGTTGAATTAAATTAGCCGGGAACGTTTATATAACAAAAAGAAAATCCATCAATTGATTAATGTCACCCAGCAGAAGACGGTTAAAACAATTAACCTCAATTTATCGTATTTTTATATCTTGGTATCTATTTATTCCATTTGGGCAGTTTTTCACAATTCGCGTATCTCGGAATTTATGAACCCTCGTGTTTGTTATTTTTACTGTTTGAATTGTCTGCAACAATGAAGTATTGAAAATGATTATTCTCGAGTGTTCTCGTGTTCCAGACTGTCCAGACAAATCAGTCCTGTGCACAAGCGGGTCGAGAAAAAGTAATAAGTATATTAAAATTGAAATAATTTAATGTAGCCAATAACTTTTAAATATAAACAAGTTTATAATGAAATAACAATTGTGTAATATTTAATATCGTACATTCTTTGTGATGTTGAATATTTTTTTGCTATTTCTTAACTTTTACTTTTAAGTTAATAATAATCATACCTGATATTATCGTTATTGTAGATAGCCGGCCTTCAATCCGGTCTTCAAATGTCTACCTTTCAGGGTTCTGCGTTCAAAATCTGGAAAACCATACTGATACGACACATTCATTTTCATTAAAATGCCACAATTAAGAAATGCAGACCAGGTTAAAGTTAAAAAAAATAGGGGAAAAAACAGCGTCTAGAAAGTATACCTCAATTTACACGAAACGTGGAGTTTAATGAGATGTTTAAATTTAAATCTAATTTAATTAAGAATTATCACGTTAATGTTTCGAAATCATGTATAAATTTGATTTTTACTTGATTTTGTCTATTTTCACGTATTTTATTAATCATAATATCTTTAGGCAAACCCCTTATCAATCAATACAGTACAGCAGATCAATTTGATTCTAAAAGATAATCTCTTAATTAATGTTTAATAATAATTGAATCTATATTAATCTATATTTATGTTAACTCATAAATGTCCTTCATTTTATTTATATTACACAGATTTTATTCCCTATCCCATTTTTATTCATATACACTCTCCCATTCCTCCTGAAAATGTTGTTTTTTTTATCTTTCATCTCTTCTCCTTCTAATTCTACAGATTTTCATTGTTTATTCAATAAAAGAGAAAGTTCTCACTATGTTTATCGTTTGGTAAAATCATGTCGGGAAGCGAGTTGGTGCGAGGCGGCACTGAGCGTAACCTGCTTGGACCCTGGACATAGATGTCATCGGTATCGGTGTCGATTAGTAATGGTGACAACGGCCATGAATTTGAATTGCCGTTCCCACAAAAATTGGTCCCTTCACGCATACTCAAATGTGTAAGACATGTATACATGAGATCGTGTCAAATGAATGATATATTATATAATTAGTTTATTTTTTACTCCGAGCCTATCTGACGTGACGGTGACCTGTCTCAAGCGAAGCCTTCGCGGCTACAGCGTGATCAGGCAATGCACCACTTTAAATGGAAAATTGCATTTCCCGCCTAGGACGAGAGATGCATGCTTTCCGCCATTATTTTCTTGTTACCCTTTTTCGCAAGGGAATCTCACAGACGCGCAGATCCTTCGTGGTTGCTTTGTCAAGTTAAAATATGCATATTGGCATTCAACAAAATGTACTGTGGCACACAAATGAATCGCGTTATTGAATGAACTATCTAGAGAAATCTGCCTTGTGCAATTTTAAAAGCAGCGTTTTTATCTATTAATAACTTCTTTTGAAATACAGTAATTATAAAATAAAACGTGTTTGACATTTTTAAACTCAATAATAACAGAAAATAGAGTAAACAGTTTTATCTGGTATCAATATTTCTAATAACAGTAATTTTTATTTATTTTATTTTATTGAGGGATTTTGACAGTGTAAACTCATTATAACTAACATAATAAATATTTAACATGTGATACTATTTATGAAAATTCACAAAAATGTTTAGATACATAGGTATGTTTAGGTGTAGAAGACAAATAAAAAGAAAAAAAAGAGGTTGCAGCTATTGTTGCGGTAAAGGGAGAGCAAGATGTGTTTATAGGTAGAATGATTGGCCAAAATTGAGATTGTGGTGGTTCATAAAAATAACTCTTTAAGCGTAGTAAGGCTAATGTTGAAAAAGTCAATTTCTGTCAATTTCTCATTATTTTATTTGCATGACCAGTGAATTAATGAATATGTATGTAAGATGTTCTACTTCTAGGAATGTGGAAGAGTTCGGATTGCCGGGTCGATCTAGATGGTACGTGGAGAGATATTAATTCTAATTGGCTGGGACAGTCAATATGGACTTGCAGTAGTTTGAAGATAAGTATTTGGTCAGCATGTGTTCTTCGATGTTCTAGGTTTTTAATATTGTGGAAGTTTGCTGCATCTAAATATGAGTCGAATGATATATTAGGTCTAATATTGAGATATCGAATAAACCTACTTTGTATTCGTTCTAATCTCGCAATGTATGTAATCTGCCATGGGTTCCAGATTTGAGATGCGTACTCTAAGTGACTATGAAGGAATGCGAAATACAGTATTTTGAGGCAATATGGATTTTGGAAGTGTTTGCAGGTTCGAAGTATGAATCCTAGCATTCTATAGGCCTTGGAGGTAATTTGGTCAATGTGATTTTTGAAAAAAAGTTTGCTATCGAGGATTATTCCTAGGTCTTTAACATCGCTTTTATTTTCTAGCTGAGTGCTGTCTTTTGTGAAAGTTAAATAAATGTTCTTAAATTTCCTTGAGAATGTTATTTGAAAACATTTTTCAGTATTTTTTGATATCAGACAGACAGACAGCATTTTGTATTTTATGGCAGTTGTCTAGGGAGCTCACTTTGGCAAAGATCTTCATATCATCCGCGTAAAGAAGAAAGTTGGTAAATTAAAAGTATGCGTGTGTATCATTAATATAGATTATAAACAGTAGTGGACCTAGCAAACTCCCTTGAGGGACTCCGGAAGAGATGCGCGCCCAATCTGATTTAAAACCGCCGATAACCACCGCTTGGTTTCTGTTACTGATTTAGAAGATAGCCATCTTAGTAGGTCTCTAAGAATTCCTATTTTTATCAACTTGTCAATTAATATTTGATGGTCGACTTCATCAAAGACTTTACTGTAATTTGTGTAAATTGTATCGGTTTACGTCCGTTGATATATTGCGGAGTGAAAAGTGGACAATTGTTGAATGGCTCCGGATAGAATATACAAGCCTCGCGCATTTATATAATCTCGTTATTATGAATAACTCTTTTAAAAATAGTTATAAAAATAAAGCGTGTATGTGTTTTTAAAACGCAATAATGGCTCCGAATAAAATAAATAAAAGTCTCTGTTTTTTAAATTGAAGAAGATTTTTCTGCGATTGTCATCAAACTAATGATTTGGATACGGAAGAAAAACATTAAAAATGAGGTGTTGAAAGAAAGTGATAACAGATGTGTAACTAATCTATAAAGTAATAAACGAGTGAATTAAAAATATGGATGTAGATTAGTGAGATTCCTTTAGTAAATTGTGGCTCCAGTATTAAATCGAGAGCCAGCTTATATTTTAGTTAAAAACTGTTCAAAATACAAGGGTTGGAATGTCTTGTAAATTTGGAAAATCCATCCAAGTTCCATATTCGAACGCGTATTTCATTCGCGATAATGGGGCTCGGCACACTTCTGGTACGCATGAAATGGCCATAATTATATCCGCATTACAGTTTAATGCTTATCGTGGCACCAAAGAGGGTCGCTTAGTAATCCTTTAAGAGCGGATTTAACAGATTGTGAGGAATTGCGGACAAGGGAGAGGTCGGGGGAGCGGATTGGAAGATCGCCTAATATGTGGAATGGAAGGAAACTGGATCGCCGATGAGGCAACACTGTGAAACATTCCGAAACATATTTTATTGAATGAAACCATGACCTGAGCGCTCTATATAAAAATGAAAAGAAAGATGGCCGCTTAAAAGCTTTTAGAAAACTCCGCTGCTACAGCATTGTTCCGAAATGTAATAATAATAATTTTGGTTTCCATGATACGTAATGTTTTGCTTTCTGCGGTGATGAAGTAAAGTGAAGTAAATGTGGTGATGAAGTATTAATTTTGCACTGAAATTGATTAAAAATTATAATATTCATTTAAAAGTGAAATAATACGATTTAAATTTAATAATTTTACTAACATGTAAATTTGTGAGAGAGTGTGAAATGTCAGAAAAACACAAGTTAATCCAAATTACATAAGAAATCATATCAAAGAATATTATTATTTTTGACAGATGTGAAATGTTCGTCAAGATGATAGTTTTTTTAGTTCAGATTTTATGTTTTATATATATTATGTTATCAGATTTTTTCTGACATATTCTCATAAATGGATCTGCCATATATATGCCTAAATAATCTCATTTCCATTGCATTCGGTTTACTTTCGTTCCTCTTCTGATGACGATATTGTTTTAATAAAGTCCTTAATAACTGAAAATTATGTCTTTCTATTACAATAATACGGCGTGGCGTACGCAACGATGACATAATATTCTATAAACGGAGAGACGCGACACTGTCGTACTGCCATTGGAGAATTACCATATCCTTGGAGTGAGAGTTTTTCCAAATGGGAGATAATAGAAAAAATGTCGCCAGCACGACATTAGTAATGCTTACTTTATCGAGAGCATAAAATATCTTGTACAACGTAGGCTGTAATAAAAAATAAAAGTGTCAATTTACTGGAAAATATATTACAGGCACTTCTGCAAAGAACGGAGATCATGTAACACTTTGGACCTAGATCTGGCGGAGGCGGGAACCGTCCCGCCTACCGAGTGCTCATAAAACTGCTGAACTATCGGATTCCTATTTAATACAGCTGATGTTACACTCTGTCTTCTCGCGCAGATTGTAGACAAAACAAAATAATGATGACCTGTGAAACATCCGGTTAAGGCGTTCATTTTGTGATTATCATCTGTGAGATTTTCATTATAAAATACATTCTACCATCAGTTTGATGCAAAATTACGTGAACCTTTGATCATCGTCGGGCTTGGTCTTTTTTATATGACATCTGTTTTCGGGTAGATATTGAACATTTTTATAAGAAATTCCCTTACGGTCATAATTGATATGATATATCGAAATGTATATATTTTCGAGTAATAACAGAATTAATCAGCATTTTGAAAATGAAGATATTATTTTGGCTTCCACTAATGATACATATTCAGCATTATTATGTATTATTTTGATGCAGTATAGAAAATCATATTTGTTTACTTTGTATGCATCACATAGCATTGCACACATATAACAGCCATATTATATCCAAATAATTAATACAAAAAATATGTATTTAAAAATAATTAAAGATATATTATTAAAATACTAATTAAATGTATTAAATTAAGTGCATTATCCAACTATGCTACAGCGACATTATTTTTGACAACAAATTTTCGAACCTATATGTTACACTTTTTCAAATTAATACATCTATCACATACATATGTTCTGAATAATTACAACTTCACAATAAGAATGCGTTCTCCTAATAATATGATATATTAGTTGTATCAATGTGTCCAAAAATTTAATAAAAATGAATTGTTAATTTTGACGTCTGCTATTGGTTACTCAAAGGTATTTGAGATTCCGTAAAAATAAAGTAGATGGCTTTCAAATAATGGAACGATAAATGTATTAATTTGAAAAAGTGTAACATATAGGTTCGATAATTTCTCGTCAAAAATAATGTCGCTGTAGCATACTTGAATAATAATGGTTTGAAAAGAGATCCAGATTGGAATCCCGGTAGTGCAACGACAATCTAATTCTGTTCATCTTTCTAATTAAAACATCACAGAATTGAAAATATCACAGACCAATGTTTTAAATAATTGCAACTTCACACTAAGAATGTGTTCTCCTAATGGTATATTATTTACAGGCTTATATTAAAACATAATCTTATTTAATTTTTACGTAAGATTATTTTAGTGCAGCAAGACGCAGCGAGCGTTCCTTGCACCTCACGCCACCGCTACACCTCGTTAACTATTTGCATTTAGTGTCACGCAAATTTCACGAAATCACGATATGATTTTTAAACTTGTATGGTTTACTTTGTGAATAATATCTAAGTGTCTTATTTAAATTTTACGTTGTCATATCCTTATTTTTGTTAAATTGACTAGAACTTGTTGTTTTGAACACAGCCCATATGGTGGCGTAAGTAGACAAATCAAATTACTTAAAATACTTATTAAAAATATGACCACACTTATTATCGGTAAGCAATTTAATAATAGTAAAACGACGATTATTTTTTACCAATTAATTTAAGAACTTATTATTTTTTCCTAAATGTCATGAGAAAGGTATTGCGAAAACTTGGGTACTTCTTCCGGACGTGCTTAAGGTAGGGACGAATATGACGTGAGTCAGATCACGTGCAGAGCCTGTTCCATTTTTGAAAAAAATATAAAAGTTTCGGGGAATCTGCGCTCCCTTGTCACGAGCACCATAGATAATACATGTGTTCTGAAAACACTCCACTTAAAATATGGAGTTGTTAAAAATATATAGACGCAGCATATGTTACCATAAGAAAATACTCTTGTACAAAGTGGGGAGAGGCAAAATGTATTTTTAAATGGATTAATGTTTATCATTTTTGTGATCATTATACAGTGTGCTCCAAAATACTTTTTCCTTTTAGTTCATTTGATGCACCAACGCAACGAGCGGGGGGTATGCCTATCACTAGCCGCGTCCTTGGAAATTCAGTCATTATGGAGCGTGTCCTTACCAGTTGTTCGTGAAATTTTCCCTGGAAAATTGATATTCCAACAAGGTGACATAAACTGACCTCCACGTAGCTCCGACTTGACACTAGTGGACTTTTTCCTATGGAGCTATCTTAAATCAAAGGTAAGGTAGGTACTAATTTTTAAGAAATAATTTTCCAAGGACTATACTTAAATGCAAAATAAATATTTTTTTATTAAACCCATCCATTACAGAATTTTTATTATGAAAAATACTTTTGGGACATTTTGTATTATATAATGTTTTGAATCCAAAGATTTCTAAAATATTAGAGATTTTTTTTTGTGTTTCCTATTCGATTTATTAATTTGATTTTGTTACATAGTAAATAAGATATGTTAAATGCTCGGTACTGAATTTTATCTTGATTATATTATATCAATTATATTTAGATTTTATATTTCATTGTTCTTTCATTTTTGAAACATCCATAAAAACATAATTATATTTATTTACGGATTTTTCTACAAATGTTGTGTTGCGAAGGAACACAAAAAAATATAATTTTTGCTTCTACATTAGACACGTTTTTACCTCTGTTTGAGACTAGAGATTTTTTGTAAACAATATAATATCTTGTTCCAAGTATGCTATGCTTCATTTAAAACATTTCGTAATATCACCTGTAATATCTCAGAATTCTACGAAAATATTATTATTTTCGGTCAACGATGGTCTGCTATATAAATGATTTAAGGAACGCATTAGCAACGTTTCAGATGAAGATACTGAAATAACTAGAAGCTAATTTATATAAGCTTTAAAGTAGTTATAGATCCCGAAAATCCTTGTGTTTGTTCAATCGAACCCCAAAATGGAGGATGGTTAAACATTCTCTGTTGACCGCCCAGGAAAAAAGTTTCGGATAAAATAATCGTGTTGTAAGCTTTGAGGGTGCTGAGAGGAATAAAGTCTGAACAAACAGCAAATAGTTGGTTTATGTTGACTTGCCATTTCTCAGACCTACACTGCTAGTGATAATGTGTCACTAAATGTAATATTACTAGCCGTTGAGGCAAAAAGCCATTTTGACGGCATTAATAATTTTTTTTAGCAATAGTACGATTGGGTTATGTTTAATGACTATTTTTATGAAGCTATTTTATGGATATGAGAAGTGAAATGTAGGTGTACTTGCAGAGAAAGCTATGAAAGATAAGAGTTTATGAAATTAAACATTTTTAGTCACGGCGTTGTAATTGACACACGTTGTAACACACAGATTTAAAACATAAATTACATAATATTGGACAATCAAAAAAACGTTTATTTTAATTTACGTCACTTAACGCCGTTCTAACGTTGTGAAATATTACAAATACATATCTCTAATCTTTAAATCGTGAAACCAAAATAAACTGTATTTTCCGTGGAAATATATATGCCTATATGTTCATCCAATTTTTTTAAATGTACGCTGTATTTTGTAATAAATATCTATGCATATATTTATTACAAACACTTTCCATTCTATGAAATATAGTACACCTTTTTAATAGAATTCTATTTTGCTGGAAAATTTTATAAGAAATTGTTTATTTGATCTATTTTTAATTTATTCTATTGCATTGACAAATCTTATATACTACTCCCAACATGTATGAGTAAGTAGGTAGAAAAAATTAAATAGTTAATATATATTTTTTTTGTATATATTTATGTAAATTTTTCTTCTTCTTCTAGTACTTATCCGGTTATCTAACGTTAGCGTTGTTTGGCGATTACTATTTTATTTATAGCAGCTCGAATTAGTTATTTTACCTTGAATGATAAGATGCAGCATCTGGTACTTTTCTGGAAATCTTATGATATGGCTAAAATCTTGCAATTTACGGGTTTTTATTGTTTCAAGGATTTCCTTTGTTTTCGCCTCCGGATCATCACAGTGTCATTTGTAACCCTATCAATCAAGTGCTCCAAGTCGTTTTAGTATTGTTTTGGCGAGTGTCCACGATTCCAGTTCATATAAAAATACACACAACATCGTATTATTCTAGTAAGAAAATTTAATTTAAGATCATTGCTGCGTAATACTTTTTTCATGCTGAATAATGTAGGTCGGGCTTGCTCTATACGATAATTAATTTAAACAAAAGTGTACTAGATTTCGTTTAATTAAATTAATTTGTGTATACTTTTACGTACCTTAATTTTGTCATCAGGCCTCTATTTTTAATATTATTGTTATTAAAAAATTAACACATTGAGACTACACTGTAAAACAAGTATCTACTCTAATATATACAAAAAGTACACACAAAGTAATATGCGTGTTTATGTTGTGTCTTTCCATTTACATCTAGAAATCTCGTTAGAAATCTTAATCAACTCCGGTTTTCATGAATAAGGGGCGTGTTTTTCCCTGTGTTAATATGAAGTAATCTTACGGATTAATCAGATTTTTAATATTTAAATAAAAAAAACATTTTAAAAGAATAAAATTTCTATAATTTTGGTTTCAGCAGTAGATGTATAACTACAACTATTAGGTTACTACATTAGATTACTTTTCAAAATAAATATTTAAAATAACCCGAATAAACTAACTAACAGCCTAAAATCACTTTTATAAATGAGCCGATATAACATTTTTCGAACAAAATGGCTTTTAAAAATCACCGAATCGAATCCTCCGTATTTGAGATAGCCATTAGGAAAAACGTCAATATTTGCGGGTAAATATTTTGATAGCAGATACCTTTGCCGGAATGAATAAACGGAGCCGGAAAGGCTTTCATGCTGGAATCACTAATACGATTGGCTGATGGTCATCAGAAGCCTTCCTCTCATTGGCCATTTGACAATACAGCGACGATCAATCTTCATGTTGTCGTGCGATCACGACGGCATGGCGGCAATTACCTTGGGTCAATGTTGACGAATTAAATGTTGGTACAACTAACAGATGTCGTTATCCTGACGGAAGAGGTGTTTATTGACACAACAGACAGTGGAGATTACATTTATACGTACATTATGTAAATTTTAAATATAAACATTTCAACGAGTGCAGAGACAAAGAGAAAGAGCTCGCAAGAGGATTACAAATATATTGAACGATTCTAAATAATCTAATATAATCCTAAAATAAATATTTTGCTAAAATTTTATTTACGAGTTCGTATATAGACAAGATTGTACCAACGATGTAGACTATACAATTTTTCAAATTTAAATTTACTTAATTAATTAATAGTTAATGTTTAAATGTAAAATTGAAGATTGGACTTTGGGAAGATGAACCCCTCAATCAAGTTCTTATCGATACATCAATTAAAGGACCACCATAGAAATTAATAGTTAATAATATTAATATCTTCAACGGAATACGTCATTGTTTCAAGATATTATTGTATACTTTTTTATTATAGAATTTATAGGTATATCCGGTTTGTGGACACGCGTCACAAGAAGGTTATTTCTGAATTTCATAGTTTTGGCAGAATTATTATATTCATACTTTAGCGAGTACAAAAGAAACATTCTCAATACTTATGTATATAATACTTATGACCATCTTAACTTGCTTTAGATATCCAGATTATTTTATCGGGCTAAACTAAGCTTAGGTATCGATGTCAAGAAAATTCTTTTGCATAATTGTTACTCCTATATATTGCTTAGTATAAAAGGCAATAATCGGTATATTTTGTCAAAGCCTAAACATAGTTAAGATAGCAAATCCACTGACCATTAAAGAGTTGCATACTCCGTTCATTTAAAAAAAAATGACCTTAAAAATAATTTAATTAATTAGAGATGGCAAAAGATAAACTAGCAAATTTTTGACAATCGTTTCCATAATATGTAAAACGCAAAAGGTTGTATGCTTTAGAGACCTACTGAGGTATTATATTTTAGAGCAATTTGTCTAAACTATTGTTACAGAAAGCCAATCCGTTAACTTTATTTCTATTTCAATTAAGATAAATCAATCATCGGTGGCATCAATGTTTCATTGAATGGAAATTAAATTTAGCACAAATATTTAATTATCATTTCCAGAAGGGTATAAAATAATTTTTGATGTTTGCTTATGTACTTCTATACTAATAATAAATACTTTGTTGTCCTTTATAAATAAATGTAAAATTATTTTCATATATATTTGAAATTTGTGAAGTGATGATTCATTAATTGAGTTTCAAAGTCTAAGAGAAAAGTGTTTGAAAGTGTTGTTAAAACGGAATACAAAATTTAACTGAAAAATATTAGAACTATAAGAAAAGATATTTAACGCCGTTGTATTTATAGATTAAATGGAAACAATGAAAGAAAAAAACTGTTATACTGGTAATAAACATGGCACCATTAATTAATATAATGCGTGCTTTGTCCGACTCGAATGAAAATTACAACAAAGCGAGTTTCCTGAATAAAAGTTGATGGCTTCAGTGTAAAAAGACTCAAAGTAAAAATATCCAACATTTATTATATTCAAACGGAGTTTATAAATACTGTTTATATATTACTGTTTTATTATTTTGTATAGCGAAACAGAGAATAAAACGACAATTGGTTAAAAAATAATCAGCAAATGGTGTACAAAGGCGTTTTTGAATTATAAATATATGACAGTTGTATAAAAACATGAATCTGGGAAGGAAATAATGAGTCATACAATACTTAGGTAGACAGCTTAAATCCATAAGCCATTATTAGTTATTATGTCCACAATAATAAAATGTTATTAATTTAATCTATTTTTACAAAACTAATTTGATGCAAGTAACAAATATGCTTTCACACGTTAAAAATTATTCAGAATGCAGAGTTTCATCTCGTATTTAATTCATATTTAGAGTTCATATTGTAATCTGTGCTCAATAAATCTAGATAACTAGTACTTTTTGTCCACGTACATTATTGTCCGAATCCTCTATCCTCATTATGAGCCAAGTTGAATAAAACATAAATTCCAGAACACGAAAAATGGTCTGATTTACGGAGGCGGATTATCAACACTCTTTTTGCACATCCTTCTGATATATTCACTCTTACATTTTTTATAATGTCGCTGTAGCATAGTTGGATAATGCACCTTTCCCGGTTTGGAAAGAGATCCAGGTTCGAACAACAATATTTTTCGATAAAATTGATTTTATATGTTTATTTTTCTAATTAATGCATTTAATTAATATTTAAAATATCACAGACCGTCTGTTCTGAATAATTACAACTTCACAATAAGAATATGTTCTCCTAATAATATAACTTTCTAGTTGACTAATTTAATTTGTTTTATTAATTATATACCGAGTTGGTATTTGACTAATGTTTGAATTAAACTGTCTACAGTAAGTGTTGGATATGACGACGACATTTGTATTTCTGATTTTAATCCACTATTAGCAAAAAGTAATTATGATAACAACGCAAAAACAACTTGATAATAGTATAATTGATACATAGAAACCATAAATTTAAAAAAATACATTTTATATATATTGGTAAGTACATAATTTAACGTACTTTTTTTGTTCTTATTTAAGTAGTTATTATAAACAATTTATTGACTATTATTTATCTAAGCATACGATAGTGTAAAACGTCAACAACATCAGTGTTGTCAACAAAACAAAATGCTGGTGGCGGATTGCGATTACCGAACATGAAAGTGAGACGAATGTTCTATAAATAGAATAATAAGATGACGAGGGGTACCTTGGAAAATATGTATTTTACTCTAAAACATTTTTTATGACATCTAAAATTTATTCTTATAATGACAATCTAAAATCTAATAAACCTGAATAGTTTAAAAAAACAAAAATTTTGATTATGTCTGAAAAAATACTATTTTAAAAAGTGTAAAATACGTCCATAATTGTTGTAATTCGTACGTTTTTTTAAATTCACATTTTTAAAGAAAGGGAAGAAATTTATTAAAAAAATTGTACCGATAGATAATTATGTTTTGAATTATCTACCTCGAACAAATTTTTTACCTGTAATTTATAAAATAAATTTAAGATAAACAGTCAAGGATTTAAAAAAATAATCCTCGAATTCAAATCATACGCTTGGCTTATATATGATAATAAAATAAATGATCTATTGATGTTGGTTAGATAAGTTCCGACTTTAAAGCTTCATACAGACATTGCTTGAAGCATTATTGTAAGCTATTATTTTTTATTGCGATGTCCGTGCCTGACTCGATATGAATCGATGTGATATTGGATTGCTAACCTACGATATTATTTTATCAGAAAAATTCACAATCAAAAGACTAAAATAATATTATAATACATAATTTGATAATTTAATTGTTGTTCTATGTTAAGATATTGTACAAGCTTCTAACAGGGCCGTCCTCTAATGACTAGCCTACCATGACTCATAATTTTTTTTTGAATCCTTTCAACGCTTATACGATCCACATGCCTATATCACAGTATGCACCCATTCGCAATCCTTCAGACTGATTTACAAACAGTTCTAATTTGTTTATTCTTTAGTCTACGCCTAGGTGAACGCATTTTATGTTTACTCATATATCCAGCTAAATTGTAATATCTAACTAAGGAAACTAATTAAGAATCAATAGTTTAATGAGCTCTTGGAAATAACAATAGTACATTTTGAAAACCATAAATGTCACGGCAACGTGGCATTGAAATGGTAATTCCAAATACGTTATACATACTCGGATAAATATACGTTATATATTCATAGTTAATTCACGAAAATGGATAGGATTAGATGAATTAGAATATATAAAACAATTTAGATAAAATATAATTACCACCAGGACTTCTACTGGGAAATTTATATTGCCGGTAGACTGCTTTACCAATATATAGCTTTAGTATTATATTAATAATCGACAAATTTGTGTCCATACATGTTACTTTTTAGTGAGACATCTATTTTTCTCTTTGGAATATATCATCCCGCTTGATAGATTTTTTCTTCTATCTCATTTATTTTAATTATCAAGTATCAAAATTGGATAAAATTTTAACTTAAACATACAACGTTTTGAATTTCAAAAGCAAACATATATACATACGAAAGATAAAAGTGCTTTAGTAAATGAGCGAGATACATAAATATTCGGTAACCAGGAAGCGAAATGTTATTTTCCCGTAATGAGCCGGAACTAGAGAAAATGCGGCTTGTGAGAGAAGTTTGAATTCCGGAAGAAAGCAAAGCTGGTACCCTCTGTCGATACGCATTGTGCCTTCTCTAGTCTGAACTCAAATAACAAAATGATCCAGAGCGCGTCTCCGTATATATTATTTATTTGGAAACATTTCACTGTTTGTCAGCTTTTGCAAAAATTATTTAATATAGAATTAGATTTTAAAAAGTTTTTGTATCATTAAATTGTATTCTAGTTAGAACATATCCTGAGACAGTGAAACAAATAAGATATATAATATCATTTAGAAATATACAAAAAACATTGTAGGTTTCAAAAAAATACAGAACTCAAAACTTTATCTTGCTGGTAGAAAGTTGTGGATTCAAGACTCGGCGATATTCTTTCGGAAGAAACATTTGTTCTTCATTGTATAACGGTGATATGATGACAAATGAATCTATCAATTTATTTTTTATTTCTTGTTCAATGCGTCGTATGAAATTATAATTCATAACATGGTAAAAGAGCAAATGAGCATATATTTTGTTTTAGTTGTATTAAGTTCTAACACATGTCCACTATTTGGTTCAGCAAAAATTGTAAATCTTCAATGTTACTCACCAGAAGTACCGTATCATTTGCATAACGCAGATTGTTAAGAATCTTTACATTTATAATAATTCCTTGAATAGTTTTATTGAATATTTCTTCTGAATAACAGTACGGGTTAGAAAATACATCCCTGTCGCACGCCACCCTTTATTGCTGCTTTCTGGTTCTAACAAAGATTTCTTATTATTATTGTTTTTATCATCAATCATAGAAGCTTTCAGGATTCAGAATAAACATACATACATACACTTGCGGAGTTTTGCAAAACTTCTACTCAGACGAAGAAGTGTGTTCAGAACACCATACGAAGCGAGAATTGCGTTTAGTTTGTGTACGTTTGGGGTTGACTTTGCGAAAAATTGTACGAAACACATGCGGAGCTTAATTTGTCATCTCTAAATTCTATCCCTAGATGGTTCTAATTAAAACATAAATATGAGAACTTTGAATTATTTGCGCGTGGATATAAATACTTAATAGATATGTAATTTAGATTTAATGTAGGTGCATACTTCTGCAAAATAGTATAGTTAAAGCTGAAATTTATGCACGTCAAAAATAAACATTAAAAAAAAGGATTAATTATATAGCAATATGATTAATAGAAAGACAACAATAATAAAAATCGATTTTTTCGACATATTCCTTTACCGTAGGTACTGCCACCAATATTTCTAAAATGTATACATTTCATTTGTTTTAAAGTATTACAAAATTGGAATACAAATTACTCGTAGGTCTGGAATAAAATAATTAACACAACAACTAAGGATTTGGAGAAACTGGGGATAATAATAAACACTATATAATATATAAAGTAAATGAATCAACTAGAAAGATGTACATAAAAAATCAATTAATCGAAAAAATATTTAGTTTCTACTGGGATACTAGATAATGTATCTAAAACAATGAAATTTACATGCTTTTAGCCGTCTTAATCCATTTTATTTAACCTTATTTAGGGGACGGTCTAAAATTTATTGAAAATGGTTCCGAGTTTACTTTTGTAGTTCTACCCTATCCTGCGATTGTGACGTAGGTTTCCCTTATTCGAGATGGAGTATCTTTTTGAATAACAATAAGCATCTCGTTAGTTTGAATATATTCAAGTCGTTTCTCTATTAAGACAGAACAAACTTGAGAAAACCCGAGTGAAATATTATCTCCAAGAAAAACGATTTAAGGAAGGCAGTTCGGTCGTGCTAGGACTATGAAATAAACAATATTGAATCATTGAAGAATACCCATTCGCCGGGATAATTACGTACTCGAATCGCATTTATATAGTGTTATATAGTATTTTTATAGTGTTAAATAAAAATGTGCGTTAAATAACAGCGATTAATTTTTGGACAAATGGATATTGGTAAATATAAACAAACATTCTTAATTTAATTAAATTGATCACAACTTTTTGTTTCATTTATCAATCGTCCCAGTTCTCTCATTCTTCGTTCGTTCATTAACGAGTGAATCAATCGTGTTTATAATTAACATTGCGAGACAAACTTTACAACATTGACAATCTCTTTACAAATCCAACTTATTTGATGTTTGACTTTGTTCGTTTCCCACTTGTTTGTCACCAATTTAATAGTATGTATGTACAATCTTCGTATTGCACGTCCCTCGGAGAGGATACGGTAATTCCGATTGTAAGTCGGAATTGCCGAGGGGTGTGAATGGAATTGAGAAATGGGTATAGGAAGGTTATTAGGAGAATTCTAACGAAGGTCCAGTGGTCATGGATGAAGGTGAGACCTCGATTACGGCGTTAAAATACCACATTGAAGATGTCTAATTTCTTCACTCCGAAGCAATCCACAAACAATAAATTCAATTCGCAAATGACACTCGATACAGTGCACCATAGTGCCAGAGATGAGTTTTCCGACACTGACGAAATTTACCTTTGATAAGGCTAACAAATAGGTGTAATAAGAATCCTCAAAGTTAAGACATGACCGCACTATAGGGTCAGGAGTCAAATTAAGAGTGGAGGGATACGCAGCGGACACGTGACAACTAGAATGTCGCGCCGATACTAACGCGCGCCAAAAGTGTGTTTATACGAAAATTTTACATTATATTTTATTAAAACAAATAATTGTACTTAATTAATATTCCAGTTTCGTTATATTGATTACGTGAATACATACCATACACTTTATACACGCTCAAAGCCGATTTAGGGCCGGTTGTGTGATCGGTAGTAAACATAAGTTAATTTTTTTGCCTAAACGGGTTGTTTGATCGTTGATAAAAAATATTTACTTCTCGAAAGTACATTACGTATTAAACTCATTTTACTTTCCAATATCCGATAGTGAAAACGAGAATGGATAGTTAAATATGGCGGACTTTTCACAGATGTTCCAAAAGTCATCTGACATATTGTTACTTTAAAAATTGCAGTATAAGACAATTAATTATTCAATATCCCGCTATTTTAGTGATGAGAATTCATCCGATGATAATCTGTTTATTTAATATACATTAGTATTAAATACAAAAAAAATTTACGACCAAAGTAACAGATTTCGAATACCTGGGCGAAAAAACCATACGCATAAAATAAAACACACTTTAAGATTTTTTGTCGCGCATATAGACATTTCCATCTAT
Organism: Eubasilissa splendida; assembly: GCA_031772225.1. Taxonomy (NCBI): domain Eukaryota; kingdom Metazoa; phylum Arthropoda; class Insecta; order Trichoptera; family Phryganeidae; genus Eubasilissa; species Eubasilissa splendida. The sequence continues at coordinate 15,103,715 of CM062848.1, read as the reverse complement.
GCTTTGATAATAGTAAATTTGACGTTCGAACAACCCGAAAATAATTTTAACCACGGGCATTAGTAAAAAGTTACTACTGATCACACAACCGGCTCTTAGTAAATATTATTTATGAAGAAATATTTAAAAATATCCCTTATCTTCTCAATGTTTATGTATGGTGCTGAATGGTTTCTGAGAAAGCGGAATAGACGCTCTAATCAGAATAGATGGACAGATGATCCACGCAGTCATCCACAGTATCCAGCATAGAATTCATAATTCCGACTAGTCTCATATATAACGAAAAAGAAGCAGATTTTAAAAAATGTATACGAACGTAAATGATTCTAGAACCTTGTTCGTTATTGTGATGTCCAAGGGTTAGCGTGTGTGTGTGTGTGTATCTGTCCACGGAGTGCGACACGAAGTAAGAAGTGTTGTGTGTTTGTATGTATGTGATCGCGACGTCAGATCGCGCATCTTATTCCTGCTCTGTCCCGTAACAAATTACTTATATTCTCTTGTATTGTTATATCGTGTATTACAGTCGGGTATCAATAAAATACTGTAAATTGTCACTTGATAAAGTCTTTTGATTGACTACCTACACCTGCGAATACTGAAGTCCGATCCTGAAGTCTCTTGTATTAGCGCTGCCGAGTAAAGCTGGCACCGCAACACATTACAGTTGTAATATCTGTTTGTTGTTTTCATGCATCGAAAATAATATTTTGGGATAATCTTTTCAAGCCCACAGAGAGCAAAGTTTTCTGTTGACATTGTATAATCCTTTGCAATCTTATATTATTAATATGTTGCTTATTTTGTGTTATTTTCTCATATTTTTCGTGTTTATTTCTGAAATATTTATATACCGTTCCTTTCCATTTATTTTATATCATTAATGTAATCAATTGTAACGTAAATATTAATAAATAAAGGTCGGGAACTGTGAGGGTTTTTGAGATGGCAGCTGTTCGGCTCCGTCTCGTCACATGTGCGAGAAAAAGTTGTATAGCTGCCTATTAGTATTAATAAAATGCCGACTACGTGGCGAATAAGTAGGATCATAAAGGAGCTTTGCTTATAAACGGTTCTGGGTTAGCGGCGAGTCCACCCTCACAGAAAGAAAAAATATTATTCAATACTACCATTTTAACAGCGAAAATATAATACATAATCTAGTATGCAAGTGTAAAAATGTTAAATTAAAAGATTAAATAAAATACATAAAACTAAGTTTTAAATACGCCCTGACGAAGCTTGAACTAAGCGAAACCGTTAGGAGTATAAAAAATTTCGTGGTTTCATACAAAGTGATTGTATTTTATTTAGTCTAATATGTCAAACCACAAAGTGATTGTTTTCTACGAAAATATATATGAATGAATTTAACTTTAATAAAAAAAAACATAATCTTTCTTTAGTGAAAATATAAACAAACCTTCTGTAATAAAAATAGTTAAAAAATACATTGTTCTTTAATAATACGAATAATACATAATAAATACGAAGTTCCCTACACATCGACACGTTATTTCAATAATATTTTCTCACGCTAACCGTTGAAGCGTTCTGATTTTATTGCTCTCAATATTGTTCATATTTTTTTGTTGCGAAAGAGCAATGAGCAAAGTAGCTATATTTTTATCTCTTCTGGGTGGCAAGTAAATACCGACACAGGTATCAGTAATGAACGAGTTTGAAAACAAAAATAACGTAAACTGCCAAAGTCAAGGAACAGAAGTCTTGTACTTTGGTGTTAAAAATACAGCACCTTAATACGGAGGGGAATACGGTTTACACTTTCGTCTCCGGGGGGCACGAAAACAGATTTCCATGTTTTTTCACTTAGCGGACAAAGCGGATGTACCGACACTGTTAGTCTTTACTGTCGAAGTTTTTCCATTATAACTCCCGATTTACTTCGCGGTGTACCTTATCGCATAGTCTTCCAAACTTTATTTTTCAACACGTTAGCTCCCGGGAACTACAACCTAAATACTTAAAAAGTATGGCTGTCCCGATGAGGCCCACAGGCGCGCGAACACTAAAACTGTGCGCTCACTTTTTCCTTTATTGCAACATACATAGAGGTTTACGAGTTTTTATATGTTAAGTATTCTTAACAGAAGTACATTTAAAGTAAAGTGCACCTAACATTTCATTAAAGTGAAGGGGAAACGTAGTGTTGGTAAACCGCGACTCCGTTGGCAGGATAGGATCCATGGGGACTTACATTCTCTCGATGTCGACGACTGGCGAAGCAAACTCTGGGAGTACAAAGAGGAGTGAAGGGATCTCCTTGAGAAAACCAAGAACCACTCCAGACTGTAGCGCCATGATGATATATTTTTAAAGTATAACGTTAAACTTATTTTTTATTAACTAAATATAATGTAAAACAATTTCGTATCGGTTTCAAGTGAATGATCTTAATACGCGTTGAATTCTAAATAACATAATGTATTTTACAAGATATTTTTCTGTAAATTTTAAAAATAAATTTATATGATGGATATCAAACGTATGTAAAGTGTGCACTACCTTACCTTATGCAGGTTCTAGAGTTCATATTGTGTAAGTCCAACACTGGAATTTTGATATTTGGCCCTAATTATTAACTCTGCAATAGGATCCGAAATGTGGGTCAATAAGGGGTTCATTAATTTACCGTTTCCGGGGTAAGTTTGTTGTTTTTTTATTCTACTAGTTTAATTTACTTGAGACGCGTTTTGCCTTGTCAGTACATTATAAGTCTAATAATTGAACTCGACAACTTGAATTTATAACTATAATGGGGGACATCTATACAATTTTATTTGCATGAGATGAAAAGGGACAATATTATTAATTGAAATAAGTTTAAATTGAAATTTTATTAATCTTGTCATGAATTAATTTAAAAAATTGATAAAATATGTATTCAATTATTTTATATCTTTAGATTTTTCATTGCAATTTGACTTAGAAATCGGTATTACAGGCATACAAATGAATATTTTAGTTATTAGATATGATATAATATTGTGATATATATAAGGGTTAAAATCCTCTGTTCGCATGTTTGATTTTTTCTTCTTTTTTTACAAAATATATTATTTTTATTATAATATAATTTGTATAATTTATATCGTTCACGTGCAACTCGATTACGCTGGAGTAAAACAATTTGTATCATATTTTTATTTATTATCTTTGTTTTATTAATCACTTAATTGAGTTTAAATACATCTACCGGTTTCGCAAAATACAATTTTCTTCTTCAGGATGTCATAACTAACTAAAAACATATATTATTGTTTTTTTAAAAATACATTCTGGTAAAGAAACAATATTATATGTTTTTAGTTAGTTATGACATCCTGAAGAAGAAAATAGTATTTTTCAAAACCGGTAGATGTATTTAAACTCAATTAAGTGGTTGATAAAAAAAGGTAATAAATAAAAATATGAATTTTCACCACAAAGTTAATATTGCTAATTTTTAAAGTAATTTGTATTATTATTAATATAGGGACTTTATTTTATTATTCTTTTTAGTTCTTCTACGAACACTTCGAATAAACTTTACTACATAAAAGCTACGCAACAAACACGCCCATATACAAGAGTAACTGCAAACGAATCGCTTAAACCGTCTGGATAAGAATCCCTAAATGCATTATGCCACACTGGCTGCGGGGATTATCATCTTCCGGCAGCGAGAGTGTTAGAAACTTTTCGGATCTTGTGCCTTGTAACTCTTGACTCCCGTCGGACGCTGGCGCTGGTGGCTTCGACCAAAAACAAAAGTTGGTAATAAAGCCAAGAGAACAATGCCACACCACAAACATTACTGGAATCCGCCCTTCTAATGGAATACTTTATGTATGCAAATTAACTTCTCCAGGTCTTTCCGCGGGAGGGGTTCGGTGACAGAAAATCTTTCTTGTGTGAGTTGGGTCTTTTAAAATTATATTTTTAAATTTTTGGTTGTTACACAGTAATCGAAACGCGGAGAATATAATAAATAATTATTAGGATTTAACCCTGGTTAACATAAGTAACACAATAATTAACGTAACTCGAAATGTAACATTTGAATCAGTTTATTCTTATGTACTGGATGTCCTTCTTAGGGAAACTTGAAAGGAAACTGATACATTAGATTTGATTAAAAATGCATTTTCCTAAGAAATATTCATTTTGAAGATATTACTTTCAATTTCTATTGTCGGAAGTTTGAAAATTGGAATGTGAAAACAGCACAGAGCAGTAAATGAATAAATGTGAAATAAATTTTACTTATAGGAGAGGAGTTTGGAACATTAGTTGCGGGACGAGGGGCCTTCTACACACATTCTTGGAGGAAACATAAATCCGATAGTATATGACACATTTATGCAACAGTAAAAGTATTTACTCTTCGAAATTTAAATATTTATGTAAACTAGACGTATTTTTTTACATATTATATTGTCAGCGTTTAAATTTTCGTTCAAATCGAATCATATTTTTAAAAAAAGTTGCGGAGCTATTTGATTGCGTAAGTGGTACCAAAATTATTATGTGGGTGACACCAAAATGAAAATAATGGGACAAGAAATTTTTTCATGTCTATATATTTGGTGGTCTGTGCGAAACAGTCATATTTCAGATACGAATACTATTTAGGTAGATTATTTTGTTAACTTTAACCATGTCTATTTTACTCAGAAGCTCAAAATCTTATAATTTTTTGTTCATAACGATAATTTTTTTAAGATTTTACATTGATCATAACGTTTCAAGACTATGATTATTACTCGAATACGGTTGTCCATTGCGGATCAGAGGGTTTTTTTACAGTGGTTCCGTCAATGGTAATTTTCAGCTCTCGGTTAACTTGTGTCATCTTCTTTCCCTTAACTCGCCACGTTTAATCTATATAATAGCAAGTTTTTTAACGACAATGGTATTGACTTGTAATGTAGTATTTCGTATTGTATAATATTATTGTACTTTTTTTTTATAAAACAAAGTTTTTAACTTGATTAATAGCACAAATCACTCTTGAAGGGTGGATTGCCTATTTAAAAGAAGAAGAAGAATACTTTGATATGATATCAATGAAAAGGTCTACTATACATTATCATCAAGGAATATTTAATGTGGTATGTCGACGAACACATATTACAAAGTATTTTATTGTGTGAAAAAGTTTGTTACCTTTTTTCTTACGGAACCATTTTAGGTGTATTTCGAGCCCGTCCTAGGATGGTTTTTACACACTAGTTTTATCGTATTATAAATTCCGTTCCTGTAAGTAGGTTAAAATGTTTCTATACAGCTAGACACGCCTTTTTAGGAACTAAGAAAAATTCGATACGTAATTGTGCTCTATTACCGAGCCTTATAAATGAACGTTTCTTTTTGTATGGTTATTTTTGATGAAATTAACGCCATCTTAAAACGCAAACTTTTACAATAGTTTTACTAAATGTTATTTAGATTTTTATGTATACGTATATCCGACCAAATTTTATGTTTTGTTGTTATTGCTCGAATGAAAAGCTCGAAGGTGGAATAAAATATTTTCAACATCGTGATATTGCTGTTATAGACACGAATTAAAATCTTATATATACAGAAAATCATGTATATTTATTTTTGAAATTAAGCGTGACGTAATTTAATAGAAACATGGAATATGTAGGTACAATCAAAATGTTCTGAAATGAATTGTTTTTCAATCTAGAAGTGTAATTGTCAGTCTTTGAGAATAAAAAAATTGAAATTTCCCATGCATTACTAAATATAATAATAAGTAAAACTGAATTGCATCAGATAATCATTTAATCATATGTACCCGTACTGCACACGAACACATTATCCGTTTTAGTATTCACTCTCTTGCAATTAATTTAAAGAAGAGATTGCCTAGGAAAGTGTTCGCAAAGTATTCTCCAAGGAGACGTCCCAGAGTGCCTCAGAAGAGGGTGAGGATTATGTTTACTAACTCATACATTGTGGAGAACACCCTTCAAACACTGCACGGTGGCAGTTAATTGACTATTTTGCAGAACATTTGTTGAATTGCTAGCGAAGCATGCAATATTTGAGGAACGTACAATAAAAATGTTTGATCATGTAGATTTGTAATATTGTAATTAAATACAAAGTTTATTATGCATACTGTTACGTAAAAACATTTTGCAATTATATTTTTATAAAAAGCGACTCCGTTAGAGTCGAGGAGAGTTGACACGTGTCACGGACAATCCGGGTTAGATGGCGCAGAATAAGCAAACCAGGCGCTGGATAGAAAGATTCTGACTCTCGCGCATCATTTTGGTCTGAGCGCTGATCACTTTGGATGAAAGGATGCGAAATTGACTTACACCTCCTTGAGAAAGTTCTGCACGCAATCTGTAGATACGCGTGCAGGAGCACTTCCTGCCGATAAGAAATATAGTGTCCGACAAGGTGCTAAATATAGACTTCTCTTTCCAACATCAGTATGCGTAAGTGAAGGAGCGCGAATCTGTCTCCCAAAAATATCTTCTTGACACGGTACAAAAACAATCGCGTGATTAACTGCCGGGAGCAGTTCAGATCTAGCACCGGGGCAACAAAGAGTTTCTTCTAAAGTTCGGAGTAACTCGAAACACGCGCATTTCGACTTTCACTCTGGAGTTGACCTACGTATAATTCAATAATATTAAACTTCATCATTAAAATAAAGTATATTTAAACCAAAGCCCATGTTAATGACTGCAAGTCATTGGATTTTGAGTGTTACATAGCTAATTTTAAAGTAACTTATATTAAGTAAAATCAAGTGAGACAAACAGTTGCATCTAACATATGACTAAAAAAGCCATGGAAACCTTAGTGCTACAATAATAATCATATATATATGTAATTACGCGATAAACACCTATTTCTGGAGCCACCTCGGACGAAATTCCACCATCAGGCCTTGTTTGAGGCCACGCCAAGAAGCTTGACTAGACCATCGCCACCCACCACAGCAAAATAAAGAAAGCTACTTCTAACTCACACTACACTACCTACATTTACTTATGGAGCGCGCCTTGGTACAAGTCCTTTCCCTCCCGCTCAAAAAGTCCCCAGTTAATGTAATTAATTAGGATAGTTATAAGACTTTTTATTTTAGATTTAAAATTGTGAATGTCTCTAGAATTATAACCTGGTGAAGATGCTACCTTACATGTAACCTCTAATTCCACTTTATTTTTTTATCTTGATAAGTTAGAATAAATAATTATACAAAAATCACAATATTAATTTCACTGAAAATTCCTTCTTCCCCCTTGATTGAATGATTGATGCAATGAATCGGACCCATTTCGGTACAGCCGAACGACCTGGTAAGGGTACCTCATGTTAATCAAATAATCTATTAAATTGTGTTTGTTTGGCTACGTAACAATACATTAACTGCCACAACCATAAATTAGTGATGTTATTACATAAATAGGACAAACACAGTAGTGAAAGTTATCTCATTTAAAAAACAACTCTGTATCTCTTTTTGTTGTACTGAAAATTGGTATTATTTAAGTTGATCAACTGTAATTAACTTTATATCTGTGTGTTGTTACTAATAAAGAAAGCACACAGACCTGCCGAAAGGTGTATGTTTTTATTTCACAAACTAACATCTCATCTTTTTTTTTGTATAATATAATACATCTTTAATAATTTAATAATAATAATTTAAAATTCCATATAGATTGTCGGGAGTTAAACTTTTCATTATTAAGAAGAACCAGTACATGAGTGAAAACTTATAAAACGGTTCCGGGAAATGCTGTAGAAGCATTTATGTTGCGCATGCGCGCCAATTCAAAACATCAATCTTGGTCACTTGATCGATAATAATAATTGTTTAATTCTAACAATTATGATTTAGAAAATATATATTACAATCATTGCATACCACTGAAGAAAACTTACATTAAGTTACATTCTAGCGATTGAAAAACTTAATACTAATTTAATTATGATATTCATTTAATCATTTTGATTTTATATCGGTGACGAAATAATATTAAAAAAAACGACAGAAATATCATAATTAAAAAACACTTTATTTAAAACTAAACCTTGCCGTTGATGAATTTATTATAAAATGTAAAAATGAAAATACTAATAATAATATCGTATTACATTAAAATGCAGTAATAGCATTCCTAAGAAATGCCACGAGTACTAAGCTATAAAGCTCATATACATTTTTCAGGTTCCATTCCAATACATTATATGATATTGGTTTCCTGACAATTGATCCCCCGACAACTGATCTTCCGGACAGTTGATCCCTCTGCCAGTTGATCCCTTGGACAATTTATCCTCCAAATTTTCTTCGTAAATACCAGCATCCGTGAAGGTTATAATTATATTTTCGTACGAGAGAAATATTTTTATAAATTTGCTCCCACCATATTCAAATGTAATCTATTTACGGAAGCTGATATTAACGAATATAAATACTGAAAAAAAACTTTGGAGGATCAATTGTCCGAGAGATCAACTTACAGAAGAAACAACTGTCAGGAAGATCGATTAACGGGGATGAATTGTCGGGGGATTAATTATCGGGGGACCAATAGTCGGTGGACCTATGATATTATATTTTGTCATAAAATTACAGAATAATACACGAGGATCATTTATTTCAATTTTCAAACTATTTCAATTATTTTTGAACTTCCCCCGTACGGCAATAATAATTGTACATTTCATTTAAAATTGATGCTTGTTTTTGAAGCTTCATTCTGATTTAGATGATCCCTTTCCACCACCTTATTCGTGAATTTGATATTTAATTATGGTCTAACAACATTCAAGATCTTCACGCCATTTAACCTCGAATGTTCAATTCACTATTTAAAAAAAAAATCAGTTACCGTGTGCAAAACCGCAAAAGTACAAAACCGTGGATAGCGATGAACAACTGTAAATGTATTTGTTTGACCGAGGCGATATTTAAAATGAACTCTTCAATTGTATAATACAATCTCTTAAAAAACTCGTTTTTTAAAACTGGAGCAGTCTATCGGAGTTTTGGGTGTTAAAATATTTATGGATTAGAAAAAAAAATATTTTTTTTATAAATAATAATAATTGTTATACTTTAAAACAAGACTTATTATTGTATAAGATAGAAAATAATTATAGTAGTCGTAATAATAAAGAGAAGTAGCTTATGTTTCAGAAAACATAGTTCAGAATAGTTTTTATCAGTCTTTTTGCAATGCGGCTTAAAACGCCTTCATCAATATCCGACAAAGGACTTATCACAATCCAAGTCTGAAGCGCGTCTTAGCTGAAAACGGCCTTCGTTATACTGATGAGCGATCGTTAAACGAACGCGAGGGGGCGCGCGTGAAGGAAATGCAGGATACTAGCCTGCGGACCGGAAAATGGATCGTTTGTAGAATGTCGGCGGAATATGCATGTTGTTTAGAAAATATTAATATTATAATTACAAAAAAAATGGCTCGATTTGATATTTTTTTCAAATTAAAATATTCGTGATAACCATTGAAGTTGTGCTTATTGATAATATGTCTGAAAAATTCGCAGCGTCAAAAATAAGTACAAGCCAGTCTCAATTTATATTACAGTGGAACCTCTCATAACGAGCATAATTCGTTCCAGAATCTTACTCGTAATGTGAAACACTCGTTAAGCGAAACAATTTTTCTCATATAAATTAATGTAAAATACGATAATGCGTTCCATGCCGAAAAAAATACTTTTTATTTTTATTTGTAACGTTTATTAAAAAAAGAAAACATATTATTATTTATGAATTTATAACAAAAACGAATTATTTTTTACTAGAAAACTGTCTAAACACATTTGTTTTTGCCGACGCTTCAAAATTTGGTGAAAATGTGACAGCATTATCATTGAATAAATTTAAAGGGCGCATAGTCACCGCCCTATTAGGGTGATGCTTCTCAATATACGACGCAACAGTTTCCCATGCTTTTAGCATTTCTCTTATTGTGCCAGAACATTGTTGCTTTGCTACTTCTTCCACTGATAAACTCTTCTCCGCAACTTCTTGCTGTGAAACACGATTCAACTCCATAAGCACTTCGGTGGTCAGCTCTTGGCTATACTCTTCTATAAGATCATCGATGTCATTATTATCCAATTCCAGTCCCATGATATTGGCCAAATATACAATCTACAAACTCCACAGGTGCTGTCTCAAACCGCTCAAAGTCACATTCGACAATGCTCTCTGGCCAAAGCTTCTTCCAAGCAGAAATGAGGGTCCTCTCGGTAATCCCTTCCCACGCCTTGTCAATCATCTTGAGGCAAGCAACGATGTGGAAGTGAGATCGGTCCCTTAAGTCATCTCAAAACAACGCTCGAAGAGTGTTTTAGTGTAGAGTTTCTAAAAGTTAGAAATAATCTGCTGGTTCATAGGCTGGAGTAACGGAGTGGTGTTGGGAGGCAGAAGCGCGTCACTTGTTATGCGAAATGTCGCTCGTTAAGGGAGCCGTTTTTTAAAATTTGTTTTGCTCGTTTTGCAAATTGCTCGTTATGAGAGGTTCTTCTGTATTTAGGAGATTCTTATTGTTAAGTTGTAATTATTCAGAACATATGTCTGTGATGTTTAAAATACTAATTCAATCTATTAATTAAAAAGATATACATATAAAATCAATTTTATCGAAAAACATAGTCGTCGTAGCATAGTTCGTAATTCATCTTCCCCGGATTGGAAAAGAGATCCAAGTTCGAATCTTGGTAGCGCAACAACAATATTTTCGATAAAATTGATTTTATATATATATATATCTATATAATTAATATATTTAATTAGTATTTAAAACATCACAGACCTATGTTTGTTCTGAATAATTACAATTAACAATAAGAATGTGCTTTTCTTAATAATATATAAGTTGTATCTATGTATCCAAAATTTAATAAAAATGAAAAATAAAAATGTCGTCTGCTGCCGGTTTACTCAAAGGTATTTGAGATTCCGTAAAAACAATGTAGATGTCTTTCAAATAATGGAATGATAGATGTGTTAATTTGAAAAAGTGGTTCACATGGGTTCAAAAATTTGTCGTCAAAAATTACGTCGCTGTAACATAGTTGGTAATGTACCTTCCCCGGATTGGAACAAAGATCCAGGTTCGAATCCCAGTAGCGCAACAACAATATTTTTCGATAAAATTGATTTTATATGTATATCTTTATAATTAATACATTTAATTAGTATTTTCAATTTATATTGTTATCGATTATTTGAATCAATTCATTGTTATTGGCAATATCTGATGACGAGGAATTTTACTTTTTCGTTTGAATTTAGTGTATTTAACATTTTTGTGAAAATTGATAATAATAGCTGCGCTCCGTAATGAAATATTTTTACACCGAAATAAATCGCTTATGAGATGTCGGAAATAGACACCAAGTCCAAGTTAGTCCTATTTTCATAGCGCAAGCGCTTATAAGTATTATAAATATTAAAAATTATTTTTTAAAAATGAAAAAGAATGTTAACACATTTTTTGAAGTACTTAGAAAGAATAGTATTATGAATGCCTGTGAGGGTATTGAACCCTCAACATTTGTGCTTCTGGGTAACTTACCCATCCATGGACTTAAATTAACCCAACGTAGAGATATTTTCTACTATCTTCTCACTAATCTCTCCTTTATATAAATAATTATATCCATTAATTTAAATCTATTAATCTCTTCTTTATTTAAATAAATGGGTACCTACGTCATCCTCGACCCGCCCGCTTATCTTATAAAATAATGAAATTGACAAATTGTGATTCTAGCTCTGTGCGTAAACTTCTAAGAAAATTATTTTCAATTGAAATAATTATTATTAAAAGCATTTAATTAAAATATATTTTAATAGTCTTTTATTTATTGTTTTCTTGTATTAAAATATTTTTTATTATTATTAATATCTGTGCTAAGGTTAGTATCGTACTTACAGTAGTATTATTGTAAAAACAAATATTAATTACCTCGAAGTAATGCCGTTACTGTCATCATTAAAAAAAATCTATGGACTAATTCAATACACAAAAAAGACAGACAATAAAGTTATTTCCCTCCTAAACAATAAATTCCGGCGATCTTCTCATTCCTCCATTTGCAGCGAGATCAAATGCAATGTTGCAGCCGGGGAGGCAATAAGACTGGCAGTATTGACAAAAGCATTAAGCAAATGCATTCGCTTGCCGCATTTGAAAGTCCATTAAGAGGAACGAAAATACCTGTCAAGGAAAACTACGAAGTATTATTCTGTGAAGTCTCCGATATAGGTACATTTAATTAAACTTCAAACGCTCAGTAAAATTCAAACACATTATTTTTTGCTCGGTGTGGACCTATTTTATCTGAAGGGTCTATAATGTTATGGTAAGATAAAATGTGTATAAGTTACAATTTCAGAACATGGTTCTATTTTTAATACAAATTAAATGAATCAATTAGAAAAAATCTTTTTAAATACTAATTTAATGTATTAATTATAAATATATACATATAAAATCAATTTTGTCGAAAAATATTGTTTTCGCGCTACCGGGATTCGAACCTGGATCTCTATTTCCAATCCGGGGAAGTACACTACCAATTGTGTTATAACGCCAGTATTTTTCATAAAAAATTTTCGAACCTATATGATACACATTTTCAAATTAATAGATTGGAATTGGATTGTAAATAGAGATCCGGGTTCGAATCCCGATAGCGCAAAAACAATATTTTGCTACAAAATTGATTTTATATGTATATATTTATAATTAATACATTAAATTAGTATTTAAAACATCACAGACCTATGTTCTGAATAATTACAACTTCACAATAAGAATGTGTTCTCTTTAATAAAAATATTTTTATTGATAAAATATTAGATTGCTGCCGTGATTCGAACCTGGTCCTTTTCTTATCCGTGGTAACCCGTTACCATGTCGCCATATCAACCGATTACGTTACAACAATTTTTGAACTTATATTCTGTATGATATGTATTTTTATATTTGTTACATCTACTATTCCATTTTTAAAGCAACGGTGAATCTTAAATACTTTTGAGTAAAACCCGATATGTGTATTATATCAATACTTCAGCTATCGAATTTATATATATGTTATAAAGTTATAAAGATCGAACATAATTATATATTTGTTCGATCTTTATAACTTATTTATGGATCGCCGGAATATGACATGACATACGTAGATCAGTGGTTTTTGTCTATTACCTACTCACTACCCCCTACCCTTATAACCAAAATGTGATGTTTTCTGTGGTTGTGTTCTCTATGGTTTTTAGTAGTTGAAGTTATACTTTCGAACTGAAAGTAGCGTTTACCATTTTCGGTGCGTTGACTGCTGCCAAATTTATCCCGTCGTATGGGAACGAATTGTTGACTTGAAGTATCGTCCTGCTGTGTGGGGCTGATATATACTGTTTGTGTGTAATCGGTTTCTCGCTACCAGGCGAACCAATTAGTGGTGTATATCGTGCTATTGTGCATTGTGCTTGTTTCATACGTCGCGCTACCACCGAAGTATTTGTCCAAGAGTGCTTCATGCGGACCATCGAAGTACGTGGTCTGGAGCAAGAAGACCTATGTATCCAATGAAAGATCCAGATACCGAAAGGAGCAATTCACCGGTGAGTCATGTATTCTGGTTCTGCTGGGTTGTCCTTCAGCCGCCTATTCTTGTTCCTCTCCTAAATTCCTTCTGCCCTTCCTGCATCCGGTATTTTCTCAACCCCCTCGTGCAGATAATGTTTATATATATATATATATCGCTAAATATCCCTTAAGATTTTACCCAGATGCAACATCACGTGACACAGATTTATAGGCTTTTATTATATTAAATACCAATGTATACGAGGTATAGCTATAAAATAATAGATAATAGGAGAAGTGTGGACATAATTTAAAATACACTTTTTTGTATACTCAATTTAGTTAATACTGAGGAAAACGAAGAGAGAAATATTTAAAAAATCAGATTTTAAGTTTATTTTGTGCATTAATCATCCTATGTGTATTTACGACTACCAACCAATTAAACATGACGTAATTGTTTGAATACATGTATTTTATGTATATCCAAATTCTGATACATGTATATAAAAAAAATTCGAAGTAAGGGAGACATTACTTCTCTTAAAAGCACATACCTATTCTCGAAAATTTTAAGTACAAGTTTAAAAATATATATTTATTAGTTTTACAAAAAATATAAAAGTCAAAGGAAACGTGAAAATAATATTAGAAATATTGTACTCTTTTACAGCGGTGCTTGGAAAAAGTGTACATCAATATAGAAAAATATATTTGAAATGAACGTATAAAATTGTATTAAAATAGTAAGAGAATGAACATCTTCAAATAATAAATTTTAAGACAATTTTTTCTAGGGAAATTTCAAAGAAAATATATTGTGTGGTACCTTGAATGTATATTTTTTATATTTAGTGTATTTTCATTTTATTTTATTTCTTGTAAGATACTAATTCGTTATCTTTCTTAACCACTATTCACGTGAATACAAAATGTCTGTAAAATATTTTATAATATTACTTACTGTACTTATGTGAAACTTTGCTTGTGACAAAGAAAGTTTTTTTATTCTTATGTTCAAGATTTATAAACATTTCACAATTCTATTATAAAATTAGTTTCAATATTGATATCTTGATAACAAAAAATATACTATAAATATATATTCTCGTATATATAAAATGATATTGTTATTTGCTTAGAACATGACGTTGCGATATATTAAATAACTTTGATATAAACTCGTTTGTTTTTTACGTGACGCAGAAATATGGCACATTCTTTAAGATTTACAATAATATAAATATAAAAAAAGAATAAGCTTAATAAATGTTTGTACAATTCGAATAATTTTTATGCATATAATAAAAATATATTTTATTTATATTAAATTATTTGTTAAAAAAACATTCGTCCTTAGCTATAATATTTTTAATCTTATCAGCAAAAATCAAATGGAATTATGGAAGAACTAAAAAAATAATAATATACTTATTTTACTACAAAATGTATAACATTATTTGTGTATGTTCAATTCAGCGTCCAATCGTAAATCTAAACTAATACATTAGGATATCTACTGCAAAGTATAAATATAAAAAAAATAATTGATTAGTGTATCGCTGCCAACAATACAGTTTTGGTACTAATACTTGAGAAGAGTTGCTTGAGGGGCATAAAATTCCATAGTTCAATACTTAGTAAGTCATGAAAGAAGTATTTTTTTAATTTTTATTACGTTTTGTGATTTAACCTTTTAAATGACACGAGCATGCTAACAACACGTCAAATTTTTGTTTATCATACCATGCCATAAGTGGGATTAAACAACATTTTCAATATTATTTTCATATATTAGAAATTAGAAAGACAGTTTTTGAGACATTCATAGCCAACTTTTTGACGTCTCCCATATTAAATACGATTGGCAGTTAAAGGTTCACAAAGGGTTATGAAAATAAACATGATATATCATGTACGGCCACATTTTTTTGTGAGAAAGAAGCAAAATTAAGAATATTTTTGTAATTTTTTATTAAAAAAATAATTATTTTTAGGAGAACACATTCTTATTGTGAAGTTGTAATTATTCAGAACATAGTTCTGTGATATTTTAAATATGAATTAAATGTATTAATTATAAAGATATACATACAAAATCAATATTATCGAAAAATAAAAACATTGTTGTTGCGCTACCGGGATTCGAACCTGGATCTCTTCCCTAACCGGGGGAGGTGCTTTATCCAACTAAGCTACAGCGGCACTATTTTTATCGACAATTTTTCTACCTTATATGTTACCTTTTTGATATCAATACATTTAATCGTTCCATCATTTGACAGAGCCATCTACCTTATTTTTACAGAATC
Source organism: Eubasilissa splendida (assembly GCA_031772225.1). Taxonomy (NCBI): domain Eukaryota; kingdom Metazoa; phylum Arthropoda; class Insecta; order Trichoptera; family Phryganeidae; genus Eubasilissa; species Eubasilissa splendida. The sequence continues at coordinate 15,087,781 of CM062848.1, read as the reverse complement.
TCAAATACCTTTGAGTGAATCTGATAATAGACGCTAGAGTTATTAATTCATTTTTATTAAATTTTGGACACATTGATACAACTTTATTAATATTAATAACTCTAGCGTCTATTATCAGATTCACTCAAAGGTATTTGAGATTCTGTAAAAATAAGGTAGATGGCTTTGTCAAATGATGGAACGATTAAATGTATTGATATCAAAAAGGTAACATATAAGGTCGAAAAATTGTCGATAAAAATAGTGCCGCTGTAGCTTAGTTGGATAAAGCACCTCCCTCGGTTAGGGAAGAGATCCAGGTTCGAATCCCGGTAGCGCAACAACAATGTTTTTATTTTTCGATAATATTGATTTTGTATGTATATCTTTATAATTAATACATTTAATTCATATTTAAAAAAATAATTGTAATGCATATTAATATTATTATTCACATTAATATTCTTACTAAACTAAGCACTTGTGCTATGGAAATAAGAGTAACTCGGCGGTCTCTCGGAAAGAGACTTGAAATCCCGACCACTTAATAACCAGGCAAGTGTCTTACCACTAGATCAACAAGCATGTTTATATCATGAAATGGGAATTGTGTCCATCCCTAGTCGATTAGTGAAGACACCTTATCTGAATTGAAACAATTTCTGATGGAGGGTGTCACGCACATTTCGGGAAAAGACGGAACGTTCGCTCCAAGCGTGCACTGCGGCGAGCCGGGCTTGTAGCGCTACGCAAAGAATGATTTATCAAAATTTTAATGAAATGTTTGGTGATCGGTTTACTTGAGATTTATTTCCCGAAGATTTTAGATTGAAAATAAATTTAAAACGTTACCCTGGAATGATCAATCAGGAAAAGTTGCGCAGATAAGTGAGCTGATTTCTCTCCTAACTCATCTGAAACGGTGATGGATCAGATATTTGAAATTAATTTTCCCGAATATTTAATATATTGTATAAAGCGTCGGAAATATGTTAGTTGGATAAATTATTATCGATTCAATTTCACGAAGTAATGATGTCTGTCGACGTGAATATTTTAATATTTTTGAAAAGGCCTTTGCACTTCATTACTATTTGGAAACAACTGTTCTAACACGTGGAATTTTAAACATTCACACAATTGTGGTTTCCCGTTTGACTTGAGTCACGTTAAGTATGGAATTAAATTAAACCATGTTTATTCGAACGCATGCTGTCAAAAACAGTTGTGCGGTTGGATTGTCAGTTAATAAACATTTGGCAGAATTTCGCTACAGAGGGAAAATAAGTTAGATGAGGTTAATATACAAATTGATTATAAACAATGTACCAAATTACGAAGAATTCAAAAAGAAATTAATTTCAAAGAATTAATTGTTACTTTTTATTAAAATCTGATTTTAAAAAATTCTCTCAGGCTTAAGAGGCTTATTTATTCAATCTGATGTATCTAAATACATAGACTTATATACACAGTTAAGTATATGAGCGCTCGAAGAGTGCTGAATTTTTTATAGTAAAGTAATTTACCATTTAAAAAAATCAAGAAAAGAAACCTCTGGCGATATAATAAAGCTCTTACAAACGTTCGAAAGAATTCTTACGTCTTTTAATATAATTTAAATACGTTTTTTTTATAAAGAATACCATCTCCACCATCCTCACCCTAAAACCTAGACCTCCGAGCAGAGACTTTCTCTAGGACCATTCCTTCCTGGTTTTTCACATTATCTTATATTAAATCTGGTTAAGTATAAGTTATTTTTGTTAATCTGTTCGATCGTTGTTCTTTCATTAATGTTTAAGAACAACGGGTACTCAGCAGACTCGGGTGGGTTAGAATAATTGAACGTGAGAGTGAGACAAGAGTCGCGTTGGAAAATGACTTCGGGAGAGATAATATATACGGGAAGAGACTTAAAACATGTAAATGAGAGATGATTCAGGATGATCGAGCGGGTGTATTGAGCAGGATTTTGGGCTCAGGCTTAAAACTTGGTTAAAACGGAAGAATAAATTTGGTAGCGGAGTGTTTTCGAAGTAGAGTGTGAAATTGCGGATTAGCGTTTAAAGAAGTGTAAACAGATTTAATTAGGTTATTCTTTAATTTTAGTGAAAAAAAATTGGAAAAAAAGCGACTAAGGAAGGCTTAAATGGAGGAGGCTGTTAATAAAAAAAAATTGAGTATATGTGAAACATTATAATCGTATATAGTTAGTATTATTTTTACTATTAGAAAGACATACATATAAAATCAATTTTATCAAAAAATATTGTTTTGCTACCGGTATTCGAACTTGGATCTCTTTTCGATCCGGGGAAAGTTCTTTAACCAACTATGCTATAGCAGACAGTACTTTTGACGACAAATTTTCGAACCCATATGTTACACTTTTTAAATAAATACATCTATCGTTCCATTATTTGAAAGACATCTACTTTGTTTTTACAGAATCTTAAATACCTTTGAGTAAACCGATGGCGGACGCCAGAATTAACAATTCATTTTTATTAAATTTTGGACATATTGATACAACTTATACATTATTAAGGAGAACACATTCACATTGTAAAGTTGTAATTATTCAGAACGTAGGTCTGTGGTAGTTTAAATACTAATTATAAAATTGATTTTATATCTATATCTTTTAATTAATACATATTATTAGTATTTAAAATATCACTAATCTATGTTCTGAATAATTACAACTTTACAATAATAATGTATTAATCAAATATTTAGTAAATTTAAGTAAAATACTACAAGAACTAGTGCTAATTATATAAAATTATGATTTTTATTTCCATTAATATAAATATTTTTTAATAAAACTCTCGATGAAAAAATAACTTTCTGTCTGAGTAAAAAAAAAATAACTTAACGATTTACATATAAAGTCTAAATTTAGTTTATTTTAAATATCGAAACTATGTATGTTCTAAAATTGCAACATGAGAATAAAAATTGATTTTGATGATTTCATTAAACATATCAGAGGAAAATCCTCTCCCACCCCTCGAACCGACTAAGAAGTAAAAGCAACATACACTTCTCTGATGACAGTCTTCAGATCTGCGGGATGCCGAGTAAAGTATCGTATCGTCACGATCACGAGATCACGATCCTCGATCACGAGGGACTGAAGTGAATTAATGATGATAATTTGACTGTTCTGTATTCATCAATGTTTATAATTTTTGTTTTTAAAAAAAACTTTTTATTAGAAAAACCGAGAAAGATTAAAACATTTATTGTAAAGGTAACCACACATGAATGAACACGTAAAGAAATAAAGATCCAATCACTTTACCTCGGAAATAATAAATAACAAGCCCGTAAGACAAGTAATTAGGTCGAACTTTTATTATTGAGGTAGCCCTTTAATGTTCCTTGTAAACGAGAATACTTTCGTAACAGGCTGAAATTTCAGAAATATAACTCGGCCCACCTTACCCTCGATGGCTCTGGGCGGCAGACTGGGCGGCGAACTGGGGCGGCGGGTACCTGTTACTTGGCCTGAGGTAGGCGGCAGTAATTACTTAAGATCGTCCCCAGGGTCGGAACAAAATTGAGAAATTAACAATCCCCCTGGTGGAGACCAGCGCTGCACCAGGTGGGCGGTTGACGATGAGTGTGGGGAAAAAATAGGTGTATAAAACGAAGGGCACGTTTGTGTGTGATTATAAATAAGATTTCAAACGATATGTTAATATATAGATCAGGAAGCTGGTATTTATCGAGACAGTGATTATAAAAATTCATAATTAGTATTTTAAATAGATGGACAGTATTTATAAAGAAAATAATAATAATGTGCACTATTAAGTAATAATCAATTAAATAAATTAAGTAAAAAAAATATTACTACAATTTTATTATTTACTGACTAAAAATTTGATTTAATATAGATACTTACAAAAGTCCAGAAAGAAAGAAAGACAGAAGACCAATCAGCTTGAAAAAGTACTGTGTATTTAAAAAATATAAAATTGGATTATAAAATATTTTCTTAATTTTTTAAAGGTACTTTACTTTCTGGATAACCTCATATATACTGACCATTTATTTTACAAAGTACTGAGCAAATAAATATAAGTGTAATCAGGATAGTCTCCCGGCATACTAATATAACATTATCCCATATAATATTATAGCACATAAACACGGTTTACTGAAACACATGGCCCCAGCGGAGTTAGGTAAAGGTCCTAGACCAGCGATGGTAAATCTTTTTTTATGTGTTATTAAAGTATTATATATACTCAATTCTTAAAATGTAAAAAAAAACACTAAAAGTATTTTTAATTATATATATTTTTAAATGTAGGTTTAATATATTTATTTATTTATTTTACTATTTAAAAAATAATTGCCATAAATTTGTCTAGTGATAATTACATATTTACACAAGCCTCGACATTCTACAGCTTAATCTAATCGTTTCCAAAACGATTTCTTATTATTTAATCAAATTCATCTACAAGTCGTACATGACCCGTGTCATTGTCACATATGTGTATTTTAATTAAATGTTATTCATATTTACTATACTCATATCTAACAAATTTTGGAAACTAATTTGGAACTTTGCACGTGTATCACATAGGTTTTCCATCGCTGTTCAAAACCTTGTCATTATGTATGTACTTACATATTATTTGTGTTTACATGAATATAATAATATATTTACACATATGCTTGAGTTATTTATTAAATAAAAAAACTCATTTATATAAAACATTTTTTGTACTGCCAGTAGTGCATCAAAATTATAGTAATAACTCAGTATAGTGCATGGTTTAGTTTATACCTATATTTAAGAAAATAAAAACGGACAAATATAACACTCTTTTATGTCGAAATTGGAGTTAGTATTATAAATATGAATTAAATATATTAATTAGAAAGATATACATATGAAATCAATTTTATAATAATAAAAATGAATCGATAATTCTGGCATCTGCTATCAGATTACTCAGAGGCATTTGAGATTCTGTAAAAATAAGGTAGATGTCTCTTTCAAATATTGGTACGATTAAATGTATTAATATCAAAAAGGTAACATATAGGTTCGAAAATTTGTTGCTAAAAATATCGTCGCTGTAGCATAATTGGATAATGCACCTTCCCCGGTTTGGAAAGAGATCCAGGTTCGAATCTCGGTGGCGCAACAACAATATTTTTCGATAAAATTGATTTTATATGTATATCTTTCTAATTAATATATTTAATTCATATTTAAAATATCACAGACCTATGTTCTGAATAATTACAACCTCATAATAAGAATGTGTTCTCATAATAAGGAATAAGTATTTTTAAATTAAATTAATTAAATGTTTTCTGTTATATTTTCTATTAAAAATATTTTTTTCCGTTAAATTAACGCACATTGAAAGGGATGGTAAAAAATTATTCTGCCTATTTAAATACATCAAAGTTATTATTTCTCATGGCTTCATCGTATTCCCCCCCTAGTGCGGGGGACTCCCTTCCATGAACGTGACTCATTCAAATAATTATTAACAGATTTTACTTATATACAGGACAAATCTAACGGAGCTTCTTTGATAAAATTTTATAAATGATTTCTATTTATATGTACCTAAAAATGTGTACTATGGACTACAAAAAATATTTTTTGTAATTTTATATCACATACAATTACATATTATATATTTGTATACAGAATACCATCAGGTCCTTAATAATCCTGATAGATAATCCTATATATGGTATCAAGATATAATATATAAGAAATTTATGACAATTAAGGTTATAGTATGTTACAAAATAAATTTTCTTATGCTTAAAAAATTGAAAACGTTATAAAGAATGAAAATTAAAGAAATTTAATTAAAGTTATATAAAAGCAAACTGATAGTTGAAGAGAATGAACTATATATTTAAAACTACAGCACAGAAGTAAATGATGTTTTTTTTAGAGATATAGAACTTTAAAATTAAATAAAACACTTAAAAATCGTGGTAATAGCCATGGTATTAGCTTTATTGAAAAGATAATTTTATGCCATTAGTGCATAAATATGATTTCACGCATATGGGGGCACGGCGGCTGGCTTTAATAAAGCCCAATTTAGAAGTATGATTTTCGACCACTTTGTGGAGTAGCTGAGGACATATATCGGCAATAACGTGACGAATGTTGGATTCCAAGTCATCTATCGTCTCTGGTTTATCAACGGAGACTAGCCACTTCACAAAAAATAATTCTAAGGTATTAAATTTCACTATGTTGGAGGCCAATTAACAAATGCATTACGCGAAATTATGCGCTCATCGAATGTTTCCTTCAATAATTGTGGCGCGCGCTGTGTGGCATGTTGCGCCATCTTGTTGAAATGACTATCAATTAGGGAATAAAAAAGTCAGTAATCATGGATCTATAACGCTCTCCATTGTAACATTCTGGACAGCATCATTTTTGAAGAAACAACAGCTTCTTTAATGCGCTAACAATCAGAGTATGCATGGTGCGTGCGAAAACGATCCATGGTTATTCGAATTACTTGCTCGGATGGACGATTATGTCGACCGTAAAATGAATGTAGCGCTCGGTAAGTTTCGCGAACTGAAACACTTCGATATAAATTTGCACAATTTGCAAGCGTTGTGCTGGCGTAAGTCTATTCATGGTGAAATGGCAAACCAAACTGAGCAAAAATCAGCTGTCAAATTGGCTGTCGCTGGAAAAAGTGTTGCCAATTCGAAAAACAAACCTCTAAAAAAACAACCTTTACATAAGTGCATGGGTATATGCGATAGTTTTTGGCGTTAAAAGCATTGGTTTATATATTAGGCGCAAATTCCATGTTCGAATAGCTATTACCCATGAATAATATAATTTAGTTTTTGAATTGAGCCTGTGTCATGAATAATATATCAATGTTAGTGTTTATTGATGAGATCTCATTGTAATAATATAGAATTCTAGGCAGGGGAAAGAAATACCCTGGACTAGTATTGTAAAATTTATGAAATAGCGTTTGAGATCTCAGTATCGGACAAGAATATTTAAGTCTATTTGAAAGAGTATTCAGGGGCTATTTAGGTTATCATTTATTATTTTTTAGTGTTATTAGTTTCTTAATTTTTAGTTTTTTTCCAAGCAAACATTTTCATAGTTATATTCATTTTGGATATGTTGCACGTTCTTGATTTTAATAAAATAATCAACAAAACTCAATTTCCCACAATTTTGACTATTTTCTTCAAAGATGTACAAAAAGTATCTAATAATTATATTCTGTACTAAGCAATTAACTAAAAAACTTTATATGAGATAAAATATCAAAATTGAACAAAAAACAAATACAATTACGTAAAAGATATAATAATTTAATTATGTATTGATACCATCTCAAAAATAATATATATTTTTTTAACATCAATGTTAATATAAATTGACATTAACACGCTTAATTGAAAGGTTTAGAAGAATCCTTATTTTATATTGCTAATATTATTATCGACAATGATAAAAATATTTTTCCGGCCATTTGATTAGAAAACAATGATTTTCATTTGAACTTATTCGAATCACGAATTTTTGTATGTTCGTTTTGCAAGGTTTCTTTGGAATAGTTTTTATACAGATCTGTTACCAGGTCTCTTCTTGTTTTGATACACTACATTGATCTTGAAAAAAATATTATCGAAGATTTCTAAGTTTGTACTCACATTGATAACACTGATATATACAATTTTTATTAACTCGTGATGATTCATTAACTGCAGGTTCATACATCTTAGTAAATCGAAACACACAGTGCAGTACCCAAATTTACCGTCTGGTATAAGGCCTGCGCTTCATGGAGACGGTTTGCCTGTACCGCAACCTTCAACACATATAAATTTAGAAGCTGAATCAGAATATGAAGTAGCCACTGGAGTACAACAAAAGGAGTAAAATGATTGCGATTTTGAAGAAAAATCCTCTGACCATGAACGTCATCTGATAACTCAGGGAGAATTGAACTACCTCGTTCGAGATTTGTAGTTGTCAAAGAAACAATTCGAGCTTTTGGTATCTAGGCTAAAAGAATGGTGTTTGTGTAAACGCCTTTCGATCACTGGTTCCCAGGTGTCCGATTAATAATAGGTACACATATGATGCATAAACTGCACTAACCTGTTAACTTTCCTGTCGTTAGATTTTGGTTGGCTGAAGCGTGCACTGGTGGTTTTAGGACTCTTCCACTGGTCGAAGCACCGGAGGTAATGAGAATCACGCTTTCATTACGTTTTCTCCGATTCCAACAATAGACAGCAAAAATCACGCACACACATGCACATTATTATCAACCAAGAAACCCAGTGGTGCCAACCGAAGTGATAAAGCGCATAAACAAATTGAATATTCTATACCGACACTAAAGTTTGCCCCTTTCACAATCGTCAGGAAGAGTTTCAAGATTTATATTCTCAAGAAGATAGTTTAGTGTACAGAAACAACTTTTTTGCTATCATAAATATACTTCATCACGAACATAATCTACAGAGTGAAGACTGTTCATTGATTCTTCGAAAACTAGGCTAAAGTCTGTACTTTTGCACAACGGTAACAAATTTCCTTCTGTGCCGGTAGCTTGTGCACCTAATATGAAAGAAACATTCGATAATATCAAAATTCTGTTATAAAAATTCAATACAACAAGTACTGTTGGGCATTATGTAGTGATTTAAATGTTCTTGCGTTATTAATGGGTTTACAGCCTGGCTACACGAAATTTTGTTGTTTTTTGTGTGAATGGGACAGCAAAGACATGACAAATCATTATGTCAAGAAGGAATGGTCGAAGCGTGAAATGCATACGCCTGGGCAGAAAAATGTTGTAAATCCACCAATAGTTAACTCGGAAATTATTATTTTACCTCCACTCCATAGAAAATTAGGGCTTTTTATTAATTATGTTAAGGCGATGGCTAAAAAACGTGCTGGATTTCATTATATTAAACAAAAATTTCTTCATGTTAGTGCGCATCAAGGAAAGATTGTGGAAGAGCTATTACAGTCGTGCAAATATATGGGGTGTAATATATCCCTCAAAATTAATTTATTTCAGGACAATCTCAGCGCCGTCAGTGGCGAGCATGGAAATCGCTACCACCAACAAATCTCAGTCATGGAAAACAGGTACCAGCAACAATGGAGTTCAAGAATGCTCGCATACTATTGTTGGACTCTAAAGAGAGATGTTCCAGATGCCAAACATAGAAGGAAAACAACAAATAGTACATTTTAGGTAAGTTGAACAGTGACCTGATTACATGTCAATTCTTGCATTTATATAAAAGTTCACCTACGTGTAAAAAACAATGGTGGGCGATGGAAAAAATCTAACATATTCAGCGAATTCAGAAAAATGTTATTAGAATCACATATTCTGTGCTCTGTGCCAAAACAAAAGTTAATTTTTGTTCCTCAGTGTAATTTGTCACATGCTTCAAACCATCCTACACAGAATGGTTCAAATAGAACTTATGGGTTAGTTACTTGTAATCATAAAAACGTTGACACAAATATATTTTTTGGTAACAAATGTATATTTCATTATTTATGTGAAGAACTCCCAAGCCAATTAAAGCTATGAGTACTGGTGGTGTTAGTCTAGTCATAATAAATTATATATACAGGTTCCAAAAAATTTACGGGTACACATGAGACAGGAGTTTCAAAATTGAGAGTCCATTGCATTTTAAAGTGAGCCTATTGGAAAAACCTTACTTGTTAATGAGGAGTTTTATTTCCAGTATACCTCCACTATCATAATAATATGAGGACCTATTTTGATGAATATCTTGACCAACAGATGAATTAGCCAAAGAGATAAAATTCAATATGCCCCACATTATCCAGATCTCGCGCCATTGCACTTTTTACGGGGACTCGCAGAAGATAAGTTTGATGGTGCAAAACTGGCAGAGATTAAATAAAAAATACATTAAATTACAAAATGTTAGCAATTTGGGTTATCAAAAAATGCCTAGTCTAGAATGGATGAGTAGAAACGTTTGCAATATATAAAAAGGTCTACGTATATTTTCATTGATTTGAAATAAAAAAACATAAATTTAGCTTCATTAATATTGAATTTATTACCCTTCAAAATGTATACACACTTTTTGGGACATTTTTTATATATATGTATATATATAAATAACTATCAAACTGAGTTATTATATCATAATGTTGTGATCACTGTTTCAACCTGACTTACATCTTCGATGATGATGGCAAGATGCACTTTTGTGAAAATGAAGAATCTCTTCTGCAATCAACTACAATAATAACCTGAGTACCTATTGGAGGGTGATAATACGCTGCGTCATATCCATGATGTTCTATGAAGTCGAGTTAGACATTAAAATAACTTTTATTAAAAGTCTGGTGGCATTTTAGATGCGGCTATATCAACGCGTGCTAAAGATCTCCTGGGTGGACACACCCTCTGCATATACATATGTTTGATTAGAGTTTTTTGCGAGTATTAGTGCATGGAACTGGCGTCTTTTCTAGGTTAGATCGCGTTTTTTGTAAATGGTATCATTGAGGAAACCTTGGTCGACGTTTTGGCACTGTAACACGTGCTATTGTCGATAATTACGAGATACAAATCAGTCACAGTCGAAAATAAAATGACAGTAATTGTAATACGAACGTTAAAATATATATTTTATTTAGAATTTTTGGCATACATTTTAGTTAAGTCCAGTTTATTTCAAAGTACTGGCTGCAGGCCATTGATATATATATATATATATATACGCTTGCTATCATATATATGAGTATATATATGATAGCAAGCACAAATTACTTTTTTTTACATTATCATTTGCATAATTTAAAATGATAATGAAAAGATGTATGAAATTAAAGCAAGATTGGTATATCAGAATAGATTAGAACGTTCTATCCGCTCTGTCTGCCTCTGCAGACAAACTTCATAACAATAAGTTAGTTATTTGAAAGAAAATGTATCTTTAAATAATAAAATACAATTCAGTTTGGTAGAAAAACGCAAATACTTTAAAATAACAAAAGTCACACATTACGTACATGTAAGTACATACATACATACATACATACATACACCGAGTTGTTATTTTTAATCAGAATAAAACAAAATGTAAATATCTTTTTTGATGTGGAAAAATTTTATAGCTTCTACGAATTTTAGAGCCTCCTTTCATAAAGAAGCATTTAATGTTATAGGTAATTCGTGTTTACGCAAACCATATTTTATCCCACGGAGGATATAGGTATCTCGTTAACTTCGGACCATTTCGTCTCATGTGTGTGAGGTCTGGATTAAATGTCGCAAGCAATGAACGTATTTCGGAATGAAAACGATATTTTCCAGCTGGACTCTTCGTTTGAACTCAAAAATATAATTATAAAATATTTTATTTGATTTTTTGCAGGGATTACATAAATTGAATATTCAGTGTCAAATTATTAATAATATTTTTAAAAACAGTTCAAAACAATGACAAGTTACTACAAATTTCAAAACTTCGCAAGTTAAGTCATCCGATTTATTTGACAGTCAATTTTTTGATATTCATAATATTTAAAATCAAAGTTAATTCTGCCATAAAAAAGTGATGTGAGTTTCTTTTCATAAAATATCTAGGAAATTTTTAAGTAAATTTTGATTCTGAAATATGGTAAAGAGATATGCAATAATCGTACAATTATAATATGTAAGTACATCTGAGGTCTTGCAAGACCGTTGTTACTGATTAACTTCAAAAGTAGGTCTGGAGCGTACAGTATATACATACATACAAAAAAAAAGAGTATTTTGTCGTGTTTAAGAATATGCTCTTTCTAATGCACATACGAGTTTTATGTACGATTACATCACAAGACAGTTAAAAAATATAAAAACAAGTAGGTACCTATTTTTAAAAATGTTGGAAATCAGATTGAATGACTTCGTGATTCAAATATTTGTATTTTCAACCTGTATAGCAAAACATTGTTGTCACCACATTGTGAACTATGTGAAAGTTCATTGTAGTTTTATTAAAAAAATAATCAAATTTCAATACAATATTTTGCAAGAGACGGTCATTTAAATTTATTATTTTATTGAAGTTATTATATACAATATTCGTGGAAAAAAGATATTTGGTTTTAAAACTATTTTTAATTTATCTAATATCATGCGATTTACCTACGTATAATGTTAAAAAAATCTTTGTAATGTAAAATTATTTTCTTACCTGGTGTTATTTTTTTTCACAAAGAACCACATACCACACTTTAAACACGTTAAACCAAAAGTTTTCTAGCATCCAGCACAGAACAGAATTTAGAATAATAATGAAAAATGTCAAATTATTTAACAGTAAGAGAGATTGTGAAATATTGTCAGTCAACAGTCGCAATCCACTTGGAGGTTTAAAAAAGTTTGTGCACAAATAATACGAGTCACATGTGTTCGCGAAACTTATCACCTTCGACGTGATGGGAGCACCGTGACACTAGCCGCACGTCCGGCTAACTCGACGCGCGCCGCCGCTGTGAGGCGTCCAGCACGCGGCGTCGGCTCGAGGGATGAAGGTAAAGTAAATTACAACCCTCTAGTAAAAAAGTAAAACCTAAAATATGACTACGATTGCAAAGCCTGATTTAAAGATGTGCACTGCTATAAAGCGCCTTATTACTAAACGAGTTTTCATACGCAGGTAACCGCTATTAGGACACAAATGCAATTGGTCATACAGAGCGACAGAAGAGTAAGTAAAAGTAAGGCACGAAATAAAAAAATCAGATCGCCTGTGTTGTTACGTAATTCAATTTTATGACACTTTTATGAAATCAGAAAAGCTTGTTTGATCATTTGTCGCACCTCCGATGTGAACGATGTCGGATTTCTCACCCTCTTTCCCTGCCCCACATAACCTTCCCCTACATTTCGGAGAACATCTAAATGTAGTTGTAGGTAATAATAATCATCAGCTTCTAGCAAATTCTTGTAGCACAGGTTGATTATTTGTCGCTAAATTTCGAAATGTTAAAGTGCACCCTCGCTGTATAAAAGTGATTTAATGAACTATTTTTATTTATTTATTTATATTTACAAAATTTGGAAAATAGATATAAATATGAAATATTTATGAGGGTAAGCAGAGAGGATAGAGCGCCAAATTTTTTTGTCCTGACACACAATTCTCGCCTCATCCATATTCATACATCTTCTGAAAGAATTGTTGTTTAAATGCGTAGGTAGTAGTGTGTGTTTAAAAAATATTTATTTTTAAGGAGAATAAATTTTTATTGTGAAGTTGCAATTTTTCAGAACATAGTTCTGTGATATTTTTAATACAAATTAAATACATTAATTAGAAAGATATACATGTAAAATCAATTTATCGAAAAAATATTGTTGTTAATAATATTAATTGCTATTATATAGATTAAATGTGGAGAGTTAAGGGAAAAAAGATGAAGTTAACAGGGAGTTGAAAATTACCATTGACGAGATTACTGTAAAAAAACCTGTGATCGCAATGGACAGGCAAAAATGATATGGTCATGGGTTTCCTCCTGGGCACCACACTCACACATTGGGGAATCTATTAAGTTCAGTCTGAATAAATGTGAGACTACCTGGCAATGCTCATTTCTCATTCTAGAGATATTTGATCTTGTTCTTTTGGAGAACCAGGGGTTGCGGAGAATAGATCTTTGAATTATTTTAAGCCGATTACCCTTATGATTATTTTGATCCATCTACCGTGCAGTCCAAATAGAATTCGTACATTTTTTTACCATATTGAGTCTGTCATATATCGGGATATGGAATTGATGAAGGAAAACTCCGGAAAGAGTGGCCTTGTCAGTTTATCAGCGCATTCAAAATACTCTTTGTGTTTAAATGAAATATTAATATTTTATGTATATATTTGAATTATTTAATTTATTCTAATAAAGACAACAAATTCTACAAATTTTCATAAAGTTTGTGTTTTTTATATGAATTTGTAATTTGAAACACACTTGAAACTTTTCCTTTCCGATCTCGATTTACATTTTAAGCGATAATTCAGATAAATTTAAGCGAAACGTTTTATTTAAAAGTTTTGTAACTTAGGCTAAGTAGAGAAGTTTATCGGTTGATTAAGAAGAGAGAAAGTGGCTGCGCGAGGAAACCCGGCGATGTATGGAGAATACTCATCTGCGGCGGTAGGCAACCACTTCTGAGAAAGAAAACTTTTAAAAGGGCTTACTAAGATGGTACCGATTATTTTATTAATTTTCTGCATATTCGTGAATGCACTATTCTGGAAATATCATAAATAAGTACACTAAATATATTTAAAAAATCATATTATTAAGGAGAACACATTCTTATTGTGAAGTTGTAATTATTCAGAACATAGGTCTAGGATATTTTTAATACTAAATAAATGTATTAATTAGAAAGACATACATATAAAATCAATTTTATCGAAAAATATTGTTGTTGCTATCGGGATTCAAACTTGGAACTCTTTCGATTCGGGAAAGTGCATTAACCGATTATGCTATAGCACCACAGTACATTGACGACAAATTTTCGAACCTGTATGTTACAATCTACATTATGTTACATTATTTGAAAGCCATCGTCTTTATTTTTACGAAATCTTAAATACCTTTAAGTAATCCGATAGGTATTTGAGATTCCGTAAAACACCCCTACCAGCCCCTAAAAGATAATATTAATAATAATATTATGTGTGATATATTATTTGAAATTGATTAATTAATTTAAAAATAATATTTTTAGCACTCTTTGACGTAACCGCGTAGTATGACACAAAGTAACGTATTTATTTAGGATTGACAAAGTGTGACTTACAGCACTTAATATTATACTTAAACTTACGTTATGTCGTAAAATAAACTAGGTAGGAAGAGATAACATAGTGTGAAATTAAGCTTGTAATGTTTAACTTTATTATTCAGGCTTGAAAAATTTTGGTATATATATACATATATAATTAGCTAATGAGGACTAGAACTGGATGGGATAGTTTGGGAACTGGACAAGAAGGGCTAAGGATAGGAGTCAGTAGAGAGCACTTATGGAGGAGGCCAAATCCTACCCTAGAAGGTAGTGCCGCGGAAGAAGACGAATAGTTAGCTAATAGCCATGTGAGCGTATAACCTCAGCCCTAAAGTCAGTTCTATTTAGTACATCACAATAATATATAATATATATTATTGTGATGTACTATATAACTTTACATACAAAAAATGTCCAAGAAATAGTAGTCTAAATGGAGCCTACGGTAAGGAGACATCGCTAGCAATCCATTGAACGTCAAATAGGGTTCAACCGTTCAGAAATTATTCTAACTCTTGTGATTTTCAAAGATTTCAATAATGAGTGCTGTGCCATAAATACTTAAACTTAAATTTGGATAACCCTATTTAATGTTCAATGACTACTACTATATTTGGGAAATCCTGTATGTATAATAAATATTACATACTAGTTAGTGTACTACATACATACATGTAGTAATACTACATACACGAGATATTCATTAAAAATTCAATTTTTTATTTTAATATTGTGCAAATGAAAATTAATTCTGGTATGATATATGAAATGATAAAAAATATTTGACAAAAAAATTGTTTTTAATGTTTGTTTTTACCGTCAATCAAATCGATTATCTTCCTATTCATTTCTAATGTTTGCGCATTTGTTGGCGCGACAATGACTCGTTTTCGCCAAAATCGCCAAAAATTGTCTCAATCATCTGTTGTCTCCAGTCGATATCATTTCAGTGGGAATTTCAATAATGTCTTCTTCATACATTCCTGCTACCCGAGGCAATTTTTATGATCCTAATTTGAGAAGCTAATTGTTGTGCTCATTTTGACCCTCACTCCGCAGCATGTTTGTTGAAAGAGTTAGCTGTTTAGAGTCATTCCATAGCGGAGTCGATTTAATGCACCATTTAATGATCTCTGTACGTGTGCCTCTCTGGAAACGACCGAAAGCGTCTGTCGAAAATCTCCACAGACAACTATTGTTTTGCCTCCAAAACTCGCAGCGCTTTTCATAATTTCTTTCAAAAGCTTGTCGATGCAACGTAATCCGTTTTTCGGCAACAGCGTTATTTCATTAATTAAAATGTGAGAGCCGTTTCGCAAATTATCAGCTTCATGTGAATTAAGTCGCATAGATGAAAGTGGTGTATCAAGCGATGGAACTGGAAGTTTGAAACCGCTGTGAACTGTCCTTCCGCCCTTGAGTAATGTTGATGCAATTCCAGTTGTGGCAAATGCTAATGTTCTCTTCTCCTCGACCTCGAATGAATGCTAAAAGTGTATCCTAGAGAAAAGTTTTTCCAAAGCCACCTGGATTGTCAAAATAAAAACTTCGAGTTAAATTTGGATTATGAATTGCTCTGATGATACGATTAAATGCGTCAAATTGTTTCTCATTGAGTTTTGCCATTCTTTCATCATCATCGCGTTCCTCTTCCGAAATGTCAAAAGTTTGATCATCGTCGACATGAGCATTTCCTATTGGAACTGGTAAGCCAAGATTTCCACCTTAAAAATATAGTTAATGTCATGGAGAGCTTTGTTGATCGCAACATTTTCTGGATCATTTTTCAAGTAGTCAAGTGTGAAATCAGCGACGTGATTCTCCCGTAACGTGATGCGCTATGAGCAACATGATGTGCGGCTAATTATTCGGATGTCATTTGATTGATGCGTTCTTGATGAAAAGCAGCATCATCTAAGGTACAAATTTTCGTAGGTGATTCCTAACTGATTTGACCGCCACCTCTTCTGTCTTTCATTAGCCAAGCGACTTTTCTAAAAGCAGGATCTTCGTCTTTAAACACAGAATCTGTCAAATTTTTTAAACATAATTTTATAGCAATGAAAATCGCTCTT
This sequence comes from Eubasilissa splendida, assembly GCA_031772225.1. Classification (NCBI taxonomy): domain Eukaryota; kingdom Metazoa; phylum Arthropoda; class Insecta; order Trichoptera; family Phryganeidae; genus Eubasilissa; species Eubasilissa splendida. The sequence goes on along the minus strand of CM062848.1, from coordinate 15,070,860 downwards.
TTATTTAATGCTAATGAATAATTTTTTTAATTGATTTTCAGCGATAAACTGATGATGATTGTAAGCTTTTCTTTAACTTCTAACGCCATCTTTTGGTGAAAAATTCAAATGCACTTCACAACACATATTTTATGAAAATATGCATGCATGTAAAATTTACGCAATATAAGCGTAACAGAGTCAGTCAGTGAGTCAGTGATCAGTGTAACTATATAAATGTTGATAATATAACATAATAAAAATATTAATTTATATTTAATATGAATTAAATATATTAATTAGAAAGATATACATATAGAATCAATTTTATAAAAAAATATTATTGTTGCGCCGCCGGGATTTGAACCTGGATCTCTTTCCTAACCGGGGAAGGTGCATTATCCAACTATGCTACAGCGACAATATTTTTAGCGACAATTTTCGAACCTATATGTTACCTTTTTGATATTAATACATTTAATCGTTCCATAATTTGAAAGAGCCATCTACCTTATTTTTACAGAATCTCAAATACCCTTGAGTAAACTGATAGCAGACGCCAGAATTATCAATTGATTTTTATTATTATAAAATTGATTTCATATGTATATCTTTCTAATTAATATATTTAATTCATCCCACAATTGAACATTTAATATAAATACATTTTATAAAATCATATAAATCTTACGGAAAAGTTACAACATACTAATTGTTTTTGAGAGCCGAGAGCGAATTTATTGGCACATGTTCACGATAATTTCTCAATGAGACTTTAAACACTGAGAGTCAGCAAAAGTACGTATGTAGATGCAAAACATATGTAGTAATGATTCGTGAATCGCTTCACTCTGAACTTTGTACCGTTATTTATACGCACTCGAATCGAATCCCTGAGAGAAATCTCACCCATGGACACGGGCCATTATATTTCTTAATTTAAAAAAAATGTATATTTGAAAACTATTAAACTGATTAATACTGTTAAACAATTCAATATTATAAAAAAAATTACTTTTCAACTCATTTCGAAAAAACCAACTAACAAAAAAGTAATTCATTGATAACGAGTTTTAATAATGTTGCAGTAAATAATCGATATTATTTTTCATTCGGCATTTTGCTAAATACCTTTTTATATTTGGCGAAGACACTGATATTTGAAAAATCTTTTGTTTAGCATGTCATTTATGCTAACATTTTTTCGATTAATTTAAAATTGCAACAATTCTCTTTCCTGATACCCGCGTAATGGACTCTCGGAAGAATGAACAAAAGCAAAATTGACAGACATCTCCAGAATGCCTGCCGGGGCATGGTTAATCTCGTCAATTCCAACGATTCAAAGACCTAAGCTGGTCCGCTTTCCGGTGAAATGGAATCGAATGGCAACATAGTGTCCTTCAGCGAGTGTACTCTTTCCAACAAAGGCTCGTTTCAAATACTCCGTATCGCAATTCTTGTTCATGTAAGAGAACGTATCCAATTTAGATGTAAATTTTTTAACGTTTATAAATTCAGACGTAACCGTATATCAAATTTAATTTTTGTTAAATGAACTTGAACGAATTCTATTATTGTATAAAGACACAGTTTTTAAAAATATTATAAACATTTTAACAAATGAATGCGTTACATGTATCGTATAACGTTAAGGCACATATATCATACCATCCCTGATGTACCATAAAATATATTTTTCCAACATATTTCTTCCTCGCTGATGCCTACATAGGCATAAATAACCGCAACAACGTTCTTATATATTACACCCCCCCTCGTGAACCTCTTACAAAATTTTCTAAATTTTATATCTCGCAGTTTCAAACGTATTTTTTGTGACATTCTATATTTAACGCAGTTTCGTAACATTTTACACGGGGAGGTAAAATATATGTCTCAGACACATGAATCATACCAGCCCTGCATGAATAGGTTTTTATGGTTCGCCCCTACCTCGTATGCAGATCATTGTATTTTGTTTTGATGTCTTCAAGTATCGTTTAAATTTTATTTTAAATTTAGATGATGTTATTTTGTATTGTTGAATATAAAAAGGATAAATTATACATTTACATAATATTTCATTTACATAAAATTAATTGTTTTATTGTAGTTTAGTGACACGTTTTACCCTTCCGAAATATAATATTCTCTGATTTATCATGATTTAAAATGTTTTCTAATTTATGAAACTATGAATAACTAGTGCACGGGATAAGAACATTACGAATAGTTAGGTACCTACCTACTGGAAGAAATCTAAGTCTAAGGGATTACTAGAAATATTTGGAAACACGAAACGCATAAGGGCCTAAAATTAAGATAACCCTTGAGATAAAGCCACCTAACCTAACTAATAATCTTGATAAGGTATTGAAGCCTTTCAACCCTAGATTTGAGATTTCTGTATTGTCTTCCTCCGATGTTTTTCTTAACGAAATGAGTCAGTAAAAACAGGTTTTTGCTTTGTAAGTTATATTACTTAAAAGAATGTGTTCACTTGGAAAAACAGTTCCATAAAAATGTGGTATTTATTTCTGGTTCAATCATTATATTAAAAATATCTATTGATGTCACAAAGTAAACTTATAATCACGTTTATAATCGACTAACACCACGAACTTTAGTCCATTAAGTTGGCACCAACAATTTTTTATAACTAAATGATAAAATAAATAATTAAAACCTAACTTACTTAGGTATTAACACACTAAAAATACAATAAAATCCCTTAAATAGGCACTAGCATAGTAAACACAATGATATGTATCGATATTTTAAATACGTACCAACATGCAAAACAGCACTATAAAAATATATCAGTAATTAAGCACTCGTTGAGAATAAATCCATTCATTCAACCAAATGTTGAAAAGTGTCATCGAATCGGTTGGTCTTTAATCGTTTAACAAAAATAATAATTTATTGACCTGATCTACAAACTTAATGGTCTATTCACATTAAAACCTAATGCCAAAGCTCTGCTCTATATGAACACTAACACAGCACATTCTAAAATAAAGATCATTTTATGAGAGTTATTTTTTTTTTAATACGAACTTAGACATCAGACCCATGTCACATGATAGGGTGAAATTATATAAGATATATATAAATTATTTGAGATTACTGTGCACTCATACAAAAATCATTTATATAAATAGATATGAGGAAATATAATATATACATACTAGCAGATAAGCAATCGGCTATATAGCTGATAGCTTACTGCTAGGCCATGCGGGCGGCTATTGTGGCCGCTATGCGGCCATTGGTGATCGCTGCGCGGTTTGGATCTCATCAGCAATTATTGCTTGCTACTAAGCCCTGCGGGCGGTTATTGTAGTCGCTTCGTGGTCAATAGTGGGCGCCACGCAGTCATTGGTGACCGCTGCGCGGTCAGAGTCTCATCGGCTATCGCCGAATGCTTGCTGCTAGGCCCTGCGAGCGGCTATTTTTTTACTGTTGCTCTTTTTGATTTCTCTTTTCATTTTTGAATTTCGCCAATATTTTTTACATTTATTTTTTAATTTCAACTTAGTACATTCGCCCTATATTCGAAGATATATATGTAGGATTTCATTTATTTTTTTATTTTTGATATCCACTTTTCTCCTAGTATATATTCGCTAATAGTAGAAGGAGGATTTCATTTTTCACTTTTGCTCTTCATTTTTGATTTCTCTTTCCATTTTTGAATTACACCTATTGTGACGTTACAATTGAATATCACGTAAGTACTGTCGATTATTATTTAAAAACCAGGCACACAGTCAGCGCTATTGCAACACTAAAAGCTAGCGCATATCTATGCTTTCTTTCTTTCTGTCAGAACGTGCCGGCATCGGGCGAACACGCGTCCGTGAAATATTATTTAAGGTGTAGTCACTTGATCGGACTTTTAAATAAGGGTAATTATGTTTAATATTATAAACTCTCTTGCCCCCGTATTTAGTTTGTGTGATCGTAATTTGCATCATGAATTTTAATACATTCAAAGAACCGAGGTTTCCTTCTATCTACCTACTTTAAACTTCGGTCAAGGTACTTCGTTCTGGAATGGAACTCGCATTGATGGTTTCACAAAGTTCGGATGCCGTGATGTCCCTGACAGATTACGATTCATATTGAGATGCCAGCTACCTACAGAGATATCAATCAGAAGAAGATGACAGCCATGCTGTATCCCTGGAAATGATCATTTGGATACATCAAAAATGCCATCCGATTCCATCAGTGATTGTCATTTCTCAATATTAGAGATCACACCCGGTATTTCAATTGTATTATTTTCGTATAATTTGTCAGAGTGTCACATTGACCACGGTTTATCAAACCTGGTTATTGTTCAATCCAAGTACATGCAATCCTCGAGTTATTTAGTATTAATTAGTAATTTGTATTGTTTGATCAGTTGTATATATAATTTGCAAAAGAAAATGTTATTAATGTTGTTTTATACAATTCCACGTCTAATTTAGCATAAAGACGTGATCGTAGAAACTTACCTGGTAGTATAATACAATAGAATATTAATGTAGTCACATTAGTATTCTTACTGTTTTCAAACTAAACTAAACGTTTATGTTATGAAAATAGGACTAGATTGATGGCCTCCTGGAACAATGATCCGACCATTAGATTACTTGACAAGTATCGTAACCACTAGGTCACAATCATCGTAGCATGATTATCATAAATTATGTTAATATAATATTCATATATAACATGTATTTTATAGTAATATGTGTAAATAATTACGATTTCCCTCGTACCTTGACTTACTTTAGTTTTAAGACTATTTTTTTATATTAGGCGTGAAGTAATTACTATTTTTCGATTGTTATATAATTACCATTATTCAAAGAAAGCAAAAAGCTTGTGCTATGTAAAATATAATTGGCTTAGTGGTATTCTGCGACGAAGCTCAAACATGAAAAAACTTAAGTATGTTCTAGTTTTCAGGCGACTGTTTTACTAACAGACTACACAAATATGCCGATTGTTAAATTTATTTTTTACTTTTTTATTATTATTAACATTTTTCATCAGGTCGTTTCCCACCCCCTTGCTGAACATCTGCCCCGTATGGCTTCGTGTTTAGTAATGTATTTATGTGTAGGTAGTTACATAAAAAAATATGCGTCATAAAATAGAATGACAAATATCAGATGTTTTATGTTCGTTTACTTTATGCTTAGGCATATCTTAAAGCCATAGAAAAGCTACGATATACGTGTAAATTTATGGATATTTACTTTTTGTCACGCCAACTGATCGTTCGACAGAGTTGACATATCATGTTATGAAACAGTTTACTCGTGTCAATAATAATATAGGATATTTATGTGCCCGAAGGTTGATTTAACCATTAATAATTTGAGCGTACTTGAATTTGAGTAAAATGAATTTAAATTGAAATGTGTATTTTAAGTAATAATAATAGTGAAGTCAAATAAAGCGCTCGGTTTACCTCTATTTGCCACACTTTGTATTGTTTTATTAGACACGGTAATATAAATATCTTCAATTTATTTCGAAAAATCTCATTGTATGAGACCCTTGTCAAATGGAAGGCTTTCGGATTATGTAAGTAGGCGGCGACAGGGGCTCTTATACATTAAACTGATATATTTCTGAAAGTCGAAAGAAACCCCTATTATTTACAGTAAATTATTAAGACTCAGTAAAATTTGCCTTAGCGAATAGTATACCATTTTCTTGATCAAATTTAAATGTAAGAAGAAGCTTAATATATATTATATATTTAATAAACTATTACATTAATGATAGACTTATTTATACTGTGATGACTAATGTTATTATAAAGAGTATAATAACAATTATTAAAATTAATTTTATTGAAATTAAATACTCTGTTGATTTAAATAGCTTAACCATTAGCATTATAGAAGACAAATCAATTTAAATACCTACTTGCGTAATAACATTGAGTTTGATTACCAAAATAATAATGTATTTTCCTTTTGAAGAATTTCGATTTATTAAGTAGGTAAATACAAATCTAAATCATTAGAAAATAAAAATTTGCAACATAAACATATTTCAAAATAAATAACTTTTTTGATTGAAAAAAAAGGGAAATGTGACGTAGTATTATTTAATTAGCTAACACTATTACAAACAATTATTATTTATTAATTAATTAAAAACTAACATGATTTTAAATGGATGAATTAATATCGAATATAAGCAATTTATTAAAAATGTCCATACTTAAATCCACTAGAGTAGTTATTAACAATCATAAAATAAATTTTGACATTAAGAGCATCGATATATTATAGAAATTTGTTTTAAATAAAAAAATAGTATATGGAAAATGAAATATAAAATATTGTTCAATTTTATCATGTAATTATCACCAAGAGCCTGCAGTAGGTATATACACGTATATTCAAATAATCTATAGAAAAATTTTATTTCAGGGAAATAAATGAAAACAGTCAATTGACATTAAAATAAATTGTAAATCACTGGAATGAAAGAGAAATATTTGTTATTACATATTAGTGTTACTAAAAAAAAAAAATTATTACAAGACTGACATTTAAAGTATGTGTGAAACGAGACACGAGACGACGAATCTTTGAGTACACATAATTTCATGGGAGTATAATTCTTGTCTCAAAGATTGTCAAAAATCTCATAAATATCTCATCCGTGCATCAGGACCTTAGGGGAAAATGGTGACCTCGTACAACTAGTATTTAAACTGTAGAGAAGAACGAAAAATCATAATATTGAAAAAGGTAAACCAATGTGCCTACAAAATAAAAATTTCATGATTGTAGAATTATTAATACGCGTAGCACAATAATAAAATGTCTATTATATGTCTATTTGTTTCATTTTATTTTTAATTGTGAAATAATTAATTATGCGATACGATGGTGAAGTTATCCGGCGTCTATATATTTAAAAGGCTAGTAGGCTAGACATTGGCTAGCTATCAATTATACTTTTTTTTTTAAATGAATTCTGGTACAGTATAGTGTGTGATGATCCATATATAACCAACCAATATAAAAATACGAGTTTCGCGAAATTTCTAGGTCGGTCGGATAGAAGAGGGGTGCAGCGGGTCGGGAAATGAGAGGACAGCGGGTCGGGGGTTGGGAACGCTTCTCTAGGCGAGCCGAGCGAGCGCCACAGTCTGATGTCTAGAGAACTTATCATAATCACGGAACATACTTACCTAGCGAGGCAGGCACTTAGCATGTCGCATGTTGTTTCACATGTCCACATAATCTTTGAATAGCTAGGCGATGCCACGAGGTGGCCACGGCCACGAGGACAAGGTTAGTGACCTATGTATAATTTCTTCCACACTCTTTCGTTCCAGCTCTGAATAATACATACCCAACTTTATGATAATTGGCTCGCGCCGAGATTCACTTATTTACATACGCGCAAATGACGTTTCGGAATTAGAGGAAATAAATTGAAGACTAGTTAAATTAATGTTATAACGAGTGCGCTCGGGTACCATACCGCATGATCGGAGGTTTTTCGGTTATTTAATCGCGTACTATAAGATAATCGGTATATTTATTTTAACAATTGCTCTGTAGGTATTTGAACGGCAATAATATTTGGATATTTGGAAACTTTAGATATTTGATAATTGCAAACGCGGGTTAAAAGAACAGGTTTTACTACGGACATAACACGGGGAATATTCTTAACCATTAGATGATTATTTGGCCAAATTAATATTAAGGTTTTGTTGAAGCTGTCTGCGCGGGTTACGAAGGCCATCGGGGCCCGAATTCTCATTTATATTATTTAAACATCGACAATGTAAAAATACGGTTACATTACACTAGTGTTATAGACCAGAAGTTTCAAAAATTATTCTAAATTAATATTTAGAGTAATATAATTACTATTGGAATTATATTTTTATTTATTATCTTTGTTTTTGTAAACAAAGATAATAAATAAAAATATGAATCTTAACCACAAAGATAACATTGCTGATTTTAAAACTATTGGAATTGACTGATCTCATTGCAAGTGCATATAATTATGTTCAGTTCATATAGTATATTTACGAAGCACACATCAATGACGTGAACCACACAATATAAAACAAAATTATATTATTAGGAGAACACATTCTTATTGTGAAGTTGTAATTATTCAGAACATAGGTCTGTGATATTTTAAATATGAATTAAATATATTAATTAGAAAGATATACATATAAAATCAATTTTACAGAAAAATATTGTTGTTGCGCCACCGAGATTCGAACCTGGATCTCCTTCCTAACCGGGGAAGGTGCATTATCCAACTATGCTACAGCGACAATTTTTCGAACCTATATGTTACCTTTTTGATATTAATACATTTAATCGTTCTATTACTTGAAAGAGCCATCTACCTTATTTTTACAATTTTATTTATATTTCAAAATTTAATAAAAATGAATTGATAATTCTGGCGTCTGCTATCAGTTTACTCAAAGATATTTGAGATTCTGTAAAAATAAGGTAGATGGCTCTTTCAAATAATGGAACGATTAAATGTATTAATATCAAAAAGGTAACATATAGGTTCGAAAAATTGTCGCTGTAGCATAGTTAGATAATGTACCTTTCCCGGTTAGGAAAGACACCCAGGTTCGAATCCCGGTGGCGCAACAATAATATTTTTCGATAAAATTGATTTTATATGTATATCTTTCTAATTATTATATTTAATTCATATTTAAAATTATATTAACATATTATCATAGTATAATAATTAGTGTGAGTTATTTTCCGACCGAGTATATGATGTGGTGTGTGTGTTTTGGATGAAATTGTGAAGGATACTTGAGGTGGACTTTTTGAAGTGAAAAATGTATTAACTAAGAGTATATAAAATATTTTTCCAAAGGTATAATGGAATGAAGAACTCACGTATCTTATCCATTATCTGCAGTACATTTATGATTTGCTTTCTACTGCCACGGCCTTTAACAGATTCTGCCTATTCTGGTCGTATTTGCAATGAGATAATGTTTTGTGATCTGTCCGTAGAATATACAGCATCACTTTATTAATTGGGAAGCAAGAAAAATTAGACGATAATTATTAGTCTTTTGTGGAGCCTTTTTTGTGTAAGAGAATTAGTTTTATGATTATTTATGTGGAAACGTCTCGAACGACGTATTAAAGTTAAAATGTATTATTGAGTGTAATAAAATAGTTAGAGATCATCTCTGTACCTCTATAGTATATATGTTACTGACCAAGTGAATAATAGAGCAATATGCATAGTATGTGTGTACTTATGCACGTATAATGCCCAAATAAATTGTGTTATTTATCACTCTGACCGGCCATTATGCATAATGTTACATTTTCTCTAATGACAGTTACAATCTCTACAATTAACCGCACAATATAGCTACCGTTCTTCGCATCGAAAATCAATAATCTTAGTAATTTTAATTTATTTAATCTTCATAATTTGATATAAGGCAAGGTATATAAAATAAATTTGATTCAAGAACTCTGTAAAAAAAATACCTGCTTATTTGAAGAAGAAAAATTACTTGGTTTATCCATAATAATGTTACGTTTCCCCGTTCATTTCTATGACTTTCTGGACGTCTAGGACTTCTGGACGTCTAGTAATGGATCCGAATGGCTAGTAGGATAAAAACGAACGTGTTTTTTTATTACTCCAGGTTAAGATTACTTGAATGTTTTCTCTTTTATACATTTAATAGCGGTACGGAAATTGTCTGCTAGTATATAATTAAATGTACCAGGTATATAAATTTGAATGTCAAAAAATCAAGAAATTATTAAAAAATATTGTTAATATCTGGGGCCCAAGGTTAGGTTAGGATACATGTAATAAAAAAATCCTGATTTTAATTCAAAAAATTACTTCAGCTGAAGAGTATTAAATGAATACACATTTATCACTTTGGTCGACTTCTCTGGGCATCATATATCATTATATATTATCTTATTGTCTTAACGTATACATTGCCAGTAAGCAAAATGCTTAAGTTGCGAGATCGTCCGTCTTATATAAGTAAGTTGAATGTGTTTATAATATATCTGGAATAAGATTATTTAAACGTTTTCTCTTTCATATATTAAATTATATTTATTTTGCATTTAAATAACAGTACGCTAATATGTGTTAAATTTAAGAAAAAAACCGTTTCTTTATTTTAAATCTACGTTAGCATATTGACCATCTCTTATTCTTTGGTACACAGAACAATAGCTGTCAAAACACGACATGAAAATGGCGTATTTAGATAATTATATTGCGAGAAATATTTTAAATGTAAAAATTACGGATATATTAATGTAATTTTTTTATATAAATGTAAAAATGCAAAAATGCTATGGATAATTTTTTCACTCAACCATAACTTTGGTGTTTAATGTTATAGATTTGATACTTTTATTCCTTCGGGCAATTAATAGCTAACTTATTATGGCAATAAAAATAATTGGCAAATATTTAAACTGCTTAAAATATTTTTACAAATGAAGAATATAACTTTTCGCTCAAGAATCTGACAGTAACTAATGTTTTCAATTTTAAGGGATAACGCATTGTTGTTGAACAGTATTGTATTGTCTATTAATATCAGACATGATAAATATATATTGCTCTATTTCAGTAATCATGTTGCTTATAACAAATGGGTTTTTTTTCAGGAATTTTCAGACAAAATACACTGTTTATTAATAAAAGTTGTATTTGACCACTTCGCTCCATTCGGTAGCCAGCTGTGATGACAGATTATAAAGTAGAGTTCAACTTTGCCAATTAGTAAAAAGCATTCGTTAATCTGTAAAAAATATTGGCAAAATTGTGAAATGTTTTCGCGACCGTATTTTCTGTATGATCTAGCAAACGGTTATTCATTATTTTTAAGGTATGTTGACAATTTATAAATTCCTAATAAACTCGATTTCTCAAGAACCTAAATTATTATAGAACTCGTATTACTCATTTATTTATCATTTTAAATTCAACAAAATTAATACTTCGGTAATTTTTTTTAAATATATATTTTTGTGTTTTCAAACATACAAATAAATATATCTGCGTACCTGGTACATATTTTTGACAAATTGATTTAATGCTACGTTTTAATCAATTAACTATTTTGACGTGTGAAATAATTTTAATAATAAAATAAATAAGTATCGGTATTACAAACATGTCATTGCTAGAAATTTAAATTTAGAACAACTGTTGATTTGAATATAAATAAAATGTATGAGATTATATTAAATGAGGTACTCAAAATCAGAAATACTTTATTAGTTAAATTATACGGTGATATTTTTTTTAAACTTTCACCACGTGGCTAATGAACTACATTTCGCCAAAGAAATTAAAAATTAATTATAAAAACGTTGAAGCTCAATCTTATATTGATTTAAATTTCAGATGATAGCTTATTGTTTCAAGTGTTTACGAAATGAAACACAATGGCATAAATTTCAGAGATTTCGTTGAGATATATTTCAGTATAATATACTACACTTGTTCAAATTGTGATCTGAGGTAAACTCAAAGAGATAGAGACAAACTCTCAAACCCGTATACACGACGAAACTGCACAAAAATTACTGAGAATCATTAATATCTACAACTATTTATTTTGAAAAGTTAGACAAACATCAATACCAAATATTTCTATTATTTTTTAAGTGGTGCTACGGAGTTTCAAATTCACCTAACTTACGATCAAAATATCAAGAGTCAATTGACTGACATTTGACGTTTGACATACAACAAACGCAAAGCGATACATGTGACGGCGTTTCTCTGAGACATGGTATGTACATGGTGGACAACAAAAGTGGAGGTTTGCCTCCATAGAATCTTGTGGGAATAAAATCAGTAGTTCAGAAATTGTTTCGAGTCGAAAATCTCATAAAAATCTTACACGTGCATTAGCATTATAATAATAAACGTCGAATTGTCAACAATAAATTGAATAAAATTGATTATGTTGTAATCATATTAAATTATAAAAAAATCTGACATATCTAGTTTCACATTGTCAACTGGAACGTGTAGGTACGTAGTGTGTGCAGGACGCTCAAGCCAGAACTGATAAATGATGCCAGTGCATGTACTATACGGGCGGCATGAAGTATACGCCACTGTTCTCTGGATAATTAATTGATAATGAAATTCTAAATTCTGACAGCCTACAAGTACGGGGGAGATTTATTGCGACGGCTCCACTGGCGATTAGCATTGCCACCTATGTGGGCCGATCACACGCTGAAAATTTGTGAGCCCTATCCACACCGCTCACTGGGCTCACTGACGAGCCCTCGCCGGGCGGAGGCTCCGCCGCGGGCGGGTCCAACACTGCCAGCAGCGGAATGTTGAGCAGTATTAACTGTAATTAATTTAAATGAGAAATCATGGCTCGGTTCTTGTTAATTATGTATGTAGATTACCAACCCGTCATATGACGGCTGTCATAATTTTACGTTTGAATTGCAGCACGCGCGCACACATTCTTTGCTCATTTAATGATTAGTTTCCACTAGCCAGTTAGGTCGCAAACTTGATTCATCATATATTTGTTTGAAAGAAGACTACATTTGTACATAATGTTTGAAATTTTATTGTAAATTTTTTAGAAAAAAATAGCTTTCATCATCAACAATTATGTAGATTTTGTGTGTGTGAAAAGAAAGGATATTACCCGTTTTACGATACTCCCACATTTTAAAAATTGTTTTATCTATTACCAATACTAACGATATTATGTTATTTTTTTAATTATCGAAAATCCGTCATTATGTAAATATTGTTATGTTATAAAATAATCACTCCGGTTGAATAATTTTATATAATGCCCGCATTTGGATCATTTTGGATGGATCATGGATTTACTGTGTTAACCCTTCCCAAACCATGTAGTAACACAAGTCTACCATCATAATTAAACCTGTAATATTTCTGTAAATACATGCAACATAAAATTAATATTTTAGATAATCATAAAGAAAATATTAGCGCTAAGGAATGACTAGTGAAATACCAATTGTGAAAAGGGAATCGTACAAAAACAATTATTTTTTCCATTCAATCCGTTGTACGTTGGTACGTTGGTAAAAATACAATTTGTGATATGAAAGACAGAGATCACACACTATTTTCACAGTGAAAAGAACAACAAACATACAAATATAATTGTCTCTTTCTTACTAATTAAATGAAGAGAGATAATAAGGAAGGACATATTGTATAGGAGTTAATGAATGCTCTAAATTATGTTGTTAATCATTTAAAAAAAATTTTATACTCAATATTTAGAGTAAATTCGTGCCATTAAAGCCATTTAAGCTAATAAAAACATTTTTTCTAACAACGGTAACACAATTTGACAGCACGGCTGCTTTCGAGTATTTTATATCATGGTATGGTAAAGGTTAATAGTTATATATGGTCGAGAGTTAAGAAATTTCGCTTGCTGTCGGAGCCGGGCCACTCCTGTCATAGACGCGGCCCTGGCTACACACGCGTTGGCTACGTAGGAGCTTATCATGTAAATTGAAGGGTAAATATGAATTCATCTATTCAATCACTAATGCACTATTTGTTAATTGTTTGTACCTAATTGAATGAAAACTGTCCTTCCAGAAATTGATGTTTCCTCCCTGGCTCGGAGGAAAAATATGGCGATGCCGTGACAATGGCGTGGTTGGTGATGGACGATTCTTGTATTTGTTATTTGTAGCAGAGTTCCTTTATGGTGATTGCAGACCTAAAGGAAGGATGTTGGCCACGTCATCTACGCGAACCGAGGTATAAGAGTTGCGGATCGGATCTGCGGAAACGATGACTTCGTCACTGTTTTGAGGTGAGAAAACCTTGCTTATTTGTCATGTCATGATAGTCGTCATGAGATCCAGGCAGTAGTGGTTCACGAACAGAATCACGTGACTGTTGTATCCTGTGTATATCTTCCTTGTTATAATGTAAACCTTGTCTGGTGTCTGCACACACAAGGCACGCAGGACAGTCGATGAAATCACCGTGTTTGTATTTGGTTTAAACGTTTTAATCCTTGTGTAATTTGGTCGACTTAAAATCCTTTGTTATCACGTCAATCCGTGATGGAATGACCTCTTGAGTAATGTTTTGTCAATACAAATAATATTTGGGTACTTCTAGTAGGGTTATTTTCGTGTGTCAAGAAAATTTGAGGTTAACTACCGCCACTTGTCAGAGTATGAAATCCTAATCGGGTGAGAATTGTCAATCATCTAATGTACCTAGTGATGTATTACTAGAATATGATTAAGTCGAAGCTTTGATATTAGTTATGTCGTTGTTAAGACTGTATTGGTTAAGTTACAAATAGATGAATTATCAAACGGAATATCTCATTCAATTGATCTCTCATGTCACTTATAAATTTTCTTCAGCCAAGGGCAGAACCAGAATGCGGTAGTTGTAGTAATTAAGCATCCCGGGTGTGTTGTTAGAATCCGCAATCCTCCAATCATTCTCCACTGACTAGCCGATTGTATATCGAACCCCCCAGGTCGACACCTCACAATATATTTAATTAATTTTTATTAAAAATATCAAAGACCCATGTTCTGAAAAATTGCCACTTCACAATAAAAATGTGTTGTCTTAAAAATTAATTCATGATAATTATTTGTTAATTTCTATAACTTTGTTACTGAAAGTTTTGGCAGAAATGTAAAAACTTCGTTTGGTGCCCTGTCTACTACATTAGTTTTTTATTGCTACGTATATAGAAATAATACTGTTTTGTATGAAGGGAAATAATACTGTTATGGGAGAGTGCAAAATTATGGTGAAATTTTAAATTTTGATTACGTCTTTCAATTCTATTAGTTATGGTAGGGCCAATATTTTATGTACATACATACAGGGTGTAACAGACCTAGTCCACAATGTTTCATGTGTGGATACCTGACTAAATTACGAGTTCAAGAGATATGTGCCTAATCTCAACCATATCAGAGATATAAGCATTTCAAAAGAATCGTAATTATGCAATTATTTCAATTAATTGAAATATTTTATTGATTTGAAATTATATATTGAATACAAAAAATTAAAAATCATCGAATTTCGAGTGGTAAAAATATTTTTAGTTAGATTATTTAGAACCTGAAGCAAAGATATAGACTAATAATTGAAAAATTTCGCAAATATTTATGTTGAAGTGCATAGACTTAAAATTTAACACGATTTTGTAAAAATTTTAAACAATAATATTTTCCCTAACAGTGCAAAATTTGCACATATTCCTTGAACATTTTCGATTCGTAATAAAGTCAGGTATTTACCCATAAAATATTGTGAACTAGGTCTGTTACATTCTGTATATGTACACATATGCATGTGAAAAAAATTTCACTAACGATCTCTGAGTTGAAAATGTAACATATGTATATACTATATTATATGTTACATTTACATATACATATATATATTTTTTTTTTTTAAATATGCTTGATAATGGCAGGAACACTCGACCGAGAAGAGAAAAAAGTTGAAATAACTTATTAGTCGCTTGTTCTTTAGTAAATAATCTTTTTTTATGGAGAACACATTATTATTGTGAAGTTGCAGTTTTCAGAACATTTTTTTATATTTTTCTATTTATTTACTTATTTATTTATTTTTCATATTTTCAATATTTCTGTCCCGTCAGATAATGGAGGGACCGCCGGTATTTCGATTCATTTCCCTTTTTGGTCGACGCCCACAGTAGGCGTGTCTCTTAGACAGTAACTTGCACGCCTGCGATCTAACATATTAACTTCGTGACAACTTATGACAATAACTATCTTAACTTTCAAAAATTAATTTGTGATGTATTTCTACATCGTAACGTATCTAATAAATTGTCTTATTTGTAGTTATCTATTCTGAACACTACCTATTTGGCAATATGACCTGGTCTCCTTCCGTATCTATCACAGTCTAAATCGACTTTTTACAACAGTCATGAAGGTATTGAAAATTCTCACTCATGTTTTAACCTTTAAAAATACAAATTTCCCATAAAAACTTTTGAAGGTCCACTGAGGAATGTGTTTATGTTTGTTACCTGTATAAGTGTTAATGTTTATGCGTGTTTGGTAGATGAAACAGAAGGATCTGTTTGAATGTGAGACTGGGAGCCCCAATCTCCCCAGCGCCCACTTTTCTTGTATATGATATCGCGGAGCGTATGTAAACGTGTCCGCAAATATGTGTTTGTGTGTGTGGCTATAACAGGTAGATGAAATAAGATAATAACTTTTATAACACATTTATAACTTAACAGTTTATGACGTTCATTGACGGTGTAGTGCACAATTTACAATACACAAGTCGAGGTGAAAATAAAAATTAAGTATATGGCGAGAATCGTTTACTGGAAGTGTGTTCTGAAAACCGGCCGAGAGAGAAGTGAACGGCTAAGGTTGGCCCCGGAGCGGCTACGTTAGGATTTATGGCTGTCTGGTTTGCGAGTAGGTACCAGATGTACGTTTAATGTTGATACGAGTCTGGTTTGCCAACCAGGTAACTGTGAAGCGCGTTCAGGGCCTCCACAGTTTTTAGAATATACATTACTATGAATTGCCACAAGTTAGACTAGTAGCATGTCTTACATTAAGCTCATATAAGCTAACTATATAACGCTGATGCTTTACGAAATTTGATTTAGAAATATTATTCATTTTTGTTCTTCATGTTTAGTATTTACTATACAAAATACAATAGATAGCAAACGTTGATGTTAGAGTTGAATAATAAATATAATATTATTTGTTATAATTCTTCAATTTCTTTCCTCATCATTTATTTCTACCCTCCGTTATCTCAATTTTTCCATGAATGTTATATATGTATTATTCATATATTGTTTTTTTTTTGTAAATATAAGCAACTACATAGAATACCTACAGGTAACATTACTATTCATATACTTTTCAAAATAAGCTACAAAATAATAAAAATAGTACTAACTTGGTTATCTAAATGGTTAAACAAAAATAGTATTTTCAGGACGAGGCTTGAACTCCAAACCGTTTGATTTGAACGTTTTACCAAAACCGGGTGAACGTTTTACCGCTAGATTAAACAAGCAATATTATGATGATAATATTTATGGATAATTACCTCGCTTCGCAAATAGTAATTACAGGATTTGAGGTAGAGACGGTCACGCTAATGGTGCATGCACACAGATGAGAGTTGTCTTAGATACCACAGAAAATCACACACCTCATTTTTATGTATTTTGAATTTCATTTTCAATGCATAGTTCATATCCATTGTTGTACCCACAGGCATCGGCGAGTAGTCGCATTATGACTATATTTTTAATTATAATATAAACCATATTTTTTTATGATTTGTTATTGTTTGTATATTACAAAATAAAGGATAATATACAGAAGTTGAGCTGGGAGCGAGCTATGATTACTTATCTGTCGTATTTAGCAAGCAAAGTAGAATGAACCGACAAACCTCTGAGACGAGAGATCAATGTCTCATTCGTGTATATGCATCATAGCGGTGGTACATTGTGTCACGTGACGTTATAGCTAAATGTAACAGGCATTTTATATCACTAATTCGGTGACCCTTGTTGGCTTGTGACGAAACCGTGGCGTGATTTTGTCATGGCTTTAATATTACGTTACCACGTGACCGCAAGGCAATTTAATGTTGGCCAATTTAATGCAATCTTTACAATTAAATATCATCTATTTATTATTAGCCCTTTACATAATTATTATGTTTTTTTTTTGGTTATGAATTAACACTGTACAAAAATGTCGGTCAATCAATCATACTAGGCCCTAGTCATATCGTGGTCGAAATGCTTTTCTAGAATCTATATTTCAATATGGAAATCCCTTATTATATTGCTTTAGATGAAATATAGATTCTACGATAGCCCTGACCACTCGCAGTTGATCCGCAGATCCTAACAGTAAAACCTATTCCACTTAAAGACATACTTAAAAAAAGTTAGATCATATTTACAAATATGATTCGCATTTTTCAGCACTGTCAAATTCGTAAGATTTCATCCGCGGCTTCCATAAATAAGAGAGATGACGGCATCGTCAAAATTCGTACGATTTTGCTAACGTATGTTGTTTCTTACTCGTAATAAAGAAAATGTGCACTTCATTTCAAATTGAACGTATTCAAAATTAACGTAATGTTATTGAGTATATAAAAAATAAAAGTAAATATTATTAACCTGGAGATATTTAAAACACGTTCGTTTTTGCCGTCATGCTCGCGCCTCACAGATCTGGCCGTTTAACCAAGCACTTTATAGCCACAATGACACTACACCCGAGTCCAATGCAGTCCAGTAAGTCATAGATAAAATATGGGAAAGCGCTATGGATGATATAAAATAAAAATGTCTGTCACAAAATATCATCCTCATTTCTCTAGAATTATTTGAGATGTAAATATTTTTCTATTTGATAAAATATTAAATCTTAATTATTTTGTTGGTGTATATATAAATATATACTTTTGACTTACTCAAACAGTAAGGATCAGATAAAAATTGTATTGGTTGGAAAAGTTTCATAAAAAGAAAAATGTTCGATTTATCCCTTTTTTATTACGAAGCGTCCCATCATTGGCATAATACGTCGGAAGAAAACAAGAAAATAGCGCGCCGTCTTCAAAGTGGGAATATAATTTTTTTCAAATTTACCGATAATATTTATGGTGCCCCCTGAGAATGATAGAGAGGAAGCCGTCAGTGAGT
Organism: Eubasilissa splendida; assembly: GCA_031772225.1. Classification (NCBI taxonomy): domain Eukaryota; kingdom Metazoa; phylum Arthropoda; class Insecta; order Trichoptera; family Phryganeidae; genus Eubasilissa; species Eubasilissa splendida. Next base: position 15,052,079 of record CM062848.1, on the reverse strand, counting down.
AGGAAGTAGGAAGTGAAGAATAAAATGAAAGAAGTGAAGTGAAATCAATAAATCTGTCAACTGTGAATACCAACACGACGAGCCGCCTCTCGCCCGCGCAAACAAATTTAAACGTTGCAAATTGAGGTGGTGAAGTCTTCCCTCTGTCTCCTCAAACAAATCCCGTTGAGAGGCTGGAGCGAAAATACAGGGACCGGGGTATTTAATATTGAAACCCCGCTTGCCGTAGTTTATTATGTTAATTCGCATTTTCATTTCAATCAGAGCCGGAAATTTTAAATTTGCACAAAAAGTTTAAGTGTTTTCTCTCAAATTGTTAGAGATTGTTTTTAAAAAACAGACAGCGGAAACAAAGTTAGTGAATCCTGGATTGAGGAGGGGAATTATTATATTCATTACTGTATTCAAATTCTTATATTATCATTATTTAGGGCAATAGCAAAAGTTAATCGTTTAATGTAATAATTATTAATATTATGAAATATAACCTACTTATATATATATATTTCATTTCATTTCGGTACAATTGTTACCTATGTAATTTAGAAAATTATTTAACGCCTTTTATATAGAGTTTGGTTTGTTACACTAAGGTGGATATTTAAATTGTTTTTAATATTATTTTCGTACATACAAACCTACAGTTACAACAAAATAACTTTTTTTTTACACCCTAAAATTAAAAAGATTTTGATCTATGCAATTGGCTTTAACATTACTTTTAATGGTTTTAAATTGAGAACTGTAAAACTTTAGGAAAAAATAATTTTGATAATTTTAAACAACTAACTTACAAAGAAACAATATGATTACCAGATGTACATGAATTATAAAGCATACAATGATTTAACAAGCAAACAGTAATTTTTCGCAAAAAGCAAAACTAACATATAGTCCATTATCTAAATTACCACGATTATATTTAGTAAAGAGTGCCATTCTCAGGAACATAAAAGGTTGAAGAAAACTGTAGAATATTTTTATGAAAGTATTTTATGTGTGTAAAGTATTAAAGCTGTGTTACCTCAAAAAAATCTTATTTAGAATTTTTATTAAAAGTTCTTCTAATTATTATTTCCAAACTCTTCAATACCTCTAATTTTCTTCAAAATTTCGTCTTAAAATCAAACTTTCAACCAAAAAACAAAGTATATACGTTCTTAAATATCAATATAGTTTTTACTCGATATACTCTTGATTGTATAACAGATTGACGATGTTTAACAGAAAAATGGGACCGGAATCGGTGAGGACCAATTATGTTGTATTATGAGTGCTTTGTGTGGGTTGATGTTAAAAGTTAGGTAGCATATTATGGCAGCTAAATCAGAATGATTTGCTGTGGTGTGAATATTAAGTTCCCCAATAATCACCCATCATTCACATGCTCGTTTGATAATGATCGAGCAGATTGTAGAAGAGAAACAATTTATAGTTGACAGAAGTTAATTGTTGATTGGTAACAGTTACAGTTTAAAAATATGCAATGCGATGTGTACACCGAGGAGTATTTGCTAAAGATCTTGACGGGAAGGCGCTCAAGAGCCAGCCTTCCGGACGACTGCGGGCGCATGTTATTGATACATGTTGTCATCGATACCGAGCGTCTTTTTGAGAATATCAGGAGCTCTGTTTTACACCCAGATGTTTGTGGAGAGCTCCACAGTTGATCACACATATGTACTTGAAATCCAGGCTTTGTAGGCTATATCAAGTTTTATAATATTTGAAAATCAATACAATAGTTTTTCCAAAAGCGTAATATTTTTTAATATCCAGTCAAGTGGTGGTAAAGTATAATTGCTGCTAGTCGATTAGAGAATTATTTTGTTTGAAATATGCTTACATGTGGCTTATATTATGGAAACTTTCTAAAGTTCTAAACGAACAGACGAAATAAATTATATTCTTAAGAAATTATTACTGATATTCGTTATCCGTTTCGGAGGGTTCCTTAAGATTGCCTTGAGAATAATTCGAGTAATAACGCTACGACAAAATTTGTGCCTTATGTGTACTGAACTCAAAAAATTAGCCATTGACTGACTTGATTGTGACTAATCAATTATAACCATGGCGAAGACAGGCCTTCGATTATAGGCAATGTTTTTTTTGAATTTGTAAATATATTTTTTTATTAAATTAATGAAATACCGTAAATGTTTGAAACAAAAATGAATTTCCGGCAGATCTACCGATTATTGGATTATGTTTCTAGTTCGCTGGGTGGCGCTCAAAGCATTTCAGTAATAGTGCGAGCTTATTTCATGATTCAACATATCTATATACAATATTCACTAAAATTCACAACACACGTTAGTACAGCCGCTGCTTTAAAAATTTTTACTTTTCGAATTTTTCTGATCACATAATTAAAACTAACCATTCTTTCGATGGTCATACACCAAAACTTCTTTACTTGGTATGTACAGGTAATAATGACACCACGTTTCTTAAAACATCACCTCTACTGTCCATATTCACATTAACGACTGAACCTCACCCCCCCCCCCCCCCCGCATTTGTGTTCTGCCTCTCTACCTAGGAGGTCATCTAATATATACTCAATAGGTACTTACTCCAATAGGTCGACACGAAATGGTATTTTAGTTTAGTTATTACCCCATAATAAAAGATACTGCACCTCTCGAAACTATAATTGTGACGAAATAACAAAGGGTGTGTGCGGTACAAAGTTTATTTTATTAAAAAAATGTCTAATACTTTAAAAATTGTCTCCAAATAAAGTTTTCTGACTAGTTTTTCATCTATAAGTTTCGTGCAACTAGCAAAGCAAGTTGAACAATGTAAAAATTCTCACGAGGAGTTTTTACGACGCAAACTCTTAATGCAGCACTATGTATTAATAAAAATAAATTTTGATAATTTTATTTGAGAGATCGTAAGGCGTAAATTTACTTATGTAACATATATTTATCGATTTACCTGCCTTTTTTGAGTCGGTAATAAATTCAACCTTTCGCGGCAACTCCAAGAGATTGCGCTTATATCTGTGCCTGCAATATTATCTCAACAAAATTGTCTCGTCATAAAATTGACAAAAAAAAACAAGCAATCTTCTTTTCATAGGTATTATTTGTTATAAAGACGTTAATTGGTTATTATATATTTACTGATCAGATTATAACTGAAAGCAATGCGCGCTGTTATCAAGAGCACGGCGTGTGCGCAGCTCGCAGGAAACATTGCAAATGATGAATGAATACTTTAGACAGCGAGAAGGTTCCCGCGCTCCTGCTCCAATACAAATGATCTCAGCTACTCAGCACTCAACAGTATTACCGCTGCCGTGATGAATGATCTGAAATAAAAGTCGCGCGATTCAGGATAGCCGGATGCTGCAGGTTGCCTTATTTCGGCTGAAAAGCGATTCCCTTTGTGTCAAAGCGTGACGTGAAAGGAAAATTTATTATACAATGTTGGCGCGCCCTCTGCCGACGGCCTTGCATCAGCATCGGCGCGCAGCGATGCAAACGGACCTTTATACCCGCTGCCGCCGCACAGTGGGGCGACCCATATCTGAAAACAGACGTCGCACATCCCATAATATTTGTTGAATTGTCTCTGATTTACGTTTTATTTCAGAATTGTGAAGTAAATATTTTTCTCTCCTTTTTAAATTTTTTCATATTAATTAACTGAGTTACGCAAATTTCCCAGTTTTCTGGATAACATTGAAAGAATTGCAGCTAAATGGGATAGATAGATGATAGAAACGGTTCAAATATTAAGGTCTTTAGTGACTTAAGTGGTTAATATTTGTGTATACTCGTTAAAGTAAGTCATCAATAGATATTATTTGTGTCAGAAGGATTTGTAAGGTGAGAATCCGTGGTCTAATATCTTTTTGCTTCTTCCGTATGCAAGTATATGAAATTTTAAATGCTAAATGCTAGAGCAGGTAAATTAATGCAATGAAACAGTTCTTACGAAGGTTGCCATTTTTTTAAAGATTGAATTTACACTTATTTGTTATATTATAAAAAGTATAAGATAAACGTAGTACACTGGAGGTGAGGCCGAGGTGTGAGTAAATGTATCTGAGAAGCCGGCCAGGAGAAAAGTACTCGTTTCTAGGCTTCTTCGGATTGGTTGCGGCGCGACGTATTGTTATCTGATTTGGTGGGTACCAGTCGGTACTGTATGGCTGTTGAGTGATTTCTTACGCGGTCATGTCTGTGGCGCGCGAGCAATACCACCACAGGTCCACTTCCCACAACTCTAAAACTTTGTACAGTAATGTATTTTATTAACGTGAACTTGTATTTAATATCGAAATAATTAGAGAAATCAAAATCAGAATTTTATATTCTGCACTGACGAAGCACTGCACACTAACAGACATTATTCTGAAACTGGTTGACATTATTTATAAAACCTAAGTGATTATGTACTATTAATATATATAATCGTGTGACTTTAGAAAATATTAAATAAGAACAAAATTATATATGTATTATCATTATCCACCGTGCGCCGCTGCCGCCTGGCGCAATAATCGGCGGAAAAAAACTTTATTTTTTTCCAACGGAAAACTATTTCCACTTTTGATAATAATTGGCAATATAAAAACGAAATTGATTTCTAAATTGAAAATAGGTAAATATATAGAACTGGTTCATTTGGTCATCTAAGATAATTTATCAAAATATGCACTTTATATAACTCTTATCTTTCATAATTTATTCTGTAATTTACAGTTTGCTTCATAAAGTAAAGCTTGCCAATATATAATAAATACATTTAATTAGTTTTGTGCGATTTTAATAAATTTTGAATATAATTATTTTTAAATTTAACACAGTTTTTATACAATATTCATCTTTGTAATACATAAAGAAATAAAATTTTAAATATTTAAAACCGCTTTATAAACATTCTTACGTTGACAAAACTGAGCTCAAATTAAATATGATAGCCCATCTCCATGGAATGAGACACGATGAGATAATTCTCCGAGTTTTAGTTGAGGTAAATCTTAGTACCTTGTACACGTCTTGGGATTTTAATCTGAATGTGAATTCAGATATCAGTGCTTGATATTGGTATGACCGATTTGTGTACATGGGATTGATAGCGAGACTCTTCACATGCGCGCTAACGTTATCAAGTACCGCAGTAGCTAAAACTATTTATTCTGAAATGTCAAAATATTGTAATGGACGGCGTGAAATTAAAACATTTATTCTGTTATAACTGCTGCAGGAAAGATTAAAATTCACCCAGCTGATAAACGAAGCATTAACGGTCATTTGACGTTAAATATACAAGTGATAAATAAGGCACTAGACATATGGCGGTGTTTTTAAAACTTACATGGTGGACTATGAAAACTGACTGGAGAATTGAAAAGACAATCCCTGTCTCAAAAATTGTCTCGAGACGAAGAATCACATAAAAATCTTCTCCGTAAAAATGAGTCAAATAATCAAAGAACACTTAGATGTTTAGATTACCACAGTTTCTCAGAATTTGAGAACTATTAATTACAAATGGACAAAACCTTTTATTAAATTTGCAGTTTTTCATTACTTTCATGCAAACAAGAGAAGTCTTAAAAACGTTAGAAATAATTAAATTGTAAAATATAACCAAAATATCATAAATATTTAACTGAATCTAATTTTCAATACATAATTAATACAATTATATAAAGTCTAATAAACTCTCTGATGACACGGAAATGTTTTTTTACTAATGTGTGGATGTCGAAAATTTTTAAATGGTCAATATTTGCAGATTTTTAAAAGTCTCTAGATTAATCATCGAAGCCAAAAATAAATTGTATTGCATTGAACAATGAAACACAAGTGGTCAAATACGAAGTAATTTTATATAAATTATTAAATATTGCTTTTAGAATTAAATATTCGATGATTGAGTAATATTTATGAAAATTTATACATTTTCATTACATCTGTCTTCATTTTAAGAATCTCGGTTTACCGATTCAGATCTGGATTCCTCATTATTATCTGCTTTCGAATATTGGCAACTATTGTACTATAGAAACGTGTTTAGTGAACTAACTAAGTGGACGTGAGTTGTACGTGCCCTCTAATCTAATTCCTTTTGTACAATAATTATTGAGTTGGACTCAGACAGAGACCTGCCACATCTAATGACAACACTCGTAAGATTTATAATGAGGTCTCTCTATAATCGATGTTTTCAATTTATCATGGATCTACTTTATACAAATTATTTTATACGTTTGTAGATCTGCATAAAGTAAGATGATTTTACACTTGTTGTAGCGACATTTCAATTACTTTGTGTTTTTACGACAAATGATTTTCGCCATTTTTTGTTAGATTTTTTCCCTTGTCTGTCGTAAAGCTCTAGAAGCATATCTAAATAGGGATATCTCCTGGAATATTAAGCGTTGTCAAAAAATGTTGTATCGTCAGCGTCGCGCATCGGATTCATTTCTTTTTATTATGAAACTGTAGATGTAATAACAATCTCATTGAGAATTATCTCTCTTAGATTGCCCGTAGGCTGAGAGTTATCTCAAGATTTTCCCTGAACACTAAATAAAAATTTGTATCTATCGTATCTTGTATCTTAATTAGTCACAGACTTACTCAGAAATCGATTCCAAATCTTGTGCTTTCTAAGGCTTGTTATTTTATGGAAGATGGTATGATGAATACAAACAGACTGAAAATAAAACATACCCGATGTACTCGGCGTTGCGTGGGCAGAAAATTTTAACATAAAAACTTCCAGAGACTCGTAGGATAATCTATTGTCAAAAAGCCTTTTCTTTGCACTCCTTTTCATAATGATAGGCCCACAGTGCCCCGGAAACAATAAAATATAATTTGATATTTACATCAAATTGAAATTACACATGTGAAAAAAAACCACTTGTTTTTTTATTATACTCGTTTAATTTATTTGAGACGTGTTTCGCCTTGCAAAGGCATCATTATCAATCTAACAATTTTAACTCCACAATCTGTATTTATAACTATAATGAGGGACAGCTGTATAATTTATTTACAAAAGATGGAAAGCGATAACATTATCCATAACATTTTGAATGCTAGTAATTCTTCTTATTAATCACCTGCATATTATATAACATATTATAAACAGACACACGGACATTCTAAAACATATATAAAAGCAACTGTTTTTTTTCTACTTTTATTTTTACAGCGCTTTTAATTAAATTGAGAAGAACGGCCATCATCTACACCCAATAGTTTTCGGGAACAATTCTTATAATAGACAATAGAAATCCATTCAAAACATCCGTCAAAGAGAAAAAAAATAACAAAGCCGATGTTTTGTTGTTTCTTCGGAAAAAAGCAATTTTACTGTTGAAAAGTGATTTATTGGCCATCCTAGAAAGTTGTTTTTCTTATGGAGTTATTAAACCACTATAGATGTAATAAACTTATTATAATAAAAATATTATTTTTATTTGAAACATGGAATAGTCAAAATCATAATAATCTAAAAATGTGTGCTTGTTTCGATTAAATACACTTAATTATTTGATGAGAAATATATTTGAATTTGAAGATCATAAACCACAATTATTTTTCTACCAACCTAATATTGTATTTTACTTACGTCGATGTTACAAAAATATCACTTTAAAATGCGTTTCAAAGTGTTGTTAATATTAATTTCTTATTAAAATGACACTTTCATTGAAAAATATCAAGATTAGAATTCAGAACACAAATACCGTAATTATTGTACTACCAATCTTATATTACTGTAGTCAAATGCAAACGCAAAAAAAGAACAGATGCTTTTTAACCTAAAACCTAAATACATCAGGAATGAGAGTAAATTTAGGAGATCATAACGCAAGTCACCGATATTTTGATACCTAAAACGTGACTTTCGAAACGACGACGGCGTTGATGGATTGGTCTATATAAGAATTCATGTCAACGGAATCAGATTGATACGTCATATTTCTCATCGGATTAACCTCTTATTACAGAAAAACTATTCATACCTTAAAATTAGCTGGATTCTTGAGTCTCTTCGATTCAACACCCCTGAGTTAAATTAATTTTCTCCAAATTCAAAAAGTAAGTCACAGGCAGTCACAGGTAACGAAATCCTTTGTTTCTGTCAAAATCAGTCAAGGTTCGTGAAGAGAAACCTCTGTAAATATAGCGCACAGAACCTTCTTCAGAAATAAAGACGATTCGGAGCACAACTTCAATCCGATCCGTATCAATCTTCTGTAAAATATGATAAATTATTCTCTTCCAGACTCGGCTTATAGTGATTGATTGACAGCTTGTTTGTGGATAACCGCAACGGATATTTATTTATTTATCATCGAGCCGAGTTGTTGAGGCGATATCTATTTAATAGGAATATCTTTGTTAGCTCTTGTGTTTGTATTTCTATCGATGTATAGTTTCGATTAATTAAATGTATTATCAATTTATCAAAACAATATTATTTGCATCATAAAAGTTACAAGCATACAAGATGAATAAATGAATTAATTAAAAAAATATATGTTTTAAGTTGCATGTCTCAAATGCATACTTATGTAGGATTAGTCTACTCGCGAAGTTCCAGCAAAATGCTCAGAAATTCTCTTACGCTATTTCTAACGTTTTATTTTTAACTTTCTGTGGGAGCCTCCGATAAAACATATTATTATGTTAATTGGTCTTATAGTTATAAAATAGTATTTTTTAAACTACTAAAGACATTTATTAACCGTCTCAAATTTTTCCGCAGTTCTACTCATATTATCACTAATTTGGTGTGTTATTCTAAACTCTTTTGTAGACACCACTGTAATGTTGCAAAAATCATATACTATTAAGTTATCGTTATCATATGAATTATCGAAAATATTGTTCGGAAAGTATATGAGCAAATGAAGATTTAATTTTGAAGAATTGGTATGAGTTAATTGTCAATGATTTACAATAGTAACATTAATGTTAAGTAATTTTTATACTGGATATTTTTATAATTAGTTATATTGTTTAATGTTGTTATATTGTTCTGTTTATATTTATAATTGATCATTGTTTGCTCTAGAACAATAAGGCCGCTTCTGGAATCTTTGCATCGGTCAACATATTCTGCCTATTTTAGGTAAGTATCATATTTAGCTGCTCTCAAAGAGTTCAGCATACTTTCAAGAATTTAATTTTCTTGTTCCTCCGCGTGGCTCCACTTTTGGCATCCGTATAATACTGTCGTCTTAATGGTTACGTTATAGATGATAATTTTGCCTGTCTTTACAGTTATTTGAACCAAAGCGGTGTATTTAAGGCGATTTCTATTTCTTAACTTCATTATAACTATTTAATTTACCATCACGCCATTTCTCCGTGGGGATAAGCAGAAAATATGGAGCGACACACTCTTCTGCCTTGATATATAACTCTCGCCCTATCCACATTCATACATCTTCTCATGCAAGATTTATTATATTAAATTTTTTGCTTATATTATTATTATTTACTTAAAATGTTTTTAATAGTGAGGTAAACCGTTATATGACGTGATTGTGACGATCATTGATAACTAAGATTTAACTGTTAGAGGTTTTTTTTCCAGTGCACCAGTCATTGCTCGACGAATTACAAATAATCAGTTACCAATCATTGTTACAATCAAACACAGTCACAGTCACAATAATGATATAAATAATTAATTAACTATCACTAGTTTTTAATATCAGAAGTTTACTTTAAATTAAATTATAGATGTTTTGATATTTGATTTCACTGTGACGGTGGATTAAAAAACCGAATTTACACCTTTAGTCAGAATTTGACAAAAAGTTAGCGGTAGAGTTTTCTTGAAAACAAAAGTAGTTATCTGTACCGTGGAACCCGGGGGATGCATCCATCTGCCTTTAACGCTGCCGGGTGGGGGGGCGCAGTCCGGCCGGGCCCGCGAGTCATATATCCGCGGTGGAGTAAAACCGCCCGAGGATATTGAAAACGAATAAGGGACAAAGCACGGGGATGGAAATCCACGAGACGTTATTCAAAGAAAGGAAGAAATTTAAAAGGGCGTACAAATTTACGTGTAAATAAACTCGAGCGGGAGGATGACTCCGGGAATAAGGTGCGATATTTGAATATTATATTTCCGTCCTCATAGAATTCCTATGTGAATTTCCAGCAAATTGGGTTCATGTGTAAAGTAAGCCACCCGAGATCTGTATAAAGCTGATTTCTGCTAAACTCATTCAATGGTTTTTATGCTTGAAAACATTTTTTTTTTGTTACAATCCAGTAAAATATATTTTTGTCGTTGGTCACGTTTAATAAAACGCGTTCTTCAAAAATATTTTTTTTCATTCTATTTTAGACACGCAGTATTGTGTATTTTGAAAGAATTAAACGATTGCTGGCAACTCGGTTCTTTGTTGTGTTACGCTACAATAAAAAATATATTTCGGTTGAACCATTTTAAAGAGAGAGAGAGAAAGAGAGAATACAAACCAAACTAGCAATTATTTTTGTATGTTTCTAAATATTGTGAAAAATTTTAACCGAATGGAAAATATTATTATAGTATTGAACGAAAAATAATTAATGTGGGATTCTTTTTTCATTTCTATACCGAATCTAGAATCTCCATAATTGATCTCTATAATTTTCTGTTTAGTTTTTTGAGTTATTTTGCCCTGTGTATTCAACCTTTCTGATGCACATGGTATAATAGTCCAGAAAACGATTCACCAAAGATGTGAGAACATTATTAAAGACCTCTAATGTTTTATAAATAAGGTCTGTAGACATTTAATTATAGAATACTAGCTGAAGTACCCAGCGTTGCCCGGGCTTAACGCAGAGTGGAAAGGCTTCATTTAAAGTGATGAATTCTCATCTTATTTGTGCGCAAAATTTCATCAAGTACCAAAATTCTGCTTTAAGGGGTAAAAAGGGGGATGGGGGTGGTTTTTCGAAATCTCATATAAATAGTGACCTTCCTCTTATTTTGAAGGTTTTGTGTGCAAAGTTTCACTAAGTTCGGAATATAACTGTAGATTTGTATAAAAAACAAACAAACCGACCAACAGACACTCTTCTTTATATATATATAGATGCATATACTTATCTACTAAAAAATTTAATATACGTAGTATATCTTTATAAGTTTGTCTTGTATGATGAAGTATCATATTATTATGCATAAGCTGTATGTTTTATATAATATTGTATTGTATAGAAAGATATTAGAGAATATTTTCAATTTAAAAATCATATTTTAATTAAGATTACAAAACTACGGATACGGGGATATCGGGCCCTAAGATTCGTGTCCACGAAAGAGATTTTTAAGTCAAGACAGTCTTTGAAATATGGATTTTGCTCTTATAAGATTTTAAAGACAACTTTTGGTTCTCGTATTACTCATGTTTTAGAGATTCGGCCGTCCATGTCTCGTCTTCTTGCGCTTCCCTTCACGCTTATCAAATACCAGTTTATTGACTATTTATGTTCTGTTCGAATTGAAAACTCCTCAGCAGCAGTTAAGGCACGAGTTCTGTTTATCTAACTTTTCAAAATAAATTGTTGTACTTAAGTAATCGTGTTTTTAGATGATTTTTCAAACTTCGTTTACACGGGTTTGAGTGTTTGTTTCTTATTGAAAGTCTAAAATCTAAAGTCTCTAAATCTCAGAGATATATCTCATCGTACCTCATTCTCTGAATATGGGCCATATATTATTCAGACGTGCATTAACTCTGAAAGGGCTGATTGAGTAGTTATACATAAAAATTTACATAATCATGTAATTAATTGATAGCACATAATTATGTAAATGGATACAAAAAATTAATAAAAATAATAATAAAGTTTTATCAAAGATAATGTTATTATTGAGATTTTAGTACCATACCAATAACATTATAAGTATAGTAACCAAATAAATAAATATTTAAACAGTTATTAAAGGTAGAATTTCCAAAAACTACATACATTAATATAAACAGTTTTTTCCATAACAAATAACTGAAATTTAATTAATTCGTTCCCAGCTACTAAAAATAGTACACAAATTAATAAATTTGATGTCAAAACTTTATCTTTATTGTACTGAGAAATGATGGTAGAAGCGGAAGAGGAGGAAAGTTACCAATATTTAGGAGACAATTTAAACATCAGGTAACACTCATTCTGGTGATGGTTTTCGTTTGCTGATGATTCAGTAGCACTCGATTTAACAGAGAACTTGCCCAACGTCACCTGTTACTGTCTGTTTTTCAAAACTTTAATGAAGTAGTCAATCACATTACCATTGAATCCATTTATGTTTGACAACATTTGGGTGCCACTTTTCGACCATATTCTGCGTTTTGGCCCAGTTACACAGCATTGTCGGGCGGTGGAAGTGACTAATATAGAAAATATTAACGATTATGGAAACATTTGTTTGTTATCAAAATGTGACGAATATCGAATCAGACGAATATAGGGGCTGACGATTATAGAAATTTCACTGTATTGTATTTGATATTTTAATTCAGAAATACCCAATATGATGATATTTAAGAATACTTCAGATTCAGCTCAGGTACTTTCTGTACCTACCAAGGAATTATAACAATAATAAATGTAAGCTTAAATTAATACTACACTTTGAAAAATTAAACTACAAGTAGTAATAATGTGCAATTTTTTGAAATATAACATTTTAATTATATTTTGAGAAAACAAGCTCTATATTGGAGGTCGGAATAGCATTCCGTTTGATTTCTGTTACCGAGGTGTCTACCTCCGTTCCGTTGCATTTCCGGCTACGCTCGGTGTAAGACGCGCGGGATAAAGGGGAAGGGGTAGCTCCGGGGATAAGGATTGGGGAGGAAATTGAGATGGGGTGGTAAAGCGATTTCAAAGCTCCGGCCAAAAAGGAGCGCCTATGGGAATTATTTCCCCGGCTGCCTTTCTGTTGATGCAATAAGAACCGCAAACAATTCCGAATACCAATTCCCTTAAAACACAGCCTGACTCATGTCGCTTTCTATTTAACATTCTAAAACTATTGTTATACTCGTATATTTTTTTAAAATATATTGAGCATTGTTAAATACTTTTAAATTAATATTTTTGATGGTCCACATCAGTAAAAAACAGTTTTCTTAAGGTTTCCAAACATTTGCCTTTCTGACATTTTGGTACAGTAAGACGTACCATTTCCGTAAATGATGATAAATTATGAATGAATCTTAGTTAAATATTAAAACAAAATACTTTGTTTAAATCACTGTTTATTGATTATTCAACATGCTTCGTTACCTATGGTATCTTCTTCAGAAAACAATGTACACTGAAATTAAAAATACAAGCATAGACCAAAATAAACTATAAATAAGTAGGAACGAATATTAAAACAAGTTTAAAAAGTGACTATTTGCAAAGATGATTTGGTTATTTATAATATTTAGCTTGAAATTAACACTTTTTCTTATTTCTAAAATTTCAAATTTATCTAACTGTAAACCACTAGTATTTGTATGTATAATTTATAAACCCTTGTTGATGTCAAAAGAATGGTTTGTTTCCAAAAGATGATTGGCGAATTCAGAATAGTTGTTGCTATTAAGGTATCTCAAATGCTTCTTAATTTTAGTATTAAAATTTCTGCTAGTTTTACCTATATACAAATAATTGTATTCATTGCAAATTAATTTGTAGACTAACTAAATTTTAAATTTCGTCCTTATTCTTGTTATTTAATATATAATTCTTTAATTTGCTATTAGTGTAAAAAGCTAATTGTCTAGAATTTGGGATATTTTTTACAATTGAATTTGAAGTATGATTATTTAAAAACACGATTTTTCTCCACTGCTTTCCAAAAAAAAATATTTTATAAAACGTACTTTTTTCTGCACTAAAACTAAGCTAACAAAAGTAAACTCATTTGGAGACCAGTATACTTCAGAGACCAATTTATAAAATGATTTATTATATGAATGTAATATTTTAATTGTTCTCGCCTACCTGAGAATTGGAAGTTTGAAATTAGTTGGTCATTCTGCTCTTAGTACGAAATACAACAAATGACAGCTCGTTCCGCGTCTAGGAATGTGATTTTGTGATTACATAATTTAACAAGCGTGCCTCGAATCAAGAGATGCGCAATGTTTACCATATTACGCACATTGTATGTTTTAATAATAAATTGTGTTCATATTTTTTAAATGTTATTTTTCCTTCTGAAAGTGCTTGTAGTATATTAAATAGAATTTCTTTAGTTGTTTTTCTAATAACTTATATATTAATCTAACAGTCTACCAAACCTACATCTATCATGTTATTGTATTTAATAATTCAGAAAAAACAGGTACATAATTGGTTGAATCTACTATTATTTTTATTACTATCTTAACCATTGTTGATTAATTGTGTGTGTAATGCCTGGGGCTGTCTGTTAGTGACCGTACTTGAATCAAACTCATTTGTCAGTTGATAATTAACATGAATTTAGTTAATCAAGATTACAACAGCGTAGTGCACTTAGAGATAGTACTGGATCACGTCGGAGTCCAGAAGCAAGAGAGCTCGCCCAACGTGCGCGCCCGCTTATGAGCCTTCCCAATACCTATCCCATAACAGACGTCTCACTCGTTATTCTTGCCGCGCGTCACACACACACATATAACAACTCACGGACCTCACAGTATATTTTCCAAATAAATAAATTAAATTAAATTAAACAGTAAAATTAAATTTTACAATGATTAATTTCCAATGATCTCTTCCGAATTTTTTAAGTAAATTAAATGGTTATTATTTACATACCTATATATTAAAATATTTCAGATGACGTCATCTTATAACATATCGTCACCTTGGAACAACAAAGTGTCATTTGACATTTTATTCAAAATTGTATTTTTATATGAAAATTCGGACAATAATTATATAATTAAATTAAGTATGTACATAATTAAGTAGTTTAAAACTAAACACTATATTATTTGATTATAATGTCAAGCCACAATGTGTTTGCTTTTTTTGAAAAAAAATTATATCTTTAAATATGTCACATTTTCTAGTAGTATAGGAAATAATAATTTGATTTAAATACGAAAAAAAAGTATCAGTTCTATTTTATAACGGGCCCGAAATCAATTTACATTACAACTCTTAATTATGTAGCGACGTTTTTATAAAAAAAATTACCTTATGGACGATGAACCAAACTCTGCCGAAGAAATCGAAAAATTGATATTCAAAACTTTGAAGCTCAATATTTCAATTGGATGTCATGTCAGATGGTATCTTATTATTCCAAGGGTACGAAATTAATCCAACTGTAAGATGAAATTTTAGAATGTTTTATGCAACGATCTCTTCTGTAATTTTTACAAGTAGAACAAACATATTTCAGATGATATCGTCTTATATCAGATAGGTTCTTTTTCATATTTTAAAATGGTATATGAATAATGTAAGTTTTATATATATATGTATATGCTAAAAATCAAGTGTGTTATCAGAAATTATTATTTAAAATGGTTAATGACAATATCATGTATTGTGATGTTTTTTCCTCTCAGTTTTCATAATTTAAAAAAAAAATATCAATTCAAATATTATAAGCGGGCTATTCCAATACGGTTTTTATTTTCTATTTCTGTAGAAGGGTCTTATTGATTTGGGGCAGCGACAGGTCAATAATGTTTGACCCCACTCATGTGAAAACACTGCGACCAAATTTTACGGAGTTTTAGAATGTTCTCTCTCTACCCGAAATAATTCTTTGGGAAGGAAAATACTCCTAAACGTACCTACTCATAATATGCTAGCTTTATAAAATGTACTTACCAAGGTGATATGTCATTTGTGGTTACACTATCTCTTAGGGAAATGAAGATTTGACGATGAATTTTTTGATATTTTCTCTTTTATTAATTCATTAATTACTCTTTTGATAATTATTGTTGGTTAGTCAGCTATCGACGATAGCAGAGGTAGTATCACCAATAAATTAATAAAAATACTCCAGTTACACAAAGCTATGAGCCATGTGCAAGCATCATAGGGGTTTAACAAATGTGTACATACCTTGAGTTTTAGACTTGTGGTTCATTTCATATATAAGCAGCTTGATACACCAATTCTGGTAATTTGAGGTAACAATTAGAAATATTGAGGTAACAAATCTTGTCGCGGTATAGAGAATACTTACTTCTCACTCGTGCACCATCGAGTCGTGCTGCCTTGAATTTCGGTGTTCGAGCAGTAGATGCCGCCTTCTGTCCGCCTCACTCTAATTATTTGGTATTAACTAAGAATTTATGATCATTTTGGCGTAATTATGTTGCTTTGATCTACGTTTCAAATCTCTTTGCTCTTATTATATCTCACAGCGTCGCATCGAAGAAATGAGGTTATTGCCATTGTGTTAGATATGCGAGAAAACATTTTATTAATTTTAGTATTTAATTAAAATTACTATTCGTCACTACTACCTTATACGATCGACCCATTGTTTCCAAGATCTTCTTACTGATCGATTTAAAGTTCTTGGTATCCAGCATAGAAACGCATGGTGTCCCGACAATTGCGCGCCGACAATAGCGCACAATGCAAAAGTAAAAGAGGACATTTATTCCCATGTATTTAATTTTTAAAAATATTTTAAATGTAAAACATACTCTTACATAAAAAAAAATCTGAAATAAGATCGTTCGGAAAGATGGCCAACTTTTTTTAATCTAACTAAAAATTAATTGAAATGAAAAAAAATAAGTCATTTTTGTTAGGTTAGTGAAATAAATTAAAAATGTCCATTAAATATGGTTTAATTTTTATTGGATATAAAATATAATAAATATGAATAAAGGAATAAATGTCCTCATTTATATTAATTCTAGGGTTCTAAACCCGCTTACCAAATTTGAAAACCCGATTTCAAATTTTGAAAATTTAACGGAAAACTAAAACCGACAGTTCTAATAAATTTCTGTCATTACTTTTGGTTTTATAGTTTTGTTCTGCGCGTTATTGTCGACACGCATTTGTCTGCGCGCTAGTGTCAGGGTTGCACTGCGCGCCTTAGCCTTACGCGCAGTTGTCTGCGCGTGATTGTTGGGGTTGTACTGCGCACAAGGCTAAAGCGCAGTTGTCTTGTGGGCAATTGATCGTCGGGGTGCCAAACGTATCGGGCCATGTGTCATTCTTTTGATGGTAACGTTACTGGTCTAAGTCCATTTATGTCGGAGATAATCTTCATGACATCTTTGAGTCAGATTCATCGGCATATCTCTTCATTCCATACAGTCACGTTAGCTAACGCCAAGTATGGACCGATCGTTGAGTCACCTGAACCGTATTTGCAAAGTGCTTAGTTAGCGTTAGAGTTTCGATACCGTAGGTCATCGCCGGCTGAATGCATCCCCTGAATACTCGACGCTTTAGGCCATTAAGGATCAGACTTAAAAACGTAGGATAACTTCCCCAAGGCTGCACATTTCATTTTAATGTGGCGATAACTTCGGCTATCTGATTTTCTTCCCTAGTTTTAAAATTCGACCAAGGCATTATTTTATATAACTTTTTACAGTACTATTTACTGTATGGAGTATGGAGATATAATTCATATGATTTTAATGATAATGATAATTCGTATGATTTTGATATAATTCATATTCATTTTAATATCTATTTCTTTTCATATCTAATATGGATTTTTAGATATCTAGATAAAGATTTATTTATTAATTTATTAACACCCTAGGTATAGGTTTGGTATAAAACATAATAAAAAACACACGAGCAGCTACACAAGTTGTATGGAATATATATATATAAAAATAGAATAGAAAAAATAGAAATTAAAAAATAAGCAAAACAAACTATAAAAAACAAAGGTACAAGACGGAAAAAATAATAAATTTTAGATTTGACACAGAATGACTGAGTATCAAAATCAGTTGTCCAACAGATTTGTTTGGATCCAGAAATTTGATCTTATTTTTGATATCACCCTCGCTAAATTCAATCTGAATGTTATTATTCACACTATGGAGTGGATAATCGATTCCAGTATCATAGACTTCAGAAAAGAATTCGACAAACAAATTTCCAAGATCTTGAGGGTCGTCAGCTATTCTGTGTTTATAATACACTGTTGAGGGAATTCCAGTATCCTAATTATTAAGCTTATTTGAGAATTTATAAATATGTTCAGCATTAGAGATGGCTAATTGCTCAAAATTACTAATACAGTTTTTATAACATGTTTTAACTAAGTTTTTTGATCTAAGTCTTAGTTCACTAAATTTTATTAAGTCATTTATACCCCTAGTTAGTTTATGTACTTTATGAGCAATTTTTTTGTGGTAAATGACCTCAATAAGTTCCTTACTAAACCATTTAGGAAAGTCACTAACGATACATTTAGATACAGGAACGAATGGTTAACAAAAGAGTAAAATAAATCAATCACAGAGTTAATATTATCGGTTGAGTTTAAAAAATTCTAATCAACTGTCGATAAATAATTATTCATTTTTACATATTCAGCTTTAAAAAAATGAATTTTGTAGTTGTAACTGTAGATTTCTTACATGAACATTTACATGTAATTTCAAGAGAAGGGTGATGAATGTCAACGGGTACGATACATTCATCAGTTTGCAAAACTTTAACACTATCAGAGTTGGAGAATACAAAGTCCAGAAGACGGGAATTCACATTGTACACATAATTCAATGGGCACAAATTGAGAAAGTTTGACATTTCTATCATTTCATGGGAACCATAGTCAATATTGTCACTGGTAGAAGTATAATTGAAGTCAATGTCCCACCTTACTTTCGGTAAATTGTAGTAACCCGTCAATATAATGCTGGCATCTGGATATTTCCTTCGTAAGGTTTCAACTTCTTGGTGATGGTCTTTATAAATTTGTAGGTTTGACAAAGGGGGTATGTATATACAACCTACTATTATCTTCTTCATCTTCGATGAAACCATAACAAAAGGTTGTACCAAATTATTTTTTAAACATTCAATTTTTTTTTATGTATCTCTGATTTAACCGAGATTAAAACTCCTATAGATTTTATGTTGGTAATTAAATATATGAATTTTATGTACCGCGTTTTATAAATAATAAGAATTAAATTGGTCCCTTAAATGTCTTCCTATAATATTAATAATTTTATTAAGGAGAAAACATTTTTATTGTGAAGTTGTAATTATTCAGAACATAGGTCTGTGATGTTTTAAATACTAATTTAATGTATTAATTATAAATATACACATATAAAATCAATTTTGCAGAAAAATATGGTTTTTGCGATACCGGGATTCGAACCTGGATCTCTATTTCCAATCCGGGGAAGTACACTACCAATTGCGTTATAACGCCAGTATTTTTCATGACAAATTTTTGTACCTAAATAACGGAACGATAGATGTATTAATTTGAAAAAGTGTAACATATAGGTTCGAAAATTTGTCATGAAAAATACTGGCGCTATAACACAATTGGTAGTGTACTTCCCCGGATTGGAAGTAGAGATCCAGGTTCGAATCCCGGTAGCGCAAAAACAATATTTATCGACAAAATTGATTTTATATGTATATATTTATAATTAATACATTAAATTAGTATTATTAATAATTTCATGAAAAAATGATTGATTTTCACTTGCGTTTTACTTGCAAGCGGTGATGGTCTAGTTCCTAATACTATGTATTTGCGGATCACTTTTGCCTTTGTGTACAATGATTTTTTATATTTTATAATTCCATTTCTTGCTGTGGTGCATTTTATAAAAATATGAGTCCATATTAGAATTGCGAAAACAATCGATACTGGAAAAGTATCAATACAAAATTTTTTGTAGGTCACGGATCTTTTGGGCCCACGTCTAACGTATACCGTATTAGTTGCGTTGACGTTGGCATTACCCATTCTAATATATTACCTGTACATATTTTTAATGTTAAAATTTTTCTAATGAATTGTATAATTTGAACACTAAGAATGGCTGCAAATTTTAGAAAAGTTTACCTGTTATAGCGTACGAGATAAGCAAGGTCGATCCACATCTGTTGATTATTTTTTTCTTCTTTTTATACAATATTTAGTTTATTTATTTATGATTAAATAATTGAATGTCTTAGTAGAGCCTATTGCATTAGTAATTATTATGATTCGGTGGTATCGAAACCGGTTGATGTTAAATTTATTTATTTATTGACATACATATTTTTGTTATAACTGAGGTGAATATATTATAATATAACATTGTAATATGTTTATTGTGTGGGATGGAGTAGACTCCACCTCTGATATATACAGCGTTGTCCTGTCCTGGAGTGTTGTAGAATTAGTGAATTATTAGTGTAGGCACTGTATAATCTGATTGATCTCTACCCGATTGGATCATATTTTGGGTCCATATTTGTGTAATCTTATTGGAGTTGAACGATTTCCAGTTGGTACTGAGTGTGTTGAACAGTTTCGGAGCTAAGAACATGTAGAATCTTTGATAAAATGTCGTTGTTGCTCTCGGAACTGGCGTGTAAATGTTGGCGTGTAAATGATTAAAATTGGTTAATAAAAAGTATGCTATTATATTCTATTCTAAAATACTGTGTATTCTATTTATCTTTTTATTTCAAGAGGCGCTAACCAAAAAAAAAACTACACATCACATAATTTTAACTTTTTTACATTTCTTCGTGTTTTACAGGCGAATATTTGTGATCGGGCGCGACCCGGCCAGCGCAGAGAGAAGCAGTGATCCCGCAGGAAGCGGGTCAACTGACGGAGTTATTTTTTATCCGTCGCCATCCGTATCGGGATTTCGGTTGGCTCCACAAAGCATTATAATTCTGCAATGGAAAATTGAAATGTCAGCTCCAACCCTATTATATATTTATACCAGCGGCGGCGCCATTATCGTTGGCCATTGTTCGCAAAGGCAGCTTTGGGGTTGAAAGACATTGACTTCGTAATTAAAACCAAAAACTATGTATAATTTGTAAAAGTAAAGAAATTATTTGTTGGAAATTTTAAGGCTAATCACCTATACGATAAATCGTTGATCAAAAACAAATTATCGCATTGCTCTTAAACTAACTTAAAATAATTTTGTATTATTACATTCATGTATGTACATATGAGGCCCCCTCTGCAACAGCACTGTATTTCGGTTTTTACAAATTTAAACGGTGCGTCGTCTAAAGACTCTGTATACTATCTTGGATGATATACAATGTTTTTGAAGAAATCTCAGTTAGCAATTGTATTAAATAGTATTTTTATATATTTTATGTTAATTTGTTGGTTGTTTAACATATCATTCGATGCCCAAGAAGATATACAGTGTTGTGGTACTCATAGCGCAGATCTGCCCAAAACCGATATACAGTGTTATTGCAAGAGTGGTCTCGTATATTTAAAAATATATTAGGTATATTATTTTAGTTTCTTGCCTTTGGTTTTCACAATCTCTTCAAACCATCTTGAGTTTTATATCGTAGTAAAATCAGCTGTATGGTATTAATTTATTTAATATGTTCTATACATGCAATAATGTAATAGAAATCACAAGCAACTATATAGTGTCGCCCAATTTTTTAAGGGGCCCAATTATCAACTTTAAGGAGCCAGTAATTACTCTGATAAATCTCGGATTACGGACGTCGGTTGCCGCTTTCTTTCCTTTAAAAATTTATGTTTAGTGATTCCCTACCAATTTCCATTACACTGCATTGTTTTATCCAAAGTTATCGGTTGTACCAAACGTTTAAAAATAAAAATAAAAATTTTAATTTGAAAAAATTACAACTTGGTACATATTCTCGAACATAACATTTATTAATTAATTTTATTTTTACGAAAAAACCATGAAAACGTTTGTATAACTACAAAATAAAACGTACGTACTATTTCATCACAAGCGTCCATCGACCGCGATTTTGTACGGTTTTGAGATGAAAAAAAGTTGAAAAAATAAAAGTTGACAGGCCATTATTATTTATTTTATATTTGCTTTTGGAAGGACATCATATTTTATTAATAGTATTGTATTTTATGTTATGCTTAAAACGAAAAAATATTTGCACTTCACATCACAACTACGTACACATAACACATCGCACTTATACAGCACTAACAACACGCATAAAATGACGCCGCCGGCCATACTACCTAACGGCGCACTCACTGTAATTATAGTAAAACGCCCGTATTTTAATTTTAATTAATAAATAATAAATAATATCTTATTCACTAGGCAACGAAAACGAGAAATATGGCGAACGTTCGTCAAAATCTAACTGACAATTTACTCAAATTTGAACGATCCAGATACTTTTCAACTTATTGCGTCCTTCTCATCATAGGACTCTGCGGTAGTAACAAGCATATCGGGAATTTCTAAAACGTCGGAAATATCTCCACTAACGAACTAAGTCACCCCTCCAACATTTTGTAAAGTAAAAATAAAATCGAAAAAGTTTTCGATAATTCGATAAATGTAAAAATATCAGCACTTTGACGTCGACATGAGAGTATGTATAATTTTAAAATTTTATGAAATGGCGATAATTTTCGTGTAAATCAATTTTATCTGTGGTATAAAATAAATATTGCAATGCAAAAGTGAGCGCTGACTGTTGATTTTGTATGGAGGATAATTTTGTAATGATGATTTTTACACTCGATTTCAGATGTAATTCATGGTATTCTTGAGTTGAAACAGATTTATACGGGGCGCCGTACGATGTCACTACTTGAAAGAATAATTTGGTTAAAGATCCGATTCGCGGTGCCGGTGGTATCATGCATTATTTTCCGTAGGAAAAAGACGCCGCGGGCTGTCACGTGGGTGCCACGATAGCCAACGTTAAATTCTGACAGTTATCGCGTCGGCTCTTTCTCTGTCGCAAGTTTCCGACGTGGGCGACCAAGGAGTTAAATAATAATCGGAAGTACTTACATGATGTTAAATTGTAATATCACACTGCATTTAAGGAAACGACTGTAAAATATGTTATATATTGTTTTTGTATTTGCATAAAAACTGATAATTTATTTAAATATAGGTTTTAAACACATAATTATAATCTTAGTGTACGTAGATCACGGTTTTCGATATATACTCTAGGGTTCATAAATACTGTAACTGAGATTAGATTCCCTAAACAGGACCACGCCAGTACCTATCTGGAATACATATCAGATCTATCACAGACATGTACTTCTGTTTGTATCAACTAACGTCATATACCTTTCTTACGATCCTCTCATCGATTATTATTTTAATTAAATGGCACTAATCAAAATGCTAATTAATTTTAGATTTATAATACAAATTTTACCAATGCAGTAAGGAGGTGAAGTGCATTAATTTTAAATCGTTCTTCACCAGCATGTATACCTCCGAGTTCCGGTCGAACTACAAGCAAATAACGTAGAACCGTCTACAAATTCAATATAACAACTCATACAGAATATTGTTTGGGAATATTGTAGCGCATCTACAATGTTTGCCAAAAGTCGTGTGCATGAATTTGTTCCGCTTCTGAGACATCGAATTGCTGGCGTAAAGCTGCGGCTGGAGCTCAGCACCAACTCTTTAGTGCAAGCGGCTTTCTCGTGGGTGCTTGTAGTATGTGTATCTAGTACTTAATCTAAATTGTTACAATGATGAAAGATGTAGAAATTGAAAAAAAAAGTGTATCATTGAGTTGATATAGAAAATAATATTTTTTTGGATTTTTAAGTCATTTTCCACATTTTTCATCATCGTAACCATTTATGATAGATTTTTTAATAATTTTTTAAAATTAAATTGTATTGCATGTATCGGGTCCTACACAAACAACCCGACCATGCTAGAATAAACATATTATTATTGTCGAAGACGTTTTGACCGCACGTCAGTAGTTGAGAGTTAAATATTTAAGTGTGTTAAAATATTATTTTTCAACAAAAAATACTTGCATCTATTCATGATGTTGAACCGTAAATAATATCCATTTTAATGGATTTCAGATACTAAAATGCAACCGGCGAAGTCTGAAAAAAAACACAGCTTTCTGCTCACCTCAGCTGAAATGGTATGATACCGGCACAATGGAATTTAACATGCATGGAATGGGATAAAAAAAGTTTTTAGAACGTTAGTTAAAAAAGAGGCGCGCATTTTACCGAAACCTATCCACGTACATAATCACTGCTTTCAGCCGCAAAAACATTACCGAAAATTCCTGCATTTCAATTTTTTTTACGAGAAAAGTCAGTCGCGTCATCAGTAATTAATAGCGAATTCAATTTTTTTTATCAAGTAATGTGTCTTATTTAATGCGTCACAAAACTGCGTTGAAAATAAAACGTTAAAAATTAAAAAAATATAATATTTCTGTACACCGCTGTGTAATATATATGAACGGGCGTATAGTATATTTGTAGATACTAACGAGGAAGAAATATGTAAAAAAAATATATCTGCAGGGATAGTATGACACATATGTCTGAGACTTGTATTTATTATATATTATTTATTATAATTTTTTTTTTTTTTATGAAAAACTAGCGACAAATTGTGTTCAATTTATATTTTTAAAACAAACCTTAGCGTTTGTGCTACAAAACTAGGATTGAGTTGTGTTAACTGCTAGTGAGATTCCATTTCTCAACCTCGTGGTGGGATGTCCTGATTATCCGAGCACGCAAGGCAGACAATTTATAATTAAAGGATTAGATTGGTGTCATCACAGTGGTGGCGCCACCTATTGTGTTTAATCGAATTTAGTTCAAATATTATATTTCATCATCACCCTTTAGAATACCAACATATCTCGTATAGCTGAAAAAGCGCACATAATTATTGTAATTTTTAGTATTTCTAACAGGATATAACTTAGATAACTAAATTTGTGCTCTGCACTAAAATAAACACTTTACTCAAATTTTTTGTGACTTTAAATTTGTCGTTTTGTGGATGTGTTGGATACATCCTTACTTGCTAATTGAGAAAATCACTAAATACTCGTATATTGAAATATCCTTAATTTTATTTTAAGATATATCGTTGTTTATTATATTTGTATTCAAGTACCGCGAAGGTTCAATCTGGTTTAGATAACTATTTGTATTTGATATGAATTAAATATATTAATTATAAAGATACACATATAAAATCAATTTTATCGAAAAATATTGTTGTTGCGCTACCGGGATTCGAACCTGGATCTCTTCCCTAACCGGGGGAGGTGCTTTATCCAACTAAGCTACAGCGGCATTATTTTTAGCGACAATTTTTCGACCTTATATGTTACCTTTTTTTTTTTAAATCAATACATTTAATCGTTCCATCATTTGATAGAGCCATCTACCTTATTTTTACAGAATCTCAAATACCTTTAAGTAAATCTGATAGTAGACGCCAGAATCATCAATTCATTTTTATTAAATTTTGGACACATTGATACAACTTTATTATTTTTTAGGAGAACACATTCTTATTGTGAAGTTGTAATTATTCAGAACATAGGTCTGTGATATTTTAAATATGAATGAAATATATTAATTATAAAGATACACATATAAAATCAATTTTATCGAAAAATATTGTTGTTGCGCTACCGGGATTCGAACCTGGATCTCTTCCCTAACCGGGGGAGGTGCTTTATCCAACTAAGCTACAGCGGCATTATTTTTAGCGAAAATTCTTCGACCTTATATATTACCTTTTTTTTTTTGAAATCAATACATTTAATTTAATGATTTTTAAACACCCAAAATTTGGTGTATTTTTATTGTAACCTAATAAATTATCCCCTTTTCAAACTAATTATTTTAAGAATATTTATTGTTCGGTTTATTTCTATGTTTCGCTCGTATCTATGTATATTTATATTTTTAAAGGGCATTTTAGTGTTTTAAGTTTTTATTTTCTTCTGTTCATGTTCTTAATGTACGTACATATTATACATTATAAACATTCTTATAAATATACAAAAAGGCGAACAGGCCTCATAATATAAGAGATGTTCACTGTCTCCTTAACTTGATCGAAGTCTGTACTAAAGGAGACAGGTTCATCCGTTATCTATCATACAAATATGAAAACCATTATTAATATAATAATTTTTAGTCTAAACCAAAATTATTAGGAATTAAGAAAATAGGGTTATAAAGAATTCTAATAACACAATAAATAAGTAAAATACTCTCGTTATCCCATGATTGAAACACTATGCAAAACAGAAAAATGAATATAAATAAATGATGTTCTGTTCATGTGATCATTTCCATGAATCTTTGCTCAGTTTCCTTTCTGCCAACACCCAATAACCAGCTCCTGAGATGGTCTTTGAGTTTATCTATCGAGAATTGTTTCATACTACTCGGCAAAATGTTATAGGTTTTGGGGGCCAGAAACATATGGAAACCAAAGCTTGTTTACATTTTAGGCTTAACGGTGAGCCTATTCTTTTTTGCTATCGTTGCATAATTATGAGATGGATATTGATGAAACTCTTTGTTGGAATGAAAATAAAGGATCAGCCTTTTTACGTAGAGTTGTCGAATATCAAGAAGCTGATATTCCTCAAACAGTGAGTCAGAGGAAAACCTATATTGGGAAGATGACAACCAAAGCGTAATAAATAAATAGTACAATACCTTGAGTTTGTTGGTATTTATTCGTCCGGTACAGTAACACGATATTACGCTAGATCAGACATGTAGAAGACACCAGCCGCAAGAATAGAATGGCTCTCTAGTTCCTCGCGCCCGGCAGCCTCGTGGGATATTCCCCTAGTGGGCGTCCGACACATCGCGTTGCTACTCGGCCGCTTGGTGGTAGGACCGCCAGATAGCCTATGGTGCTTTTCGCCACAGCATCCACAACAGTTTAAGGATACAACATAAATTAGTATAAATGAGCTAAATTTAAAATATTGTCATTAAACCTCCTAAAAATACTTATCACATGCGTTTACTACATAGACTACCAAATAACTAACGCAAATTTCTTGTTTCAATATTTTAAATTTTCCATTACCCACTTGATCACTTTGGTACCACTTACGAAATCAAATTGCTCCGCGCCTTTTTAAAAATATATGACTCGATCGGAACGAAAATTTAAATGCTGACAATAAAATATGCATTAATGTTGTTTACACAATGATTTAATTTTAGAAGAATAAATACTTTTACTGTTGCATAAATGTATCATAAACTATTGGATTTATGTTTCCACAAATAATGTGTGCAGAATGCCCCTCGTCCCGCAACTAATATTCCAAACCCCTCTCCTGTATGCACACTTTATTTCATGTCTATTCATTTACTGATTTGTGGTTTACTATAATGTAACTACCCACCGTAGCCTATAGATACGAGTGTATAGAAATTATGTATTGACATGAAATATAATATATTTATGTGGTACAGAAGGTATGCGTATAAAAATGAAATATAGAGATGTGAGAATTGCAGAGCGTAAACGTTGAAAAATAATGGAGCGAGTCGGCGGTGTTCGGTGTCGGCCCCGCCGGCCTCGAGTGCCGTGGCGAGGAAGCGGAACGGAAGATGCGTTGTTGGTGAGAGATCGGGCCAGCACTGTGCCACCGGCTAGATATTGAATGCAGATGTCGCTGGTGTCGATACCGACTGGGACGGTGGTGAATTTAACCTGCTATCTCCTACACCGTATAATAATTACAAACAAATATTTAGTTCTAACATAAACAAACATAGTTTTGATAGTGTCGTGTAAAAGTAATATAAAAAAAACATATATACATAATGTATAACATAATAAATTTATATAATAATTTTGATAATATTTTTAGGAAAGACTAATGGTTAAATTTTTTTAGTTGATTTTTATGATACTTTCGTTATTTTTATAAGCTTTCATTATATCTACCAATTCTTATATATAAACCAATTTTTTATCATGCATATGAACATTTTCCTTTAAATCATTTCAGAATTTTGAAAAACTATGAGTTTTTAAATATCATAAATGTTTTTTGATACAAGTTAAAATTTCGACCAGATTTACCAACATACAATAAATCTTGATAACTAAATTCTAATTCTATAAATAACAGAATCCTTTTTAACAAATAATCAACGTTTAAATTTATTTTCACAGTTATACTCACCAAATTAGTTACCCATCACTTATACTTTAATAGTTTTCTTTATAGTAATGCTTATATTTTTAATTTTAGTATATATTGTTTCCTGAAGAAGATACCATAGGTATCGAAACATGTTGATTTATCAATAAATAGTGTTTAAACCAAGTGTTTTATCTTATTATTTATATATTATAATATGTGGCCATAAAGTAATTTAGCTAATATTGAAGTATTGTATTGTAAGTTGATTCGCTCTTTAACATCTCGTTTCTTATAGCGTTTTTGAATTGGTGTTTTATTTTTTGCGACATCCAATACACGGGTACTCTTGCCATACATCTAAAACTGCTTTATCAAACTCTATGGTTTCTCCATTCCGGCGTGTCTACGGCTCTATCATTCCTCTGCGGTTTCGACATCCAAACTCCACTCGGCGGCAGTTCAGGAACATCAACAAGATACGTGTCTCTTGAAGGAGCAATAATCCAAAACTACACGGGGTGCGGCTTCGTGTCTAAACTGCTCGATTTTCTATGACACTTGTATGTTAGACGGTCAGTTATTCTTGTTTCTGCTTTGTGAAACGGGCTCTCATGTTCGATCGTGTTTCAAATCACAGCCGTGTGATATTTTATGATAATATTTTGAACGTACATTTTAAAACTGATCCAAATGTAATAAATAAAGAAGTGTTCTCGAATATAAAGGAATGATTCTTACGTGAGACAAATTTATATGCTAGTCATGTTTTTTTTTTCTTCATATAAGGTTTATTTACAATATCCATAGAAAAGTGATGATTTTAATGAATTTTGCTTGTAAATATATTCCGAAAAATTTTACAGTGATGAAAAACATGGTGCTCGGAAATACCAAATATTGTATGTTAATATAATGCATCAGAAATATTTCGATTTGTGGCCCGTATCCACGAAATAAGTTACGACGAGATATATCTCAGTACCGTGTATACGTATTGAGATTTTGATTTGGAGATAGACTTAAAGGTTAACTTGAGATTGGTAGAAAGAAACAAACCAGTGCACGCGACGTTCGATTTGATGGCAAGACGCGACTTGTGCGCGCGCGCGACCGTCATCTAAAACGATAAATACTTAAAACTATGTATTCTTAAAATACCTAAAATTATTTAGACAAACATAAAGCACTAGATTATAAATACTAATTAAATTTCAACTGTTGCTTGGAAAATTCAAAATAACCCGACTAACAAACGGAACATAAACGATCAATAGACTAACATTTGAGCGTGAAGTGAGGCGTAAGACGTAAGTGCTATGCCCAAAGAATCTCATGAGAGCAATCCGTGTCTCAGAGATTGTAATGATCTTGTGTTATTTTATTTTAATTTGATCCAAAATAAATAAAAATGTTTACTTTTATTTTAACAATATGAACAAAAATCTAACAATTTCCACTGAAAGACATAATATTTTTACGACAGTACTTGATTTTTATAAGAAACGATTCTGGGTCGCCAAATTAGCAGGTGTTGCCGATCGTGTTGGCTGGAAGTGAAGGAGAAGAGAGAGAGTCGACTAATAAGATCAACAGTCTACTGAAAGCATTCCAAGGTAAATATTAGGGGAAGGAAATTATTGTATTAAATGATAAGCAGAAAAAATCAAGCTGGGACGGGAAAAATTGACAAAATAACGGGGAAATGTTCACAATTTATTGTGATTTCAGTACCAAAGTATTATTTCCTCGCGATGCGATGCAGTGCTAATATAATTTTATTTCAGGAAAGAACTTTTAATTAGAAAAAAATGTGTGAATTTTTATAAAATAATTTAATACGAAACTCAAGAGTTTAAAGTATTTATATGTAAATCGGTCCATAACTTTTCTCTCTTCTCAGACCTTTATCAAAAATTAGAGTATCTGTGTCGGACTTAGTATATTGTAAAATTAGAATGAATGTATTAGTTATCATCTATATAATTATATACGCCTGTATGTCACATTTTTAATAATGTGACGTTTCATTTAACACTTTCATTCAAACCTACGTAGGTACCTTACCTCAATAAAAATTAATTAACAGAAGATGGTTTAACTTTATATTTTTCCCGTTATTATTGACGGGCTTAGTATAATAAAACATTTGTTTGTATTCAATACCAATATCACCCTCATCTTCGTCCGATTACAATTATATTTTACTGAAAAATCAGTTATATTCTAAGCTAGCTAAACTTTTTTACTTCTGTGAGATAACTAACTACGCGTTGTTTCAAATTATGAATTTAATCAATTTAATTTAATATTATTATTGTATTTACATTATAATAGTGAGTAGCTTGTTGGTATAGTTGTTAAGACGCTGGCTTAGTGATCTAGTTGTCGGGGGTTCGCGCCTCGTTCCAGAACACCATCAAGTTAGTCTTATTTTCATAATGCAAGCATTTAGCTTAGTTTGAAAATAGTAAGAGCATCTCTATTTTTTATAAAAATAAATATTATAACATATATTTAAACCCAAAAATTTGAATGTATATTTATTAACATTTTTACTGTTAAAATTTGAGTTATTTGATTTATGGTATAAAGTAGCTGTTACATACAAAAATGGTAAAATATTTGCCCCAACATGAGGAGGACTCAATGAGGGTGGCATTATAAATACAATTATTTATATAACCTACCATTTTAATTATTTCAACGAATATGGTCACACCATATGCCACAATTATCTACTCCCAGACTCTAGCAACAGTAATCTTTCTGTTTGAAAAAAATAATTAACTTTCCCCACTATAAGCAATATTTAAAAAAAATCTAATAAAAGTAGAATTAGCAGTGTTTTATTTAATTTATCTTTAACGTTGTTGAAATTTTTATTATAAAATATTAAAATGATGCAATTGGTCGTCCAGTAGGCTACCGATAAAATGTTTCAAGATTCTATTTTTTTTGAACATATAATTTTTAAGTTTTTATGTTTAAGATTCTTCTCCTCTGGCCTACTATCTTAATTAAGTGTCATTTTTTTATCATTAATTAGCATGTCAGTTACTTTGTGATGGAACAGTATTAATTCCTCACATTGACTCTATAACTAATAAAGGTCTCAAAATGTTGCGATTTGTTTTGCGGACTGCAAAAAACTTTTCAGACCTGTACACTTATAAAGTCTCACACTTCTCTAGTCAGACCTCAAGTAGAATATAATTCGGTCATATGGTCGCCACACTTCATTGTTCACTCGACGGCGGTTGAAAGAATCCAGAGAAAGTTTCTATGATTCATTAATTTTAAATTAAATATACGTTCTGAGGATATCAATTATGATTATCTCCTTAGCCGTCTGAAATTGTTAAAATTATCAGTGAGACGTACGGTGACCGACCTTATATTTCTATACAGGATCATCAATGGTATGATTTACTACCTCCAGATTGTTGGTCTGCTTGACTTTCACGTACCATTGATGTCATCGAGACACAACTCATTGTTCTATTACAGTGATAATGTCAGAAATCATGCATTTGATTCTTTGGGGAATGAATATACGGAGGTAGTCTACATTTTGGCTGTAAATTTAACTCTTTATAGGACTCCAATTTTTTATGTCTCAACTTAATGATGTCAGATAAATTTGATTTATTTATTTTTAATTTTGATTATGAAAAAACATGCCAACATGTAATTATTTTCTTTACGTATTGCATTTCTGATGAATTTTTCTGTAATTTAACACATTATGTAAATGCCTGAATAGGGCATGTATAATAATAATAAATACATATTCTTTAAGCAAATTGATTGTTTTGTACTACACAAACATTGAGTTATACTTTTGTCACTGCTATAGTTTCAAGAGGTGCAATCTAACTAAGCGTAATACAGTTTGGTGCCGACCTATTCAGGGTAAATTATCAAGTATAAATGGTAACACCTTAGCTGATTTTCGTGAAATCTGATGATACAAAAAATGTAAATAATCGTAAAATTAACAGAGCATTGGTGTTATTCTCATGCAGTAGTAGTCGTGCATTTCAGAAAAATCTGTTCGCTCTCCACTAACTACATTTTATGCGAGAGATTTATTGCAATTCAGAGCAATTCACAACATACATCAGTTTCCAGTCAACGATTTTAATTGATGTTTGAAATATGCATTACTTTAAACTGTATTTATTTATAATGCATGTATAACTTCATTAAATAAAAACATTTTACTATAAATAATTGTACTTTATTATTTAGTGTACCCCAAACATGAAAGATTTTTGATTTATGATGGTGATTTTGATATGAACGTGCATAATTATAAATTAAAAACTAGAAAATATTTTTGATAAAATTTGAACAAACTTTACACATACTATGAAGCAATTTGATAATTGCCAAATATATAGCAATATATAATAGATGTAAAGAGTGTTTTCTTTAGAGGTTTGTTTCTTAAATTGGCAACATTTTTTCCAGCGACAGCCAATTTGACAGCTGATAGCGATTTGTGCTCAGTTTGGTTAGCCATTTCACTATGAATAGACTAACACCATAAAAACGCTTGCAAATGCTGCAAATTTATTTCGAAAATCGTGGTTCAGTTCGCAAAATTTACCGTGCGTAACGTCCATTCGAGCAAGTAATTCGAATAACGATAATACGCATTCGCAGAGACGTCGTACAGTGCGCACCGAAGAAGCTGTTGCTGCAGTGGAGCGTAATATTGAGGAGGATTCGAATGAGTCGATTCCCCATCGTGCACAGAAATTGAAGCTGTGTCCATCCACTTTATAGAAGATTTTGTGGAAAGATCTTGGTTTATACGCTAAAAAGATCTAGCTCGTGCACAAATTGAAGCCGCTTGACCATCGTGTGCGTCGTACGTGCGGTGATTGGGCCGAAAATGAGTTTGCCCTTGATCCTCATTTTCAACATAAAATGTTGTTCAGCGACGAGGCTCATTTTTGATTGAATGGCTAAGTCAACAACCATTATTGCCGTATTTGGAGTGAAGAAAATTCTCAAACCATTATTGAAACGCCGTTTTATCCACAAAAAAATACTGTATGGTGTGCTCTATGGGCTGGTGAAATCATTGATCCATATTTCTTCAAAAATGATACCGACCAGAACGTCACTGTCAATGGAGAGCATTATATTATTATATACACTTTTTCATTCCCCAATTGAATGGCATTAATGTGGAAGAGCTGTGGTTTCAATAAGACGGCACAAAATGCCACACAGCACGTGCCACAATCAATTTATTAAAGGAAGCATTCGATGAGCGCATAATTTCGTATGGACCTCTGAATTGGCTTCCAGGGTCGTATGATTTAACACCTTTGGATTATTTTCTGTAAGGATACGTGAGTCGCTAGTCTACGCCGATAAATCAGAGACGATAGATGACTTGAAAGCCGACATTCGTCGCGTTATTGCCGATATACACCTCCCAGCTGCCCCAAAAAGTGATTGAAAATTGGACTTGGATTCCAATAAAGCCAATACCATGACAATTACCACGATTTTTATGTGTTTTATTTCATTTCAAAGTTCTATACTTCTAAAAAAAATACTCTATATGTATTCATTTTTTAAATTATAGATATTTAATCCCTTTAGTAATATCTCAACATTAAATTTCTTGCAGAGATTATTTTTTACGAAATAAACTATACAGTGTTTTAGAGAAAGTAGTTCAAATGAAACCTAAAGGTTAAGGACATCACTAGTAACTAGTAACCCATAGCTATAAATAGTGTCATCCGAAATTCAACAATTCAGAAGTTATTCGAAATTTTGTGATTTTTACCAAAAAGTAAGACCATCATTTTTTAATTAACCATTACCATTTTTGGTACAGTGCTCATTTTTGTAAAGACAGGTTTCAAATTTCTCGAAAATCACAAAAGTTCGAATAACCTTTAAACCGGTAAATTTGACAGTCAATGGATTGCTAGTGTTATCCCCTAACCGACTCAATTTCTCAATAACTCAATTTAGACTACTGTTTTTGGACACAGTATAATTAATCTTGTGTCATTTTCCTGTATTTAATTTAATATCTTCCTAAGTTACATTTAAATATAAATCTATTTATGAGGACAGTTGTTAATGGACATTAATATTTATTGTTTAATTTAATAATTATTTGGATCGTTTTGGTGGTGAAATTCAGATTTTTTTTTTAGTGTATTTTGGATTTATTAATTGACGGAAAGAACTTTAAAAATTGAATGAGTCTTATATTGACTAAATTCGTTCGCATATGAAATGTTATTCTCAAAAGTAAAATGGCCTCAATGATATGGTTACGCCATAGGTACACGTGTTTTTTATTATTCTGTTTGTTATGTCCGGCCAGAATGTTTAATCCGTGGAGGGATTAGTGTTCGGTACTAGCACAGCCGTTGAAATGCATCGTTCCTTGTTGCAGTTTCATTTTGTAATCCCACCTGCAGCAATGTGACCTGGTGCCGGCAGCCATGACTGCTCGCACCGCAGGGGGTGCCTGTCCAGAATAATTTAATTACGAAGAACGCTTTCCGCTAAGAGCGACCATTTAGGTCAGAGTCGCGGGTTCCATACAACAATGTTACCAACTTGAGAGCGACCGAACACAGTTCTGACGTCCTAATTGCTGAGCGTGCGAGTAAATGTTTGTTTGTTATTGTGCGGTTGCCGGTTTGAATGGCGTACAAGTTTATGGTTTTGATATTACATTTTGCTAAGTGTAAACCGAACATTTCAAAGTGGGAGGGAGGATAAATATTAGTACCAAATTTTTAATATGAAAAAAGACGAACATCAAAGATATTGTAGAAGTGATTGGTATTTGTTTGACACCCTGTGGCTAAGACCCGATCAAATTATTATGTATAATAAGCCCTCGATTAATCCCGGAAGAACGATCCAAATAAATCGACCTTTTATAGAAATCTATCGATGTCGATTAATAACCATGTGAAAAGTTACGGGAAGTAAGAAAAAAATTGCACCCGGTCACTGGGGGTTATTTAAAACAAAAATAATGAGAAAAAAAGTGAAGCACGTAACTAGTACGTGACACGAAAACAACTAAACTGAAATGATAAAAAAAAAATTCAACAAAGAAGTACACACCAAACTAAGACACACTGAACACGTGCATTCTGAGTAATTTATATCTCCACGACGATTTTTCATTATTTTTTGTCATTGATGGAAAAATAGTGCGCGCAATTTCGCTGATTAAATTTCAGTGAAATCATAAACAGTGTTTTTTTTCGCTTTATTCATTTACGAGCTGAAAGTTGTTGCTGGGCGAATTCCGGAATTCATAAAGCAAAAAAATGAACCGTTTATATTGTGTCCATTATCCCTTGTGCAGGTCCAGCGAAAAATTTATAAAAAGTAAACCAAAATAAGCTCCGCACATACCGCACCAAAATGCCTTTTATGAATTTCATAAATCAGTTACACCTATTTTTAAAGTAGAAAACATAATTTTTGTCAGACAATTTGAAGTGGTTTGCCACTATATAACTCAAGTTAATTAACTATTGAGGTAAATGACCAATCAAATACAAATTAATTAACATTTAAATATTAATTTATTAAAATACTAATTTAATGTATTAATTATAAATACATACATATAAAATCAATTTTGTCGAAAAATATTGTTTTTGCGCTACCGAGATTCGAACCTGGATCTCTATTTCCAATCCGTGGAAGTACACTACCAATTGTGTTATAGCGCCAGTATTTTTCATGACAAATTTTCAAACCTATATGTTACACTTTTTCAAATTAATACATCTGTCGTTCCATTATTTGAAAGCAATCTACACAATTGGTAGTGTACTCCTCCGGATTGGAAATGGAGATCCAGGTTCGAATCCCGGTAGCGCAAATACAATATTTTTCGACAAAATTGATTTTATATGTATATATTTATAATTAATACATTAAATTAGTATTTAAAACATCGCAGACCTATGTTCTGAATAATTATAACTTCACAATAAGAATGTGTTCTCCTTAATAATATTTAAATACCGTTCAGGCGCTAACACTACGGAACAGAGGTTTCACGGCCTATTGGCTACTATCTAACTAACTAACTTGCCTTTTCCCGCGAGTGTATGCAGAGAGAATGGAGTGCCACATTCTTCTCTCCTGACATACAACTCTTGCCTCATCTATTGTACATTCATATATCTTCTCATGCAAGCTCGTCAATTATTAACAAGAGAACTATCTTCTAACGTCTTTCGCCGGCATTTTCTGTTTCTGGTGCCATTTAAATTGGCATCATATATCTTTCTTACCATTTTTATTCATTCGTTCAACATGACCAAACCACGAAAACTACGAGCGACATTTTGTATTTGAATTACGTCTTACTGGAGATCGCCATCAGATAATGGCGTGAATAAAAATCTAGATTCAGTATCGAATGTTTTGATTTATATTTGTCAATACATCATGAATTTCCCTTCAAAACAATACTAGATTTATTATGCTTATATCCTCAACCCGGTTACTATGATCCCAAAATAGTAAAATGCGTACTGAAATCGTAAAGAAATTGTAATTTTATAACATAATTGTGTGATATTTAAAATATAAGTATACGACTCAATTATAAAGGCATTGATAAATTATAGATAAATAAAATAAAATAAATAATAATAATAATAAATGATTTGTAAAAATAGAAAAAATTGGTGTTATTGTTTTCCGGCAAGTAAAAGTTTCGGGTTGGTGGTTGCCAAATAATTTTTCGATATATAGACTTTTTCCTATATATATTTCTAATTGATTAATGCAATATGTTTTTTTTTTTTGTTAATAAAACGGGCAGTTTTTCTTTATACAAAGCTGGATGATCCAGAATTTTAGATTTTTTATAATAGTACAAAGCACACGGCTCTCACCAACCACTTGTCTTAGTTACTCTATTTGGAATCGATAAAAATTCATCATCTTACAACATGCCACGTTGCTATTGATCAAGCCGTAATATCTGCGATGCCATAGTGTAAAAAAGTATGGCACGCATTCAAAATAAATTAGTGACCTTATTTTCGTAACGTCACAATGTATTAATTTATTATTAACACATATTTTATTTTCTTAACTATTGGAATTATTTCAGTGTATTTTTATATATTTTTACTCTCTTTTATTGGCTGATTTTACAAAATTTATTACGTACTCATTCTTGATTGTAAAAGGTCTCCTAAACTATTGAAGAAATGGCACTATTCAAAATTTTTAAAACTTAATTATTCTATCTTAAATCCAATATGGATTTCGGAAGCAATTAATACAATTTAAATTCTAAAAATAATATTTTGCTACTTATTCCATATTTCAGATGTGAATTATCTAAAATTCTACACATGGCTGCGATTGACATAATTGCTGATCGAAAATACTCCATCTGCCTACAATACTGGTAGGCCAGAAATCGCCCACATCAGCCAGATACTGGCGGTACTCCAGCGTAAAGCAAATGCTTTGCCATCGAAATTGCAGTAAAATTAGAGAAGTCATTTGTTGTCCTGCACAGGGCCGAATTTGTAGATTACAGATGAAATCCGTAGATATGCTGTTGGGTCAGGTTAGGTTAGGTTCGGTTAAAAAATTATTGCCTTTAAAACGGTTCTTATTTAGAGAAGGTGTAAATGGTTGTCCTTTATTTATAAACCTATTTTTTATCATTGTTTTTAAAAGGGACTTATTCCACCTGATCTATCCAGTTTTCTTTCAACTTCAATCATGTTCAACAACCTAAAAAAACAAAATACTAATAGCGGAGAAGAAAATTCATTTGCGGCTTTTTGTGTTGTATTAATTAAAAAAAAGGAACAGCGTAACTGCCGCAACTAAGAATATTTGTAGAGTGTATGGTGAAAGTAAAAGCTTGAACGAGTCATATATGGTTTAGCAAGTTTCGTTCGGGAAGTTTATCCGTCCAATCGAAGTCGATGACGGGTAATATCTTTTTTATTAATACGCTTCCCCATCTTTTATCTACGACTTACTGGACTGTATTAGATGTATTGGATGTAGTGTCATTTGCCAGTAAAAAAAAATATTCGCCAAAGTAGCGAAAATATCGAACGTGCTTTTAATATCTCTAGATTAAGATTAATTAAATGTTTTCTCTTCTGTATATTCAATAACAGTGCGTAAATATATATACAATTTAAAATGAAGTGTACATTGTCTTTATTACTAATACGATAAACCATACATTAGCAAAATCATACGAGACGATGGGCAAGTATTTATATTAACCATCTGTGATGTTTTCTTATCTATGCTGTCTCTGGTAAGAAAGAACGCAGGACCTAGCAGCAAGCTAGTAATAATATATTGTCAAACCAAAAAAAATACGCGGCTATTTCAAAGAAACTGGATGTAATCCGTCAATGATGGTTGCAAATTATTCCAGAATGAATTGTTTTATAAACTTAATTACTTTTAAAAATTAACTGAAATTCAACAGCAAAATAATTTACTTTGATGTGAGCCACACACTTGCACGTGACAACAGATCTCGTTTATTTTATATTAGCGTGCGATTCAGACAGCTGGCAATATATACTACACTCAGGTCTCTTTTTATGCAGTAGATACGTTCCACGGGAAAACGCATAAAAAAAGACTATACACACGTATAAAAATAAAGGATACGATCCATAATTTTCTAAAATCGCATAAAACTAATTCAATAAGTTAAAATATACCGAAAAACGCTTAAACTTTTTTTTATTAAATTTCATAATAAACATATTCCTTCCAAATTTATGTTAAAAAAGTTTATCTTTCTTGCAAATATGCAAAATCTTTTTTGCATATTTTTTTCTTAAGAATTATCATCGCTGTATGATAATGTTCGGCACAATTTGCGAACAGGTTCGAAATAACTTTCATCACTAGAAGATATAGATAGAGATATTCTTCACAAATAAAATTAGCCTCAATTTCGCATGTTATTTTTCACTTTTGATTAAACATTGCTAATTTTTTGTACAATTCCTGATATCCAGAAATGCAATTCTGGAGCTCGCGTTGTAACTTGAATGCTCGTTCAGAATTATCATATTTTTTAATGAAATTGTTTGCCAATTTACTGCAAAGTTGAAGACTTTCTCGAATTACACTTGCAGTGAGGGTGACTGGAGTTCTATTTTCTTCAGATTCATTTTCGTTTTCTTTTTCTTCGACGGTATCAAGAGTTATACCAATTATACCATTGTCATTCATGACATTATGCTCACTGATAATTTCTGAAAACCATGGAGGGGAGAAACGCATCCAGACATGCCCAATTTCACTTGGTTTCAGCTGAATTGTACTGGCGCAGACTACGTTTGTATATACAGACAAAATTCTCCAAATTGTTGACCCTTTCAACATGTCAAATTGGTCTAAAATAATTATTTAAAAAAAAATGCTTCTTGAAATATAAATCGCGTAACTTCAAAACCGCATAAAAATAGTACGAATAAAAAGAGACCCGAGTGTATATATGAAAATAAGAACATATTATAATACTAGGTGAAGACCGATTATTGAACACAACTAGACTTGAACTAGACTTGTCACGCAAAGCTTTGTTAATTCATTTGACAAAATGAATCAGAAGGCAGAGGAGTAAGTATGAAGCAAGTGGGAAAATTTAAATGTTCTTTCTTCAATCTTAAGCAGGAGACCTCGAAACCTTAAAACCTAGTAGATATCTCGGCTAACTTAGTGTACTTTACGTTAATATTGGATCTAGAGAAAAAGTAAAAACGCATTTCCGATTCTAGCCGACGGTACCCGAAAGAATTTTTTTCATACGACAGCACCAGACGTTTATATAAATATTTAATTCGATAGATTAGAAGAATCTTTTTAATTTTTTTGTTCACGTCTTAGAGATAGGGCTTCTGTGAAAATGTTCTTAAATTTTCACGGGCGTTCAGAATGTTCTGTGCACAGTTTTCTGGCCTGGAGAACTACTGTACTAGTTCGGTTATTGGACGTTAGCGCTCGTGTTAACGATCATTATTTTATTTTAATATTTGCAAATTGTACTTTGTACTTTATTATGTTCATTTTTTATAGATAATTTAACTTTATTTATTAAAACCACTTAATAAGTCATTTAAAACATCAACCGGTTTCGGAAATCATCATTTTCTTCTTCAGGATATAATATAACAGATTAACTAACGAAAAAACATATATGTTGATGTTTTAAATTACTCATTAAGTAGTTTTATTAAACAAAGTTAAATAATCTATAAAAAATTATCATTATTTTGTTTGCAGCAACTCGAAATAGTTAGGCCGTGGACTATCCAAATAAAGGGACATATAAACGACAGGAATTATTATAATGTCAATTGGTGATTATATGAATCACATTATTTTTAAAATGATTTAATTGGCTTCTTATTAGATTTATATTTTTTGGCATATATTTGATACATTTCAATAGTAGCGTAACCGTATTTTGTAGCCATTGATTTATTATTATTTATTTATTATTGTTAATTTACTTTCCATCGGGCGGCAAAACCTCTGAGTCTGACCCAGGAATAATCCTACCATCCGCATGTGACTGCAACAGAAATCCCATTTCTAGTATTGCACATACATGTAAATAACCAGGAGGCATGTGGAGGCTTTACATTTGTGGTTTAAATGTAGGTACCGCCCGCTGCTTCAATTTGCCCAAAAGGCCACTGGGTCGTTTCATTTTGTGGACTACTTGCTGATATCAATAATTTCCTGCACAAACATGCTCACCAGTACTTGGCAAAATACGCTGTGTAATTGCTGCTCTCGGCGCGGAGGATGAGATTACACCAACAGTTTAGTTGTCAATTTATTATTCACATTTTGTAAATTATTCGATTATAATCCACTCTGACATAAATTGACGCCTTCTTTAATCTATTTTTCATTCGATTACAATACTTTCAATCAATCTACAATGGCCCGTGATTGTGATAACGGTAAACTCTCAGTGAGATTTTGACGTACTTGTCATTCTAATCCGCGTGCAAAATATATGGGGCGATGATTCATAAATTGCTATTTTGCTCGTGGATTAAAATGACACACACCTCCTTTACATACTCTTGAAGGTTAATGTCTCAATGAGACACGAACGTGGTCCTTAAAAGTTTCACATTATATCGATCGAGTTGATGAAAAAATTTCTGCGTATTTTTATTACATTTTTTTCTGTTGTGTTTTCAAACTATTCTATTGCATAAAGGGATGCTTCCTTTTTATTTTCTATTTGATTTTGTTCTAGAACATTAAAGAGTTATTAACTTCTTTTGAATGGTGAATAAATTTTGTAAAGGCAACCGCGACTGTGGCAACCAAAACATTTGTGTATGGCATTGATGAAATAAATTAAAATCCATTAATCCAAGTTGGCGGTTTACGAAATTCCGATCTTACATTTTTCTAACAATGAAACCATGAACCGTATGACTTTTAAAGGCTGATGAGTATAAAGTAAAGGTCTTAATTAGAAAACCAATAATGTAGATAAATGCGTTGAAAGTCGAAGTGAACCACGGTGAGGCATCTTCATCGCATGGGGTCAATTTCTAAACGTGTTCCTTGGGTCTATCAATGAATTAATCGAATGAAATATGGCATGTGATAATCCAGCACAATAAAATAAATAAGTTAGAATATAATTAAGCACCCATCATATTCTTCTGACTTTGCGCCCTCCATATTTTGACTATTTGGATTGTTACAAATATTTAAAATTCAATACAATAATTTATTGATTCATTTAATGCATCGAAGTCTGCCCTTTTTATAAAAGTATTATACGTATATAGATTAGACGTAATGAAACTGTCATCTTAATGAAAAATATTAAAT
Organism: Eubasilissa splendida; assembly: GCA_031772225.1. NCBI lineage: Eukaryota > Metazoa > Arthropoda > Insecta > Trichoptera > Phryganeidae > Eubasilissa > Eubasilissa splendida. The sequence goes on along the minus strand of CM062848.1, from coordinate 15,010,071 downwards.
AATTGTTCATTTAAATTTATTTGGTTTTGAAAAAAAAAACACAAAAACTTTTGCACCAACCTTTTTTTTTAAAATAGAGATACGTACACGGAACACATTTCACATTTTCAAACTAAGCTAAACTCTTATAAAGGTGGGTCAACTTGGCTGACTGTTTTTATAAAATATACCTTTGGTGGGGTTTATTTTTAATTTTATATTTTTTTGCAGATAATAAAGAATTTATGAAAGTTTATAATAGCTATACACCCAGTGCAAGAGCGCGTTAAAATTATTGAATCGCGACGATCTATTTTTGGTGACCGGTTAATTAAAAAAAATGCAGAGTTTGCTTGGCCTCCCCGTTCCCCAGATTTGACGGCGCCTGATTTATTTTTGTAGGGCTATTTAAAATACCGAGTTTACATGAACAAACCAGCAACAATTCAGGAGCTTAAAAAAAATATTCGTGCAGACATAACAAATTTGGAGACAGAAACGTTGCGTAATGTAATGCAAAATACTATAGAAAGAGCAATTATTTGTCAACAAGAAAATGTAGGTCATTTAAATAGTGTTATTTTCCACACATAGATTAACACATAGATAAAAAAAGTTAACAAAATACACTTGCATGTAATAATATTTTTTTTAAATAAATATTAAAATTACAAAAGTTATATGCATTTTACATCAGTCAGTCAAGTTGGCCCACTCTGTACTATGAAAATAGGACTAACTTGCTGGTGTCCTGGAACGAGGCGCGAACCCCTGACCACTAGATCACTAGGCCAGCGTCTTAACCACTACACCAACAAGCTACTCACTACTACTATTATATTACATTTTAATAGAAATATTATATTCTTTTTTTTTCTGTGGCTCTTACGGGACTTTCCTCACAAATTTAATAAAATTAATGAAACCAATTTTATTATAAACATTACTAGTATCTTTGATGAGCATGTTATAAGTACGTCACAATTTTAAAGCTTTTTCTTTTCAGACATTTTAATTAGAGTAATTTGTGACAATGCGAACACTATAAAGATTAAATAATGAAGAGGTTTTTCTATGAAATTTCTCATAATAGAGTGGTTTTACGGCACATCACTTGTGCGCTGAGTAAATGCTAATTAATTACTGTCGTTTTTGACGTTAATTTCACCATGAAAATGGTTTTCATTAAAATCAACTTAACGTGGCTGTCGCGTACGAAGTTAAATGCAGTACCTACTAAAGCCAATATATCTCTGTCTTCAAAGTTATTTGATCAAAGACAATATATTTTACATTTTACGGCACATTTGAGCACACGTGAGTGATACAAATATTAACGCTAAACTGCGGTATAACAAGTCGTACAGTTCTACATAATTTACATATAAAATTAGGCAATATTCAATTTCTTATTTTGCTAATTTAAACATAAAATGTAAATAAATGAGTGAAAATGTGTAAAGTTCATGATGACACATTAAGAAATAATTACTTTCATACACAAACTTTTAATGTATACAATCTATAAACATTATAAACCATCATAAACATTTTTATACCCTTATTCTAAGCCGAAAGTCTCAACAAGGCGCTTCCAGCTTAGCATGTCTTGCGCCACTTCAGTAGGTACTTGCTGACCAATCACGACCGAGATACAACAATAGATCCATTATATTCATAATGTACTTTCACAATAAGCGATCGTTGCTGAATCGTGTAGCGCCGCTCGAGAAATGGCGGCAATTTCGAATCAACTACCTCCTGGTGGAAAATCTATTATAATTTGACCTCGGATACATGCAATTAAATTTATGTTATAAAATGTAGGATAAAATTTTCCCTCACCCAACATTAAGTAATCTTTGAGGAGTATTTAAGGCACAATTTTTTTATGATTTTCTAAATATTTCGAAGCGTTTTGATAGATTTTGTGACTCAAAGAAAACATGATTGATGTCTTTGTCTGGATATTGTGTTCCTCTTATTTATATCTAGCATGTCGTTAGTTAATTATCGTGTTCGGCATGTTTGATCAATTTGTTTATTATTTTATAAGATTTTTATGGATTTTATTTTTTTAATCTGAATTATAAACTTTTTTAATTTACAAGATTTACAGCATCCGCCCCACACTATTTTACCACCGGTTAAATTAATTTTTCTTAAAGCGATGTAAACATGCATACCTACTGCTTTAGATACGTCAGTTTAATGGTTGTAATATTAGTCATTATTGCTTACGAAGCTTGTTATATACATATATTAAAGCCCAAATATTTGATAACATTGACACGTTCAAAGGCATTTTGCAAGAGCACATTATTATAAAATTAAGCTATCAAGCTTCTGATAATAGTTTCTGCATGTATATATATATTTTACAATTACAGACGTTTTATTAGTATATAATAAATGATGAAATAAATATATATTTGGATATTTTTATACCAATTTTTTAGTTTTACGTTTCTTATTTCAACAATGAGATAGTTGGGTCATTGTTTTTTTTTTAATTCTTCGTAAAATCCTATTTTCAAAATTGAAAGAATATTTTTTATATCTTGAAATATGGCAGAGTTACACACACATGTTCAAAGTTGCGTGTTTTAAAAACGATCGGTTTATAGCATTTTATCGTGTGACGTCACATCTTCCGAGTCGACAAGTCAGAACCCGACACACTAGTACTAACGTTGTTAGTACTGATCGGTGCGTACAAGAGATGTAACGTCACACGGTGGATAATGATAATCCGAGAGTTTATCAACAAGCCTAAATTTGAAAGCCAATATCTACGAAAGTATTGCACATTTTGAATAAATTCAAAAGTATGGTCATCTGGATTTTTTCTTAAATTTTCAACACAGCACAAAAGCTAATTTCTAACATGCGCCACTACCTCATTTATCTCAAACTCCTCACCATCTCATCTAAACATGTTCAATGCACACTCGGTCTCCATGTGTTGTACTTAATAGTATAATTTATAACGGGTATATTTTGTGATAGGTACGAACTTAATTAATTTATATATGAATAAAATGAATTTATTTTATACAGATTTCATCGGTACTAAATGCAGTTATAATAAAAAACGTGGAGATACTTAAAAAAAATATATTTTTTTTTTTGTCAAAATAAAGGCGATTTTAATAATAGATTAAAATAAAGATTTCACATTTTTCAGGATATCTGGAGGTATTCCTTTCCAAAAATTCCAGATTCTTTAATCTTAAGGTTTTCCATTCTCTAGTTAGATTATCAAGTATTGGACTGTGCGTAAGACTATTTTCGAAGACCTGATAAACGCACATATTTTAAAAACTAATTTATAATAGTAAATATACATCAGGCGCGGTCGCTTCATATACGCTTTGAATGCTCCGCATCCCTTGTGTTCTAAAGTCAAAGAGCTTTAGACTTTTTGTTTCTAGCTGAAAATTTGCACCGCTGCAAATAAATTCGTCCTATACTTTAGAGACCAGTCATAACACACACAACGACACAGCGCGCGCACGGAGCAATTCGAAATACATATACATTCTTAACAGCATACATATACATACCAGCAACAGTGGATTCTATCATTCGTTCCGTATTCATAAAGTTTGATAATATTAGACTTTTTGGCATGTGTGTTTTGATAGTAGGTTTCCAACAAAAAGTCACCGACCGCCACTGATATACATACATATTTTATTACCTATATAATTCATACGATTTACTAGAAGAATAAAAAAAATCGATTAACTACTAATTTCAGCATCATATTATCTACTTTCTGTTTAGATATTTAAGTATCAAAATTAAAACATTACTTAGTGTTGCCACTTGGATTACGCAAGCTGTAATTAATCCAAAAACAAGATACTTAAGAAGATGTTACGCAATGAGGTGATTTTGTAATTTTGGAGAAAATGCTAAGTGTTTCCGATCCACGTACGCCTTAGAGATAGCAGATTAGAGAAGCCTCCCCAGACACCCCCGCCCGGCGGAGCAACCCCTCTCAGTGACACCTGTACGTGCCTATTAACTCCTCGAGATTACTACGAGTACTAAGATAACGTCCATACAACTTCTTTGTTTCCAACATAATTTCCAGTGGGGTGTGAAAAATTGAGGTTCAAATTGAAAAGGTTATGAGAATAATTTTGCTTTCTAATACTGTAAATATCTTACAGTCTGATTATCACCTTAATGTGTAATTTGACATGCCATATAACTTGAAAGGTCAATAAAGAAACAAGAAGATCTCCTGGATATAAGTTGCAACGTATATAATATTAAAACGTAAGAATAACATTAAAATAATTATTCTAGTTGTTTTAGTATATTTTTATAGACAAAATGTGCGTGTGATGTTTCTGAATAATCTAAACATCACTACATTTTTGATTTCCAAATCATTCCAGTAATAATAAGCTGATCACTCCACATTAACTTAGTACTAGGCGAAGACTGGCACGTAGAACATCGCATCCGACGTCATGGTATCACTAGAGTCTACGACTCCATGTCGAAAATTGGAAGGAAGAGAGTATGCTAGAAAATTTTTCACAAAGAAAAAATATTCCAGATTATTTTATATTTATAATTTATTTGGATTTTACGTTTAAAACTAATATTAGGTAAATTTTTATATGTTTCCATTATATAATACGTACCTACAATAAACTGACGTAACCGACCTAGCATGTGTAAAAAAATTAACTTAAAGAACCCTTAAAAACCACCTAAAAATTCACAAAACTTCTTACATACATACATTTTCAATTTTCCGCCCCTATTGACCTATGTAATCCACCGTGAGAAGATAACCCTTAACCAAAATAACCCTAGTAAGCCCTTTACTGTGCTCGTAGAACCTTTCATCTTGCCAGGTATCGCGTACATATAAATTATGTATTAACAGACATACGTACATTGTAAATGATATATTAAATCATTATATAAACATTTTTAGTTGAGCATTTCTAAACTACCTCAGACTCCCTAAACGTTCCTTCGAGAGTGCTTTCAGAATCGCGTTCCTCCAATACCTGGCCGTTTGCTGCAAACGAAAGTCAATATTTACGTTCAGACGGTTTGAATTACCATTTTCCATTACTTGCAAATATATATATATATATATTTGCAAGTATATATATATATATATATACAAGTATGTATATTATGTTGGTAGAATAATAATAATTAATCAATTTCGATATGTACGGATTTTATTTTCCCATTTTCGAAAAAGAAGATGAAATAAATTAAAATTTCATAATACATATACATAACCGTCATTATCAAACTGTTAATAAATCTATATATTGTTAAAAGTGGCTACTTTTGAACACAGGGACTAATTTTTAATCACTACTCTCTCATTTTAAAATTAGAACAATACATTTTTTTGTGCAGAATTTTCAATAGATAATATGTGGTTATATTATAATGAATGAATCTATAAAGAATGTGGCTGTCGAGTTGATTTTGGATTTTGAAATTTACTAAAAGTTTTTTGACAATTTTCATGATGCGGTTATCTTTTGTTTTACTTATGTCGTATGATGAGATGGAATTCTTTATTTTTCAATTAAAGTAGTATATATGCAGTGGAATCTCGATCGATCGTGTCCCGAATAATCGTTTTCCCGCATGTGTCGTTTAACACGCAAAAATAGATGGCATCAATCGTTCCTCCACGATTCATTTTACCGCGTTAATTGTTTAAATTACGCAGCATATTTCGATACACTGACTTATTTTATAATTGCCTGCCTAACGGCACATTGACGTTAAAGGGCAAGTTTTTTATGTGCATCCAATAACTGATGCCGAATGCATGATAAAAGATCATGTAAGTTTAATTATTATTTTTTTGTTTCTGTCGAGCTTTCTAATTTTATGTGTATTTAAACACATTAATTTACATGTGAAATATGTATTTTTTTAGAACATAATGTATGAATATAACTTTTTTCTATATTCCCGCATTCATAGTTTATTTCAGTTGGTCCCTACAAAAATAATAGATATAGGTTTCACTGAATCTCAAAACTGAAAAATAAAAATTACATCTATTATGAATATCTGGGGTAGCTGAAAAAGATCTAATCATTTGCTGCAGCAAGGTGAGAGTAATGTTAAACACTAAAGCAAATTAATTATTTGTATTCTAATTTAATCCGTCTCTGTTCTTCGTAAATTCACCAACAACTCCGTTATAAAAAGTTTTCGATCGTTTTAATTTTAAAAGTAATCTTGGAAAGATCCAAAATTCGTGTCTGATTTTGAGTATTCCGTAAATAAGTTTGAATCCGTTTTAGTGCTGAACGCCGACAAAATATTTTTTCTTCATAGGAACGAATCCGGCAGTGTTGAATTAAGTTTTATAAATTTTACAGCAAAAATGTGAGTGTATTTCGAAAACGATTTATTTATAATTAAATCGGGAATTGGATGACCGATTTCAATTATACGCTTCTTTTCACTATGAAACAATCGAGAAAAGAAAATGGAAAAATCTATCAAAAATTGTATGATATCATCGGAAATTAGCGCATTCATATTGCCGCCATTGTAAAATGTTTCATAAATATAATCAGTCTATAACTTACATTAAACTAACTTGTTTTACAAATGACCATAAACTAATTAATAAAAACAGAAATATATCGAATTTATACTGTTATTTGAAATATGAGTACGCACTTAGTATGCATTAAGTAAAAATAATGATCGACTTAAAACACTTCACTTTAAGCAAATCACCGATAAGCAAATTGACCGTTGAAATACACCGTGAAAAAAGCAGTTTAGTCTGTTAGCAAATCAAATATGTAGATGGTGGTATTGCATGCAGTTTTCAGTGCGGATTAATCTCGCTCGAAGACAATAGAATTAAGCACAAGTTAATTGAAAACTGCAGAATATTAGCAGACACAAAGATACCAATAAATATTTACACAGGTTCAGTAAGAAAATATTTAGTTCAATATGCAGATTGAATGTGTGCGTACTAGAAAATTATCTGTCAGCATCGGTACACAAATTACTGTCACAAATCGCTAGACTTTTGTTTAGCCGTGGGTTACGCTAATACGGTTATTAACGGTTTGAATTGTACACAGTCTTTTCATAAGATAAGAATTATTATAAAAATAATAATAATCTTTAGAAATGCACAGCTTTTTTTGCTTGTATGCAGAGCACGCTTTGACCAAAGTAGCGTAAAATGAGAATAACTTTGATCATTCAATATTTCATTTATATATTTAATTTTATCTAGGTAATAAAAATAAAAAATTGAATTCCATCAATGATTCAATTTTTGTATTATATTATAACTAACTAACTTACTGTAACACCGTTTCCCCACGGAAGTAGGCAGAGAAGATAATGCTACACTCTTCAGTCCTGACATACAGTTCTCGCCTCATCCACATTCATACATCTTCTCATACAAGCTCGCCGATTATTGAGGCTTCTAACAGGACCATCCTCCAGTATCTGGTTTACCTGGTCGTGCCAAGTCTTCTGCGGACGTCCTCTATTTCTAATGCTATCAATACTTGTGTCATATATCTTCCTTACCATTCTCTCCTCATTTATCCGTTCCATATGACCAAACCACCTTAGTGATCCTTTTTTGATCTTACTTACTATACAAAGATCAGCTTTACATTCTTTCCTTGTTTCTTCATTCTTTACTCTATCATAAATGGATCTGCCGTACATATGCCTAAGCGATCTCATTTCCACTGCATTCAGTCTACTTTCGTTCCTCTTTTGTCAACTCCAGACCTCACTTCCATACATTGGTGTCGGTACCAAGGCTCCATTATGTACCGATAATTTTGCCTCGGTTGACAAGTTTCTATTAGCTATAATTCCATTCAAGGCGTCGTTCACTTTGTTTCCTGCAGTCACCCTCCTTTCAATATCTTTTTCAGCATTTCCGTTTCTATAGAACATACTTCACAAATACACAAACTCAACAACTTGTTATTATTATATTATACGGTTTGTTTATTGTTATTAATGTTTTTTTTATTATATGTTCCTGTAACAGAAATGTTAATTGATTTAATTATAAATGTAAATATCTGAAAAATCTTTTATTTGTTCATTTTTGATCTTTTGACGGAATAATTAAATGAATTATCTAGATGTAAACAGGTACAAATTGAATGGTATACCAAGGTTTTTAGCTCGTTATTTAATATAGTAATCAGTTTAAATTTTAGATTTAAAACAAAGCCTTTGGTCTGGCGTGGAGACCAGACCACTACAAAAAGCATTAAATGGTATTAGATTTCGGACGTTGGTGATCTAATTGGCTCGAACAAGACTGGCGTGGTCCAGCACCACTGCCTTATGGGAACTGATGGCTGCCGGGTCAGCCTGGCCTTTAAAGTGGCTGTATAACTTAAATCTTGTTGAAGTTGAACTATAAATAATGTAGATAACGTAAACAAAATTATTTTTCGGTGACTTCATTATTGATTTGCGCTAACTCTGAAACTCAAAATGTGATAAATACCTATTTCATTTTAAGTTTTCCAGCATTAAGTAAAATCAATATTTAAAGTAGAAAAATTGCATTCTATTGAACACAACTACATTTAGTGAATAGAGATATACGACAAGATACAAATGCATGGTGTTCTATATTCTATGTCAATTACTACGAAAGTATAGTGTGACATAATTAATTGATATGGAGGCTACTTTGTGGTGGAATATGATTACTATAATTTTCATAACAAAACATTGTATTAAACACATATTGGGTTATTGTCATTACTAGTTTCGAAAGGTGCAGTCCCTCTAATCATCAGGTAATAACTAAACTAAATACAGTATTGTAGTCGAGAAATACGAGAATAAAGGAACACCGACGCTGCCTGAAAAATAACAACTTCTCAGAATTTTTTAACCACGTAATTAAAACAAACCACTCTTTCGATAGTCATAGAATGAAACTTCTCTACTGATGCCTTATAAAAGATTAATAATTAACGTTTTGGAAATCGTTGAAATACAAAAATAATCGGAGAAAACACTAATAACATAACATTCCCGAACACTTCGCCTTTACTGTCCATATTTCCGTTAACGACCGAAACCTCCCCCCTCTTCTCAAGCTCCGCCCCATTGCCCTAATTACTACAATACTGTATTTAGTTTAATTATCATCTGATGATGAGAGGGACTGCACCTCTCGAAACTAGCAGTGAGAATAATCCAACGTGTGTGTAGTACAAAGTTTTATTCTGAAAATTAAAAAAAAAGTATAGTGTGATATTTATTTTTTACACTTTACAGATGTAAAATCTTTCAATGCATAAATATACCATAACAAATACAGCAACGTATATAGATACTCGTAGGTTCTACCTAACTAACAGGTACAACATTAACCAAATTAACATAATAGTGTAAAAAAAATACAATCAGTTAAGGATTAAAACCTATGGAAGAAGCATAAGTTTAACCTTTAGTTGATTTTAGATTACATGGATTAAGCGCCCTTGAGGTGAAATTTTTCACGAGGACGGCACTATAAAAATTATCCAATATTATATTATTATGGAATACAACGTGAATTAGTTACATACTAACTAACATATTAAATCATTTAAACGACTTATTTAAAATAATCACCTATTCATTATGGTAAAATTATTGTACATTTTACAATCGTTTGAAATATATAAAACTAAATAGCACAGTAAAAAGTATTAATCATATATTTGAACGTTTTTCAGTATAATACCAACGTATTTATGTGTTTAAGATATCCTGATTCTGTCACTAGCGGCCAGCAATCACTGTCATGGCCAGCACACTACTCCTAAGTTCTTGGGATTCCGCTCAGCATCAAAAGATTATCCCTCGGAACATTTTAGTGTAAGTGCAATCGACCGATAATCTCAGGGCTTACACTAACAGAAATACAATTTCATGGTTGTATAATAATACGAAGCTGATGTAATTACAATCCACTTAAACTAAGTAATTTGTCTAATTTAAGCCTAGCCTAATTCTAAGTATTCATGAAATTTTTAAGACATTAAGCGTTGTTATTTAAGATAATATATTTACGCAACCTGGCTTTGTAAATCTGGTCACTTCAGTTTAAATATAAAGTAAGCTATTTTACCAATGGACATTTCGATTGTATATTATCCGACACATCCGATTGTATACTACATTAAGTACACTCTGAACGACGCGTGACAATTGCCTTACAAAATTTAAGACTTAGATACAATTTGACGTTCGCCAACAAATATTATATATACGCTACGACAATTAATGTATTTAATATTATATAAATTGATCGTGATTCAGCTATTACGTAATATCCACAAACGTAAGCCTATTTATTTTTCTAAAACGAAATTTCCTTTTTTTAAAACGAACACGTACATAGTTGCGGGATGGTTTTGTAAAATTTTAATTAGGTAATATTTAAATTAGCGCTATTGAGGTAACAGCTTCTCAATTATATTATATTTGCATTACACGACACATTTATTTCGCATTTTCACTAAACAAAATATTATATATTACATAAAATATGGTTTTTTGCACAAATATTCGGCGCTGGCCGCAAGAATTAGGTAGATTTCGTCTGGATGTGAAAGGAATGGAGAATTTCAGTTTGACACTTTTCTCTGTTCTTATGTATATATATATATTATAACGTTACGAATTCTTGGTACAAGAAAAATGTAACGTTAGTACTTAATTAAAATAACGAACACCCTGGTTATTAATTTCACGCGCGGTTCGGAACGCCCAGTACAAATTACGATATTTGCTGCTAGGATCGCGACATCGTTTCGGGTCGGATCAGCGCCAACGAGGTACGTGGTTCACTTCTATTCGCGCTTCGAGCTGTGGAGTTTCTCCCGCGGGCGGCCATTCGACTGTTCCCGCCATTGTTGCACTCGTAGAAGATACGCTGAAGATGGAGAGTCCATACAGGATCCAGGCGCGGAGCCAACGCCAGAGAGGCGTTTGGACGTCGCGCCAGGAATAATAATTGAAGGGTAAAATCCATATAATTAATCAATCTCACAACGCACTCATTTCTAGCATTACGAATTCTAATTTTTTTTCCTTCTTTTCTTTACTTTACTTCTTGACTTCTTGACCTTTTTACTTCTTCACTACTTAACATTACGTCTTTTGCTCATTACCTCTTGACAATTACTTATCATGGTTCACCTGGGAGAAGAAGATTCGTATATGGGCCGCCAGTTGAAGGAGTGTCCTGACCGATTGTCAGGCACTCGGAAGCGGCGGTGGATGCTGCTCCCAGGATATCAAAATTGAAGAATGCAAGAAGATGTTAATAATGTTTTACGGCAGAAACAAGAGAAATCACCCAAGTCAACGCATTTTTTTATGTACTAGTAATATTGTAGTCGCCGCTTAATATGTAGCTCCGAAGTTTAATTTTAATTTTACTTATTCAAAAAAATTAATAATTCACGTAGTTAACTGTTCTTTTAAACTCTGAATAAAATTTGCTGACTCCCTTTTATTATGAATGTTTTACTTTCATGTTTTACTGTTTTTTTAATAAAGTTTATTGTCCAGAAAATGTGAAAGTGGATCTCGATATTATAGTAAGTAGGTAGCTTCTGCTTCACGATCTCACGCTTATGCTTTCTCCTGTTGTTAGTCTGTGGAGGGGAGTCCGCCAGCATACACCTCACAATTGTGTCCTACGTGTACGCCTCACAATGGCGCTTCCAAGTCGTGGTGGGCTACACCTCACAATATATATATTGTGACATTATAAATTAGGATCACGTTCGAAATTATCTTATTACCAAGCACCACAAAATCACAAATAAAAGCCCCTACGTTGGTATCGTAATCTGTTTTGAAAAGTTATAAAAACAGTCACCGTCTATGGTTCGTTTTAAAATCATCGACGGAGCTGTCAGATTAGGTGGTTCATTACTACTGCCAGCGGTAATAAAATGTAACTGTGAGCAATTCAGTACAACCAAAGGGTAAATATTTTCATGTTATTCAATCACTAGTGTATAATTTACTATAATTTGTTAATCTAATCGCATGGAAACAAGATGTTTCCCTTTGGTTTCTTCCATTGCTTTTTTCGCCTCATCATCTACAATTCCGCTTACGGATCCCATCGCGTTGGTCTGATTAATAGGCCAAGGAGGTGGGATGCTCGGATGGTATGGACCGGAGTGATGCCATCTCGTGGAACATCTGGTTGTGACCTGCCTGCCTGAAGAACGTCATAATCGCACCCAACACGATGAAATGAGGATAAGTTAAAATGGATTGTATTTAGATTTTATTTATTTTGTTCTTGTTACTTTTCTGATTAGAAGCCATTTTTATAATGAGTAACATTTTTTTATTTATCATCTCCAGGTGTTATAAATTTTTCCCAGTTTAGGATGAAGACAGAATATGATAAAATAAGGTGGGTATGAGTTGCTGAGGTGAAGAACCCGATGATCTTGTGCTCGTCACTGACTAGCCGGTGAATCTCTACTCCCACAATATATGTACATAAATGTATTGATAATATATTAATATTTTGTAAAAACACAGGTAAGGTAAAACGTAGTCAAGATATTCTAAACTGTCGCGTAATTACAGAAATGCGATGAATTCTAAGGTCAATAAAGTTTTTTCGAAAGTTTAATCACGAGATTTTATGCAATAGTATTTACAACAAGTATACAACAGTTACCACCCCTATTATTCAAGATTATTCTCATTTGGCGGTGCTCAACACAATTGTTGCACACTGTTGTTGCGTGCATACACATGGTGTCCTGTAAAATAGTGATCCAAACGAAAACCATCGATAGCTGAAACCATGCTCTATCAGAATAATCCATCATAGGTCTAATAAATGTCACACGGTTTTCGATATATTTGAAGTTTTTTGAATTTTTAAATAATTAGTACGCTTTGTTACTTTTTTTAATGTCATTACCAGAACCTAAGAAAATATCCCTTTCTGTTTATTGATTATTATTTCTGATCCTTATGAAATGTATGTCACTATTTTTTAAAAACAGAAACATCTTTGCCAGGAATAATACATAAATTGAAATTAAAAGTGAATTCGACCATTTAACATTTTTCAACAAAGTGTAAAACACTGTGGTATAAAAAAAAAGTATCATGACCTATGTGCCCATTAGCTTGGAAACTTCTACGTTTAATGCATAATAATAATGTAGGGACAAGAAAAAAAAAAGAATATTTCCACTTAAATTACACATAAACAAGTCATTGCTATTTTAAAGACAAAGAGAGCATTTTTTGAAAAAAATCAAGGTAATCTTTTTTTAAATTGCAGGTCTTACTGCTAAAATGTGCAGTTATTTGAAATAGTGGCCTTTAGTTTATTAAAATTTTATAAAAAATACTGAAAATTGAATTTTTTTTGTAAAATTTTAATAAAAAAAGTAACAAAGGATACCAATTATTTTTAAAAAATCATAAAAGTTTCGAAAACCATGTGACATTCATTAGACTTAGGATAAGTTATTCTAATAAGGCATGGTCTCAGCTATCGATGGTTTTCATTTGGACATCCTATATATATATATAATTTAAAATGTGTTTATTTACTAGAATTATTTTATATATAGTAAAAATACGTCGGCGTACATTCGCGATATTTAATGGAATAATGTAACATATCAGAATGGTATTAATACATAAAAATCAATACATTTAGTAAGTCTATTCTAAGTAGTACGTTAAAAACTATTTTTTATCGATATTTTAATACAAGGTATGAAGTTTCATATCTCAAGATTTTAAACAATGCTGAAATGTGGAAAAGAGGTTAAATCCTGGCTATTCAAACGTAGTTACTATAACATAACAAAACCATTATCAAGGAACGTTTCTATTTTGAACGGTGGTCCATTAACAGGGTGATGAGCTGTAACTTCCACTCGGAACAACTGATCGATACGCTGGGCGGACCGACGAGTACCGCGCTTGTAAAGAGCTGGTGGCCACCTAACTAAAAACTCTCAAGGCGAGCATACAAATCATAAAGGTCTGGGTTTATGGATAAACACACGATGAGATAACTTAGAGATTCATCTCAATACAATGTGCATTATCTTGTTGATCTAGGGATAAACTTAGAGATCAGCTTGAGATTGGTAGTGAAAGATAAAAACTCGTACAAGTGTACAAAATGTTTCATCTGACAACAAAACATCGAAACGTAATTACAAACCAACATATATCCATACACTAATGTACTCAAAAAAGTTAGATGTAATCATTAAACTTTAACATTAATACGAGGCGCGTTTTTTAAGTACCGTATTATTCACATAGTGTTGCCATCTTGTAGAGAGTAGTTGACATATTCAAGATAATAGATAATAGTGAGATACGGTCCGTGATTCATTTCTTGAATGCACGAAACATGAAACCAGCTGACATTCATCGCCAAGTGTGTCCTGTTTTGTGCTGATTTGGCGCTAAGTGATTTCCATCTTTTCCTTCATTTGAAGCATTTTAAAGACGATTATGAACATAAAGACGGAGTACAGATATGGTTTTCATTGACAAAAATTAGTGTCTCGTTATCACAAGTGCCTTAATAATGGTGGCGACTATGCGTGTAGCGTAAAAAAATAAAGTGTTGTAAAAATGATGTGTTTCTTTTAATAATAAATACGGTAAGTACTTACTTAAATTATTCCGTTTTAACTGCTGCTGAAGAGATTCAAAATCACTGATTTGACGAACGACGATGACAATTGCCGTGCGATAAGCATGAAGTAGTAGTGATACATGGCGTCTTATCTCGAATCAAAAATCTCACTCGTGGATACAGGCCATAATACCAAATTAATCTAATTATTTTATTCAATAAAAAATAAAGTACTAATGACATCATTGCCCGGCCCCCTCTACTCACCTATGTACAGAGCCGAACGACACTTGAATTATTTATCGCATCTTTGTCGTGCGCCTATCTCGGCCTCGACTCATGCCGGATTTATATGCAATTAGCTCCACAATAAATCTGAATGACCCAACACCCGTATTGATTTACTGGATTTAATTAAATGCTAGTTTTTTTTAATAAGAAGCTTAGAAAAAATCTCGTTAAAGTTGTCTTTTCGCATTAATAACACCAATGAAAAACACTCAGAGCTCTGAAGTATAAACATATCTATTTTGTAGCTTTGTTTATTAGTTATTTTCTCTCGGGGAGCCGGTATCAATAATTTTAAAACATTGTTAATGGTTCCATAAAATGTTAATACGTCTAGACAAGGGGGTTGTGTTTATAACGCTCGTGTATTTAGGGATTTATTTATCAGCAAGTCACGCCCAGTACTAAATCTATTGTATTAAAACAAATTAGAAAAATGTATAGAAAAAAAAATTATCTATCGAAAAATAGTAATAGATGTATAGTTTATAGAAAGACTAATAATGGCACGTATCCACAAATGAGATTTTATTTTATCTTCAGATCGAAATCTTAACGTGTACATTGTATTGAAATCTTAAATATTTAACATAGCGTAAATATAACAAAATATTTTCAGAATAGATGGATTTTTTCTGTATATTTTTCTAATTATCAATCAAATTGCAACTCATAATAAAATGTATTTTCATTATTTAAATAATATATTACGCTACAAACGCAGTAGGAGTGATGTGCACTGTGTATTATAATTTGTCGCCAGGCGTGAGGCATGGCTGACCTGAACGGTATATGTAACTGAGTCGTGTGTTGTCGCCGGAGCGATGCATTACGTATTTTATTACGAATATAAATCATTTCAAGAATACATCTGATTGAATTCTTGATTAAGTTAAGTTGTATGTATTGTGGATTACTTTATACATGCAACATTTAAAACATCCCATTTAAAGAGCGACGATGTATCTAAAATTTGGTCCGGAAAAAAGTAAGGGTGATATGTCGGGGAAGAAAATATTATTGAGCGACTCTATATTCTTCAGGGTCCTAGAGAGAAACTGAGCAAAATTTTTAATGGACAAAATTTAATGTAATACACATATATTGTGACGTCGCTTATTACACGTCCACCAACTCGCTCAAGGTATAGCATGAAGTGCGTGGTTCTGAGGCACAGAATTCACCATATCGCCTGTCACTCATATTAGCTAGCATTCTCAGGGAAAATAATAAGATTAATTCAAGTTTTATAATAACATATTTTTTTAATTAATAGATAAGAAAAAATATTAATATTTTTAGTAGAAAGTAGTAAGAGATTCATTACTAGAATGTGATAAGATGAAAAGATTAGATTGGCAATTCTTGCCTCAATCAAAACAATAAAAAAATTACTACCATTTGAACATCTAAATCAACAGATTATTATACAAGTAATAGTGTGATAAAACACTTTATTTTTAATTTTTATTAATATTAAAAATATAATACAATTTGAATAATCAGTGGATATATATTTTAACATTTGTTTCTTCTCTATGAGAGTAAGACTCGTGTATAGAGAAGGAGTATATACGAGTTAATTTATGTTTCAGTTAGTCTGTGTACATATTTTTTTAACTTCAGATACAAATTTATGATAGTCCGTAATTTTTCTAATTGTGATGGGAAGATTGTTAAAAAATTTGATGCCTTGATAAATATATTGATTTTGAGTTGCGGTTTATTTTAGTTTTGGGATATCAATTTGATCTCTATATTTCGTAGATCGGAATTCGCTTCTAAAATTTAATTGATTTTTAATTTTGAAAATTTGAATTGTTCAATTTTTTTGTATATGTCTACTATTTTTGGTACTTTAAAATCTGTGAATAGTTGTATACTTGGATAGTCTTTTTTTTTAATAATTTTTATTGTCATTTTTTGAGTGATTTATATTGTGACATTGAAGTTTTATATACACTTCCCCATCCAATAATACTGTATTGCAAATGTGACTGTACAAACGCGTAATATATTATTTTCAGATATGTAAGTAATAAAATGTTTCTGAGTCTAAAAAATATGTAGGCAGTTTTCCTTATTTTGATTATACTTGATTCATTAAAATGTGAAAATTTTCACTTAAGAAATAACATTACACAAATTTTATCACCTTAAATATAACAAAAAAATCATATCATATATATTTGTTCAATATGATTAGAAAGTTATCAATTTTAAATTTACAAATGAAAAGAAAAAAAAAGACTACAATACTCTCAATATTATCAATTGCATCAAAATTTATTTTATAACCATACACGTGAGGTAATTGTCCATGCGGCAGAGATCTACAGTCTTCATCCAGATTTGATTGTCCGAGGCACCCGTAAATACTTGTATCTCTGACTAATCAGAACGTCAGGAATGCTGGGTCATCTTCTTGCGTTTGAGCTCGCCATGAATTCCTTGCGTCATCTTCGGTTATAAAATAAATCCAGTTGTAAAATGATTAGCGGCAGAGATAAAATCGTATCCCCATCATTCATTCTTCAGGAGAAATCCTTCCTGAAGTAGAAAGTATTGTCATCTCATGACCACTTTCCTGTCATGTAAGGAAAGTCAAAGAAAGAAGAAGTAGAAGAAGGGATGCGTCCATCCTGTAATTACAAAAAAAAATAGCAAATAAATCTTACATATGGTGCAGGATAACACAGATGCCTAATATATTTGATTATTCTCACCCTTCTTTAACCTATACGAAGTCACATCTCCGTTATTTTTGCATCGGAACAACCGCCCGTGTTCGTCAATACTTGTCAAACGAAATCACGGTAGCGAGCATTCTTTTTTTTACGCGGTCAGTGTTGCCAATTGGTAAATGTCAACTCTCGTGCGTGGTAGGTACCAAATATTACGTAATAACATATATTTATGAATATATGTGGGAAGAGGTGGGTAAGGGGAAAACGAGACTATGTTTTGTGGTTTATGTAATTAAAATTATGTAAAGAACAAATAATAATATTAACCCTATGTGCTTTTTGAATAAATATCTAACTAACATCTGATTTGTCTAATAAATAGTATTAAGGATGCCTGCTACCAAAGAGGCAACTTAAGCGATTTTTCTTAGAATCACCTCCACAAATAAGAGGTTTGCCGAGGAGAGGTTGAATCTATAGTAAGAGCAAGTACCGGTAGCAGTAGAATTTTAAGTTGGATTCGTACATTATAATCAAATAATAGATCTCTCACTAAAATAGAAGGAATAAATAATATACTCGTAAAGTTGGGAATTTTATGTGAAAGTAAATGGTTAACACAGTGTAAATAGTTCAACGGTAACTACATTTTTTCGATAGATGGTGTTTTTGACTTCTTAGTACATCTTTAGTGTACACCTCGCAATGTAAAGGTCTAAGAAACAGACTCTATAACAATTAATATTTTATTACAATAAGCTACAATTTAGTACAGGGTATATCATTAGTATAGGTCAATCTATTAAGCCGATGAATCACAGATAAAAGAGACGCGCGCACTTCTGCGCGCCGTCTTTATAGCCACACATACCCGCACCGGAGGTGCGGCACACATACACACACCATCCCACCATTCCAAGGACGAAGTGTCTAAAATTTATTTTGATTATCAAAGAATAAAGATTATTCCAAAATTGGCACTTCACAATAAAATAATTATTTCATTAAAAATAATATTACATGCTATATTTTTAAAGATGGACATTAAATTATTAAGTATCATACTTTATTAGCATAATATACATTATACAATATTATATACGAATATAGACAGAGGAAAATTATTTCATATGAATGTCACTCAGCCCTTCAGCATTTTCGTATGTTTTAAGCTTATATCTGAATATATATATACGTTTGTTTTATAATTCTATACAACACGGGTAGATGTTGTTTGATTTATGTTTTTATGCGACACGAACAAACGGGCGGAAAGACGGATGAACATAAAAATTATACAGGTAAAAAAAATGTACTAGAGAGATATATTTCTGCACTGAATTAAATAAAAAACTACGTTATTTTATAATTTTTGTCCTATAAAATTTATTTATTTACGAAAATAAATTCATATTTTTAAAGCGAGTACACACTAACACCCAGGAACGTATCGTAGAGCTGGTTGAGTGGTATTCGTATCCCAAAAAATATAAAAGCTTTAAGACGATAATTTAAGTACTAACAATATATTATATTAAAAAAAAACTTTATTAAGAAATAAAATGTAATATCAAGTTACTTCACGGGTCCGAGTAATGGGCGAGTATAATAAAACAGTATACAAGATGTATGAGGCAGAGGTTAAAATGCTGTGATGGCTAGTGTAGTCACAAGATTGGACAAAATTAAAAATGTTTATATCCCCGGTTCTTATAGGGTGGCCCCGATTCCTTCAACATAAAATAAGATCATTTCGGATGTTGTGGTTGTGGTTTGGGCATGTGATACAAAGGGAGGAAGATCGCACGGTTTATATAAATGTGTGTAGAGATCCTGCACACGCCTCACAGTACCTGGCTGTTAAGCCAGACTCTCAACAGCCGTATAATCTCTTCTAGTATCGACCGCAAACTAGACAACATTACATCGAAGTGTAGCCACTCCGGGAGCCAGCTTTAAGCGACCACTTCTCTTTCGGTCGGCTTCTCGAACGCACGTCCAGTGAACGCTTTTCGTCATTAACTTTATCTTTATTTTAACCTTACTTACTTACTTACTTATGCATCAATCTTCAATAAACGACATCAATTATAAGTTATACTTTATTGCATCCACCTGACCTAGGAACGCAGAACAAACCCCAGATGATCAGGATAAGGCGAGGATAAATAAATAAAAAATACCGTATTTTTTAAGCTGTCTTAACACAACACAGTGGATAAAAATTGTCCTTTACTTACTCCACAGAATCAACGTTAGGGATTAAGATCATCTTCATCAGTCCAAGGAAGACTATTCTTTACGATTGATGGTCTTCAGGTAGGGTGAAAAGTCTTATCCTAGATCAAAAAGTTCTGGGTCATCTTGAACATGAGAAGATAGCGGTTGCGGGCTGCCTTTGCTCAGTTGCATTGTTCGCTCGGCACTATCTCCGCATTTTCTCCTCAAGTTTGCGGCATTTATGTTTGTCAAAAACGCCTGAGCATGGATTTGTTTAATGTGGAGAGAGCTATTGCACTCCAGTTTCTCAATAGTCTATTATAGTCGGGCCCGTGTAGTTTAAACTGAGGCAGACGAAGTGTAGTGGAAATATTCCAGATGAACCGATTCAAGACCAAAAATTATTTGGAAGCAACGTAAACGTTTCCATCTTCCATTATATTATTACTTTAGAAAGGTAGTGGTGTAAATAAAATGGTAATAAAACGTCGTTGGTCAGCTGAGGATGGCGATATAAATCCCCACATTACTATCGATTTTACTTCAATCTGAATTTTTTTAGTTGTCGCCAACATTATATTAAATTTTTTTTAAAAATGAACACTTAAAATTGAAAGTCTAACACGTTTTTATCTAATTATTTGTTTTCTCTATTATATTACATTTTTAAAAAAAAATTTGCTTATAAAATTTTAGTTTACCTTAATTTAATATGTTGACTACTTTCATTAAAGCGCAATCCTTGCCGTAAAACTGCTACGCAATTCGGCAAAAAAAAATTTGTTAATTATTAAATAAAAAAAACATAATAATGTAATTCAATAATTCAAATAAATCTTACTGTTTTCGAGGTAAGTTTGTAGAACTCCATAATCACATACGTGAAAATAAAACACTTGCTTTAATTTTACTTCAAATTGCCTATGACATTAAAATACAGTTAGTGTTAAAACTGAATGGTTACTTAGAATAATTAGAGGCATTCAAAATATATGAAAATTCTCAGAATTCCAATGAATAATGTTGTCCCTTTCACCTCATGTAAATACAATTGTATAGCTGTCCTCTATTATAGTTATATATACAAGTTGTTGAGTTAAATTGTTTGATTAATAATGCCGAAATGATAAGGCGAAAAAAATTAAACGAGTAAAATAAAAATACAAGTATTTTATTTTCACATATGTCAGTCACATTGATAATTTTTTTACATTAAAAATACTTATTTAAAAACATAAAAACATCCGATAAACATATTTTCGTGAACCCCCTGTATTTGCCTGCAGGGAAAGAAAGGCGTCACACCGAGTGTTTCATTAGTCGGACCGCGGCCATGCTCCGGGTAGAATAATATAAAGTACGCAAATGGGCGGCAACCAATACAATCTACGAGAGCTGTCGATCCACGATATTAACACAGCCTCTGACGTCTCTTTTACACTCGTCCTCCTGCTTATATTGCCGAACTGGGTAAAACCGCTTCATCATAAAAGTGGCTTAAGTCGAATGATAAATCTAGAAATGTCCGTCGTCTTTTCGCATAAATTGTATACTGGATATTTTGTGACGTCAGCCGGGCGTAAAATTCGGTTGTAAGACTTCTTATTAAATAAGGGATGGTGACCGGCGGAAGATGGGCGATAAATAAATTGCTGCTAGGTCTTATTGAGATTATGTTTCTCCCGAGTGATGAATTATTTTTTGCTCCTAAATTGTTACAAGATGTATTTTAATTAAATTGAATTGGATTTTTACATAATTTATTATAATAGTGAATTATTCGAGGAAGAATTAATTGAATGTGATAAATAATATACATCATTATCATCATCAGCCGTTACATCACCCGCCTCCCCAAGTTTTTCCCACACTTCTCAGTTTAGCTAGTTTTGGGGCGGCCTGTTGGCCTCTTAATTCCTTTCGGACACTACTGGATGACTACATTTATCCAACGATTGTCAGTTTTCAATTAAGAGTTACTTCTCTTATCCACACATTATCGTAAACACAGTGGAAGATTACTTTTGATAATCATATTCAAACATCAACTGTTTTATTCTGCGAACAATTTCGCTGGATATGCCTCTTATTATGTTAGATAGACATACGAGGGCAAGTCAAAAATTATTTTTCGTTCTACAATTTACTTACACATGCTTTACGGAAGCCGAGCCCATCGTGGATGACTTGATGGGCAGAACCATGACTGATGTTCAAAGAAGACGCTACTTCTGCGATGGTAACTCGCCTATTCGCTAGAACCATCTCTCGAGGTTGCTGAATCTTGTCGTCCGTGGTGCAGATTGACGAGCGTCCTGTTCTCTCGTCGTGCGTCACACTCGTCCGGCCACTTTTAAACTTCTCGATCCGCAAAAAAACACTATAGCATATAAAATACTTAAAGCACTGTCCCCATATTGAGATAAAAGTCTACGATAAATTTCACCCCCTTTCACAACCTGAGAAATCGGATCACTGTTCATTGTTCCTTATTGGTGTAAACTGCTGACGGAGCAGCTGTAATAGCCGGAAGGCAAATGCCGTAATCGGGATCAAATTTCGCACACGTGACCGCAGTCGTACCAACTCAAAGCACGCATGCGTATAAGGCAATATGACAACCTTGACGGTGTGTTATAGCGAAAGTTTAGATAATTTTTGACTCGCACTCGTAATTATCGACGTGCTCAACCTGGGTTTCGATAATTGAATGACTATTGCGTCAACAAAGCAGTACATTTTCTAAATGCGTAAAATCCTAAGGATTGTAGTGTGATTTTCGTCATTTTTATTACTAAAGATCCTTAAACCTTCCATTGCTTAGAAAATAACTCACAAACGTCAAAAGCAACGGGTAGACGCAAAAGGAAATCCACCAGAAACACTGGCCCGATACTAATGGTACTCAAAATAAATATATAGTGTGCACGTCATTGCTCCATTTTAAAATCATGTCAAATAACAAAATGATTTCAAATTTAGACTTATGTTTCTGTTATATTTATATCATAATGGTATTAAAAGTTTATTTTTTTTATTTAAACTGTGTAAGATTAGATGGAAATTAATTTCTCAAAGATTTGCTGTATCGCTCTTCACTTCACACGTGTTATGGTGCGTCAAATGTCAAATGTCAAATGTCAGTACATTGATCATTGATGTTTCGAACGTCAGTTAGTTGAATTTAAATCTCACTAGTAATCGTAATTTAATACATATGTATGTCTAATTATTCAGAATAAGTAGTTGTCGGTGTCGATGGTTCTAGGTGACGTTTATTTCCATATGTCGAGTCTCGCTGTCAAATTGAACGGGTTTGAGTTTTTGTCTCTTTAAACCAATCTCAAGCTAACTCTGATTTATCAAAATATCAACACGTGTACACGATACTGAGATTTATCTCACTGTATTTTATTCTGTGGTAGACTTATAGTACCATCTATCGGTGGTTCGCGGAAGCTCGCTGACACGCCGCATACTGTGTCACAGCGATCTTGAAGCAGACACCGCCAGAGGGACGCGGCGCTGGTGGGCAAGGCAGCCGGCAGTCTCTGGTCTGGAGACGCGAGCACCAAGCCCAAAATTTCATTCTGCTACCGTGGTTGGCGCGTTTAACAAGTTTTCTATTAAAGTGTAACTTATTTTTGTATTTTTTAATCTAACAGTTACCTGTACTTTATAGTGTATTCCGACTGCAGACCGCAAATAAACTAAACAACAAACCCAAGGTATAGTCATCTTTAATTAATACACACTAGTTGTCATTCTTACCTACAATCCTAGCCAAAATTCTTTAGATGATTACAGTAAAAAATGACGTAGAATAATTTTGAATGATTTTTGTATGTTAAAACATCAATGTTATGTTTTAAGTATTCAAATACATATTACCTAATATTTATATAACTTTTTGTATTATCCTATACAATTCTTGGAATATCATAAAAGGGTATTTTTATATTTCGTAATTGGATGATTTAATAGAGCTATCTATCGTAGCAAACCGCGAACAGACCCATAAAGAGGAATATATTTGTAACCTAGAAAATAAGAAAACATGGTGTGCCTAGTACACGTATGATGAGTATTTGATCGATCAGAAGTGGTTTTAGTAGACATTAATGTGTTTGAAAGGCCGAAATCAATAGGTTCTGGCGATAATTAAGAAATAACGAATGGCTCCCGGTATCGTAAAAGAAGCTGGTGATTTCAAGGGGAGGCACGTTTAAGTGGTAAACATGTCCGTCACGCTCCCTCGGCTCTCCCCCTCTCTTCTTAATGGCGTCTGTACTTTTGTTTCCCTAAGCCCGGCAAGGTAAGTCGGATTTTATGTCTTTCTTTTTAAGACTTCATCTGAGGCCATGTGAAAGTAGTTATAACGAAACGAGCTTATTTAAATGAGGCCATGAAACGGTACACGAATAAAAGGAGAATAATAAAAATTGTCGCCGAAGGAAGCTGTCCTCTCGCACGTCCCGCGGGCGCAATGCTATTACGGCTAGGTAATCTCAACTTCGAAAGAGATTTTTTTTTATTTCGCTTATTACTTTTACTTTTGCTTCAAGGTACCTACTTGAAATATTCTACTTATTACTTGTCAGTAACTAACTACCAGGGGCGTGCACTCTATACAATCAAAAAAGCTGTGCATAACTATAATCTTTGCAAAATAAATATAAATTTTTGATATATTATATATTAAGTATGTAAATCTACGCGAAAATAATTCATTTATCATGTTAACGTGTTAACTAAAATCGTACAACTAGCGGAAGAATTTAAAATTGACAAATAAAGCTGCGCATGTGTTTTTTCGCAAAATCTGTCCCAGACGTATACGAACTAAACGCAATTCACGTACTGTATTCACGTCTTCGCTTCTACAGACGTGTTGCAAAACGCCACATGTGTGTCATTGAAGCGGACTTGACTGTGTACATTCCAATACACTTTAAACGTGGTATTATTTAATATTACTAAATATTTTAGCTCCTTTAGTTAATAACTTGAAAAACTTCTCATGAATAATAGTAATGGTACACACTCACACGGGTATACTGACACAAAAACATGCTTCTGAAAGAGTGAATGATGAATATAACATCTAATGATAATACCCATCGCTTTTATACTATCGATATTAGCAGCATAACTTTAGTCCATACTTAGTACACGTCGCTGCTAGCTATTGCCCGATCTACCTACAAGTATCGTACATTATTTTAATACAATGAAGAATGTACGACGTATGACATATTTAATTCGTATTAAAAATATTACAGAACCACAGACCACCAAATAAATATATAGACATGAACTAACGCAAATTCCTTGTCCCAATATTTTCATTTTGGGGTCACCCATGTAATCACTTTGCTATCACTTACATAATCAAATAGCTCCGCAACTTTTTTTAAATATATGACTAGATTGAAACGCTGACAATATATAATAATGTGCAATTATGTAAGAACACAATTTACACAAAAATTTAATTTTCGAAAAGTAAATACTTTTACTGTTGCATAAATGTGTAGTAAACTATCAGATTTATGTTTCCACCAAGAATATGTGTAGAATGCCCCTCGTCCCGCAACTAATGTTCCAAACCCCTCTCCTATATGTACACTGTATTTCATGTATATTCATTTACTGGTCTGGGCACAGAACTGTGTTCTGAAAAGCTACAACTTTACAACTATAATTTTCCTTAAAAAAAAGTACATTCTTATACTGAAATAAAATAGGTTTATTTCAAAATCGTTTACTTTAAAATCAAGTTATTAAATTGACGCATAATTATCCGCCATTTTGTTTTTTCTTTAAATTTAACGATTAATAGACATTTGCCATAATAGAATTGTTTAATAGGGTTAGCAAATTAGACAACCATACACATATACGCCACTTTATGTTGTACCACTTGGAGAAAGGGGGGAAAGCTGTTGAGTCATTTCGCGATCTCAACGATCTTTTCGGCGAAGTAACGATTAGCGAAAGGACGAGAGTGGTTTATTCGCTTCAAAACTGGTGATACCAGCTTAGACAAGTCAGCAATGGGTCGATCTTAGAATTTTGATGACCAGGCCCTTCTGACGGCTGTGGAAGAGGAAGAAAGTTTCACCACCAGGACACTGGCTGAGAATGTCAACATCGATCAGTCCAGGATTACGGCGACTACGCCTCCGAATGATAATTGTACATAATATGTTTTGAGTTTGTTTTCGTTTTTGGTTCGTATAATATAATTTTTAAAAAACGGCGGATTGCATCAACTATAAAATTTTGAAAATAACTTTGGTGGGGTGTAACTTTTCAACATAATTATTCTGCAATGTAGAGACGTTAAATATAATACTTTTATTATTTAAAATAATAGAAAACATATTTCTTGTATCTCGTAGTTTATATATAGAACAATTTGTATGTGGTAGAGTTGAATGCAATTTGTTTTATCCAAATTGACTCATAAACTGCAGTAATTGGCGATGAAACGTTTAGCTCTTATACTTGCAGTTACTCCGTCGGACGAACTTGCGATCGGCGCGAGTGATAAAAGCGCACTGTCATGTAACGATGTACATATGAGAGTTGTGATATCACTTCTGTATCAAAATTACATTTTTTTTATCGATTTTCGATTGATTCTGTACCTATGTATTCCTCCGTATATTGTTAAATATTGTTTTACAATTGATTGCTTTCTGATTACTGTTTCGGTAATTGTATAATAATTATGAATCGCGTACCAGACCTTAATACGTTTGATGTAATTTTTGCTATTCCAAAATTTCACAGGAGAGTTGAAAATGTGAATGGTTATGTAACTTGCGCTACCAACCATTTTGACAAAGAATTTTAATAAATTAAGTTTTTTATCAAAGCTACCTTTATGTTTCCGTCTAAAATGACTCTTTCTACATAGCTCCTCTGTGATAATATCAACGGTAAAAAAATTAAATTAAACCGCAAATTGCGTTTGACAAATTTGATGTCAGCCGTAATTAAACCAGTTCTAAACTAAGTTCGCATCGCTCTCCTGTCAAAGTTGTATTTTTTAATACTTTTGACAAATTGTAGCAGTTTACCATATTTTTTTCACCAATGTTATATAAACACGACAAAATATTAACATGGCAAACTAGTCTGCCTTGGTTTTTTTGTTAATTAAAACTATTCACCCTCTCTCATACACTGTTCAAATGGCCCGTGTCCACAGATGAAATTTTCGTCTCAGGACAATTACTGACGCACGAATTATATTCTCATGAGATTCTTTCGACACAAAATAATACAACACACTGCTGATGGAAATAAAAAATACAACAAATGTAGCAAACAGAAGTTTGTTAGTTAGTTCAACAATGGGTTAAAGAATTATAATGACGCGCTATATATAAAATAAACACTAAATGAAGGAAGCCATTAATTTTTTTAACACACACTCGATAACCGTAAATACAAACACCTGTTAAACAATAGCCCACCTCGACGCAGGATTAGCCTAGTGAAGTAGTACATGTTATATATGACATAACGGAGTTTAACAGACCTAGTCCACAATGTTTTATGGGTGGATATCTGACTAAATTACGAGTCGAAAATGTTCAAAAGATACATACCTAATTTCAACTATGTCAAAGATATAAGCATTTCAAAAAAAGCGTTATTATGCGAATAAATCAATTAATTGAAATATTTTATTAATTTAAAATTATATATTGAATACACAAAATTAAAATATAAATCTAATTTCGAGTAGCTAGATTATTTTTTGTTAGATGATTTAGGGCCTGAAGCAAAGATATGCATAAATAATTAAATAATTTCGCAAATATTTATTTCGAAGTACATAAATTTCAATCAATAATATTTTCCGTAACAGTGCAGATTTGCACATATTCCTTGAACATTTTCGACTCGTAATTTAGTCAGGTATTCACCCATAAAATATTGTTGACTAAGTATGTTACACCCTGTATATATATGTTATCCGGTGAAATGTTTTAATAGCCAAATATATAAATATTGAGTTTTGTGCTATGCCACCTCGCGCCTCACGTCACGCTTATATGTCAAATATAAGCTGACCATTGACGTTCCGTCATTGTCAGTTGTGTGAATTTGGATCTACCTGGCAGCAGTTGTAAAACATCAGAAAAATTGAATAAATGTTTGTCATTTAATTAATTTATTCTTAATATAGTACATACATAAGAATATTTATATACGCTCTAATATAAACTAGATAAAAATCTTTATTTTTACTACAACTTATCTTTCACATATTTGCTTAGTTTCATTTTGAATCTATGTAGTTTCTCCTCTTTCCTTATGTCTTCTGGCATTTCATAAAAAATCTTCATCGCACTATACATCATCGATTTCTGAGATTGAAACCTTCCTGAATGGCAGCCTAAATCTATCTTTTCCTCTCGTATGATGTTCGTGCTCATGTTGATTTGCATCCATTTTTCTTATGAGTTCTGACAAAATTTTCGTAGTGAGGATTTTATAAATAAATACCATATCATTGAAATATATTTTCTGCTTAAAGTTCATCATATTCAGATCTTTCAGCATTGCACTGATCCGAGTATATATATTTTTTCTTAGTACTGTTCTCAAAGCTTTATTTTGTAGCACTAACAGTTGTTGCATTTCTTCTTCATTAAGCAAAAACAAAATGCTGCTGCAGTAGTTGACTAGTAGTAGTAGCAATCTTTTTAGTCATTCCGTAGGTTTCTATGGTTCTAGATGAAATTTATGCACATGTGTCGTATCTGGTATATAATTGAACGTTGAGTACACGAGTTTGAGACTCTTTTCGCCTATCTCAATCTGATGTCCGCGTTTATCTCCAGACCAATATTTTAACATGTGTTCACTGTATTGAGATTTATCTCAACTGAACCTCTGAGTCTTATTCATCTCATCCATTAAATACGGGCCCTAAATGGTAATCCATAATATACTAGAATTCTATTAAATGTTTACTCTTTAAAAAAAATTCTACATAACGAAGATATGAATAAAAATATCCATGTAATATAATATATATACATTTTTCATTTGTTCTAATAAACTAATGTATTATTATCATTTTTCACAAAAATATCCAAACACAATGTTACAGAGTTTAGATTTATTTTGTAATTTTTAATAATGTTTAAATAACAATACTTTTCAACAAAGAACGCATGAAATTAATTTAAATATCATCACACATGGTTTTACGAAATATTTAACAATTGAAGTAAACAATTTGTGTTAAATTCCCTTAATTAATTATTTCCTAACTAAATCAAGTCTCAATCAATGAAACTATTTTTACGACTCTTTCCTGTTAATAAACAACCCATCATAAAACGCAGCGTATGTCAAAATTTCAACACAGAATTCAAAAAATGTCTTGATGGTATAAATTTATACGACTCAATATCCATCCCCCAAATTTCCATGACGGCCGCAACCCGCAAGCCTGACAGTTGATCCGCATCCCTCCTGTGTTCATTCGATTGCAAAAAGAGATTATGGGGGGTGCCGTGCTGTCACACGCGCAGCTTGTGAATGGTGATGCAGTCCGTATGGTTTAACACTAATGGGGATTGGAATTGCTAATGTCTCCTAGTCACCATGCGCATGTGAATCCAGATGTACCAGTCCTATTAATCGGTGTTAAATAGTAATAATTAATTTTCAGATGATCATGATTGAAATTGATCTGAATACTAAAAAGGTAATCTATTACATTATAAATTTTAGAAGAAAATAAATTTAAAGATCCTTTTCTCCTTCCTCTCTCTCTCAAATCTATTTGAATTTTTTTCATTTTTTTACCTGAAACACTCTTATTTCACATCACATTAGGTTTCTTCTTCTTCATCTGGACTATTTTGTTTTCTTTTTTTAGGAGAACACATTCTTATTGTGAAGTTGTAATTATTCAGAACATAGGTCTGTGATATTTTAAATATGAATTAAATATATTAATTATAAAGATATACATATAAAATCAATTTAATCGAAAAATATTGTTATTGCGCCACCGGGATTCGAACCTGGATCTCTTTCCTAACCGGGGAAGGTGCTTTATCCAACTAAGCTACAGCGACATTATTTTTAGCGACAATTTTCGACCATATATGTTACCTTTTTGATATTAATACATTTAATCGTTCCATCATTTGACAGAGCCATCTACCTTATTTTTACAGAATCTCAAATACCTGATAGCAGACGCCAGAATTATCAATTCATTTTTATTAAATTCAATTATACAATAATTTATTTTCAGTTAAATTGGTTAGATAATTACAATAATATCAACTCGATATCATTGATCATTACAATCTTAAATACATATACGATTCTTGAAAAATATGGTCGAATTCCATGAGGTATTTTTGAGAAACTTTAAATGTTAGTAAATTCTTTTATTTAATTATTTACTCAAAAAAAAAGATATTATTTCAAAAAATCGGTCTAGGTAACCCATTTCAAGAAGGCTTATTCCTCGTATGCAATTATGAAAATATTTTATCAAACCATGTTTTTGTGAGATGATACGTAATTAGTTTATGAAATTTATTTGTTAGTACGCTTTATTTTTTACTAATTTTTATATCCATCACATTTCGCACATTTTATGGTTTTGTGAAAAAAATACACATTCATTATAATTTTCAATAAGAGTAAAATTTAATGTGTCAATATTTTTTGGGTAAATTAAGTTCTTTAATTATTTTATAAATAAACTTACATTTATTTTACGCAACTTCGATTATTTTAAGAAATGCTTTCATAATTTGAATAAATTAGGCGATGATAATATTAAATATAATTTTCTTAATTAGTAGCAAATAGTAAAAAATCTGATAACACACTTCTAGGGACTGAAAAAAAATGTAAAATGTGTAAATCGTGTGTAACCATATTTTTTAATCATTGGAGCTGGTGTCTCTTCTAGATTAGATCGAGCTTTTTTTAGATGGAAGATTTATATCTCCCACACACAAATACGGTTAAACTGTGACTCTTCTTCGTTAGATCGTGTTTTCTGCAATTTCATAAAGGAAACTGACATGAGAAATTAACTATGGGTGATTGATATCCCCCACGCACAAGTACCAAAACCTTGATAATGGCACGTGTTACCATGCTGAAACGTCGGCTTTCGTTGAGGAAACCATTTAGCATTTTAAGTCAAAGTAGTTTTGTAATTTTGACAAGTACTTAGGTATTTATTATATTTCCAAATTATCATTTTCGATAAAAGTCAGTTATTATCAAATATCAAAAATATATATATTACAAATAATTTTTAATCCCTCGCAAGTGAAGAACATCGCACTCAAGTGCAAATCTGGCATAATCTTGTTACCCGTATCCAAATGAATGCCTTTTTATCGATGGCTCTCTTCATTTTATGAATTATTTTGACAATTAAACGACGAAACATTAATAATTTTGATACATCCCACCAATTCATTGATATTTGTTATAACAGTGTCAACAAAAAGTATTTATCGACCAATGTACACGGTTCGCAGAAATGTAATATCCTTTTGAACATTTTTATACATCATCCTGTTTGTTTTTAGCATTCCCAACATATATGATGAACGGAAATCGAAAATAGAAATAGAAAATGCAAATGAAGAATAGTATGAAAGTGAGGTTTCATTTGAGCGACTGTTTAACATTTCGCCTGTACTTAATTTATTCTCTGTAAATCAATATTTTTACTTTAGTAATTCTTTTTTTTCACACACTTTCTTAATTAAAAAACTATCACGAATTATATGCAGTGTTTAAAATTTTATTATGCTGCTAATTTTTTCATTTATATTATTGTTACAAACGTTATTAAAATACACATTTAGCATCAAATTAAATATATTAGGCTAGTAACCAATATTAAATTACACCACAGTTATATATTATCAACATAAAATGAACATAATATTGAACATAATATTGAACATATATAGGGCAGCTAGGATGCATTAATAAATTTTGTTCAAAGTTAGCTTCAATTCAAGGAGCGGATACCAGTTAATTAGTTCCTGCACGAGGTGCGACAACTTTTCTTAAAATATAAATTTTAATGAAGATGTTTGTGAAAATCCGCTGTTTTAGTTATGAATTGTTTCTGTAGTTCTAGACAAAAATATCGTAAGAAAGTTATGAAGTTAGTTTATTAGTTTTTTATTTATAGAATTCAATATATCATCCATTGTGGTATATTATAATAAAAAAATGTCCGATTCGATAACAAAATTACTTCTGGTATCGAACGTGCAAGTTATGTCAATGATGCTACGAGTATATGTCACCTGCTCTCTGCTACCAGAAACTATGGCATTGTTCTGACTGAAGGGTTCTCGTGTTTCTTCATGGTGCGAGCACACTCCGTGATATTAATACACATCCGGAGTAAGTTTAAACTAATTTTATATTGTCGTTTTTATACACATTTTTTAATTTAATGTGTTTTATTGAATTTCAAACGATTGTTTTTCTTTTATCTTTATATCCTTTGTAGGAATGAATAAGTAAATAATAAATAATTGATTAATTCTTCTTCTTCTTTTAAATAGGCAATCCACCTTTCGAGAGTGATTTGTGCCATTAATCAAGTTAAAACTTTATTTTATAGAAAAATGTACAATAATATTATAAAATAGAAAATATTATGTTACAAGTCAATACCATTGTCGTTCGAAAAATATTATATTATATAGATTAAATAGGGCTAGAGTTTAGAGAAAGAAGATGACACAAGTTAACCTGGAGTTGAAAATTACCATTGACGAGATCATTGTAAAAAAACCTGTGATCCGCAATGGATAGGAACAAAAGATATGGTCAAGGGTCTCCTCCTCGGCACCACACTCACGCATTGGGGAATCTATTAACTTCAATCTGAATAAATGTGAGGCTACCTGACAATGCTCAATTCTCATTCTAGAGATATTTGATATTGTTCTCTTGGAGACTTTCCTTTAGGAAATTATTTATGATGAAAAAAATGGTATAAAATTTCAATGAACTATTACGATTGAAACCAGACTAGATGGGTGTCCTTCAGTGTCACGTCATAATTTACAACATCTGAATATGAAACAAATTGTATACGATAAAACAAAAATTCCGTTCTATAAAATCGCCAAATATTCTCCTGTTTCTAAAAATATTTCATTCGAAAAGGTCCATCGTAAATCTCGTTCTTACAATAAAGAGCATATCATGTTTCCTTTCCGGGAAGTATTTCTTTATTTTTTATGATTTTCCGTTCAGGAAAACCATCAAGCAATATCTAGATTCGGTTCCCCCAAACCCGGTAACTATGCCTTCGTAATCGGAGAAACGGGGAGGGGCGGTCCAGACCCGGGTGGGTATTTTAATCTCGTCTTTTTTGTTGTACGTATAAATAAGATCATCCCTAGTCCAATCTTGCAGCCATCCATCGAATTTTCGGATTGGATCCGTGACCCAGAGAGCGCATTAATAAATTACCTAGCGTCGTGGACCACTGATTTATTTAATAAACAAATATTATTTCTGTATGTCGTCTATACGGAAATATTTATTTATTTACATTGCACCATTTACAGAATATAACCATATTTTTTTACGGTACGATTACTGCAGATATTTTAAATACTTGAACAATAATGAAGTAATCTGTAAATCGTAGAAATAAGACCTAAGATGAAAAATTTATTCATTTCAATTTTACCTATTTTCTATGTCAACATTATTTAAGCATGATAAAAACAGAATTCAATTTTTTATTCGAGAATTATTAATTTATTTGATATATTATTTATTTTTAGCTCTCCTTATCCAGCGTTGCCCAGAGTCGGATTAATTAATAACTTAAAATAGGGTCTTAGAGAATGTCTTTGTTTTCACAGAACCTAAATAATAACGAAGTATGCAAAATTTGGCTCAGTCAGGGGAAAGGTAAGAAGTACGGGGGAGTGCGGTGGGGTGATATATTTTCTTCAGGATCCTAGGGTGAAATTTAGCAAAATTTGGATGTCGTTCAATATAATTTGCATATATGAATTTACGCCAGACGAAAATAAGTGAAAACAAATACATGGACACATATCTGGTATCCTTTGTCTACCCGCTCAAAATGTTGAGAATATATGTTTTGGTGTAAGCGCTGAGATTCAATCCGACTGTCTTAGGTCAGTTTTTGAGCGTTTTTTCACATTTTTATCAATTACTCATTTGAATCTCGTCCGATAACATTTATTTGTATCTCAAACTATTTAAAAATATTGAATAAAAGATTAACTAGAAGGAAAACAGCATTAAACGAATATTTGTAGCGTAATTCATATTTTTACAAACACCCGGGTCAAATCTGACCCACCACCGCAGAGAATGTGTTAAAATTGGCAGATCAGAAGAACTAATTTGAGACCAACACAAGTTGTACGGTCATACACCGTTATTTTTTCATAAATATTTTAGTATATTGTACGACATTTACTACCTTTTTTATTTTTTACTTCTAGGTTAAGGTTATAATTGTTTTTATACATACATTGTTATTAATAGTACACCGAAATTCATTGAAGTTTCAAAATTTTATAGCGCAGCATTTAAACCTGCTAGTCAGTATGATTTAAACAGTACAAACGCTTTTTTTTTTAATGTTGCAATACATTTGTCTTTATTAGATATAAATTAAAAACACGATTGATAGATAGGTTATATATATTATTATTTTTCATATCTTGTTTATTTTCTCATTATTCATTTAAAAATTTAATTTGTTTGCAATTATTTCACCCAATTATAATATGTACTAAGAGTTGCAATTAGTTGTTAGTAATTATTTCATCTTGTTATAATATATAGTAAAAGGCCTTTAGATAAATATATTATATTACTACCACTAAAGCAGAATATAAATCAAAATTATGAAATGAAATCTGATAATACAGAGAAATAAATGAAAAAGGAGTTGAAATAATGAATTGTTTTAGGAATAGAATTTCCTTAAGAGATACGCCTAATATAAAATATGAAACCAATCCATAAGCCTTACTGCACATCTTCCCGCCCAAGGGACTGCTATTGCCCATAAAGTGAGCGGACCAATTTTAGGGGATACGTTCTCCCTTGACTAGAAGCTCTTTAGGTCTCCACTACGGATCTAGGAAGTATTCTGTGGTACTTTGTGAGAAGATATATTTAAGACCGCGTCCATAAAGTGTAACATTTTTGAATATCCGAAAATATCTATGTAATACCTAGTGTTAGAATATAATATTTACAGGTGAGAAAAAATAGAACATGTATTTTTTCTTTTTATTAAAAATGTTGCTCATGTTTATTAATTTAACTCTTTCTAACTCAGCAAGTTGACGTTGATATTAAAAAATATAGTGTCTTTAATTAATGTGAAAAAACCTTTTGTAATCATTATATATGATATAAATAGTTTTGTTAAAGATATATTTTTTTAAATATATTAAAATTATTATAGTACTTATTATTTTTAATTATTTATACACAAATCGGCTTATACAGTTCCATTTAGCCTACTGGGTCGTGCTGGTGCTGAGGTAAATATTTTACACATTTTTATGTGTGGAGGTAAGTTTATTAAATAATTAATACAAAATCTTAAAAACACGTTATTTAAATAATTCAACAATTTATTATTAAAAAAAATGTTTGATATTACAATTAAAATGCGAGTATGAGCAACATCATTTATAATTTTGTTTGAATACACTCAGGGACAAATTACTATTATCTTGTGTATTTTAAGTTCAAGCAAATATGTTATTATTTTTTAAATATGAAGTTATTTTCATGTTATATTTTTTTAAACTATTTTATGACGGCTGTGACAGTAAAAAGTTTCATTTAGAGAGTACACACACACAGAGCTGAATTAACCGAAATCGCTATAACCCAGGAGCTCCAAATTGATAAGGGCTCCGGGGTCCGGGGTAATAAATTAAAATAATCCAAGACAAAACTCAAACCAATTGCCAAAGCGATTTTAAAAATTACCACGATAAAAAAAATATTTACACAACACCATAGGCGATTATTATTATTATTATTAATTTTATTTTCTCTAAAATTATTCTGAAATAGTCTGAAATATTGAAAACAGATTATGAACAAAGAAATACGTAATTTTAAGAACACATGAACATATTAGCAAGAATAGTGTAGTTTTAAGAAATAAACTATTTTAAAATTACGTTAACAATTATTTAATTAAGTTTTTTTCGGTCCCCCAATTTATATTTGGTCATGACTTAAATGTAGCCCTGCATAGAATCTATAAATATCTTATTACTATATATAACAAAACGATAAAACTAAAGATTAAAATAACCAATTTGATCATATTTATCTGTTACGAGATGTAATAAAACACATACATAATACGTAACTGGCATGTCCAAAAATTGATTCAGAAAGATTAATTGAATCAGCGCACGTGATAAAATTATCGATACCTATACGCTAAAAGTTCTATAACTATAAGAATATTTAAAATATTAGGAGGTTTTTATTTACACCCTATCCCGAATCGTTTTGAGAGTTGTTTACCCTCGTTTCGATTCGTCATAATTACATATATTTCTATTTATTTTATTAAATTCAGTCATATCATCATAATACCATCATAGGTTGGCTCCGGTATCGTCGTACCAGAACCATACCTGTACAATATGAGAGACTTATTGTCACATTAATTTCAAAAGGTAGCCAGAAAGAAGCTATAGAAATCACACACCCCCAAAAGGGGAGGGTAGACGTCACATTTATGTGTTATAACGGGTTATAACGTTCCTAATATACGAATACAAAGATATTATTCACTGAAACAAATTATTATATATCTGATAAATAAAGGTAGATGCTAGATGTAATTTTAATAACCTGTATATTTTTTTATTTGGAGAAAAACTGATAGGAGCTCGAAGAACAATATATTTTTATTAATGCACTTTTTATTATGAATGGTAAACCTTCTTCCAAAAACGTGATATTTCCTGCTGGCGGCCATTTAAATTTCAGAATAGCGAAGACTGCTATTGGTCGAATCCTAACATAAATGGTGGCGGGAAAATGTAACTAATTTTACAACTAAAACCCATTTTAATCAAGCAGTAGTAAGGACAACAGACCTGATTCTCGGTCGTACCAAGCCACTTTGGCCTCAGGCCTTCGGATGACCGATTCCAAACTCTGGTTGCTCGTATGCGAATGGTGACATTAAGAAAGGTGGGACACTGCCAGGCAGGGGAGATGGACTTATATCTTTCTGCCCTCCGTGGCGGTGACGCCAGAGCACATTCTCTGGGATTATGTGATTATGAATGATGTTCGTGTGATCATGATTGCGAGATTAGAAGCAATAGGTCATCGAACCCCTCGAAACGATGACCTCTTAAAAATGAAAGAAATCTACTACTTATCCGAAAATTTATTAGGGTGTAGGTCCTCCGCTGGGGGTTGCTTGGATGGACGATGCCGGGAAGATCAGCAGCTAGGGAGACCTAGTGAAGCATTCTACTGCCCCTCCCTTTCACCCTCTTGAGAACTAGATATGGTGAAAATCTACCGGACTGTTGCCAAGTTCTGCGACTTCAACACATAAATGTAACATTTACCCTCCCCTTCTGGAGGTGCATGATATCTATAGCTTGCCACTGACTGCCTTCTGGAATCAATACGAAAACGAGTCTCATATCAAATTGTTACCGTACTGATGAATATTGTACAGGTATGGCTTCGGTACGATGACACCGGAGCAAACCTATATCACTAAATAACCAAATGTAATAAACATGTATTAGCCAATTGTGCCATATAATAAAGAAAAAAAAACTTAGCCACAAGGTATTAGTTAACTAACTGCTGGAACATGATTTATTGAACTTAACTATATATAATATATTTTAAAAGGCTTTGGAGATTCTGTAAATTATTGCATGCGTTGCCCTGTTGAGTATAATCGAAAAGCACAACTTTTATAACAATTTAGGGATTGGATAGGACCCTCTGGGGTTTCGTTCTAACTAAAATCCATTTTGAATGATCATTTTACATGAAAAAGGCCTAATTATTAATAAATTAACAAAATGCGTAAAAACATCTGCATTAAAGGATAAAAAAAAATGAAGATGCTGACTTTACAACTAATACCCTCAAATATTGTTTTTATCATTTTAATGAAAACATTCATCATCATAGTTAGCTCTACAACCTCGTCAAGAGTTTTCCTACATTGATCCCTGGGACGAGCCATCTCTCTCAAGTTCTGGATTTGTAAAACTTCCCAAGCTCCTGCGCTCTGTTATATTTGTGTTCAGCAATGGCTTCAGTGATCACTATTCGGTCATCGTCTCCACGTGGCTCAACCACCGATGTTATCCTATTTTAATAAACCTCGAAATTCGTATCATATTATGCAAAGTAGTTCATTGTTGTAGCCTCTACTTCAAAATACATTTTCTAAAAATAATCTGAAATTTTACCACAGAATGAAAATATTTAATTGATTTATATGAAGTAGAATATTTTTTTGAGGCAAAACTAAGCAATAATAGTTTATTAACTTTATTTTTAAAACCACTGAGTTATATTATATTCACCAACCTGTTTCGGAAAATACCTCTTACTAGTCCTATCCTAAAAAAAATTCCAATAATATTTAATCATTAAATCAATTTCTATATCTTTCATCGTGGTAACGATTTGAGTATATATTTTTTTTATTTTAAAATTGAATTTGAAAACATAAGAACATTGTTATTTATTTATTTCATATCGTATATTGTAAGTACATTAGGTATTTTAATATCTGCCTCACTGGGCTTCGCCAGTGCTGAGGCAAATATTTTACATTTTTAATCAACAATCATACTATACATAATTAGTTTATCATCTATAAATTTTGAATAAGTAAAAAGAAGGAAAAAATAAAAAGTGTAAGTAACAAAATGCATGCAGTATTTGATCTTGAGAAATTTATAACCTTCCTGAAGGATAATACACTTTTTAACAAGTTTAAATAATACAGTACAATTAAATTTAATACACACGCATGCACAGGCTGCTCACTCATTGGTGTTGGGTCTGAAGTCTTGACTCTGTGTGTGTTCATTTTTAAGGGGTGGCTATGCTATAAACATACTTTCGGTCTGAGTTTTTTTAGCCAGAATTTTATTGCGCCTTTGAACGGTCTATGTTGCTCATTGTTTTTTTATGTATTTAGTGAGAGAATTATACAATTTTCTACGAAAACATACTATTGTTCTCCTCTGAGATTATGGTATTTTTGGCATTTCCTTTGACTTAAATACATTATTTTAATTAGTTTTTTTATCTTCCAGATGAAGAAAAATGTATTTTTCGAAACTGTTTGGTAAATATAAATAACACACAGTGGTTTTAAAAACAAAGTCAATGTTTTTATATTTTTAAGCTTAGCAAAATTAAATGTGTATTTCATTAAGTGGTTAATAAAATAACGTTAACAATTTTAAATAACAAATTTAATGAACTATTAATTAGTAAAATGAACCACAACCTTTTTGCGTTAAATATTAAAAATAAAACTAAACAAGATTACATATAAAAAATGTATGTACGTGCACCTTTCTCATTGGAACGTGCAATATCTTTCTTTATGAGAGTGTTTTCATGTGAGTTATGTTATGTATGAAAGTATTGTTTTACGGTTATAGGCGATGTTCACCAAAGGTAAGGGTTGGTCCCTCTGGGGAATAGAGGAGTGACATAAGAATCAACACACAACGACCGCCACCGTTGCCTATTCCGGACACGTAGTCTGACCTTAATTATTGTGCAGGATGGTAAAATGTTCCCGGGGATTAAAATAATGCAGAGGAATATGAATTAAATGTTGTATGATCGTGAAATCATCCTTTTCACATTTCTATTGCACACATGTTTTCAATCCAATTACTCTATTAGTATGTACCATACATTACAACTTCTGTTAAAATTATAGTATAGTATAGTAAATTATAGTGTTAAACAAATATAGGAGTTAATTACTACTACTCTTATGTTTAGAATATATAATATATAAATATAAAGAAAGAAGGAATGTTGAGGATTTACATCGAAAGAAAACATTGATAATGTCGAACCGATTAAAAAATACATTTTAAAATGATATAAACAAATAACTTAAAATTATATTAAAAATTAACTTAAAATGATATAACAAAAATTACATTTTCATTGAAAAAATTTAGATAAGAAAGATAAAGAAAACAAAAATCCTAATTATTTTCCCACCAACCTAATAATTAAAAAATAACATAATTATTAATTTTTTCTGCATATCTTTCAAGCTGATAAATTTAATTTGTATTAAAATATCACAGACATATGTTTTGAAAAAGCTGTAACTTCACAATAATAATGTGTTTTTAAAATAAAAACGATAGCTTCTAACGGAAATAAATAATTTTTCACATAAAGTAACAAATTTAATAAATCAATTAAAAAGAAACAGAAAAAATGAATTAAAAAAAATATATATATTTGCTACCGGAATATATCTTTCTGATAAATTAATTAATTTAATTTGTATTAAATATACCACATAACTATGTTCTGAAATTGCAACTGCACAACAAAAATGTATTTTCATTAAAAATAAAAATAACCTATTGTGTAGATCAAAATGTTACTATTATTCATAGGGTCACTTTGGCGTAATTGCTAAAGCAGTCTACCGACAATAGAATGTTCTGGGTTCCGGTCATGACGGTGACAATACTTTTTTTGTAGATGAATATTTTCTGTATATTTTTAATTAATTGTTCTTTGTTGATGTTTGTAGCGTTAACTTTGTGATTGGACATAATTTTTTATAAACTAACAAATTATGTACAAGCCACATTGAGTAATTTAACATCGACCGGTTTCGATACCACTGTATCTTCATCAGGACGGGCGTATATTAACTAATCCATAAAATAAAATTATGGTTTCACATAATTCGCTAACCATCTTTTAGAAAGAGGCCATATGTTTAAAAAAGAAAACGGCATTGACATTTTACATATTATCAAAAGAGACCTGAGGTTAGACAATTTATAAATGTTAGAAATAAAAAAAACCCTTACCTCTAAATCTAATATAATCAATAACCAATTAAATTTTATGAATAACCCGATATTTTATAAATTCCCCAGTTCAATGTCGCCCTATTACTATTTCTCCCACCCTCCCATCATGACTGTAGCCACATCCTCGCCCGATATTTAACGTCGTTACATATTTTATTTTATGGATTAGTTCGTGTACGCCTGTACAGACGAGAGTACTGTGGTACCATAACCGGTCGATGTTAAATTACTCAATATGGCTCATCAGGTGTCCGCAACATTTTACGGGTGGATACCTGAATAAGTCGAAAATGTTCAAGGAATATGTGCAAATTCTACACCGTTACGGAAAATATTATCGTCTGAAATTTTTACAAAAGTGTGTTAAGCTTTAAGTCTACGTAATTCGAAATAAATATTAGCGAAATTTTTCCATTATTAATCTATATCTTTGCTTCAGGCCCTAAATCATCTAACAAAAAATAGTCTAAGCACTCAAAATTCGATGACCTATAATATTTTTTGTTCAATATATAATATGGAATCAATAAAATATTTCAATTAATCGAAATAATCGCATATTTAAAATTTCTCTATATGGTTGAGATTAGGCATATATTTTGTAAAAATTTCAAACATTAATATTATCTGTAACAGTGCAGAATTCGCACATATTTCTTGAAAATTTTTGAATCGTTATGTAATCAGGTATCACCCATAAAATATTGTGGACTAGGTCTGTTACACCCTTTATAAAGATCGTTAGTTTATAAAAATTAATAATTGCTTTTTATCTTCAAGGAACAATTCATTCAGAATCAAAATATATCATTGTTTTGCTTTAACAAAAATCATCGATGGACACGGAAAATGCTCTGTAGCTATTGGCGATATTTCAAATACTTCAATTTATGGAAGCAAGTTCACACCGTCTCGCAGTGCAATTCCGATATGTCTGCGCTCGCGCAGCCGACCTACGCCAGAAGCGCTCTCCGCCTCGCACACGTGCCGGGAGAGGGAGTCGGCCATTTGGGGGAGTTTTAAGTCTTCCGTTAGCACGGCTCAACATGTAAATTGGATTCGTTTAGAGTATCAATGATATCGCGGGGCTGGATTC
This sequence comes from Eubasilissa splendida, assembly GCA_031772225.1. Classification (NCBI taxonomy): domain Eukaryota; kingdom Metazoa; phylum Arthropoda; class Insecta; order Trichoptera; family Phryganeidae; genus Eubasilissa; species Eubasilissa splendida. The sequence goes on along the minus strand of CM062848.1, from coordinate 14,967,951 downwards.
CCTTCAATTTACGATACGGCGCTTTACGGTGTTTTGCCCTGAAAAAGGATCGCTGCGATCTCGCCAGCGCGGTCTTTAAATTTTATAGGCCGGACGATAAACGTCAACGATGTATGGCGCTGATTTCTTCGGCGCTAAGATACACCGAACATGTTTGATGGCGCTGGGAAAGTTTCTTGCGAGACTACATATTTTATTTTTTTATATATTTTCCCGCTACTGCTTTCAATCTTAAAACAAGTCGGGCTCGATTTATGGGGTTTACGAGAGTTTTGAAGTGGCCAATATCTTTGGGTTTCTTTACTTTAACACGGTACCTACTACGTAACGTGTATACCGGATTGTTTTAGGATACGTTTTATTTATGATCGTCGTAGCGAGGCTCCGTTTCACAGGTTCCCAACACACACATCCGTATTTCTTTAAAAAGGCTATCCACAACTGCAGGAATAGAAATGTTACAATTCTTTGAACCAGCGGCGTAACTACAATCTTAATGAAAAAGGGGGCCCCCAGTATATGTATTGATGTAAAAATATTAAGTTTTACCCATTAAATATTACGAACGAAATTTGTTTCTTGTCTTCTATAACATTCATTCTTTCATGATAAATAAAGTGTGTTTTTAGGTATTTTTAAGCACTCGCGAGTGAAAAAACACTTCATTTTATGGCAGTGGTTATTAAACTAGTAAAACAAAATAAAAAATGTTTTCTTTTCTCATATATGATCATGGAGTTCTACAAACTTACATCGGAAACAGTAAATACATTTTAAAATTTTATAATTCAATTATGTTGAGATGGATTTTAAAAATAATTAGTCGACGCGGAATTATTAGGCCCTTCTTTAACATGGGCCCAAATGCACAGTATTGGATGCATTGGCGTAGTTATGCCACTGCTTTAAACGTGTTGTAGAATGAATAAATAAAGCCCGGATAAATTAGTTATCATTGGGAATGTCGATCTTTTATGAAATAGACCGAGGCCTCGCTACACGCCACGCTAAAAAGGCAAAAGTGGAAGCTTTTGCCATTAATTGAATTGATTTCTTAGTTAAATAGAGATCCATAGATACAGCCAATAAATAGATAAAAGTGCATTTTTACACTACCCATGCCATTCATATTTTTTTTCCCGAACATCGAGCTCCCTGTATATATATATATACATAGTCTTCATAGTACTCTCTGGAGGCGTGATTGCTGAAATGCCGATCGGAGCTGAAGGTGTTTTTTGGCAGTAGGATAGCTCTAAACTGCTGCATATCGATCTTAAGGATAACATCTTTCCTTATATTTACATAAAAAATCGAACAGCTAGTTTGAGTAGGAGTGGATTCTTGAGGGCGCGCCCTTGAGTGTGCGCCCTTGAGGTGAAAGTTTTTACGAAAATGGCGCTATACAAATTGTCTATTATTATTATTATTCTCTAATTTTGCTACCTGGGTTTACAGTAAAGCACCAAAAGTCTGAGTAACAGCCTTATGCCGCATTACTTTAGTGACCTTTATGTTGGTACCCGTCATCGTATCTGAGACCGTAGGTACTCCCAAGGGACTGTGACACGGAGACACTGTGAAGTAAAATGCTAAGAATAATTGAATAATTGTAAACGGGCAATAGAAGACCAATCATTATGCACAGAATAAACTGTATTTCCTTGTTTCCGTATTCTTTCTCAGATGCTGGTTTTTTCAACCTTCTGGATATTTTAACTGACTGATAATAATTTTAAAGTGATGCGTGAAGGTTATGTATTTAATATTTCAGTATGTACTCTGTCAATAAAAACTCAAGTTGGATTTCACGTTTGATTTATTCAAGAGAACTGGCTATAAAATATTTAGCGCTGTATTATTTTAATAAGCCGTTATATTATACATAAGTACACGTGATTTTGTTTACGAATAACGTAGGAATTGTCGCAAGCAGAGCATGAAGGTGTTCTCTTTTTACCGTTTAATGAGGGATACAGGAAATGTTGTACATGGGGCATTATGTATTCGTTTGTTTGTAGACAACTGCACGATGTACATGGATTCTCTGGTAATGTTGTTATCCACGTTCGTAACACCAAGTATCCTGAAGGTGGAATATTGAGGAAGCCACGGCTTAATTTAGGCTTTACCACCATTAAATCAGAATAAGTCATACGTACAATTTTTATAGATACCTCATTGCAAAAAGTACACATAAAATGTATTTATAACATCTTCCGTTGAGTCACAAGAAAAAGTCAACATTTATGACTCATTATTTTCCAAAAAGTATTTGCTTGTTTACCGAAATTTGAATTGAAAATTGAAAGCTTTCTCCTTAAGGCTTTCTTTTATCACTCATATGGAAGTTACTACTCCCCAATCTTCTATGTACTCGTATAGAACATAATTTATATGGGTCAAAAAATAATCAACAACCTGAATGTTAGTGTAGCTTTTAGATTAGTAAGTTTCTTCGAGAACAATACTGCTGAATTATTTATGGTAATATTCAAAGCAATCAGGGTTGTTCGTCTACGGACAGAGTTTATAGAATAGTTCCCAATGGAGATCTGGGAAAATTCCGTTACAGAAGATTTACTATTAATATTATTTAAATGAAACCTTTTGAAAGTGTTTTTTGAACTTTACTGACGAACTTCAATATTTGATTTTGGTAAGAATTCAAAAGCTAAATGGTCAAGTTTTCTTTACAAATTTAAAAAAGTTCCTTTTTAGATAGTTCTTCGTACGGCATATTTTATTCGTGAATTTTTTTAACCCATTAGCCTATTGCACACCCGTATCGGACCAAGATACTGTTACGAAAAATTTAACTTCCTCTTCTTCGGTAACTTACATCGAAGACGAGAGACCCTCAAAATGGCGGTGCTGCTCAGGGAGAGCGTCACGAGACAATCTTGGCAGGGTGAGACGCTCACGTTGTAATTGGTTCGGTATTAAACATAATAGTGTTATTGCTCCCAAGGTCACCAAAAGGATAAACTCAAATAAAATAATGAAGTTGTAAATTACAAGCCTCGTGGGCGATGTTTATTGAGAAAATAGTAACATTGATAATCAGCATGGCATTTAAGGGTTATACGTGACTATAGTAGTTAATGGGTTTCAGAAGCCCCCCAATAACACTATGTGCCATTATTCAAATCAAATATACCTAATAAACTTACATACTTTCATTACTTATAACTTAAATATCTTAACGGTAACCTGAAAACATATGCTTACATAAAGAAATCATAACGGGAAACGGTTGCCACTAAAAAAAGAGATGTTATGTAATACCCATAGGTGACTTACCCGAGATGGCGACACAACACTGGTTAGCGCGATCGGTCCTTGGCCAAATTATCATGGCGCTGAGGTCGGCAGGCGTCAAGGAGATACGCGCGGACATAATAAGAATCCGCGGCGGGTTTACGGCTGCCGACGGATTATTCTTTCAAAGGCTCTTTCCACGTGCTCTTTCAAACGCGGGAGAATATCATGATGCTGGAAGTAACTGACCCGAACGCTGGGCTTGAACGCAACGCGATAAGCGTACTTCCTACAAAACGGCGCAGAATTCTGGATTCGGGATTGGCATCATCTATAAGATGGCTTCTTAAGGCGGCGATGTTACGTATGTTTTTACATTAGCCGGTTCGATATCTGTGCACTAAGTCAAATTGGTACCACAAGTCGACACAATACCGAGAGAATAGATACACCACCTCGATTTTGTTCTGACGCAATGCAAACGTTTTCCAAAACATGAAGTCTTGCGCCCTTAAAGAAAATTATAGACTATTTTTCTTCGAGATGAGACCGAATAATGAAACACGAGTAATGTAATTATTGAGTCAGCGGACGCGCCGACGCTCAGCACTTAATAGCGCCATTTCTACATCGTTGAGGACTGTACGCGTCCACACTAAACGCACGTGTACGCGTAACCCTTGACCTGGCATAACTGGCTGCTTCATCTCTGCGAAGAGGCGCGTCCGGCCATCAGACCGCAGGGCATCAATATAGGATCTAAACGCACACGGTTAGAATTTGTTTCATAACAATACATCATAATCAGAATAAGAGTTTCAATTTTATATATAATAGTATGTGATTCGAACTGTAAATCCGGATCGATAGGATTTACGATATTACGGATATTAACGAATTGTGCAATCTCCGAGTCGCGTGTCCCGCTGAATGAAATATGACAATTTCGGTCGTAAATCGGAATCACCGAAAGGTATGGGAGGGAAGTAGAGAAGCCTTGGTACAGGATGAGGTCGGTGAAGGGACAGGGGTTCTAGTCGAAGGACCAGTGAATTTCGGAGAACCAGGATTCGGAAGGACTGCTCACCTTACCTTGTATATGACGCTTCCGTAATCCCTGCAGTCACCGCCAAGATCATACAATGACACGCGGATGAGCTGATCTCCGATCCAAATTGAAAACGGCGATGTCACAAGTTCACCCACGGCACACAAACAACAAACAATACGAACTACTGTACCACTGTAAGGTGAACAAACTCCTCGTAAATGCTAAAAAATATTTTCAAATAACATTCTCAAGATAAAAATCACCAAATTATCTCCAAGGCCTATTGAATGCTAGGATTCACATTTCGAACCTGCAAACACTTCCAAAATCCATATTGCCTCAAAATACTGTATTAGATCACTTAGAGTACGCATCTCAAATCTGGAACCCATGGCAGATTACATATATTGCGAGATTAGAACGAATACAAAATAGGTTCATTCGATATCTTAATGTTAGATCTAATCTGTCATTCAACTCCTATTTAGATGCAGCAAACTTCCACAATATGAAAACCCTTGAACATCGAAGAACACGTGCTTATCAAATACTTCTCTTCAAATTACTGCAAGGCCATATTGACTGTCCCGGTCAATTAGAATTAATATCTCTCCACGTACCATCTAGATCGACCCGGCAATCCGTTCTCTTCCACATTCCGAGAAGTAAAACATCTTATATACAAAATTCATTCATTCACCGGTCACGATATAAACACAACTTGTTCTCCCTTTACCGCAATAATAGTTGCAACCTCCACACCCTTTCTCCCTCTTTTTCTCTTTTCATTTATTTTCTGCATCTAAACTCATCTATGTATCTAAATATTTTTGTGAATTTTCATTATTAGTACGATATGTTAAATAGTTATTATGTTTGTTATAATATGTTTACACTGTCAAAATTCCTCAATAAAATAAAATTAAATAGGTGATCAAAACACAATATCATAAAATACAGTGCTGGTGCACTGGAGCTGAAATGTCCGCACCGCGAATGCTATCGCGATGTCGAGATCGAACAAATATCGGTCAAGTTGATGTCTGCTGACGTCAAGATCACAATTCACACTGAGAATACGAGCATTATAAAATATATGGATGGGAGTTTGGACTCAGAAATGTGTCAATAACAGTGGTCGTGGTTGAATCGAAAGACGCGCCAAAAGTGTGTTTTACGAATTCGGAACAGTATTTACGAAGACAATTTATATGTAGCGTTAGGGTATGACCACTATTCACATCTGCGCAACTTTATGTATGCATTACTAACACAAATGTAGAATTTATATTTTAAAAAATATGATTACATATAATATACCCAACACTGTAATAAGTAATACACATAACTTCATTTTTTTAATACCAGTCTAATTCCATTGAAGCCCGCTTTCCGCTCCTCTGTTGGTATTTGACACTTATGTATATATATTTTACCAACGTTTGTCAGGAACATTATAGATTTTTTAAATTTAATCTTGAGATATTCAGTGGAACTAATGACAAAATTATGTAATATCTTTAGAATTAATTTAGTATTATTATTTTTAGAATAATCGTATTTGTTATCTTCGCAAATCGCATCAAAAGTCTTTCTCAGGATTTAATTTTAGAGAGTTAATACAGCACAATAGTTCGGCTTTCTGCTTCATATGTCATTACTCGTCGAACAAGGATCATGGAAGACTAACAATAGATTTTGAAAGTTTGTAAAAACTAATTAAATAAAACATCTTTCAAACAAACCATTAGTATTTGTGATGAAGCAAGTCGACTAATTAATAAAAAAACAAGTAATCAATTAAATTGCCTCTCTTTTTGAGAAATGTTTCTCAAAATCTAGGCATTGTTGAACTTTTCGAGTTAATTGCTTGCATTGTTAGTTGGAACGGAGGCTGTTGCATTAGAGACAGCCAAGTAAACTCATTGGAAAACAAATTAGTTGTATGGCGGCAACGCGAGATATTTTCTGCCTCCATGTAATTTACTCTCCTTGAGAAATTTCAAATGAATAAATAATTACCTATTTATTAAAAGTTAATTAAAGTATTTAATTATGCAAATCATTCTTATTTATCTTGTTTATTTACTAAACCATTTAAATTAAGATTTGTTCAAATAACTATTTTAATTAATGATTTAAAAATAAATAAATCTCTTATTAAAGTTTGTCTGGGATTTTTCATTAACTCGGCCTTTCTCAGAATATGAATAAAGACGTTTAAATTTACTCATAACAAATTATTTTTAGCTTGTAGCAGGGTGATTTTAAAAATTGCTTTTATTAAAGAACACCCCTTAAGCCGTTGAATTTATCGCATCGTGCAAATTTCGCTAAAATACGCGTGGCACCTAAGTAATATCAATTAAGGAAATGAAATTACCGCGATCGGTGGAATATTAAAGGTCCGAAGAACGAAGCTCCAGGGAACATTAAAATATCGATTGGGCGGAATTTATGCTCAAAGTCGGGTAACAATATTATTCCAAGTCCGCGAGAACTTCGCCAATGGGTTAGTAATACTGGAAATATGGATGTTGGATTACGGAGAATCCTTGAAACTTTGCTTATGGCCCATTGGTCCTGGTTGGGCAGCTGCTTCGATCATAAGAACAATAAAACTCCAGATATTTCAGCTCACCTACCCGAAAACAATCTCAAACACTGCTGTATTTCCGATTAATGATCAACTTAAGCCATGTAACTATTATCGGAAAAGTTTAAAAAAGCAATACCTGTTTTAAGAAGATTTTAAGAAATACATTATTTATTGTTAATTAATTAATAATGAAGTATTTTGTGAAATCATATTCCTAACGTATATTATTTTACTTTTCAATACTGATTTATAACAATAACTTTGTGGTTAAACATTTTAATAATAAATAATATATTTATGAACTTATTATTTCAAATCAACCGATTACGAAACCAAAACTATCTGTTTTTTCGATATAATCATATTATTTTAAGGAGAACGCTTTTTTATTTTGAAGTTTTATTTTGAAAACAATAGTTCTACCGTATTTTAAAAAAGATTAAATTAATCAACTAGAAAGATATATCTACAGAAAAAAATCTATTGCTACCAGTAACAAATAAGTATTTTTTTGATACATTTTTTAATTTGTATTATATTATTTTACACTTATGAAATTAATTTGTACCTCACATCAAATAACAAAAATTTATAATATCAAAATATTACAAATAATAGTCAATAGTACAAATGTCTTTAGTCTGTATCAAAAATTTTACTTTGTTCATTTTACTTATTCTGTACTTGTCTCCTTTTGATTTTTCTATCTTTTACCATTTAATTTAATTTGTTACCTTACTTCCAACTTATATTCTAGCTTATGGAACCTTATGGCTACCTACTTCAGAACAGGTACTTTATATGTACCTATCGTGGTAGGAAGCGGATAACAGGCTTGCATGTAAATGAAATGTATTATTGATACTTGTACTAAGGATTTTTATATTGATGCTCTAAAATAATGTTATAAAAATAAACGCCGATTTATCGGCACTGTAAATTAAGTACTTATACATATTTTTTTAATATACAAAAAAAATTATGAATTAAATTAACAGTGGTATTCTGTCAAGTTTTTAAAAAATTTTATTATTATATCTTATACACTGAATGCAACACAGCATGGATCGTTGAAATACATGAACACTGCAACTGCGGCACATGAATTGTATGCAGAGTTAGTTCTAGAGAAATGTTGTATAATACAAAATATGTGTGTTCATGATTGTGCACGTATAACGCGAGCGCGAGGAACTTTCTTGAATATTTCCAAAGTCTACAAAATTAGTTCATAAAAATGTTCAAATGAATGATTATGGGACGTCACTGTGATGATTAACATAATTCATTACTAACAGAAATCAGATATTGCCAAATGTGTTTTTTTAGGTCCTGCGAGCGTCTATCGTCTTCGCCTGAACGACCTGTTTATCAATGTTATATTGTTCTTAGGTGTTCACGGCCGTTCAGAATCTTATGTGTATAGTTTTCTGGGCTAATTCTGACCTTCCTGGCCAACGTGATGTATGTTGTGGTTAAGTACTGGCTTGCAGTACCGTGTCGAAAGCAGGGTCTGTCGTTTATTAGGTATTGGCTTGCACTACCGTGTCGGAAATAAGTGTCGTGTAAAGTGAGTAGTGTTGTGTTATGTTCCATCTACTGTCGAATACACAGAAGTTTAATATATTGTTTATTTTTTAAAAACAGCATAGAAGATTATAATTTAACTTAACTTAATCAAACATATTTCTAAAATCATAAGAATATGTAATAATAAGAACCATTTTGGCAAATTGACGCAAAAAACAGTAAAAAATACACATTAATAGGTTCGATAAAAACAAATTTAAGTAGTAATTGTACTTTTGTTAAAAAATACTTTTTTTAAATCTTTAAAGCATGTGAGTAAATACAATATGTTTAATAAAATCGTTTTTTGTATGTATTAAAAACATTTTAAAACACTAAAAAATAATTAATGTACAAATTTAACAATTTATAAATATTGCATTTTTATTTTAGTTTTATCGTTTCGTAAATTCAAAATTTATCTTTAAACCTTCATATCGAACGCATAAGAAAATATATTCCGTATAATATATATGAATTTTCCGTACTTACAAATTTTTATGGCATACTGAAATGGTCGCCGTCTTTCAATTAATGGCCATATTATCTTAATTAATAAAAATATATTATGTTAAACGGCTCACGATGATTTTGATGATATTCACATACATATATGAAATGATCAATCACACCAGAACTCAGAGTAAATACTTATATTAATTTCCACAGTAAAAATATTATTTACAAAGTAGGAATATATTTTTCGAATGAATTCATTTCAACGTAGAACAAATATTTCGACCTCCTTGGGCAGTACGATGTTGAAAAACTTTTTACATTAGACTTTAAAAAAATGACAAAAGTGAGTAAGCGAGGCGTGCTCGCTCGTTTACGGTGCAGGCATGCAAATGTCGCGCGAAATGGTTCGTTTGGCACAATAAAATGCCGCTCCTTTTCGGAACTGTTTATCCTTCTTTCAAGTTTATAGCGATTTGTTTTATCGCTCATCTCCATTTGTGACGCAGGCTTTACGGATGTACCCGACTGAATTGTGCCGGATGTTTATGGTTTTTAGATTGTGTATTATTCAAAATATAAACAGCCGGAAGAGAAACGTTCGGGTGCCCGTTTGGGTCGCTACCAACAGACCTGAGTGTGAGAGTGCTTTAGCGTGTAAGCAGTGTGAGCCCCTAAGGAATTACAGCTTTGAATTTGAACAAAATTTGTACCCACATTATTTAATTTCTTCAAAAATTGTAATGATCTTTGAATATATCAGATGATTGGTAGGAAAAATATTCACATCATCCATTATTACAGCGATAACCCAAACTTCGATGGCCTGCGTACCCGACATGACCCGATCTTTATTATGAGTATGTATGCAGGCCGAATGAACAGCATCGGTGTAATAATACTCAATCCATCAATTTACACACTTACATCACTTATATATATATGTTATATTTAAGGTTATCGCGGGTAAAAGATAACGGATTATTTTCTGGGGGAATCCGAATCAAATAGTCCTGAGAAGGATTTTTATACTCCTGACGTTTCGAGTAAAAATCAATACTCATTCTCAAGGGTCTTTTATCCTGAATCCTGCTTTAAACAGACGACCGTTCGAAACAAGAGCCAAAATGAAAGTGAGTTAAAATCTCGGTACGTACTAAATATTATTAGTTGACTTGTAAGACTCGTTGACGAACGGTGACTTGTAATTCAGTTATTTGTTTAATTGCCGGCTTTATGCACGCGTATACGCATATATTAGTACTACCACCTGCTGCATCAATAGATGCCCTTCTGCTTTAGATAGTCCATCACTATCCATTCAACTACACACTCTAGCCCTACTTCGGGATATCTGATTGCTGATTGATGATTCTACAGCATAATGATGTCTATAGCTGCAACCGAGTGAATTATATAGTCCACTGCGATATTGTGTTCCGGCGTTCGAGTGAATTAATTATGGCTCGATCGGCAGGCAGGCTGATCTGGGACTATTATGTCAAGTTATGTAAAATTACTTTGACGGTACCAGTACCAGTGACGTAGGATGCGGAAGATGCTTCACTAGCGAGGTAAATCGAGGGATTAAACTGACACGAAGCCGGGCAAATGCTGATCATACCGGCTGCGAGCCTCTAATTAGAGAATTGTTTAATTACGATACACGGAATCAATTACAGTTATATATGTTACTGTCACTGATTGATTAATCTCAACATTTCTCTATGAATAGGTAATGATTGTATGTATAAATAATATTCTATTCACAATCACATGCCGCTCGGAGATAAACAGTTTTGGCTCTTTGAGTTACGAAACAACGCTCCTTGATTAATCTGTATAAATCGAATTACTATTTATGAAAGAACAAGATGGAGCCAGATAAGTATAATCGAATTGGGATTGTTTTTGCTTAAGTTACTTTTGTGTATTTGGAACAGTACCAAATTGATCCCAAAATGTTGCGAAATTATACTTTTATATCATGCGAAATATGAAATGTTGAATTCTGGTCGGTGCATTTTTTTAAGATACAACTACGAAACATAAATGCATTAGTATAATTATATATATATTTAATATTACATTTTTAAAATAATCAGTAGGATATATATATACATATATATTGGTTTTAACATTTATTTCTTCTTTATGAGAGTAAGACTCGTGTATAGAAAAGGAGTATATACGAGAGTGTATAACTTATATTTCAGTTAGTCTGTGTACATATGTTTTGACTTCAGATACAGATTTATAGTAGTCTGTAATTTTTCTAATTGTGATGGGAAGATTGATGCCTTGATAAATATAGTGATTTTGGGTTGCGATATAATTTAGTTTTGGAATATCAATTTGGTCTCTAAATCTTGTAGATCGGAATTCGCTCCTAATATTTAATTTTTTGAGATCACAAGTCTGAAATTATTCGTAAGCGACATTTAATTGAATTACTTTCGTAAATGATGAAATAAGCGAAAATTCTCTATAATTATATAGGTTCTCTGGGATAAATTGAAAACTAGAGGTATTGCGGATTTTGGCGAGAAACTTTCATCATCTGTTTCTGCTAATGCATAATACAGGAAGACCCATTGGAGCGAATTCGGGTGTAGATAATGGGAATCTGGAATTCGTCATCATCATTTCCATCCCCTTATCTTAAGGGGTTGGAGGCCCAAAGTATCGACAAGGCGCTAATCTGGAATTAATTTTGGAACTAAAACAAAGTTTAAAGGGGTGCCCGGATAAATAAACTGTATACCTAGTTAAGTCATTTAAAAAAAAAAAAATTTAAAATAGTTATTCCAATCATAAGCTTAAATATCTTTTAAATAGTATCAGAAATAAAATACTTACGTATTTAAGTTTTTGTTTTGTTTTTGTGTGATTTCTGAATTTTCACCTATTTTTGTCATAATATTTTTTGCTACAATGCTTTATTGCATTCTATTTTTTGATTTATTTTTATATAATGTTTTACCGTCATCATCATCATTATCGGCCGTTTTCTATCCACTGATGGATGAAGGCCTCCCCATGTATCTCACACTCTTCTCTTTATCATTTTGGGGGAGTGTTGGACATAACACTCCACGCTGTCCTGGTGAGTTGTTGAAACGGTTTTTTTCTAGATTTTCCTTCTCATAACCGTGTTCTGTTACAGAGGCGCATGAAGCTCGCCCTTCATCCATCTCCGTTAGCAATATCCAAGATCTATTTCTAGGAGGGACCACATAAAAGTGGAGATACGATTTGTCATTGATTTTTTTAAGAGAGACTTGTTTTTTCTGTGTGATTTATCTAAAATCGGTTTCAAAATAGTAATGCTATACATTTAAAAAATATATTTTTTGTGTATCGCTCGTATTTTTGACCGCCATCTCTCTGGCTATTTCAAACCTTGTCAAGAGTGAGTGCAATTTTTGTTTACAGTTAAGGGAGTCTATTATTTTATCTTTATTACTTTAACTTTAATTCGTCAAATTTTATGTTTCAAATAACAGTCATTTTCTTTTACGATTATATGAAATTCTACAATCACCCACCTATCAGAATTGTTGCCCATCCACTTCTCTTATCATTTCTTTGCTCGACAAAGTAATGTGATAAAAGTGGTTTTCGCGATCAAATCGAATCGCAATCCTCCGTCGAATAGCTCCAAACGTAAGATTTCTCGAGATTTTCGCCCAGACCTATCTTGCACTGCGCTTTGCGGAACATAACGTCACATTGCTGCAAGTTATTTTCTCGGCCCTTTCGACATTTTCGAGAAAAGGGTAAGTCGAATAAGATTCTTTCTCCAATGTTCCATTTAGACGAATTCCATATACCTATTCATCTAAAATAAGATTATACTTGAAGTACACATATAAGTGCATACCCGTTGTTTGGGACATATATTTATTTGGTGTACATATTCATTATTGAACAAAAACAATGCACTGTGCCTTCCCCTCCCCCTACCCGTCCCCTCGCGGCCATTCGAGACTTCGCGTATATACCGTGTCGGAACCTTTGACGAAATAGTGAGTAAAATATACAGTTCACATCTTTGCAAATGTCAGCAGAATCCGGATTGTGGCGAGTGTCAATTTCCTTCGTGTCCTGAGATTCTTCCGGCATCTACGCTTTGTACGCAACACCCGTCTAATACAATGCCATATTTCTATAAATAGGCATTGAGGCTGGAAAACCATAAATTGTCGACGCGCTTTTTTTATATCTTTTTCTCCTAAGGCACTAGATCCCAGAGTGAGATTTGGCCTTCTTCATACCAACTCTATCACCGATTATTCTTCTCCAATTTACGAATTTCTCATCCTGCTCCAGTCCTTTTTCACCCAGTTTTCACTTAGACATGATTCATGATCTTTGGTGTCCTGTCATCTGGAATACTTTTAACATAGCCAACGAATCACAGCCATCCACAGAATCTTACAATTGTTTTATTCCCAATTAAGTTTTCGAACTCATGGTTTATTTCAATTATGTAATTTATAATTTATAACGTATGTGTGTAATTTTTTTCTAGTATTTTGCACCCAAAAGCAGCTAATTTATTTTCTTTATTATATGTTAGGTACCATGTTTCGCAACCATATGTAACCTCTGGTCATATTGTTGTTTTAGCAAATTAACTTCGACGACTCAGTATTTTTCACATAGCATAGAAACATGTGTTCTCAACTAGAGGACAAATTTTCAGTTCGTCCGTTGTCGTGTTTAGAGAGCTTAAGTTAAAGCCCAGGTATGTAAAATTATGAACCCCTTCATATACACGTTATCCAATGCAAACATCCTGACAGTGCTGATCATATACTTCGATTTTACTCTATTTGTATGCATTCCGTAGTTTTCATTAATTCCATTTTAATTAACCTTATCACTCCCATCAGGCTTAAAAGCACTTAACCTGATCAATAGTTCATATTTTGTTGTGTCGATTGCGATCACAAATATATTAAAACAATCGTGATTTATTTGCAGGGGTCCTGATGAAATTATGAGCTAAAATGTTTGTCATTTCAAATTAATAATTTGATATTTTTAATATTTGCAAATTGAACTTTGTGGTTTATTATGTTCATTATTTTATTATAGATTATTTAACTGTGTTTATAATAACGTGATAAATGTATTTTTTTGAGTAGTTAATATGGCATCCTGAAGAAGGAAATGGTATTTTCCGACATCGGTTAGTGTTTTAAAATTACTCAGTAAGTGGTGATATAAACAAAGTTAAATAATCTATAAAAAAAAATTGATTACTTTTTTTTAAAATCTTACTTATTAATAATAACGACGTGATTGTTTGATCTAACGGTACACAACCATAGTGATCAATGGTTCGAACCTCGTTCCGGGAGACCATTAACGCCTTATTTTTATACCAGAATCGTCTACATGGCTTAGTTTGAAAATATTGATGTGATATGTATACCGAGTACGCATATATAAAATTCTTCATTTTATTTATTCACATCATGTCAGTGAATATTTCAAATAAACACTAAAAATATAACATGATTTCTGAAGTAATATGGCAAAACATGATATGTCCATTTTTTGATCAATTGAGTTTTCAGTACCCCCGGACTCATCTAAAGTGACATCTACAAGACGGTAAAATTAGGTATGTCTATGTTTTCTCGGGTGAAATGAGCTGTGTCAATACGCGATGTCCATTGTTTAAATTTCATAAGATGGCAATTTATGATCAGGCATGTGACTTATTTTGAGTGGAAGAATTGTTATAGATAGGTATATAGAGATTTATATTTATGAATGTGCAATCAAATAAGTATTATATAATGAGCATTATACAAGAAAGACGAGTGTTAAATAATCTAACACATTCTTTCTGTCTCGGCTTCATATTCAGGGAGGAGGCATCTAGCCTAACTCGTTCTTTATTTTTAGTATCAGCAAGTCAAATGCTGATCAAATGAAAGAATTATGTCATTGAATATATGAAAGTTTATTGTTTACAAATAGGGTTTTATTTTATGTTCTAACATTAAATGTTGAAAATTAATATTTAACCAGAATATTCAACAATGAGGCAATTGCAAAAATAATTACATTGACATTAAACATGATAATATTTTAAATATGAATTAAATATATTAATTAGAAAGATATATATATAAAATCAATTTTATCGAAAAATATTGTTGTTGCGCCACCGGGATTCGAACCTGGATCTCTTTCCTAACCGGGGAAGGTGTATTATCCAACTATGCTACAGCGACAATATTTTTAGATAATGTGTACGTGGATGTGTACGTGGACTTATAGTTGATAGTTGCGTATAGATGGTTGCACAACAACATATGAGCGCTGAAGACGTAAAACGTCTGCTGGTGAACTGATCGAGAAGCCGACCGAGAGAGAAGTAACTGGTTATGACTGACTCCCGGGGAGGCTAATCCGCGATGTATTGTCATCAATTTGTGGGTCGGTATCAGGTGTTCCTTTAAGGTTGATGAGAGATTATTTACACCCAGATATATTCAGGGTGCGTGCAGGTTGTGGTGGCGATAGCCCTCCACAGATACCTTGAAGAAACACAATAATTTTATACATCGATTAACAATAAAACAAAGCTCATAAATTAAAACTATTTTTTTTCAGAACCGACCAAAGTTCAAAATTACTCTCCGGTAAAATTTAAAAAACGGACATACATGTTATGCTTCTCATCTATTATTCAGGATGTATGGTATCAGGTGAGCTTCTATGGTATTGGGCGTGCGCTTACCTTAAAGGAAAATTTTATAATTTAAGTATAAATTTAAAAAAATAAGTGGTATTGTTCTGTGGTATTTTTAAATGAAGTAATATATGTATCAATTTCAAAAAATTGCGTAATATAAGTTCAAATATTTGTTATATGCGTAAATGGTTGATATTGAGAAATTGGTTAACGCATTTTCCCAGATAGGAAAAGTCTAATTTCGAATACCAGTAGTAAGTTAAATATTTTTTCAATAAATTGTTTTATTATGTAAATCTTTTTTTTTTATTGATTTCACTGCCGATAAATTTGTGTTTATATGAAAAACAACTTTCTTTT
This sequence comes from Eubasilissa splendida, assembly GCA_031772225.1. Classification (NCBI taxonomy): domain Eukaryota; kingdom Metazoa; phylum Arthropoda; class Insecta; order Trichoptera; family Phryganeidae; genus Eubasilissa; species Eubasilissa splendida. The sequence goes on along the minus strand of CM062848.1, from coordinate 14,951,937 downwards.
GAAGCTAGCATCAATTTACATCAAACATTTTTAAGTAATTTACATATTAATATGCAAGCCTGTTAGCCGTTTCCTACCTTACCAGGTACATATATGTAAAGTTCCTGTTCTGAGATAGGTAGCCATTAGGTTCAATTAGCTATTCATTATTGTTTTTAATATTTCTGAAAACTGATTTGTAGGAAGTAAAGTAAGACTAATTTAAATAAATTTAATATATTAGTAAAAAACAGGAAAATTAAAAAGGAGACAAGTAGAGAATGAGTAAAAGGAGCAAAGTAAAAATTTAGATACAGACTAAAGACGTAAGAAGTAAGGAACAGAGTATAAAGAACATTAAAGTAACAGCATATTAAAGAAACGGAGTAAAAAATAATATTATAATAATAGATATTAGAAACATATGGTAGAATAATCAGAGTAGAGTAAAAATAATTTCTAATTGATTCACTTAATTTGTATTAATAATTTGTCCAGCATAAAATTTTCAAATATAATATTAAATAAAAAACTATAATGTTATTCTTATACATCATTTATACAAAATGAAGTTTAACGATGCAGATTTTATGTTTTATAAACAATATCATCTAAATGCCGTCCATTTCTCACGTCAAGACACTCATGTAATCTGACTTTTAAATTTGCGAACACGCGAGAGCTAAGCGTTGGTTCAATGGCAGCAACTTCACGGCAAATATTTTCTTGTAGGGCCTAAATTGTTCAAAGATTCTTGCTGTAAACTCTCTACTTAAGGTATCCCTACAAAAAAAAGTTGCACGATGTGCCCAGGGTATGTCTCCGTACTGGCTGATTAATTTATTGGTAAAAATTCCCCTCAGTTTCTCCATTGAAATTCTATCTATATTTTAAGTGGCCCCGTCTTGCTGAAATTGTATTCTGTTATTAAACTTGGGAAACAGCTGCAGTTTCAGTACCAAAAACTCGTCGATCATTTGGCAATACACGTCAGCAGTGACTGTCTCTCGCTGGTTAAGGGCCAATTATCTCTCGAACAGAAATTGCACACCACACTGTCGTTTTTGGACAATGCAACCGTTTTTTATGGCATTCCCTTGGATTGTCAGGAAACCAGTATTTCATTTTCTGTTTATTAACATAGCCATCGATATGAAAATGTGCTTCGTCAGTAAACAATATGTTTCCAAGCGTTTGTGCTGTTTCGAAACGTTACAGCATCGTTTTTGCTAAGGTTTCACGTAAAGTATAGTCATTTTCGTTGAGAATCTGCACGATTTGCAAATTGTATGAGTGAAACTGTAGTTTAGTAATAGTGAACACCTCATATATTACATTACAATTGCATATAACCTTTGATAATAAGCTGAAAGTATGTGTAAAAAAACGCCAAATAAGAAATATTACATTGTGTATTAATTAATATTACAAAATGATTAATAAATGTCGTAAATTGTGGATGTTTGGGTGGATTATACAAAAAATTGGAGGCCATTGGTGCAAGTTATGGGGAAGGGAAGGTTATTCTCGGAGAAGACTAAAATCCACTCAAATTGTTACACCTACAACGTGTGTTGATGATGGTACTGCATTGTTAATTTAGCAATAATTAATAATGGTATTTTTAAACCTATGGTCTGTCAACTGATCTTTTCCCAGGGCTTATGACGTTCGCATAATATGCTGTTACGTGTAACCTGTTGTTACCTGTAACCGTGTATGCATGCGGGTAATGTGTCCGGCTTGCTTGTTCGGCAAAGTAAACAAAGTGAAATCGTGGCATAATGGACTGTGAAAACTGACCGCAGTGCAAACAGACATGCGGGGATAATGACCGTACATTGTGTATATTCAAACAAAAATATCTCCAGTCGTTCTGTAAAATATGCGTTGAAAATAAAATTGTATATAAAAAATAACACTATTTCGATTTATGAACTAGCGAATGTTCTGTCAAATTTAATGGACCGTGTCGACAAATAAGATTTTTATGTGATTTTAGACTAGAGATAATCCCTAGAGACAGGGATTATGCTCCTTCGAAATTCTTTGAAGACAACCTTTGAATTTCGTGCACACGCCAAGTCTCAGAGATTCGCTACACGCTTGTTGTGCGGTAAACGTCAAGTTGACCATTGGTATTCCGTTCGTCAGTTAAATTAATTTGAATCTCACCAGTAGCAGTTAAAACGGAAAAAATGTTTGTAATTTAATAGCTTTTGCTTGTCAAACTTTTCAGAATCAATAGTTGTAGTTATATATGGTTCTAAGTAACGTTTATGCACGGCTGTATGCAGGATTTTATTTATTTCTCTTTCTACCAATCGTAAACTGATCTTTGGGTTTACTATCACATCAAAATTTCAACACATGTACATGTTACTGAGATTTTATCTTAACTTAATCTCTGCAAATTAACAAATATTACTGGAAAATAATATAAATATTAATTACTATGTAGGAATTAAATCGTACAGCAGTAAACTTCACAATTTTTTTTTAAATAGAGATGCGTTCACAGAATACATGTCACATTAATATTCCTACTATTTTAAAACTAAGCTAAACGCTTGTACTATAAAAACAGATCTATCTTGCTGGTGTCCTGAAACGAGGCGCAAACCCCCGACCACTAGGCTAGCGTTTTAACCACTACACCAACAAGCTACTCAATTATTTAATTACTGATTTAATTAAGACTTGTTAAAAAATATTTATGTTATTAAAAAAATGCTCTAAATATACGACGATATAATACGAAATTGGCGTTGAAAAGTTTAGCTATACGAATAGAAGAAGAAGAGAAGAATACCTTGCACGAACAGAAGAAGTTTTAGAAGTTAGGGCACTTGGATATTTATGTAATATATAATTAGTTGTGAAAAAAAATGTCGACTTCAAAATATTTAAGTAATATTACAAATAAAATTTTATGTAACACCTTGTCGCCTTGTCTACAGAAAAAAATATATTTAAAAGACAGTTTTGGCCCGGCCATTTTGACCCAATTATTTTTACTAGAACATTTTTGGTCAATCATTTTGGCCCGACCGTTTTGCTTTGAGTTGTTGAAAATGTAATCTTTCATTTGGAACGGGCTTTTATTAATTTATTGCCATTTATCCAGACTAAGATGAGAAGGTCATGCAAGTTGTTGGATATAGCAATAGAAGAAGAAGATGCGGTGGAATTTTGTCTATGTTTCACCGGAACTATATAAACAGGTATGGCAGAAAAATGTTGCACGTGTATTGCGATAGAAGATGAAAACTGAATAAATATTTTTTAGGAGAACACATTCTTATTGTGAAGTTGTAATTATTCAGAACATAGGTCTGTAATATTTTAAATATGAAAAAATATTTCAACATTATAAAATATATTATCTTTATATCAATTATTCTTATTTATTACTGAACTGAATTCCCATATTCTGTTAATTTTATTGAAACCATTTAAATTGTTATATTTTGAGAAGATTGTGCCTTGGTATAGCGACAAATGACAGAGACAGGGCCTTTTTTATATTATAGGTATATAATTTTTATCCTTAATAGGTAATGGGCGGAGTTTGATTAATTCTAAATATTTTTGTATAATGATTTATGATAGTAAAAAACTATTTACTGTAGATAATTTTTTTTTTTAAATTTTTCATCCACATTATACGTCAATGACAACTTAAAAAGAGATATTATCCAAGGCGTGCGTTGGTGCAGTTCATTATGAGCCGTATCTCATCTGAATGAGACCACCTTATGTTAATACTGACATAACGGTAGAGTATTTTGGTTAGTGTTTGGGCCCCGCCGAAACTGTGAAATCTTTTGGAATTAATATGTTATATTCAGGATTTAAAAATGGCATGTTAAGCTACACTTAATACTTAGTAGTAATCTTTGATGAAAATAATGCCATATGTATAGGTGGTAAAAGTAATTTCTTCAAATGTATTAAGTTTTTTTAAGTAAAACATTTTAATACTTTTAAAATTAGCAATATTAACTTTGTATATTTTATATTTATATTTATTTATGGCATTTTATACAAATAATACTATAGGAAATTCACTCATGATGATAAATTTAACAATTCTGGTGTCTATAAACTTAGTTGCAAGGATTGTGCTGCATTTTATATTGGTAAAACGGGTAGAAATTTTAATATAAGAGTAAGGGAGCATTTGAGATGTTTGAACAATAGTGGGTTTTCAGAATTTGCTAATCATTTGATAGAAAATGGTCATGGTTTTGATAAAAAATTGGGATTGTTAATTTTGCATATAAACGGTGTTGGTCACAAATTAAATAATTTGGAATCGTTGGAGATAAATAAAGCATGTAAAACTAATCAAAAAATTATAAACAACCAACTAAATTTAACTACGAGTTTCATTCTAAATTTTTTTCCGAGTAAATTTTTATTAAGTAATGATTTGAGTTAGGTACTAAAAAAAAAAAAAAGTTTTTTTTTTTTTAAAATAGATTTTTTTTAAATAGATTCTGGCAAAGAAACAGTAATATATGTTTTACTTAGTTATGACATCCTGAAGAAGAAAATTGTATTTTTCGAAACCGGTACATGTATTTAAACTCAATTTAGTGGTTAATAAAACATAAATAAAAATATAAAACATTTTAATATAAATTAACAATTCAGTTATTAAACATTCCGGCACACTCGGCGCAATATACGTGATGCATTGAACAAAATATTGAATACAGAGTTTCTCTAATTGAAACCATCTACATATTTTGAAATTAATTATTTTGTATTTATTTTGTTTCCAATTATCTCTATAGGATTTTCATAATTTTGAACATACCTCATATACCTATGTTAATTCAGTAGAAAGGTACCCCAGTAAGACTTCGAACGTTCGATTTTTTTAAAAAATCATAATGTCTTGATTTAAATTTTAATATACGTTATTATTTATACATTCTTGACATCAAATTTTAGTACTAATGTTTAATTTAATTTGAAAAATAGTGTCACCCGGTAAACTTTGTGACAAGCTTAATTATTTATAAAGAGGTTAAGATATTTTTAAACATCTATTTTTACCTACAATTCGTATCCATTGATAAATAGTGCTGTGGTTAGTTTAAACCAGGTTTTGATTCTTTGGGAGGGAAGATTTTTATTATTATTTAATTTATGAACATTTTTTTCGAGCCAGAAAATCATTTTCCACGTAGGGGTGTCTGAGAATATGTAATACATTTTATAATAAATTATTGAGGTATCAACTGATTTCTAAACAATAGTATTTAATATTTTATAATTTCAAGTGCAATAAAACTACAATGTACTAGGAAGTTATCTTACAACGTAAATTGTTACCCATCAGATAAAAAGAACAAATTATACGGAGTACTTAATCTTTGTAAAAACGTTAGAAAAGTGGCAAATGAGACGAAAACGGACCTTTTTCCCTTTCTTCACAAATAACGTCTAGACAAAATTCCATTAACGACACTTTAAAAACGATTTCATCTGAGATATGGTTTTGTTTAAGAGACAGCTTGGCTTGATGCCTCTTGCATTAGCGGGGTAACCTGATCATCAGCAGAAACATCGTGTGGCCGTAAAATCTTTTCAAGAACGTCGGAGTTTATAGAAGTTCATATATTTTAGAAATGTGGTAACATGAGACAATGTGAATTGTGTGTATTATAAATGTATCCCATAAATGAAATTTATTATTAAAAAATTGAAAAAGGTTAAATTTATTAATTTTTTGAATACATTTACATACTGCTTTCCTTTACTATTTAACAATTTTCGAAGCATTTTATTAAAAAATATTTTTTTAGCATTATAGTGAAGAAATATATAATAATTTTTTTTTATTGATCTTAAAACATCTTTTAAACAAATCAAGGATTTTCGTCCAAGAAATTCGAAAATTTAAAAGCTTTATGTTGAGGTGTTCCTTCTTATTTTATTTATTACTGTTGCTAAGCCCTTTGGGAAGATATTTCAAGGCTGCAACGTGACCACTTGGTAATCGCTACGTGGCCACGATTATTATCCTACAGACTAATAAAAATTGGTCTTATTGATTGTAGCGTGAATGTAATTTTTAATGAAAACATATTTTTGTTTTTTTATGTTGCAATTTTAGAACATAGTTCTGTGAAATTTTTTATACACATTAAATTAATCAATTAGAAAAATATAAAGAAAAAATCTATCTATCTAAAAAATATTTAGTTGCTACCGGGATATAAACCCGGAACTATTCCTTTCCGGAAAAACGCGTTACCATTTATCCATATCAACCGATTTATTGCAATATAAAATTGACATATTTTTAAAATAGAATAATAGGTGTGTCAATTATAAAAAAAACTTCACAGAATAGAAGTTCTTTGTAACGTGTTTCCGCAGATAGGAAAAGTTCCAGTTCGAAAAACTCTCTAAATAATATATTATATCCACTATAGTATACAAATTTTAGAAAAAAAACAAACAGATTAATCAAATAAAAAATAAATTTCATCAAAAAACCATTCAAGAAAGTGCAGGAAGTTATAAAAAAATCTATATAAGAATATAAATTAATGGTTGGGGAGAGAGAAACAAAATGTGGACTTGACTACGTAATCATATGGGTGGTGAAACTGAAAAAATATGTAATATATTTCCTATACCTTTTCTAAAGAAATTGATAATTTAAAACACAAGTGCAAAGAAAAGTTTTTAAAGAGGTACACAGATGTTACTGAAGCGGATCAATCTATGACAAGTAATAAAATAACACCAAAATGCTCTGGAATAGATGGAAGCAGGGTGTCAAATAGGTCGTGAAAAATAAAACTAGCCCTGTACTAGTTAAATTGATTAACTTATGTTTTGAAAACGAGATTTATCCTGACAAACTAAAAATTTCAATCACAAGACCAATTTTTAAAAATGGAGACCATTTTGACACAACCAACTACAGACCGATAGCACTGTTGTCAAGTGTTAATAAAATCATTGAAAGAGTTATCGATAATAAAATTCCTCTTTCAAAATTTTCTAATGAAATAAATGAACACTTAAATATTTAAAAAAAACGTTTGATATTTTGGACCACGACACTCTATTAACAGCGATGGAAAAGAGTGAATTAAGGGACCTGTAATCAAATGGTTCCATGAGTACTTGAAATCCGGAAAATTTGTAGTAAAGCAACTAAATAAACAAAGTACCTTAAAATACATAAAATACGGTGTGCCAACTGGATCTAAGTCAGGACCTATGTGCTATATTATGAAATAGCCTGGCCAATATTATAAAATATTGTTAAATGTTTATGTTTGCAGACGATACGTGCATCTTATATTCCGAAAACGGTGCTAAAACCATATAACACAACATACATAAATAAATTGTAAATGTGACAAAATTGAAAAAGTGGAGCCATATAAATATTTAAATTTAATAATTGATGAAAAAATTGCTGGAAACCGCATATTGATAATATACGTAAAAAACTGAGATCCTTGTTAAGTGCATTTTATATGTTAAGGTTATGCACCTCTCGGGCCACACTGTACTCACTGTACTTTGCGATGATCGACTCGGTTATCAGCTATGGAGTGAGTAGCTATAGACTAACATATAAAACATATACAGTTACAATTAAGATTTATAAAACTTATAGTAGACAACAGGACAAAGTGTTTGTACAAAGATGATTACAGTAAATTATTTACAATATGCAAAATCTTACCAGTTGACAAAAAATTAACATATACTATAATATTCGAAGAGTTGATAAATAATGTAAATATAAATACTGACCCTCGCCATATAGCTATTCTAGCAGATCATCGGGTCGAACCACGATAATACCGATCGTGAGCAATATGTACGGTGAGAGAACGAGAGAATGTGTTGTGTCAATAATATTCAATAAAATCAATTATTAAACATTTTGAAAAATAATGAGACCGCATTAAAAGTGAAAATTAATGAGATCTTAAAATATAAAGTAAAAGAACACATTTTTATCGAATTTGTTGTTTCCTTTGTTATATTTAATTTATATAAAATAATATTAATAAAAACTCAATAATTACAATGTAAAAGGCAATTCTTGCCGTAAAACTGTAATGCAGTTTGGCAAATAATAAAATTATAATGTACGTATATGTAATAAAGTTGAAATAATAAAGTATATAAATACATACCTGCTTAAACTTGTAATTTGCCGAACATATGAAGTTGTGCGAATCAAAATGTTTGATAAGTGTCGAATATTTTTGTTTTTAATTATCAAATACATATGTGTATAGCAATTTTTTTTTCCAATTCCTTAGAGTCTACGATACTCTGAGTACTCTACATGCGGCTAGACCGCCAAATCTACTACTACAAGTGCATCAGCGCTAATCGCTTTGACACTTTTACTAACTACCTTATTGTAATAAACATCATAAGTGTTACATACATGAATTGGAAGGGTAAAAAATTCTGATAAAAAACCCTTATGTGTATAGCAACATGAGTTATTCATTTATATGATGTCTGCGCATTTTGTATGGAGAACTAAGCCAACCAACGTTAATCGATCATTCGCAATATAAACACACAAATGTCTTAGGTCTGATCGATAAGAACCTTAATATTTATGGTTTTGGATGAAACGTGCGGTGTATAGTCTCCATGCTTTATTCGCATATTATAAATATTAAAAAATAATTGTCTGTAATAAAATTTTTGCTATTCCAGACTTGTTTTCATAGCGCTTAGCAATCTGGTATAATCCACAGGGAAACGGTCGAGACTAATCTACCAGAATATGATGGAGCAACGCCTATATCAATATCCATATATATAAAACTAAATATCTGGCTTTGTTCTTAAATGATTTACCAAATTGATTGTACAAGGGGTTGGTAAAATACGGAATGCAGGAAAAGTGGAAGTAATTTGGAAGAGGGACTGGAATAGATAACAGGGGGGGTGAACGACCATCCAGAACCAAGAAGAAACACGACCCATCTGCGAGTTGCTCCTTGAGGTATCTGGATTGTCTTCTTCCACTGGATCTACTGGTCTTCTGGCTTCAGGAAACCACAAATCATAGCGTGAGATGGGATGACACGTACTATGTATAATAGCAGGATGTACAAAATTTGGCAAGCACAGCGAAAAACCAAACACACACATTACACTCTTCGTCAATTTATCAGGAAGAACTTAGCCGATCTAAACCAAATTTTACATGGTTAATCTTTAGAACCCTATACAAAATATAAACTCCATCCCTTCTTCCCGATAGAAAATTGTTTTAAATTGTATGCTATGCATTCCAAATATTGCTTTGTTACTCTTTATAACCCTATGTAAAACTTAGACCCTTCCCCATCTTTCTTGCCCTCCCACCCCGTCCCCTCGGTATAAATAAATGTTTATCATGTTATATTGAATATATTATATTGAATTTACAAATTTTACATTCTCATTATTTCTACGCAAAACATAAGCACCCTCTCACTAGCCATTCCATCTCTTCCCTCGATATAATAATATATTTTAAATTTGGTGTCATCCATTTAGAATTATGCATAGTTACTCTTTATAACCCTGCGCAAAATGTAGGTACCATTCTCTCTCCTCCTGGCTATTCCACCCCCTCCCCCCGATATTAAATACCATCAAAATTTTGTTATATTGCATTCTTGGATCCTGACGAAATAAATATTTGTCCTACCTCCCTCCACCGTATATCTCACCTTTCCCTTATTTTGACCAAAATTTTGCATAGGTACATCGTTATTATTTAGGGCCGGCGCAAAACAAAGGGACCCCGCTGCCCCCTTTCCTATAAACCCCTATTTTAAATTGTAACTACATATTAATACCGATCAACATCGGTTACGGAACATTAATGTATAATAATATGTATCTTTGAAACTTTCCCTCTGAACGCGAAAACAAAATGAATAAATTTAATATAGGTTTAAATGTAATATAATAAAATATTATATACCGAGGATTGAAATAAGTACAATGTGTGTGCCCTACTTGATGTTATTCTCTTTTAGGATTTATGAACCGTTGTCAATGTCAAAATATAAAAATAATCAGAGTCATATAGCGTTGTAAATGTTTTCTAAATTTTGAAAGGTCGGATGGATTTTCGATTGAAAGAGAAAATCCAATTCGGTTAGAATACGTGAGATATTTTTTTCATTTTTGGCATGACCTTAAAGAAAATAGCGCACCGATGGAATGAGTATTTGTATGAACGCGATTCCGGAGGCATTTTCAAAGCTTTTTGGTTGTTCCGAACAATCTTTCGTACACAATATTTGTCCTTAGGAATATTTTTAGTATGCAGTTTGAGATGGAACAATTCCTTATTTTAATTTAACAAAAAAATTTTAAACAAAGCTATTGTGATTCGAAGTATTCAGTGATTTTCATAATATTAGCCCGTCAATAATGGCAGGAATATCATGTTTTTAAATTTATAGGAAATATAAGGTTATAATACTGTAACATTTTATACCGCTAGTCTACGTGTATTTTGAGAGAATAAGATACCCTACTTACAATTAGTATACAATAAGAATTGGCAGCTTGGATCTATTTTGTAAGTGTAGTGAAGGGATTTCTGGGTAACAAGAATGATAAGAATGATAAAACTCTCATAGATGAACTTTTAAATGTCTATGAACTACTTGTATGTCGCATATCCTTAAAAATGCATTTTATGCACTCGCATTTGGATTTTTTTCCGAAAAATTTGGCGCAGGTGAAGAACAAGAAGAGAGATTTCAGCAGGATATCAGGACAATGGAAACACGATATCAAGGACGCTGAACCCACCTATGTTGGGCGACTACTACTGATTTTTAAAAAGAGATAATTATACCGAATACAAGAGAAAAATTGAAATATTTTGTCATTGTATGACGTCTTCATGTAACATTTTATATTTTTTATTTCACATGACCCTTAGTAAAATGTCTTTGCTTAAATTTAACATGTTTTACATATTTATATTAAATAAACATAAGGTTGCAAAAATATGTTATCTTTTTTTTATCAGGACACCAACCCCTGTAACAAAAAAACTGTACGTGTGGCAGTATTTAACACATTATTTTCGAATTTAGGACCACAAAATACTCTATATGCATCTATTTTCATCAATGTTACTTGAAAAAAGTTCAAATTTGCTAACCAGTGATAATTAATACGTTTGCTACCAAATTTTGGAATGTTTTCTTGTGACTTCATTAAAAAGTATAATTTGAGTTAGGGAAATGGGTCTCGTAGTGTTTAAAATATGCGAGAACGTTCGCTGCGTGTGGAAAAATGGATTTCGAAGGGATTTCGGTACGTTGTAGATTCGGGCTAGGCAATAGACTCAAATATAATTAAATATTTAGAATGAAGAGAACCGCAATTTAGTAACGTGTATTTGTGGTACTTGTGTATTTGAATGAAAAATTATTACATTTCAAAATTATTAAATAATAAAATAAAGGGTGTCCAGCAGAAAATTTTCAAGTTTAAAATTTTTTTTTTTAAAAAACTACAGTGTTATTTTCATATTTTATTTATACAAAATGAAGTTTAACGGTGCTATTTTAACGTTTTATAAACAATATTGTCTAAATGCCGTCCATTACTCTCAAGATACTCTTGCAACCTGACTCATAAATTTGCGAACACGCGAGAGCAAAGCGTTGGTTCAATGGCAATAACATCACGGCGGATAATTTATTGTGGAGCCTGAATTGTTCGAGGATTGTTGCTGCTTGACTTAAGGTATCCCCACAAAAAAAGTCGCACGGTGTATGGTCCGATAACCGAGGTACCCAGGTATGTCTCCGTACTTACCGATTAATTTATTGGGAAAAATTCCCCTCAGCTTCTCCATTGAAACTCTAGCTGTGTGTGGAGTGGCCTCGTCATGCTGAAATTGTGTTCTGTTGTTGAACTTGGGAAACAGCTGCAATTGCGGTTTCAAAAACTCGTCGATCATTCGGCAATACACGTCAGCAGTGGCTGTCTCTCGCTGGTTAAAAAAATAAGGGCCAATTATTCACAATTGTGCACACCACACTGTCGCTTTTGGACAATGCAAACGTTTTTGATGGCGTTCCCTTGGGTTGTCAGGGCACCAGTATCTCATGTTCTGTTTATTAACATAGCCATCGATATGAAAATGTGCTTCGTCAGTAAACAATATGTTTCCAAAAGTTCGTGCTGTTCCAAAACGTTCCAGCATCGTTCTCGCTAAAGGTTTCAAGTAAAGAATAGTCATTTTCGTTAAGAAACTGCACGATTTGCATTTTGTATGGGTGAAACTGTAATTTATTTTTCAAAATAACAGGTATTGTTGATTTTTTTATTCCAGTGCAGGCCGCAATCTTCCTTATCGATTTACGCGGATTGCGCATAATTTCTCGCCGAACTTTAGCCACATGTTCTGACGTCGGTGCTGACGTTAATGGTCCCGAAGGAGTTTGGTTAACCATTGTCCCTTTTTGTCTGAACTTTTGAACCCAACACCAAATATGTTGCATGCTCGTCCCATCACTTACTCGTCGAATATTAAAGGGAGTACAAAAAGCGCGACGCGCACGAACCAATGAATCACCACACTATGAATATTGCTCAACCGTGAACGCGTGGTGCGCTTCCGACCACTGACTCATTACGACTGGAAAATCTGCAAATCACGCGCGTCAAACAATACCCCTTCCACTTACCTCACCCTGATGGTTTACGAGTAATTACAATTTAATCTTGAAATTTTTCCGCTGAACACCCTTTATTAATTCACTTATTTGAGGTTAATGCGATCGCTGATAATCGAGAGTCAACTGTACATAAATAAAATAAGTATCTTTACTTGGCCACGTGGTACTGCGTGGTCGTCAGATATGCAAAATAAAGATGTCATTCAAAAATATCAATGAAGCTGTAAAATTCACAGATTTTGCCTATGCAGCTGCCACTGCAGCTTTGCGATTAATTGGTGTCGAATTGTGATTTATAACATTTGTTTGGTGCACGTGTTATTTAGTCTACCTTAATCAAATAATATTAAAAAAACTATTAAGATCGCGTTTATTTTTATAATGTGAATTCAACAGTTCAAATCGACGAAATTTAAATAACATTTCTTGTATGTAGTCTAGGCAGAGCCATCGCCCTGCTGGCTTCACAGTTTTATTCCGTTTGGGCTCCTATGTCATTCCTGTAGTGGTGGTAAAGTTTAAAGATGTATATCTGGAACCGGTCGTTACATTAAAAAAATTTAGTGGATTTGAAAATACTTTGTTTGATTTATTTTGAACTTCGCTAAATTATACTGATAACTATAAAATCAGTTAGATTTTAGAAATAAATCAATGCTATTTTTTAAATGTATGCCATTGAGTAATATAATTGAGTTATTAAATTTATAAATCTGTTAGCATTCAATTTTATGCGTTTTATTTTATTTTTTATGCGTACAGTTTTTAACATACATAATAAAACTACTTCTTTATTATTTTCACGTGATTTACGGGTGAAATTTATGTTCTTTTAAAAATCAAATTAGATATATTAGCTGATAAGATTTGTCTCGTTATTTCATTACTTTTGTTGTTCCGACGTTACTTAAAATTTTCCCAGACTTCATTATATTAAGGTTTCAGTTTCCTCATAATTCTAAATCGTACTTTCCTTGAATATTATGCTTTGATAAATAATTAATTTTATCCCAAAAACAATTCAACTAGTCAGAAATCGAAAGGTTAGTCGGAATAGTGTTATTTTTGACATATTTCATTATTGGTTGTGTTTGCAATCTTTTAAATTCTTGGGGCTATTATTTCATGGCGTTTTCAGTGAAGATATTTTTATGGTCATCTTGGAGTATTTCTTAAAAGTAATACCAAGAATCCTACGAGCTGATGAATGTTTGTAGATAAAATAACACATCTCAGATGATAAATATTATTATCCTTCGAATAGATTGCTACAGTTCTTGAATATAAACATAGTATCTTCTTGACAACTCCGAAGAGAAGGTGATCAATGGATTGTCCCAGACTAAATTGGAATAAACAGGAACAAATATGTATGATGAACAATTTATGCAATATTAAAATAGTGCAAGATAGAAACGCCTTGTCAAAATTGTGACCCCTCGACCTCCGAGAGGAAAATGATGATAAAAATACAAAATAATACGTTAAAACAGAAGAGAAAATCAAACATGCATACAATGTTTTAAACATATAAATACGTAATCATTTAAATGGTACATTATGTGATTTAGAAAAGTTACATACACCGTTATACTAATTCTTGCGTATCCATAACATTTCTTATGAAAAAATAATACAAAATTAAAAACATTAACTTTTAGAAAAATTAATTAATTAATAAAAATGAAACACAACGTTGCTTACATCACACTACACTTTAATTAAAAATAATAATTAAAACGTTTTCGATGCTCACTGTTTCATCTTTAGTAATAAATAGTATTTTTTTAATGTTGTTCAACTCGACTAATTAAGAACACATCTTTTTGTAGTTTTAGCAACTTTACGTGTTTCATAATCACGACAATGCCTTATTAAAACCGGCATCACTACAATTATACAGATTGACAAAAAAAGGTAATGAAATTATTTCATCATAAAATTTATTCGTTTTTATATAAATTATTATTTCAAGATAATAGAAATATTGTTTTAAAATAATACTAATCTTTGATGTTAAATGATGTGGAATCACACGTCGCCAACAACGTGTTTAGAGATTTGAGTCGATTTAGACCTTCTGTTTACCTAGCGGTTTAATATTGGCGGTTTAATACTGGCAGTTTAATTATTATAACATTACTAATGATGAACTTATTAATAGGTTGATTATTCCCCTAGGTTAATTTATGGAGGATAAAACGGGTAAATAAAGTAAGGAAATATGGCCAACCCTTACGTATTTCATAAACTTTTTCACATAGACTTATGATATTAATATCTATCATGTTGTACAACAGATTCTTCTCTCCGTTATTCCTAGATATGTATATGTTGTTGTTGTTCTCTATATCAAATAATAATAATAAAATACTCCACTTTTTAAATCGTCAGATAAAATTAATTCTATGAGTTGGTGTCGATAAAGATTATTGTTTTTGTTTATAATACAGCCATCGCCAATTAGGCGTAATTTGCCATTACAAGCACTTATAGACGAAATAATGTAATATCTCAAATATAAAAAAAACAATTAACACAAATGAAATAACCAGGAGAAAATTATTAATTTTATTACAAATTTTTAATTACACACAACTTTCGACTCGTCTAAATTCATTCATCTCCTCAAGCTCGTCGATTTTTAAGACTTCTAACAGGACCATCTTCCAGTATTTGCCAAAAACACAGAATAATCTCAATTGACGTGGCTTGAAAACGTCTTGCAAATTCCAAAGAAACGATTACCGAGATGTCTCTTTTATGACTATAGCTTTTTTTTGAAGTTGGGATGCTCCAGACTGAATTAGGATATTAAGTCTAAGACAAATTGGGTCTTGATTAGTTATTAAGTATTGAAACTGCACATGATGGAAGCGCCTGGTCGAGACTTTGAGTCGTTGTCGTCGTTCCCACCCCCCGACCCTCGTAAAATAAGGAAATAATGGCTATTTATATCAAATCTGTTATTCACCTATATGGACCTAATGTAATTTTTATAATCACAATTATATATATAAAGTATCCATTTAAAATATTTAGAGTTTAAGCTGCATTATATTTCTTCATGCCGGTGCAGTACAAATTAGTGTGGTTTTAATTATCCAACACGTATTCGAGTGAACATTAATTTAAAAAAATGAAAATAATGGAATATATACAGGAGATTAATGTAATCATAACGAATATAAAGCTTCAAAAATACGAAAAGGGGTTGTGGTTAATACTTTCACATGGCTTTACGTAATATATGTATGACGTGTCTGTATCGTTGTATATGAAAAACTCATAAATTTACCTTTGAAGTCAGGAAGCTCGTAAAATATGAAACGGTATAAACCAAAAGGCTACTTTAATTATGTTCGCATCCGGGCGACCCTAAAACCCATTGTAAGGAAATATATTCTCTTCCTAATCAGGTGATCTTGGGCACAGGACTATCCATAAATTTAAATAATAGTATCTCCGAAAAAACGCAAAATTACCTAACTGAAAAAATCTGAGCCTACAACGGAGGCTTTTAAATATTCAGGCAGCGCCGCTACCTGTCTCCGTAAGGAAGCTCTAGCGGGGACACTTTCCACTCTTTTTTGGGACCGCTCTATTAACCCATTTACACCCAACACAAATTCAATTTCACGATATTTATCTGAAAATTATTAATTTCTATGTTTAATCCCACGTATCCAATCAAATGTTTATCAACTTTAAAGTACTGTGAACATAAAAACACTAATATAAAGTACGCGTATATTTTACTCTATTCTACCTTTGTCCACAATAATTTGCCTAAAACGAAACTTTAAACTTTTGGATATTTTGCGAGAAGAAAAGATAGCTAGGTATCTAGTTGTGGGCTACGTTGAAGAACGGAGAGGAAGAGGAAGATCCCCACCCGTTGAACCGACCGAGTGTAAAAAGCAACAGACTCTTCTGTGATAACAGCCCCCAGGTGGAGGAGTATAATCAAGAGGGCGGGAGTTCATGGAGATTACGATCCTCGGTCATGAGGGACCGACGGGGATGATGCTCCCTATTCTGAAAGCAAAAAAGATTTTATAAATTGTATAACTACAGCACGTCCTAAAAATGTGTACACACTTTGAAGGGTTATAAATTAAATCTTCAAGATAAGTTCAAGTTATATAATTTAAATTTAAGATAATAAATGTACATATTTTTAAGCTAGCTAATATTCTAACTGATGGCCATTTTGGCCCATTTCTAGTGGTGGCATTGGGCACATTCCATTTCAATAAGTGCCTTTAATTCTTTAACTCTGACCAGTTTTGCACCAAAAATTGCAAATGCATTGATGTGCCACCATTTAAAAAAAGCTCGTCTGAAGAACGATTTTCATCGAGGTTTTGATAAAAAATTGGGATTGTCAATTTTGCATATAAACGGTTACAAATTAAATAGTTTGGTTGGTTTGGTCACAAATTAAATAATTTGGAATCGTTGGAGATAAATAAAGCGTGTAAAACTAATCAAAAAATTATAAACAACGAACTAAATTTAACTACGAGTCCCATTCTAAAATTTTTTCCTAAAAATTATTCGAGTAAATTTGTATTAAGTAACAATTTGAGTTAGGTACTAAATTTTTTTTTTTTTAAAATAGATTCTGGTAAAGAAACAATAATATATGTTTTAGTTAATTATGTCATCCTGAAGAAAAAAATGGTGTGTTTCGAAACCGGTAGATGTATTTAAACTTAATTAAGTGGTGAATAAAACTAAGATAAAAACATGAATTTTAACCAAAAAGTTAATATTGCAAATTTTAAAAGTAATAATACCATCAACTAAATTTTTATTATTAAATAAATCATTGTTTATAATTTTATGATTCTTACCATTTATGAAAGCATATAATGTTGTATTTTATAATTTTGACAAATATGTATATAGATTTGGTAGTAGTGTATGTACTATGATTGACCTCAGGTAGAAATGACAGTAAAAGTAATTTTGACAGAAATGGATATTTACTGTTTACATTGAATGTATTGAAGCAAGGTTACAAACAGTTACTAGAATAAACTGGTTGAAATACTGTGGAACCTGGAATTCGAAGTGAATACTGCTGTCAGGCCTGGAGATGGAAATAGATTTAGTACATAGCTTGAGGAGCTCGCGGCGACCGTCGGTTGCTGCACGGCGCATGCGGCCAGGCCAGTGTGTTGTCGTTACTCATTGGTGCGCGACTCGCTTATGGCGCACTTCGCTTGTTTGAGGATATTTTCATTTTTAGTAATACTTTTCTTTGATTTGTAAATATTATGTTAATTGAGATTGAAATAATTATTTCTTATATATCACTGTTGTACATAACGAATGAATGTGTTTTCTTTAGCACAGACTTCGGTCTAATTAAGAAGACAGTTAACTTTTTTTACTTACACAAAACTAACTATTGTAAATATTTGAAACTTTGTGTACACCTAAAACAATAAATAAATAACTGTAATACCTCCCTTCGATGAATGTATGTATGTATATACAAATATAATAAATACCTATCCCTATAAAACATGATTTTCAAATAAATTATTCTGTCGATGTTGCTTAAACCGTAGGTAGTTGTATATTTTGCAATTTTCTTTATGATACGTTAATTACGCTTCAATAAAATTAACGAATATGGAAAAAATCTCTTGAATTCATTACTGTTAAACTTTAAACTACATTTGAAAAAATGAATAACATGTTTTATGTAACTATTCTGAATCTGCCTACTGGTAAAAATAATTTTTACAATAATAAAGCTGTTGAGATTTCATTAGCAATTTATTTATTTTTTCTCATTTTTACTATGCGGTACCTGTACAAAAGGGATTATCTTATGAGATTCAAGTTTTATAT
The DNA here is from genome assembly GCA_031772225.1 of Eubasilissa splendida. NCBI lineage: Eukaryota > Metazoa > Arthropoda > Insecta > Trichoptera > Phryganeidae > Eubasilissa > Eubasilissa splendida. The sequence goes on along the minus strand of CM062848.1, from coordinate 14,933,371 downwards.
TTAGTATTTAACTTTCATACAATTTATCTACCCGGATACAGCGTATCTCCGGAACTAACACGGCACAGGGGTGGAGACCAAACACAGCGTTGCGTCACAGTGATTAATTTTTCTCTGAATGTATGCGTGTCGAAGAGTCGATTTTGCAAGGGCTCGGGGAATTACAGCCTTTCGTGTTAAATATTCCTGTGAAAATACCTGGGTGTAATTAACGAGGCCAATAAGGGCGAGTTTTCATAAAAGAATTTTTATTAAAGTGTTGACAGGTACTCCGGCACTTAGCAATCTGTGGAAATTAAAATGTTCTCGCGCAGCTCTTATTAAATTCTTGCCCCGGGCTTGTTACAGCACGAAGAGTGCTACGCGAGATATAAAATTTAATACTAATTATTTTAACGCCGTGGTGAACTATACTACATTACTTGTACGTACACAAATTGTATCTATTTTTACTATATCACGTGTTTATATGTATATATACACGTGTAATCGTATGATATTTTTTAAATAGTATTATATTTGTTAATATATGATATTTCAGTGTCGACTACTTTGGCAATGATGCCATAAGATAAATTACAATATTCGGTACCGTTTCTTGTTTTGTTTTAAGTGCTTAATTATTTTTTTCTTTTCTTCTTTTAAATGGGCAATCCACCCTTCAAGAGTGATTTATGACTGTTTTATTGACAATTAATATAAAATATAAAATAATTTTCCGCCTACCAGTTTTGAAACGTCGTTGTTCAGAACGAAACTAAAATATTTTTTTAATTCTAATTATTATATTTCATGATTATGTCTGAAAAACTACTAATATAAATATAATACAAACCTCAGAATTAAATTTCAATAAAAAAAAAATTCTATACAACGTAATAATTTGATCAGAAGTATTTTTCCAGTATATAGTATAAACAGATTACAATAAAATCAGTAACTATGTAAACTTAATTTATGTATACAAAGGCCGTGAGTATTTTTTAAGCGAAAATAAATAACATTCATATTAACTCGTAAAAATACATTTTGTATCCTGATTTATTTCTAACTCTTCGAGTAAATTAATTGCATTTTTCCAGTTTTAACTATCGTGTCCAGCGGAAAAATTTCAATACTAAATTGTAATTGCTCGTAAACCATCAGGGTGAGGTCAGTGGGAAAGGTGTTGTTCGACCCGCGTGATTTGCTGATTTTCCAGAACGTGAAATACTGGTGCCCCGGCAACCCAAAGGAACACCATCAAAAATTGTTTGTATTGTCCAAAAACGACAGTGTGGTGTGCAATTTCTGCTCGAAGAATAATTGGCCCTAATTTTTTTAACCAGTGAAAGACAGTCACTGCTGACGTGCATTACCGAATGATCAACAAGATTTTGGTACCGCAACTGCAGTTGTTTCCCGGATTCAACAACAGAACATAATTTCAGCAAGACGGGGCCACTCCATACGCAACTAGAGTTTCAATGGAGAAGCTAAGGGGAATTTTTCCCAAAAAATTAATCAGCAAGCACGGAGACATACCCTGGGCACCTCGGTCACCGGACCTTACATCGTGCGATTTTTTTTATGGGGATACCTTAAGTCAAAAGTTTTCAGCAACAATTCTCGAACAATTCAGGCCTTACAAGAAAATATCCGCCGTGAAGTTGCTGCCATTGAACCAACGCTTAGCTCTCGCATGTTCGCAAATTTAAGAGTCCGATTGCAAGAGTGTCTTGAAAGAAACGGAAGACATTTATACGATATTATTTGTAAAAATTTGCATCGTTAAGCTTAATTTTGTATTAATAACATTGTAGTTTTTTTTAAATTTAATATTAAACTTGAAAATTTTCCACTGGATACATCAAAAATTTATATAGGTGTAAGAAAAAGGTCAAATTAAAAGAGAGAATAAAACATAATTTTTAAGTTTCAATGGTTTGTTAATTAAAAGAAAAATTTATGAAAATTAAATAAGTATAGGAACACACTTTTGCTAGAACAAAATACTACCCAATGAGAAACTATTTAAAACTTCACCTCGCTACTTCTGAAAGTTGCATGAAAGATTAAAGAATTCAAAGCATTACACATGTATATTATACAGGTGTAACACTCAAAGCCGCTCAAAAATTATTTTTTTGTATTCAATATATAATCTGGAATCAATAAAATATTTCAAACATTTTAAGCATTTTTTACTCCTAATTTAGTGAGGTATCCTCTCATAAAATATTTTGGACTAGGTCTGTTACACCCTGCATATATTGCACAAGCATCATGCAAGGGATTTCTAAATAAAACTGGGTATAAATGTTCTAACGGATGCCATAATACGAAACGTCACTTTTTTGGCTAGTTCGCATCTCTGGGGCAAAGTTTCTAACTCTCACACATTTGAAAACCACTTGCACACAGATCTATTTAATGTTAGGGAGACCCGATTCCGCTCACTTCAACTTTATCTTTCTTTAATATTTCTTACGTTTCACATTCAGACACTAATAATTTTTTTTTAAACTTGAAAATAATTTAATGTGATACTTGGTGTGTCATCAAAAAAATAAATAACTTACTATTTCTAGACCTAGAAAACAATTTATACTAGAATAGATACTCCTTACATTTATTATGTACATATCATTAGTTATATACCACTCTTGACTATAATGTATATAGACTAGACTTTATAGTTTCTAAAAGCAGGCATCATAGATTTCCCTCAGCCTAAAGAAAACTGAATTAACCGTGTATTATACCGAGTACCAAGGAAAAAGGTCGCTGCCGGTAAAAACCACAGTAATTTCATGTTTTTATTTTAATAATTCCAACATCCAGATATTTAAAGGACGAGTTGAGTTGATATTAATTGGTAGCTATGAATCCTTGTACTCTGCTTATAGAAAAAAATATTTTAATAAAGGTTTAAAAATATATAAATTCACCGGTTTATTTCAGTGTTATGTATGTAGTGCATATTTCGTAAAATTTACTCGAGTAATTATTACAAATCAGACGTGATGACCTAAATTCGAGACCAGACAGAAAAATGTGAATAAAACAGTACCAATTCAACTCACTTATATAATCCATTCTGTCATTAATATTTCCAGTCAGTCGGAAAGTGCACTGTCGGAACGGACAATGACCGGAGCTGACCCGGACGGTCGTTCCGTCTGCGATCTATTTTGGACTGCTATCGATCGCCTCACGTGTGAACCTTCCTGTAGGCTGACCCGCGGCGCATCTACTTACTTAATAATACTTGAAATTGTTTATTGGCTTCGGCTGATTAACTGCTTTTTAGAACAACTAGGGTATGAAACATTTGTCTCAAGTCTCCTAGGAAAATGCGGTCCCGACGGCAAAGAAAACAACTATCTTTATTGCAGTGTTATTTTGCTATTACGTAATATATTTTTAGAATATTCTCAAATACCTATAATAATCTTATACAATAATATGGACAGATACACCGATGCTTTATACAATATATTAAAGAGGAAGCACTAAAACCAATGCCTAAAATATCTTATGATGTTTTTTATTTTTTTTAAATATTAATTAAATATATTAATTAGAAAGACATACATATAAAAGCAATTTTATCGAAAAATATTGTTGTTGCGCCACCGAGATTCGAAACTGGATCTTTTTCCTAACCGGGGAAGGTGCATTATCCAACTATGCTACAGCGACAATAAATAATCTTGTGAAAATGGAATTTTAAAAATTATATTAAATTTGTACTGACCTTATTATCCTAATTAAATTTTAACTTTATATATAATGATTATAAAACATTAATTTAATTTGAGGAAAAAAAACGATTTTATCAAAGAGACTAGAAACGTTATTATATTCACATATTTATATGTTCATTTAAACCCGTATTAATTTCCATGAAGATATAACCGCTCATAGATGTTAACAAATTTAAAATGATATTTAGAAATTTAATTAATTTGTTAGTAGCAAATTGAAGCATTTAATGTACATGTGTAATATATAATTTTAGGGCTACAAGATCTAGTTTATACTGTTACTACATTTCCACATAATTATCATGTGAACAGAGCTTCAATTATTTGTATTTGTAAATTTTTGACTAGATACGATAGTTTATCAAATAATAAAAAATACGTTTTTTCAATTTTCTTTTGTTCTTTTAAGTTTCATTGAAACTTTTTTCCCTTCCAACCGCTAGGAACAATATTGAAGCGAAACTTATCCAAGAGTTGCGGAATCTAGTTCGTGCTTAGTCTGACTCCCAGGAAAGTAGGTACGTATCCACCGCCTTTACTAAATAACGCCTCCCACTTTACCACAATAAGGATTAAATACAGTTGATCTAAATATAAATATACACACGTGTTCCAAATACTATTAATGTTAAAAAAATAAAACAAATCTAAATTTATTGCAATGTTATGTGGTATAACGTTATTAATGAAATCGTTCATACTTTATCATATTTATGACATTACTAACCTAGAAAACGTTTTAATAGATTATTCTTCATTGCGCATGCGCTAATGATAAACTAAGTTAAATTAGGCGTACGTTAATATAACAAAAAATCGTGGCAACATACGCACATCAATTTTTCCCTCGGGCAAATATGAAATGCGTAAGATAAGATAAAATACAATTAAACAAATAATAGATATCTCATAGAGACGAAGCTATTTTTTTAAATTATATTTAATGGAAAGATATTGCTAATAATAAACTAGTCAAAATAAGAAAAAATATATACATTTCAAACGAAATAACAAATAAAGGATGTCCAGCGGAAAATTTTCAAGTTTAATATTAAATTAAAATAATAACTACAATGTTATTCTCATGTTTTATTTATACAAAATGGAGTTTAATTATGCGGAATTTACGTTTTATTAACTAAATCGTCTAAATGCCGTCCATTTCTATCAAAACACTCTTGCAATCGGCGATTAAATTTGCGAACACGCGATAGCAAAGCGTTGGTTCAGTGGTAGCAACTTCGCGGTGGATATTTTCTTATAGGGCCTAAATTGTTCGAGGATTGTTGCTGTAAACTCTCGACTTAAAAAGTCTCACGGTGTAAGGTCCGGTGACCGAGGTGCCCAGAGTATGTCTCAGTACTTGCTGATTAATTTATTGGAAAAAATTCCCCTCCGCTTCTCCATTGAAACTCTAGCTGTTTGTGGAGTAGCCCCGTCTCGTTGAAATTGTGTTCTGTTGTTGAACCCGGGAAACAGCTGCAGTTGCGTTACCAAAAACTCGTCGATAATTCGGCAATACTCGGACTGTCGTTTTTGGACAACGCAAATATTTTGTATGGCGTTTCCTTGGTTTATCAGGGCACCAGTATCTCATTTTATGTTTATTAAAATAGCTATCGATATGAAAATGAGCTTTGTCAGTAAACAATATTTTTCCAAGTGTTTGTGCTGTTCCAAAACGTTACAGAATCGTTCTCGCTAAGGCTTTGCGTAAAAACTGCACGATTTTGAGTTTGTATGGGTGAAACTGTAGTTTTTTTTTTAAATAAAGTTCACTGTTGATTTTTTTATTCCAGTACAGGCTGCAATCTTCCTTATCGATTTACACGGATTGCGCATAATTTCACGTCGAACTTGAGCCATATGTTCTGGCGTCGCTGCTGACGTTGATGGTCTCGAAGGTTTGTTCCATTTGATTCGAATTGATAGAGTATATTCGAGAATGGTCGTGTGTTTATTTTATTTTGAAATAGCACGATTGCATGTGTATGGAAATCATACTGCCTTTTATTATTGGCATGGTACTAACAACCACCCCAAACTGAAATTATTCGAGGGCCTTGCTCTCCCGTGATCAAAGTAACAACAGTATCGCGAGTGACAGATAATGATGCAGAGGAATTGTATGTCGAGGTAGTCTCTCGTCGAGTTTGGAGTGGTCTATAGTTGCTGAGGGGGGTCTCCGTTCTGGGCATTGCATCACGGGTGCCATGCTGGTCATGGTCGTACACTTTAGCCTGAAGATTCTGACATGCATACATTAGCTAGCCATCCAAGAGGCGTTATCGGCACAAAGACGAAAGAGTCTGCCGATTGAATGCTGTTGCGTCACACCTTAGCTAAGACGTGAGCGGACGGAACGGATCCCAGAAGAAGGAAGCCTCAGCGCTCTATAGATACCTCTCCGGACTTCTCGAGAGATGAGTCTCTAAACATGAATGCCGGGAGATTGCCATTTCACACCACCTAGCGTGGGTATCTTAACGAAAGGACGAGAGGGAGATTTACACCAAAAGACGTCATCTTGCACGGACTACGTATTATTAACACATCTAGCTGATTTGTTCCTGGCTCTATTCGAGATGCATTGTTCGAGACACCGAGGATCATTAAACTAAACTATTCATCACTGTCACATGTCGTATGCCCTCAGACGCACCTAAAGGATGGTAATTTTCCTGAGAATCGTACTGACATGTTACAATCAATCACAATTAATTACCTTCAGTGGTGGACGCGGCCACGGATTGGCCATTTTCCTACCGATACTGAACAGCAGCATATTGGAGATACAAGGACCTCGGCCGTGCATCTTGGATGAGTCATAACAAATGATATTGTTCACTGAGACATCGGCCGAATCTAAATTTTGGATCCTCATCATGATCATTACCTTTTGAACGCGTTGGGTGAGAGGGCTCGGGTTTAAGCACCCGTCGTCTACCGCGAATATGCACCAGGCGTACGGGTATCTTAATCTGGGGTTAGGGGAGCCGAGCGAGCGCAACAGACTGGTGTCTAGAGAACTTATCATAATCACGGAACATATTTGCCAAGCGAGGCATTTAGCATGTCGCATGTTGTTTCACATGTCCACATAATTTATGAACAGCTAGGCGACGCCGCGAGGCGGCCACAGTCACGAGGATAAATCTACGACAAGGTTGGTGTCCTATATATAATTCCTTCCACACTCTTATATTTCAGAATTAGGAATAATGAATTGAAGACTAGTAGGATTAATGCCATAACGAGTGCGTTCGGGTATCGTACTGCATGATCAGAGCTTTCCGTTATTTAATCGCGTACTATAAGATAATCGGTATAGTTATTTTAACAATTGCTCTATAGGTATTTGAACGGCTATAATATTTGGATATTTGTATTCACACTAATAACAACAAAATTACAAGCCTCTAAAGAAGAATGATCTTGAATTATGAGGATGGTTTTGACATTGATATGAAACATAAATAAATAAGATCTAATGAAAATTATAAAAAAAATATTTTTTATTTGAGACCACTCAAGCATTAAATGACTTATTTTTTTATAAAAGTTAACATTAACCGAGTTCTGCGGCTTCAACACATAAATGTGACGTTTACCCTCCTTTTTTGGAGCTACATGACTTCCATAGCTTCTCTCTGGCCGTCTTCTGGAATCAGTATGATAACGAGCCTCACGTCAAATTGATACCATACGAATGAATACTGTACAGATATGGCTCTGGCACGATGATACCGAAGTCAACCTATATCACTAAATGACCAAATGTAATGCAGATGTGTTAGCTAATTGTACCATATAATAAAGAAAGAAGTAAAAAGTAAACTAAGAAGGAAAGCCACCAAGTATTAGTTAACTAACCACCGAAACATAACTAATCGAACTTAACTTTATAATATATTATAAAAAGCTTTGAAGATTCTGTAAATTATTGCATGCGTTGCTTTATTGAGTTGAATCGAAACGAGAGTACGTAACTCTCATAACAATTCCGGGACAGTGTGGGACACTTTGGGGCTTAATACATAATTGCTTCTAATTGTTTTTTGAAGTTATTTATATTCTAAGAGCAATGTATGAGGTATGTCTTTTTTCTATTTCCTGTTTTAGACTTTTAGGATTACATGCTCATTGGTTTTCCTCTTAACCTGGTAATTATGGTGAATTTTAATATTATCGTCTTAGATAATCATTTTTATAAAGAAGTTAAATAAATAATATTATTAGTTAAGGGAAATCACAAAAAAATAGATTAGTTAGGTAATATTTTTCATTTTTTTGAATTGTTTCATTATTATTTTTTGTGTTATAATTAATGTGTTGAAATGTATGAAAAAGGTTCTTCCACAACCTTTAATTCCGCATTGTAAAAAAAATCATTACTTTATATTGTAATATGATAGGTGTTCCAACGAGAAATAGCCGATTTGAAATTACCGTCATTTCTCTAGTGGTACTTTTTGAATGTTGATACTTGATAGCTATTATGTAGACAGTATGCCATTTCAAAATGGAGCGCTATACGGTTCAGCAACGATTACTTATTGTGAAAGCGTATTATGAAAGGATCAATAGTTGGCAGGTACTGAAATATGATTGCTTGCAATTATTGGTCACCATTTAGCACCTGCTAAGCGAACAATCCTGCGTTTAATAGAAAAATTAGAAGAAACAGGCTCACAGGCTGCAGACAACACTATCTCTTTCAGACGCCTTGCAAAACATGATAATAAAAGATTTTCATACGCATAAAATCCAATTGACCAGATAGTTAATACCTTATAATAATTATAAAACAAATTGGCATGTTAGCACATGTTAATTTTTATACAATGAATTTTTAATTCTGTATCGTAAAATAATAAAGAATATTTTCAAAGGCCGAATGATTAATAACACCTTTTGTATATTGACGTGGTTATTGTTTCATCTCGAGCTGGATTAATAACTTTCGCGCAAAAGATGTGAGCTGAGCTTTGGATTCAGTGCGTACACTCGCAAAATCAATACAGGTGATCATATATTTTTCAATGAAATTTCAAAAGGTACCGCTATTTCATATACTTTCGTGAATATTCATGAGAAATTTGAATTGCTGGCCATTATTCCATGAAGGATGATCGCGGGCGGGGCGCGGAGGAGAGGGCAGGAGGCAGAGGGCGGAGGACACGGCCCGGGGGCTCACCTTCCCGGCAATAAAATATATCACCGACCACCGAACAATGAAAGGAAAGAAGAAAATTACCTCATTTTCTTTTGTGTTGACTGGCCGCGGCGGGGTTGCCACTTCCTTTAACATTTTTATTTTTATCGACGCTGTAAAATTGTGGCATAAATGTTGGGGAAAGTTGTGCGAATCCAAGTTTCGGCACTTGGCGGAACGAAACTTGTTTCGCTAACAATGCATATCGAAACAAAGGAGCGCTCTCACTACACCTTGCACGGATGTGTCCCCGTTTAAAAGCAGAACCATCCCAGTTTTCGATCAGAAGTTTTGCGTAATAAACGGAGATTGTACTCTTTACGACGTTGTCCTCCGTGAGTGTATGCAGTCTCCGCTCCGAAGGGTACCAGCTACTAGTTACCAGTTACCGAGGAAAACTCTTAACAAGCACTTGTGAAAATTCGTGAAGCATTCTAATTTTAATCTGAGCCAGTTTTGTCCCGCATTTAATATCAAATATGGTTTTTGTTATGTATTTCCTAATTTAGTAACCACTTTTGAGTCGTAAAATTTGTTAAGATATATAAGATATTTGTCATTACATTTTTGGAGTGTCCAGAACATTGTGCGTCCACAACTTTTTCACCATAATTGTTCGCCGCCACAATTGTTTTCCCACAATTCTTTTTTTGGAAAGTTGTTCGCCGAATATATTGAAAAAACATACTTTTGATAAATGTGTTTTTATTTATAATATTTGCATTTTTGATTGTTTTAATTTAGAATGGTTTTAAACAAAAGGCTGTTCCGTATACATCCTCATTTTATAATGGTTAGATAAGATTAGGATAGGTGAGATTAGTTTATTTGAACTTTGTTTTATTAATGGATATTATGTAGATTTTACTTCTATATCCATAATATCTAGATATAGAAGCAATACTTTTTTTAAAGTACTATGATACCTAATTAATTTCAATATATGCAGTGAGATAATAACTGTTGACCGCGAACAATTGTAGACGAACAATTTGTTACAAATTAAACTTCGAATTAGAATACGCTTACGTTTACATAAATAATTTAATCATTTATTGTATATATGTACTGCATTCATTTTGTATTAATACAAAACATACCGGCCTAATTGTTGCTAATTTATTTAGTGAGCTTTTTAAATATTGTTTCACTTAGTTTATTGCTGAACTTTAAAAGTACTTCATCACACCCACAATAATTTGTTTAGTATGAAATTTAAACATGCAATTATAATAATATCAGGTGAATGACCGTTAATAATAACAAAAAAATACTCATTTACACAAAATCCTACCATCTGGTATCGATTTAAATTATTATAGAAAGTAGGTACTTATCTAAATTGGATACGTAAGACTTAGTTGATTCATTAGAAAAATTGGATAAAATTTTTCATATGTAATAAAGTACCGACAGACGATTGTATAATTATTGTATTTAAAATATGCGCGCTCATATTACCAAAAGTATGACTGAAGTACAAACGGTGAGAATTATTTTAATATTAATATTGATACTTGTAATATACTCACTGACAAAATGTCGAACAAATTTTATTCTCACAAATTTCACAACGAGTTTCATCTATTTTTCAATTAATAAATATTGATTTGAATGCATTGTAGAAAAAATTGAATCGCGCTTTATTAAGAAAAACAAAAAGCCGTTTTTTAATTAACCACAACCAAATGTAGGAAAAACTATTACGACCAAAATATTTTACAAATTTACAAAATGTAACGTCAACCACGCAATGGCTACAAAACTTCCAATTACCAAAATAATAACAGTGGATAAATTAATGGTGTAAGAAATTTATGAAAAGTTTTAAACAAGGTTTTCAATATATCATCACGCTGGATAGGTTGACGTAGATGAGAATGACTTCTTGAGAAAAAGCCCCCAGAGATTATTCCTAGCGTACTCATTAACTTGATTGCTTGCTGGCAATGCAAACTATCGGTGAAGGGTGGCATTGCTTTCACGAAGGGTAGAAATCGGTCCATGAAACAGATGAACCAAGTACAAAAAGATATATATTAAAATTTTTTAGTTCACGTAAGCATTTTTTTAAGATGTTTAAAAAAATTATAACGTTCATACATTGGGTTATCTAATAAGCTTTTGCAGTTTTTAGAAAAAAAATGCTATTTCCCGGAAGTTTGTTTTTACTGACAAAAAATGACACTACTCGATAGCATTTTTTCTGCTCTAATATATCAGTGTCGCTGTTTAACAGTACCTTATAGATTTTTTTTTAATTTTTGGGTTTAAATAATGGAATGTCAAGTTGATAAAAACGAACATTTTCGATATATACTTCTTTTCGCCTTTCATCTAAGTTAATAGTCGTCTAGAAGTTCGACTGGGAAATTCTGCCACATCCAGCCTATAGTTCCGATCTCGTTCCATCAGATTATCACATATTTCAGTCACTCTCCAATCAAATGCGTAGCATTTCGTTCAACCACGAAGATGACTTCAGAAATTGGCTCGATAACTATATCGATACCAGACCAACCGATTTTTATAGGAAAGCCATCAACAACATGGCTGAAAGATGGGATGAAGTCCTTAACAATAATGGAGAATAAACAAAACTCCAAAGACTTATTACACAACCCAATATTTGTGCGGACTTTACGACAATTTATGAATTCTCGATATATTGTATAAATATTTGTATGTACTTTTTATTAATAATTTCACAAACAGTGTATAACTTCTACATCCTTGACAAATCTATATTTTTGTGTATTAAAATAATACGTGTAACAATACCACTTGTACTCGATGAAATATTAAGGTGGACTGTACAAAATCTGATTTCATGAAAGAGTTTTTAGAAGAGAGGATCGAGGAGTTAAAGATCGCTCTATTTTAAACATTATTAAATCTCCATATACTCTTTAGTCACAATTCATAGAGAACACAATAGGGTAGATAATGTTACATTAGCCAACACGGCGCACAATATAAGTAATTAGTATTATGTAATATAAGCAGCTAGTATAATCAGAAGGAATTATATTTCGAAATATTTTTGTGTTATAATTCGCATCCAATTATTTTGTGAAATTTATTATAAAATATTACGACTTGACGCATAAGAACCAATTTAATATTTCTACATTAAATTTAACCATTTTTTAATTAAGCGTTTCTATTTTGAATATATATAAATCTTTAGCAGATTGACTGGGATCAAATGTTTAGTCCACTCAATTTATCGTCGTACCATGTAACAACTTTATGGAATGTCAGTTACCACGTTACTACTAATGGATTTCTGGCACAAACTCAAATATTTCAAAATTAAGAGAAAATTATCAAAAGAAAGAATTACCGTTGAGCAAAAATTAAACAATTTTGAAATTTACGAAATAAAATAAAACATTTTAATCTTTAAAAAAATGTTTTTCTTAATTAATATATTTGAACATAATTATCGTAAAAGTTTTTAATTTCATATTATTACTTAATTAGAAATTAAATAAAGTATGTATATTTTTCAAAGTGAATATTTATATCCATAAATTCTTATCTACAAAAAATGAATATTTTCACGTTAGATTATCTTAGTTCAATCCATCTCTTAAGCCTTCCTGCAGTTCTTTCCCGTGGGTTGTTTGTCAGCACCCCTCTGCGAGGCTTCTCATCCCAGCATTACTTCAATGGCGGTGCAGCCGTAGATAGAGTTAGCGTAGAACTTTCCCTTCAACTTCTGTTTGTCGTATAATTCTCAATATGAGAAGGATACAGCAATCTTACTCCCGCAGTGTTCTCGTTTTGCGCGATAAATATGAAGTTTTTATAAATGTTCCAACAACTTGTTTTGGATTTAAAGTTTTTAATATCGTAGCCAGTTTCTCGTTGGAATTAGATAGAGCAGCCATTGAGGACATTGTAGAATAAGTTTTATGGGACAAATATCCCGAGAAGTTTTTGCGTGGATTTAATTCTTCTCGGAAAATTTTATTGCCCGCAGTTTCTGTATCCTGAGAAACATATTACACTTGTTCTAGTGTGTTATGGCTTATTTGCGAGGCACTGGAATTGCACGTGATATTATTTGTAATCAAATTTACGAATGTTTTTTTCTAAAGTTCAGTTTGACCAATGTACTGAACCGTGAATGAAACAGTTTTCACGTAAATATACGCATAAATTTATCTGTAAAATTAACTTTATAGAATCATTAAAATCGTGGATATTTATTTCGTATATTGAAACATTAAAAATATTTTTCTACATTACCCTAGTAAAAGCTTTAACAACCGAAGATCACACACGATGTATTAATGTAGACGAAGCGAGAGTGATGTCTCTGGTGCGCCAGAAGAGTGTTACTTTAAGTTAGCTACTTACATATAATATAATATATGTAGAGTATAAGTAGTTAGAAAAGGTAAAAAAAAAAAATTATGGTAGATTTAGGACAGGATATACTAGAATTGGCTGAAGACAAGAACAAAGGGTAGAGGAATGTTAAAAAAGCTCGACTTAATAAATAAATTAAGGGTTCAAAGACAAAACCGCCACATTGCAATTGACGAAAATAAATATGTTTGAAAATGACATTCGCAATAGTGGCCGTTTTACAATTTATGCTGCTTACTGAAAACACCTGTGTATGTTTTAGAAGCACCTTATTAAAAACAAATCAATTTTAAAATCTCCGTTGTAGCTAGAAACTCAGTAATAAATACGTTTACCTCAATTTCGTAAATTGCATAGTGACCCAAGAAGTTTCCTATGGTTCGATCTAACAATGACGTAGCTATGTAGACCCATATAATGACCACGATAAGCAACTTGAGTTGAGTCGATTGTTACTACCTGCCGAATCTTTAGAGTAACCGAATGTGACATTATTGATGAGACAAGTGTTACTTACATGGGAATAAGTCAATCGTGTGGTAGTACAAGAATTTTTGAGTAATGGTTTCTTCATCATACAAACTTGTTTGCATTTAAGTGTAGGTATTTTTGCATATTATGCGTGTTTTTGTTATATTTAGGTGAATTTTTCTGAAATATTAAATGCAACAATTCTACATATTATTCAGATAGGTTGTCAAAAGAATTAAAAATCGATTGCTACAATAGAATTTGGACATCTGGAACTTACCAGGAAAATATATGAGGAGGGTGTTAGAGAAAACCTAAATATTGGAGTATTAGTAATAACCAAGGAGCGGACATTAAAAGATTAATGAAAGTGAAAAGGCAAGAATGGTACGTCAGAACAGAAGAGTACCTACAGCGTTCTATCCTTTGCCTACCCAAACGTTATAATAATTAATTTCATCACATTCGTTTTTTCCTGAATCATTATATCCTTGTAAAAGTAATAGAGGCATGACTTAATATAGCCAATGACGTTTTATTAGGAGAACACATTCTTATTGTGAAGTTGTAATTTTTCAGAACATAGGTCTGTGATATTTTAAATATGAATTAAATATGTTAATTTGAAAGATATACATATAAAATCAATTTTATCGAAAAATATTGTTGTCGCGCCACTGAAATTAGAACCTGTATCTCTTTCCAAACCGGGGAAGGTGCATTATTCAACTATGCTACAGGTTTGAATCCCGGTGGCGCAATAACAATATTTTTCGATAAATTTGATTTTATATGAATATCTTTCAAATTAATATATTTAATTCATATTTAAAATGACGGTTTGCTTACAAAAATGTATTAATTAATGTTTTCTTTCGTTTCAAAGGTGTTATTGTGACATTCATCGACAATTTTTTATGAAAGATTTAAAATTTAACATTAAAACTCACAGAATGTCAAGTTATTAAATGTACGGTGATTTATTTTTTTATTGATTAATTAAGACTACCCTATTGATGTTAGTAGTATAAACACTCTCGAAAACCTACGAGTAAATTGTTATATTTCAAATATAATAAATATTCAAATGGTCTGTGCGCCTGCAGTCAGTTAACTAGAGTGTTTTTATTTTTTCTCTCACATTCACATCTCACTAGTACGTAGAAGAAGTAATGGAATGGAAAATTGAACTTAGATTGGCTAATGGAAAACTTTCGAAGCCATTTTGTATTGAAAATTCTAGTACGGTGTACAAAGAAGCAACTGCGACTCTTGTAAGAGAAATAAATTATTTTGGGTGAACGTTAAAAATAAACTTTTAGCTTTTATTTTTTTAAATATTACGAACTTTTGTCGTATTTAACGAACCCTTAGTATTTAAAAACGTTAGTATTATACGCACAATAATGCAAACCTCATTAATTAGTCTAGATATCTGTATAACGAATACTTGCAAAATATATTAAACCCTATTGGCTTTGCCTGGAAAAATCAAAGCTTTGTTAATTTACCATAAAACAATACTATTGCATTTTAAAAACATTATTTTCATACCACTATGGAATGGTAGACATGTAAAAGGTGATCCAAACTCAATCGTAATTTTAAATATTACTCTACTTTTTTTTCAGGATTAGAAGTGTCATATGTGACATCTGTCAAACAAAAACTTATCAATACCAAATTGGGTCATCACACGATTGAGCAATGCATTGAAATTGTGAAAATTCACTACAAAAATTGTGCAACTTTCGCGGAGACAGTTCGTAAAGTTGGAAGTGCTTCAGGTCGAAAGAACGTGCGTCTTCTCGTTCAGCTGTTATTGATTTAATCAAAAAATTTGAACGTTCCGGCTGTGTTGCTGATGTGAAAATAGGAAACATTACTCGCTTAACCAAATAAACTGAAAACATTTCTTCTGTTAAAAGTGTTACCGAAAGTCCAGATGTGTCAATAAGAAGATGTGCACAGCAAATGTACGGCACTTGGCACTTCATTTTGCATAAAGATTTTGGGTTGAATGCTTATAAAGTTCAATTTATGCAAAAATTAAAACCTGAGCATAGAGATGGGTGAGTTTGGATCACCCGTTATAAGAAATAATTTATTATGAAAACACATTCATCTTGTGAAGTTGTAATTATTCCGAACATAGGTCTATGATATTTTAAATGTGAATCCCGGTGGCGCAACAACAATATTTTTCGATAAAATTGATTTTATATGCATAATTATATAATATTCTAATTATTATATTTAATTCATATTTAGAAATAACTTACTTTCGTTTAGTTCTGGTGGATCTTGTTCTAGCGAGACACTCAAGAGAGATGACTAAGTTAGTCCTTTATTCACAATACAAGCTTATAGCTTAGTTTGAAAATAGTAAAACTATTAATGTGACACGTATTCCATGTACGAATCTTAATTTTACCTTCCAAAATAAAGACAACGAATTTGAAATCAGTCAGACGTATTGAATCAGTATATCGTAATGGTCGATTATGTCGCCTCCAGATTTAAACCAACATTTCAAATCAAGTGTCAACCGAACTTTTCCTGATTTAGAGCGAAAGAAAACAAACTCTCGTTTGAGGCTATGGGCCAAATATATCAAAATTTCACGTACGGTTTCCTATTGATCCTGTTAGTCAGCTTGACAAATTTTGTAACTTTGCGTATTTGTTCAAAATAACGAATAAACATTTCAAATATACTATGAATTCAAATATTTTAAAATAAAATATATTTTTATCGAAAGTTTTTCTAAAAAAACCAATTAAATCGACCGCGTGTAATAAAATAAGAAATTGTCCAAAATATAATACATTATAAAAAATTACAAATATCATTGTGTGTTATCATTTTCAATTTTTATATTTAAAAAATGCTAATTAAGGTCATGGTCACCGTGCAATAAATAATCCAATAATAAAACTGATCTAACATTGCCGAATATAAATGACCAATTGCTGGTTAATAAATAATTTAAGTTTTCCTGTAATAATAATAATAATGTGTTTTTCAGATCAGATTTTTTTTAACCCGATTCACCATAGAGATAATACATATTATGTTATACATTAGGGTTATGAAATAAATATAATGCTATGAAAAAGAAAACCAAGGAAAATATTAATAAATAAAAAAAAGTTAATAAAATAATAATAACTGCCTAATAATAAAGTAATAACTGCCTGACGAGCACACAAATTGAAGAATATTATTAACGTTGCAGAGTCGCGGATAAATATTGTGTAGACCCATTAGGTGGACCCAATAATTGCACGAGTTCTGAATTTACTGCGAGAAATATCGACCATGTCAAGTGCACCGTTCCGGTTCAATACGTTTTCCGGTTCGGGAATTACCGCTCTTCTACAGGGGCAGTTTTTGCGGCGTTTATTGAATAATAAATTTCGTGTATACCGCCGGGCCCGCAATATCAGTTTTATATTGGAAACCCATTTAGCCAGCATGCTGAATGCATTATCTTCCTTCGCAGCAATTAAACCGGCTGGAGCCTTTATTACCTGGGAATCAATTATTCCCCCCGTATATGGACGCAGGTAGGGCAATGGTAACATTACTCCAAACCCACACACACCATAATATTGTATAACGGGTTGGGTGTTCCGAGTAAGGAGGCAATTTGGAAAAGGATTTAAAGGATTATGTTGAGAAGAAAATATAAACTAGCGACTCAATATTTCGATGTAGATGTGGTCATGTCATTTCACATATTTCATTATTTTTTTAATTTTGTCTTTAGCAAACAGTGAATATGAATATTACAAATTAAATTAATCAATTAGAAAGATATACAGAAAATCTAAAAAATATTTTAGTTGCTACCGGGATTCTAACCTGGACCTTTCTCTATGGGGGAAAATGCGTTAACTAATTCCACTATATCAACTAATTATGTTTACAATAAACGTATATTCTATAGCTCTTTAAAATTGATCAAATATTATGAATAAAAATAACTCCATAATATTGGTACCCGGGTAGCCTACCCCGTAAAAAGATATACCCTTTTATATATAAAATTAATGTAACGTGCAGTTTTTATCTATAATATATCTCGTGATCTTCAAAAAAAAAATTTTTAAAAATGACAACAGATTTCAGTCAGATTATTTGCTAACAATTGTTAACTAGACAACACTCTTACGCGCTAGGTTTCAAAGAACACTGTACGTGACAAACTTCAGTATGAATATTTATTTTTGTTTCACCTAGATATGCCCAGTGCAAGCCCTGTATTTCGATAAATAGACCACGTTTTCATTTTATCAAATGCCTTACTAAAGATATTGAGTATATGGTACACATAACATGACTTTGATCTGATAATCCCTAAAATGACGGAATTTGAGGACGCTTAATCTGCTTTTGGCAGCAAAAGATTTTTATTTAAACTTTTACAAGCGGGAGAATTGATTTGGGTAGGAGTCGGGGGTAACGTGTACTGGGGTAAAATAGTTGTATATAATAATACATTTTCCAAATTCGAGAACACCTTGTAGTATTATCTCACAAATAAAATAAAATCGGTAAATTTTTAGAACTTAAAGAATGTTTTTTTATCTTACCTTCTAAGAACATATTCCCAAATTTATTTTTTAAGTAACGCTCCTTTCGATTAAAGATTCTAACCGCTACTAAAGACAATTTACTTTCTTTTTGTTCGAAATAATTTGGTCATTAAACCGTTTCTTAGATTTAAATGAGCCTGAGGCTGAGTAATGAATATATGTGTTTTGAGAATTTTTCAATCGAAAAGGTAATGAAAATTTATTGTATAATTTACGAAGGGATTTAATGATAATTCTAATATAATTTTATAACTCACGTTCTACGTTAACAATTTGGTCTTTACCATTGGAACTCATTGGTTCCGAAACCTTACTTTAGTTGCTACCTACTTCAGTTACACAAATTTTACTAATTTCATCGGAAACTCTTATAGCTAACACGTGTTCAGCTCTCATATCTTAAGCAAATATATGGATATTCCGAGTATAACAACAATATTAAATTCAGACAGTTTTAGTGAAATAATTACGTATCCTTGTGTACGCTAAAACAATGTTAGAACCAATGCTTAATTTATATATTCTGAGTTCCTAATGTCGTTATTCAAAATGTTTTTAAATAGTTTTACGATCTATGATGGTTAATAATTCCTACTAATTTTTCAGGTTCGAGATGTGGTGTTTATTTCCATTCTTCAAAAACTCCACACTAAATATGCAGCGAAAGAATTCTGTCGTACTTTGGGCATGTTAGAAGAAATGGAGATAGTCTGGAGAAATTGGTAACCATGTGGAATGTACGGAATGAATATTATGTTCCAGACCAATTTTTTTTAGCAGCCATTTTGGTTTAGCATACATTTGTCAGTTCGCATTTTGTAGTCATAAATAATAGTCGATTACAATTTATTATGGATTATCTTATGCCTCAACAACGTGTTGAAGTCATTCAAATATTTTATCAAAATAATAATGGTAATGCTGTAACCTTTTATGGTGATCGCTATCGTCACATAGAAAACTTCTTGGTGGCCGAATTGGGTCGATTGGATCTGCAACTCATGTGATTTTAACAAGACGGTGCCACTTCACACACAGCCCGAGCTACGCTTGAAATTTTGTGTGAAATTTTTCCCGGACGCATAATGTTAAAATGTGGTAATATCGACAGGCCTTCTCGATCGCCTGATTTTACGGCTCCTGACTATTCTCTAAAACGGAAAGCAAAGGTCTCCGCTAATAAGCCATCAACAATCTCGATGCTAAAAGACAATATTCGAAATGAAATTGCTGAAATAACACGCGAAGTATGCGAGAATGTTACGAAAAATATGATTAAAAGAGTACGCATTTTTTCAGCTTCCAAAGGCGGCTAATTGACTAATTTTATATTTCATGCATAATTGTAATAAATTAATTACATAATCGATAAATAAAAACCAAATTAAAAAATTGTCTTTCATTTCCTAGTTATTCAAAAACAACATCGGTATGGAACATAATATTCACCCTGTATTTTGAAAGTAATTATAAAAGAACTGCCACCGAGACTTTATGCCTGGAGTTTTCTATTGCTGGTAGGCACTAAATATTCTTCTAATACTTATTATATCTTACTTCATTGACACGTCCACTTTTTTCGGCAATGAATATTCCTTAAAAAAATTGTAGTTTTTCCATGAAATAAAAAAACTATTACTCAAACCATATTCGCGGGAGAAGTGGATATTATTTAAAAATTTCTGATATATTTCTAGTTCCGAATAAAATCCGTTTTTTATTCTGGCATTGCGTAAAGATATTTTCGACGTTTATTTCTGAAATGGGTTTTCTATCTTTATAGAATGCAAATATCGTACTTGAAGCGCGCGCCGCACTTTACATTCCGCCGCCGTCCGTATCTTAAGGCACATGCTGGAAAAATAAAACGGATATATTTCCTTTGCAACAACCCTTTATTGTTGGAATCCTTCCGATTAGTCACCGCTATGGAACAGCAGCGACGCCGGGCTGAACTCCCTAACCCCTCAAAAGCCTTTGGGGCATTTTTAATCCCGCCTGGGATAATCCTCAGTTTCATTCAAAAGTCCGCTGCACTTTCAAATTTGTAATATTTTTTATTTATCGCGTATATTAAATTGGAATTTCGGTTTTCTCAGCAGAATGTTGGGCAATTAAAGAGGCCTTGGACATCTGATAATATGAAAGTTTGGCTAGACAAGAAGATAATCTGTTCAATCAGAAGATGCCTATTTGATTTGTACAGCAACAATAAACGGGTGTCATTCGTTTAGATTCCTGCACATCAGGGAATTCAGGGAAATGAATGTGCTGATAAACTGGCCAAGAAGGCTACTCTTTCCGGAGTTTTTTCCCATCAATTCCATATCCCGATATATGATAGACTTAATATAGTAAAAAAACATACGAATTCTATCTGGCCTGCACAATGGATGGATCCAAACAATAACAAGGGTCTTAAAATAATCCAAAGATCTATTCCCCGCACCCCTTGGTTCTCCAACAGGAAAGTCTCTAAAAGAACAGTAGCAAATATCTCTAGAATGAGAATTGGGCATTACCAGGGGGCCTCACATTTGTTCAGAATGAACATAATAGACTCCCCAATATGTGAATGTGGTGCCGAGGAGAAAACCCTTGACCATGCCTTTTTTGCCTACCATTGCGGATCACAGGTTTTTTTACAATAATCTTGTCAATGGTAATTTTCAACTCCCGGTTAACTTGTGTCATCTTCTTTCCCTTAACTCGCCACATTTAATCTATATAATAGCAAATTTCTTGAATGTCAATGGTATTAACTTGTAACGCAATATTCCCTATTCTATAATATTGTTGTACTGCTTTCTATGAAATAATGTTTAAACTTGTTTAATGGCACAAATCACTCTTGAAAGGTGGATTGCCTATTTAAAAGAATAAGAAGAATTAATCAATTATTTATTATTTAATTATTCATTCCTACAAAGGGTATAAAGATAAAATAAAAACAATCGTTTGAAATTCAATAAAACACATTAAATTAAAAAATATGTATAAAAACGACAATATAAAATTAGTTTAAACTTACTCTGGATGTGTATTAATATCACGGAGTGCCTTTTTGAAAGAAGAAGAAGAAGTTAGAATTTATTTATTTTTAATGCAAGACAAAACGTTGAAGCGATATAGTGACTGGAATAGACTGTAGTATCACCAATTATGGAAGTATCTAGTGATGATACATAGCTTTATATCTTAAATTATTAAACAACAATTACATCCATACTTTTGAGTATCTGATCATGATCATATTTGTTTAATAAGATCAGTATTTTATATTCAGGTAGGTCCTAGACGAGTGCATTAAAACTGTGGTCATAATCATCAAATGATTAAATTAAAATCTAATATTAATAAAATTCCAACGTTGTAGCCTAATTTTTTTTTATGAAAATTTGAAATAAAACAAAATGCCAATTTTCTTTGAAATATGAATTAAATTGGTAAATAGCCATTTGGTTATATTAATTTGAATCCGCCGATAGAAAATAAAATTGTAACAAAAAATTATACTATAAATTACTTATATTATTACATAACCGAAAACGAAAATAAATTCAAAACATATTATGTACAATTATCATTCATTTGGCCATTTCTGTCTGAAATTCGCCACTCCGGACCCTCATCATTTTCATTCCAAAAACGGCAGATAATTATGCATCAACCTAATAATAATAAATAAATATCGCTTTATTTTAACATTTCTAAAATTAAAGATTATGTTCATTGTAATCAATCGCAGAGATTCAAAATATGTAAAATCTAACCTATAAAACATTTATATTTTCATTAAAATAACACGATTAAGAAATCCAGATCAGGTGAAATTCCGGACAACAGAGAACCTACAAAATGGACAGCTTCTTGGAGATAAACGTCAATTTATACGGAATGCGGTGTTCAGTAAGATATTTGAAATGTAAATCTAAATAAATCAAGAATTATCAAGACAGAGTAATGAAATCAGGTATTTCTGTTTAATTAATGTTCATGTATTTTATTAATCACAATATCCTAGACGGGCTATGCCCTATATTTGATAAATAAATAGTCACATGTTTTAAGACGGGTTAACCTCTAGTGGTTACATGTTACAGTTGATAGAAAATTATATAATTTTTTTTTTATTAAGTTTTTTATGAACGTCAGTAGTTTAACTTTACAAATAGCTCCTCCATTATTTTAGCGAATAACGCTCATCTTCTTTTGTGGATAATCGTCAGTTCTCAATTGAATCACCAGGTTGTGGGTCGTCAAAAATAATGTATGAAAGGATAATAGATAACTGAAAAATTTTATAAGTACCAGAAACTTTTATATCACAAAATATAGCATCTTCACTGAAATTGTTAAATACTTAAAAATCGTCTCATTAAATTTGTATACTTTAAATTGTGATACAAATATAATACGTGTTGTATATTTAATCTGGGAGAATCCTTATTTTAGGTGCATTAATTTAATATAAGATTTTTCTCTAGATATTCAAAATCAATATTTAACGCTTAAAAATTAATATATTTTTAAATCCTTTAGAGGGTTGTGGATAATAGCGGTGTATAAAATATGTATAAACGTCTGCCGCCACGGAAACCATTAAACATTGCATTACACTTATTAAAGCCGAACATGGTATGGATTACTCTCAAGCTTCACGCTAGACCTCTGACGTAATTTGAAAGAAAAATCTAAACAGAGAAATGTACATTTAGACTGAAACCATAAAAAATGCAATAAATATTTATGTTGGAGAACACATTCTTATTGTGAATTTGCAATTATTCAGAACATAGATCTGTGATATTTTAAATATTAATTAAATAGATGGGTCTTTCAAATAATGGAACGATTAAATGTATTAATTTCACAAAGGTAACATATAGGTTCGAAAATTTGGCGCTAAAAATATCGTCGCTATAGCATAGTTGGATAATGCACCTTCCCCGGTTTGGAAAGAGATCCAGGTTCGAATCCCGGTGGCGCAACAACAATATTTTTCGATAAAATTGATTTTATCTGTATATCTTTCTAATTCATATTTATAATATTTATGTTGTTTGCAGACAAATCTATCAAGATATCTTCATTTCTAATAATATTGTGCAATTTCCTGTTCTTCGAAGGAGATGAATAAACATGTCATCTTTTAAATTCACTGTGAATTTCCATCAGCAAGTCAGCCAGAGCCATCTTTAATATCTGTATCTTTTTAATATTAATATTGGAAAAACAAAATAAAATACATTTCAGTAAAACGACATTCGTCAATAGGTAAAATTATTATTTCATATTGTACTTTTCCAAGCGAAGCTTCTTTTCCTGCACAGATAAAATTTACGTAAGTTTTTGCACTTCTCACGTCCATTACTGCTGTCGCCTTTTTATCAGATTATTCCAGTCAACTTTCCTCAGCGGTAGTGACTGGAGCACGTGATCCGTTCCAGTGCAGTGTCTCCAATTTTACTGGACCGATTTTTAAAAATGTAACGCATTTCTTATTATTTCATCGATCTGAACTAAAAATATCATAATAATACATGATTAAACTGTCTTCAAATTATTTATTGGATATTGGCGAACGTTCGGAATCTGCTGGATTTTTCTGTCATGAGAAGCAGATGTAATTAATTGGCTATTGTTTTAATTCCATAATTTTATAATAGTATTGGAAAACACGAATAGAAAAAATATTAATAAAATTAGTTTTGTATTATCATATTAAATGATAGATATAATATTATTAAATAATTTACATGCACATTAAAATATGTGAAAGAAGTGTGCAATACACATTTTTTTTTATAAAGCTATTTTAGTTATATAAACTCGTTTTCTAATTTTCATCCATACTTAATATTTCATCAGAGTTTTTAACGTATTTTCATACATGATAAAGCAGTGTGACTATTAGTTCTCAAATATCATCATATCGGTTCTATTATTAACGATAAAGAAAACTTAAAGACACAATCACTTTGTATGTAACCACGAATTTACCAACCCAAACCACGAAATTCGCGGTTTTGATTGGTTTGGATTGTGTTTTATTTAATCGTCAAACCACAAAGCGATTGGTTTCTACGAAAATATTAAATATTTGCTTTATATTAAAGTTATGGATACAGAAATAAGCTGTCATTGGTTAAATGGCCATCACATCTGTAAGGGTAGGTTTGTTTCTTTGTGTCTGTCTTCAAGACACCGCGACCAGTGGAACTCGAAGATTTACCATCCGGGTTAGGCGGAGATTTCAGCAGGCACCCAGACATATTGCCGGCGATATTTCACCCAGGTAGCGAGAGAAAACCGAAGATATTATTCTGTTAACATTTTCGACTGCTTTTCGGTCCAACAAATGGCTAGAGATAAATCTCAAGCGCGATCTCTTCGTAAAAATAACGCTAAAATTATCTTTGATTCTCAACACACGTAAATGTTTATTTAAAATATACAATAAGACAGATAATTTTTCAATGTGAATTAAAATCCATGAATTAATATCCATCTGCACAAGTTTATGCTTTCAATAGAAGTGTTGGACGATTTTTTTTATTGTATTGTATCATTGTACTTATATCAAATTAATAAATAAATATATTTAAAAAAAAAAAATTCATTTATAAATTATTTTTCAATTTTATTATGAATATTGCATTTATGATGGGTTCTTTATCATTAATTTTAATAATCATAATTTTTTTTTTTTTTTTTGAAAATTTTAATATAATTAGAACCTTTGCTTTTTTATAATAATAATTTTAATAAATTTTGCAAAATATGTTGTGGAAATTTTTTATTTTGTGTAAAGCGGCGGCCATTAATTTTTTTTAAATACCAATCAGAAAACTATTTCCTAATGAATAGTCCTGACATTGGTTGTATAAAAACTGTACGGGTTATTTATTTTTCATAACTTTATTCAATAATTTTCTACGAAAATTTGTAATAAAAATTATAACAATAAAATAAATCTAACAGATTTTTAATAAAAGCCTTTGAAATTGAATTGAAATATGTACTATATTAATATTAATTACATAACACTACGTTCTACAATATCTTTAAATGTTCTGTTACTCAACGTTCTCTTTTCAATACTATATGATTTTCAACGATATTTTTAAAATATCCCATGACTACTGTAATCCATAGGTTTTAGAACGATTCACTGTTTGAAAACAGCAACAGTCAGTTGAATCACAGGTCTCAGAAAAGGTTCGTGAAGTTCAGCTTAGTTATTATTGAATTATGTAATCATAAGAAAGAGGGTTTAAAAACATCTAGATTTTCTTGAATCTAGATGTTTTTAATGAATGTGAGTACTTAAACCGCCATCTTAGAGCAATAAATATATTTACATAGGTAACACAGAAAAGTAATGCACGTTTCCTCAGCGATTGCGGTGAACAGTGGCAGCTCCAGGACAAAGAACTCCACTGGGAGTGCAACTATTGGAATAATTTGAATACATCTCCCACTGCATTTTACAACTCGATTCATCTCCGTATCGTTTTTACGGTCGGTAGCAAACCCAGAAATGCACTCGAAAAATATAGTACACAATCTTGGATTGCATAAATGCACGCAGGAAGAACATAAATTGCAATATGTATGGCGCTGGTAGAGGTATAAACAAGCGCTTCAATTTTGATGAAGTGCTCTAAAGCTCTTGAAGAAAATGCTTATGGTGAATGTTTTAATGCATTCATGAATACGGAAATATGTAATTTTACATAAATAGCGGCATTCTCGCAAACTGCGTCATATAATATGAACATTAAAACCATACAAACTCGCGCCAAACGTTATATTATGTCTTAATGCATATATACTTTTTTATATGTTTTGCGAGGGTCGATTATTTACCAGATGAATTAAGCAATACCAAAACAAATTGACATTAAAATTGAGTGCTTGTACACATTATTTTAAACGATACTTTAATCCACATTTTTAACTCAATTAAACGGTTTAAACCGTTTCCACTCGGAATTAATATTTTTTTTTTTGGATTTAATATCTTATTTATAAATGATAATTGTAAAAGGCAAATTTGCTTTTTTATTGTATCTTCAATGAATTATTTTTGGAACGGAGGGTAGCTAGAGGGTGAATATCGTTTGTTACGGAGCGCGATACATAAAACAAAAACATTTTATTCTTATTTTATATGTCAATTTTTAGTATTTACATCGCTCAGTACTAACAAATATTTTAATGATTATTCATTAAATTTTTTCATTATACAATTTCATTTTAAAACAATCGAAAGATGGAGTTTCAGATTGCGGTATTGTGAAATACATATATACATTATAAAACAGTTTTAAATTATTTTTTTTTAATATCTGATGTTGCCATTTAACTGTCCGTGTCTCCATGTAAGTACATTTTATTACGAAAAAATGTTGCCAATATTCACGCCTCCCATATTTCTTTGCATAATTTATTAAATATATATAATTCTTTCTATTTGGCATAAACGTTCCTGTTGTGTGATATGTCATTTTAATTCACTATTTTGCTAGACCTATATTTTTATAGTAAATAAATATTAATAACTAAACAGAATTACCGCCTCGACCACTTTAATGGTTACCGTAGTATCGTAAAATCATTTTATGATCCATTGCCCGCCGCCAGTCGCTATTGTGAGCTCGCCGCCCATCCAGTCTATTTTAAAAATCATCCATTTAATAATATAAATAAAACTTATTTGAGTTACTGATGGAAATCGCTACTTTACTTAAAAATTTAAAAAATTTAATACCCTTTAGTAAAATTAATGCTTTTCCCAATGGTAGATATAATATAAGACCATGTCGTCCTCCATAAACCCGTGAAAATTTAAAATTAGGAAAATATCGGCCTTGTTTGTAATGTTTGCTGAGTAAACTTAAGAGTGTATATGGTTAAAAAAAACAAGAAACTCATAATGTATTAGCGTATGTAGTTCTTGATAACAGAATTATATTCGTAGAGAGGGAAGATTTAACTGAATATATAATAAATTTATTTATAAAAATGGTAGGTTTGTCGTTGTTGTCATATTGAATCCTAATGACACGTGATGAAATCCTAATGGTTGAAACTTTCGTAAAGGTCGATATTTGGCGGTAGGACGGTAAAGGTCATTCTACTCTGCGTACAAAATATAACGGCAATGAATAACAGGTCGCTCTTCGTTCAACTCAATTACAATTTATAATAAATATTGATTTCATTTTTGCTTTTATAATCAATTCGCATATACTTGATAAATATATATCAACATATTTATAGTAAATTTTTTTTTTAAATTTCGTTTCGTAAAAAATTGATGAATTTTCTGATGGTAAATTAATAAAACATTATATTTTTCAAATATTTTTGAATGGAAAAGAATCATTGTACTCGATTAACAATCGATAAATAAATTTGATATTATATCCGATAAGCGGACATACTAAGGAGTGCTAACAGTTATAAATTAACCATGTTATTATTTTTTAACGCTATAACAGGCCACGTGGCCCAATTACTGTAGCGAAACACAAATCACGAATCACAAAAACACCCAGGCTTGAGAAAATCACGTAGATGTATTGTGACGTCACCGGGAATCGAACCCAAAACTACGAGGATCCCCGTATACAATATCATTTTCAAGTAAATATTTCTTAAAAATCAAAAAACCATAATGTTATAATAATTAATTAATATATGAAAATTATTTATTCTATGTGCAGGCTCAAATAGCCAGCGATTGAAATTATAAAACACTAAGAAATGAAATGTTATTCTGTAAACATCAATTTACAGAATATTTGAACAACGAAATTCAACACGTTGGTGTTCGTACATTTTTCGTATTTGAATAACGTTCAGTTGCATCACAGACCAGTCAATGAATAGACATAAAATGAAGTGTACATATAAGCGATGGGTTTGGAACATTACATTCGGGACGAGCGGCTTTCTACACACATTCGTTGTGGAAATATAAATCCGATAGTTTATGACAATTTATGCAACAATTTATGCATCAGAGACTTTATTTAAGAAGAAACTAAAAACGCACCTTTTCAAAAAATCATTTCCAAAAGTGAAGATAATGATTTTTAATTTTAAAAAACAAAGATAATTGTAGAACTATAAACAGTTTATGTGTAAAGCGCCCTTGAGGTGAAAGTTTTTACGAAAATGGCGCTATGCAAATTATCCATTATTATTATTATTATTATTAACAATAAAGCTATTTACTCTTCGAAAATTAAATATTTGTGTAAACTAGACATATTTTTTTATATTAAGCGTTTAAATTTTCGTTCCAATCAAATCATATATTTAAAAGAAGTCCCGGAGCTATTTTATTGCATAAGTGGTGCCAAAGTATGTGAGTGCACCAAAATCAAAATATTGAAACAAGGAATTTGCGTTAGTTCATGTCCATATTTTTGGTACTCTGTGGGTTGCATTAATGTTTTAAAATAACCCATATAAATTATTAAAATATTGGGGTAAAATGGGGTAAAACTCGAAGGTTGATTGGGTAATAAAATAAAGTATTTATTTTTTAATACTTTTCATGATTCAAAATAATTCACAACCGTGATCATTGTACCTAGGTCATTACGTATTTTTTTTATCGTTTTTACAGAAAAAAGTAAACCTTTATTTAACTTGCATATATTATAATGGAACGAGTTTAGGTTAATTTTTACAATTACATAATTATTATTTAATATATGTGACGTTGTTTGATACTTTACAGAAAGATCAGGTCACTGAGCACGTTAACATTTTCGTATGTTTTAACCTTAAAACATGGATTTATTTTCATATTTTTACGTTATATAATTGACAGCATATCTTGTGTGTTTTTAATATTTTGTTATTATGCGATTTTGACCGAGAGTTGTTAATATTGTTTGGTGTTGATATGCAACATGAACAACTGCCATTTGTTTGACGTTGCGGTGCGACACGAACGGACGAACTAATGGTGAATAGACATAAAATATATTATATAAGCTGAAAATCCCATCCAAGGTTGTGCGAAAACAATGACTAAATTCTTGTTAATACACTTACTTTTTATTTTTATTTATTTGAAATTTTTACAATTTTTTCGTAATATTAGTTATTAATTATGTATTGTACATTATTAAAATTACATGTTTTTTATTCGCTTACCTCTCCAAAAAAGAAAATAGCTCTTGTGCTTGGAGAGGGAGCTAAAGTGTAATAATTTTATATATAGAGTTATACATTTGTAGTCTATAATTATTTATTGTCTATTTGTGTGCTTCTGCAGTGTTCTATTATATGGGAAGGTTCGTTACGGGGTAGGCAGAGAGAATTAAGAGCTACACATTCCGATCCGTACGCCTCTATCCATCGTATCTACCACATCTATAGTTCGTCTCATACAACTCCATGAAATTGTGATATACTTCGCTATATTCCGCAATATATATCTTGTTTTTCAGTGCTCATGTACTTGAAATGGCAGGAAATGTGTTAACATTTGTTATGTTAAAAAATAAATAAAAAAATCTTTGTTTAAAAAATTATTAACTAAATTTAATATTACAAGTTCCTACCTTACAATAAAATGCATCTGTTTCAAAATTATAATTCTTTACCTTCGCATACATTTGTTTTGATTCATTTAGTATCAAATAAGAGATATAATAAAATCTACATTTCTCATCACTATTTTGTGTCTAGTCGCATTATTTCAAAAGATATATATTACATAATTAATTCATGATATCGCATCTTGCTTCTTGTTAGTCTTGCTTGGCCGAACAATTGACCAATCACAACTGCTGTTGGACATTATCTTAAAACAGGGGTCAGATGAATCACAACCGAGGCATTTCGTGAGTAGGCGAATATGTCTATGGGATATACTTTGTTTTAATATACAAGAGAACTCCTGTCTTCGATGATTGAGGTATGACAAGAGATCCTAGATGAGTACAGACATCAGCAACCTACTGAGATTATGGTAAATACTTAGAAATATTGGATTGCTGTTGTACTATAGTATTAAGAATTACAACGGAATGTGGTATTAAATTATCTTGGAATGTTGTAAGGTATTTAATGAAGTTGTTTATCAAGTCAGAGAGACACGAACTCTTGTATAAATAAACAAAGTCGTTTTTTTAGGCAAACATTTCCTCCTTCTCAGAAGTTAAAAAAAAAACTTGAAGAAATCTTTAATATGAAAAGTATGGTGATCAAAAAGATTCCGTAAATAGTGCACTGATTGCTGTTATTTTTAATATAAATTTTCTAATCGATACAGAACGCAAACAATGAAAACGCTAACATGGACAAGGGAAATAATCGTTTAAGTCAATTCTTTATTTATTTATTTCACTTGCGGCATACAATTATATTCATACGTGTTCCAGAATAGATAATATTACGTATACCTGCATAAATGTTGGAAAAATCTCAGGACACGGAAGGAATTTGGCACTCACCACAATCCGGATGTGGACTGTATATTTTTCACTCACTGTTTCGTCAAAGGGCCGATGTTACAGTGAATCTGTATTACCAGTGAGAATATATTTTCGCTAAGCCGGTCAGTGGATGTATGTCTAACAATGAAGATACAAATTCACTGGTTTAGTAAGTTTGTATTCGTTGATAAGCGAGAATACGCCGCGCGGAAATATTTGGCCGAAGTATCGATGTGTCGCCCTACAGTATGGCAACAAATAGTTTGGTGGCGTGGGTGGCGTTTACAACTGTCACTTTTATTCGCTTATAGTATTTTCATTTATATTAAATAAAATTATTTACTGCATAAACTACCGTGTTTATAATCTCAGCCATTTTTATTTCCTTTTCAACACATAGGTTAGGTTAGGTTCAATTATAAGTTAGGATAGAATATACATTTGATAAATCCTGCTAGTGAAGTTATATTTCCACCAGTAGAAATATATTTCCACTGGTGGAAACGTATTCAGATATAATTTCACTGAAACGTCAGTGAAAATATATTCTCACTGGTAATACACATCTACTGTAACACCGACACAAAGTATAAACACGAAGTCTCGAAATTGTATAACAGTATTAACCGTTTCGTACGCATCGTAACCGTACTGGTTCAAGGTCGCCAATCGACTGGTCGGCGGCCTGGCCGGGAGGGGTAGGGAAAGGGGGGGAAGACACAGTGCATTATTTTCGTTCAATAATTAATATATTTATACACAAATAAATATATGTCCCAAACAGATAAGTAAAATAAAATTATTGTGGATGATATTCTCATTGTTTTTCATAACACAAAATTAATTGCTATCGCAATTCTGTAGAAATAAATTTTGGGTACAACAAAAGTTTAGTGCACTGATTATTGCCCAATTTGATCAATTAGTTGCTTTGCTAAATAATTATCTATTATTCATCAGAAGGTAGTCTTCGTAGGAGAAAAATAAATATTAACACGTGAGAAGATCGGTTTGTGTAAATGTGTATGAGGGAAGAGTTGTTTGTTAATGCTGAAGACTTTAAAGGTGTCTAGAATATTTTTCTCCCACAACTCTTCCCGACCGCAATTTTCTCGAGTTTTCGCATTTGTATGCCAAAAATTTGTACCAACATATATATTAAATGACAATAAACACTAAAAAAATCTACAAACCATTATAATAAAGATTTTTTCAATCGGTTCAATTCCCAGAGTTTTTAAAAATAGTAAGAATGTATAGTGAAAGATTTTTTTTTCTGTACTAGTATGTCTTTCTAATTGATTTTTTAAATTTATTTTAAATGTCACTGACTTATGTCCTGAAACGGCAACATCAAATTAAAAATATCCTATAATTTACGTACTTCTTAAAAAATTCAAAAAACTCTATTAATATTTGATAAGATAGATAAGGTATTTAGATAAAAGCACTAAAGCAATCGGATACATTTTCGACAAATTTTGAACTTATATTCAGTAATCTTTCCAATTACTACATCTATTGTTCCATTTTTAAAAGCAACCAACTTTATATTGCAGTGAATCTCAATTACACTAGAGTACGCCAGTATTATATTATATAAAAATTGAATTTTATTAAATTTGGATAAACTTTGATACAACTTATACATTTTAAGGAGAACATATTTTTGTTGTGAAGTGGCATTTTAGAACATTTTCTGCGGTATTTAAATACAAATTAAATTAATCACAATTCATTCAATATCATTTCTAGTTGTTGTCTAGTCCATTGTTTGTGTTCTCCTTAAAAAAGATTATTTTCCGTCTTTCAAAATAAATTAAGCAATTCAATCGAATATAGGTAGTACAGGTACGTTCAAGCTACACACCCCCAACCTGGTGTTCCCTAGTCCACATGAATACCAATGGGTAGGCTTGCGGCCCGGCGAACATTACTCGTCCGAATGCTCGCATGACATGTTCAGATGCTCACGGGTGACCTGCCAGGAAATTATTCTCCAGCATCCCATTTACGGAAATTAATTTCAACGCTTATTGCTGGTGCGGATGGGTCCGCTCTCCTCCTTGGCCGCAGTGGGAGCATGCGCATTTCGGGGGAGATGAAAAAATGTATATTACATAACTAATTTATATTCTTGACAAAATATTCGACTTTAATTTTTTTTTAAATATTTTTATGAAAACAAGGAAAATGAAATAAATTACTCGCACAAATCTTAAAAACATTGATTTGGAAAGTAGTTTATTTCATATTGTTATAAATAAAATTATTAAATACTCACTGCAAAGAAATTTCAAATTCCTTTGGAAGTGTATACATTAAAGATTTTTTTTTTAAATAGTAAACAATGAAATCTATTATGTATAATTGGAACATTGCGATACTTATATCTTCTTCTTCTTATGCTCTATCCATTCAACAGACGTTGGATATCATGACACTATTCACTGCGGCTCGGAAAAGCTCTACAGTAGACTGCCCAAACCATTGCCTCAGGCTCTTCAGCCACGATGTTCTCCTTCTTCCAGGGTCCCGACTTCCAGCAATCTTTCCTTGCATTATAAGGTGCAAGATCTCATACTTTTCCGCATATCTTGTTACATGTCCGATATATTGAAGTTTCCCAATTTTTATTGTATTAATTACTTATTTTTCTTTATTTATCTTTATTAAAAGTGATATGAATTAAAAATAAACAAATGTAATAAAATTTACTTAGGTACCTAGGTAATAATTATAATTTTTTTCATTTTTTTAAAGTTTCATTTGTCGTTGAATATGTGACGTTGTGTATTAAAAAATATACATAGTGTTAATTTATTACAGTTATCTGAACTGGATCATATTTCTTTAATATGAAAATAATCCAGTGCAGAAAAGGCTACGTTTACATATAGAAAGACAGCAAAGACGACGGGCTCGATAAAGTGATGATATTATACAGACTGTGTAAAGAAAATGTTGATAGAATTGTAAGCCATCACGCGCAAGAAATATGAAATAAATTGCAAACCAGAACTTCAACTAGTGTTCTCTATCATGCCAACCATCCTATGTATATACATTTTAAGCGCAACATCATTAACACAAATAATTAAAATTATTTTAGAAAATTCCATTTATCTCTACTACAATTTTAGTTATAAATGAAATCAAGTATCTTACTACAGACAAAACGTCAAACATTATGTAAAGATGAATAATACTAATAAACATAATATTATACATTTCCAATGTATTTTTGTTTGTTTTATGTTTCAGAAGGCCATCAAGTTAGTCATATTTTCATTGCACAGGCGTTTGATGTTATGTGACATTAATCTCTATAAAAAAAAATTGAAAAAAATCTTAAAAAGTGGAGGACCAATCGCTACAGAATTGATGCAAAGAACTAATACAAAAGATTTATTGAATTGAATTTATCACTTACCAGATGAAAATGGTGATAATTTTTTCCACGAAAAAGCGATGTACCTCACGACGATGAGACGGATATGTGTCTCGTCCAATGATGATCGATTTAGTAACTGCTCTCGACGAGGTGTAACATTAGCCAAACGTAAATACATAGATTTATGAAATATGACAAGCAAAATAATCAGATAACGTACAAACAAAATAATGATAACCTAATAATTAACTTCTTGAAAGTCTCGAACCGAATAATTTGTTTTATCCGTATTCAATGTGATTACGCCTGTGACTCTATGTCATTGATATGTGTGCTGTTGAATGATCTAGATCTAGATGAGCGTAGAGCCAATAGCATTAACAGCTTAGAACAGGTAGCGCGAGTGAGAAGGAGATTACATTGCCGTGAGAGCTGAATCCTGGAATCCTTGTCTCCTCGCGAGATTGACTTTATCAGAACCTATAGAATTAAAGTTAGGGATTAGTTGATGATGTCGTGAAAGCCGACATGGTACTTGCATTCGTGTTGGTAATCAATTATTACTTTTATTTCTATACATTACAATATTATATGTTCATAATCGGTAGTGGAGTATTTACAAATACTGTCTCATACTTTTTTAAATTAATAAATGTATTTGTCACATTAAAATATGTAACACGGGCTTTGTTCATAATTCTTTTAATTATACATTTATGGAATATTTCTGTCACTTTTATTTTGGGATTCCTATGTCTTCAATATATTTTGTATAATTTGTAAAAAATGGTTTTAGGTATATAAGCATGAAATATATTACCATAATATACTAAGAATTATGTTAAGGCGAAGCCTTTAATAATAATTCCAATTTTTGTGTTTTTTTTACGAAAATGTGGGGTTTTATTATTCATTATACACTGAATTTGACTTTTTTTCAAACTATTACTTAGATAGGATCTTATACTAATTTAAAACTAGTAAACTGAATGTTATTTGCCATAATTAAGACAATACAAGTATTATAAGAAAGACCGCGACCATTAGATGCATTTTCCGCGTGCTGCTAAATTATCTTAATTTTCGTAAATTATTGCATAAATGAAATATATTTTATTAAGCAGAACACATTCTTATTGTGAAGTTGTAATTATTCAGAACATAAGTCTGTGTCTATAATTATTACATTTGATTAGTATTTGAAATATTTTTCATATAATCTTGAAGCCAAGACTACGGAAACAAATGTCAATTGAGACAAATTATCAAAATGTTAAAAATGAATAGTGTGATAAACCATTCAATTGCAGGACATATTACCAATTTACTACGTTTTTAAAATAATTTGTTTTAGTGAAAACATACATTTTTAAATAATATATTATATATATACTAACATGCTTTGAGGCTTCAGCCACTATTTAAACTAAGCTATATATCAAAAAAACAATAATAAGTTTTTAAATAATATATTTTCAGTCTTACGATAAGTCATTAAATAATTGTAATCCGCTGCATACAAATATCACTGTATAACATATTGCCCTATTTTGTTTTACTAGACGCATTTATGTGGCGTGTTATATATATTGTATTGTTATTTAAGTTTTAGTGTTTCAAGCTTTGTAATGTTATTGATATTTAGTTAGTTTAGTATAGGGCTCTTTTCTGCACCCATAACCCTTTAACTAATTATCTTATACGATCTATTACGAATGAGAAATGTAATTGGATGTTAAAATAGATAAAGATATAGTATTAATCGAGTGCCATAAAACAGATCCAGATTGAGTTGGCTGAATTCCTGAGGTACCTATCTAATGTATTCTGGGCAAACAGTACAAGTCTATTTTAATTCAACTAAATCCAGTCTTTAGTTATCTATATTATTTGAATTTTATATGTAATTTTTGTAATTCAATAATGAGGATTAATTAATTACTAGATATATTGATTACCGTCACTCTGTATATAAATTAAATACTTTTATTTATTTACTTTTCTGTCGGTACCTTTGTTGTGAATTATCAAAACAGTCAGTATAATTAGTTATCTATATTTTTTATTATTTTATTTCAGTCAATAGAGACAAGAATGAAAATACACTAAAAGGAATAAATAAATTAGCATAAATTCGGAAACAGTGGATCACGTATGAACCATGGCTCATCGTTTCGACAGTAATAGCGTAAAATCAGTACACATTTGTAAAAAAGGAAATAAATTATAAGTTTTAGAAAACTTAACGATTAATTGTTACAAAAATGTCATCAATATTCAAACACCTTATATTATGTCCCCTCTCCTGCGCTTGTTGGCCACGCCCTTACACCCACCCAACTCTACACCACCCCCCCCCCCCCACGTAGTTCTTTAGTTTTATGTTTAGTATTGGTAATAATTAAGATGATACGTCAGCATTGAAAACGCTCTAATAAAATAAATTTATGAAAGTTAGCGTTTTGTTTATTTTTATTATAATTTAAAATGATCTTTCACAAGAATATTTCGAAAAATTATTCAAGCAGCCGGAATGCAGACACTTGCCTAGTCTATTCAATATTATATTCCAACAACTATGTCAATTTAATTGCCCACAAATTCATGTATATAATATAAATAAATAAATAATATAACCTGCAAAAACAATTTTGACGTTCTCTAAATATGCCTTAATTATTGTTTTGTTCATTTTAGCAAATGACCCACACTTGACTCGGTATTTCACGGTGCAGCGGCTATAAATTCTGGTGTGTTTTCTAATGAAATTCTTAGAATGCGTCTTATAGCTCGCCCTAAATCTCCGGGCGCGCTGGTTGGGAAGGCTTAGTGTTCACACACGCCGGTGTTGTCTTCAACCTACCTGAAACTTCACGTGTGCTATATTAGTTTTTATCTTGTTAATGAAAGAAATTGTTTTCTTCTTAAGAATACATACCTGTATCAAATACCTAAAAATCCACGGCAAATCATAGCATAATTTTCTGATGTATTTTATTACTTAACATTTTAATAAAAGATGCCAGCGAGGAGAGCGAACATCATTATGAGAGTGATTAAACGTCAATAAATCTGAAGTAATGTTGTTCTAGATATATGAAAGTATGACTAAGTGCGATGTAATATTCAATAATAATTCTTAGAATAAGATGAATAGAATGTCACAATTTGTGTATTAGGGAATTGTTGAATTTATTTGGATACTTTACTAGTGACGGAAATGTTGAGAATGATATGGAAAAGAGGGTGACTGCAGGAAATAAAGTGGACGGTACTCTGAATTATCGCCAATATGAATTTTTTACATAAAGCAAAATTAGCGATGCGTGGTAAAGTTCTGGTGCCTACACTAATTTATGGAAGTGAAGCCTGGTTGGTAGGATAAGATCCCATGGACTGTATCGAGTTTAATATTTATCAGTGGATGCAACCCGAACTGGAAGTCTGAAGGAACATAAGGGCAAATGAATCTGGCCTACCTTGCTTTAAAATTCTGGGTCGAACGTCGTCTTCACCTCCGGTTGACTAGCATGTTTCCGGTGCAGAACTGAGAGATCACTGCACTTCCGGAACTATCGAATACACTTTCTCTTCGCGGTCCCAGCGTTACGCACGGCGCGGATGTAGGACGACAGAAAAAAAGGCACAAGATCTTGATAGTTCGATGTCTAAGCGCAATCTGTTCCCCCATCGGCGAAATTGCAAGTAATGAATTGGCCTGAGCGGGACAGGTATAGATTATTGGATGGACGAAAGGGACAGATAATGAGTATTCGACTTGCGTCAACACTGGTATTGGCAAAAAAACGAAAGTAGACTGAATACAGTGGAAGTACAGTCATTCAGTCGCACGTGTGGAAACAATGTTTAATTTGGATAGCATAGGTAGTTGATAGAATTAAGAAGGCATTGCTGAAATGGTTTGGACATCTTGAACGTATGACCGAAGAGATGATAATTATGAAAATATATGAGGCGTGTGTTGAAGGTAACAGGAACACAGAGAGGGCCCTGTTAAAAGCTTCAATAATCAAAAAGTGTGCATGTATGAGAAGATGTATGAAAGTGGACGATGCAGGAGTAGTATGCCAGGTTAGGAGAGTGTAGCATTCGGTCCTCTCTGTAGAGTAGGTACCAAGAAAATAAAAAGCGCGATGGTATGTCAGTTAATTAGTTCGTGTGGCTCCATTCTAACAAGCGTATACTTTCTAATAATAAAAATAATTCTAATACAAGATAAATTAATCAATTAGAAAGATAAACAGAAAAAATCTATTTATTGAAAAAATATTTAGTTGCTACCGTAATTCGAACCTAGATCTCAGAATAGAATAGATCCTAGAATAGAAAAAAAAAGTAATAAAAATAATTATGTTTCAAAACATCGCCATTACTTCTATTAATATTTAAATTCAACAACCCATATAAGGAGAGTGCATTTATATTTATCTTGAGGAATACCTTAATCGTAAGTATTTCCACTACAGTTCTACCTACACATTCAGTAGCCCTAAAATACAATACTTCTCGGGAGATTCGAGATTTTATGTCAGCTATAAAATTTAATATCACCCGTTAAATTTTATAACGAACAGAAATGAATCAATTTCTAAGGATCCATTCTACCTATTGCAAGTAAGTCCTTTTATATGGAGCGGGAGCACTTAAAATTTAACGAATACTACTGCCATTTACAAACTTTCAAGCTCTTAAAACACGTGGCGTGGATAAGGTACATTTTCTCAAGTTCTCTGTTTCGTTATTTAAACATTAATTAATTAAGGAGTTTAAAACTAAGGCAATGGCATTCTAAACGACGTTCGCATGATTGATCGATCACCGTCTAAACTTGGGTTTTATATTACACTTTTACAGCTCTCAAATTATGGTGCTCTGAAAACATGCAGCTTAAATAAATTTTAAATGTTGGAATTTCAATAGCCCTTTGGAAACAGTGGAGGAGAAGCTATTTATTATTTTGTATATCTCAATGAAAATAATATAAAGAGAATGTAAGAGAGTCAAATAATGTTAGAGAATTCCTTTAATAAACGAAAGATGTTATATCAAATTTAATAAAAAGAAGTATCAGGTAACAAAGCACATTCAGAGAACGTTTTCTGGTTTGTTCAACCGTGAAATATTTTATAACTTATTGACATCGGAAATAGGGATTTCATTTGCAAATAATGAATTTAGTCGGAAAATAATCAAAAACTTTTGGGCGTACCTACGATTTAACAACAAATTTCATAACTACATATTTTAATTCTAATATTTCATGTATTTATACACAGGGAGTAATAATGATTGTTTTTTAATATACCAAAAATAAGTAGGATTTTAAAATCGTGTAAAAATTATCTGTAGTTATGTTCTCCACGGTATGAAGTAGAATGCTTTAAAAAATGGAATAACAGATGTATCAATTTGAAAGAGCTGCAACATATAGGTTCGAAAATTTCTCGTTAACTTATTAGGTTGATATGGTGTAATGGTCAGTGCAGTGCCCAGGATAGAGAAAGTTCCTGTTCGAGTGAGGGTCTCCCGATAGGAGATCCTCCGGAGAACTACTGCTGCTGATAAGCTTCATCATTATTATATTCTTTTTTTTTCTACCTTCTGCCCAATGACTACGTATGTACTGTTCTTGTGAGTTAAATCTGCTGGCATTGCTGGTTCGAATCCCGGTGGCAACCAAAATATTTTTTCGATAAATTGATGTTATCTGTAATTAATAACTGTAATAATGTATTCTCCTTACGAATCTTATAAAGTCTTATAAGAGAACATTAAACCATAGGGGAAAAATCTGAAAGAATAGTTAAGGAATAAGAGTAATTAAGCAATAAAAGCAATTAAATACAACAAAAATACAGTAAAAGTAGTGGTACAGTATTATAAACTTACGAGACAGGACATCGATGCCTTTATTATATTTATTGCAATACACGATGCATGGCATCCGGGAGCAATCATATTGAAAAGAAACAACGCCCAGTAGTGCGAACACAATATCATATTTAACATTTCTACTTAACGGT
Source organism: Eubasilissa splendida (assembly GCA_031772225.1). NCBI lineage: Eukaryota > Metazoa > Arthropoda > Insecta > Trichoptera > Phryganeidae > Eubasilissa > Eubasilissa splendida. The sequence continues at coordinate 14,893,050 of CM062848.1, read as the reverse complement.
GCATGTATTATACATAAGTGATGAGCTCAAAATCACGAACTGTGAGTCAATCACTGATATTTTTGAGTCACATTCACTATCAGTGATTGAATATCTAGTTATATCGTGATTCGTGATTTTTTTTTTGTTGATGTTAAATATTCAACTGGTTTTCTGACGCCGCCGTCCAAATCGATTATCACTTGAATCAGCGCCATCTGTTAACTATAATGTTTTTGCTAACTTGCTGAAAACTTTGTAGGTGTATGTGCAGCAATTTTCTACCACCAAATTTTTTTCAAATACTTATTAATTATTATAATAATAATTAAGTTAAAGCCTTCTTTGTGTTGTAATTAGTGTGATTATATTTGAATAAGCTTCAAGATAATTTATATTTTTAATCTTTTAAAATTGTTTTAATATAATACTTTCTCTGTTTATATGGAATTATAGAGTTAACATTTTTATGGAGCCATACTTTTTGTTGTTATCCGAGTCATTACGTCATTATTAAACAAGCACAATCTTATAATTAATTTTTATTTTTAAAAAAATTATGGATTATTATTTTTTATGAATATTTAGTTTCTTTAAAGGTTTTTGTTATAAAATATTTCAAAGATTTTTTTTTAAGTTTATAATTTTTTATTACAAGTTATTTTTCAAAAAAAATAATTTATTATTTAGTTTTTTTTTTTATATATTTTTTTTATTGTTTTTTTGTTATAAGTTTTTATTTATTTTTATAAATCATTTAAATTTTTTTTATAAGTTATTTATATATAATCATATTATATATTGTCGTTAATATTTGATATATCAGTGATTCTATCCGTGATCGAAATTGGTTTTGTAAATTGTGATGTCGTGATCACAATTTACAAAACCAATTTCGATCACGACTCACGACTCACGCTTTGCGGCCGCACTGATATTTCTATATTAAATCAGTAATTGTTAACCGTGACTACCGTGATTGAAATCGGTTTCGTAAATTGTGATCTTGACTCACGCTTTGCGGCCGCACTGATGTATCAGTGATTCTTAACCGCGATTCCGCGCATGCGTAAATAAACAGTGACAGTCACAATATTACTTGTTTATATTTGAATGCGAGTCGTGATTTGGCGCATGCGCATTTGGACGAAAATATTTATGGAAGAATGGATTGTAACTCGTGATCAGCGCCATTTAATACATTCTGCCAAAACGTTTTACACATATTAGGTGAGAAATTTAACGAAAAATAAATGTACATTTTTTAAAGCGTTTTAATTCTCTTTGCGATGATATTAAATTAGATTTATATTAATTATTTATGCTAGAATACGTTTTTTACGCAAATTAAATTTTATTAAAAAAAAATATATATATATTTCGTGTATTACGATATCGTGCGGCGCATGCGCATTAATAATGAAACTGTGATCACAGTCACAGTTTTCAATCAGTGATATTATCAAATAACAATCACAATCACACCAGTGAGTCAAAAGTAGCATTTTTTCTCATCACTATTATACATGGATGAGACTTTTCTCGGAGACTCGTCTCTAAAGTCTCGTAAAAAATATCACAAAGTAGAGTACGAAGTTAACTTTAATTCATTTCTATTCAATTTATAAATATATACATAGCTTTACCGAAAAATCTGCGAGTAGAAAGATCATATAATATTAGTAATGTAAAAAAAATATTAATCAGTAATAAATAATTCATTTTAATTGCTTCAGATTCACTAAAAAAATTACATAAAGATTACATAATATCTTTGGTTTTGATGTATTTAACTATTTATTACAATTATATATTTTTTTAATTGACATTATCAGAAAAATTAAAATAAATATTTTCTTATTTTAGAATTATTATTTTATAATATAATTAATGTAGTATTTTTATTTTATTTAACTTGAAAACCGAAGGAATGAGATATATTTTTTGCTAAAATAAATGACAGACAATCTAAGTTTCTCATCTATCGCTTTGAAACTTTTTTCCATATTTGATCAAATTTATCATTTCGAAAAACAATTCATTTTTTTAGTTTCAAACGTTTAAGAATAGAATTAAATGAAATCTTAGATAAAATAATAGAAGGTAAACTTAAACTAAACACCTGCAACATTTTCAATGAATTTGCAGAGTAAACCGAGCAAGGTAATTATGGTTCGTAGTCTTGTAATTTATATTGATAAACATAGAGATATTACGTTCCTTGTGCTCTTTTTCTATAACTACGTTCATTTATTATAACTAATATATTCTCAGTAGTGGATATTTTTGAAAAAAAAAAGAAATTTAGTTCACGCTAGCTGTACCGCGCTTGTATTTCCCGACTGTCAGCTTTGTATAATTTTTTGGGTTACAGACCCCTAAATGGAGATTAACAACCTTTCTGTCCTTTTGCAAAATATTCTGAAATCCTCTTTTAATTGGACAACATCATTTGTTTTCGGAGATTTTTCAGAAAAGTCTGGCGTACTATCATTTTTTATCTAAGTAATTAAATAAATCAAGTTAATCATGCTTAAAATATAATGCTTAGAATACAACATAAGGTTCACAATATACACACATTAAGTAAACAATATATATTATCCCACAAGAGCAAACAAGCCTAAAATAGTTCCAAGAATGAAAACTAGTTTTGGGCAAAGATTATTTACCTTTCAAGCTTCCTGAATATATAATCAAATTGAAAATAAAATTAGAAATTTAACTGACATTGAGACTTTTAAAAATGATATTTCAAATTGGTTGTTGCAATTAGGAAGAGCAGATACAGAGAGTAAACTCTTTTATATAATGAAATAATTATATTTTTATTTATTATCTTTATTTTATTAACCACCAAATTGAGTTTAAATACATCTACCAGTTTCGAAAAATACCATTTTCTTCTTCAGGATATCATAACTAACTAAAACATATATTATTGTTTCTTTGCCAGAATCTATTGTTAGTAAAATCATCAGTAACACAATCGCATGTTAGTAAAATAGAAAGTATTATCATAGAGAATAGAAATATGTAACCTTACTTTCGTCACGTCACAATATTTTATCAGCCGTATATTTTATGTTTCATGAGATGTAAAAATATATATGAAAAAAGAGAGATATATAAAACTACTTATATCGAAATGATAAATCAAGTCTTGAATAAATGGGAAAACGCTGAAAAACCTAAATAGCACCAACTTGCATTACTCTCTAAAATCTCTTTCGCCGATCCGACACTTCTTTCGCGTAAGCATATGCTATCTGGAAGAGTTATATTATATGTTATTCAATACAATAAAGCAGTTTGATTTAGCCTGGACGATAGTTTTATTTTTCGTATTGAATTAACACATGAGTTTAAATGCATCGATATGCTGCAAAATATTAAGAGAAACTAATTAATTTACCATCACGCCATTTCTCCTTGGAGTTAGGAGCTGAGGATGAAGAGCCACACTCTTCAGTCCTGACGCAACGGTCGCCTCATCCACATTTACTAATTCATTCAAACCTTCTCTATTTCTGATGCCATCAACACTCGCGTTAGATTTACTTATTCCTACCATTCTCTACTCATCAATTATTTCTACATGACCAAACCATCTAAGTGACTATTATTTTAATCTTATTTGCTATGTTATGATCACTTTTATATTCTCCACTAATCTGTTCAATATTTAATTATTGTACATGGATGTGTTATATGTAATATTATTTTATTTTCGTTCCTCTTCTCCCAGCTCCAGATTTTACTTCAATAGAAGATGTCTAGGTAAATAAGGTAATCATACAATTAATATTAATTATTTAATCGCCACATAATTTATCGGTTAGGTGAAGGTAAATAAATACTCCGAAAAAATGAGAAAAAAAAGAGTTTTAAAATGTTAGTATTATCGAAAATAATACATAACACAATGAACTGCAAAGGAGGCATAGATACCCCGAAAAAACTAATTTTATAGTATTTGTTTTAACAAAAATAACACATAACATTACAAATAGAAGAAATTTTGCTAGTGCCTCAAAATTTCTCTACATAATTTCTCCTTTTACGTACTTTTGCCCAACTATTACGTCAAAATCACGAAACTATCCTAAGGTAAAAATTAACGAATAAAATTATTGTATGTAAAAGGGTGTCAAATAAGTGACAAATATGATGCCACAATGGAAAATGTTATCAACTCTTTTGTTGGAGAGTTTATTTTACTTATCATTTCTCGGAAGTGTTTTCCAACAGAAACAGCCTTTGAACGCTCCAAAGGCTCCCCGAAGAGAGAAGCTCGTTTCCGGTCTGGAACCTCCATAAGCTGGCAACTTGTCTTCGATTTATAAAAATATTGATTCAAAGAATCGTTTTATCTTTCACAATTCAAGAATCTGCCTTCTCGATTCTCTTAATATAATTTTCACTCAGTTTTCTTTTATTTATTCAGACCTTTGGCTTTACACAAGCTTCGATTTCTAATTGAGAATTTACAATGAACGCTGCACAAAGGAACTTTTCATTTCACAAATGATTTTTAAATTTATTTTATCAAATTTATCTCTCATTTAACTTAATCAAAAGATGTTTTGTCTAGTCAGTACTTTGCTTTAATATGTAGAAGGGAAATATAATTAAACAGAGCACATTACTTTTATGAAGTTGCAGTTTTTCAGAACATAGTTCTGTACTATTTTAGTACAAATTAAATGTATCAATTAGAATGATAAACTGGAAAATTCAATCTATCGAAAAATATTTGTTGTTGCTAACGGGATTCAAACGTTGATCCGTTTCTATCCTGGTAAATGCGTTAACCGATTACGCCACACCCACATAGTTAATTTACGACAAATTTTCTAACTTATATGCTGTAGTTTTTTCAAATTAATACATCTATTATTCTAAATTTAATATTTTCCGCATAGGGAAGATCCAGGTTCGAATCCCGGTAGCAACAAAAATATTTTTGAATTTTCCTAAATATCTTTCTAATTGATACATTTAATGTGTATTAAAATATAATTTAGTATGCCTAAAATATTTTTTTTACACTTCTATTAAAGTGTTTATTTTACAATTGCAGTCATGATTTTGTCATATAATCCGCTATGTAACAAAAAAAAACATTTCTCTGTAATGAGTGTATAATTCAAGTGTTTTTAAAATATTATATAAATCCATTAAATATATTGTTACAGTGCTTTCTATCTCTATCGGATCGAACGTCAAAAAACATTTCCACCGACCAGCTCAGTCTAGGTGCGGCGTTGGATATTTTGTCGGACAGGAGAGAATGGATCAGTATAGTGCAAACACGACAAATTTATTTAAAAATTTTAAATAATATTTAATGAAACTGCATTGCACAAAATCAATACACTAAGACAGATAATTATAAATAATGCAAAGAATAACTCTTAGGTGAGTGGTAACAATATATAACTAATTATCGACCCTTTGTCAACTAAAATTACACTACAGGAAAATTGACATTTTCGTTATTCACGACTTGAAAACCCTAGTTACGATCGTACTATATACATTAATTAATATCTGGAATTCCGAAGCAAGGAATTTCACCTCAGAGTCCCATCTTGCGAGCGGGAGCGCCATGTTGAATCCCAATTCGTGGGATCAAAACTGGTCCACATTGCTGCCAGCTGGAAATTTACAGTGTCCAGTCACTGCCGGACGATGACTCCAATCTGTTAATGAATCAGAACTCATTTCCATGTCATGTCGTCGCAAAGATTAACTTTCTCCCATCATGTGCGGCGAACTGCAAAGCGAGCCACGCCTCTCATTGCCGTCCCGTGTCGGAAGTGCATCCGCCACCAGCTTCTTCCATTTCCCGCCAGGGGACCGCTCCTCGCGTCCGATTGGCGCGGAAATTTTTCAATACTACATTCACATATCCACCGCGCGCATTTTTAATGCGGCGTCTAAGGGATGTGATTTGTCATGTCATAATATATAATATAAATTTTAATCTTTTCCTTCTAGTGCTTGTCCTGTTATCTAACATTAACGATCGTGTTTGTAGCTCGAAATAGTTCTGAGTTAGTGTGGTCTTTGTCTTCCAGGGATTCTTCTACTGGCACAACTTTGCTTTAAATTATGAGATGCAGGATCTGGTACTTTTCTGATATAGTCAAAATTTATTTTTCTTCATCTTTCATCAACATCTTCAAATAGTTTATGTTAGAGATCATTGGTGAAAGAATACAACCCTGTTTAACTATTTTCCTTATTTCTACTTCTTCAGTTATTTGGTATCTACCTTCAGTGATGTTTGTTGTAAATTTCAGTAAGTAAGATTAATATAAATAAAAAATTATGAATTAATTGTATTCCACGATTGAAAACACAAAAATATTTGATTTCTTCACCTTGGGTATTTAATGTATTATTTTAATGAATGATCATAATCTCTGCTGGAAATTATTATAATTTTCAATAAAACGGAGGTTCACTAATGAGCGGTAGCTTTTAACGAGACACGAAATAGCAACAAAATATAATCGGCGTCAGTAATAATGAAAGAGTGGCCCTTCGGAGGAAGAGCGAAGGTGGGGTATGTATTATAGCTCTACCCCTAATCCAACAAGTGAACGTGATTGTCTATACGAAAAATCCTTCATAGTCAGACCGAAGCTATACAGATGTGGTAATAAATACATAGTAAATAGAGTATTGTGATCCAAACTCAGGTATAAACCTCCATTAAGGGTTGGTAGGAGCAGCTTGTTACGGTATCGAAGATTGATTTACTGCGATGGCCCCAACCGACGACCGCTACCCCCTTTCCGGGATGTTAGGGGTTTCGGAACTGTGCAAAGCCCGTTCGTTATCGTGCCTGAAAACCAAAGTCCTTTCAACAAGTTCGAATGGACTAAAATGAGTTTAACGAGTTGCCTTTATTTGTATCTTAATAATTGTAATCTGCAAGAGATATAATTTCACAAAATATTAGTAGATATAATATTATATAATACAATATTATTACATATACATTGTTCAACATTGCTAAGTGTACTTTATACAATATTACTACAGGTACATTAAATAATATTATTACGTGTACAATGTACAATATTATTACATGTACATTGTACAATATTGTTACATGTACTTTATACAATATTTCAACATGTACATTAAATAATATTATTACGTGTACATTGTATACCATTATTACATGTACATTGTACAATATTGTTACATGTACTTTATACAATATTACTACATGTACATTAAATAATATTATTACGTGTGTAATGTACAATATTATTACATGTACATTGTAAAATAGTTACATGTACTTTATATAATATTACCACGTATACATTATATTAAATTATTATGTGTGTAATGTACAATATTATTACATGTATAACATACTTACATATTATTACCCACACAATATGTATGTTGTTCCACAGGTTTCTAAGACATGCTGCAAGATCGCGATCTCTGAAGGATTAATTGGAGGATCATGTCCTGTATGGCTTCCACGACAATTTTATAATACCTTCAGTACATGTCTCTGAAAGATATTTCTAATTGGAGAACAAATACGATGAACAGGATTTATAAACTATTAATATTGTTATATGGATGTAGTTGTACAACTTAAATCCATAACTGTTATAACTATATTTTATCATTTATCAAGATTTTGTAATTTTCTAATAACTGCATTTCACAGAAAAGGACATTGTTATTGTTCTGCAAACTACGCAAGTATGTATGTATGTATCATATTACATCAATTAATATACGCATACATAAATTAAATTTCGTTTGTATAATATTCTTAATCAATTTACAGAAAAATGTTAATGTTACTTTAATTTTAAGAAAATTATGGAGTATTATTATGATTCTTTGTTTGATTATAAATTCTAAATTATTATCATACATTCATTTATGAGAATTTTACATGAAAGTTAATAATATTTTTTATGAAAAATGAAGATCGTTTAGAAAATAAACATTCAAAAAATATTTTTAAACTTTTACAATTTGTAACGTTTTGTACAAAATCGTATAAAAATCTAAAACAAAGTATTTTAATATAACGCAGTAAATTTAAGAGCTTCGGTCGACTTCGTTATGTACATATTGATATTTCTTTAAAAGCGTGGAATTTTTTATTTAGCAATTTTTAGCTAAGTACCAGGTGTCCTTTTTGTTATGCTGTTAACATTATTTATGGAAAGGTATTTTTTTCATTTTAGGTCTTTCTTTTCGACAATTATAACTTTATTCTGCCTAGATTTATGAATTTTATGAAATTTTATTTTTTATTTTTTATTTTTGAGAAACAAACAGTGTATCAATAATAACTGATATAATAGCATAATATATAAAAATAACACCAGTAAAGTTTCTTCGGAATTAAATAACTAGTACATAAGAAACTAAAAAATAGTACACTCAAACAAACTGATAAACAATAAGAATTTTATATTACAATAAACCTACACAAAATAAACTTAAAAATAGTACATCTTTAAAAAAAATAACTGAAAAAAGAAACAAAACAGTGTTTTTAAACTGAGCATACAAAGTGGAAGGGGTAAGGAAGGGAGGGAAATGGGATGCAATATATACAATTTAAATTTTAAAGGGAAGCAATTTATCGTTAAAAATGTTTAAGTTATTAGAAGAATTTACGGAATTATATTTTGACGTAAATCGGATCACAGAACATTTTTTTATGTAATTTTTTCTGCCAAAATTTGAGAAAAAAAGATTATTTGATCATGTTGGGTGTGTGAGACAGTTTAAAGTTATTTGTTTCAATAAATAGGGCGAGTCAACTAAGTTATTAAAAATTTTATATGGGTAGGATAAATCTTGTGTGTTTCTTCTATTTAAAATTCATAAATCTGGGCATTGATTGATTCTCAATTTGATGATTATATGTATTTTTTGTTTCGATGTGCACTTAGGTTAAACCCCGCCATTCGTCCACGTACAACTACATACATACAACTGCACATTTGACCAACTCTTACGAATAAAATTTAGGTGGTCAGTCCCGCGTTGTCACTCGTTCGCTATGCATTATTTTCACATTTTAATTTGTCATATGGAACGGATGAATGGAATCAAAATGGTAAGTAAAATTATGACGAAAGTGTTGATGGCACCATAAATAGAGGACGTCCGCGAAAGACTTGGCATGATCAGGTAAACCAAACACTGGAAGATGGTCCTGTTAGAAGCCACAATGTGGATGAGGTGAGAATTGTGTGGCCGGACAGAAGAGTGTGGCGCTCTATCCACTCTGGATAATTCGTGATACCCGTGTTATTTAATTATTGTTGATTATTTTACAATATTTTCATTGAAAATTAGTGTAATAATGGGTCCAGAAAATATTAGTCATTCAACCAAGTCTAAAAGAAAGCAATAAGAATGCCAATTTAACTGAAAAATAACTTTGAAAGTGGAATTAACGTCTCGGACCGGGCCACTTATCATCGTCTGGGAGTCTGGAATGAATTAATCTAACTTACATTATTTCTTCGCGGAAAAATGAAATCGGCATTCGTACAAATCGCAATTCGAACAATCTCCTGGAACGAATTGTGTATAAATAGCTATAAGTAAAGTCGATTAATATATAATAAATAAGTAAAATTCAAGTCAAATAAAATCGCTAGATTTTAAAGGCATTTAAAATTCCTTTAGTTGGAAAGGTAATATTTCAGATGCATTTCACGTTGCTGGTAGCATAATAACTTGTAAGAATGCTCTTGCTTATATCAACCGGCCTTTATGTTATCTCTTCTAGGCCTGAGATCGGCACGCTGTGACCGTTCAGAGATATTCTGCAATTCTTGTACCGGCATAGAAAAGTTTTTTCAGAAGTTCGCTCGCTGAATCCGAGTAATAGTCTCACGCCGCGTTACTTTCTCGGCGCCACTATCTTGCTGCTTTGCCGTTTCAGTGGATTTTACCTCACGTTTGAGAAATTTTCCCCCGAATTCTGATGATCTCCTCTTGTTAGTGGGGTATCTGGGTATGTACCTGTTTTTGCGTGATCAATTCAGGAGTTCTGTTTCCTGGCCGAGGAAAAAATAAATAATTCTTTCTCGACCGAACATTCGGATCATGATTTTAGATTCATGTATAAAAAGTGAATTGAAAAAGGGTTGAATGAATAAGCGGATGGATTGCGAGTTGTTTGAGAATTTCCTTAATTAAAAACGAAACTCTAAAACATGTTGGTTTCATTTTCATTATTCTACAAGTTTTCAAACAAAACATATTTTATTCGAGAATTTACATACGTAGTTTTTATAACCTTAATTTATTTGTAAAAATAAAACAGTAATAAAATGGCATAATAATTAAAATATTTAAATCAACATACACCAATTATTTTTCGCCAATTGCTCTGTAAATTACACGTATTATTTCCCGTCTATAAATTTTGATAGCTAATAAGTTTGTATATAGCTGTTCATTTATTGTACTGTTCAACAATGTTCTACGTTTAAAATTATTGTAATGAATTTAAAATCTGTTTTTTTTTATTGTAATTATTTATTTAAATATTTAAATTAAATTAATTATTAAATTAAGTTTGTAGCAAAGACAATACGATTTGCTGAAATGGTTTGGTCATATGGAGCCTATGAATGAAGAGATATTGAAAGCTACAGGAACGTTGGGCGTTCGCGAATTTCTATTAATTTTTACCAATTATAATGATTTGATTTTGACAAATTTTTGAGAACTATATTAGATATAAAAAAGTATGATACATTATCTTAAAAATAATAATAATATTAATAAAAACAAATACATATAATATTTTTGGAAGGCTAGAATTACTATTCCCTATTAATTGTTTAAAATTGATTTATATTTGCTTGAAATGATATTATTATATTGAAATAAAGAGTACAGTGAAACAAATGTAACATAAAAAATATTTTGTAAAAATAAGCCAAAATATAAGAGTCCGGTTACCACTAGTGCAGAGTGATTTAATATTTTTTCTGAAACAAATCAAAAAGTTACATTCTTTTTACTTTTTCTCGTTTTGTGCGTTTCTATAATAGTAAATTTCTTACAGTATAAAGTTTTCCTTTTAATATTTTAACGCTACTTTATGTTAACACAACACGTATTTCCACAGCGTCCCGATATGTTTATCGTTTCTCCTCGATTTAGAACTATGTCTCCAAATAGAGCGGAAGGGAATGAATAAATAAAATTTCCAGCTATCCAATTAAAGGAAAATAACACGACGACGCCAAATATCCGCCCTCTGAGCGGCCGCACAGTCGACACAAACGAAAAAGATTGTCCGTATTTCAATTTTATGTTTTACATTTTTTCGTTCTCATCCATTACTCAAGTGCCAAGGAGATTCCAATCGCGGCGATGTAACTTTAAATTGCGGACTAAAATCCGGGCAAGCGCTATATCTTTTAATAGTTTTCGCAGTTTGAATAGAAAGAGCTAAGTTTTAAATTGAATTTTGCGGAAGTTTTACAATGTTTCACAGTTTGTTTTACCATTTTTTACTGAACAACTTCCGAACGTAAACATCTGTAAAACACGCGTGGTGATGATTTAAACAATTATGTATACATCATTTGCAGATAAAACAAATTTATATTATCAGTCATAATATTCGCGATATAGCAGTCACATTGTAATTTTTGTAACTAGGTAAAAATTACAAAAAATTAAAACTTAGTACTGCACTCATAAATGAAAATTATTTTTTCACTACTATAGTTTCGAGGGGTGCAGCGGATCTTATCAACAGGTATAGAAAATAATACATTTATTAGGGGTAGCGGTCGAATAGTATTTTACAATTTAATGATATATTGATAAACGCCCTAAATTAAAAGTGCATATACTGTTAGTAAAGCAAGAATGATGGCATTATTTAATAAAGCACCTTGAAATTAATATGAAAAAAAATCATCAGCGATATCAGCCCTGATGGGCTAAGCTATGGGATTAAAGCTGTCGACCAGAAAGGTAATATATGTATGGCAGAATAGCTCAGAAAACTCGACACAGCATTTTTAAGAAATATATAACACATCAAATAAAAACAAATTGATTGGCACAGGAAATAATAAGACTTCTTTTTTGACATGAAAAAAAATATCAATAATAATTTTAATCATTGAAAAATTTATAATTTTAAGTGTAGAGAAAATCTGGCAAATGAAGTCAAGATAGTTAAATACAACAAGTACGCTACAGAAATATGAAAAACAACCTCTAACAACATAAACTATGTATTAAACGAAGTGAATAAAAAATACATTTTAAAAACTACATCTTTACAAACAAACAGTGTACCAGGTAATGACAAAATAAACTCCAAAGCTATCAAAAATAGCTGCACCAATAACATACCTCACCAACCATCCATTAAAGGAGGAGAATTTCCAAAACAAATGAAACAAGCAACAATAATACCAATACGCACAAATAGAAGCAAAAGTCAAATAAGTAAGTTCAAACCGACATCTTTATATCTAAAATCTTAGAAAATATATAAAAATACAACTTATAAAATACCTTAAAGGTAACACAATATCTTCTCAAAAAATATAGCCTCAGTGAAAAACTAAATACTAGGGATGCCATTGCATTCATCACTGAACTTTTAACAATGGACTTCTAAATGGATACGAATAGCAACTGTCTTGCAGTGTTTATCGACGTAATAAAAGCGTTTGACACGATAAATTATAACTCTTCAAAAAACTATTCAAAATTGGAATTACTAGCATATCCTGTAATCTTTTCAAAGACTACGTGACTGAAAGACAACAGCAAATAAATATATTTAATTATTCTAGCAGGAACCGAACAATTAACTATGGTGAACCACAGGGTAGTGTTTTCGGACCAATGTTATTCTTCATATACATCAATGACTTTTGTTAACTTAAAATTAACGGGAAAATAACTATTTTTACTGATATCGTGTTTATATATCATGACAAATACTGAAATAAACTCATTTAAATTGCTCAAAATGAATTAAGGAATATAAAAGAATGCAAATTCTCAAACACTAAATATTAGCAAAACAAAATACACAACATAATTAAACGAATAAACCGTTTTAAAAGAGGACAATTATCAAAATATAATAAATAAAATTATGACACATTTAACTGTCAAAAAATTTACCGAAAAAGATCTAGGAGTAATAATTGATGAAAATTTTAAATGGGACAAACATATAGTATATTTCGATAAGTATACTTATATATTATTTCATCAGAAAAACATCATGAGTAGAAAAGTCATTAAAACCATATACTATGCACTCTGGCAAATAAACAAGAATATGGTATAATTGAATGGGAAAGTGCAGCCAATACACATGTTGAACTAATTAGAGCACAAAAGCCTATCATAAATGTAATTCTCAAGATGCCAATTGGAGAGTGTTCTAAATAAATTTAAAGTTCCGACAGTCCTACAAATATATGCAAAAAATTAACTTGTCTAACTGACTTACCAACACCCACAGGGATAGACAGAGAGGACAGAGCGTCACACTCCTCTGTCCTGACACACTATTCTCGCCTCATCCACATTCATAAATATTTTCATACAAGCTCGCCGATTATTAAGGCTTCTAACAGAACCATTCTGCTCTCATTCATATGTTCCATATGATCCTTTATTAATCTTACCCATTATACTAACATCAGCTTTATATTCTTTCTTTATCTATTCATTATTTACTCTGTCATAAATAGATTTGCCACATTTACGCCTAAGTGATCTCATTTCCACTGCATTCAGTCTACTTTTGTTCCACTTCTGTCAGCTCAAAGTCTCACTTCCATACATCAGTGTCGGTACCAGGACTCCATTGTGCACCGCTAATCTTGCCTCGGTTGACAAGTTCCCGTTAGATATAATTCCGTTCAAAACATCGTTCACTTTATTTCCTGCTGTCACTCTCCTTTCGATATCATTCTCAGCCTTCCCCTTATTTGTCAAACATACTTCCCAAATACACAAACTCATCTACTTGTTCCAAAACTTCATTACCTAGAAGTATTTTGCACGGTATCTTGCTTTCCTCCTTCTCGAATTCCATCACTTTTGACTTGTTGACATTCATAATAAGGTCGCTTTCCTTACATACATCGTACATACTACTCACTAAACTCCGTAGTTCTTGTTCATTACTCGCCATTAATACTGCATCTTTGGCGTACAATAAACAGCATACAATCAAATCGCCCATTTTTGCTCCTACATTCCATATCCGTATACAAGCTGAGCAGTCATGGAGATATTACACTACTCCACTTGACACCATTTGTAATGTCAAACCATGGTGGGAATGTTCCATTGATTCTTACACACGCAGAACTCCCTTCATATAGGGATGCGATTGCGTGTTTGAGATTACTATTCACCCTGTAATCAGAGAGTATATTGTCTACCAATATAAAAATTCCTAAAATTACCAACTCACACAATAGTTGAAGACGAGACACAGCGAAAATAATAACTGCAAAATACCATCTACAAAAACTTTATTATAATTTATATATTATTATATAAACTGTCAATGCAAATAAAAGACAACAAATGGAGCAATATTTAAGAAACTAATGATAAAATAACGACGAACACACAATTTAAAAAAAGCATTAATTAAAATATGTTAAAAAATATAAATATATATTATATCAAATTACAATTTATATTACGTGACATTATTTACATTAGGCCGCTCAAAACATCAACTATCAGTGCCTTGTGTAATTAAACGGAGCAAACTTATTTTTCTTTCTTAATAGTGAAGAAAATAATTAATTATAATTTTATACTATGAATGAAATTCATAATGAGTTTCATAATGCTGAATTGAATATCATTATTCTTATTACAGAAACTAATTAAAGACATTTGTTGTCTCATTAGTAATATTATGGAAAAAGAAGCGAGTTCCTGTGTCTTCTTTGAATGTTTTGAAAAAAACATTTTTAGTTTATGTAAGATTGTATAACAAATATAATGCAATGAATCCATCATCATGCATGATTTTCTCGATGTATATAGAAGTTATGAACGTGTATAAAGCGTATTTTTGTCATTGATAATTTAAAATATTAATTAAATATATTAATTAGAAATATATACATATAAAATCAATTTTATCGTAAAATATTGTTGTTGCGCCACCGGGATTCGAACCATTGCAAACCGCGGAAGGTGCATTATCCAACTATGCTACAGCGACGATATTTTTAGCGACAAATTTTCGAACCTATATGTTAGTTACCTTTTTGATATAAATAAATTTAATCGTTCCATTATTTGAAAGAGCCATATACTTTATTTAGGTTCGAATCCCGGTAGCGCAACAACAGTATATTTTTCGATAAAATTGATTTTACATGTATATCTTTCTAATTAATATATTTAATTCATATTTAAAATATCACAGAGCTATGTTCTGTGTTACGAAAATGTTTGAAACGAATGAAGGTAATTAATTATTAATATATATGAACATGTATAAAGCGTTATCTATGTATTTTATAATTTTGTAAATTAACTGTAATATCACCAGACGCTGTGGCATCCCCCATAGGCGCTGTCTTGGAATTCTTGGTTGAGCAACGTGCGCAGTTTTTAATGTGCGCGCCGTAAATGAACAACAATAAATAGGGGGTCGACGACGCGACATAATCATTCTTCCGTGCGAAGCCGACCTCGCCGTTGCTATCGCCTCCTGGCTTTATTCTATAAGTGACCTCGCCTATCTTGTAATCTCTCAACCTACTCGACTTACGTAATGTTTTACTTTATGGATTCATCGTGACGAACACTTTACCGAAGATTGATAAAACCACTCTACGATGAATAGGATTAGCAAATTTTCAGATAAGTGTTTTTTTTTGTATTTAACTTTAAAATGTGTGTTTTTATTATTAATTTATATCAGAAGTTATATATTTGACATTTTTTATAAATTTATTATTTAGATTGGACCTTTACACTAATATAAAACTAATAAACTAATTGTTCAGTTTATTAGTTTTATGCCAGTGTAAAGATTTCATTTAAGTAATAGTTTAAAAAAAAGTCATATCTATTGTATAACTTCTGATGTAAATTAATAATAAAAACCCATTTTTTCGTAAAAAAACGCGGAAATATGAATTATTTTTGAAAGGAAAGCCTTAACATTAAGAATTAAAGTAGATCTTTAAAGCTCTTACTATATATACTTTTCCTTCTCTGGTGATATTACAGATAGTTATAAAATGTTGAATAGATATTAATCATCTGGTAAGAGAAAATCACATTCAGAGTAGCGTTAGGCTTTTTTGATATCATTGATAAAAATTAGAAACAAAGTTTGTTCTATGATAGATCCTTCCATTAGAGAATTATCTGTGCCATTTATAACGGCAGTTTGTTTTTAGTTATATTATTATTATATCCTACATAATTGTAAAAAGTAAAAGTCAATCGTAGTAGTAAAAAACATATTTTTTAATTTTATTCTAGTCTACTTAATCTAAAACTGTTAATACGATCCCGTGCAATCCCTATCTCATTTTTGACTGGTGTTAATCGTAATTCATGAAGCGAGTTACAACAGTTAATACAAGTTATAAATTTGTTCCACAATGCAAGCAGAAGGAAACTGAAATTAGTGTCTATTTAGCAGTTACGATTCTAAATTATAGATTTTAAATGAAAATTTCAGTATAATTCATAAGTAAATAATAAAATATTGAAATTTAATCTAATTATTATAATTTCTTCCCACACCATTTTACTAAGAATTAATTAAACGAGTTTACTAAAAGCATTATAAAATGGAAATAGTCCAAAACAATACTAGCTTCAAGTAGCATCGATAGGCCATTACTGTTTCACTGGGGCGGGCGTTAATTAAAACGGATTGAAATCTCTATCATGGCGACACGTTTCTCAGAAAACACCCCTTATTTATTACTCTCCCTAAAAACGTACTAAAATCCTTCACAGAAGGGAAGAAATAAGACATCATGCAATCAAGCGACGCTCTCCAGTCAAAATATCACCCACCCCTCGAAACAAGACTAGCTCTTTAAGGGCGTATATTGTGAATAATTGAGGAAAACTACACCATTTGTCATTGCGTTTAGAATGGTGATTTAGATCATTTTTACAGTGAAAAGTGTACTTAAACAATAATCTGAGATGTACTTATTTCAGTCACATTTTCTCAAAGGCTGAATTTTCTGTTAAATTTTTTTATTCTATAAGAACATGAACGCAATTTATATGAGCCTAATTATATTGCTAACTACTAAGTTATTTTTTACCGCCTTTGTTAAGGAAAGGTCCTTGAATATGAAATATTAATTAATCTAAAAATATATTCAGAAAGTGAAGGTTTCACCTAACTACTTGCGATAGATGGAACTTATACATAACGTATCGACACGGTACTTAAAATATCACAAACATTAATACATTCAACGCCATCACTCCGATGAACCCTGAAATGCATTCCGAAACGTCGGAGACACGCGACAGAATAACTCTAAAAACTTTCAATACAAAAAGATACGAAACATTCAAATTTTGTGATAACTATAATGTACCAATAAATATATAATTTGTTTTGAGTCGGTAAATTTTTTATTAAGGAGAACACACTCTTATTGTGAAGTTGTAATTATTCAGAACATAGCTCTGTGATGTTTCAAATACTAATTTAATGTATTAATTATAAATATATACATATAAAATCAATGTTGTTGAAAAATATTGTTTTTGCGCTACCGGGATACGAACCTGGATCTCTATTTCCAATCCGGGGAAGTACACCACCAATTATGTTATAGCGCCAGTATTTTATCCCGGTAGCGCAAAAACAATATTTCGCGACAAAATTGATTTTATATGTGTATATATTTATAATTAATACATTAAATTAGTAGGTAAATTTTTTGTTGAATTTTGTATTTCTGCCGTGGGTAATTTTTGTCGGGCTTTAGTTCAGTGGCCATTGTGAGGTCTGATATGAGAATACAACCATTTCACTTTTATTCTTTTTTTAAGTTTGAATAATTAATTCAGAAGACTGGGAGTAGTATATTTACGGCATTCGTTATGTGCACTTCTATAAGAGAATTAATGAACACGATATGAGCATTCAATGCAATATTTGTGAAAGTTCATACTAAAATAGCAAATAGAACAACGATTGCAAACGCTCTTTAAACGGACAAACAGTAAAAGAAGATTTAAAAATAATGTGAATCGTTCAAATGTATTTAAAACAAAAGTTAGCTCTAAAATTATATTTAAATGTAGAATATAAATATTAAATACAAAATCTTTTATAATAATTAGTTTAAAATGGGCACATAAAAAAGTTTAATAGATGAAGAGTTTGATAAATTTAGATTGGTATTATAATTTCTATCTGCAACGTCTGATCTGACAGTATAACACCATCAAATGGTCGAGGGTTCAAAACTAATCCCGAAAGATATGAATTTATTTTTCTGATTTCTTCTTATTTTTCTTAACACAGATGCTTATGGTGTGACATGATTCCGTATTCTTTGAAAAATAATTGTATTTTTTTTAATTGGCACGTCATCTAATTTTTATATGAATCCGGTCTACGGTGGACAAGTTTTTTTACCCTGTCCAGGAAATTGAACAAATATGTTTCTAAACAGGAACTTAGCGAAGAAGCATACATATATATTTGCATAGATATATATTCTGTGATAAAATATAAATTTATTTTGAATAAGTCCGGAAAAACGATTTTCTGAAGTAGTTATTGAATTTCATGTAAACAGAGTATTGTTATTTGTTTATGAAATAGAAAATTAGCAGTTACCTACTTTTATTGCTTCTAATCGATATTATTTTTCATTATTAATTAAATTATTTATTTTATAGCGCAATCATAACCGGGTTAATAATTCAATAGAAGTTATCATGGGAAATAAATTAATGTTTTCTCGTTCAGTTTTTTAAGAAAGCTAGCAATTTATTTAAATTATTCTTGAAATTAGTTTATCATTCAATTCATGAGTTGGCAATTCATATAAATAATTATAGAAATTAATATCTCGTCATTCTAAATTGCAACACAAAATTATGTAAGGCATTGACGCGGATTAGAGTTACCGAATCTCTCAACATATTGTGTATGAGTTGTGCTTTACTTTCAAGTGATAAGAATACATCCAGTTTGTATCTTTGCGTACTTAAGACAATCTGTGCCTCAACTCGAGGCTGGAGGATGTAATAAGGACAGGAGGGTGTTTGTGTTTGGTCTCCGCGTGCTCTCACGTACCTACTACTACTTGCGTGCTAATGAATGTTATTTTTCATCCAAAACTGATATTTAAATTTAAAAATTTGGAACCAAATGATTACTACTTAAATTTTTAGCATCCAATTTTTTAATAAATCGAATATGTATGTGTAGTTTTTTAGTAAGCGATTATCATATTTCCAGAACTTACGCCGTCTTAATTTACATTTAAAATAATGTTCGAAGATATTCAATAATTATAACATAGACAGAAGAAAATATGACAGATGTCAATATACGATTTCGCTAATAATAAAGACAATGTACACTTCATTTATATTTACGTACTGTTATTGAATATATAAAAGAGGAAACATTTAAGTAATCTTAATCTAGAGATATACAGACCTGGCTGTTTAGTCAAGCACTATACAGCCATAATAACACTACTAAATCCATCCATCCAGAAAGTCATTGATGTAAATGGAGAAGCGTAATATTATTATAAATTCCTAAAAAAATTATATAACAAATTATATATAATAAAATTATTTGCCATAAATAATTATTTATTGTTAGTTGTATATCTCTGTAATTATTGATCAACATTTAAAATGGCTCAGTCACATTACCGAATTAGTGAAAAAAATAAGAAAATGTATTCATAAGATTAAGAAACATTTTAAGTATAAATAATTTTAAAAGGGTATATTTTGCTATTATTTATTCACTACTCCAGTATGGAATAATTGGGCGGGAGCATACAATAATATAATGAACTCGGTAAAAATAATAAAGAGAACAATCTTCAAAGTAATATTTTTAAAAAAATGATCAACTTTCTCAACCCACACACTTTTTGTAAAATTCCCAGTTCCCAAAATAGAAAACATTTACAAAAAAATCTTAATTAATCAAGTAATTAAAGAAAATAACACTGTTAAATTTGAAAAAAGCACATCATTAAGGTTTAAAAATAATTTTAAAATCCTTAAATGTAACACCAAACACTATCAGCAAAATTTTATATACTAAGGGATAAAAAATTTCAATAGCCTATCTACACAAATTAAAGAAATAAAAGATATAAAACAGTTCAGAAAGAAATTAAATGAACACTCAGAAGCACATAATTATAAAATAAATAATATTATAGAACACTTCAGAAACACACAAATAGACAATAAATAATTATAGACTTCAAATGTATAACTCTCTATATAAAATTATTATAGTGTAACTCCCTCTTCAATCACAAGAGCTAGTCTTTTTTTGAAGAGGTAAGCGAAAAAAAAACATGTAATTTTAATAATATAAAATAGTAAATTCATGTTATAAAAAAATTGTAAAAATGTCAAATAAATAAAAAATTTAAAATATCTGCTAATAACTTATCCTGCTGCGTTTAAATTATTTTAAAGTAAATAAATAAGTATAATTTTAAAGGTTCATTATTAATGTCGATACATTTTATGATCACTTATTGTCGTAAAATGTTTCATACTTAATTAAAGAAAATTTTCATTAAAAAAGATTAGCACTATAATGGGACATATATAATATTAATTTGATTTGTATTTTAAATATTCCACAATTATTAAACATGAAAATTTCAGTAAATTAGTAGTGTTTATTTTCTTGATAACATTTGTACAAGTAGGCTGTATAAAAATACGGGGTTTGTATTCATTTAATATCCCCAAACAGCGGCCATTACTTTGAATTTAAAATATCGATTTATCTGTTTCATTTGCACACGGTTGGCAAAAACAAAATGCGAGGCACGCCGCTGATTTGATTAACTCTTGTCATGGCATAATTAATAAGGGATTTATTCAAATCAGTTATTCGATTATATTTGCAAATGAAATGATTGCAAAATGTTTACTATAAAATTGCAACCAAAACGGCGGGCTTTGAATATACCCTGCTACGCGATGCAATTTAGCTGAACGATCTTTTATTACATCCATCATTTTGGATTTGACCAAACAAAATTCACAAGCTATTAGTCCAATTTGGTATCTGAATTCTGGGATCATATTTTTTTACAATTAACAAAAAATCAACAATTACTAATTTATACTGAGTAATATGTATGTTGTCAAAATATTTTAAACTATAAAAAATTAGCGCTATGTCTGTGTGATCGAGTATACAATTTTTTCGAGGATACTACCTACATAATATGCTTTTAAATAATTAATTTCTTCTAAAATTCTTATTATAATGACAAATCGTAAAGGTTTTGAAGCCATCTCTATTTTTAATTTAATTTGTAATTATTTTAACTAAGGTTATAACGTGTGTGACCTATGTCTTGCTCACATTCACCGGCTAGTCAGTGGTAACGCATATGAGTGTGGGTACTTGCCTTAGAAATTTGCATACCCAATTTCTACTCGTTATAAGAAGTTAGATAAGAAAACTGAAAATATCGATCCGTAGATCGAACAATAACTAACTAATCGAACTGTGACGGAATCTGATGACAAAGCATCTTCTGTGGATCCAACCGATTGGACTGCATCAGCCTAGGACCTCATGACATCCGAATCTGGTCAAGTCATGACCGGAGATCAAAATAGGTAGATTGTATGAAATGGCAACGTTTCGAAGTATATATTTTTTAATTTTTAACTTATGTTTGATTTGTAATATTATTTTTATTAATCCTTATTATATATTGCGTTTCCCCATTTATTTCTAAGACTTTATGGATGTAGTGTCATTATGGCTGTATAGTGCTTAATTAAACGTCCAGGTCTGTGAGACACGAGCAAGTCAAAAGTGAATGTGTTTTTATATCTCTAGGCTAAGATTATAGTATATTCAATAATAGTACGTAAATATATATTCAATTTGGAATGAAGTATACATTGTCTTTATTACGAGTAAGAAAAAATATGCATGACATCTGTCATCTTTTCTTATCTATGCTGTCTATCTATGCTTTTGACCTTTCTTATTGAATTTTAACGTTTCATTAAATTCCGTCTTTACTTAAATGAATTCTTCTGATAAAATAGCATTTTTATGTTTATTATAGTCTATCCGTGATTCTTATACATCATCTAGATGTCATTTTTGTTAATTTTGACAGTTAACTTACAAATGTGGAATAATTTTATTTACGTAGGGTTTTATTTGGGGAAAGCTCTTACATTGAAATAAAAATTGCTTATCTGCTAGCATGTATGATTGTCTAATTCTTGTAATATAATTTTTGATCAAAACAAAACTACAAATTAATTCAATTCAAATGCTGGATATATAAAGTTGACACAATCATAAATAATAAAATTGCAGTTAATAAATTTAATTTATCATGCTTTTATCATTGTTGTTTATTTTCACTGAAATAAAAATAAAATAGTTTGCTTGCTTCCTTCCACTGTGCAGATAAGACAGTTGATTGGTTGATAATAATCCAGTGTGAGTAGCGAACGTCTACCTGGGGATATCAAAGAAAAGCATTTTGTTGATTGCTTCTATTCAAAGACGAAACTGAAGAAGCATTTGGATGAAAATACATGACATGTGTCTTTGAAGTAGCGTCTGCAGATTTCAAATTAGTGAAGCCACATGATCCAAAGGAATGGAGTATCTCGCGTTTTCAGTGTATGTTTAATCACATTAATGCGCCTTTTGCCTAAGTCGATGTAAAAATTGTCATAAACTTGATGGGTGTGGATCGACTTTAAAGACAATGAATTCAAGAGGAAGTTATATCTAGATCAACGGTTTTCAACATATTTAAATCGCAAAACACTTTCTACCTTGATATAAAAACTTTGAAATCCTGACATATAATTATTGTCATCAAAAAATATAAAATAACTATTTTGTAAATTGAGTTGAAACCTGTATTTTATTATATTTACCGTTATAATAGGAAGATGTTCCCAAAAACGGTCTAACGTTTAGTATAATGAAATATAGTGGAATAAAACGAAGTGGAAATCATGGAATTCCACAAAGTTTCACCAAAAACCTTTGAACAGTTATAAAACGCACAAAAAATAAATGTTCTAATGAAAAAGCGAATGTTATAACTTATAAGCAGAACCCTGGGGTTCTTCGGGACAGTAGTTGGGAACCGCTAACCTAGACATATAAGCCGAGAGATTTATATCAAATGTCTTGAATGTGCATATTCAGTGTTTTGTCGACTTATGAACCTGTGTTTAAAAAATCTTTTGTAATGTATTGGTTCACTTATCTTTGTTTTTTAACACTATAAACGCATTATAATAATAATTAAAGTGGTTGTGTATATTTATTTGAATAAAAAATTCCAAATGTAAACTGGTACAAATAAACGACCTTTTTAACACTTAAAAGTATACTAGTATATAAACATCCGTATTGTCGAGGAAGCCATGAAAATTCAAAATATATCATTATTTTTCATATTCTTACGCTAACTAGTTAAATCATTCAAATTTCACGACAAATTTGTGTCTCAAATATATCATTAATTTTAAAATATTGCATGTACGCATAACGGGTATGCAAACAATAAAAATTAATTGATGGGTATAAATAAATGAAACAATGTTATTACTCTACTTGAGTTTATTAGCACTACTCGAGTTACTATTCTCTCGAAATTCGAGTAGTACTAATAAACTCAAGTAGAGTAATAACATTGTTTCATTTATATCCATCCATTATGATGAAACTCTACAAAGTTAACGCCGATTTTATTAATAATACAATAAAAATTAATGTACTTTCAAATAGATGTTAATATACTCTCAAATAGTATACCACGATTATTTTTAAATGATTTTTTTTTTAAATTTGAAATTATAAGTTCCTTTGAGAAAAACAATATTAATATACATCGGCTTTACCGAAACGATCGAATTACCCATATACGAAACGGTAACTAAAATCATCTAAATAAGTCGATTTTACGTGGTTTAGCCGCCGAAACAGCTGTAACATTTAAATAATTATTAACGCAAACTAGTAGAACTCAATAATAATATTTATTGAAATTTGACTCTACAAACTAAACATAATAAATATATAAAAATATATTAAATTATTATTTTTAATAATCCAAAATGTACAATAATTAACAAGTTATCGTGAATGAGTATAGCGGATGTATTATTAATTGATGTAGATACTAGAAATCCTATGTAGGTATAATCATCTCATCGCGGAAGAGATAATTATGGCAGACCCTTAGTTAGCGAATGGAAAATTGCGCCGTATGCATATAAAATTAGTAATCTAGTGTCTGCATACAGGTTCACTCACATTACAACCTTCTGTTTGTACAGCCAGACGTAGCAACGGGCAACCAGAGCCAGATATATATGTAAATGAGCGAAGTATCTCGCATGGTTCAGCGTGTCGCCGAGGTAGAACTATTTGACGTTTGATACCTGTTCCCTGTTCGGCAAGTGGGGAGTAATTTACGGATTACGTAAATATAGATGCCGCCATGTAGCGCCGACACAGCGCTCCGGCGTCGGCGTCGGCGTCGGAAGGGAAGCTTTTACACGAAGACATCCCCATCTGGCGGCGGATGTTAAAAGTTCAGACAGTCAGACTTAAAAAGGAAGTGATCGAAGTGTAAAATTATGGCAAAGTGTCGTATTATTATGTAATTTTCTGATTCAGTAATATGTACATGTTGTAAGAGATTTAATATGATAAAAATGATTTCCTTTTCAAATCTTAACATTTGTGAGAAAAATTTAATTTTATATTATATAATCTATTAATATATATATATATTTGTATGTATATACGCATAGGAAATAAACCTTTGTTTATCAATTCTATTAGCTGTGGTATCGGTTTGAAAACACATATTTTTAATGAAATATTTAAATAATTTTTCGTAGGTGTTTTTATTTATGGCTTAACGTATCTGGCATGCCACAAGTAAATTCATATATTCTCCCTCCTAATTCGTAATTATAGTGCCTTAGTTCCTACGAACTTCCCCCAACACCAGTGACTCCCATCAGATATGAACTATGTTGTAATATGGTAGCTTATTATGTGAGAATTCAGGGGAAGGTGTTACTTTTGTGTTAACAAAAATATTGAAAACGCTTTAAATCGATAATCATATTTTAAGACTAGCACTACGCATACACTTATATGATCGCCACCAAATAGTCTTTAAAACAGTAAACTCTCAATACATTATAAAAATACACGTATGTAAAAATAAGCATATGTATGATTCTTAATGATTGCCACTGAAATGTGGTCCGAACCATCGACTGTGACAAATACCAACAGCAGAACTGTAATAATCTCATCTTGCAACACCTAAATATTTTTTCGTTCATGTTTTATATAATCATCGAAGTCATGTCAGGACATCTAGTCATTTAAGTAGCTTTATTAAGTATTTTTTTCTCACATTCCTATTATCTTGTGACACCAGTGAGACACATATCTGAAATCCATCAATTCATTCCATTATTTACTCCAATATAATATAATCTAGTTGAATATTATAAGATATTTTCACAACTTATAGTTCTTTGAGTAAAAAATAATACTTAGCAGACCACTAAACATTATACCTGCATTTATACAATTAATAATAATAATTCATAATAAATTTAACTATTCTGGCATTTATAAACATAGTTGTGAAGATTGTACTGTTTTATATATTGGAAAAATAATTACTGATTTTATAATACGAGTCAAAGAATATTTGAGATATTTAAATAATCATAGTTTCTCAGAATTTTCGAATCATTTATCGGAAAATGATCAAATTTATGGTTAATTTGAGATTTTCTATTTCGTTAGATTACTTATGTAGGTCTTAAATTGTTTGATTTAGAATCTTTAAAATCGAAAATTTTTAATTTTCCAGTCCTATACTAAAAATGTCTCCAATAATTTCAGATCATCAAGGTCATTTTCTCACATTTTGAATCAAATACCAATTATTATATTGTTAGCCATCTAAGTACTAGAATTATTTCTTCATTATATTTTTTTAAATTGTGTATTTGATACAAAAGGCAATAATTTAATATTTAGGCATAGATTATATCACCCTGATGAAGGAAAATGATTTATCTCAAACCTGATCGTTTTTCATGTCAAACTCACGTGACTAGTACAAAGTTATTATATAATTTTATTAAAAATTACTAATAACAATATTTTTGCAGTAAATATTATAAATAATACAATTCAGTTTATTATTATGTTATTATATATTATTATAACTTATAGACCTTTAATTAAACATTGTTTTCTTATTATAAAAAAATATCCATTCAATATATAATATAGTCACTTCTCGACTTACGACGGGGTTCCGTTCCGAAACTTCGGACGTAAGTCGAATATACAATACCAAAAATAATATACTTTTAGAGTAATTTACAAATTAGGTTTTATTTCTGAATAATGTTAACAAACATATAATTAAACAATTAAATGGATAAGTATAAGATTTTTGATTTTATTGGATAAATAATTTTTGATTATCTTAATCATCTGCACTACTGATATCCATGGCTGACTCTTGATATCTATCAGCGAGTGCAGATATAGTGTTTTTTTCTCAAAAATATATCCAATTTTGCCGAGTGCTTGGTGAATTTTGCGTTACACCTTTGAAAACATATCATATTTCCAAATTTTTTAATTGCCTCATTTATTTGGCTTTTCTTTCTTTCTTAAAATGATTTTTTTCCTTTCTTTCTGCCGTAAGTGCGAATGATTGTAAGTCGAGAAATGACTGTATAGGTCACTTTTACATACGATTACATTAAAGTAATTCTTAATGGCACTATTTTCAGCTCCGTAAATTGAATACCAACGCATACATTGTGAGTCTGGCCGGCACTCACTTCATTAAATCTTTTATAAAATGTATGATTTCATTTCATTAAGTATATTATTTGAACCAGCAAAAAAAAAATACTGGCTAAAAGTCTCTTGTTGCTAATAAGTCCTCCCGGCGGAATCATTAGCGACAGTTTCGAGGCGCAGTTAACTTTCACGGCCATATTTTGTAGAATCTAGAATGAAAAACCAATAATCTTGCTTGAGGCTGTTCTTTCTTCTGTGTCTTCCAATCCAACTTTTCTGAATCGTCCTAACATTATCCCATTAGGAATTAATCTTGCATTCAAATGATATTTAATATTTTTTACAGTTATACGGTATACCTGAAGTATACAGAAAAGAATAATAATTATTGTTCTCTGGAAATCAGATCTAGAATGACGTGATACCTAAGTACGAATGCTTAACAAAATCAATTTAATATTCCTAAATACATTCTTAAATTAATTTAAATGTGCATACACCTACACCTTTTGGCCGACCTAGACCAAATTTTGCATGGTTACCAAGTATCCCAAAAGTCTTTTTCATAATAAAAATTATGTAATAAAATTATCGATGGGTTTAATAAAAAAATGTTTATTTCGCATTTAAGTATAGCCCCTGGGAATTTATTTCGTAAAAATTATGTTTTTTAAATATGATCCGTTATTTCGCTGATACTCTTCTAAATGGGAGGCAAAATTTCTGAGAACTGCTCGACACGTATTCTCTGTGATCGCTGCTAGTTCTTCTCGGATATTTTTTTAAATTGGTCCAGAGAGGGAGGATTGTTACTGTATACCTTTGATTTAAGGTAACCCCATAGAAAAAAGTCCATCGGTGTCAAGTCGGAGCTACGTGGAGGCCGGTTTATATCACCTCGTCGGTATATCAATTAACTGGTAAAGACACGCTCTATAGCGACTGAATTCCCAAGGACGCGGCTAGCGATCGGCACACCTCCCGCCCCTCAACCTCTCGTTACGTTGATGCAGCGAATGAACCAAAATGAAAATGACTTTGAATATTGATACAGACACTGACACTGCATATTGAACTCCATCCAAATTTTGTTCACTTTCACTCTAAGACACTGAGGAAAATATAGTCATCCCAATCCACGCTTCCGGACATCTCACCCTCCCATTGCCTGGAATAAATTTTGCACGTCTCATTTTTAAATATTTAGCGCCTTCACCCTTTTCCCTCTAAAAGTCTATTTAAAATAATCTGAAATTGGATTTCAGACCGCGCCAAGTACATACAGACACCATTAGTATTGTATTTAGTAAATATATGTTTTAAAGTTAAAAGAATTAAGTTAAAATTATTTTCAGCTCATTCTGCACCCTTCTCACCCTACACACAGACCAGTAAATGAATAGACATGAAATAAAGTGTACATATAGGGAAGGGTTTTGGAACATTAGCTGCGGGATGAGATGAATTCTACACACATTATTTGTGGAAACATAAATATGACACATTTAAAAGTCACCTAAGCAGCAACACCACATTATCTAAGAATTTTGAACTTTACCGGAGAGAGACAGAACTAGTTTAAAATCATTTTTGTACAATTACTGAAGTATTACTTACCTTTCTAGATTTGTAAAGAGGAGCAGATTCTTTCTAAACTGAAACTGAACTAAACTTAGATATGATTCCTTTGACTTGTGCGCAGTTAACAGGAAGGTTACAGATATATGGTGATTACATTTATTTGATTTGCATGCCTCTAACGGACTTAATCGTGAAACTAATGCTATAAAACGATTTCCCGCGAAAATTCGAATCCAATGATATAAATATCGGAATTTGACAAAAAATTGAAATATGCGATTTTGCTGCTGTGACGATTTACTCTTCGAAAATTAAATCTTTGTGTAAATATGGCGTATTTTTTATATTAATGCATATTATTTTGTCAGCGTTTTATATTTTCATTTCAATCGAATCATATATTTAAAAAAAAGTCGCGGAGCTATTTGATTGCGTAGTGGTACCAAAATGTTCACGTGGGTGACAAACGCCAAATTGAAAATATTGAAACAAGGAATTCGCGTTAGTTCTTGTCTATATATTTGGTAGTCTGTGACCCTACACAAAAAATAGCCACTCACAAATATAATTAAGTTTTATACAATTTCCGATCACGCGGGAAGAGTTCATCAGGCTTCGCAGAATTGGGGACTACTGACTATGCTGTCTCTCATATATAATGACTAATTTTTTGAAAACTAATGTAATTTTATAAGTTCCATAATAAAATTAACCTTATATATAGATGTATTAAAGGAGTCATATAAGTGCGAAATTTTAATAAAAATAGTCAATTTATATTTTTAATAAATCATAGTTTTTTTGTGATTTACACATTTTATAATTAAAACAAATTAGACGAATTACATGCATAGATAAATATAAATAAAAAATCTGTGGATCTATTTATAATACTATAGCTTTTGATAGTAAATAATAAATATCTTGCTTAAGAATTTACATATATATATATATATAAGAAGTGTAAAAAAGAAATAATATAAAATTAATTCTAAAAAAGTTTAGTACAAATAAATTTTGAAATAAAGAATCTTTCTCTATTTTTATCCAAAAGTTGACGTTTTCCATTGATATACCAAAAAGTGATGACTCTTTTATCGTCATTGGTAAAAAAGTAGTTAGTAAGAGTTATGGCATCTGGGTACTTCATATTAAAAGGCTGGCCTTTTTGCTAGTCACTGTTACAGTAGGTTACATCGTGTAATAAATTGAGTCGAGCACATCCTCTCTTCTTCGAGACCTTTCCATAGATCGCAGGCGGCGCGGCGCCACTCTGTTGTCATTGACATTCCGCCTGTCAACGGGGAAGCACATTCTGGAAGCTTGTTTTATAACGGATTAATTATTTGTTAAAACGTTCCAGAAAATTCTGCGTCGGGAGATTTCACGACAATATTATTCACCGCACATCCTCGGAATATTTAAGGCAGTACGAAAACTTCACAGGTTCTTTATCTATTTAATAAAGCGCTTAAATTTATTTATATGTATTTATGTTATGATAACACTTTCACATGAATATTCAAACAGATTGCATTATTCGCAGTGACATAGTGGTTAAGTTGGATTAGAAATCATATTATTGAATCCAATCTGGTGCGAGATTTTCTGTAACCTTTTAAACTAGAATAATTAACATTATTTTGACAGTCATTTTTAAACTCTATTTGCATAATTATCTCTAATGGTGATCTACGCTTCATATATTTCGCAAAAGCAAAAATCACCTTATATATTTTTCTAAATATCCGGCAAGTGACGTGCTTGTTGGTCCAGTGATCGAGTAGTCAGGAGTACGAGCCTCGTCCCGGAAGACCACCAAGCTAGTCTAATTTTCATAGCATAAACGCTTATTTTAGTTCGAAAATAGTTAGAAAATTTATGTGACTCGATAATGATAATGGATGATTAGATTCATTGTGTACTAAATTTTTTGGACCTAACATTGATTAAAAATAATAATAAAATTGAATTCAAAATTTTTAGAAAACCAACTTTTACAGATACTATCATACACAATGAATCTAATCATCCATTATCACACAAACATTCAGGGTTCCACTCCATGATACATCGTTTAGTCAATATTCCTATGTCAATATCCAATTTCAATATTGAATGAATACAATTAAAAAAATAGCAGTTAATAACGGGTATAATACCGGTTTGATAGACACTATTTTAAAAAATAAATTAAAAGAATATAATAATCAATTTTTATATAAATCACAGATAAAACATAATGATAATAATGATTATTGGCGTAGGATTTTATACATAAATAACTTTTCTAATCAAATATCTAAACACCTACCACGAAACATTAGACCGGCATTTTATACAAATAATAGTATAGGAAATTTACTCATAAATTCTAAAGACAAAGATGATAAATTTAACAATTCTGGTGTCTATAAACTTAGTTGCAAGGATTGTGCTGCATTTTATATTGGTAAAACGGGTAGAAATTTTAATATAAGAGTAAGGGAGCATTTGAGATGTTTGAACAATAGTGGGTTTTCAGAATTTTCTAATCATTTGATAGAAAATGGTCATGATTTTGATAAAAAATTGGGATTGTCAATTTTGCATATAAACGGTGTTGGTCACAAATTAAATAATTTGGAATCGTTGGAGATAAATAAAGCGTGTAAAACTAATCAAAAAATTATAAACAACCAACTAAATTTAACTACGAGTCCCATTCTAAAATTTTTTCCTAAAAATTATTCGAGTAAATTTGTATTAAATAATGATTTGAGTTAGGTACTAAAGATAAATAGATTTTTTTTAAAATAGATTCTGTCAAAGAAACAATATATGTTTTATTTAGTTATGACATCCTGAAGAAGAAAATGGTATTTTTCGAAACCGGTAGATGTATTTAAACTCATTTTAGTGGTTAATAAAACAAAGATAATAAATAAAAATATGAATCTTAACCACAAAGATAACATTGCTGATTTTAAAAGTAGAAAAAAGTACTGCTTGGTAGCGAGTTTATAGTTTATATAACTTGGTAGATAACAATATTTATTTAAAGTATAACTCAAAATGTAATTATTGTACTACTTAGTTTTAAGATGAATAACACTTACTAAGAGAACTTATTATTGTGTGGTTTTCAGAACATAATTCTGTGATTTTTTATTATAAATTAAATGTATCAAATATAATGAAATACAGAAAAATTTTATTTATCGAAATAATATTTTGGTTGATACCGGAATTCGAACCTGAATCCTTTCCTATCCGGGGAAATGCGTTAACCAATTACACCACATCAGCACATAGTTTATTTATGACATAATATTATTGTCGTAAATATACCCACAGACATATAAATACAGCGTTGCTCTGCTTAAGACGTGGATTACGCAACGATATGGCCTTTAAAGTTTTCTTGTTATTAATATATATACGCGGTATACATACTTAGCGTACATTTTTATGTATTTTCTTATATAATATAACTTTTTCATTTTTGGAAAATTTCTGAATTTATTAAATGAGTCAGACAGAAATGAACGGAATGAACTTGATTTACAACAATTTTTACTATGATTCGATAATCACGTTTTACATATTTTCTTAAACTATAGAAAAGTCAACCATGTTAATGAATGGAAAACTAAGAATATTTATGAATTTAACTTAAAATTAAATTAAAATACTTATTAAAAATATTGTATTTATATATTTAAGTACGCATTTGTGTATATTTTTAATATGTCATATTCTAATTTATTCAAACTGAATAAATGGGTTGATGTTTACAGCATTATGTTTTCGATGTATAAAAAACTAAAATAATAACCAAAATTTTTAAAATAAAATGATTTACACCTTACTGGGAAGGAAGAAAGGAACGAAATTTTGTTATATTGTCTTTTGAGATTTGTTAGAAAATATTACATTTGGTTAGTATTATTTATTATTGTGTCTTGGTACTTATAGGTATGTGTAATTTTTTTGATTCAAATTTTTCTGTAATTACCATGTAGGTACTGAATTTACCTACAAAGGAAATGTTTCGCTATCGACTGGGATATGAATGAACGTGTCAATTTTCGAACATATAAATATTGTGGCTTTTTGAAAATGTAAATTAATATAATCAAAATGCAAGATTTACGTTAATGTATTCACCACGGTGACGCGTATGACGTATTTGTTTGGTCTTTCTTTCGTTACATATTTTTCTGAGATTATTCTAGTACGAATTTTTTGGATGGAAATCAACACAAATCATTGCAAAAATAACCAAGGATTGTACTACAATATGAATTGCAAAAAATAAAATATATAACTAAGTACAACAATAATTTTGTATTTACGAGTCATAGGAGGAGCATAAAGAGTGAGTTATATTTGGAATGACGCATAAATATTTAAAAATTGAAAGATTGTGTTAAAACTGCTCTATGCGGAGTTTATTAAATGTGCTGACTACCTTGTGTCCAGGGTGCAGCTGTGTACGTGACAAGCCACGCGACACCGAGACGCATGATTGAGATAGTCAAATTTTGAACAAAATATAAGAAAAGCGGGAAAATACAAGTCCCCGGGGTGGCGTGATACAACACACGGAAAATTTTCTACTCACCTGAAATATTCACGGATTATTCGACCTATCCAAAAGGTTTATCTCCGTTATGCCACGTAGTTTCCTGCCATGACGTGGTGGTCCCCTTAAGCTATATTATACTTTGTGGTATATTTTTTAAAATTTAAAATTTATTTTAATTTTTTGTCTGTTTTTCAGAATAAAACCTTACATTTTATATATTGTTACATTCGGCTAAAATTGAATCCTGCTCACTTACATATAAATGTGACGTCTACTCTTCCCTTTTAGGGGTATATGTTTTCTATACCTTCTCTGAATTTAATGTAATAACGAATATCACGTCAAATTTTACAGGTCTGGTTCTAGTACGATGATACCGGAGCCAATCTATGATGGCATTTAGTTGTTAATAACTGAATTTAGTAAAAAAAAGTAATATTAACCAAATGTAATAATAAAGAAAAGAAAAAAAAATGGTATGTAAGAAAGCGATAAGATTTTAATAGCTGCCGGAACTTAACTAACTGCTCTAAAAATAAGCATTAAGATTTTGTAAAATATTGCACGCGTTGCTTTGTTGAGTGGAATCTAAACGAGAGTAAAGAACTCTCAAAACGATTCCGGGTAAGGGCAGGTCCACCACAAGTTTATACCTATATCTAGAAATAAATAATAATTAATAAAATAAAATATTCACAAAATAATAAACTCGTAACAACTGTATTTCGTATTTCTATCAGCTGTAGTTAGTTAGTGTTACGTACTTGTCTTCGACGTACGTTTTCAGTGTACACCTCGTAATATGAAGGTCCAAGAATACAATACAATCTAGTACAAGGTATATCACTAGTACAGGTCAATTGAATAGTATAGGCCGATGAACACGCAGAGAAAGAGGCAAAAATACTAAAATAAATAGTAAAATATAATGTAACATATTTTATATATAATGATTAACTTCTCCCCGCCCTTCGGTCCGCAGTCCCATAGCAACACAAGCAAACACATAGCAACAAATAAAAGTCACAAGGCAACTTTTCAGACAAGATCTGTTGACAATTCTATCACATCCATGTGTGCGGTTATCTCGCCAAACAAAGTAAATTATTTTGCTATGGTATTCGGAGATTTCTATATAAATTAATTATATACAGGTTATTAGTTTCATATTTATTGACAAGTATTTTTAATTGTATGTATTTATTATATCCCAATGTCCACAATCATTTTAAAAAGAAATATATATTTTAATTTTTCTTGGGAATAGGGGTAGTTTTTTTCGATTATATAATATACCAATGCCCTTCAATATGTCACGCGTAGGGAAATTTGAAAGGAAACTGGTACTTTACATTAGAGTGAATTATCAATTACCTTTGAAGTATACGTGAATTTAGTGAATATATAAGCAAGAGTAAACAAATAAATTTATTTATATTGTTATAAATTATAAAACTGTAAAACTGTAAACTGTAGTACTGTATTATTTAAATTAATATTTTTTTCACAGATATCGTCCTATAAAAAAGACTTCGCATCCGCCATAGGATGAATTTTAATCAATTGTAAATAAATAATACTCTCTGATAAGGGTCAGTTTATCATAAACAAAAAAGAAAAAGAAAAATATTGATTATTTTCTCCAAAAAAAAATTTTGTTAAATTGATCCCGGTTGTAAACAAATATATATCGAGGATCGTTCTTTTATATTAGCCAATAAAGTGGCTCAAGGCAGTCATCTAGAAAATGGTCCGACAAAATACCATCTGTTTAATTATTCTCCTTATTCCTTTCAAACATCCCGTAGAAGAAGTTTGAAACGTTTAAACTCGAAACATTTCGAAACTTATCTTTAGCCCACCTGTGATTCTTATTCTTAAACGAAAATACTTAATAGCTCATAGACAAATAGAGAAAACCCCTAAAATTAAATAAATTCAAACAGCACAGTGAGTTCTTGTGTATTCAATCAATAGTTAAAATCTTGATTAGGTAATAAAATATAGTAAAACATACAACGTAATAACTTTTACAATGTGATATTTATACGCAATAATTCACGTCATCCGTTCCAAATATTCTTTAGGACCCTGCACAAAATACAGACATCCTCTCCCTTTCCTCTGGTCATCCATCCCTTCATCTTGATTTAAATGAATGTCATTAGTTCTAAATTTTATTCAGTTAGATTTTAGGACCCTGAGGAAAATATAATCACTATGCCTTGATTAAATTTTTCACAGATATTTACTTACGACCGGACCCACGCAAAACAAAAAATTCTCACCCACCACCCCTAATTCACTTCTTGACTACTGGGCAACGCTGGGCATGGGTTGTTCGTAGATAAATAAATGAAAACAAATTTAGAAAATAAATATTTTGGAATAGTGTTTTTAGAAATAAGTTACCAGAAAAGCTAATATATATTGTGAATACATGCATGCGTCCACGTATAGGGGCTCACCAAAAACGTCAGTGGAAATGTCGCACTGTGTATGGGACCTGCCGAAATCCAGCCACCAATAAATAGCTGGCCCATCGGCCAATCAGAGAAGGAGGCAATGAGATATGGCGGAACTGTCACTATTTCGGGGAGAACGAAACTGAGAGGTCGAAGAAGGCGCGCAGCCGACCGGGATAAGGTGGAAGACGGGAGAAAAATTTATATTATTGTGTACCCAACCTCCCTTACAGACGAAAGAGCCTCTCATGAAGTTGTCCATGGACTTCACCTGGTAAGAACCAATAACTTGTAAGTGCCGATGTAACTAGCTGGTGACGTGAAGTTCGGAGCTTGGTGTTTGATCCATAGTATGGATAGGATGCCTGACCAGCCCGAGCAGAATGTAATAATATATTTAAATAGAGAATATATAATATCGTTTGTAATCCTATCAATCCAGCTTATTTTTAGAAACCGTCTGTAGATATATATCTCAAGTAGCTTTAGCATTGTTTCAGTGAGCTTCCACGATTCCATTCCAATTAAATTTAATTCCTACAATATAAGTTATTACACTTATCTTGATGCAATTGATACAATTTTGAAACAGTCTTATATTAAAATACTTTTCTTTGATCTGATTCTCTTAACATAGATAAGAAGTTTTAAAGTGTCTGCAAACACCACCCGTCGCTGCCCCGCGGGACGATGATCATATTTCATCTGAGTGTCAGCTGTCCTCCAGCACAATACAGCCTGGAACCCGCGAGATTCCCCTTTCCTAATTAAGAATTCCTCGCGATGAAAATAAACGTTAACCTCAATCTTTTATTCGAGATAAGAACAAAATAAATATCCGGGCCAGTGTGCGCCCGCTCCGCCTCTGGCCGCTACAAAGCTCCCGGTTTTACAATTAATATTTTCATTAAATTCTCCCATAACGGAAGCCGTGGGATGTTTATTTTGGTGAGATTTATCTACCGCCCGAGCTCTCCGAGGGTGTTACACAATGTGAGATTGACACGAGTCTGGCTACACAGATTCCTGGAAAATATAACGTCTTGATAAATTATTTAATAGATTGTCCATTTAAGAAGTGCAAAGTTTAGAATCACAGTACAAAGATACATATTAAAAAACAAAAATATGACTTAGATAAATTGCTTTTATATTGAAACATTACATAATATTAATTCTTATATTGTTATTTCTTCTGAAAAACCGACATCTATAATACTTACTTGCCCCACAACATTCTAACATAAAATTATTAAATTCAATACCCAAAATGGACGTTTTAAAAATGTATTATCGCCACGTAACCGACGGTGAGAGCAATCCAAGATTTTTTTTTTATTCAATAAAACGGTCGGCCTCACCATACTCTTCTCACTTTCCGTCGCTTTAATAAATTTCTACCTATTAAGATTACTTAAAGATGCATTTAATGGTAAACCATTTCAAAATGAAGTACATTACTTTTTTAACACTTTTTTCTTATCAAAACTTCAAATTTTTCGGAAGAAGAAAATAATAAATTGCCATCTGAATAGGAACAAGTGGCATTTAATAATAATAAATAAATCTATTAGTTTCAATAACTGAACTTATTTATAAATCAACTACTTACACTTATTAACTTATTTATAAATCAACTACTTATAAAATTATTCCATATAGATTCGGAGATGCACATCAATATATGAACACCAGAGTTAGTCAGTATTTTCACTCAGTCAGTCAGTTCTCAACAATGAATAATTCAACATTCTCAGCACTAATTTTACACTGTCTTTATATGCTTATACCTTACCACTAAAGTTCAAGGCTAAAATTATGTATTATATAAACTTTTAAAATAAAATAAATCTGTATTTAACAACGGCATACAACCATATCGCAAATCAGGTTGCAAATATTTTAAATGTTATGCTTTCTGAATTAAAATATAAAATACCAGTGGTTAAATATGAGGGTAATAAATTTAAAATGGGTCCGTCTTTCTAACCTATTTTCTAGTGTTCCATGAGTCATGCGTCTTAATACGTATTTTTGCAAACATTATGCATTTATGCGGTTTTGAAGTTATGCGGTTTATATTTCAAGAAGCTTTTTTTTTAAATAACTATTTTAGATCAATTCAACGTGTTGAAAGAGTCAAAAATTCGGAGAATTTTGTTTGTAAATACAAACTCAGTCTGCGCCAGCACAATTCAGCTGAAACCAAGTGAAATTTGGTATGTCTGGATGCGTTTCTCAATTTTCAGAAATTATCAGAGAGCATTCGACATTCAGTCGTGTTGCTGGTACGTTATTTACTTTAAGGGCCGTTCTTATAAGCGTCAGATTAAATATCGGTTAGTTTATCAATAATAAACTTTGCAGTAAATTGACAAACCATTTCATTGAAAAAGATAATAATTTTGAGCGAGCATTCAAGTTTCAATGCGAGCTTCAGAATTGCATTTCTGGATATCAGGAATTGTACAAAAAATTAGCAAAGTCATCGCAAAGTTTAATCACTGATTATATTGTCAAAAGGGAGAAATCAATATGCGAAGTTGAGGCTAATTTTTTGTGAAGAATCATAATCTTCAGGACGTAGATCTGATGCGCTGACTATCTCTTCTAGTAATGAAAGTGATTTCGAACCAGTTCGCAAATTATGCCGAACTTATACAAAAATTAATAAATAATTAATTAAATACTATAACGAAATTATATATGGCGATGATAATTCTTTAAAAAAATATTTAAAAAAGATTAAGAATTTTTATAAATTTTTTGTACATAAATTTGGAAGGTATATGTTAAGATTATATTTTTCTGAAATTTAATATAAAAAAATGTATGCGTTTTTCGGTATATTTTTACTTATTGAATTAGTTTTATGCGATTTAAAAAAATTATGGAACGTATCCTTTATTTTTGTACGTGTGTCTAGTCTTTTTTCATGCGTTTTTCTTAATGCGTTTTCCTGTGGAACGTATCTACCGTATAAAAAGAGACTCGAGTGTATTTAAAATGAACTCTACTTTACAAAATCCCTCTGTGAAGAACGGAATGAAGTCAGTTTTTACGTTTATGCAGCAATATTAATCATATGGTTTTCTTAATACTGGTGAGGAGACCTGGGTGTCTTATTTATTTTCAGAAAATGAGTGCCAGTCACATGTTATAGTCAATAACATTATTGGCTACTGTAACGCAAACTTTTTTGGACAATTTTGATTAGAAGATTTTCAAGTCCGGATTCAAGCGATTATCACATTTTTCTTTAACTTAAAGAGTTCCTGGCTGAAGAATTGCAGCTTACACTTAACAATTATTAATTAAATGGACGTGCGATTGACGACTACAACAACGGAATCTTAAAGCTCGTATACCTATATAATATATTAATGATAAATGATTAAATATAAGAAGTGATTATGTGGAAAAATAGATTATGGTACTATGTATCTAAAACAATAGAAAATATAATATTTATCTGGATTATCTTCGTTTAAAGTAACGTGAAGTTTATTAGTTAAAAATAACTAACCATAAATTTACTGCTAAAGTCGATATTTTTTAAAACAAACTATAATATAATTTGTACTCTTTAATATTACCTTGAATATGGTGACCAGCTTATTACGTCAGCAATTAGTCACTATCGTATTTTTTTTTAAATTACGCCTTACACATCTTTGTACTAATAAGATTGCTAAGAATTAAAATGTTATCGGTATTTTTGAATGGTACGTATCATGTAAAATTTGAATTACAATATCCAGCGTAAGGTATGATGCTAATGTAAGTCCACCAATCAAAAGGCAATACAATCTGATCACGTTATCAGATTACTTTGAAAAGTAAAATAAATTAACTTACTCATTTTGTTAATGAGTCAAATTGCCTTAACTTATATTATAACAAAGACGAATTCGACATTCACAGAATATCGATTGAATTACTGGTGTTATACAATAAATGGTGTAACTCTTCGAAATCTTAGACGTACAACCAGTGGCGTAACTAAAAAAATTTAACGCCAATGAAAAATAAAAGAGTCTCGTGAATATGCATTGTACATAAAATATAATAATCTTATTACTACGAAGATAACTAATTTAATAGTAAGAATAAAATTTCACGCGTTTGTCAAACAACAACGTGTTTCAGGCATTATTATGCACTGCTGAAACCGGAAAAAATCATCTTAGCTGCAGTAATCCGACAAATTACCACCTGCTGTATACATCGATAATATATTCATGTGTTTTCGTAATATATTAAATTAAAAAGTTATCTTATTTTCATATTTCAATTATTTTTCTGGTTTAGACGGGAAATTTTTTTAGTATAACTACTTCTATAAGACTTCCGCGAAAAGGTATAGACCTTTTGGCGCCCTTCAGTTAACACTAGCGTAGTTACACCACTGCACACAATACAAAATAAAAGGACTCGGTACTCTAAAATCCAATAACGGGCAAAATTGTATTGTTCTGAAAGCGATTTCATTAGTTAGATCGTTCAAATTTATTTTATAACGAAAGAAAATATTGACAAGAAATGATCTTGAATAGGTGAATAGAATATTCAATGCAAACTCAGGAACTCACGCGCGTGTTTTGATATGAAAGCATATAAATATTTACGCTGTGCGAAATATTTTACTTTTTCTGCCTGCGCGCCTGGAGGCTGCAAACGGCTGAGCAAGATGTCGGGCGGCAACCGGAAGTTCGGGAGCACGCGCGCCGCTAGGAAACGAGAAGTACCTACATACTTGCTGTCGCGGCTCGCCCTCCAGAGGCATTCCAACTATGCGACGACTCAACAACCATGAATTTAACAAGGTAACTAACAGGCATTTCTTAAATAATTTATTCACTCAAAAGAATGTCGTTTTACGAATTAACAAGGGGGAATGTTCATTATAAGTTTAGTTGTGTCTGCTATTATATAATACGTTAGGTTGGTACTAAAATAATTACAAATTCTAAAACGTTTTTCTCAATTAATAATTAACTTTATTAATCCAAATAGACTTACCAATAGAATTGAAATATCTTTTCCGATTGAATAAATGTTTTAATATAAATTAAATGTATCAATAAGAAAGATTTACAGATAAAATCAATTTATCGAAAAAATATTTTAAAGAAAGAGTTCCTGGTTCGTGTCCGGGTGGCAACAAAAATATCACAGAACTATGTTCTGAAAAAACTGCAACTATACAATAATAATGTGTTTTCCTTAATAAAATAAATGTTTATTTATTCCGGTAGGGTGATATCTTGATTTGATAAAATCTTGAATCCGCTTTCGGCAGCAGCTTGCTTATTGAAGATCTTACCCATTAAGAAGTTGTTGAAATGCTTTAACAAGTGATAATCTGTTGGAGAAATGTCTGATTAGTATGGTGGATTATGCAACCTTTCATAGCCCTCAGCGTAAAACAAACTTCGTTACGGCGATTTTTATTCTGTGCATGCGGCACCCATTTGTTCAATTTTTCTATCTGTTTAAAGTGGTTCAGAATTCTTGAAGACTAACGCTTAATTTTTGCGTAAGCTCTCAAATTGTCAGACGTGGTTCTAATTCAGTTGGTTGTAATCAAGTTAAGAAAGACGCCCACGACCTTCTTAATTTTCAAGGTTCTTGTCCCGAACACGAAATTACTGGACCCACCATTGCACCGTACGCTTCTTAACAGTACGCACACTAAGAGCGTTGTTTAGTTTATGAACAGTTTCCACTGCTTTAAATATTAAATATTGCTTCATATTTGCTTATTTTCCATCTTTTATAAGGAATAAAGTGATGTAAATTAAAAGACTGACTCAGTAAAATAATATAACAGATTCCTAACTGAAATAAAAATAACTGAATAAACATTTCCTAGAAAATAATTAATAGGTATTTCAAAGAATGTTCAAAATGATATCATATTAAAACTGTGTTATTATTTCTGGAATGATAATGGTCTTAATATACCATTTTTTATTCATATAAATTCTTTCGAGATATTTATAGTATTAAATAGACTGAAGTATTTTTACAAAGATTCCAAAATTACAAAGATCCTTTAAACGCTCGTTAGGTGTCATGTAATAAAATTAACAAAGTTTTGATGCCTATTTATAGTTGCAAGTAAATCATAACAATTATAACTCGGTACAGTTTTTATGAAATTAATTTTTCAGGGATTAAATAAAACAAAATTTATTTAAACTTTCTGCGCGTAAGGTAACAAAACGGCTCTTCAACGAAATACGGTATTGTGAAAAAATGTCACCGAAATTGAGACATTTTTGATCATTCTTATAAAATTATAAATTAATATTTAGAATTGAAATATTTTACTGCAATAATATTAATAATTTATTAGTCCAACTTTTTTCATAGTTTTTCATATACATGTTCGTAATTTAATAGCATTGTTACATAGAAGTTTGGCACCAAAGTAAACAATTTATTCATTGTCTTATCTATTACCACTAATAGTTGTACTCTTACATACAAAAGATGTACAACGGTGCATTTAGGCATTATGATATAAGATGTCTAGAGTATTCATATCATACGTGTTTTACTATAAAGTACACCATTTAAATTAATAAAATAACAGATATTTCTGAAGAAAAGGTGTAATATTATTTATTGTCGAAATGTTGATTAATCAGAAGGATGTACTTTAGTGTGAGTAAATAATTGCCCCATTATATTTCACCCACTCATTAACATGTGCGTTTGAATTATAACGCGGAGTGTGCATGCGAGTGTATGCGTATGAGAGTGTGGAAACTTGAATCGTTTGTAAGTGAAATAGTCGGGGAGACGGCTGCATGAGAAGTGGTGCGTCAAGGCCGGCTCTCTCAACGGCTGCGGCGCATATTATTGTTGTATGTTTGGGGGCGGTACCAGGCATATTTTTGAAATTCATATGAGCCCCGTTTTGCACAGATTGTGAAGGCGATAGACCTCCACAGACTATATGTTGCATAATTATGATTGTACGTACGCATCGATATTATTTCTGATCTGAAAACTTCCAATAAGATTTTAGAATTTGCATATTTGACAATAATTTCGACATTTTCTGTTTAGTTCGTTTCTATCGCGTACCAGACACTATTATAGATCACTGGTCAAGAGTCTCTTAAATTATTTGTATATTCAATAATATAGCAGAAAGTTATCACAATTTGCAGATGACAACCTTTTCTAATTTCTCAATATCACAGCTTAGTGCAAATATTAATTGATTAATTAATTACTATTACTTCTCAATTCTGAATATCTAACATACATTTCATACTTTCCAACACACTGTATCTTGAAAGTCGAGTAACACACATAATTTTCACCAGCTCTGATGTCGTTTATCTGTCTATATCTGTAAGCTCTATCATTATCTCGGATCATTTCAATAATCCTTCTGAAAACAAAC
Organism: Eubasilissa splendida; assembly: GCA_031772225.1. Lineage (NCBI taxonomy): Eukaryota > Metazoa > Arthropoda > Insecta > Trichoptera > Phryganeidae > Eubasilissa > Eubasilissa splendida. Next base: position 14,849,899 of record CM062848.1, on the reverse strand, counting down.
ACTAAATATTTCTCGATGTCTTTCTCGGTTTCTCGATTTCTCGGATTCTCGACTCCAGAACTTCGAGTTCGCGTCCAAACCATTACGGGCATTTACTATTTTTTTCTCAAATAAAGTTTGTCAAAGCCTTCGTCTTCGACAGACGTACTCTTACGTATTCGTCTATAGGTCGTAAACATCCTCCTATACGCTCACTCCGAAGGCTAAAGGGAAGTATGAAAACCAATACAAGTGAAATGAGACGTGAAATCCTAAACATTCCGCCAGATGGAACTTCAGCTGTGACCCTTTGCTTCAACTGACGCTCACTCAACGTGAAATGTCAAAGAAAGTACAAAAGGTTACGGTTTTTTATGGCAAATCGTTCAAAATAGATTTAAAGTATTATTTAAGACGATTCTATTTTAGAGACGGTTAGATTTATCTTACACAAATCTTTCTTAAAACTTGTTTTTATATTCTGCATGTTGAGATTGTATGAGTAACAAAAAAATAATTGACTATTTTTTACAAGTGTTAATTAATATATACGTAATGATGAACAAGTGCAAAAGTTATATATATATATATTCATTTCACATTATAAAATTATTTGACAAATATTAACTTACAAATCAAAAAACGAAAGAGATTAATTATTTTGTTTTTATTTACATACATATATTACTTTATTTTTATTTAAAACATACTTTATGATGCGATAAATGTCATAAAGTGACCGGATATCGCTGGGAAACTTTTTCTCTAAAACCAGTTTTAATAAGTAAAATGAAATTTTCAATAAAACTGAAGGCGTAATTGAACGATTGAAAATATTATAGTTGAGGTAGAAATATAAATGTTTATTTTGGGTTAACCTTGTTTTTATTACATCAACCCGAGAGCTGTTTAATTCGCCCGCAGACTTCGGACTAAATCAGACTTCTTTGTTATTCTTGTTGATTCTATATATTAAACCTGTTTTTAATTTAATGTCGATTAACTTCCAATCTAAAATTAGCGGATAATCTTAACTTAAATATAATCTCTTTCTGGTTTAAATTATGTTTCCTATTATACTCATTCTAAATATAAATATATCTATTTTAATAGGTACATAATATTACAATTAATAGTAATATATATGACAATTATCAATATCATCATGGTTATCATCTTCTATCCCTTATTTTAGGAGTATTGAAATCCATAGCCTTAACAAGCCACCTCCAAGTCTTCCAGTCCGATCGCTGCAGCTCATTGTACATCAAGCCCCTTTATCATTCTTCATTCATTTTCTCCAACTTTAAAGGGGCAACCTACTGGCAATCTTTCTAGGATTGCCTAGAAAATCCGATCGGGTAATTTCTCTGCTAATACTAATGGCATAAATCACTCTTGAAGGGTGAATTGTCTATTTAAAAAAATAAGAAGACTAGGCTGACTATATTCCACACACTAAATTTACAATTATTATTATACAAACAAAATTTAAATATGAATAAAATACTTATGATAAAAAGATAAAGAATATATACACCTGTTTAATTGAAATATAAACAATACTGGATCTCTTCCGATCCGACGTTAATGCACGTTCCCCGGATCGGGAGAGATCCAGGTTCGAATCCCGGTAACAACAACAATATTTTTCGATATAATTGATTTTATACGTATATCTTTCTAATTAATACATTTCATTTTTATTAAAAACATTACATACCTATATTCTGAATAATTACAACTTCACAATAAGAGTGAGTTCTCTTTAATAATTAATGAAATATAAACAGAATCACAACCCAAATACAACATCACCGAGAAATAAATAAATGTACAAACAACTCAAATTCATTTATTCACGGTGGTTTGCTCGGCGGCCAGTCGGTTTTCATAATAATTATCTTAAAACCGCTTGCCTGTCTACTAAAAACCTTTGCAACCCAAAACAACCACCAGAAAATAATATTATCCAGTCACATCTGGTTTTCTCAGATTTTTTTACTCTGCGATTAATGATTCAAGACACTTTTGTTTCGCAAACCAAAAAAATGTATAAAGTCTAGTATTTTTGTCTTCAAATTACAACTTGACTTTGTTTTTCTGAAAAATTATCTCACGCGTGTTTTGCACCAGCGGGAGCGGCCAGGCAGCGGCGCAGGAGCTGAATAAAAAATCCATTTATCTCCCTGTGAATACAGGGCGTCCCGACAATAGTGTTTACCGCCCCGACGCCTTGTTAGTTATTTATCAAAACATTTCGCTGACATTTTCACAAATACAGCGAGTGAAAGTGATGTAGAATTTAATTAAGAACTTTTATGGCGGCGCCGTTTTAATCAAAAGCTTTCATTATACGAAATGCCACCGTAATCTTTGCGCTAATGGAATTAAGAAATCAAGAATGAGCGCGAGCAAGAATGAAAGGGACGCACAAAAATGTTTCTTTTTTGAGGCAATGATGTACGCGAAACCGCATTCTATTTTGGTTTTACTGCACTTTTCCGGTGCTGCAGTATCTGCAAACCTATTTTTCAACATAATTAATTTTTAATATTTGAATCAAAAACTTTATGGTTATACATTTTAATAATCATCAACGTCAGAATGTCTCTCCGCTACAGGATACAACCTCCCCCCCGACCCTCAAGAAATATCAATTATCTTTGTATTTAACCATATATCTGTTGACTATTATTCTAACGTCGTTGCTCCATCGGGCCTGAGAACGACCAGGTGCTGTCCATTTGCATAAAAAACTACATTTAAACATAAAAGTATTTGTTTTAATATGCTATCATAAAAAAAACTATTTAAGTACCCGACAGTAGAAAACAATAATGATTAAGGAACCAAACATGCTATACGTACTCTAGCTTCAATGGCTAAAACCGACTACGCGACTAACATGGCGACAGAATGTGCGGACTATTGTTTGGTTTAGAATATTTTATTTATAATCATAATATCTTGGAAAGAAATAGTCAGCAGCAAGCCGTCAATAGTTATCATTTATAACTTGCCAGCGTAAAATTAAATGCATCACTATTCATTTTGAATTTAATTTACATGATGAGGTGGCAATATTTTCGGTAAGGGGGTTCGAAAGGTGAGGGGTGGTTTTGTTTTGCGCACAGCCTAAAAAAAATTCAGTATTTGTTCCAAACATGAAAAAGGTGAGATTTCCAGGTGGTGGTAAATGGTGATTATATTCTCCTCAAGTTCCTAGAATGCAAATTATTAAAAGTTAGAACGGACTGCATTTAATATTATATACATTTATATATTATGGAGGGTGTGAGGTGGCCATGATGAAGGGGAAAGATTCCTATGTTTTGTGCAGGATTCCGATGTTTTTGTTCGGAGGGTGAAGTAGAGTAGCCAGGAGGATGAGATAAGGCATTGTTTTGTGCAGGCACTCAAAAATACTTATAAAAAATTTAGCTTAAATCTAAAATACTGGATAGTGCAGACATCAATCCGACAGAAATTAATTTTTAAATATATATTTTATTATAAATCTATAAAATTATATTGGTATATACATACATGAATATAAATACCTTATTATTAATTAGAGTCTGTATTTTATTCGTAAAAATATTTAAAAAAAAAAAAAATCTTAATATCATATAATAACAATAAATATTACAAATAATATTAACTATTTTATTCATTTAAATAAAATTGAATATTTTTATTAAATTAAAAACATTATATTATATTCATTAAATTCGATATATAATTAATTATCAACCTTAATGTATAAAAATACAATAAAAGTTAGAATTAGAATTCAGGTGACACTCTAACCTTTGATTAATAATGAAAAGAAAACGAATGTACTCCACGACAATTGCTCCGATTTGGCTCTTTCTTTTCCCGGCATAGTTGAGTGCCCTGATTATATAAATAAAATCAAATTAAGGCGCTCGCAAGTATAAAAAAACTTATGAAAACTTTGACGCCGTATAAAATAGATGTTTTAGTTTGAAACTTAACCTAACCTATAATTTTAACCTTTACCATACCGTGATATAAAATACCTATATGCAGCCATACTGTCAACTCGTGTTACCGTAAGAAATTTTTAACATTTTAAATGTGAAGAAATCTTTTATTTATTACTTTAAATGGCTTGAAAATTATTAATCCTATAAACTTACTCTAAATATTGAGTATTAATTAAGAAAATGGTATCGATATCCTAATATAATTCGGAGCATTCATCAAGTCCTACACAATACTACCTTATTTCTTATCTCTCTTCATTGAATTAGTGAGAAAGAGAGATCATATATTCGTCTGTTTGTTATTATTTTTATTGTGAAATTAATGTACCATCTCTATTTGTTTTACCACGGATGGTATTTTTCCCAGCATATTAATTTTACAACTGACTGAATTTAAAAATAATTATTTTTGTAAGATTCGCTTTACACAACTGGTTTTTCACTATTCTGTTCAACGCATAAACATTTTTCTTAGAATTAACTAAAATATGAATTTTATGTTGCGTATTTTAACCGAAATACTACAGTTTTAATTGGGGCTGTAGACCTATGTTACTGCATGGTTTTTGGAAGGGTTAATAAAATAATCAAACCTAACCAAACATAACCTATCCTAAAAATAGAATTGTAATTTTAATTAAATAACCTAACCTAACCTATAATTTTTAAAAAATAAAACCAAACGATATCTTTGCTTATATTTTACGACATATGTAACTTTATTTTTCGCGATAATAATAAGTAAATCTTGAAATTTACTCAAAAGTTTTATCGAAATTAAATTAGCCGGTACGAAACTTTTATATTTAGGCAAATAATTAAAATGACAATATTTTTATCATTAAATAATTAATTGATTTTATAAAACTGTTACCGACATTTTAGTGTTAATATTTCTTGATATTTACCATTATTGTATTAAATATCCTTCAATATCGTCAATATCAAGTTGACAGCCAACGAGCTGACGGAGAGAAAATCCATCTTAACCAACACAGACCAATAATAAGCAACACCTAATAGTAACTGGAGCATAACACTTTCGGAGCGAGGAAAAACACAATAATTCCATTGTAAATATCAATTTGAGAAGCAGGAATGACTTAGGTATCGCCTTTAGCAAAATATTGTTTTATCGATATATTTTTTTATAGTTTAATATATTTACCAACTAGTTTCTAAAAATACATTTTTCTTCATCAGGGTGATAAAAAACAAAAACCATGAGTCTAATAATTCTTATGTTTTTAAACTTTATTTTTAAAAAATATCAGGAAACAAATTTTTTTTTTAAATTTCCAGTACCTGACTAAAAATTTTATGAAGGAGAAAACTGTATTTTTCTAAACTGGTCGGTGAATATTTTATCGGTTAAAAACAAAGTTAATGAATTATTTATAAAAATTAATAACCATAACGTTTTTTTAGTGTATTAATACATTAAATTAGTTTTTAAAATATCATAGACCTATGTTCTGAATAATTTCAACTTCACAATAAAAACGTTTTCTCCTTAATAACCACAACATGTTTGCGTTAAACATTAAAAATTATATTGTTTTAATTTATCTGTCAGTGGAATAAGGTTTTTCTTACTGAGTATATTTTATTGTCAAACATATTATTATAAAAAATAAATAACAACAGTGGTTTTCAGATGCTGGGAACTGGCTTTAAAATTGTTTAGTTCATCGCTGATTGCGTTATTCATGACCACACTAAATTTGTGAAAGTTACATTGAGAACAAGAATGCTAGCATTAAATTAGTATTGGAAACTGGCATTCCAATATTCGATTTGCATTCAAAATTAGTATGCCTATATTAAATTAGTAATTTATGAAAACGAGCATTAAAACGTCTAAATCTATCGCTAATTTGCTGTTTTCAAGTTTCATTTTTCATTCATTTCAAGTTAGCAGCATGCTGACAATATTAAATTAGTATTGAAAACGAGCGTGCTTCCGTTGAATCAGTTTAGAAAACAAGTGTTCTACAGCTAATTTGTCGCAGTATGGAAATAAGCATGATAACAATGATTCAGAATTAAGAAGTGGCATGCTAACTTTGAATTCGTTGTATTATTAAAACAAGTGTGGTAGCATTGTGTTAGTTAAATATCATCTCATTTAGTTGTGAAGTTTTAGAGAACATGCTTTAGATTGTTGAATCGCGTAAGAGTATTTACACGGTATTAAATATATTATTAACACGAGCCTTCTAACATTTTCCACCACAATCAGCTTTACTCTGATGTAATTACTAGTTTATTTTGAATACGTTATAGGATTATAAGGAACTTATGATACTCTAGCAGAAAAAAAATGCAATTTTAAAGAAACATATAATTCAACAGAATCACTCTTTTGAAAAACTCATTTATCCGGGACTTGGTTATTAGTTGTGCAGAGGAAATAATGATGTTAAGAATAACACTATACCTAAGAGTGTTTATGTAAAAAAAAACAACAAAGTGCAGTTTTAATTTAGTATTTTTGTGTTCAAGTATAAGTTTATAACTTTTCAGATATCATGATAATCTTAATGTAATACGGTGCTAGTAGGATACTAATGGGGCGTATATATAAAGCAAGACAAGTTGCAGAGGTTTAGTTGAGATAAATCTCAGTGCTGTGTACATATAAATTTAGATCTGGAGATAAACTTCGAGATCACCGTGAAATACGAAAGCCGATACAAGAAATTCTCGGGAATATTATCCTACCATTCGTTTAGTATAATATGTATGATTTATTTATATCTCAAATAACAGAAAATTTATCAATTATTAGATCATTAAATTAATTTTAAATCTGAATTTATTTTGAAATCATGAGGATTCGAGGGCGCGACGGTTAAAATTATTTTTCGATTAAATTCGTTTTTGCAATACCGAGCAAACCATACCGTTAGCCAGACGAAATCACAATATAAAAGTAATTTTCAAGAATATTTCAATTCCAGGGGCCTATTCAAACTTTTTCATTATCTCGATGTAAATCTGTTGTCAGAAGTTGTTGATTGTACGATTTATTCCAACTCCGATGGTTCCTTGAGACAATCTCTGCAGATTTGATTTTCTATCTGTCGTTCTCAGAGAAGGATTGTTTTAAAGCCGTTCACGATTTTTATGATATAAAAACATGATTTCACAAATCTTTATAACTTAATCAAAACTTAACAACCGTCGTAATGGATATAGAAGTATAACATAGATATCTAGATACCTAAATCTACGTTTCCCATAAGATCACTATAAACCTAAAAATCATTAATATATTCACATAAAAAAATGTATGTTTAAAAAATAATGTTAGGTATTCAAAAAGTTTAGTTTAATAAATATTGGTAATTTTTTTTCATAAATATATTTACAATAAACTAAAAAAAATAACTAGATGTAGACTTCTCTTGAGTCAAGTTGAAAATTAACTTCTTATAAATAAATATTCAAAAATACGTAAATTTATATTTATCTGATCTCTCTGGAATGCTTTGGACTCCAACCAAAATAAAAATGAATATTACAAAATCTCAAAAATCTAAAAATGTCGCTAAATTTTGATTTTGGCCTAATAGCGCAGTTTCTTGTATGTTTCGATATTGGCTGATAAATATATGCTAATTATGATGTAAAATTCATAAGTAAATTAATATTTAATTATAGCTTATAAGAAAATTGCAACCTGAAAACTATGTCACCAATTTACGTTAAATTATAAATAAATAATTAATAATAATAATCATAATTAGTAATACGTATAATTACATCACCATCGCTTTATTGTAGAATTATATCAACGTCAACTAATATTGATTGCTTCATCAAGAGAAAGCCACAATGTACCTCCAGATACTCTCCACATATTGTACAAATAACGAAGACATTTGACATTTTTTCTGCGCATCCCTAACGAGTTCAAATTTTTGTTTTACTTCAAACTTTATAATTTTTTATCTTAACGTTTTCAGAACAAGTTTTCCTCCTCCGAGAGAGTCGACAATCGGTGCCTACATTTGAAAAAAGAACTCTTATTTTATTAACAGAATTTTAAATTATATTTTCACTTAATGTTGCTTCTTTAAAGAAATCTTTCCATTTTCCTCGGTTCCATTAAAAGTTAGGCATAAATATTTGCGCTTTTACCGACAACAAAAAAAAAACATTAAATATTTTGTAAAAGACCACTCACTCTGGTACATCACTTAAAATGCTTTGCGCGTGCACACTACGCGTACAATATATTTTAAAACCAAACCTGTCAGTTTAATTTCATTAATACTTAACAATGGAACTTGCACCCCCACCCCCTCCACGCCACCACAAGATCATCCAATTAGTGAAATAGAAAAAATTTATTAGAAAAAGCCTCGCCTATTTGTTGAATTCACTTTTTTGACAGGTGCAACGGAAGCTTTACTAGTGCTTCTTCTAGAACGTATTCGGCTTTTATAGGCTCTATGGACAAAAAGTAGAGCAGCTCAAGTGAAACACATAATGAGAATTCCTTTTGACGTGCTATGATGTAGATATATCTTTATTTTTGTTCTGTTTTGAACAACTTCGGCCAAAGTTGTGCGGGTTTTTTTTGGCAAAGTGACTTTTTTTTTGTTTTCGCGGAACTTTTTGAATGTTGAATGAACAGACAAAAGAAAATATTCTCAAATATAAATAATAGCCTAACGGTTTATTTTTGTTGGCAAATTTAAATGGAAACTGATACATTACACCGGAGTGAAGTGTCAGTTTCTATTGAAATATTCGAATTCGGTGGATGTGTGATATTTTTGTTTATTTTTAAAATATAAAAGAAAATATAATAAATAAGAATAGTCAAATAGAAAAACGGACGACTTCATGTATACTGTCAAAATGATTCTGGATTTTAACTTTTCATTTATTCTGAACTAAATTTTGTGAATGTTAATATTATTTTTAAAACTGTGCCTACTCAAAATTTTAACGATATAAAGATTATAAACGACCATATTTAGTATGTCTGACAAAATTTAATGCTGAAATCACCGAATGTTAATTGTAACAGCACATTAATTTCATCTTTCAAAATCATTTGATCATTCTTCCTCGGTGGTCCTTCATTACGAGCGTGAAGTCTGCCATGGTTAACGATTGTCCGAATGTGGCTGAGGAGTCCTATTCTCAGACCCATTGGGTCCAGTGGCAGGGGTGGTCCGAGACAACTGGAGGAGCTCTCCGTTACTTTGCAGCCTTTTCTGTCTTTGTACAGATCTCATCATTAAAAGTGGAAGCTCAATCTGCAAACCCCCGACTGCTGGATCACTAGACGAGTGTCTTAACCACATGATCAACAGGCACATCAAATAAGTCTAATTTCTAAATTACTATTTAATCATTTTTGTGCCTTTTAATCTTCTTCAACTGATCTTTGTCTAATATTGAATATAAGCCTAAGTTAGTTAAATCTAAAATATGACTAACTACCAGTTTTCCGGAATGACTGACGATATCGATCTTTTGACATCTTGCCCTTCAGGTGAGTATGTTGTTGTTAGACCAACTAGCACATAAATACATATAAATTGAATTTCAAATAAATATCATAGGCTCTTTTATCTGAAATTCTCAGCGATTATCCAATAATATTATTTATCATAGATCCATTTCAGATTCACTTAATTAACGATCGAATACATGTATTCGATACAATTATTTGAGAATATCAACAACAACAAAATGTACGTTAATGTATTATATAATATATACATAGCCGTGTGTATGATTGAGCGCGTTTAAATAGATAGAAAATAATATAAATATAAATATCCAATACAATCTACATTATATACAATGAATACCTTCTGTGCTTGATCAGAACTACAGCAGATAATTTTTTAACGACTCGTGTTGTTCTTCTAATTCAGTATATGGTATTTCACCTTCGACATGCGCTACAAAATTTAATTCAAGAAACAGCCTGGGTAATTAAATGGGTTGTGTTGTTATTGGATTACGAATCCTCCCACAACACAGTCCTTTGTCTGAATCCCGTTCCCGTTCTCGGATTAGGCGCTCATTTTACACTTTACACACCGCAGCGCCCTATCCCGTTACCGCCTTCCAGGTACGGGAACACTCCCTCTCGCAGAACACAGATCGACGAGCGTGGGAATTAATTAATATTTCTGGTGTGCACGGTGTTCGCTTTCAGCACATAGTTTCAACTCTTTTATGACGGTGAAGTTGCTGTGAAAAATTGAAAAAAATCCTTACAATCACATATCACTAAAATATTGTTAATGTTCTCTCTCACTTTGGGTGTGATGGTTCCCTCCTCAAGGTCCTCAAACTTAAAACGATGGTGTTATATCATGGGCGTTCGCATCACCTAGGCGTGATTATGGAAACTTAAACTTCTCCGAGATCTAAACCCCTCAATGGTACCGGGAAAAATGGCTACGATCAGAGAGCGTTTCGTTGCAAGAGCCGAGCAATAAGAGAGGATTGTACACTATTAGACTGCCTGTTGGTGATTCTGTCGAGTGTTTTGTCGGGATATAAAGCGTGGACAACCTCCGTCAAATTGTATGAAATGTTAAATAGTTTTTATGTTTGGAGAACAAGATACAATGACGAGTTGTATAACATGTATCAGAATCCCAGACTCTCTGCTCGTATGAAACTACAGCGACTAAGATGGAACTGCTACAGATTTCAAACTGGACGACGGTCATCGATAGTCGGAGGCCAAGGCTCAATATGGGCTGCAAGACCATCGAAGAAGAAGAAGTTCTGTCAATGTTAACAGCCTTAGCCTTTCACTATGTCTATTGAAAAGCCGCAGTAGCTTTTGTGGCGGCACGATTTACCATTATACGGGTTCGTCTACTCATCTGAACTTTGGATGCTACGAAGATGCCAAGCCTAAGATACCTTTAACACTGTCTTAAAGCCGCCTTTGCTCCACAACCGCTTATTCATTATAGTCCAGGTAACCAATTATATCTATTGGCCATTCCCATCTGCCACCTGGGGTCCGAGGGTTTATTTATTTATTACTTAAGTAAAAGTACTTAAAATAACATAACAGGATGTAAGATCTACCAAACCTAGCTGAATGAAAATCCGTTATAAAAGCTATTCAAAATTGGATAATTTCAAGAAAGTTCCAATAAATCTTTGGTTGGTGGGTAAAACTTTTTACACCCATACCTTGCTACACGGCTGCTATTTATACGGCATTTTACTATAATGGCCCTTTTTAAATTATAGCTCAGCTTCGATTTACAGCCCAAAATTTTTCAGCCTTAAAAAACACTTTCAACACTTGTCACTTCAAACAAGAAATAAACATTCTACTTTAAACTAATCCCGATAAAGATCGCAGAGTTCAGGCTTCTCGAGACATTAATACAGCCATTAACTGCAACAAAGAACTGCTAAAAGATGCGAAAAGATTGACTTTTTTTTCTACCAGGTTTTTCCACACAACGGCTGTCACCAGAAGAAGTGCATGTTGCCTCTCCCACTTGGTCGATCCAACGGGTGGGGGATCTTTCACTTTTTCTTCATCCTTCTGCTTGGTCTCCCACAACAGCTTCTCCAAGTTATCATACCTTCTCGCGAGATGCATGTCTTCGATGTTCCGTTCCTGCAGAATGGAGACATTCGCGCGTCTCAGCGTCCACGGTATGCTTCAACATGTGTCTCCAGCGCCACATCTCAAATCAATTCATCATCTGTCCCTTGTCTTCAGGGTCCATGATTCCACACCATATAAAAATATAGAATGCAGCAAAGACTAAAAACCTGACTTGTTTCTTGGAAATACCGCGGTCTTTCTATATTCTGTTAAGTGTGGACATGGAACTTTTCACTATGCCTATGCGATGTTTAATTTTTAGCTCGCAGCTTAGGTCGTCAGTAATTATGGACCCGAGATATAAATATATATTAGATTTTTAATTAATATAATTTTTTTATGTAATTGGAACGGATCTTATGGAATATGTATGGGTTTGTATCAAAATAAATTATTCGTTTTACGGTATTTCTCTTTACGGCCAACTTTACCGGGACGTATCTACGACGTAAACCGAGGAATTGGTACATTTTTAAGGAGAACACATTTTTATTATGAAGTTGCATTTTCAAAACATTCTAAACGTTCTAAATTTAGTGGAAGGGTTAACAAGTTTCCCCGAATAAAAAGAGGTCCAGATTCGAATCTCGATAGCAACTAAATATTTTTTCAATGAATAGTTTTTTTTCTATATATATTTCTAGTTGATTCATTTAATTTCAATTAAATCTTTTTGTGTTATGATTTGACAAAAATGAGATATTGATACCACCTTATGTAAAAACAGCTGCTCTTTTTTTTGGTAGATTATTTATGTTTTATTTACTATCGGATAAAAGATCTTAAGTCATAAAAACCTTACGGCGTAAAATAATTTAAATGCATTATAACGTACCTAATTAAAAATCTGTGATACTATACAACTGAAGGAATTATTTTTTTTATTATTTCGTCAGTCAAATATAACTATGTAATCTAACTATGTATTTTATAAAGATTTATGTTTATAAGCTTAATATAAATAAAGACAGCACTTAAGGAACGCTCGAAGGTCTACGTTTTTTAACTTTTACGAAATTTTTAATAATCCCATTAAATCTATTTTGTTTTTTCTTTATTTTACGTATAACAATATATTGCATTAAAGTCGCGTAGTTTTTATTAGCTTTAATGAGTGGGACCGACAACATAAAATTTTAAGATTTATTAACTTCAAACTGTGTATACCCGTTGATCAAATGAATTATGATTTTCTAATGAACATTCTTAATTTAACTAACTTGTGGTGTAGAAGAACTTTGAGTTATTTATTATTTTTATTTAAAATAGTAAATGGCATGCTGGACGACTTTAATTTAATTGATTAGACTTTGTACCATGTTCCTGTGCGAAGTACCAGGTCACGGCGCTGTTTCGTGTATAAATTTTTATAGTAACGCACCCACACAAAACTTTCAAAGGCATGGGAACAATTTTGGTCCTATCGATATATTTCAATGTTCAATGCTTAAATATAAGAGTTATTTATGTTTTTGAAGCTATTCTGGGACAAAATTATAATTGATTATGGTATTTAAACCGTTCTATGTTTAACCAAAAAAAAAATTTTTTTGCTTAATTTTTAAAAATTATTTTTGTTTTTTATACATTTTTTTAAAATATATTGTTCTTCTTACTCACATATATACTTCTTCTCAAGTTGTTATTATGTACTTATACTTTTTTTTCTGTCAATTTTTAAAACTATTTTTTTTTATATATATATATTCCGATGTTACTTTTGTACTTCTACTGTATTGTACTTACTATGGTGAATTATTTTGTTCGAACTGCACATGTTTTCATAAGGGCGTACATATAATATAAATAAATAAAGAAACATGTGATTGTCGGCTAAATTGGAGGGTTGGTTATCGGACCAACTCGATAATGCGGTAAACAAGTATCCATTTTGGACAATGTTGGAAAATTGCTATACTCGCGTATATTTCATTAAATGAATGTTTAAAAATAAAATATGTAATATAATTTTATAAGTAAATACACTTTGCATATTTCCATAGAATGTACTATTTTTGTTCAAATAAAATCTACTGCTTTACATTTTAAAAGCTTTAATGTTTTAAAAATCATTTTAACTACATGAAAATAAACATCGACGGTGAACTACCAGAACCTCCTAACTCGCATTTGTTTTTAACGTTAATTTGTAGCCGTTATTGAAATACACCAAGTGTCAATAGATCATGAATGCACCTTAACTCTAAATAATGTTTAAAGAAATATCTAACAGGTTCTTTCAGCGTAGAAAGATTTTTTCTTTTGAAAATTTTACAAATATGTACAAACACGGACAATATGTTTACTCGAATATCTGTGTCTGAATGTATACAATGCATTTAAATAATCTATTAATTAACACGTGTTAATATTCTACGGTAGAAATTTGTTTTAGACGCAATTTGAATTGGATATAAAAAAGAGGTAGTCTAAAATCGTATAAATTCGCAATTTTAAAATCCAATTTACCCACTCATTCCTACGTAATCAATTCGAATAGATATCGATTTCAGATAAAACTTTGAATTGTAATGAAGACAAACAACTCTGTCAGTTTACCTCGGCAGCGTTCCATATGTGTCTAGCAATTAATTGGAGAAAAGCTCTCCGCCCGTCACGGGCGATCACCGCCCTAAGAGAAGATTTCAGCAGACGCCGTAGGTAGATACCATTTGGATAACAAACAAAGTCAATCCTCGAGGCGGCGGGCCCCCCGCGCCCCGCGCCGCGCACCCGCCGCGCTCAGCACACACAGACAGAAATGGAAAATTCTTGCTTAGCTACCAAACTAGCAAACGGGATTTCGCCTCCTTGCTGAAATTTCCCCTTCAAAACGTTAACGTGTCAATGCCGCGAACGTTTTAACGTATTTTAAGCGCCGCCGTATGTACTGTGTACGCGTCTTTATACAGTCGGGCTAGTGATGTGACATTCCGCGCTCGGTGGGCGGGGTGGCAGTGCGCGCCTCGAATGTTTACATTGCCTCTACCTATTTTTCACGTTATTATTTGCTAGAGAAGTTCTCTTCGCTCTTAATCTGAAGCAGCCCGGTATCATAATTAATAATGGCGGAAGTGTCGGGACTTAAAATTGTAACATACGACTGTTGTGTGGTCCGTCCACTTTTGGTTCAATAATATATATTCTACTTGAAATAACCCGTTGATAATAACTAGAAATTAATAATTTGTATAACCTTCATTTATTTATAATTATAACCTTTGTGATTATTATTATTTTTTAAATAATGGTAATTTATTTATTTATTCGTTTATATACATCACATATTATTAAGAAAGATTAGAACACATCAAGAAATAATTAAGCAACCATAACGTTATGCATTCCCAAATAAAAATGATGATAAATCATGGGGATGGCTTCGACATTTATATAAAAACATTTTCAAGATCGATAATATTAAAATATGCAATTTAATAAAATATATATATTTTATAATAAATCACGTCATTAAATTGGAACTTAGGAATAAATAAAATATCCAATACATTATTTATTTATTTATATTGAAGACCTTTAAGCCATTTTTGTACCTCTTTTTTATACTCGTTTATATTTGTTGCTAATTTGATTGTTTTTGGCAGATGGTTATGCACTGTAGAAAGCAATTTATGACGCATGTTATATTCCTATTTTGTAATTTTTAGTCTAATACGCTCATTAGTTTTGCATCTTATCTGATAGTAGTGATGGATATAACTTTATTCTATTTTTAAAAAAAAATATATATATATATATATTTTAAATTTATTATCTTTATTTTATTTTGATGTATTTAAACTCAATTTAGTGGTTAATAAAACAAAGATAATAAATAAAAAAATATTAATTTTAACCACAAAGTTAATATTGATAATTTTAAAAGTATAAAAAAATATTTTTTTAAATACTTGATTGGTTGGATAATCTCTAGCCTGTTTTAAATTATCAACTTTTTAGTTCTAATTTATATAATTTGAGATGTATGGGATAAAGCCCTCCCAGCCAGTACTCCGTGCATGATATATCATTTATTAAATATTGATACAATACAGAGCATACTTACATAAATTGGTTCAGTTCACATACAATACATGTACCAATAACGTATACCACATAATACAATAGTAATTTCTAACATAAATATTGTAAATTACTTAGCTACCAGGTAAATCGTGTGTGTATTTGTGAACTTAATTAGATGAAATATTATGTCTGGAAAGTACATTAGCTGGACTTATTAAATAAAATATTCTTTAACATAACTTTTAAAATTTACCGTTAATTAAAATATTATATCTAAAGCTGTGATTTTACATTTTTTTTTAATTTACTTACGGCACGATTTATATATTTATATACGAATTTACAGCGATATTATTTTAATAATTTGTATGTATCTCGAATGATTAACAGGAGTATTAAAAGTATATTGAAGACAAAGCACTAAGCTGGATTCAAAGCTATCTTCACGAAAGACCGCAAAATGTAAAAATTAACGAAACTCTAAGCCAACTCCTAATCAGTGAATTTGGTATACCACAAGGGACAGTTTTGGGCCCACTTCTTTTTATAATTTATGTCAATGACATTTACAAACTAAAATTAACCGGCAAAATTATATCATACGCTGACGACACTGCTATCATTGTTGACGGACAAGACTGGAACACCACTACAAACGAACATGCAAATAACGTCATGAACACACTCAAATCCTGGTTCGATAGTAATTTACTTTCTTTAAACTCTGAAAAAACCTATTATATTCCCTTTTCAATAAAAAGTCTTAAAATACCGCCCCATATAAAAATTACTATTCATAACGACAACTGTAACAAAATTACCTGTAACGACTCTTGTACAAATTTAAGCCCAAAAAAAAAATCTAATATCTTGGTGTAATTATTGATCAAAATTTAAAATGGCACAGTCACATTAACGAATTAGTGAAAATAATAAGAAAATGTATTTATATATTCATAAGATTAAGGAACATTCTAAGTATAAATAATTTTAAAAAGGTATATTTTGCTATTGTTCACTTACTACTACAGTATGGAATAATTGGGTGGGGAGGAGCATACAATAATATAATGAACTCAGTAAAAATAATACAGAGAACAATTATAAAAGTGGTATTAAAAAAAAGATCAACTTTTTCAACACAAATACTTTTTGCAAAAATCCCAGATCCCAAATAAAAAACATTTACAAAAAAAACTCAATTAATCAATTAATTAAAGAAAATAACACTAGAAAATTTGAAGCAAGCACATCATTAAGGTTTAAAAATAACTTTAAAATCCCTAAATGTAACACCAAACACTATCAGCAAAATTCTATATATTTAGGGATAAAAAATTTCAATAGCCTCCCTACACAAAGTAAAGAAATAAAGGATATAAAAGAGTTTAAAAAGAAACTAAATGAACACTTCAAAAACACATAATTGGTCAATAAACAATATTGCAGAATACTTCAGAAGCACACAAATAGACAATGAATAGAATATGTAAGGTATTATATACAATTATTGTAGTGTAACTCCCTCTCCAAGCACAAGAGCTGGTCTCTTTTTTGTAGAGATAAGCGAAAGAAAAACCATGTATATATGTAACCATATATTTAAAAATTGAATTTATTTTGCCATTGTATTTTCGCTATATTAAATAAAATTAAAAATTAAAAAATGATAGGACAGTATTTTGTTTAGACCGTACGATTCATAGGCGACTTCATAGCAATATTAGTAATTATAATACTTACATATATATGGTTATATAATATTACGTATAATATATTACGAATAATATAATATAGATCAATAAAAATATTTTTATTTATCGACTAAAAATTGACAGCCCCGTAAAAGGAAACGTAAAATGCAGTGATTTTAAATTTATTTATTTTAAGTCGGTGAATTATATTTTAAGGTCACGGACTACTTTTTCAAAATACTCGGATAAAAGCCATCAACTGCTCACTGCCCTTGTAACTGCTCAGGACTTTCGATGTAGTGAACCAACATATTATTTCAAGTTTTTATGCGAAATCGACATACGTCCTGCTGATATCGAAATTTTTCAATCATAATAATTAACGGTTTTTTTTTAAGTTCTATACGGTTTCAATTAATCATTTCACTTGCAAATAATTGAACAAGGGTAAGTTGGGTTTATTTTTTGCGATGATAACTTGAATCTTTTTAAATAATACCTATTAAAAAATATGTAATATTTACTTACTTACTTACTTACCATCACGCCGTTTCTCCGCGGGGGTAGGCAGAGAGGATAGAGCGCCACACTTTTCTGTCCTGACACACAATTCTCGCCTCATCCACATTCATACATCTTCTCATACGAGCTCGCCGATTGTTGAGGCTTCTAACAGAACCATCCTCCATTAACTGGCTTACCTGGTCGTGCCAAGTCTTCCGCGGACGTCCTCTATTTCTGGTGCCATCAACACTTGCGTCATATATCTTTCTTACCTTTTCTTTCCTTTCTTAATCTTACTCAATATACTAACATCAGCTTTACATTATTTCCTTATTTCTTCATTCTTTACTCCGTCATAAATAGATTTGCCACATACACGCCTAAGTGATCGCATTTCCACTGCATTCAGTCTACTTTCGTTCTTTTTCTGCCAGCTCCAGGCCTCACTTCCATACATCAGTGTCGGTACCAGGATTTCATTTTGCATCGCTAGTCTTGCCTCAGTTGACAAATTCCCGTTAGATATAATTCCATTCAAAGGGCCGTTCACTTTATTTCATGCAGTCACCCTCCTTTCGATATCATTTTCAGCCTTTCCGTTTCTATCAAACATATTTCCCAAATACGAGTACACTCGTACACAAAATCATTTACTTGTTCCAAACATTCATTACCTACTAGTATTTAGCACGGTGTCTTGCTTTCCTCCTTCTTGAATACCATCACTTTCGACTTGTTAACATTCATCATGAGGTCGCTTTCCTTGTACGATGTATCATTCTACTCACCAGATGCTGTAGTTCTTGTTCATTATTCGCCATTAGTACTGCATCATCGGCGTACAATATGTAATATAATGGATTGAATTTTAGTATTTTACTTTATTCAAACATCTACGTATCTGTAAGAATATTGGCAACAGGAAAAGTAAGGTGGTTTATTCAAAATCAAAAAAAAAATGTGACATTTAAAAAAAAGAACCACTTTGTAATAAAAATATTATCAATATACATAAATGACTATAAAACGATAAATAATGTCACCAGAAAATATAGAATGGCATACGCTATGGAATGATAAATTGTCACCAGGAAATACAGAATGACATGCGCTATAGAATGACAAATTATGTCACCAGAGAATATAGAATGACATACGCTATTTAATTACAAATTATGTCACTGTGAAAAGTCAATTAAAACCACTAAGATGAAAGATACACAGAAAAAATGAATATATCACACTTTTATGTGTGTACGCATAGAAATATATTATATGTACACATATAAAAGAACAAAATTCGACATGAAATTAAATTGTTACCACTGTGAAATTGGTAACTCATTCTCCCGGCAAGAGAAAATGTTGAGTTCAGGTCCCGGTGGTAACTACGCGTTTTTTTCATACTGTTTTGTGTATCTTTCTGAGTGATTCGTCTAATTTGTTTAAATTATTAAAGAACTATGTTCTAAAATTGCAAATTCACAATAAAAATATAATTTCATTAAAACAAAATGTTAAAAAAATTCCACAAAAGGGCATTCTTCAAAATAATTTAATGTAAGA
Organism: Eubasilissa splendida; assembly: GCA_031772225.1. Lineage (NCBI taxonomy): Eukaryota > Metazoa > Arthropoda > Insecta > Trichoptera > Phryganeidae > Eubasilissa > Eubasilissa splendida. The sequence goes on along the minus strand of CM062848.1, from coordinate 14,830,496 downwards.
TTCACATCACGTCATAATTTTTGTTTTGTCTTTGAAAAAATGCAAGACTATCTCTGAAACATAGATAATCCTTCCGTAAGATCATTTGCAGACAACTCTCAAAATCTCAACATGTGCACATGGTACTGAATTTTTTTCAATTAAACCTCTAAAATTCATCCCATCGTGTCTCGTTTCATATACACGGCCCATTATGTGGACCATTGATTTTTACATATGAAAATGGTCATGTAATTATGTATAACGTTTAGCTGTTATCGAACTTATCTTATTTTCTACAATGAAGCCTTTTTTTTGTTACAATCAAGCCTTTTTTTGTAACACTTCGCATACAGTAAAAAACACGTCCTATGTAAATTAGGGACACAGGTGATCTTTCAAGAACATTCACATAACATGGAGAATCCAGGGTTCTCGGTGCTCAGAGCTCACGATTACAGGGATGAGCTCCATCAGTCTTGTTATAAAGGCTCATAGATTTCAATATTTAAGTAAATATATTGTAAGCAAACCAGAGTAGACTCACTACAATTTTTTTTGGTTTAATCGATGTAAAATATTTTAGCTGGTAGAGGTTTTAAATGTTTCTATTTTTTTTAGCTTTTGTATTGTTAATATAGAATGAGAAATACTTCAATATACTTTGACAATCTACAAATTACATTTTTGTGTAAATTGTAATGGTTTATACTTTTTTGAAATAAATACTTTTGAGAATTCAAACGTTTGTTTACACATTGGTTAATTATTCAATCTGTACAGTGGTATTGTGCGAGACACAAAGAATCTATTAGCATTTTTTATATGGGTGCTTTTTCGTGTTATTTGTTAAATTTGCATACCTACAAAAATTGCGATAAAATGTCAAATAAATACATTTTTTTATATGAATTTGAGTTTTAATTTGTACACTGTATAATTTTTGATATCTTTCAAGTTTTTATTTTTTTACAAATCAAAACCATCAAATAGAGGATGATTTCCATAAAAAATATTCATATATAATACAAGAATACATGATTAATTTAATATATCGTGTAGAAAGAAGGAAACACGAAAAAAACCCAAAAAGCTTGGATTGAAAAAAAAAACAGCTAATTTAAATAAGCTTAGACAAATTACTTAATGAAAAAATTATTAGGGTAAATGGAATAAAAAAAAACGGAAATACTCAAGCACACATACTATACCAGCACTGCATAAAATATGTTTTTTTTATCCAAAAAAAAAATTCAATCAAATATAAATGTGCCTGTCGAAGAACCGAACACGAGTCTCCCGCATGTTAGGTGGAGATGCTAAAGACTGCACTACCGATGATTATGAATGTAAAATTGAAAATAGATCTTCACAATTATCTAACTTGTTAAAACATTTAATACATAATATTATCATTATTATATAATGCTGATTTTTATTACACTATATGTGAATAATGGGACAATGGCATATTAGCATTTTTATAAAATGCTGATTTTTATCATGCTGCAATGATAATTTGTGGATAATGGGACAATGGCATATTAGCATTTTTATAAAATGCTGATTTTTATCATGCTGCAATGATAATTTGTGGATAATGGGACAATGGCATATTAGCATTTTTATAAAATGCTGATTTTTATCATACTGCAATGATAATTTGTGGATAATGGGACAATGGCATATTAGCATTTTTATAAAATGCTGATTTTTATCATGCTGCAATGATAATTTGTGGATAATGGGACAATGGCATATTAGCATTTTTATAAAATGCTGATTTTTATCATGCTCCAATGATAATCTGTGGATAATGAAACAAAGGGGGATAGCAAGATGGTAGAGCGCTCGCTTAGCTCGTGATAAATAGCGGAATAGTTACACGGCGCCTTCAAAACACGATTTCAATAAAGTTATAGAGGCACCTAAAAATAAAGTAAACGATAAAACCCAGACCATATAAAAACGCAGTTATATTTTTGACAAATTGTACTGAGATAGCCGCTGAATAAATATGTTAAAATAAAAATATTAATTAACAAATCGTTTTCGTACGGCACATATACGCAAATGATATTAATTTATAGTAGATGTATGTACGAATGCGCGCTACTCAAACCGGAACTCCGAGTGCCCTTGTAGCTGAACATCTCGAATATCTCGCAACACAAAAATTTTATCCGTTTAAAGATTTTATTTATCTGACAAAATGTTTGCTTCAGATGAATCTCTGACAGCCATAATGCTCTCACCGTTGTGTATCGAGAGTGCTCTAGTGAGATTGAGAGGCGAGGATATCCGAACCACGCTCGCCTTCAAGTAGTGCACCGTGTGACTATAACACGAGAGCTGCAGTCACCGAGCGATTGATAATAATTGACGATTCGTAACTGCACTGGTTATAATATGCGTCACTTTACGGCGACTATCAAAAAAATGCGTCAAATGTAATGATAAAAAAATAATGCTACATGATAATGATGAATAAAAATATTAACAATCACTTACCAATAAATAAATAATATCTGTATTGTTTTAAAACGTTGAGAGAATCGAAGAATTTTCAAATCAATATTAGAATGTTAATAATTGATTGTCTATTTTTATATAATTTGCACTTTTTGGCCGACCTAAACCAAATTTTGAATTGTTTTTCTTTAGGATCCTGTACAAAATATTGGCATCTTCGCCCTTCCCCTGGCCACTTCAACTCCTTTTTTCGAATTGTATGAAATTTCATCCATTCAAAAATTTTCTCAATTGCACTCTAGGATCTGCAAAAAATATAGTCACTCTCTCCTTCCCGATATTTCACACTGTCTTAATCTGGACCGAATTTTTCATACATCGTAACACTTTATTGTAAAATGGGTATAAAATGTAATTTTTAATAAAAACACATAATATGTATTGTTTAGTTGTAATTTCGGAACATAGTTATGTGATATTTTTAAAACAAATTAAATTAATCAGTTAAAAATATACACAGAAAAAAAATATTATTCCTGTAGCAACCAAATATTCTATCGATAAATAGATTTTTTCTGTATATCGCCTATATTATGTATATTTTCTGTATAATTTGTATTGCGCCCCCCATCACCCGCAAACCGCCTCCCTGAATGCCGAACAACGCCGGGTACGGACTGCTAGTTTTACATTATATAAAGACAAATAAAGGACAAATTATTGAATAATTTATAAATCTCAAAACGCTTATCTAAAAAAATTTCACAATCTTGACAGACTTATTTATGCTGAAATTTATCACAACAAAATATCTGAAATTTGATCATATTTTCTGCAGGAATTCTCTTCCACCCTTGGAACATTCTATATATAGATGCGGCAAATATTTTCGTTTGACGGGAATAAATTTTAAACATCGCGCGTCACAATTTCATATTGTACATTTTTTAATACAAATTAAAAGTTTCGTTTTTATTATACAGTGGTCAAGTTAGTTACAAGGTGCTAAATTTAAGACTTAACCTGGTCCAGACTCTTCTCGCAATGTCACTGCCGAATGCTCTGAAATTGAATTTCTGTTCAAATAATATATGACTAAAGGGGCTTTGTTTTTGTTACTTACGCAGAATTCAATATTGCAAGTTTCTAGTCACCATTGTTAATGCACTTGTAATCTAACTTTCCCAGAGGGCACATCAAACTTAGCGCGAAGGTTGACGATTCCCCAACTTGATTATTGTGTTGTATTCCATTCGGGGTAAGGCTTTGTTTAACTTTGATTTGATTAATCGACATGTATCGAAACATCGTCACTGAATGCGAGAGGACATGAGTTTCCATCGGATACTAAGTTATATATGAAAGGCTGTAATTAGATAGAACATTATAAAAAGAATATATATCGCATTATTAAGGAGAACACATTCTTATTGTGAAGTTGTAATTATTCAGAACATATATCTGTGCTGTTTTAAATACTAATTAAATGTATTAATTAGAAAGACATACATGTAAAATCAATTTTATCGAAAAATATTATTGTTGCGCTACCGGGTTTCGAATCTGGATCTCTTTCCAAACCGAAGAAGATGCATTAACCATGTTACACTTTTCAAATTAATACATCTATCGTTCCATTATTTGAAAACCATCTTTATTTTTACGGAATCTCAAATACCTTTGAGTAATCCGATAGGAGACGCCAGAATTATTAATTCATTTTTATTAAATTTTGGACACATTGATACAACTTATTTATTATTAAGGAGAACACATTCTTATTGTGAAGTTGTAATTATTCAGAACATATTTTTCTGTCATGTCGGTTCCATTTTAGGATATCGATAGGAATCTATAATCAAATAGTCAAAATTGTAAATAATCCATCAGCCTTTCTTAGATCAAAACATATTATCTATTTGGCCGGCAATGCTATAATAACAATACTCTGCATTCCATATACCGTTGATATGGAATATATTCCATCCCCGGAAGGTAAACTTTTCCTCCCGCCGGGTGCCGCAAGAACGAATAACTTGAGGGGTGCTAAGTTTAATTATCGTCCCGTCGTCAACCCCTCCCCTTCCTCTCCTGTTCACTCTGGCGGCGGTTCCACCCTGACCTCGGTTGCTTTAATCACCCCTTGGGCATTAAATTCACATTTTTTCTTTGCGCTTCGTTACCTTACACCTGTTTTGTGTCTGCTTCATTATGTTCCATGTCTGCAACACCCATTTGCCTACACGTGTAGTTTTTTAGTCTACACAACTTCATTAAGTAACTTTTATTTACTTATATTTTTATTGACTTTTCTAGATCAAAATATTAGAAGTATTTTTATATTAAAAATTATTTTAAATATGAATTAAATATATTAATTATAAAGATATACATATAAAATCAATTTTATCGAAAAATATTGTTGTTGCGCCACCGGGATTCGAACCTGGATCTCTTCCCTAACCGGGGGAGGTGCTTTATCCAACTAAGCTACAGCAACATTATTTTTAGCGACAATTTTTCGACCCTATATGTTACCTTTTTGATATTAATACATTTAATCGTTCCATCATTTAACAGAGCCATCTACCCATCTAGGGAAGAGATCCAGGTTCGAATCCCGGTGGCGCAACAACAATATTTTTCGATAAAATTGATTTTATATGTATATCTTTATAATTAATATATTTAATTCATATTTAAAATATCATAGACCTATGTTCTGAATAATTACAACTTCACAATAAGAATGTGTTCTCCTAAAAAAATAAAAATTATTTATACAGATGCCACTATTATTATCTTACTAGCCTTTCACACATTAAGACGCGATGGTCCGACAATATCAGGAAAGTTGGGCATAAAATAACCTTTCCTCTCCGATGATGTAAGCTGAGTTAACATTGCCTCTAATTATGTGATTATCTCTGTAAATATACGAAATACAGAGTTCATATTTTAAGTATTCCTCCGTAATATATTTATGTATTGGATAAAATAAATGATGGACTGATTTTCATAAGGTTAAATAAATTCTGTAAGTTAATGTTTTTGTTACTATTAAGGATTTTTTAGCGTTTCTTGTCAAATATAATCGTTTATGATATTTATATTATTAGAATAGTCTATACAGATTATATGATTATAAATCCAGAAACAATTATAATTCTGAATTTTTTACATGTATGTTTACATGTAGGTGTATGTTAAACAAAACTTTAACATACACCTACCTAATTCGTATTTGAAAGAAAATACTTAACTTTAACTTCAATCCAACGATTGTCTTTAAAATTTTCCCGAGCATTAGAAAGTGATTTTTTAAATTTTATTATTTAAGTATATCAATGTATTACATTCAATGCGCCTATTGTTTTTGTTTCGTAAGTTGGCACTAAGCAAATTTTTGTTTTTGTATATTGCCCTCTGAATTCAAACACTGCAAAATTTATGCGCTCTGTTATCACTATTAATTATTAATTAATCTCTATTTTGCTATGTTAAACTGCATTTTTTTTATCTCATAATTTATATTTTAAATAATAATCTAACTACATCTTTTATCCAAAATTCGAGCTCTAAATGGAGAAATTAATCATAAAACAATATGATGATTGCGCGAATGGACATTTTGGTAAATATATATAATATATTCATTTTCGAACAGAGTGATTTTAAATTTCAAAATTAAAAATGTTTTTAAATTTATATTTCAAGCAGATAATATGATATGACTTCAATATGTGAATAGTTGATTACACATTTATTACGATCCAGTACTTTGCCAAACTTCACATATTGTTTAAAATGTCATGATATATAAATGCGATTGTCAACAGTTTTATTTTTCCACTTCACCGATTTCATTGTTGGCACGCGGTATCATCTTTCGTCTTTGAGATTCGCAATTTTTGTATTTCTGACATTGTATTTTAGTTCTACTTGATCACGAATGGGTGGATACATGACGTATAACATATATCTTACCTACAATTAAGGGTTGGTAGAATGTATTTGACGACATGTAGCAGTAGACGAAGGGTGTGATGATGACAGGAGATGGGTCATCGTATATTTAATAAGCTGATTATTAAGAGGAAATACGTAATTATCGTAATTTTATAACCCAATGTACAAAATAATGATAATGATAAATCGACTCTAAAATGATTTTATGGCCGCCCTCGCATGCTTTAAGTATATAGTTTTGGTATCCTATGCATACGTTGGTTAATAAATTAATAAATATGCTATGTAAATACTTTTGCTGTTACATAAATGTGTCATGAACTATCAGATTTATGTTTCCACAAATAATGTTTGTAGAACGTACCTCGACCCGCAACGAATGTTCCAATCCACTGGTTTGTAGATTGTGCTTTAATTTTGTACTTTAATTCTGTACTTTAGTTGTACTTATTCTCTATTTTAAAATTATTACATACAATGACTATTAAATGTTTGCTCTCAAATGAATCCAATTTTTAGTATGGTGCTAACTGTGGTGGCTACATTCCACACCGTTGTATAGTGCACCTGCACTGGTACAGCCAGCTTTATTCCAAATCGGTGAGCAGAAGGAAAAAGTAGAAATTTAATGACCGGTTTACATATAAAAATATCTTGAATTAATTAACTTTTATGTAACATTAACTCTATTAAGGTAATGAAATAATATAGTATTGAGTGAATTGACTAATAAGATGATTCTCCTAATTGAATCGCTATTACCACCATGCGTATAATGTGTGATTATTTTAAATTAAGTTAATTTAACTACATAATTCTTCTAATTTATGTATTAAAAATATTATTAAGGAGAACACATTCTTATTCAAAAGTTGTAATTATTCAGAATATAGGTATCATACAAATCAAATCAATGTTATCGAAAAATATTATTTTTTCCACCGGGATCTCTTCCAATCCGTGGAAGCACACAGTACATTGACGACAAATTTTACTTTATTTTTACAGAATCTCAAATACCTTTGAGTAATCCGATAGGAGACGCCAGAATTAACAAATCAATTTTGAACACATTGATACAACTTATATATTATTAAGGAGAACACATTCATCATTATTAAAAATATTACAATATATTATATTTAACATACTAGCGGTTCATATCCGGCGTTATCAGAAAATCAAGAAGTTCTTAGGGGGCGAGAGTGGTTTCTTTGTCTTATGCAAGCCCTAAAGCGTTACAAGATATGCAAATATGGTCCAAGGAGATAGCGAGATGTCTAGGAGGTTGGGTGAAACTATATTTTCCTAAAGGTCCTAGAGTGGCCACACGGCCAATTTTAGAACAGATGACACATTCAGGAAGAGAGGTGCTTTTATTTTCGCAGGGTTCAAAAGAGTATCTGTGTAAAATTTGGTTTAGACATTTTAAACAGAAGTACATTCAATTTTAGTTATTTGGCACAAAACATATATCAGATATTTCTCAATTGGGTTAAGTCACGATTCTTAGAATCTCATGGCAGTGTATCCATCAGCTTTCTAAGACGCTCAGCTAGAATGCAGCCCAAGTTTATCATCGACAGTGATACCAGCGAGTACCATATTGAGTAATAATGTTACGTTGCCGATAGTTACTTTTAATCGTTTCACAGGAATGCGTTGTTAACGCAGAACATTTGTTGGTGCAAGATTTGTTATTTTGTTTCTTGGAAATAAATATCATTTAAACAAGTATATATTTTTGCTGGACGAGCAATCCATTAAAGGTATTAATTATATCACCGTTAACGTAAATATTATTATATTGTTATTATAAAACATAAAGTTATCAAAAATATAAAAGTAAAATTGTAAAGCACACTTTTGGCGCGCTTTCATATCGGCCGCGAATAATGTTATTGTCGCATGTCCGCGTCCAAATTCACATCCTTGATCTATTACCTAATGCATGGTCTCAATTTGATTTGGAAACTTGGCACTATTGGGCATTATCAATATTGGATTATTATTGTTTCGATCTTAACAACAGCGATACTATTTGCATTGTGGACCAATCATCAGTGTACTCAAGGTTTTTCTCTCAGCTCGGCTTAGTGTTTCTTTTGGATTGTGAAATTCGCCGAGATTCGGATTAGAAGCGTCATACTCATTGTGATCATTTGGATTATTGTTTGTTGTTTGTGTGTGCGGTGGCTGAAATCACCGTCTTCATTTGGGAGCAGAGATCGTTGACCATCCTCGTGCATACAATGTGTAGTTTCGGTGGCGACTACAAGAAATTCGGAGGCGTCATACTTGAGGTAAAGCGAGCATTCCTTCCAAATCTCGGTTCCCCGAGACGGCTAGTCCTTTTATAAAATCCTTTTTCTCACTAACCCTTTCCTATATCCATCTTCCGATATTCCTTCCTCACCCTGCGGTAATTACGACTTACAACCGAAATTATCGTAACTAGGAGATTGCATAATATCTATAAATCTAAAGGATTGTCAATAATAAATAAAATTGGTCCTTGAGTACTCCATATTCAATAACTAGAGGTTCACTGTAAGTGGAAATTTATTTATTATTTTCCTAGCTATGAAACCAGTGAAATCGTCGATCATAAGCTCCAATATGCGTCTTTATATCTAAGTAGCGCATTATATATAAAAAAATCTGTATAAATATTAGATTACTCAAATATGACATGCTCAAGAAAGTCACATTATACACATTTAATAAAAGGGTTAAATACTGATCTTTAAATTAATGAAATATACTAAAAAAAAGTAATAAAAAAACTATTATAGCAATATATTGTGTAACAACAATTTTGTATCGTAGTTTTAAGGGTAATAAAAGTCTCATTCTCTCACGGTCGATGTACTTATGACAGTATCGTAATTCTCTATTCTGCTTCCACAGAGGAAACTGCTTGCCTCCACTCTTCAATATGCTTGCGTAGTGCGACGTGTAGCGAGGCTTCTGTCCATCTTATTGAACATCGACTTCTTGCCCTCCGTCCTTGTGCGTTCATCTCTTCTATCAACCTTCTCTTCTAGCATGAAAGAATTACTTGCATGCATGTTGTGGAGAGCCTTTCATTAGCGAAAAGATCCTGAAGATTGGAGACATTCGTTCATTTCGCAGTACATGGTACACGCAGCGCGCGACGCCATCACGCCTCCCTGGGTTCATGTTTTGACTCCATATAGAGTTATGTAGAACACTCGTGCTTCGACCAATCGCACTTTAACGTTTCTTGTAATCCAAATTTTACATTTGATATAGCAGACATGGCCACACCAATGAAAATGCTAACGATAAAAAAAAACACTATTTTAAACATCGTAACATCCCTGATGAAGGATCCTACAATAGGCCAGTTAGGTCAGGTAGCAGCAGAAAACTCTATTCACTGTCTGGCAGTCGTGAAAATGTAGGAACCTGTTTCATGGATTTTTTTCTTCAATCAAGTATATGTTGACGATTTTTTCCATCAATTCACCTATATAAGATTCGTCGGACAGATTAGAAGACACTTGGAGAATTCATTTGTATAAAAAAACGATTGCAACCAAAGCGGCTGATCTTCAAGCCAAACACGTCTTAAAGATAAGTACAAGTAGTATGAAGATAAGCCGCTTTTACATAATATGTAAAGTGCTTTTCCAACTGGAGATTTTCTGCGAATTTGTAGATATGCAATGAAAATGGCAACATTGTTAGCACGTTTTTATGAGCAACCTTAACTCTTGTAAATAGAATTACGAATCGAAATTAACTCTATCAAAGATCCGAAATTGAATTTCAGATCTCCATTCTCTAATGTAAATTAATGTAACAGCCCATATCCACGGATGATATTTTTATCCTCTCTCGAAAATTTTCGCCTCGAGATATTATGCAAGGATTCTTTGGAGACAACTCTCGGTTTTCGTAGTCCACCGTGTACGCTCCAGGTTTCAAACCCAGACACGACACTTGTCTCGTCTTGTCTACTTTTTATTTGTCTAATTTTTCAAAATAAATAGTGTAGGTACCTATAGTTCTATGATGAACCTGACGTCGTCAAGTTTATCAAGCGACTTTGATAGTCTGGGCATTCGGCTCCGATGGAAGAGTCTTCGCCATGTTTGCTCTGATATTCCATAAACCAGAGGGGATATGAATCATAGGGAGATCTGGAGAATTCACGATGTTCTCAGGATCGATGATAGCTCAGAGTACAGTAAAGTGAAGGAATATTATTGAGGCACCCAAGGTCTATCTCGGACTGTATGCCATGATTGTTTTCGTTCTTGTTTTCTAGGTGACATGTGCATGCACGTGTCAAGTTTCGTTATCAAATTCAACATCTTATGTACTGGTCGGTTATTCCAACCTAAATTAGTGTGTCAACTCTAGATCAAAATTTAAATTTGTGTACATAGCACTTTTGAAGATTTCAATAAAATCTTTGAGATTTATCTCATGTTTTATTCCGTGAATATAACATTTGTAAATCTTTATATTTTTAAAAATTAATTTGATCTATTTGGTGGGAGTAAAATGTGTCTTATTTATTTACGTGTCTAGACGTATCTCAAGACGTACAAATGTGTACAACGACAAGCGGAAACACGCCCCGTCGCAGAAATATCGTCCACAACCTTCAAGGCTGTAAAGAGAGAGGTATTGCCATCCGATTCTCTTAAAGTTAATTCAACCCCTAAATGGTTAGACATTCATAATTTTCAACGAACACAATAATAAAAAACTACGATAATTCCAAAGATTTATTTTAATAGTATAATTGTTTGTAACAAACTCCGTAAGAAAACAATAAATTTCGTTTTCTAAATGTTATTGCGTAAAATAATATACATTTATTATTGTTAGTTGTATATAACTAAAATAATATACATTTATTATTGTTAATCGTGTACCAATTTTTGAAACGAATTTCAAGTTTATTAATTATTCGTGAAATATTTTATAATATCAGCACGTTCTTCGTTGAGAATTCAATACAATATTTTAAAATCCATTATTTTATGCTAATGCTTTCTTTTGGCCTCGAGGAAGTTCTTAACGCGTAACTTTGCGCCAAATATTATTTCTTTAATTTTTTCCCAATATTATTTTATTTTCCCATTATTAAGTGATTTTCTTATTTTTTACTAACTATCTACGATCCTTCATTTTACAAGGAGGTAAGTGTGCTTCATGATTGTTACAATGCTAGGTGAAAACCCGTCAAAAAAATTTATTTTCGAAATTACACAGAATAATTGATGTGTACGTACCTACTATTAAATACGCAAAGCTCTGCTTAGATGATGCCACCAGCTGTTGGACTTCTGAAAATATTTTATTTACGTAACAAAGATGTGCAAGCTTAAAAAAAATATTTCGATATTGAAATAAAAGATATTCGTAAATTATTTCCATACCCTTTAATATCGTCTTTAATATTTTCTTTAAAATTTCGTCTTAAAAGCCAATTCCATTTGTTGTCTTTTCTAAAGGGTATCCAGCGGAAAATTTTCATGTTTAATATGAAATAAATAAAAAAACTACAATGTTATTCTCATATTTTATTTATACAAAATGGAGATTAACGATGCTAATTTTACGTTTTATAAACAATATCGTCTAAATGCCGTCCATTTCTCTCAAGATACTCTTGCAAATCGGACTCTTAAATTTGCGAGAACAAAGCGTTGGTTCAATGGCAGCAACTTCACGGCGGATATTTTCTTGTAGGGCCTGAATTGTTCGAGGATTGTTGTTGTAAACTCTCAACTTATCCCCACAAAAAAATTTCGCACGGTATAAAATCCGGTGACCGAGGTGCCCAGGGTATGTCTCCATACTTACTGATTAATTTATTGGGAAAAATTCCCCTCAGCTTCTCCATTGAAACTCTAGCTGTGTGTGGAGTGGCTCCGTCTTGCTGAAATTGTATTCTGTTATTGAACCCGGGAAACACCTGCATCAAAAACTCGTCGATCATTCGGCAATATACGTCAGCAGTGAATGTCTCTCGTTGGTTAAAAAAATAAGGCCCAATTATACTACGGGCAGAAATTGCACAACACACTGTCATTTTTGGACAATGCAAACGTTTTTGATGGCGTTCCCTTGGATTGTCGGGACACCAGTATCTCATGTTCTGTTTATTAACATCGATATGAAAATGTGCTTCGTCAGTAAACAATATGTTTTCAAGCATCCGTGCTGTTCCAAAACGTTTCAGCATCGTTCTCGCTAAGGTTTCACAAAAAGAATAGTCATTTTCGTTAAGAAACTATACGATTTGCGTTTTTATGGGTAAAACTGTAGTTTTTTTTTCAAAATAATGTACCCCGTTGATTTTTTTATTCCAGTAAAGGCTGCAATTTTCCTTAACGATTTACGCGGATTGCGTATAATTTCACGTCAAACTTGAGCCACATGTCCTGGCGTCGCTGCTGACGTTGATGGTTTCGGAGGCAAATTCCCAAATCACACGCATCGAACAATACCCCTTCCACTTACCTCACCCTGATGGTTTACGAGCAATAACAATTTAATCTTAAAAAATTTCTGCTGAACATCTTATACAAAATAATATTTTTAGTATCTACATCCACCAAAATAACAAAAAACTTCACTTAATGTCATCTTTATTGATTTAATTTAAAGAAATATGGGAATAAATAATATTAATCAAAACGTGAGAACCGGGCTTCACGTATCGAATTCCATAACATTTTAATATAATGAAACGTGCTATATTTTTTCATATCCAATAAAGTGGCAAAGGGCCAAATGATAATTCTATTCAAAATGTGCTTGCATGCTTCGTATGCAGGCTATCATTAAAAGTGTGATTAACTTTTAGTGGAAATAAATTTCCACTTTACGTACAATGTGTTTTTAATGTCTGTTTATAATTTTTTGCCACCTTCAATTTTATTTGAATAATTTTCGATATATTTTCAAACTAAATACCCATTTTGTAATTTTCTACTTTCATCTTTATTAAAAAAGTATATTTACTATTGGAACTCCATTTAATAAATATAACAAAAACTTGCCGAAATTATTGAAGTTCTTACTGTCAAAACATTAATTTATTATAATGTTTGAAAAATTTGTAATAGAATAGATGAGTCAGTGAAATATGATTGGAAATAAGATATTTAATAGCAATTACATATTATACATTTTATTATGGCACACTTCTGGGTGTTTCATAATCTGGCCAAACTTTAACTTAACAAATTTATGTTTAGGTCATAGCTCCATAATACTTTCTTCAGAATAATTTAATTCCTACACCTATATTCACGACTATCTATTTACTACATTGAATAATACATTGTGTATTACTCTCCATACAAAAATTAAACAAAAAGTGTTTTAGAAAAAATCGCTATCGTAACACTGTTCCGAAAAATAATAATAATAATTTTGATTTCCATGGTGCGTAATATTTTGGTTTGCATTGTGCTTAATATTTTGATTTGCATGGTGCGTAATATTTTGGTTTGCATTGTGCTTAATATTTTGATTTGCATGGTGCGTAATAAAGTCCACGTAGAGTGATAAAGTATAAATCTTGCTCTGCAATTTATTAAAAATTTAATACATAAATTGTTTCATGTATCTCATCTATTCTAAATGCATTATTTCTCTTATCTATATTACGCTCTTGATGTGACATTTTTAATCCAATAACACAGGAAATCAAACAGTTCATTTTTTAATGCAGAGAAACAAAGTGAAATAGTATTTACTATTTTTTTTTTCCAATTCCTTAGAGTCTACGATACTCTGAGTACTCTACATGCGGCTAGACCGCCAAATCTACTGCTACAAGTGCATCAGCGCTAATCGCTTTGACACTTTTACTAACTACCTTATTGTAATAAACATCATAAGTGTTTTATATTAATACATGAATTAGAAGGGTAAAAAATTATGATAAAAAACCCTCTAAACAATTTACTGGAAGTGTATTTTTTTTATTTGATCATTGGCCAGGACTTAACCAAGGGAATTAGGAATCCGACATCTGCATCCCGCTCTTCTCTATTTTAACCACACATCCGAACAACGCTCCGTACCCTCCGACCAGCACATGGTGGCTCCGGCAACTTTTGGACATACTTCAAATCCATCACCGCACACAGTAAATATTCAAGCACCAAGCAACCAAGCACCAAGCGCCAAGCGCCACTAAACTATTTAAGCACGCGTTGTTTTAGAAATTGAAACGTTGGAACAAATTAAGATGTCATAAGTAAGACGTTCACGTGTGACACATAATTTTATTGTCAAAGTTACGTATCATTAACATTAACAACTGTGTCACGAAACACAGCAATTTGCTGAATTATGCTAAGTATTTTGTACAACACGAAAAATATTCTAGTCTCTACAAAATGTGATGCGGTTTCATACATTTATTTTATTCAAACATGAAACAAAATACGCTTAACACGAAAATATCTCGCGAATTAAAATAACAAAATAATAGACCGGCCGCCACATCGCCACCAAATTGTTTACTGTTTATGACTTTATCACTCAACATTCTGACTAGGCCGATGTCTGATAATTAACAAGGATGCCATTTGCCTACACCACCCTTACTTTTTTAAAAACTACCATCATCACCGAATTACGTATTGTTTATGACTTCACGACATAACTTTCTATTAAATCAGCAAGCACCCGTCAGTTCTTTTGACATCGAAAAAATATTTCAATTCTCATGTTAAAGATTTCCACTATATAATATTTGTAATATTCCTTTTTACGACATGTATTTTATTATATAATGCACAAATGATTTCGGTGATTGTTTATTGTAAAGGCAGATCAAGTAAGTATTCAGTTTAATTCAATTTAAGTAGAAATTACTTTGCACGTATTTTGATTTATTTATAAATTATATGAACTGATTTGACCTTTTTATGGTGTTGTCTGTTTTGCTTTACTGTTGACGATTCATCGGCTAGATGTAGACGTTTTTATGTGGAATCTTCTTAATTACATTTGTTGAAATAGTTTCTTCATATCGACTCATCTGCTAGTTACAAGACTTTCCGCGGTTTCTGCTTTCAGCGGTTTCTGTAACGTAACGGGATATTTTAGTACGTAATAACACGTTGTTATTATACTTTGTATTATCGAAATTGGCAGATCTTCCATCACATTTTCTTTAGCTAAAAGATGGCTGGCGTTTTTTCAGTGGAAAGTTAGTATCGGCAAATCCAAAGATATCATTAATGTAATATTTAATTTCGTCTATCTATGTTAAAAACATTCCACGATAATTATCTTTAAAAAATAATAAACTTTCACGTCGACCGATTTCGACACTACCGTATTTTCATCAAGACGGACGCACACTAATTGGTTTATGCAAAGTTTTTATAATTAATTCTTATATCCAACCATAAAATTAACTTTATAAACATTAAAAGCATTTCATAATTTTGGTATTTATTAACGATATTCGATGGATGAACTAGAATATTTTTAATCCTCAAACTTTATCATCTACTTACTGAACATTATGTATATCCATTGACTGAATGAAGGTCTCTTTTAATCTTTGCCATGTCACTCTCATTGCTCTATTTTCTTCACCAATTTCTTCTACTCATCGAGATCTTCTCGAGACGTTCTCTAGGTAGTATATTATTTATTGGATACCATTTAAAAAAAACTTTTCATCTATCGATTATATCTATGTCTTGAAATATTCATTTTTTATCAGTGACAATGATAAAAAATAAATATTTCTTATTATTATATTATGATTTCACTTTGGTCATCACTCTAATATTATATAGTATATTTTTAATGATTTTATTTTAAAGATATATAAAATACATATATAGCTTATATATGTTTTCTTTGTTGCCATCCTCCTTCAAGTAAATCGTAAATGTTAATATGTAAGATATAATCTATGTACATCCTGTTTGTAATAATTGCCAAACAAATGAAAATCTGTTATTTTACATATGATTCGCATAATCTCACCATTATATAATTTTGGATAAATTTACTTATACACGCGCGGCTCTAGATATTAACATCAGGAAACCAAGACAAATTTTTATTACCCTTAGTATTTATGGTATTGTTAACATTTTTCAAATTAATGAATCTCGATAATTCATTCGCTAATATTGTAGAATCAGTAAATTACATTTAAAATAATGCAGCACATAATTGTGCTCTAAAAATCTAAACACTAACGAATTCTAAATAAAAATTACTTCATCACCATCATCATTCCTAACTCCACATCCCGCTAAGGGTCCTGGTCTTCTCAAGAAAAACCTTCACCGCTCTCTGCACTGAGTTGATTTCCGCCATTTGCAGGACTGCAACCTCATTTTTGACATACCTGTTCAACGCTATTTTGGGTATTTAATTCTTCTTCTTCATCATCCCTGGTATCTTTAACTTGGTGCGCAATACGTCTTTATTCCTTCCGATCTAAGGCTATCCTGATGACTGCATTAAAAATAATCCCGTTAACTCACATACTTATGTGAAAATAAAACACTTGTTTTTTTACTCTTTTCATTTTATTTACTTGAGATCTAACAATTTTAACTAAACAATTTGTATTTATATTAATATTAATATATAGTAAAGGACAGCTATATATTTGTATTTACATCATTCATTGGAATTATGAGAGTTTACGTAAATGTTTGTACGATGAACAGTAGATCCCGTTAACTCCTTTATTTGATATATCCAACATGTAAGGGACCACCCCTTAGCTTACTTTCCCTAACCTGTCCCCGTGATCACGAGGATTTATTATTGAGCAGCTCTTTCGGAGATTGCACATCATCCGTGTTCCTAATTTTAAGAATTTTATGACTTTCAACTCATTATACGGGAAATAAAATGCCTGGTTACTGGTATTATCTTACACTTCTTACAAATACATCTAATGTTTTTAAATATGAATTAAATATATTAATTAGAAAGATATACATATAAAATCAATTTTATCGATAAATATTGTTGTTGCGCCACCGGGATTCGAATCTGGATCTCTTTCCTAACCGGGAAAGGTGCATTATCCAACTATGCTACAGCGACAATATTTTTTGCGACAATTTTCGAACCTATATGTTACCTTTTTGATATTAATATATTTAATCGTTCCATTATTTGACAGAGCCATCTACCTTATTTTTACAGAATCTCAAATACCTTTGAGTAAACTGATAGCAGACGCCAGAATTATCTATTCATTTTTATTAAATTTTGGACACATTGATGCAACTTTATTATTAGGAGTGTCCTAATAATGTTTTTAATCTTTCTTTGTGAGAATCCAGGTTATTATTAATTATTTCCTCTATCCATATTTAATTAATATGTATAAATAACGCAATAAATTCTTCATGTATACATATATAAATATGAAATCTGTTTATTTATTTGTAAATATAGTACAGAGAAAAATGCGCAGAGGGACATGGACAGATATATGAATATGTTTGCACCTTTCTTACTTTCCGAACTATGAAAGAGAAAATGTTAAAGGAACTTCTATAAATCTAAATTATGAAATCAAAATTAACCTTAGATTTGTTAAATAAATACTTAAATGTTTAAATAGTTAAGTTTTCGTGATACGTTTAAAATCCAGCCTGTGGCAACCCAAGCGCTGCTCGTCAAGAACGACCCATTTTCCGCACGAAATTAAGCAATCCTCTGCACGAGATGGTTTTGTCTGCCGCTCACCCTCATTACGACGCTTGTCTTTTGCAGCTTGCGCAACATGAAACATCCCTAACTGCAAGGTATGCAAAATAAATAAAGTTTTTTGGAATTATCACACAGGTCACGACTTAGAGTAAACCTCGAAATGATACAGATACGGGGGTCAGAATTTTTTTTTTAAATTACACAATACTTTCACAAACGGTGCACCAATTATGTATGCATGTGTATTTGCATTAAGTATATAAAAAATATTTTTCTTTTTATGTACGTATAATACTTTATAATGTACTCGTACAATCACAGTATATCTGTGAATATTTTTATTCATTCAATACAACTCGAACCTGTCTCGTATAGGAGTAAAATATTGCACATTTGCTCAAAATTTCTAAAATATTTTTATAAAAAGATATAAAGAAAAAATGTATCTATCCGGCAAACAGCTTTAACCAGTTAAGCTATAGTAACATTCTCACCAAGATTCCATCTACATGTTACCTTATTAATGAGACATCTATTTTTCCCGTTGGAAGCGACAATTACAATGTTTCTCAAAAACCTGCTAGATGGTGCCAGGACCTGAATTTGAAAACATTGTATACTAAACTATCACTATAGCTTAAATAGTTAAAGCTGTCTACTGAAAATATAAATTTTTCGATATAAAGATTTTTCTGTGTAAGTATTTTTCGAAGTGTATTTTCGAAGTTATTTTAGATTTTTCTTTGTAAGTATCTACCTAAATTAATAAATTATCACTATTTATCAACCTTTGGAAATATTATTATTAGGATCAATTTTGTAAAAAAATGATGTTTGAAAAAAATAATAACTTATCATAAAAGTTTAAATAGCATCTAAAATGTCGAATTTAGGATAAACTCTATTTGAGCTCAATGAGGTAGCTAATTATGTTCCCTAGCAGTACACTCCATTTGAACTGCTGTCTCTGTGACATCCAAAATATGTTAATGAGAGATTTTGGCGCTTAAAAGTTCGACCTGTTTATACTTGAGTTGCTGATTTCAAAATTGGTATCAGATATTCTCTTTGAGGTCTAGCTTTGAAAATATGCTAATTCTTAAATAATAAAGTAATCCTTTTTTACTTAGAAAGAAATTAATTCGATTTATTTCAACAATCGATTTTACATACTTACATAATAACAAATACATAATTTAAAAAAACTTATTTTATAATCCTTTCAAGAGTGAGGGTAGTCCCGCTGAAGGCTCTTACAGTGATCCGCCATTATCTCCCGTGGTATCTTTCTACCATGATTTTTATATCTTGATGAAATCTTGTTTTTCATTTAAAGTTGATGATGATTGAAAAATCCTTCTATAACAGTGTGACCGATGCAAGTCACCAGTCACAAAGTGGTGGGTGATGATGGAATCAGAAGGAAGGGTTAGATAGGTTGTAGGGGAATGGAATGAGGGATGAGGGATTAAGGAGATGGAGAGGGTCCTTCAATAGCGGACCAGGATAGCGGTGTGTGCAAAATAGTAATCCAACGTGAACAATCACATGACAACTCTTTCTCTCCTCGACTTCCAAAAGGACAAACAGCCGACCCAAAGGAATAATATGCACTGATTTGGAAATAGATTAAGGGGGTAGAAATACACTAAAAACTGGTGACAATATACTACAGTTAACAATAATATGAATGAATTAAAGAATATGTATGAAAGTATATGTGTTCACCTATAAAAAATAATAATTAATTTAATTTATTACGAATTCGGAACAAACCGTAAATTTCAAATAATATAATAGATAATGGTAAGAAAGACATATGACGCAAGTGTGTTGATGGCACCAAAAACAGAGGACTTCCGCGGAAGACTTAGCACGACCGGGAAAACCAGTTAATGTAGGGTGGTTATGTTAGAAGCCTCAACAATCGGCGACCTTGTATGAGAAGATGTATGAATGTGGATGAGGCGAGAATTGTAATGTCAGGACAGAAGAGTTTGGCGCTCTATCCTCTCTGCCTACCCCCGCGGAGATACGGCGTGATGGTAAGTAAGTAAATAATAATACAAAATAACGGAGAAATTTGAATTTAATTGTTAATTTAACAATGAATTTTTTTCCCCTTTCTTAATGTTCCGTCTATCTGTATATGTATTCTGTCTCTTTCTTTCGGATATAACTTTATATTCTATCTCCATTTTTATGTATATATAAATGCACTCTTTTTGTATTTATAATTAGTTTCAAATACGTCCTGATGAAGCTTGAGATAAACGAAACCGGTTAATGTGTAATAAATTTCGTGGTTTCATACAAAGTGATTGTTATTTTATTTAAAATAATGATTTTTGATTGTTTTTTAAAATAGTAAATAAACAGTATCTTCAAAACTATACGTGATATGAAAAACTGACACTATTCTAGGAATTAGTATCTTAAACATTCACAAGATCAGGTCTTATTTCCTTGGCATAAAAAAATGTCGTGTTATTAATATGTAATAAATATAACCTTCATGTCACATGTTAATTTGTTACGTATTTATGATTTAATTAATAATAAGAAATATTAACTGGAAAATAGCTCAAAACCGGCCATAGAAAATTTCATACTAGAACCAACCACTGTTAACAAAGATGGGCATTCCGACCACTCGATTTAAACCAATGTTTGTATTACAGCGGAAAGTTTCTAACATCCCGCTTATCCTCGGCCCAGATATTTGTTTTGTTTATTTTGCAAAGTGCAAACATACGTCCGTGATGCATCCACTGTTTCACAATAATGTTTTAAATCTGCTAATTTTGCTAACTAATTTTATAAATATCATATACACGGTGGTCAATGTTCCTTTTAAATTTGTATCACACTGTGCCCCTAAAAATCCTTTTTGCAATTTTAAGGACCAATGCTATTATTTGTGCGCTGGGAGAAAAAATAAGAAAAACATTACCATACCAGTATAAGGCTACTAATAAGACCTGAATTGACCACATTATTAATGAAGATATATTAAGACGCATTAATAAGACAAGATAACTAATAACAACTATGAAAGAAAGCTGCATACAATTAATGAAGGAAGAATAATTGTTAAAAATTGTGTGCTCACTATTACGTAGGTACTAGAGATTCTGTGTCGAGACAACTCAGGAATTTATTCCCGGAAATTCAAAGATTTTTTGCTGTCTCGAGTCCCGGAAATTAAAAAAAAAATAACCCGGGACTCGAGACTTTTCGATTCAAATTTTATTTAATATTTCCTACATTTATTTTTTCAAAATAAAATCTGCATAGTCGAAAACAACCCATGCCCGGTTTGTATACAAGCGGAAAGATTGGCAAAATGACTCGATTGTCATTATCACGTTACGTCGTCACTCGGCAGTGATAAAAAAAAACATTTGCCGATCTTTACCGAGACTTTAAAAATTTGGGTCTCGAATTCCGGGAATTGAAAAACCCGAGACTTCAGAATCCTTAGTAAGTACAAAATAAGTACTGTTTTTACGTTTACGAATTCTTTCTCAGGTGCTGGTTTTTTCAATCTTCTAGATACTTTAACTAATTAATAATTATTTGTAGAGACATGCGTGAAGGTTACGTATTACGATCTCAGCATGTACTCCATCAATAAAAACTTACGTTGTTTCACTTTGAATTTATTCAAGAGAACTGGTTTAAAAATATTTACCGGCGTCTTAGATGGCCATAATTACTATTACCTACGTGCTATTTCCTAGTGCATGGCGGACGTAATATATATATTATATTATATATAAAGACACGTGTTTTTACATACGATATAACGTAGAACTAGTTGCAAGTATGGCTGACAGGTGTCTTTCTTAGCTTTTAAATGCGGCACACAGGAAACGTTGTAAAGGATTTTTTTAGAGGTTTGTTTCATTTTTTCTAGCGACAGCCAATTTGACAGCTGACAGCTGATTTATGCTCAGTTTGGTTTGTCATTAAGGTCGACACAATCGTTCATCCGAGCAAGTAATTTGAATAACCATGGATTGTTTTCACACCACGCATACTCTAAATGATAATACGCTTCCGCAGAGACGTCGTATAGTGCGCACCGAAGAAGATGTTGCTGCAGTAAAGCGTAGTATTGAGGAGGACTCAAAAGAGTCGATTCGCTATCGTGCACAGTAATATACTGACTCTTTCGTTCCCTAATTGAATAACATTAATGTGAAAAAGCTGTGGTTTCAACAAAACAGTGCAATATACTACACGTGCCAAAATTAATTTATTGAAGGAATTATTCGATGAGCCCATAATTTAGCATACTATTAGGCTCCAAGATCGTGTGATTTAACACCTTTAGATTATTTTCTGTAGAAATATGTAAAGTCGCTAGTCTACACCAATAAACCAGAGTCGATAAACGACTTAGAAGCCAACATTCGACGCGTTATTGCCGATATACATCCCCAGCTATGGTGCCAAATCATGTGCGCGCGCACACCTGCACACCTTAGAAGGAACATTGATGGTGATATGTAATTTGAATATAACTTAATTAATATTGTATTTTTGTCTATCATGTCACTGTGGCTAACGGAGAACAGAATAAAGCAATAGAAATTCTTGATTTTCAATGACTTTTTTCCACAATAAATTTACACAAGTGTGTCGTGGTATAACATGTCTCAGAAAACATTTAACAAACACAATGGTCATCCGTATATTCAGCAAAGGAGGGACATTTTTTTATTTTCTCTTCTTGATTCAAGTTTATTTTCAAAATGCAGTCTTTTCCCAGATAATTCCCGAAAGAAATAAGCTCCACATCACACAAAATGTAGTATTTGAAATCTTCCTCAGTCGGCAGAATCCGTGGGTTACTGCAGCTGCGGGCTATTGATTGAACCCGCCGAAGAGTTCTTCCGCTACAACGAGCTCGGTATCGAGATATCCAACCATAACATAGAATTGACACCTGACACCTCTATATAGCTAGAATTCCAATTATATCATATTAAAACACTGATAATATTATATTTATTTTATTAATTCCATATGATCCATATAATATCGCAGTAAGCTATTTTCGATAATCGCAGTGAGCTATTTTCACTTTTGATGAACATCATGTATAAAAGGAATTTTATAAAGTTAATCATGCTGATTTATGATATCGTATGTTTTGAAAATGTTTTCATTTAAATGTAATTTATTATTTAATGTTATCATATCTCGTAAAACAAAAACGTCACTCATTAACGGTGTCTAACTTATATTTAAAAAATTTCAGTTCTGCATGTTTCCAATGTTTGTATTGTCTCCAAAATGGTAATGGTATCTAGCTAATTAATTAATATATAATCACACCGTTTCCTCACGGGGCTAGGTATAGAGGATAGAGCGCCATGATATTCTGTCCTGAGACTTCTCCACGTTCGTATGTCGTCTCAACGCCAACATTAAAAACATGATAATTTATTATAGAAACTCGTTGGATACTTGGCTTATAAAATGAATCAATGGTTTTTTGATTGATACCGACAGACATCAGCAGAACAGAATCCAATGTTTTTCCACGAGATTAAACTAGTTTCACAAAAAATATTTTAGTAGTATTATCATTATAAAACATATTTTTTACAAAGCCTTTAAATATTATTGTACCATTGAATTTTTTTTATGTATATACTTATCTCTATTATTAAATGGCTTCAGACAGGTATAAAGAAAAAAATCTATCGCGAAGAACAAAGGAAATACGTAGGGCACATTCCATTCATGTTCAACCATGCGAAAATATTGAATATTGAATTTTCACGATGTTTATATAAAATCAGAATGACTGAAGAAACAAAGATTTTTTTGTAACTTGAAATATCTCATCAGATTATATTTACAAATAATCACAAATTATATACTCGCCAGAAATACAATAGACAATTAAATATTTACATATAAAATTATGCACAGCAATTAATTTTTTTTTTACATATACTACTATCAAAAAATATTAAGATGATTACTATGTTTTTATTTTAGATTGAAATTAATTTATAAATAACAATTCTAATAATTGTAATAGTAAACATTTACAAGCCTTAGAACTGTGTTTTATTTATGTGTAATTATTGGTACAATTGATAAATGGTCAACATTATAATTTAACCTCTTCTTTTTTATCCTACTTTTAATCTCAATGAATCGTATGACGCTATGGGTAATGTTTCGCCATTTATTTCGATCCGTGACATTTCTAGAGTATTCTAGGAGTGGACTCTGCGTCAACGTTTCAACTAGGTCGGACCGTCGTGTTGGTGCCCTTCCACGAGATTTGGTTCTTTCCACCAACTTTTTCATGGTTTTCTTAAGTCTGGTAACAAGACCAAATTTTGATAATTCCCAGTTGAGATTAAACCGTGCTCGATATTAAATGTTTTTATCGTCGAGTCATTCGTCCTACGGGCTGTTCGCAGTATGCATCGCCAGCATCACACTTTCAATATATCTATCCGGCTTTTCCGTTCTCTAAGACTCCATGTTTCCGCACAACAGAGAAAGATCGGGAAAATGATGATTCTAACCGTTCTCATTTTTGTTTTTCGATTATGCCTTGCCAGATTATTCATAGCAAACTGTTTTCATATTTCTCGCATTCTTCCCTGCTTATTATTAAATATCCTGGGTACCGCTTTTCATTTCTGATTTTGATTTTTGATTTTTGATTTCACTATACACTTTTGATATTAATTTCCCTTTTCATTTCTTATTTTAATGTAACTATTTACGACTTCGCAATTACTGATTTGAATTAATTCAAATCTTTCCTGATTTCCTTTATAATGTATAATAATCATTTTTATCTTGTTTAACCAACTTATGATTGCAATATGTAAAATCTTATATAAAAATAATGAATCTTTCATCATTTATAAAAATGTCTTACTTATCTTACCACCGTTATGAATGGCCTAATTGTCATTCAAATGATTAAACATTTAACTTTTTTTCTTCCTGGCGAGATTTAAATGTTATTCTAATTTGAAAGTCCTTTATCTTCCCCGCCATTTTCGTTGGTAAAAGTTTTAGCGAAAATGTCGATCTAATGCAGGAACGCCTTGGATATTGGCGGTTTTAGCGAATACTTAAAGTGAATTTTCAACCAAAATCAATATCCGCTCTTGTTTTCCTACTTTCCTTCAATTCAGTTTGCTTTTAGTCGAATGCCAGAAAAGTTTCCATAAGTTTCGATATAAAGCTCAAAATGCCGTTTTCTGAACAGAAATATATCGAACGAATAATGCACATGACGCGAGGCGATGGTTGCTCGAATGCATTTCATGATATTTTGTATAAATAAATAATCCTTTCTTTCTGCTCAAGGTAAATAAATGTTTTCTCCGCAGAAGTTCATTTTTAAAAAAAAGCCAATAATTCATTTCGATTCTAACTCAATCAGATTCGTGGATGCGACAAGAAAAAGCTTCATTTATTTTGTCAATATTGTGCACACTCTATAAAATAGAAAAAAAATTCTTCTTTGTTTCAAATGTTGTTTTTTTTTATCCAGTCACAAGTAAAATAAAATAAATGGACACTAATTAGATAGATGATAGATTAGTCACAACAATCCGTAGGCATCAAACACGGATTCTTACCAAGAGAATTCGTTCGAGGATCCGAGTGGCTGAAACAAGGTTTCTGAGGTGAGTGGTGATTTGTATTATGATACTGACTGAGAATATTCACAATTAGAGAAAACTTCGGTATGAAACCCTTCATATAGTGATCCAGGTGAACTAGCTTGCTAATCAGAGTGCCAGTGGAAAGATTAAATCCAATCTGCGCGGAGGAAGGCGCCCAGTGGGTCAGCTCGAGCAATGTTGGGGAAATTAGAAAGATATCTTGTATGAAGAGAGGCTCGGCTTGACTGAAGTCATCGAAGCAACGGATGACGGATACCTGGAAGCGATTTGTTGAAGCAATGGGTGATGTCAATTATTTTATGTGCACATTTTTTATGTATGCATATTACAATCGTAATATTTTTCAGTCACGCGTTTAATCATATAGAAATGTTTTTTTTTTTAAATTGAAACATTTCTAATAAAGTTAATTTAATATTTACTAAACTCAATCTTTATGTGACTCAACAATATTTATTTGACCTTATTACCCCTGAATTTTTAGTGGGATTTTATTATTGTGGCTTATACATTAAGTTCGAACTGCCATCCATCGTGTGGTTTTTTATTCTTGGAAAATAAATGAAATAGAAATAAAACAAATGGGAGAATCAAATTTGGATACTAATAATTCATTTTAAATAACCTCTCAGTTTAGTGTAATTGCTCTCAGTTTTTAAATTTTCAAACATTGCAAATAAACATAAATAGCGATGGGCGATGCATATTTCAAATCGCGCAGTTAATCGGTAAACAAATAATATTCTTGAATGGTACCTAAGGAACAAAAAACAATCAGGTATCGGTTGGTAGATGAAATTATCGGAGCAGCAGTAGCGATATAAAAAGATTGACGGAGAACTGAAGAAAGTGGCGGAGACATGGGGTGGCTTTCATTAGCGGTAAATTAATAATGACTGATGATAGTGATTGTAATGTGTACATTATGAAAAAAAAAATTAATTTGTAAAATACCAGTTTACTAGAATTCCTAAGGATTAAAATTAAAATTTAATCAGTTTTTTCGTAGAAATCTATTTTATTTTACGTTCCTGATCCTTGTAACAGTGGCTTTACTGCAAAGGTAAATAGTTTCGCACGTTGGAAATTTTCAAAGGACGGTAAATTTTGAATATTCTTATCATTATGAAACATTGAATTTCCAGTATCGATATTCAGAAAGTGCACATTTTATCCTCAAGCATAAAAATAATAATTCAATTTTTGTATATTTTCTCAATATTACTATTATCGGTTATGGATATAACATTCATTATCATACGACCTGTAATTTTTTTTTTATTGATTTTATTGATGGCCCACAGGCGCCGAACAGTCACATGAGAATCGTTGTTTTTGTAAAACTGTTTTACGTAGAACGCGCGTTGTTCCCCTGTCAAGTGATCCATTGCTACTTAATTTCTAATGACCAAACTGCCGCGCGCTGTCGCCCGCGTGCCCCTCCTTTGCGCGGTTCCCGCACAGAGGTGATTTAAAAAGTGCAAAAACTTATGGCCCACACTGTATTAGCACAGAAGCTATTAAAAATGACATATCACATCATTTTGTCTTCCCCAAATTTATTTTAATGGCCAAAAACTTTATCATGGAAATGGTGTGTTATTCATTTATAGCTTGCCAGCTTAAACCTTACCGCCCACGTCAGGTGGACGTACGTCATTGTGTCCGTTACGCTTATCCATGGGTAGTGAACCCTAATATTCGAAATTGAAAACTCGGTAAACGAATTCAGCATACGGTTTAAAATATAATTATTTTTAATGTTCTTTCTTGGTGACAAAACTATCAACCGATGCAGCGTGAATAATTTTAATTCGAAATTCAACTATCCGAAATCTTCGAAAGTGATTAGCATTATTGTTCGTACATATTGGTTGATGTTATTGTTGAATAAATAATCAAATTAGCGCTGAATAAATTAACTAATAAAATAAATAAGTTGAGTGAACTAACGGTATTGTAGGAAATTTTATCCACATAATTGTCTGGATAATAAGAATATGAAAGAAATATAAAAACAAAAATGCTTATTAAAAACCTAGCGAAAACTGATATCGACCCTTCCTAAAGTAAAGTGTCATTCTAGTATTTTGCATAAATTTTATATTTTTTTAAATTTACAATAATTTATTTATACATGTATTGTGTTCTATTGACCACATACTCCGTAGTTTGAATCTAAAAAATAAATTATTATTACCACTCTAAAATGTATCAAATACACGCGAAATACTAGGACAACTAAAATAAACTATCTGTTAGCGTACCATACAATCGTCTTACTTGAACTAATTTTGAGATATCTGAGATTCTATTATTTTTTCTTTATTCTTACTTACTTACTTACGCCGTTTCCCCGCGGGGGTAGGCAGAGAAGATAGAGCGCCACACTCCTCTGTCCTGACACACAATTTTCGTCTCATCCACATTCATACATCTTTTCATACAAGTTCACCGATTGTTGAGGCTTCTAATAGAACCATCCTCCATTATCTGGTTTACCTGGTAGTGCCAAGTCTTCCGCGGACGTCCTCTATTTTTGGTGCCATCAATACTTGCGTCATATATCGTGTGATCACTGCATTCAGTCTACTTTGGTTCCACTTCTGCCAGCTTCAGGCCTACTTCCATATACCAGTGTCGGTACCAGGATTCCATTGTGCACCGCTAGTCTTGCCAAATTAAATAGTTAATATTTATAATTATGAATGCTACTTTACACTTCGTGGTTGTATTAATTGAAATTAAAAATTTCAAAATTAATATTTGTTTTTATATATATTATATTATTATATATATATATGTTGGCTATCTCGAGTTACGCTTATCTTAATAATACTTGAGATAAAGATAATTTTAGTTTTAGTGTGAAAATGAAAGTTTTCCGATTATATGTGAACAATTTTTGATTGTTCATCTATTACTATAAATATATAATAATTCAAGTGGGATTACACCCAAATGATGGTTAATGATTAGTTGCCTCTATTGTAACCCATTCAAATGGATTTTGATTAAACAGTATAAACCCAATTAATTCAATCTGTAGTTTTCTTTTTTCAAAAAAATCGGTTAAATTATAAAATAGTTATTAAATATGTTTGAAACCACCGATTAACAATGAAGTAATATTTTTACATTTATTTTTAACAAATATTCTAATAATTATCTGCAAATAATCCTTAATCGTATAAATGCAAATATTTCACACAATATTAGTTCAACATATCGCATCATAATAATCAGAAGACCCATTATTACAGTATTGCCAAAGCCTAAAAACTAAAATAACCTAATTTTGTCTCACGGTTTTACCGGTAGGATTCTTTACTCAGAAGCGATCAGCATCCTCTGCTTTCCTCTAAGGCGGTGAAATATGCATTGGACATTAAAATAATCAGATCAAAATGATGAATTTGTAAACTGGTACTGGCATTAACTGATTCAAATTTTTCGAGCCATAAGCAATGACCTCTTTGTTATTAGAAGACTTGATGTATAAGCATTTCCTTCAAGGATGTGCATGAGACGCAAAATCCAGTATTTCTGCCTCATAATTGACATCATTGTCAACCACGAAACTTGATCTCAGGAATTGAGAGGGTGTTGGAAGGTCATAATGAATTCACCAATATAAGTCACGAAGGATAGAATTAGAAAGAGTAGAGCATAGATTAGTCAGTGCTAGAAAAAGTAAATACCACTCGAACACCTTTACAACACACATGTAGAAGTAACACAAACAAAAGTATCCTTCTTTTTCAAATCACTGATATGAGCATTGGAGCAACTCTTCCTAATGGTTTCTCAGACATTTCTTTTTGATAAATGTAGGTAATAGAATTTTTTTTATGTTACAGCCTCAAATTTTATAATGTTTAGGTGTTAAATATAGGAAATATCTTTGTCCAAATGTAGACCATATGAGGTAGTTGTAGTATGTTTTGTGTAATTGTTCTGGTCATGGAATGTTGTATTGACATAATAAAATGTAATAAGATGAGATTATCTGTGTACTCTACGAAACATGTATGCTGAAATAATTCTTAAAGATCGTAACATCAGAAGAAAAACATTGAAATAAATCACACCAATTTTTTAGTCTCTATTTAGATAAACTATAGTCGAATGTTTTTAAATGCAGCCACTAGTTTCATCTTTACTTTAATATCTCTATGTAATATATTATGATTTACATGATATTGCAAGTTTCGCGATGTTTAGATTGAAATTCTAATTGCCATAATTAAATTGTAGTAAGTTATCCCTGCCTTATGCAGACACCCCCTTATCTCCCCCTCCCCTTCCGCCAGGATCCCTGTAGCCACCACTGCCGGGCGGCACATTAGCAGGCGTCTGGCCGATAGGCCAATCGATCACTTAACTGCAACCAGCGAGACCCGAAACTTTTAAACAAATAGATGTAGGTATATTAACAACTAAACGAAAAAACGTCAATTTGAAAAATCGTAAATGCCCTGATAAAATATTAAGACGCACACAAAAATAAACAAACATAAATATTCTATAATATATTTTATCTTTTTAACATCCATTATACACATCTAGCTTCCAAGGGAAATGATGCAGTAAAAGGTTATTTAGGAAGACTCCTTCAAGGTGGGTGGATTCCTTGTAAAGGAAACACACGTGCGGGAATCTCAGCCAAGACGGCAGTAAAAATAATTCACGTAAAATTTCATATAGATATAAGCAAAGTTATACGCATATAATTTAATAATAATAATGTTTTGTCAAGTTGTTTTAGCAATTGATCGAGATCGATCATGAATATTGCGATACCCATACTCAACATCATCACAGCTTAGCACTATTTCTCCTGTCAAGCAATTGAATATGCTTCATATATCCATGATGGAATATTTAAAGGAGAACAATTATATAAATTTCAAATTATTATTAAGCAAATTAAAACAATAAGATATCTGACTACCAAATTTAGCTAAGTGTATAGTTAAATATAATCTTATTATCACCGATTCTTCTTTAATATTTATTTTTTATCTAACGCTTCCACAATATAAGCTCTTCAATATTGTAACAACTTTGCCTGCTTTCTTAAACACGAGAATTAATTAATCTTTTAAAAGGGTTATGCTTTAATATATTATATCGATTTAAAGTAATTGATTTTATAGCGTATAACGTACCGAAAAAAACATACCTATTCATATTAACCACCTAATTTTATTTAATAACCGAAACACACACGTGACAAAATTCTTGGCTTGATATACAACGTGTACTCGTAATTAATCGTTCAACAAAATATGTTTTTTTTTTCATCTAACGCGATGGCTTGATCTAACGTTAACTCAAACGATTCGGTAAGTATTTATAACACTGTTAGTTTGCAATGTTAGGTCACACTTGTTCGATCATAAATCTTCAAAGTTCTCGAAGAAATTGAACTCTTTGTCTTAAGTTTGGACTTGAAGTTTTCTTGCTATGACCGCTTCGCTGGTTCAAACATAGGGGTAAAGAAAATAATGCAAAGCTGAAAGAGCAAGTACGGAGTAAAAATAATAGCTTGCGATAGGGGTAAGGGGGTACCCAAATGAAAATTATATATATTTCTTTCCATCTTACTTTACTAAATAATCAAATCTCTTCTGCTTAATCGCAACACACTATTTTCTTGTTTCTTTTACACATAATTTCTTTAAATAATAAAATAACTTTAAGTAACAAAATTTAAAAAAAAAATTTAATTAAAAATTTCATAAGACTACTATCGACAACTGTTCCAGCCACCTAGATACTGTAGTGCGACAGAAATGATCTTAGAAAGTAGAACACTCTCATTTCTGTCCCTTGTATAGGAAATGATAATTTATTTAATATGACCATCTTTAATAGAAGTATCTTTACCACAGTCCATAAAAGTGCTAGTTCTCCACTTCCATAATTATATAGAAGATATTTTGCGCTACTATTGGGTACACATTTGAATGATATTTTGTCTTACTTTCTTATACATACGTATATTGTTTACTTGTTTTTAGTTTTAATTTTACTTTATAATGTATTATTTAAACGTTGATAACGTTGCATTGCACATCCCCTGCATTTAGTTTTGGATTATTATTAAATTAAAGTGAATAACTGACGAAGGTTCTGGAATTTCGATCTTCACGTAATTTCAATTGGCATTTAATTAATTAAGCTGTGGAATTTATAGTATGATTCGTACCGATACTTACATACCGGCTTCCATAGCCCTGTCGTCCGATTTGCAACCACCGAGCTCCTGAAACGAGGTGGAATAAAATTAACAAAAGAAGAGTACTTACTATGTATAGTAGATATAGTAAAAGGAGAGTATGGCTGGTCAATTATTTAGCATTCATTTTATGTTATAGATTATATTTACATTGCAAATATTAAAAGAATTACTCGTGGCATAAAGATATTAAAGTGATTGGTGATCAAGTTATGATCGTAAAAGCGCCTGTTCCCTGAGTAGTATGGAGAGAATCCCCGGTCGGCGTGACGTTCGCCCGGCCGGGTCCTCTCCACTATTTCGCGATTGTGATGGTTCCAGTATTTTAACTTCTACTGTACCTGCCCAGTGATACTTCTCACGGACGTCGCAAGATAGCGACTTATCACCACCATCGTCTACCACAAGGCTTTAATAAATATATTTTTAATACTAATTTAATGTATTAATTATAAATATATACATTAAATTAGTATTTGAAACATCACAGACCTATGTTCTGAATAATTACAACTTCACAATAAGAGTGTGTTCTCTCTAATAAAATATATTTTGCGTTAAAAATATAATGACTAAAGAAATAATTCTAACATTATTAACACGAGCTCAAGCAGCATTTATACATTCTCGGTAATAAATAGGTAAGTATAAATAGATACCACCGTCAGGTTTTACTACAAGATTGGATGAAACAAATTACATTCGTTAGTATGTAAGAGTAGGCACATAGGTTTTCGTGTGACCTCCATTGTTTAAAAAATTCCCCAGCTCACAATATACGGTAATCAAAGCACCCTACCTAACCCACAAAGTACCGAGTGTTGTTACATACCTTTGAATCTAAGAAAGGGCGAACAGTGGTGAGATATTATGCCTGACTGAATTTCAGAGAAAATATTTTCGTATTGCTAAGTTGAGAGAACTTTTTTTAGAACAAACGTTAAATTTTCACTTGGTTCTTTGATGAAAGAAATGTTAAGTTAGTAACATTATGGTAAACTTTCGAAAGCGAAAAGAACTCACGCCTCTTACAAAAACGTTCATGTTGATTATCACCAGATCTTGTATATTTAAAAAAATTGTTTATACATGAAAGAAGTATCCAGATTAAATGGTTTTACTTACATTATTTTTTAACTTTCTAAATGCACAAATAAATTCACGTTTATAAAAAATTTATCATTATTTAAATAAATAAGTATTTTTTCGGTCCTCATTCGTCGGTAGATAAGAATAGTTATTAATGATTAACGATGCCTTCAGCAAAATTCCCTACATTTAAAATCTTCTAAATAATGCCCGATACGCGTGTATGAATGATTATGATTCGAATTAGAAGGGAGAGAGATAGGATGCTGATATTTTACATTACACTGTATACAGAGATCAACGGATGAACACAGAAAGACATATCCAAACACCGCCGGGATATAAAGTTACTTTTTTTTCTAATATGTGCTATTTAATAGATTATCGTACATTTTACCGATAATTCATATAAAACATTTATTCTTATTGTGTATTCACTTTTGAATACAATATTTTTTTATTAATTTTTCATTTAATGCTAATGCGGATGAAGGAATTGAAATGTTTCCTTCGAGTATCGAAGATTTGGCGGTAAATGTTGATATACATCAGTTTCCTCTGGATACAAAATAGAATAGAACGAATCACATTCAGCATAGTTTCTATACTATGCTTTAAACGAGTTTCGAGAGCAAAGTTTCATCGGAGTATACACACCCTAAAAGTTACATAGACAACTGCACACAATGAAAGTGTATACCTAGATAATTGCACACATAAGAAATTAATAGTATATTATGTAGATTCAGATAAGTCTCACGATGATTTACATATCTGTAAGATAGCTTACGTCAAGTTACATTAAGTTAGATAAAGATAGGTTAGGTTAGGTTAAGTTAGGTTAGGTTAGGTTATTTATTATAAAGTAACGACAGCAGAGTAATAAACTAACTATGCAGTTGTCTTGTGTACAGTTGTCATAGAATTGAGTTAAAATGGTGGGTGAGAGAACAAGGCAATCCACCAAGCCCTATTCCCGTTCTCACTTTAGGGTGGCAGATCTCGGCCGCCCTTCAGTTCGTTAACAAACCTTACCATGAGGCTATATTTTTATTTCTCTTTATGCTATAATACAGTAAAATACTAGTGTAACAGGCAGAGCACGAATTAAGTATGTTATTTTGCCGCCAAAATCCTCAACATTGCCCCCTCTGTAATAATGAAACACACTCTGAATTATTAAAGGAAAAAAAAATTTTTTTTAAAAAGAACACAATTGCAATTTTTCAGAACAGCTGTGAACAGTTGTTTAATACAAATTCAATGTATCAATTAGAAAAATATACATATAAAATCAATTTTATAGAAAAAAATTGTTGCTACCGGGATCATTTCGTATTCGGAGAAATGCATTAACCGATTACGCTACACCAACATGGTAAGTTGATAAGGAACGACAGATGTATCAATTTGAAAGTGCAACATATAAGTTCAAAAATGAATAAGAAAAATAAACATGTTTTAGCGAAATTGTATGAGACGACTGGCAAGTATATCTGTCATCTTTTCTTATCTATGCTGTAGGGAAGAAATCTTAATTACCATTGAAATTGTCTATCCGCGATTCTTATATGTCATCTAGATGTCATTTTTGTTCGTTTTGACAATTAACTTACAAAGGTGGAACATTTTTAATTAGATCGACATTTTATTTACGTGTGGTTTGTTTTGGGGGAGGCTATATTATTGAAATATAGATTGAGACCTTGACCGCGCATTGGTCACCAATGGCCGCATAGTGGCCATTATCGGCCGCGAAGTAGCCGCAATAGTCGCTCGCAAGGCCCAGCAATAAACAGCTGATTGCTGGTAAAAACTGCTAGTTTAATGCTGAATTTAATACACTGTTTTATAGTTTTGTTATGTGTGCACTATACTCGTAATAACAAATTTCAAGAATTATTTTTAATTTATTTTGGTTAATAGTATATAATATTAATATAATAGTTACCCCTGGCTAATGACAAATATTAATAAAGACATTTGCAAATGTCTACTATCACGTTTCATTCGTAATCATCACAATGATTAGCAACCCCGTCTATCACGCAGGTTTCCAGAGTTCGGCTCTCCGCCAGGGAGATATTTATTTTGATAAATTTATTAAATATTTTTTTCTCAACCAGAAAAACATTATATGTAAGGGTGATATGACACATGTATCTGAGACGCGTAACGCGTTTTTAAATTTATTTAACTAAATTTGGTCTCTTTTACCCTACTCGGTCAAAATTTATAGCGGTGTGATAACACGGCCGTTCCATCCACAAACAGTGATAGACAAGTTGTAACTCTTGTAAGCATGTGGAGCGCTTCTAATGGATCGGTGGTGAAAGAGATGGGCGACAGAAGGGAGGCTGGAACCGGAAGTTAGAGCACGTGCCCGGAGTCCAGTTTGATAGGTTCCTGTAGAACTTTCTCCCTGCTAAGGGATGCTCCGCCCGTTCTAAGTAACCACACCAAACTAATGATCTCCCGGTATTCCGGGGGTATTCAGTTATTACTTGCAAACTATCTTAACTTTCAAGCGCTGACAAGTTTTTAATGGATCAACTATATTTCCTTTTCGTATCAAGACACATATTTTGTTTGCATATTGCTAGGTGCATGACGAATATTATTTTCCTTTTTTTATATACTTCTGTGTGCCGAGTGTTTCATTAAACATAACTATTCATACAGATAGTTTTAAAGATAACTTTCTTATTATTTTCGAGAGCGTAAATAATTTTTCTCTCAGCTTACAGTGAATTAAAAACTATAACGGTGAACTTATAATGTTTAAGTTTGACACTTCATAAAACGAGTTTAAAATCAAATATGTTCTATTTAGAAAACTAAACTGTTCAAATGTAAGGCATGTAATGAATTATTTATTAATTCTAATTAAAGTAATTATTATGTTATATATGAATACACGAACTATATAATATATACTTATCTTTTTGTAAACGAAGTTACTGTAATTAAGGGTACTTGAGGTTTGATAATGTTTCAGTGTAGCGTTTTCTGAGATATTCCACGTATTGTATATACAATGCTTACATAATATACAAAACTTCTCAGAAAACGCTAAACTATCTCATTAATAAACATTTTGATTTTAATTGTAGTATCATTTCGGAACAGTAATGCGTGATGTGATATTTTGGTCAAAATAGACTTTTTTGTTTCAAAATTCTAAAAGTAATTATTTTTT
Source organism: Eubasilissa splendida (assembly GCA_031772225.1). Classification (NCBI taxonomy): domain Eukaryota; kingdom Metazoa; phylum Arthropoda; class Insecta; order Trichoptera; family Phryganeidae; genus Eubasilissa; species Eubasilissa splendida. The sequence goes on along the minus strand of CM062848.1, from coordinate 14,794,153 downwards.
TAAAACTGTGGTATGGTACAAACATGAAAAATTTTCAATCTTTAAAAGATAATAAGAAAAAGAAGTTATACTTCAGTAGCATTTGTAACATTTTGTAAAACAACCGTTGATTTGAATACAAATAAAATATATGAGTTATATTACATTAAGTGTCCAAAATCAGGAATCAATTTAATTAATTTCTCAAAATTATATAGCAATTATTCTTTAAAATTACACCTCATGAGCGGTTAACCAAACTCCGTCGAAGAAATTGAAAAATTAATTAATTTCAGATCGTAACTTGTTGTTCAGAGGGCACGATTTATTAAAAGATCGTAGTACAAAATAGGAAAAAGGTATGTGTCAACTTCAATATAATATAATAAATATTTCATTACCTTTGTTTTAAACCACTGTGAGTTAATTATATTCACCAACCGACTTCAAAAAATTTTTTTTTCTTTAGCAGTGATGGTTAAAAACTAAGTAAATGAAATATTTATTATTAAAATGAGTAACCATCACATTTTTGCGTTAAATATTAAAAATATCAATATAATATATTTAAATTCGAAAACAAACAAAAAAAAAACATTTTAGTCTTGTACTTCAAAATAATACCTATCCGACTTTTAAGTCGATTATTTGTAATGATATATAAAAATGGACCCGAGTTTTTTGATGTTATTATTTATATTTTAAAATAATGCAATCAGGTCTCTATTTTTTTAATTCGATTTAAAATTTGCATCTGTAGCTTATAGGCTGTAAGGCACTGCTAATTCTCTTACTGTAGAGCAAAGTTAAATAGTGACTTAATTAAATTCTTCTTCATATTCCAACATCCCAGCTCTGCATTTTGTGTGGTATATTATGAACTAGTTGGAGAGTTTCTTAACTGGCTTTGAATCTGGTTATCGGATATACTAAATTAGTTTCAAAGTTTTACTGAAATAAGAATCATTAGAAGAGACAAAAAAGAGACACGGGGAAAACCAAGGTAAAGGAAATCCTTGTTATTGCTAAAAATCGTAAATAGAAATGTGGGGGAGTGGGGAGGCATTTTTTAAGATGCATAGATGGACAAATAACATTCTTGAATTGTATCCAAAAGACAAAAAATAACCTAGAGAATGACTAAAGTCTTATTGGGTAGACGAAATTATGAGAGTGACATAACGAAAATTGCTTAGCGATTGATAATAGTTTGATGTTAATGGTAATTATATTTAAAAAAAACTCTTCGTTAAAGCCGTAATTTATTACCAATTTTTATGGCCCGCGTCTACAGATGAGATTTCTCTCAGAGATTCGAATCGAGCTCGCATAGAGGACAGTTCAGCACTCAGCGTGAAGCCATTTGTGAATCAACACTCCATATGTTTTGCGCGTGGATGTATCCAATATGCCCGTACCTTTACTGCCTTTCAGAGATTAAAGTCTTACCATGGAAGATTAATAATATTTAATTTTATATTTCCCATTGTAAAAATTAGAGAATTGACTATCACTATAATGCATTTTTATGCATGATCTCATAGTAATAATAACTGATACGTATATTACAAATTTTTGCTCGCCGCGAAAAACACTCACAGACAAAGTTACTAGCAATCCAAGGTTTTACTGTATAATATTTACAGTTTAGGCATCGTTCGTTTTTCGTAAGGAGGATACGTCCAAACCAACTTAGCGGAACTTTTTCCATTTGGAGTAGCAGCGGATTCATCTCAATAAACTCTCGAATAATATTTCTTCGTCAGTGTCAGAGGGAAGAAGACCAATATGACAACCCAAGAGAACATGGAAGAAGCAAATGGTGAGACTCAGCGAAGAAAGACGGAACTATCAGTGGTGATCCCACGTAATCGACACAGCACAGGACAGAGAAGGGTGGAAGAGTGCTTTTCAAGCGTTAGGCGCCCGACCAGATTAGGATATAGAAAAAACGAAAAATATTTACATTTTCACATGCATAATCTGAATTCATTCATCATTCTCGAATACAGACTTCAATGGAGTGACCTTCATGTTTTACTTATCTCAACAAACAAGTTGGAAACTACTGCATATTTTGTTTATTCAATTATCGTAGTGTCCAAAAATGTGTTTTTTTCCTTACGTTGTATTAATTAGTTTTATAACTAAATTCGGCGCGTGTGCGTCTCGAGTATCCGAGTCGTTTCTTTGTATTTTCCAACAGTAAACTGAGTTACGAATGTACAACAGTCACTCGGCCGATTAAGTTTGCTAACCTCAAACCAATTTAAATGATACCAGATCCTTGCGAGTTTTGTAACAATATTTAAGGGTTTCTGGTGCTGAGAGTATTCGACAACATTGACGAGATTAATTTACAAAGCATATGTACATAAGTGAAGTATTTATCCAGAATAATAAAGTTTGCAGAAAATAATGGTTCAGCTTCACTTTATACGGATTAAAGTTTATGTGAATAGTGATGTGTAATACCTACATATCATTCATAATTTTTTTTTTTTTTCATTCCTTGCTTAGAAGATTAATTAATGTTCCCTTATCTATAAATAACTTCAACAAATTTCAATTAATAATAGTTATAATATTAAATTAATAGATAATTTGTTAAACACAAAGTATAAGAAAAAGTTTATCAGATCATATGTTTCCCCACCAATAATTGATATTGGGAAGCAGTGCCAATCAGAATCATCTTTTGGAAACAAATCATTCATTTGACATTAAAAAAGTTTTAAAAATTATGCATACAAATACTAGGGGTGTACAGTTAGATAAATTAGAAATTTTAGAAATTAAAAAGTGTTAATAGCAAGCTAAATATTATAAATAACCAAATTCTTTTTGCAAAGTCACCTTTTATATTTGTTTTCATAGAATTTCCCACTTAGTTACTCACCACTTAAACTTTATAGTTTAGTTTTTATCCATGCTTGTACATTTAATTTTATTATACATTGTTTCCTGAAGAAGATACCGTAGGTATCGAAACATATTGATTTATCAATAAATAGTGGTTTAAACATATTGTTTTGTCTTGTTATATATAAAATATATTTGTTTCAATTATATCATGTTATTTAATTTATTACCGATTATTTGTTCAAAATTTTATTTAGTTATACTATATATCACGAACATTACAGACTCTCAAAATAAAGCACACAACCATTAGCGACTACCTTAATTTATCTGAAGAGTATCATTTGCATGCAAAAACGCTGAAGAAATTAACCATACTTGTACAATGTAATATTTATCTGCCTTGTATTACTAAGTATTCAGCTGTCATATGATATTGTATAAACTGGTTTTTCATTGTGTTGTAATATTTTGTATTTTGTATTCTCCCGAAAGATTAATTCATAATTGACTTGCTGTATAATATATCAAATGACTAAAATAAAAGCCATTTTAAAGCATTCAAAGATGATTTTAACTGTGAGCATAAAATATCAGACAGCTGATAATAATACAAAGAGGAAATATACGTTTTCAGTAGAGAAGTTGAAGTGGATTTTCATACTGTTAAATGAAACTGTTGAAACCAATTAACATGTAATTGTAGTGCCGTTTACTCTATTTATATCTATAATTGGAATCTTCACGTACGTAATATTATATTGTAATTGGATAAATTAAATACTTGATGTAATGGTTTTTATTATATTAACGATGCATTTATTTTTTTGTGAAAATATGAAACATGTATAAACTACACTCGTACATATTTGGCGTAATTTACATGTTGTGAATTTTTTGTTTTGTTCAAGAAATATTTAATATTTATTCTAGTTAAGTAGGTACGACAATCAAACTCGCAAGTAGTATTAAAACGGAGCCAATTCGACACCCCGTATTTATTATTTATAGCTTATTAAACTTTATTGGCAATAAAAAGGCCACGGGATGAGGTCGGGTCCTCGCTGCTTGTTGCGGCCTGTGCGATAATTCTCCAGAAAGTTTTAAGTACGGTTTGAGGGGAATTTACGGGTAAGTGCGACCGCAACATCTGTGGCCATTGATCTGCTGCTCCGCTCCTCCCGGACGCCTCGACCCGTGCAGCCTCCGCCGCGGCTCCTGTCGGGACCGAATAAACACCCATTCGAGATTTATGCTCTATCCGAAGGAATGGCGAGAGATATATGTGCCAGAGGAGGGGTCATTAACATCGAGATTAATCGCTTTCAGTTTCAAGCAAAGTAAATTGAATCCCTTACTTTTATCAAGAAAAAATAATGTTTAGTTTTGGCCATTTTAGCGTGTAAGTTGGCCGTAATTCGTAATGGACACCGATCCCTTCCTGGTTTGAAAATGTTGTCCAATTGGAAATAGAGATATTATGAAGAAATATCAAACCCTTAGAACAACAAAATATTTAGCTTTAAAGTTTTGAATAATCAATTTTCAATTTCTTCAGCGGAGTTTGGTTCATTGCCTATGAGGTGAAATATTTTTAAAAATGACGCCAGATAAATTAAAATAATAAAAAACTATTTTTATTTTCAGGCACCTTCACAGACCAGTAAATGAATTAACTTGAAATAAAGTGTACATATAGGAGAGGGGTTTGGAACATTAGTTGCGAGACGAGAGATATTCTACGCGTATTCTTGGTGGAAACATAAATCCGATAGTTTATGACACATTTATGCGACAGTAAAAGTATTTACTATTCAAAAATTTTATATTTATGTAAACAAGACGTATTTTTTACATTAATGCACATTATATTGTCAGCGTTTAAATTTTCGTTCCAATCGAGTCATATTTAAAAAAATAATCGCGGAGCTGTTTGATTGCGTACGTGGTACCAAAGTGATCACGTGGAAAACGCCAAAATTAAAATATTGAGAGGAATTTGCTTTAGTTTGTGTCTATATATTTGGTCTGTGGGCACCTAATATAAAAAATAACTCATACATTTTATTTGCATATAAATCGATAGTTGCTCTACAAAAAATTTTATACAAGTGCTACTAAAATATACAATTTTTTAAAATTTCTACGAAATTCCACATGTTTTTAAGACAGTTTTAAAGAGAAAATTATTGTAAGCCTTTGATGCAAAAAATCAATTTTGAATAAAATATAAGATGATTGATACATTGTTCTCCTATCATTATTTATATTAAACTATTTTTCTCAAGTGTTAACAACTAATTCTGCATATTTTTAAGGCAGGTGTTGTAATAATTTAACTATATTAAATTAGAAACCATTTATTTGTATCATCCAATGTCCCGATGTAGTGTTGAACAAATAATTAGTGAGGAGGTGAACTGTTACTCTTGATTCTATTAAGAGAGCATTTTAATTGGTATCCGATGATATCAGTTAATGAAATCTGTGACAGTGATCATTGTTATACTGGTATGACATCACAGTAAAAAATACAAAAAATTTGCACCTAAATTGTACTATTCCCTCAATAAACCCTTTTCTCGCGTAAAAGCCCTGTTTAGCCTTGTATACTCGAATAAGTATATAAAAAATCAAATCAAAATATTACAAATAAAATTCAATAGTTTTACATTTCATAATCAGTTGATGGGTCGATGCGTTACTTTTGTATTTAATGCAGTTTTTTTATTTTATTTTATTAGTAACTATATAATAGTATGTAAAAATCTGTTTGGACTGTGCCCGTCTCACTAGAGAAATTCTGTGTCGAGACGGGCTCGGTACTCTAAAATTTGTAAACATTACTGAGTATCCCGCATTTCGTTTCATTGTCCGTATTGAGAAATATTTAAAACTTACTTTGTATTTAATTTTACTGTATTACATAATTTTCACAATCGAGTACATCCTTGCTTCTATCCTTCCTGCCCTGTGAATAATCGTTCTCTGTAAACCCACGCAACCCACCTCACCAAGCCACGTGGAAGTTGCGATACGAGATTACGGAGGTTCCGTCATCGGTGTTTTCCCTTCAAAAGGGATTATGCACATTAGGGCACGAAATGAGTAGATACTATAATTTATAAATTATTTAACTCCACTTTAGATAGTTTTGAGATAAAATGGAAAATATTTTGTGTAGAAAATGAAATTTTTTAATGTAATCAAGCATAAACATAAACTTTTTCTGAACTGAATATTCTTACATATTATTTTATATACGTTAAATTTATGGATTCCGTGAGTACTAATGTAAACTAATGTACACGGTAACACGTGCCATTGTCAAGGCGTTGCCTCAAAAATTTACGCTATAATTGTACTTTTTTGCAGGAGATATAAATTTCCCACAGTCGAGACACGTGTTACCGTGCCGAAACATCGGCTTATGTTTCCCCAAGAAACAACTACAAAAAACGCGACCTAACCTAGAAATACACTAGTGCTTGCCATATATATTATATAACGAGAATACGAGTAAGTAAATAAAAATGTCGGATTTTCTGTCATGCATATAGGAGTTTAATTTTAATAATGTTCAATTAAAGTCATGGTCAATTAAAATAAAATGTGCATATGTTTAAATGTTATACATAGTTCAAAAATGAAGAGATATGAATTTTAGAGTTTTGTGTATCGACTTCAAAGGTGGATATAAAGGATTACGTTTCCTATTGATATTCCAAAGAGGATTTTATATATGGCCGTGAGCATTTGAGAACTTTCCGCACATAAAATTATTACTTTTTTTATGTCGCGATAATGGTAAAAGTACTTAAAAACATTCCAAGAAAAACCATTTTATTAATCCTTATAAGTAAGATGAAATTATTTTGCAAACATTAATTTCATGGGTGAAATAAAAATGCATCGTTAGAAGACGTAAATAATTTATTTATCATTTCGCAACTGATTAACAAACTTCTTAAAATGAACACTGTGCAGGTACGTACTTACTTCAACTTCGATTTAATCCATCCACATCGGTTCCTCATAACTCTCGCTCTCTTAACTATGCTCCTTCACTTTTCTCGGCATCCAGCAGACCTTAAGGCTGTCATCAGAAAAGTGTCTGCTGCCTTTTCCACTTCATCGGTCTAGCGGATGGGGGATCTTCTTCTTCCTCTTCGATGTGACTCACAACAACAAGCTTCTCCAAACTATCACAATTCTAACAAGATGCCCAAAAAATGCAAGGATTCATCTCAGGCAAATGGTTGAGAGTCTGTCCTTGGTAATTTCTGCAGAAAAGAAACATTCATGCATTTCGCTGTCCATGATATACGCAACATGTATCTCCAGCACCACATCTTAAAGGCATCAATCCATCTTCTCTCCCTTGCTTTCAGGCTCTGTGATTCACACCATATAAAAATAGGGATTTAAATTTAAAGGATCAATATATATCACTCAGTAGCGTAACTAAAAAAATTGTGCCCCAATGCCAAAGAAATATGTATTGTATATAAGAATATTCATACAACGTGGTTTTAATAGTAAGAACAAAGTTGGTATCTTGTCTTTTACAATATGAACGCTTTCGTAAAAAAAATGTGTTTTTAGACACTTACATGTAACTGAAAAAATTCTTGCTTTGCTTTACTATCTGGTCTAGGTCAAAGGCCTGGGTAATGGTCTGGTCCCTACCAGAAGTATCAGCAGACTAATGAGATGAGTGAGAAATTATTTTCAACTTTAAAATTAAATCCATTCCTTTTTGTGATGGACTTTAAAAAATATTTAGGGCGCACATTTTTTAGGCCCCGATCTAACATGGACCCCAATAAACCGCATAGCTGTATTGGTATAGATACGCCACTGCTTTTAGCACTATAAATGTGTTTTATGGAAACTTATATTTTAAGAAAAAACTATGAAACAAGTAGACCTGTAAACTGAAATAGCAAAATGATTAACATAGAATATAAATTAATTTTTTTGTTGTTCTTAGTAACGGCAGAATTCAAAACTTTGTCGACAAGCGAAGAAGTTACCTTTTTAAAGCAATTAGTTAAATGGCTCGTTCTTGGAAAAACTTTTATTTCTGCATTGGCCTGGTACTATCTCTGCGCTTTTTGCAGAAAATTTACAAGTGAGGACTTTTCACTCCATTCAGTTATTTTGCTCATTAAAAACTTTGACTTTAACGCCAACTTTAAAAATGCTCACTTCAAACTGTAGTGAAAATAATCATCTTTAGTGAATACTTAGTAGAGCGAAGAGAGAATTTTTACTAAAATAATTTGAATTTAAAAATATGGCTTACCAATATGGTACCTAATAAATTATTTAAGGATTGTTAAGTATAATAATTATTTTTTATAAAAAACATCATATTATTTACCTTTTCTAGGGTTTATATTTATTAAATATTTGAGACAACCCCTGCAACAATACTGTATATCGGTTTTGGGTAGATCTGAGTAATGAATTCCACAACATTAAATTTCTTCTTGGGCATCCAATGATATATTAAACAACCATATAAAATTTTAAAAATACTATTACACAGAATTTTTAAGTAATTGTTCCCGCAACAATACTGTACATCATCCAAGATAGCCGACGCACCATTTATCTGGCAACATTTGTAGAAACCGATATACAGTGTTGTTACAGGGGGGGTCTCATTTGTAATAGTTCTGATTAAATCTGTTTCTTTCTACCAACATGAATATATTGCGTTTTGAGTACTGCTTTCAATATTTGTATCCTACCCCGCGCTTGACTTACTCCGAGAGAGTTGCGCTAGTTTCGGCAAGAAATAATATCCAGTTACTCCCAAGTCTCTCGCCAACAGAGAGTAACATTACAACTACAACAGTTGCTTGTCATATTGAACTATTGTGGACAATTTATTAGTTGACTATTTTATTCGTATTTTTTATTGACCTTTTTATTATTCGATGGAACAAATGGATTCATATGTTAAACGTGGATTAACCAACCGTCTGCAACTATTTTTGAATATTCGTGGGTGAATTGAAAGGTCAGATGTGGAGCTATATACAAGGTCGACGAGAATACATCAAGGTTAATCGAACGCTCCAAACTTTCGTCTTCTCTTTGACTCTTGTTCTTCGCTGATTCAAATAGTTTCCCAATACCCACCACCTCTGTATTTTGTTCCAAATGTATTTTTCTTTCCTTTCCGATTCTATTCCAATTTTTTATAATTAAATTTGAAGTATGATTATTTAAAAATACGATTTTTCTCCACTGCTTCTCACTATTAATTATTGGTGGGTAAACATATGATCTGATAAACTTTTTCTTATACTTTGTGATTAACAAATTATCTATTAATTTAATATTAATATAACCATTATTAATTGCAATTTGTTTAATAATATTTAATTCTATGTCGAAGTTATTTATACATAAGGGAACATTAACTAATCTACTAAGCTTGGAATGAAAAACTGATATATTTTGAGAAAACGGATGTTACGAAGTATTGTGCATTACTGTATTAGTATAAGTATCTTTACGAAATACTTTAAATTGTAGTTTATTTTTAAATATGAAAAGGTTCAAATCTAAAATATTTATGCTGTATTTTTTTCCATTTTTATGGTAAAATTAATCTTATTATGGAGTTTATTTTATAAATTAAGAAATATATTAAGTTTCCTTTCAGTGCCAGTCTAAATACATAGAACATCATCTACATATCTTTTCCAGAAAAGAATATATTTTAATAATAAAGCAGAACTATTAAAATATTAACTCTAAATTATTTTAAAATATATCAGCAACTAAAGGCCTAGTACTATAACTCATTGCTAAGCCATTCTTTTAAGTGTTTTTTTTATTATTTATATAATAACAAAGTAATATATTGCAAATATTGAAGAAGAAATCTATTAATGATATTAAAGTACCTGTTTTAGTACACACCCTGCGACCCTGGCGACCGGTGATGTAGCGTAATTTCACATTGGCCGTTAAAAAAGAAATTTAATATATATATATACGTCTATCAGCGTTAGCGCTATTTCTGTAGTACTGGAGCTGAAAAAATGGTCGTTTAAAAGCTGATAGATTAAATTTTTTTAACATTTGAATAAACTCATTTTTTAAAACCTACTTAATACATTTATATCTTATATACAATTCATATATAAGGGGCATTTTTCCTTTTTCACTGGGGTCAATTTGTTTTTGTTACATCACGGGCAAAGCGACATGAAAATTGTTGTAAAATACGTGTATATTCAAATTGCTCTAAGTACTTATTTTCGATCGTCTAGTATATATAATCTACCGGAAAAATAATATACATACAGTATGGCGGCTACAACAAAAGGTCGCAATAAACGTTTTCCATCGCTCCTAGAAAATATTGAAAATTTCAGTCACAAGTCTCGGTCGTCGGATATCGATTCAGAAAGCAACCGACCAAGAAAAAATATATGATATAATATATATATATACGGTTGCGTGTGTGGATAGTTGTTTATGTCGATGCAGACAGTTGTACGCGTACAATGAAAACCAACATCGTGTGGTATAATTTATTACAATATACTAGCAGAAAGCAATAGGCTTAACAATTGCTCGTGTGAGGTAGAGGCCGATTAGCGGCTAACGGTGTATTCGGCCAATATTCGCGTTGAACCACAGACTACCAAATATTTAGATACGCATTAACGCAAATTCCTCGTTTTAATATTTTGATTTTGGTGTCACCCACGTGATCGCAATCAAATAGCTCCGCGACTTTTTTTAAATATATGACTCGATTAGAATGAAAATTTAAACGCTGACAATATAATATGCATTAATTTATATAAATATTTAATTTTCGAAGAGTAAATACTTTTACTGTTGCATAAATGTGTCATTTATGTTTCCACAAACAATGTGTGTAGAATGCCCTTCATCCCGCAACTAATGTTTCAAACCCCCCTCCTATATGTAAACTTTATTTCATGTCTATTCATTTACTGGTCATTGCGTTGAACGTATTTTTCAATGTGAAAATTATTTAAAAAGTTAATGTGTCATGACACACAATTGCGACACCACCTGGCGGCAGATTCGGGATTTTACTAAATATAGTGAATTGTGTCTTTTTTTAACTAAATACAGACTACAACATCATACACGATGTACGCTGGCACTTTACTTATATTTTTACAGTATAATTTAGAGAGTGTTCACGTGTTTATATGATTGGATTTATACATAAAAATAATATTAAACCGTAAAAGTACAAACTAAAATGTTATTACTTTATCTATTATTGAAATAATCCACCATTGAAGGGTGATTTGTATCATTTAACTAGTTAAATATGAATCATATTAATAAAAGCAAATAATATTAAGAGTTAATATTATTATCTTTTTAAGAAGAACGCATTTTTATATTGTGAAGATACATTTTCAGAACATAGTTCTGTGGTATTTTTAATACAAATTTGATTAATCAACTAGAAACATATACAAAAAAAAACAGTTCATTGAAAAAATATTATCCTATCCGGACTACCCGTTTATATCCCGGTGGCCACTAAATATTTTTTCTGTATATCTTTCTAATTGATTCATTTAATTTATATTTATATTATTATTGTTTAAAAATATTGATACTATAAACATCAGATGTGACAATTTTAGAGTAAGAAAATGATGCATATTAGTCGAAAGTTAGCCGGCTCACTATAAAATAAATTATAGTCCGTAATGGACAAGCGAAAAAAACATGGCAAAGGGTCTCCTCTTCTGAAATTCTATTATTTCTAACCCAACTACCGTATAAGAATGTCTGAATTTTAAATATGAATTAAATATATTAATTATAAAGATATACATATAAAATCAATTTTATCGAAAAATATTGTTGTTGCGCCACCGGGATTCGAACCTGGATCTCTTTCCTAACCGGGGAAGGTGTTTTATCCAACTAAGCTACAGCGACATTATTTTTAGCGACAATTTTCGACCCTATATGTTACCTTTTTGATATTAATACATTTAATCGTTCCATCATTCGGTGGCGCAACAACAATATTTTTCGATACAATTGATTTTATATGTATATCTTTATAATTAATATATTTAATTCATATTTAAAATATCACAGACCTATGTTCTGAATAATTACAACTTCACAATAAGAATGTGTTCTCCTAAATAATGTCTGAATTAATTATTATAATAGATTGTCATTAATACAAGAACAATTACCCTCAATGTGACAAAATGAAAATGCTTCTTAGAAGTTTTAATTAAATTAACTAACAAAAGCTAACTAGCAAAAAAGTCAGTATAATATAATTTGCTTTTATCAAAAGGCAATCAGTTCGTGCAATCTAAAAATTAACGAGTTTCTGTGAAATGTTCATTTATTTTACGTTTCATTTATTTATCGACATAAAAGTTGATAGCGCCCAGCAACGATTTATGTAATTACATATTATTTCGCCCCTGGCAGAAAAGCCGTTACCCCGACTCGCATACGTCGCCGTGTTATTTCAATACGTAACTCAAAAACAAAATATCGTTCTCTCTAGAGTTGCATGCTTTACTACTTTGAAAACAACATCGGTGTATATGGTGCCCGGTATAACCAACACGCCGAACAAATCATGAAAGTTGTTACAGGAATGAAATGTGAAATACATCTAACCAGTTTGATTCAAAGATGGAATTCTTTGGTCTTCTACATATGTTATCTTGGAACTTTTCTATCTAACATTTTCTCATGATTTCTTTCGAGTTTACATAGTAATTTTGATTAAAAACGTAATTTTCTAACCATTCTAATTTAGTTTTCTCTTTCATTTACAGAGAACAATTTTCGATATATTTTTTTAATAAATATCATTTCTCATACTCTTCGTGAATCTAGCCAAAGCATTTGATAGTGTTTCTTTCCCTATTCTTCTTCGGAAATTAGAAGCTTTCGGTATTAGAGGAGTAGCTCTAGATTAGTTTAAAAGTTATCCAACGGAAAGATAACAAACAGTTAGAATTGATAATGAACAAGTCAGTATTCTAAAATCATTTATGGAGTCCCACAAGGGAGCGTTCTAGGGTCCACCCTTTTTCTGTTGTATATAAAAGATTTGTGTGAATTGAGTCTCACCAATGTGAAAATTGTAACATTTTCTGATGATACTGCTTTATTGTTTCATGGAAAAACATGGGATGAAGTTTACAGATATGCTGGTATTGGATTACAAAAGGTCAAATCGTGGCTTGAAAAGAATCTTCTCACATTAAATATTGACTAAAGTAAATGCATATATTTCAGTATCAATAAAGCTCGTAGCCCAAATCTCGATAATTCATAATACTTTATAATTTTAACCCTACACTACCTTTATCACAATCATCATACAATGCATGCAAATCTAAGGAGCTAGAGAGAGTAAAAAGTATTAAATACTTTTGCATTTGGATTGACTAACTCTTAAACTGGTCTGAGTATATCAATAAACTTTGCGCTAAAAATAAATCTGACATTCTTGAAGTTTTGAATGTTCTAAAAAAACGTATGCTGAGAACGATACATATTGCTCTCTACCAATCCCTTCTTAGCTATGCGATCCTAAATTATGGCGGATTTGGGAAAACTGCCCTTAACCAATTAGTAATTACACAAAAATCCATTCTCTGAATCATTTACAGAATTTTTAGAAAGAACCATTGAGGTTTCCTTCTGACTCACTGTTTGAAGAATGCTAGCTTTTTGATAGTCTACAACTGTATGTAAAAAGACTGATCCGTTATTTTCACTCCAACAAAGAGCTTCATATAATTATGCTACGACAGCAAAAGAGAATAGGCTCACCATGAAGCTTAAAATCAGAATGAGCTTTGATCAATCCTCCCATATATTTCTGGCCCTCAAAGCTTACAACATTTTGGCAAATAGTATGAAACAATTCTCGACGGACAAACTCAAATACCATCTCAGGAGCTGGTTATTAGTGTTATCAAAAATAAATCTCATCAAAGATTCATGTAAATGATCACATGAACAGAACATCAATTCTTTACATTAATTTTCATTTTATATTGTATTTCAATCATGAGAAAGCGAGAATATTTTTGTTATGTTATTATTATATTATTAGAATTATTTAATACCCTGTTTACTTCATTTTTAATATTTTTGGAATAATGGTTTCATGATTGTATTGATAGATATAACGGATGAACCTGTCTCCTTTAGTACAGACTTCGGTCTATTTAAGGAGACAGTGAACATTTTTTTACTTATATATATATAGCCACTCCCATATTTCAAGATTTTTCTTATATATATACAATGTGAAAATTGTTTGAATGTTTGCTTTAATTGTGTATATATAATAGTGTTTATAATAAATAGTCTATATATATAATAAGTTGAAATAAATAACAAAAACTTAGAGTTAAATCGTGTACAAGTTTTTGAGTAAATACGTGTGTTTTTTTCCTTAAAAAAAAAGGCGTACATGGACAGTAACATCAATATTATTGGAATCACACATCGTAAACAGCATGCAAAGTAAGTATGTTATGAATTGATATAAACAATAATAAATTAATGAATAATAAAAACTTATAAGATATAATGGATTTTATTTTAAAATACAGTCGAACTTGGTTATAACGAGCATGCTTATAATGAAACCACGGATGTAATGAGAAAATAGATTCATTAATTTAATTTTACGCGTGTACGCATACGCATCTTAAAATTGATATGCATATTGGGCACCATTATCACTTAATGATGAGAGAGACTACACCTCTCGAAACTAGTAGTGAAAATAATCCATTGTGTGTGTAATACAAAGTTTAGTAGTGAAAATTAAAAAAATGGATATTGAGTAGCATTTAACAATTATTTTTATATGACAGCAGACACTATTTAGGTTAATTATTTAAATTACTATCCAATGGGTACTTAAATATACTCATTTAAATAAATCTGTTAAAAAATAGAGGAGTGATACAGAAGTTTAGTGATTACTTATAGAGAGGTGAGTCATGTGGAAAGCTCATCAGCACGGGCGCGGTAGAGCGAGACAGTTCAAGGAGCAGCATATTTAGGGGTGCCAGAGCCTTCCAGTACATTGTCAGTAAAACCGATGTCATTTTATAGGGTGTCGCGCCGTACTTTCAAGCGTTTATGAGGAGGTCTTTTGAAAAACTAAATTAATATAAATACTCAACCAATTCTGGTCAAACTAATAAAAAGATTAATTTAATATTGTATTTTTTTTTAAGTAAACCGATTAAATATAGTTCTCTAAACCTTCCCTGTACGAAGTACGACAAAATTACTAGCACTCCGAACAGGGGGACAAAAAGACCCCAAGAACATTTCCTTTCATAAAGACTTTTTTTAAACAAAACTGTGTTAAGTGCATGGTAATACTTATTATACGCATAAATATTGATATATTGTATATACGTATTGTTTGATTTTGAGGAACCATAGTTTTTTTCACTCGCACGCATTTATACGAAGACTTTCAATGTATTTGCACGAGAAAAACAAAACACCCGATGCGTATATACGCTCCGATACAGTAATTAATTATAATATTTACATTTTAAATACTTAGTTTTCACCAAAACATTATAGAAATCAATATTCTATATCAAGTATGAGTTAAATTGCTCCATTAATTACTGAGTTATCAGGATAAATGTTGACTTGGGGTATTAAGAATTTCCCGCTTCGGTAAGGCTGGGTTAATAACCCTTACAAAAAATTCCAAAAAGCCATGTGTACGTAGATGAAGAACAAGAAAAAACCTAACATTAAGATTAAGCCATGACATAGAAGTATCAACATGAGGTAAAATTTCTAAAATAAACATTATATAATAAATTTAAGGTATTTTTTACAATTAAAGAGAAAAACATAAAATATAACAATTATACTTGTGGCAATGCAAAGGCGCACAGCTTCCAAAGTCAACGATATCAAAACACGTGACAAGTGACAATAAGCGACAAATACATGTTGAGAACACAACTTGTGCTTTTACAGGACTAGCTGTGTGTTAAGCACATACTACATGCTATAATGCTTAACAAGTAAAATATTATTTTTAAGATTAGCAAAATCCACTTTGTGATTAAAATCTATTATATTAGATTAATAACTTTGTTTTATTAACCACTTATGAATTAAATAAATCTACCGGTTTTGAAAAATATCATTTTCTTCTTCAGGAAGTCATTAACTAATCAAAAACGTATGTTATATTGTTTCTTTAACAGAATCTATTTTTTAAAAAACAATAACTATTTGAAAAATAAATTTATTACCTATATTAAATTGTTACTTGATAATTCAAAATTATTAGAATAATTTTTAAGAATTTTTTTTAGAATAGGGCTTGTGTTTAAATTTAGTTGGTTGTTTAGTAACAATTTAAGTTAGGTACTAAATTTATTTTTTAAATAGTTATTGTTTTTTAAAAATAGATTCTGTCAAAGAAACAATATAACTACGTTTTTGATTAATTAATGACATCCTGAAGAAGAAAATGATATTTTTCAAAATCGGTAGATGTATTTAATTCATTAATTGGTTAATAAAACAAAGTTAACAATCTAAAATAATAAAATATAATTTATTCAAAAATTGCATTAGTTAGATGTCATGTGTCATTGATAAGAAAATTTAATTAGTTTTATTAAGTAACATCCCAATTACCCCATAAATGTGCAAAATACATTTTTTCTTATTAGGTCCAGAGCTACGTTACATTACCTATGTGTTACCAAAATGTTGCTTTGAACAAACTACAAATAGAATTATCAAGATAGATGAATGTAGATAATTGTTGCATATCTTTGTTTTGGCAACCCTAAATCTTGTCGCATTACTGTAATGGTGGGAGCTTACCTGGATGCTGAAAACACATCAGACTGAAAAACCGAGGCGTTACACAAACTGCACGACTCTTCCTTCACATTCATTGTTGCTGTTTATTTCTCGTCTTCTTGCTCAAACCCTAATCACACAACATAAAGCATGTTTTTGTTACGTGCAACACACCACACCTCTGCTTAAATGTCTAAATATAGTACACGAATGAATGTAAAATCAATACCCAACGAATATACTTACTATTTACAAATAGGAATTTGTTTTAATTAAAATTGTCTGCACTACTTACTAGTGATGAGATAAACTATGATTGTGGTCATTATTGTGTGATATATTGGTATTGAATTGTAATGATGATTGGTAACTTTATTTGAACCTGTAATTGCTCAAATGAATTATTACGCATAGTCACATTTTCAATTATCAATTAACGTTATAATCGAACTCAATAACAGTTTTTAAAAAAATAATTTAGTGTACTTAATCGGTACAAAGATCAAGAATCCAAACATGTGGCCAAAAAAGATTAATTAATTTTGTTTCTTTGTACGAAAAAAAATCTTAATTTAGTAACTATAATTCAATCCCAACAAGATTAATTAAATGTTTTACTAATAAAGTTAGTCATAGAAGCATGGAAAAAATGATACGGCTACTTAAAGCATTTGAGATGTGGATTTACAAAAGAATGTTCAAAATAGGCTGAATGGACAGAGTTACGAACGTTATGATGCGAATGAATAAAGAAAAATAAGTATTTAAAATAATAAAAATTCAAAAACATCAATATCTCGGACATGTGATGAGACTTTCGGAGAAGTGCGAGATCTTGCACCACAAAATGCAGTGAAATATTCCTGAAAGTCGAGGCTCTGGAAAAAGAAGAATATCATGGCTGAAGAACATGGTAATGGTTGGTCAGTAAACAAAATGATAATAGCGTTCGTTGAACGGATAGGATACAACAGAAGAATAAAGCCACAAATAAAATAAACAATCGGTATCGAAGCGTTAGACTTGCTGTGTTGAACGAGAGACTAGTCATATGTACCTATCACTAAGATGGTTTCTGGCATATTTGTTAACTTAAAAACTGTAGTAATATAGTTCAACAGATATTCTGTACAAGCATATAATCGACTGTGCCTCGCCTCCACCGCCGGGAGTTGGGCCCTGGATCCTACGCATCCGTTAGCATTTAGTAACGGATCGCCTCCTTACAATTCCAACTTTGTGGAGGGCCTAGTCCATAAATCGTATTTAGACAGCTACCTTTACTAAAGTAAACATAAAATTCCTGCAAACTCCTGATGTTTGGTTATATAACATAAGCAGATTGTCTATGTACACGTAATTGCGTCGAAATTGAAAAAGGCTTTCTGATGAATATTTATCAATGAATATTATTTTAACTTCACAAATAAAATATAATTTCATTACAAATTAATTAATACAATTGATATTCAAAAGCACATGAATTTAAATAAAATTATAAACTTTTTAAAATTACACAATCAGAAAAATATTTTTTACGACAAAAAATTCCAGTACATGGGTAAGAATGCATACTAAAGACCACACAGTTTAACGACAGACAGTTTGGTTATGATAAAATAACCTGAGAACACATGAACAAGCGCACACCAAAGTCGCGCAGTAGGTGTGTAATTTATTTTATTATTATATTTTGGCTGGCACGCGTGAGTGACGTAACTCAGGCACTCAGGTGTACAATTTCGCCAAGTGAAACAGACTTCAAATACGTGACTCGTGTTTTTGAAGTTTAATTTATCGCGGATTATTTTCAAAATAAATTCCACTCTCTGAGTTTGATAGTGTTTTATTTGTCCCTCTGTTGTTTACAATGGATAACTTTTGATACCCTATTCAGTAAAGGTATCATTACTCTCTCATTCAAAGGTACATTCTCCTCTCAGCCCCCTCGAGTGAGCGGTGAAGCCTCTCCCTTCTCCGCCCTCAACTCTCAGTACTCTCATCTGCCGTCAAGTCATTAAATTTAAAATAAACATGACGCTGAGGACGTGACGTCACAGCCACGCGGCACTTCTTCCAGTTTGCGCTCTTGGGACTTGTTTTAATATGCAGAGAAATCAATCATAGTGCTAATATTAATGGGTACCGGTTACCCTTCTATACTAATATTGCGAAAGATTCTAAGAATACACTAATTTTCGTGAAGCGCTTGTCAATCAAAATGTCATCCGAAATAGTACAAAATCTACATAATTTATCACCGTATTAGGGTAATGTAGGTTAGGTAACGTATGTAAGTGTCCTTAAATAAACTATAGAATCACTGACAATACGAAAGGGATAATGGATATATGAACCAAATTTGTATTACCGGTTAGAACAGGGTATGGAAAAGCGACAACAAATAATAAAATTATCAAATACTTACATTTTTGTTAGATATATTGTTGATCCATATATAAATAGGAGAAAGAAGCATATTAAAAATATTTTTTGTCCGGAATAATGAGTGTCTGCAAAAATCATGTCCATAAATATCAGTGTCCGGAATAATCAGTGTCCGAAAAAATCCAAGCATCGAAAAATGTATGAAATAGTATACATATAAAATGAGTTTTCCTTAAATTATGTAACTTCTTGTTTTATTCAAAAATATTTTAAACATCATATGGTTCGTTCTGATAAAACATGATTGACCAGGCCTATTAAATTTCCATATATGAATGGTAATTTTATCCATTCTTCAACATGTTCTTCTTAAAAAAATACATTATATGAAGTTAGATTTCATTTATGCCGCAACAGTTAAAATAACACAAAATAAATTGTCCCGTTAAAAGGTTTGCCTTGATCTTGAAGGTTCAGAGGCCAGCGTTGATATTTGCCCGGCGCAAACATCACGTCCTTTGGCAATAAAGGATTTTCCAATAATTTGATCATGCAAACGCATAATTGAAACTGGCAGAAGCAGGAGCTCGTTGATTTTCCCCTCACTTTCAACCCGCCCAATGGCGCGGCCATTGTGCATTCAGCGGGGCTCGTCTCGGGGCGGCTGCATAATTAGCCCCGTCCAGCCAGGGTATCGACGAGACGGTTCAATGTATCGATTTGTATGCGACCCTCCCAATTCCGGGAACGCCGTTTAACTTGTTTAACTGAACCCATTTCCAAATACTGTACCTCTTTGTTTTTTTGTAGAAATTTTTAATCTGTACCACTGTATTTGTATTTACGCCATTATTTACATTAATAAAGTATTTTTTCGAAAAATAGATTCAAGTTGATTAATTTAATTCGTATTAAAAATACCACGGAGCTACTTTTTGAGCATCGCAACAAACATGTGTTCTCCTTAAAAAAACTATTTACTTAATGTAAAATGAATTTCTAAGACGATAACCAAGTATCCTCGTAAGACTTTATTGCATCCGATAGCGTACCTCAAGGCTCACATCTCGGTCCAGTCATGTTTGTTTTCTCTATCAATATTTTTAAGAATGTCGACGTACTTATATACGCTGACGTCCGGGAAATTATTAAAACAATCCGAAATATTGATAATTATTGTAAATACTAATTTAACGTATTAATTATAAATATATACATTAAAATCAATTTTATCGAAAAATATTGTTTTTGCGCTACCGGGATTCAAACCTGAATCTCTATTTTCAATCCGGGGAAGTACACTACTAATTGTGTTATAGCGCCAGTATTTTTCATGATAAATTTTCTAAACTACATGTTACACTTTATCAAATTAAAACATCTGTCGTTCCGTTATTTTTGAAAGCCATCATTAAAATTTAAAACATCACAGACCTATGTTCTGAATAATTACAGCTTCACAATAAGAATGTGTTCTCCTTAATAATATAAGTTGTATCAATGTGTCCAAAATTTAATAAAAATGAATTGATAATTCTGGCGTCTGCAGTCGGTTTACTCAAAGGTATTTGAAATTCCGTAAAAACAATGTAGATGGCTTTCAAATAATGGAACGACAAATGTATTAATTTGAAAAAGTGTAACATATAGGTTCGAAAATTTGTCATGAAAAATACTGGCGCTATAACAAAATTGGTAGTGTAATTCCCCGGATTGGAAATAGAGATCCAGGTTTGAATCCCGGTAGCGCAAAAACAATATTTTTCAATTTTAAAATTGATTTTAAATATATATATTTATAATTAATACATTAAATTAGTATTTGAAACATCACAGACCGTCTGTTCTGAATAATTACAACTTCACAATAAGAATGTGTTTTCCTTAATGATTAATAATGATTGTACTCTTTTAATGAACTTGTTTTACTTGAATTGTGTGCTAAAAAGAAGTTTCTTCTTAATATAAATAAGTGCCAAGTTATGAGGTTTTTCAAAATAAAGAATCTAATTTACTGTAATTGCTCAATAAACAATCTGAGTCTGGTATTAATTTCTGTAATACACGATCCAGGCGTAACTCTCGACACTAAACTAAGTTTTATAACTCATTTTGATAATATTTCTAAGGCTCTAAAAATATTAGGATGTGTATTGAGAGTGGCAAAAGATTTTAAAAACCTCGACACATTAAAACCTTTATATACATCACGAGTGAGACATACATCATTGGGTTGAGGTATGGTCTCAACTGTATGGTCACCTTTTTACAGTGCGCATTCACATACAATTGAAAGAGTACAAAATAAATTTCAGAGATTGGTCAATTATAAACTGAATATACCACGATACCAATTAAATTATAATTTTCTCTTACGTTCAATGACCTTATAAGCTGAGAAAAATGAGAATTCTTTTTGATCTAGTACGTCTATTTAAAATTTTGCATCATAAAATTGATAGCCTTCATCAACTTGTATACACCTGCTAGAAATACTAGAATTAATTTATCACATTACTGTAACATTTCTGGAACGGTTGCTCACTTTAATTACACAGAATTGAAAACTTGGTTAACGTGTACGCAGATGTATGTATATATTCATATACGTTGACGAAATACAAAAAAAATCTTATGTATTTGTTTAAAACTGGCAGATCAGAAAACTAATTTGAGAGCAACTCAAGTTGCGCGGTAATACGCTGTTATTTATTCATAAATATTTTAGTATAATGTAAGACATTCACTATATTTTAGCTTTCTTCTGTCTCTTTTTTTTTTTTACTTTTAGCTTAAGGCTATTATTGCTGTTCATGATCCTTGTTACAAATGAATTCGAGGAAGTTTGCTCGCGATCTATTAATTCCTTCTAAGAAGCTTTGGTATTACCTGATTGATTTTCATTAAATTTGTAGACGGTAATATATCTATTACAGAACTCAAATCCATTGAAATATATTAAACTTCCAAAATTTGTAGCGTAGTATTCGAACGTGCTACCTAATATGATTCAAATAGCACAAACGCAATTCTTAAAAATGTTTAAAGTATACGAGGTTGCGATACATTCGTGTGTATTAAATATAAATTGAAAACAATATCGTTAATTACGTTACATACGTATATTATTATTTTTCATATCTCATTATAAATTTATTATTTGATTTATTAACAATGTTTATTTATTCCAGTATCTACTAAAAAAATAATAAATAAATAAATAATCTAAAATAACCTAACCAGTCCGGGGTTTCGTTAACCAGTTAAATGCAGCAAATAGTTTTTATGTTGTAAGGATAATAAATTATTTGATGATGTTGACCAGAAATTAGAAGAGACGGAAGTGACAATAGGGTGAGAAAGAGATTTTAGGAATTTTGAGGGTTAATAAAAAAAATTCTTAGAAAAGGACAGCTATATAATTTTATAATATAAGGAGAGACAGAACAAGCAATTAGATCAAGATATATTTTTGGAATTCTGATACAAGATACATTTATTCAAATACACATTTTTGTTCTCGCTTTTGATTTATTGCATGTGTAATATATTTCTTGTGTAATCTCATCCTGACACCATTATCATGCCAGTGTAGACTACAATAGAATGTCAGTATAAAGAAAGCACAACTGAACACGAAGAATCTATTATTTTTCTGCTTTTTCTTTACTGTACCGCTGCCCTCTACGTTTTGTTTAAAATGTTGAAGTACGCCATTCAAAGGCGAACGCGGTCGGCGACGGTGATTCACCAGTGAGCAATGCAATCCACGCTATGCACCTGTCGGTCTACCCACCGCTCAAGGACGATATATGTTTAACGGTTAGGAATGGATTTTTTCCCCCACCAGTGCCTTTCAATAAATTCTAAAGAAAGAGAAATCGAATAAAATGGAGACATGTAGAAACAATATCTACCGTGTCTACAAAATGGCTCGATTGAGCTAAATAATATATATAATACAATTTTGTGGAGAAAGCATTTCATAAATAATATATTTAAAAGTATCAACATGAAACGCAATATTGCTGATCTGATGGTTCTTGTCAAGATTGTTAATAATCTGGTCGACAGCACACTGATCTCCAAAGTAAAGCTTCACACCATCGTACCATACCAGATCATTAAAGAAGCATGAAACATTCAAACTAGATGCATACCACAGCAATATTGCGTTCTTTAATCCGATTTTACGAATGTTTAGATTGTATGTTGTTAGACATTTTCTAAAATCTTTTGCACGATACTTGAAACCATGTTTGTATATATTAGTACTAAATATTTATTTATATGTTCCTGTATATTATATTGTCTTGTAATTACGTTCTAAATTATTATTTTATACTTTCATGTAATTTAATTTGTTCAGATATATACTGTAACATCTAATTTGTATGTACATTGTATAATATTTAATTGTCAATCCACGGATCATATCCACTGTAGTAAATGCAGGCTGCAGTGGGTAGTCGCATTATAGTGAATAAGCACGTAATAAGAATTTTTAAGAGGATTAATGACTATATATTTTTTTTAAATTTAAAATACAAATTAAATGTATTAATTAGAAAAATATACACATAAAATCAATTTTATCGAAAAATATTGTTGTAGCTACCGGGACTCGAACCTGGATCTCTACCTATCCGAGTAAATTGCATTATCCGATTATGCTACATCAACACTGACGTTAGGATGCATGTATTTACGTATGAGTGCCCACTAAAAAAAATTGATGTAAAATGTCACGCTGTGTATGGAACCTGCTGTAGCCCAGCAGCCAATAATATGCTAGATGATGTATGGCGCGAAGTAAGATGGTAGCTGTCACTTTTTCTGACGAACGGATCGCGACTAGTGGAGTCATAACTAGAATCCGGGCGTCTTTGGCCATATTTTTGGTAAGATGGCGGCGCATTTTTGCAAAATTCTGTGTTGGCGGCGTTCTTTGCTTTCAAATTCTGTGATAGCAATTCAGAGTTCTGGGAGCCGATCTGCGTTGGCTACCATCAGCTCAGATCTCTAAGGCCTCTGGTGGACAAGATTATAAAATAGTGCTTGAAAAACAAAAGTGAAGTTCATTTTTATGTGTGTTATTTTTACAACCAATTTCGATTCTAACGTATCTTCGTGAGGACTGGCGTACAACAGAACTATTCCATAAAATTTAAACGATGTCCATTACGGGGTGTAGTCTTGGTAAGAGTGCGGAGGGGATCGATAGGGAGACATTAAATAATGTGATTGTAAAAATATAGTTTATGATTGTGAACAAATTTGTTATCATTGCGCATTCACCCTCCCCTATAGACAAAAGAAACTCTCATAAAGCGGTCCATGGACGATACCCGGTAAGAATCCGATATTTTTAAATGTCGATTGCAACTAGCCAATGACGTGTAGCTCGGAGCCTGGCGTTCTATCCATGGCATGGAAAAGATGCCCGGTCAGCCCGAGCAGCACGTAATAATATATTGCAATGAAAGTACATTTTCATAGCGATGTTGCAATTTCAGAATAAGCAATTATGATCCTGAAACTTTACCGTCCGTAGTAATTCATTACCATTTCGCTACGTCAACCAATTAAAAATAATAAAAATTTGGAAAATATTTTTTGTAGTCTTATAAATGATTGTCTTTAATTCAGTTTCTAAAAAAAAAATTTTTTTTGCATATAACAGAACGGGAACGTTTGAAGTTCGTGGACACTGCCAAGATTGTTTCTTCATGCCTCAGCAATTTTATTTAATTTAGTGCTTATTTCTTGTCGTGTTACTCTTATCACAAAAAGCATTGGTGGTCGTCGTTGGCCATTAGTTACTCTGACAGTTAAATGACGCCCTTAAAGTTAAAAAACCTTTATTCGAAATTATAAGTATTGCCATTTAAAAAAACATTTAAATGTCACGTTGTACACGTATCAGATCTTCCAAGTGACTATTACACGAGTACTTCCGTCGCTCTTGAACATACAAAATTTATTTTATGTCTAGATCCCCGACATTTTGACATAGTGATTATTTCTTCCGAGTGAAATCGTGACATAAAATGGTAAGTCAGTTTGATTTTTCAGGCGATATGGAGTCGAGCAGACGTGATGAAGATAAATACAGCGTGATGAGCGCTGACAAGCTTCTGAAACAACAAAAAAATCTGTTTAACGAGTAATAATATTCTTCATATAATATAAGTAGCAAATATTTTTTCTTTTATGTTGCAAAAATTCAGTACTACGTTTTTTTAAATTAAAACGGCGAGGAACACTTAATTAATAAAACAAATTAATTGTATTAATTAGAAAGATATACATATAAAATCAATTTTATTGAAAAATATTGTTGTTGCTACCGGGAGATCGTAATTATTTTGTTTTGTCTTTTTCCTTTTTTCGGTGGCGTTTTTTTCTCCCCGATTACAGCTCCATTTACCTTGTTCTGAAATTTTTATACACATATTTTATTTTATTTTATTTAACTGTTCTTTTTATTTTAAAATTTTTTATGTACTATGTTTTTTTTGTGATCCTTAAACGTATCATTTACTTTTCTGAATAAATGAAAGGTCGGAGACAATGAGGGTGTTTGTGTTGGCGGCTGTGCGACTTCGTTTTGTCACTTAAATGACAGATGGAATTGCGCAGCTGCCTATTAGCATTTAAAAAATGCCAACCAGGCGGCGAATGAGAAGGACCATATAGGAGCTTTTACTTATAAACGGTCATGGGTAAGCTGCAGGTCCACCCTCATTGTTGCTACCTGGGTCCGAATCTGGATCACTTCCAATCCGGGGAACGTGCATTAACCGATTATGCTATACTAACACAGTACTTTGACGAAAAATTTTCGAATCTATATGTTACACTTTTCAAATTAATACATCTATCGTTCCATTATTTGTAAGCCATCTTTATTTTTACGGAATCTCGAATATCTTTGAGTGATACGATAGGAGACGCCAGAATTAATAATTCATTTTTATTAAATTTTGGACATATTAATATAACTTATATATTATTAAGGAGAACACATTCTTATTGTGAAAATGTAACTGTTCAGAACATAGGTCTGTGATACTTTCAATACTAATTAAATGTATTAATCAGAAAGACATACGTATAAAATCAATTTTATCGAAAAATATTGTTGTTTCTACCAGGATTCGAACCAGGATCACTTTCAATCCGGGGAACGTGCATTAACCGAATATGCTATACCAACACAGTGCTTTGACGACAAATTTTCGAACCTATATGTTTTACTAATACACTTTTAACGGTCTTATCTATTTTTCCATACAACTGGATTGTACATATTGGGATCGGCTAAAAGAGCACGGAGCGCCTACAAGAAAACATGATCACTAATATATAGTTTATGTTATTTGCACACTTATCTTTAATTATCTTAATTAGTATTAAAAATTATTATTTTATAATGTTTTTAGTGAGTACATCCTATAGATCTGCATCTTCATATCTTATTTTTTTCCTTAAATATGATTGTAATGTTTCCTTAAACATGACCACCATGACTTTCCATTTTATTACTACATTATTTATCATGACATGAAAATTAATGGTAACTGACAAAGTATTGAAAAAGAGGTCTGTATACGCGAGGTGCATTTTTTAAATAAATTCTGTTGCTGGATATTCCGGTGTAGCGCTGCGGTTGCGATGTTGCGCATACACAATGGTTTCCTTCATCTGTTGACTCACCACGTTAGAGACATTCACATAGTATGGCCATCTTGTAGTGAGTGGTTTAAATATTCAAGACAATAGATCATCCCGCTGACTGTGAGATACGGTCCGTAATTCGTTTCTTGAATGCACAAAACATGAAACCAGCTGACATTCATCGCCAAGTGTGTTCTGTTTGGTCCTGATTTGGCGCCAAGTGATTTCCATATTTTTCTTCATCTGAAGCGGTTCCTTCGTGGCAAGCGTTTTGATGATGATGATGATGAACTTAAAGACGGAGTACAAATATAGTTTTCATCCCAGGCGGCGTCGTTCTATGACGAAGGTATACAAAAATTGGTACCCCGCAATGACAAGTGCCTTATAAATGGTGGTGACTACGCTGAGAAGTAGTTTATTATTGAAATCATTTTATAAAATATATGTTTCTTCTTGGTAATGACATTACGTGTGTGTGCCAGCTAACTTGTAGCGAACCAACATAAACATACAAAAGAAATTCGATCGAATCAAAATTAATGACGCAGAGAACAATAAAGACAGCCTGTTATTAATAATTTAAAAATGATTCCTGTATATGTTATAATATTTACAATTTTATTATAGTTACTTTTACATTTATATATTTTATTAAATATAAATGATTTTGTCATATATGTAATTATCACATTCAAAATTTTACATTGTCATATTCTCCACATAAGGTTAGTCAGTACCCAGCGAAGTGGTCAGTTCAATAAAACATTATAATTGTATGTATAAAAATATATCTATAGAAGAAACGAAACTTACTTCGATGATTCGAGCATATGTAATCAATGATTGATAATACGATAGTCAGGTAGGCATAAAATGAGTGATTAGCGCAAGAAGTCTGATATGACCACACAATGTCAAATAGAACGAGTTCTGAAGGAAAATAATACTAGAACCATTAAAAATTGAGAACTTATTTAATGTATGTGTATGTAATATGACATTATACCTCTACGTGAATTCAGCAATATAATGTATTAGCAATATTTGAATATGTCCAAGAACACACAATTACTAGATTTTTACCTACAAAGATACTGTTATTAAACAAATAATAGATATCTCATAGAGACGAAGCTATTGTTTATTATATATAATAGAAAATATGTAGAAGTATGGTTAATTACAAGGCTTACGACATGTCTTCGGCTGGTTTAAATGATCACTTTACACAATATAACGTTCACTATTCCACCCAATTAATCTCCATATATATCAAATTTTTGAAAGTTATGTCAATATGTGGAATCACTTCGAATACCACTAGACTATCACCATTTATGGACTAAATTTGATATTTGTTTTTCACGTACGTATACGTCATAATTAGAATCTAATTTTTTGTTTTTGAAATTATTCAAAGCAATATTATTTATCTGCAAATCTGTAAAATCTGTTCTTATTGTGTAAAGTGATTAATTAAGTCAGCCGAATACAGGTCGTAAACCTTGTACCGAATACAGGTCGTAAACCCATACTTCCACATTTTTTCAATAAAATATAATAAAAAATTGCTTCGTCTTGTTCTTCGTATTGTTTCTTATTCAAAGATTTTAAATAAATTATATGATTTTCTGTCAATTTTGAGAAATTTATCACGTACATAAAAATACTTAAACTACCTACATATATATTATTATAATATGATTAAATTTATTACAGAGTTTTGAAAAAATTTTTCTTCCACACAATAATAGGATAATGTATTCCTTGCAAGTTGCTTGCACATTTTGGTCTTGTTCAACAAATGTAGGCGGAAAGAGATGGTATGAAAGATATTTGTCGCGAGTGCTAATGGCACCAGAATAGAGAATGATTGCGAAAGACTTGGCATAACCAGATAAACCATATACTTGGAAGATGGTCATATTAAAAACCTCAACAATCGATATCGAATCGAGTATGTATGAGAAAATGTATGAATGTGATTGAGGCGAGAGTTTAAGACAGTTTATGTGTGTCTGATCAGAAAACTATTACGTTATTCTTCTTCTTCTTCATCATCAATGCTGAGATTCGTGGTCATCAAATATGTCTGGAAGTTGTTACAAATTAGTCTTCATTTCGTACGGTATTGAGGTTCATTCCTCCGGTTGATCGCAGCGTTTAAAAAAGACCATATTAACTTTTTTATTTGGTCCATCCATGTTACAAGAAAATCGTCCCCTTTGTTCGTTTTCCCTCAACTGTCCCTGTGATCCCGAGCATCTCAAGACTCTCAATAGTAACATGTCCAAAGTATGCAAGAATCCTTTTTCTGCGTATTATCGAAAGTCTTTTGGCAATTCTTAGATATTTATTAATTACATTTATGTGCTTCTTAATCCACAGAATACGCAGCATTCGCCTCTCGAAGGTATCCAATATGTTATTTTCCTTTTATCCTAATTGCCATGTTTCTATTCTATACAGGGCTGAGAGAATACCAGAGATTAACCAGATGGATTTTGGTTATATTTTGGATAGACCGATTTCTACAAATCTTCGTCAGACTGATCATCGCTGATTTTGCCACTCTAATTCATCATCGGGTTTCTATTTCACGTATTCCATATTTTAATATCAGAGCACCTGTAACTCATCAACCTCTTCGAAATCTCTTAAGGAATTAGCATTATATCCTCTGAACGGCATGATGGGAAATGAGTCAGCATGACAGATTCTATCGTAATATGTATAGCTAGTCTATTTGTATAACGTTTATAAAAATTAAGTTACCTCAAGGTACGAAAACATGATAGGTAATCAAGTTCGGCTGTCTGCATTACGAAATACTTAATATAATAAACTATGATTCGATACAAAGATCCGATAGCGAAAGCGATTCACTTTGTCTGCAATCCATAGTAAATAGACAATCTCCAATGCCTGGCGAAACGATATAAAATAGAAATTTCGAAATGACTTGATGACAAACTCGAGGGTCGATTCCCGCCCTTGCGCCGAGGGCCGTATATAAATCACAACCCTCAGCAACGGACACTTACACTCACGCACGAGCAAAGAAGCGCGCGGGTGTGTATTCATATTTCACATACGATTACGTCAATCACACTTTTATGCGATCATTCGTACGTGGAATGATTTGCAGGCTTTTGTGTTAAATATATCATCCTTACAATCCGGGTCGGTCTTAAAGACCCAGATTAACCCTTTCCTTCCAACAGCGGATAATTCCCTTTTCACCCTACCACACTTCGCGGTTGACATGGACGCCACCCTAATGTGGTGGCTCTTTTATGTGAGATTAAGGAATAACATTAAAACCAATAAGACATTCCTATACATTGCAATCTTAAAATGATTATTTTCAGTACAAATACAACAAAGCCATGTTATTTAAAAAAATGTTTTTAAGTAAAATGTGTCCTGTTTTTAAACATCGAAAAAATATTTTTCCAGTGGTAATTAATTTCACTATTGTGTTTCTACTGATTTCCGATTCTTTAAAGATAGGTATGCTTTATTTTTTACAGAATAGGACAGCTTTTATAGCCATATTATTGAAATCAGTTACATTTTAGGCCGAAAATAACCAACTTATCATCACAAACGTAAATAGAGAGGATAGAATGTCACATTCTTCTATCCTCCTGACACACCATTCTTGCCTGGTTCATTTTCATACACCTTCTCATGCATTCTCTTCGGTTGTTGAAGCTTCTAAATAGAGCCATCCTCCAGTACTTGGTTTATCTAGTCACGCCAGGTCTTTCGCGGGCGCCCTTTGTTCCTGATGCCTTCAATACTCACCTCGTATATCATCATTACCATCCACTTCATACTCGTACGGTCCACATGACCAAACCATCTCGGCGATCCTTTCTTTATACTAACAACACAAGCAGTTCTAGAGTTCTAGCTCCTGAGTTGTTCATTCCTTACAATATCGTACATAGATTTTCACATATGTATAATTTTATCACATTCAGTCTACTTTCATACCGTTTTTGCTTATTGCAGTGTTCACTTCCAAAACATAAGTGTTGGTACTATAACTACATTATGCACCGCTAGTCTTGCTTCGTGTGACTAATTTCCATTGGTGATAATTGCATTTAATGCAACATTCACTGTATTTCCCGCAGTCACCCTCCTTTCGATATCGTTCTCAACTTTGCCGTCCTTAGTAATCGTGCTTTCCAAATACACACTCGTTTCACATCACACTTAATCACTCTTTCGTACATCTCGAACATCACTTTCGATTTACTGACTTTCATAAGGAGTTCAATCCCAATACATCGGACATCTTAGCTCCCAGGTACAGCACTATTAGCTACCAATATTGCTTCAGCTGCATACAGTAGGCAGAATATAATCAATATACCCATGTCATGTTTGACGCCTTTATCAAACCGTGATATGAATGCCCCATTAATTCTAACACAAGCACTGCTTCTCACGCTTTCTTAAATTAATCAAAATAATTCAATAATATAAAATATTTAGACTTACTACACTTAGCTACTATGCTCGCGGAAACATTTCAGTTTTTGTTGCTGTATGATAATGATCATGGATATGGGATAACCCAGAATTTATTGCCCTGGGTGATAAACTCGACGGCAACCCACTTGTTTCCTTTACATTTTACCCGACACGGGCAATATTTTGGATGTATATTCGCAGAAATCGTTCAATTGTTAATACCACAAGGTATTGTTAGCAATGTGGTGTGTATACACTTAATAATTTTTGTTAACTAACATATTGCTTACAATGAATTTGAATGTGGTTGCTCTTTTGATTATTTTTCACATCTCTATTAATTATTTTTTATATTTAATGAAAATTGGAACAGCTGAAAGGTTTATGCACATTTTTTATTTTGTTATTTAACCTTATTGCAATGTTTCATGAGAATCCTCCAGCACAGCAGAGAACCAAGGATAGTCAGTTGATGATTAATCAGATAATCGGGATGATTAAACAACATGTATAAATATATAACACCGTTTCTAAAGTATCTGAAAAATTTTAGTGCTCTAATATATATATTTTTAATGAAAACATATTCTTATTGTGATGTTACAATTTTTCGGAAGATATATTTTTGTTGCTACCAAATTAATAATTATGTATGAATTATTAATTATTAATTCATTATGGCGTCTCCTATCAAATTTTAATCAAAGGTGTTTGAGATACCGTAAATATAAAGAAGATGGCTTTCAAATAATGGAACGACAGATGTATCAATTTGAAAGTACCACATCTAGGTTTGAAAATTTGTCGTCAACTTACAATGTTGGTGTAGCATATTCGGTTAATACATTTACCCGGATAGGAAAAGATCCAGATTCGAATCCCGGTAGTAACAGAAATATTTTATCGATAAATAAAAATTTTATATTATGTATATCTTTCTAGTTTATACATTTAATATATGTATAAATATTTTATGGAATGACCTAGTTCAACATTACAAAAATAGTTTTTTTTTTAAATTATTAACGAAATTTAAACATTGAATAATATTATTATGTCACATTAAAAAAATATTATTTCTCTACCACTCTTACGATTATTACGGTAACCTATAAGAAATTCTATACATACATTTTATAACTCATAAAAATATTCATAACAAGTCTCGTAAAAGTCACGTCCGATATAATACAGATCTGTGTGAAGTTTAGCAGATCGGGAATCGATTCAGGAATCGAAAAAATAAACATTTTAATACACATCCCTACTGGCAGTGATCACTGAATGATTTGAAAACAGCATTTTTTATTTTTTTATTTATAAGACTTAGCTAATTTAAAAATAATTTTAAATAAAATTTGCGAAATGGATGACTTTACGTGTGATCGCTGAATTTAGATTTTTGTTAAAATGAACAAGTTTTTTTCTTAACTTGGTTTATAAGAAATAAAGAGATATCATAAATGAGCAAAAAGATGAATTTAAGATATATTATTATTAAAAAATGTATTTTAGACACGATTATTGTGGGAATAGTATATCAGAGTAATCGACCATTACGACCTCCCCGCTTACGCCCTCCGGGTTCGCCCCTGGCTAAGTAAGATCTCGAAGTAACGTTCTTCCATTCATAAAACAAACGATATAATTTATATTCTATAGTATGATCACACCGAAAAAAACAGTTACGTATATGTTTTATATCACCCCTGCATAGAATATATTTGATAGCTGGTTCTCTGGCCTTTTTTCAATGTTGTTAAAAACAAAGTACATTTTATTGATTTGAATTGTATTAAATATTTCATATTTCAGCCTTTGTACACAGGGTTGGCCAAAATATACATAATCAGCTTTTTGTATTTTATATGGCATAGATATATTTTCGATATTATTTTTTTTAATATCTTGTAAATGACCCCCTATTCTTATCTTCACAAATGCGTTTTTTAATACTATATAATAAATAAGTCATTTTTAATTGTATAAAATATCATCATTAAAAAATAAATTTAAAAAGTTAATAAATTTTTAAATGGTAAAATTACTTTCGAGACGTATATATTTTCACGACACCACGCATAATGTTAGATTTGATTGTACGATTCTACATGTGAAATCTAATGTAACAACAAATTTAACTTTACGTGAAATTTACGGATGCTAGCCATTAAAAATTATACTTTATCAAAACAGGATGGAATAAAATAGCGGTTGTGCCGTGAGTCCAACCATCGGTAGCTCTGGTTGCGTTTGTGTTGACGTGACAGTGCAGCGGGGCAAGCTTCCGACTCCTCTAAGTTTATTAACTGCGGCCGATAAGCGCCGCCATTAGGAGCGGATAATGGCGGGTCGTTAGCCGCCCGGGCATATTCCCTTCTGGGTCATTTATCCCGGCGCGGGAAGGTGGGCGCCGCCCCACGGCCGGAACGACTCGCGTAGGCGGTTTTTAGGATTTATCGGCTCGGGACGCTGCAGCGGAAAAATGATTGACATTCTTTTATTTCACTGAGTGAACTTTTTTGTCTTTGATGTAAAATGGAACGCATTTACTTTTTTTTTAAATAGATTTCGGATTAAACATAATTCAGAACATTTATCTTTCACATTAAACAAAAAAATGACAGTCACTGGTAATTTTTTTTGCTTGATACGTGATTGGTATGTGAGTTGTTGTGTGTGTGTGCGTGTGTGTACCGCGGTCGCGCGGCAAGAAGAACGAGTGGAACGTCTGTGTGTGTAGGTATGGGAAACAGCTTATAAGCGGGCGCACTCATAGGGCGGGTCTCTTTCACCTGGACTCCGCCGCGATCTAGCACTATCTATTAGTGTACTGCTATTGTAATCTTGCTTGAATAAATACGTGTCAATTGCCACCTGACAAAGGAGTTAATTCCACAACTCGGAATACTGCAGTCGGAACGGCCGCAGAATATTAATTTTTTCTGCTAAGATGACATAAGGCATTAGAGATGTGCGTCTACCGAAAAATGCTCTAGATTAGTTGTATGGGCAGAATTATCATCATCATCATTATCTGCCGCTTTCTATCCCCTGCTGGATGAAAGCCTCTTCGACTGTATCCCACTTAACTTTGTCCATTGTCATTCGCTGCGTCAGAAACACATTTTGGGAAATCAGCGGTTTATATTAATGTTTGCATGATTCTTGATAATAACTATGTTTAACACTATTGAAATTTTTATAATAATGCAGCAGGGCCGAATTGATAATCTTTGGTAGAATCAAATCCTAAAAATGTTAATAATTTATGTAGTAAAAATTGTGTTTTTAAAAATGTCAATTAGAAGGGATCTATAAATATTAAGTTGTTAATTTATTATGATTCTACTATCTAGTCAATGCTTGATATAATCTTTAACTGTTAAGTAAATTAAATCTGAAACCGTGAGTGTGACGGAATTGGTACAGATTGGACGATTATTTTAAGATTATTATCTAAAAGGCGTTTCGCGAATTGAGAATCTACTTTTCCTTTTTGCCAAGAATTTTAGTGTTCTGAGTACTATTTAGTACCTTTGCTCAAAAGGTAGGTAAAGGAGTAGACTATTAAGTACCTTTGCTCAAAAGGTAGATAAAGGAGTAGACTATTAAGTACCTTTGCTCAAAATTTCTACTCGTACTATTTATACTGAATCACAGTTAAACGCGTCTCTAGTCAATTAAAAGAGTAGAATAAAAAACAAGCGTTTTATTTTCATATATATATATATTTATAACTTAAAATATTATACAAATTATGTATACAAAACCGTTTTGCATTTAGAAATACCATTAATTTTATTAATCGAATATTTTAAATGCGATTTGTTTGTTTTTAACAACTCACGCCTTGTATTTCTGGTATTCGAAACATGCCAAAAAATGTTTAATATTTATCTAACAAAATTTGCCTGGGGACCAAACCCACGTTAACACTTTATTAATAAAGTATATTTTGGTTGGCGGTGTAAATTATTTCCTTTTATGGAAGAAAATTGCTCAACAATCACTGTGTTTACAATTCGGTAATCCAGGCAATAAATTATAACTTTTATTTATAAAGTTAATATGAAGCGTGGTTATAAAATCATTTTAATTACCTTGTATTAAATATTTGTTAGAGCACTCCAATATTAGTCTCGCTTCGTCGACAGATGTCTCTAATTAAATACAAAGATAGAATATTTACAGCAAAGAGTACCTTGTCACTTGTTTAGTGAGGAAATGCAATCACTGCACCCGACGTGGTTCAATGTCCATACTATCGCGCAAAAATTATGAAAATTACGGTAAATTGTTTATAATAAATTTGTTTTAAATTAAAGTTAAATAAGTATTTTTAATTAACAGAAAATGCGACAAAAATGTAACAAACCACTTACAATAAAAACGTATCAATTATATTGCATGCTTAACATGACGATGTTTATTGTTTCTGAAGTAAGTATGTGGAAATTCATAATTATCTTATTTTTTCTTATTCTTCTTCTTCCTCTTCTTCTTCTTCATCACCTTATCTAATCAGTCGAAACCACTAACACTTGGACAACACTCTTTCACCGCTCTCTGGCTTGCGCTGCATCAATTACTTAACTATATTTTTAATAACTCATATACTTTGTAAATATACTATACAATTCAAATAACCAATTTAGAAGCTATCAGAGTACAAGCATTCACCTAATCCATCCAATCACAAAATTTGTTCAAACCCGGATCTTGTATTTTAACAAATTAAGTACAGTACCCTCACACAAAGCCGATACAAAACCCCGCCATCTATCGGCGGAGTAATTATAATACTGTAATAGACATACACACAGATGTCACTAGATGTTTCTAGAGTAAGTCTTAATTAATTTTTGACACCAGATATTGTTCCAGCTGTTTGCAAGCGCGGGCACTTGTTATTATCGTTGTGAGTAAAAACCACATCTCAAATTATCTAGACAGATTTTTTTTCAGATATCAAATATACTTATGTATGCATTATATAAACAATAAGTAAATTAATAAATAGTAGGGCCTATTTATAGGTACACAAAAGTGTAAAATGAAAAATATCTAAATCAAAATCTCAACACGTGTACATGTACGCTTATTGAGATTTTAATCTGGACATAAACTCAGAGATCAAATTATGATTGGTAAAAAGCGACAAAAAAAACACCCATGAACGCGACGTTTAATATCATAGCGAATCTAGAAACTTGCGTTACATATATAATATAAAACTATTGTTAAAGTTAGACAAATAGGAGACTTTAAATTAGAAACATTTATTCCGTTTTAATAGCTACTGGGGGAGATTCATCCAACTGATGAACGGAATGATAAATAGTTTGACTTTTGACGTTTGTACAACAAGTGTAAAGTAAGGCGCGAGACAGCGAACCTAGCTGAGGGTTGTCTCCAAAGAACCTCAAGCGAGCATAATCCATCTCTCAGGAATTGTCTCGAATAAAAAATCTAATAAAAATATACCCTTACTGCACAAATTGTATTCTCTAAACTCGCATAAAAAACAATACAAATTTGAGCTTGGAGCTGGTCATTCACTAACTACTTTTTTACGCACAGCAAAAATACCAACTGACGCACACCAACCTTTATAATGAAATATTCAATTACCGAGAGCAAAGTCTCATCCATGTACACACGCCCTAAATGTAAAAAATTTACTATCAAAGCTATCAAAAAGAATGTATACTGTTCGATCTCCAGGCCCGGCTCGGTCGTTATAATTTACCGCCCATATTTGCGTTCCGCCCAGGACTCGCTAATACCACGTGACAGGTGGACAAATAACGGCTCTGCAATGCCCGCCCTGGCTGTATTTTACATCGCGGCTGGCGATCGAAAGACAATAAAAAACAATACAAAATGAATTATCGCTCATAACCATCGGTGGCCATATGTGTTTATAGGGAAAAGTGCTTTCGGCAATCTGCTAATTAAAATGTATTGGTAAATTATTTTGCGGCGGGGCTTCGATACAGTTTCCATATTCGGTATTTGTTTTGCCGCTTTCATCGAATGATCCAATCAGACAATAGTGTTGTGGTATTAACGTACACGTTCTATGTATAATTCTCTATTATTCTACGATAAATTGTAGAAATTAATCTCGGCAATTAGATAAGTAACTAGTTTACACCAAGGGCGGACTTAATTTATTTTTTATTTATAATTTATAATTTAAGACTGAAATCTACTGATCTTGAGTCAATGATCTGTGTTTTGATAATGGTTGATAAACTAATTTTATCATATCCATATTTATATATTTAATTCATATTTCAAATATCACAAACCTATGTGCTGAATAATTACAACTTCACAATAAAAGAATGTGTTCTCCTAATAATAAAGTTGTATCAATGTGTCCAAAATTTAATAAAAATGAATTGATAATTCTGGCGTCTGCTATCAGATTACTCAGAGGTATTTGAGATTCTGTAAAAATAAGGTAGATGGCTCTTTCAAATAACGAAACGATTAAATGTATTAATATCAAAAAGGTAACATATAGGTTCGAAAATTTGTCGCTAAAAATATTGTCGCTGTAGTATAGTTGAATAATGCACCTTCCTCGGTTAGAAAAGAATATTTTTCGATAGAATTGATTTTATATGTATATCTTTCTAATTAATATATTTAATTCATATGTAATATGTCATTAACTATTTCATATTATTATTATTCCGCCACGTTATTTCTGACACAAGGTGACCTCATTCTAGAAAATCTTGATTTGTTATCCATCTCCATAGTTTTGCGCTGCTCTTATTGCCACCAGCGGAGTTTCACCACCAGTCGCAGCGAATCAGCGTACCTGCGCAGCGCCCTTCCGATTCGGCATTGTCCTGCCTTTATAATGCCCTCTATCATATTCTTCCAAGACTATCATTTTGGCGAGCAAGTACTGCAGAATATGTTTATACACTAGTGTTAGCAGTATCAGTCGCGGGATGCGGTTTAATGCGGCGTGAGGAGAGAAACAAGTGCTTACATAAAATACACTGAATTTATAATATTACAAGACTGAAAGCAAAATACAAACATGTAGCAAAAAATGTCGACAAGTTCGGGTTCGGCAGAAATGTGATTGTGACTTCTGGCAGCCGTGTGTCCCGCTGATGTGTATAATGTCTGTCTATGACTCCTGCCGCCGCCTTGTGTCAATTTCATCACATGGGGTTTGTTCTCTTTTCTATCCATGAGACACCTGGCAACCTTTACTGTTTGTATTTGTAATTGTACAATTTTTTAGTAGGTACAATAATTACTTGTACTAACAATCATCAAACTACTGTAACAGAGATTTCTATAGTTGGTTCAATTCCCATACCTCTTAAAACAGTAAGGTAGAGTATAATAAAAGATTAAATTTAGATTGTGTCCTTAAATCACAAAACAGCTGGACAAAAATTGTTAAACCACTCGCAAAAATACTATACATTAAAACAATCACATTTATTAAAATAAAACATTTTTCAATATAAGCGGCAAAGAATTTTCGAGGTGAAGAATTGCGATGTAAGAATTGTAGTCGCGAAGAATTGTGACCGAGGAAAATTGTTGACGAAAAATTGTGGGCCAAGTATGATTCATGTAACGTTTCATCGTATTTTATTGCATCCGTTTAATACTTTTCTCTTAGTTATTTCTAATTTACGAAAAGTTTTTAAAAATTTATATTGTTAAATTCTTTTCAGATATACCTAATTTTTCATGTGGATTCCATATGGCTATAAGTTTTAATGTTTTAGGAGATATCTCCATAAACAATAAAAATTTCATTAATAATATCAAAACAACGCAGACTGAATTGTCAAAGAATTTCCTTAAAGAATTAAAT
Source organism: Eubasilissa splendida (assembly GCA_031772225.1). Classification (NCBI taxonomy): domain Eukaryota; kingdom Metazoa; phylum Arthropoda; class Insecta; order Trichoptera; family Phryganeidae; genus Eubasilissa; species Eubasilissa splendida. The sequence continues at coordinate 14,755,002 of CM062848.1, read as the reverse complement.
GTTTAAAGTGTCATGTTTGGCCCATGACACAAGGCAAATAAAATCATTTTATTTATTTTCCATGATTCCGTGATATTAAATGCATAGCCACTCTGCATGTATCATAATAAAATACGCAGCTACTTTAAAGCGTCACTGCAATATATGTACATGCTTTAACGGATTAAATTTTTATGAGATTTTCGACTTAAGACCATATCTGAGACAAGGTTTACACTCCCACGGGATTCTTAGGAGACAACATTCAGCTTTCATAGTCTACTGTAGAACATAGTACACACCGTTTCGCGTTTTCGTCACACTTGTTATACGTCAATGGTTTGGGTGAACGAATGCCAACTTCCTGACAACCAATTTCCCGACAGACCAATTCCCGATAAGCCAAGTTCCCAAAAGACCAACTTCCCGAAAAAAAAAAATTGTTGATATGTATGTATTTGTGTATTTTCACGAAAATGTGCATAAGTTCTTTGCCTAATATTGTAAAACCATCAAACTGATTAATTCTAATTTAAAACTGAACATCGAATTACCTATGGATCGTCCATTGCATATAATACCCAGAAATTGTTTATTAAATTGGCTATTCTAGTGTGTTTAGTTGTAACCTATGTTTACAAATATTTTATAACATTATTTACAGGTAAAACTCATCTCTTACACGTATGTCAATCCTTTGACCATTTATGTTCCTTTCGGCTTAAATATTTATAGGTATCTACGGTTCTAGGTGACGTTTTTGTACGTATTAGTCTCACTATCAAAATCGAATGTTGCGTACAAGGGTTCGAGTTTTTGTATCGTTCTACCAATTTCAAAAGATGATTTCTGAGCTTATCTCCAGATTAAAATGTCAATAAGTGTGTGTGCAAGGCACTGAAATTCATATGTAATAAATCTCTGGAATTTACCTTTTACCTTATCGTGTCTCATTACGTGAACACGGCTCACAAGCAGATAACTTCTAACATGTCCGCCCTACTATTTACGCACGCCACATCCGGTCTATACATTCAAACACACAATATCCTTGCATCAATTGTCCGTATGGGTCTATTTCAATAGAGAACTACAAATTTACACAGCCGAACACAAAACGTGTATTAATTTTGTATTATGTTTGTGATATGTCCATTTGCATTCAATTATAAAGTAATTTTAACGAAAATGCAGCCGTAACGCTCCGACGTGGCGAAGCGCATTTCAATCGGCCCGTACAAAAGGGCCGATCGATCCGGAACGAACTGTTTGGCTGGGCCGATCCGCGGCCAGAATTAGATTCGCGGATATTGCAAAGTTTGAATTATGGACCCCCATTCAGCCCCAATTTGGAAACGCACCCCGACTCAACAAATCGCTCCGAACAATGCGACTGATCAGCAGCGTCGAAACACCGACAATTAGCGTCAGCACACGTGATTGTCGATGTTTCGCGTTATGAAATGAGTTGTGTATTTTTGGCCGTTGTTAATTGAATTTTATTTGTTTTTACTTTTAATAATACCTGATATTTCTAGTGATTCTTGAAAATGTATTAAAATAATTAAAATATTCTTACCTTCAAGTCAAACAATACAGACGGAGATCTCTAAACAAAGCGTGCATTATTATTATAGGTATAACAAAAAATTCTAAACAATAAAATGTTATATAAACAAATAATAGATATCTCATAGAGACGAAGCTAGTTTTTATTATATTTAATGGAAATATATCACTTAAAATCCTGTAATTACCCCATACTTCCAGTGCCTCTGTAAGTGAAAATCCAGTTATCGTCTGTTCTTGGACATATTCAAATATTGTTATATAAACATTGACCTAAAATGCTTCATTACGAACATATAAAAAAATAATATTTATACATACCAAAATTAAATACTTGAAATAATGAAATGATGATGTATTAAGCTTGCGATAAGAATTGATGGGGAAAAACTCTAGTACTAAATTCAATTCCTGAACGCAAAAAGAATGCATCGAAATAACAGGATATCATATCGAGCATTTAATATGGGTTCAATTTATTTTATATACAATGGAACCCAGCTAAAAGTGCACAACTCGATCCGGGAGATTGTTCAAATTACGGTATGTACGAATGCCGAATCAATTATTCCACAAAAAAATAATAAGTTGAATTAATCCGTTCCAGACCCCTAGATGAATGTTTTCATAAACCTTTGTGATTGATTACTCATATGATTTTTTTATTGAATGGTCAGTGTAATTATTTTAAAAAATCACAGAAACCGTTATATTCACGTATTTCCTTTTCACTTAATATTAAGTGTATGAAATCCGAAAACTGTTAATTTCTAAAGCTTTGTTCTGGATCACTTATTTTATACTCGCTAGTAAAATCCATTATATTCAAGAATCATTAGATCGATTAGATTAAATATTGGAAAGCTTAATCGTTATAGTAATTTAAAAATAATCATACATAAATTACATGACTCACTGCTTCTATATTATTAATCATCCCGATATAGAAGAAGTAGAAGAATTTTCAACTCGTAATTTAATCATCCTGTATATCCACTTTTACTCAATCCTTCTAAGTTAAAATTGACACTCCCCTAATAAAACTTATCACTTTGCTGGTGACAACAGTTCCTGGAAACGAAAATTAAAAGCAAAAATTCTGATTAGTAATTCCTTTCAAATTCAAAAGTTCTGTTATCAGACGTCACCCTTCCTCATCTCTGAGTGTATCCCCCTACATTTATACTAGACCGCTTTTACACCAATTTGATTACTCGAAGAAAGTTTGTCAGAACGAAAGTTACCTAGACTTGTAAAGGAACCCTCCAGGTATAGAAGTGTTTCAAAGCAAGTAAAAAAAATTTTATGAATGTAGAGAAAAACGAGGGAAAAATATTGATCTGAAAAGGCTCCGCCGCACGAAGGTTCAAAGTTATCCCAAATGTTCGTTTTAAATAATGCATTAGAAATGGATATTTGTACCATATCGGTTGGCACTGGAGCAAAAATCTTCAAAATTCACTGGTTTCATTTTCTCCAGGCAATTCGTTTTTAATATAATACATTTTTAAATAATATTAAACTTGCGCTAGTAGGTTGTCACCAAACCACCATATAATACAAGAATTTCTTATAGATTATCCTGTTTGAGTTAATTTTTGTCGTGGTCGAAGTTCCGGGATACATTTCATCGGGTTGTAAGATGCTGTAGATTCAAATCCTAAATTAGTTATATTAATTGTATCATAAACGCTTTTGATTATTTCAATAGCAATTTTATTGCCATGATTTCATGATTATATTTTTATTTTCTTGGTAAATATATATTTATATTATTTAATAAAAAATGTGTAAGCTTTATATAAATAAAAACAAGTACAATAATACATGGTCTTCCGTTACATTTGTAATATATTTATTATGTAAATATGTATTAATATTTTTTATTATATTATTAGCTGTAGTCAAAAGTCCTAACATTTATAAAACTCGGGAGGCTTAAATGACTAGGTCATATAGAACGTATGGACGATGCGCAGCCTCCGAAATGACTGCTCAATAATAAACCTTAAATATGACGAAGAATAAATAAACACCTCTTCTTTTGTTGACATCTGCAATTGGTAGAGGTGTATTCTCGAGCAAGCTTGGACTCTATACCGCATTGTAGAGCATGGGACAATGATGATTTTAACTGTTTAATGAGATAATTAAATACACCAACCGATTTTGAAAAATAATACCATTTCAGTCATCAGGATATCAAATTATTTTTTCATTTTTTTATCTTTTTTGTGGCCATCGCCAATTAGGCGTGATTACTAAATATTATTAAATATATAAACAATTCACATAAACGAAATAATCATCGGAATTAATTAAAATCAACAAAACTCTACAATATTACCTACTGTTTTCAAAATAAAAATAAATACTTTTTTTATTGTAATATAATAATATTAATTAACATCAAGACTTAACTTTAATTGTTACGATGATGAAAGATGTGTAAATTGACGTAATAATGATAAATTATTAGAAAAAAAAATTATAATCATTCTTGTGGTTAAATTAATTTGGTTATTTATAATATTTCGGTTAACTTTACATGCTTTTAAAGATTCTAAATTATTCACCAACATTGTTTAAATGTAAAACAGACAATCCCAAATTGTTATCAAATGTGTGATCATTTTCATCGGTTTGTGTATTAAAATAACTTATTAAGTGTTTAAAAGCAATGTTAAATAATCTATAATAAAATATTATAAACGATAACGTTAAATACTAATTTAATGTATTAATTATAAATATATACATATAAAATCAATTTTGTCGAAAAATATTGTTTTTGCGTTACCGGGATACAAAACAAAATTGATTTTATATGTATATATTTATAATTAATACATTAAATTAGTATTTAAAACATCACAGACCGTCTATTCTGAATAATTACAACTTCACAATAAGAATGTGTTTTCCTTAATATTAACGTTCAATTTTCAAATATTAAAAATATTATAGCTTCAAGAAGTTCAGCATATTATTTATTATTATTCGTTTATTTAATATGATGTAATAAAAAAACGTTATATCCTTGAGTGAATAAATAAATTCAAAATTATTTTTTGTGTTTTCTTATTTAGAAATATTTAAAATTGAAAAGAATTAATCAGCAGTCTGGTGTCACCAGTGCGGCGCGGTGTTTTATTTTACAGTCCACGAATCAATAACATGTTAGATGGGTGGATGTTTTCATTGCCTTTTCACCCTGCTAAAATATTTATTGCCGTGTTATTATTATTATATTATTACAGTTAATCAATCAATACACTTTATCACCGATTTATGTTTTAACGCCCACCAAACTATTTACATTTAACGATGTTGGGTTAAGCATTTTGTTTATCATTTTCTAAATCTTCCAAAGAAAAAATAATAAATGAAACATACTTGCACACTATTGGTTGTATCATTTTCTCTCAAACAGTTACATTTATTTAACACAGTCTGAATTAAGTGATGACGAACCCTCCTGAAATGTATCAGCTCTTCCTTTTTTGCTCCTAATCTACAAAAGACGACATGAAGAGAACTTCTGATTCATCTACTCAATCACTTCTGTGGGAAAGAGCTAGTACGCTTTCATCAGTAACGACGCCGCTAAATATTAATGACGTACGCAGTTTTGGGTATTACGGTTTGACGTTACTTTGTAGCAACTCTGTACCTGAGATGAAAGCAATTAGCTTTGATTTTGAGGTTTTAAATATAATTTAAGTATTTCTAAATTCTGATTTCGATCATAATTAATTCCCTACAATTATGTTTTCGTTTAAATATGTTTAAAACAAATTTTATTAAATTTAAAGTATTGAAGAATTTATAAAAAATATGATGAACTCTTGCACGTGGTGCAGAAATTTTCGCATATAAACCCAAGAAAAAATATCAAAACTCACATGACATAATTATCTCAGCACATTTAAATTTGCATAAATGATACATGATACCATTGTATTTCATTTTGACGTATATAAATTAATTTCTAAAGAACAATAATATTCATCCCATTTAATTAAAAACGATTATATCTAATACAGCCTAACGGATTATTTGAATTGAAGCCAGCTATCCTTGTTTTCTAAAATTCTTGAGGCTCATTAAGACATGCCGCATCATGAATAATTGACGTGTTCCTCGGCTGAGCCCCAATCAAACAACTGGATAATTGGTGTCCTGGCAACCTTTGGACCTGATTTCATTTAAATAATTATATTTCAAAGTTTGCTATCCAATAAACCATCCAGTTGAAATTCCTTAACAAACAAATCTAATGATGTTTTCTGAAAAATGTGTATTTCAACCCTTAATATGGGACCCTTAAGGTGTCACTTAAAACATTACACCTATCTTGAATTCTAGCGGGACATAACCGGTATCTCCGATTATTGCGAATAGGTACATAATAGGTATTTTTTAAATTGGCAACATTTTTAGAAAACCAACTTTTACAGATACTATCATACATAATGAATCTAATCATCCATTATCACACAAGCATTCAGGGTTCCACTCCATGATACATCGTTTAGTCAATATTCTTATGTCAACATCCAATTTCAATATAAAATTGAATACAATTTTTTAAAAAATGGCAGTTAATAACGGGTATAATACAGATTTAATAGACACTATTTTAAAAAATAAATTAAAATAATATAATTGTTAATTTTTATATAAATCACAGATAAAACATAATGATTATTACCGTAGGATTTTATACATAAATAAATTTTCGAGTCAAAAATTTAAACACCTACCACGAAACATTAGACCGGCATTTTATACAAATAGTAATATAGGAAATTTACATGATAGAAAATGGTCATGGTTTCAATAAAAAATTGGGACATCAATTTTGCATGTAAATGGATTTAACAACATATCCTATTCTAAAATTTTTTCCTAAAAGTTATTCTAGTAATTTTGTATCAAGTACCAATTTTAGTTAATAAATACAGAAAAAATATATCCCGGTAGCAACCAAATATGTTTTCAATAGATTTTTGTATTGTATTGCATTATTTCCTTTACGTGGTGCAAATCTGTTTAAAATGTATTAAAATGAAATTCATATATGTTCAAATATTGTTAATAATATCTGATAATGTTGATATCTGAAAGCTTTTTGTTGCTATATTTTATTTATTTGAGCTTTAACGTTAATATGTATTAATCAGTTTAACTAAATGATAAAGGTGGGTTTTAAACCTACTGTAAAATGCTTTTTACGACAGATAATCAATGAAAAAAACAAATATGAATATAACCCTTCTAATATCTCGTAATGAATCCCCTGTTAAAATAATCTGTTTGATGTAACAAATTAGTTATACAATCTGGAAGGATTTAGTCCAGCGAACGGACTCACTTAACCCTCGACCCGTTTAAGTAAGATATTTAAATTAACTTGCTGAAACTTTTCCCCCCACAAGGGCTGGAATCTGAAATTTGCTAGGGTAATGTTCGAATTATGACAGTAAATGCAGAAGGAGATAGCGCCCCTAGTCGCGGCGGGGTGAAAAGCACTCGCAAGCTACCTAGAGTTCAGCACTCAAGAATTCTTACACAATACATTCATGGAACCTTTTTACTACAAAACTTTTCAAGGCTATTATGCCGTTTATCTATAATATTCTACATTATCCATTCATGAATATTTGTTATCGTTTTAAGAGCTTTGCCTGTCTACTTGTCCGACAGATATTGACTCAAATATTTCACAAGGTGTTGATTTAAAATATAAATATAAAATGTATCACGATTGCAGCGGAATCTTTGAGTCTTTTTTAAATTCATATTTGTATAAAACATGTATTTAATAGGTGAACATTTAACCTATTGTAAATTTGAACTCTTCAGCAAGAACTTTATCCGGAACAGTGATTCTCCTTTCTGTTATTCCTATCCAAGAAATTTTAATCAAAATGCAAATATTAGCGCCTAAAATAGACCGTATTCGGATGTCTGTTGTAATGCCTAATTCATGTATCCTTGTGGATTTCGGTGCTGGACGGAAACCTTCGTCGTCTGGAAATGGAAAAGGCATTTCTCGTATTCACATCCTACACACGACGAAAGCTGCTTACGGCTAAGCCCGTGAATAATTAATCTCGTCTCCCGAAGCAACCAAGTTTTAATCCACGAGTTGCAAGGACAAGTAATCAAAAGTGAGAATCTATGTCTTCTTTGAATTTTATAACACTCTTGTATGAAACGTGCCATTTACTAACATTCCTGGCTTTTATATGATCCGAGCCTGGTGAGGTGGGTAGAAACGTCGCTCACCCTTGTCTTCATGGTGTATGAACAAGAATGGTATTAATTTGATATTAGCACGCGAATTAGTATTATTTGCTAATTACGATAAATAATCGGAGATATCCTTGAGTCAAATGTTAGTCACACTTAATGATGAACGTAAAAATGTTTGCTACTTATTACAAGATGTATTACAATTACCCGTATCCACGAATGAGATTTTTGAGATAATTTTAGAGATACAAATTTTGCACAGAGATACGCCGCCTTGCATCTCACTTCACGCTAATCCCGTACGTCAAATATCATTGTCGTTCGTCAGTGTAATGTTTGTAAATCTCCAAAACTGAATAAATATTTGTAATTTAACACCTTGTATTATAATAATAATTAAGGAGAACACATTCTTATTGTGAAGTTGTAATTATTCAGAACAGACGGTCTGTGATATTTTAAATACTAATTAAATGTACATATTTATAATTAATACATTTAATTAGTATTTATAATAATAATGTTTAGTGACCACAAACAAGTCAATGAATGGACATGAAATAAAGTGTACACATAGGAGAGAGGTTTGGAACATTAGTAGCAAGACGAAGGGCATTCTACACACATTCTTGGTGGAAACATAAATCCGATAGATTATGACGCATCTTTGCAACAGTAAAAATATTTACTCTTCGAAAATTAAATATTTGTGTAAACAAAACGTATTTTTTACATTAATGCATATTATATTGTCAGCGTTTAAACTTTCGTTTCAATCTAGTCATATTTTTAAAAAAAGTCGCGGAGCTATTTGATTGCATAAGTGGTAAAAAATTGATCACGTAGATGACACCAAAATAATAATATTGGGACAAGTAATTTGCGTCAGTTCATGTCTGTATATTTGGTGGTCTGTGTTAGTGATTTATGCTAGTTTTTCAGAATAGATAGTTGTACAAATCTATAGCGGTTTTAGGTGACGTATATGTGCACGTATCAAATCATTTTCATTGCACAAAATACATTTTTTAAGACTAAATTTCTTATTTATTTGATTCTGCTGGTGCTTTCTTTCAATTGTTCTACACGAATATATAAACACATATCCACTTCACCGCACAGAAGTTTCAGGTAACGAATCCACTCAAACATAAATATTTAACGCATTTAATCTAGTCATGTTTCAAAGCTTGTATCAAATAATTTTATTGTAACTTTTCTAAACAAACTGTATGATTTAAATGTGAGTATCTTTTGCTCATGCATTTATCGCAGATTTTATTTCATTTCTAAGTTATTTGTATGTGTCATTCAGGTCGGTTCACGGTATTGCGATTCGTTGTTTAACATTAACAACGCATCCGACACGGTGTTGCTTAAACTCTGTCCAGACTTGTCATACAACAGTTACAAGTTGAATCACTGTCAATTGAGAATAGAGAGTATTTACGCTGTTATGGAAATTTAAGGCAAAATATAAATGACTCTTCTGTGTACAGTTTACGTCGGCCAGAAGGGTCAGATATACACGACAGATTAGCCCAGAAAAATGGGCACAAAAAATTCTGAACGGCCGTGAAAACTTAAGGACATTCTTAATGAACGATTATGTCAAATATATAAGATTTTGGTTTTTACGGAAAACGACTTAAATTAAACGTATTTAAAACCTTCCGGTTTTAAGGCGTGCGCGAAATATGTACAGGTTCTGTGAAAAAAAAAAATTATCTACTTATAGTACAGCAGGATTACTACAGTATTCCAATAATCAAATAATTATACTGATACTTTTATCTAAACTTGTATATTTATTATTTTTTAAATCACAAAACACAAATGATACTCCACCCCAATGAAATATACATATTGTATTGTAAAATTATATTACGTATATAAAACTATATTTATCATCCACGTTGGTCCCCCGCTCTCTTGACTATGCTCTTCCACTTTTCTCGGCATCCTGCAAATCTTAGGGCTGTCATCGGAGGTCATCACTTTAGCGATGTGTTTGAGATGTTTAGCTAGAGTGGGTGGTTTGTGAGTGATGAAACTGTACTTACGACAGTTGGCGTTTATTCACAGGTTGAATTTATACTTGATTGTTACATTAAAAAGATATAAGATAAACGTAGTACACTGGAGGCGGTGCCGAGGTACGAGTAGATGTATCCCAGGAGAAGAGTGGTCGGTTCTAGGCTTCCTCGGACTGGTTGTGGCGCGACGTATTGTTGTCTGATTTGGTGGGTACTAGTCGGACTGTATGGCTGTTGTGTGATTTCATTATCCGGCCATGTCTATGGGTCGCGAGTAGAACTACCACAAAGTGTATATTATCTTTTCCACTTGGTTAGTCCAACGGGTGGGGGTCTTCTTTTTTCTCTCCGTCCTTCGGTGTGGCCCACCGCCAGCAGCTTTTCCAAGCTATCTTACCTTCTTGCAAAGAAGCCCAAAAAAATTATGGATTCGTCTTAGGTAAATGATTAAGAGTCTCTCCTTGTTGTGTAATTTCTGTACAATGGAGACATTAAATTTGTGCGCCTCGCCGTCCATTATATAGGCAACTTGTGTCTACAGCCCAACATCTCAAAGACATCAATCTGTCTTATCTTTCTTGCCTTCAGGATCCATTATCCCACATAAATTAAAAATATAGAATGCACCAAAGACTGTACAAGCCTGACATTGTAATTTTTAATATATCATTGTCTGGATATATGATAAAACTTTTCGCCTACCTATACGTCGTTTGATTTCTGGCTCGCACCTATCGTGTTCATTAATTATGGACCTGAGATAATTGAAGTCCTTGACAATTTCAAGGTCTGGAAGGGCATTATGTCAATCAATGTGCATTAGCTTTGTTTTTCCATTGTTCGTCTCAAGAACCAATTTTCTACTTTCTTCTTCAGTGCGACCGAGTTTTACAGCCATTTTTTTTTTGTTGATATAACGATCGTTCGCGTACTGAGATTATACATCTTTCTGCTTCCAATTTTTATTCCACCATTCCAAAAATCTCACGATGTACTATTTATAAATGTTAAAAAGGTTTGGAGACAATACACATTCTTGTCTGACTCTATTTTGCGGGAGGATATAAAGTTGCGAAGGTATTATCCAAATGTAAAGTAATAAATTATTATAGAATTTTTATTTCTGCTGTACTAAATTTTAATTAATAACCTGTCGATAATCTGTCTCCCTCAAATGAGATCAAATCATTTTTAATTTAATTTCGTAAGTAATTAATTCACTTAAATTATAATTGAAAATTTACGATCAGGAATGTGTACTAGGGCTGGTTGAGTAATAACAAAAAAAACGTGTACAATAATTAAATATTAATAATTAAATATTTTGTTAGATCTGTACGTAAATACACAAATATTATTTGAGCTATAAGCAAAAGTAACTATGAATTAATTTAATAAATAAAATAAAGTAAATTTTTATCGAAAGTGTTCTTATTCGTTCTATAAATTAAGGTTGTTTTCATATATTTAAGCTTAAATATATTTACAGAGAGTACCTGTGATCATCCGGTTTGATCTGTTTGAACTTTTTCGAAAAGGCATATCAAGGCCATCAGGTGTCGAATCTAAACTGTTGATATAGGACTATTTTCAGGTTAAACCAAATCAACATTATTTGAAAAAGAAAAAAAATTATAAAAATATGTAAAATGTATAGTTGCGTAATAATAAAAAATAAAATACAATAATTAATATTTTGCATTTTCCTAAAATATAATTTATATTTTGTCTTTATAAAAATGTTTTAGGGACCAGTATGAGCGGTATTCTTTGGAAAAAAAATCTTGTACTTTTTACACCCAAAAATATGCCTACTCATTGAATCATTAGCATGGTTTTTGATACATAACATTAAAATCAAATAAAGAAGTTCGCATGTTCGATAAGTTACAACAATTAAAACAGGTCCTAAAGGTTCGGTCCCGGACACTATTCACTACCTATTCGGTACCTACCTAAAAATTTGCATTAAAAAATCATATATATATCTAGTACCTACCTACATGCACAAAGTAGCTAAGCAACTGTTATAATATAACAATTAGAAAAAGAATTATTTTTTTTTATTATTATTTTAATACAATTAATATGATGTTTGTTAGTCCGTCGGGGCTCTGTCGAATTTCCGTCAATCTTCGGATATACACCGAAAACAATATCCAAAACATAGTTAAGCTTAACAACCGGTTCGTGAAGTGGTCTCGGTCGGGTTCAGCTTTTACCGGGTGAATGTATTATAAAAAGATTTTCATTTCAAATAAAAATTAATTAAATTTCCTTATTTCGGTTTTATGCCTGAACTTTAATTTTAAAGAAAACAATGAAACGGATACAATAAAAAATTGAAAGACTCGGCGTATTTGTAAAATTCAAAGCAATATTCGTGCAAAATTACGCCCCGGGACTTCCGGACGGAGATAATAGAAATTCGATTGAATCAATTATTTTATTCGAAATTTTCAGCAATGCGGGGTGGGTAGTGGCCGGGCTTGTGGGCGGGATTCTTGGGGTTGTATTCCCAAATCAAATATTCGGGGTCATTCAAATATAGCAGGGATATCTCCGGGTCGTCTTTCTCAATATCTACACCGATGAACTGTTTGTTTCTCTCCAGGAGCTCGCGAATTATTATTTTGTTTTCCTCAGAAATTTCTAGAACAAAACAAAAATTTCAAGATTATGGAAATCTGTTTATTTTATTTTGTTTCTCAAACATCACATCTTCTACATTTTATGGAATTTGTTGTGGTGATGGTTGAGTTACACAAGTCATTGACAAGAGCTGGTACTAATTATTATTGTACTTTATTTGAACATATTATATTAACTGCGTTATCGCATTGCTCGTTAGATAACTTCACATTGCGCGTTAGATAAATTAGTAACATTTTTGTAATTTGTATCTTGGGTTTTGTTTTCACCTTAACCGGCACCAAAATTGATCCCATAACCTTCATGAAATCAAAAAGATTTCAAAAAAGCTAAGTATCGATCCCAGTACCCCTCACATGCTATCGCCGATTGTTGCCGCCATTGGTGACCGCTTCACGGTCAGGGTCTAATCGGCTATCGCCGATCGCTTGCTGCTAGACCCTGTAGACGGCTAATAGCCATTTCGTGGCCAATAGTTGCCGCTATGTGGCCATTGTTGACCACCGTTGCTGCTAAGCTCTGCGTACTTTATCAGTTATAATGCATGATTCCGATAAGAAAAATTATTTGACTTGCTGACCATTCCCACCGCCTACACTTCGCTAGTTGGTATATAGAGCATCACGAAGTGGATTCTCAATTTGATCAAAAAATCATCTTCAGTGATGAGACGATTTTCAATTAGACAGTTTCATAAACAAACAAAATTCTTGAATTTAGGGCACGGAAAATTTTTTCGAGATTCATGAGAAGCAAATGCAACCCGAACAAAGCACCGTTTGGTGTGGATTCTGAGCAGACGGCAGAATAGGCCCATTTCTTTTAACGTAAGGCTAGAACTGCGGTAACTGTGATTGGAGATCGTTACCGTAACATGATAACGAAGTTTTTTGGCACCAACTGGATGATATGGACCTTAAATAAATGTGGTTCCAGCAGGATGGCGCCACCTTCCATATAACTCGAGCGATAGTTGATTTACTGCACATACAATTTCCTGATCGCATAATTTCACGGAATGCTGACATCAATTGGCCAGCATGATCTTATAATTTAACGCCATGCGACTTCTTTTTGTAGCATTATCTAAAATTCAAGATCTGTGCCAGTAATCCACAAACAGTTGACGACCTCAAAAATGAAATACGACGTGCTATCGATGAAATTGATCAGAGATTGTGAGAAAAATTTGTGAAAAGAACCAAAATTTGCAACCAAAGTCGAGTGGCCATAATTTTTCATGTATAATCGTAAAGTGTTCACTTTAATAATCAATAAAAATCCTATCATAAAATTAATAAAAACGTCATTTTATTTTCAATTTAAATCTGGCATTCAATTTGGACCACCTTTACAATAATATCACCTGCGGTTCACCGCTAGTTCCACATGCTTTTTGTCCACAGCGTGTTCGATCATTCTGCGTTCGTTCGTTAGTCTTTAACGGAGGGTTGGTTATGGTTTTCTGGTCACAATCGATGACAGAGAATTTACATTTTCGGATGTTGCGTCATAAAATCTTATTTAATAGGTAATATTTAGAATCTGCCTAAATCAATGCGAACCTTCTGTACACAAGCCACGATAGTAATGATGCCGTGACAAAAATATTAAGTCGCGTGATATTTTTCAATATAAAATATTTAATAAAAACATGGTGCCAGAAAACTCGTAGGAAATAAAACACATAACACATACAATGCTGAAATTTTCATGTACCTCGTTCTTTTTACGGTATATATTTTATGTTTTTCGTCGCCGTGTACTTACATGTGGTAGAAATAGGGTTAAGTATATTTATTTACAGAGAAAAAAATGGTTTATTGGAACATATAGTGCTTTTAGGAATATTTATTTTTAATATATGGCTTTTATAGTATAATAAATGCATTGGACTAAGACAAATATTGGTAATAATATAAAAATACAAAATGACAACTAATATGTTTAAAAAATGAACAGATATAAACATAAACATTCCTTATTTACAAAATTCTAACATTTCGCGCATATTCTTTGTGGATACCAATTTTTTAACTCATTTTAAACAACTCTGCCCACTGACCAATTAAAACGCAGAGCTTCATCAATATACTATTACATTGTGCATATTACATATTGTATTACTTACACTAATACAATTGTTATTTCTAAATGGAAAGTAGTTTACATGTGCGTGAAAATGGAACCAACAGCTAGGCGATGTTCGCTAAGAAGCGCCTTCCGGCAGCATAAATGACTACGTACTATGCAGTGGCGCGCACTGGACATGAACTTAGGTTATGCTGCATATCAATGTTGTAAAAATTCGATTTAATGTATTATCAATAAACTTTGTACTCATATGAAAGAAATACACTTACATTTTTATAAAAGTAAAAATATTCTTGGAAATTCTTCAATTCAAGGGCTTAAAATATTTATGGCACATAATAATACTTTGTTTAAGGGCAAGCTTTCATTTTTCCAGTTTGAAATTCGAGAAATTCTACACGAATTAGATATACTTTCAAGATGAGATTAATAGTTAAATTCGTATGAGTATCAGAGAAATAATTCATGACGTTATTTGTTACATGAATCATACGAGAAAGGAAGGCTTGAATAGAAAGAGACGTCAATGAAAATTTTGATTTTCTCGCATTCGATACGAGTGTCAAAAAAAACTCGTATCTGGAGTCAATTTTCATATTGAAATAAAAATGTGTATTGTCATTTGAATTAATCCATCGAAAATAATATTAAATAATTTATTGAGTACCTAATTCATGTATATGAATTTGTTTTGAAATCAGACAAAGTACCTACATATATTTAAATAATCGCTTAAATCAATGTTCTAAATTTTAAATTATTATGACAGCTTCAATTTATTATTTCGTTTTTACAATTTATGATTTAAAATATCACGTTGGTGTTTTGGCGATATATTTGTTTCATAATTATATACTATTTATGAAACAGATAGCTTAAAGTATTTAAAATGCAACAGTGTTATGTATAAATGAAATATTTAATTGCGACATACATAAAAATAACGTACATAAAATGTTTACTTTGTTCAAGGGAACCTTGAAACCCTTAAAATCAGTAAAAAGACATCTAATATATATAATAATATATCTTTATGAAATTTGCTACTAATATTGTGAATAAGTTGAATATTAATTCATATTGTGGATAAAGTATGCGTGAAAATATATATTTTCGGAATTTTATAACGAAAATAATGATAGCGCGGATTCAACGTCCGTCATGGCCGGGTAGACCAGCGTATTGAAGTTCAATGGATAATTAAAATTATCGTCTTTTGTATGACTGAAAATATAATATATTATTTAAACTAATTTTTTATATGAAACTTAGTTTTAAACAGTAGCTGAAGCCACAAAGCAAGTGAATAAATAGAATTTATTATTTAAAAACGTATGTTTTTAATAACAAAGTAATTTAAAAACGTCGAAAATTGGTAATATGTCCTACAAATTGAATGTTTATAACACTATTAATTAATAACATTTTTGTTAATTTGTCTTAATTAAGATTTGTCTCCGTAATCATGGCTTCAAGATTATAAGAAAATATGTTTCGTTCATGCAATAATTTACCAAAATTAAGATAACTTTGTAGCACGCGGAAAATGCATCTAATGGTCGCGATCTTTCTTATAATGCTTGTATTATCGTAATTATGGCAAATAACATTCAGTTTATTAATTTTAAATGAGTATAAAATCTCTATCTAAGTTTTAATTTTATAAAACATCAAATCCAGTGTATAACTTTAGATATAAATGAGTAATAAAAACCCACATTTTCGTAAAAAACACGAAAATTTGAATTATCATTGAAAGTAGCGCCTTAATACATTACACGTATACAATCAAATATATACGTGCAGCATTTGCAACACGTCTACTTAAGCGAAGATGTGTATTCAGAACACCACGTGGCGCGAGAATTGCGTATTGTTGGTATATGTTTGGGGCAGATTTTGCGAAAAATTATACAAAATACATGCGCAACTTAATTTATCATCTCTAAATTCATTCGCTAGATGGCTCAAGTAAACACATCAATAAGATAACTGTAAATTATTTGCGCATGGATTTGATACATAATTTATCAAACAAATATCTAATTTAGATTTATTTCGCTGAAATTATAGTTATACGCAGCTTTTTTGATTGAATAGATTGCACGCCCCTGGTACTATGTATTTAAAGAAAGTAGTGTTCCGGTTGTCTAATATTCACGACGTATTGTGTACATGATTTGTGTACAACAACAGAATAGAGGCTCTAATGTAGTAATATATCTTATTACGGAGATGACAGACATTCTACTTTTTTCTCTGCGTTGTGTTCGAGACAGTACTTACCAGTCTCTCTTGTATCAACTTCCAACAAACGCCTGTTTTTCGAGAGGGAATCTATAAATTTCTCCTCGGCTTCTCCGCTGAAATCGTTCGCCGTGATATCCAACTTTACGATACTTCTATTCAGTGCCAGCATTCCGGAAATCTGAAATAATGTAATATTGAAACTACATTTTGTTGTTTATTGAATTTATTTTCACAAATTGTATCGTGAATACATTTACAAGACATTTGGTGAACCACTATTTATGCCCATTGTTATCGTAAATTGTACAGCAGAAGTAGTCCTCGTGTAAGATATTTAATTACAATAAAAACATACGTAATTATATAAACGAAAGACGAAAGTCTTTAACTGAATAATTTATGATCCAATAATAAAGAAATAATATTAAAAAATCTACTAATTACAGTAATACTCCGACTTACGCGAACTCAGGGTTACAAAGTTCGTTTGACGACACTGCCGCTAGACTGTTGCCCGCTATATTCAATGTGTCTCTTACTGTGATTGCCAGAAACTGATATCGCTCATGTAGTAGAAGAAGTTGTTAATCTTGGCGGGCAATTAGATTTAGAAGTCAATGCTAACGATGTCAACAAGCCGTCGGATTCACTTAGTCAGGAGCTAACAATCTATAAGCTCATAGAGATGCGTAAGCAAAACGACAATGAAGACACTTCAGACCCAATTCCACCAGAAAAGCACATGACAATTGCAAGCTTGACAGATGATCTCTGCTCAATTGAAAATGACTTAAAAATTATAGAAAACATAGACCCCAAAGAAAAACGCGTTATAGCTACAAAGCAAGGAATAAAAAAATGATTAGCTTGCTACGAAGAAATTCTGCGTGAAAAAATAAGGTATTGTGTCGTCAGACGAATTTGTTAGATTTTATGAAGCCATCGACATTGAAATGACTTTTTTACGTAAAACGTTTATTTTTTTAATATTTTGTATTAATATGTATAAAGAACTGCAATTTGATTAATTATTTTTCTTCTAAACAAGTGTTTTTGTTAGTCCTTGGTCCCAATTAAACAAAATTGTTTGTAGTTGTATGCAAAGTTGTACCCCGACTAACGCGAATTCGAATTAAGCGATTTTCGTCGGTCTCACCTATCGCGTAACTTCGGGGTACTACTGTATTTGTTAAAAATCGAAACCCGGACCGGGTGACGAAAATACCTGCTTACCGATATACTGCTGAGAAATTCGTATGTAAAGCTCTTTATTAATACTGATTTGTTACAAAATTCACTAGGGGCAACTATTTTTTTTAATAAAATTAAATATTAGTATTGATGTTAAGAATGTGTAAATAACAGTGTATTTAAAATTATAATCCATGTATTAAATTCTAACACAAAAATGTAAGACAACAAATAAAGATAAATGTATATGTATATATAATTGACCGTATTAGTAAGTGTCGGGTTAATATATTATTATATCTATGTATATGTTTCATTCTGGATAATAGGAAAAATCTTTTTCAAATAAAGGTAAAATAAAACATAAGGTAAAAGTGGGAATTAAAATATTAAGAAATTTTCTAACGTACCATTTTTTGCTGGGGGATTATCTGAAAAAAATATATTCAATGTTTAAAAAAACTCACTAACCATAATGGCTGTGGGACCTTTAAGTCCACAGCACGGAATGATAACTTCCCTTGGTATTTTCTTGCATCGTATGAGAGCAGAGGCCAAATAATTTGCCCCCAATTCCGACATAAAATTTAACCCCAAATCTAAAAAAATGCTCATTTATAAACAAATTTATTTTAAATAAAAATACACTACGGGATCATATTTACCGAGGGTTGTGAGTGGTGCTTTTGGTCCTTTAATTAGCGCGTGACACAATCCTTTCAATCCAGCTTCTCCAAAAATATTATTCCGCATTCTCACAATTTTCAAATTCTGGTGGATCATCAGCAGCCCTCCGAGAGCAATGAGCCCCTCGTCTCCTACATAACAATGAGAAAAGTCTATCTCCTCGATGCTTTCCTTCGTACCGACAAACCTTAAAAATATTTTCGAGCGGATATCGTCCAACTCGCATTTATTTAAGCGGAGTACTTTCAAGGCCGGTAATGCGCCTAATGCTGCGCAGATCAGCTCGCAATCGACGACGGAGAACCTGAAGGCTCTCCAATCAAAGTTGGCAGCCAGGGGGTGTACGCAGAACGCGAGGCGTAATTCGGTTAGGTTTTTCAAGCTTCGAAGAGCTCGCTCAAGCGGTATATGGTTTAACGGGATGTCTTTATCTGGCCTGATGCATTCGTCTCTGACTATGCCATCCTTACAATTTGGCAGCGGAGGACATTTCGTAACTTGCAATTGTTTAATATTCAAGATAGTCACGTAATCGCTAATCTGAAAAAATGGCGTAGTATTACTCAGTGTGACAATAGAGAAATTAAAATATATAGAAACAGAAAAAAAAACTGTCCAAGATTTCTCTAACCAGTGTGGAAAGTTCTTCAGAATAATCAACATCGAAGTCTTCTGGTAATGACGTTTCTAAATATTCCTCAATAAACATTGTGAGATATGTTGTTTTCCAGAATCCAAAATATGGCCTTGTTATAAAAATGTGATCAACCCATCTACCTCTACTGCATCGCTCCCAATATATCTCGTACTGAAATAATATATATTACGTACTTTAATTTTATGATGAAGTCTTTCCGATTCATCGAGATAAAAATAAGAATTATTAACTTACAAATATAAGTGGGACTGTTAATTTTAAGTCTACGTCGATGGGCAAAACTTCCATTAAACTATTTACATCTTGTTGCAGAGTATCAGTTAAAGGTTGCACAACATCAAACATTAGAGAAAGCCGTAGAATTGCCAAATCTTTGAGCTTAGGTACGATGTTCGAATCCCAGTCGAAGTCAGCTGCGGGAAATATCACTTTGTCTGCTTCGTCCATCCTCTCCAGTTCTTCCGGAGTGGGCACGTAAGCCTCCATGACCGCGCGCGATACGACATGTGGGATTTTCATGGCGAAAACAAAAAAAAAATCCACCAGTTATCAAATAATATTCATTCCTCTATCACGAATTTTTTTGTTAAAATATCGCAAACAACGCGATTAATTTCGTAGCTGTCCGAATGTCAACAAAGGGATCGTATGGCTTGTTTCGAATCAAATTCAAATGTTATTTGATGTCTCTCAAAAAATATTACAATCATTTCGGGTTCTATATTTCGAGTTAAAAAGAGGAAATTGGTGTCATAGAAGAGAGGTTTGTTTTGTTTAAAATAAAAATTATTTAAAAAAAGTTCATTCACAATATTATTAAAAAACATATTTTAAATAATTTATTGCTTTGTCTGTCAATAAATTATGTATTTTTCATGTCCTAGTCTCCATTTAATTTTATTTCGTTCACTTACAAAATACATGTATTATTAAGGAGAACACATTCTTATTGTGAAGTCGTAATTATTCAAGAACAGAGGTTTATGATATTTTAATTACAAATTAAATGTATTATTTATAAATATATACATATAAAATCAAAAATAAAGGTGGCTTTCAAATAATGGAATGATAGATGTATTAATTTGAAAAATGTAACACATAGATTCGAAAATTTGTCGTCAATCCACTATGTTGATATAGCATAATCGGATAATACACCTTCCCCGGATTGGAAGAGATCCAGGTTCGAATCCCGGTAACAACAACAATATTTTTCGATAAAATTAATTTTGCATGTATATCTTTCTAATTAATACATTTAATTTGTTTTTAAAATATATGTATACCTAATACGTACACTAAGTATTAGCCTCATATTTCATTTTCATGTTCTCACATCCCGAAGAAGAGAGTGAGTACGATCCAAATCGCACTGAGCTTTGTCATACAGTAACGATAATTCTAATTAAAATATGTTGAACTAAAAATGTTATTTTTAAACGTAATAATATATGTAATTATTCAGAGCCGGTGCAAAGGCAGTTGAAAAATTTAAAATTGATGCCAAAAAAAGACAGGAAGGGTTCCTAATCTTAACATTAATTCTTCATAGCTGGAAACTCTACTAACCATAGTTATAATTAAAAAAATCCATCTTGTGGTTCCAACCCCCACATCGCCGTCATCGTCTCGCTGTCGTGTCAGTTTTTTTTTCTTCTTCTTTTTTGCACGGCGCGCGCGGGCCGGCAAGACCGCCACGAGAGAGAGAGAGAGAGAGAGAGAGAGAGACATGTTTAATATTATGTTCCAGGCCGATATTGTTTGGTCGCCATTTTGGTTTAGCAAATATTTGTCATTTCGCATTTGGTAGTCATAGAAAGTAGTTGATTATAATTTATGATGGAGCGTCTAACATCTCAACAACACGTTGAAGTCATATCTAAATAATAATGGTAATTCTGTAACCATTAATGGTGAACGCTATCGTCACATGTTGGAGAACTTTTTGGTGACCGAATTGGGTCGTTTGGGGATGCACATGAGGTTTCAACAGAACTGTGCCAACTCATACACAGCCCGAGCTGCGCTTGAAATTTTGCGAGAAATATTTCCCGGCCGCATAATGTCAAAAAGTGGTGATATCGACTGGCCTCCTCGATCACTTGATTTGACGGCTCCCGGCTATTTTCTGTGAAGATGCTTGAAAGAAAAGGTCTACGCCAATAAGTCAATAACAATTTCGATGCTTCAGGATAATATTCGAAATGAAATTGCTGAAATAACACGCAAAGTGAGCTAGAATGTTATGAAAAATATGGTTAAAAGAGCACGCATTTGTGCCGCTGCTATAGGCGACTATTTGGCCAATCTCATATTTCATACATAATTGTAATAAACAATATAGTCGATTAGTCAGAATTAAATTAAAAAATTATGTTATATTTTCTAGTTATTCAAAAACAACATCGGCTTGGAACAAAATATTCACCCTGTAGATAGCCTCTTAACACTTTGTAACTTACAGGGCTTAGAATATTGTTTTACATTTTGGATTGCACAACATTGTTGTAATAATAGTCTAGTTTTGGCTAAACTTGAATCCGAGAAAGTTGCAGTTTAAGAAGATATTCTCGTTTTGCCTAGAAAGTGTTAACAATACTAAATAAATTCAGTTTTTGTTTAACATACGTACCGCAATATATGAAAGATTACCTGAAACCCGATACACATCATCCACGTTAGTCCCTCATGACAGGATCATAATTTCTATCAACTTTCGCCCACTTGACTATGCTCTTTCATTTTTCTCGGCATTCTGCAGATCTTAGGCCTGTCACCAGAGAAGTGTCTTTTGCCTTTTCCACTTGGTCGGTTTAACGGAAGAAGGATCTTCCTCTTCCTCTTCGTTCTTCGTTCTCCGACGTGGCCCACCACAATAAGCTACTCCAAGCTATTTTCTTTCTCGCAAGATCCTCAATAAGGATTCATCTCAAGCAAATCTGGAGAGATTGTTCTTAATTTTTTCAACTCCTGCAGAATGAAGACATTCCTGCGTCTGTGGTTTGCGCAATATGTTGTCTCCAGCACCACACTTCAAAGGCATTAATTTGTCTTCTCGCCTTTGCCTTCAAAGTCCATGATTCCACACCATATAGAAGGCGCCAGAGACTACAAGGCTGACCATTTTCTTGAAAATACTGCTATTCTGAAGTACCCGATGCGCAAATTGACAAAAAAAATATAGGATTTCCGAGTGCAATAATGAAGAACTCTTTTATATTGTATAGTTTCATAAAATTTTTAGACAGTATACTATATTTATATTTCAATTTGGGATCAGATTACTTACTAATTTTAGCATTTGTAAGATAACCATTGATTTTATCAAATATCTTTCGTTTCATTTTTCATATTATCTTGTTGTACCGATTTGTACCGATCTCGAACAATGTGTACGGTGAGAAAACGATAAAATGTGTCGTGCCAAGAATTATTAACTAAATCAATAGAATTATTAAACATTTTAAACCTTAAGATACAAAATAAAAGAACATATTCTCATCTAATTTTTTATTTCCTTGTTATATTATATTATATTCAGGTATCCACCCGTAAAATACTGTGGATTGTCTGTTGCACCCTGTAAAAAATGTATATTTTTTCGAAAGATTTTTTTCCTTTATATATTTCTAAGTAATTCATCTAACATCTTCTCATCTATTTTTTTCCCCGTGTTATATTCTATTTATAAAAAAATATTGCCGTAAAACTGCCATGCAGTTTGCCAAAAAATACAATTATAATGAATATATATGTAATAAAGAAGAAATAAAAAAATTAAAAATAGATATATGTCTTAATACTCCTATATTTAATATGTATTACAAAAAATTGAGAATCTCTTGAATGTTTCACATTAACATTACTATTACGTATTGCAAAAAAATTCCAACATATCTTGATAGTCATAAAGCGACAAAAAAATGATATTTAATAATATTAATATTGAATTAATAAAATTTATATTTTCAGGCGAAAAGTACCAAAACTACAAAGAATAATAAAAGAAAATTGCGATATGTATTTAATATTAAAAGGAGCGTAATATGTAGAAAGAGAAATTTCCTTATTAAATTTTTTATTGTATTTTGATTCTAAAACATTTGGTGGGTACATGCCGTAAATGTAATATGATTAACATTTTTATGAAGTATCAAATTATTATTTTTAAATATACAGTTAATGAATTTATTCAGGGTACAAACTTTAAATTCGTGTTATATATTGTGGCAGTGAATTTAGGGTCCAGCCGTCCACCAGCTGCACCAGTGTCAGTGGGTCCTCACACCAGGACCGTATACTTACCCAATTACTCGGCTCCATTGTCTCCTGTCTACACGGAATGGGATCGACATCTAAGAATGTAATGAAACAGGTTGTAGTTTAACAAAGATTTATTTTCAAACAATAACATGGCGGAACAATTTGTGATGAAATTTAAAGTAGATTATCAGCCCAATATCTTTAATAATGCTCTGTACAAGAATGACCCCACAATGGGAATTACAATAAAAAATTAACCTTGAAGACTACTTCACAAAAACAATCGTGAAAGATATTCACATGTCAATTCTTATGAAATATCAATGATTTGGAACAAATTTTAAATTAAATACTAATTAAAATGTATTAATTATAAAGATATATATATATATAATATCAAATATTGTTATTGCGCTACCGGTATTCGATCCTGGATCTCTTTTCCCATCCGGGGAAGGTGAAATACCAACTATGCTACAGCGACAGTATTTATAACGACAAATTTTCTAACTTGTATGTTACACTTTTTAAAATTAATACATCTATTGTTCCCTGTATTGGAAAATAGATCCAGGTTCAAATCCCGGTTGCGCAACAACAATATTTTTCTATAAAAATGATTTTATATGTATATCTTTATAATTAATACATTTTAATTAGTATTTAAAATATCACAGACCTGAATAATTACAACTCACAATAAGAAAGTGTTCTCCTTAATAAATGTTAAATTATTACCGAAACAAATGACTACAACCACACAACTCACACAGAGTTCTGTCACTAGTAGATTTTCAGAGTGGTGTTTTGAAAACTGATCAACAATTACTAGGTTTATAAATAGATTGTACGTGTCCCTTTTTACTTTCCTGAGTACTGTAGATGACATCCATCAGTCACCATCTTTAGATTGCGTTCAGTATCATTTGGGCTGATAGATGAACCCTATGGCATTCAGCATAATTGACAATTGACCGCTCTGATATTCCACGCCACCCTTGGCGTATTATCCAAAAAGTTATGTTTCTAATAATACTCAGACAGTAGACGAGTAACAATAAGGGATCATTACTGTTCCCTTATATATTTCCGATTAGACTCAGATTTGACCATCTTATTTAATGTATATCAGCAGTGAACTGGCATACGCATGCACTCGCTTAGTGGAGAGAAAAAATGGGACTCTCTTTGGCGGGAGCGGTATGGTCGCCATCTTTAAATGCGCATAGTATATTGGCCATCGCGACTGTCTGTGTTGCCACTACTTTAAAATAAATAAATGTAGCACGCGTATCAATAATACCGTAAGTTCCTACTTCTAATGTTACAAAATATACATGCAGCTGGCATCTCTTCTATGTTAGATGGCGCCCTTTATGTATGGTTTATTTTTTAGGCAACATTTTGACAATTGCACGTGTTACCATACCAAAACGTCGACCTAGGTTTCCTCAAGGAAACCATATACAAAGAACGCGATCTAACCCAGTAGAGACGCCAGTTGCATACACTGAAACGCTCACTACTCGCGGAAACCTTAAATCAAACATATATATTTGTTCTTCTTCTTCTTCTTTCAAATAGGCAATCCACCCTTCAAGAGTGATTTGTACCATTAAACAAGTTCAAACATTATTTCATAGAAAGCAGTACAACAATGTTATTGAATAGGGAATATTGCATTACAAGTTAATACCATTGACATTCAAGAAATTTGCTATTATATAGCTTAAATGTGGCGAGTTGAGGGAAAGAAGATGACACAAGTTAACGGAGAATTGAAAATTACCATTGGCAAGATTATTGTAAAAAAAACCTGTGATCCGCAATGGACAGGTAAAAAAGACATGGTCAAGGGTTTCCTCATCGGCACCACATTCGCACATTGGGGAGTCTATTATGTTCATTCTGATATATATTTATTGGTTGAGTCGTATTTTTACACATACAATGTTTTTTTTTCTAAATTAACTCTATTAACACCTGTGTTAAATTTTTCTTTGTATTATATAAAGGAGGGTTTCTTTTAACAAATTCTTCAGTTGAAAGCCAGTGGTTGGACTAAACGGAGCCCTTGTAAATTTTTAAAATGTCGGTAAAAGTGTGCATATTCGACAATGTTTACTTTTTGAATTTAATAAAGGCCATAATGCAACAGTAGTATCCAAAAATATTTGTGACGTGTACGGTAGGGGTGCTATCGATGTTGGAGTCAGTCAACGATGGTTAGCTAAGTTCAAATCTGGTAATTGATTAGTAGCTGATGAAGAACGGAGAACGGGCGGGGCGCCCTTTAACCACCGACGATGATATGCTAACCGCTATAATAAAAGCTGATCCTTGTCAAAATACCAGGGGCATCGCATTGAAGATGGGTATCTATCAAACGACCGCGGTGAGACATCTACATCGCATCGGCCTGGTTTCCAAGTACGACGTTATTGTTTCTCACCACGACAATGCGCGGCCTCATTCTGCAATGATGACGCAGCACAAGTTGAAGGAGCTCGACCGGGATGTTATAAAGCATCCACCCTCCGTGACTCCTGACCTTGCTCCATCAGATTTTCACCTTTTTTTATCTCTACAAAATTATTTGAATGGAAAAAAATTTAAAACAATACAGGAGGTAAAAACGCACTTGGACATATTCATTGAGTCAAGACTAAACAAATTAATTGACAGATGGGAGAGTCATTAGCAACAATGGAAATTTTGTAATATAATTAATTTTTATACTTTTTTTCTATTAATTAATTGTGAAGTTGTAATTATTCAGAACATAGGTCTGTAATATTTTAAATACTAATTGAACGTATTAATTATAAATATTATACATACATACTAATTTAATGTATTAATTATAAATATATACATATAAAATCAATTTTGTCGAAAAATATTGTTTTTGCTTTGCGCTACCGGGATTCGATCTTCGGATTCGGGATCTCTATTTCCAATCCGGGGAAGTACACTGAATAATTACAACATCACAATAAGAATGTGTTGTACGAGGGACAAGTAAAAAATAAGGTTCCTACATTTTTTTCAGGTATAAGGTATTTTTTATTGCAATAAATAAGTAAACCATCTGAAAGCTTGTACTTTATTCTATTTTTCTACATAGTCTCCTGATTTTTCTATGCATTTTTCCTGACGAGTTATCCACTTCTGAAAACCCGCTTCGAAGAATTCCGCCGCTAGGCCGCCGATGAACTTGGTGACCGCTTCTTTCACCTCTTCATCTGTATTGAAGCGTTGTCCACCCAAGTGTTGCTTCAATTTCGGAAACAAGTGGAAGTCGCTGGGAGCAAGATCAGGGCTGTAGGGGGCATGGTCAAGCAATTTCCAGCCGAATTTGTCCAGTAGGGCGGTGGTCTGTCGAGAGACATGCGGGCGAGCGTTGTCGTGGTGCAGCCTAACGCCCTTGGTCAGTATAATCGGTCAAAATTTTGTCGATGGTTTTTTCACAAACCTCA
This sequence comes from Eubasilissa splendida, assembly GCA_031772225.1. Classification (NCBI taxonomy): domain Eukaryota; kingdom Metazoa; phylum Arthropoda; class Insecta; order Trichoptera; family Phryganeidae; genus Eubasilissa; species Eubasilissa splendida. The sequence goes on along the minus strand of CM062848.1, from coordinate 14,727,880 downwards.
GGAACCTGGACAGCAAGCTCCCGAAGCGTTACTCTCCGATCTTCGAGGAGAATGCGCTCAATCTTCGCCACGACTTTGTCCGACACCGATGGCCTCCCACTCCTTTGCTCGTCGTGGACGTCTGTGCGTCCTTCGGAGAACTCCCTGCACCATTTGCGGACGTGTTGGACGCTGATGCAAGCTGTGCCATAAACTTCTTCCAACTGTCGATGAATTTCAACAGGTTTAAGCTTCTTCGCGTTTAAAAATCGAATCACCGAACGGATTTCACACCTGGCGGTAACGGCGATGGCGGGTTCCATAGCGGATGGCTGTCAGGCCTTTACTGAGCGTCGCAGCGTTTGCTCCCGGTAGTGGGGATGTAGTTAAGGGACCAACAATCAAGGCGGTGTTGCCGGATTTCGCCTAGCATCTCGCGTGGCGAGTGTACAGCGTAAGGAACCTTATTTTTTACTTGGCCCTCGTATCAATGTGTCCAAAATTTAATAAAAAATGAATTGATAATTTTGGCGTCTGCAGTCGGTTTACTCAAAGGTATTTGAGATTTCGTAGAAACAACGTAGATGGCTTTCAAATAATGGAACGACAGATGTATTAATTTGAAAAAGTGTAACATATAGCTTCGAAAATTTGTCATGAAAAATACTGGCGCTATAACACAATTGGTAGTGTACGCTATAACACTTGCAAATACAATATTTTTTCGACAAAATTGATTTTATATGTAAACATTTATAATTAATACGTTAAATTAGTATTTTTTCTTTCATTAAAAAATACGACAGTACTCATGACTCAACCTACATATATATATAATATTCAACTTCTATTGGACCGAGTTGCGCAGATACACATTACGTAATGAATTGATTTTATTTAAATTCATCCGACTGTCATTTAGCCGCGAGGCAGACAATGTGTCCGTCAGTCGCTGGAAAGTCGATAGACTTTTAAAGTATTTACGACCAATCATATTCCATATACCAAATTATTGAACAGTATCTACAGCAGTGTGATGTTTGTATTACCATCAATTAAATATAACATTGATGCATAAATCCAATTAATTCCAAACTACAACCTAGCCGATGTTTTATATTCGAACGATAATTTTTATATCAAGAAAAATAGATTATATTTATTATATTAGAAGAACACATTCTTATTGTGAAGTTGTGATTATTCAGAACAGACGGTCTGTGACATTTTAAATATGAACTAAACATATTAATTAGAAAGATATCCATATAAAATCAATTTTATCGAAAAATATTGATTTTGCGCCACCGGAATTCGAACATGGATCTTTTTCCTAACCGGGGAAGGTGCATTATACAACTATCTCAAATACCTTTGAGTAACCTGACAGCAGACGCCAGAATTATCAATTCATTTTTATTAAATTTTGGACACATTGATACAACTTTATTATTAGGAAAATACATTCTTATTTATGAATTGATAATTCTGGCAGAATACTCAAAGATAATTGAGATTCTTTCTTGATTTCTTTCAAATAATGGAACGATTAAATGTATTAATATCAAAAAGGCAACATACAGGTTCCAAAATTTGTCGCTGTAGCATAGTTGGATAATGCAGCTTCCCCGGTTAGGAAAGAGACGAATGCCGGTGGCGTAACAACAATATTTTTCGATAAAATTGACTTTTTATGTATATCTTTCTAATTAAAATATTCGATTCATATTTAGATTATATTTACCTGCAGTTCACAAGATTTATTTTGATACGACACGACTACCACAATTCATACGATTTTAATATAATACATACGTATGTATATCCACGGCCGGCCTCAGGCCGATTGGACCGACTGGGGCTTATCGGGCCCCATAATATTGGGGGGCCTGGAAAGAACAAGAAAAGAAAAAACACAAAAGTGAATATTTCATATATGTATGTATTTAAAGGGGACGAATGTGGTTGATTATTACCCACGATCTTTAATACAGTTTTTGTTTTACAGTAAGTAAAGAAGCTATTATTAATTCGTACATTTATATTTTTTCTCAGGCTTTCTCATTTCCTAAAGTATGGCCGTACATGATACAAACGCGTTTGATTAATAATTGTTAAAACGAACGCCGCATTACCATCGGGATGTTATAACATTTTCGGTCATTTTTGGAAAATTATTAGTACATTCATTTTTAGACGCAGGACTATGGCGATGATAAGATGACGTGTGCTGAGATCAGTTGCTGAGAGCAGTATGCTTGTGAGCATTTTACCAGTAAACGAAATGTTCAATAATTCCAACGATGAATGAGTGGAATGTACTAATCTGGCCTCGTATTTGATAGATCCGACCCTGGGTATATATTCACGTTAATTTCTTCTTGTGTACTGCAGTCCAAATATTGCAATATACTTACATATATGACGTGGACATTAATTCTTCAATTAGTTCTTAATATGTTTTTTATCGTACATTTTTTTATAATGTATAAACGGGCCATGACTTTACTATGAATCATTTTTTTAAACAAAACCAGTTACAGGATTATCGCAAAGAACAATTACTTAATTAATCACGAATATTAACATAACTTTTAATTTCTTTATCAAAACGTGAATCACGAATCGTTTATTTGTAATCAAGGTGTTTCCAAATAAATTATTACCCACGGCAATCATTTAATATTCTCGTTTCCGTAAACAATGGAAGATTCGAAGCAATAAAAGTAAAAAAATAAGTATACTAAAATATTGTCGATACCTCTCTATTTTAATGTAAGTATTTAATATGCATCCTGGCGACTGGCGACCTCGTTAGTCAAGATATTAATTTAAAATAGATTTAATTTTTTGCACTGCTATCGTAAAGTAGATATTTATAATAGCTAGGTAGGTAGCACTGATTACCGACTTCAACTCAAGTGTGCGTATATCAAGTAGGTACGAGCTATAAATTATATTCAAATTGAAAATCAATATTGAAGTACATAACGTCTCAACAATAGAAGAGATAATTTACAATTCAAACCGACTAATTAATTATTCATCTACTAAATAATTATTCATAACAATCAACGAACACAACGCTCGCTAACAATTGCCTACCTAATTTGTGTAAAAATAAATACCATATCAGAATTTTGTTTAACGCATATTATTTATACCATTCATAATTAATTGCAGGCTTACAAAACATTACCTTAAGTATTTTTATTTCTTCAATGATGTTAAGTATTTCTCACCATATTTAGTAATCTTCCATTTTTTAACGATGACGAGAGCTCCTACGAGGCTAAAAATGTTTATGTGTACTATATCTGTATTCTGCAATGTATCTATACTGTGATTTATAAATACACCGTAGTGTTTAAAACCCATCTTAGATCATTGTTTTAGCGACGCACTTTCAGAACGAAGCATCGTATATTTATCTATTTTTTATATATTAACCCTTCCTAAACCATGCAGTACATTTCGTATAATATTTCGGTAAATACATGCAACATAAAATTCATATTTTAAATAATCCTAAAGAAAACATTAGCGCTTAGGAATAACTAGTGAAAAACCAATTATGAAAAGGGAATTGTACATGAACAATTATTTTTTACATTCAATCCGTTGTAAAATTAATACGTTGATAAAAATAGCATTTGTGATATGAAAGACAGAGATAACAAACTATTTTCACAGTGAAAAGAACAACAAACATACAAATATAAATATCTCTTTCTCACTAATTAAATGAAGAGAGATAAGAAGGAAGAACACATTGTATTAGATTTAATGAATGCTCTGAATTATGTTATTAATCATATTTTCAAATTTGAATGCTCAATATTTACAGTAAATTCGTGCCATTAAAGCCATTTAAGCTATTAAAAACATTTTTACTAACTGTTATTTACGGTAACACGAGTTGACAGCATGGCTGCGTTCGGGTATTTTATATCACGGTATGGTAAAGGTTAATTAAACACTACAAACTAAACACCACAAGCACTTTTTAAAAACCGATTACTTGAAACGTAATGAAAATTAGCAATGACAGATTTAACTTTGGAAAACGGCCGTAATGAAATAATAATTAATTACGTGCCTACTTACATAAAATTCGTTTCAGAAATATTATTGATAATTTAAATAATTTCCTACTTACGGAACAGAAGCGCCACGGTGATTTAATTTTTAAAATTTCTGACATTACACATGTTTGTTTACCATTTTTGAAAAGTGTACCTCGGGAACAAAGTTACACATTTCAAAGAAAATTTACACTTCACTTAAATGAAATGTATCGAAATTCCTACGTGTGAATTGTGAAAAATGAATTGTCATACTTGGTTATGATGAGCACGCTTATAACGAGATCACGGCTGTAACGAATAAAAAGCCCCAATAATTTATTTTTATAATGAATGTGTTTCACCGAGCAACATTTGACGCCCAGTAAAATACTGCGAATATTTGTAGTTGCTAAGATAGTTTCCAAATCTTGAAACATTGAAAGGGCGACTCAATGTTTATGAATGCATGACTGAATGACTGACTGACTGACTGACTGACTGACTGACTGACATGAATGACCTAATCGAGGTTTGCCAGATGTTTTTTTTTTCCGTGAACGAGCTCATTATAATTCCAATGGCTGCCGCTTAATTGATTGCCTTATATTTACCAAACCTTAAATTTAAATGAGAATTTCCCAGCGTTCTTGAAACGATAACTTTTGTCATTTTAAAACAAAATTATTGTCAGTTTAAAAGAAAGCCGTGATATTTTAAGAAGGATATTTGATACTAAAAATTAAAACAGAGTGTGACGTATACAGAATTTGGTGATTCCTATATTGTCCAATTTATCAAGATATTAGCTATATAGCTGAGGTGGCCTAGCCACATTTATTTATTTATTTTATTTTAATTGTAACTATATAATACAATGTAAAAATCTGTTTGGACTATGCCCGTCTCACTAGATACATTCTGGGCCTAGTTTACAAGCAATTAATTAGAATTACAAGTAGTAGATAGAATTACATTTATTACTATATAAAAGGTGTATATGAAGAACAATTTTAAAGTGGACATAATTTTTGTTTCACTTTGTAGCAATAACATAGGTTTGAGTCAATATGTTTGGGTGAGTGCTGGTATACTGGCTCTACCCATATCACAAATCCAAGTTTTAATATATAGTTTCATGTTCTTGCGACAATTCAATTGATTTAAATCTTTGTTTTAAATGTTTGTATTTATATATGTATTTAAGAGTAGTATTAGCGTATATTTGTCTAATATCAAAGACATCGAATTTATTAAAAATTCCAATTATAACATGCTCTATAATTGATTGACAAATAGCGTAGTGCGCCATTTTAAGAAGTTTTATATTAAGGAAATTTCTAATATTTCTAAAAAAATATATTGTTTTTCGTATTTTATTTGTAATGAGTTGTGTATGATGATTCTATTTGAAACAAGGATCAAATATAATTTTTAAGTATTAAATTTGGTCAGTATGTTCTATATAATTCCATTGACACGTCTGAGTTGGAACAATTGTGAACTTTTATTTTGTAAGCATACGAGGGTTGCCCATTTTCTTTTATGCTCGAAGTTAGGTATTTAGTTTTATTGGTATTAAGTGTTAAGGTGTTCAGGTCGAGCCATTTTTTAACAATACTTATACCTTTCTCGGCTTTTTTAAATACTACTGACCATGTATCAGCTTGGAATTGAAGAACAGTATCGTCCGCAAAACAAGTAACGCTTCCGTTAAAAGAGATGTTGCATAGGTCATTAATATATATTAAGAATAGTATTGGACCTAATATGCTACCCTGTGGGACCCCGAAGTAAGTGGAAAGAGGATTGCTTGAAATTTCTTTAATACGAACTCGTTGATTCCTGTCCGTGATGTAACTTTTAAACATATCAAATATTTTGCCAAAGATACCAATTTTTTTAAATTTTTCGATTAGACTCGAATGCGAAGCTGTATCAAAGGCCTTGGCGAGATCAAGGAAAATGGATATACATTTATGGTTTTTATTCACATTGTTAGTAATGAAGTCCGTGACACAGGCAATAGCTTCAGTTGTACCCATATTTGCCCTAAAGCCGAACTGGTTTTTAGAAATAATTTTATTACTCTCAAGGTATTTTACGAGTTGAATTTTTATAATTTAAGAGGTGTTAATTGTATACAAAAAAATATAGTTGGGCTCCGCCGCTATTGACTAAAATTGGTGAAATACCCTATTGTCATTTGTATGCAATATATGATATTTATTTAACAATGTGTATTATTGGCAAAATTTTTGTTAATTACTCACAGAGTTCATAGTATAGAGAGTAGTCCAACCAAAGGCAGACAAATAGCCGGAGCTCTTATATATTTATATTATTTTGATTAGGTCATCTGAGTGCTTAATGTAAATAACTTTATTCTCAGGTGCCTTTTTGACCATAATTTTTTCGTTTTTAAACCACACAAACAAGTAGTTTCCACAGTAGTTCTTTATAGTACGGGCACAATATTTCACCTATGTAAAGTTTTTCACATCCTGGAGTTTTTAATGTAGTTGGGTCAATTTTTTTCTGTTTTCCAATAGTTGATATTTAGTTCTGATGTCTGCAAATTTAACAAGAAGTTTTGAAGGGGCACTGATTCTTCTATCTGTTATCCTATTGGCTTCTCTAATATCTCTGTTTTGTATGTCGATACCCGCTGCCGGACCACCTCTGCAGATTGTTCTCCCTCTCGTTGCGGGACACCTGCTACTTCTAAGGAGTCAGCTTTGGCGTTCTGCTCCATTTCAGCAAGTCTGACCTCAAAGTTTTTAATAATTTTATTTTTTTCATTTAATTCTCTTCTAAGAGCTTCAACTTCTGTTGTCAGTTTTTTGTCAATTTGTTTCATGATAATTTCTAAGATATCATTTTGCGGGGGGGTTGGTGGTTGAGATCCTTATTTTTTTTCTTGTTACTCTGAGAAATATTCAGCTCAAAGGAAATTGTCATACACTGGTTCCACCAATCTGTCACCAATAATACTTGGGTATAGGCAACAATTAGATAGTCAATCTGCATTTTTTTGATTTATAAGCTCACCTTGCATAATAGATGATATATGGTTTCACTATACTAGTCACTGTGGCCAGATATGATGTCTGTGTAAGGATTAAGAACGGACATAAGCTCTTCACCACTTTTTTTGCAATTTATAATGGAGCGATTTAAGTACACCTTGTTGGGCTAGATACTTGTAGGTAATGTAACGATTCAACCATTCAACGAATGGACTCGAACGACTAGCGAAGAAAGTGTTTTCTGCAAAACCTATCATCCTCAGGAGTGTTGGACGACGTTACCCAGGATGCTCATAGAATCGGTATTGCGAATTGGAATGCTACAGCGGAGGATAGATCGGAGTAGCCAGGACTCAAACCGGGCTGTAGCGCAATTGATGATGTCAATGCTAACAAAAGAAAGTGAATAAAAATTTTCCTGAGACCTCTTTGACAGTACCAACATTGTAAAGGGAGAATGGTGGCAATAGAATCATGGATATAGCTATATTTATATTACGTATATATTATTATTATAGCGAGTAAATTTTGTTGGTCTCCTGGTCCTCGTTATATCCGAGTCCATCCGTATTGACTTGCACGATATGAATGCCAGACTCGTGGGAATTGTCCGCCATATATTTTTTCAAGAAGTAAAAAATAAATATTTACAAACATCGATCACGGCAGTCTGTACGTGAACGTTTAAAATACTCACTCTCCATAAAGCGAAAAGTGATGTTGTTTGAGGATTGGAAATGGTTTTCGGAATTCTTCTATTCTTGCATCGCTCCATCTATTTCGACTGCCAGCCACTATTCTATAGATATCCAAATAATTTTAGTCGCGGAATCCTTTTATGGGACAAAATATATATTTATAGAATAAAAATATGAATTTTAACCACAAAGTTAATATTGCTAATTTTAAAAGTATTATAAAAAAATTATCTCGATGATATAATACACAATAGTATACAATTTTTGGAGGTTAGATGTGTCACCAATTATGAGGTAGCAGATACATCACTAATCTGTAAGTGAAAGTGTGTCATATGTCACCAGTATTGCGAGGTTCAAGATATGAGATGTGATTGATATGTGGCACTACTCTACGCAAGTGTATGATTTATAATGTATACTGAATCTATGATGAAGGTAATGCGTGCTGTGTAGCATGTAATGAAGATGAGATGCGAATGATCAATGTCCCATCTCCAATTTCGAGTCACCATTCGTGTGTATAGCGTCAAAGTGTTTTGTATTTTGGTGCAGAATGAGATGATTGCAGACAGTAATGGCAAAAAATGTAAATAGGATTGAAACGAACACGAATTTATTCGAAGTCAAATTGCAAATGTTTGAATCTACTTATTAATTATACGCAGTAAAACGGAGTGATCACCAAAACCTGCTAATAGCTCCGAGGCCGGGGATAACGTAGTGTGCTGGTTGATCCGCGCGCGGATCACGGGGTCACCGGCTGCACGCGCTGCAGTGACGTCGCCTAGCCTAGCTCGGTTATGATGAAGCGTTCATCTGCAAGTGGTCCTGGATCACGGATTACAATTACAGTTTTGTAAAAAGCATCCTGACCCTATCGCGTATTCAACGCGTAAACATATCTGCAATATATTTTTTTTCTCAATTTGGAAAACGCAGCTCTATATAATCTATATCCAAAATGTTCAAAACGCTCATAAACATCTGAGACGTCCAATATACTGAGATGTCAGATACGTTCATGTAAAAGTACATATCATATAAACGCATTAAAAATGTAGCGATCGGCTCTACATACTAAGAGAAAAGTGTATGGAAGTTGTTGAATGGCGGATCAGACACTTCCAAAGCATTCGATAGAGGTTTTTCCTCGCAATAAATAATAAACATATCGCACGCCTAGATCAAAACTAAGACAACTAAAAAGAAAACAAGAATTTTGAGTTATTATTGTATTCGGGGTACTCTGTCATAAATGCAACTAACTTAGCCCCTCAGTTCACTAATAACGTCATTTTAGGATACATTTATGACCTAAAATGTGATTTAGTTTTATAACTTTAGTAAATAAAAATGTTTTTATATTTTGTCTATTGAAAAATTACATTTTGAATTGTCTTAGTTTTGATCTAGGTGTGCGATACATTGTTTTATCTACGACAACGGCTCTTTTCTACGTAGATTTCGTTAAAAAGATAAGATGTTGCAGAGGATCTCATAACATGACTTTCGGAAAATTTCAATGCACTTTCTTCGATCATGACTAGGAAACCCCACAATATGTATGGGATATATTATCTCATTTTTATGTATTCATACCCACGTGACGACCATTTTACGAGGATTAATGTGTTTAATGACCATATTTTTAATTTTAATATAAAACTTATGTTTTCTATGTGTTATGTCATTGAACTATTAATGTTCTGTATATTATAAAATAAGATATTTATTTAATTTTAACAGATTTTGTTAAAAAAGGTGACCTGGTCAATTTTGGTTGAATTCGTTAATTTTAGATTTCAACTACGTATGAAAATTACATTCAAATACCCTGTTCCTGCGTTATCGTAACAGATGTCCGACAAATGATATAGTATTATAATTGCTTCGGTAAATTAGCCTCAATAAAGATAGGGTTCTTTACCGATCTTAAATGTACTTTTTAATATCCTCTTAAACGACTGTTCGCGTTATAGCCATCCAGATGCCAGATAAATCATTTTGTTTTTATCTCATAGTTATAATTGCATTCTATTGAATGAAGAATTAAGGATGGATTTTCATACCATAACCATATTGTTTTAATTTAATAATGAGGAACGAAAATGCCTACAATGAAACGCCTTTGTAATCGAGGCTCAGTCTTTAGACCCTTTAGACAGAGTTTATAAAATGTTATTTCATAGCATACTGCATATTGATTTTGTTCTCAAGCTAAAACAAAGGCAAAAGTTGTACAACCTTTCCGAATTCCGAGCACTGTGTTGTTGGACACCGAACTGTAAATCCGGATCTATAGGATCTAAATGAACGAATAGCGCAATCTCCGAGTCGCGCGTTTCGCGGAATGAAATACAACAATTCCGGTCGTAAATCGGAATCACCGCAAGGTATGGGAAGAAAGTAGGGAAACCTTGGTACAGGATGAGATCGGTGAGGGGATAGGGGTTCTAGTCGAAGGATCAGTGAATTTCAGGGAATCGGGATTCGGAAGGACTGCTCGCCTTACTTTGTATATGACGTCTCCGTAATCCCTGAAGTCTATGCCGAGATCACACAATGATACGCAGATGAGCCGACCTCCGATCCCAATTGAATACGATGATGTCACAAATTCACCCACGGCACACAAACAACAAACAATACGTGATCAAAACACAAAATACAGCGCTGGTGCAATAGAGCTGAAAGGTCCACACTGTACAATAATAGTGGTCGCGACTAAATCGAAAAGACGCGCCAAAAGCGTATTTTACAAATTCGGAACACATACGTATTTTTTCAAATATAAATACGTACACCGAATACACGTCACATCAATATTTTTACTATTTTCAAACAAAGCTGAACACTTGTGCTATGAAAATAGGACTAACTTGCTGGTCTCCTGGAATAAGGCTTGAACCCTAAGTCAAATTAATAATAATTATTCATTTTAAAAAACAACAAACTTTGTATAAATAGTATAATACATTTTCGCCAGGTTGGAAATTATTTTTAGTATCGAAACCGATCGACGTTAAATTAATCAAAGCGGTCTGTACAAACTTTCTTATATTTTACTTGCATTATCATCGTCATCATTATCAGCCGTTTTCTATCCATGAAGTATCGTTTTCTATGCGGGATGAAGGCCTCCCCATATATCTCTCACATTTATTTGTCTATTGTTTTTCGCTGGCACATATATTCGCAGGGCGGCCATTTTCTCTTGATTTTTGTAGATTTTATTTACTAATACTTATTTATCGTGATACCTTCTTGGTATTTTGAAATGACTCATCATCTTTTGTTTCCTATCATCCTTGATGATTCACAACCCATAACTCATAACATGTATTGCATACTTTTGGCCGGTGAAATAATATACCTACTGTCATTTATCTAAGTAATGATGTTCAAAATTGAAATAAACATATAACGAACCCAATAAATCAAACACAATTTTTTGGTTCTATATTTAATTTTTCCAAATAATTGGACGATCGTTTCGGTGGTCTAGGCCCTAGACTCTAGGGCATTATCAACTGATAGAACAGTGTGGTGAGCTTATATATAAATGTTGTTCCATTGTTAGGTATTACATATTAGGCTATTAACAATACATTTCCTTAATGCTAAAATTGACAATGTTGGAAATTCCAAGTATAATATTTAGTTACATGTTATTATTATCATGTTGGGAAAAAACAACATTTGTATATAGTTAACCATCATTATCACAATACATATATCTTAGAATTATCTATTATACCTACATCTAATACAAATTCAAGTGAAGACAAATAATATAATATGTTTTTTTGTATACATAGACATCAACTACTTATGTAGAGTTAAATATATTTAATAATCCTGTTAAATTCGTATTTTGGTGGATTCAGGGATCTCCATAAAATCACACACAACAAACTTTAGTTCACAAGACTTTTATTAATGACAGTTAATTAAGCACAAACGGCTCCTAATTATTGTCTACCTCGGACGCTGGACTATTTCGTTATAATCCTGACTTTCGGTCCTTGGCCGCCTCTCCTGCAATCCTTCCCAATCAATCCAATCCAATCCAATCCTAGACTATATTCAATATTTATTTGTTTATTAATGGTATAATTATTTAAATTTGATTGATTTCTAATATATTGAGTTTTGATCCTTTATTGATTTCTAATATATTGAGTTTTGATCCTTTATTGATTTCTAATATATTGAGTTTTGATCCTTTATTGCAAAATTGTAACGGACTTGGTTAGAAGACAAATTATAGTTATTTGGAAGTAGATGTTTTGCAAATTGAGATGATTCAGCTTTTTTGTATATAAAGGATCTCTTATATTCAATAAATAGTATATCAAAAGACCTTCTCGTTTGATCTATGTATTCCGATGCGATGATTAAATATAGAACTAATATAGAACATATAACATTTCAATATCAAGATAATTTGATAATTATATTATTTTAATCCCAAGCCTTGACCTGAGCAATAAAATTCCTCTAAAATCCACGTCACCGATGACAAATTAAATTGTATCTTGTTTCGATAAATCCTATGTAGCTATCTATATACATATATACATATTACCTAGTACATAAGAGCATGGACAGTAATGAAAATCATTTGAACATTTTCAATACATTACACAAGTATAATATTAGAATAACCTACATAATGTGATAAGTATGAATACCTCCCTAGTTTGTTTTAATAATAAAATGATAGAAGGTAACGAATTCAGCGAGAATAAATTTAAATATAAAAGATCTCTGGTAATTTGACCCATTTCATGTATAACAGTACCCCATCTGTAACTTTGGAAACACCATTAAATAATAACAACAAAAAATTAAATACAATCCTATTGTCCAAATTCAAAAGGTGAACTATGAAAAAGACACCTGAAAGCGTCGCAAAATACATTTAATTTAATTATTATTTAAGTACAAAAGGAAATAACGAAATCACCGAGAGCAAAGATAGCGAAACTCCTCTTTAATTTAGGCTACATTAAATCCTATTTTCGTTTGACTTATCCATTCGTGCTCGAGGCACATTTAAGTATGAATAGGAATTCAAGTCTCATGGAAAGCAATGACGTCGCCTAGAGATTGTGATCGTTAGTCAATAGGTGTATGCTTGCAGTATTAACAAATTGCACAGCCACGACTTAAGGTAGACGGCAGGGCCGCGGTGTGGCGGTGTGCAGGTGCGGCGAGGGGGCCAGAAAGACGAGGGCACCGCTCGAAGCTGCTTGCTAGCAAGTGTCCACCGTCCAACAGAATCAGGGATACAAAAATTCTCATGTGCTTGAAGGAGCCAAACTAACGAACATCGAAGCTATTATCGTTCAGCAATATCTATTATGAGTTGGCCGCGTGGTTAGAATTGTTAGTTACCAAATGAGATAATGTACTCTCATCTATCCCAAGATAAAAGCCCACATGTGGGGCCAAAAAAGCAAACCTTTAAAAGACCAGCATTAAGAGCGATACTTGTAAACTAGCTGTAGGAGATAGACCTAATTGGAGGGCAATGGTTTATAGTGGCACCCAGTACAAAGATGCATAATGCATTAGAATGCTGGAAACAGATAAGGAAGAGCAAACAGGGCGCGGAAGTCAGCCTACAGTCGCTGTTTTACCATTCTTTTGAATTCAGGATTAGACTTTTCAACCACCTACAACTGTGAACGTCTTTCACGAACACGAGGGACCACTTTCTTTATCATCAAACACCAATCATACATCTTCGCTCATTTCTGAGTCTTCAATCAGGACCATCTTCCATTCTGGTACCATCAATACTCTTTACTCTTCGGTCTATACCTTCGCTCCAAATCCGTTCATTGTTCACCATATCAGAAATGGATATACAACAAATTCGCCAGAGCGCAATCATCCTAATTCATCCTACTTTCGTTCTCTTTTTGCCAGCTTTACTTTTATGTATCAGTGTTGATACCGAATGTCCATTATACATTGCTAACCTTACCTCCGATACTTGAATCGTTGAATCTTCTCTGGGTAGACAACCCACCGTAGTTTAAAAAATGTAATATTTAAATATAATAAATTTAAATTAATAAAGAAAATAAAAGAAACCACCTCTGCAAATCTCGTTCATTATTATTTGTTATTATTAAAGCATCATTTGCATTCATAAACTAGGATGAAGGAGTGATTAAATTAATCACTCTTTCAATACTTTTTCAGCTCTTTCATACAAATGTTATAATTAGACACAGTCACATTTCGCAACTGCTTTCATAACACTTTTCATAACATTGATACATGATGTGAATAAGCCATCGACTCTTACACATGCAATACTTCCTTCGTATAGGATTACGATTACTGAATAAGTTCACCATGATACTTTGCGAGCTTGAATAATATAAAATATTATTAAACAATATTACAAAATACAAATTGAATTAATCAACTAGAACAAATATAGGGAAAAAATCTATTCATAAAAAAAATATTCTAGATACTACCGAGAAAAAATTAATATACCATACAACTTTATTCTGTAAAACTGCAACTTCACAAAAAATGTGTTCTTAAAAACAATATTACAACTTTTATTTTTGATACCCTGGTCAATTTGTACATAAGTGTTTCTAAGTTGTGCATATTTATTTTAGAATTTATGGAATATACAGAGTGGGCCAACTTGACTGACTGATTTTAAATGCATATAACTTTTGTAATTTTAATATATATTAAAAAAATATATTATTACATGAAAGTGTACTTTGTTAACTTTTTTTAAATCTATGTGTAGAAAATAACACCATTTAAATTACCTCCATTTTCTTGATGACTAATAATTTCTCTATCTAAAGTATTTTGCATTACATTACGCAACATTTCTGTTTCCAAATTTGTTATTTCTGCACACATATTTTATTTAAGCTCCTGAATTGTTATTGGTTTGTTCATGTAAACTCGACCTTTTCAGTAGCCCCACAAAAAGAAATCAGGCGCCATCAAATCTGGGGAACGGGGAGACCAAGCAAACTGCATTTTTTTAAATTAGCCGGTCACCGAAAATAGATCGTCGCGAAACATAATAAAATTCAATAATTTTAGCGCGCTCTTGCACTGTGAATGTAGCCATTATAAACTTTCATAAATTCTTTATTATCTGCAAAAAAATATATAATTAAAAAAAAAAACCACTAAAGTTACACATTTTTCAACAGTCAGCCCAAGCTGGCCCACCCTTGTAAGACTCTTGGTTTTATCAGATAATAATAGATTACAAAAGGTGTCATATAATATTTGTATTCGTCACTTATTTGTCACATCGATATTCCTACTATTTTCAAACTAAGCTAGATGCGTGTACTATGGAAATAGGACTAACTTACTGGTCTCCTGGAACGAGGCTCTAAGTCCCTACTACTAGATCACTAGGCCAGCGTCTTAACCACTAGAGCAATATAAAAAAATGAATAAATAATGTACCTAATAATTAGCTTATTCTGGTGTAACTTTAGATCAGTGCTTTATATAATCCTGCATTTCACAATAAACAGTAGGTGCACAATGTTTTACACATGTTTGTTCATGCCCGCTTTTTATTTACTCATTAGTTAACATAATTGAAAAAAAAAACTATAATTATTACTGATGACATTATTATATTTTCTCTTTTCTTCATACATACATTTTTTTCACCTCAACGTGATTTTAAGATTTTAGTATAATGACTAGGTATGACCTTTAAACAAAAAAAAAGGATTATAATTTATACATTGTACTAATGGAATATTTTATTATTATGTTCTGCTTCTTTCTCACATGCCATCTTCTATCGAAGGTTAACGTTTTGAACATTGAGCCACTTTCTAAGGTTACTTAACCAAGATAATTTATTTTCGCTTACGGCCCTGTTGCCTTATATCTTCGTCATATTTCTAGTTGAGGAGAATGTGCCCGATATACTCGATCCAATATCAATCAATAATTTTTAATATTTTTTACTGTTAAAAGTAAATTTTCGAATTAGAAAATAGACTCTAAAAGCTAGTCATGTCTCGTAAATAATATAGCAGTCGTGTTGCTACTCGGTTAATTCTATTTTCTACTGAACATTTTACCGAGGATAAGTGAATGTCTGTATATACGTGGATATGTATGCACGTTGATTCCCAGTGCAATAATTTACTTGGGTTTCTTTCATTCGTTCCAAGAAAAAGCCAGTCACCTATTATATATTTATAAGACTAGATACCCATTATCCGTTATGAATCAACGGGCATTATTGATTCACAATTATATTAATATCGTGCCCTGAGATTCCTGCACAGAACTATGGGAAGGTCAGCAGAAAATACGGAGAATGGCTGCTGAAATGTCGGTTGCTTAGTGTTCGTATCATTCATTACCTAGCTGACACACCCGACGCTGCGCGGGTAACTCCTGACTCCATCCCCGCACCCCCGTCCCGTCGACACCCACCACTCGTGCAATCACATCTCCGATGAGGCTTATGTTATCTGCCATGAAAAGATACCCTAGTTAGCCCTTTGCTGTAGTCTTATAACCTTTCATTTCACCAGGCATAATCACATAAATTGCGACTAAATTTCCAAGGTCCGAGCTCCCGCGCGCTGTCGCCCGCGTGCCCCTCCTTCGCGCGGTTCCCGCGCAGAAGTTATTTAAAAAGTGCAAAAACTTATGGCACACTCTGTATATGGAACAGGTGTACCCTTCTAGGTCACGTTTTTTGAAGATGGTTTCGAAGATAATACGTGTCATTGTAACATCCTAGAAGAGATATCAGTTCCATACACTAGTGATCGAGGAAATTTTTAATTAAGCATATATGTATATAAAAAATAACTATTGTTAACACATTAATCAATTATGATTAGCGACCTCTATACGCCAGCAAAACATGGAGGAAATATGAGACAACTGTATGGAAGAGTTGTAAGATGTAGGCGAAAGATGAAGACATTGGCATGCTTGATATGTTCTGATTAATGTATGCATGCTGAGAAACTAATGTTCGTATGATCGATGCTCAAACCACTGTGGAATGTCAACATCTGACTATTTTGGTGAGAAGGATGATATTATAACAGAATGAAAATAAGTGATGGCTCTAACTGTGTGCGACTAAATATGTGTAAGTGAAGATACCTTGACTCGATTACGTGAATTTTTGAAGTCAGTTCATTCGTTATAAGATAGCTGGAGCGGTCTTGAGGGAGGGGGGGCTCGCACGAAT
The DNA here is from genome assembly GCA_031772225.1 of Eubasilissa splendida. Taxonomy (NCBI): domain Eukaryota; kingdom Metazoa; phylum Arthropoda; class Insecta; order Trichoptera; family Phryganeidae; genus Eubasilissa; species Eubasilissa splendida. The sequence continues at coordinate 14,710,860 of CM062848.1, read as the reverse complement.
ACCTTGTTAAATTAGACTTAGATCAGCGAGCCCCTTGTTAAATTTGATATTCTCTGATCAAATCGGTATCGTGGAATGTAAGACTTCTTTGTCTTTTTGAAATTCCTCGGAGCTCTACATTTACTCTTACTTAGTATCTACATTCCTAGTGCGATTTCGATCAACGCTGTTCCATATTTAAATTATTGTAACAGATTCGTTTTATGCTTTTTTTTATTGTTTCAAAATGTTAATATTTGATAAGAATTTCGATCATTTTAAAAAAACATCGATGATACAACATAAAAAAATGCTTTCTATTACGATTGGTCATTCCGAACTTGATTTCATTTAATGAATAAATCTTTTATCTAGCTATGCCGTATTTGTATTAATATAGATGATACTTTAGCAGTCACGATTCTAATTCTGTCCTTCGTTTAGTTAAAGCGTTAAAATGTTTTTTGTGCAAATAACCGACCTCGTTAGTGCAATCGAGTAGGAAGTAAATTAATCTGACTATAATATTCCCAAACAAATTAGACAGTTCCGACAGCCTTAATTGGAGCAACTTGATAAGGACAAGCCATCGCAGATACGATCTCGGATCACGGACTCGTGGCTCGCAGAGATGTTCTTAAATTTGACGTGATTGATGATAAAATAGTAAGTTAAAGATCACTAACTTGAATTGAGATTACATCAATAAAACGAAAAATATCTTGAAGTATTTAACATGAATTTGTTTTTATATTATTCATAAATTATTTGATATTAAGTGTGAAATAGTATTAACAACATTTGATAATGTCCAAGAACACACAATTAGTCGATTTTTACCAACTATTAATACAAATTATATATAGCTCATGGAGACGAAGCTATTATATTATATAGGAAAATATAGAAGTGTGGGTATTACGGGACATACGACCTGTCTTCAGCTGGCTTAAGTAATCACTGCATACAATGTAACGTTCACCATTCCACCCAATCAACCTCTATATCTATCAAATTTTAGGAAGTTTTATATGTTACAGTGAATCTGTATTACCAGTGAGAATATATTTTCACTGGTGAAAGTATATTTTCGCTAAGCCGGTCAGTGGATGTATATCTAACAACGAAGATACAAATTCACTGGTTACATTTAGTGAGTTTGTATTCGTTGATAAGCGAGAATACGCCGCGTGGCAATATTTGGCCTTAAGTGTCGATGTGTCGCGCTATAGCATGGCAACAAATAGTTTGGTGGAGTAGGTGGCGTGTATAACTCTTACTTTTATTCGCTTATAGTATTTTCATTTATATTGAATAAAATTATTTACTGCATAAACTAACGTGTTTATAATCGCAGCCATTTTTATTTCCTTTTCAACACATAAGTTAGGTTAGGTTAGGTTAGGTTCAATTATAGGTTTGTGTAAAATATATATTTGCTAAAACCTACTAATGAAGTTATATTTCCACCAGTAGAAATATATTTCCACTGGTGGAAACGTATTCGGATATGATTTCACTGAAACGTCAGTGAAAATATATTCTCACTGGTAATACACATCCACTGTAACATATATACCATGTAGAAACACTTCGAGCAATAACTATAACTTCGCTGTCGCCATCTATAGACTGAAATTTAATATTCATTGAAGACAGGTCGTATGCCTGTAATACCAAATAATATAATAGCTTCGTCTCTATGAGATATCTATAATGTGTCTTAATATGTAGTTATTCATTCATAATGGGGGACAGATCTAAAATGAACCGCAGTATTGATACCCGTACAATTTATTTCTTTCTTTCTTCATATCATGTTGTCATATAGTGGCTTTAATCAGATGAAAGCCGGCTCGTAATGCACCTACACACGTCCCCTTTGATGCCATCGCAGCTGACTCCCAGGATCTCTCCAGCCAGGCGCAATATACAGCTCACCGTGGTTACATTAGTTGCATGACTAAGGCACCCGTGCGTCGTGCTGTTCACGATACATACTTCTTCAGCACACTCCTACGTATATTGTGCCTGTTCTGTCCAAGTCTCTGCTAAGGTAGCCGTGACAAAGTTCAAATTTAACAGTTATTAACAGGTTAGAGAAGATTCTCATCGTTCATGAAATAGATTTCATTAGAAAAAACAATACTAGAAAACGTTAAGCGCCGTAAAATTGTATATTTTGAGTGTCTCATTTGACCGGTATAATAATTTAATTTAAATAAAGTTGTTGGGCATAATTTAAGAGATTAATATAAAAATATTTAAAAATAAAATGTTTTAAACCACTGCGAGTTTATTATATTCACCAACCGGTTTCGAAAAATATTTTTTTTATCAGGCTGATAACAAACTAACAAAAAGTATATTTTTAATTATTCTTGTGTTTTTAAATTTATTTATTTTTAATATTTAATTAATTAATTTAAATAAATTAATTTTTAATAATTAAGGTACCTGACCATAATTGTTACGATTATGAAAGATGTAGAAATTGATTTCTTCTTTTTCTTCTTCCTTTATATTAGCAAATTACCCTTCAAGAGTGATTTGTGCCATTAATCAAGTTAAAACTTTATTTTATAGAAAAAAGTACAATGATATTATAGAATAGGAAATATTATATTACAAGTCAATACCATTGTCGTTCAAGAAATTTGCTATTATATTGGCTAGTTAAGGGAAAGAAGATTACACAAGTTAACCGGGAGATGAAAATTATCATCGACGAGATTTCTGTAAAAACCACCTGTCATCATCAATAGACAGGCAAAAGAGATATGCTCAAGGGGAATCTATTAAGTTCAATCTGAGTAAATGTGAAGCTACCTGGCAATACCCAATTCTCATTCTAGAGATATTTGATATTGTTCTTTTGGAGAACCAGGGAGTGCGGGGAATAGATCCTTGAATTATTTTAAGCCGATTATCCATCCACTATGCGATCCAAATAGAATTCATACGTTTATTTACCACATTAAGTCTGTCATATATCGGGATATGGAATTGATGAGGAAAATCTCCGGAAAGAGTGGCTTCCTTGGCCAGTTTATCAGCACATTAATTTCCATGAATTATTTTTTGTGCAGGAATCCAAACGAATAATATTTGTTTATTGTTGCTGTCCAAATTAAATAGACATCTGATGGAACAGATTATCTCATTTTCTAGCCAAACTTTTACATTAGCATACAGAGATTCAAGGGCTGCTTGCGAGTCGGAGAATATAACAGTCTTATCGACGTTCAGGAGTACGCAGATGTCCAAGGCCTCTTTAATTGCTCAACATTCTGCTGAGAAAACCGATGAATCCGAAAGAAGTCGTAGCTTTACATTTATTTATAATTGAGGCATGAAAACTGCAGCACCGCAATAGCCCTCAAAGCAAAGTTTAAATACTCTTCGTTTATTAGTATGAAAGTTGAGCATATTCTTTAACCCAAATATCACCTCCTATAAACAATTATTCAAGAGAATTGTTAGTTAGTTAGATAAAAACAAACTGTCTTATTTATGAAATATTTAAAAGTGAATTAAAATTTAATTCAGGTACTCGCCAATTTTCAGTCTCTCTTTATCTTTCATGCATTAAATTCTTGAATATTTATTATTCAGATTTATGAATAAATAAAAAGCTGAATCAGACATTGTTTTCCATGATTTATTTGTAGCCATTAAAGATGCTGCAAAAATGCATCATCCGCTGAAAAGGGCGCATAGTTGTAACAATGATAATCTAAAAAATATATCTTATTATTGAGTGTTTTGTATATTTTTATATAATATTATACAGTAAGAAAGGACTAAAATGTATCGTAATTTTGTACTTATAATACAAAAATAAATAAAACCTGTTCTTTTTTGCTAGTAATATTAGTTTCCTTATAAAAACCACTATTTAATGTCGACAATATATTTCCTGTAATGAAATAAACAAATCACAAAATGGATTCGATTAATTACATACTGTATTTGGGATAGAAGTATAAACCAATAATAATTTTACTCTAGGGACTCCAAAAGCCTTATGACGCCGTAAGAAACCATGTGGACCAATGTAACACGGTGTATGTACATTCTCCGTCTAAGAGTATTAAAGCTTACATCCAATCGTATTGGCATGTCTTGAATTTCACCAATCTCATATAAATAATATTTCCGTTTGTTGTGAACATCTACGGCTTATTTTATTATTATTTATTCTTTTATTATAATATATTATATTTATTTTTATTACATTTCTTTAGTCAGTTCGTTACAATGTTGTGTTGTCATTTTAACTTTTTTAAATCTTCATTAGTTTCTCTTGTACAAATAATATTTTACATCTATAAATATATTTTTAATTACTCTAAAAGTATATAAGTGCTTACTTATCTAGTATGATGTCGATCAAAAGACTCGTTTTCTGTTTTTGTTTTATTGATTCAAATATTATTTATTGTGTCGCCGTTTTTTGATATATTTATTAGAAAAGAATTTCCCTCTTTTTAAAAGACATCGATGCCAAATATACACGTGAGGTTGTACTACAACACCATAGGCGCATAAAATGTTTTCTATAAAATTCAAAAAGATGTTTCCCATAAACATCAGTCAGGCTTAACGTGACTTTCATCAATTTCATTAACTCTGTTGTGGATCTGCGGTTATCAATGACGTATTTTTACTTTTTTTCTCGTACATATATTTATAAGTTAGGCTCAAGGCAATGACAGTAATTGATCGTGAGTGTCTGGAAGCATTTCGGTGTTGAGTCGGGTGTATCTACATAATTCAATTTTTAATCATACTAGGGGCTGCCCCATTGATCCGCGCGCCTCGCTCTGCTGCCCCGGTGATACGCTAACCCCGTAAGCCTCTCGCCCCGCATCGGTCGTACCCTATTTTTTGTTGTTGATTAAACTCGAATAGTTTTTCGTTACAGCTAAAAATTGAGTAGCTATCGACTAAAGCAAACTATCTTGTTAAGCGGGCACCCGCCAATCTGTTTTTATGAAGTATAATTATTTCTTATCATTTATTACTTTGTGCATGTATGCGCTAAAGACATACATTACAAGGACATTCCTTTTCTTTTCCAGTTTGAAATTTGAGGTTTATATTCTACACGTATTTCATACTCCTTCAAGACGACATTTATTTTCAATATTGTCCAAATATTAAAGTGGTTTATTAATTATAGAAATGTTACTGGACAGAAATGTTATAATGGGAAGAGATGGCAGTAAAATAGTTGACTTTCTCACATTTAAAAAAGCTCTAATAAAATATCTACTCATTAATATGTGTGTTGCCAATCAACAGTTGTCAGTAATAAGAGTAGCTTGTTAGTCTAGTGGCCCTAGGCCTAGACCCTGGCCTAGTGATCTAATTGGTCGGGGGTTCGCGCCTCGTTCCAGGAGATCACCAAGTTAGTCTTATTTCCATAGCACGTTTAGTTTAGTTTGAAAATAGTGTGAATATTCATGTGACATGTATTCCGTGTACGCATCTATTTAAAAAAGTTAATCTAAAATAAAATTAAGTGATTTTAGAAATAGATGCAATTTCAGAACAAAGATGGTGGTGGTTGATGTAGTGGAATGGTAACATGTGAGCTGTGTACGCTTATTGCAAAACCCCTTTCTAAGTTTATAACAATATAGAACAAATCAGTTACGTACTTTACTTCGTATATTAGATATACAAGCGAATAAATATTTGAAAGTATTATCATTAGCCGGTTACAATTTAAAATGCTAAAAATAGGTGTTGTATAAAACGTGTTTTAAATTAATTCCTTCAAAACGATTTTACTGTTTTATCGCGATAATTACAGTGATTGAAGGGTACAATATCATTCCACTTAGACCACTTTGAAATAGCTCGACTCGGATTATTATTAATACTAGTTTTATAAAGTAGTAGCGTGTGTTTTGTCAGGACCGTGAATTATCGGAAGGCTAGAACTAAAAACGTATATTCGAATGTTCGTATCCCAATCAATGGAATAATATCACCACCCATGACTACCTCACTTTCAAAGGTTGTTCAGACTCATAATAGCTCCAATTTGAAACGTTTAACAATTCAAACGCATTAACTGCTCTAGTCAACAAACTTCATTTCATTGTATTTTAGTCATTTGAAACCCTATTGTGAAATAGTTTGCAGGTTTAAAAAATAATTCAATAAATGATTTTTACATAAAACCCAATCAAGCGAATATTTCATTATTATTTTTAATCAAAAGCCTCTCGATCAATTTGACTTGTTCAGTGATGAAGCTATTCGATTTTGAAAATGAATAGTGCTCCTACTTTAATAACGCGTAATTCGATAAAATGTATTTAAAACTAGCAGTTCGTGCCCAGCGTTGTCCAGGATTTAAATTAAATTATAATTCAAAATAGATACATGCAATTTTGTTTTAAAAGAGACCTTTTGTACGTATGTAGATGTTTTAAATACTAATTATTTTATTTTATTTTATTTTTTGTGGCATAAATAGTACATATGAAAAATAAAGGGAATTGCTTTACTAGACGAAGTCTGTTCTAAAGCAATTACCTGTACAGTTTTTAAAAGTTGTAAATGTTAAGACGTAAGTAAGTATAATGTCAAATGAGTTATAAAAAGTTATGTGAAAAAAAGTATAATCAGAAGTTATAAAAATATTATTGTCAGTAATATACAATAGTAAAATTAAATGTATTAATTAGAAAGATATACATATAAAATCAATTTAATCGAAAAATATTGTTGTTGCGCTACCGGGATTTGAACCTGAATCTCTTTCCAGACCGGGGAAGGTGCATTATCTAACTATGCTACAGCGACAGTACTTTTGACGACAAATTTTCAAACCTATATGTTACACTTTTTCAAATAAATCTATCGTTCCATTATTTGAGAGCCATCTGCTTTTAATTACAACTTCACAATAATAATGTGTTTTCCTAAATAATATTTAAGTTTTATCAATGTGTTCAAAATTTAATTTAATTTAATTCTGGCGTCTGCTATCGGTTTACTCAAAGGTATTTGAGATTCCGTGAAAAAAAAACAAAATAGATAGCTTCCAAATATTGGATCGATAGATGTATTAATTTGAAAACGTCTAACATATAGGTTCGAAAAATTGTCGTCAAAAGTACTGTCACCGTAGCATAGTTGGATAATGTACCTTCTCCGGTTTGGAAAGAGATCTAGGTTTGAATCCCGGTAGCGCAACAATAATATTTTTCGATAAAATTAATTTTATTTGTATATCTTTCTAATTAATACATTTAATTAGTGAATATTTAAAATATCACAGACCTATATTCTAATTACAACTTCACAATAAGAATACGTTCTCCTTAACAATAGTATGTAGATGTATCCGTAGAGAGAGGTAGTGCGAATATATTATCCTCAGAGTCCTAAATTGCAACTGACCAAAATTAGAACAGATGCCATTCAATACATTATACATTTATATCGGAGGGTGGAAGTGAGGTGGTCAGACGGAAAGGGGAGGGCACATATGTTTTGTGCAGGGTCCTAAAAAATAACTACGCAAAATTGTATTTAGATCAGTCAAGGCGTTGGTGGTCCTCGTAATCCAGCGGGCAAGAAGTGGCTTCTCATACCGGGGATTTTGTGTTCGATTCTCGATGAGGTCACAATACGTCTATGTAATTTTCTCAAGTCTGGAAGTTTTTGTAATGTTTTTCACTACTGTAGTTGGGCTTCATGGCCCGTTTTATTGTTAAAAGAAATGTATGAAGTACAAATAGACAGAGATACATTTAAATATAGTATAGATATTGATAAACATTGATGTGACATGGTCGATCAAATGTTTATTTTTTATCAACAAACTAAATACAAAGCCTACAATAGTAAATATCTTTTATATTCTTTGAAACAGGTATGCATTTTGGCATTTTTCATATTTAAACAGTTAAAATGAAACATTTACAAAAAGCTTAATAATGCAAAGATCTAACGCGTAACTGAATAATAAATTTAGTAGTTTCCAACCATTTTAAATTGTCTGTAAAAACTTTTTTTAAAAGTTTTTAAAACAAATCTTATCAAAGGGTTTGAAATACGTGCGAACTTTTATAATTTTATTTTTTCAAATTAAAATTGTTAATTTTTAGAGTGGCTTTTAATTTTATTCATAACCATAATTTTAAAAAGTTATGAATTCCTGGTCGCGGTCACTGTCGTTGACTGGAATTAATAAACCATTAGCCATTAACAATATTTTAAGATCATGATATGAAAAATTATTTATTGTAAAAGTATCAGGACCCCTAATATGTAATTTTATAATATAATAATTTATTGAATTTTTGCGTCGTTACCAATTGCGAGTTTGCATTTTTCCTTTACCTTTATCCTCCTGGTTGCTATTGACTTAAATGTGTTTATATATATATTTTTATTTTAGGGTAGGTGTTTGTTTTATCCATAATATAATTTTGCTTCCCCATCAACATTTATAACTTTCTGGATGCCGGCTTCACTGGTGTCATTATGGCTGTATAGTACTTGGTTAAACGCCCAGGTATGTGAGGCGCGAGTAGAGTAAAAACGAAGGTGTTTTTAATATCTCTAGGTTAAGATTACTTAAATGTTTTCTCTTCATATATCTGCGAAATCGTATTACGGCTAGCAAATATATTGAGCATCTGTCATCCTGTCATAGATAAGAAAAGCATCTTGTCATCTCATTTATGTCTCATGGTCATATCTCATCGCACTCTTTGGTGACATTCAAATGTGACATGGATGTTTTGTTCGTATTTTTCAAGAAGTGGATATATATATATTAAGGTGCTTCAAAAATGTATGGTATTATTATTTTTTGTTTATTTCCAAGGAGCACCCTTTCATCCGTACGTTTAAAAACTTACACAGTATTTTTTTCAGATATTTTAAAGGGGTTTTAGGGGTCGCTACTAGCTGTCAAAATGTAGGGTTCAACTAAAAAATATAAGACGTTGGCATTTCAAGAGTAAGTATTTATTTTAAACAAATTTTTACAAACATGCAATTGAACACGAGATTAAAATCAATGAAATTATTTCATGAAACATTTAAAAATAAATATAATTAAAAGAAATAATAATTATTCAAGGTGACGTCAACTTGGACTTCTTTGAGTCGAGAATTTTCGTCGATAATCTTTAACCGCCATGAGTAACTATTGCTTCTGCTTTTCATCTATGGAGTGAAGACGATTGTACTCTTCCATGAGCGCTACTCCTCTCTCCTCTATGTTATTAACAACGTTCATAGAATGTACAAAAGTCTTAACTTTGTTGTAGTCATCATCGTCCGTCCAGGTCTTAACATCTTTCGTCAAAAAATCACACGAAATGGCGATTGTGTTGAAAAATTTAATGAATGATTTGAAACAAAATCTTCTCATTTTTAACCAGAAGGGTTACTCGCTTTGATACAAACTCCATTAATTCGACCTGTGTTTGATGCAGCGGTATCTAAACTCAGAAATTTAATTTTATCGCACAGGCTCTATGATAATATTATTTCAAAAACAGCTGAGGCCATTGCCTGTTATATTCTATTTGGTAGTTTTGGAACAGCCAAAAGCTAATATATTCCCTAGACTAATACAACGATAGGTAATCGACAACCTCATGTCCTGTTATATCTTCTAAGATTTTACGATCCTAGTGAATAGTTCGCGAAACATCTGGCAGAAACCCGCTTTTCAAAGACTCGGAAATTTTGTAAAAGCTAACGTTGTAAATCACAACCTGCACTTCTGAGAGTAGATATAAATACAACAGCCACATTTCGATCGTTTGACTTAGCAACATTAAGACTTTTTTTTTTGTTGTGATGTTGATGGTCTTGATAAAGGAGAACTCGGTCGTCTTAAGTCTTCTTAAGTCATTAACTCACACTTTTCAGTGAGATGTTTTATGTTTTCTGATTCTCACCCTGCTTTCTAACTTTGCCAACTCTTATGACTATTTGTTTCTTGTCGATCTCGCGGTCTAAACGACCTATCTGACCTGGGCGTCCTTTTTCTTTCTGAGCGAGTAAAAACAGGTTGTCTTTCTCAATATTAATCATTTCCAGTGCATTAGCATGAGCAATATCAAAAAGATATTCAAAACTTTTCTACCATTTTTCTTCCTTATTTTTTATCACAGATTTGCTTTATTTTTCTTTAACTTTTGCCATTCAATAAAATATTGATGTATTTTTACTATTACGTGTTCTTTAATTTGATTAGAATACTTGCCTTTTCTCCTATATTCCCACGCAGTACAAGTCGCAGATAGGTTATTGTTTTTCTTCACTATAGCTTTATAATAAAAAAACAAACTCTTAACTTCTTTAACATACAGTAATCTTGATTGAGACAAAATATATGTAAGCTATCCAATTAGCCATGTTAGTTGCGATATATATTAGTTGCGATACTAACACATTTAAACACGCTTCCTATTATTTACAATACTGCGGGGGTCGGGAGAGAGGTGTGTTTAACCTTCCCGTGGCTTATTTATGCTGCATGCAGTGACATGTTTGATCTGAAGCATTGCAATCATTGCCGTAATCGGCAATCAATGGTAGCGACCAGTAAAATTTATTTAAATGAAAAATAAAAAAATACGTGTATATTTTTTGGCTATTGAAAGCATATAAAAGTGTGCCCCGATAAAAAAAAATACTTTTATTTTTTGAAGCACCCTAATATACACATATATATTTATATATATATATATCTGTGCTAACACCATTTGTACAATTCCAGGGACAAAAATACAGAACGCACTATCAGAAAAACAGAAAGCATCGGCAGCAGCCGATTGTTAATTGATGCTAATCTTTATTATTATTCTTTATGGCTTATTATTTTTTTTTTTTTATTTGAATAAAATATGTATTTTTTTTTATCCACATACCATCGTGATTTTCATTGATTAACGATGTTCCGCATTCACAATAATTGTGACAGATTCAAAGTCTGCTTTTATTAAAATGTATTTATCGAAACATTATTATTGTATAATTGCGTAGCTACGCGACACGTGTGGACGGAGTTAAGACTGTTACATGTTAAATATTTAAAAAAAGTCAGTCGATTTTGAAAACTACAACACACTTACTTGCTATATTTGCATTTATACAAATAACTGCGTATACTTATAGCCACACTAATATAGTTAGTGTACATTCGTCCAGACCAGTGAATCTAATCCCGAGTCAATCTCAAGATTTAAAAATTCGATTTTAATAATTCCGGAACTGAATTCCAGGATTAGAAAATGCTCATTTTGGCACTACAACCCTCATCGAGCCTTGGCGTCTTCAATTTTCTGCCTCTACAATACTCAATTTTCTACTGCTTATTATTTCCAATTATTCACCAGTATAACAAGTCCATAGCTTACATTTTTTATTGTTTTTCCCACGGATCCTTGCTCATTAATTTAAATAATTTATTATATAAAGGCAATAAAAACAAAAACCTACAAATTTTACAATATATTTATAATTTAGATAAAATAAAATAACCTAAATAATAGTGTAAAATTTAAAAATAATAATTTGAGTGTGAAACAATTTTATTATACGAAATAATGCCCGAAGCAGTAGTAAAGCATTGAGTGTTTCATCATTTAGTTTTGATCTATTTCTAGTATCCCAAAATTAAATGTATTAATCTCAAATCTTTCGGGATTAATACATTTAATTACATAATATTTAATTTTCTTTCTAAACTACACACACTCTTGGCGATAGCGCGTACCTGAAAAATCAGTCACACTTCGTCATTGTTTATAATCTGATGAAGAAATAAAAAAATAAAAATTTAATAGATATGCTTACATGGAATACATGTCACATCAATATTCTTACTATTTTCAATCTTAGCTAAACGCTTGTGCTATAAAAATAGGACTAACTTGCTAATCTCTTGGAACGAGGCGCGAACCTCCGATCACTAGATCACTAGGCCAGCGTCTTAACCACTAGACCAACAAATTTAAACTCAAATGTCTTATTAATTATCTGAATTACTTATGCCAGCCCAGCTACAAATAGTCTTTAGATATTTACTTATATCGATAAATGTATGTTAAATAGGTAAAATTATGTTATATTTGTACCTTATGAACTATTAAATAATTATTAAAACAAAGCAGATAGTAAGGAGAGAATAAACAAAATTGACATAGTAGAAAATAAATTAAAGCAACGAAGTATAAATTTAGTTACAGACTAAAGACATGTAAGAAGTAAAGAACATAAAGAACCGAGTATAAAGTAATAACAGAGTAGAAGCACATTAAAATAAATAGACATGAGAAAGAAGTTAAAAAAAACATAGTAAAGATATGGTAGAAAGATCAGAGATCAATAAGAATATGATTAATTCGTTTGATTTTTTTTTTAAAATGACATGTTAAATTTTAATTCGGACTTACCCACGTGATTTTAATAATATCAATATATCTTATATATTTTGCATACGTACGTAGATAGATCTGAAAATATTAAAAAGCAATGTACTTACGACACGATGGCACCATTTGACACAACTTGTCTGTATTTATAATTATAACATTAAATATTTGGTGTCAAAAGGAAAAATTCGCTTTGATGAATTCACTTTACTTGGCATACCTACTCCTGTCTAAATCCTCCGTCTACTAATCTCGAAATTCATCATTACTGTAAACTGGGCTGGGATCCCGGAGATTGACGATCTAGTCCTGACGAAGATACAGTGATAATGCAAAGATAGTTGTTAGTTTAAAATAAAATAAAAAAACGTTTATTTAGGTACGAGCTATATTTAAAATTCAGCATCCTAAATAAGCTATGACCGATGGATTTGGCAAATATCCGCCGCTAGTGGGAAACGCATCCGGCCATTCGGTCCGCGGGCCGGGCCGGGTCCGGCCGCGGATCCACACGGAAGTCCACCGCCGCTGCCGCCTCACCTTGAGACACGCCGAGACACGTAATGCCCCGCCGAATGTTTGCTCTCGTAACACACGCGCCGGCAAATACACGTCGACCCAGGTTACAATGCGCCATTGTCAGCGTAAATTAATTGTTTCCGAGCGACCGCAGTGTCTCGTGATACCATTTTATACTTCTCGTTTGGGCGTTCGAATTTCCACGCCCGCAATAAAACTTGTTTTAGCTTAATTATTTATACATCAGCGGGTCTATGTAAGTAAACCTAAAATTAGTTCGGAAATACGCGACTCGTTTTGGTTCGAGCGTGCGCGGCCAAACTGAATCCTGTCTAGAAAAAGTGACAATACAATAAGTAACAATGAACAGTGAGTTTCCTTATTACTTTATTACTAAGAAATAGCATTCATTTCTGACTACATACACTGCGTTCATATGTTTACGATTTACTTATAACGATAATAAGTGAGTTTTTAAGTAATAATGTGCCAGATAACTGTCCTTTGCAATATCAATAATTATAATACTAAGACAAAAATTATTCATTTAAAGGTCGCATATAGTAAATTAGTAAAATGTATAATATTTTTATTTAAATCATTTTAAAACTAAGTAACATGTACGTACATAAAATGTACTGGACTTTTTTTTTTTTCTTTTGGATATATCGTGGGAAGAAGATGCAAATTACTTTTATTTTTATTAGCTAGTTATTTGTTTGTGGGAAGGAGACCCAAATTACTCTTATTTTAATTTGCTAATTATTTGTTTGCGGGAAAGAGACCCAATTTACTTTTATTTTTACGCCACGCACTCTCGACCTTGAAATAAATACAAGTGAGTGAACTCTTAAAATCTGCCTCGAGAATGTCAAACATACATTTAATCAATATTCTTTATATTGTGGGCAGCGGCGCAGCGCCGCTATTGATCAAAGTATTATTTTTAGTAATCGGGACTACTAAAACGACGGTGAAAATTCTCCTACAAAGAAATACCAAAACTTCCGAATTACTACAGCTGTTTACATCTGTACTACCTGCTCATGCGTCAATAATTTTGAAATGAAAAAGTAATTTAGTAATATGTAAATGTAATTTTTTATTAAAATGATGTGTAAAGAAAATTAGACACATTTTTTTAAAAATGGAACAAGGTCATGAATTTAAAGTGAAAAAATTTAATAAAAAAAAGAATTTTACATTATTTTATGTTACGAGATATTTTATTTGTTTTTAATGTATTTATTAATATAATATATCTCACCGCTTTGCAAATAATTTCAAAAAAGAATGAATTTGATACAATCTGCTTATTGATTTAAAAGAATCCACAGAATTATTAATCATAAGTGGGTAAGCATGTGACATGGTGTTTAACGTACATATACATATGTAAGAATATAAAATTTATAAACCATACATTTGTTTATTTTTGTAGAAAAAAATTACTTTCGTCAACACATCGTATTAATTACGAAATAATTGAAAATTGAATTAAATCTGAAAATTAATTTTGGAATTCAAATTGTTTTTAAATATTGCAAAACAATGTTTATACATTTTAAAAGGATTATACTATTAACAATATGTTAAATCAAACATTTATAATAACTTACGGCAAAACATATTCAAAAAGATCGTAATCAGAAACACAAAGAGACAAAGGGACTTACTTATCAAATTATTTCAAATAATCCCACACAGAGATTTGAGCGCTCTGTCGTCCATGTCTACGGTATCATTATCCTACATAAATCTTAAAACAATTCAGTATTGAGAAAAATTTTAACTCTTTAAATCATGTTCAGATTGTCACAATTTGTGTTGGTAAATATACCAATTATAATTTAAATTTTACCAATTATAATTTAAATTTACCCACTGTCGCTTTTATAACACTATCAATATTACAAAGAGTTGGATATTGTAAAGACAATCTAGATACTGATTTGTAAGGGTCTCGCATTTTACAATGTAACAAGTTACAGCGTGCTTAGAGACCGAACCGTCTGCATGTACTGAGGTCCTAAGGGATGCAGCCGTCTTTGGGGGTGGCAGCAGTGACGAAATTAACTTTTCATAAACCCAATGGCCCGTCGCAATTAGGCACAATGAGTTTTCCAAAAGTTGTGACACTAAAGAATTCAGGTGAGTGAATGTTTACACGTATATACTATTAATATACTTCGATAAATATATATTATTTTTTCAAGAAAATATGTTTAAATTGATCATACGTAGCAAAAAAGAAAATTGTTCAGTATTTAATAAATAGCATTCTTATTTCAAGGGCGTGTCAAATTTGCCCAAGGTTGAACTATCTAGTAATTCAAACAAATAGCTTGTAATATCTTAACAACAAATCATAATCAAGGAAATCGGAATCGATAAGAAAAATATTAATAACAAATCAATACAGGTCATGTCTAGACTTAATTGTGTTGACGAATATCGCGATACATTAACTATTTTTAAACAACATTATGAAAGAACTAGAAGAAAATAGATTTATCTTAAGTACGATTATATCCGATAAAATATATCTGTATCCAAAGTGATAGAATGATAAAAGATAGAAGAAGACGAGAACGGCCGAGGAAAACATTCACGAACCAGTTGCTGGAGTGGAACGGGTGCAGAAGATATTGAGAGTAAAAGATCTAGCACAGAATAAGGATCGATATTACTATTGATCTTTAAAAGTTTCAATACAGCGTATTTTAAATTTAATTTTATATACCGAAATTTTCAATTCCTTGTGAAAATATTAATAGATACATTAAAAAATATTTGTGTACGCATCTATTGAGATATTTACGATGTACCAGTACCATTTTCATTTAAAAACACACACACTTTTACAGATGCATTTTATTGAGACGTAGATTATTTTCATTTCCATAATTTCATGGCTACGTGTCAGACTTCTCATTGCTCGATACTTTGAAATCTCCAATCAGAGCGTATTATGCATATTGCTTTCCTTTTAGTACCTTAGAACACGTAAGTCAGTTCGCACGAGTAGTTACTTTTGCCTCTCATCGACGAAAGCCTTGGCGCTCCCCCTCCCACCTGCCCCCACCCGGCCGTGGACCGCGGCATGCTGGGTCCCTGCCGCCGAGCGGAGCAAGCAGAGTTAACCAGGCGGCAAGTTAGTGCACAACTCGGTACCAGGATGACGACTAGGGTGAGTTCAATTTAACCTCATCTATAATATACGCGTTAATCCCTTCGTTCAAACTCTATACATTAAAGATTCACCGTTGTCCCGATGACGTACGACTGAAGTCACAAGTTCCGCTCTTTTAAACCGCAACGCACTTCTGCGAACGTGATTAATATATTGTTATGATTACGATTAACTACACTTCATTTCATAATGCATAAAACATTTTCCAAGCTGAGATGAATCAACTATATATTGCCATAAAAACGCATGTGTAATTACGATTTGTAAAATCGTAAATTGAAATTTTAGTCTGTGATTTATTTGTAAGAATGTTTTACACTTTAATTGTCTACTTTACCTTGCAATATACATTCAGAAATTCGCGATCTTATTAACAAAGGTTTCAATATTGTTATCAATTGCATTTGTTATTAATTCGTATTACTATCCAACCGCAGTCGTTATTGTTAATAACACAATCGAACATACTTCACGACACAGATTTTATCAGAGAAAATCCATCATTGAATATCCATCTGTCTTCCTGTCGGTCACTGCGCTCGCCTTATTACCATTCATGTCAGTTATTAAATGTTGTTTCAACTAAATATGAATAAATTTGCATATATTATATAAGAATTAATTTATAAACGAACCAAATAATGATTATTTGAATGTTGGAGATATTTGCAATATATTTTATAGGGCTGTAAAAATAAAAATTTCATTTACTAATTAATGATATTCATTTTTAATATTTTTTTTATGTTTGAATTATTTTGAAAGAGTTGTATTCGTTTTTTTAAGGAGAACCCATTTTTGTTATGAAGTTACATTTTCAAAACATAGTTCTGTAGTATTTTAATACAAATTAAATTAATCAACTTACAAAAGAGCACGCTTTCTCTTAAATTAGAAGAAATTATTAAAAAATGGCTTATAGTATAAATAGTATTAATAACCAATCTTACCTGTAAGAATGATATGTATTGTATAAACGGTTACTGATTAATTGTTATGTTTTTGTGTTTATTAAATGTAACAAATGAATATAAATGTACCTGCAGACAAACGTCTATGAAGATGTTTTGTGAATGTAGTGTTAAATAAAATAAAAAACTATAAAGATATATAGAAAAATTATTTTTATTTAAAAATTTAGTTGCTAACGGATAAGCAACTATATTTAGTTACAATTCTAGTTGATTCATTTCATTTGCATTGAGTTGTATTCGCTCGATTTGTATATATAAACTCTGTTGTCTTACTGGGTTCTCTCTCTATAATATTAAAATTTCCATACCTTTAAAACAATAATACTTCAAACGGTGTGTATTTATATATTATAATATAGTGCCATAAAAATTGTGTTCAATGATTAGAATGAGTTCAAACAATCTTAAAGAAGGTTATTTCTTCGTATTTTATTAAATTCAAAAAAACAATATATATTTATGCAAGTATTAGTACTATTGTATACATGTTACAGCCAATTATAATTACAATACTCATACATTACTAACATTAATAACTGTACACAAATTCTAAATACCAAAATACAAGGTGAAATTAGTATTTATATACAGTATTTAATGGTCGAGCCGGGAGTAGTTATGTCACAAGTTATAATAATTATTATTAATAACTATCAAGAAAGTCCCCGACCAATCACCGTGTCAACGTCAATAAATAATGTTTAGTTCGTACGTCAAGGAAGGATTCATCTTTCTCAACTTTCCCGACATGTATAAAATACAAATTATACTTACCAACAAACTTGTATTTAAAATTTCACCAATCAACATGTTGTGTATTGTTGGATATTTAATAGTTGTATAAATAACATAATAATGTTGTAATTTTTTGGATCATTTTCAACATAAATAACCGACATAATTTTTTTAATTCATCCAGAGGTCCTGTGAAATTATTTTAAAATGCAAATTCGTCAAGTTACTGCATTTTATTTTCGCTTTTAGTTTAACGATTGCACAATGATAAGTTGACTCCATTTATTGCATATACTTCATACATAATAAAAAGTGTCGTTCCAAACCCTACTGGGATGACTAGTTGGCGAAATGTAGTTTCACTTGTATATGGTTCTGGTACACCTTATTCTCACAATTGTGTGTTATCATCATTTGGAATGGATTTTATACTCTGAATCGGTGTGCGAACATAATCAATTTCACATATACAAGATGTAACACACCTAGTCCACAATGCTTTGTGACTACAATGTTCAAGAAGTATTACAAATTCTCTACCGTTTACAGAAAATATTATTGTATGAGATTTTTACAAAATCATGTTGAGCTTTAAGACTACGTACTTCTAAATAAATATTTGCGAAATACACCCATTATTTTTTCTATATCTAACAAAAAACAGTCTTGACGCTCGAAGTTCGATGATCTTTTATTGTAGATATATAATTTAGAATCAATAAAATATTTCAATTAATCTAAATAATTGCATAACTACGACTTTGTTAAATGTTTATATCTCTGACTTGATTGAAATTAGGCACATACAGCTTGAACATTTTCGACTTATATATTTAAAGTGCATCTATCACTAAAAAAATCTCCCTTTGGTTTGTTATACCTACATATTTATTACTGGTTTTACCAAATCTATAGGATTCTTTTATCACACAATATATTTTAAATAATGAGTAAAAATGTATATATTCAACTTTTGTAAATATGTACATGCTGGTTTTGTATTCATGCACACTGTTAAAGAGCCTGTCATCTATATACAAACTTCGGCTCAAGTCATGTTCTGTGGTTAGATAAATATACGAGAATTAATGGTAATTTTAGAAAGGGGTGTAGAACAATATTTTTTTTGAATAATTTAGCACAAATTAAATATTAATAATAAAGATATACATATAAAATCAATTTATCGAAAAAATATTTTTGTTGCTACCGGGATTCGAACCTGGATCTTTTCATATCCGGGGAAATACGTTAACCGATTATGCTACACCAAAACGGTGAGTTAACGACAAATTTTCTAACTTATATGTTACACTTTCAAAATGCTACATCTGTCATTCCATTATTTAATAAAAATGAATTATCAATTTATTCTGACGTCTCCTATCGGATTATTCAATGGTGTTTGAGATTCCGTACATATAAAGAAGATGGCTTTCAAATAATGGAACTACAGATGTATCAATTTGAAGTGCAACATGTAAGTTCGAAAATTTGTCGTCAACTCATCCAGAAGAGATCCAGATTCGAATCCCGGTAGCAACAACAATATTTTTTCAATAAATTGATTTTATATGTATATCTTTTTAATTTATATTCAAAATTTCACAGACCTATGTTCTGAAAAACTGCAACTTCACATTAAGAATGTGTTCTCCTTAAAAATAATAATTTAGCAGTCAAATCATGTTCATGTTGTCAACCTTGATAGTATAAAAATCTTAAAATAATACATATGAATTTGCATTTTGAAGTGTTTGACTTTTTATAGTCTACTCGTAATTTGACTTACTAAAGATGAATTGTAACGTTTTCGTTTCCAATGATTGCATTTGATTGCACTCGAGGTTGCGTTACTTTTCGGTTAGTTAAATATTGAGGTTTCATTCTATATATTTTATTTCGCGTCATACTTAAATAGACAGTAAATATCATAAAATTTTATAAAAGGTCTGTTTTTATTTTTTCGGGCCTCTTCTAATGATAATGCTGGTTTACATAATAAATAGCGTCATCTTCATGAATGATGAAGTATTGAAGCCAATCTTTAAGCCGCTGAAGAATTTTGGAAAACTTTATTCATTTTAAATTTAGTACAAAGATGGATGTAAACATTCAAGATAATTCTTACAAATAATATTAACCTAAATCTAAAAGCATAATAGCAATAATATTACTATGATGTGTTTATACATTATCATTTGACTGCAATAAGAATTTTGTGTAGGTTGTTTCTGGTAAGTATTACTATCTTCCAATTCTGGCGATAAAGCTTGTGCCACAAAACTGAACACGATTCGCAAAGTTCAGTAGCCATGGGTCAGTTAACAATGTAATTCGCCTGGCATTCAAATAATCATACGCGACTCTCTTTAGGGCGAGAAAATCCAGTTTAACTGCACCAGTATGAAGTTATCTGGGAGATTGCTTGTTCACCAACTTCGACACAACCCACCCCCCTCATTCTCCGCGGAACCATCCTGATGAAATATTTTTCAATTGGGACTAATTTTCATATTAAAGCTTACAAATCTTGTTGTCTTGTAACTTCTCCAATGATCAAGGCATCATCAGCATGTGTTTTTTCCAATACTGAATGTAGATATCCCCTTTCTTTTTCTTCAATGGCACTACAGCCCATATCGAGCCTTGGCTTCCTGAATCTCTTGCCTCCATTTACTCCGGTTATCGGCGATTGTCTTCCAGTTCGTAATCTGTAGCACCTCTATTACGTTTTTTCTTACGCCGTCCTTCCATCAGGTGTTCCTCGTGGATCTCCAATTCTCAATGTCGCAAACTGTTTTCCCACCTTACCTCTATTCTAGACACTGTCTGCTATAATATATGTATAATCCCAATATTGCAAACCTCGTATTTCTCAGATCCTAGCAGAGTTTTTGGTTCTGCTTTAAGTTATCCGCCGTAAAAATATACCCCTAGTATGTCATTTACTCTGCCCTGGGAAGCTATCATCTCACAGGGCATCACGCGCATTTATGTACGTATATAATATACCTGTCTATATGAAAATCTAATAATATATGTATAAATTATAAATTGTATAAAAATGTATAATATAAAATGTATACATACTCGTGCAGACAGATATACGGCAATCTAAAATATATGTAAGATTACAGCCAGTGCCGTCATCTTACATGATCTATCAGCATAAAGTTTTCAATCATATTAATTGTATCGTGGTATTTTGCGATGACGTCAGTCTACTCACACAGATTCATGTCATGAAAATTGTTCAGCGAGTTGTATATTTGAAGATAATGTTTCGATCTCCTTTTCACAGTACTAAATAGCCATATCGTTGGCGTAATACGGCAATAGTAACTAATCATCCCCTCAAACTTTTACCCATCGAGTTTGCTTTCGAAGCAGTTTATTTTTATTTATTTCTTGTTTTATATTACACAGAGAATTAACAGTTTAATGATACGATATAGGTAAGAAATAATGAGCTACATTAAAAATATAGTTATCGAACCTCTTAAACATGCATTTACTATAAATATAAATTAAATGTATCAATTAGAAAGATATACGGAAAAATTAAATTTATCGAAAAAATATATTTGTTGCTACCGGGATTCGAACCTGGATCCTTTCATATCTGGAGAAAATTCGTTAACCGATTACACTACAACAGAGTAAGTTACTTAACTCTTAACATACTCTGTTGGTGTGGTGTAATCGGTTGACGAATTTTCCCCGTAAA
Organism: Eubasilissa splendida; assembly: GCA_031772225.1. NCBI lineage: Eukaryota > Metazoa > Arthropoda > Insecta > Trichoptera > Phryganeidae > Eubasilissa > Eubasilissa splendida. The sequence goes on along the minus strand of CM062848.1, from coordinate 14,689,305 downwards.
AGAAAGGATCCAGGTTCGAATCACGGTGACAACAGAAATATTTTTTCGATAAATTGAATTTAATTCTAATTAATACATATAATTTATTCAGCTCTTTCAAATTAAACTGCAGCATATAAGTTCTTTCAGTATATAAGTTCGACAATTTGTCGTTAATTTACTATGTTAGTATAGTGTAATCGGTTAATGAATTTTCCCCAGATAAGAAAGGATCCAGGTTCGAATCCCGGTAACAACAAATATTTTTTCGATAAATTGAAATTTTCCGTATATTTTTATAATTGATACATTTAATTTATATTAAAATACGACAGGCCTGAAAAATCTACAACTTCATTTTTGTTGTGAAGTTGCACAGTTCCGCAGTATATTTTAATTTGTGGAATACAAATTAAATAAATCAACTAGAAATATACACAGAAAAATCAATTTATCTAAAAAATATTTAGTTGCTACCAAGATTCGAACCTGGACTTCTTTCTATCCGACGACGCGCGTTTACCATTTTCGTTAAATAAATTAAATATACATCAAAATTAAATGTTGCATTATATATCTGAACAAATTACAATACAATATACACGAAAGCAAAATATAATGCATATGGTCATAACATACAGAAACATAAAAATAATTTAAAACTAATTTATAGCACCAACATTATGCAAACATAGTTTCAAGGAAATAGTTTTTCTAGCTTAGTAATGAATGGGAGAATATATCCAAATCATTAACTGTGCTACTGTCCTTATACAATCTACATATTCGTGAAATCAGATTAAAGAACCCAATATTGCTGTGGTGGCCATCTAATCTGAACGTTTCTTGATTCCTTAATTATCTGGTAATTGCTTCAAGCTTTACTTAATAGATTAGTATGTTATCGATCAGATTATTAACAATCTTGTAGAGAAATATAAATTGATACTAGCAGCAAAAAGCAATTGGCTGTCGACATAGATAAGGAAAAAAAAACTTAAACACAAAACGTGCTACGCGATATGACCATGAGATATAGATGGCATGGCAGGATAGTTTTCCTATTTATGACAGGCAGGGGCGTGCAGTGCATACAAGCAAAAAACTTATACATTACTAAAAATTCTGGGAAACAAATACAAATTAAATAATTGGATTAACATAGGCGAAAACATTATTTTACAATTAGCGTCATCTGTGTACCAGTTGAGACTTTAATTGCTTAGTTCTAAAAAGTACCACGATAACTCATCGCTGAACCCATGGCGTTTTTTTTAATTCGCCGTATCGAGCTATTTATATTACTCTATTCTGTTTTTAAGCTGGTGAATTACTCAAGTCATATAAATGACTATTCACTGAATTGAAAATTCTTTTCAGCTGATCCGTTTTGTATGGCGTCATAACCTATGCTGTTTTTTAACAGAATAACATTATACTTCCTCTTTTACTAGTTCGTTAATTTTACTATCTTACTGTTTTTAACGGGTTGATTTCATGATTGTTCTTTAAATTTGATGCTTGGATTAGTGTTTGATTTGGGAAAAACAAAAAGCAATAGGCAGAATTATTTCCTGCGTTAACCATTAATAAAAATAATTATTTCCTTTAGTATTAGGCGAAAGATTTTCAAACAATAAATTAATCATGTTCAGTCATAGAAAGTGTTCGTAAAAACATCCATACATTTTTTATATTGGTAAGAAGGTATTATTTTACGTTAAAACTTAAACTTTAAAAACACTATTAATAGTACTTTAAAATTATAAATAAATACATGGTAGAGTCGTATAAATGACGGATTTATTTTGCCTAAAGACGTTGGTTAAACGAAAGTACATATATTGTATTACATATATTATATATGATTGTATAATATCATTGGTAACAGCATAACCTAAATATAATAACAGGAGTCTCACATACCTGGCCGTTAAAGCAAGTACTTTACAACCTACCGAAGTAAATGACACTAACGAAGTCGCCACTGCCGCCACATCCAGAAAGTCATAGATGTAAACGGGGAAGCGTAATATTATTATGGATGTTGAGACTTTTTAATTTTTTTACTTATTCTAGTAATTTGTTGTAAGATGGAACCGTGTAAAGACACCTACTAAATTATAATGTACATGAGACGGTTGAGGTATGTGTTTTTTTTACAAAACATCTGGAAGTAATTAAAACAAACAGTGATAGCCTCAGCCTTGACTGGCTACAGCTAATAACACGGTACCGCGCTAGATTGTTTGACAACAGACTGTTGAACCGCTGACCCCGCGCCAAACGTACGGCGCGCGGGCCTCGTCTCATGAGAACCGCCTCTACTGAGTGTGCAGCGGTGGTGACTGGTGGTGGTGACCTCATGCATCATGGGGCCACCAGCCTTGCAACTGAGATGCTAATGTTTTCGAAATCGCACACGACTTTAAGTATTCACAAATCCGATAATCTCTCTTTTAGGCGGCGTCGGTAAATCACACATTTCAGCCGGCTATAAACGGCGCATGTCATTTTTCTCATGAACGTATTTAGGTTTGTGGCATTGATATCTCTATTCATAAGTAAACGTTCAATGAAATTTTAATTTTTGTGTGAATATTATGTAATCTTACGTCTTAAACAGATGATGTGTTGAGCAAGTGCGACATTCAAGAAAGAAAAAAAAGATGTTATGTTATGTATGTACGTATGTACCTACCCTCCGAAGCCACATCCCTATCTTTTAGTTTGTTAACCTTAACATTTCTTGATGTAAGGAGAGATATGGGTTAGAACCATTATTTTAATAGTTTTGTCTTATTTTATTATTTATGTTTTCTGTATGTGGATGTGTGTTGAAACGATTAATGCATATTATCTAATTTATGACTTTGTTTACCCGAATTTAAAATATCTTCTATATTATTTAACGGGAAAAATATCTCCAGAAAGATCTTTTTAAATTATAACACAGCCTTTCAGAGATCAGATCGTATCTAACATCCAAACGAGAAAGAACTGAAAGTCTATTCGTTTCAATACATCTTCGTAGACACGCTGCCTTATACATTTGTGCACCTATAATATACCAATAAACGAGTTATTTACAAGTACCGAGTCGTGATTTTAAGACCTCCCGAGAAAGGAACATAAAAGTTATATTGTTCCTGTATTATACTTAATACGTTAGAAAATTATGACAATACATCGAGTAAAATAAAATGAATAGTTCTTAATCTTTTGAAATTTGTAAATAAATATTTGATTGTGTTGTTTAACAATAGAAATAATAACATTTTCGCTCCTCAGTAACAATAGATAATTTGTACAAAAGGGCTAATAAATATATTTAATGCTATTAATGCTAATCACTTGTTGGTGTAATGTTTAATTGCGCTGACCTAGTGATCTAGTGGTCGGGGGTTCGCGCTTTGTTCCAGGATCGGTAATCTGTGCTTCCTGGTGCAAATTAGTCCTAGCGTACTAGATGCTTGTACTAGACAATACAAGCGTTTAGCTTAGTTTTAAAATAGTAAGAATATTGATGTAATATGTATTCCGTGTTCGCATCTCTATAATATCCCTAATAATATTGGATTGACTGAAGGGTATTAAAGTTTATATTTCACCCAAAAACAATAAAGAATTCAATAATAAGTACTTTGATTTATTATTTAAAGTATTATATATTTAAACAAATAATAGACATCTCGTAGCTATTTTTTATTATACTAATGGAAATACATGGAATATTTGTTTAATAACAGTAACTTTTAAGTGAAAATCCAGTAATTGTGTGTTCTTGGACATATTCAAATATTTCTTATTATATATTAATTTATATTTACGCTCTTATGAGCTTTTACAAATAATTAATATAAACATGCGCAATTTGTACAAAAGAAAAATAGATTTGAAATACAATACAGTAAAATTAAATATAGGAACAATAATTGAGTGACATGTATACGAGTATGTATGTATGTTCTTCAATATACTTAAATCGAGTTAAAAATATATATTTATCGTTTCTTAAATTGTACCTAAACTTTCCTCGATCTATATAAATAATGTTTCAATAACGAGCTATGAACGACAATCGAACACATATTAGTCATAGTTAATTTGAATACTGAACACACAGTTCCTCAAAATTCCGCTGCACTTGCGCAGTTCAGTTTTCAACCAACCTTCGGTCCTAAATGCATAGCGCGCTTGCGACATAACAAGTTAATTGATGGGTATTCTTTTACGTTAATTACTTAATTGAAACCCGATTGCTTTCTGCTAGTCGTAATCGATTATTGATTCTCAAGAAATCTAAATTTACATATCTTCTTTGGTTATACACAATTTGTGTAATTATCATAAAAATAAGAATTTTTCTTATCTTTTCTTTCAAAGATGCATACCTAAATTGTTAAAATTAATGTATACCTGCTAAAAAAAATAATTTTGGTTGCTACAAGGAGATATATAGATTTGTTCTGTATATCTTTCTAATCGATTCAATTTGTATTAAAAATACCACAAAAATATGTTCTAAAATTGTAACTTCACAACAAAACAATGTGTTTTACTAAAAATAAATTGGTGTTTATTTGGTCTATTGGTAACACATTCGTCTATTGATCAAGTGATTCTGGATTCGAGATTTATCCCGGGAGACCACTATGTTACCCCTATTTTCATAGCACAAGCGCTAAGCTTAGTATGACAATAGAATATTGATGTGACATGGACGTACTTCGGGAGCAATTGTATTTTTTTAAATAAGAATTGAATTGGAAAGATAAATTTTCTTATACTGTACATATGTGAACTAAATCTTTGTGATATACAAAAGAGAGTCATCTCCCGAGCATAGAATTATATATTGTTTTTAAGTGATCTTATTCTCTATCCACTAAAATGTGAATTCCAGCAATTAGGCATCAGACCTTTCGATTAATATGCAGCAGATTTTTGCATGCGTTTTTCTCCCAGTAGAATGTCATTTAAGGTATATTTCATTACCTACGTGACGTCTTGCCATTTTCAAGATGTTTTTGCCCAAAAATTATCAAAAACTTTGAAGTATTCATAACTGCCAGGTTGTACAAATTCTTTTTGCTCTTCCAATTCCGAAAATATTTCCCCGTCGTTGAAATTCTCCGTACGGACGTGTTTCTTTCTGCCTCCCGTGGACGGGAACCATAAAAAGGATTTGTTTTTCATTCCTGAGCTCCGTGCCCGTGCATTCCTCGGCTGCACGCGCCAGCGTCACGCCGTCACACGATCCCAATCTCTCGGCTCTCGTACCTGCTGTTCCAACACGGAAATCAATAAGACATGCTTTGTTTTCGATAGTGAATTGATATCAGAGTAGAGGTTATTTTGTTTGTTTGTGTTATACTGTTCATTTTAATTTTGGTTTGATTGATTCTCTCACAGTAAATTAGTTCTAAATATATACGACATATTGAAATCAATTCGTAACACTGTCGTTTTATCAAGCCTACCGCAATACGTGCTGTCAATAATGACGTATGGATCGGTGACATAAGTCCTGGCAACCGGTTTAAGAATTGCGGAGAGCGATGAAAATGTCGATCGACCGAATAAGGAATTACTCATTCGACAATGGACTCATGCCAAGTATATTTTTCCTCGGTGAATTTTAAGTACGTATAAGCTTAGGAACAAGATACTGGGGTTGCCAGGTTTTGAAAAGCTCAAAGTGGGGCAGCGCCCTTGAACGGTGCCTATAAGGGGCCTTTAACTTTGGGGTAATAATACATTTTACAACGGTTTTGATATATTTTTCTTGAAAGAAAATCGATAAAATATCTGCTTCAGATAAGTCAAAGATGGGTCAAATAACACATTTATATTTTTGATTACTTATATTATTTTTTTCTAAATAATTATACAGATTTCTCACATTCATTTTTTATAATTTCGACATGTAAATATAGAACACTTAATTCTAATCGTAGGATGTAGGATAAGTACTTGCAATTGTTCTACCGAAAATAGAACGCCTGGTAAACGTAAATCCAAGTAAAGCAAATACAAAATTTGCGAATTAAATTTGAAACACAAATTAAATAATGTATGTAGTCATGTAATAATTATTATATATGTAATAACAATAAAATCAAATTCTAAAAATATTCGTACTATACCTATATGAAATCAGACTTATCGCAATGTCTTCAACCAGCGCGTCCTATCAGGAATGTCTTCAACCAGCGCGTCCTATCAGGAATATCGTCGAGATCAGAAACATTGATGAACGCACAATTTAAGAGCGGCAAAATCATAGAAAAATCTACGTTAAAAATGAACGCCATCACTCATCCTATCAAATTCAAATGACCATGGGTTGGAGTCATTAACTATTGAAAAAGAAAAGTATCTAAAAGTTCACGAACATGATTAACAAATGTTTTCAAAACTGCAATACTTGAATCGGGGTGCCGAACTATGGAAAAAGTATATTTCCTACAATAGACTTCCTCAAGCTGATAAATAAAAGGAGAGGATATTTTCTATTAATTTACTTCAATTCATTTAATTTAATTTACTTCAATTCGTCTAAAGTAATGGTATTCGAGAAAAAGGAACAAGTAGATGAGTTTGTGTATTTGGAAAATATGTTTGCTAGAATCGGAAAGACTGAGTAAGATATCAAAAGGCGATACACAATGGAGTCCTGGTACCGACACTAATGTACGGAAGTGAGACCTAGAGCTGACAGAAGAGGAACTAAAGTAGACTGAATGCAGTGGAAATGAGATCACATAGGAATATATATTTATAACAGAGTAAGGAATGAAGATATTAGGAAATAATTTAAAGCTGATTTTAGTATAGTGAGTAAGATCATGAAAGGATCATTTAGATGGTTTGGTCATATGGAACGGATGAATGAGAGAATGGTAAAAAATATATATGACGCAAATGTTGATGGCACCGAAAGTAGAGGACGTCTGCAGACGACTTGGCATAACCGGTAAACCAGATACTGGAGCATGGTCCTGTTAGAAGCCTCAATAATTAGCGGGCTTGTATGAGAAGATGTATGAATGTGGATGAAGCGAGAATTGTGTGTCAGGACAGAATATGATGGCGCTCCATCCTCCTTGCCTACCCTCATGGGGAAACGGCATGATAGTGAGTTAGTTAATTAGTCAATTAAATTTTATTCAGCCAAATTTATTACCAAATTTGTTCTAACATTGCGTTAATTCCAAACATGGACTTACGACTTATACAATAAGTATCGTATAATTGGAATATGTGCGTAATAAATATGGAATATTCACAATTCCTACACAATATTATCATATCTGTGGCAAGGGTGGTTTGCGTCATTTGGATCTTTTTCTGATATTTAAATAATAAACTTGTGGCTTTCAAATTAAAGTTTATCATATTTTACGATCACCAAATCTTTATCGTTACATAAATCATATATATATATATTCGGTTTGATTTTATGTCTATTAAAATTATTTTTTTTATCGAAATTTGCAGAGTATATATTTTATACAGTATTCATTAAAATATTTTTCAATTTATGTGAGCTATCATTTATCAAGTTTTTTAATATTTAAATGTTATATCTCACAAAATGTCTAATAAAACATACTTTCGTCTCATATTGCATTAAAAAATAACATTTATTCTATAACTTTTCAAATATCTAATTTCTAATATTCAATGTTTTAACCGTTTTATTTCACATTAATATTTATTATTTTAAAACTTTAACGGTACGTTAATCACAAATGTTTCATCAAATCCATTAATTTTTTTTCCGAGGATGTTAAATTATATTTTGTGCAAAACTTCTTATCAAAAAATACTGCGGTTGGTCCATGCCTTTAATAAAGCACAGACCTTTAGTTAATTGTAAGCACCTATTGCCACCATACACATATCCAGCACATTACGTGATACGTACGCTTGAAGTATTAACACCGATTATGAGGAAACATTATTTTCCCCAACTCCTGGTCTGTGTACAGTGGCGTAACTAAAAACATCGGACCCCGATGCAAAATGAAATAAAGTCTCTTGTCTCTTAAAATATTCGGAAAAAACATTAATAAAGAAATAACTTCAGTAGTACTAGTATTTATATCAAAGCTGTGGTGGATTTTAAAAATCATTAGTCCGTGGTAGACATCGCTTGGAGAGGTCTCGACACTGGCAAAAGTATCGATAACAAAAATTTTGTAGGGCGTGGACCTCTTAAGCCCCTACCCAACGTGGGCGTCAATGCATTAATCATTGTGTTTTGTCATACACCGAATGAGGCATTGTCGAACAAAAACTCACTGATGCATGGATGACTGTCATCGATTGTTTGACCTTCGCTCGTAGTTATTCAAACCACTTAAAAATAAAGTTTTGTTTCACATGGCCATAGCATTTATTTTTAAATATATATATGAAACAATCAAACGTGATATTTTCGATTTCTACATGTCATTTATTTAAAGTGATAGAATAAATAAATTAATAAAATTGTAACGAAATTACCTTTAAAATGTCTGTAGCGACAGATATAAACCGTGATTAATCTATGTAACGCAACTTTGCGACGTGTGGATTGGATGTTATCACGTCTGAGTGAAGTTCTAAGACGCTCATGAGAGCGGGCATGCAAGGACAACGACAGACAGTAGAGACACAGAAACACACCGAATGCAACAAGTTAACAACAAACTGGTTCCTTGTAGAAGATCCTAGAGGAATGCACTTGTGACTTGTACACAGATACCCGCGTAATGGTGCATTGTGTTTTCTCTGCAGGAAACGCTCGTGTTGCCGGAAGCCAGATATTATATTTCCCTTTGTTCTACGTATTGATGCTATTACTTTTGTCTTGCGAAATCACTATTTTCAGTACTTATTTTCATATGTTGAAACTTATTTGTTTTCTCGGCATGATCACTTTGTTATAAAATGAAACTGCATTGTTGATTGCTGACGTAATCGAAAGAATAAAATAATAACAATGAATACATATTTTTGTTGTGAAGTTGCAATTTCAAAACATATTTCTATGGTATTTTTCACATTATTTCGATAGATTTTTTCTGTACATACATTTAATTTGTATTGCATATATTTCAATTTTATTATAATTTGTATTAGTTACTGATGAAGTGTTACTTCTGAAATCTTGTAGTTAGGGTCTCGCTTCCGAACTTTTAAGTTAATGCTTTGTATAATATGTGAAATTTACGGTTTTTAATTAGTTATCTAGTTTAGAACTTGCTCGGCGTTCATATTTTCTTCATATATCATACCTGAAGTTTTCCGAGTTGGCTAACACGTAAAAACGATACAATGAAATCGCGAAATACGTCCGCCTTCCCGCGATACAATATCGAGTGATACGTGTCCGCGCAATCTGTATAAGCAACCGTGAGATATTTAATGTATTCCCCGAAAGACCATTGTTTCTGGCTCCAAATTACGCAAATTGTTCGTGAGCTATGAACACGTCTGCTTGCGGCCAGTCGAGGTGTTTTCTCGCTCGCACTTGCCTTAATATGGATGTATATTTGCATAAAATATGGCATTACTCTACATTAATGCAAAAATCACGTACTCCGGAGGTTTTGTTGGTACGTACGCCCATAAATACCTGTCAGGTGGTACACATTTCACCGGCTATTACCTGAACTTAACGTGAATGGCTGAAGTTTGGCACTTCGTGACATCTGTCTTCGATTAAAATGCAAAGATTTTATTCAGGACGGTCTCCAACACTCCGTGTTTCCAGTTTTAATTTTTGGGTACATGTACAAGCAGTTATACTGGATGTAATACACCTAGTGCACAATATTTTACGGGTAGATACATGTCAAAAATATGATTCGAAAATGTTACTAATCTCTACTATATCAGAGATTTAATAATAATAATATGTTTATTTCAGCGTACTCGGCTTGTTTGTGCAAAACCAGATTCGCCATATAAATTTTTAAAAAAGAGGAAGAAATACACAAATATAAATAATAAATGCTAGTTACGACTATTATCATATCTGTTAGTACTCTGCAGTCGATGCCATTCTCTGGTCAGGAAGCCAGCCTTCCGTGAGAGCGTCGTTTGCACTAGAGAGTTGGTGCTGAGCTCCAACCGCAGCTTTACGCCAACATTGATGTCTCAGATGCGGAACGAATGCATACACACGGCCTTAAGCAAATATCGTAGATGCGCTACAATAACGCGCCAACCCGAACAGTATTTTGTATTCGTAGACGGTTGTACGTCACTTGTTTGTAGTTCGACCAGAGCTCGCTGGCATACATACATGGATTTGAAAAAAGTCGTAGTTATGCAATTATTTCGTATAACCGAAATATTTCTTCGATTTCAAATTATATATTCAATACAAAAATAAAATGTCATCAAACTTCAAGCGGTCAAACTATTCTTTGTTAGATATCTAAAGCAAAAAAATGGAATAATAATGGATCAATTTCGCATATATTTTTACTGTGCCCTTATAACCTTTCATCACTCATCAGGCATCGCATTCATATATTTATATATTATACCACCTCTAGTGCACAATATTTTAAGAGTAGACACATACTAACAATATAAGTTGAAAATATTCAAGCTGCGTGTGCATCTAATCTCAATCATATCAGAGATACAAGTACTACTGTGATTAATTAAAAAATTCTATTGATTCCAAATTTTTTTTTTTCAACAAATAAAAGTTTTTCTATTTTTGAACGGTCAGACCATTTTTTGTTAGGTGATTTAGGGCCGGAATCGAAGATACGATGTTAATAGATCAATTTCTAAAATATATATTTCGAAAACCGTCGTAGACCTAAAGCTTGATATGATTTTGTAAAAATCTCACACAATATGATTTTCTGTAACTAAACAAAATTTGTACATACTCCTTGAAAAATTTCGTCTCCTAATTTAATCAGGTGTCCACCCATAAAATATTATGGACTAGGTCTGTTACACCTGTATACTGTTTATTTAATGATAAGACATTTTTATAGTAAAATTTCAATTTTAGCACGCGGTCCTATGATATTTAAAACTAATTAGATTAATCAATTAGAAAGGTATATATATAAAAAAACCTATCCATGGAAAAATATTTGGTTTCAACCGTAATACGGAACCGGAACTTTTCCTAGCCGGGATACTGCGATACCAATTTCACCATGTAAGTCTTATATATTATAAAAGATTATTTAATTTTCAAATAGATATCGACTTTATAAGCAATGAATTCCAAAAAGCTTTAAATAATACACAACAGGTGATAGCTTTTAATATTAATAAATCTCAAAAATTATATATTTATTAATGATGTTAACGTTAAGCTTTTTTTGACATTTTGTGCTCGCAATACTTCTGCTTGTAGTCAAATCTCAAAACATTTGTGGTGCATAGTATCATCATATAGTACTATTATTTTGGGCTGAAATTTCAGATTCTTATCTGCTACTTCACCAGAGATATTTAGCCTTGAAAAGTGCAGGTTTTGTAAATTTCCAAACCATGAGAATTTTTAGAATAAAAGGGGTGTAAGTCTCAGGATTCAGATTTGGTGTGTGAACATAACTAGTTTCTACCTCTTTGTAAAAAAACTTCTGACATCTAGACTTTAACCCTTCCTCCAAAAAAATCATCTTATAAAACGAAAACTAAGAATTAAGGCTGAAATTTCACACTGTAAATATATGTAAGTGAAACTGTGTTGTGGTCCGTTCTTTTCTGAACAAATTGCTTTTAATTCCATGTTGATAAGACAAATAGGAGCTGCGATATTTCAATTTTCGCAAACTCTTTACATTGCTAAATATGCTACGCCCCGTAAAACAAATATGGCCGCCACGCAAAAACCAAAAATAATCAAATTAAAATAATGATCATTTTGAACTACCAATAAGTTAGGGTGATTATACAAAAAACATGAGATTTTTTTTTGAAATGGTCAAGCAACTCTAAAGTAATAATGCAATTTATATACGTTTCTACTGAAAATAAGGGTTGATGAGATTTTATGAACATAATTGATTCAATAATTAATTCACCTTCCCGCATAATGTATACCTCGAATCAAATACATATTTCCAATTCCGCGTTCGGTAACTATTCTAACTTCTCAGTGTTCGCATTCCCCAGAGTGTTTTATAAAATATTCCTTTAGTAATGATATTTGCTTTCCTAACTTATTAAAATAATTATTAGACAAGGGATTCATTTTCTATAATAATTTAATATAAATAGCGGTTGTTTGGTTAATAATTTAATGAAATTTGCGAGTTAGCAAGCTAGACATGACTCCGCCGACTTTCATTAAATAATACATATTCGTATATACGTATCTATGTCTATTTAAATTTACAAGGTTATGTAATGACGAATTATTACTTTCCGTCTCATGAAAAGTGATAAATTAAAGTACGTAGGTAGTTTTTATTACATTTATTAAATATTTTTGTTCTTTTTATTCATAGTTTAAATAAGTATTTTTATTCTTCTTCATACAATAAAAAAATACTAAAGGAGTATTCTAATTGGCCCACATTCACAGAATGAGATAAATCTCAGCAAGTTAGTAGAAATAAATCTCAGTACCATGTACACGTGTTAAGATTTTGATCCGGAGGGAAACTCAAAGATCAGCTTGAGATTGGTAAAAAGAAACAAAAACACAGACACGACGTCCATTTTGTCAGCGAGACTTAACACATGCGCATAAACTAGAACCATATGTACCTTCAACTATTTGTTCTGAAAAGATAGACAATCAATGGCGTTAAATTTCAAACATTTATTCTTCTTTAATGACTACTGAAGAGACTCGCTCAACTGATGAAAGGGACATCAATGGACAATGAACATATGACGTATGACGTACAACAATCGTGAAATAAATTGCGAAACGGTGAATCTCTGAGACTTAGTGCGTACAGCGATTTTTGAAAACCGAGAGTTGCCTCCAAAGAAGCATAATCCACGCATCCGACATTGTCTCAAGTCAAAAATCTCATTAAAATCACACCGTTTCTCCGCGGAGATAGGCAGAGAGGATGAAGCGCCATACTCTTCTGTCCTGGCACACAATTCTCGCCTCATCCACATTTATGCATCTTCTCATACAAGCTCGCCAATTATTGAGGCTTCCAACAGGACCATCTTCGAGTATCTAGTTAACCAAGTCGTGCCAAGTCTTCCCCAGACGTCCTCTACTTCTGGTGCTATCAACACGAGTTATATATCTTTCTAACCATTCTATCTTCATTCTTCATATGTGATTCTTTTTTAATATTATTCACTCCGTAGACACAGACTATAAAATTACATATTCAAAGGTAGAATTTTTACCAGCTGAAATCTTTGTTTTTTGTTTTTTAATTTAAGCTTACGTAATGTCTTTACTAATAATTATTTCAATTTTCCAGATGCTGTTGGGTTTGTGTGTTTGCCTCTGTCTGGCCAGCGTGTGCAGGGCCGGCCTGCTGCGAGTGCCCAAGGTGTACAACGCCATAATCAGCTCTAGCGACAACCTAACTCCGAGCAGGGCTTTCCCTCTTATTCAGCCCGTGTTGCATGAGACGCCCCTAGGATATCCGCTAGGATCAGTTGTTTACCACCAGGTAAATTTCCCTAGTGTTTTAATGAACTCCTATTTCACCAAGTTTTAATTTGTGAAATATTATTAAGGTATGGGAAAATTTATTAACAATATTTTAACACCTCTTTCATCAACTCAACATCAACTGTCAACTCATCATATCTATCTAATCTATCATGGAATTATATATATCCTATTTTTTTTAAATAGGCTTTATATGTTTAATTCCTGAAATGAATTGCAATCATTAGTAAGCTAAAAATAGTAAATGTAGAAGTAGATTTTATTTTTAATATTTGCAAACTAAACCTTGTGTTCATTTTATATGAATAAATTATTTAATTTGTTTTTAATTTAATTATTAAAGATGTCAAATTAACTAACCAAAACCATATATATCACGTTATTCTAATGTTTCTAAGAATCTTTTTTTTAAATTAATTCTTCTTCTTCTTCTTTTTAATAGGCAATTCACCCTTCAAGAGTGATTTGTTCCATTAATCAAGTTAAAACTTTATTTTAAAGAAAAAAGTACAATAATATTATAGAAACAGAAAATATTATATTACAAGTCAATACCTTTGTCGTTCAATTACCAGTTAGATTAAATGTGGCGAGATAAGGGAAAGAAGATGACACAAGTTAACCGGGAGTTAAAAATTACCATTGACGAGATTACTGTAAAAAAACCTGTGATTCGCAATGGACAGGCAAAAAATATATGGTCCAGAGTTTCCTCCTCGGCACCACACTCACACACATTGGGGAATATATTAAGTTTTAAATTAATTAAAATAATAATTATTTAATAATAGATCTAGTACCTAACTTTTTGCGATGATGAACGGTGTAGAAATTGACTTAAAGATTCAAAATTATTTTTATAAATTTTAGAATAAGACTTGTGGTTAAATTTAGTTGGTAATTCATAATATTTTGGTAAATTTTACACGCTTTATTTATTTTTAATGATTCTAAATTATTCAATTTAAGCCATAACTGTTTATATGTAAAACAGACAATCTCAAATTTTTGCCAAAAGTATGATCATTTTCTAATAAATTATTGGAAATTTTGAAAAACCATTACTATTTAAAAATCTTAAATGTTCATTGATTCCTATGTTAAATTTTTAGCCAGTTTTACTCCTAATATTATTCTGTATGACATACGTAGGAAAATTATTATTTTTTCAATATTTTTATAGAGCCTTAAACGCCTAATTATTCTGTAAAGATGGACAAACAAAAGCATTAAATTACAAACATTTTTCGTTTTAACTGGTGCTGGGGAGATTCAAATTCACCCAACTGAGGAATGAAACATCAATCATCATTCATTGGACATTGGACTGATATTTGACGTTTAACGTACAACAAGCTTAAAGTTACACAACGTGTACACGGGAAATGCGAAAGCTGTACATAATACAAAATCTGTAGCTCAGAAATTGTTTCAAGTCGAAAATCTCATAAATATCTTTTACATGAACACAGGCCATTAGACACACTTTTTTCGATTCATTAAAAAGTAAGTATCACAACTGACAAGCTTCCTGAATCTCCATATGAATGTATACATTTATTTTGATGTTAACATACTCAAGCAAAGCTGTTATTTTTAGAATCTGTTAATTATTTTTCCGCGTTCCAATTTTCCCAGCAATTCTGTGCCTCTATAAGCTGGCCGTAAAACCTTGTTGGGAGAGAAAGGCTCGCTGGAAGTATTGCATTTTCACTTTAAACAAAATTGCGTACGGTGCAATGGTGCCTTTGTGAATGGTGACCCAAAATCATTCGGTACATTAGTTTCCATCGAGGCGTGTTCTGTGCACCGTGTACTGCACCGCGAGGGTACATAAAAATATTTCAATTAATTACCCGTTTAAGGTGTTTATTTGTCCATCGCTGAAGTTCTCCCCGCGCGTACTCGGCGATGCGGTGCAACCCGATCTCGACACTTGAAAGGCAATATTTCAATTTATATTTTGTTTTTGTAAAGAATTTCCTCAAAGAAATCAAAAGGTGTACTTTATATTTTATTTTGAGAGTGAAAGAATTTTTCCTTCCCAGGATTTACGAAAGCCTCAAGAGCGGTTCGTTCGTGTGAGAAGGGAAAGGATATTTTTATACCCTACCGATATTAACGCAGTTGAATTTTTAAGTAGCAGCCATTTAGAAAGTGATGACAGATCAAGATGGCTAACGAACTTAGCCAAGATATTTACGAGGTCAATTTTAAAAATCTATCCACAAATACAGTTATCTAGATTGTTTATATATTATCTCTCTGCAATTGAAGATAGTCAGGTTCACCGATGGTCTTTTAATAGCTTTGTATGATGGGATATCCAATAAATGTGATTTTCAAATACGATTAGTACCCATTTTTATTAATATTTGAACAGCTGTTATTGTTATTTTTATTCAGTATAGTCGGCTATTTTATAATGAAGCGTTTCACATTGGAACAACGTTTAAAAGTTATTAAAACTTATCAAAAACTGAGACAATCGATTTATTGACATCAACATTCAACGAACGATTCAATCGTTTCCAGAAATGAGCCTATCAACAACAATTGAATATTAAAAAATAACATAAGTCGTGCTATTGATGAAATAGCACCAGATTTATGTGAAAGAATGGCTGAAATCTAAAGATCTAAAGAATGCACTGTATCAAATGTAGTCGTGGTGCACATCTGAATGAAATTATACCCTATTTTTTGTGATATCGAATGATATTTCAAATAAAATAAAAACATTAATAATATACTTGTTTTTTTTAAATTAAATCCATTTTAAAATTTCTATCACGCTTGCTGGATAACCGTGCATTAATTATTTCCGTCAATCACTTAAGTTCACAAAAATACGGAAGGAAACTTCAACAACTTGACATTTAATAACTGCAATAATCGTTCAACTGCTGTAATAATTGTAATGTTGAAAATTCGCATTTTTTAAATTTGGCCCACAAGTCCAGGGTAGAGATTGCATGCGAAATTTTGAGAATTCCGAAATTTGTCTTCATAAATATAATTTAGAATTCCGAAAATTTCAAAGCGAATTCCGAAATTTTAATATTTAAAAATAAAATATTGTTACGATCATAGACTAACGGCTACACAATGAGTAATCGCAGAACAATGGGGGTGTTCCGAAAGGATCGTTCCTAGAAATGCTTGTAATATTTAACCAGCAAAAAAACTGTGTTAGAAAAGCGTTGATTAATATCGCGTCTAATATTGATATTCAAGATGCTGAAATTTTGTCGATTAACAACATTATTTCTGCACTTCTCCCAGTGAAGCTTACTGGTGACGCCCTTTGATGCGGCATTGTCTTCTATGCTTGGGGATTTGGGATCTGATCAGCTGTCACTAAAGTTGAAGTATAATTTAAAAGATCGAATAAGCCAAAGGCGAACAAATGTATCTGGAACTCTTCAGTATTTACGCAACGGTGGAAAAAGTGAGATTCAAAAATCGTTCACTAGAACAACGAAAAATTAATTAAATTAATCGAAAATTATTGAAAGCTTTGCACAAAGATTGATATTCAACAGTATTATGGAAGCTTCCGTAGCCATCCAGATGGAATTTAACGATATAGAAAAAGTGATTTTTGAAGAACAAAATTCAGTCGAATTTGACGTCCAACAAACCGTTCAGCTCAACTCAAGAAGCACAAAATAACATCTTAATTTATGAAGAGAATGGCGTGCGAGGAAAAATTTTAGAATCCGTTTACTCATTTTTGATTTTGTTTCCACCAACAAGCGTGGAGTTCTTAGCGAGCATTCTCAGTGGCAGGGAACTAAGTACTTATAAGAGTTGCATCGAGACTAGGGGACCAGGGGCCGTGTCTCTGCTTCCTCAAAACATATTTTAGGCAACAAAACAACAATTTAATTTAATAATATTATATTTATATAATAGAATTCCTCAATTTTAATTTTCTGTAGGCACTAATTAAATTTTTGTACAAACATTATTTTCTGTATTGGTTTAATATTTTGTATGCAATATTTATTATCTTAAATAGCCTGTTTTTTATTTTTAGTATTGACCAAAAATACTATCAAAATTTTCGAAATTCTAATTTCGAATTCCGATTGTTTGTTTCCATCAAAATTTGCAATCCCTAGTTCAGGGGCATAAAAAATACGAAATGTCAATACGAAGCCGTGTATCATGACCCGTAGGCGTAAATCGTATATCCCGCGGACAAATATCGGCAGCGTGATTAATGAGGTTCACGAGGCATCGATCTGTCGATAATATTGTTGTGAGGACTTGTGGCGACGATGTAGGTGCTCGCTCGCCGTCTGTCAGAATTGGAGCAGCTCTACATCTGTCAAGTATCGAAGAAAAAATCACTCTCCGATATTCCCCGGCGAGACGACAAGATTTCAAAGTCGCGCGACTGCCCGGGGCGGCGCACGCTGCTGAACGCATTCAGTCGTGATAAAGGTATCAGATCAAGTATTGCGCAATGCATTTGTAGATAAACCAGATTAACCATTTACGTGCTTCGGTGCAGTTTGACCGCTTCAAGTTTTTACTTTTACTTTATATTTCAACTTTTCATGTTTATATTACAGAAACGTGTATTTATAATATTATCAACGTATCCACTGTAATTGAACGTATCTAAACATGATTGATTAATTCCATTTGTTTGGTAACGTAATCATATTTTTATCAAAACTAACTGAGTATAATTTTCAGCCGCCAGTAATTCAGCAACCGGAAGCGTTCGGTTATCCGAACAATATTGAGGATCAAGAAAAAAGACAGGAAATAACTCCCAAAGCGACAGAATCTCCAAAGTCTGATATTTCTCCATCGAACAAAGATGATAAGGCTCGAGAAAACTCCCAACGCGACCCTACGACAACGGAGAACCCCTTGAAACTGAACGACCTCGGCCTCCCTCCCAGCCTAGTACCGGTGCAGCAGTACTCAACTAAAGTGACATACCACTACGACCCTTACAACCTGTACAATCCGTACTACCCAGACCCTTACGGAGTGATATTCCCCTACGGGAATCCGTACAGCCCCTATTACCAGCCGGCTTTCTCGCCCAATCCGTTTAGCCCTTACGCGGTCCAGTCCTCGTTCTACAATATACCCCAGAGCGTAGAGCAGGCAGGGCCGCAGTGGCCAGCTCCGGACCAGCCGTGGGGTCCACCGCGGGCCCAGCCGCCGCCCGGCCCGCGGGCGCAGGCGCAGGAGCCCGAGCCCAGAGCGGAGCGACCGGCCCTGGAGCAGCAGCCTCCGAAGGCGGCCGAACAGCCTTCAGACTTGAATATCAAGAACAATAGTAACAAGAATGCCGACATACCCGACGTGCCCCCGCCCCCTCTACCCGTGGGCGGCTTGAAGTACGGCAATGATAAGAAGTCAAGTTAATGTGTTTATTTTTATTATGAACTTGATCGTTTACGTAACCGCGAGTTGCAAATTGAGATTGCGAAATAGCGATCGGATTATTGAATAAAATCAAAAATGGCTGAAATTATTGCTGTACTCAATTACTATTTATTGCGGATAACTTCGTTCTACATCTCGTTCGCCTCGATGCGAGTCGCCGGGAGTGAGTTCAGACTCAAATCTCGTCTTTCGATTCGCTGTAATTCCCTATCTTTATAATTAAACAAAATGTACTTAATAAAATATAAAGCATTGTTTATTAATAATTGTATAAAATGTATAACGATATTAATAATTGTAATAATTGTGTGAATTTGATCAGAATGGACATATATAAGATAGAATATTCATAAAATTTGTTTTAATTAGAAAAATTGTCGTTTCCGTGTGATAAGGAAAAATTTGGTACAAATTATTTATAAAAAAATATTTCATAAAGGTGGTTTTTTAATTATTTATTTTTACCATACACTGTTTTCATTTCCGTGCTTGCCTGATCAGATGCTCGGAGGCTTTCCACCACTGGTTTATTGTTGTGTTCGTCAAAATGTAGCGGCGATGACGTATCGCATCAGAACAATGCACTTCATTCGGCGCGGTACTGCGCGGTTGCGCGTCGGCGCGGCGCCCGGCTGGAAGTGTTAAGTACGCAACTTTTTGTTTGATTATACTAAAGGATACATTTTGTGAACCCGAACCGGTTCAATATCCAATATCAACATTTTGGAACATCCATCGACGCACTTTTGCATTGTAAGCGTAATACTGTGTGGAACGGGAAGTGCACGCTCATTTAACACTCGATATTGTATTTTATTCGTGCGGTATAGGTATTACACGGTTCACACTTCGCAAATAAAATAATTCATTTCTAATTAATTCTAATATTATTTTTCAAATATACGGATATATGTAATAATAATTATCAATTTTTTTTTTTTTAAATTATACAATGAATATTCTGAAATTCTTTTTTCGCAAATCAAATATTAGATAAGCCTTTTACAGACAGCTTCAGTTAAATGGTCAAATTCTTTACTTCAGTATGAAAATCGCATTACAATAATTATTTTACGTTCGTATCGTATATATCGCTTATCATACCATACATATATAAGTTATACTAGACACAGGTGAATATCTAAATTTGCATTCTAGCAATTCATTAAATAATATATATATATATATTTAATTAAAATATAATAAAATGTACATATGTCTGTTTTATGTCCGTTCTCTTTGCAATCCCACACCTTTTAACCGATCTAAACTAAATATATATATATACATACTGCGCAAAACATAGGGAGACCTTGAAAAATGTATCTAATTTGTCCTGGCAGTGAAGTGTGTTATATTTACAATTTCGTATTTACTTTTAACCTTGAAAATTAATCAAATTAAATCGATATATTTTCTGAATAGTTTTTTATCGTCACACAAGGAATACATTCATTATCAAATTTTGATTTAAAAAAAATTTAAACAGGCTATTTATCTCATATAAGAGTATGTAAACATTTAGATTACCATTTATTTATTTATTTATCAACGTCCACGTGTATCTATATTAACTTCATTAAATATTTATACACAAATGCTAACTAAATAACTTTTTAAATATTAAAAATAATATAATCAACTTAAATCATAGAACGGTTTAATTACTTAGCCATAGCATTAAAAACATTACACTTAAATTTTAAGCATTGGTCAAAAAAATATCCACAAGAAGTCTATGATGTTTTTGTGTCGGTGAGTTAAAATCATTTATTCTTGAAACACTCGACAAACGCAACGATCAGGGGCGTGCAATCAATACAATCAAAAAGCTGTGTAACTTTAATCTCTGCGAAATAAATCTATCCAAATTACTTATTTACATTTACTAGCGTTATTTGTATTGATTCTGTAGGTCCATGGGCAAATAATTTCTAGTTCTCATATTAATGTGTTAACTAGAATTATCTAGAGAAAGAATTAAAAATCACAAATAAAGCTGCAAATGTAATTTTCGAAAAATTTTCCCAAAATGTATGTAAAGTAAACGCAATTCTCGCGCGCGCGATATTCTAAATACACGTCTTTACTTGAGCAGACGTGTTGCAATGTGTCTTTTTGAAGCGGACTTCAATCTGTACGTTCTAATACACTTTTAATGTGATAATATTATACGTTATAAAATATTTTAAATACTTTTCTTAATAACTGGAAAAATATTTCAAGAATAATAGTAATAATATTCATATTTTTCAAGAACGAAAATACTTTCACGGAGCATGCTTCTGAAAGAGTGTATATCTTTCAGATAAATATAACCTCTAGGGACAATATCCATCACATTAGCACCATTACCTAAATCCATGCCTGGCGTACGTCACTACTGACGGCCTAGTAGGAACACGGTACGAAATCAACACAGTCAAATCAAGTACGTCCAACTTGTTATTTACTATTTTATATAAAAACATTAAATAACTCAAAGTTCTTCTACAAGAAAAGTTTTTTAAATTTGGAAACCTCATTAAAATATCATAATTGATTTATTCGTTAATACAACTGTAGTGTAATATTAAAGTTATTAGTTATTCAAAACTTTAATTGTGAGCTACGTAATCTGTCTGAAATCTACTTGAACATTCAGCCATGGTTAATTGTTAGTGAATAGTGAATGACATAGTGCTAAAATTAATCCAATTCACTCCATACTAAATCCTTTCCTTATCCATACCAACATCCTGACCGACTCCACTCTCGCTTCCGATATATTTCTGTTATTTTATTACATATTTATAACAATATCATTTTATTTTTTTCTTGGATCATTTTGATGCTACTTATGTTTATACTAAAAATTTATACCAGCTGACTAAACGCTAACAAAGTCATCGGAGCTAATGAAAATTGTAGAAAACACACGGGTGTTACATTGCAGTATAAAGTTGTCAATGTTATGTAGACACGGCTTCAATTGCATTTTGTATGCTTCATAAAACTTTACATTTAACTCTGGCTTGACATTAAATACTAATAATGAAGTGCCAACTAATCAAATTCATATATGTATGTACGTGTAGGCGTGTACCTACTCGTGAGTTCAAAGATCGTACGGCGCCACAGATGGATGACTCACAATGTGCGGTATTAGTTGCCTAGGATACCTATCCACCAATACAATAAGCGCCCTTTCTGAGAAAAGGTAATGGAGCGATTTAATAACA
The DNA here is from genome assembly GCA_031772225.1 of Eubasilissa splendida. NCBI lineage: Eukaryota > Metazoa > Arthropoda > Insecta > Trichoptera > Phryganeidae > Eubasilissa > Eubasilissa splendida. The sequence continues at coordinate 14,667,057 of CM062848.1, read as the reverse complement.
GGAAGTAATAGCTCCATCCCAATATTCAATACCAAACCCTACTTTGATATAACTTAAATTAGTAAACATAATATGTAAAGTAGTACCTAATATGTAAAGTACGTAAAGTATTGTAAGGAACAAATAGTTCTAGTTTTTATACACTGTTACTTCTATTGTGTCCTGATGAACTTGATTGTTTTATTTTTTTCACAAAAGTGTAGGATGAAAGTTAGTTATAAAAAAAAACTAGTTAATAATAAATTACTGGAATTTTTTTTTATAGAAAAACAACCTGTTTTCAAATGTCAACAAATTTCTAGAATGGTTTTCATCACGATTTAGCACTTGCAAAGTTCAGAGATGTCCATTTTTTCACCTGTCTTTGGTGGTTTGCTTGCTCCGCAGTGTTCCTCAGGAAATTCTTTATTCATGTTTATATGAATTTTTAGAAATATTTTTAGGGCGTATGTCCCACCCAACGCACTGTATTGCATGCATTAGTGCAATTACGCCAGTGCACCACACTAATGCATGCACTAATTCCGCTGGTGTAACTACGCTGCTGTATATCGGTGGTATTATGCAAAGGAATTTTTCAAAATTATCAGGTTGATGCGTAATTATCCGCCGTATTTTAAAAATTATATTGCAACATAAATCATATCGTATTATTATATTGTAACATAATTCATATTGTATTATTATATTGTAAATTATATTGTAACAACCACAAAAAAAAACAAACTCAAAACATACTATGTACAATTATCAATTATCACCCTCAGTGTCAATTACTGATACCTATATGCTTGGAAGACGGTCGATTCTGTGGGCGAAGAAGCACTGGCTTTTTAAGACAATCTACGATTTAATATCCTCCATCAACTTTTCCAAATCGTCATAGACTTTCCCAACCTACCAATTTTTCAGAGAGTGGTTGATGTGGTAGTCCGTAGGGGCCTCTGTGGGAGAGTAAGGCGGATGGGGAGCTAGTCCCATCTCTCGCTAGCGTTGGATTCGATCACACGGCGTTCGACATGAGGGCGAGCGTTGTCGTGGTGGAAAACGATTTGATTTATTTTTGCACGTTCTTTTCAGCTGAATGGCAGTATAAAGGCGATCAAGCTGGGCCAGGCACACGTCGCTGTTGATGTTGTACTACCTTTGGCCATTTATGTCCGGGAAATGTCCAAAATGTAGCGAAAAAAACGGCGGATAATTATGCATCAACCTAATATTTTGCCATGTTATAAATTGTGATGAAATATAATGTTTTGGCAAAAAGAAAAAAAAAATCAATAAATCGTTTTGCCATGATAGCGCTGATATACAATGAAATCTTGATCGATCATTTCTCGAATAATCATTATATCGCATGTATCGCTTGTTTCTTCAAGTCCCGAATAAATTTCATACAAAACAACCAAAAATTGATCGCGTATACTTCAGCAGCATATAATTTGTTTCGATTAACGGCACTCTTAAACAATGAGAGGAACATTCGAAAGAAAGAGGGAGAACACTGCTGCTGACTACTGCTGACTGCCGCTTGACATTATACAATACAAAGTTTAATTTTTTTTTAAATTTGTTTCTGTGCAGCTTCCTAAATTTTATTTTTATTTAAACACATTCATTCACATGTGAAATATGTATCTTTTTTAGAATATGCATTAAACATTTAAATATGAAAATGTAACTTTTTTTCACTGTTTTCCCGCATTCATAGTTTATTTCAATAGGTCCATTCAAAAACGATAGATAGAGGTTTCACTGTATGTACTTATATGCACATAGTTTGAGTACGTACTGCCTGCCAGTACCTACCTAAAAAAATCCTTTAGACTGACATCGAAATATTTATACTAATATTATATTAAGAACGTGTACCCCGCTGCAGCTAAAACATCGTGAAATTCATACACATATTTCCTACCAATTAACATAATATTATATATCATATTTGAAATTCATCCCAAAATGTTTTATTTTGATAACTGGCGACATCTACTGTGATGATAAGATATTATATCTGTATAGAAAATGTTTCAGTGGAAACGAAAAACAAACTAAACTTTATAAATATTTAATCAAATTAAGGTACTTATATATTATAATTGCTTGCTAAAATTTACCAATAAACTCTAAATATTATTGTAGGATCTAAACATTATGAATTTTTCTTTATCATGAATGCAATCATTATTCACTGGTTTAGAAATTCATTGTACAGGTTTCCCACAGATGTCACTGCCTTGAAAATCAGGAATACTGGATTTAAAAAAAATGTAGATATTATAAGAAAATTTTATAGATCAGTAGATATTATAAATCATGTATAGTCCTTGACTTTTACTATAAAAATCCATGAATTTATTTGAGCCATTTTCGTTGACATCCAATTGTATGATGTATAATAGATAAATATAGGTATGTACCTATACGAGTCGGTAAACTGGGAGATACAGCGGGAACCGAATTATTTTGCACAATATTATTTTGAGTCGATGATATATTGTAACATTTTTACTTGCGCTATATAGCATCACAACATCAGTAAGTTACTTGTAGTCCTGTAACTTTGCAAAAGAATTGCACCTACGTAATATTATGCAGTTTAACATTTTTTGGATAAATGTATAGATATTCATGCCTATTCTCAAAATTGCAATATTGAAATGATGGTGATTGTTACACCAACCCTCAAAAATAGTGTTATATTTGAATGAGAGAGGGAGAGAGAGTGAGGGAGATAAACGTACCATAATCTGTCAAAACTATCTGTCTATTTTTAGGGTTGCTGTAACAATCACCTTCATTTCAATATTGCAATTTTGAGAATAGGCCTGATTATGCGACACCAATAAGCTTTTAAGACGCATATATTGTTTTGTTATTCGATTGTTTTTAAAGGACAAAAAAGAAAAATGGTAGACGTAGAGATAGATTAGTTTGTGGTTTTTAACCCAATGATCAGCAACCTTTAACTTAACCTTTAACATGTGATCAATTTATTTTGGCAGAACTCGAAATGGAAAATTTAATGATCCTTAACGGTCAATAATATCCTACGTCGTATAATATACTTAATTAAATAATAATAATAATTAACTTTAAATAATGATATATTATTCCATTCTATTGCAAAACTTAAATTTACTAATAAACTTTAGTTTTTTTAAATATTTTCTATTGAATTCAAAATAACCAACTTACTAGATATACCACCAATCATTTGTTAATAACAAGTCAATTCTTCGACCGATTTGTAAGTTAAAAAAATATTAAAGAAGTATTTTAGTACAATGATTAAAATGAAAGTCGAAATACCTGGCACGATCAAATAAACCAGATTTTGAAAAACGGCCGAGATATAATCGTTCTATTTTATCTGCCTACCCCTGCGGAGAAACGTGATGGTAAGTTACCGAATCAATTATTGTTTGGTTATGTGCCACGGCCTGAGCTATCGTTTTTAGAAGTATTATAATATACTCGTACTAGCAGATGCTTACTGCTAGGTCCTGTGGGAGGCTATAAGAGTTGTCTCTTACCATAGACAGTATAGATAAGAAAAGATGAAAGATGTCAATATACTTGCTAATGTAAGTTTTTTCTTACTCGTAATAAAGACAACGTACACTTCATTTCAAATTGTATATATATTTACGTAGGTATTGTTAAATTAAATTAATTTACCTAGAGTTATTACTTAAAGTAATCTTAAAGTTAATCTTTACCTAGAGTTATTACTAGTTAAACACGTTCGTTTTTGCACTATTCGCGCATCATAGACCTGGCCGTTTAACCAAGCACTTTACAGCCACAAATGATACTACGTCTGAATCCAATACATTCAGAACGTTCCATGACGCATGCCCCAATAGAACTTATTTATGAATTAAGTACCTACCAAAAAAGTTATTGAAAAAATGGCATGCATGCCTGATACCTACCTACTTACCTATAAAAAGTACAATGCTAAGCAACCGTTTTCTAACAAATGTATTTATTTATTTATTGACATACATATTATTGTTATAACAGAGGTGAATATATTATAATATAACATTGTAATATGTTTATTGTGTGGGATGGAGTAGACTCCACCTCTGATATATACAGCGTTATACTGACTACTTTGCTAGACTGAAGTCTGTATTAAAGTAGCCAGTTTTTTCCGTGCTGTTATAAAATGTATATAGTTCTAAATAAAATGAAGTGGGAGTGTTGTATAATTAGTGTAGGCACTGTATAATGATTATGTTAGAATGTTGGATAGCCATGCTTCTGACTGATCTCTACCCGATTGGATTATATGTTGGGTCCATATTTGTGTAATCGTATTGAAGTTGAACGATTTCCAGTAAATAAAACTATAAAATGTCAAAAATAAACGTAATAAAATCAAAACTAATAATAGATATCTCATAGAGACATAGTTATTTTTTATTATATTTTAATGGAAAGATATGGAAGTATGGGTATCTAATTAATTACTAATATACTGGTCAAAATAAGAAAATGTATAAAAATTGAAGAATTGATTTTTCAGGCGTATTCTAGTATAATGTGTTAAAAAATACATTTTACAGATAAAGAATATTGCTTTAAATAATTTCAAAAATAATTAGATTCTCATTGTGACATCTATGCTGTTTCAGGGAAATGAATATCAAATTTATTCCATAGATGGCGATAGTGTAGTTGTACTCGAAGTGTTTTCACATATTAACATATATACAACTTCCAAAAATTTGATAGATATGGAGATTGATTAATTTATGAGAATGGTGAACGTTATATTTATATAAAGTGTGCTCTTAAGCCAGCCGAAGACAGGTCGTAAGCATTGTAATTACCCATACTTCCATATCTTTCCATTAAAATATAGTACAAAAAAAAAATAGCTTCATCTTTATGATAAATCTATGATTATTTTAAAAACAGTGTCTTTGTAGGTGAAAATCCAGTAATTATGTGTTCTTGGACTTATTCAAATATTGGTAATAAAATTTTATTGTACTCACTCGATTTTTATATACCATTTGAACATATTATATTTTAATATTAAAAGAAGCATTATTAAAACATTCATAACTATAACTTATAAAACTTTAACTAGATGATTATAAATATAATTATAATTAAACAATTTTTGGGAAAACAAAACTCGAAACGTGTCGTTTTTCTGAACCCCTCGGATGATTGATTACCGGACCCCAAAGGAAGGTCTTTATTATTCTAAAACATTCACGTAACTTTGATCGTATTTCGGGTTTTACTTTCTTCCTTTTATACATAAATGTTTGCCAATTGGCTGTGACAGGTTCTTTGGGGGTGCACTTTTGCGAACGATGTGGTGTAATGTTCTGTGAAAATTCTCGGAATGATGTATCAAAAAATTGGATATGATTGTACCCAACTATCAAATTCAAAAAATGGTTGAACCAAATTTGAATATTCTTCACTTGGGTAGGGAACAAAAATATAGTTTTATCTCAACCTTCCTGGTTAGTACAGGAAATGCGGTGAACGAATAATAAAAAAAACAACGTATTACTTTAATATTGAACAAAAAAATCTTATTTATTCATTTTTCTTCTTTTTTTTTAATAATTCAATATTACAAATGGACGGCAGTTATTTCTAGATACAGAGAATGGACGTCGCGTTGGGTTGTTTCTCATTAAGAATTTATAGGTCTACTTTCAAGTATAATTAATTTTTTCGTGTTTTTACGATAATATGTTTTTTTTTCTAATCAGGGATGCGTACACGGAACACGTGTCACATCAATATTCTTACTATTTTCAAACTAAGCGAAACGCTTGTGCTATGAAAATACGACTAACTTGCTGGTCTACCGGAATGAGGCTCGAACCCCCAACCACCGGATTACTAGGCGAGTGTCTTAACTGTACGATCAACAAGCACGTCGTTTTAATTATTAATTTATATCAGAAGTTATACACACAGGTTAGATACTTTTACTACTATAAAATTAATAAACTGCACATTATTTGTAATAATTTAGACAGTACAGATATTATTTGAGAAATCGCGACCATTAACTCTAGTTACGGAAAATACTTATGTTTGCAGAATTTATTTTCTTATATGACCAAAACAAAGATTACGAAGATAAATCTGTACTAAAAAATTATCTATATGTTAAAATTGAATCCAGTTTTATACCGCAAAATTTACAATACATTTGTTTGTTTTTGAAATGCTTCATATTGGTGTAAATATTGAGGATTCTAGTTAATATATTATACTTACACGCTTTAGGGCTTCAACTATTTAAAGCTGTGTTTTGAACCAAAATACTATAATTTATTATTAAATAATATTCTTATCGATCCTGTTAATGTTTATTTTTCATTAGACTTTTTGTGTTCATAACGAAATTACACAACATTTTGTTTGGATCGATCAAAAGATATTGGATTGTTTTAAATATATACCTAGACGCAATACAAACCAAATATTTCTCACATGAACTATCGAGAGTACAATGTATATTATAAATATGTACACTGTACATTGACAGATGACAGCAATCTCTGTTGACCAATCACACATTCGTCTTCCCTACATAACTCGCCCTTATATCGTAAATAGCTGCGCTGCTCTCGCATAAAAAATACCTAATTACAACGCCGGCGCTAGACTTTTTGCCGCCACAGACAAGATTGTTTTTTTCCGCCCTATTAACTTAAGTGAAGATGATGTTTTCAATTTTTATAAAACCATCTCCATAAATTGGCCGCCCCCTAGATCGGCCGCTCGCGCGCCACACTTGCCCAAGGGCGGCTTTTTACCAAGAGACGTTCTGGACACTAGTGTTGACTAGAAATTACAGCTTTATTAGGAAATAACTATAATGTTATCTATTGGATTTGCTTTCATTAATTGTTTATGCCTGGATTATTTTTATTACACACTATTATCGTTTTGCAATTTGCTGCAACGGTTGCCCTCTCGATTTTTCCGCCTGTGCGTAACGCAGGCGCTGCCTAATTATAATAATTAATAAATACATAACTATGATGGTATTTTCAAACTTAAAACCTCTAAAATTATACATAGATAATATTATTATTTTAATTTAGTTGATGCTAACATTTTACAGAACAGAATAGATAAAACGGAATGATTCTCATACGAACCTGGACACTAGGGAACTGCCGAAAGTTCTAGCAAACAATCCTTACCAATACCCATCCGACCGTCTGCACCTGTTAATCATCCTCAAAATACTTGACTGGGCAAGATCATCATCATACCGACGTGTTAAGCTAATCATTTTCTAGTGCCAAGACATAATTAAACTTTTGAACAAAGCCATTACCATTACCTCGGACCTTGGACCTGAAATCTATTCATGCAAACAAAACTTTTTTTAATTTGTATAAATGTTCAAGAACAATCAGGTTGTTATTGTGGGGTTAGATTAGATTAGATTGGATATTTAATGAATAACGTATTTTTAATAAAATAAAAAATAATGTTTTTAAATTTAATTTGATTTGATTTGAATATATGCAATCATACCCCACACGAAAGTGAGAACATCTACTAGAAAAAAATATTTGATATGCATATTCATACTTATTCCAAATTGAAGGAAAAAAAAAACATTTTTTGTGTTATTTTAAATGCAACCAGCTTGATAAAAATGATATCGATAAATCAAACATTATTTACGTGTGTATTTTAATATTAATCAGATTTTTTTATGTTTTCTCCTCACTGTGATAACTACCATACAACTTAACGCTGAAATTAAACCCTTTCCCATAAACAGGCTTAACTCCAACATCGACGTAGTTACTTCCTACTCCGCCGCTCAAGATGCTCGGACGCTCCGCATCATCACTTCTGCTTATCAGCTCGACACACGTGATGTTTGGCCTTCCTGATATACCAATCTGAAAAGACAAAGTTGTAACACGGGTCCATTAAATTTGTCGGCGCAACCTTCATACACAGTACTAAAATAGACGTAACAAAGTTAAGAAAGGAGTTATAAGGTTATATATCATGATTATTTATCAACTAGCGAACTAGCCTGTTGCCAGTTCTAGGATGATAGTTTTGAAAAATATGCCGTACAATTAAAATTAAATAGTTGCAAAAAATTAAGTTTATTTTCAAATGACATCATAACTAAAGTTAGGTATTTTGTATTTAACATCTAAATATAACTGTTTTAAACTCTAAACAATCCATAAATAAATCATTTTTACTACATCGAAAGCATTTTTATTATGACAAATCTGATCAATTTGATGAAATATCAACATTAACTAAATGTAATATTTATAATAATTTCAAAGGTCATTTATAATAACTCCAGAACAGCAGAATCTTTCAATAACTCTCTTGTATAATTTATCGTTATTTGTTAGTTATTCAGTTTTTGCCGTATGGCAACGGTATATGTTTTAAGAAGCGAAGGTCAAATTACATTAAGCAAGATGTTGGGCAAACAACACCCTATTTTCGAAACTTTTCAATGTTTAATCTTCTTCTTCTCCCGATCTTTATTCAGTGTTGAATATATGCCTCATTTCTCTTGTGTTCCACAGCTCCTTGTCTCTTGTGCTTTTTTCCTAACAAAATGTTCAATATTATTTGACAATCGCGTCTTAGGACGCAAGTTATAAAATCCAGTCGCAAATTCTAATTTTGAAATTTGTGATGGTAGAAATGAAGTCGTTTGTTTTTCAATTTGAAAAATGTAGCTTCAAGACAATAATGACACATATCTACCAGATTCGTGTTTCAAGTCAGTTTCCATTCAAATTTACGCACAAAAAAAGCATTACGTACACACATCGTTATATTATTTATTAATATGACACATAATTTCAATGCGCTTTCTTCGATAATGATCAGGAGACCAAAACTGTTAATAGTTATTATCTGATTTCAATCAAACTTATCAGAAAATTTGATCTGGTAGATATCTAATTACCCTGACCCGCCATTTAATCATTCTTCAAAATGGCGGCGACTGTTCAAAAACAAAAATTCGTAACTCCGATAATATTGATACTAGAGAAAAAAGTAAGAGAGTAAAATGCTTTAAAAAAAGATTTTATTGAGATTTAGACAAGAAAATACATAAACTATTTCTGTTCTTTGGTTAGTGAATTTTGCTTACCTTCATCGAAGCAAAGACTTGGGATTTTTTATCATTTTCCAAAATAAAGTTTTCCGTGTAAATGATCGGCTGTCGCGCCTCATCACAAATACCATCTTTCAATATAACGTCTGTCTTTTTTGTACCTAATCACAGCAAACATAACATTAAATAACAGATTCCAACCGTTGGGACACACATTTATCTGAAACTCAATATTGAAGTTTTTATGAATTCTATCTCTTACAAAATGATATGTTGCTTGCCATTCGTTCAAAATTTGAAGAATTTTCTATAAATGAGACCACCCCTGCAACAACACTGCTTTGAGCAGATCTGAGTTATGAATTCCACAACGTTGCATATCTTCCTAGGTTGATTTATTAATCAACCATGTCAAATAAAATAAAATACTATTTAACATAATTTCTAAGTGACCTTTCCTGCAACAACACTGCATATCATCCAAGATGGGCGATTCTCCGTCTATCTATCAACATTTTTAAAAATCAATATACAGTGTAGTTGCAGGGGAGATTTCAAATATTAAACTTTAAATTAAATAGTCAAAATGCTCTAAAATTCAAAAGTTTTTCAATTTTACATATCCTTCAAATAATTATTTATAACATTACATTTTAACACATAAAACGTTGAAAAGTAACATATCGACCTATATATAATAACTAACAAGTTGGGTAAAAAAAAATTAAAGTTTTTTAAGTTAAATACAATGGACTTCTACAAAGTTAATCACGACATTTTTTAAATATTAACCATTAGGTATTTTGCACGTGTTTTAACTGTATTCAATTCGCTTATAATTAAAGTATTTCTATTATAATAAATAATTTTGTATCTAAATAGAATCTAATAACAATATTTGAATATGACCAAGAACACACAATTACTGAATTTTCACCTACAAAGACACTGTTATTAAACAAATAATAGATATCTCATAGAGACGAAGCTATATAGTGGTACTCGAAGTATTTCCACATATTAACATATATACAACTTTCAAAAATTTGATAGATATGAAGATTGATTAATGGGTGAGAATGGTGAACGTTATTTTTATATAAAGTGATCGCTTAAGCTAGCCGAAGACAGGTCATAAGCCCTGTAATTACCCATACTTCCATATATTTGCATTAATTATAATGAAAAATAGCTTCGTCTATATGATATATCTATTATTTGTTTAAAATCTAATAATACTAATGTCATATTTGACGGTAATTTTTACAAAAAAAAACGTTAAAAAGCTTGGAGACGGGTGGTTATCTAGTAGGACGGACATGAGCTTATCTAGTTGTTGCATATAAATTAGGCATGTATTTTATTTTACATTATATTTTTTATTTTTTTTATTTCCACTGTTTTATATTTTATCTATATTTAAAATATAACCCTTTATGACCTAACCTTATATTATACATTTAAAGGGTCCAGGGAATGTAACGGTGGAGGAGGTCAGGAATCTAAATTTTAATTTTAGAAACTCGAAAATGTGGTTAGTTGGGGTTAATTACTCTTTATGTTGGGCTTAAAATATATTATTACCAATAAAGTAATTGAATATGCATTTTAAAATATTTTTTAACTATTTTCAATTAGAATAATAAGTAATTGCTTACCATAATAATAGGTGCCAAATCAAGCCACAATAAGACATAAAACTTTTTAAGGTTTTATTTTCAAAAGGCATTGTGAAGAGCATGTGACACAATAATAATTCATTCTTAATAATAATAACTGAATTTAGCCCTGAATTTTTCAAGCTACCGTTGCGTGGAATTTAGCATATTTTAAGCATGATATATTTGACAATGAGATTTCTAAAATACGTTAAAGTAAAATGGACCTTCTTTTCCTGAACTCTGCATTAGTTAATTAAATAAATAATTATATAATATTCTTAAAATAACTTCTTAATCATAAATTATTTCTGAATAATCAATGTCTTAGCATATTTGAGCTAGTTGTATGTGGATATTATACATTTTATGATATAATTATTTTGTATGTTATGATATAATAATTTTATATAAAATAATATATAAGCAGTACTCACCAGATTCTGGCTCTTTTGAATGTGTCAATATGCTATTTTCGGATCGGTTATACGGCGCAGTTCTCTCAGAAATTATCGTCCTGTTTAAGACAGGAATTCCTGTTACACTCGACAGCAAGCACACACAAAGCACAAGGAATTCATAATACCCTGTCATGTTGCTGTTCACTCGAATGCAAACAATTGTGTCTATATGATATATCTTCTCGCGCCTTACGTTCAGAGATTGTGGAATGTGACGAAATATATTGTATTAAACTCTTTTGATAAAAGGTTACAGGGGTGGAGGTCAACATTTATTTAAGAATTTAGAGTTTTGATTACGTCGTATAATTGAATCACGCTAATGGCCCGTGTCCGCGGGATGAGACATGATGAGATAAATCTCAGTACCGTGTGTGCGTGTTGAGATTTTGATCTGATCTTTTTGCTTGAGATTGGTAGAAAGAGACAAAGAGACTCAAACCCGTACATACGACGCCCCATTTTCGTGCGCACAAACATCACCTAGAGCTATAGACGCTTGCAATGATTTGTTTTAAAAATTTGAAAAATATATAAGATATTAATTATAGACATTTATTTCGTTTTAATTGCTGCTGGCCGAAATACAAATTTACCCGATTAATGAATGGAACACCGCCAATGGACTGACGCGACGTTTGACATATATGTATAACAAGTTCGATGTGAGACGCGAGACGGCGAATCTCGGAGACTTGGTGTATACACGGTGGACTACGAAAGTCGAGAATTGTCTCCAAAGAATCTCGTGGGAGCTTTCCCATAATTCTTACTAATTTCCCTGTCTCAGAAATTATCTCGCATCGAAAATCTCGTCCGTGAACAAGGGAATTCTTTGCCATCTATTTTTATGTGTACAATATAATTTTTTAATACTTGAACATTTTTTTGGATATTTGAATAAAAAATATATTTGCTGAAAATACCAAGGTGCATATTTTTGCCTCTAGAAATAAACAAAACGTTTGTATAAAAGATTTATTTGATTTGCGCTAAATATATATATATTTGTATCTTGTGTATATAAATATGTATATATAATTTTTTAATTACTTACTATCACGCCGTTTCCCCGTGGGGGTAGGCAGAGAGGATAGAGCGCTACACTCTTCTGTCCTGACACACAATTCTCGCATCATCCAAATTCATACATCTTCTCCTAAAACCTCGCCGGTTATTAAGGCTTCTAACAGGACCATCTGGTTTAACTATTTCTGTCCTCTATTTCTGGTGCCATCAACACTTGCGTCATATATGTTTATTGCCATTCTCTCCTCATTCATATTAAGATAACTTTACATTCTTTCCTTATTTCTTCATTCTTTCCTCTGGCATAAATGAATTTGCCACATATACGCCTAAGTGACCTCACTTCCACTGCTTTCTCTTCTGCCAGCTCCAGGCCTCATTTCTATACATCAGTGTCGGTACCAGGACTCTATTATGAACCGCTAGTCTTGCATCGGCTGACAAGTTCCCATTAGCTTAGTCTTTCCGTTTCTATCAAACATACTTCCCAAATACACAAACTATTGCATATAACATAATTTTTTATAATAAGCATAAAAATATAATTTTACAGTATATATAACGCGTATGAAAATATCCTGAGTATCAATAATTAATGTTTCATATAATTTGGAAGCTGCCAGAATGAACGGAATACAGGCATCTGCCTAATCCGGTAAACTGCTAGTCGTGTATTAATTTACATTTTTAAATTGAATAAGTAAAAATAATATGTAGAAACATAAATCTCCTAACGTTTACGGAAAACTTATCAAGGAGTGCAAACTATTTCAACTTATAAAATGTACCTAGTGTAGACGTCCAAGAAAAAAAAAGGATGTAGATGAGAAGGAAAGGGACGGACATCTGACTAATTAGATCACTTTACTATTCATAACAAAATCAGATACCTACATACTTGTCTATTACACGAGTGCCAACTTGTGACGATTGCTTATATGCTACAACTGCACGTGCGTGTCCGAATGGCACGTCGCGCTTCAAGAGCTTGTGTATTAATGACACCCGAAAAATAAACAAATACTCAAAGCTATTTTAAATGTCAAGAAAATTTATATATCGCAATAGTAGTCTTGCGCTATTGTTTTATTGCTATACTAGGGGGTAGCTCTGAACTTACCTTCACATCGGACAGTTCGCTACTGTTCTGTTGTCAAAATCTATTCGTAACATAAGTATAAATTCAGTATGAATTTACATTCAATACTTCACAATTTTTCGCCTAGAAAAATTCACTTTTTAAAAAAATTATGTTATTACTTATAAATCTATGTTCCTAGGTATGATTTTTTTTTAAAGAGTAGCACAAAGTGTTGAAATGAATCACCTATCAATAGAATAAACATCAAATTAATGAACCTAACCTAACCATTATAAATGAAGAATTAAAAATGCAAATAGCCAAAAAGCACAAATGCCTTAATAAATAAAAAAAGGTCACATTTACAAAAAACATGTTCTTTCAAAATATTCGGTGAACAATTTTTCAGACGGAGAATTGTGGGATAACAATTATGGGTAGACAATGTCAGTATTGATATATAGTGGCCTCAATCAGATGTGACTCAACTCGTAATGCCCCTCACAAGTACGGACACCGGGTCCTGCGAGGACCAAAAACCGAGACTTGTGTTCATCTGATTCCAGGGTTTCTTCAGATAGATGGCACTCTTCCAGGTCTTCACTTCCAGGCTGTCACTCTGAGGCATAATATGACCGAATAATTGGAAGAATCTTTTGTTCAGGGCTTGCTGAGACTGGATTTGCTGTAGTATTGAGCAGTAAGACATTATTTTTAGGGTGATAATTAAATTCTTTTTGAGTTTGACAGCAATCGCATTAGTAAAATAGTTTTTCAAGTGCAGTTATTATATTGCGCATAAATTTTTGGATTGCACATAAAAATGAATAGAACTAGAATTGAAACTCTTTTATGTGTATCACGGAGTTGTTACTGTAATATTAGCAACATCAGTTTACCAACGGCACTGTTTCTCCATTGAAGTGACCCTTGTTAATACAATAACTACAGTTCCGACAGCGAAACCTTAACAAAACATACCCTAAACAAATTTGTTAATAATTAGGTACAATTCCGGCAATGAAATCTACGGAATTAATTGCTAAAATAATGATCTTCGGAGTAGAATCTATTAAAATTTAATTGAATGCAAAGGTATCCAAATATAAGTGATGGAATGATCCATTTCAATGTTTATAATACTCTATTCAACGTTATGTGTTTTATGTTTATGTAGTACCAGATGAAAGCCCGTCAATAATGACGAGAAATAAATAATATTTCAGTTTACACGAAATAGTAGGCAGGTGCCGACTATTCTCTTCTGAATTAAATTATGATTGAACACACGGGAAATGTTGATTCATTTTTTTTAAAAACAGCGTAAAGAGAGATTTTTTTTATTATCCAGTCAATTGACAATGTGCCAGACGATTATAGAATTATTTTAATCGAAATCTGCGTGCATGTGGCTTACGCTCGGAGGTCATTATTAAATATATGACATACATACAAACGGCGAGAATTATTTTAATATTGATATACTTATTCAAAAGTACATATATGTATACCCCTTTTTTTAAATGTCTATAGTGGTAGGCACTCGTACGTAGGTACTTATTTAAAAATTGCTCATTCGATTTTTGAGATGAAACAAAACAATGCTAAACGTAAACTTCAAAAACATCATATTCACTGGATAAGTCACTATTGTTGAAAAAATTATTATAAACATTGAAGTGTTGAGCGAATGTAATTCGTGTAGCTTGACATCGAAATCAGATAGAAATACTTACGTAAAAGTGAAAACTTGAAAGAAATTGACAATAATATATTAACGTTATAGCTTGTAGAAATTTCTGCATATTAATTGAACACTAAATACCGCCAAGATTTTTTTAGTTTCTCTTGTATAAGATAAACGGAATCAGTGTGTCGGGGGCGGCAGTGTAACAGCTGTCTGCTTGATTTTTTGTAAGTTAAATTTTCCGCATCTTTGATAAAATCGAGATTCAAAATATTCTATTTCAAAACATTATGTAATATTGCTTTTATGTAGATAAATATAGATTAGTATCCGCCGCCTTACGGCATCGTATTTTAGTCGCTAATTGTTAAAATTTTCTTAACATTCTCTTTACACAATTGAAACGAAAGATTCGGTAAAGACGCGGGGACTAATTAAAAAACAGAAATATTACATGCGAGTGTACAAATGCAGAACCGGCGCTAGAGAATGTGTGGCCAGGAAAGAAAATAATTCAAGTGGCGATCGCCAACCAAAGCAGATTTTTGAAAAAAGTGAGTGCTTTTATAATGATTTTTAAAACAGATTTCTGAATAAATTATTCATTATTTTATATTCATGGGCAAAAATAATATAGGACATCATAAACAGAGGCACTTCTGCAAAAAAAATCCAAATTACATCGAATTTAGAAATAACGAATTAAGTTGGGCATATTTTTCACAAATGTATACAAATTAAATGCAATACTTACCTCGCTCGCGCCACGCGACCTTCCTAATACACGTGTCTGCTTAAATCGATGATGCAAAATGTTTTCAACTACACAATGGCCTAGCTCACTGTATTTGTTCAAGCCCTTCAAGCAGCAGTCTTGAATGTACACAGTCCATTACATTATAAACCTTCACTTAATAAGTTGGAGGATTTGCCTAGAATAATATTATTCAAGAACAGAAAATATTTTCTACAGAATTGAATTGTTTCCCAAGCAATGCATCTCCAGTTCAAATTAATACAAACTCTAGTGGAAATGCATCGTACTTTCATAGTAACATTATTAGCAACATAGCCATGCTATAGTCCAGTGATGGCGAACCTATGACACGCGTGTCAAAGGTGACGCGCCACAGCGTCTCGGGCGACAAGCCGGCGTTCACTAATGTGTCCCGCCACCAGATGTCTACCCGACAACAATGTTCGAATTTATTACTACATATTACATATGTATCATTTACATTTTCCTTAGATCTCAATTTGTGAAAAAAGCAATAAATAAAAATATATATATGTAAATGGTTTATTTTTACGTAGTTAAATGTATATAAATTATTATCTAAAATTTTACTTCTTTTAAAATTTGGTGTCTACTCAAATTATTTGGCTTTGCAATTTTGAACTATTTTACTTCACATGCGATGTTAAAACGTTTATATTTGTATACATCGATTCCTGCCCGTAATTGGGTCTACTTTGTTTTGTAAAAATAAAATAAAATTAGTAATATTAATGCTGGGAAAATTATCGATACTCGCAAACCTGTCGATACCAAAAGTTTTGTGAGGCACTGACCTTTAGGGCCCTATGTAACGTGAGCCCCAATGTAGTTACGCCGCTGTAATTATTACTTGGATAAATTTGATGATAGGAGGAGAGATAGATTTAAACTCTAATCTCAAATTTAACTTGATTTTGAGTTCAGAAAAAAAAACAAATCTACAAAACAAAAAAACAATCTAGTTAACGGAATTGAGATACTGATTTTTATACTCAGGGGGGAGATTTTAAAGTTGATTTTTATCTTTTGATAAAATTCTTCTAAAACACAAAAACATGTTTTGAAAAGCAAATTTCAATAAATTGTAAAATTGCTAGATAATCATTTTCAAATAGGTCATTCTCTATTTTTCATCAATTGTATAATGGCAGTTTTGTTTTTGAACCCCTCAATTGGAACATCATTTAGCGGGTCCTTGAACCATATTTCATTTTTTCCTTTCAGCTATTCTTTTTAGCTTGTCAAAACATTCAGATTTAGCTGTTAAATTCGTTGTATTTTAGCTATTTGACGTGTTTTTAGCGAATTAAACAAATCTGATTCGACTGTTAAGATTCCACAGTCACTCCGTCATATGAACGTGCGATTGACGCGATCGATAATCGCGTGGGTCCAGTGTGTACTACGTAGCGCGATCGGTGAGAGGTGTGACGTCACTTCCGTAACAAGATTTCGTTTCATTTGTCAATTTTCGATTGTTTAATATAAATGGGATGTTTCACATCAAAAATAGTGCAAGCTTTAAACGTATTATAAGTGGCCTCTCGATTTCAAGATGTCGCGTGACGGTTCACATGGAAATGTCACGCTTTTAATATTGAAATGACAGACGTCCCGCCCCCGCCCCCCGCCCTACCTTCGCCGCGCCGGTTCCTGCCGCGCCGCGCCGGACCGCCGACGGCCGCGCCGCGCCGCGCCGCGCCGCCGCAGTGCGACTCTGCCGTCGCGCTCGCCGGCCCCGGCTAATCAGAACTCGCCTCCGAGCACTTTGACGTTTGTCCGTAAATACGGTAGTTGCCGAGCGAGAGCGGCGGGCCTTGTTTTCATTCGGTCTCGTTATTTACTCACAATTTCGACATTCGAAGATCTTTACTATATTAGAATATTCTTTAATTATGTATTTGCACACGTTACGCGGCGCCGTCCTCGCCGGGGACATGCACAAACTCGTGTGACAGTTTAAATTAAGTCGTTTGGACGGAACGAGTGCTCCTGTCATCGGCGTTTTGTTTACAAAGCTCAATTGTTTTGCCGGTGAAAGCGGCTGGCTGTTTATTCGGAGATAGAAATCGTCGCAGAATTTGTGTGAAGATTGGCTGTATTGTCACACTTTGAAGGTACGTTGTACTCGATGACAGATGTGTATGTATTAATGTTTTGTAGCCGTAACCAACTTAGAAAATAATATTTACGTATTCGGTTCGTAAAATGATAACTTCATGAATATCTTGTAATAAATTAAATAATATTTTTATTAAAATATTACTATCACAATTATGACATGTTTTCAACGATTCTTGGCAGATTTTTTAAAATACTGTCCTCTGAACCATTGCTGGGCTGGATATCACGCGAATGACATCATAATTAATTTGTTTGAGAAGAAAATTTATCTATTTTAATATTGTCAAAAAAACCGCAAAGTTTTGGGGTAATAATTCCTATCACGACATAAAACATGATTTATTTTTAATACTTACCTCAAAAACGTCAAAGTTGTAGTCTTTCTTAAAAACCTTTAAACTTTTTTGTAATGATTCTACTACTACAACTAATTATGTGCACTTAAAAGAGTTGAAATATGGTGTATTAGGTACATAATATATATGTTTAGGTACTAGTATCTAGAATAATATGACATTAATTGATTTTGATAACATTACAACTCGACGCAATACTGACAGAATACTAACAAGTATTTTAGTGGAATAGACTGTGACATGACCCTTTTCCTTGTTCCAGGCATGGCAGAGGATACCGTGACGGACGGTCTGCTGGACAGGATCCAACTGTTATCCGGAAAGCCGGGAGAAAACGCGGACCTCATCCGCTCCATCAGCAGTAAACTGCTCGCCAAAGCATCCAGTCAAGGTATCTATATATTATTTTTTCCCCATCTACCGGGGAAAAGATTATTATCATACTTTATTTGGGCTTTTAGAAGCAAAGTATATCGTGGTAATTAGTTTATATTATTAAAAAAAAAATAGTTTACATTTTTTTAAATAGTTGGTGTGATTCTATTTAAAATTAAAACAGTGCGTATAAGAATTGAGAACTTGTAAAGTAAATAATAAAAATAAGCACTATTTTTACTTTTATATTTAGCATTTTCCGAATAAAACATCCTATAAATATTTTCAGTCGAAAAACACTAATTATTTATTTATATAAATCCGTAGATATTATCTAGGATCGCATATATGGGCAACTCCTTACAATGTCCGTGCGATTGTCGCGGTCAAAGTGAATTTCCAGCATTGAAATATATAAATTCTAAGTATGAATGAATTATTATTGTATGTTGTATGTGCCTGCTAAGGAAAATAAATAATAATAATGCCCAGCAATCTTATTCCGGATTTCGCGCTAGCGAGGCATATCGTTATCACGAGCAGTGCAATATTCCATAACGCACTCAGTTAAGGTTACTAGCTTAAAATCACGAATACTTTGAGTCATAATCACTATCAGTGATTGAATATCTGGGAATATCGTGATTCGTAACCGTGATTCAGCGCACGTGCATACAAAACGAAAATATTCATGAAGGAATGACGTTATAATTCGTGATAAGCGTCATCTAGTAGATTCTTTCAAAACGTTTAACGCATTTGATCCAAAATGCTGAGAATTTGACCCAAAAAATAAACTAACATTTTCATTCTCTTTGTGATCATATTAAATTAAATATTTATATTATATTGGCTAGAATGTTATTTACGCTAGTGATGTTTGAATAATATAAGTAAATACGCTCAAAATTATGTTTATTTATTTGGTGCATTGTTATATCGTGCGGCGCACGCGTGTTAGTAATGAAACTGTGATCACAGTCACAGTATTCAATCACTGATATTATCGAATATCAATCACAATCACACCAGTGACTCGAGAGTAGCATTTTTTGTTATCAATAACGAGTATCGTTATATCGACTCTCATTAACGAATTTATTAATAATCTTCTTTATCTTCGTCTTACTCTCAGTCGTGATCGTGGAACTTCGGTTGGATATTGCGGATGATGGCGTGGATGTGGGCTCTGTGTCGATGCAGACCAGACTTCTAACCGGGCTCTATTAGTAATCACACCCTCACAATATAACTGTTGCGAGCGGTGCTTTTCGATATATATTGTAAGTGTTGGCATCATACTTGATCTAGAGAAGAATTATATTGGAAATTTTTGTTTAGAGACTTTCAGGAATTTTACTTTCATAAAATTTTTTACAACTGAATATACGTAGCCTACACACGTGACACCGTATCTTAATGTTGAGAAGCCATTCCACGAATAGATACACGTGAATAGTCGCGTGAAATGAAGTAAAAATGATGATTTCTCGTACATTTTTGACTGATTACTGTGTTTATCGCTTGTATAAGGTAACTCAAAGAATTTTCATGCACACATCAGAATACCCGTGTATTTGGTGACTGAAAATTATTTTAAAACAATCACGCTTATGAATTTTACCTGAATTATACTGAATATTTAAAAAAAAAATCATGATATAATTAGGCATTTACGTTAAATAACAACTATTCAGAATTTTCCAATTTTGGAAACAAACCATTATTTTTATATTATCAAGGGTTTAGAAATTATGCATATAAACACTAGGGGTTTACAGTTAGATAAATTTGATATTTTAGAAATAAGAAAAAGTGTTAATAGCAAGCTAAATACTATAAATAACCAAGTCCTCTTTGCAAATAGTCACCTTTTAAATTTGTTTTCATAATAGTTCTTACTTATTCACCACTTTGTAGTTTTGTTTTTATCTATGCTTGTATTTTTAATTTCTGTATACATTGTTTCCTGAAGAAGATACCATAGGTAATCGAAACATGCAGAATTATCAATAAATAGTGGTTTAAACCAAATATTTTGTCTAATCATTTATATAAAATGAGGCCACAAAGTAATTTTGCTAGTATTAAAGAAGTGATTTAATATTATTCCATTACATAAGATCATCATTGCAGTATCACAAGCCTATTAAATACTCTCGGTTCTTTTCTACATTTTTTTTTCAGAATTTGCTTTGGTTAACTCTAGAAATTCAATTCCAGGTCCACTCGACTTCCAGCAAAACTGTATTATTCTACAAGTATGTCCTTCTGTCTCCTAAATCGGATCGTTTCCTAGCTCTCCCGTGTATCCCACCTAGACTGGCATAATTGTAACAGATACATGACCAATACCAGGTTGCTTCCAATAATTCTACATTTACGACTACTCATAACCGTTCTTTCCTCCTTCATGTCAGTTTTAATAATCTCAGCCTCAATCAGATGAGACTCGGTTCGTAGTGCACCTCCACGAGTTCCAGTCCTGGGTCGCTCTCCCTCCAGATCATCATAACTATGCACCGTTGTGACACTACCAGGTTTTTTTCGGTCCAATGTTATGTCCAAGGTATTCTCAGTTTCTAGGCTATTTGACTTTGAAGCATAATGTAGCAAAAGAATTGGAAGAATCTTTTTTTAACTGCTGTAGATAGAGCTTGTTGTGATCGGATTTGTTGCAAGATTAAGGCACCCGATGCGGAAAATTTCTTGTCATCCCTCACACATTTAAATTATTAAAAGAAGGAAAAATAACATACAAGATTGCAAGGGTTCTTTTCTGGTTTATTTACTTTGCATTAATAGCATTAGTACTGACCTAAAATCTTTTTTTCCTAACTTTGTTCTGTGCAAATTTTTAAATCACGCCATCAGAATCAATTTCTTTCGCTACTTTGTTTTCTATTGAGAAGATGGCTAAGCCGGAAAGAGCCGACCTTGACTCATAGTGGACCTAAGATAACTAACTCTTGATTAATTTTATTTTTGAAAAACTCCTCTCACATGATGCTACTGAAAACATAATGTTAACAACATTCTTTAGGCATCTTAAGTCAGAATTAATTTCATATTCAACAACAAATTCTAAAAATCCAAATGAAGACCATTCCAGAGAATGTTTATTTGAAACTTCGTTACCTTGTAGATGTCTTCTTAGTCGTGGAATCTCTCCAAGGATACCATCTTCAGAAAGTTCATCATAGTTTACGACTAAGTTTTGTATTAACTGTGGAAGTTCGCCTTTTGAAATTATGATCAGATTCTTTGGCTCGAGAAATGCAAACCGAGCTGATATATTTTCCATGTATTTGCAGCGAGTGTCGATTTCTTGATATAACATATCAATGCAATGCACTCCTACATTGATATTTTCAATTCACATTCAAAAAATATCGTGAGTCAAAGAATCTTTTAAAATACATGTTTTTGCCATTTTGTCACCCCCCTCAGTGATGACACCCGGGGCGGCGCGCACCCACCGTACACCCTTCCTACGCCATTGAATACATAACATCTTTCCCCAACAATACTTTTCGAATTTTACGCTTGTAGAAATGTGAAATACAAGAGTGTGAACCGACATAATTCTAGTCGCTCGCTTGGTGTAACTGTCTATCCATATTATCTACAGTTGGTCTTCGAATTTCCTATCCTCTGTCACAGGTGTTAATGATCAGCGCGCCCAAAAAATTGCCTCTTGAATTAGCACAGTCCACAATTAATATTTTCATTTTATACCGATTCATTTATAAACTATACTATAACATATCGAATATATTTAGCTGTTTATACATTTCTGCGACATTAGCACTGCTTGTTTCCAATTGAACTGTTCGACCCTCTTGAACTTTGTCTGATGATTTTGTTAGGTTAGCACAAATATTGTACATGTTATAGGTACACGCACCTATTCAGAAAATGCTTTCTATATGTAGCGTTTCCATTTATGTGAGTCGCCTGTATATATTATAATACTACATGCATCCGTGCCATGCCATGGCTCTATTTCCGAACGATTATTTGTTTTAATATCGTTGGGCCTGGTTTTACGATGTACATATATGTACGTATAAATATGTATATTATATAATATCACGCACTGTATGTTTTTGGAATATTTATATACAGTCTAGATGAAGAATTTCAGTGTACTTTCATGAATTCCGCGATTATTTTATCTATCGCGATACGGCATCAATTGAACGGTCACTATGGGTAGGAATGTCCTCCTGGCTGTATCTGTTGTCACTTTTTTATTACATTTGTGGATATCGAAAGGAGCGTGACTGCAGATGCTTTGAATGCAATAATTTCTAATGGAATCTTGTTAACCGAGGCAAAAATTGTTGTACATAATAGAGTCTTTTTAAATTAGTAGAGAATATTGACGTAGTGAATAAGATTAAAAAATAATTTCTTATGTGATTTGGTCACGTTGAAGAGGGAATTTTAAGAAAGATGCGAGTTTTAATGCCACCAGAAATAGAGAACGGAATACACTTGGCATGACCAGATAAACCAGATTCTGGAAGATTGTGAATGATGGAAGATTTAGAAGCCCCGACAATCGACGAGCCGGCGTGAGAAGATGTATGAATATGGATTGTGCGAGAAAAGTGTGGTACTCTATCCTCTCTGCTTATCCCCGCAGAGAACGGCGCGATGATAAGGTAGTTAGTAAAATAACAAATAACAAGTTTTTATTCATAATTATAAAATGTTTATTTTTTTGTTCCGATGGTAAATGTGACGGTACTGAAATACAACACGTGGGAGCCGATTCGTACATCGTTAGTCATTCATATGTTATGAATAATCATTTTTACCTATTGTTATATTCCCCATTCGTGTCTTCATTTACCGGATAATACTGGACACCGTTCTCCAGTGATTTTCTGAAACACGTGCCCCTGAAACAATTTCAACGAACATTCACCGCCGAGTCGTTCTTCGTAATTTATTTAAAAATAAAACAATATGGAAGGACGTAATGCAATATAATATTTGCGGTTGATTTCCTATTTTTTTTTTTACAATTATAAAAAAAGTGTCTCACCTCTTCATTGTAATATCAGAAAAAAAATCTACAGAATGGGAATGAGAATAAATGTATCAAAAAAGTGACGTAATTTGGACGATCATTCGTATTTAGATATTTGAATATTCAACGCGGCTCACCGCGAAGAATCGGAAGAATTAATACAATGACACGGTATGAACCGAAGAGAGCGTGAAAACACTTCATTTATAGACGCTAATTATTATAAATATTAATAATACGCGTATATAAATGCGCTCGATCAAGGAGACTGTACAAGGAGTGTAAGCGTGTAGCGCGTGCGAACTTCCTATTTCTAATTTAATTTAGCATCCACAGATGCCGTCCTGTGTCCAGCTCACCGCAGACCCTTGTACACTATTTTATATTTCATACCGTCGTGAGATTTTCGTCTGAAGGAGATATATATTTTTAAAATTATTTTATAGAGAGAGTTATATCTAATAAATTTAAAAATTAATTAAACAGTAGGAGTAAGTAGGTATATATATATATATATATATATATACAGGTGTCCCCAAATTCGACGTCATCCCTTGGAGGGGCTATTCAGGGTTGCGTAACAAAAATTATAATTTTAGAATATGGAATTTTGTAGTTATGGTACTCGAAAAACTGATCTAGGGTGCCGATTTTCACGAAATTCATAAAAGTGCCAATATCACTAAAACTAACGATGTTCTGGTCAGTCATGAGTTGTTGACCTATTAGCCCTCCCAAGGGACGACGTTGACTATCGGGACAACCTGTATTACATTTTAAAATTTATAAACAGCTATGTATATTTGGAGCTGAAAAAAGTATAAATTAATGTGAAAAAATAAGAAATAATTAGCAAAAAATGTACCAACAAACCCATATTACAATACCAATTCCAATTCCATAAAGCGGAAAAAGTAGGGTTCACCTCTTAAATATATTTAAGAAGTAGTGAATCGGAGCTCTCCTTAATATGCTCGTCCTCCATAATTATAATTTAATATAATGCTTGAAGGTAACTTTGTTCCGTGCAGTTTATCACACAAAGTGCACGATCTGCAAACTTTTTACCTACTGTACACCCCCTTGGTATTGTATAATTGTAGAACTTGATCGTAAATCGTAAAGTCAGTCACCTGCCTTCTTTTGTGACGATCATCAGCAGGGTGTACGTCCACTTTTTATACACCAGTAACATTAATTTATACAATGTCTTTGTTGTATTATAATTTGTCAAGAATTAAGTCTATTTTCTCTCCTTTTATTATGGCTAATGTAGATGTAATTAATTAATTATTACGTCTACAATACAACAATTCGGAAGAACATTATTAATTTTAGAAGTAATAACAAAAATAAAACATTGTTATAGTTATTAAATATGCAAATTATGAGTGTACACGAATATAAATTGAATCAAAGACAACATAGAGAATCGAAATAGATACATGGATTTTTTCTGTATATTTTTTGATTAATTTAATTTGTATTAATATAAATTGTAAGTACATTCACAATGTTTCTATTTTTAATACGCACGACGTCTTTAATATCATATCATATTTAATTCCTTTGAATCTAGTGGATGGCTTACTCAGCAGTACTTTGTTGATGAATGCAGAAGTAAACCGAATTAATTATATTCGGCAAAGCCAAAGCAATCTCAGAGCTGTAAAGTATTGGATCATGAAAAGTTTCACCCTGGAATAGTTAGAATTATCAGATGTCCATGTGCATCTTCGAGAAGATATATGCTACCGAAAGATTTCCATCGTGTCTGGATTCAGGATTAGCTATTTGTGGACATCCTCAAACCAACATTCTCAATATATTACGCATCGGGCCATATCAATCTTCATACTGAGCTTGATTTGGTTTACGGAAGGAATATATATCTGTCAGTCGGAAGCATAGTATGCTCATGACGATGTCGTAAGATGCTAATAAAAAGCTTTGAGGCCTGGATCCTCGTTTTCACTTCATGTGTAGCTAGGTTTAGGGACGCATTTATCTATGTCGAAATTACAGTGAGTATCGTTTGATCTCAAATTTTGTTGATTCTGAAAGGATTTTTTTTTTAAATAATACATCAGATAGCTAACGAACGATGTATGAAAGTGCGTTGGTATCAAATCCGACATTAATGAGATAATTCCAAACTGACGTTTTCAAGTTATTGCAATACTTTTTCAGGAATGTGCAATAAAGCTTCGAAACAACAATAATTGATTGAAACATTTCAGTTAATAATTTTAATTAGAAGTCCTCCCATGACAAAATATTGTAAGACATCTAAAGTTTTGAAAGAAAACTACAATATTTTCTGGTTAAGGATTGCACATAGCCCTTACTGATTACTTGCATGCACTGTATGATCTACCATTGTTCTGCGAAGTTGTATGAAACTATTTATATTTGATATATTGAAAAAAAACATAATTAACAGTGTTTACATAATTAGATAGGCTCCCTGAACACAACGCTAAAAATCAAAAAACCTGTAGGAGTATTAGTGCTATAAATATGTTGGGTGTCTATAATAATATACGAGTATGTTTTATATTCTGTCTTATTATACTACACCTACTTACACTATACCTACTTAAGTATTTGTTACGTCTTCAAGAGTGGTAGAATTTGAATGATTTATTTTCAATTGTTTAATTTTCTTGTTATTTTGTAGTAACAATTTATTTATTCTAATGATACACGAGTAAAACACTGCCTACTTCGATACGGGCCTTGATTTAGTGAGGTGTGCAGGGATCATATGTAAAAGATGCATATTACCACCACACTAGCCATCAACATAAAAATAATTTTCGCCGTTTGTACGTCGATCACACTTGAAGGTAATGGCCCGCGAACGTAATCCATATACACGTGTATTGAAAATGAAATAATTATTTGCCACTTTATCACTAGACTGAATATGAAAAATATTGTTCTCTGAACTTTCAAATTTTTTGAATGATTCAACTGAGCTTCGCGTATTCAACTTGGGTACCTACTCGCCATGAGTTCAATAATAATTTACTACCTACCGACTAAATTTGAAAATACAATTTTCTTCCTATAATTATTGACAAGTTTTCACCTACACGGTATAACCATAAAACCCGACTCGCTATCTGTGTAGATAAATCACTCTTGAAAGTTTTAAAATATGGCATGACACGAATAATAAATTTATGTAGTATATGAAGATAGTAAATTCACCGAAGAATTATTTAAGTAACATTTAAGGTTACACCTCGGAGGCTCGCGTGACAGAAAGCGCCAAACTGCCAGGCACAAATATTGCGTGTGTCGCTCTGCCGACTGCAATAAAATACCCTTAAACTTATTCAACCGACTTCTTTTCCTTGAAATCATATCACTACATGTATTATTATTGAATTCTGATAATATTTTCCATTTTTTATCACGAAACGGAACACGTCTTTTGTATAAAATGTCACGCTCCACAGAAAGCGAGGTTCATATTTGTTTTTTTTTTTTTTTTTCAAATTATATGCGTCACTCTTGGCAATTTGTTTTAGATAGATTTCGGATAGAAATAGTATTAATTGGAGAGATGCAACTTCCGGAAAAGTTCAATGCACTTTCTTCGATCACGACCACGAGATTTCACCCTCCGTTAGTAAGTTAATACGAGGACCGACAATTAAGTTCGGAGAAAAACGTATTACAATTTCAGTGCACACTTGTTTACTATCTGATACACCGCTCATTCCCTAAGCAACGCACTCGGTCTAACGTTTATTCCGATGAAAAGAATTCCAAATTACGTATGAAGAACGCGAAATGTTAAATAGTACCTACACGGGGGGGTGTGTGACATAATTTTGACTCGTGTTTCGTTGAGTTCCGTAATGGCGCTTGAAACGTTTGATGAATCAGTCGTTCGGAATTCTAAACACTAGACGAACGTAAAAACCGTTGGCGTCTACAAAGGAAGTCGCCCGCTATTCTACATACCTATATAAAAAACATAGATTACGTATTCTTATGGCGTGACATGGCGGTTATTGGCTTTTGGCAAACATTTTTTCCCCGAATCATCGAACATGCCTGCGAGTGGTACGTAACCTTTTACTATTTATGATATCTTCATTTCATGTCGAAAACCACAAAGTAAACGCTTTTCCAATATTTTGTAATTTGTCATTTTTTATTTCTTACTGTTGCAAAGAGAAATACAAATAGAATATTTTCCCAATATACAAGACGAGTGAGTAAGCTGTACGCAAGAACATTGTGAATAATTTAATTAATCATAAGTTTTATTACGTATTGAAACGAATGGGTCGCCGAGTTACGTATTTATGTTTAATTTATCTAGTTTCTTTGATATTGATATTATTTTAATAGTACATCAATTATAATAAATATATTTTGTAATTATCTACTTTAAATATTATATCTTATACTGCGATTATTATAAAAGTTATTATTGTTGTATCATATACAATTTCCTTATATCCGTATCACATAGTAACATAAAATAATCATTTGGCAATTGTCCGTGGCACATGGAAACATAAAACAAAACTGATGTCAATTATTTTATATTGTTAAATAAATTAATGGTTATAAAAATTCTTAATTTTCAACTACTGCTAACTGAATGATGTATATTATTAAGTTGTGTTACTAACAACATGGCTTTATAAAAAGCATTATACAATCAGTCGACTTAATGACTTGCATTCAAATCTCTCGAGACGTATTCGATGAGAATCATCAACAATTAATTAATATTGAAATAGTTTTGAATATTATATTTTGAAATAGTTTTCAACATTATATTTTGAAATAGTTTTCAATATTTCGCCGTTTGTGCGTTTCATATTTTTAATACAATTACAATTATATCATACAATTAAGTAATTATACAGAGTGTGACAGACCTAGTCCACAATATTTTATGGGTAGATACCTGACTAAATGGAACTAAGTCGAATACATTCGAAAAATATGTGCCCAATCTCAACCATATCAGTGAAATAAGAATTTAAAAAAAAATTATGTCATTTTGATTAATATTTCATTAATTCCAAATAATATATTGAGTACAAAAAATTAAAGGTCATCGAATTCGAACAGCCAGGCTATTTTTTGTTAATGATTTAGGACCTGAAACAAAAATATACATTAATGATTGATTAATTTCACAAATATTTATTCAGTACGTAAACTTAAAGCTTAACATGACTTTGTAAAAATTTCAATATGTCCAAGAACACACAATTACTGGATTTTCACCTACAAAGGCAATGTTATTAAACAAATAATATATATCTCATAGAGACGAAGCTATTTTTTTTAATTATATTTAACTGATCAATATACGAAAATATATAAAAATTGATTTTTCATGCATATTCTAACATATGTTAAAAAAAACATTTTACAGATAAAGAATATTTTTTTTAATAATTTCAAAAATAATTATATTCTCATTGTGACGTCTACGCTGTTTCGAGGAAATGAACATCAAATTTAGTTCATAGATGGCGATAGTGTAGTTGTACTAGAAGTGTTTCCAAAATGTTAACATATAATTCAACTTTCAAAAATTTGATAGATATGGAGATTGATTAATGGGTGAGAATGGTGAACGTTATATTTGTATAAAGTGATTACTTAAGCTAGTCGAAGACAGATCGTAAGCCCTGTAATTACGCATACTTCCATATCTTTCCATTAAATTTAATTTAAAAAATTGTTTCGTATCTATGAGATATCTATTATTTGTTTAATAATATTTTCCGTTACGGTGCATAATTGTCACATTTCTTTGAACATTTTCGACTCGTAATTTAGACAGGTATCTACCAATAAAATATCGTGGTCTAGGTCTGTTACACCCAGTATAATCGTCCGGCAAATCCGTTACTTGATTGGATTTAAACAAAACATTGTTAAAAGTTTTGTTTCTCTTAAACCCTGTCTTAACATGGTCTAACCCAGCGGTCGGCAAACTTTGTAGTAAGAAAAACCAAATATTAAGCAAACAGTATCTCAAAATTTTCGTAAAGCCGTAACATAAATTTTCACTGTAGCTAATATCAATTTTAATGACGGGAAAATGAGATAAAAACAAGATTTTTATTAGAAACTCAAATTCACAATATAGTTTAGGTTACTTGGAAGAATATAATATATCGGAGCTTCAGTAGCTCCGTGCACTACTTATAAAACAAGAAAACTAAATATTAAAACACTAATAAATCACTTTTTAGGCTTTGTAAAGTTTCCTTGTTAGAACGGTGACCTTGCATACTATTTCTGGCAAGTAACTACTTGTTCACTTGTGGAGGCGATCAAATCCCATCCTGGGATGTAGTGCCGTGGAAGAAGAAGACGGAGAATTCAAATTAAACGACCTCACAATGAGGCCAACTAAACGACACAAATTCAAAGAAAATAAGAGAAATCCTGGTATGCCATGTTCATTTAGGGATTTAAATGGTTAATATAATAAGTTTGTACAAAAGATACACATATGTATATCGAAAAAAAAATATGTGTACTATTTATGAGTGGAATATATTTTGTATAGTTATTGAAAAAAAACTCTTCGTCGATATCGAAACGTTGCTCAAGACCTTGTCATAAATAATAATGTAATCAGAATTGCCTGATATTTGTCCACATCAAATTTTTCCACACAGCATTTTAACAAATAATAAACATGGTGTCTCCTGTCTGGGTTAGCATTTGCGGCCGATAGTGGCGGTTACCCGACCAGTGGTGGCCGCTGAGCGGCCAGGGTTTTAGTAGGATCTATATTTCAATGCGAAAATCTCTTGATATATTGCTTTAACAATGCACCATATAATGTACTTTGTCTTTGTTTCCAGTAATAAAAATTATAACCAGTAAAATGATCCTTGCTGTATACATATTTATACCTACAGCTATCTTAAATTGATGAAAACTTAAAGAAATGAAGTAATATATGGACAGGTAAAAAAAATAACTTAAAATCTCGAGTGTTTTGTGTAAAACCGTTTTGAACTGCAAATATTACACATCAGTGACATCTATTACACAATGCGAAAGATTGTAAATGAATATCAATATTCATTATTATTTTTTGCTAATCTGTTTTGCCATCTAGCGGATTTTTGAAAAGAAATGGGACACTCGTAGTAACAATAGCGACCAAGCGCAATATTATAATAGATAACAAAGTAAAGCAGCTTCATTTAGGGGGATGGAGGTAATTTTTTTTTGGAAACCAGATGTAGACAGTAATTTTCCTCTTATTTTGAACGTCAAGTGTGCAAAATTTCATCAGGAAGTACCTAAATTCTGCTTTAAGGGGTGGGAAAGAGAGATGAGGGTGGTTTTTAGAAATGTCATGTAGAAAGGTCAAGTGTGTAAAATTTCATCAAACTCGGAATAAACCTAGATTTGTATAAAAACTAAACAAACCAACAGACACTCTTATTTATATATGGTACCGTCAATTTACCCAAGATACCACTCTTAACTTACTTACTTACTTACCATCACGCCGTTTCTCCGCGGGGGTAGGCAGAGAGGATAGAGCGCCACACTTTTCTGTCCTGACACAATCTCGCCTCATCCACATTCATACATCTTCTCATACAAGTTCACTGATTGTTGAGGCTTCTAACAGAACCATCCTCCATTATCTGGTTTACCTGGTCGTGCCAAGTCTTCCGCGGACGTTCTCTATTTCTGGTGTCATCAACACTTGCGTCATATATCTTTCTTACCATTCTCTCCTCATTCATCCGTTCCATATGACCAAACCACCTAAGTGATCCTTTCTTAATCTTACTCACTATACTAACATCAGCTTTACATTATTTTCTTATTTCTTCATTCTTTACTCTTGTCATAAATAGATTTGCCACATATACGCCTAAGTGATCTCATTTCCACTGCGTTCAGTCTACTTTTGTTCCTCTTCTGCCAGCTCCAGGGCTCACTTCCATATATCAGTGTCGGTACCGGGACTCCATTGTGTACCGCTCGTCTTGCTTCGGTTGACAAGTTTCCATTATATATTATTCTATTCAAAGCGCCGTTCACTTTGTTCCCTGCAGTCACCCACCCTACTTTCGATATCTATCTCAGCCATTCCGTTTCTATCAAACATACTTCCCAAATACACAAACTCATCTACTCGTTCCAAACATTCATTTCCTACAAGTATTTAGCACGGTGTCTTGCTTTCCTTCTTCTCTATTATCATTACTTTCGACTTGTTAACACTCATCATGAGGTCTCTTTCCTTGCATACATCGTACTTTCTACTCAATAAACTTTGTAGTTCTTGTTCATTACTCGTCATTAGTATTGCATCTTCGGCGTACAATAAACAGCATACAATCAAATCGCCCATTTTTGCTTCTACATTCCTCTTAACTAAGTAAAATAAAATGCTATAGTTTCCTATACTGCATGAATAAATAAAAAATATTTATGTTTAATGTGTAAAAAACTGTCCTTTTGTATGTCTCTCATAATCATTTTTAAAAAATGGGTTAAATATATACTTTTAGGACTACTTTTTTAATTTGATGTATTTATCTATTCTTATACACGACATAAATGTTAAAAATAAACATAAATCAATAAATATAATATTAAATTATAATTAAAAAGAAAAACTAAAAACAGAAGCAGAATTAAAACGAAATACTGATTAAGATCATGTCATTAATCATAATAATTTTTATTTTTACTAATCACTAACGGAATCGAACCCTCGTTCTTTGTTGCCGAAAGTAGGCTGCCTGTCTGCCTAATCCCTCAATCACGCGATGTGCACAGTGAAAGATTAGGTAAGTACTTACATAATAGAAGTTTCACTGGCTCCGCCGCCAAAGTTTAGTTGCTCCATTGTCCCGCAGCCTAATTTATTTATCCATCTGCCATTATTTACCCGTCTGCAATGCAGAAATGCTTTAAACGTGTGCATATTAAATAAAATCGAAGTGCGCCCGTGCGGTGTGCAGACGTATCGGCCGAAATGCGGTTTTTCAGAATGTTAGCGACGTTTATTTGATGGCACACGAACCGCCGCCTAATAGTGCTCGACTCGAATGGCCAATTCCCGAAATATTTCAAATTTAGGGGAAGTTTATTTACGGTTACGACTTTCATCGGCAACATTTGGGAAAACTTCTTCGTGTCGGTAGACAACTTCAGTGTTTTTTTTTTAAACCATCGCGTGACGCTTTTGACGCTTTACACTTTCATCATATAGTTTTATATCTTCATCGTTAACGATGGTGAATTATGTTTTTACGACAGATACGACATAAAACTGAATTCAATAATAAAGTTTGATTAAGTTTTTAATCGCTCTGGTCTCGTTTTGTTTTGTTTCTTGATTAGTTTTTTTTTTTAATTCGACAAATTCAAATGGCCGGTAGTGGAATTCTCTAGCAATTAAATACAGAAAGATGAAATAGACAAAATAATCGGGGCTACTGATACCACTCACGTTCTCTTTCCATACCGCACTATTGCGCACTATTACCGCACTATTGCGGTAACAAAGAAATCAGAGTTAGGTGTCAAGACCAAACTGACTATTTTCAAAGCTGTGTACACTTGCTCACTTTAATATATAGTCATCAAATATGTATCGCTGCAATAACCGAGGGAAGAATTAGAGGATTAGCGGTTGCACACGCACTACATGTGAAAGGGAGTGCGTGTGTACCCACACTCGGACTCATAACCAGTGGTGTAGTGGGGCCAGGGCAACGGCCTGTCACTTATTTTCGAGCCAGGGCGCCCGCCGTCTTGCCACTTTTTTTGACACAGAACTTACTTTTCATGTATCTAGATGTAAAAAATATTTTCATACAAAATATTCCGCATAGAATTGTGTACATCAAATATCGTGCAGCGGACGGATATTATATAATAATACATGGAACCGGAGCATTTTCAAAACGTGAGTCATTACGAGGAAATTTATAGATTTTGTTTTTGTTAAGAGTTGGATCATCTAGGCGCACGGCGTTATCCCATTCTTTCAACCATTGCCCGCGTGCACTTGGAGACAGATGAAATATGTAAACTCAACTAAAATAAATAGTCATCCTTCGATAGTTTGTTTGATTGTGCATTGTTTTATCGTTTACAAAAGCTAATTTATTACAGACTAAAAAGCCAGCTTTCATTTTTCCAGTTGGAAATTCAAGAAATTCTACACGAATTAGGTATACTTTTAAGATGCGGCTAAAAGTTAAATTGTTATAAGTATCAGAGAAATAATTAATGACGTTATTTTTTACGTAAATCATGAGAGAGAGGAAGATTTTATTAGAAAGAGACGAATATAAAAATGTTGTTTTCTCGCATTCGATACATGTATCAAAAACAACTTGTATCCGGAGTATTTTCCATATTGATATATGGAATGAAATAAAAACGTGTTGTCATGTGAATTAATCCATCAAAAATTAAATAATTTATTGAGTACCTAATTCATATATATTAATATGTTTTGAAATCAGACAAAGTGCCTACATATATTTAGGTGATCGCTTAAATCAATGTTTTAAATTCAAAATCATTATGACAGCTTCAATTTATTGTTTTGTTTAATATTATTGATTTCAAACGCCACGTTGACGTTTTGGTAATATATCTGTTTCATAATTACATTCTATTTATGAAACAGACACCTAGTGTTCAAAATTCAACTATGTTATATATAAACGAAATATTGAATTGCGACATATATTAAAATAATGTATATGAAATGTTTACTTTGTTTAAGAAAACGTTGTTTTCCCTTAAAATCAGTAAAAAATATCTAATTTATTAAATTTGCTACTAATGATGTGAATATTATGTGTAAAATATGCGTGATGATAGCATATATTTTATGCATTTTTTAACAAAAATTACGATAGCGCGGACTGACATCATCAACGATCTGAGACTAATAATTAAAATTAAAAATACACGTTAATAGAATCGATTTAAATATAATTCAATAAGAAATGATTGCGCTTTTGATATCAAACTTTATTTTAAAGAGTAACTGAAGCCTCAAAGCACGCGAGTAAATACAATGTATTATATAAAAACGTACTAAAACAAAGTATTTTAAAAACGTCGATAAATGATAATATGTCCTGCAAATTGTCTAGTCTATTAATATTTAACATTTTGTGAATTTATCTCCGTAATCTTGGCTTCAATATTATAAGAAAATATATTTTGTAAATATATTCCATATTAAGGCTATTCAGTGGCACGCGAAAATGGTCTTAAATATAATCTTCTTAATTGTGACAAACAACATTCAATTTGATGAATGAGGAGAGAATGGTAAGAATGATATATGACGCAAGTGTTGATGGCACCAGAAATAGAGGACGTCCGCGGAAGTCTTGGCACGACCAGGTAAACCAGATAATGGAGGATGGTTCTGTTTGAAGCCTCAACAATTGGCGAGCTTGTATGAGAAGATGTATGAATGTGGATGAGGCGAGAATTGTGTCAGGACAGAAGAGTGTGGCGCTCTATCCTCTCTGCCTACCCCCGCGGATAAAAAAACGGCATAATGGTAAATAAGTAAGTAAGTAACATTCAGTTTATTAGTTTTATATTAGTGTAAAGATCCAATCTAAGCAATACTTTTAAAAAAAGTCAAATCTAGTGTATTACTTCTCATATAAATGAATAATAAAAACCCACATTTTCGTAAAAACACGAAAATATGAAATATTTTTAAAGCGCGCTCTTAATCTTAAACATAATCAATTTCAAATTTCCGTGGGAATACATTGATGAAAAAAATGGGGGGTTGGGGTTAAAATCAAATACCGCCCTGGTACTTTTTTTATTTATTAATACACCACTGTTCATAACCGATAAACCATGGCAGACATCATCTTCGTAACGAGGGATCACCGAAGAAGATAAATACTTACAGAGAGAATGATATCAGAAATCCAGGCAGCCAAAATGAATTAACTTAGGGGAATATCGAGATAAGGGAGGCCTCCGGCATAGTATCCTTACTTCTACATAGAAAGATCTCAACAAAAGTGGCTTAGACACGTCTTGCGAATGCCAGAAAGATGACTAACAAGACGTATCTTTTTGATAACCTGGAGAGAAGGCGGCAGATGGGTCACCCCGAACTGGCAAATACAAAAACAATGACAGATTGAGTGTTTGATAAAAAAAATACTGAAGCGGTGCAAGGCAGAGGATAATGGAAGCGCCTTATCGAAACTTTGGATCTCAGACTCTTCCAGGATAAGGAAACGAAAATTATGATGATAATGATTTACTTTTTTATGATTATCTACAATTAGTGTTCAGATAATCATCGCGACCACCCAGATATTTTAATTTTAAAAAAAATTGATAGTTGCGTTTAAACATTCTACTCGGATTAAATTCTTGTAATTAATCACTCGAGCACTATCTCCTTATCGCTTACGATTCTGCCAAAATATGTTGGCACCTAGTTTCGAGACATAATATGGGTCATTGCTAGGCGCGCCCTGCTGATCGGCGACCAGACCATCCGAACCCGATGAGTGCTGGGAGCATTCCGCCGACTCGTGGCGGTCACCGGTGCGAGATCAATCTAGTCCTTGATTTATCATACTTTATAAACGTCATGTTCATTTGTTACTACGTATTATATTTAATTTTTGATTTCTGTTCTTTCATTTCACTGTTCCTATTATTAATTTTGATGTGTTAAATTGCGACCTTGATTATTTAATCCTGTGATTAATCAAAGTTTCTAGACTAGATTTAAACATTTTTTAAATCAATACAAAATCTTATATACCTATGCAATTTACATTAGTAACGTTATCCAAATTCATCGGAGTGAGTTGCTGCTGTTCATCAGCCGATTTATTTCGTACGCAGAGCAGAACGATGTAGAGTATCATTTATAAACTAGCACTTCATGAGTGATTTCTTATGTTTAGAACTAGAATATCGTATACGAGAAAGGTAATGTGCAAAAAATATATTTTAGAATAGTTTATTATCAATGCAGTAAAATATAAAAACGCTGTGTAGGGAAGAATGTGCTAAAAAAACAAATAAAAATGTAAATAAATTAATTCACGGGAATACGTAAAGTCTATCTAATTATTTTACTGAATTATTTATTTTTAATTTTAAAATGCCACAATCTGTTTTCGCATTGGGTGTTTCG
Organism: Eubasilissa splendida; assembly: GCA_031772225.1. Classification (NCBI taxonomy): domain Eukaryota; kingdom Metazoa; phylum Arthropoda; class Insecta; order Trichoptera; family Phryganeidae; genus Eubasilissa; species Eubasilissa splendida. The sequence goes on along the minus strand of CM062848.1, from coordinate 14,630,148 downwards.
GATAGTTTAAGATTACACACACACCAATTATTATCCAACTCATAAAATATTCGAATAGCAAAACCTTGAATTAATCGAATTTTCTAGTACAACCACAGACCGCTAAATATATAGACATGAACTAACGCAAATTTCTTGTCCCAATATTTTCATTTAGGTGTACCACTTACCCAATTAAATAGCTCAGCGATTTTTTTTATAAATGTGACTCGATTGGAACGAAAATTTAAACGCTGATAAAATAATATGCATTCATGTTGTCTTGTTTACACAAAGATTTAATTTGGCAAAGATTAAATACTTTTATTGTTGCATAAATGTGTCATAAACTATCGGATTTATGTTTCCACCAATAATATGTGTAGAATGCCCCTCGTCCTGCAACTAATGTTCCAAACCCCTCTCTTATATGTACACTTTAATATATGTCTATACATTTACTGGTCTGTGAGTATAACAGACAACTATATATTTTTATTTTTCTTCCAATTACAATTATCACACATATAATATGTGTGTGTGCGCATGTGCGTGCGCGTGTGTAACATTAAATTAATTAACGTATGTTAAAAACGTGATTAAAATATAATTCTTCAAAACGTTGTGTACTAAATGTGAATTTTACAAAATTTTCATCAGAACCATTATGAACTATCAAGTTTATCGTATTAATACGTATGTAGGTGGGTATTTGCGCTTATAATATGTTTAAGTTATCTGTAGTTTCAGCTGTTTATTATGTGTTTTGAAATTTAGAAATAACGTGAATAACATATAGCGTTGATACAATTATTTGTTTTCACGTAAATTCAGTCAGTTAAGTCCGCTATCTGTCCGTGTCGCGCAGCAATGCAAAATAAACAAGGTGCATCGTTGTCTTTCAAAATAGCCAAATACTACGTTATCACTTATGCTGCCGTTATAGATATGTTCGAAACAAACATAATCTAAAACGGCAACAAAATGTTTCAATAATTTTTAAAAATTCGACTAAATCTGTCTCAATAATTTTGAATGTGGAATGTCGTTGATCGACATCACGCAAAATGAGTAAGTACTTTTTAATTATCATAATAGTAGAAAAAATGTGTAATTTATAGATATTTTGTTTGTAGGTTATTTATGATTTCCCGTCATTACTGACGGGTTATTTCCAATATATGTGTTGAGTAGGTTTTCACAAATTCCAGAATAATTTTATGAATTGGCTTTAGAGTAGGTACAGCTTTTAGAAATGCTATTTGATATTACGGCAAAACGTTGAGAATACGGAATAGAAGTGTAAAGCCAATTCATCATATTCTGTAACTCGTGAAAATCTACATAACAATATCATGACTGAAGAACACGAACATAAAATATGTCTTCTTCTCGTGTCTTACCCATTCAACAGACGTTGGCTATCATCGCTTTGTTTATACTGCGGTTTGGAAAAATTATACAATAGACTGGCTAAATCATTGCCTTAGGTTCTTCAGTCATGATGGTTTCCTTCTTCCAGGGCCCCGACTTCCAGCAATCTTTTCCTACATTATGAGGTGCAAGATCTCACACTTTTCTGAATTTCTCATCACATATCCGAGATATTGAAGTTTACAAATTTTTAATAATTTAAATACTTACCTTTCTTTATTCATCCGAATCATAACATCTTCATTCGTAACTCTATCCATCCAGCTTATTTTGAGCATTATCCTATAGATACACATCTCGAATGCTTCAAGTCGCCTTATCCTTTCTTCGGTAAGTGTCCACGCTTCCATTCCTACCGAGAACACATAACATCGCAAATTTATATCGCCCATCAAATAACATCGCGTTCACGCGCAGTTGCGCGCGTTGAATATCACCATTAAAAATACGAAACCTAAAACTCTAATTAGATGACAAAAATATTGTAATCTCGTTATTAATACGTTTTTTTTTTTTATCCAGACGTGGTGGAAAATCACCCAAATATAATGTTAATTTGATTTTCAGCGTGATAGCTTCACTGCAAATGCAAACACAGCCGTTACCGCGGTCGATGTAACACGCTAATCTGCCGTTCACGCGTAGTCCCATCGAAATACGGCGAACAGCTGTCGAAAAATTTTCATTATTATTTATATTCGCCAACGTCCCCAGATACATCATCTATTTGTGTTAAAGGAAATCGGGGCTGTTTGTCTCGCAGTTGGCAGGATTCGAAGGAATACTCCAAACTCATTAGACGTGTTTTGTCGTCTGTTGTCCCACGAATATCTAATTTAAAATCTCGCCCGCGATGACGTCACGGATGGCAGAATTAATCAAAGCAGCGTGTAAAGTAGCTTTAATCGCGGACAACAATAAAGAAGTCGCCAAATGTGCGCCCGTGATTTACGACCTGGGAATCTTGCGAAATATACTACGAGAAAACATCTCGGATGAAGCAAAAATGTATTTATTTATCGCGGAATGGTTCCGGATTGTAATATATGTACAATTAGCGAAACAATTATGTATTTACCATTGTATAATATTTACTCACACTTTTTTTTCTTTTGAACATTATCATTTTCGATTTACTAACATTCATCGGCAATTCAACCTTCATCCGTACATCAGACATCGTAGTCACCAGACACTTCACTATTAGCTACTAACTGCATCATCTGCGTATAGTTAAGCAGCATATAATCACATTTCATCTCATTCTCGCTCCTACTTTCCTCCAGCTTTTTCAAACAATTATATATGCATTAATTGAATAGTCACGATGATATTACGCAACCCTGTTAGACACCTGCTGTAATATCAAACCATGATAAGAATGATCCAGTACTTCTTACGCATGCACTATTACCTCTTAAAGAGATGCAACTTCCTATATATTATGTTTACCATTCAACCCGTGTTCATATCTTCCATAACTTTTCTCATATCGCCTGTCATGTACCTTTAGCAGATCTACAAAGATACAGAAATTTTTTTGACTTTTTGCCAAAAACCTTTGTCGTCAGTGAAAAAATGTGATCCATGAAAACTTTTTCACTCTTAAACGCTCATTTTAACATACCAAACTTTTTTCTTTCATCATCATCCTCGCTCTTTCTATTATAATTCTCTAGAACAGTTGGGTAACAGACCTCAACAGGCTGATAGCCCTGTAGTTCCCGCACTCCGCATGGTACCATTTGCCCTTATATTAAGGCATAATCATAGCCCTTCTCCAATTCTGAATTTCTCCTCTATACATTGGTTGAAAAGTCTACAGAGCCACGAGAGAATTACTGGGCCACCGCACTTCATGTACTCGGTAGAAATATTGTCACGGCTCGCAGCCTTACCATTCTTCTGTACTTATTTAGTTTACACATTTTTGTCATTCACCATTCAACGTCTCCAAAGGATCCTCGCTTTCATTTCCGTTGCTCTCGTACGTTTATTCAAAAAGAGTCGAACTTCTATAATATTATATTCGTTAATTCTATTGAATTTTTTGACTTAATTGCATTCATTCTGCATATTTCATCACCACTTCGGGACTTGTTAACTTCATTTAAGAAGAGCTCTTGGAAGATAGACATTTTTTTCCCTTCCATACAATTTGTATACCCTTTACTTTCATGCATCCATCCTCATTCGCATCCTTCACTTCGTAAGAAAATAGCCACTTCAACTTTTTTTTTTCATCTGCCTAAAGTATAATAATCAATCTATCCTAACTTCCAACTGTGATGTGACTATGGTCAAGTATTTAAAAGCGATCATTTTAATAAATTGCATACACAATACAGATAGTGTGTACGTGTCTGTACTATCAAATGCATAAAAAAATCATACTCTTAGACGCCGCACATTTATAGCCACGTTTGCCTTAGACATTGTCCTGGGAAATTACACAAGCACTGCATTTAGATTGTTTCCATGTTCAATTGAAAGTGTTGGAAAACATTTGTAGCCAATATATTATACAATGTAATGTATAATCAATAATTTTCATTGTTTTGTTCGCATATTTCAAATAAGTGGCGCGTTACGTAGTTAGGTTTGGGGTCGACGCTTGTTAGTGACCCTAAGGAGTTATTCTAGTATTAGCTCACCGTCCCTCCGCCGACCTCTCCGTTCGCAGCTTCCCTTTCAGTTTTACCGGTTTACATTTTCACTAGCGCGTCGTGTGTTCTCTTTATGATGACGCAAAACGCGTCACCGTCGCTGGCACGGCGCCGAGCTCCGGGATTAGGAAGATGGTCGCGCGAGGGGCCGATGATCGATCGCTCGGCTTTCATCACACGACCGATAACACCCGTCAAAGGTGACACGACGGCGACATTGAAATAATTGACTCGATATCATCTCTGGTATTCAACGGTTAAGCTGAAAGATAGGCATTCTGTCAGTTTTATTGACACCAAACATTTCACATTTTTATTATATCGCTAGTAGTGAAGACACGTCTATCTGTCGTTCAAACTTTTTTCTATCGATTCTTCGGGGCGTTACGTTTTGATGACAGAACACGTGTAGTAAATTAAATGCGCCGACAAAAATACATCTATCGTATGCATGAATCGCAAATTTACACATCCAGCACAGTCTGTCGACATTCTCCGACGGTGCATACCTACAGTGCAACTGTGCATTAAGTACATAAAATTATACAAATATATTATTAACTACTAACATTTCCGAGAATTTATTAGGGTGTGGGTCTCCCGCTAGGGGTTGCTGGGATGGACGATGTCGGGAAGAGCAGTGGCTAGAGAGACCTAACGGAGCATTCCACTGGCTCTCCTTCGCACCTCTTGCGACCTGGACAGGGTGAATTTCTGCCGGACTGTGACCGACTTTGCGATTGCAACACATAAATGTGACGTCTACCCTCCCCTTTTGGGGGTGCATGGTTTCTATAGCTTTTTTCTGGCTGCCTTCTGACTTTAACGTGATAACGAGTTTACGTCATATTGTAAGGGTATATGGCTCTGGTACGATGATACCGGAGCCAACCTATGATGGTATTAAAATGTTAATAAAAAAAAATGTTGGAAAACTAATAGTTATATGAAGGAAAGTCATAAGGTTTTAGTAACTGCCGGAATATAACTAACTGATCTAAAAAAATATACTACTTTGTACTACCATTCTATATTTCACAACATTTTGATGTAATGTTTTTCATACACAAACACGGCAATGAATTATTTTTATAAATTGCTGTCGGCAATCCCGCAGCGCGCTCGCGTTGCTCTTGACCGACACCCTGTTGACATCCATCAATAACGACGGCATTGCGAGTAACGCTGAAAATCAATTGGATAATACATAGCTCTCTCCCGGCGTCTGGGATGGACGCCGTTCATTTGAAGAGTCGACAATCAATCAATTAACAGACATTAGTGATAAGGCAACAGAGATCTAATCGAGTGCACACATATAACATTAAATGTTTTCATTCTGCCAGCCAAGTGCAATACTGTAAATTGATTACATTACATCTCGTTGTGCCCTAGCGGAACAACATTCATCTTTATACCGACCTGATATGTTACAATCTCTATTACAATACTCAGTCTCAAAATCTGCAAAAAAACAATCCAATGACTCTGAGAGGCGATCTGCGGCCATTTCGGAGACAAAGTACATTTCGAGTTATTTCACATTTACATTTATATTGATAGTCCCAATTAACAACACACCATGTTAATTATATTTTTAATGAAAACACATTTTTTGTGAAGTTGCAATTTTAGAACATAATTCTGTGGTATTTTAATACAAAGTAAATTAATTAATTAAGATATGCGGAAAAATCTATGTATCGAAAAATATTTGCAACCAAATATTTTTTACTTCAATATTTGCAACCAAATAGTTTTTACTTCAATATTTGCAAAATTACTTTGTCTAAAACCACTATTTATTGATACATTAACATGTTTTGATACCTATGGTATCTACTTCAGGAAACAATGTATACTAAAATTAAAAATTTAAACATAGACAAAAAAAACTACAAAACTATAATTAGGAACTACTGTGAAAATAAATTTATAAGGATTTGGTTATTTATAATTATTAATTTGCTATTAACATTTTATCTTATTTCTAAAATTTCAAATTAATCTAACTGTATCGAAACATGTATATGTATCAATAAATAGTGGTTTTAAACAGTGTTTTTTTATTTTTTTTTAGATATATAGATTTATTCTTTATATCTATTTAATTGATTCATTGAAGTACAAATATCACTTGGTTTGCATATTTCTACGTTCATATTCAAGAACGATTCTACATTTCTTCATTTTATTGTGCCTACATAGTTAGTTACTTTCATATTTTATTACTAAAAATATTCTTGCCAGCAACAATTATTATATATAGCATTATAAGTTAGTTTAGAGTAGATTTTATTATTTTATTAAATAAAAAATACCAAATTTAGTTGACATATTCGGATATCATTTAAGTAATTTTTTCAATGAACAAAGATAATTGAATGTTGTTTTTCAGCTGTAATTAATTTCTAAAAATAAATTTTCACAGACGATATCAATTACATCCTACATTACTTTAGTAATTAAAGCTAGATTTTATTTTAGTGTTTTTTTTTATTGTTCTGTAAAGTAGCAATTTTGAAGTCAATATTTTATCCCGTGGAGGTTGATTCCCATATTTCTGTCGAAGTGCGCCTTTTTAATATAAAGTATACATATATCGTATAAACCAATGTGTCAGTGTTTTCATTTAATTTAATTTGTTTTGTCAAAAACATATTCAGTATGCACTAGCGGTCAGTGCCAGCGTTGCCTGGGATTCAGATTATTTAATAATGTATATAAAAATAGGGGATTAGGAGAGTCCTTTTGTTTTTGCGCAGGCCCTAAAAAGCAACGATATATGCAAAATTTAGTCCAAGCAGAGAGAGGGTGATATGTCAGGGTCCTAGAGTGCAACTAAGCAAAATTTGTAAAGGATGTTACTCAATATAATATATATTTATATCGCGGAGAGGATAGTGTGGCTAGAGTAAGGAGAGAATTACATGTATAGGTACTTAAGCATGAGAAAACAGGTGGCAGGTCTTCGACAATAAAGTCTACGCAAAATTTACGGCCCAATATGTGATAATCTAACCGAAAAGAGGAAAAGATTAAGAACCTGGAACGGATGCCGCCTCATATATTTTGAGGGAGGTAAAAGCAAGGAGGCTGCAATAGGCGGGACATGTAGCGACTGTCATGCACACGTATAAACCTCTCATACACAGGCCAACAGGATCTAGACTGGAGGAAGAAGAAGAAGAAAATATACAGATTAACGCGGACATTTAGCTTAGAATTAGTGAGTTGTCGCACACATTCAGTAGTAAAGTTTATAATTAAAAGATTATAAATAAAAATTGTTTCTATATTTAACTTTCTATAAACCACTGTGTGTTATTTTTACGACAAACCGGTTTCGATACTAACGTATCTTCGTCAGGACTGGCGTACAATTACGGGGCGGGGTGAAGTCTTAGAAGTCGTAGAAGTAGAGAGGTGATTGGCAGGGAGACATTAAAATAGGGAATATATTAAATAGCGGGTTCTTTGTTAAGTTCAATTTGTTATTAATTATGTTAGACTTAGTGTTGAGGGATTTTTTAATTTCTAAATTATCTAATCTAAAGCCTTTATTATTAATAATGTAAAATTTCAATGCCCGTCTCTAAAAGGTGGTTGGAAAATTCTCAGAAATCTAAAAACTCACTTAAATAACTCCCTATAACAGTGGCAAATAATGGTTCATTTACTTCTTTTGAATTGATCAATGAAATTATATTTCACAGGCGTGTGCGTGTGCCGTAATTCGAGAGTTGTCTTCTCTGGTGAAATGTATTCGGGTCGTATTTAATTGTAATCGTTCATTTAATACTATTATTATTACCCGTGGCCGGCCACCAAGAAAATTGCGTTGAAAATTCAAACTTTTCCATCAGACTCTAAGAAAACGAATAATCATAGTCATTAGTTATGTTTTTATGCTGAATGGAAACTCGTCCAGCCCGGCATTGTAGCAGTTGACTGCCAGTTTTTTCTTTGTCGGGACAGGCATCATTAGGGCGATAACTTTACTTTATTTCAGAAATGCTTTCATCCCGCGGTACATTTATTTCTGTATATCCTAGTGCCATTGGAAATGAGCTAGCTATTTTTTTGTAATTTTCATTTATTGCATAATTAATTCGCCATAAATAACTCGACAGTGGGAGGAACGTTCTAGTCTTCTCTTTTTATGACGTCACTGCGCCGAGTACAGCAGTTCTTCTTACACTATCGCTGCATTACTTATTTTTATAAATTGATAACATTAATATTTTTAATGTTTTATATATTTAATCAAATTTTCAAAAAAATTACAAATATACTATTTTTAAATTATTGACTTTTGTTCAAAGGAATATGCTTCAGAATTTAGAAATAACATCATGTCACCTGTACACAAACAAACGGGTTTTTTTTAAATCACGTAGCGGATCAGCTGGTTAATTAACTTAACCGAAATATTCACAAGGTAATTTTTTTTAGTTTTATTGAAATCTGATGAGAACTACGGGAGATATCGTGTCCACGAAATTCGTTATATCCATATGTTATGTTTACCTAGATATTACATATAATATGTACACTAACGTAGGGTAAAAAGCGCATTGAAATTTTAATTGAGTAAGTGTCAAATCATATGATCCCCTCTCTGCAATAGTTAGTATTTGTACTTAACTTTTATTTTGCATTGTGTATAGAGAGCAGACAAACCAACCGATATATTACATATCGACCTTTACCGTCAATCTATCTCCTCGAGAAATTTTTATGTGTGCATTTTTTTTCTAAATTTCATTTATATACTTATTATCGTTTTTGAATTCTTCCATGAATTTATCTAACACGGAATATTAATTATATTATTATAATATAAATCTCTAATTTAAATAAAAAATATTATTTTGTTTTAACACCACTTTATTTGAATATATTAGATGATCCCATAAATAATGCGGTATTTTTATACTTGTATATATTTCTCATCCTTAAGTGTTTTAAAATTTCCATCAGAAATGAAAGCCGCATTCTACGATTGACAACTTGGATAAACTTTTGATCAATTCGATAGATGTTGATCATAAATTAAGCTATTCAGGGATCTACAAACTCAGATGCAACGATTGCCCGCCATTTAACATAAGAAAAACGGCATACAAGGGTGATTGAACACACGAGATGCCTAAATAGTAGAAGTTATTCAGAATTCGCAATCAATTTAATTGATAAAGATCGCTCTTTTCAACAATCTTCGGGTATCGATGTCCTCCATAGAAACCAGATAGGTATACATACGTCTTAATAACTTAGTAGCTCTGAAAATCAAAAAAAATCATTAAAAGTAAATAAAAACCATTTACTAAACAAACAAGTAAATTTATCGAGTAGCCCAATTTTAGATATTTTTCCCTTCCTTGCCCCCTCTCTCTTCAGCGCACTCCTAACTGGATGTAATTCTGTTTTTAATTAGTATATATTTGTTTAACTCTAATGAAGGTTCAAAGCCTGAGCCGAAACTAGTCGGTTTATATATTCAAATAAAGTGGGGTTTAAACAAAATAATATTTTTTATTTAAATTATAATTATGTCTAATCACATATATAAATCTCTTTTTTTTATGCAGTTGAAAATCGTTCATCGCAATTAATTACCCTGGGCCGTATTGTTGTGACGTTCGTTATTCCTTGTTTATATCGTTATCTGTGAAACTATAATTTCCATATCTAACTACAGCGTTATACTGCGTCGGAGCACGACCGGGGCAATGGAGGGAAATCGGAGATAGTGAGTTTTAATGAGAGTACTGCGAGTTTATGACAGCGGAGCTTGAAATAGCCAACGTTTTCGCTTTTGTTGTCGCTGACTAAAGGCGGACGAAGCACTAATTTACCTGCTCATTCCCCTGTTTACATTAAACGCGATGGCGGGAAGCCCTGTTTTATGTATATAAAGTCTGTCTCATTAATTCAACATCATACCAAATATTCAATAGTTGATGTTGATAATATTTTAGTAATCTATTTTATACATCACTTTCATTCAGAATAAAATGCTAGATACATCTATATGCAGGGTTGCCATACGTCCCGTATTACTATTTGTCTCGTTTTTCTCCCTAAACTCTGCGGATCTCTCAGACAGTCTCAACTGTCAGCGCTCGGTGAACGCCAATTTGTGTATTGTTTATTATATTGTTATTATTACTGTTTTAGGTAACCCCATTTTTATACCTGTAATAAAAAATGCCAAAGAGGAAGTGTCATTTTAAAGATGTCACAAAAAACAGGACATTTATAAAAAAAAAGACAAACTTTTTTCGTGTTTTATTTATTTAGAACTTAAATGTCCCGTATCATTTGCTTGACAATTGTGTAAAAGCGCATGATGTCCGTGGGGTATTGGTTAAAAATAAATATGTAATGTACCAATATTCACTAGAGACGGTAAAGTTGAGAAAGATATCGATAGAAGGTGACCTGTAGGAAATAAAGTGTTTATTACTTTAGATATTAAAAAATGCATGCGGTGTTTAGTTCGTGATATTTCATTAATATGGAATACGATCCGGTTCAGAAAAAGCGACGCTTTGATATGGAAAGAGCAAAAAAGATGTATTCGTTAAAGTAACGACATTAAACATACTGTATAGGTAAAATGTTGATAGAATGGTAAATCGTCACGCGTGACGGGTGGAACAAATGCAAACTAGTTACCGTGCCGACCGTTCTATATACGTTTTTGGCGGGCTTCAAACACTAGCTAATGTTCTTATTGTTCGATATTTTAAATAATTACACTCGGGTCTCTTTTTATGCGGTTTCGAAGTTATGCGGTTTATATTTTAAGAAGATTTTTTTTTTTTAATAATTATTTCAGACCAATTTGACATGTTGAAAGGGTGAAAAATTCAGAGAATTTTGTCTGTACATGCAAACACAGTCTGCGCTAGTACAATTCAGCCGAAACCAAGTGAAGTTGGGCATGTCTGGACGTGTTTCGCCCCTCCATTGTTTTCAGTAATGATCAGTGAGCATTCGACATTCAGACATGTTGCTGGTACGTTATGTACTTTAAGGGCCGTTCTTATAAACGTCAGATCAAATATCAGTTAGTTTATCAACAATAAACTTTTCAGTAAATTGACAAACCATTTCATTGAAAAAGATGATAATTCCGAACGAGCATTCGAGTTTCAACGCGTGCTTCAGAATTGCATTTCTGGACATCGGGAATTGAACAAAAAATTTGCAATGTCAAAATCACTGATTATATTGTCAAATGGGAAAAATCGACATGCGAAGTTGAGGCTAATTTTATTTGTGAAGAATCATTATCTGATACGCTGACTCATCTCTTCTAGTGATGAAAGTGATTGAGAACCAGTTGGCAATTTATGCCGAACATTGTCATATAGTGATGATAATTCTTAAGAAAAAAATATGCAAAAAAGGTTTTTTTAATCAAATTTTTATACATACATTTGGAAGGAATATGTTAAAATTATATTTTATACATTTTTCGGTATATTTTAACTTATTGAATTAGTTTTATGCGATTTTAGAAAATTATGGAACGTATCCTTCATTTTTATACGTGTTTATACGTTTTTTTTAAATATATTTTCCCATGGAACGTATTTATCGCATAAAAAGAGACCTGAGTGTATTTTTAAAATTTTTTTTTTTTAATTGTCAATTTTTTTTCAGAGAATGCAAACACGTCGTGACATTATAATTAGATAATAGAATGTTTAGTTTTAAACCGCTTTATTATGTACGTACACTAAAGTCAACTAGTGTTATATAAAAATGGAATAAGTTTACGCCTTAATAATTTAGAAACATTAGACATTAATAAATGAATCAATAGTTATAGCCAAATATAAATAAATTTATCGAATAGTCCGATTTTAAAGTTATTCCCGTGTAATCCCTACCTGATACTCTGTCCCACTCTGACATGCTGTTGTTCTGTCCTCTTAATCTTCGATTTAAATATCTGTACTAAACTAAGTACATCTATACTTTACTAAAACTAGTTGACTTTAGTGTATGTACATAATAAAGTGGTTTAAAACTGAACATTATATATTTTTATTAATTATTTGACAGTTTATAAAATTGTGCATTTTTTTAAATATCTCTAATTAGAATTGTTTGCCAAGTTTGCGAATGAAATATTTGGATGTAAATAAATCGTGGAGCGCGGAAGGAGGTATTTCGTCTTCTGCGGGATGGTTAATATAAAATTTAATTGGACGTTAAGAATACCTCCCGGAGAATTTAATTTGAAACATTTAATGTTTACAAACTATACTTATCACTTTATAAATCAATTTCTATTTAATGGGTTTGTCGCGTAAAAGTTTTGCAATTTATAAATATTAAAATGTGATAGCTTTCTGTTAAATCTTTCTCGCGTATTTCGTACCGATCATAATTTGATTTTAAATTGTTTGTGACAAATATATATATTATATATTCCTTTAAGTCACTTCGGCCACCAAAAGCAATTATCTGTTATGTATATTATACCCAGTGTGCTATTTTTGAACAATCTATTTAAATTAAATAAACTAATGTTTTCAGCCAAGGCAAATAGAATTTTTACTGATTTTAATTTAGTGACAAATTGGCATCAGCCGACAAAATAAACCGTTTATATTTTATTTTATTAATTTACCGAACCGCTGGCCCGCCCGCTCTCGCGGCCTCGGACAGATGAGCGTAATATTACATTGTATTATTTTTATATTATGTATGTAAGACTATTATGTAGTCGATAATTCATTTTATTTTAATATACTAGCGGCCAAACGGGCACCATAAGGACCTAATATTTTGTACCTGCAATAATTATATTTCTAATCTTATTTTAAAATATTCTTTGTTACGTACCTCGCTAAATAGTCTGCCCACCAGGCTTGACGGCTATTTGGATAAATAATTAAAGCGGTTTGTGTCTTGACTAAATATACAGGGTGTAACAGACCTAGTCCACAATATTTTATGGGTGGGATACCTTACTAAATTACGAGTCGAAAATGTATCGTTACAGAAAATATTATTGTTTATTTTTTTTACAAAATCATGTTAAGTTTAAGTATATCCATTATTAATATATATTTTTGCCGCTGAAAATTCGATGAACTTTAATTTTTTGTATTCAATATATAATTTGGAATCAATAAAATATTTCAATTAATCGAAATAATCACATAATAACGGTTTTTTAACATGGTTGAGATTAGGCACATATTCCTTGAATATTTTCGACTCGTAATTTAGTCAGGTATCCACCCATAATTGTGGACTAGGTCTGTTACATGCTGTTTACAGAGTGTACAATACCGTAACTGGTGTGTAGTTTAAATAATAATAGATGATTATGCAAATTAAATTTGGAATATATCCCCGCCACTTTCTACTGACTCAGTTTACGCTTGTTATCTTTTGTTCTCCTTCTAATACAGATGATTCATTGTTTGTTATAATGTTCTTGTAGCGGCGGTTGTAAGTACCGTTAGAGATGTGTCTTCTGACAAATCCTCTTGTATTACGTGTGTGTAGTCGATAATCAAAACTTCTGTGTCTGGTGACAATTAACATTGATTTATTCCGACAAGAATACAATATTATTTACGACAATATAATACAAAATGGGGTGGCAACTAAATCGCGACAGAACAGAAAGATAAGAGAGCTCGCGCTCCCGGCACGCTCGTTTATAATACCTTACCCACAACACACACACACACATATATACTTCCTACTTCACCCGCGGTCCGCGGACCGACACACACATACACACACGCAAAACCTTGGACATCACATTTATACACTCACTTCAGTTCAGTAATCTATCTGCTTTTGTCGTGTATAATTTTTTACATATATTTCGTAAACAGTTACAAAATTAATTTAAAAGGTATTTGCTATCTAATGTGTCATTTTATGTACCAGATACCAAGAAAGGTTAGGATAGGTTAGATTAGGTTCGAAATAGTGGCTGGCATAAAACAGGATAGATCTTTAAATTTGAAAATGATTACGTGAAAATAAATTAAATAATTCGCTTTTTTCGTAAAAAGCAATCACCAAAAATAAAAATTAAAGTGTTTCACAATTACTTAAATAACCATTTTAACAGTGTTAAAAACAATTCTTCGATCTCTCATTCATCAATTTAATACCCATCAACACTTTATTTTCCCCTCCCTTAATGTTCCGTCTATCTGTATATGTATTCTGTCTCTCTCTTTCGCATATAATTTTATATTCTATCTCCCTATATATAAGTGCACTCTTTTTGTATTTATGATTAGTTTTAAATACGTCCTGATGAAGAATCCTTGAGATAAGCGAGACCGGTGGACGTATAATAAATTTCGTGGTTTCATATAAAGTGATTGTATTTTATTTAATCTAAATGATTCACGTTTTAAAATACATTAAAGTTTAAAACAAAAAACACGCAACCGCTAAAATTCGAACCTGCTTTCCCAGAGATAATTTGATTTCTAGTCAGACGTCTTAACATTAATATCACGGCTTTCAGTGCGAATATAATGTGTTGTTTGTTAAAAAGAGAGAGAAGACGGATCGATGCCTTTAAGATGTGGTGCTGGAGACGCATGTTGCGCATGCAATGGACGGCGAGATACACAAATGTCTCCGTTTTTCAGGAATTTACGCATCATGTAGAGACTCTCAACCATTTTCCGAAAATGAATCTTTCAATTTTTTTTTGACATCTTGCAAGAAAATAAGATATCTTGGGAAAGCTCGTTGTGAAGGACAGAGAGGACGAGGAAAATCCCTCAGCCGTTGGACCGACCGAGTAGAAAAAGCAACAAGCACTTTTCAGGTGACAGCCCTAAGATCTGCAGGATGCCGAGAAAGGTGAATGAGTATAGTCGAGAGAGAGAATATAGTCGAGAGAGAGAATATAGTCAAGAGAGAGAATATAGTCAAGAAAGAGAATATAGTCAAGAAAGAGAATATAGTCAAGAGAGAGAATATAGTCATAACATACATATAAATAAATGTTAGCACTTTATAAAATAGATGGCTTTACCTCGGCTCGGGCGCGCAACAGACGTGCGCAGTGATTAATTAATTAATACACGTCACTAAAATTGGGGATTCTCTTTTGAATACAGCAGTATCTACTCCGATATCTCCGTTCCGAGATACTTGGGCAGCGAGCCAGTTCGTGCACGGTTTCCACAAATTGTTGACACTTTTCTACTTCCGACTTAATAAAGCACGCGCAGACCAGATTGGCGGTTGCTAAATTATCCGCCAATGACTTATGACTTATTAGTTGCGCTGCCTGACGTCGTGTCGTTACATTTCTCTGGCATCGTTTAGTCTGCGATTAATATTTATTTCACTTTATACTTTCATCGCGAATGTTTATAATATTGTCTATCTAGTAGTAAACGAAAATATTGAGAACACGATTATTTTAAAGCCGATTCATAAAATGAACAGCTGATGCAACATTTGTCTGAACGGTATTCAGGTCACCGATTAGACAGATGGTGGGAACCTCGAAATTTTATGAAATAGGTTCATGAACGCACTTTTAAACTATACAATTGGTTTTACAATACTTAAAATCACTTTATCACTCAATGTAGAAGTGTACAACACACTCGACACTCGAATAGAAACTAGTCCGCTTCTTCATTAGCCGTTGGTTTCAGATTTTCGTGATCATTTTTACTATTTGCTATGAACGAGAAAATCATATAACATGTATTTAAGTTCGCGTATATACTATTCGAGTGCTATAGCGAAATCGGAGAATGCGCTTCCTCAGATAGGAAGAGCTTCAGGTTCAAATCCCGATAGACAGTAATTAAGCCATTGCGGTTCTTGGTACCCAATATCACTACTTTCGGGAATGCCGATACTTTTTCCAGCTCTAATAAAGACAAAAAAAAATTAAATCTACCACAGCGAGAAAATGAAATATAAAATTTAATAAATCTTTTCTCACATTTATTACGAAAACACGTTAAAACGTTATCGATGTATTATATATAACCCTACTCATACGTCAGGTTAGGGACCAGACCATAGCTGCAAAAAGAAAATCGCCCTTAAGCGAAGCGAGGATTTTTCCAGTTGCGATCGTATTTATTTATAAAATTCTCACGAAGAAAATATCGGCAGAATTTATACGAAAAATTGATACAAATCAACATGAGCACGGACATCATACAAGAGGAAAAGATAAACTGATTCTGCCCATTCAGGAAGAAGGCTAAAAGTCAGAAATCGATAAAGATTTTTTAATGAAATGCCAGAAAACATAAGAAAGAAGGAGAAATTACATAGATTCAAAATGAAACTAAGCAAATATGTGAAAGATAAGTTGTAGTAAAATGGAACGATTTTGATCTTGTTTATATTAGAGCGTATATAAAAATACTTATGTAAGTACACACTATATTATGAATAAATAAATAAATATAAATGCACAAAAACATACTTTTTTTATTATTATTGAATGTGTAAAACCGTGTAGCTTTTAATGTCTTGTATAGATTACATATTTATGGGCCCTCTTCCATTTTACATTGGGGCTCAATTTAAGTCACTCCAATCCATTCAGTCATTTATATTAAATGTGAAGTTAATAATAAGTGGTGATAATAATAATGCATAGATCATCCTAATTCTTTCATTTCTTCTTTATTTGGTTTCCGGTTTTTTGTGAGGTACGTACGTACATTTTATTTTTGATTTTGATTTTGACGGAGAAAATAGTTCAAACACCATTTTCGATTTTGGTATTTCTCTAGCATCTATATCTTGGCCTACTATTTAGTACCTTAACAGATACACTATTATGATAATATTTTAGTCCCTCTAATTGGTATCATATGTATGAGAGAAAGAAAAAATTTGAAGAGGGATTACACAGGTTGGAAATAACTGGATACCAGATAACCGAAGCAGGTGACGGACCTTGCAGACTAATTTCGTGTGTCTAATTAGCACATTTGATTATTATATCAAGTTATACATATTACTGTACGCTTTGTGTTCTTAAAGATGCAATGAAAACGACCTTATTATGAAAGTCAACAAGTCAAAAGTGATGGTATTCGAGAAGGAGGAAAGCAAGACAACATGCTAAATACTTGTAGGTAATGAATGTTTGGAACAAGTAGATGAGTTTGTGTATTTAGGAAGTATGTTTGATAGAAACGGAAAGGCTGAGATAGATATCGAAAGAAGGATGGGTGACTGCAGGGAACAAAGTGAACGGCGCTTTGAATGGAATAATATATAATGGGAACTTGTCAACCGAAGCAAGACGAGCCCCGGTACCGACACTGATATATGGAAGTGAGCCCTGGAGCTGGCAGAAGAGAAACAAAAGTAGACTGAATGCAGTGGAAATGAAATATCTTAGACATTTATACCTATGGCAGATCCATTTATGACAGAGTAAAGAATGAAAAAATAAGGAGAGAATGTAAAACTGATCTTACCATAGTGAGTAATAAAGAAAGGATCATCTAAGTGGTTTGGTCATATGGAACGGATGAATGAGAAGAAAATGGTAAAAAATATATATGACGCAAGTATTGATGGCACCAAAAATAGAGAACGTCCGCGAAAGACTTGGCACAACCAGGTAAACTGGAAGATGGTCCTTTTAGAAACCTCAATAATCATAAAATGTATGAATGTGGATGAGGTGAGAATTGTGTGTCAGGGCAGAAGAGTGTATCGCTCTATCTCCTCAGCCTACCCCCGCGGGGAAACGGCGTGATGTTAAGATAGTTATATTTTATTTTTAAATTGCCTGTAAATTTTTTCTGCGTAATTATGAGGAAAACCACAATGTCGAATTATTGATTTTCTGTTAAATATATTATCGTACTTTGTTACCTTTTCACCGATAACTGGAAACTGGAAAAATGGGATTGGGTGGGAGGAAATGGGGATTTGGTTAGAGTGTACAAAAATAACTACAAAGCAATCACTAATTGGATAAAGGCAGTCACTAAAATTCTACCTGGAACCCTCATGTGTCCCTAATGTTATTCATTCATGGGGCCTGGAATCTTATTTTCGCTAGAATATAATTTGTGTTATTTAGATCACACAATAAACTGATGGAAACGAAAACCACTACGTTCTGGGACCGACTTGTGTGCTTAATCATTAGTACCTACTTTTAATGTGTGATTGTATTGTTAAGATACTGTTCTGATAAGCGGTTTGAAGTCCTCATCTTTCTTCAACTGTCATACATTTTTTTTTAATTTTAACTGAACAGAAAAAAAAATTATTGAATACATGAAAGTGTAATATGCGTGCACAAATACTTAAGTAATTAAACAATAACAAGTTTAACATTTTTATCAAGTCTAATGGTAAAACACCAATCGCTAAGTTAGTCCAATTTTATACCATAAGTGCTTTGCTTACTTTGAAAATATTGCAATAATAATATTGATGTGACGTATCCAAAGTACGAGTGCACAACTCAATTTTTTTTTTATGTAGTTATAATTGAAAAATTTTCTTTCCAGATGTCAACATACGCCAGTCAACCTTAGAAAAACTTTGTAGCAATAACTCAGCATACCTGATCACCATGGCTGCACTTTTAGAAGTAATTATTTTTCTCTCATAATATGACATATAGTTAGTATATGCACAATTTTTTATGTGTTTTTTTAGTTTAATTTTCTTTTATTTAAAATAATGCAAGTGCATACATGATAAAAGAGACTCGGTTTGCGACATGAATCATTTGGCAGGAAACTAGATAATGAAAGATTGTTAATCGTAACAAGGAATGTAAACCATATTTAATAGAGATCAGAGTGTATGTGACCAACTATATCTAGACTCTCTGAAACAAAGTGGAGTAGATTCTGTATATATGGTACTAACAAAGAACGCTGTAACTCCATGACAAGTTTGACTTTAATTCTTTTTGAGTAATATATTATTACGTACTTGCGTAAGTAGTACGTCTTAAGTTGTACACCTCGTAGTAGATCATTGGTGGTTCAAGAGAAACTCTTTTGTGACAATTATAATCTTTATTACACAAATAGTCTCGGAGCCAAACGGTAACGCAAAAGAGACCGCGCCTCACGCGCGTCACTCTTTTATCCCCGCTCACACACACGCATATACATCTCGCCCCGGCGGTGCTTACACAAACACATATATTTAATCTCAAGAACATAACATATATGTATTGAGAAACACCTTTCATAGTACATAGCCCTTCAGTATTTCTGCCTTAATATTTCAAGATAGTCCTAAAACATTAATAGATCTCCTTATGGCACTTGGAATAATTGGGAACACTCGCATGCATGATCAAATTAGAAGTAAGGTTCCTTTTTAAATAATGATATAAAATTATATTACATCAATCCAAACCTGTTCTACAAAAGTAATCGTAATACATAACTTATTTTAAAATTTCCTGGATATGTTCTTCTTAATTATAATTACATATTGTTTTCATTAATATTTTAGACGTGTCGAGATATTGGAGTTTGCAACAACTTGGCGGCAATAATAAGAGAAGCTGTGTGCCTCAAGCCAGCAAAAGGTAATTAATCATACAAGATATTTATACAATTGTTCTATCCTTCGTTCCATTCCTTCCTCTAAATGGATTTTCATTCCTTCAACTTTTTATTTTTATGTGTTAAGTGATACGAAACTTCAGTATGAAGTGTGATCTTTTGACATCCCTAGTTCTCCCTCGACAATAATTACACCTATTGTTTGATGATAATAGCTTTGATTATTATTCAGTCACCCATTGCAATTTTCATAAACCTGCAGTATCCCGAAAACCCGCTCAGAAGAAGAGTTCCATCGATATCAATGAAGAAGTAGTGCAGAACATCACACTAAAATCACGCAGTCTTTCAAAACAAGTCATATCATCTTCATCAGTGGATCTGACAGCAAAAGATAGCGCCACCAAAAAGGGTATGTATGCATAATATTTCATTGAAATACTCAAAGTTTTAATAATGATCACATATGATCTTTATATCAGGTTCTTCGACTCCATAATATGTTATCTACAACACAATTCATTTCCCAACATTATTAACAGGTCATATTTTGTAAGTACACATATAATACTTCTGTAACCGAGCATGCTATAATACTTGATAAAATTGTATTTTAAAAAATATGTATGTATATATATTGTTTATATTTATTATGTTTATTTAGTTTTCGAGAAATCCTGCATAACTAAAATGTATAACTTTTCTTTTGAATTACTCGAGGATATCACGAATATTACACTGATTATTCACTGCTACATTTATAAGACTAAATTTGTTTTTGTTGCATTTTTGCCTGCTTTTCAGATCCCTATTACAGAGTCCAAATTAACTCAACTGAAATACATATTATAAACCAGATGTGTGTGACAAATCAAAAAAAAAATTTAATGTGTAAAAATTCAATACAATTTATTCCACTATGAGCCAGTGCATTTCCATCTTTCACTGTACAGTTTTCTTTCTTTTGTTCTCAATAAACTTTCAAATTTGCTTTTATATTTCAATTAAAACAACCATGTGAATAACTTGAAGACAAGATGAGAAAGAAAGAGAATTCAAAATTAATATTTTTTTTATTTACTATTTTCTTTAGCGTATAAATAGACAATTATTATTATGCCATAAATGTATTAAAATTATAATTATGGGGTTTTGTGAGGAAAAGCCGTATAAAGCATGATAAATGAAACCCCCTGCAACAGCACTGTATATTGATTTTTACAAATGTTCATAGATAGATGTAGGCATCGACCATATTGGATGATATACGGTGTTGTTGCAGGAAATCTTACTTAGAAATTGTGATTAAAAGTGTTTTTATTTCATTTATATGATTGTTTAATATAGCATTCGATGCCCAAGAAGATATACACCTTTGTGTATATAACATGCTTTGTAGACTATAGTCAGTGTGTGCGTACAAAGGATGTGAAAGACACAAAAATGTATCCTCTCTGCCTAACCTAACCCTTGCAAAATGGCATGATGGCATGTATTGTATTATACAATATAATGTATGAGCTTTAATAGAAAAACAATGAAATTTTTTAAATATTAAATATTTCTCAAAAATGGCTTAACGTGCCAGTAACTGCATGCACACTTTTGATTTAGACAGTCTAATGGGTGCAAAATTCGTAAAAAATATTATATTGCCCAACCATCTCGTCAACTGATATTTATCTTATGCCACCGAATTAAACATTATCTATACTATCCAATTCACCTAAATCTAATTAAACATATGTGAAAATAAAACACTTGTTTTTTTTATTCTACTACTTGAGATGCGTTTCGCCTTATAATGGCGTTATCAATCTAATAATTTAACTCAACAACTTGTATTTATATCTATAGTGGGGGATAGCTATACAATTGTATTTGCATGAGATGAAAAGGGACAACATTATTCATTGGAATTCTGAGTATTTCCATAAATTTTTGAATGCTTCTAATTATTCTAAGTAACCACTCTGTTTCAACACTAATGATATTTTAATATCATAGGTAATATATAGAAAAGGACAGCTATATTATACGAAGAGAATACGGCAAGAGAGACATTTTTGGTATTCTCCAATTTATATAATATGATATTATATATTTATATTATATTTATGATACTAGAAAATAATTATGTTTGACACTAATGATATATTTTTTTAATAAATTAATGCAGCAATGTCGAATTGGTGATCTTGTTCCACATCCTTGGTAGATCTATAACAGAAAAAAGGTTTCGGCAGAATTAAATTCTCGAATTGTCGAAAATTATCGTAATAAGATATTAAAATAAATTAAAAAGTAAAAAAATATTTTTTAAATATTATGGGTTTTTATGGGGTCAATTAGGGGAGATTTATAAATATTAGTTTGTTCATTTATTATGTTTTCACTATCTATTCCATACTTGATAATTTCTAATTGTTCAAGTAAATTTAATCAAAACCTTTGGTTTCAAAGTGCAATGGAATTGGTATAGATTGGTCGTTTATTTTGTGATTATTATTTAAAAGGTGTTTCGCTAATTGGGAATCTATTTTTCTTTTTTGCCAAGATTTTTTGTGTTCTGAACAAAAGTTCTCAGACATCTCAAAAGCGTCTCAAGTAAATTAAACGAGTAGAATCAAAAAACAAGTGTTTTATTTTCACATATGTGATTATGGAGTTCTACAAACTTACCTCAGAAACAGTAAACTAATTAAACATGTTTATTTTCTTAAGAATTTTAAATATTTTCAATTTTCATAAGAAACACATTTCCAAAACCAGTATCCATTGCAGTTATAATATAATGGAGACATGAAAAAATTAATCATAAATGCACTAGTATAAATACATGTATATTACTTATATGCCAGAGTAATGAAGATGCTCACGTGTTATTGGCCAGCATATATTTTATAACACATTTAAATATTAAATAATAAATTGTATAATTTTTCTTAATCTAATTTCTCTTTTTAGCAAATAATTACATCTGCCTTCATACTACGACAATTGGCCAAAGAGTATCTAGCCCAATGTTTTTTTTTCTAGCAAATTATTCACTAACGTTTGAGATAAAAACCTTTTTTTTTATATTGTAGCCAATAATTCATCACGTCTTCTGGCCGTGGCTCAACTGGTCAAACAGAATACGACAGCTGTATTAATTCGATCTCTTCTCCTAATCCACACTCGCCGTGAACCTAACAACATGCATATTGAATCATTATTATATGACACACTGTGGATTCTAAGTCAGCTAGCTCCGAGAGGTATATTTTGTCATTAAATATTTTATAACAATTACTTCAATTATTCTCATTTTATCTATTTACCATCAGAAAATTATATATAAAAAACAAAACAATAATTAAATTCCCGAGTATTTCAGTAAAAAATGAGTTTATAATTTTACAGATCCAAAGTTTGCTCTCAAACTTCGAACATATGGAGGAGTCAAGATGGTTCATAACCTTCTGAAAATACATTTTACCAATAACAAAGTTGTTTTTCCTATACTTAATATAATGAAACAACTCACAAAAACCCGTAAGTATTCTAATCTATCCATTGTCTGGTGAAAGGTAATACTATATCCTTGAAAGATCACCATTCAGTATCAAAATGTTGATTTGATACACAAAGTGTGACAATTTAATTCCCGGAATACACCTAAAAATATGTGTTTGGGGAACTGTGCTCTAGTGGATATTTTCATCTTTAAATTTGCCCTTGTGCATCTATACACTATCTTATACAGTTTTCCCATTTCTAAAATCGAGCCCAGAACTCATTTTTTTTTAATAATGTTGGATATCAGTTATATTAGAAAATCTTTGTCCCTTCAGCGTATCGTAAATCAGAAACCCATAAAAGTCAGGTGAATAGACAGAATGATCAAATTGGGTATATTTTTATATGGTGTGAAATCATGGACCCTAAAGGCAAGGGAGATTAGACAGATTGATGCCTTTGAGATGTGATGCTGGAGACACATGTTACGCATACCATGAAAGGCGAGACGCACAAATGTATCCATTCTGCAGGAACCGAACATCAAGGACAGACTCTCAACCATTTGCCTGAGACGAATCCTTCAATTTTTTGGGCATCTTACGAAAAGGGAAGATAGCTTGGTAAAGCTTGTTGTGATGGGCCACGTCCAAGGACAAAGAGGAAGAGGAAAATCCCCCAGATGTTGAACCGACCAAGTAGATAAGGCAACAGACACTTGATAATTTTTGACCAGAAACTCTAAATTTCGATTGTCCATTTTTATGCCAAAAATCTGTTACTAACGCCAATATCTGTTACTCTCCCAATACGTAGCTAATTAAAAACTTTTTTTATTTATTTTTTACAAATTTACCTTATACTAGATTGTGCCAAACCGTTATGGTTTGTCGACACGTTTCTTATACTATTTTTACATTAGTGCATCATTATATACATTGTTTGGGGTTCATCACCGGAGTATTCATTTAAATTTAATAATTTTTGATCGCAGAATATTTTATTGCTCTCCATTGAGTCATTGAATATATTGACAAATTGACTGATTCTATCTGCTTGAAATTTATGCATGTATTAGTTCAAACACATGCTTTAGATACAATTTTATCACGGGCCATTCCAGGAATTAAATTGTTCATACCAGCGCCCGCTCTAGCTTTTCTCCGGACTTACGTCGATCCGGACAAATTGCCGCCCCGTTAAAAATATGTATCTTTTATTTTAAATAAAAATTAAATGGTTTGGGAAAAAATGACATGTATTAATATTGATTAATTTAGTAAAAATTTTCAATATTTTGTCACATTCACAGCCAAAATACTGCTTTTTAGATTTGCTACCCCGGATAAATGTCCGGGTTGTCCACCCCTAGAGTGGGCCCTGCTCGTACATATATACGATACAGGATATGAATAGCCATTCCCTTTCCTACATTCCTGCAACCTTTTATATCATTTTCTTGTACACACTATCTTGATATATGAAACAGATCACATGTTGATATAAGACGTCATCTCCCATGAGAGTTGACATAAAGAAATAAGTTCTGGTTTTTCTTCAACATTGTTTACTTTCAAGAAGAATTATTCCCTTGACTGAATATTGTTAAAATATTAAATAAAACTTGTGCTTAAAATGTACAGACCATATTATTTTTAATTATTTATTTTATTTCCAGCATGTTCCCTGTCAATTCTCGTACGTGATGATGTGGTGACAACTTATGAAAAAGTGTTAATGGCACTAGGAAATGCTCCGACAATACGCTTGAAGCTCACTTTAGACTCAGTGGATTATCTCAGCAGAAATAGTGAGTCTCACTTTATTTTTTAAATTAATAATAATTTACATGCAACGAGTGTAAGAGAAACAGTGAGAAAGAGAGAGATAGTATGCAAAAGAATTGGAGTAAATGGAAGTCGGTGAGACTGGTGGCCAGCATTCCAAGATACTCTAACGGCAGCATTTTTCAAGAACATACCTGCGATCGGCGAGGGATTACTCTACATCTACTATATATAAATATATCCATTCTTACTTTTTTTAATTGTTTCTTATCGAGAAGTATATATTTTTTTAAATATTTTTATTGAGTAATTTATTTTTTGTTTCTAGAGGTATGCTGCATACAAATAGTGAAAGCTGGTATTGTTATATTATTGCTACGTATATTTGATCGCTGGGAAAAGCATGAGGGAAAAATGAGAATTAAATTGGTCTCCCGCATTCTGCAAACATTACAACATGTCTGCATCACAAGTATTTATTTGATTTATATTTGTATTGAAATATTTGCTTGTACATATTACAAGCTTGCACCATTTTTACAAATCTGTTAAATTTTTTGCATACCACGTTACACCAAAAAGTCAATATTAAAACTGATTAATATAAGATGCTCTATGTATATGAATTAAAGGAATTCAATTTTATTTTGTATTTAGAACACTAATTGATTAACAATTCACACCATTGTTAAACATGAATTGACTGCCCTATTTTTTTAAATACACTTTTAATGAAGTTTCACAATGGCTATGTTCATAATTTATTTGTTAAGAGATCTGTTGACTTACTCTTATGAACTCTTGTTTTATTTATTATGTAGATATGTGTTTTACAATGTTAAAATGATCAATAAATAAGGGCACCAGTGTTTCTGATGTCAGAGAAAACTGAAAATGTTAATTGATGTATGTATTTAATATTTTAGAATCAGGGCGACGTACTTTGGCAACCAAGAAGCATATACAAATTCTGTATAAATTTTGCACCTCCTGTCCAGATGAGGAAATCTATGACCGCCTTGTTACAAAAATCAGCTTGATTATTTGTCATTGCCTGAACAGTAGATCGCTGCCAGTGCCGTCTAAAAATCCTGCAATGTTTGATTTGTCCAATATAATAAGTGGTAAGCCAATATTGCTTTTTATTTTGAATTACAAAGAACCTATGTTCTCAATGATGTAACTATGCCAATGCGGTGCATTTAAATAGGATTTCAAGCATGAAGTAGATAATAAAGATAATTAATGACCACTATATATTTTTCAGTTTACAAACTGTCTTACGAAACAAAGTTTACAGAATAAGTTTACAGAAATAGTATTGAAATATATCTAGTTATTTTTAATTGATTAGGTATCAATTAATACATAATAACACATTTTGATGAATATATCAGTTTTATAATGGCACATGATGTTGGCCTCGCATATCAAGGATTATCAAAGAAACTTTTTTTATTGCAAAAGTAAATTCTTCACTGTCTGCACATCATTGAAGATATCCTATTTGTTATATTTTTTAAAGAAATTAATATCATTATTCTATGTTGTCAATGTTTGAATTTCTTAAACATTGACATTTATAAGATGATTTACAAATTAATTACATCCTATACAGCCTGTCAAAATAAAATCTTATAACTATCAATCAAGCATGTACATGGGTGAGAATTTAATCTCTCGTCTTGGATAGTTGGCAGTAAATATTGGCATGCATCAGTTAGTCATTCTTATCTGTGTACAAAATATAATAGATAACATATGACAGTTTGCTCTGCTCTCAACTCTATTATTCTTTACGGATATTTTGAGACAAGTCTTATCCATGTATATGTATCATAAAAGTTAAAGTAACGTCTCTCATGAAACCAAAATTTACTTAAAAGATGTTAGAAGCAATGAAAGCAAAAATATTTGGTCTCGGAAACTTTTCACTGTGAATGAGCACCTTGCTTAAAATAACAGTGCAGACAGGTTTAAATATCCAATTTGGTGTGTATGATTCTTTGAATTTGTACAAACTAACATATTAAATTAGGTTTACAAGAATATTTGCTCTGTCTAAAGAAGGGGGTAAATATACT
The DNA here is from genome assembly GCA_031772225.1 of Eubasilissa splendida. Taxonomy (NCBI): domain Eukaryota; kingdom Metazoa; phylum Arthropoda; class Insecta; order Trichoptera; family Phryganeidae; genus Eubasilissa; species Eubasilissa splendida. The sequence continues at coordinate 14,603,146 of CM062848.1, read as the reverse complement.
TCCTGCCAGTGATATATCTTGGAGGCATCATCGGTGACCCGAAAATGTATTTATCTTGTAATATATAAGATACATATTACAACAATGTGTGATAACAATAATATAATTTTAATTTCTAGAGGAATGGCCAATAACGGAGCCAGATGAAGACTTTGAGTTTTTGGGAAGCAGTTCAGATGAAGAAGATGCTCTGGAAGAAGATGACGCTAATATCGAGCAGAGTGATTCTGACATAGAGAATGGATTAAAGGTTCCCGAGGATCAACAAGCTAATATAAATTGTAGTTTTTTATTTCAATCATCTGAAAGAGATATAGAAGATTTAAAAAGGTCCAACATATTTAATATTTGATATGTTTTAAACTTGTATCATATTTTCTTGCATAGAACTATATTTATATAATTTGATCAAATTTTCTTAAAAATGTATGTACATATATAAATATTTCCTCGTAAACAGGAACCTAAGAACTGCTATTTAAATAAAAACGGAACATTCATGATAACTGATTATTTAACATTTCTCTAACTTAAAGTTTGCCTTGAGAAATAGGATTCTTGCCAACCATGTTGAAATATCACTATTCTCAATCACTACCCATCACTGATCGGTTGTTGTATTCTATTTGTGTACCTATTTGATTTTTTTTTTCAGGTATAATCAATTTTTCAAAGAATTTTCCACTTTGCAAAAACAACTTAGGCTTATAAAGGGTAGCTCTAAAGAAAATCTCCCAGATTCTCCGGCTAACTCTCTCTCCCTGTCAGATTTTTCTGTCAATCGATCAAAATATTCCTACTCGCTCAAAAGTGCCCTTGGGAACTCATCACCATCCATATTATTTGACGTGAAAACTAAAACTCAAATGAATATGCAATTTCGTTCCGTGAAATTGAATAAGACTGATTCTTTAGGTAATATTCCATTAATACAAATATTTTTGGATTATTAATTTATGCATTTTCACATACATTTACATGGGTGTGAAAATTTTCTTACAGGTAATTTGCAGAGTAACGTAAAAATCTTTCATGACCTTGATACATTTAATACGGCAGACGATATCTATCTCAATATAGCCTCAAGAGTTCGCAGCATAATACCCTTTGTGAAGGTGGCTTATCCCGATTTGAAGGGTGGCAACTCATTTGGTATTCCTGAGTTACAACATGCTACAGATGCGTATGTATGCAGGTATTGTTATAATTTTATTTGATGGTAAATGTGTCTAATTTCATTTAACTATCTCATGTTATTTATATCAATAAATTTACTCTATTTTTAGAAAGAAAATAATCAACACTATAGAACGTGCTATTAATCCAGAATCGATGATGAATGAAGTAGTGTACAGTTTAGATAACGTTTCTCAATCAGAACCATATGTGCCAGACAGGTAATGTATTGAAATTTTTCAAAAGTAGTTTTTAAAACTAATAATTACATATGTTATATCCTTTAGTATTTAAATATGAAATTGAATTAAAATTAAGCGTGCTACTCCTAATTAGCATATACAGTAAAACTCCGTTAATTCGTAACCTCGTATTTCGTATTTTCACGAAATTCACACTTTTTTAAAAAAAAATTGCCTCGAAAATAACATTTCATACTAATTTCCACTGATAATTCGTAAAATCTGATTATTCGCAATTTGTATGCTTTTTTGACGCCCGAAATAAATAATTTGTTCACGAAATCCCATGTTTGGAAATGTTTTTAAATCTCTAAACTTGCACGACTAGGCATTTGACCTTCATCCCTTCGTAAACATCTGCAACTAGCCCGGCCTACCAGCCAATCACGACGTCGCGTGTTGGCATGACAGGTGCCGAACTGAGTTTTGCCATATGGCATATGGCAATACTCATGTGCATAATATGACATGAACATCGAATTCTATAGTGCATTTTATAAGATTTATTGTTAAAATAATGTTTTCATTGAAACACTTGATCTAGTTTCTATGTTTATGAAACGTTGTGATTTGCATATGTAGGTACTAAAGAAACTACATCTTAATAAATAATAAATCTTTCATATTTAAATAGGTTGACATATATTTTTTATTCACGTTTCCTTCTCTAAAATGGCACCAACATCTTGTAATTCATATAAATCCTTGACCATTTGGATAAATGAAGCTTATTTTGAAAAATAAAATTTGCAGAAAAATCGAATCCCGAATAACTTTCGGGGTTCGAACTTGAAAAATCGCAGGAAAATAATAAGCTTCATCCAACAAGGCCAGCGAGACGTGAAGATTTAAAAGTTTTAAATTATTTTTCATGCGCATTTTAAATATGTATTCCAATTCGGATGGAAAAGGTGAGTTCGACTGCCGATCAAATTAATATGCTTGATTTTGTTGCCTTGAGAGACTGCCGCATCACTACTCACCACACACCTTTCTTATTCAGGAGAAATATGTTATTTGATAAACATTTCGACATATAAGAAGCCGAAATAATGGAGTCATCATGTTTCAGTATGAAAATTGCGATGTCAACACATTGACATCGCAGCGGTGTTTACATTCGCAAAAATCGCAGACGCAGTAAACTAATGCATTTCTATAAAAATTTCTTTCTAATGTTGCCATTAAAAAACTTTGTTCTCATTATTCGTAATTCCATTTTTTCTTTTAATTTCGGTCCTATGAGTTATGAATTAACGGAGTTTTACTGTATATACTTTTTAAATCAGATTCAGCGAACACGCAATACGTGTAACATAAATATTCATATTATTTTTAAACTAAGCTAAGCGCTTGTGCTATGAAAACAGGACTAACTTGGTGGTCTCTTGGAATGAGGCTCGAACCCCCGAGCACTGGATCACTAGGCGAGTGTCTTAATAAGAGAAAGTTTGAATTTGTAAAACATTCCTGCAACCGTAACCCTTTTTACTTTTTTTACAATTTGATTGTGTCATTATCTTGTTAAATATAATATTAATTATGCTATAGTATATTAATCATTTACATTTTTTAGATTATTAGCGAACACCGATATTCATCGGATTTCGTTTAATTCATTTCCATTGAAGAAACTAGAATTCGAATCACGCTTTGAGTCGGGAAACTTACGAAAAGCTATACAGGTATGGGAGATACAACATTTTAATACAGATTTGGTGGATCAAACTCTTTTTCTATATGATCCTTTCCAGTTATATATTTTAGTTTGTTTAAATAACAATGCAAAAAGACAGTCTGAAGCTCAGAGATATTGCGCTTACTTTCAAATCTGTTTAATTTGATTCCATTGAGAAATTTTTTATCAAGTTATTTATTTTATTTCAACCTGGTTGTTTTGGCATTAATTGTCACACAGAAAAATAATTTTCAGATAGTGAGAAATTTGTTACAAAACAAAATGCTCCAGAGGTTCTGGAATTTTTGAGGTTATGAATCAATAAATAAATTATTTGTCAGTATGTTTATCTATAATTTTTGAAAAATTTAGATCGGTCCACGTGAATACGATCTTATTCTGATGCCCGATGTGAATGCGAAAAAACGTCACTTATGGTTTTATTTTGAGATCAGCAATATGTCAAACTCGGCACCCTACACATTCAATGTTGTTAATTGTGAAAAACCTGACAGCCAGTTTAATTTTGGAATGAAACCTGTCTTATATTCGGTAAAAGAAGATCTACTGGGAAGACCCGGTAAGTGCTAATCATATTTACTTCTCATTTCAATTTTAACCTTTATCTCATCCTGTAACTCATTCTTATTCTGAAAATACCAATAATGGTAATGATTATGTCTTAATTTATATTATACAACATTAAATTTTTAATCAAATAAAGACTAAATTGAATCCTTTAAAGTTACCAAATCTTCAACTATGACAAAACACTATTTTCCATTTGCATGTCTATAGGGAAATAGCTCTAGCCATTGCATGTGTACATATATCAAAAAATTATATTAAAAAATAATCTTCATATGTACATATTACTTTTTAAAATTATGACATAATATTGAGTAGACAGGTCATCCATCATGTTCTTGTCATAGTGAGAACAATGCATAAGTACTCAAATAGATTCACTATTCAGGCGGCCGTGGAGCTAGTGTTGCCGTATAATCTGTGACATTCGTATTTGTTTATACATATTTTGAATTATGCACATAGATTTTCCATGTCATCTTTTATTTTTAAAAAATAAAATACATACATACAAGGAATACATGTCAAATCAATATTCTTACTATTTTCAAACTGAGTTAAACGCTTGTGCTTTGACCATTATTAGGCACTGTCTTGCTAAACAATCTCTTTAAGCCTACATCAATTCTACATAATGTATGATTTATAAACATTTGGAGGGTGATCACTTGCAAAGCAATTTTGATGTTTTCAGAGTTGGATATGTTATTCATATTTTAACATTGAAAAAGTTTATATATAAAATATGCCTAGTTGAATTACTTCGTTTAAAACATTTTATCTTAAATATACACCCATATTTCCTTCTAACTTCATTCACAATCATTTGTATTGATATAAATCAGTCAGAAATATTAAAAATCTCTATAAAACTGCATTTTAGATTTTCATTGAAATTTTTAATGTAAAGTAAAAAAAACTTTTCCTATCATGTTTTTAAAAATCTTTATTTCACTTCATCAAAACTTCATATATTCAATTATGTTCTTAATCATATAAATATTTGGCAATACATACTTGTTAATCAAGATTTTTATAATTACAAAAATGAAATATGTAAAAATATTTCATTATTAATTAATGAGAACGCATTATTATTGTGAAGTTGCAGTTTTTTCAGAATATTGTTCTGTGGTATTTTAATACATATTAAATGTATCAATTAGAAGATATTATACATAAAAAATCAATTTATCAAAAAAATATTTTTGTTTTGCTGCCGGGATCCGAACCTGGATCTTTTGCTATCCGGCGAAACGCGTTAGCTTTTAAAAATGGAATAACAGATGTATCAATTGGAAAGAGCTGCAGCATATAAGTTCGAAAATTTATCGTCAACTTACTCTGTTGGCATGGTGTAACTGGTAACGTGTTTCCCCGAATAGGAAAAGATCCTGATTCGAATCCCGGTAGCAAAAAAAAAAATTTTTTTGTTATATATCTTTCTAATTAATACATTTAATCTGTATTAAAAATATTTCATTTCATTTAGTTAGTTTCTGGTTGTACTTTGTATTTTTCAATCTAAATCACATGATCAGATGTTCATTATTATTAGCTTTCTTGCATCTTTAGCTTTTATACTTATTTCAGTTATGACATATTTTTTAATAAGTTTTAATTATTTCAAAATATGTTAGTAAGATTGTATCCATATAAAATATGTTAGTAAGATTGTATCCATATAAAATGCTTCCTACACTTATATTTACTCGCTACATAAAATAAATTTGGTTTACATTTCTTGCATAAATGTTGTTTGTCCACTCTTTTAGGATGGGTAAGAGTTGGCTCCGATATATGCTACTACAGAAACAGTTACCAAAGTCTCAAAAGCAAAACCCCATTAAAATGTTTTCTGACCGCGACTTTTACAATTGATTTCCCACACTCCAATGATGTTTGTTACATCGCTTACCACTTCCCCTACACATACACTCAGATGATGGTTAGTTTCACTTTTAGTATGTGTCAATAATGCTTTATTTATATAATTTGTCTCACCTTGCTGACCTGATGATGCTAATTTTTTACAGACGAAAATTTGGATATGGTCTCAAAATCTTCCCCGCAGTACTTACTTCAGGGTGGACACTTTGTGTAACACCTTAAACAATAATGAAATCCCTCTCATCACGATCACTGCAGACGATTCTCCTTCTAATCCAATTCAGGTATGTACGTACTTTACTTAGAATAGAATAAATCTAAATACTCTTTCTCTAGACTCTCGATTATCCAGGATGGTTGGCGGAAAAAAATACAAGTAATCACTGCTATAAAAATTGGAAAAATGTCAAACAAACGCTAAAAATTGAGGAGTTCAGAAACAAAACTGCCAAAAACCATTGACGAAAAATAGGGTAATGTGTTTGAAAATAATTATCTGGTATAGTGGCAATTTTACAATTGATAACTACTCTTGAAAACATGCTTGTATATATTTGAAGCATTTTATCAAAAGCATATCAATTTTAAAATCTCTGCTCTGGCTATAAAATCAGTTACAAATACAATTATCTCAATTTCGTCAATCGGATAGTGGCAGTTTTGTTTCTGAACCCTTCTATTGACCTACCTACGTACTAGCTTGATCTTTACCCTGTGAAATTTAAAAAAACTAGATTTAGGAGCAAAAAGCGGACAACTTAAACAATGCACAGTTCAAAATGTTTATTTTTATGATATCAATGATAAATGACATAATGCAAACTACAAAACTCTTTAGCCTGTCAAAATAATAATATTACATAAAACAATTTTTCCAGGCACTCGCCTATTTGTACTTGACTGAAGATTTTACTTCCTGAAGAGTTTTTTTCTACTGCTTAATGTATTGGCAAAATTCAACGCACCAGTATATCATGTTCAATTGAACAAGTAATTCCGATTTTATCATGTCAATAGAACATTAGTTCCTTGCATCTGACCATTTTAAATTCATCTGACAAAATACCCGTTCGGTATAGCAATTAGATGTTGGTATGCTTAAAATAAATTAAATGAGCTTGAAAATATTTTTAGTACTATTTTCCGTGAATAACTTGAATACATAACTTCTTTTCTGTGCAGCTAAGGGCCGATTGTGTGATCAGTAGTAACTTTTTACTAATGCCCATAGTAAAAATCCTTTGCGGTTTCTTGATACATCAAATTTACTACTGTCCAAGCATAAATGGAGATGTCTATATATTATGACAAATAATCATGAAATATGCTTTATTCTATTCACTATACACTTTTGATGGTGAAATTTTTTCGTAACATGTGGTAATGTATACATTAATATATTAAACAACGAGATCATCATCGGACAAACTCTCATCACTAAAATAGCGGGATTTTTAATGATTAATTATCGTGTACTGCAACTTTCAAAGTATCAATGTGTCGGATGACTTTTAGAACAGCTGTGAAAAGTCCGCCATATTTAACTATCGATTCTCGTTTTTACTATCGCATATCGCAGAGTAAAATTAGTTTACTACTGGATGTACTTTCGAGGAGTAAATATTTTTTTACGAACGATCAAACAAACCGTTTACGCAAAAAAATTTACTTTATTAACTTTTTTTACTATAGTAAAAAGTTACTACTGATCACACAACCGGCTCTAAGCCCTTCGAATTTTTCACAATCACATCAATTAAAGGTTTCAGCGAGATAAATTCTTCATACATTAGATCCATATCTACTTCTCCAATCAAATTTAATATAGACACCGTTTTCTCTATATTCTCTAAACTTATTTCGTTCTTCATGGTTATATGTTATAGCTGTGCAGAAATGTTTTCAAGTGAAAAATCGTAGCTCTGATCTACGTATTGTTTGCGGTTTTCATAGAATTCTTTGAAATCACCAATGATTTTGTTTTCTTCAGTACCGTCTAATTTATTCAACAGTAACCTCAGGCAATCTTAAAATATGAGCATAGTGGTTTATTTAACCGCTTTCATCACTTTTACATTTTGCAACATTAGCTTTTCAGCAATGGCCATCAACTTTGGCTAATTAAGAGTAGGTATATTGTGTTCTTGTAGTCTATTTATTGAGTGTAGAATTGAATATTCTTAACTAAATTGATTATTAGTTTTATGAAGATAAAAAATTATCTTCTGCAATGCTATCTCAGCATTTTTTGTTTCATTTGTGCAACTTACATGGTTTTGTAGATTTAAATGATAAATATACCTAGGTGTTACAATAACACAGCAGTAATATAACAATACATATTAATGTCTTACCAAACAATCTCTTAGAGCCTACATTTATTCCACATAATGTATGATATATTAACATTTGGGCGGCGATCACTTGCAAAGCAATTTTGATGTTTTCAGAGTTTGGTAAGTTATTCATATTTTAACATTGAAAAAGCTTATTAAAAAACTATACCTAGTAGAATTACTTTGTTTAAAGCATTTTATCTTAAATATACAACCATATTTCCTTCTAACTTCATTCATTTGTACTGATACAAATCAGTCAGAAATATTAAAAATCTCTTTAAAACTGCACTTTAGATTTTCATTGAAATTTTTAATGTAAAGTAAAAAAAAACTCTACCTATCTTGTTTTTAAAATCTTGATTTCACTTCATCAAAACTTCATATATATTATGTTCTTAATTATATAACTATTTGGCAATATATACTTGTTAATCAAGATTTTTATAATTACAGAAATGAAATACGTAAAAATATTTCATTATTAATTAATAAGAACACAGTAATATAACAATACATATTAAAAATATTGGAAAAATATCAGATTAGATAGTCTAAACCTCAAACGAGTATGGTGCCCAATCCTATAACTAATTTGCAATAATGTTGCATGAGCAAGATTTCAACTAAGTATTGCCAGTTTTATAAGTCAATAATCTGAGTGCTGGTAATAAGGTAGTGTTCCATTTAGTTGTTAGTACGATATTGCTGGTTAGTACAATGGTTTAACACTGACGTAAGTGTTAGCGACCATATTTGCATTTTTTAAATATTTTTTGTTATTCTATGAATGTTTATGCCTATAAATAATGCCATTATTTCAATCTCAGTTTTCCTGGTGTCATTTGTGAAGAAGCTACTGTAAATTAATATTCCTCAGTGTGAATGTGATATATGTGTAGCCAAAATATACATAATTAATGTAATATTGTACATATTATGACTAAATGTTCTTTTAACTTAATGTAACTTTTGTAATGTCTCTTAATTCAACCTGTTTTATGTACTTAATTTTATGTGATTCTGAAATAGTTATATTTGATTGTTTCAGAGCAGGGAAATAATTTTTCTGACATCGAGAGTCCATCCTGGTGAGAGCAACGCTTCGTGGGTAATGGACGGTGCTCTCGGAAGTTTACTGAGTACTACAGTTTTATCCTACAAACTGCGGGCAGCCTACATCTTCAAGATTATTCCAATGCTCAATGTCGAAGGTGTCATCAATGGCTGGTAAGTGTAAATAAAATTCTTTAAATTATTAACACGTTTACTGCTGATCACGCCCATGAGTTGTCTTATGTCTAGATGGACCATTTTCATGCATGTTTATTTGCATTAATATGTCGCCAGCATCCCCAGTGTCCTGTTGATTTTTTGTGATGGATGTATGCTTGAACAAAATATATAATAATGTTCCTCTGTCATAAACTGGAAGCCAATGTGTAATACGACGCATTCTTCATATATTTTTGATGTGTTATTTATTGGGAAGACACAAATTTAATATAAAAACAATTTTTAAAAATATGCATTTAATAATTTTTGAATTATGAGTTCATTGAAAATAATTGTACCTTACTTATATAAAGCTTTACAATGAACTAGGCATTATTACTAAAATTCATCACTTCCTCTGGTGTACGTCAAATGATTATTTTGCACTTCTTTTTAAAAAATGGTGTATTTAGCTACTATTCAGCAAATACTTTGAGATTGAAAACAAAGCAATGTATCCCCTCTGACACCAAATATGATAAGATCTTGGCAAGTAATCATTAACGATTCAATGACTGAAATTGCCAAAATCTTGGTAACTTTGCTTTCAACCACTGGAATGTTTCATTGAAGCTGGCATTTATATCCCCCATGATCAAAACGTTATATAATTTATAGTTATTCAATCCATAGGAAAACCTGATTGGTTCATCATGCATGCTCAAAATACTGACACATTACTTATTCTATAACTTTTAGAACAACTTAAATTAATTCTGTTCAATCTTGATCAGATTACACTCTTTTTATAATTGAATACTATTACTTGAAGAATTTTTGAAGTCCTATTGTTAGTTATTAATGATATATAAAAACACAGTCTAAATGTGGAACATCTAAGACATATTCACAGCTGTAGTGAATTTTCACTTTAGTAGGACGGGGCTGCAAGTACCTTGCCAGCAATCTTCTGCATAGTTTCTGATCGGTATGTTGTTATAACATCTGGTTCGATTGTAGAAACGTAGTCATCTCCGGGATTGGATGCAGCCGGAGCGTACGCATTTGGATCATCCCCCATTTGCAAGTCAGCGTTGTGGTTGTAAGGGCCCAGAGTAGCTATTCCTTCCTCATCTACTGAATTGTCTGGCTCATTAGAAAGTTGGGTTGGGCTGTCATTGACATCTGTGTCCCCATCGTAAGTACTTGGTGCCGCAGTGACCCCCTTGTCAGACGGACCCTGGTTATCTTGCACGTGGTCATGATGATTGATCCCAGAATAATGGCCATCTATTTGCGGGTTCTTATGAGCTAGAGCTGATGCTGCTTTTAAATGAGGTGACTGGAGGCCATCCAGGGAGCTGGGGCGGAGTTTTCCGAGTAAATCATTGAGAGTGAAATGTGTGGGCAGATGCTCTGAACGAGGAGGGGCGGGGGATGAGCTGGTCAGAGGTGGGGCAGTCGTTGTAGTCGTCAGAGAAAGGGGCTTCCTGCATAAATGAAAAATTATGTTTTATTATTTTGTTATTAATGAGTTAAGATTCTCAGCCTGAAGGTTTTTGACGTATATACTATTATTGTAAATTTATACCTAACAGGTATAAGTAGAAAATTGTTTTAGAGAAATTAATGGAATGTAAGTTAAGTCTGGCTTATATTTAAACATTATCATTTAAGCTTATGGTACATAGTAAGTGAACATTTATAGCTTAAATTTTGGTACATAGTATGTACATAATTTTAGTGGGAATGTATTTCAACTTCAACTCAATATGGAGTTACTCAATATATTGACAGGGGTCTAATCTATCCATATGGCTGAGAATCTTTTTCATGCAATAAACGTGTCACGTGGCAAATTCATGATGAGATACCAAGCAAAGCTCTTCCCCCCATCCACCAAGTGAATTAGCAGTATAATATGTATATTTTGATTGATATTGTGAAATATAGTAGTGTTTTATGAGTTAGTATTTATATGAAGATGAAAAAATGTGACACGTTTTCAACTTTAATGATTACATATGCACAATTGGTGGGTGGGTTGTTCCAAATGTCTTCAGAGGCTAGATTCTATTCCAGAGATTTCAAAGCATTCATGACTTCATATTGATTCAACCTGCTTGATATGGAACATATCACAAAGCCACTATGAATGTGAGATATTTGCATGGCTCTCGCGGTGTACTCGTGAAGTTTTAGCTAGGCACTCTAGAGAATCTGGCCACTGGTACTAACTCGCTTTGGCTCGTATCTCACCTGGTGTTTGCTTTACCCCTGCGCCGATGAGACGGGTATGGAGCCATAGTTGTAGTAGTAGCATCTGGTCTGCTCGCAGATGAAGTCCTTGATGTCTCCACAGTGCTGGGGCTCCCAGTGGAAGGTCGGCGCCTTCAGAGCCACGCACCCATTACTCAGGACGTGCTCTGTACTTCTTCATGTCGCATGCAAAAAATTTATAATTATGAAATAAAAAAATGCAATTATGTAATTGCATTTGTATTGCTATAAAATTACTTTCCTTGCGTACAAAAATATTGATTTTGTAGTCTCTTTAATATTTTTTATGTAGTAAAGATTATTGATAAGTGGTAGTAATTTGGTAATATTAGGTAGATATGAGACGCAATTATACTTGAATCATACCTTAAGAAAAGATTATTAAAAATAGTATACATATAGAGGGAGAATAATATAGACTTGTTAGTTTTAGGTTAATTCATCTCATTCAGTGGCTCCAATATATAACAAAACACGTAAGTATAAATAGTACAAATAAATTAATAACCACTAAATATTTTTCTAATAGGTTTAAGGTTACCGTAGTTATCACTATTGTAATCCTCGTGGTTTTAGGTTGGTAAATATTGACAATCGAATTTTTTTTATAGAGTTAAAGAAACTTTTAAAAATATAACCACCCAGTGAAACACCGCAATATTATTACTTCGTAGTAATATGTATTTTGATAGGTATATATTGAGGAAAATATTTTTCAGTATTATAAGCATAGTCCAGATATTTTCAGGGTTCTTTTCCGGATAACATATCGTCTTTCGCTCGGAACAGTTGTAAATCATTTTTTAATTTCACTTCCAATCAAAATTAATGAAAAATAATGTTTTATTAGAATTTATATACATACTACAAAAATTGCAGAATATATTTAATCCATTATTTGATGATTTTAAGTTCAGAAAAAAAAGTTACATTAATAGCAAATTTTATTCTGCCCATTTTGAAATTTATGTCGTGTGAATTCGTGATCGTAGTCCAATAATATGTCGTATCGACAGAATCATATTCTTTTGTACTTCTTTCTACACTAACGGTCTCGTGGCACTCGGAACTCCATGGCCCCACTCACTGTCCCTCGAATCGTATTCTTTTACAAAATTAAATTAGTAGCATTGCTTACCCGTGTCTGGCAGTGCGTTGGGGGGCCGTGCTCCCTTGGGGCACGTCCAGGGGGTCCATACTGTGCGAGGGGGCAACTTGGGGCGCGGATTCCGCCCCCGGGATGGTCATCTCCCCTGCTCTCTTCATGTAGTTAAAGGTAGCGTTGAAGGGCAGACCTGTACTCATCCACAGGAACATGTCTGTGCCGAGGTTATTGCCTGACGTCCAGAAGTCGTATTTGTTGTACCCTGAAATTAAGCGAAATGTATTCATATTTCTCAAATATTAAAAAAAATTCAACTGATCAACCGGAATGTAAATATTATATAATGAATGAATGAATGTGGGAATGAAAAAAAAAATCATTTTCATTCCTGGCAGTGGCGTAACTGTGCCAATGCAGCCAATGCGGTGCATTGGGATCCACGTTAAAAGGGGATCCAATAAGTTTACGTCCTATAATCCATTTGAAATCGATATCTTGGCGAGTGTTTATCATTCCAACGTTTATCGTCATCCACAACAAGAAATGGAATTATTCAATTTAAAAACCGTTTCTTACGTGTGTTGCAAAATCATAATCGATATATACAATAGCTGTACCTCGCTACTGTGTCAGGTCAGGGTCCAGACCATCGCCTTAAAGCGAAGCAAGTATTGTTAAAATTTCAAGTATATATATATATATGCCTTGCAAAGCGTAAATATTATATGAAACAAAATACTTATTTTATTCTTATTATTTAATGAATGAACCACGGCTTATATTATATTATAATGATGCTCTTCATTTTAATTGGTTTGTGTGTATTTAATTAAGAAAGTATAATCTGGTCTGTGGCTGACTTCAAAACCGTTTAGAATACATTTTATCGGAGGATCGGTAAAAAGAGCGCATTAAAACATTTTTGAAAGATTTTTATAAGAGGTTCGCAGGTGAAGGGTGTAATGTTTGAGTTTTTACGGAAATTTGTATTATATTTAGTAAAAATAACGTAATAATGTAAATAGAAAAAACATATTTTATACGGGGTGGTAACATGTTACGCGTTTTTTGTGCGAAAATATACGAAAACTTATTTTGAAAATTACATTTTTATTTATTTGAATCAGTCACCATCGCGATCGGTACGTGTGGAAAAATGGTATCATCTCGTGGTGTTGTTTCAAATTAATCATCAGTTCACACATTTCAAGATGTGTGTAAATTTAATCTGCAAATATTTGGTATATTTTCCGACGTAATTACAAGCAAACAATGATGTGAACCGGCTCCCCGGGGCAGCGGACTGCGGACGCGGACACAAGACTGACTATACGCGGTTGTTATGATTCTGCGCGGGAAAGAAAAACAAAAGATTACGGTGAATGCAGCCCGACCTTATCTTCAATCGCCGATTAGCCGTGGCCGAGTTCATTCCCGTCAAAATTAAATCAACGTTACAGCTAAACAAGGGTCATTGAGTTGTAATTCGTCCAATTATCGCGCTTTCAGCATCCAGCTCCGGCCGTACCGTGAGACGAGACTTTTACGAACGGAAAAACCAGATGTCTGTACCGCATTTTAGACATTCATCAAGAGCAGTAAGTTACTGTAGCAGTGTTATACATTGTTTCTAGAGCTAATTGAATGAAATAACGTATCGCGCATGGAGGTGTTGTATTCTTCATGAATACACACACATAGCATACATTGGAGACTGTTGAATTTTATTGTATTTTTATCATTCAATTACACCTATTTTACTGTTATCCAATAATATACCAATTGTTTGTCGTTAGCCAAAAGTAAATAAATCCGTAAGTCACATTCGTGCTATTCGTTTTGGAACTCCGAGAACTGTTGCGTGTCATGTAAATATACTTCGTTGACCTTGAAACCGCGCACTTCTGTACTTACGCCGTAGTTTTTAACATCTTGTTAATTCTCCTCGATGATTAATTTGTAGCGTGTCTTTTTTTTAACAGTGTTTTTAATTTTTCAATCATAAAAATGTGTATTTTGTAACACGTTATTGCCATAATTACTTTTGAAATTATATATTAATATCATTAAAAAAACTGTGCATTCAAAAAAAATAACTGATCAGTTTATTGCTCGGATTATGATTGTTGGTACAGGATAAAAGTTTTTATAAAAATATTTTATAAATCATGTGTGACATGAATTCTAAGACGGATATTTAGAGCCTAGAATATGATACACTACAATTAGAAATTAGACACGGACGTAGAACCGGACATTGTCTAAATAATTAAGACAGCACGGTTAAGATAAGCCGGTCACGTTTAATGCGTAGATTTGGACTGACAAGCGAAGAAAACGCTTGAGAAACCGCATCGGCTGGAGGAGTGTTGGAATATCAAAATTACGGTGGTTGGACGGCGTTACCCAGGGTGCACAAAGAGGAAGACGGCGGAGATCAAATCAGAGTGGCGACAGTCACCTGAAGAGGCCAGGGAACGCACCGGGCGTTATAATGACGATGATGATACCATGAATTCAAAGAGACCAGTATTTGCCATAACAATATTGAAAATATTTTTACTACCTGCGTTTATTGTGAAAAAATTCTCTGAATTTCTAAAGTACATATCATTTATGCATACCAGTGTCCACTCAATTCCTTTCGCTAATAAACTGTATTCTCCAATCCGCCACTGCGAGAGTCCCAAAATCTCACAGAGCCTCTCAGATTCTCAATATTATTAGTTTAATTATACCAGTGGATTCACCGAGATAATAATATCTTCAACGGTTTTACATCGGTATGTAGATTTGGCTTCTTTCTCCGTTGGTTGTTGAGGCTTTAGATTCGTTCTACTCAATTAAACTGTCTTTATTTTTAAGAACCTACCTGCAGTCACTCCGGTAATTTGACTCACTAGTGAAAAATGCGAGCGCATATTACAAATTCCCGTTCACGAGAGAATGCTAGAAATTGATATTATCATCTCGATTCTCGTTTATCAGACCTCTCCCTCTTCCATCTTGAATGCGGGCGCCGAGGAAAACTCTGCCAACAGCCATGTATTTAATCTATCAAGCGTGCATGTACGTTAGACGCGATCGCGTATTAATCACAAGCAAATAATAGTGCTCCACGCACAGCCGCACGGCGCAGTGTCAGTGTGTGCTCGGTGCTCGATGCGCAGTGCTCGGTGCGCGGTGCTCGGTGCGCGGTGCGGTGCTCGGTGCTCGGTGCTCGGTGCTCGGTGCTCGGCCGGCTCGCTGCCGCGCCGGACTTGTAATGAAATAATGATGTAATGATTCTCCGCGGTGAATGGCCGGTGACCGCGTGTGCGGAGGTTAAACGTAAGGTTCTTCTCCTAGGAAGCCGCCGGAAAGAGTAATGACAGACGCGGACTGTTGACTAATCTCTGACGGGCCGCCACCGTGACGGATGTGTAAATAATGCACGTTTGCAGCTAAACGAGATTAATTCTCGAAAATCATTATTGCTATGAATGTGTGTGAATTATCAAATATATGTTAGAAATATACAATGTTCCGAGGAGCCCCCAATCTTGTCTTTCTGCGACCGTCGACGATAAGTAGCGCGCAAATTTTTGAAAAAATGCGCACTAAATTCAAATCGTCAATCGTCAAAAAGCCCGTCCGACGAGTTAGCTGTGCATTATTCTGCGCCATACCTACACTACACAACACTTACTAGCAACCTGAGTTTTATTTCGACCGTTGACCTCACCTATCCTGGAACTTCTTGACCTACACGCGCCTCTACCGTTTTATACTTTACACTTCGATCAAGATTGGCGGATCCAGCCCCGAAAGTATCAAAACGGAAACACAGTCTTTGTTCTGCCAGCAATAATTATAGCACCGCTAGATTCACATGAAATTATGGCCAAATAATAGTTGTGTTTAAACTTACCGGCATTTGTGAGATATGTGGTGATTGAATCTGCCTTTTCTTTCGTCTCAAATGAAGCCAGCTGAAGACCCAGCGATCTGTAAAAACGAGCACACTGTAAGGGCTGACACACAATAACTTCACAGAGATGAGTTGTACATCTGAGAAATGTGTAATATACATATTTATGACGCTAGATAAAATCTGATTTCATGCGATGCGTCTAATGGGGGGGATCCTGTCCTGCAGCCGGTACTTAACGTAATGCGGAAGGATTATATAACGCGGGGATGTAATCACCGAGATGGGGAAATTGCCTCAGGCAAGGAATTAAGGAGATTACAGACACTGGCTATAATTATCGCGAAATACATCCATAATTTTCAGAGTAATTATGAATATTTCAAAATACTTTTCCGTTTGTTTCTCAACATGGGCTGCTGATTGGTTAAAATGTTATTTAAATTAATATTATAAAGCGGGAAGTATTAAAAAACACTTCAAACTCGGTTACCTTTGTGGATAAGTCAAAATTAAACACAAGCTTATCAGCGCTGAATTGATTGACTAGTATAAAAATAGTATTTCACACGTGCCCTGTAGAACATATTAAGTCCAAAACGATTTTATTCAACCGTCTTGCAATTTTAATATTTTATATAATTTAATCGTCTTCTTTGCTATTCTAAATAACGCGTAATGATTTGGCTACATATCAATTTTCATCTTTCTTTTACTTTCTTCCAAATTCTTTATTTTCCACATTTTCTCCTTTTCCTGTTCTTTTAAATATATTTTATTGTCTTTTGTTTCTTTTACATTTCTTTAAAAATGGTATCTATACATTTCTACAATCTTTTATATGCTACTCTCATCGTAGTTTATAAACTTTTAGATTCCCTCAATATCTACACGTATTTAAATAAATTATTATTAGTGTAAATCAACAATAATAATAGTCTTAATTATTATGTAACCAGCAATATTAATTATCTGTAATCGAATATATTCAGTTATTTTTTTACACTTATCGATGAGAGAGACTACACCTCTCAAAAGTAGTCGAAACAAAAACAGTACAAAATTTAAAATATAATTAAGGAATAATCTTCCATCAACTGTCAACTGGAATTAACTTCTGCGATTTTCAAATACATTTAAAATATTGCATTCTGCTATCTTCCCACATTCCGCTGTTAGTAATGAATAACGTTTTTGGATGGCCACTCCAACACTAAATTCATTTCGCACGTATTGCAATTTGAATCTCTGGCGATATCTGATTGAAATATTAATTAATAGCCTGTTATGAAAAGCTCGTCACTGTGCCAAATAACTGTTAGTAGCAATAACATAACGGTTTTCATATAAAGCGCTTACATCTAATAGCACTAAAATAAAATATCCATTATTATAATTATCTACGTAATCTTTCATTTAAATTGCGGGTACTTTAATTGAACGATTTTGACATCAAAGTTTACACTTATTTTTAGTTACCGTGTCCGCTGCGCTAGTTTTTTACTGCTTGTGCATTTGTAGTGCTCGCTAATTACCGACTCATTTCAGATATCCTCTCCCGCAATTGATTGTCCAATGCATAAAATAACTATTTGGATTATAAAACATTAATGTAAAAATAAAATTGAATTACTTTAAATCGATACCTAACCGTGAATATAAAGCTAAAAGAATGTTATAAGACAAGAAAGCAAGTGAATGCAGAATGCAGGAAGATGACATTAGAGAGGCGTGAGGTTTCTATAATGACTAAGGCTTTTTTCTCTCTCGTCGTAAACGTATCGAAAAATGGTCTCCAGCGGTCCATAAAGATAGAGTAGATAGCCAAGGGACTGACTCTTACATATCTAAATTAACTAATTAAATGACATTCAGCATGGAAATGCTATCGTAGGGTAAAAATGTAATTAAAAACGTTCATAAATAATGATTAAAAGGCCGAGATGCACGTTATGTGCATACCTAATTGACGAACAATAATTTTCTTGAATACCTTCAAACTATAATTTTATTAAGTGAGATATAAAATAAATGACAACATCAATGCGAACCGTGTATTTATAGTACTGAAAAAATGTATGCGTAATCGCCATCATACTAGACGAGACCTGTATTATTATGGCTACTTTTGTTTATGTTTGTAGATAAAAGTAAAATAAATCTTAATAACAAATAATTTGTATTAATTTATAAGTTATAACACTAATACTCGTCCTATAAAATGTAAAGGAAACTATAATATTTTATATTATATTTATTTATAGTTAAAAAATACCTTTTTATTTACTTAATTTTAATACAGTACTTCACCCAAACATATTCTCAAATACAGACTCGCACACACTCGGTTGACAAGTGACGCACTAATTATTTTACTGTGAAATATTATTTTAAAATGACATTAGGTAAGTTCATGATTAGTGAATATACTACCTAAGTAAATTGATTATGTATGGATGTACTGTTGCACCAGCATTAAACAAATAAATAAATAAGTACGTCCCAAGTAATAGCAATATAAATATTATTGAAGTATTGCATAATGAACGTTTATATTTCTTATCTGAATTAATTAACTAACAAAATGAAATCAATCTTCAATAACAAAGCATTTGTTATAGTGTATCGTACAACGGTAATTGAATATACCATTTGCTACTGCGGGCGATGGGACCGTAATGAAAATGTTCTTAATTTATGCGTGGAACTCATTGAGCATTCAAGTGGTCAGTTATTTGCAAATGTAAATCGGCGTACCTGTGCATGCGTTTAATATCGGTCAACAAGATGATAAAACAATTAATTTGTAATTTCGAGAATTTTTTTGTGAAATGTATCTATTCTTGTAGATCAAATTCACGCTTTTTTGTGCATCTTTTTTACTCGTGCACGCCAGCAGTACCGTACACCGATGCATATCTATATTATCCACCGCCATATTCAGTGCATTGTTCAAACTATTATTATATTATGATGCTCTATGAAAAATCATACGCTGATATTCACCGCTCAGCAGTTCTCCGCCGTTATATTAATTCTAAGTTACTAGTGTTTAAAACCCGTCTTAGGACGGGCGCGAAAGACGTCATTAATTCGTAAAAAATTAACATTTTAATCGAATCAAAGATATCAATTTTCTTTCAAATTTTTTCTATGCATGACACACACAGAAGTAATTGAGTATTATACACAAGATTTTGATTGATATTATTAATTTGAGAGCTTAACTTTTACCATGCCGTAATATAAAATACCCGTACGCAACAATGCTGTCACTCGTGTTACTGTAAAAAATTAGAGTTTTTTTTAGCATTTTAAATGGTTTCACATCGAGAGAAAGAGTTATAATTATTTTCTTAATGAATACACATTTTTATTGTGAAGTTGCAATTTGGGAGGTAGACTTGTGTTACAGCACGGCTACGTATGAGTTAATATGAAATCATTCACAATTGTTAACACCTTAAACACCAAGAAACTAATGTCAAAATTGTTTGTGAGCGTATTAAAATGTAAGTTCTTGGTTAGACAGTTGTTGCATTTCTGTAGATATTAAGTCGCGAAGTCCTGCAAATGGCACTGCAATGTATTAGTATGACTCCTCCTCACCTGCAGTACTGGTATGCCAAGAAGTAGTTGAGCTCCGGGCTGTACGGGTTCATGCGCGACACGAAGTACTGAACTCCATCCAGCTGGATTGTCGTTATCCTCTGTCCTGTAACAAACAATGGCAACGTCTTGTAATGGTAATGTCTTACACATTCTTTACGGCAACTCATCGCATCGTGTATAACGCGATGCGCGGGAAGAACTCCTGCAAGACCAACTCTTAATGGCGTGACTCTTGTAACTTTTTTAGGTCTCGCAATAGTCGTGTCATTTGTATTATCTACTCAAAATAATTATTACAACAAACAGTTAAACGTGTATTGTATTTTAGATGGTTTTTAATAAAATAAAATCAAGACAATTACATGTATGATATGTCGGTGTTTGTGTGGCAGAAGGATATCAAAATATTGTATTTAATCATGATTCAGTATATGAATATTCCACTATTGTATCGCTAAGCTATAAAGATATTTTTTTTAAATAATACTAAACAATACTACTAATACTAAACTAAATAATACTAAACAAATTATACTAATAACAAAAAAAAACGATATATGTTCATATACGTTTGATTATTTTTTTAATCTATGCTATATAAAAAAAAATATATCTATAAGAGACTGGAAAGGAAGGAATGGAAATAGTATACAATTAAATTTTGTAAACGACAATCTTAAAAATAACTTTTTGGATAGTGAAGGAAATGTACATGTAAAAATGGCGAGTTCAACAAACTATTATAATATTCCTCCTAGACCACGATCAGGTTGTGGGCCGTCGATATTTTACATTCGCCGAGGGCGTTGCCATACTCTAATTTGTGAAATTCTCACACTTAGGTATAAATTGATCTAATATTTTCACAATTACCCCGTGGGCCATATATAATCGCTAACGTTTCGCCCCAGGCCAGGCCCGGACTGGCCATTACAATAATGGCTTTACAGCCATCCGCCATCGGGCAAAAAGGTCTAATAAATATGAACTGATTGTCTTCTATATATGTAATATAAGGATAAACTCGTCGATAAATTATTTATCAGCCTCCGCGAAGATCGAAGATGCTCTTATTTTTTGTCGCTTTTCTCGGTCTTGGAGAATTGCTAGACAACACACGGACAGAATTTATTTATTGATTATTGATAGACAGTGCAAAACGTTACCAGATGGCACCTTTTCCATTATGAAAGTTTCAATATTATCGGGATAATAAATATATCGTGTATATTGTTTGGTTGGAAGGATTTAGAACAGTTTTCATTTGCTTACAAGCTTATCAACATTCTAACTCACAGATGAGTAAATGAATAGATATGAAATAAAGTGTATATATAGGAGAGGGGTTAAGAACATTAGTTGCGGGACGAGGGGCATTCTACACACATTCTTGGTGGAAACATAAATGCAATAGCTTATGACACATGTATGCAACAATAATAGTATTTAGTCTTCGAAAATTAAATCATTGTGTAAACAACATTAATGCATATTATATTGTCAGCGTTTAAATTTTCGTTCCAATCGAGTCATATTTTTAAAAAAGTCGCAGAGCTATTTGATCGCGTAAGTGGTACCAAAGTGATCACGTGGGTGACACCAAAATGACAATATTGGGGCAAGAAATTTGCGTTAGTTCATGTCTATCTATATATTTAGTGATTTGTGATTCTAACTAAAGAAATAATATTCAATAAATTCAAACATACTAACCTGAAATTTTCATCAGTATAAAAATATATGTTGACGTGAATCGAACCCGTGACTTCAAAAACATGAAGTAATCGCTCTACCACTATGATACGCAAGGCCATCTATAATAATTTTTATAATGAATCCGCAAATTTGTTATTAATTTTTTCGAATAGAATATTATACCCCTCAAACACTAATCAATTCATTGGACAATTATTTCGAAGCTACCATCAGATTCAGATACCAAACCACGCAAGATGGATGAGCTGCGCCATCGTTGAAAACCCGCAATCAAAACAATTTAGTACTTTAATCGTTGCGTTTAAGATAAACACATTCATTTGCATTAAATGGCAATAGAATTTATTAAATATCTGCAGAATTACAGGAAACTCCGGAGATAACTGCTGTCGCATCCGGTCCGCGGACCGCGGCTGGAGACCCCTGCCATCTCGGACGGAGCCTAGTTTTTCACCGCTGCAATGTTATTTTGAATTTGTAATTTTGCGCTATGCCTAGTTTTGTGACGATATATAACTATTACGTTATTCCGTTTCCTCGACAGCGACTCGCGGCTCAAGTGCACACATTGAATGACGTGGTAATTCAATTTAAACTACCGAGAATGTATCATGTATTTTAAACCCGTGAGATTACACCAGATATCCCATAAAATGTTATAGTACCGACATTAGTTATTACCAGTTGCAAATGTGGCATGTTCCAAGTTCAACTGAGGGTCGTTGATCGAATCCAGACAACGCTGGCGTCTTCCTCAGAAACTGGACTCTCAGACTTCACTGAATATGCGGCATGAACTTAAATAAATACTTTACAGTGGACAACAATTTATAACTATTACACTTGCATATATATTTTGTATTGCATTTCAACTCGCTTACTATCTTAAATATTTTAATTTTGCAACGGTGATTCTCTTCATCTTCTTCACTTTGCATCCTGTGGTCCGGAGAAGCTCTGCACTAGACTAGCCAAACCATCGCCTCACATCCTTCAGTCATGATTTTTCTTCCTGGGCCCCGATTTCCAAAAATCTTTTCCTGCATAACTAAATGCAAGATTTGATACTTCTCCGGATGTCTCATTACATGTCCGAGATGTTGAAGTTTTCGGATTTTTATTATTTTAAATATGTTTTTCTTTATTTATTCGAACCTTCATTCGTTACTCTGTCCATCCAGCTCACTCTGTGACCATTCTTCTGCAGATCCACATCTCGAATCGAATTTCATTAAATAATAATGAGAACACATAGCATCTGACCATTCACGATTGCAAAACATCTTTTTCATCCAGATGTAGATTGCACGAGTTCGCTTAATGCGGCATTTGATTTCTACCGACGGATCCCATCTTTCATACCGTGCAACTAACGTATACGATATGCACTCTCTCCAATGTCGTCCCAACAATGAGCAACTATGTTATGTACTGGATGGTGAATTTTATAAACTGTCAAATAATAGCAATTTTCTCGTGTTTTTTTTTTTACCAATTATGTAATAAGTTTATTCACTTCCTCGTATGTTTCCCGGATGCACAGCCGCCGCGAGATATGGCGCCTCTAGACCATCGACAAGAAGGCATCACAATTCGCCGAAAGGCGTGTCAGACGGTACGCTGTCGGGTTAATGCCGGACCTGATGTGGGAATAGTTCACCTCGGGGCACGGCCGTCGCAGGGGACAGGGGTCGGGCGTGAGGTCGGCTGGGGCCGGCTCAGCCGCGGGACTCCAGCTCGGCACTGACAGTTCTTACAATGTGAAATTGTTTCAAAATGTTATGCATGTATTGAGGTATCGATAAAACTTGAGAGTTGGTATTTCGTATCACGTGCACGACGTTCATAGATGACTCTGTGCTGCTTGAATATGTTCCTAACACGTTACATAGACTATCGGTTCTTGGCACCGGAGTTAAATAAAACAATTCTAAACGAATGGGTAAACAGCGCACTTGCGCAATATATTTCCACGTCCTTAAAAAACTATATTTATAATGTAAACAGCATAAATGTTTGACAAAGATATAGTTTAAGGGGAAAGATACGGCAAATAGTTTAAAAAATTAGGTAAGATTATTTCGTAAATAAATGTGGAAACTGTATGTACCGATATAATTGAAGTTAAATACCGATATACCGTTAATTCGACGTCT
This sequence comes from Eubasilissa splendida, assembly GCA_031772225.1. NCBI lineage: Eukaryota > Metazoa > Arthropoda > Insecta > Trichoptera > Phryganeidae > Eubasilissa > Eubasilissa splendida. Next base: position 14,579,242 of record CM062848.1, on the reverse strand, counting down.
TTAAGCACCCGCATAATAGCACCGTTAATAACCGAACCCGCAGTGTAAAAAAAATTATAAAGATATAATATTGTAATAATATGCATCTGTTTAATCCAATACAACTTAGAATATTATTATTTATTTTGGAAAACATACAGCTAATCAACAATGGTTAAGATAGTAACAAAAATAATGGTAAATTCAACCAATTCAACAATCGCATGTCTTCTCTGAATTATTAAATACACGATACAGGGTGGGTTTCGTAACAGAGTTATAATGACTAGTGAGTTTATAAGATGAAGTGTATATGGAAAGCGGTTAGAACATTGTCTTTCAACTACAAAATAGTCTACAAATATATACCGGATTTAGTTCATCTATATGGCTACGTGAGTACGTAACTACCAAATCATACATGTATTGAGTAATTTAACCAATTAAAGTGTACCGTAAAATAAAAAATGCATTAAACTAATACCGAGCACCGATTACTCGTGATTCTCTTATTGAAATTCTGAGATAAACTGTTTTAATGGCCTTATGTATTGCCACGTGCGTCCCAGAACCCGTGTAATGTTATACAATTTAGGGGCCGACTATTATATAATATGAAATATTAATGCTATGTGCTATTCAATAACGAATGTTTGTTTCGCAAAAAGGCTCCGAACTTGAATCTCCGGTCGTTTGACCGGTACGTTATTTAATATTGCCGTTTGAAATGTTTTTATGACCCAATCGTTTGCACAAAAACTAGTTGTATAATTTTCACCGTTACACTTCTTTCATTTCTTGTTCTAATAAATAAACACTGACTGTTATTGGCCTTTTAAAAACGTTATTAAATTAATGGTTATCGCGTGCTCTTTATCTTCAGAACGAGTTTTTTTTTCCTGTAAAATGTTGTCGAACACAATATGGACACGACCGCATGTTGCTTTCTTGTTTTCTTTAATTGTATCGCTATCCTCGCTTTTAAAATGCAACTAATAAATCCAACTAACTAACCAACTAGTAAATCCATATTACTTTTTTAATCCTGTAAATCTGGAATGATTTCAGAAACTTTTTATTAGATTCCGTCCATTGCAGAGCGATGTAAGCTGTAATTTACTGAAACATCTGTAACGACCGTCGACGTGTCATGTTTCTGTACAGCGGCGTCAGTCCGGATTCCATCAGAAGCGTTCTAGCAAATGTGTACCTGATCATTGTTCCCCCGCAAGAATCGCAATAAAAAGAGGAATGGGTATATCATTCGTGTAATTTCACATTTCACGTATAAAATTTATTATTCGTAGCCGCGGTCTATTAGAGAAATGGCAGCAACTAATGGTGGCGAGGCCGGCCCCCGCGCGCCCGCGGGCCGCCGCGCCGCTGCCACCGCGGGACCCTGACCTCGACGTCCGACGGTCACTCCACCTCTGCCAGGAGTTGCCAACTAACGCTTTTGTAGCTTGGAATGAATATAAAATTACTACACTGGATATATATCAATCAATTGCTGGATGAAGACCTCCCCATGACTACGTCACTCTTTTCGGTCCTTCACCAATCTTTGCCATGTCACGTCACGAAACTTCTTCTAAATCATTTATTGTCTCTTTGATCTCAATATTATTAATTATTAATATCTGCGTCTTGAAATACGGCTCGCCCATTGCCATCTACGCTATTAAGTAGTGACAATGATATTCTTCACCGCGGTCTGCGCTCTCTAATCTTCTAATCCACATGTATATTTTTCAGTCTCTTCTAATGATTTCCAGCGTACCGTTTATACACGTGTGTAAAAATGTATATATATAATAAAGGAATGGCCTATGAATCGGTGATTTGATACGTGAATATCTACAGGCGAAATAAACAATCTTATCTCACTTCGATTTAATTCAGACAGTTCTATTGATCATTTGAGAGGCCAAATATCATATATGTGTGTAAAAAGTTAATCAATTTTACGATGTCATTATGGCTGACTTTATCATTGCGTTTGGTGATTAAATGTCTAGAAAGCAATTTTATTAGTCTATATAAAAAAATTCTATTTTTTAACGATGATCGGAATGTTAATAGTAGAGATATGAAAAAACACGTCCTTCGAAGGAAGCGTCGCGGTCTATTGAAGCCCGCTGTGCCTAATGGAGTCATTATTTATGACCAGGTTATTTTTTCATAAATTTATAAAAAAGTAAACATACTATTAAGTACATATTTATTTGGTGAACGAACAAATGATATTTTAAAGAGAACACATTTTTTATTTGTGAAGTTGTAATTTTTTTCAGAATATATAGTTTTGTGATATTTCCGGTGGCAACTAAAATATTTTTTTGGTAAATTTAGTTTATATGTATATTTTTCTAATTGATGCATTTAATATGTATTGAACAAATGATAGGTTACATATTAAAATACAAAATTATATAGGTATCTTAAAAAATGTCAACATAATATGGTAAAAATTCATTAAACCTGTGCAGTAAGGTTACTAAAGTGCTGTAATAGCCTTTTTAAATGATGACAAACCCGGGGGAGAAAATATCAATATCTTTATAATAACAATGTTCATTAAAAATACAATGCATCCTCGACAGAGGATTACAAAATGTTACGTTTGTATTGTAGGTGGAAAGTGAGGTAGAAAAGGAATGATCAGTACATAAATCGGAATTATGCAACGCGTTTTAGGATCACTTTTAAAATTAAACATTTGTACTTGGATTAAATGTAATAAATGTTGCTAATCAGTCAATATTTCCAAGTATCTTCCCACTCTGGTTCGCCGCAAGACAAAAAAAAGATTTTCTATCAACCTTTTAAATACCATGAGCGCGTTAACACGCCAAACTTTGCATGTCACGCCAAGCTATAAGCGTGACAACACGTACTTTTTTACCCTGCAGACATTTCTTGTAAAATTCATCTTGGTATGCATATTTTTTTAATCTAATCTAGTTAAAACAAATTGGGGTGAATTTTAGCATTGAACAAAATATTTTTGTTTGTTCTTATTTTGTATTAATTTAATGAAATGTGTGAATTGTTTTTAATCGTCAGTATTAAATTTATCCGATTTTACGTATTTCCTTTCAAATACGGTTACAAAAAAGTATTAAACACAAAATTGAGCTTTTATTTATTATCTACTAGGTAAATGCTCGCCAATAATGACAGAAAAAAGTATATTTTTCAAATGTATACAGAATAGTTTGGACACATGGGAATTAGATACTTGCCTAGATTTGATCGGCAAATTGCAGTCATTTGATTTATTTATTTTTAAAAATTGAACGTACAGAGATATTTCTACATACGCTGTCGAATGACAAATTTCCAGATGATTATAGAGCAACTTTATTCGAAATATGTATGACGTTACAAACGGCAACAATCATATTTATGTAGATTCGATTGTCAATTGTTTTAATTATTAGTTATCTCGTGAACAGGACACGGGTATGTTGTATTTAGTATGTGCACTAGGACTATTTAAGAATGAATTAATCAAACGAGCGGGGTTAAAAGGTGTATTCTAGTTAGAATGTATGGATGCGTCGGGAGCGGAGGAGTGTTGCACCGCTGCTCGCTGCTCGGCGGCTTGCATAACTTTTCTTTGTTTTCACTGAAAAAATGCGATCACGACCGCAAGCTCCACCTCTGGCGCTGGCGTCGCCAGTCCGAGATCCGAACCGATCATTTACCGATCGTTTACCGATTCATTGAACTCGATCCATTAATTGTTTTAACACTTTTTTGGATGATGGAAACGGATGCTGTTACGCCAACTATTACTTTTTTTATTCGAATCATCAAAATGCATTTATGCAGAGAATTACAGAATGCTCGACGTCATTGAATTGAATTCACTTCTCCGTGACTGGCGAGTGTCGATGATATCAATTGTAATCTTCGTACGGGGAATACATATTTTATATTATATTTGAGCTAATATTGAGAATATAGTGTTTTCTCGGATTTTTACTGTGAGGGCACTCAATTCTACACTAATAAATATATTTTTCCTGTAGAATTGAGTGCCCTGCTGTCAAAAATGGAGAAAAAAAATCATTTAACTTTAAATCATTTAATTTACTTACCTTGTTTATGACTGCTCCATGGTATATTATATAAAAAAATATTACGATTCTAAAATGGCGCCTTATATGCCTGTTTATGAAGTCGCCACAAATCCAACGATCGTCCCGATGTGTCATGGCGTCCTGTTCTGTGTGTCAGGCGTCACTTCCTCTTCCGATGGCCGTTTCAGTGGCGGCGCTACGTGACCCGAACACCAATCGCTAGTCGGCAATCACGTTCATGAATAGGCACGAATCCAATGGCCGAACGAGGCGACTATTTTAATTTTACAATATTTCTGAATACCAAGTATAAGTATATGCACCCGTGTACATCGTGAATCGCGGTACGCCAGGCGCCACTGTGTCTGTGTATTGTCACAAATGGTCGGAAAGTCTTCGTGTAGTTGTAGGGGGTGCACACAGACCTATGAATTAATAGGCATGAAGTAAAATTTACATATAGTAGAGGGATTTGAACATTAGCTGCGAGGGCCATTCTACGCACATTCTTATCATATGATACATTTATGCAACAGTAAAATCTAAAATTAAATCTTTGTGTAAACAACTTTACATTAATGCATATTATATTGTCAGTTTTTTAAATTTAGTTCCAATCGAGTCGTATTTTTAAATAAAGTCGCGGAGCTATTTGATTACGTAAGTGGTAGCAACGTGATCACGTGAGTGACACCAAAAATGAAAATATTGGAACAAGAAATTAGCGTTAGTGTTCATATCTATATAATCGGTGGTCAGTATGGTGGGGCATAAATACATTTTAATTACTTGAATAAGTTTTTATTAGTAATTATTTTGTAAATGTAAAAATTAGAAGCAATGATTAAATTTTCACATAATATTATTTGATGTAAATTTAATAATTATCTACAGCTTGTTATGTACTTGCTATTCGTTATTCATATTTCTATATGTCGATTTCAATCGACACTCCAATTCAATGTTATATATTTTCAGCTAACTCTCATTTTTATAATAAATGTTTTTCGATTGAATTATTTTGTATTTACCAAGGATATTATTAGGATGCAAACCTACAACGCTTTTTTTATATTCCTTTCAGTCGTTATTTATCTCGTAAAGTACTTATTAGTAAACATATTAGGTATACGCCTGTTACATTATTACCGGTTGCTTCGGTAAAATTGTATTAAAGTATTATATTGCTCCAATGTCTGTCGACAAACAATGTATTCGGTTGTGTGATTAGTAGTAATTTTTTTTTTTAAATTTGCGAAAACCGGTTGTTTGATCATTAGTAAAAAACATTTACTTCTTGAAAGTACATCCCGTAGTAAACTCATTTCACTATCCGATATCCGATAGTAAAAACGAGAATCGATAGTTTAATATGGCGGACTTTTCTCAGCTAAAAGTCATCTGACTCATTGATTGACAATTAATCATTCAATATCCCGCTATTTTAGTGATGAGAGTTCGTCCTATGATTATCTCGTTGTTTAATATACATTAGCACATAATACGAAAAAATTACACCACTAATGTGACAGGTTTCGAACGCCAAGGCGAAAAAATCCGTAGATAATGCATAAAATAGAGCATATTTCATGATTATTTGTCGCGCCAATAGACATCTCCATCTATGCTTTAACAATAGTAAATCTGACGTATCAACAACCCGCAAAGGTTTTTTACTACGGGCGTAACAACCGTACACAACCGGCCCTATAAAGAAGAAAATAAATCAATAAATACGTTGTTTAGCCAACTCGGTGTTTGAAAAGTCATACAGTCTGTCCTGATTAGCCGATACCCCTCGTTCCATTTGGTTCTCCGAGGAGTCACCGGAGCCGAGTACCGTCTCGTGAGTCACGGACTTGGTATTCCGCCAGGACGCTTCGCATGGAGTGTTTGTTTACCCTCCTGCCTCCCCTCGGTGCGTGCGGGGAATATTTTAGCGCACGAGGCCTCTTCCGTGAAGTTGTAAAAACAATATATTTTGATCGAGAGTAAAATTAACAAATATTTTATTACGCTCAAATGGCAATATTGTCTTAAATTTAACAGTAGTGTTAATTCTGACCGCAAAATTAAATTATTTGTCGGGTTTCGGAGTTCTGGCATACCGTTATCTTTTTTTTTGCTTGCAAACTATTTATATCTGCCAATGCCATCATTTTATATTAGTGAGGAGTTGAGGAACTTACGCTAACACTGCGTGTCGTTCTCGATATGTTCCTATATTTTGCATATTAGACACGGACACTGATATTTTATTTGTGACATGTTCTAATATTTCGAGTTTAGTTTATGTTGTAGTTAAACATTAATGTTTAGTTTATGACTTAGTCTTATATTTTCAGATGGAAACTATGTACATGCACATTTATTAGAAATGATTGATCCATTATATAATTAATTTCATGATTGTTTCAAATTAATATAATATGATGCAAATTGTAACAATTATGAAAAATTTGATGCGTTATATTCAACGTATTGTTACGTCATTCATCGATGTTCCGTTAGTGTTTATTTTGATAATAGAGTAAGACAAAAACATTTCAACCTTAAATGTTTTATTTCCTCACAAGCTACGTGCAATATTTATGTGTCGAAATAAATTATAAATCTAGTAGACTAAATAAATTTTGAAACATTGCGTTGTGCAGTATAAAAATATTTTTTAATCAATTCAAACGGAAACCTTTAAATATCTCGAAACGAAAGAAACATGACTCGGGCCACTTTCAATAACAATGGGCACATATCTATTACCAACATTTCTACAATGTTGTTTTTAAAAGGGTAGTTGCATTAAAACTAGGTAACCTGTATACATTGTTGATATTTATCGTAGCCTTTGGTAGGTACTACGGTCTACGGTGTAATATATGCATAATGATATTAGCCGGACAATTGGTGTCACTCCAATCTTTAGTGATATGTCCTTGCCTGTCGTCGCTGTGTTTATTCTGAACCCACCGAGTCTTCTGTAATGTAAATCACGTATTGCAATGAAATCACCCGTCTGTTCTGCTCGCTATTGTTTTGTGCAGAAATATTTCTGAAATTATGTGTTTTAAGATAAAAAGTAGCCATCAATTAATAACACAGCTGAGCATTTTATTAATGTTTTATGTATAGCTGTTGCGGTGGCTGTTCGATCTGATAATCAAATATTTATATTCTTAATGTTTGTTTTACGAAGAATAATATTTGCACGGTGTTTCAAGTGCATAACTCTACAAGGACTTGGACTGCCGTGTCTGCAGTTTCGGAAAGCTTACTATAGTGCTTTGTCCCTACACAACATTACACGTTGAAGCTTAGCGTAGCTTTTATGCATGTAGGACTTTTATTTTAAATAAACAGCTGCCAATATTTAAGTAAGATAATGTACGTAAACATTATTTTTTTTTACATATTTAATTTTGGCTTTAAATGTGAAAATAGATTTGCTTACGACTACCGACGCAGCATGGGAATTGAACTATCAACATGTCAGTTTGTTGGCAAGTTTGTATCCGCTTACACCAATCCAATAATAATAATCGTAGTTGCCGACGTATCTATACTGATTTCTTTTTTATTTATATTGGCAGCAAATTTCGAGCAAAAAGGTTGACCTATACCTCGTTGTATACCTGTTATTAATCATTTTCCGAAGACAGAGGTCACCCTGGAAGGGCATTTGGACTGTAGCTATAAAGAATGAGATATACACACACACGTATGCATATCAAAATAAACATTTAAAAAGTATCCAGACTTCGGCTTCGGACCATTGCAAAAAAAAACCAACAAAGGACCACACTGAATTAGTTAGTTTTTGTTTTTTTAGTTTGTTTGTTCTTGACCGGCGTCAAGATAAAGCCCGAAGATGCGAAATCAGTTTTTGTAGTTTATTTCTGGCTCGCATATTTGCACGGGATCGTCTCCATTGTTTGCGCATTTCGTGAAATGTAATGTGCTGCAATAGTCTATTGTATACGGACTCTGCATGTACGATATTTTTCATGCTTAGAGACTCTCACGAGGACCATAAAAAAGCCTGTCTTGGAGAATTCTATTTCAACCGGTTTTATAGAACATTTATGAAGAAAATATACTAAATTCTTTAAAATACATGAAACCCTCGAAGCAATATATATAACTATTATATTTGAAATCACATTTTGATTTATGTTGAACGTGGAGTTAAGCTGTTTGATTCTTTTTCTTATATAAATGAATACAATCGATGATCTGGTTACATTAGATGCCGCACACGAGATTACAACTAACACACGATTGTTTTCGAATGCGTGTCCTGCGCGCGAGATGGCCGCCGCAATCCCTAGAAGGGTGTATCGTTACATATATCTAAACCTTCGACTGTTTTACACGTAATACATTTTATCTGGTCTGTTCGTCTGTGACACAACAAAAGTCTGCACTCATTCCAAAGTAGAAAAATATATCTCTAAGATTAAAAATACACGATAGAGAATTGATTCATCCGATATTATAGTTAAATATTATAATCCGACCAGTCTTCTCGTTTCGCCTGTCAATTATCGAAAGCAAAATACATTTATGAGGTTCTATCGACTTGTAAAACATTGGCATAAGATCACATGGCGCGCTGTTGTTACAGCAGTTGGAAACCAGTCTTCCCATAGTATCGCCCTGCTGAGGTATGTGTGTGTGTAGTTCAGCTCGTTCCGCCGGAGTCGGTTAATGCGAAGGCTAAAAATAGCCCTCGGGATCGAGGGCTAGCGGACACAGCCTCCAGGGGGAAGATATAAAATCGTACTCTTACTCAATCCGAGAGATACATTTATGCAATGCAATGTTATGCGATGGGATGAAATTGCTCGGTCTTTAGACTCTGATGATTTATATCTAAGAATACAATGATATTTTTTTGTGATTGAAGATTACTTTAATGTGCTTTTGTATGTGATGTTATTAGGATATGTATAATTTTAATAAAAAAAACAAGCAATTGAAATTTTCATTAATTTAAATATAATACAACGTTACGCGTTTTTGGCTAGCTTATTATTGTCTGTACATCACGTGGCTAGCTTATTATTGTCTGTTAATTCACGTGCATATTTAGTATTCGCGTATAAGCGATCAGTACACCTAAATTCCCATTACCGAAATTATTTTACGCGTGAAACGTATTATACTTGCAAATGTGTGCACTTCCTAGTGAACAAGATGCGGGCAATGAATGTCATTTTCGGAATATTTAACAATTGGACCAATTAGTTATTCATTTTTTCCCTACAATATATCGCACGTACGCGAAACAACCGTTGGGTTTACAATGCGGGAGTGAACTGTGTTTTACACCTTTGTTAAACGGAAGTAATTTTGATAATTCTTGCGCACAAAAGTACAACTTTTAAAAAATATACCTAAATACTTATGCTTAATTTTTTCTGTACCTGCATTATTATTTATTTTATAATTATATGTGAGAGAAACATAGTGCCGAATAAAATTAAACGAATGCGTTAAAATTATCACAGCAGTCCAATTGTATATAAATACGGCCTATTCAATTTTTTTTTCTCTAATTCCTGTATATTTACAAAATTAAAATTACGGTAATATTAGTCATCTTTTCTTCAAAAAATTGATGATTTTTTAATGTGATTTTGTTATTGATAACAACGAACATTTTATATATACTTAACTTTGTAATAACGAGATATTTTCAAGTTATCGATTAATCTAAACCTAAAATAATTTAAGTATAAAAATCTTTGATCGCAATGAAATCAACTAAACACAACTGATCTTAAAATTTGTCTAATGTTGTGTTGTAATAACTGTCTTTACTTTTTTTTTGCCATTATTTTCATAAAATTTTACATTTATTATTCTGTTTTTAATGTTTGTTATTATTATGTTCATCAGTTCCGATACCATTGTATCAATTTATCTTTTGTATAATATTTGTATACTATTTGATCTTGATTTAAAAAGAATTGACTCGAATTTGTGAATTTTGTATAATGTTTAGATTGCCTGTTCCTTTTTGATACAATATAATTTCCAAATTAAAACCTACTCGTGTACGGAAGGCGCCCGCCCAGGCAGCCGCCATTGCGCCGCCCGAGACGGAATCTACATTCCCGCTGTCCACCGACGGTTAACACACAGGCTCATCATCGATTGTTGACTTGTGGCAATCGTAACATTGAGGCACGATAACGAAGGGTGCGAGCGCCATACACAATGAGACGAGCATGTCGGATGAAGAGACCCGCCTGACCTGACAGCCTCGCCAAGATTCAAATACACCGTCCGATAATTAATAATTTTAATGTACTATAAATTGAAATTTTATGCCATTTTAATCGTTGAAATGTTGAACTCTATGATTGTTTATGTTTATACATACGCTTAAATTATATTATAGATTCAGCATTCTTAGATTTAAATTATTATTTTTTAAATGCACGATATTTAAAAACGTGTTCATAAAGAATTTACATTTGTTATCGGATTGAAATGCGACGGTTTTTTTTTGACGTCTTTCGAATAATGGTTTAAAAAGAGTTCATTAATCTTTGGGGAAAACATATTGCCGATAGCAGCAGAGGAGGAATATGTAAGTTTTTAATTATTACTTAGGTCAGGCGGCTCTCTGTTGGAAAATAATAAGCGGTTTTACGTTTTGACGGCCACAGTATGAAGTATGAAAAATAAAATTGATATAATTTGCACACAATGCTTTTTCGTTTTAAATTTACATTCGGATTTTATTTCAACGAGGTTTATTTATATCACTAATGTGAGAATCGTATTTCGTTTCTCCATTGTGCATTGATTTTCAATGTTATATCTCGCGATCGGACTCTTTGTTTTGTACTCTTTCTTTACATCTTTTTTTTGTAATTTAGTAACCCGTGGTTATATTGTAATATTTGTCAAATTCTAATCTAATTAGAGTTATGGTTGCAAACATCTCGGGAGTTTTTTTTATTGAATGCAAGGTCACGCTAGTCCAAGGCACCTGTCACGTCGGCCGGAGATTCTCTGTACCGTACTGTGTACCTAGTGCTGGCGGCGACGGTATCGCATTACGTTTTATTTTATTTCGTATATCGTTATATGTTGTAAAGGAGCGGAGCGATATCCTCGCCGCCCGAGCGTGTCGAGACGCAAAGTAAAAAAGTGATTCAATCGTCGCGGGCGTGATAGAATGCGGGTACCGACGGTCGGGCCATTGTGCGCCGCGCCAGGCGAGCCGGAGCCGGCCGGCGGGTCGAGCTTCGCTCCCTGCGCCGACACGAGCTTCGCTCTTCGCTCTCCGCACGGACGCCGGACGATGGAGAACCTCTTCAGAGCGGTTAATTGCGCAATCGGCGGGTAACGAACCCCCGCGTGAAAAAAAAATGCCTCGTTGCGAGCCGACATGATCGATAGCACCGCCCGTGTCTTACTGAAAATCTAGTAATTAAATTACGTCACCTCGTAACAGAAGAGTTGTGGTTATTTTGTTGTGGCAAACGATATTTCATTGTGACTTATTAATATCTCTTTTTTTCGGCTACACTCGGACGGAGATGTTCCGCGTTGAATAAAAAATTGATCTCTTATCAAAAAAAAACCTTTAGAAATGAAAAAATTCTAACAATGTTCGTGCATTCCCGTGTAGATGATGATATAATATGATGCCAGGAACGCTTGTGGCGCTTTCCGTGGTCCCTTTATGTGCTTTAATGAGTTATTATTTTTATTAAAATTTCGTTCTATTGAAGCTACTTTTCTTTGTAGTGATTAAAGTAAGTTAATTCTATTGCAAATGTGCTTATGAGGTATCAAATTATTCCGTCTTTCTAAAAACATCAGTGACAGCCTTTCTACATAAAACAATCGCATCATCTGTTTTGGTCGCATTGTCGTAGTTTATTTTCAAAACGAAATTTAATCACGAATGCGCATCTATTGGGTACTTTCTTTATCTCACGTATTCAATCAAAGTAATTAATATTCACAATAATAATTCATTTAATTATTCGATTAGTTGTTCTTCACTTCTCCGAGTTCACCACGGGCTACGTACGAGAAGATTCGTGGATCAGTTTTGAGACAGGTTGACTTTCTATTTGAGGTGCGACAACATTTTGTTATCCCCGATAAACTTTTAAATTACGTAACTAAAATTTCCATAATTACTATATACGTGTATATTCCCACCTACTCCTCCGTTGCTGCAACTCATGGCAGGTATTATGAAGAATGATTCTAAAATTGTTAAAGCCAACACACAATTTGCTACCTCCTTTAAAAGTTTTACTCTCACTCGGCAGGGGGTTGATAATCTGTGACATAATAACAGAAAAAAATATAAAATCAGCCCGTGAAAGTACTGTCAGTATCTCTGCTGAGTCATGCACGAGTCCGGCGTGCTTTACCGACCGTCCGAGAGAATGTCCTCGAGGGGTATATTAGTATTCCGCGCGCGGGCGCCCCATCCGCGCGCGGGCGCCCCATCCGGGCGCGGAAGGAAGATGATGGCGCGATGGCGGGCGCCATTAGCGATGCAGAGGACACCGCCTCGCGCCGGATGATAGTCCTGTTCCTGTGCGATGCGACGGTCGAGCCGATGCATTTATGAATTATGCTGAATTCTTGGACGGAAGGTTTTTTCCTGGATTTTTAAAGGAACTGATTTAACTTGCGAATTTGTATTTGATTAATACTAAATATATGCGTCAATTAGAAAGATATACATACAGATAAATTCAATTTTAAAAATATATTTTATCTGCCACTAGGATATGAACCGGGATCTCTTCCTATCCTGGGAAGTTCGTTATCCAATTACACTACGTCAGCCTTGTAAATAGTCGACAAATTTTCGAACTTATATGTTACAGTTATTTCAAATTGATACGTCTTACACATTGTATTTGATTGTTTGTCGACGAGACTTATGCTAGAAAACAGGTTTTCTGGTAACGTATTATTGAGAGAGTTATCTTATTGGTACATTTCTTTAACTGGCAGTTGTTGTGTGAATTGTGATAGGATTTCAATTAAAGTTGCTGTTAGAAATACTAGATGTATGTAATTCCAGTATTTTAAGAGTATATTTATTATAAGTGATGGAAGATTTATGCAGCCGTGTTCTGATGAAAGCGCATACAGCTTTGTATGTAATTACTATATCTGTCTGCAGCCAAGAAATTGACACTGATTGGCCAGATGATGTAGGGAAGACTTTAGTTGATTTGAAATTACCTCGGTAACATCACTGCAGATATATAATATACGCAATCGTATCATTTACACATGAGATAAACTTGCGTAGGAAGATATTTACATGCAAATGGGTTTAAGTTTTTAAAGAGATATAGATTAGTTATTTTGAAACCAAAATCTTTCCCCTCTGTTGTAGGAGGTTCATTCGGATTCCACCATCAATAGTATCAGTGATGACAGAGCATAATGAAAAATGTTAACCGAAAGGGTGCATTATTGAAAAATCTCTCCACTAAGTACCTATAGGTCTTATCCTAAACTAGGTATACATCACTCTCTCAATAAGAGTGCCTACTTTTAGTAAATCGAAGCCGTTTGAGGAGCTGTTGGGGGTAATTCAAAAGTTCGTGATATTACAGTATTAATTAAATAAGATATACCTAAGATTTGTGCAACACAACAATAATATTTAATGTACATATTTTTTACTTACCGTACTCGCACATACTGTTTTAATTGTTGCCTTTTACTGGGATTATATTGCTATTTTGAACAGTACCATTCCTACCATTTTCATCTATTCTAATCTTGCTTACAAAGAAATTCATTTTTTTAATATTTTGCAAAGTTCATTACACGCGAAAAAATGTAACATCTTACGCTGGTGCGAGCGAAGACATATCTTCGGTGAAAGAAAATGACACAACGTTATTGGGATACAAAGATATATTATTGTGAGTTCTTTTCAAGTGCCATTCACCTCGTTATATTTTAGGCAATCACAGATACACTTGTACATGCTGGGGCACAATGCTGCACGTGCAGTCATCTGGTCGGTCACTTGAATAAACACTTTTCAGAAAATCATCACCGTTACAGTGTTTGTAAAGAAATTTCAAGCAAGTGTTACGAAATGTGTGATATTAAATTTCTTCCGTCGATTATCATTTTTGCCGCGAGTTTTTTTTTAATTAAAATAATAATCGACAAAATTAGGTGTTTGTGAGTTTTTAGCGCGATAATTATTATTTGCGCTGTTCGTCGATACAATATTTCGATTGTGCCGTAGCTACGTAGCGTACGTGCTAATTCTTAGACTCGGGGCGACCTCAGCTCCGGAGTGTTACTGCGGAGCGGGTAAGGACTAGTGGGAACTAACCTGCGACCGCAGCGACCAGGACCAGCAACGCACAGGGCAGCAGGGCGGTTCTCATCTCGCTCGAATCGGCTACCGAACTTGCGCGGAGAACAGAAGAGACAAACTCTTGGGAGATTGATGGATAATCAAATGTACCGGCAACTTTCGGTCGTGTTGCGCGCGCGACGATCTCCGGAGTACACGCGGACCGGCGCATGCGCGGACCCTTTTATACCCTCTCCCGACCCTCCCGCCGGATCCCGTTCCCTCCTCGCTGCCGCCGCCCCCCGCCCCCCGCTCCGGAGCTGGCCGCTACGGATTAGAAAAAAAACCTAGCAGATATCTTAAAATGCACCGCGATGAATCTTCCGTGGCAAATCTTCATTAAGCCCGCGCGTAATGTTATCGGCCAGTTTGTTCGCTCTGCAAATACATACTTTGTGTCAATAATTTATTTAATGTTTGTCAATTCAGGTTTGACTTTTTTCGAATAGCTGGCTAAATGTTGGCGATGTTAAAGTAATCCTCGGCAGTTTATGATGTCTGGGATGAAATATCTTCGGCTTCCATGACCACAGTTGTACCCCTCTACATATTTTATAAACGTAATGTATATGGATTCCCGCAATGTATCTAACGGACACATTAATTTTATTATTTATACAGTCTATCGTAATAAAGGAAATGAGATAATTAAGTATTTCCAACACTAGCCAATATTATTTTGTCATTAAAATAATAATTACAACAATTTTGTCTTTAAAATAAGTCAAATGTTTTAGCAAATGCCTGCGTCTAGCCGTAAATTTACATTGTTGAAATACCTTACTATTTTTTTATAAAATTAGATTTATAATCATCATTAAATTAATATCGATACTGACTGAGTATCGTGTGATCTCTGAACAATGAGAAACGTCGACGAGTAAATAAAAGCAAAAGTTTTCCATCTTTTTGATTTACATAACTCACTTCAAAAACAAAAATTCAAAATGTTAATCTCCAACAGAATAATGAATAAATAAATATAAAACGCAGATAGATAAGTAAATATCAAAATAACATTATTAATTACAAGTTAAATGTATATGTTTTATTATTTATGGAGAGAAGTTAAAACTATTCTGAATTGTTGTGTTATAAAACGTATACGATGTATATATGGATTATCAAAATAAACAAAAAAAAGTCCACCCCGACATATCTTACTGCCAGTGGAATATTTTCCGTAACGGTACAGAATTTGCGCATATTCCTTGAACATTTTCAACTCTTAATTTAGTCAGGCATCCGCCAATAAAATTTTGTGGACTAGGTTGTTACACCCTGTATATATAATATAACAATGGCAAATTGAATAATTAAAGAGTAAAGCAACAATGAAAAAGTAATAAAATAATCATTTCCGTAAGAAAAAATATTCAATAAAAATGAAAGCATTCCGTCTTAATTGATGATGAAGGAAAACAAAAGCGTTACATGTCTCGAGACACGAGAACACGTTGTAAAGTATCGTATCTAACAAGTTTCTCATTTTTAGTATATTCCTTTATGGCGTTCCGTATTCCTATGGAGTTCCTATGAGTTATGCATCAAGCGAAGGCTCGATGTGCAAATGGGCCACGAATCTATGGAGCAATAGTACTATAATGTTTTACAAGGAATAGGATGGGGACTAGATGAAATCTGCTCCGAGCGCCTAAATTAAAGTTAAACCACTACAGAAAACACATATAATTTAGTAACCCCTAACTTTGTTTATTTAAAGTGTTGTCTGCGAACGGACATAACATTTTACTAAGTTAAACTAGTTTTAATTTAAGAAATACAGTTATATTAGTGTATGTAACGGTTAATATTAAATAAACACGTGGTGCCGGAAAACAGATATTTGATGTGTTCCTTCGCCCGCCGTGTATTACGTGATAGACATAACGTTAAATATATTTATGTATACAGAATAAAATGGTTTATTATTTTTAATACGAGTATATGACTTTTATAGTATAAGTACCTAGCTGTATATTTATAACAATAGAAAACCAATAAATGCATTCGACTAAGACAAATGTTGGTAATAATATAAAAAGACAACTAATACAAAAATATAACAGACGTAAACATAAATATAAACATTCCTAATTTAGAAATTACAATATTTAAACATTCCGTACATGTGGATACACTTTTTTTGTGTTTTTTAACTAATTTCAAACAACAACCCCGCCCACTGACCAATTAAAATGCTAGGCGGCATCAATACACTGTTACAATGTGCATATTACGTATGGTACTACTCACACTAATACAATTGTTCTTTCTAAACAGCAAGGAGTATACTAGCTACTACTGAGATATCATTTAACAAATATGGTTAATCCGCGGATGCATCCTATACTGCTCGCTGCCAATTCCAGAGATAGATACAGAGGATACCGAGATAAATCATCCTCGAGGCTCGGAGACGTACCCGTTGGGAAAATGAATAATGGAGAGGCCGGAGAAAAAGGTGGGATGTATGCAAAACATCCAACCCGACATCATATCCTCTCCTGCCTCTCTGAAGATATCGCAGCACCGGCGACCGAACGTGACATGTCTGACGTAAAAATAATTGAATGCTCCTTATGATACACCCCTCGGTCGGAGGAAGTTGGCGGCCGCATCATATTGTTCGTCATTGTAATATTAACTGATTCCTAGAGTCTTGTTCTGATGAGAGACATTCTACCAATCTCATTTTACAGTCTGCGATGTTGATTCAAGGTGTGAATTTATTGGTTGACGAATTTTGGTAATTTTCTACAGCTAGGATAATTTCCCGACTGCTTACACCGTCAGCCGCTAGATGGCTAATCGCTTATTATATCAGTTGACTCTATTTCTCTTGATCATATAACTTTGGCAAATAATTCACCTTTCCATTGTACAAGTCGAGAACTGTTCTGCGCCTCGCCCTTTTCCGTGTCGATAAATGAACACGAAAGGGGGAAAATGTATTATGTACGAATGTATCAAGAAAAAATATTGTACGTAGAATTTTCCTGATATTTTCGTTGACAGCGCGTTTCATAATATACACATCGAATTTTAATAATTTCCACTCATTTCTCCATTCTAATATTTCCATTTTATGACGGAATTTATATCGTCGACTACTGAGTTGCGCGGAATACACCAACTTGTGCATTAATCAAATGATTAGGTTTAAATCCAAATAACTTTAGCTTATTCACAAGCGATCGTAGTCAATCAGTCAATACACCAAAACGCGTTTCAAAATTTTTCTCAGTCTTTATCGCTGACGTTTTTTTCACGACGATTGAAAAATCTGTTTAGATGTAAAACTTATGATAAGTATTATATTTATAATTAATTTCATCACCGATGCTTGATATTTTTTTTGCGTCAATAAAGCTTATTGCGGGTTTCGGGGAATTACTTTTTCAAAATTAATGACCGAGTGAACGTTAACCTCTCGTGCGTACAATTACAACGCTTATATGCAGTTTTTTTTTTTATTAATCATGTACATCCATAATGTGCTCACTTAGTGCCGTCACGGACCACGGGTCTTTACTTACGTAGTAGAAAACGCTCCTACATACGAATTTAATATTTTCTCAATGTTGCAATTTAGCCATTTTAATTATTGCTAAAAGTGTCTTATTTTAGAATGAAAAAACAATTCAAAGTTTTATCGTATAACTATATCATTCCCTAACCCAGCTGCATAATTTGTATTAAGTGGGTAGTTAACCTAACATATAGCAATAACTTATTTATCGGTAAGCAAGAGATACACTACTAACCACCTTACTATCATACAGTTTATGCGGAAAGGATGAAGCGCCGCACTCTTCTGCCTTAACATAGGACTCGCCTCACCCCCGAACTTCTTCTTGAGCAAGCTCACCGAT
Organism: Eubasilissa splendida; assembly: GCA_031772225.1. NCBI lineage: Eukaryota > Metazoa > Arthropoda > Insecta > Trichoptera > Phryganeidae > Eubasilissa > Eubasilissa splendida. The sequence goes on along the minus strand of CM062848.1, from coordinate 14,560,922 downwards.
CATGTCGAAGTTTTTAACAGGACTTTTATCTAGACATGCCAAGTCTACCGCAGACGTCCTCAATTGAATGAAAGTAATTACAACCCTAGCGGACATGCTGTTTTCGTGTATTCAAGAAAAAATTTAAGTGCGTAAAGTACCAAATTATCTATGACCATCAATTAGAAACAATAGAAAATAGTTATTTTATTTTAGTTTATTTTTAATGAAAACACATATTTGCTATAAGTTATAATTTTAGAACATAGCTACTCGTGGTTGTGTCGTATATTAATACAAATTAAATTAATCAATGGTCGCTAATTTTTTTAATATTTTTTTTTTCTGTATACCCTTATAATTGATTGTTTTTCTTTTATTTGTGTGTTTATTAATTACATCCTATAAATGTTTCTATCAATTGTTTTTTTTTACGTATACCTACTCAAACTGAGTAGTAGTGGATTTTTGTCACGAGCTGACAAGCTGTTCCGGAAGGGACTGTCCCTTTCTGACCAGATCCAATTATTGAAAAGACGTTTCGTTGGGGGGGGGGCAGTTTTCTATGACCCGGGCCGCCTTGATGCGATGGTGCTACCTCTGTTAACTAGCGAAAATTACACATTTTCAAAAATCCCACTGACAATCTAAACCCTTACAGGCCAAAGACGATTGCTTTTACTTTTCTAATGTTTTAGATATTAATCTACGCTTCCAGTTCTTCATTTCTGTAAAGCTTATTTGAGTTGAGCTAGTGTCTGTTTTGGTAAAACTATTGGCACATTCACAGGAGCTACGGCGCCCGCCGTCCCTGTCGCGGCTTGTGACACTGTATTCTCTGACGGCTTCCTGCACGCCCTAAGTTTTTTACATTATTTATTTTGATTGAACGTTATGGTAAAACTAATACTTGATGATCTTTATAATGTACTTATATAAATTATTTAAGGTAATATCATAAGCTGAGAGCCTTTTTTAATCCATTGTATGGAATCGACAAAACAAAAAATCGCCATATAATTCTCTTCAAGTGAGCCATCGAATATAATCACTCCTGACTCTAGAATGAAATTCATCCATGGAAAATTACTACAGTATTTGTACCAATAAAACAAACTTTTCTTTAAATACTAAAGGCCCGTGTCATACGTATGCCCGTATATATATATATATATATTGAAATTTTTATCTGGAGATTAACTCAGAGATCAGCTTCAGATTGGTAAAAAAATACAAAAACCCAAACCAGCGTACATGACGTTCGGTCTTATAGCGAGATTCGACATTTGCCCTCAAACGTTACTTAAAATCATTATTCCTTCAACTATGTATTACAAAATTTGACATAATTCATTAAACATTAATATAAGGTGTTAAATTACAAACATTTAGATCGTTTTAACTACTGCTGGGAAGATTTAAAATCACTCCGCTGATGAATGACAATGACATTTTATGTTGAGAGTTGTCTCGAGTCAAAAATCTCATTCGTGGACACGGACCATGATATCCAAGAAAATTATTTGACATAATCCTATAAGAATCCGTTAAATTACTCGTTATAATTATGTATCATTTCGGTACAATTATATAAATAATAATAAGAAAAAGAGTAAAACCAAAAATAAAGGTTTGTGTGCTTATATACATATGTGTGCGTGGGCGGGCATGTGTGTACAAACACGTTCATATAAACAGAAAATAATTCACTAGGTAAATGTATTGGAGCTTGACATCCAATTAACACTACTCCTTCCAAAACTTGTATTGATTTGAAAAATTTAAAATATTAACGGAGATTGTTAATATTAACAAGCTCGATATATGGGGAGACCCTGTAGGTTTAGCGATGTTTGCCACAATACCAAAATAGTCAATTTTACCACGTATCATTTAGTATAGATTTGCCTCGCCACATTACTCGATACTTCATAGATTCCTCGTAATTCGGGAACCTAACACTTTCATAAAATGCAGGTATCTGAAGAAAGAATTTAATTTAGAAATAAATGTGAAAAACCTAACTCCTAATCCATATATATATAGAACAATATATTACAACACAATAAAATACATGTATTTATACTCGTATCATTGTAATATTTTAATATATTTGTATGTATTAACAATTATTGGGTTATTATTTTGATTGAATCTGCTTTATGTCGGCAAACATAATGAGCAATATAAAGACATGAAAATAAATAAACCCTTAATTCGTTATACTGAAAGAATCAGTTGAATGTTGAGTAAACGATATACCGTAGCGTCGCCAGCCGCCACGGCGCAACAGATCCCGACGCGTGTGCAGGAACCTTAATACAGGCTGACCATATCGACGGGCGACAGTAAATGGCTAATGAAATCACTTTATTATTATCACACTCGACTTCCTTATTTACCTAAAAGTGGCATCATCTCGATAGCACTTTACGAGTATCGTTGTACATTTCACGTTAGGTTCATCTGTAAGTGCGAAACTGGTCCCGGCATCATATTATATTATAATATAGTTTCGCCATAAGCTACAGTTATCTGACCACATTCGGTATATTTTAGCGACGCTCAATTTATTCATCAATCCGAGGATATTGACCCAAAAATTCCGTCTATAATAATTAATTGTATGAAACTCGGCGTATTCTCAAATTACTATTACGTTGGTTATTTTTCATTGATACGTTTTGAAAGAAAGTTTTATATTGTAAGATTATTTGTTTTACAAGTTGCACGTAATTCATGGCTATGTTCAATATAAGCACTTATGCATGCAACATGTCTACTGTTGAGACATTTGAGAGAATCTAGCACGATCAGATGGATGGATAGCTCAGCTATATGACCTGTACTATTTTAGAATATTAATTAATTGACACCCCCGCAGCAGATGATCTACGGAGACTGTTGAAACTATATATTGACTAGACTAATAAAAATGAATTATTAATTTATTCTGGCGTCTCCTATCGGATTTTACTCAAAGGTGTTTGAGATTCCGTAAATATAAAGGAGATGGCTTTCAAATAACTGAACGACAGATGTATCAATTTGAAAGTGCAACATAAAAGTTCGAAAATTTGTCGTCAACTTACTGTGTTGGTGTAATGTAATCGGTTAATGCATTTCCCCGGATAGGAAAAGATCCAGGTTCGAATCCCGATAGCAACTAAAATATTTTTTCGATAAATTGATTTTATATGTGTGTCTTTCTAATTGATATATTTAATTTGTATTAAAAATATCTTTGATGTTCTGAAAATTTGAAAACTTCACAATATGAGTGCGTTTTCTTTAAGAATAACTTTCATTGAATATGTGAATTTTTTACATAACGCAATAAAAATACTCAACATTTGTAACTAAACGAATTGATTTGTTGTTTCTCAGTGAAATTATATGTACTTACATGGATACTCGTAAATCCATAGATATTGTCAGAATTTTTTATAATAATATATTTCTAAAATCTGAATCCCTACTATTTCACTCAATTTCAATAAAAATTTGAGAAATCAGTCTAAATAGTTTTTTAATTAATTTCATTATAACAGAAAAAAATTGTATACAATGATGCATTCTGTTCGATGCAGATTTTATCATTTTGCCAAACCTCGATATGAACATTCGCATAATCAACAGAGTTTGGCATGTGGTATATTACCAACATTGAATAAATATTATCTCCCTTCAACATTTTTATATTAACATCATCTAGTATCTAAATAAAAATCTTGAACTATGGCTGCGACGGTCCAGCGGTTGATAATGAATAATAATTATTCAAGACGATTACAACAAGATTCCTCACAATGGGATGTGATGCGGTGGGATGGGACGTGATGCGATGGTATATAATGTGATTCTGCATTCGGATCTACCTGCTAAGTTTCCCTCGGAAATAATATAATAATTCTTTATTAAAACCGTCAAACTATATATATTTTTCGTTATTCGCCATATTTTGTGTTCTGATTCATGTGTATAATATCGATTCAATTCAGAACATTTCCCTGACAAAAAATTGAGCAAAAATAAAATACCCACTAATAGCGTTTTTTCTTTTATTCCACATAAATTGTGTTCTTTGCAAAAAAAATCCCAACAGCCAAAATCCTTTTTTACAATGCAACATTATTTTAAATATGCAGAATTCTCACGGAGCTAACTAACATTAATTAAATTACATCTATTGATATATTTGCAATGTATTAAATGATTTTTATCTTTTAGAAGATTAAAAAATGTATCTTCCAATAAAATAAAGGATTAGTGCTGTCCAAATTTATTTTTAAATTAATCAATTCGTGACGAATGCACTGGAACATTAATATATATAATATGAAAATTACATTTATTTAACTCCATTATCTTGCAATTTGTCATATATAGTGTGTCGTTTTGATTTGATTAGGCCTTATTTTCAACTATAACCTAAAATTTAAAAGGGTTAATTTGCATTTATTTTCTAGAGACTAGGAAAATATATCATCCAGCGTTTTTGAACGAAGAACATACAACAATTTTGCAAATCTTTTATTGTAAATTCAATTCCAAAACAACTTGATATTTTTAGTCGTAATCGTGTTGACAAGGGACACCGCATTTCGCAACCTAATTAGAAAATCCTTCGCAAGTTGTTAACGCAGTGCGCGGTGATAGTGTTCGTTGAAACGAGTGAGTGAAAATATCGCTGAAAATCTATGAAACTCAATTCGTCACAAAGCTCATTTTCATTTGAACGAATATATCATTAGGGAGAATTGAAATAATGTGAATATCTTCTAGTGTATGAAGTATAATTAAAATTACGTCGTGAGTTTTGGGCTGGGCCGTTCTCTATTTCAAAATACGTCGTCACCAAAACAACATGAATATGTTTTATTTTAATGAGAATTTAGCTATTTAACGAATAATGGTATCTTCTCAATTTCAATAGTTATGGACTGTCTGATCCAACTACTACTCTCAAAGGCGACAATATCGGTCGCTGACCTCACTCGTAAAATAAAACCTAAAGCGCATATCATTTATCAGTTTTTTTTACATTTATTTGTTTTATTTTTTATTTCACGGCTGTTGTATAACAATGGTGACTCATTCGATCAACAATAATTGAATGTTTTAATTGTGTTCGATCGCATCAGCGGTACCATCCACGGCAAATTGTTTTTTTTTTTTTATGGGAGTATCTAAGATACGTCTGCATTGAGCCTCGAGCGCGTGTGCGACGGGCTAGCTGCATATTATTTACCTTACTCGAAACCCGCTACGTACCTACAACTTAAAAAATTCCTTTAATACGTATGATTCAACTCTCGCGTTCTTAGAATCATAGATGTATTTTATTTTACAAAGGTATACACACTTTTCTTGGAAATATTTGTTAAATAATCAATTATTTATTAACTTTGTTTCTGAACCACTGAGTCAATTATATTCACCAACCGGTTTTGGAAAATGCTTTTTCCTTCATTATGATGACAAAGAAACTAACTAAAACCATATGTGAAATTTTTCTATTGTTTTCAAATACTTTTTTTTAATATAAAAATTATTTAATAAATAAATCTAGTACTTGACTTGAATTATTATGATGATAAAAGATGTGGAAATTGACTTAATAATCTAAAATAATTGGAAAAATTGATTTAAACTATTTTGGTTAATTTTACTTAGTTTACTTATTTCTGACGATTCTAAATTATACAATTTAAGACCAACGTATTTATATGTAAAACAGACAATCCCAAATTTGTATCATAAGTATGATTATTTTCCAATAAATTATTCGAAAATTCTGTAAAACCATAAAATAATTAATTATTTAAATGAATAACCATGACGTATTTGCGTTATGTATTAAAAATATTTGATTTTGTTTAATTGTTAGGAGTCTACTGTATTTATTTATTGAGTCAGGAATTTAATTCGTGTTAATTTAATGATTGAAAAAGGAAGAATTTCGTGTATTTCTTTGCATGAATTGAAACTTTTTCATAATGCATCTCAATGTTAACCAAGCACAGAGTGAAGAAACAACTGCTGAACGAACAGTGCGGCGTCGGTTCGAAATGCTTAAGAACGGAGACATAAGTCTTGAGATGCGGAGGGTTGAGGAGATCGTGCTGCTCTTGCTTCACGACACTATTCATATTTTCAAGCAACCCTATAACTGTATTCGGCAAAAAAAAAGCATTAACAGAGAAACATTAGATATATTAACCTTAATTTTATTCCGCACGCATAAATATGATCATAATTTGTTGGTGGAATCAAATACTTTGATTAATAATTTTAATTTATATTTGATTGTTTATTTTCAGAACAACCCAATATTATATAAAGGATGTCCCAACCGAGAACGGAAAATTTTAGTTTGCTGTTACGCTTTGACAGTCAAACCATTATGACAGTTCGATGGTAGACGATCCGCCATTATTAAAAATGGACCGCTATTCGGCACAACAATGAATGAATGTTTGACTGCCACGATTCGCAAATTGCGTCCAATTTTTGGTCATAAAAATGTTCCAAGTGCATCGGAGAACAGTGAAGAGATTAATCGGAAAATTCGAGGAGACCGGGTCGATTACTAATGTCAGACCATCGACAATTTCGTCGTCAAAAGAACGCAAATATCTAAGCAAAACCGAGGAGGGCATTTATCAAATGTGTTGTTCCATACATAATTCCCACATATCTTATCTATCTACTTTATGATTAAATCAAAATTTCGGTATTTTCTCAAAAAAACTGCGTTTTATTTCAATTTTCCGTTCTTATTGGGACACCTTCATGTACATAATATATTAACAATGTATTTATTAGAAGTGAATATTTACGTTTTTATTGAGAATTGATTATTCTCATTGGAATCGTATTTTACACTTTATTTTCTTTTATGGCTTTTAAAACTCACGCGTTGTTGCGAGACTTTTTTAAATAAATAAATGTATTGCCTTAATCCATTCTCGGTATTTTCATCGTACGGCTGAATATCTTCTATTTTGCATTTTTGGTGTATTCGATTCTAGACACTTTAAATTGCTTTTAACATAAATTATTTTTTCGCGAGAAGCTGTTCGGATATTCCGGTTTAATAACGGTTAAATGCCGTGTTTGCATATCCAGAGCTAGCAGAAATGTGTACATGCGATGCGGCGTTTCGATGTTTGTTTGGTTTAGAAGACTCCATAAGTACAAATTAATATTTCAGTCGCCCCTGACCGCGACGGCCGCCCGAAGTTTTGCCGGTTATTTCATCCGTAATTATTTTCCCTACGCTGTTATTACTTGTCACGATAATTATTAATATTTTCGCAGTTCTGTGAGGCCACCGTACGCCAGAATTATTATATTTTTATTTATGCTTATGTCTGTTGAATAGTGAATTTGACTGCTGTTTTTATATATATTTTTTATTAAATTAAAAAAATAGAGATGCTTACACATAAATACTCGTCCTAAGGTGCGATGGTCTGGCATATTGTCGGATTTGATAATATAACAAGATAAAGAAGAAAATGCAGCGGAATTCTATCTATCACCAGAATTTTATAAAACAGTAAAAGTGCTTCATATCACAGAGAAAAACATAAAAATAAGATGACAGTGAAATGTTCCAAGTATCTTAAAATACCCAAGAACAGCGTCAATTGACAGACACACATTTTGATGGTGATAATAAATTACCCTTTACAATAAGCGTTCAGCCTTGATGATAGCCCCTGAAACACGGTAGAATAGCCCAGAAGATTCCGAATGGCCGTAAAAACAAATATAAGAACAACAAACAATTCTTTCTTTAATTTTTTGAAATCAGTCAAATTGTTTTATTTTGGGAAAATTGTGCCCAGCGTATTATTATTATTATATTATTTAACGCTAAGCAGGTTTAATTTAAAAGATAAATTTCATCAAACATGGTTAATAGTTATTTGAACGTGTAATGCATGCCGATGAACGCCGAGGACTGTCGCGTGTCACGTGGTTAGACTTCATTATCTTTGGAACCCACGCATTTCTGAACTAACCAGGTAGTTTTTTTATATCTTGATTACTCAATTCTCAATTTGTAACACACTTATTATTTATATTTTTTAGTGGTTCTAATTACTCAACCATACAAAAAGTATATTCTGTAACATGTTATTCTACTAATTGTACCTTAACGTCATATCAAGTCTATCTAGCAGGCTCGCCGAAAATCTGTATAATAAAGGGTGTCCGGCGGAAAATTTTCAAGTTTAATATTAAATAAAATTGAAAACTACTATATTTTTTTATTTAATGGAGTTTAACGATGCGGATTTTACGTTTATTCATCTAAATGCCGTCCATTTCTCTCAAGACACTCTTACAATCGGAATCTTAAATTTGCAAAGCGTTGGTTCAATGGCAGCAACTTTACAATGGATATTTTCTTGTAGGGCCTGAATTGTTCGAGGATTGTTGCTGTAAACTCTCGACTTAAGGTATTCCCACAAAAAAAGTCGCACGGTGTAAGGTCCGGTGACCGAGGTGCCCACGGTATGTTTCCGTACTTACTGATTAATTTATTGGAAAAAATTCTCCTCAGCTTCTCCATTGAAACTCTAGCTGTATATGGAGTGGCCCCGTCTTACTAAAATTGTGTTCTGTTGTTGAACCCGGGAAACAGCTGTAGTTGAGGTACCAAAAACTTGTCGGTTATTCGGCAATACACGTCAGCAGTGACTGTCTCTCGCTGATTAAAAAAATAAGGGCCAATTATCCCTCGGGCAGAAATTGCACACCACACTGTCGTTGTTGAACAATGCAAACGTTTTTGATGGCGTTCCCTTGGATTGTCAGGGCACCAGTATCTCATGTTCTGTTTATTAACATAGCCATCGATATTAAAATATGCTTCGTCAGTAAACAATATGTTTCCAAGCGTTCATGCTGTTCCAAAACATTCCAGTATCGATCTCGCTAAGGTTTCACGTAAAGAATAGTCATTTTTGTTGCGAAACTGCACGATTTGCAATTTATATGTGTAAAACTGTAGTTTCTTTTTCAAAATAACGTGCACTGTTGATTTTTTTATTCCAGTCCAGGCTGCAATCTTCCTTATCGATTTTCGTGAATTGCGCATAATTTCACGTCGAACTTGAGCCACATGTTCTGGTGTCGCTGCTGACGTTGATAGTCCCGGAGGAGTTTGGTTAACCATTGTCTCTTGTCTGAACTTTTGAACCCATGACCAGATAAGTTGCGTGCTCTGCTCATCACTTACTCGTCGAATATTAAAGTGAGTACAAAAAGTGCGACGCACAAGAACCAATGAATCACCGCACTTTAAATATTGCTCAACCGCGAACGCGCGGTGCGCTCCCGACCAGTGACTCATTGCGACTGGCAAATCCGCAAATCACGCGTGTCGAAAAATACCCCTCCCACTTACCTCATCCTGATGGTTTACGAGCAATTACAATTTAATCTTGAAATTTTTCCGCTGGACACACGTTATAATATAAAATAAATAAATAATCAAATACGTACACCGAACTGAAATATTATTTACGTAATAAACTTATGAAATCGTATTAATAAATTTAATGAAAATGTTGTGTAATTATTTTTAAAAAATAACGATTTTAATATAATTAGGGCAAATTCTTAAAAATAATCGTTTGTCATCCACTGCAAATATGATTCTATCGTTGCAACACAGTGATGCTAACTGATCACACTCCCACCCCCAAATCCAAGGTTTTTGAGTAAGCTCTAAATGTGTGTTGATACGATATTGCCATAAAGTTTCATGGCAATAGCCAATCTCATACTTGCAGTTGCAAGTATGAGATTGGCTAAGACACTTCTATAAATACAATTACCGGACAATGAAAGAAAAATATCTCAAACCTCTCACTTTGCTGGATTTTATGACGTTGTAGCAGAGTTATATGAAATATGAATCTAGCGAGTTTTGTTTATTTAAAGAACGCATTTAATTCATTAATTATTACTGACTATTGCTTTTAGACAGTTCTTACCTAGTCGGCAAGAGATGAAATCTCCCACTTTTCTTCGATTAATGGGTAATGTTTATTTATTCTTCAATTAGTCAATCGTGTTCACAATAATTAAAATAAATCATCGGTAGTTTCATAACATATTGATCATATCATACAGAAAAAGACAGTAAACATTATTAGCAATTAATGTAATCGGCATGTTTAAAAAACCGTATTCTAATATTCTCAAATAACATTAACGTCGCGCGTCGGTGTGAATACCACTAACGTCGGTGCGAATAACACTAACGTCGGTGCGAATAACACTAATGTTGGTGTGAATACCACTAACGTTGGTGTGAATACCACTAACGTCGGTGCGAATAACACTAACGTCGGTGTGAATACCACTAACGTCGGTGCGAATACCACTAACGTCGGTGTGAATAACACTAAAGTGAGGTACTCTCACGATACTTACCATAAAATCATGTAAATGCTGACACCACCACGACCTTCAAGCTATGGTAAACCGTTACGTGACTGATTGTATTGATGATTGGTAACTGTGATTTAACGATGACTGATAATTAAGATTTAACTGTCGGAGGCTTATTTTCTAGTGTACCAGTCATTGCTCGAAGAATTACGTTAATTAGTTATCAATCATTGTTACAATCAAACACAACCACAGTCACAATAACAGTTAAAATAACGGTTTAAATAACGATTTTACCATCACTGGTAAATTGTTAAACACAGTAACTTACTATTTTTTTGACTGATACGTTTTTGAAATCGTATTATTTATTGTGGGATTTGATTACGTCTAATGGCAGTTGCATTCAATTACATAGAAATAAATAATGCATTTCACGGGGGCGTGACTTTCGTAGATAACAGAATATTTCAATAGTGGAGATTGCATCATAATTCTTCAGATTTTTAATAAATAAATGATTTATTTCATTTTCTACTCGCACTCAACATGTTCGTGAAATGTTCAGCTATGCAATGGTAGATGTTTTAACCTCGTTTTTGTCCAGTGTTCGTTTTCAATGATATTTTATGTACCTGTGTATTACATTTTGTCAAAAAGCGAGTAATCCATACGACGTCGTATGTAGACAAGACACAAACCGCATTATTTAAACACAGGCTTTCAAATAATCTACACTAGAAGTATAATCTGTCCGTGTGCGTGCACGTCGCTGGAACGGTAAATTATTTCAATCATTTTATGAATACATTTTATTTATTTATTTTTGTAGCATAAAATAATACATATGAAAATGAAGGTGAAAATTTCACTAGGCGTGGTCTGTTCTAAAGCAATTACATGTACAGTTTTTGAAAGTTGTAATTGTTAAGGTATAATCGGAAGTTATAAAATGTTATTGTAAAAAAAGTTATAAAAAGATCATATAGTTGAAGACAAAAAGTGTATGTAGTTAGGTTAGCACAAATGACAAATTATTTTCATTTTACTTTCTACCCACATCAAGCAACCACTTTGTTATTTTTGGTTTAAAATCGTTTATCACTTTAGACTCTTTAAGGTCTAGTGGCAATTTATTAAATAAACGCGGTGCACAAAACAAGAAATTTTGTTGACCAAATTTGGTATTCATTTTTGCCACTGAAAAGTATCTTAAGGTTTTCTCCTAGTTTTCTTTGGATCGAATCGTTGATGTAAAGTTTTATTTTTTAAATAGTTTTAGGATTGATCTGGTAAACCGTTGTTTTTTACATCGAAAACTTGAAAGGATTTAAAGAGTTGTTCAGCGTTATGTCTAAATGGCCTCTTGTGTATCACTCTGATATTCATGATCACCCATTTCTGAGCCATAATTAGAGAATCCATTACAACAGTAATAGCTGCATCGCTCCATGTACATACTGCGTAACTGATGAGAATTAGATATTTGTTTGCATTAATTGGTTAGCTAAAATGTATTATGGAAACAACTTCCTTTTTTGATAATGCTTTATATTTTCTACATTAGAAAATAGGTTTTCCAGACACACCGGTCGTTGCTGGGCAGCAGAACTCTTCACGGCACGGACTATTTTAAATTACACATGTTTTCACGGGCTTAAAAAAATATATGAGACGAGAGTTGATATTCAGCTGTGCCAGTCTAGATGAAGGAACCCATAACAAAGTTGAGAACGTCTGCAAAAAAAAAAAATTGTATTGTAAACGTTACCTGTAAAGTCACATTTAACAAAACTTGATTATAAAACAGAACACATGGTACGTTTACACAAAGAAAAAATTAAGAAATGAGAGAAAATTTTATGTTTCGATACCAACTTAGATTAAAAATATAAATATTATAAAATCGTATCAAAGATTTTGTAATGACAATGTTCAATATGTTATTAATAGACGGAATGTTATTAATAGACGGAGTAGGCTAGTTGTGAAAACCGGCGGATAAAACGGTTTGGAATCAGGCATACCACACGTAGGTGAATAGCCCTGAATACACAAGTGCGACAGATAAAATAAACTTTTATACATCTACATGACGACTTCGTCTATGAAACACACGGAACGATAGCACGTTGATTGCGGCACATTATTGTACCATAAATATGTAAAAGCGCTTTAATGTCCAATAACGCATTTAAGTCACCACCCAAAGCTCGCGCGTCGCATGCTCAAAAGGAAACTGCCATACCTCGCACCTATGTTATTCCCACCCCCTATTAACCCTTGAATCCTTAAAGCACGTACGTCCATAAATACTCTACATGAATTATTTACATAAACGTGTGCTTTAAAGTAGAATATCTTAATTAGTTTATGTGTTTCTTTAATATTAAAATATTATTGTTATATACCTTTTCGATACCATGCCGTTGTATTTCTATCAAAATAATAAGTTTTGTATAATTTATTCAATAACTATGTTACGTCACAAAACAGCATAAAAAATAGAACGTTACAAATAACGCGTTTGTAATAGAATATTTTATACGTATAACGTTCGCGGGTGGACTGTAATATGAAAGAATATTATCACAGACATTTTGTTTCTTTATAGACATCAACGAAGAATAAATATGTAGGAAAAATCATATTATATGTTGGGGGGGGGGGGTGTGACTCGAATTATTTTATTGGTTGTAAAAATAAAAAATTCCCCAAGATCGATTTTCGAAATTCCCCAAGGAACAGTGTCAAAAACTTATTCCTTTATTACATACGTCTGTGAGTGAAATGCTGGAACTCCCATTCGTCGGAAATATAATATAATACTACGCTGACCATATAGTTCTTATAATCAATGGGAAACGACCTGTCAACGTGCAATTATTAAAAATATGATTAGACGTCAAGTACTTCAGAATAAACTCGGACAAGATTAACATTTCTTTCCATTCACAATCCGAACCTTTGTAAGACTCGGGTTCCTGATTCCTCTCCGATAAGTGACCTCCTTCGGGCGACGTGGACCCACCCCGGCGCCGGGCTGATGTGTCACCGGTCAGCGGGAGCCGGGGCGCAGGCGCGAGCTGGGCGCGCATCACGGCGGCTAATGACTGCTCTTACCGTGCCCACAATGGGAGTAGCCATAACTCATTGTTCGCACTCAGCCTCCTCGGCGAGGAGGAATGCAGAGAGCTCTCCCGGTCCCACGACCTGCCGCCCCTCCCGCCCCGCCCGCCCCGCCCCCGCCCCCGCCCGCGTCACGGCCGGGCCGCGGCCGATGAGCCGCCCGAGACTCGCATCGGCGCGCAAAAAGGAACCGCTCGCTAGATTCATTTTTTTCTCACATTTATATTCAACCAATTTCCGGGCACCGTGTGACACGTGACAGGTTACAGAAGATGCTAATGGACAAAAATATTAAATGTTTAAAGATTTCGAACACTCCCCGAACATATCCCCTCCGTCTAAACCGTGACAAAAAACTATATAACACAAAAAAAAGTAGCGCGTACACAAATGTGACAAGACATTTATGCATGTATGTACAAACTCAATTAAATAGTTTACTATTTCCGGAGTAAATTTGTAGAACTCCATAATCACATATGTGAAAATAAAACACTTGTTTTTTTTATTCTACTCGTTTAATTTACTTGAGACGCGATTCATAATGCTCTTACACGGCGAAACGCGTCTCAAGTAAATAAAATGTGTAGAATCAAAATACAAGTGTTTTATTTTCACATATGTCAATTAAATAACCTCATGCTTACTAGTAAAGTTGTTAATGCTTTATATATTTGTATTTTCTTTAATAATAAAGTGATTCTACCGGGGACAATGAGGGCAACTTTTTGTTTTGGCAGCTGCGCGGTATCGCCCTGCGAGGCGCTATCGACCAGCAGCCATAAAAGCATTAAAATAATTCCAACCAGAACCGAAATAGGAGCCTTGAGCTTATTACGTCGGTCCTGGATTCGCGGTGGGTCCGCCCTCATTACCGGTAAGGTACCTAATGTTTTCTTCAATTTCTCCCCCAGTGCATAAATTATATCATCGAACATTAAAATTACACAAAATATTTTATTTGCATACAATAGGGTTCCAACAATTCGAGAGAACGTGGCTTGTGAGCTAGCACCGGTTTGCGCGGACCAAAAATCGCGGAATAAAATCGAGTGTTGAGTTAGTTCTATGTTTCATAACATTGAGAATTGTCGTTTATTTCGGTACGTTTAGCACAAATTCAAGAAAAAGTTTTACCATGTGCGATCCTTTTGAAATTACTCTCGAGGCCCTCGAAACAGATGTACTTAACATGGTTGGGAGAAATCACAAATAATAATAAAATTTTGTGTGGGTATGCAGGAGTAATATCTATAAAATAATATTTAGTACACATATAATATTAATAGGAAGTATAAAAATATTTAGTGTATGTTCCAACAGTTACTGAAATCAGCGTAGCGAACCGGTTCAAAATTTTATTTGGAGACATCGCCGCTTACTACTAAATGCCGAAGTTCTCGCCTTCAATGTTATCTTCGTGTAGACATAGAAAAGCCTTGAAGTAGGGAGAGTAGCACCCTAACGGCCGATGAAAAGGGAACAAAATGAATATTCTCAAAATGTGTGGCGGTATGAAATACGATGCGCTTTTCTACAAAGCGGCCAGAGTTGCGGCGCGGGTGCGGGCTGCAGCGGTGGTAACGTCCTCGCCGGCGTCTACTGCGGGGCCCCTGCTTATGCAATGTGTACACATATAAATTACACTCTCGGATAACACTTTCCCTGCTCGCGTCCATTGTTCCCTTCTCTGCTGTAGGTCGTCTGTCGGCCGCGGCCTCAGTCTCGCCGCAGGTCTCGCCCGCTCTCGGCAGTCTCGACCCGTCGTGGCGACATTTTTAGAGAAGTGTAATGCCCTCCCGCCTATTTCGTACCTATAAAATAAATCAACGTTAAATGCCTCCAGCGGACCTTATTAAACCCGAGTTTTCTCGCATCGCTGTGAATACGCCAGCTTATTACCTCACGTCGCATTTCAGTGAATCTTTTGCGTTATTATATTACACGTCTCACATGTACTTTAGTGAACGAGTAAAATAATATTACACGCTTCTTTATGATCTAGATGAACCATTAATTTGTTTAATAAATTCTTCCCATGCGGATTATTTATTTTCAGACGCGATCTCTGTTATTATTTAGTATTTAAGTATCATTACCCGTGTCTAGGATGATCTCTCAATGAGACTGTCAACTTTGAGAGTCCCTAAAGGTTCGTGTGTACTAAATGCATCATTCTAATCCTCGCGCAATTATTAGATCAAAGTCTCATTTAGAGATCATCGTGAACACGGGCCATTAAGATGAAGAAAAATGAAAAAATAATAAAATATATAGTTGAGGAATGATAGAAAAAATATTAAATATAAGCTTTTCCCGCTTTCGATGCAAATGTTTAAGTGATTTTCGCGGGGGCAATTGTTATTTTCAATTCATCGTACTACACTCAGTGTTAAATATTGTTCAATTATGTTTCCGTGGCCTGCGACTGCCTCGAGTGCGGGCACGGCGGGCACGCTAAAGTTGTTCGGTTAAACGATTTGCACATTGGAGACGCGATCCCCGCAGGAGTTCACCCGAGACTGTACCCCGACTGCCGCCGTCGCACCGCTGTGACAATGGAAGAAGCCCCGCCAAGGCCGCGGATCCTCGGACGGACAAAGCGCCCAGCAGCGCGGCGAACCTCCTCGACTGGAACTCGGCCAGTGTCCGCGGTGGAGAATAGCGTCCACCGCGCACAAAGGACTCTAGGACCCTGAGAATAACAAATACTTAAACTATTTACTAATTTCCCCGCGGTGCGGTACAGTTCAGTGCACCGAGCACCGGGCACCGTACAGATGCGCGTGTGCGCGCGCACGAGGTCCGACAGACCCCAGCGCCAAAGGTCTCGGCGGTAAATCAACCCTTCGAACATCTCGAAGCCTTCTAGCATGGAACGTGGTAGTCCGACTAGTCGATAAACGTGAAAAATAGTATTATTACCTTCGTGCAGTCTGGCCGTATGTATAAAAGTATAATCGAGGAATTATTCTAAATGATTACGTCGGAGTCTAGAAGCTGTCAGAAACGTGGAACTAAACCATTATTCTTATATAGTGCCTACTCATATTTACAGTAGAGAAGGTTGGAGTTTACAATGTCAGATTATACGTAAACAAATTGCGGGTCTCGCGAGCGTATGCAGATGGACATGTGTGTAATACTCACCCGAGTAACTCTGAAGAAATGTTGTATTATACGGGGAACATCGTGTAATCTCGAATCGTATACTCTGCATACAATGTTACCATCCGAATCATTTAAATTTATACAGCCCTTTTAAACCATGGCGGGATAAATGCACACTCGTATCTTCATTGTTTATTGCCATAAAATAATATCGCATTTTGTTCACGCGCCCGACGGCAGCTGGGGGATAAATAAATCATAAAGGTTCCGCGCACGGAACACCCCGTGTCCGAATCATAACCATACAGTCCAGTCCAGTCCAGTCCGCTCATCACTATGCATTCTATTTCTACGTAGGGCGTGGCGCGGGGCGCGGGGCGCGGTTTTCCACTTACTCTATCTAATTTTTTATTCTTTTACAGATGCTTATAATATACTTTTAAGAAGGTGCTTCATTATCGCGAACCACAAACCATGCGGTGCGCCCACCCCACCCATCTTATATATCTATTATGCAAATATCTATGCTGAACATCATTAATCGATCACTTATTACTATTCAGGGTGTAACACACCTAGCCCGCAATATTTTATCTGTGGACACTCGATTAAAGTACGAGTCGATAATGTTCAGGGAATAGGTGCAAATTCTGCACCGTTGTGGAAAATATAAATAATCAAAATCACGATAAGCTGTAAATCTACGTACTTCGAAATAAATATTTACGAAATGTATTAATTATTAATCTACATATTGGTTCAGGCCCTAAATCATCTAACAAAATATAGTCTGGCCGCTCGACATTCGACGACCTTTAATTTCTTGTATCAATGTATAATTTGGAATCAATAAAATATTTTAATTAATCGAAAGAATCGCGTAATAACGATTTTTTTTGAAATGCTTATTTCTCTAACATGGTTGAGATTAGACTCATATTCCTTGAACATTTTTGACTCGTAATTTAGTCAACTATCCACCCATAAAATATTGTGGACTAGGTCTGTTACAGCCTGTACAAACCTATCTAAAAATGTATTTTTGATTTAAGTGCATAATTCTTGAATTAAGTATTATTTCATATAAATGTATGTCCTATTCAAAATACAAATAAATGTTTCCCCAAGGACTAGAGGAAGTGAAATAATCAAAAATGTACCCCATCACTGTTTTTTTTCCTGTCTATTTAAAAGACAAAATGTCATTTATACCTTCATAAATATGTTAAAACATTTTTTGCTTAATAGTTTTAGTTGGTTAAAAATTAATTCTCGATCTTAAATAAATCTTATTTTCGTCTGTCTTGTAAACTTGACAATTTGTAGATAGGTTTTTGTTTTATTAAATCGGAATAATGTTATATAAAAGGAACAATAAAATAAGTAACATGCCGTAGTCTTTTTGTCGTAGGTGATCGGAATTTTTATATCTTTAAAACATGTTACGTAGCCGTATTATGCATTATAAAACATCAATTACTTTTGTATTTTTTGCTCTTCGTTTTCTACCTTCGACGGTTTCTTTGGACTCAATCGATATTAATCCTTGGTATTTTTCTGATGCTAATAACATATTCGGACTAATGATAGTGCTCACAATACCAATGATAATTATGCAAAGGAAGCATCTTCCGTGATGTGTGTTCGCTAATGCAGCGAAGGAAGTTGTCTCTTCTGATTATATTTATAATATTTGTTACCTTGACACAAACGAAATGAGTGATATGGAGAGGTTCTCACGCTCCGTCGGTTGGCAAATGGGCACGGGGAGTACGAGTTAATCAATCCGAACGTTTTGTGACTGTTTACCCGGCCCAGCTCGCAGTGGCGCGTCTGCTACGAATCGGTTGTGATTCGTAACAAAGGAACTGAGGAAGTCGATCCGTCCGTTCCCGAAGGGAGTCATGTCACCCGAGGTATCACGATCGGAATGAGAATGTGAAGCTGTATAATGCCGCGTCATGATGCAGCGAATCGATGTTCCGTAGCAATGTCGGCTGTCCCGGTCACCGTTCATCTGAGATGACATTGACATTGTGACGGAATAATCGAGATTTCGTGCAATTTCTTTATTTTATTTTACATTTCACACATCTATTTACTTTATTTCTTACTAATTGCCCACTGCTCGGTTATTCGTCGAGTTTGTTTGTTATATTAGTTTTTCCTCTGATAATATAAGTCTATTAACACCAGGCTTTTTTCCTGGAAATGTCTTCCTCATCGGTGTCTACAAAAATACTAGATACCCCCAACAACATTCTCGTATATTAGTCCTTCCGCGAACTTCCTATAAAATGTTCCGAAAATTTCTTACTGCTGATATTATATATATTTTCCCATAGAATTGAATCACAAAAACGAAAAAAAATATCCAGTCGCAAGTATTTAAAAAGTTATTATATTTAATGTTTCAAAATTTCACCATACATTCCGACATATGAAACGCTTTAGATCTGTGGATGATAAATCACTCAAATCGTAAATTCTGAGATTTTTTTTACAAAATGCACATTTACTGATGGAATTTCATTTTTATACTATTTGGGTTAATTGATTAGTTTGGTTTGGTTGGGTTAGGATAGTTAGGTTAGTTTAATTTTACAATTCAATGATACTTACACATATTGATGATGGTGTGTTTTTTTGGATTTTTCTTTGATTATGTGATATTATTTTAATATTTTCGACATAAGGGTAATTTTTGCTTATTTTGAAGTAAGATACTATAGTTTATTGAAAACCACACCTTTTTCGGAAATCTGAGAAGTCGAAACTGCGTCAAAAGTCAAAAAATATTATGGTGAAATTTCTAAATACTCGTATATCAGAAGTGGATACCTACTATAGCCCACACAGCAAATTAATAAATGTATTGTGTATTCACTTCTGATGTACAAAGTTATTTTGTCGAACAAATGTCAAATAACTGGGTATATACTTGCAACAAGTTAAATATTTTTTCATTTTTGAAATCAGGGTTCTCAATTCTACAGGAAAATACAATATACCATACTCTCAATATAAGCCTTTCTGACTTTATTTCATGCGCGCTATTTCTATGGATCTATTTTTAACATACTAGGAAAACATATTTTTTTAAAGACAGACACATTTTTAATTTCTTCTTTTTATTAATAAATTCAGTAAAAAAATCTTAGATATCATCATCATATTCTTATACAACAATTTAGCATGGCAGCCAACTTGGAGGGAGGGGGAGAGCATAGCTAAAATTCTAGAGTCCTCGCTTAGCATATGATAAGTACCAGGATCGATACCCAGCGCCTCCGAAAGAATTTTGATATTAAGGTGAAAATAAAACGCATGGTCATACTATATGCAATTTTGTGACGCAGTTTACTTCACGAATTCTACTGCATAGTGTCTACTAAAGTACATTCCTCACTCTGGCAGCGCGTGTTCTGCCAGACTGTCTTCTTCGCTCAAATCAACACGTATCGCGAGTTAATATGCCTCGTTCCTCGGATGGGCCTTTGTTTATTAATTTGACCACAAAAACGGGCGATGAGTCGGGCAACGCGATTATCTCACCGATCATCTAAAGTAATAATAGACAATACTGGTACGTTTCATTTTCCTCCCAGGCTTGTGCGCCGGTGTGCTCTTCCTCGGACCGAGATGCTGAGAGCCGCCGCGCGCCGGCGCCAGGCCGCGCTTCGTGATGCTCCAGCGTGTCAATGAACCATTTTTAACTGTAAAATTGAGAAACGAACCGAGTTATCTGAATATCGTGAGATTCTGACGAGATGAGCGGATCTCTGCGGCGTTTTATCAACATTTTATGAACGTTCCAGTCCTCCCTGGACCGTTACGATGAACTTGATATTCCCTTGTCATTGTCTCGCCGCAGATGGGATCTACTCGCCCTCGGCCGCGGCCGCGGCCGCTAATGATCCCCGGGGCACTGGAATAATTTCCGTTTTCACAATGTTTACTCAGCACGATGAGTGGATCGAATTGCCCCCAGTGTTCAACAGCCTTTATGCCTTCATTATCTCCATTTCTGAATTTTGATATCGATCGCGTGCGGTGTCATCTAATAATATGCAAAATGCTGTTACGAGTGCTCTTTATTTGCGATATCATGTCACAAAATAATCCTCTAAAACGTTCTGGCTTTATTCTCGATGCGCTATGCGAAAGTGCGAGAGAATTTTTTTTAAATTACATACATTAAAGTGAATTATGATAATGCAGAATCTGGTTCAAACAGCGTACGAGTGAAAATAATTAAGGTCTGTTAAATTTACTGAATCATTAGTTGTTAAAAGATCAAATATAAACATACGCCTTGTTAAACAGTAAACTAACCCGTCGTCTAAACTAAAAATATTTTTTTTTATATTAGTAAGTTTTATCATAAATTGATCAACGATCTTAACACTGTCAATAAGCAAAGAAAGTTTCCATGTAAATTCCAATATTTATGTAATAGTTTTTCTTTCACAATTTTAGTTAATTTATTTTAAACATAAACAGATTGCAGTTTACTGTTCAAACATTGACATCCTTATTGTTGGTGATTGCGTTAAAATGCGATACTGTAAGGACCGTAAAAACAATCTTAACTGTTGTCATAAAATAAGATAAATAGATATAGAAGAAGCTGTATTTTCAGCCTTATTTACTAATGTATATATTAAGTATTATGGAGACTGGAGATTCTTCGGTGATTACATTTCCGTTCGATTTGCCTACACACACAAGTACTACAAATAACTATTACGTATCAGCTGTACACTGAATAAAAATCATATCCATAGATTTTACAAATTAAATCAACTATTTTAAATCGTAATTAGAAGTAACTCAACTCTTCCTGTGATCTGTCACTATAATAATTAGTGATCCATTTATATTTACATACTCGAAAACTTATAAACGATCTTTTTTCAATACAAGTAATTTCAATTTAAGCAGTGTAGTTACTTCTCGCAAAATCTTTTTAATAATAATTGATAATTGGACATTAATAAAAGATATGTTTCATATATTTTTTGCCTGTCTATATTTAATATTAATAATATTTCCTATTTTATAATATTAATGCACTTTTTTCTATAAAATAAAGTTTTAACTTGATTAATGGCACAAATCACTCTCGAAGGTTGGATTGCCTATTTAAAAGAAGAAGAAGAAAAGATATGTTCATGCGAAACTAATTGAGCTTTTATACTAATAGGTACTATTAATAATATTTATGTTTATAAAACTAAGAAGAAACTAATATGTTAAGTCCACTCACTGCCTATACAATAATTTATTTATTTTTGTCATTTCAAATTTTACAAAAAATATTTTTTAATTCAATATAATCATATTTTTAATGAAAGTGCTATATCATCATATAAAAATGTTACGAATAAAAAAAAATATAGCGGTTTCAGGTTTAAATGTAATTTACGATTGATACATTATCAGTTCACAATTGATACGTTGCAGGTAGGTAATGCCTACAATGTATCATGTTGCTACTGTTATTGAACTAACAAAGCAATGATGGATGCGCTCTCCGGTGAAAAATACTTCTCGGCGTTTTAAATTATACATAAAATTCTCAAAAAAAAACCCCGCAGTCCATAGTGTTTTTGGCGAGCATATTTTGACCTTGAAACAATAAACTTTTGTTGTGCTCTTTTGCCTCACACCATTAAATGATTCTCAGAAAAAAGAAGTCTGGGCGAATTTATAAGTTATAAGCCTCGCAGCTCTGCGGAGATGCGAGATGTGGGACGGGAGCGCCGGGCGATGTGGGATGCTGGCTGCTGGCTGCTGGCTGCTGGCTGCTGGCTGCTGGCTGCTGGCTGCTGGCTGCTGGCTGCTGGCTGCTGGCTGCTGGCTGCTGGCTGCTGGCTGCTGGCTGCTGGCTGCTGGCTGCTGGCTGCTGGCTGCTGGCTGCTGGCTGCTGGCTGCTGGCTGCTGGCTGCTGGCTGCTGGCTGCTGGCTGCTGGCTGCTGGCTGCTGGCTGCTGGCTGCTGGCTGCTGGCTGCTGGCTGCTGGCTGCTGGCTGCTGGCTGCTGGCTGCTGGCTGCTGGCTGCTGGCTGCTGGCTGCTGGCTGCTGGCTGCTGGCTGCTGGCTGCTGGCTGCTGGCTGCTGGCTGCTGGCTGCTGGCTGCTGGCTGCTGGCTGCTGGCTGCTGGCTGCTGGCTGCTGGCTGCTGGCTGCTGGCTGCTGGCTGCTGGCTGCTGGCTGCTGGCTGCTGGCTGCTGGCTGCTGGCTGCTGGCTGCTGGCTGCTGGCTGCTGGCTGCTGGCTGCTGGCTGCTGGCTGCTGGCTGCTGGCTGCTGGCTGCTGGCTGCTGGCTGCTGGCTGCTGGCTGCTGGCTGCTGGCTGCTGGCTGCTGGCTGCTGGCTGCTGGCTGCTGGCTGCTGGCTGCTGGCTGCTGGCTGCTGGCTGCTGGCTGCTGGCTGCTGGCTGCTGGCTGCTGGCTGCTGGCTGCTGGCTGCTGCACACATCCACGCCGTGATTTGTTCAGACAGCACACGCCGGGGTGGTTTAACAGACCGACTAACAATTTCAATGGTTTCGATTAAAATGGCTCAACACGCCCGCTGCCTTCGACGACAACAATAATCTTGATAACATCATTTCACCCTTTTTTCAAACATTATTTAAAATGAACATAATAAATTTTCTTAGCGTGACCCATTCGACATATTACAATATTTTATTTTCTGTTTGTGTTATTAAATTCAATTTCTTAAATGTATTTTTGTTGTGAAGATGCAATTTCAGAATATAGTTCTATGATATTGTAATACAAATTAAATTAATCAATTTGAAATATATATAGAGTAAATTTGAAATAGCTTAATAGATTATTATCAATTATAAAAATATACAGAATATTAATTCTAAATTAGTCGTAAACGTAATCGGTTGATGTTATGAAATGGTAAACATGTTTCTCCGGATAGTAAAAGATCCAGGTTCGAATCCCTGAAGCATCCAAATATTTTTTCGATGAATAGATTTTTTCTGTACATCTTTCTAATTGATTAATTTAAATTGTATATATTTTTAAAAATAATAAATTGACACTTGTTCATTCGATAGACAGTCCGAGATCCCCGCGTAATAAAAATATAAGAACTCTCAATCCTTTCCGAATCGACAATATAAATAAATTGATCACTTTTTAATGTGTTTTTATTTTATTGTATACTACACGAATTACTACAAACACGGTTTTATTGAAACGGGGTTCGTGTTCTTTGTATACGCGTTTGATACGTTCCTATATATACACCGTTATGAATAACACATTGTGATTCTTCTTTCAATAGTCAGCTTTTTCTCTGAACCCCGCGCCTGAGTCCGCTTCAAGGCCGCAAAAGTGCCTTTTGTTAAATAAATCACGTTTCATCTATTAATGTATATCCCTTGTCGCCGATCGGAAGCTTTGATGCGTTCGCAAATATGACCATACTGGTTAAAACAAGTACCACCGGGTGACTCATCCACGCTCGCTTAAGGTACTTCTACACTGATGGAGTATTGGCGCTGTCTCGGTGAATGTAATCGACTAATTTAGTACTAGGCCGAGCATTTGACTTGGTACAATTTAGCAGCCGTACAAGAAATAAATTAAAACGTATTTCTATTTAATTAAGCGAGGATCTTGTAGTATTAGGTATATTAGACGTGCTCGTTTGTTTTAGCGGTAAGACAATCTTGCTTAGTGACAAAGTCGGGGAACGCTTCCATTGAAAATTTTTAATAATATTTATGTGACGTACCTACGTTTGCTGATCTCAGTAGTGCGTTTTTTTTGTTTTCTTAAATCCATCATCGCTACGTAAGTCTGCTCACAATACTAGGATGAATTTAGGACTTGTCGAGGTCCTAGGAATTTATTTTACCGCCTGTTTTATTTTTTGGCGAGAATTGATAATGGCGGCTATATTTAGAAGGGTTACATTTATCGTCGAGAATAGATGTGGCGCGGTTATGGAAATGTAGAATAAAATTTGTAAAACCATTGGTAAAGTTACGATTATTCCCGGATCTAGAATACCTAGTAAAAAACATTATATTATCATCTTACCAATGCCCGGTAGTAGACTTTACTAATTGTAGGAATATAATGACAGATAAATATTCAGATATATATATACAAATTAATTAATACGGAATACCTGTACTTAATAAATATAATATTAACTAATTGTTTAAAAGATTATTTTTTGAAGTGTGTTAGGTATGAAAAATAGCAAAAGCTCATTTATGAAATGTTATCTATAATAGATCATTTAATAACATTTACGTATTATGTTCTTATTTAAAGGCGAATTTTATTTTTATTCACTCGACATTCATCGCTCGACCAACGTGTAATATAAAATTTGTATTCAATATATTGAAACAATAATGAATTTTCGAATTAACTTTATTTATACATTTTTTAATTTTCTTTTATAATTACTTCAATAGTTCACAATGTCAATTTTCTTGTGCCCGGTTGTGTGATCAGTGGTAAATTTTTACTATAATAAAAAAGTGACTAGTAAAAAAAATGCGAAAACGGATTGTTCGATCGGTGGTAAAAAAATATTTAATGGTCGAAAGTACATGCAATAGTAAATTAATTGTACTCTCCGATATCCGATGGTAAAACCGTCAATCGTTATTTAAAAATGGCGGACTCTTTATAACTGTTTCAAAAGTCATCTGTCACATTGTTACTTTGAAAATTGCAGCACACGACAATGAATCATTCAATATCCCGCTATTTTAGTGATCAGAGTTCGTCCGATGATGATCTCGCTGTTTAATTTATATTACCGAAGATTTTTAGTTTTTTATTTATTTTTTTATTCCAACTTTATTGTACATATGTCTTTTATATTTTTCAATATTTGCCAAACTGCAGAACAGTTTTATGGCATTTCGAACCCAATGGTGAATAAAGCTTTAGATAAAGCAAAAAATTATATGTATTACCAGTGGTGAATATTTCAAATAAATTAAATTTGACGTCATTCTCAGATTTTTGATGATATTCGCCTAGCAACACTATTAGGTGGGATTGACTTTGACAGTAGTAAATTTGACGAACAAACAACCCGCAAACGGTTTTTACCACGGGCGATGGTAAAAAGTTACTATAGTAACAATTTACTTCTGATCACACAGCTGGCCCTTAGTATGTAGGCGGTACATCATCAAAATTATTTGTTTACTTCCATTATCCTTGCCAGCTTCACGCAATCGGGGGATACGTTATGTAGATGCAGGGTACAAAGCATGTACGAACACAGTATGTATTTATATTTAGTTCTCCATTAACGCTGCAAAATGGACGGAGAGAGTGAGCAAGTAACCACTGACTTACGTGAAGAAACAAAGAACGAATTGTTTAAGACAAGAACACCTACCACCAGTGGTAGGTATGCAAGATTAAGAAATCCAGATTTTATAAATAAAAAACTATACAATATTCTTATTTAAGGAAAGATGTCGACAATTTTTATTTATTTATTGATTTATATCCCACGCGTACGCGTATATGCCCTTACATGTTGGTCGTACAATTATATTTGAAATCATGTTTTCAAATAATACTGGTACTATTTGAAATGTAATGTTATTAATAACATAAATTTAGTATTTCATTCTGATTTATTGAGCAGTAGGGAAATGTTCCATAACAAGCATATCGTCACCGTCGGCAGCAACACCACATCTAAGAAATATGCACTTTACAGGAGAGAAACATAACTAGTATTAAATGATTTTTGTAAAATTACTGAAGTATTACTAGAGTTGCAAAGAGGAGCATTCTTTTCATTCAAACAGGAAATTTTTTCTAAACTGAAACTGAACTAAACTTAGTTACGATTCCCTTGACTTGTGCGCAGTTGACAGGGACGTTACAGATATCTGTAGTGATTACATTTCTTTAATTTGCACGCCCCTAGCAGACGCCATCGTGAAACTAGTGATATTGAACTATTCCCCGCAAAAATTCAAATCCAATAATATAAATATCTTAATTTGACAAAAAATGAAGATATGTGGTGTTGCTGCTGACGGTAACGATATACGAGTATATCAATCAATTTCAACACTTTATAAAATAGATAGTACACAGGAAATCTAAAATTTTCTTGTAACTCTAATTCTACTACAAAACTAGTTATCAGTTATTTTACATATAAATAGTAAGTTAGTGAACTGTATTGCTTAAATTTGTCAATAATTTTAAAACTCAATGTAATTATATATTTTTACATATGAGATTCTAATTTTAGGTGGCAAATAATGGTTGTCACGTGGCTCGAGTGTCTATCTTATTAATTAGTAATATTTTAATTAGCAAATGGTGGATGGAGGACGGTCTACGGTCCACGCCTCGAGCTGGAGTCGAACCGGACGGCCCCTTCCTGTAATACCTGCTGCACCACCAAACAGACTCATTAATATATATTAACGATGCCCGTCATGGGAAAGGATGCCCCCTCTCCTCGGAGGAGCTAACGACTCTGTAATAACTCGGAGCTGATTTTAAATGACGTTTCGGATTACTTTCCCGCGTAATCTTTCATCAGTCATGTGTAATGAAGGGTTGCAGAGCACAATTAAAACGGCGGCAAAATATGTTTTTCTTTTATTAAACATTTCGCCCGATTAACGAGTTCTCCTCTGCCTTAACCCTATCACACTACCACTACCATGCATGTACACTTAACCATTTTAATTATAAGGCCGGTCGCTAAAGCAATACAACTGTCAAAAAGCGATCTAAATTTCTCATATAGATAAAAAATAAATTATAGCTTTGCTAAAAACATTGACGTAACTACAATGGAACCGATGCGATGCACTGTGGCCCACGTTAGATAGGAGCCCAGAATGTCTATGCCCTACAATTTTAGTATCAACTCCGCAAATCTTATAAAATTTGGCAGGATTAAAATATCGCCAGATCGGCCAAAAATTGATTTGTTAGATTTCTCATCTTTGACTTTATAATTTTCTCTGTGCTATTAAAACTCGAATCTGACGACACATGTCTCTCAAACCGTGGACGTCCGGCAGATCTATCGTACTATATGAATTCTCTAGGAAATTCAAAGTGAACGACGCCCATCTCCAACTGTTAAATACTTTGCTCAGATCTTGAGGATTGATGGGTAAAGGCAGAGTGGAGGATCTCAATCACGCTTCCGTCAATAGTTCACTTCAAGAATGTTATCGCTCGAGGCGCCAAATAATTTCCGATTCAGTGTCGGTAGCACGCCTGCAGAGAGACTAATGGCCACGACTACTCCATCGAGAGCAAAGCGAAAGAGAGTATCCAATTTTAAAACTAGTAGGTTATGAAGGAGTTTTGATTATTTCAATTATAAGTCATTGACTTGTAGTCGGTGGTAGAATAAAACGCGGGTTTTTATATGATCGTGTATTAAGTAATGTATTAGAAAGAAGAGTATAAAAGGTAGCGGAATATGAAGCGTTAGTGGAGCGAATTAGCGACGGTCATCAGGGCGAGCGAGCGGGCAAGACTAGATGCGTCTTCTCTCGGCAGGACCCTGGTCCCCGGGTGTAGATATCGCCCGCATCGTCGGACTGCTAAGATCGGCGATACCGGCGGTGGATTTGAATCGCCGCCCCTGCAGATTTATTTTGCGTTGTTACTCGAGCTTTGTCTCCAACTTCACGTTTTGAATAAACTTTCCTGGTGTAATCGGAAATGCGAGGACATTTTTCAACAACTTGAAAAATAAATTATATTACTTCGATCTTCTATCACTTTTGACTATCGTAACGCGTAATCTAGCAGTAACGCGTAATCGCGTAATCGTAACGCGTAATACTAGCAGTAAATGTTGCCAACTAACATGCGCCATGCCATATCGCGTTCATTGTTAAAAGAAGTGATATTTTTAATAAACAACATAAAACTGTCCACGTTTATTACAAAAAAAAATTTATACTCACCAATAATTTTGTGAGGCCTATATCTTATATATAATATCCTAATGTCATTCCTTTTGTCACGCATAGGGAAATTTGAAAGAAAACTGATACATCACACTTGAGTTAAGTATGAATTTTCTTTAAATTTACGGTGTATAGGTAACTTTTATATTATGAAGAATTTTAACTAGTCCATTTTTACTATCAAAAATTAAGGAATTGGTGATAAAATTAAAGAAATAGTGTACTGTACTGTAGGTAGTTATTATTCAAAATGTTCATTTTTTTTCATGGAAACTGCTCTATACTCTATACTGTCTTCCACGCCCATCCTAGGATGGGTTATGAACATTAATAATCATTCGTTATATTTAAATAAATACCTTATAGCTATTTAGATTCAGATATTTTTAGATCACAGATTCAGATTACAATTTTTCATTTCGCGCCCGACGAAAATTAAACTTCATTTTCTCGGGCGAAGCAAATCCTCCTCATCAACAATTGTAACGAAAACAATTTATTCAAATTTTTCAATTGAATTTATTTTGATACATCTTATCGTCCTTTCCAACTTCCCAACAATTATTTTGACCTATTATCCTTCTCCCAATTATTGTGTTTTTTCATCCATAAACAATCGTTCGGTTGTCTGTCTGTTTACTTGTTGTGAATTCCCAGATGAGTAGAAGCCCACAAGTACAAATAGGCGAATCGACGGAGCCATGGCTAATTCACAAATCAAATATGATTTACCATAGCAATTGCCGGAGAATCATCTCAACTGTACCCCCGTGCACGGTGTAATCCCCACTTTGTTTACAGTTACCGCTGCGGCCTTACTAATGAGGACCTGAACAGGCGATGGAGCAAACCGAGTCCCGTGCTCCATCCGGACATCTACCACACAAAGGTAAGCTCCACAGTTCCTCGTATAACAAGTTTGAAGAAAATTCATTTACTTTATTTTTCACTAAAAGTTGATATATTTTTTTATTAATTTGTACCTATCGCTTTAAGAAAAAAACTAGTGGCACTAAATAAAGTGATTTTATTTCTCTCAACGCCCTGCTTATTTATCAAAAACTAGCGAACTGTGGTTATAACATGCCTTAACTATATATGTGTCATTGAATTTCAAAATTTTCTGGAGTGACTATTTTCCTCAGGGTCCTAGAATGTAAATGAGCAAAATTTAGAACGGATAACATTAAATATAATACATATTTATACTTGGGGGTAGTGGTTGGAAGGCAGGGAGAGAGGGAGGGTGCCTGTATATGCCTTAAAGAGTATCTGCAAAAATTATTTATTTTTAAATAGATTTCAATCAGTCAAAAGTATAGGATTGTATACAAAACAGACAGACAAAATATGTGCATTCAATTGTATATAACATAATATATCAAAACGTGTAACACAGTGTCAAAATACTAAAAACTAATAAATATATTGTTATTAATCCAATCTGTTTAGTAAAATTTATCAATTTGTTTTGAAAATAGCTTCAAAAGAATATAATGATAATTTAGTAGAAAGTCAACATTTTAATTTCCTCATTTTTTTTCAATTCAATCATATTTTTGAAAAAGTAAGATATTGAAAGATTTTTTTTTCACGGCTTATTTCTACCTTATGATCGTAATTATTTTGAAAAGCTGCGTTCGGAAAGGTTGCATTCAAAATATTTTTTGAAAGGCGCGCGTCGTCTCGGGATTTTTTAAGAGAAAAAGTTTTATAACGGTTTTTTCCTGGCGAACATGGAGTGTTAGCGGTTTACTGAACTAATTGGAATAATTTTAAACATAGCAACACTAAAATAAATTTCAGGGAAACAATAAATAATTAGTATTTCAGCATTATTCATATTGCTAGTGACGACTCTTTAAGTGGCTTGGCATCTTTTAATCACATATTCTACGCCACTCCACACCTCCAATTCCATAAAAATATTTCTGATCTGAGACGTTTGAAAAAAACCTTAGCACTTTATTCCTACCAATTTGGGAAACATTGTAAAACAAAAGATTGGGGAATAAATAAATAAATGTATAAAACAAACGATAAATCAAGCGATTGAAGATTTTTTAAATGTTTTACTTAACAAAAAAAAATATATCTGACAGGATTATAATGGTATGTAGTTTTTTCTTTTAAGAGTAAATATTAAAGATTTTTTACGTTTATTAACTTTACAATATTCATAAATGTATGATTTATTGGTACACTCTTTTCCCGATTTGGTATAATATAGTACTAACTGGTATCTTCGCTCGTTACATTAATTATAATTGTATGCTCCGGAGAAATGATAGCGGGAATCTATATGCATAGGAATGATTTATTCGGTTAACTTCGCTTGGGGTTTATTATTTTTCGACATAGGCCCATGTAAATAAATATTATATGAGTAAATACACAACGTGGTAATTTAATTATGCGACGCTAAATTGTAACTCTTATTATTTTTTTTACATATATTACGATTCCACCTAGCTGGGTATCCAAGAAAATGAAATGAAACTACTATGGAAGTGGAAACTATTTAATAATGATGTCATATTTCATCTCTTTGTTCGAATGCGGATGTTATATTTTACACAAAACGTTGATGGATTGCTGCAGATTGTTTGTTGCTCGCTTCAAACCAAAACTATCGAATAGTACACAATCTATTATATTATATTATTTATTAACTTCATTTTTAATTTTTCTTTTCGACTAATGTTTTACACTTTTTAATTAATTATTGATATCAAAAAACTTTTTTCATTATCTTTTTCTGGACGATATTTCATTTTGAAAGTACTAGAAACTTAACAAAATATTATTCATTTTTGATTTTGTATCAATCTTATTCTTTATCAATTCTTAGTAATTACAATTTATTTGAATAACGTTATACAGTTAAAAAAGAGAGATTTCTCGTGCTTATAACTAGACTATCTTACACAATAAGGTTATAGTATTTCCTTAAAAAGGGATAAGCATATTTAAGGGCCTACTTTTAATACTAATTCATTTTTAGCCTTTTTATTAATTTATATAGAATATATCTTCGTTTAATTTTTTTTAAACACAAACTTATATAAAGCCTTTACATTTAATAAATCTACCTGTAACCAAATAAATTTCACAAATTAACATCCATCTTAATATTGCGCTTCCCCGTCTTTTATCTATGACTTAATGGACTATAGTGTCATTGCCAGTAAAAAGTATTCGACATATTCGCCTAAGTAGCGAACATGTAAATATATATTCAATTTGAAATGAAGTGTACATTGTCTTTATTAAAAGTATGAAAAAACATGCATTAACGAAATAGTACGAATTTTTACGACTGTTAAGTATATTTCTTGTCTATGTTCGCACTGTTAAATGAGACCATAGAATAAAGATGCAAAGAATAATGCGAAGCTGACAGATTGTAATGATTACGTTTGTTCAATAATCATTTATGTAAACATGATTTCAGTTTTTTCAAGAATGTCTTTAAGTAGAATAAGTTAATACGTAAGAACACCGTTTGTACAATTATTCCAGAAAGAGTAATACAGAATACACTAGCAGAAAAGGCTACAAATTGGCTATCGCTGATTGCTTTCTCACTAGATATATTGTGATTTTCTAAAAGATCGCGACCATTTCTCAATTTTCAATATACCAAAAAACTCCTTAGAGGTGAACAATTTCATCAAATACAAAATGTATTTCTGTACACGTTTGATAAGATCATTTTAAAGAAAAAAAAGAGCACTAAAATAATTTATTAAATATTTAAAACTAATCAAGTTATAAAATCGCAAAAAATATATAAATCTACCTGAAGAAATTGCATAAATATTTATTATTAATAGTTTTCCCCACATCTTACCTTGTACCAGATTATAAATCAGTCCACTAAAATTCAATAACGTCATACACTATCTATACGTATTCTTAGAGCGTCAATAAATTATTTTCGTATGATGTTTTTTTTCGGATGAAATATATACAGCCTTAACCGTACAAAGGATACTATAATGAAATGATTTTCTCGATTAGCTCGCATCTGTAGATTGTGGCTTTGCCTTGTGAATTTGTCATCTTTAGAAAAAATTCATGAATGGTATAAATGAGTTCGATTACCCCGATCTCGTAAATGGGAGTAAAAAATAAATGTGACAATTTCGTTTTTCAGAAAGACTGTAGGACTTAGACAAATTCTGTTTATTAATGTATGCAATATATATTATGTGTGAATTATTAATGTTCTATCAGTGTCGATGCGTTTGATTTAATTTAATTAATTTAATTTAATTTAATTTAAAAAACATTTTTTATAGATGTTAAGTTGCTGTACGGATCTCAATGCTATAGAATCGGTTTGCAGACCGCGGGATGTCGAAGTCTCGCCTACCGAGACTATATGCGATATGACCATTTCTCATTTTCTGTATTTGTATGTTTATCGTACCTTCTTTTATATACGTATATGACTTTTCATGTTGAACGATACTAGTATTCTGGCATTATCGAAGTCGATTTTGTAGCCTTCAGATAAGATGTGTTGCGTTAAAGTGGACGTGGTCTTACATCGCTTTACGTTGACGCGATGGTCGGGTGTACTCCGGTTTGAGTCCCCGTTCGATCTAAATTCCTTCGCAGCCTCCTATACAAGTCCAACATGACCATCTTCTTTACTCTCTATCCCTCTTTCTTTCTCTCCCTAAGAAGTCATTTACCCTTATGTTTAAGAAATTATTCAAAAAGATCGCTTGAACTGATGTTATATATTTTTCAGAACCTTCTCATTCTGATAAACATTAACATATGGTGTAAAAACCTTCTTACTATAGCTTTAAAGGCACTACAGTAAGATAATAAGTTTTATGGAATTTGTTTAAATTCATTTGGGAAACCTTTTATGTAACATTTTGGGTTCATTAATTATTTCATAATAACATAATATTCAGAACGCCTCGTACATTCACATCCAATGCTTCAAAAGAATCCGCTGTCGATTAAAATTCCTAGACGGACGAGTACTTGCCTGGCGCAACATTGCACTTGATTACACCCTAACCCACTCACACCCATCTCCCAGTACGGTATGAGGTATTCCGTAGTTCACATTTTCCTATGCCATATCAATAAGTCGCACACCGCCGACGGGCTGACGTCACGCCGCGCCCGTTGACACCAGGCTTACTTTTGTCCCTGAAACATTGGGGGTCGCTCCTTTCAGTTTGTCTCGAGTCAACTTTCTGGTCGAATTTAAACAGATAGTACAGAACCTAACCCGCATCTTATGAGGGAATGATTATTACCAAACTAATTAGCGTATTACGTATTTCCGCTGTTTTTTATACTCGGCAGAACGGCGAATTTTAATCATAGTTGTTATAATTAAAATGCTATATTCAATGAAACACCATTTATCTCATGTGTTAAGATATTGTAGGTTGTTTGAAAATAGTATATGAATAGTGGAATCTTGGCTATTTATACCTGGTCATGTAAAAGTAGCCAACATTAATAGTTAAGTAACTCTTTGATATAAATCTCGCGCCGTACTGCGGCTGTATAAAGTATAACCCATTCACGAGTCGTGCTGTACTGTTCACAACTACTGAACGCTCAATTCATTTTAAAGAACATTGTACTAAATATTTTGATTGCGACATGAATTTGAAATCTTCACTCGCGAGAAGGTTCACACTAAGCCTATTACCTGGGATCTGAATCACCGTACGCGCTGAAATTACGCGGAAATAAAAAGGCAACGGGAAAAAATAACTACGTGCAAATAACAGCCACGCATAGAAGAGCTATGGGAAAAAGCAGGAAATTATCCACCTCCTTCCTGGTACGTTGTCCACCGTCCAAGATCGACCCAGGCGCCACCGGCCGATCCGAGGTCCGCCCGGCGCGGAGCAGCGAGGGCCCTCCCGCCGCGAGACCTCGCGCCGGCCGGGACCCGGCAGTCGGCTTCTGGCGGCGAGGTGGATCTGCTGCACCCCGCCGTCGCCGAGAAGCCAACAAACCGCGTCTGTGCCCCGACACCGACTAATGAACTTGGACTTGCAGATCGTTCTCGGCGGTAATGCGTCAACTCAGGCTGCCGGGAGTAAATCACTGTGAACTTTGTCGTCACATAGTACATAGTCACAATTGAATACAATCCATGTTGCGGGTCATTGGATTATTTGTACTGAATTCTGATATAAATTCAATTCTGTCAAAAAAAAAATTGTGGACTTGAATTTTGGGCACAAGTCTCAATAATAATCCCTTAGAATAACAAGGTTCCAACTAACATTTTGGGCTAATTTGAGTTATTTTTACCTTATTTCTTCCATACACACCAACTCTAATTTAACGGATATTAAAGGAAATAGCAAGAGCATCAGTTATTTATTTCCATTTATAGATCATTATTGTTAATCTACAGTGTTTTTATTTATTTTTAATTTCCCTCATCTCACAGTGGTCATTGATAATACTGAAAATAAGTTAAGACCTTAAAACTGATCATATTTGCATACTCAAAACAAAATATATATCAATATGTGTTGAAATTCAATCAACACTTTTGAGCTCATTATCTCAAAACAGTGTCAGTGTCAGATGGAACCTTGTTATTCTGAGGGGTTGATATGATATAAATTATTTTTAGAATCCGAATGAAAAGGCACAAAAACGATTAGTATTTATTATTATTTCCCTCGTAATATTATATATTGCACGATTATTATCACTTTTCTGCCAGAGGCCGCGCTTCCATTTATTAGGCGTATGTCTGGTGCTTGTACTCGGTCGGCCGGTACCTACCTTCTGGCCAGGGTATCTCGCGGTCTCTCTGTATTGACTTGTGCCAAACATATCTGATGAACGATCTCCACTTCAGTTTCTTTGAACCGATCATCAATCTCTTGCCCCTGTGCTCAGCTACGCCATAATTTTACCCTATCTTAATTATTATGTTCCCATCCGTTTTACGCAATGGTTAGTTGAATTACAAACAAATAGACTCTGCGTGCAAATAAGGCTCGGGAGAGATCAGTTAATTTATTATTATCTGATTATCCTTTTATCAGTGGTTCTCTTCAAGTGCCTGAACTATCTGCAAAAATAAATGTTCCTTGTATGTTTACTTCCACATACCACTTCTATATCTTTCCACTTCTTCTTTTTCTTGTGGCCTATCCGTTCAACGGACGTTGGTTATCGTATTGGTTATCGTGACTTTATTTACAGCGACCCGTAAAAGCTCTACAGTAGACTGGCCAAACCTTTGTCTCAGGTTATTCAGCCACGATGTTCTCCTTCTTCCAGGGCCCCGACTTCTTTCCCTGCATTATGAGGTGCAAGATCTCATACTTCTCCGGGTGTCTCATTACATGTCTGAGATATTAAAGTTTTCGAATTTTTATCGTTTTAATTACTTATTTTTCTTTATTCATCTGAACCATAACATCTTCATTCGTAACTCTATCCTTCCAGCTTATTTTAAGCATTCTTCTGTAAATACACATCTCAAATGCTTTAAGTCGCCTTATCGTTTTTTTGGTAAGTTTCCATACTTCCATTCCATAAAATAAAATCGAGAACACATAGCATCTGACCATTCTCATTCGTAATCTAAGATTAAGATCATGACCGCAGAACATCTTTTTTATGCAGATAAAGGTTGCATGAGCTTACTCAATGAGGCATTTGATTTCAACAGAAGGATCCCGTCTTTCATTTATATTGCAACCCAGGTATATGAAACTGTGTATCTTTCAACTGAATTAATATACCTTATATATTGAATGTAACACACCTAGTGCACAATATTTTAGGGATAGATATATATTAAAAATATGAGTCAGAAATGCCTAACTCCAACCTTGTCAGAGATATGAACATTTTATAAAGGTCACAGTTATGATTATTTACATTAGTTAGTTATGATTATTCATAGATTATTTCGATTAATTGAAATATTTTTTTGATTCTAAATTATATATTGATAACAAAAAATGAACGTCATCGCATTTCGAACGGCCAGAAATTTTTTTGTTGGATGATTTAGGTCCTCAAATACCTAGACTTGAAGCTTAACGTGAGTTTGTAATAATTTCAAACAGTAATATTTTCCGTTACCGTATATGTACGTACTCTTTGAACATTTTCAACTCGTAATTTAGTCAATTATTTTCGATTAGGTCTATTTCATATTGAATAATATATTAATATAAGATGTATGCAACCAGTGAATTATATATGATGAACGTATGGAAAGACTGAAAATAAAATTAAGAAACGACGATAGAAAAAATAATATATTTTTATGCAGTCTATTTTTTTCTAATCCACTGGTCTTTCTTTGCCCTTGTGTTTTTCATAATTTTGTATAGAATTGAAACTTGAACCCTGAGAAGGAGTAAAAGAAACGAATGCTCGTCGCGTTTGCGGTGTGGTCTTGGTGTTGTATACTCATGGACTGCGAGACAACAAATGTATATATTCTCCATGAACTCCGCACTGAGGAAAGGCTCTCCACAATTTGACAATCAACAACAAAATAGACTGATCAATCCAAGACATGACCGGAGTCGCACTAAACAAGAGTAGAGACAAATAGTGGGATACCGATGCTCAATCATGAGCACATCGATTGAGATAGTGATTTTTATTTTATTTGATCATATTTCGCTCGCATAATTGTCACTGCATAACCATACTCATATTTGGCCACAATATTCGTAATACATATTCGAGCACAATTTATTTTTGCTCTCAACGTCCACCCAGTAAACAGTCTCGAGCAGAAGTACCGCACCAAGCGCGACAGCGTTAATTGCTCTGCCCGCGTCCTTTACCTTTTACCTTCTTACTTACTTACTTTGGACAATGAAAAAGTATGCAGTGTGTTGTACAAGTATGTAGGTATGTGTGTACTATGCCATCAAATCTATTAATACACTGTATATATGTGCCTAATTATTTTTTTCTCGTTTCGTTTTTGTGGTATTGTTTTATTTTTTCTTTATTTTTTATACTACTATTATTAATTGTTCCTCGCGCTTATTATTTTATCTGAAATATCCAATTATCTAATATGTATAGGTATATATTTAATTATCACACTATTATATTTTATTTCTGTTATATGAGCAGGTAGGTAATTGAAATTAGATACCTTAGATGAGGCTCATGTACTAAGTCAAGTTAGACACCCGAAAAAAAAAATAGCAACCAGTTCGCTAATTTTGGCAACCGCTCACATCTAGACCCCATCTTCCCCAAACCTCACACCATGTTCAACATGCTGCATGGTGATCGAATGGTTGTGAAATTAGTCGGAAGTTCTAGCCTCATTCTGGTGCTTCATTTTTTTTTTCAATTTCATGTTAACACTTCTTTACATTTGTGTTGGCACCAAAACTCCATTGTGCGCCGCTGGTCTGGATTCAGAGCACCATTTATTATTTACCACTTTATTCCCTTTAGTTTTTTTATATCTCGATATTGTTCTCCTTTCGACAGTGGCGTAACTAGGCCAATGTAGCCAATTCGGTACATTGGGGCCCCCATTAACACATTAACAGGGATCCACATTACTTTTCGTATGGATACTTTTTCCTGCATAGTATGGACGTGATTTTTTTTTAAACTACCACAATAAGAAATGAAAATGAAATATACCCTGCTAAGATATCGATTAGTGACCAAACCCAGGAATTTTTTTCTGTTGCATGTGCATATAACCTAAAAATATACCTAAATCACATTTAAGGTTTTTCGTTTCATGAAAATTTTTAAGAAAGAGGAGTCCAATTTTGTTATTTTTAGTAAAAATCGCATAATATCTAATATTCTTATATCTTATGTACAATTCATATGCAGAGGACCCTTTTTTTCATTTTGAATTGGGGGCCCTATTTTTTTAGTTACGCCACTGTTTTTCAGTATCGTTCTCAACCTTGCCGGCCACAATAAATGTACTTCTTTAATACACAAACTCATTCACTTGTTCTAAGTATTCATTATTTACCATTACATCACACTTCCATCTCTCTCTAACACCATTACTTTCGATTTGCTAACAATCTTACTCACTCTCCGTGCGCACATCGGATACCCAGCCACCAGGCACTGCAGACTAGCTTCACTTTTAACTATGTACTAACAATGCATCATCAGCATAATATGTATAGTAGACAGGATCCAATCAAAATGCCAATTTTCGCTCTTACTTTGAATCCCTTCAGTTCTTTTATATTATTAGTACATTTGTAAAAATCATAATACAAACTACTATTATTATTATTATTAGCCAACCAGAATGAACGCAAATTTATTTTTTTAATATTATAAGTACTTATCTACCAAAATACATGATTAGTATTATTAATGAACACGATGTGGAAATAATATTATTTTAATACAATTTTGTCTTTCTCTTTTATTAAAAAAATTCTTTAATCAACATTTTTTACATTTAATATTAATACTACCGTGCTGGGCAGCTATTTTCGTATTTCCCTCAATCGATAATTAAGTCTGATCGACATTCAAACTGCATCAGCTTATATTACGTTCTTCTCCATAAATTTATGCTGATGATGTGTTATAGTTTGTTTTTCTCCCCAGGGTCTATTGGAGTACATGAGCCACGCGCTACGCAGGCCTGCAGCGGTGTACTGCGACTTCCATGGCCACTCGCGCAAAAAAAACGTCTTCCTCTACGGCTGCTCCGACGCGGAGAGCTGGTGCAAGACAGACAGAGACAAGGCCACGAATGAAGATCGGTTCAAGTTTATGGTAGGTTTTTCATTTTTGTAATTTTATTTAATTTGGGTATAATGTACCTATATCTACGTACGAAAATATATCTTCCATCAATCGTAAACCAAAATGTGTAAGGATAACATCATAGCCAGTGTTTCTTCTCGAGAATTTTATAGAGCAACAAAGAACGAGGATGTCCGATTCTACTTTAGATAGCATGTGTTTTGTAAAGAGTTATTTTAAGAATAATATATGTAATAATCTATCTTATGTTAATTCATACACGTATTATAAATGTTTTACTTTTCTTCCGATTGTTTTATATTTCAATTACATACTATGATAATAATATGTATATGCTTAAATCGAAAAATCGATAATAGTGAATATATATAAAGATATCTGCTATACTTTACTGTATTGTGTACATTTTTTCATTTTCGTTCATCAAATTCTTGAGAAAATTTGAGAATTCTAATTTCTCCAGAAATGAAAATCATCAAAAAATCAGAATGCCTCATAAGTAGAGATGTGGAACTAGAGATCATCACTGCCAAAACAACGTATTTAAAAGTGAGCATAGACACCGTCATCATTATCGACATTCGTCGTAAGAAATGAGACTTTTGATCGGATCAACAGATTAAATATTTGGAAGCAAATGTGACAAGAAATAATGTTATCCAAGAAGAAATTTACAGGAGAATTAAATCGTGAAACGTTTGTTACATTGCTTTACAAAAATTTCTGTCATCGGGGTTGGTGTTACAAAATTAAAAGATGTACACAACACGTTCTACACCGGTGTGAATTTTGGTCTCTCACTTTAGAGCAAGAAAATACATTGCACGTCTTTAAAACTAAAGTCTTACGCAAGGTTTACGACTAAATACATGATAACCTAACTAGAGAATGAGAATATTAAATAACCTAGAACATCGGGAATGGTATACCGCCTCAGATATTTTGAGGAAATTAAAACGAGGAGACCGCGGTGGGCGGAACGTTAAGGGATGCTAAGGACTATATAACACTTCATTGTGACTGCGGTCATAGATTTCCGAGTCCCATGGGACTGTTGAAGAAGACGAAGACGTACAGTAATATAATAATTAAATTTTTACACTGTTCCCTTAATAGTTTTCCTGGAGTCGTACAATTGTGTATTAATATATCCAAATTTAAAATATTTAATAATTTCTGTGTTCATAAACTCAGCTTTAAAGATTGTATTGTACTGTCGAATAAGATGTTTAAATAGAATAATTATTAATTAATTTATTAGAAAATGATCATATTTTTGATAAAAGTTCGGGATTGTTTAATTTACATACGAATAATGTTGTTCTTAAATTGAATAATTTAGAATCATTAGAAATTAATAAAACATGTAAAATGAACCATAATATTTATTATAAATAACCAACTAAATGTAACCACAAGTCTTATTCTAAAAAAAAAATTTAAAACATGTTTCTAATAATTTTGTATCATCAAGTCAATGTCCACATCTTTCATCATCGTAAAAATTTAAGTTAAGTACTAATAGATTTATTTTTTAAATTAAAATTATCATAATATATTATTTTAAAATCATAAAATACATTTTTTTAAATATTTTAATAACGTGACATGCATGTTTTTGATTAGTTAATTTGACATCCTGAAGAAGGATATAGTATTTTCCGAAACCGGTTATTGTTTTAAACTTACTAATTAAGCGGTTATTATAAACAAAGTTATTGTATTATGTATTAACTTATTTTTTAAATAATTAACCTTATAGGCAATGAAACATTTTTATTAGATATTTCTAATCTGGGTTCTATTTTATTAATCTTGAACATCGATGTTGAATAGTGCCACAAATGGAGTTGGACACATATGATATTGATATCCGAACAGAAAATTATCACAAACGTAATTGAATAAAAAGTTGTTATACAATGGTTGGAATATTTCAAGAACAAACTCAAAAATATCGGTGACCGACAAATATACCTGAATCCTTTGCGAATAATCAGTGTGTTGGAATCGCGCTCGACCATGTGGAAATTACATAGTCATGTATTTCACCGTGTTCCCAGAATGTCGACTGCCGCAACAAAGCTCCATTTTACATGCACCGCATTTATATATATACAAAGGGACTTCCACAACTTCGAGTCCGCCGACTTCTTCCTTCTAAAACCTCTGAATTTAAATATAAAAATCGACTGAGTACCTACAATTAATGTTCTCGTGGTTATGTTTAAACATGTGTGTATTATATGTAGGTATATACAGTACATCAGGACGTAAAGGATATATTTTATTCTTCGAACATGTAGCTTTTTCAATAATGTGTGAATTTCTAAAAAGTATCAAAACTTCAATTTGACGTAATTATGGGTACTGAATAAAATGTGTAGTTACCATAGAAACTATTATGGCATGTATTTATTTGGTCACTTTTTCGTCACATATCTTTCTGAGATCATTTCTATATTATAATATTTGACTATCTAAGTTGGCTTTCTAAAAACAAAAAAAAAAAAATGTCATCTGACTACGCGTGGGTTGTACAGAATAACCGTAATTGTTCTAAAATCCAGCTCATTCAATTATTTAATAATTTGAATTAACCAATCGTTTTCATTTTCAAGGCTGCAAGTTTTTTTAACTTACCGTAGTTGGGGTTGGCCTGTCTTAGAACGAAGTGATTATCAAAACGTGTTAAAATAGATGAATCAAATAAAATTACAATGTATACGTGGTTTTATTTATAACCTTGTCATGATAGTTCTGGATTAATTTAGATTAACATCTCACCGTAAACCACATTCCGTGTATACTGACGTACAGTTGCCAGAAGCTGTCCTTTTTCGAGGGTTCCAATGAAAATGTTGACAAAATCAGTTTTATCTTCCATATTTTAACCTCCGCGAATGATTGCAGTGATAAAATATCAATTTACATTTAAGTATTTTCGTAGAAAGCAATCACTTTGTAGTTTGACATACAAGATTAAATAAAACACAATCCCTTTGTATAAAACTATGAATTTTATTAAACGCTAAACGGTTTCGCTTAGCTCAAGCTTTAATAAAATTCGTGGTTTTATACAAAGTGATTGTGTTTTATTTAATCTAATATTTCAAACCACAAAGTGATTGCTTTCTACGAAAATTCTTAAGCAATATTTTGTATTTAAAAAGATAAGGTCAATTCAATTAATTAATAATATCAATTTAATTCGCATTTCAAATGAAATTGACACCTCATTCCGATGTAATGTATCAGTTTCATTTTAAATAATTAACTGCAAAGCGGGACTTTTAATTGTTTAAAATTTTTCTTGACATCCATCTGGGGGAAGTATCAAAAGAGACGGTTTGGCGTTATTACAGCAGAACCTTCGGATCGGCATTGCCACTGAAAGCGTCAACGCACGGTCACAGCAGAAACTCGATTCGTGCGCCCGTAATAGTCTTTATCTATTCAAGGGATTGGCAAAGCAACTGAAAACTGGTCATTTCACGAATTGTCAGTGACAAAGCGCACCTTCCTTTGCTTTTAAGAACTTTGCATCCTGTTTTGAGATAATATTCTTGATGAAGTAAGATCTTAACATCGCGTTGTTATCGAATCATGCATGGTCTGCTATCGTAAACAGTCACCTACGTTGTGTGTTAACCTAATCTATTCATTCTTCACTTTTTCGCACATAGATTTCCCGCACATACCCCTGAAAGAGACACCACCAGTTTATTGGAGTGACTCTCCTCTAAACATCGGTTGATGAATCTATGACGCCGCGAGATAACTACTGGCCCAGTACGCATAAAGTACACACTCAGCAGTAACGTTGTCAGTTGTCAAGTGTACTTCAAATCAACTTCTGTACCTTCTCGCTCGCACTATTTTTTCGTCATTCATAACTCCGGTTAACTTATCGAAAGGATCCTCGCTTATATTTCCATTACTCTTATGCGTTTCTTCAAAAAAATCAATATTTTATTTCATCTTCATTCATTAACATCTCTCAATTTGACTTGACTGACTTGACTTCCATTCCTTTCGGAAATTCTTATTATATTTTCCTTTCTCAAACTTTTATTTTTCTATCTTTCACGTCTCTTTTGACTTTTCTCTTTTATATGATATTAATAATTCATGATTTCATTTTAATTAAATGTGTAAAGTTTTATAATTAGTAGATATACCTCGTGCAATGGATCGGCATAGTGAACGGCATAGCTTACTGAGTATAGACAATGCACAGTGTAAATAATTAAGGAAGGGGGTGGGTGCTCCCTGGCGGTTCGACGGTCATTCACATGGCGGTAGACGTAGACGACGCGACGCATCTTACAACATGAAGTGCGACAATGAGATGCAGATATTTGATGGCTCTCATACAAAGAGAGTAGGTAGGCATAAGTAAGGTCGTAAGTGTGAGCGGTCGTTAAACGAAATGGTTTTTATGTGAGGAGTGACTGTATTTACTTTCAATTCAAGAATCACATATTTGCAAACTACCCCACGTTACGGTGGATGCGAGTACGAGGTATTTTTGCGAAATGATGCGTCAGTTTATTTTCTTCGCCGTCAAATATTTAACGACACGTATTGCAAACAAACAATGGCTCGGGGTCCTGCATGCTCACACGCGCCGAGGACACGATCCCCACTGTATAGAATATTGCACAATGTTAAGTGCCCTTCTGCCTCGTTATCCGACTACCTCACCAGCGCTATTCTATCTGGGACCAGATTTTATAGTCCGCAGCCCATACGCCCGAGCTTCGTGCGATATTCCCCGTAGAGCGTACAAAGAAGGACCTTCTCATCCTTGAACAGTGCTTATCACTTTTCATTTTATTAACCATTTTACGTTTCCAGGGTCCAACTGAACTCTGGAACCTGAAGAATTCAATTTAATGTAATGTAATTCTTATAAAATGACCAACCATGAAAATCAAATTTTATAAAACAATG
This sequence comes from Eubasilissa splendida, assembly GCA_031772225.1. Taxonomy (NCBI): domain Eukaryota; kingdom Metazoa; phylum Arthropoda; class Insecta; order Trichoptera; family Phryganeidae; genus Eubasilissa; species Eubasilissa splendida. The sequence continues at coordinate 14,516,598 of CM062848.1, read as the reverse complement.
CACTCGTGTTGAAAAGCTATATCAATTACGATAACCCTTTATGTCGCGGGCGGCACCTTTTACCGTATGACTAGATCTAAGTGCTATCCTCCTATGGGTTTAAATTAAAAACCTCTCAGTACCATTTGTAGCTTTAATATTTATAAGAAAACGGAGAATTACGATACCAGATATATTTCATAATATTGAGAATTGGTCATTAATTGACATGATGGTTACATTGCGATGTAACATGATTATTTTAATTTACACAATAAAACTTTGTATTACACACACGTTGAGTTATTAGGTACTAGTTTCGAGAGGTGCACTCTGAAAACTGCAATACAGTATTATAGTTTGGTTATCACCTGATGATGAGATGAACTGCACCTCTCGAAACTAGCGGTGAAATTAACCCAATATGTGTGTACAATACAAAGTTTTGTTGTGTAAATTAAAATAATTGATCATTGATGTTTATTTAGGTTTATTCAGCATCGAATCATTCAAAGGTTTCATTAATATTAAATATTCGAGACCACTGCTTCTGGAAAAGGTTATATCTTGTGCCATTGATATATAAGCGGTTGCCAAAAGTATTTCAACAAATCAGTTTATATTTTTTTCGGGGGACATCACTGGACTAGACCCTCTCTTAAGATAAAAAGTGTAGCGGCGACATTTTCGAGAAATTTTTTGAAAAAATTTAATTAATAAAAATGTTTAATGTTTATTTTATTCCTTTTTAATGATTAAAAAGTATTGTCTTAAACGACCGATTACTCGAAGAAACTGACGTAGGGTCAAGTATCATAAGAGGGTACTGACGTAATAGAACAACGGAAACTTTAGTGAATCACTGTAACGAAGGATTTTTGTAACCAAAAATAATAATTAAATTCAGTTTTGAAAAAGTCCCATGTAACGAAACATCAATGTGTGCATTGCACACAAGTGATATTAACGTTTTTCAGTTATCATTTTGATTTTTGAGTATCTTCTCATAGTGGCGATTATTTACATTTTAATTTGACATTTTTCTTTATTTATTATTTTAACATTACGTTGGTACCTACGTAGAAATATGTTAGGAGCGCCATTATATCGTTTTCAAGGACAGCCCATTGCCTAGGAACAAACCTGCATATGGCTACACTTCTCTTTAAGTTTGTATTTCTAGGATGATTATGTATTAAAACCTTAATAATTCAACCGCTGTTCTTACATACACTGCGCGGACCGATAAACTTGCGTACGGCGATGTTATTGTCGTCACGCCTAGCGACTGGCTCCTGGCTCGTCCAATTATGTGTTCATTGTCGCTTTTGCCCGGGACTAGCGGTTCCGCTGTTTATTCTCAACTTTTCTCACTCGATCAGCTGATACTCCCGCGCTCCAGGATTCTTCCGCTGACGCGGCGCTTGGGTTACCGCGCAGCCGACCATTATCTCCACTCCGCCAGCGCTTGTGATATTTCCCACGAAAATTCAGAGCGAAGGCCGAGGGTGTCACTTGATTGCTCGGGTAAGAGTATCGGAGGAATGTTTGGAATGCACCTTTCGACGGTGAGCCGCGAGCTGGGCGCCAGAGCGCGGGTCGGCCGACTGCGCAACACGCTAATGTATGTATCGCGCAGCCGCCATCGAAGCGGCCCTCTCACCCGCACATTTCTTCGCGCTTTGGTTTATTTTCCCGCGCAACCGTCTGTCGGCCGCAACTTCTAATGGGAGGGTCGTAAAGTGTCGTTCTTTTATTTCTATTAAAATGGAGACTCGCAAATAGGGAAAGGTCGGGGGGGTCAAGGAGTGGCACGGGGCAGGAAGGTTCACTCTATTTTTAATCTCGGCCGTCCCTTTGCGTGCAACGTAACATCGAAGACTTGTTTTCAGAATAAACACACACATTATTAACTTTATGGAATCTTTGCATTTTAAATTTGACGTCGGTGCGCTTCGTCTCTCGTCTTGGCGATTAGGAGAAATACGGCCGAGGGAGAATCTCACTGCGAGGATGATCACTTGTACTTAATAATACATGGCTGATCTTGTGGTGTGAAAGTTCTTTGCAATTTTTTTATCACACAAATCATTTTCGAATTTTGTTTTATTATTTCTTTTACACTCGTACCCGTCGTTGCCCGGGATTCAGAATTAATTATATCTAAAGATATGGGTTTAAGGGAAGGAGTGGTCATCGTTTTGCGCAAGCTCTAAATAATAATGGCATATAATAATTTGGTCGTCCAGGTCGGGAATGGTTGAGATGTCAGGGTCACAAAGAATGACTAAGCAAAATTTGGAACTGATGGTATTCAATATAATATAAAACACTTTTATATCGGGAGGAGGGAATGGGGAGGTCGGGTGGAGAAGATAGTCCGGTCGGGGGAAAGATATAAGACGATCGGAGAAGGAAGGTATATAATTGGCAGGAGAAAAGGGGATTTGGTGGCGGGGCTGGAGATGAGTGGAGTGGGGATGGAGCGGGGGGAGGGTTTGGGAAGGGGGGTATATGGAGGCGATGAAGGGGGGGTAGGACAGTCGCGGAGAAGGATTGGGATGGTCGAAAGAAAGAGATTGGACGGTCAGGAGATGGAATCTGGGCGTTTTGTGAAATCCGAAAACTACTCATATTATTTTTTGTTATAATATAGTTATTCTATCGCTTTCAGCCTTTGACATTATTCAACTTTCCAACTCCAGGATGTAACCCCAGCACACTATAAATATTATATTTTTGACCTATATCGATAATACGGGCATTCTCGGATTTTTACGACAAATATATTTTATTTATAATTGAGAGCCCTGACACAAAATGAATTAAAGTCACATAAAAATCGAAAACATTATGAATACATACTAAATTCACAGATTTTTTTTTGAAAATTCACGTTTTCTGTTTGAATTTAATTTTTAAACTATTTGAATTAAATTCGGTTTGGTTAGTTAGATTAGTAAATTTAATTTTACAATCCGATGATGTGTTTTATGAATTTGTTATTTGATTCTTGTACGCTATTATTATTATATTATGTTTTTTCACGTAACTCTAAAGTGAAATCATTTTTTACCGTAGTGTATTGAAAACCACGCTTTGTCCATAAATCTTTAAATTAACCGCAGATAAAGTGTTTCAAATGTCATAAATTATTATGGCAAAATTTCTAAGCATGGTGTAATAAATAACTTGCAATACTTGCGACCGGATATTTTTATCAGGACACTCGAGTCTATTGAAAAAATTTTTTTTCGTGTAAATCCGGGAAAGTACTATACTGTATATAAAATACTTTAGACCGAATAAATATTCAAGCAAATATTCGAATCAAAACTAGTCGACAACTTAAATTTGAATCGAGGTTTCGTCAACTTGAGGTTGGTTTAAAAGAAGTTGTACGTATCTACGAAGCTTATCACAAAACAAGAACCCTGAGAGGGAGATATAAAAGTGTTAGAAATATTTATGTTTCGTACCACCTACATCATATAGGTATTATTACCATGCAATTTATCTATTTATATAATTTCTACCATGTTAATAGTAATATCAATAGCGTATTAAATTTAATGCGATTTGTAGTTATGCACCTTTTGTTATGTAAATGTATTTTTAAATTCAAATATTAGATTGTTAACGATCTTTTTTTTTATTCTAAATTTATTCAATACTAAAATACAAAACATGTTTAATCGATCATTCTAGAGCAAAATCGTCGTCCATTTCAATAACTGTTTCACCATTTTCTTGCAAACGATCGACCCACGAGTAAAAAGGTCAAATAACTACGCTTTGACATCGGCAATAAGTTTATCCTTTGCCTGTCCGTCCACTTTTGAGCGAGCGATTAACATGGTAATGGTAAGAGTACAAAGAGCCTTATCATCAAAATCACACAGACAACCACTTTCTTCTTCATCTTTTATAATTGTTTCACAGGATTTGAAACGATTGAACCGTTTTCTAACTTAACTTTCACTCATCATTCCTACACCAAAGAATTCGTCTAAATCGCGAAATGACTGCTTCAATACCTACGTCCTTTTACGAAGTGATAGAGCATGATTTGTCAAATATAAAGGTGGTCATTGACACGCTTTTTTACTACCTACCTACAAATAAAGGAATGTATTATTACAAAATGTAACAAAATAATTAATTTGACAGTCTCAAAGGGCTCCGATAGTTATGCACTGACTTATTAAAAAAGAAATCATAAATGAGAATGTATTCGTGTATATTAAATCTATGTATCTACTATTTTAAATTGTCTGTAAAATTCTTATTTCATCGAACTTTATCGTTTTCTACGAGAAATTTTTTTAATATTTATTTAAAACCAGTGAAAGGGGAACGTTCAGTTCTTAGACAGTGGAAATTTCAAATAAACTGATTCCTTAAGGGGTAGTTTATGCTAGCGGTAAGGTAAGTGTTGTCAGTTTTAAAGAAATAAAGGATATTCTGTGTTCTCTCTCAGGCTCTCCCTGTCCTGATGCACAAGTTCTGCAGCAGCTTCTCCCTTCCAAGCTGCAGCTTCCGGGTGGAGAGAGAACGCGAGGCCACCGCGCGCGTCACCGTCTGGCGGCAGCTGCACGTGACCCGCTCCTACACCCTGGAGGCCACCTTCTGCGGGTTCGACCAGGGACCCTTCAAGGTCTGTGATTTCTATCACACATTTCATCGAATTGACGTATTGCTTTTTAAAGGTTCAAATTAGATTTATTTAGCGAACCACCAAATGACTGAAATGAAATAATTTCAGCTACAAACCGCGTATAAATTGGTTTAGCCATTAAAAAGTATTTAGATGAGAGACCTTTAATATATTTAGAGATAGACTATTCTTCTCCCTAGATATTCTGTCATCTGAGGATCATGACCGCTCACAATATTGTGTAGTTGACTGCTCCAACTATTTCTGCTACCTACTATCCTCAGGGTTTCATGCAGTTTTTCTTGAGTTGATTGCTTTTAATTGGCCGCTCCACCATGAAGGCAATTTCCTTTACCTTTTTCACAATCAGTGTTGCATATAATCACCAGTATTTCGCGATGCGGTGCATCAAAAGTATTGAAAAACGCGATGTGTGCGGATTGAGGACGGTTTGGCTTGATTCATTATTCTGTAAGAATGGATACATTAGAGCATCTTACCGTCCAAGATATGCGAAAAAGTGGTCGATCTGTGCACGCTCTCACATTTTTACTCCAGGTCTTAGAAGTAAAGAAATTTGTAAAGTAAAAAAATTCAGAGAAGTAAAGAAATTTGTATTATTTTAAATATTACAATCATTCCATGCCATTTGAGTTCTGCGATTGATTTCTAGCTGACATCTTGTAGGAACCAGTTATTTTTGAACCCACATAAACAAATACGTTTATAATTTTCAAATTATTAAAGCCGCTAATATTCGGTATTCGTCCAGCTTTATGTTTAATCATATTTTCTATTTCGCCGTGATTGACACGTAGACCATATCTTTCGCTATTTTGTCCAATTAGATGAAAAAAAATCATCATCTCCTGATATTAATTGCATAATATCAACGGTATATCATCATACTTCAGATCGCTAATTTTGCGGCCATCGATTCTGACCCTGGCATCCCAGCTGTCCAGGTCTCCTCGTGACACATTCTCCGTATAGATTAAATAATTCAGCCCTGTGGAATTTTTTTTTCAGCCTTGAATAGATTAGAGAGCATGTCTTCGACTCTTAACCTTCGATTTTCCATTTTGATAATGATTGCGATCAGAATTGTAAGATGTCGAGGTACTTCCATGTCCACCGACATGTTGAGCATACGAGTACTCACTCTCCCATCTAACACGATCGAATGCCTCAAAATGCAGCATAAAGTACTAAGTACTCTTATGGCGAACTTTTGATACAACGTGTTGTATTTATTATATCTTAATTAATGTTTCCAAAATCTAATTCACCGATCAGTAAATGAAACAACACGCGATCACAGTCCGTGTAGATTTTAGTTATGAATAGAACAATATATTAGTTGTTCCATGATAACATCCATACCAGGTAGTCATAGTAATTGATATCTGGTTTGACTCCAACCAAAGTTCCAACAGCCGACCCCTAATTAGATTCGTTGCACGCAAACATAAGCCTCATTCTCTATACAATCTACCATTGGCGATTGATCACATTATGTGCGTACATGTGCATTTGTCTACATCTTTGTAGCTTTCTATAATATATCTATAATATCTTCTTCTTCTTCTTTTAAATAGGCAATCCACCATTCAAGGTGCCATTAATCAAGTTAAAAACTTCATTTTATAGATAAAAGTTTAATAATATTATAAAATAGTAAATACTATATTACAAGTAATACCATTGTCGTTCAAAAAACTTGCAGTTATGTAGATTAAACGTGGCGAGTTAAGGGAAAGATGATGACACAAGTTAACCGGGAGCTGAAAATTACCATTGACGAGACCACCGTAAAAAAAACAGTATAATATATCTAATGTATAAAAAATCTTATATATTCTGTAATAAATGTGACAATTCTCTCATTATACCTATTATGTTCAGGAAAACTATTATGATACTCCTCAGCTAAAAACATAATCACATTTGTATAAAACAAGACATAATATGTATATATTTCATTTTTCTTTGTTCATTTGTGTTTTTTCCGCGACGCTGACGACAGATTTTGTGTTGCCAGGGTCTACAGGTAAACACGCAGCACCTCCAGAAGGTGGGGCAGGACCTGTGCTCCGCGCTGGACGCTCTCAACGAGGACATGCCGCCGGACCTGCGGCTCCTCATCGAGCAGAGCGGGTTAGTCACCTTTTATCTGCGCGACGTGATGCATTTACGCGCGTGTGGTAATGTTATCGCGTCATCACACACACACACACACACACTCACAATGATACGTATGTGTGAAACCATCTGAGTGTCAATCTTAATGGTAATAAAAATTACCCGATTAAAGAGTTTTCAGAAAAATACAATTTAAAGTAAATGTATGCTTCGGACAATTTTTTTATTGAGATCGACATAGTTTTGTATCTAAATCAATTTTGACAATTTTGATATCCCTCACAATACACGTGTCAAGTCGTTTATTTTATTCGTATCTAGTTATAATTAGCTTCATTTTTTGAATGACCCTCGACATGATGATTTCAAAATACCCGTCATATCTCAGAATTCATCTACCACAATTTTGTTACAACATATTGCGAAATGGCGTTGATGTTGAATGTGCCTTTAATTCAATTCTTTAATCTATATCAATTTTTAATACGATGATTTTACACATCCATCACACATTACATATCTGTATGTATTATGTACATATTGTGAGAATCTTTGTGGCGCATGTATGTATTTCTCTATCTTTCTATCTACTGTTATAATGGTAGGTATGATTGCATGCCGAGACTAAAAATATTACATCTCAACAAAGTTTCAACAAATGACCCGCAGTTTAAGTATCGACATCTTCAAATGTCTTTTGACGCCAGCCAAAGATTCAAAAGGTCGGAAAGCAGCTGGATTCAGAAAATTCAACCATTTGGAAGAAAAATACTTATACTAACTATGAATTACATACTATCTTTCTTCTTCAAGAGTATGTTATGTATGATAGAATTAGTATTTTCATATTTTGAAACTCAGACAAAATGCGAACCCACTACTTAATGCAACCCTATGTGTATGTATATATGTATATATATATTTATTTTATTTTATGTTCAGGAATAACGAAAATTCTACCGCTACAGAATCAGATTTATATAAGGCAAGATATAAATTTGTATATAAAGTGTGTTATCAAAATAAAAACTCTAATTTTGCTAACCCCGTATTTTGAGTGTCCCGTGATTGATCCCAAAAAAATATTATCCACAAAATACTTTATAAGACTTCATACAATATAACCTCTAGAATCCCAATAATCGCTACACGAAATTAAAATATTTTCTTTTTTATATCATAACGTAGTACTGAATATTTGGTGTTAATAATATACTCATTCCACACACATATCATAAGTATAACCTTTTAAAGAAAGAACATCAGCGAATAGTTGGCCCTTCCATATAAATTGTTTCTCAGAATGATGCATATTTTTCTATCGGTGTGAAGAATACTGTTAACTACGTTTCGTAATATACAGGGGCCGGGATATCTACACCGAGTTGAGTCTTCCTAAATCTCGGCGACTGACGACGTATGAACATATGTAGCGCCTAATTCCAAAACCCCCTAAAACGACTTTATGTGTTTTTGAGTTATGGATGAAAACGTTTACATATTTTGAAATTAAATGTACATGATGTTTGTTTTTACATCACTATTTTTTAATGAGACAATTCTGTTATGTAACTTTTTTTTTATGTATATATATCATTCTGGCAGCCATACTGGATCGCTCAATCACAACGCTCGTTTATGATCACGTGATCATAAACGAGCGTTGTGATTGGCTGATGTCATTTTAGGGGGAATAGCAACTTATACTCTATCTGCATTGGGATATTTTGGAACTAACCCTGATTTTGAACATGCAATATCAATGGATTTAAGTGGCTTTAGCGAGAAACAATATACTCAGCCTGTAACTGACAAAAATATCTACAAAACTGCACATTTAACTCAAATTATCCGAAATCCGTTTTAGGGCGTTTTGGAATTAGGCGCTACATATTGTATTTATGAATAAACAATTCTTCTAGATTTATATCCCATTGTAGAAGGCTCAGTCTCCCATTAATATTCCGCGCGGATTGTGGCTTCCGGCGGAGCCGTCACTCATCCACTCTTCCCAGAACACCGTCATTCTTCCTCCCACACTCCGCGCCAGACCTGGCCCCGATCATCGACGGTCGGATTAAAGTATGATTGATTCCGTAACTTATCAAGGTTCCTAACATCATGAAAATGAGAATCCTAGCCTATCCTGGTTTCCGTTCAATGATATATCAAGAACTCTCGGAATAATTCACCACAAAATGTATTTATTTTCTACTCAATTAACAGAAATCTTCTATATATTTTTTCACACACAGAGCGTACATTCTCGGTTACTGCGAATAAATCGAGGTAGTAAAAAATTCTGAGATAGGTTAATAACATTTCCAAATAAGAAGTATAAATAATTTTTCATTTATTTTAATTTTAGTATTAATTATAAAATAAAACCAGCGAAATTGGCAATATATAACGGAAAATAAAACCGAAAATCCCCCGATGGAATTTAATAATAATTCATTTGTGAACACGTCATCGATACGACACGTTCGCAAATTATTATTTGGGCCCGCTCAGACTAGTTTAGGTGCTAGGGGGGGCGCGGGGGGGGGGGGGGGCGCCCCGCATTCGTTTCATTGTTTTTTTTTATCCGTTTCAATTTTTTTTTTCCTACTCGATTTAAGTGCTCTACAAAATTGGAACCCTTGTGTGCGTAATTTTTGATGAGGGGGTTGTTTTTATTTATTATTTTGATTTTACTAATTTTTGTTGTATTGTTTTAATTATTATTCTACCCGACGATACGGGTGGTCTAGTCGTGGGCACCGGAGATGAATATTTGCTTAGGCTCAATGTTCTGAGTGTCCTGTGAATGAGGTTTACGTCGAATTATGTACCCTCTACAGATACACAGTGCACGCACTCCGCACTCCGCACTCCGCACTCCTGACGGCAATCCTCTCTAGACTCAAAACTGAGTGATTTTTCTTTCGGTCGCTTCCTGCGTGAAGGTTTACATAAAAACTTATTTTTATTAATAGTGGTTTAAATTATTATACCTGGAAACTACCTGTGTTAAACATTTATGAGTAATAATATTTTACGCTTTTTTAAATTGCTGTATTAAATAAATGTAAGAAATTAGATATTTTTTTTCCCATTCTCATATATGCGTATTATCATATCATAATCTTATGGTCCTATCATGTGTTTCGAAAAACAGAAATATTAATGCCCTTTTCATATACTAAATACGTGTTTTCAGTTTACATTTCATTCTGTGTTTTAACTAATTATTGTACAATGGAAATAGAATTAGCATATTGCTGGTCAATTGAAACATTGCCAATATATAAACAAGATTATTTTAATTCTAATTGTTTTTTACTAATATTAAAAGATACTTTGTTGAATATTGTTTGGTTTCACAGTATTGACGTAACTACGCCAATGCAGTGCATTTGGGCCCACGCTAGGCAGGGGCCCAGCAGGTCCGCGCCCTATAATCATTTTTGTATTGATACTTTTGCGAGTATCGCTCCTTTTCCCAGCGCTAATTTTTAAAAGCCGCCGACAAGAAATGAAAAAATGCGTGAAAACATTATGGATGTATACAGTTGTACCTCGCTAACAGGAGCAAGGACTTTTTTCAGTCGCGTTTTTCTTTTATATAATGTTAAAAACACAAATTTTTTCATGATGACTTTTTACTAGATAAACCTTCTAATAATAACATTTTTATATCTTATATAATACAATACATACTACTCGGGGGCCCTTTCATTTTGCTTTGTGTTCCATTGCCTTTTTTGCATTGAGGCCCAATTTTTGTTGATACGCCGCTGTTTTACAGCTGTCCGATTTACACCTACACAGTATTTATTTATATTGGTTCCCCATTATCCTCTTAATGTTTCATCTCTGTGCATCACGATTCTACAAGGTGTTTCAAGAACGTATTCCCGGCAACCATATGTGTGTCTATGAGATAAATTAACAACTCCAGTGTATAAGGATATCTGTCTATTTTAAGATTTAAAAGGTTATGAACAATATTTTTGCATTCAAATTGATCATTTATACATCTCTCAAATAAATATATTATATATTTTAAATTATCGTGTATTGGAATAAATAAAATCGTGCCGTCTTACACAGAAAATCATGATCAAGGTTTGTTCGGTATTCAGTTGTAATGACGTGACAAGTTGAGGAGTGGGAGGGGTCAGGGGAGTTGGGACAGGGGGTAGGGTCATAATATGACACCTTGTGACATAGTGAAGTGGTGGGGGGGAGGTTAAAATTTCACGATAAACCTGTGATATTATTTATGGAAACCGGCCTAGTCCAATTCCTATAACCGAAACTATACACGTATTGATATGGCGGAAAAAAATTGAACAATTAAATTAGTGATGGGACGATCGGAATCTGAAATATCGTAACTTTTTTGGGTATCGGAATCGGAGAAATTTTATCCTAATTTCCGATTAAACGATTCTTTAGATTTTTGATACATTAGCTGTTCGCAAATTATTTTGACAGCTTAATTGTTGCCAGCGCGAAAAAAGATCGGCGGCGAGCCTGGTCGGCGGTGGCTCGCGTGGACCGACGGCGCGCATGATTTGCGGTGCCGATGTTATTGTTCGCTCTACACTCGTTGTCAGAACGCAATTATCTACGCGCGGTTCAAATTTTGCGCAAAGAAATGATAACCGCCTTGGCAACAGATCTTCTATTTCGGTTTCTGTAGTAATAATAGTCAAAAATAATACATTTTATATTTTAAATATGAATTAAATATATTAATTAGAAAGATATACATATAAAATCAATTTTATCGAAAAATATTGTTGTTGCGCTACCGGGATTCGAACCTGGATCTCTTTCCTATCCGGGGAAGGTGCATTATCCAACTATGCTACAGCGACAATATTTTTAGCAACAATTTTCGAACCCATATGTTACCTTTTTGATATTAATACATTTAATCGTTCCATAATTTGAAAGAGCCATGTACCTTATTTTTACAGAATCTCAAATACCTTTGAGTAAACTGATAGCAGACGCCAGAATTATCAATTCATTTTCATTAAATTTTGAACACATTGATGCAACTTTATTATTAGGAGAACACATTCTCATTGTGAAGTTGTAATTATTCAGAACATAGGTGTGTGATATTTTATATTAATTATTTTTACATTGTAGGAATCAGAATCGGAATCGGTAAAAAATTTGGAATTGTCCCATCGCTAATTTAAATAGTTGTGTTGATCTAAGGACTTGATTGACATAAATTGATATGACTTGGTTGGATTAAAAATATTGATATGGGTGTTTTAACGAGCTGGAGATACGTGGAGTCAGCTGTAAGAACCTAGTGTTAACCCATTTATCCAATGAGGAGTTTTTTTTTAATTCTCCATTTTACGGTAGATTTCTAGTTCAGAAAACTTTTCTCACGAATCACCGGCGGGCTCAAAAACACGAGAATCGGAATGGGTTCTTAAATAATTTTATTGAACATGATAATAATATTCAAAGTGAATACAAACATATATACTATTATAATATAATGATAATAATAAACCGGAAATCTTTTCAATAGACTTAAATAACTCTGTCTGATCACTGAGATCTCCAACCCTACTTCACACCAGGTTTTACAATACTAATCTATACTATATCGTTTTCCTGCCTAGAATGCATAATTATTACGAGATTTCATCCATTAACGCTAAACTTCAAGAAATAGGCTCAGTTAAAAGCGAAATTGTATCATACATGGTTGATAGTCATTTGATTTTGTGATACAATTCATAATTACCATAAACCAAATTCGTTTCGCTACGTATTCGCCGAGGACTGTCGCGCATCACGCAATTCGATAAGTTAACCTTCGAACCCATGCGCTTCTGCACTTATGCGGTAGTTTTAATATCTTTTCCATTCTCTTTTATTGTCACTTTGCTACATCTTTTTTTAATAGCGTCTCTAATTTTTCAACCACAAAAAATGAATCCTGTAATGTGCTATTCCCCTAATCTTGAAATATTTTAAAATTATATATTAACATCATTGTAGGAATATCGATCAAGGTTATTATTATATTAAGGTATTAAAAATAAAATAATACACAACTGTAGTAGGTACCTACACCGCTGTACATTTTCTGCAACTATTTTTGTAGAAATTAAGTACCTATAGGAGATTTGCAATATATTACTATAACACACATTGCTCATCCCTCGTATCGGTGTAGGTATCTAAATATGAATTTAAATTTACAATAATATCTGCAAATGAATTTTAATTTACAATAAAATGAATGTTTATCCCCAGGAGCAAGTATGAATCCAGCGATGGAACTAGTGGAGACAGCACCCTCTCTGATTCAGACGAAGAACCTGAATAAGTTATTCAAAATACAGCTCACGTTTGGGCGAACATCGACAGTATTAATTTTCTTTAGATAATTTAGACGATTACTTAGAAATTTATATTGCTCTATAGCAGAACTTTTATTAAATTTACTAGTTTTAAAATAATTTAAGGATGGACTATAAAGTTCTGCCTTTTTAGAGAATGTGCAGATCTATCTAATAACTGGACTTGTTGTGTTTTAAAAATATTTGTGATAGTTTCGTTAGCCAGCACATAGTTTATAAATAAATTATATAGCGTGAATAGTGCTCAAAATGTTTTTAATAAAATTCTAGAATACGTCTAATGATGTAAATTGATTATTCTTCACCTTTCAAGTACCTACATATTATTCCAAAACATTTTGTCTGTTGAATGCGTCGTATACATGTAATTGTGTTTGTTCTTCATTTCAATGTTAGATTATTTTAGTATTGTGTTAAATAGATATTTATTTTTGAATTTTGTATTTGAATAATAAATTATGAAATTGTTACATTTCAGTAAACTTGTTGTTTTATTTTTGTTTGTTCATTCAAACAAATCAGTTTATTTTTCAGTATAATAATATATATATACTATATATATTCACTAGTCATCTTGAGAAAAAATTATTTAAATATTAATTTAAATCGCATATGTTGGTTTTCAAGATTTTAAATTAACGTAATTTTTTTTACCTGTTACCTGTGATAAATACCTAATCTGGTCGGTCATATTTTTAAATAAATATCAGTTATTTCATAGAGACGAAGCGATCCAGTAATTGTATGTTCTTTAACATATTCAAATTGACATTGGTCATAGTTTTACTTGAAAAGAAATTGTCCGATAGTAAATATTGATGGAGGCACAATTAATTAAAAATTATGATGTTTCTTTCACAACCATCTATTGGTTGTTTGATAATGTGCATTCCTAGAACATTTTAAAATGTTTCGTCTTTTCTCAAATAGATGGCGCTGCTCGTGTAACATTCATCCATTCAGACTCTAAATCTGCTATAAATTATTAAATTTTACAGTGTATTTTTTCATTATCTTGTCTTTGTTCCAGGAAAGGATTGTGGAGGATATATATTTATATAATATCAACACCAGATACGATTTTTGTAAAATTTTAGCTAAAAATAAAATTTATTGTCACTAAAAATGTAAAGAAATATAATATATAATTTTCTTACTAGTCAAACCTTAATAAATATTATATTCTAACATAAAATAGACAATAGCTCTGTGCTTTTTTTTACTTAAGTAGAATAACTTTTAGAGAAAAGTATATAATTAGTTTATTCCAAATCTATGATATATATAATGTAAACTCAATTGGTCCAGCCAATAAGCTTAATAATAGTTTTTAAAGCTGGAACAAAAAATGTTCAAGGTAAAAATGCTTGAAATTCTCTATAACTTAATTAATTGTGCTAAACCATAACTAAATTAATGCATAATTCTATTAGTCTTTAAGAAAATAATATGCAATTTACTGCACTGTATTTTTAGAGTTTGGTTGAAGAGTATGCACAGGTGCTTACGAGTATCATTAACAAAACATTATAGTTTTAATAGTTCACAGATGTTAAACATTGCACATTTAAACATATCAATATTCATGAATCCATATTTTTCCACCTTAACATTACCAACTACCAAATTGTTCTGCATCCAATTTGGTCGGAATTAGACAATTTTAAATCATATGCCAAATGCATTTTTTTAAATTATATCTTTGCAATAACATTAAAATGAATATATAGTAATACATACTGAACTTTTTGCGTGACAATTATTTTTATTTTTGTTAAAAAATTATTAACAATGTAAACATGCTACCCTTAATAAATTGATTTGGCATCAAATAGTATTTTCAACATTATGGTCTAGCACCTTTCATTTTTACACTATAATAAGTCACTACATAGTACATAAATCAAATAACAATAAAGATTACAGGTCAAAAAGAGGCCTTTCAGTTACATTTTTTATTTAATACAAAAGTGCCTTTTATGAGTCTCCTTCACATATTATTTATTGATTTAACCTTTTGTTCACAAGCATTATAACTTTATCCAAAATGGTTCTTTTAAAAGTTTGATTTGAGTGTTAAAAAAACATTTTCAATAAGCTCTCTAAATGTTGTTACAAAATAAAAAATGCCATTTCTGTTATTCCACCATAAACATTATATTATATAAATATATTTTGCATAGCGGTGCTAATTTGATACTCAATTGTTTACCCTGCATTCATCTTTTCCATTAACACTTATGGAATTATAAGAAATCACAGATTAAAATTAATTAGTACCTGATCCTGTCAGAATATAATAATATCATCGTACATTAAACTAAACCTACATTATTAGTGAAAAGCAAAAAATTTGGAAACTTTAGCTGCTGCAGAGTCGGCTGGAGCCCAAGGCCTGAGTTGATCAGTAAGTAAGCGTGCTAGTGATGTAATGTATCAGTTGAAACGTGATGATGTCACTCATTTAATGACTTTAGATACTCTGGAAGTACCTCGAGGACATGAGACACGAATCGCACACTGACAATCTGTAATGTTTAATACTACCGCAAATAGCTTCTGCTGCGTCTATAGTTAGACAAGCAGAATATTTCTTTCATATTCTACCTTAACCCCTACACAATATATCTGCTATACAAAATAAAGCAAAAGAGAAAACTCTTTTCGTCTTTGAACGCTTTACACACATTATAGGTACATATAGAAGTACATACTATTTCATAAAAATATTTGATAATGCAAATTTTTAATCTATTCCTCGTTTTTGTTCAATCTTGATGAGACATACTTTTTAATCTGCTCATATGTTATCCACATGCAAATATTCCATGAGACTAGCCGGTAGAAAGATGGAGTGAATCTGAAAATATAACAAAAGTCATTGTATTCCAGGCAGTATAATAAATACATAATTTACTTGTATATGTACTGAATATGCACAGATATTAAATATCTAATCTTGTCCTCCAATTTATTATGTTAAAACAGATCTTAATCCAACAAATACAGTATTTTCTTATCTAAAGTCTATCAAAATATCAAAGTCCAATATTACATCTGTGTCACTGAATTTCAAAATCTACTATAACACCTTATTAACAAATTTGAGATATATATATATATCATTGGATTCTGAATTATTTTTTTATTTAAAAATGTATGTTTCAATTTTAAAATACACTTTGTTAGCTAACAATATTAAGTATAATGTTAGGGTGAGCAAAATCCGGTATAACGCGATGTGACTCTCGCCATGTTTTTTTTATCATAATGAAAAACATATGCAGGTTCAAATTATTACAATAATTAATGCAAATTCATAATAATTTTATTTTAGATGAAAGTAGTTAAGCCTGTTATTATTGATTTTCTCAAAATTATGAAAACATTATAGTAGGTATTGAAAATCAGCGACTCATCTTGCTTTAGGATCTTACATAATATTTGGACTTTATTTTGTTTTATTTCTTTATTATATTTATGAGTATATACATATAAATCACAACATATTCTTACCCTTTATAAAATGCTAATGGACCTTCTTGCACCCCCATCCTTATTGCACAGTCCAGAGCTCCTTTGTATTGACCTTTATTTGAATTCATGTATCGAGTTTTGACCACATCGACTGGAGATGCTACCACTGTCGCACAAAATCCTGAAAATTTCATGTTAAAAGGTATTTATTAGTCAAACCCTATTTTCCCTGTATACAAAAGAAATATAGCGCACATGTTTATTTTAACGTGATGATAACTTCTTAGTAATACTTTTTTATATACACAAAAAAATAGCTCTACAATGGGCAAAATAATGCTTTTCTTAATTTCTCTCTCAGTCCACAAATTATAGCATTGACCAAAAGATTTTTAAATGTCCTCAGATTTTCACGGCAATTCAGAATCTTTTGTATTCAGTTTTCTAGGCCTCTTTTCCATGAGTACCCGACCTCTCTGGTTGACGTTTCGGATACCATTGCACATGCAAGATGGACTCTGCAAAAGCATCTGAAATTAGCCAGACAAGTCAGATGCACACGGCAAAACTATATACAGAAGACAAAAGATTTTTTGCGCAAGTGATCCAAAAATTAGAAAGAACGTTGATCAAAGCTCTGGGCTCTTAATGAATGATTATTCAATTATTACACTTTATATGAAATCTTTTAAGTTCTTTCCAGTTTAATATAAATGTACCACACTTCGACATGACATACTGGAATCTGTCCATAGCCATTCAAGACATGCATATAAATTAAACAAATTTCAACATATGATATACTGGAACCAATCTAAGAGTCTGAATCAATAATGAATATGGTTCTTCTAATCCCTCTTGAAACAATTACTAAAAATTTATTTTTAAAAATACAGAAAACTTTATTCAAAAAACTTCACCTGCAATTACAGCTGATGTAAAATGACATGGAATAGCATCCTTCATCAAATTTCGATTGAGAATCATATTTTTGACAATATCGTAACAAACAATCTCAGCCACATTGATTATTGCATTGCGGCTTATATTGGGAAGCGTTCCTGAAAATACAATACAATAATTAATTGTTTAATTTGTTTTAAAACAGACAGTGGAAAGATTATTTCAGATGTGTTAACATTTCTTGATTGGAACATGTTTGATAATATAACTTGAAATATTGGACCTCAATTTTTTTTGGTTATATAAAAATATCATGTACGAGTACAACTAAATTTAAGTTTTCTTACTATTTTCAAACTAACCCTGGTCCTGTGCTATGAAACTAGAATTAATTTTTGGTTGCTGGATGCAGGTATCGAACCCTTGTCCTTTGAATCTATAGGTAAGTGTACACCCACACAAGCCAATCAATTCAATATTTTGAACGACTTTAACTAGGACCCGAGTGACTGATCTTTGTGATCTAAGAACAAAGAATATATTTTTAATACCCAAGAAGTAACAAAGGCAAGTACACAATGAGACAGAGCTGATTCACAAACCAAATATATTAATCACCCTGAGGAAGTCAATGCAACTTAGTGCTATAATTACCAAATTAGTCACCAAGCTTTTATTATTGCCTTCTGGCTTTTAGTATTACTCCCCAACATATCCACTTACATATAAATATTTTAAATGCAATTCTGTCATAAAATTTGTACCTTTTTGTATCACATATGATCTTCTGAAATATTAAGTCTAGCAGATATTGTAATTTTTTTGTTTGGTCTTGCAGTGAGACACTCGCCTAGTAACCAAGTGGTTGGGAGTTTGGTCTTTGTCCCGAAAGAGCGCCAAGGTACCAACATTAATTTATAGTGCAAATACTCGGCTTCATTTCAAAAATAGTAAGAACATTACATTTCTATTTAAAAATAAATTAATCAGAATTTATTACCTCTCCAGAGTCCTTTGATTCCTTCATTTCTTCCTATACTCTTATAAGCCTGTATTGTGGAACTATAGCTGTTAAAAAAATGACAAATAATTTAAATCAATGAAAGGTATTTGACTTAATCAACAATACTATATGAATGAAAAAATTTAAATTAAATAAAATGAAAAAAATATCCTTCTGGTTATTATAATACATATTTTAGTTTATTATGATACAGCTATCCAAAAGACTTAAGATAGACTGCAATTTAAGCCAACAAGACTTTACATTACCGTGATGGTATTGGTACATATTGCAAATAAATACTTGAGCATCTATGAAAATCATCAACTTGTATTATAATAATTTAAAATCCAGGATCTGAAAACATTTGTCTCTCAAGTAATAAAAACCAGGTTTTCTATGAATGTGAGTCTTAATAATAGTTGGAGCTTAATTTTTTTTTGTTGTATTTAATTTTAAAAATATATTACATTCCGGCTTGCGCTTGCATCCGCACCTTCACGACATCTGTCGGTTGTGCTAAAAGAACAGCAAAGGCTCCGGTGGTGATACCGGCAGCTATCCGGGCACTCACATCCATGCCACCACCAGCTCTTCCGCCACCTGGTACCATCAAGTAGCTAAGCTAATTTGTAATGTAATCAATGTTTATTTATGCCAAAATAGAAAAGAAACGTAAATTTCTTTCTATAATGCTTTTCCTGAAGCTATACATCCTAATATATGTAATAACAAACTCTTAAAATGCACCAATATTTATCCACTTTGACACTTTTGCTAACTGGGTAGTTGAACAAAGTATAAATAAAGTAATTTAAATTCATAGTTTATGTTTCAAGTAAATATGATCCTTGGTCACTTGGTTGATACTATGATTTTATTTGCATGGAAACCTTTAAATGGCTCTACTGTAAAATTTTGTTTTCGTGATTTAATATAGTTGACTTCTGGGGTACTGATATATATATATATATATGTATATTTTTTTTTGTTTATACTCTATTAGCACTTATACAACAATATTCAAAACATGTATTTCATTATCCACTTACGAGTAAAAAAAGGTAGATAAAAGCCCTTCACGGTGTCATATAGACCCAGCCTAACGGAAGCAAAGCACATTTGACGCTGCAGCCCTGCAGAGAGTCCATTATAGAGCGCCCTGGAAATTTATATGTGCTTTATTAAATAAATGTTTATTTTTGATGTTTATAGTGTTAATTTTGAGTTTAGACATAATTATTACATTTTTTTACCATATTACTCTATCTTCATCAGGTCGGATGACTAACATCAAATAATTGTTTGGATATTCTGGTAAATTGATTGACATTGCACATTTGAAGATGTATATATAAGCTTAATTGAATATGGACAAAATCTAAGGATCATGCTCCACAACCATAATTCCACACATTGTGATCTATTCCCGCGATCAATATTAAATGTGCGTATAATAATAAAATTATTATTTTACGTTTTTACACATTGATGTCGTAGGACAGTTCTGTTGTGATGGCGAGGGCTATGAGAATGTATGGCAGTGCGCACACTGATGACAAAATGTTCAAACGATATAATAGTTGGTGGTGAACTGTCGTACGACTGTTTAGTCCTCAGTGTGCGCTTGCTCTAAGTGTTATAATTTCTAATTTCATTACAGAAATTATGATTTTGTTTGTTTTATAAATTAGAAGATGTAAAATACTATTTTTTTTTTCATATAATGAAGATTCTAATGATAAAATGTAAAGTTTTTAGTAATAAAGTTAATCAAATAGGTACATATATTGTGATATATCTTTAAATTACTTATTTAGCTTAGCGGTAAGACATTCTCCCAATGAAGGTGTCATAATAAGTGTAACATAGTAAGTGGTTGGCGGTTTGAACCTCATCCCGGAAACCACCTATCTTCACATATCAGTTTTTTTAATTAGAGATGTACATATTTCGTGTACAATAAGAATCTCAATTATTTGTGGTGGTAATGAACAGGACAAAATTAACATGCAAAAAATTCTGAAACAATATTTTTACTTGCATCAAAAGTAAGTACTGAATCTAAGCGCGCCCAAATAATAACTCACGAACGTGTCGTCGACTGGTATTTCCTTTCGACTTCGATATTACATAGTCAAATGAAAAAATTTTACATTTAAAATTGGTACTATTTTGAAATGTTTTAAAAAATTATTTTTTTTACACTGACCCGGTTAATGCGATCCTATAGAATAAAAAATTGAGTGTATTTTCATTTTAATAAAACAATCTATTAAATTTAATTACTTAATTAAAACAATACGATAAAAATATCACGCGTTTAGTAATGATAATATTTTTTTTCTAATAACACAAGGACATATGGTACATCATTTTATAATGTACGTACATTCAAATGTGTTCTACTTAATATACGTCAATAAACATAAATTATTTAGTTCATTGTGATAACAAAACGTTATCTTCAGAATCTTCAGAAATAATTCTCAATTGTAAACAAACTCTTTCTATTTTGTTTTCCGAAAATTTCCAGTTCTTGATTCTTGGCACTGACTTTTGTTAAAAATAGCCTTTCTCGCAATTTGATTTGCGGAACTTTCGATAGCCACTTAGTTATTCATGGCGACATTCATTTTGTGGACTAACCGCCTCTAATGCGAAAATTATTTTTAAAATGTCAACATACAAAGGTAGAATTTTAATATATTATATTTGTACTACGTATTACCGGTAATAAGAGTATAAATAAAAATTAATATTATTTATTTAGTAAGTAAATTTACAAAAAAAATACGTATGTTATCGACCTTTATATTATCCTTCCTACCAGTAATACAGGTGAATATTATGTTCCAGGCCGATTTTGGTTGACAGCCATTTAGTTTGGTAGATATTTATTTGTCAGTTCGCATTTGGTAGTCGTTAAGAATAGTTGATTACAATTAATTATGGAGTATCTAACGCTTCAACATGCAACAGTACATGTTTTGCAGCTCAATATTAATGACCCCGACTTTAGGAAAAAAATCGTCATGAGTGACAAAGCTCATTTCGACTCGGCGGGTTTTGATAATAAACAAAACAGACGTTATTGGGGCACTGAAAATCTTTAATTGATGCACTAACGATTTTTATACACCTACGCAGAGTTACTATATGATTTACTGCAGAGTTTTTTTCTGGATTCAAGAGGCAATGCTGTAATAGTGATCGCTATCGTCACATGTTGGAAAACTTCTTGGTGGCCGAATTGGATCGATTGGGCTTGCAACACATGTGGTTTCAGCAGGACGGTGCCACCTCACACACAGTCCGAGAAATTATTCCCGGCCGCATAACGTCAAAAAGTGGTGATATCGATGGCCTCCTCGATCACCCTATTTGACGACTCCGGACTATTTTCTGTGGGGGTACTCGAAAGAAAAGATCGTTGCCAATAAGCTAACAACAATTCCGATGCTAAATAAAATTGTTGAAATAACACGCGAAGTGTGCGAGAATGTTATGAAAAATACGGTTAAAAAAGCACGCATTTGTGCCGCTGCCAGAGGCGGCCACTTGGCCGATGTCATATTCTATGCATAATTGTAATAAATCAAATACCTAATTGATAAATTAAAACCAAATTAAAAAATTGTGTTTCATTTGCTAGTTATTCAAAAACGACATCGGCCTGGAATATAATATTCACCCTGTATTCCTGACTTGTATGGTAGGTAAGTCAGTTTGAACCAAAAGACACAGTAGTATGAAATATATACACATGTGATTGAACATTCGGACAATGAAAATAATAATAATACGTATAAAAAAAAGAGGCTAATACAAACATTTTATAACAACTGAATGCAGTGAGCATACATCAACAATGTGATTCGTTGTATGTCACAAAGTGCTCGATTTAATTAATCTAATCTTATGTGCAATCATTTTTATGGTATTATCGCATTTTTTTCACGAGATCTTGCATAACTACAAGACCGAACATAGATTGCTATCTTTATTTTATCAATCCTGCATCTGTAGATACTGGTCGAAGCGTCCACAATATGGCCGCTCAACGGTCACGCCGTAACTGCCCACAGGGCCTAACAACACCAATCGTCAAAGCAGATTGCTCTCTGCTAGTTTCTAATAAATGTGCGTAGTAGATCAATATTTACAGTTTTAATATGTCTATTAAATATTATATAAAGCGAAAAGAAAAATTCAGAGATATATTGTACTCGATAGATCCCACTTAACCTTTGTTACTTAACTTCCAGGTCATTACCCAAGTCAATGGAATACTATCTTGTTTATGTTTTATCAAAAATGATTATGTAATTTATTTATTTACAGATATAAACTAAGGCACGCGCAATACTTTGATTAACAATTTCTGTAAAAGTATGCAACAATACAATCCAATTTAATTGCTTCAATCTCATTAAGTATGTATTCTCTTGAAATATGAAAATGTCCGTTTCGATAAAAAAAAAAACTATTATACAGGGTGGGTATGTGAATATGTTATACGTATGTTAATAAAATATCGGTACAGAATTTATACTGAGTCATTATGGGCAGCAGCAGTGGCGTAGCAATAATTTTCCGGGCCCCTACCACCCACCCCATGAAAACAAAACTCTCGTTTTTAAAAAAATACTATTAGTCACATATCTTTAAATATGTTTATGTAAAGTACAAATAGCTGTCTTACTACTGGATGTCCTGAAACGGGTTTATGTGTTTGAATGCTCAAAGGTTAATACTAGTCTTCGATGATAACACGAAATTGAAATATATTTATATTTAAGATATACGTCCTCATTTTTAAACAAATTGTACAATGTTGCGGTTTTTGAATTACGCTACGCTACTGGGTTTCACACATAGTATGAAACATTGAAAATATTTGAAATTATCACTATTATAATAGTTAATTTATTTCCAGCACTCCGTGTAACAAGTACAGTGTAACAATGTAACCTAAACCAAAAGTATATTGATAGCTGTCCGTGTTGCTTAGAAACATAAAACAAAGAAGATCTGCTGGCTCACGTGCTATTTTCAATAACTGTTAATAAATTTAGACTACAAAAACCAATAATTCTCAAATTATTTCATTCACTATTGAAGGGTTATTCCCAGCTTAATGTAATTTTCTAAGTCATATTAATGCTTTTTCAAATTGGCAGCACTGAAAACTATTTCCCCGTCGCTTGGCTATTCATTAAACAATGCGTAGTGACGTCATCCAAATCATTATTTCAATACCGTAGTACCTACGAGCATAACAGTCTATTATAACCACGGATTGTACCAATATTATCATAATGAAGCAACGTTTTATTGTTATATTTTCTATCCAATCCTATCTTATTATGATTATGAGAAGTTACGCTGATCTCCGATTCAAATTAATAATTTTTGATGAAATATTTTGTGCAGAGGTGACAAAATGATCGTTAAGAATTCTACAACGCACTTTTATTAATATTTAAAAAATATTTATTTGTTATGTATTATTCTAAACCATAAACATATATATATATTAAACATTCAAAAATTAGTAATAAGAATAATAATAAATAAGTTACCTTGGTAATATATGTAATGTACTAATACTGAATTATTTTACGAAATTATATAAAATATACATGAAGTAGGTACATAGCGTTCTTTTTAAAAAAATTATTAATTATTAACAGCGAAATAATTGAACTAATAAAATTCACAAGAACTACACAGTAAAAAAAAATGGCAAAAGTAAAAAAAGATACAAGAAATAATGATAGTCCTGAAACAATATTTTTGGTACACTGAGCACATGACGGTAATATAGATATGTAGTTCTCACCTAGGCCCTTCCCGCCTGGCGATAGTGGTCACGGTTGAGATGACGCCCCTGTACATCGGGGGCGGCGCCGCGGCGCCCAGCACGGCGCCCCCCGGCCCCGCCACGGTCAGGCGCACTGCCGCGCCCTCACCCTGAACCTGTCAAATATTACAATTAAACATTGTCCAACTGACTGAATCCTGTCTGATCCAATTTTACTTACTGAATAAGTGGTATGAATAATCACCACTTGAGTTTCGAATTTTTTCAAATCGAAAATATTTTGTAACAAAAAATTATGACTTTTAAAATAAAGATAATAATTATTTATTTTCTTCCGCCTTTGATTCTTATACATCTGGAGTATATCAAATAAAAGCGAGTCTTCTTATGGAGCGTGTACACTGATGAGACTTCGATCTCTCGTCTCATAGACTTAACGGTAAAGGCCGGTATGTATTAATTTGTCATTCTATTTTGTACAAAACAAAATGGACAACGAATGACAGCTCGTTCCGCGGTCAACTCTATACTATCATTGACGCAACTTTTAAGACGATTTTCGAGACAAATCTCATCATCAGAGTTTATTACTATGGAATGGCTTGACGACTTCTTCTTCCTTTCATTCTTAAACCCGGGTTCAAAATCACTTTTCCTACATACGCCCTTCATAGAGTATGAGCATCCAACCTGCAGATGAATCAGCTTCGCTCACGTCTACAGTGTGAGAGTTATGAACAATATTTGGTTTCAATACACACTTCTAACGCAACTTAAATGTTATGTAAATGTTTTGCCAAACGGGTTTTTATTAAATACACAGAACGTGAAAATGGGAACGTCACATGTTTACATATTAAGGATTTTTAAAACTGTTGTATTGCAAAATAAGCAAATAAGGGAGTCCCGTGTCCTGGCACGGTCCCACACGCGGCTGACGTAAGTGATGATTTTTCTTTTTGACAGCCCCAGCGTGTTTAAATATATAGAATAAACATCCCTCCAACAGCTTCCCTAACATCCTCACAAACACTGCCCACCCCACCTGCGGGACGAGTTCATTGTTTAAATGAATGTAAAAAAAGTATTTATTTAAATCATTTAACTAAAACATAGTAATAAATATTAAATAACTTAAAAACAATATCCATAAAAAATAGCTCTAAATAGGAAGCTTATATTAAAGAACTTATAAATAAACGATTTAAAAAAATGAGTCCACATATTTTTGCTTAACCAAATAATTTACAAAAAAAATTCAATTATATCACGCGGAAAATTCCGCATTTATATCTAAGTGTAGGTTGTAATGTATAATGTACATACCTACATATATATTATGTATGTTTCTTTACATATGTAGGTTTTCCTATCTAAAGACAATCATAATACATTCTTTTAGAATTGATTGCTTCTATGTACCTAATTGAGTTTTGTCGTTTAAATGGCTTCACAACTTCACCAATCGCCGCTGAATAAGAAATTGTGGCGACACAGATAAATATTATTCTCATTGGTAATTGGTATTGGATCACTTTAAGGTCACAGTCATGGCGTATCTGCCAAAACATTATTGTAACGTGCATGTGTACCAATTTTTTATAGCCGACTCGCCGAACAAGGAAATATTATAAACAAATGTTAAATCAATCGTTAATAATAATTATAATTATACTCGACGGCGTGTGGCCTGCACGGACACGACGATTTTTATAATATTTCACGGCGCCATAGGAGAGAGTCTCGACAGTATGCAGATAATTAGATAACCCGTTGTCTACCTGGTCACGGGTTCAATTCGTATCTGATGAATTCAATTATTCGGTTTTTTTTTCCTTATGAATATATGTTTATAACGTTGGCCCGATTGCTTGCATCAATAAGTTAATGATGTAATTAAATCGGCGGACGTAATATGCAACGAAGGAAAGAAAGATGATTATAATTATGCGAAATATTAACAATCAGGTGTATTATTGCATAATACCATTGGGTGCATTACGCCGAAGACAAATTTGAGTATTTGATTCCAATCCATTATTCATCGGTGTAGACATAGTAAAGCAAGCAAACGATATGTACCCACACAATGGTTTGATTACTTTATTTGGCCAATAAACAAAGCTAGAGGTGCGTATACACGGTTGAATTTATGGTTTCGTGTTCCGGAGATTTGGCAATACAGGTCAGAACGTATCAATTAGTCTAATTTCATAAAAAATACAATAGGCAGTTTTGTTCCTTTATGGCATTAGATAAAAAAATATAATATTTGTACCTGTAGTCGAACTTTAGCCGTGTCCAGGGGGAAAGTAATCAGGTCAGCCACACACCCTGAAACCCCGGCTGTCATCAATTTGACAACAATTGGAGAGTTGTCAACTGGCGGTGCGGGAGCCATTTCTCTGCTTGTTCACTGCTTTCTTTTCTAATCTCAAACTTTATTAACCCTTAAAATATCACAGACTTATTTGGCTCGCAGCTGGCAGAAATCTGACAATAGAAATATGTTTATACATGAGTAAAGAATTGATACATTTTAATTTATAAGCAGACGAGAATGACAAGTATATTTTCTAATTAAATAATGACAAAAGTGTATTACTCACATGAATACAATATAATTGCAATGGTTACATAAATGTGCAGATTTTGTAAGATTCTACAGATGTTCTCTGAAGTCCTGATTGTACGTATTCTGTATGCTGAGGGCGGACCAGGGCACTGCCTTGAGGAATGACGACGTTGACTGGTTCTCCCTGCAGTTCATGCTCTCGCCTGTAATACAAATCATACAATTTAAATGAGTATTTACAGAGTTTAATCATAATTGTTTTGGCACTGATTTCTATTGTCTGTGCTTATCTGTGTTAGGCGATTCTCACCTGTTGTAAACACAGATATTATTGTAAGTACTACAATCCACCACTAATCAAAAATTCACTCCATGCACAGATGTTATTAACCGTATAGAATTTGTTACTTTCCTTTATATTACTGACTTGAATGAAAATTTCATTTTTAATCTATTTGCGTATCAAATTCAGATCTCATTTTTCGAAAAATTTCAATGTACTTTCTTTATCGATGATCGTGACCAGAAGACCTCGAATTTCAATTAAACCGGTTTTATGGGATTCTAAAGAAAAAGACACACGAACGAAATCTACCTGATTTTGCGGTTAGTACCAGAAGAAATTTTTAAATCCCGCACTTTAAATTACTACCTATGAAAAAAGTCGAATGCGGGTTTATGCGCCAGATTTAGTGAATGTGAATGCGACAAACAGGTTTATAATAATTAAAGAAAAAAATCACATCCTTTTACGTGCAATGTTATAAAGATTTGTTTTAATTTAGATTATTACAGGTTTAACATTGTACGTACGTATAGAGTAGGTATATATTATTATAAATCACCCTTTTTTATTAATATTTTTTTTATCTATTTACATAATGTGTCTAAATTTATCATAATTATTCAAAAAATGTTTGTACTTATTTGCTCAACGTGGTCACTTCCTGTAAACTTCATTTAATCGCAATCATATAGTGTTATTAGGGCGAGTTTACATTTATGAAACTTTGCTCTCGAGTCTCGAAATTTGGTGCATCAGTTGGTCATTTCCCATGAGATGGGAGACCCCGTCTCTCGTGATGAGAAGCATCCCGCTGGTGGATATGCGGCACGAAAGGCACCCAGGATAATGTCGTCAACGAATACGAAAAAAGGAAATATGCAGCCGGTGGTGAATGCTGCGTTGATGTTGTTTTTGTCGAGGTTGATTTAGTTTGAGGGGCTGTTCATAATACTGAGAAATTAAGACGGGATTTTTCACTCGTTAGCAAGGATGAAAGGAGAATATTTAAAAACATAGTATATATATATACACGTAGTTTTTTTGACGTGTTCGGCCATTATACGAGTACTCGCAATCACTCCGTCAGACGAACGTACGATTGGCGCGATCGATAAACGCACAACACTGGAGTGTGGCGCTGTACCGAGGGTGCATCCGTAACCAGATTGCATTTCCTATGCCGGTTTTCGATGATTTAATTTACCTGCTACGCCCTAGGATGCTTCACATCAAAAATACCTTCCGCAAATAATGACAGCTCGTTCCACACTAATAATGCATCGTCCTTTACGTAAGTTTCAAAATCAAAGTTTCAGCACCTCTGTTGCCGAATAACACACCACCATTTTTATGGATAAGATAAAACAACACATCGCCTCATGATACTCGCGATCATACTCTATTCGTGTTCCGATAAAACGAGACGCTATCGCCATATTTGTTTTCTAGATAAACATCTAATAAAGTATAGCACCGTGTTCAATGTTCACTGTTCACTGTTCACTATTGCGTTCACATCAAGAAACATGTCATCGTAATTTCCGCAATGAGGAGGATCAAATTCCAATAATTATTAATTCGTGTTGAAATTTGAACCCGTCTGGAATAAACACACGATAAATAATACGAGTCATAGTCTTGATAGTCGATTATTAAAGGCATGGCCACGGGCACGGGACGCGGCAAGCAAATATATATTTGTTTTATTCATTACCTAAAAATAAATATTTATTAATTCAATTGTACAACTTTCAAATTAAGCGCTTGTATTATTCTGAACGGCATTCTGGAAAAACAGTCAAATAATATTTTGTAAATTTCCCGGGACACAGAGTTTCTGATTCGTTTTTGACATATTGTTACCCACCCTTCCCGCTATACACGCAACAGATACACTGCCACTACCATATACCCAGTTATATTAATAAATTATTTATTTTTTTAATATATTTTTGTCAAGGTGATTTTATTCTCTTACAAAACATTTTATGAAATTAGATAAATCAACATCCTCGGTGTCATGTAAGTAGCTTTCTACCATTTCGGCTACATACATTTACATTTATATATTTTTTTAAATTTTATAATATTTAAATAATCGGATGGCTAATATGAAAATTTATTAAAATCTAATTATTTTATAAAGCATTCGCTAATTAGATACCGTAGCATTTGATTCGAGAGAAAACAGTTAAATGTCCGACTAACCAATTTTTTTTTAAATATTGAAAAAATACAACCGGCATGTACGTTGGAATTATTTTTGTTATTATTTTGTTGTTATCAGCTGTAGTGAGTTCCATGAGTAATAAAAAAACTAACAAACTAGTCAAATAGCGTTATATATTAAATTGACATTTTCTTCCGCACTTTCCTAACAGAAGCTTTTTTTCAATGTTTTAGAAATTGTGCACCAAATCCCATACAAAATGGTTTCCGTATTTTCCCTGTTTCCTAGTAATATTTACAAAATTCTTGTGACACCCGAATATCAAGAAACTTGATGCTATGAACATAAACAGTTTCTATTGTTTTCTTTATATTCTTTTTTTATACGTAAATTCAGTGGTGTAGTTGGGATAGTTCACACGGTCGGGGCTCCGTCATATTTTTTTAGTAGAAGTGCTCTCTGAAATTTTACTTATAAATATATAATCCCATAGATAGAAATTATCTATACCCGTTGATGTTACATAATATGTGTATGGTTTGTAGCTACAATTTTTTTATTTAGACACATATAACATATAAGCATTGTGCAGCAACAAAAAAAAGACAGTTTGTTACGCAGATTTTAAAATGCATTGCCCAACTAGGCAAGCCTATTATAGGGCAGATTGGTAAACAAGTTACATTTCACAAAACCAAATAACTCATTGAAGGCAAAACACAAACAAATATAATACGCAACATACAAGAAAAGTAAATGTGAAAATATAAAAAAGAGAGAAAAAATACCAATGTGCAATACAATATGTAAAGGGAAATATGCAAGGTCAAAACACACAAAATGCAGTTGTAAGAATTATTTCATTATATGAAACAGTTCACTCTCAATGTCTGCTCTTCCTAATTTCAATAACCAATTTGAATCATCCCTTTTAAAAGCCTTAATGTCAGTTAAAGTTATAATTTTATTTCCAATCGGTAAACCGAAACTATGAACAATGACTAACAATATTTTAAAGCTTTGCCGAATTTGTTGTGTTTTCAAAAAGTGGGACTGTGTGCTCTTGTCAATGACTTTGGAAAATTTTAACAAATTACTCAAGAACAACCGCGTGTTAATTGTGATCTACCTCAAAATATTAAAAGAGGGCCGGAATTGGAGGAGCAAATAAATTCTGCGTTCGGTTCAAAATAATTTTGCATATGGGGGCATACTTGTAACTCATTAATAATAGGATCTAAACGTACTTATTTCCATATAGTCTAAAAATAAATATTTGTTATTTTTAAAAAGTAAAGAAAAAATATTTATTTCATATTACGCGAATATGAGACAACGGCGTCATTGGAATTGATTTAAAAAAACGCCCGAGTTACCTTGACGGCCTTCTCTAGTGTACACTTCGTTATCTAATGTGCCAAGACGGATAATCTCCCCATGGGAATTTACACATTATATGCGCAAAATTTTATGATATAATATATATTATACGCCATTCCCGGCCGCGTCATGTGAAAGTAGCGAGTCTTCGGACCGCGGACCCCCCATGTTTTTATACAATCTCATTCTCGTAGAGCGATGTGAATCTTCGATCTGCATTTGGTTAACATTCAGTTCCGAGAGCGGCGCCTCGGTCACGCGGTCGAGGATTCTGCGTCTAAACGTGACGTTGTCGAAACAATTGATTTCGCTAGGACATTATCGGTACCCATGGTTATAGGTCAAATGAAAACAGACCTCATGAGACATGCGTGAATTCTAGATTCGGAACTGCCCAACATTCACGTTATTGATTACTTTTTCTAGGTTTCGACTACACGAGACGAAGAAATACTAAACAGCCGGGTACCTACACGATCTATGCGCCACTTGGCCTGTTAGACCGGCGTCGGTGTGTTTTGGTGGGTATGCAGTATTGGCGTCTTACTTTTCACAATATAGTATTATTATTTTATTAAATAGGCAATCCACCCTTCGAGAGTGATTTGTAAACAAAAAATAGTTTTAAATCAATATTTCTGAAAATTAAAAAAAAACGTTATCAAAAAAACAGGTATTCAAAGATTTGATAAAGTGTCTATAATTAATTTATTATTCAATGAAATTATCGCGATAAATCAGAAGTATCTCTTCTTTTTTATTGATTCTACGTACAGATTGAAAAATATACAAAAGTTCAGGAATCTACGACTTGGTACTCACGGTTTCAGTATTGCTCCGCGAACTGACCCACTACACAAGGGATAAGTCATTATATTTGAAAGTCGGATCGGCAATAAAGAAATAAAGTCAGATCGCGGACGAGCCAAGATTATTAATATTATCGAATAATCGAAACAGAAAAATAAGCGGGACATATTTATATCAACAAAAAATTGATTAATCTTTAATGACAACATTAACAGAAACGCCGATAAGCAAAACCGATGACTGCCAAAATTAGCGCTCCTACTATGTTGCGTCAGATTTTATAACATTATTGAAAAATATTTTCCGTTTACAGTCCGATAAGTGATAACAAGGTTAAATTTTTTTTCGTCTGACGACTATAATTGCCTACGCATACATAATCTTACAAAAATAAAAGATACGAATAAACACGCCACCCCCCGTGCATCTATCATCATTCTTTTTCAAAACAAGATACCTACGTTGCTACGCAACCTTCTTAGTAATGTAAATCTACTCTTGCATGTTATTATTCTTAATCAATCAGTTATTTAATTACCTATTAGAAATCGATTTTTGCTCAAGGAATAAACTTTAATTTACACCGATTCTATAATATAAACCTACATATACGCACTTAGAATTTTAGAAATTTAGTTTCGAATGTTTTAGGAACCAGACTGTATAGGAATAAAGACAAACTCTCTTTAAATAACCTGTCTTTTACTCGGAAAGAAATTGTGAATAAAACGCAATTAATAATCTATTTTAAAAGAAATCACGATATCACTTATGCAATTTGGCATTTTTTTAGAAAAATCTGAAAATAGTTTCTCGAGGTCGTGGTATAAATATTATTCTATTTTTCTCAGTGTACGTAATGATACAATACTTAATTTACATTATTCTACGGCCTACGCAGCCATTCTATTGCCTCCCTATTTTATTTCTTTCTTTCTTTCTTTACGATTATTACGTAAAAGGTTTATTTTTATACTTTATTTTAAGTCCGACAATTATGACCGTATCATTCAGCACTATTTTAATTTCCAAATTTCACTTCCGAGTTAGCAGTTGACCATGTATTATTATTAGTTGTGACGCGTGTTCATAAAAATGCAAACAATTAAAACATAGAATATCGGATGTATATTATTTTATCAAGAGATGAAATATTGTACAAATATGGAAATAGAGTGACAACCTAATCGCTATCGATAGTTAATTAAACGAATTTATTCGTCGAACTCCTCCGAAGCCCAAAAACAAGAAATAAATTAAACAGTCTATCAATCCAATATATAATAAATAGAAGCTCAGTATTGTATCTAACGCTTTGCAAGTCAATTTGAAAAAAAAACTTTCTAGGTATATGTGATAGGAAACTGTACACACCGTAGTGAAGTATCAACTTTCTTTGAAATACAAATAAAATAAATATGTAATCTTTTGGTTTTTTCAAAAATGCACGTGTACCTACTCTGTCACTGCGATCAAAATATCAAACTCGTGACATTGCCATTTTTGTTAAAGTGATACGATCAAGAAATCCAGAGCAGGTGCAAGTTTGAGGACTCACAAAAAGGACAGGTTCTGAACCTTTGAGGGACACCGGCAGTTTACACGAAATTTGATGTTCAATGAGATGTTTGAAATGTAAATCTAAGTTAATCAAGAATTATCAAGACAAATTTATGAAACCAAATATAAATTCTATTATCATTCTAGAACAGGCTAACTCCTGTATATAATATAATGGAATTACAAAACAATTAGATTCTAAAAGACACTCGTCTTAAAAATAACATCTTAACCCCTAGTGTATACACAATAAATGTTTAAAAAAAATATTTAGTAAGCTGGAGTATTATTTAATTCTATCTAACCAGAAGCACATTCCTTAATCTGTCTTCAGCTTTAGAAAAAATGTATTTTTTATTTAGACGCTTTAAGTTTTAGAAAAAATGTATTTTTTATGTTTTTTTTTAAATAAAAGTACAGCAAACATAAAACAATAATTTTAAAGATTTTTAACGTATCGCGTATAACGTAGGTATATAATACATTTATGTAGTTGTACTGGACTTCCTTGATGCCGACCTTGCTCGTGCCATAAGTGCGCCTACTCGTATTAGATGAATTTGTACTATGTTCCTTTCAACATTTTATTATCAATCTGTTGACAACACTCGCCTTCGTAGATATTAAATACTACAAAAGATTGTTACTTAAGTTAAGATATCTGTAATACGTATTTGTTATGTGAAACCACGATATGAGCGAAGAAATTATGCGCTTTTTTAAATTATATAACTTCCTTTTTGTTTAGTAAAAAAAATATTAAGAAATGTAATGAATAATATTTATGGCAAATAATAAAATATCCTATATTCCGCGATTCGCGATGAATTAACGAAATTATACAATATATATATATTTTTTTAATTCATAATCATAATCATAATCACAATAATTCTGAATCGTAATCAGAAAAATCAAAGTATGCAAGTATATACTTACTACACTAGGCTTATCAGCTAACGAATCTATCCCAAAAAAAATATATAATTAATAGAGATATTGATTGACATAAACAATAATATGATAAACAAAAATGTAACTAATAATTTAAATGATTGTATTTCGTTGTTATTTTAAATAATTGAATGTTGTAAAATTCAGCAACTTCTCGTCATATGTTAACGTATTATTTCTTGAAATGAAATTGTTTAATTTCTAAATAATTACATACTACCGAAATAGCGTCAGCTTTTTTCTATTGGATCATTCCAAAGTTAACGTGGCCAATCGTACATATAAAATCTACCATGTTAAATAAATAATATTATATATAGATAAAATCATAAAAATGTCATAATTAAATGCAATTACCGTCATCTATCAGAAATGGTGTAATATTCGCGGCATTATTGCAAGAAAGTATAGAACAGGATAGGATAGGAACTATAAAACAATGATTAATCAACTTCGAAAAATATATAGATCGTCCCCTAAGATCAAAATCAAGATCTGAAATTTATTCCCATATTTTTTTAATTTTTACTGTCTATTTTAATTTATTTTTACCGTCTCGTGAGAAGCCTCTTCAGCATAGGGTTGTCAACTTTTTCTGGGACAATTTTGGGACAAATAGCTCAAAACTCAATTTACAGTACACAGTAAAGAACTAATCTAAAGTTATATTTTTATGAGTTTTTCCAATAATATTTACGGGACAGCAATTCCAATTCCGGGACAATCCCGGCCAATCCGGAACGGTTGGCAACCCTACTTCAGCAGCTTATTTTTTAAATTTTGAACTTTGAATCGAAAGAACCTGGCTAAGTATAACGCAGATTCCTAAAATTTCACAAAGATGATTTTGCTGACATTTTGCTTTTTTATGTATTCTTTAGTCTCAGTCAGTCTTACTTTTTCTTTGAAAATAGCGAGATACGAGATAAGGAGATAAGAGACAGAGGGACGTAGTTCATGATAACGCAACGGTCCAGATTCCAAACGTTAACCACGATTAAATAAATGATTACTGTTATATCAGAATGACCTTAAAAAGTCGATGACATTTTTCTAATTGCATAGTACAACTTATCATCTACTTATTAGTAATATATTTCATCGATATGATATTTATTTTGACTAACTTCATTGCATGTAAATTAGTAGTAAATCAAACGGGTTAAGCTATGACGCTTACGCTTCATTCTGAAGAAATTAATTAGGTAGGTAATTAATATTAATGTGTTCTAAAAAATGTTTAATAACAATAACAATAAAAATTAGGTTATTTCAGCATAATTGGGTTGTTTGCAAGACACGATCCGCCATATAAATAATGATAACATACAATAGATACAAAATAATAAATACATATATTAAAAAAAGAAATGCGAAAATAAAATCAAATACATATGATTTGATTTAGCTAATAAAAATAAAATGTTGATAATAAATAAATAATAAAAAAACTTGTACCAATTTAATTGATTGTTTTGATTATTCAATATAAGTAACAAGAAGATAATTTCATATTTATATATCCAAATTTTCGTGATGTATAGTTCATTTCGCGATTTATTCTCTAGGAATGAAATACCGGAAAATGGCGCAACAAAATATTCGCATTTCATTGGCCAACGCGGAAAAGCCCTTGAATGTGAAAAGGTGATGAATGTACTTCTGTACACATAATACCTCTCTCGTTCCGCTGATTCTATTGTGAATACGGAAAGTGGCGACTTAGTGTGCTCCTCGACTTTTTGCGTAAATCAAAGTGCAAAAAAATTCAATATTTTCTTCATTTTTTTACATTTTTGACATCAAAAAATTAAAGTATTTCAGTTTTTGCATAAAAAACAAACTTTTCAACACTCCAATAAAAAAATAATTAACAATTCCCTTTAATTTTTTACTGCGTTTTTTTTTGCGACTGAGTTTTGGGATATTGATTATAATTAATAAAAAACAAATTTTCATGGTCATTTTATATTATTCCATTCCTTATTACCAACAAAAAAAATTGCGGGTCGCACTCGTATTTACGGTCTAGAATATGTAATTTATGTACATATTATAAACTCTGAATGAACCCAAGGTATCAATTAAAATTCTGCTTTAGATTTTATGCCATTGATTACTTCCTTTCATATACCTAATAAAAAATACAAAATTTTGCTGCACGCGGCCAATTACTAAATATTAAACAAAGCATTGTTTTGTGCATAACTGCTTATTTTTAATGAAATGTAAAATAAATAAATTTAATGACATATTAAACAAAGATATACAGAAAAAAAATTGTCGCCACCGGAACCTGATATAGCAGGTAGACAGCTTTACTCATTAAGCTGCAATGACTCATACAGATGTCGCCAAATATCAACTACATGTAAGTATAATTGAGATATCTATTTTAACCAGTTGAGAGCGACCGTCCAGCTGTTTATAATGTGTCTTAACAATCTTTGAGTATAACATTTATTTTCAAAAATATGACAAATTCATTCCCATATTATATTTTATTTAAACGCTGTAATTCATATTTGAAATTTATAATCATATGATCGCGTACCAAAGTAAAATCACATTGTTATTTTTCACACCTCGAAATGTTCCCGTTTCGTTTATTTGGCAGATTTCCATTCGTCTGTTGCTTTAAATCAATGAATTTTCATTTTATTGCCAAAATTTATTTGTGTTTACGGAGAATACATTTGGACTATAAAATGGCAGAACTACCTGCATAACAAGGAAACGGTCTTTTTCATTCGCTAAAATATTTCATTTGAAATGAAGGCCGAACATTTTATTGAAAGTTGTTTGTTTCAGTCG
This sequence comes from Eubasilissa splendida, assembly GCA_031772225.1. NCBI lineage: Eukaryota > Metazoa > Arthropoda > Insecta > Trichoptera > Phryganeidae > Eubasilissa > Eubasilissa splendida. The sequence continues at coordinate 14,479,672 of CM062848.1, read as the reverse complement.
GCCTAAATAAAAATACGATACAAAAATATTCGATTTTGTTGAATATAAAATAATTCGTATTAATCATTTTCTTTAATCTGTTTTATTTTCGAGTTAAACACGCACTTAAAAATCTAAGGTATTTTTCGTCGTTATTTATATATTGGAAAACCGTAGTTTGACGTTTAAATTTGGCGTAACACTCGTACCATACTCACGCGCACACTCGTAAACCGGATAGCAACATTCATTTATCACAATTTTAGTCACAAAACACGTTTCGCGTCTGACTGTTACACCCATAATAAATATCCCGATAGGAAATTAGCGCGCAAGGAAAATGAGCAAGAAAATGCCCGAGCGCCCGTACTCACCAATTGCCATAGAAGCGCGAGAAGCACTGGCCGTACGTTTCCCGCTTTTATACGCGACGGCTCCCAGCGCCGCGGGCGAGAGGCGCGGCAGGACAGGCCCCCCGGGCCAATGTCCACCCGACTCCTCTATCGGCGAGATCAAAACAACCGCAGGTGTCTGACGTCGACTGTCGAGATTCAAAATGCTAAGACGGTAGTCGACAGCCGGGCGCTGCAGACGGGACCGCGTCAGTGGCCGTTTTTTAAATAGTAACATTTCAACGTGTCATTTTTAATAAACATTAATGTGTCTTCAGTCATACGTATCATACCACCCTTGCACACAATGTGTTTCTCCTTCATATTTCTTTCTCGATGGTCATTCTTACATATTACAGTCCACCCGCGGATCCAGAGCCGTCCCTTACCAATAAGCAAGAAAGGAAAGCCCTTAGAACGACATTTTCAAGGAGCGTTAAATTTTAAACAAAAATAAACAAGCAAAAAAATCAGAAATATTTATATAATTTTAAAGTAACTAAGCAAAACATATTTTGGATCTCAAAACAATGAACTTGATGTTGTTATGTCGTCGAGAGAATTGTATCCAAAGATTATATAACAGTTTTAAAAAATGCAATATTTTATGTCATTTCTTGATTTATAGAAATATAAGGGTAGTGTTTTCCAGCTTGTCTAAAGGCAGCATAATGTCAAGGGACAGCCCCGCACGGACCTCTCGTAATATAATTTCCTAACGTGCTGTTTTTAACACTCTTTAACGTTCTTCCGATATATTCTAAGTTAAAAGATGTTTGAAGAGATTAAAACAAAATACAGCGATCTATATACGATATCAGGCGAGGCAAACCAGAAGAAACATATTATATGAAGGGGTGTTATGATAGAAATAATATTAGGGGTGTTATAATAGAAATATATATGTTATAATAGAATAGTTGATAAATGTAATGCGTTTTTTTCTACAAATGTTGTGTAATTGAGAGGAAAATAATATCGCTGGAGAAGAATATTAAATTTACTACAATTTGAATCTTTTTCATATGCGTACGTGTAACTGAAAAAATATCATTTTTATTAATATACGACTTATATCAGTTTTAAACCATCACACTTTTTTGCCACATCAATGCTGTTTCACCGTCTCGAGATAAACTATTAAACATCCACTATCTATTAATTAATGTTAAGTTTTATAGCACTGATTAAGGCTATCCCGTGAATAAATTTATAATTATCTTATCCCAAGAAAAACAAAACCCTTTAACTCGCCGGGAGACCCTGAGATGATAACATTGAACACTTTTATATAACATAATACCCTAATATTATTTTTGTGTGGATCCATTACATTAATCAAATTACAGGTAATTCGTGTCGCATCAATATTATTTACTATTTTCAAATAAGCTAAACGCTTGTTGTATAAAAATCAAACTAACTCGGTGGTATCATGGAGTTATGATCTAACACCCGACCACCGGATCACTAGGCAAGTGTCTTAATCGCACGCGACGCCACTGGCGAATACAGCCGCGATTAAGCTGCTGCTTGTAATATACTAATAATAATATATCCCCCCGACAAGTAAGAATAAGATATTACGTAAATATCCAAATTGACATAATATAAAATATACGTAGGCGATTGCCTTATAATGCGAGGGGCCCCTGACCAGTTCCGCGATTCGCTAATTTTCTTTACGGAAATAGATGCCTTAATTCATCCTTGACATCCAATATAAGAAACGAATTATTTCGACGATCGGTGTTTATATTGAATGATTCAATTATCGACGAACTTGCCGGTTATAGCCTATTTTGTCACGTATCTCTTTCAAGTTTCAATATAATAAATCCCTTCTCAACTTTCATGCGTAGCATCTGTTTAGAAATTAATATTAAATATAGCCGTAATTAAATCAGAAAATATATTATACATTGACTATCTAAGATTACGATGGTGTATTTACGTGCAATGTATTTATTACGCACTATACACGCTAATTTACTGTGTGATGGCTACTGAAATGAGGTCAGAAACTTCGGCTCTGATTAAAGCCAATACGCGACCAATGTATTATACCTAAGTATTTATATTTTGTCGTTTGTACAATCTATTATTATATGTCTATGCTTTATCCATCTCGCAGAACTAGAAAAAATCACTAGAGCGTCTGTGACTGAAACAAAAACTAACATCTCGTCATATGGGAAAGTAATAACCGCGTTGACCAAAATATTATATACGAGAATACTCGTATAGGGGTTTGGAACATTGGCTTTCTATGCACATTCTTGGTCGAAATATAAATCCGATAGTTTTTGCAATAGCAATAGTATTCACTCTTCGAAAATTAAATCTTTGTGTAAACAAGACGTATTTTTTTACATTAATACATGTTGTATTGTTAGCGTTTAAATTTTCGTTCCAATCGAGTCATATATTTTTTTTAAAGTCGCGGAGCTATTCGATGCGTAAGTGATACTAAAGTGATTACGTGGGTGACACCAAATTGAAAATATTAAATCAAATAATTTGCGTCTGTGGTGTTTCATTATTTAGGTTTCCTTGTTTTATAAGTAGAGCACTGAGCTTCTGAAGATTATTATAATAGAACAATTTATTGTAAAACTATTTTTCGTTCTTCCTAACGATTCTGAATCATTTCTTACAGCAATTAACATATAATACGTTCTATATATACACATATGTACGTACGGAAAATTTGATAGCACACTTTATGGGGGCGAAACTCTACAATGACTTATAAATTACAAGGAAAATCCCCTGATTTTTGAAAGAATCCATTATGTAAATATAACAATGTCTTGGAAACTAGTGATGAAGTTGCGTGATCACAATTTTTACATTGTACAGATTATTTCTGCAATCCCTGTGACGCCAGAATCGATTAATAGTATAATTTAGGATAAATTGATTTATTTATTTAATAAATTCATTTTTACATTTACTTTTCATCCGTTCCCTTTCACTGTCACGACTATATATAATATTAAATACTTATAATTAACTAATTTAAAAAATCATTAAATCATTTAGGAATGTGGAATGTGCGAGTGAGGAGGGGATGGCAAAAAATACCCCTTCCGAGCACTTTAATGACAGGAAGTTCTTTGCATTTTTAAGGAGCCGTCCACTGCGGATACTACTTTTACTGAAAGTCAAAAATTATTCTTTCATAAATCTACAAATAGAAATGTAATTTCTTAGGACTTTGGACAATTCTTAAAAAAGTGTATGATAAAGATACGCTCAGGGTTTTAAGATTAAATCATTGTTTTTTTTTAAATTTATTTTTAAATTAAAGATGCGTTTTGTAATTAAACTAAACATAGTGGTATGAAAAATAGAACAAATAATCTAGACACCCATGACTAGAATCAAACACCCCAACTTTTGGTCACTATGCAAGCGCTTTATTACTGTGTCAAACGAAGTACATTATATACATTACATGATACTGTGGCACTTTACCGTGACTTTTATAATATGGTGTAGAGTGTAACGATGAAATATAATATATTATTTAGACGACTTTGTAATGTTATTCCAAAATTTCGCCTTAATTTAAAAAAAAATACTGCACAATTAAATATTTTCGTCCCTAATCCAACAACGGAACAAGATTTATTTATTAGATTATTTATACTTTAAAGCCATTTTTTTAGTCTTCGAGTAATCTACTGAAACCTAATAAACCACCGATTCATCTTCTGGCAAACAAAAGAATTCGAAAAATTTAAAATAAAAACATAACTTTGTGTTTTTGTTCAATTTATGCATTATGTAATGTAATAATTGTAGATTTAAGAAATGTAGATATATTTGTTTTTTTCTCAAATTATTTGAAGGACAGTACCGGACAGTGGCGTAGCTACGGGGGTTTAAGGGGGGCATATATCCCCGGGCGTCAAAACGGTATATTTATTTGTCAACCGCGTAGTATTAAATATTCTTCTCATCTCTTTAATGGGGGGGCGCCATTAGGATCGTTCGTTCCCGGGTGCCAAATACCCTAGCTACGCCTCTGGTACTGTAAAGCTTAGTGGAATCAAATTACTAATTAAAATATAACATCTATTTTATGTATAAATTATTTTTGTTTAATATAATTTTATTCTTGTTATTACTTTCATTGCAGATATTATTTAGGTCCTGATATTCAATATGGAGCAGGGACTGACCACAAACGTCCGAGATCTCATCAAGGACTGCGAAGAAGTCACAGCCTTTGACTACTACCATCTGTTGGATTATATGACGGGAGACCTCCTGGAAGTGCAACACGCGCCCACTGTGTGCGTGTCCACCTTGATCGATAAGATGGCCAGCTACTGAATGATTGTAGAGTCCTCGATTACAACAACAACTTATGATTACAACCAACATAATACCAATCAGCCTTCGTCCAAGTTATGATGAGTCAGATTTGCCAAACCATCCCTGGGCAATTTAACCTTCTCATAATATATACTACCCTCGAGTATGATATTCTTTCAACGTAGCAATGGCCGATTAAACAAGTGTGAATTGTATTAATTTTTGTGATCTACGTCAGGAATCATCAAATTCTTGAACATATATCTCAAATCAAAAAATATTATCTCTCCCGACTACACTATACAACTACATTTTTTACAAGAAGCGAAAATGGTTACATGATTTCATAGAATATTTAAAAAATATTCTTATGACTTACATCGTAAATATGGACTTTCATGTTTTATCCTCGATATGATGCCTTTATATGAAGTTGATCCCTTATTCGCGTAAATACAAGTACATTGTTGAAATTTTAAATAATTAAACCATGATTATAGTCATAGCAATCTTTTTTTGAGTGATAACCCATTCTTAAATAATATCTTTATAAAATATATTTAGAGGGCCGTATGCAGCAATGGAGTGAGATAAGATTCTATTACTTATTACTAGATTCTGACACTTTGAAAAGGAGCGTTCCATTTAGGGGTTGACGAGAGATGGAGCACAACAAATAATTATTTTTTATTCATTTTTGCAATTGAACATCCTAATGCAAGATATAATGAACTATACCAACGATCTAAAATTTTCAACACGGTACTATATTCACCTGAATTAAAATATTGGTTACCAAACAGTGACTATATCCAGAGCCGGATTTATTCTTGAAGGGAGCCTGGGATAATGCATATTGGAGTCCCCAGTAAAACAAATTCTGTAACTTTTTTTTCATAAAAATAGTATTCTTGTTTTTATTCGCAAAATCATTTATTACATCATCAAAATGTAATAGGTACTTTTAAAATATCAGACTATTTAAATTAGAACCCCAGGGATCCGATTTATTGAAGTTACAACCCGTTTAGCTCTATAATAAATCCAGACCTACCTGTATCTTCACAAAATACTTGCAGGAAAAGACGAATTAGATTTTGAACCTGACATGAATTCTATAGAAAATATCCGGTATGTGTGACAAAATATTGAATACCTACTATTTTTATTAAATTGTTTATTTTATATTATTTACCGAATCATTGAAAAAATATATAAAAGATAAAAAAAGTCCTAATTATTTGTTTACTCGCTTGCTCCAGATTACTGACTCCTGGTTAGATCATAGTTGATTGTTTCTTCTCCTAACTTATTTATCTATAAACCTAGTCATCTCACAGTAGTTTTGCAATCTATGAAAGTGTCATCTACTTTTTTTTCTTAACAATTTTTATTCCTGGATCAAGGCTAATTGCACCAATTTTATTTTTTCAATGACTCAATCATATTTATTCTCCGCCAAAAAAGAGTTTGGTGACGAGTTTCTTTTGATGGCACCATCTTTATTACTCGATAACACAATATAAATTTATTATTGGGGCGCCAATTACACACGTGACTCAAAAACGGTGTACATGAGTTTATGAATCAATTGAAGTCCAATCTACGTAACATCGCTCAATATCTAACTTTGTATAATATAATCAAAGTTTCCACAAATAGTTATCAATTTTTTTTAAATCATTTAGTATAATAACGCAAAGGAGACTAACTTTTATAAGCGATAGAAAAATGGTTATTCTCTTTCATATCAAATAGATTATAACATAACGATAAGTTATGACATGATTCATTTTTAAGTTGAAAATATATATATTTACATGCACGTGAACCAATGAAAACTTACCCAAGCCTTGTCAACACTGTTCCCAATCTACCCATTTTCACTAAGACAATTTCAAACTCAGGCATCGTGAAATAAAATATCTATGTCTATTAATCTGACGTTTGGAGTTGTTGACGATTGTAGTTGTATTTACATATTAAATTGTTTTTATTCTCGTTACATACTAATTTCAAACTTTTATTTTAAAGCGTAAGTAGACACATATTATTTTTACTGATTTGTTATATTTTTCTAGACATTTGGAGAACATAACGCACTTGTCTACGTGTTTACCAGAATGAAATATGATTACTAATGTTATGGTACATTGTTTTGCCTTTCCAGTTCACGAATTAAATTTAACAAATATTCAAAGTTAGAAAGTAATTTGTAAAAGTGTCGAAGCAGGTAGCGCCGATGCACTTTAAAAGTATTTAGGTGTTGTGTCGAGTATCAATAGGCTCTTAAGGGATTTTTAAAAAGCAGAATACCTCATTAAAGGAGAAACTGAACAGAATCTAAACAAGCATAAAAATCGTAAATAACAAATTTTCAGAATTAAAATTAATTTATTTGGCATATAACGAGACCACAGTCCTACCGAAATAAAATAATTATCCCTAACTTGTTTTAGTATTTCTATACAAATTTCTTGCATAGTCTTTCCTGTAATTTCACCCAATGTTTGAGAGGAAAATACCAGGCCAAGGAACATAATGTATTTGGATGTAAAAAACCTAAATGAAGGATATATGAACCACTTGTAATTGCTTATCCTTATTGATTGTGAAATTGCAATTTTTATTAAAAAAAAATGCATATTATACTTTGAACATTGTACAGTAAGTCCTCTACAAATGAATGAGTTCCGTTCTTAGAGTTTTTTAGTTCCTAAAATGGGTAATTGTAAAAAAATAAAGTAAAGCGACAAGAAAAAGCATTTCGCTGGAAACTAAAATACAAGTGCTCAGACGATTAGATGCAGATGAACGGTAATCCTATAATAGGTGCTGCATTAAATTTGTCTACTTCAACAATACAAACAATTCTAAAAAATAAATAAAAAATCATATCATCAGCAACTACAACCGCAAGGACTTCAGCAACCAAAATAACCCGTTCCAGAAGCAACGTTATTGAGGAAATGGAAAAAGACTTTCCATCTGGATTGACGATGAAGTTGAATATATATACAATATGCCATTAAGTCGATCAATTATAATGGAAAAATCAAGGACAATTTTAGTTTAGCTACTATAATGGAAATTATAGATCAATTTATTCAAAATGATACCAATAAGGCAAGACGAAGTGTCATTGATGCTATGTCTTGTTATTGACAACTACTTGCTGAACGAAACAGGAAAAGACAAACAAAGTTAGATGACTTTTTCATAAAAAGTCAAATGACGAAGAACCTTCCTTATCGCTAACATAACTTCTTTACTCGGAACTTTTTTTATATTTCATGAAAAAATTAGTAATATGTAGTAGATATGTAATTAATGTTATAAAAAGTATTTAACAATAAATGTTACACGAAAAACTAATAAAGTAACTTATTTTCTGTTCTGTTTCACATCCCCTTTATTTACGTGTTAAGATTGCTTTGTTTAACGCTGTTTCGTTTAGCGCTGAAACTTATTGGAACGTATCCCCCGCGTTAAGCGGGGCCTTACTGTACATGTAATTTTTTTACATGGTAGATATGTTCCACCAAAAACAGTATAAAAAAATTGATAGAATATATAGAAAAATTGAAGATTGGTTCCCTAAATTTAAAATTATTTAAACAAATAACAATATTGTGGTATAGAAAATTGTGTAAAAAAAGGTAATAATGAAAACCCAATTAATAAATTCTACAAAATATTATTCATAGATATATACTTTAACTAAGAAAAAATAATACATAATATTCATCGCTACCTGATTATGCGCACGTTTATGATGGACGGGACAAATATGGCTTTCATTGCTAGAAATGTCTGACACGTCTAATGTGTTAAAATCTAATGAAGACTTTTGTTTGTTATTATTGTTCTGTGTTGTTGAATTTCTTGTCATTAGGAAATCTGTTATCCGCCTCTATGTTGTTTTTTGTTTCACAAGTTGTTTATACATTTCTTGATATCCAGCCATACAAATCTGCAGGTCTGTTGGAATTTTAAAACTCGTTCTTGTCCGGATCATGAGTGAGAAAATTCTGTTCCATACTCGTAGCAAATTCTAAACCCTTGTGAATCAAAGCTGAAAATTGACTGAATACATATTGTAGCGTGTTCTACCGTTACTCTATTAAGCCTGGGTGGTCTATTTTTGAACAGGTATCGTCAACTGAAAAATTCGTATTCGCATAAAACACGCTACTGTATTAGTTGCGTAATAATATTTTCGCAAAAGCTTAACATTCTCTGGGGCCGACACAGGTGTCTTTACCTTATTTACGAGATGTTACTGAGAATTGATTTTTTTTATTATCTTTTCATATATTTACGAAAATGTTATCTGGACTGATGACGCAATTTACAAGTCGAATATATTTTTCAAACCAATAGTCATTCGCATCCGATCCTTGTCGCTTGCAGCTTTATATTATATATTTCTTTGTTTTCTTGCGTCATATATCTTTCTAACCATTCTCTCCTCATTCATCTGTTCCATATGACCAAACCACCTAAGTGATCCTTTCTTAATCTTACTCAATATACTAACATCAGCTTTACATTCTTTCCTTATTTCTTCATTCTTTACTCTGTCATAAATAGATTTGCCACATATACGCCTAAGTGATCTTATTTCCACTGCATTCAGTCTACTTTTGTTCCTTTTCTGCCAGCTCCAGGCCTCACTTCCATACATCAGTGTTGGTACCAGGATTCCATTGTGCACCAGTAGTCTTGCCTCGGTTGACAAATTTCCGTTAGATATAATTCCATTCAAAGCGCTGTTCACTTTATTTCCTCCTCCTTTCGATATCATTCTCAGCCTTTCCGTTTCTATCAAACATACTTCCCAAATACACAAACTCATCTACTTGTTCCAAACATTCATTACCTACAAGTATTTTGCACGGTGTCTTGCTTTCCTCCTTCTCGAATACCATCACTTTTGACTTGTTAACATTCATCATTGGGTCGCTTTCCTTGCATACATCGTACATTCTACTCGTCAGATTCTGTAGTTCTTGTTTATTATTCGCCATTAGTACTGCATCATCGGCATACAATAAACAGCATACAATCAAATCGCCCATTTTTGCTCCTACATTCATACATTCCAGTTCTTTCACACATTTATCCATATACAAGTTGAACAGCCATGGAGACATTACACAACCCTGCTTGACACCCTTTGTAATGTCAAACCATGGTGTGAGTACTCCATTAATTCTTACACACGCAAAACTTCCTTCGTATAGGGATGCGGTTGCGTGTATAAGTTTACTATTCACCCCGTAATCAGAGAGTACATTCCATAACCTTTCTCTTATAACTCTATCATATGCCTTCTGTAGATCTACGAAGGCACAAAAAAGTTTTTGGTCAAAAAAATTTCCGTCATCACTTGTAGAGAAAAAATCTGATGCATGCATCCTCTTACACCCACAAATGCCCCTTGCACGTCCCATACTTTTTCTTTCGTCACCATTCTTGCTCTTTCTATTAAAATTCTTCCATACATTTTACCGACAGAGCTCAGTAGACTAATAGCCCTATAGTTACCACATTCCATTTTTGACCCTTTGCCTTTGTAAAGACGAATAATGACAGCCCTCCTCCAATCTAACGGGGTGTGGCTCTCTTCCAAACATTGATTGAAGAGCGTATGAAGCCACAAGATAACTAATGGCTCACCAGCCTTGATATACTCTGCAGCAATGTTATCATACCCCACAGCCTTACCATTCTTCATATGTTTTATTGTACACCTTATTTCTTCTATACTTATTGCATTTATATCATTTTCCTCATTCATACTTACCCCAGAGAGCCTCTCAGGTGCTTCCTCATTTGCATTCTCTACACTCTCATACGTTTCCTGGAAATATTTCATCCATCTATCTTTTATTTCATACTACTGCTTTCAGCACCACATCGGGATTTTTTGACCGCCTTCCAGAAGAATTTTATATTATCCTGAAAATTCTCAATCATTTTCACCTCTTCTCTTTTCAGCCGCTCTTTCTTTTCTTTCACACCAGATTTAACTTTTTTCTTACAGGCATTGTACAGATCTTTTGATCTTGTGTATTCATTCCCATTTACTGTCAACATATAGCGCCACGCATTCTTCTTTTATTCACAAGTTCCTTTATGCCATCGTCCCACCATGCATCACCTTTCTTCTTTCCTTGGGTAGCTATGCCATAGGTTTCTTTCACCGATTCGCATAAAGTAACCCTAATGTATTCCCATGCATTGTCTATATTCAGATCACTCGCTCCTTGCTCACTCAGTTTTTCACACACTTTCCTTTCAAATTTTTCTCTGACATCCCTTTACAGATTCTCAATTTGGACTCTAGATGGCGCCGATACTGTTTTTTTCATGGACCGGCATCCTTGGAATAAAAGTATTCTTGAAACAATGAGGAAATGGTCAGTTTCCATCTCGGCTCCCCGAAACACTTGAGTATCAACAATAGAGGATCTCAGTCTAGAGTCAAACTACCACAAAATCAATCATCAACCTTTCATTTCCTTTCTCCCATGTGTACTGATGGATTCCTTTGTAATCAAAAAGGTGTTAAGGTTCCATTCCAAGCATACCTCAAGTAAACTTTTTCCATTCCCATTCATCCTTTTGTCACCGTACACACCAATAGCTGATTCGAAACCATCCCTCCGAGTCCCCACCCATCCATTCAAATCGCCTGCTAAAATTATTCTTTCATTATTCCGTTTTACATTCATTACATCCCTTACATTTGTCCAAAATTCATCTTTCACCTCATCATTTTCTGAGTTTATGGAAGCATAACCTACGACTAAAAATACACTTGTAATTCCAATTTTAAAAAGGATCCACATGAGCCTGGCATTAACAAGCTCATATTCTCTCATTCTTTTCGGGACCAACGCTGCAACACCCTGACACGCCCAGTCCATAGCACCAGCGTGTCATTGTGCTACATCTCTCCTTTTCCTTTCTTCATGCTCTCACTAATGCACATAATTAATGAAATGTTAGTAACAATATGACAAAATAAAATGGTGTTTAATAATAATAATTAAAATAAAATTAGTGAACCATGTAAAAAGAAAGTTGAGAGTATATAACAAAAAACAGAGCCTGAGAAGGAACATAAAAATCACATGACATCATGCTATCATCAGTCTCACCCGTTGTAGTGGAAGAACCTGGTTGAAAAAATTGGTGCAACATTTTTTTGTCATTCTTTTTCCTTCTTTTAATTTGCAGTTCTTGTTGCAGTTAATGGCTGTATTAATTAATGCCTCTAAATGTAAATAGGTGTACTAATGCCTATAAATTAAAAAGGCTGTTATAGCGAGGTATAGGTGTACTTGTTTTTGCAGAAGAATGTGATCATTTTTGCAAAAGTGCACATATCTTGTATACACTCTTTTACAATGAGACTTTCAGATATTTCCTAAACCCTGTTATGAGTTGCTTGTCTTTCATATTCTTCCAGAAAATGGAGAATCTCAAAAAACTCAACATGAAATTCTTGGAAGACTTTGACCCTGAAACATCGGCTCGAGAAAAGCGCAAGACATCTCGGAAAATGTACAGGTCAGGGATATTTATTATTCTAATTTATTATAAAAAGCTAAAGTGTTTTATAATTTAAAATGTGATGTTTATAAGCGCTAGAAACATTATTGCAACTTACACCGTATTCGCAGCAGACCGGAACAGGCCGGAACGGCATTCTAATTTACCACACACAGGTGATGGCGGGTGAGCATCACTAATTTTAAAAAAATTACAAAATACATACCAAGTAATGAGTTTTATGATTTTACTCACATTTTTTTTCTTGATCCAGTTACATTTTAATCTGATAAAATTGCCGACATTCAAAATTTAACATACAAGTATAAACATTTTTTTATTTTAATATCAATATGATGTTATAAAAGTTTGTACAAAGAATGATTTCAATATGCTAAATAGATTTAATCAAACATCTTATATATTGTGTGACGTGCGTGACCTATGTCTTGCTCACATTCACCAGCTAGTCAGTGGTTATGAATGAGTGCATGGGTTCTTGCCTCAGAAACTTACTTACGTACCTTTGTTGCTCGATGCCCCACTTATAACTTCGGAAAAAAAATGTAAAACATGATATCAGCGATAAGAAAAAGTAGTTAGTGTATTCGAACTGTCTATCCGGATCGATAGGATCTAAATAAACGAATTGCGCGATCTCCAGGTCGCACGTCCCGCGGAAACGAATATGACAATTCCGATCGTAAATCGGAACCACCGCAGGGTAGTAGAGGGAAGTAGGTAACCTTGGTACAGGATAAGGTCGGTGAAGTGATAAGAGTTCTAGTCGTAGAACCAGTGATCTCGGGGAACCGGGATTTGGAAAGACTGCTCGCCTCCGTCACCCCCGCAGTCGCCACTGAGATCACACAAATGGTACGCGGATGAGCAGATCTTCGTTTCCAATTGAAGACGGCAATATCACAATTTCACCCACGGCAACAAACATGTGATCAAAATACAATATCACAAAAATACAGTGCTGGTGCACTGGAGCTGAAATGTCCACACCGTGAATGCTATCGCAATGTCGAGATCGAACAAATATCGGTCAAGTTAACATCTGCCGATGTCAAGGTCACAATTCATACTGACAAGACGAGCATGAAGATATTTATGGATGGGAATTTAGATGCGGAATTGTGTCAATAATACGTTTACGGCTGAATCGAAAAGATGCGCCAAAAGGGTATTTACGAATTCGGAACAGTTAGTTTTTAGAAAAGATTATATTATGAACAAAATTCATGTTGCGTGACAAAGAAAATAAAGATTAATTACTGATACATGCAATGGAAACATAGTCACCTTCATTATGCAGCACACAGAATTTTAGATTAGACAGTAAAATGATCCAAGGCAACATTCTATGCCTGTGCATAACACTTTCATTAATTCCAATACAAATTGCTTACTTAAAACTACCTGAAGACATTTATCCGTAAATCAAACACTATGCAGAAATGTATAATTTATATACCGAGCATGATGTTGATCGTTAAGTTGTGATGGAATCTGATGACAAAGGCACCTTCCGTGGATCCAAATGATTCCTTCTAGGGACATACCGTGGCTTTCATCCTTCATATTTGACATCCATGTGGGTAGTTGACATCTCAGTATGAACCGCATGAGTCTAGGACCTCATGACATCCGAATCTGGTCAAGGCATCCTTTGACCGGAGATCAAAATAGGTAGTGCACAGTACGTGGCAAGGAAGATTTGAGAGAATAACTGCACTCAAATAAAAGTAAATACTTGTGACAAGGAGGTATATCGAAAAAAATCCAGTGCAGAATTAGGTTAACTATCTGTCATAGAGTCTGACATAGAAGGAAGTTACTAACTCCTGCAATGTAAAGAGATTCATGATGCAACATTACCGTCCCACAAATTAAACATAATGGCACAAGAATCCCCGATTTCATAATACTCACCCTCTTTTCAAACCGATCCGGCATAATCACATTTTTAGCTATCACGCGTACGCTCCTGTCCGCTTTCTCAAAAATTATTACTGCTAGTGCCAATTCAACCACACGTGCAATCCCTGACTCCCCTGAAGACAGCATAGGGTGCGTTCAGCTGCAATTGCTGACAGCGGACAGTTACAAAAAGTAACGGTCAATACTTGCGTGATATGAAACTGCAACGTTACAATTGTTTTAATCTTAAATTGCTTCACCTCAATGTACTCCTGTTATGTTAACCTTTATCCACCTACTTGAAAAAACATGCTCTCACTGCAGAGATATTTTTATGATTAGATATTCTTATTTTTTATCTTTGTTTTATTAACCACTAAAATGAGTTTAAATACATCTACCGGTTTCGAAAAATTTTAAAAGTATGATTAGATATTCAACGCACGCGGTTGGCTGGCCATAATTTTATTTTAAATGTAAACACTTGTTTACAAAGTATTTTTCTTTTTACTTGTGGCTGTTTTATGTCTGAAAAGTATAAATATGCACTATTTTTTTATACAGTTTATCTGCATGGAATGCAAGTTGGGGAATGAATATTCTTAAAACGCAAACAAATGTAAAACATAAAGATTATTTTCAAAATAAATATGGTAGCCAATAAGAATTCTTAATAATGTTAAATTTAATTAATTAATTATACGTAAAATGTAATATCTATATTTTAAAATGCATTATTGTGAATCAGTGTAATCCGATCTCAAAATATGCTACACTTGACGTCCGTCAAGGGACCGCTGGGCGTATAAAAATGAAATCAATATACCTGGCTGAGTAAATTCCACCAAAATCTAGACTACCTTTCTGAATTCACACTCCAACCAGAATAAACTCTTCCTCTCGAATTTACGTATTTGAATATTCTACTTATTGCGCCTATTCCACACAGTTCTTTCTCGAAAAGTCTCTTCACGGTGAACTTTTTTATTATAGATCACAAAACCTGTATGATGAAAGGGGACGTCTGTCAGCTACTGGTGAGGATGTGTGCGACTGCTTGGACGACACATGCCCAGGATGTCATTTCCCATGTGTTAAATGCCGTTCCAACAAGTGCGGGCACGAGTGTCGGTAAGTAACTCTGAATCTTTACTTTACCTCCATTTTTAATTGCTTTCTCAATACATAAATATTGTAAATATCTTAAATTTAATGTATTTTATAATTATTAGGAGAACACATTCTTATTGTGAAGTAATTATTCAGAACAGGTCTGTGATATTTTAAATATGAATTAAATATATTTATTAGAAAGATATACATATAAAATCAATTTTATCAAAAAATATTGTTGTTGCGCCACCGGGATTTGAACCTGGATCTCTTTCCTAACCGGGGAAGGTGCATTATTCAACTATACTACAGCGACAAAAACTAATTTATACTTTGTATAATATGCATAATTAAAATACCCGAAACCTTGTATGGATTAGACTACTCCCCAATATTATTCTTATTAAGTAAATCCAAAGTATTAATCATGTGATGAATTTAATCTCTATTGTGTATTCTTTTGATTTTTTGTTTCAGAATAAATCGTAAATGGATGTATGATAAAATAGAAATTGAAGGCAATGATTTTAATGTGAAAAATAAAAATAAAACTTGAAGAACCTTTATATATTAGCTAATCTTAATTTATTTATGTGTAATATGTTTTTACCTATTTTTTTATGTAATACATATGAATATGAATAAATGTATGTTACGTACAAAACAAAGACTGTATTTCCATGTTGTCGTCATATTTTTCAAGTGCTAGTTTTTTTAATCTTCATAATGTGATGTAGACTTGACTGATGTGTGAAGGTTATCTATCAGAATATTCAGGATGAACTGGGTCAATAAAAACTCAGGTTGTTGTTGTACGGCAGATTTATTCCCGAGAACTGACCAAAAAATATTCTCCTCGTCTTATATAGGCAGATTTATGGCCTACGTATTATTTACTCTAATATGAGAGACATGATATAAATAGGACATTATACCGTACATAAGAACAGATGTTCTTTCATAGTGAGAATCTGGGTGAGTATATAGCAATATGCTAACTATGTTTGTCCACATGTTATTTTTTTACAACATAATATAATTTATGCATGGTGCATACATGCACCATATACATGAATTCTCAGATAATGATTAAACACGTTTGTAACAATGTATCTTATTTTAAATTGGTAATTAATTTTACAAAATATCTTTGTTTTATTGGTTATCTTACTTCAAATATGCATATAATGCAATATGTATATAATACAATATGGATTAGTATTGCTACATTAGGATGGGGGCTTGCGAAGTTACATCTGACAATTAAGTTGCTCGGGTGTAATCCGTGACAAGTGACAATTTTCACAAAAATGTTTTCTGAAGTCCTCTCTTGCTGGAAATTATTTTAGTTGTGGCAGCATAGTGCTAGTATATAAACACTCATTGAATTGCATAATCTATGATAACAAACATTCAAAATGCAACATCTCAAAACATTTTTTTGACAGTTACCATGGTTTACCAGCAGCTCAATTTTAGGGCCCAGAGCAATATCTGATAAAGCAAACTGACATATATGTAATATAATAGCATGCTGATTATAGATTGCTATAATTTATTTTTATACGCGTACACAAAATAAACTAAGTTTGTGCTAAGAAAATAGAAATAACTTGATGATAATCCTGGGATAGGCCTCGAACCTCCGACCACTAGATCACTAGGTGAGTATCTTACTAGACCTACTAGTACATATTAAGTAAAATGCAAATATTATGTTAAAAAATATTTTTTATTTATTAATATTTAATACAATGTACAAATCTTTACATTTATGTTGGTTAAAATAAAATGAATAATAATCTATTTATATCTGTTAGTTTAGTCTCCATTCAGAGGTTTCAGCATACAACAAGCTGGCAGCTAATTTGATCAGTATGACAGATATGCAGTCAAAAACTACTGCTGAATACTAAATTTACAGACACAAATCAACCTTAATTGTGGGTAATATATATTTTAAATTGCACAAATAATAAACCAAGCGAGTGCTACCTTTTTCCATCACTAAAGTTAACTGATAAGTTGTTATCTTCACAATTTCATGACATTAACATAATCTAAGCAGATATAATAATCCTGTTACAAAAAAATATTAAATTATGCAAAAAAAAATCAAAACTTATTTATTTTATTTGGTTTGAATAATCTACTTTTATGCGGTATCTGTATTACAGGTGTACAACACCAAATGTAATGAATTCAACAATATGAGCCTAGTGTCTAGTACCGGGTCTTGTTTGTTTATTTATTTTGGCAAGAAAATTAGATTTTTTATAACATTTGGATCCCTCCCACGTAAAGTATCGTAATTAACAAATTTGTCATTTTTAGTTTGAGTTTTACGTTTGTTGAATAATTTTTTATTATTTATTTGGCTGAAAAAATAAATTATGTATCGTATTCTATTATACATGTTTTATTAAACACAATTTATTTATAAAAACGTATCAAATACGTGCAAAATACTAGACAATTAAAAATTACCTATTTGTTAGTTACAATACTTTATGTAAGTGAGGTCGATTTCTAAATGTTTTTCTAAGCCGACAATTATTACCAACGGGTTGATGAAGTTAGCAATTATTTAATATTACATATTTTTTTAATGACCATAAATAAAGTCAGATCATACAAATTCCTAAAATCTTGCTTTGTTTGAACACAAAAAATATGCAAAAATGTATTTGGTAAAAGTAAAATATCAAATTTATGCATAAATACTACAAACCTAATATTTTTATGATTACTACTTTATCTATAATGAGATGAGAATTTAATATAATCTTTAAAATGTCTACACCTTAAAAAAAAATTGTAGTAATTTTTTAATAATAAACAAAAAAAATTTATTGTAAAAATACAAAAATGTCCTGAAAGTTGACTGACACTGTATTTTTAACCATGGAATTACTATTTGCTTATATAAACTAATTTATTTGTTTATTGATCTGATCATACGAAAACCTCGTTCAATACAAAATTGGGTTAAACCTAAAACATTATTGTCTAATAAAATACTTTATTTTTTTTTTATTTAAATAATATTATTTTCACTGTTTTAAAGACAATTTATTACTGTCGTATAATTTTTTGGTACAACTTTTCCTTATTCTTTTTTGTTTTAAGTTTATTTGTAACTTATCACTAGAAGAAAATATGTCAAACCACTAATTAGAAATCTTACAAAAATAATCACAAACATTATTATCATCATAGTGATTTACGAAGGATTTATGTTTTCAGAAAATATTATCATTTTAAATCAAATAATATATCTAAATAAATTATTTCTCAAATAAATTTAACATCTATAAACTTATAAGTTTTCAACAAAGCCTATATTTCCGGCGCATATATATTTTTTTGAGTATAAATTAATAAATTATTAGTTCCATCAATAAAATCAAAAAAAAAGTATTGTCAATTAAGATATGAGTACATAAAAACTTGCACACTATAATATTTAATAAAAAAAATGTTTGATAGTATATTAATATTTGTAAACTTAAAATAGTATTTCAAATTCATTTGTTCTTACACCTGCAATTATCTTTGTTTGGGATATGAACTGGTTTTCCTTGGAGAAATATAAAATGTGAGTGTTCCCTCTGAGCCGAGCAGCCACTCACTTGTAAAAATCCTTTGCTCACATGTTTCAAGTCTGCTCACAGAAATTTTGTAAAAAAAAAGTTAGTTTTGCTTTGTTTATAAAGAATTAGTCATACTAATATTGACAATATTTTTGCGTGTCATTAGGAGATCTAGAAAAGGATTTTTTGATGTAATATATGCAAAAATATATCTGAATGCATTATTTATTCAGTATAAATTTTTACTAAATAAATCAATAGTATGTGTAAGCAATAAAAAAAAGAAACAGCATTGATCAAAATATACCTGTTGCACTGAAACTCAAAAATCTAAATAAAAATATGCTACCCTTACAATTAAAACATATTTAGCAAAAAACAATTAATTTTTTTGTTTATTTCTTAAATATTTGTTTCTTTAAACTGCTCTACAGTAATAACATTTTGAAAAACTCGTTCACTGAAATAGAAAACAGACTGAACACAATGATGATAATGTTGAGTAATGTTAATTATTCTACCAGCTCACATAAAATAGTACATACATTATCACATTGTCTTGTATCCAAATTTATTTTACATGTAAAAAACAAAACAATTACATAATATGCATTGAAAATAGTTTCCAATTAATGGAATGTTCTTTCAAGCTGCCTTTTAGTGCCTTAAATCTACCAATTGAGCTCAACAGATTGAGATTTGCTTAAGACATACTGTTATCCAGTCTTAAAACTTGTTTCAAATTTATGCAATGTTGAAAAAAATTAACACTCCCCTCCCAAATTGTATAATAATCAGGTTGGTAGGAAAGTAACTGCAGTTTATATTTTCTGAATTCTAACCTTAATTTTTTTCAATGATGTGTCATTTCATCGTGTTCGTGTTAATATCAATTTAAAGTAGATTTTTTGATTTGTACATTGATCGACATCGACTTCAGTATTATTATACTTCAAATTGGGCTATTGAATTAAAGATGGAAAAGAAGCGAATAAGAGCAATTTATTTGTACGAGTTCAAAAGAGTAACAAAGCGGCAGAAACTACTCGTAAACTAAACAATCATTTTGATGAAGAAACTGTTACAGAACGTACGTATGAGGACCTTGAAGATGAACAATGCCATGGTGTCCCCTTCAGTTGGTCTTTACCAATCGGAATCGCTTTAATCGAATCAGAACCACACACAATTTGAGAGCTTGCACAAAAGTTAAGCGTTAGTTCATCCAACAGTTCTGAACCACTTAAAAATAGCTTGGAAAATCATAAAAGCTTGACAAATGTGTTCCGCGCAAACTGAATGAAAACTAAAAAAATCGCCTAAGTTTGTTCTGCATTGTGGGCACTTATTGAGCTGTGAAACATTTCCTCATCCACTGCACTCATCAGATATCTCGCCAACAACCAAACTCTTGCCAAAAGTACATTTAGAGATTTTATCAACTCCAGAATTCTGTAATTTTAAAATTGTAATTAATTGTCAAAAATGTGTTGATTTTAATGGTACTTATTTCGATTAATAAATTAATGTCATAAACCAAAATTATTTTCATACCAACCTAATAATGTGTAACGTTCACACATTGTGTGTATATTTAATAATGTAACCAATAATTTAATAAAAAATTAGCTCCTAGCGAGCATTCTGAATAAAGACGAAATGCATCTGTGTCTGATCCTAAATATACATTTTTTATTAAGATTGTGATAAATCAAGCACTGACAATTAAATTGTATGCCCCGACAATGCAGGCAGCATCAGGTTTTAGCCGAGTACATGATATGATGGCGGACAGAAATTTTTTATTAGTTTTATTTATAAAAGTAATATAAATTCCAGATACTTGTATTGTTGTAAGTGACGCCACATATTAAAACAAAGTATTGTTATATCGGGACCTAAAATCTCAAAGATCACCCACATCAGCAAATATAAGGAGAGTAATTTAAAGATCAAAATCTTATTTTAACAAGGAGCAATAAAAATAATAAATTTTGATGATGGAACAGATGTCCTGGAGCCGGTTGGCGTTGAGATAAAACAACAGCATGCAAAGTTGATTCTAGTTGAGTATGTAGTATCATTTTGATGTCAGATGAACAATAATTGCAATTTTGGCATTTTTGCACATGGTTATTTGTATTAGTAAGGCAAAATAAATGATTTTATAATATTAAAGGAAAAATATTTTGCACAATTTTAGAAATTATAAATTACCTTGGTAAGATAAGTAAGATTGTGTAGGGACCTAAATTGTAAGAATATTGCATGGGAGCTGGATATCAGAAAACGTGGGGTGCACCGAGGATGTCAAAAATGCTATGTTAACCGAAGCTTGTACATAAACAATGTTGTAAACTCCAAAAAAATGTTATCCTCAATAAACTCTCACAAAGAAGTCTTGGTAAGAATATTTTTCGGCACTGCAATATGATTTATGGTCAAAGCTTCAATTATTATTCATAAATTTACTTAGTTCTAAAAGAATGTATAGGTTTCCTAGGTGCCGCCTGTCGTTGCCGAGCTAGGAAACTCTGCCCAGCACTAAGAAGAGCGAAACGCTGGTCCACAGCATCTCTGTGGCAAGCTACTCCGAGCTTGAAGAAAGCGGAGGTGATAAGCTTTTCTTCTCCCTCCTTCATGGTATCTTGCGATGGCTGGACGGGAGCCCGAATGGCATTGCCTGACCCCAAGACATTACCAGCCCCCGCTTTCTCACTCAATCGGCTGTTCAGTAATGTCATATCTGTCAGAGACTGCTGGCCTGAAATAAAAATCATTGGCTGAAATGACTGCTGCGTGCCTCCACATTACCTAAGATGTCCTAATCTAACCTACTGTTAGTATTTCAGAAGCAATTTTTTAAAATATTGTAATTAGCATTATTTTTTTACCTGTAGTTCTAGGATCAAGAGTTTTAATGACTTCTTTAGCCTTGTCTATACACTTCCTGTATCTTTCTTCAGTTGCCAATAACTCCGCTTCTTTTTGATTAAGATTATCTTGTAGACCTTTAGACTTTTGTTTTTCTAATTGTAGCGCTGCTGCAAGTTCTTCAATCTGTGAATCTGATGATAAATTTTAATTAAATAGATTATTTATCTATGGACGAATAAAACGGGACGTAGATTATCCACCCTAGATAATCTTAAGTTTACTATAATAGTATTGACTTTTGGACAAAATTAATTCAAAGTATGTATAGTGAAACCCTTTTAATAAGTTTTCTGAAGGAACAGCAAATTCAAACTTATTAAGCATGAAAGCAGGGATTTCAATATTCTCATACATTATTTATGTTTAATTTTGCGTTTTAACTAAAGTACATTTATATTACAATAATTTAAGAATGTTTTATTAATAATACAAATTGCAACTTCACAATAAGAATGCTTAAAAAAAAAAGTTTTATTATTTAAAAATACTTTTTAAAATATTTGTAAAGTACACATACACAATTCAAAATTCACAAAGTGAATTTCACCACTTCTCAAAATATTTTTTATTTACAACCTAAATGCTATTTAAATTAGGAATAGGTACCATAATATATTAATTCATGTAAGTAACTAAGCTATTATGCACTATTAAATTACTACCTGTAAAAATAATAGCTATCTAAACTGCAAAAAGAATGGTAGAAAGTATATCAAATATATTTTAAAAGAAAAATAAATCTGAAGTAGAATCACCGACATGACAAAAATGCGAAATCAATTTTAGAATTCAAATCGGCGCTTTTTCTATAGTAAGGATAGGTCACGTGTAATAGGAGATCAAATATGACAAAAGATGTCACATGTAAGTCGGACATTATTTTGCGTTAAGTTTATTTTTTTTACAAAGCGTATTTATTTTACTTGTCTTAGAAAACATACTCATTTACAGCGCATTTTCGAAGAAATTATTAAATGTGGTGAGGGCATCTGAACATTGGCAGAGCCGAACTGAGAATGGCAACATTTCTTGTGCCGAAAAACGTATTACAAAGGTATTTTATTACAGATAAATTGAGTTCTGTCATAAATATTTTAATTTCATAGGCAGGAAACTTGTTATTTGGAAAACGTATAAAGCCTTTAAAAAAAGCGTAATTTGTATGGGACTTTTTCGGGACCGAAGAATGTAAATTTACTTGGCGGGAAAACTTATTAAGATGGTTTCACTGTATATGATAACAAAGTTTTAAAATGTACATACCATTCTGTGTTGTGATATATTTTAGTGATGCAACATCGCATGAGTTTAAAAGAAAAAATATTGGCATAATTTTTTCATATTGAGTTCAAATGAATGTTGCTTGAAAAAAATACAAATATGTATGTACAAACTAAAGGCAATTGTAAAACTCACAACAATGGTGAAACTCCGTTAATTCGTAACTCACGGGACCGAAATTTTTAAAAAAAATCCGAATTACTAATAATGAGAACAATTTTTTTGAAAGTAACATTAGAAAGAAATTTTTTAAAACGCATCATCAGTTTACATTCCGCGTTTTTGCACACGCCGCCGCTGTCAACATCGTGATTTTCTTACTAAAAAATATGGTGACTGTTATTATTTCAGCTTTTTATTTATCAGTGTTTATCAAATAATTATTTTCTCCTGAATAATGAAGGTGTGTGGTGACGTGTCGAGTCCAATATTAAAAACAGGCTTCTTCAAACGATTCACCAGTGCTTGACGCAACAAAATTACAGACATTTTAATTTGATTAGCGGTCGAACTCACCTTTTCCATCAAAATTGGGCAAGAAATTGGAATATCTATTAAAAAGCCCGTGAAAAATAATGAAAAACTTTTAAATCTTCATACTTCATTGAAGCTTATTATTTTTCCACGATCTTTCAAGTTTGAACTTAGAGAGGTATTCAGGATTGGATTTTTTCCAGCTGATTTTATCTTTGACATCAATTTTTGACAGTTTTTAAAATAAGTTCATTTTTCAAATGGTTAAGAATTTACACGAATTACGAGATGTTTGTGCCATTTTAGAAAATGTAACATGAAATAAAAAAAATTATAAAATAGGTTGTGTATTTAAATACAAAGGTTTCAGTTTCTTTATTACATTAAACAAATCGCAACATTTCATAAACAAAATACCGGATATAAAATTAATAGAACTGTTGCACACAATTCATTTGTAAATTATGAGATTCAATGAAAATTGTTCAAATTATTTTTATTAGGGGTTGCAAGAATGAGTAGAATATATAATTCGCAACACGCCGATAATTATTGTCGAAATAACAACAAATCTTATAAAATACACTGCAGAATTTGGTATACATAAACATGGTATTACTCAGTTCGGCCGCGGTCTTGCGAGTTGTGAGCTCTAAGCGCGCTGATCTATTGCGATAAGGAACAGCGCCGTGATTGGCTAGGGGGTGGAACTAGCTACAAATGTTTACGAAGGGATGATGAATGCGTAGTCGCGCGAGTTGCAATTTAATAACACGTGAATATGCGAATTACGTGAACAAATTATTTACTTTGGGTATAATAAATGCATACAAACTACAAATAATAAGGTTTTACGAATTATCGGTAGAAATTAGTATGAAATGTTATTTTCGGGGCTAAAACTTTTTAAAAAATGCTCATTACGTTAAAATATGAAATATAGGTACACAAATTAACGGAGTTTTACTGTAATTGTTAATTCGTGCTAAGACTAGAATTATCTACTTAAAAATAAAGATAAGGAAAGAAATCTGAAAGAGGTAAATAGATGGTTGAGGCAAATGGAAGGATAGTTAGACAGGAATTACATATGTAAAGTTAAGATGGTAGATATAGGAAACCAGGAAAGGTCTAGCACAACAAAATAAATAAACTACAAAAGAAAATAAGCAGAAGTATTGTGTGGTTACATTCAAATATGATATGATAATCAGACCTATTCTCAAAATTGCAATATTGAAATGAAGGTGATTGTTACACCAACCCTCAAAAATAGTGTTATATTTTAATGAGAGAGGGGGAGAGAGAGTGAGGGAGTAAGGGAGATAAACGTACCATAATCTGTCAAAACTATCTGTCTATTTTTGAGGGTTGGTGTAACAATCACCTTCATTTCAATATTGCAATTTTGAGAATAGGCCTGATTAAGTAATTTTGCTTTAAAGATAATATGTATGTACCATTTTGTCTGCAATAATACCTCTTGTATGCAAAGTATCATAACCAACCGTGCGTACTTGATACATTTTTAGTGTAACACAAAATACGTATCGAAAATATGCTAAACACTGGAAAAAATTTATTGAGAATTGAAATGACTTGAATGAGTTGCACTGACATCTACAGGACTCCAAAAAAATGTATTGTTGAATGGGAGGCAGGCCTGACAATCGGCTATAATTTTTTTATGGTGTCATTTTATAAACAATTGGTATGCAATTTCATTTTTGAAACATCTTTGTACGAAACAGACTATAACTATCCCGGCAGCAATTATATTTTTTCAATATATTGATTTTTTGTATATCTTTCTAGTTGATTAATTTAATTTGTATTATTAACTATGGGTCCTACATAATATTAGGTTTTTAAAAAACAGCAAGTTGTAGGTCAAATATTTACATTACAGATACACACATGGACATGGTGTCATGGCTGCGCATGTGAACCAGATTTAATTCAGCACACAATCAGATCGCACACCATTAATTCAGCAATTAATACTGATGCAAGATAAAACCAATGATTGTGATGGAGTGTTCAAAAATTAAAATTAAAAATTCGGTTTGGAAAGAGATCCAGGTTCGAAACCCAGCAGCGCAACAACAATATTTTTCGATAAAATTGATTTTATATGTATATCTTTCTAATTAATATATTTAATTCATATTTAAAATATCACAGACCTATGTTCTGAATAATTACAACTTCACAATAAGAATATGTTCTCCTAATAATAAAGTTGTATCAATATGTCCAAAATTTAATAAAAATTAATTGATAATTCTGTCATCTGCTATCAGCTTACTCAAAGATATTTGAGATTCTGTAAAAATAAGGTAGATGGCTCTATCAAATTATGGAATGATTAAATGTATTAATATCAAAAAAATAACATATAGGTTCAAAAATTTGTCACTAAAAATATTGTCACTGTAGCATAGTTGGATAATGCACCTTCCCCGGTTTGGAAAGAGATCCAGGTTCGAATCTCGGTAGCGCAACAACAATATCTTTCGATAAAATTGATTTTATATGTATATCTTTCTAATTAATATTTTTAATTCATATTTTAATAAATAAGATCCTGAGAAGTAGGGAGACCTGCATTTTGAATACAGTGATTTATAAAGGTACGTTAAAAGGGATGACTAATCGACTATTGAATTTATTAGTTTTATTAAAACAAGTATTAACTTTTTCTTTGATTTTCCTCCGCAGTCTGTACAAGCTTCATCTCCATTTGAACCTGTTGTCCTTTCTGATTAACATCTCCAGCAGCACTCTTAGCTTCCTCCAAACACGCTTCCATCTGCATGATCTTTTGGTTGGCTTCTCGGTTTATAGTTCTCTGTTTTTCTAATCGCTGAGCGTAATCTTCCAAGAGGGCCTGAAATTATTAATTTTATTTATGCACCACTGGCATCGCCATTAACCTAGATACTAATTAGGTATTAGTAGTAATGAATTACTTGAACCGAAGCTTGATCCCCTTGAGAACCCTGATTCTGCCTTAATAATTTATTTTCATGCTCTAATCTGATCAGACGTTCCTTCACATCAGTGGGCATTAGCTCGCGGGAAACACTATCTTCATTATTTCCTAAAACATTATTCAATTAATTATTATTTGGAAGATACAAAATTGATGTTCAGGAAATTATACTGCTATTTTCAAACTGTATTATAATAGCATTTTGTAAAATAAAATATTATATCTTTTAGAAAAATTACCACTTCTTTGAAGATTTGAACACCGCAGTTCTTCACAGGCCTCTTTCAATGTATCCCGTTCCTGTAGTAAGGTGTCTTTTTCCCTTTGCAGGGAAAGTAATTTAGTACCGATTTTTTTATTTTCAATTTCTAATTTATCAGCTTTAGCTATTTCTGCATCCCACTTTTCATGTAAATCGGTTACCTAGAAAAAAACCACATTAAACTTTGCGGATCTGCAAGTAAGATAATAGAAACATATACATTTTATTTTGCCTATTATACTAATGCTGACTCAATTTTTGTATATTTCTATAAAATTTTATTTTTGATAAACAGAAAACTGAAACTGATTTTACACTTTTCTGGAGACTGGGCTAAAATGTTATATGATAGGGAAAGCATAAATTGAGAATTCTATCTGTATACATATGATTATAAATAGTTTTGTAATTTGGAAATTCAGTACCACATCAGACATTTATAAGGTAAACAAAAACATTGTAGTAGAATTTTGAACATTTTTATATATGTAATTAACTTTCATTGTATCCTGATTGGTTTCAGCATCGCCAATACAAAATTATGAACTAAACAAAAGTATAGAATTCAATTGAAGAATAATATAAAATTGCAATTTATTAAGAGGAATATTTTTTTATGCATTGTATATTATGCAGATTTTTAGTACCATACTGCATAAGACTTAAATGAGAATTTTTTCATAAATTGCTAAGATTTAAATCTTAAAATTACTTTATACAAGTACAGTTTCTGTCTATACTTTGTAATTTAAAGGATCACAATGAAATCTTGACTGATTGTTCGAATACCTGTTTTCCCATATGTATGTCGTTTATTTCATCCAGTTACCCAAATTAATTGCATATAAAACACACAAAAATAAATCACATTGATCATTCTTCTACGCATCGTTTTATCGCAATATTTGTTTAAAACATTGCAGTTTTTTGTACTATTTTACTCGCAAATAATTTTTTTAAATATTGAAACCTTATTTCACAATCTATTAAATCAAGATGAGAATTTAATTACGAATTAAAAACTTACCTGTTTCTTATATATTTCCAATTGGCTTTTTAGCATAGTAAGCTTTTTAAAATCTTCTTCATGTTCAATACTCCTCTGTACATATTCAACATTCTTTTCTTCAAGCATCTTTACTTGCTTTTTGAGATCAACGAACTCTTCCATTCTTTTCTTATATGACTCAATTGTTGCTTCATAATTTGAAACTCTATCTGCAGATTCTCGGAGTGCATCCACCTCATCCTTTAATTGTGCAGCCTCGGATGCTGTTACCTATAAAATATGAAAACAAAGTTTACAATAAGGAATGACTAATTTTCAGATAATAATTAAGACAATTTATGTGTTAAATATACCTGTAAATCATCTAAGCGTGCGTGCAACATTATCAGTTCTTTTTCTTGAATGTTTGTTTTCGCTTTATAATCATCTCTGGTGGTTTCTGCCTTGAATAGTTCATCTTTCAGCAAATCGACTTGTCTTCTCATGTCGTTATAGCGAACTGTACCAGATAACGCAGGTCCGATAGATTCACCGCAATCGTCTACTAATTCGGAAATATTGCCAGTTCCTTCTTGCAATTTAGAATGTAACTTTTGATTTTCACTCAATATTGTCATTTTTTCTTCTGTCAAAACTTTCACCTGAAAAATAATTTTAATGGACAAGAACTTTAAAATTGTAGTGCGTTGCACAACCAATAACTTCAAGCAATTTAATCAACCTTCTACCTGTAATATCAAAGTAACAATATAATATTATACTTTTGTTGTACAAAGGACTTGGGTAACTTAATTTTCCAAATTGTGTACTTCAGTGTTATTGTCATTTTAAATCAGAGTGGATTTTGTGCTTTTGTATGCTTTGGCAAGTGAAAAAAAGGAATGTGATTTGCTTTACAGCGGTGATCAGAAATGTAATCCAAGGTTGTGAGGTCTCTTAGACAAGCGAGGTATGCCTATCTAAGAGAACTGATCACTATAGAATTATTGTTACAATATATAAATTTTGTTATCTGTTCTAATTTATTAAAAAATAAAACAAGCCAAATCAATTAGAAAAATATACAGAAAATGTATCTATCGAACAAGTATTTGGTTACCACCGGGATATGAACCCGGAACATTCACTACACCGGGAGAGTTGAATTACTCTAAAGTTCTGAATTGAAGAATCGATTCATCTAATTTGTTGTAAATATCATAGAACTATGTTCTAAAATTACAACTACACAATAAAATGTTTTCTTTAAAAAAAAAACTTTATTATTTATAATAGTAGGTTTCATAACCCCCGGTTAGCACTATCCCGCAGATTACAAATCAAATCAACAAAATGAAACAGATCATTTCAATAATTATAGTGATTTAACCATTGAATAATAATTTGGCAGTTTATCCGGAGGTGTTGAAACAGCCCCTTATAATCTATATATTACATAAGTAAAGCAAAAACCTGTAGATCCAGTTCATGACAACGCTGTGCGAGTGCATCTCTAGCTTCTAGGTCAGATTGGAACCGAGCAACATTGCCACCCATCTCAAAACTCAAACTTGATCGATTGCGGTTGTGGATACAGCTTTCTAACTCCTACAATAAACAGTTTATTATATAATTGCTATAACTGGACCCAAGCAGCTCTAAAAATATCACGCACCGAAAGTACCTGCTAGCGCATTACTTAAACCTATTTTATGAATAAGACCCCAGATGCGATGTTGAGAGGATCTCGAGTACGAAGGTATTTTAAAACCCTTAATACCTCAATGGTGGAAACACAAAAGCGAATAAGCATTTTAATATCAAACTGCGGATAATGTCAGAGAAATATTTTCAAAATTAAAGTCCTCGGTGTTGTGCATCGGGTCTATGGGTCTACTGCAGAGAATATAAAAGGATAAAATAATTATAAATGTTTTTGTTAATAAATTCACATACCTGGATGGCCTGCATAATCGATCGTTGGCATGAAACTTCCATGTCCATAATTCTTGTTATGTATTCCTGTTTTTGCTCACAATTCACGGCACAACCTTGGAAAAGAACAAAATTAATTTGATCTCATTTGATAATCTCAAGTATGGTTTATTTATAAAAAAAGGGAACAATTCCCTTTCTAGTATTTTAAAAATAAGTACATATAACAAACTAGGATTAACTTATAGCTTAGCTGAAATAGTACGGAAAGTTGGATTAACTTATTTCTTAGGAATCAAACCCTTAATTTTTGAGGCTGCATGCAAGTATACCACGACTATGCCAAAATGTGTACTCATTACTACCTGTGGCGGATTTAGTCGCGCATGACGCATTTCTCTCTGTCGGTTCAGCTCAGGACCTAGAGGGTCCAGGTCTGTTAATTTTGATAGTTTAAACTAAATCGTTGTCTATATCTGTGTTGTCCAGTGAAACAGGGCTACACCACAAGTCCGCCCCTGTTGCTACCGAGCCAACCATTAATATTAGGGGTACCCAAGAAAATGACATTTTTAGAAATGAAAAGTATGATTTTAAAATCAAACTTATTTTAACAAAATTATTCTACAATATATTCTCTCTCACGATATGCAATATTCCTCCATTGTTCAAGCAAGTTTTTAATCTCTCGTTAATAAAAATTTTTAGACTTTGATGTAAAAATACTCTGTTATATTTTACTTATTTTTCAATGGTCTCATGGGACTTGGAAGTCCATGACTGCCATCATAACGGAGCACCATACAACCCTTGACATCGCCTACCCTAAAGCATCTGAGTAAATATAATGTATTAATTAAAATCGCCTGTTTATACAAATACAAAACGTTTTAAAATCACCAAAAAATGAAAAAAATGTCTTACAAATTTAACAGTTTTCATTTAACATTATTAAATTGAAACATTTTGTTAATTTGTTTAATATAGTTTTACCTTTGTAATCTTGGCTATAAGATCATAAGAAACTATATACCATAGGGGCAAGAATTTTTCATAACAAGGCACTTTTCTGACATACTAAAAATGAATTTAATAATAATGATAATAATGGATAATTTGTATAGTGCCATTTTCGTAAAAACTTTCACCTCAAGGGCGCTTTACACATAAACTGTTTATAGTTCTACAATTATCTTTGTTTTTTAAAATTAAAAATCGTTATTTTCACTTATGGAAATGATTTTATGAAAAGGTGCGTTTTTAGTTTCTTCTTAAATAAAGTCTCTGATGCACTGTTTCTTATAACGGAGGGCAAAGAGTTCCACACTTTTGGGCCTGCAATTTAGACTTCTGGCAACGGTTGGTCGGTTCTACAACCCTTCCTGCAGCTGAAGTAGAGGCTGACCTGATAGTTTGACGTCTACCATTCAAATTGTCTGGGATACAAAGTTCTTGAAGATACAGAGGCGCCATGTTGTGTGTCACCTTGTATATCAACCAGCACAATTTAAATTCAACTATTTCAGGGAATCGGAGCCAATGTAGCTGATGTAAAAGGGATGTTATGAGAGAATTTGGAAACTCCATATATTATCCGGGCAACCGCATTTAGAATAGATTGTAATCTATCCAGCTGAAACATTGGCAGGCCAGCATAGATGCTGTTACAATTGTCCATACGCGACACCACAAATGCATTTATAAGTAGACGGGCTGCCTCAAGAGGAAGATGTCTCCGAATACTTTTAATCTGTCTCAGTTGATAAAAGCATGCACTGACAGTTTTACTGATTTGTTTATTCATTGAAAGATCTGAATCAATGTGCACACCCGACAATTTAACTGCAGATTTAGCATTTGCAGACATTGATTCATGTATTAAGTTTTGCCTTCTAGGTGTTGCTGTCCATAGTAATTCTGTTTTGGATGGATTCAATGTAAGTCTATTCTATGCCATCCACTCGCCTATTTTATCCACGCATCTTGCAATTTTTCTTTTTCCTCTGTCTCACCCAGCTTGCAGAAAAAATAAATTTGCGTATCGTCTGCATAACTGTGGGGCCATAATCCTAACGATATTATTATGTATTCTATGTCTTTCGTATATAAAATATACAATAGTGGTCCGAGAACAGATCCCTGAGGTACCCCGATGTTAGATGTAGGGGAGGTTGAATTTTGAAATCGCACCGATTGCGATCTATTACAAAGATATGATTTAAGCCAACCATGTGCATTTCCATCTACCCCATAGATTTTTTGCAGTCTCTCAAGCAAGATTTGATGATCGACTGTATCAAATGCTGCACTCATATCTAAAAAAGCAAGCAGGACTAGATGCCCCGAGTCAATAAGTGTTATAATGTCAGACAGGGCTCGAACCAACCCTGTTTCTGTAGAATGATGACGTCTGTATGCAGATTGCATTTTGGGAAATAAAGCATTTTCTGTAAAATACATATTAAGATGACATGACACAACCTTTTCCATTATTTTTGAGAGGAGCGGCAGATTAGAGACTGGGCGATAATTCATGAGGTCTTCGGGATCTAGTGTAGCATTTTTCAGTAGTGGAGTCACGTGGGCCATTTTCATAAAGTCTGGAACGCTTGATGTTTCTAAGGATTTGTTAAATAAATCCACCAAAAATGGAACAATTTCTGAACGACACTCCTTTAGTAACCATATTGGTATTGGATCTAACACACATTGCTTATTAGATAAGTCTTTGACTATTTGCATTATTTTGGCGACCGTCGTTGGCGTGAAATTATGCAATCGCGATGTAGTTTCTTCCTCGATTACAGGTTTCGAAGCTGAGCTCGTCGATGTACAAATAGCAGCCACTCTGTTTGTGAAACTGTCAGCAAGGTTGGAAGCACTGGCAGTTGTCGAAATTTCCGCTCTATGGTCGCCACAAACAGATTTGAGAGCTCTCCACAAATTTTTATGATTTTCTCTAATTTTGGAACACCAATATGCAAATTGTTTTGTTTGTCTGGTTGACCTGTATTTCTTCTGCGCTTCGAACCAGACTCTTCTATCACTCTTCAATAGTGTTCGTTTGAATTTTCGTTCATGGCGTCTCATTTCTTTCTTTTTATCCCTACATTCTTCATCAAACCAGCACTCAGAGCCACGATTCCTCCTAACTTTCGTAGTAACCGTAATAATGCAGTATTATATATATTATAAAGTTGATTAATGTCTTTTTGGTGGCGATCGGGAACGTTACCATTCAGAGACGCATTAACATCATTACGAAAATGATTTATGTCCAATTTCCTCCAGGACCTCGATGTTATGATTTCATATGATGGAATAGGTTTATAAAAATCAACATTGTAATGAACAAGACGGTGATCAGAAAGTCCAATATCAATCACCTCGGCGGTTATGGGTCTATCACTATTACGACTAATAATGACATCTAATATTCCTCCTACATCATGTGTAAGATCTCTGACCAACTGCGTGCAATTGAAGTCATTTAGTAGGCTATTAAAGTATTTATAATCATTTTCAGATGGACGATTTAACCTAATATTTAGATCTCCAGTTATTATAACAGTCTCTGTGCGAACTGAAACCCATTCTAGTAAGGATTTGATTTCGGAGAAAAATCTTGCTGAGGTCGGTTGTGAGCCAGGCCTATAAATCGTGATGATAGTTAAGCTCTCTCTGCATCCGAGACACTCAAAAATCTTAAAAGGAAGAATTTTTATTTTTGTTAAAAGAAAATCTTTTTGTGCAATGGCCGCAGTCTTTCTTATAATCCCTATATTGACTTAATTATAACAAATATTATTCACTTTATTAGTTTAACATTAATGTAAAGCTTTTTAAAACCATAACTTCGAGTAATGATTTTTAAAAAAATGTAATCTTTTGTATAACTTCTGACGTAAATAAAAATATAAAAACCCTCATTTTCGTTAAAAACACAAAAAGATTAATTAATATTGAAAGTCCCCCTTAAGTAATCGGAATCATTTTGAAGGTACCACATATACAATACGAAAGCTTGTGCACACTTGAGATTGAAACATGTTTAACTCATGTAATGCTTATATCGTGTTTAATCCATGTTATGCATTTAAGTCCACTGTATGGTCATGAGCATAATGTGTAATGCCTACAAATCTAATTATGCTATTCACATCTGAAAGGAAGACTACATCCCTTCAGTATAGCTGGATAAAACGATTGATTGTGCGATTATGTGTCCATAATTTCACACAAACTTATTTTACCAAGTATCAACTGCAAGAGGCGTCCCAGTTCATTGAGGTCTCCCTTCTCTGCGATCTTGACAACATCTGGTTTTGGAAATTCAATTAAACTCACATTCAAAACATCTTGGTAATAATCTGAAAACAACATTTTTACATTTGATAATGTGATGTACACTAAGAATAAACCAAAGATAAACTAGATATATATACACAGTTATGCAACTAGAATATTTATTGGAACATATTTATATTGTGATTGAAACATCGACTGAACTTAATATCCCGACTGTGTGCTTGAACACAAGCAGTTATATTAGTATTATTATCGGGATATTAAGGAAAAACTCATTACCTATTATTCGTTCCACGATTTTCTTGAGGTTGCTGACTTTAAGTCGCCAATTACTCCCAACATCTGGCTTGATTTTCGAATTCCAATTGGTAGTAAAAAAATCTGGTGCTATTTGGGTTAAGGCTTCTGCCATCAAAACCCCATCAAAAATTTCTGAAAAAATGCAAATTTTCAATAGATTATCATTTAAATAAATTAATGCTATCTTTCAGATTACTGAATCACTACTTTACCATTTGTAGTATTGTACGCAGTCCCAAGATTCAGGGTCCTGAGCCATTCTACCAAATTATCACACAAAGCTGAGTGATTAATTTCCATAATATTATCGAGAAGCTTTTGATTCCGCAATCTACATAAATATTAATTACTAAATGAATTGACTAATTGCCAACAGTAACAAATGACAGCCATCAAATTAACCACAGAAAAATGCAAACGATGGTAAACAGACCAAAACAGACTACAATCGATTAGGCAATGAGTTGAGTACTAATCATAGATAAAAATATATAAGTACTAATAATATAGAGGGCGAATACATTGGGCAAAGACCGAAAACGTATACCAAATTCGAACACAATTTTTGTGTTAGCTTATTGGTTGAAGAACGTTGAAATTTTAGTGCAGTTCCCTGTTTTTAGGTCATTGTTGTACCCAACCTCCATTAATGACGCAAACCCGCCAGATTCTATAGTATTCATGTGTCGCTCTGCCGACCGCGGTGGTCCGGGCAAGCGAGGTCACCATCGACTTGACAAAAAACAGACGAGCTCAAATAAATTCGACATTTCCTTGAAGATATTATCTCTAAAGATTTATCTCGTCTATGTGCGAAGTGAAAGCGACCACCGGCCACCTGCACCAAACGATATACCACGTTCAAAGTGACAAGAATATTGACCAGTAGGAATCGTTCGCAGTGACATAGAATACAGATAAATAATTGCTTCATGGGTTCTTCTGCCCTTCGAGAAGGATAAAGAGCATAATAAAATAACCTAAAATATTATCCAAAGTCCGAAATCCTTTTGTTAGGTGAACGAAAGAAGATCCATGCTCGGGCCATACATGTAGGAGACGATTCTAAGAGGTTGCGCCTTAATAGATATATATATGTATGCAGGGAATTAAAACAAATTAAATTGAAATAAAAATATTTTTTTAGGATTAAAGTAGGCTCTGTCCTACCGGACGCTAATTGATATTGATTGCACTGGTTAAAAAAAAAGATTATGTAATAGATGTTTGGGGGTTAGGACGGTGGTTAAATGAAAGAAATGAGATTGGCGTGTTGAGGTGTTTATTGTGATGGATATAACAATGAAGATAGATATAATGAAAGGAATGAATGAAGATGTAGAAGATGCACGTGTATTATGAACTGAAATGAAGCGAGTTGGCGGTCTTGCTCGGCGTGCGTGGACCGGCAAGACCACCGTTGTGAAACGATGAAACTGGAGAGACTGCTTGGCGGTGAATGCTTGAGTCAGACATGTAGCAGCAGCCGGCAGCGCTGTCGCTAGCGTCGATGCCGACTAAGATGGCGGTGAATATGAATTCTGATCGCTACAGATATAAGATAGGAAATTCAGGGTTCTAGTTTTATAGTAGATGAATTCACGTATATCAATTATAATAAAATTATTGTATGTAAAGTTATAATAATAAATGATCAAACCCCATATACGATGGAATGTGAAATTTTGATAAGCAATATAATTAATATGACTATGAATGTGTAGCGACCATAATTCAAATCTACCGCCATCTCAGTCAGCATCGACGCTAGCGACAGCGCTGCCGGCTGCTGCCACAAATCTGGCTCAATTCACCGCCAGACAGTCTCTTGAGTTTCAGCGTTTCACAAGGGCGGTCTTGCCGGCTCGCCTTAGCCGAGCAAGACCACCAATTCATTTCATTTCATAATTTCTTACATCTTCATTCACTGTATTCATTTCTGTCTGTCTTCATTATTGTTATCATTTGTCACAATAAACCTCAACACGCGCCAATCACATGTATTTCATTTAACCACCGTCCTAACCCCCAAAAATGTTTGTGTAATAAAGTGGTCAAACACTAGTGAATGATTTGATAAAAAAGACTGACCAGAGTTTAATTATAAAACAGCGGGCGGAGTGTGAATTTAGGTCGAAGGCAGAGGCGTGACGCCGCGGTCGAAGAATGGAATGGCCAGCTGTGAATTTGACCCCGCTCCTGGTCCAAATCACGGGCACAGGTTCTACATCTTTCCTCGTGCCACCTGGTTTTCGCAGCCGCATCCGGTCATCTCGCGTTGGTTGGACTCCGATCCTCTTGATGTGCAATGGGCAGCGGGGAATATCCACCGGTTGCCTCGTGTCTGAGACAAGGTCTTCGGATGCCTTCTAGGAGGTACTTAGCAGCTTCATGTCGGGGCTTGATGGTGGTCCATATCTCTCGGGAGCAATGACGGCCGGCCGGGAGCTATCCGGGGACCAGCTACCGACTGGAAAAAGATACTTGGGTCAGGAGCGCAGAACAGCTCAGCGGAGAAGAAGCAAAAAAAAGCTTCCTGGGCCCGTGCGCCGTCCTATATCGACTAATTCGCATAAAAAGGGGTAAACTACTCTTCGCTCAGCCGACAACTGCCATTATCGGTGCGGAGAGTTAGCGTTATACAACGCACGGCCGGCCGTTCAATAATGAACGCAATACCTGAACGTCACACGTGAGACGCGGCCATAACACATTTACTGATTTTCAGCTAATAAAAACATTGGCGCCTACCCAGCTGTCTAGTTATTCAGTCCCCAATGTACTCACTTATTTATTGTCCCCACTTTAGCGTCTAAATTGCTTATCTATGCTATTACTATCATAAACATAATATAAATTGTACTCACTGTTTAAAGTATTTTATAACTTCAGAGAAAACATGTAATTGGTTTAATTATTGTTTAGATTTCACTGTGATTTCCGTATTTACTAATTAACTGTATGTTTTCCGAATAAATAAAAATAAAATAAAAATACATAAAATAAAATACTAATGGACCGAGTCTACAAGCGCACCGCATATCATGAGCAGATTTGCGTGTCAACATGATTTTCGTACTAGAGATCACGTGATCTCACCAATTCAAAATTGTGGCGGGAATTCAAATTTTCAAGGAAAAACGTCCTTTCATGAGACTTATTCTCTGGTATTTCTTTACATTCAAGACAGGAAATTGAATTTGTTTTGCAAGTTTACAGTGTATAACAGCTATAAATGTTATTTTCCAATTGTCTTCTTTCTGCGTTTTCTGCAAATCACATGGAAAGTCTAATATTGTTGGAATCACTGAGCTTATAATTTGTCCAAAGTTGTTATTGTAGCAGCTGGTTTTAAAATGCTTGCTACACAAAACATTTTATGACGATGGCTTAAAATTCTGTATTTTTATTGCAACAACCCATTTATCTCCCCTTTCAGTATCTTTTGAAAATCTGCAACAAAAAAACTGACATTTAAATTTAAGTTTCCATTAAAGTTATGTTTACCACAAACATAAATCTATATGTATGTTAGCGCCGTTTAAAATTAATTCAATTCTATTAAGTTTTTTGGCGTTTGACTTGTTGCGTCATGCATACACAAATATCTGTCACGCCGCAACGCAGAACTTATGGTGGAAATATGAGGAAAGAAATGAAGGCACTTACTTTTCGTCTGCCGGATGCTAATTCATTGATAAAATAGTACATGCGTTGCGGCGTGTATACTAAAACTTTAATTACTGCAACATCTTATTTCTTCCTTGTGCTTAAGGATAGGTGAGAAAAGAAAAGGAAGGAGATACGCAGGTTAAAATTTGGTAAACCGCGAATTGAATGTATGTACGCCAAAAAACTTAATATAATTTAATTAATTTTAAACGGCGCTAACATTGTATATAATAAATATCAATCTGAATAAAAAGTAGAATACCACTATTTTGCTAAATTTATTCCTTAATTTTGTAATATCTTTTTTAATAAATTTTTAAAAAATCCTTAGTAAATTTCAAAATCGATAACTACCTAAGTATATCATTATAACAAAAGGGATATGAAAGTATAATATAATAATACAGACTATTATAACATTGTGTAAATTGTAATCACTCCAGTTTAAAATAATAAAATTTGGTGTGATTGTCGCGATAATCATCACATATAACCTTAAGAATGGCAGATGGACGATATTCTTTCATATTTCTTTACTCTTAATAATCTGATCGGCAAATATTCCAATAATTAACAATTAATATTATTTAATATTTCATTGAAACAATCATTTGCAAATTTATTCACACCCTTTGGAATAACGCGCGTTACAATTATAAGCAGCACATGAA
Source organism: Eubasilissa splendida (assembly GCA_031772225.1). Taxonomy (NCBI): domain Eukaryota; kingdom Metazoa; phylum Arthropoda; class Insecta; order Trichoptera; family Phryganeidae; genus Eubasilissa; species Eubasilissa splendida. The sequence goes on along the minus strand of CM062848.1, from coordinate 14,440,957 downwards.
TTAACCATTTTATCTTCTGAAAAATACAAACTGAATCTAATAATATTCTTATAAATTATGCTTTAGCACTAATATCTTTTGGTATGTTACAGTAGACGCGCAATCTACCTTAAATTCACAAAATATGTAGAATAAAATAAGACTCAACAATATTCAATAGTATTTCACTAGCGTTTGTTTGATTTTTGCCCCAGATCAGCTGTTTTTTGTTGGCTCGCTTTCACAGTTCTTGCGCTTGGTCCAGTAATATTGTATTATGTCTATGGTTACTTATCTATAGGCATACCATAGATATCCACACCATAGATCCATAGATGAAATATGTTGGCTAAAGGTGTGGATGCGACATTTAAAAAAAAGTCTCCATATTACGACCGTAAGATTTTAACGTAGAGAGATATTTTGTATTTCTCTATATCTTTAATCTATGATTCTCTACTCTATTATTGTTTGCGTAATCTATGATCTTGCGTTAGCGTGTTTTTTTCAGGCTGATAATTCCAATTGATGCTAAAAATATTGCTGTATTGGAAGCAAATTTATACATCTTTTCGCAAATGCATGAATTCAATGATATAAATCATCACAACCCAGCTAACACAGGTATGTTCGCAGCTTATTGGTATATTTGACTTCGCGTTGTGACTGCGTGCATTTCAAAATGGCGGTGCGGCTAAGGTTGTGAAAATTTTGTTATCGCCCTTATAAGTTGTGTTCACATTTAAGAAAATGTTCCTTGAAAGTAACGATGTCTAGTGTTAATTTCAAAAGTATAATTTTTCTTGTATCCGTCTAAAGAAACATTTGACATTTCCGCCGCGATGACTCCATTTTGCCTAATTTACGCGCTTTTTTTTAATCATATTTATATCGTGTGTTCACAATATTTTTAACCCTTTTATTTGTTTAATATTCGCCTTGGTAACGTATTTTACAAATGTTATTTATAGGCTGAAAAATACAAATATGCTTGTTTATAATAGTATGTATTATATTCTGATAGTAAACAAACATAAACGCGATTTATTTGTTATTGATGTTAATTATTTTGAATTTTATTTTCAGGTCGTGGTCCCAACTGGGTATTACAATGTCTAACACAGTAATTACTAGTTACACAGATATAAGTGGAAATATTACCAAACCTGGGAAGCAATTGGTTGTTGTTGTTAATAAAGATGGTACAGTCTCCTTCGAGAAAAGTGTATTTCAGTCACTGCTCGGTAAGTTTGATTCTCTAACCTGACAAATCATCATTTTTATTTTCAAGAAATGCAAATGTTGAGACAAATGTCAAACTCAGCCTAGCTGTCAAATTTGTTACAGCCATGACTAACTGCAAATTGATTTAATAGGCTTAACATTGATTGATAAAGAATTATGTTTAAATTGCTTTCTACAGGTTCAGGTTTTATAAAATATTTCTTGGCTAGTGTGCATCATCTATAAAATCTAATTTTATCATATTTCTCTCTTATGGCACCTGTTGGGGGGGGGATTTTTTTTTTTTAATTTTTTAATAATATGAGTTAATTAAGTATTGTACATTACCAAAATTATATTTTTTTTTATCGCTTACCTCCAAAAAAGAGACTAGCTCTTGTGCTTGGAAAGGGATTATATATGCATTTGTTTTTATTAACTAATCATTCATTTTGTTATAACCAAATTAATTATTATGTTCAAAACTGAACATATGGTGAATCTTTTACATTTCTGCATAACAATATTCAAAATGTAACATATTCATCTAAATTGGCAACACTGAACCTCAGACTCAACATTGTTATTAGATTATATTCACTTAATGGATGTGTTATTTGCATTTTTAATGTTGTATTTACTGTAAGGACCGGTTATGTGATCAGCGGTAACTTTTTACTATGGTAAAAAAATTACCAAAGTTAATTTTTACTCTCGAATATCGAATGGTAAAAACTGAAAATCGTTAGTTAAATGTGGCAGACTCTTCACAGCTGTTTCAAAAGTCATCTGTCACATTGATACTTTGAAAGTTGTTTAATATACATTAGCACATAACAGCAAAGTGACAGATTTAAATAGATAGTAAATTTGACATTCCAACAACCCGCAAACTTTTTTTACCACGGGCTATGGTAAAAAGTTACTATAGTAAAAACTTACCATGGTAAAAATTTACTATTGATCTCACAACCGGCCCTAAGACTACTCGTTTCTCTGATTTTATACTTTTTATTTACATTGTTATGATTTCTAATTAAGTTTGATGAATTTTTATTCAATTTTAAGAAAAATATAATGTTAGTATAATAGTTTTGTTTTAATGTTATGTTTAATAAATTTATTGTCCCCTTGATATCAACATCTTCATTTGAGTAAGTTTTGGCAATCAAACATTTAGAAAAATGTGAAATATGTTTTCATTAAGTATCCTACATTCATTCTCAGGAGATTTCCAATGCCCTTTGGGAATTGTATTTAAATTAAAATATGTATTTTATTGGTTCGCTAAATGTTACAGATGACAAGGGTGGTGAAAATACATCTGTGAGCTTGGTGCATATCAACGAAGATGGAAAACCTGCTGATGCCAGCGACGATAGCTCAGATGATGAAACTGTACCGCACGTGAATTTGACTGTTAATGCTTTTTATGACGCTGATACTTGTGAATCGTTGGAAAAAGGTAATATCATAAATTATCTGTTTTTTTTAAATCACATACGCTTTAAAACTTGTCATAATTTATTTTACTCTTTCAAAGCATACTTAGCTTTTGAAAATTAGACTAACTCAAACCTTTAATGGGGTCAAACTCTCTACCTCTTACCTAAGGCCGGCGTCTGTACTATACAAGCCAAGTTTTTGTGGGGTTTTTTTTAAATCGCATCATCCGATAATAATTTTTTCTAACCATGTATTTAAATATATATCACAAACACCTCTGACGGCATTGAGAAAATTTTTAGTGTTGTGTTTTTTGCACTTAGAAAGACAAATATATATTTTTTATAAAAGAATGTAAATATTATCAATTTAATATTTAAAAATTCAATTGTTATAGTTTTGAACCGTGGCAGTTTTATTTTTATCTAGACTATCGTGCTTTAATTGGCATATTTGTAGTGAATGTGATTTATATTTATCTATTATTCTAGGCTGTATACTTTGTGGTAAATTGAATTAGATTGTGGTAGTTGAAAAGAATTAATATTGTAAGGTATAATAGTAAATAATTAATGTTTAGGACAATCTCAAAATTTTGAAAGGTTTTCTAGATAACTGATTTTGAAAGAAAGGTGAAGACTGAATTGAAGAAATACGAATGATGCTTATAACATCATCATTACCAATAGGAACCTATTACAGTAAAACCTCGTTATTGCGAAATCCAGAGGACCAAAAAATAAAAATTCGTAATAACGAATTCCCACATATAATGAAATCCCACATATAACGAAATAAAAAAAGAATAATTCCTAATATATAAATATTCCCCGCGCTCCGTAGAAATAAATGTAGTGCGGCTTTAAAAAAAATTATAAGTTCCGCAAACAAGACACCCATTGTCACTTTAATATGGGATATAACATAATAAGGCATTCTGCAAACAATGAAGGATTTTCTGTATAAAGAAAACTCTGAATAATCTGTTTAGTTTTATTGTTTCGACAGAAAAGCAAGTGGATAATAATTAAGAAATTAAATTAAAAACATTTTACAAAACAATATAAGATAACCTAAAATTCAGAGATTTTTTTGGGAATTCCAAAATGTCATGCAAATTCATTAAACATTCAATTTTAACTGTGTTTAATTGTAGAGCCGCTACAAGCATCTAGAGTTTCGCATCAGTCAATCGATCTTCCTATTTTTTTTAAATCGTAGAGTAACGAATTCTGATTATATTATAATTTTTTGTCGAGGGTTAAAATTTTGAGAGAATTATCACAACCTGAAGCCATTTTAGGGATCCACAAAATATAAAAAAATGTACTTTAAAGAATAAATTACGGAATGCTGGTACATATAAATGTCGGTAAACAAACACACGAAAACAATAATTGTCAAATAAACACATTAACGAAAATGTTGTACGCAATATTACTGTTCATTGGAATCGATGTAAATGTTCAGTTATAATGTAAAAAGTGTCATAAGTTGACAGTGATAATGGAGATAAAAAGTGAAAATTGAAGATAATAATGTGGAGAATTTTAGGCATCTCAAGCTTTGTGGACGATATACACAAAGCTGATATGCGCGTGCCCTTAAGTGTCACATGCCAATCGCGATTTCGGGGGTTTTTATTTTCTCCATCTGGTCTAGATAAGACCCATTTTAGAGGTGTGAACATGTGTACGCTTCAATGCATAGGAAGGGTGGCATTCTAACCTATTTAAACAATCAGTAATAAATTCAACCTTGGGACAACATGGAGATTAAGCCAAATGGCTTTATAAGGGCCTATTATGATCCCAAGGAGAAGTTTTACAAGGGCGCAGCGGGCCGCCCATGTCGACCGGCCCACTGCTCCAAGGCAATAAAACAATTGACAAACATGACCGTAAATGGCTGAAATATATTTTGAAATATTTTTGTCATAAAAAAAATTTTTCTTTATATATTTACATAAATGTATCTGTATTTTTTCTTACGGGACAAAAAAAATGTTATACATATTAACGAAATTTCATTATATAAATGAATTTTTGTATGAAAATTGATTGTAAGGAATTAATTTTGAAAAAAATTTCGATATATGTAATTTTTCGGTATAGCAGGGTTCGTTTTAACGAGGTTTTACTGTATCTGGTGCAAATTTGCATTTATTAATGTGTTAGCGAAACTTGCCCAAAGGATATCAATGATCACAATAATTATAATTTATTAACAAAACCATTACAATGCTGTATTATTAAACTAAAATTGTACATATTTTATTGAAATATATTTCATACCTTTCGGTTTCACGATAAAAATGTTAATTATTTTCTAGGGGCTCTTGATGAATACCTTTTGGACTCTGCAGATTATTTCCTCATAGGTTTTCGAAACGATCACTGTTACACTCCGCTGTCTCCGCCCGACCCTGGCCGTACTCTGGATATTCCAAATAAAGAACATACAGTAGAATCAATTCCCATCTCTAAAAAGATCACCATTATAGAAAATAAAATAATACCTAAAGACAAAAAATTCATTAATCTTAATACTGCAGATGCGCAAATTATTTTAAGGAGATCTGATATTCTTAAGAAAATTGTTGAATCACAGAAGGGCAATCATAACCTCATTCCGTTAAGTAATAAGACTGCCCTCCACGCTGTTGTAGAGAACACCGTGCTGAAGCTCGACACTGAAAAATTAAATCCTCTTACTGAAAAGACTTCTGAAAGTTCCAGTGAAAGTTTACAAGATGATCATGATTCAGACTCAGATTACCATAGTCGATCTAGAAAGACACCGATAAAACCAAATAAACCAAAAACAGTCATCAATAAAAATGTTAAAAATCTTTTGTCTAAAAAGATAGAACTTAAGAAAAACATTTCAAATATTCATCATTCAGATATACCGCCACAGTACAAGCACGCTAAAACTTACAAAGTGAAAAGTTTTTCTAAAACTAATAATGCCCGACATATTGTGGCTAAAAAGTTGAAAAAAACCCTTTCTCCAAAAAATGATGGATCATTTAAAGTGGATAATAGGCCGAGTCATGCCATCAACGATATTAAATCGCATGGGGAAAGTGAAGGATCGAAGGATCCTGCTAAAGTTGAAGTACAAAAACATGTCAAACCTATTCCGAAGAAAGATAAGAAACCACCGGCTCACATGACGGCCTTATTAAATGATATGACTTCTCTCTTCTCTACACCGGACGTCATTCGTAGAATTTCAACTGAAAACAAACAACCTCCCAAAACTCCCGATAGAATTTCCACAAATATTGTGCTTAAGAAAATTGACAAAGATTTGCCTCTTGAGCCCCCAATTGTTTCCAGCACACCAAATAAAATCAGCGCAGATTTATCAAAAAATAAATCTGAAACGAAAACATATTCCAACACTAGCTCCAAGACTATCCATAAAAATATGAAAGACATCAACCAACATCTTGCAAGCAAAGCTGGTAGAGATTGTACAGATACCATTGGTCCATTGGGTGATGCGAACATAACACATCTGTATCAAGAGGCGCATTCTGCAATGTTACCTCTGAATGTTGCAGGAAATCTAGGATCTATGACAGGAAAACTTGAACCAATTTGTACAAATACTAATAATATTTTGATGAGTCCTACTTTGAGTGGATCAAATCTAAATGCTCCATTGTCACCGGGATTGGACCTGCTCGGAGGTATTCACCCGGAGGAAGAAGGTCTCACTGAGGATCTTTTGATGCACGTTGCTCAACTCGTGGAGAGCTCAGAAAACTTACAAGAAGTTATAGATAAACAAGTGTTGGGAAAAGTGAGCGACGTTTCAGCTAAAAGTATCCAGGCGAGTCCGGGAGTAAATTCACTGTTATCAAAAATGGACAATATCCCGATGCATTTATTAGAAAAGTCAAATGTGTCTACCCCTCAACCGAGAAAAGAACCCATCCAAATTGTAAGGAGTAATGGTCGGGTTATTACTTTACCCCCGATCGAGGCGCCAGCCACTAGATCATCAAAGAGAAAAAGTTTGTTAAATGCGACCTTGGATCAACCGAGTCCTGTAGCTGTCTCTGCAGTCACAAAAATTTCTACACCTAGTGTCCAAGCTCCAGTCATGAAGCAAGCCACACAAAGCCATAAAAAAATTATACACAAAGTCACAGAGCATCCCACTCCCTCTCAACGGAAACCTGATGGTGACGATGATGATAATGTAGAATCTGATGAAAGCTGGAATTCTGAGGATGACCCTGACAGGTATGTATATTTCACTGAAAAAATCTAACTTCATTTTCTTTCCTTTTGTGTTTGATATTTTCAACAATTTTTGGAGATAGGCTTACTCAACTTAACTTTCAAGGAATTAGTAACCATTTTTCAATACATTATGCAATGGATCCTATTGTCACTGTATCATCTAATTATCACTGCACTGCAGACAGTCTTCCAATGTCTAGTGTACCTGATCTCCCATGGTTTTTTTTCTATCTTTCTCTATTTTTGATGTCAACACTCCCGGAAAGTTAGAAATATTCTAGTTTTGTAATTGCATTACTATTATATTAGTACTACTGTTTTGACATTGTTTCCGGAAATGTACGATAATTGTAAATATAACTTCATCCCAAACAGGTTATGGTGTATATGCAAGCAACCTCACAACAACCGCTTCATGATCTGCTGTGACTTGTGTGAGGACTGGTTCCACGGCAAATGTGTCAATATTACAAAAGTGATGGGTCAGGAAATGGAAGAAAAGGGCGTGGAGTGGAGATGCCCTAACTGTTTAAAAAAGAAATCTGTCACCAAGGTGTGTATTGTATACAAAACTGATAATATTATGATTTGTATTTGCATTCTAATAAAATATTTTTTGAATCTAAACTGTTTTTTTACTTCCCATTTTGAACCTTTGAAATATATGCTATAAATTTTTACTGTTGTTATTTTGTTGAGTAAACCTTTTATTTTACAATTACCTGCAGAAAATTAAAGTAATTATATTGCCATACATCCCATCCCTACATGGAAACAAGCCAAGTTGTACAACAGTCTGCTGTGAATGTATATTTTGTGGCCCGTTTGATTATTAAAATACATAATATCTTTTAAAATCAACTTTTATTTATTTTCTCCTACAATTGTTCTTTTGAGAATTAATTGTATTATTGATGTCATTGATACCATCAAATACAAATCAATTAATCTGCAATAATGTAATTAAATATTATTGTCAATAATTATATTAAAGTGAATGTTTTTCTTTTCACTTCAGCCCAATTCGCCACATAAATCCACAGACAATAGATCTGAAGCTGTCGTGGAGAATGAAACATATTTACATTTACCGACTAATGCCAACAAAAGTCACGCTCAAGGCGGTAACACAAATTGCATTGTTTGCAAGAAGTCTGCTCGTGCCAGCAGCATCTACTGCAGTGATATTTGTATTCTCAAACACGCGCAGGAATCTCTCAACCCGATGGCTTCCAGTCCTGCAAATACTTCAACTAAAGTTCAATCCGGTAGAACAGTACCTTCAGATAAAACCAATCCTGAAACGAGGGTTAGTGATTTTCCATATAGATATATGTATATATACATACACATCTAATTATATTATTCCATTTCTGCTTTATATCTTTTTATTATTGCGAGTTTGATGTATTCACAAGTTATATATATTTTTTTGCTACATTCCAGGTTATTGTATATGAAAGAGAAACAGGAAAATGCCTTGCGGGCCCAAGCGCTCCCACTGCTGCAAATTTAAAAGTTTGGCTTCAAGAAAATCCTACATTTGAAGTGGTCCAACCGGGAACAATCAACAGGCCGACAATAAACATAAACAAAGCTCGCACAAAATCAAATATGCCAAAAATACAATCAGTTTTAAAAGTCAATCAGGATAAACAAATTATATTAATGCAACCACCGAAAGGCGCGAGTGGTGGGAATTCTACTCCAAATAAAAATCAACCGGTTGCAGTCCAAAAACCTTTGACTCCCAAAACGCCAGCGCCTAAAGTACAAACCTTGAAACTACCGACACCCAAGTCACTCTCGCTGAAACTTGTGGCCCCCAAAGAACTTGTCACACCCAAGCCGCCGATCCCAAAATTACAAATTATCAAACAACCGACTGTAAAACCTGGCCTAAAATCTCCACCAACACCAAAAACTCCTACTTTGCAACAAAAGGTAACTTTTTGTTTATTGTACCTTTTATAATTATATTTGCTCAAAAAACTACCTTATCAGATTATACATAATAATATAATTAAAAATATTCACTTTTGACCCTTGAAATATAATATGTATGTTAATCGTGTGCAAACCGCATTATTATGTTATAAATGAGCCTAGTTTAAATAATTCCCAAGTATAATAATACTACAATGTGTTTCTAGCAACCGCCACTGAAGTCACCCCCCACACCGACATATTCCCAGAAGAGGGATGATTCCAAACCTAGGATGTACAGCACGGAACCGATAAGGGAGAATGTGAGGAAGACATTACAAGAACAATTAAGTCTGAGGATGTCTGAAACTAAAGATATTAAGTTTACATCGGATGAAATTCACAAGTTTGCTGTAGACACAGAGCATGAATTACATGATCTTTTCAAAGATGTTGGCACCAGGTACAAAGCCAAATATAGATCGCTTATGTTTAACTTGAAAGACAGAAAAAATCTTTCACTGTGGAAAAAGATTTGTGACCACTCGATTACACCTAAACAATTGGTAAGTTCTTGAACATTCTGCTTAACCTTTACTTTCGTCCATTATTAATCCAACTCATACTTAAGGGGGCCTTCAATAATTCAAATTTTGCATTTTTTATGAAAATGACAATACAAGCATTATAAGAAAAACTGCGACCATTAGACACATTTTCCACGTGCTACAAAATTGTGTTAATATGGTAAATTATTGCGTGAACAAAATATATTTTCTTATAATCTTAAAGCCAAGATTACAGAGACAAATCTGCATTGAACCAAATTAGCAAAATGTTAAAAATTAATAGTATTATATATAAGCCATTAAATTTGCAGGACTTAGTATTACCAATTTTCGACATTTTGAGGCTTCAGCCACTATTAAAACCATGTTTTATATCAAAAACATAATCAGTTTTTAAATAACATATTTTCAGTCTTATAAAATACGATAATTTTAATTGTCCATGAAACTTCAATACGCTGCTTGATCCGGCCATGATGGTCGTGGAATCTGCGCTGTCATTATTTTCGTTTAAAAATGCTGAAAATATATGTTTTCACGCATATTTTACCCACGGTATGAATTAATATTGAACTTATTCACGACATTAGTAGCAAATTTCATAAATTAGATATTATTTTTACTGATTTTAAGAGGCAACTTTCATTTTCCCAGTTTAAATTTCGAGATATTTTTGCATTTTGCATACCCTTTCAAGATGAGACTAATAGTTAATTCTTTTACAATATCAAGTAAACATAAAAGTGCGTTATTTTTTACGTAAATATTGCTAGAGTGAAAGGTATCAATAGAAAAGGACAAGTATACAATTGTTAGTTTTCTTAAAATCCTAGGTAAAAATCAGAAAATAGCCATTTCTTCAACATTCATAATACATATGTGTTGCCATTTGAAATTATCATTTATGATAAAAATCATTGTTTGTGTCGATAAACATATGATTATAAAATATTACAATTTTGCCCCGATTTATAAGGAAAAAATTGACGTAAATTCATACTGATAAATAATATTGATAACTTTTGAAGCAGCTGTATTTGTGAAGAGAAAATTATTTATGCTAATATTATATAATAATCATACTCCGGTTGTAATAAAAAAAAACTGTATTTTTTAAAAATATTTATTTATTGTTTTAATAAATTACATATATATTTAATATTAAAATATAAATGAAAATATGACAACAGTATTATTATTCACTGTTAAATATCTAGTTGTTCATCGAGCATATTATCGTTCTTCAGAATTTCGTTGTTTTTTTCTTTACACATATTCAAAACAAAATTTGATCCACACATATTACACTTTAAACTAAATTGAGAAATAAAACTTTATGTTCTTTCACATATTCAATATTCGTTCATGTGCACCAAAACATTGATTTGTGGGAGTAAATTTGATTAATTTGAGAAAAGAATTGGTGTATGTCGACCACCCTTTTGCCATCCAATTTAGGAAGTTCACACAAGTCCATACATATAATAATATTATTATTTAGTTATCAGTATTTTTATGCCTATAACATTAAAATACATGTTTATTCATTTATATGACTATAACAAATATATTTGTATCAATTAGACAGGTCTGTCATGTATAATTCTTTTGATAGAATTATTTATCTTTAAGGATATGTATTTCCAATAAAAAATAATTTATCTGCACTACATAATATATGTATATTGAACTACACAATTTATATTATTAAATCAAATAGATAATTGTTATAGAAATGGTAAAAATTATCAACTTACGTCGCAATTTTTTTTCAAGAAGTTTATAACCATTTAAAATTTTGTTGGAACATTTCCTAGAGCGTGTCAATGGATGCTTTTTGACCTTAGGCTTCTTGAGTCACAGGAGGCAGTAATTTCAGAACAATAATGTATATAATAATATATTATTAACTTTTAATGAGAACCAAATCCAACAAAAAATCATAGGTTCGTAAATTTCACATTGAATCTTGTGAATTAATGGATTTGCATGGACATGCGCTATCAGATTCTAAAATTCTCCGATCGGTTGACGCATGTTTTATGTTGAAATGTCAAAATTATAATCTATTTTCGTATAAAAACAGCTCAAAACCATACAATTTACAAAAATAAGCAATTGGTATCGGGAATAAGTATAATATTCATTCATATTGTCAAAATTTGTAATAAAATGTGTTTTATAGTCAAATTTAATTAAAATCTAACGGAGCGCGAATTTCACGACTGCCGTCGCCGTTTTGAACGGCATACTAACAGTGTAAGATATAATTAATAATATTGTATTTCATAAGACTGGAAATATATTATTTAAAAAATGATTATTGTGTTTCTGATATTAAACTTAGTTTTAAATAGTAGCTGAAGCCTCAAAGCATGTGAGTAAATATAGTATATTATTTAAAATCATATGTTTTTACTAAAACAAAGTATTTTAAAAACGTCAAAAATTGATCAAATGTACTGCAAATTGAATTTGTCTCAATCGAGATTCGTCTTCGTAATTTTGGCTTCAATATTATAAGAAAATATATTTTGTATATGCAATAATTTTAAATATTAAAAATGTAAAATGATTTATAACTCTATTCATTTTTAACATTTTGCTAATTTGATTTCCTACAGATTTGTCTCCGTAATCTTGGCTTCAAGATTATAAGAAAATATATTTCGTTTATGCATTAATTTAGCGTATTGACTCAATTTAGTACCATGCCTAAAATGCATCTAATGGTCGCTGTCTTTCTTATAATATTTGTATCGTCTTAATTATGGCAAATAACATTCAGTTTATTAGTTTTATATTAATATAAAGGTCCAATCTAAGTAATAGTTGAAAAAAAAGTCAAATCTATTGAATAACTTCTGATATAAATGAATAATAAAAACCCACATTTTCGTAAAAAATGCGAAAATATGAATTATTATTGCAAGTCGCGCCTTAATGGAAAACAATGTTTTCTTTAAAAAATAAAGATTTTATTTGCGTTATTTTGTATGTTAGTCGCAATTGAATATTTCGTATATATGGAATACCGTTGTCTTTTAAACATAGCAAAATACTACATAATTATGAAACAAATATATCACAAAACGGCAATGTGGTGTTTTAAATTGATAATAAATAATACTACAAAATGCATCTGACATAATTTAAAATTTAGATCATTAATTTAAGCGACCATCTAAATATATGTAGGTACTTTAACTGATTTTAAAATATATTCATAAAATATAAACTATTTAATTTTCAATGGATTAATTAAAATGACAACACACATTTTCTTTCATTCCATAGTATTAATATGAAAAAACGTGGATAAGACTATAGATACGAGTTATTTTTAACACTTGTCTCAAATGTGAGAAAATCAAAAAATTTATTGTCATCTCTTTCTATTATAACTTTCCTGCCATAACAAATAACGTCATTTAGTATTTAGGTGACACTCAAGCAAGAACACAAGAAGTTTAACTATTAACCCCATCTTAAGAGTACATAATTCGCGTAGAATTTCTCGAATTTCAAACTGGAAAAATGAAAGTACACCCTTAAAGGCTTTGTAAAAATATTATATTTGAAAATAAAATAAAAACTTTAAATTCATTCAGCTTTTGTTATGTTTATATTTTGGCTCATTCTTGTTCTATAACCTAATGCCATTAATTTTTAAAAACAGTAATTACTGTAATTTTTAAATGCCTTTCTTTACATAAGTGATGATCGGTGATCTTAATAATAGCCGAAACAGCCATAAATGTATCTCTCCTGATACGGGAGTGGTGGCAGTGGATGTGACATTGGTACCAAAGAAAATTTATATATAAAAAAAGTTTATGAGAAATTAAATGAATTTAAAAAAAATGATTATTGCAGGTACGATTGTCACCAGAGGAATTGGCTAGTCAAGAGTTGGCACAATGGAGAGATCAAGAAGTGAAGCACCAGCTTGAGCTTATAAAGAAGTCAGAACTGGATCTCCTCGCTTGTAGCAAGACTTATGTTTTAAAAACGCATAAGGGTGAAGAGGTAAGTGGTTAGATTTAAACAATATTTTTCTGTTATTTAATTCTCTTATAAAGACATTGTACAGAATAATGAAAAAGCAAGTGTTTTATGGATACATTCATAATTGTTATCAGAGTTGGATATTTATCAATCATTTTTTAGGTTATTGAAAGTCGGACAACTGACACGACAGAGCTGGATCCAAATGTAACATTAGAAGATATAGTATCAGCCCTTAACCATGTCCCTGGAGAAGAGAAATTAAAAGATGAGGACAAGGCAAAAGATAGAGAAAGTCATTCTCCATCCCCTTCACACCACCATCGGCACCACTCGCACCTGTCACATCATAAACATTCCAAGTAAGATGAATATGTACAAATGATTTGTGTCATGTGCTTTAATTCATTCCCAACAGAGTGATCCAACTAAAGATTTTGCACTTATGTATCATTATTTGTTATCCCTAATAAATAATATGAATCATTTTCAGGCATAAGAGTCGATCTCATAGTAAATCCTCAAAGAGTTCACATAAAAAAGATCATTCCTCTGAGATAAACAAAGTTTCTTCTGAAAAACATGAATCTTCAAGAGAAAGTAAATCTAGCAGTCACAGCCGTCACAGAAAGAATTCAAAAGATAGAGTTAAAAGTCACGGAGAAAGCAAACACCATGAGAGATCACGTAAATCCTCACATTCTGAGCACCACACTAGTTCTAAGTCGAAGAATGATCTCAAAGAAAGTCCAGACAGAAAGTCCCGTAAAAGGTCGCACTCCAGAGATGTTTCCAAAGCCCGATCTTCATCGAAGGAACCAGACAAGCGTCGGTCATCCTCTTCTTCTAAAGAAGGTCACAAGCACAGGTAGGATTCTTTTTACTATTAGCAATTTGTTTAAAATTAAATTGTTCAAAGATTGATTGTTAAAAAAGACAATTTTTTTTTTTTAGATCATCATCAAAAGAGAGTGAAATAAAACACAATTCAAAAAAAAGTCGAATTGAAGAGTCCAAAGATGAATATTCACAGAATTTTAGTGAAAAACTTAGCAGCCCTCTGGATGATACTTCAACGCACATCGACACGGATGTTTTATCTAAAGAATTTTTAGATGATGGAGATATTTTTGTACCCCAGGAAAATATTGATATAGACAGCCCTCCCACACCCGGCACCCCAGAGATACTTGAAAATCCACAATTATTAGGTATGCTATTTGCCATATTATTTTTTCAACAATCGTAAATACTATTTGTCATAAGTCTGGGCGTATCTTGTGTGCACTTTTTATTTTTATAAAATCTGTAGGTGCTTGGATGTAAAATAAAAAATTTTAAGTGTCCAAAATTATATTTATTTGCTTCATTGTAATATTAACACAATAAACCTCCCTCTTATCTGACACTTTTCTTTCTCATTTTTTTCTTACAAATTATCTTTATTTGTTATTCACATTATTGCACAACCTCTGAAAATTTTTGTGAAAAAATGTACATTAATTTGCATATATCGAGAAAACATCTCAAATGCAAAATTATCCAAAAAAAACTGGATGCGCATTATTTATTTTTTATATGTTATTCAAAATTTTAAATTATGTGAAGTAAAAATTTATTTATTTATGGCATAAGGCTCTGAAAATTATTGAGAATATAAGTTTTGTCAATTTTATTAATTTAATTATTTTATATAATAGGTGCAGACAGCGATCAAGAACCGAGCAGTACTGTAGATTCCATCTGGTCCGGCTGTGTTAGCATGATTGATGTCGCTAAATTCAATGTGTCTGCCTTTGAGGTATTATAACAATTATGTAGTTAAACCCAGATCATGTCAATACAATACATATACTATTGAAGGCACAATATTGATGAAAAATCCAATTTCAAAACATCAAAAATTTGGTTTCATTGTTATGCTTCCATTTATTGATAGTGCATCAGTGTTGTATTGCAAAAAGTATAAAATATGGTAAACTTCTCATTTTCGATTTCTTGATGAATTTGAATTATCAAAACAAATTTCTTAAAAAATATATTTTTATAATTTAAGTAAAAATTTAATTATTTTTACTTTGCAGTAGAGCCATATTCAGTAAAACCCCGTTAAAACGAACCCCGTTATACCGAAAAATGACGAATTTTTTTTTTCGAATTTCGAATTTTTTTTTCAAAATTAATTCCCTACAATCAATTTTTCATACAAAAATGAATTTATATAACGAAATTTTGTTAATATGTATAACAAAATTATTTTTGTCCCGTACGAAAAAATACCAATCATTTACGTAAATATATAACAAAATAAAATTTTTACAACGAAAATATTTCGACCGTTTACGATCATGTTTGTCAATTGTTTTATTGCTTTGGCGCAGCGGGCCGATCGGCGCGAGCGGCTCGCTGCGCCCTTGTAAAGCCATTTGGCATAATCTCCACTTGTCCAAGGTTAGATTTATTGCCCATTGTCAAAATAAGTTAGAATGGCACCCATCCCACGCTCTGAAGCATACACGTGTTCACGCTTTTAAAAACGGGTATTATCTAGAGCAGCTGGAGAAAATAAAAAGCCCCGAAATCGAAACCGAAGTCACACTTTAACTCAACTTTGTGTATGGTATCGCCCGCAATGCTCGAGATGCCTAGCCTATAATTCTGCGCATTATTATCTTTGATCTTCGATTTTTATCTTCATTATCATCATCAACTTATGTCACTTTTTTATATTATAACTAAACATTTACATCGATTCCAATGAACGGTGATATTGCGTACGATATTTTCGTTAATGTGTTTATTTGACAATTGTTTTCGTGTGTTTGTTTACCGACATTTATATGTACTAGTATTCCGTAATTTATTCTTTAAAATACATTTTTTAATATCTTGTGGAACCTTAAAATGGCTTCAGGTCGTGATAATTCCTGCAAAATTTTAACCTTCGACAAAAAACTATGATTCCGAATTCGTCTCTACGATTTAAAGAAATATGAAGATCGATTGACCGATGCGAAACTCTCAATGCTTGTAGTGGCTCTACAATTAAACACAGTTAACATTTAATGTTGTTTTATATTTACATGACATTTTGGAATTTCCAAAAATATCGCCGAATTTTAGGTTATCTTATATTGTTTCGTGAAATGTTTTTAATTTAATTTCTTAATTATTATCAATTTGCTTATCTGTTGATACAAAACTAAATAGATTATTCAGAGTTTTCTTTATACAGAAAATCCTCCTTTGTTTACAGAATGCCTTGTTATATTATATCCCATATTAAACTGACAATGAGTGTCTTGTTTGCGGAACTTATGAACTTTTTTAAAGCCGCGCTACATTTATTTCTACGGCGCGCGCGGAATATTCATATATTAGGAAAATATTATTTTTTTCGATATATGTGGAAATTCATTATTACGAATTTTTATTTTTTGGTCCCTTGGATTTCGCAATAACGAGGTTTTACTGTATATGTAAATAAAAATAATTTTAATATTTTACAATCCAAATTGTCAATTTTAAATGTATTATTATTATTATTAATAATTCATAGTTCAACATAATACTGAACACCTTGCATTATAAGCCAAACTAATTTGACCTTGCATGAATTGAAAATTCCGAGAAGCAGTTGTATTTCAGAATTGAAAAAAAAAACAATATTTACAATGTGCAGCATATATCTATAAGCTCGGGCCGTCACTAGTCGTTGAGATGTTGGGCTGCGCGTGTACATTTTTTACTGAGCAAAAAAAATAATTGAGTTTACTGTCATTCCTAATCCAAATGGAGATGTGTTCAAAAATGATTCCCAGTAGCTTAATGATAAATCTTTACATAAAATATGCAAAATAATAATTACAAAAAACTGGGATGGAGTAGTAAATAAATATTTATCAAACCCAACTTAAAATTGACTATACAGTATGTTTACATCCTAATAATCCCTGATAGTTTAAATTTGGGGTTCAAAAATGTTTCCCGAGTTGCTGTGTATATTTTAAAAATTTTAGGTTTATTTATTTTTCATGGTAATTTTTTTTCTCAGGCCTTGGGGCAAATTAAAAATGTTTATTCCTGAAGGCTAACTGGTTCTAATGCATATGTATTCAATTGATGTTTTATAATAGTAATCAATGTGATTTACATTAGAACTAATATTATAATAGTAAAGTAATTAAAATACAGGTTTCAGGTCACTGTGATTATATAACTAAGGACTTGGTACCGGAGTTGGAAATTGTTGGCCGAATAAGTCCTGAGATAGTGTGGGATTACATCAACAAAATGAAAAAGCAAGGAAACAAGGATATTATGGTCATCAAATTAATGCCAAGTAACGAAGAAGAGAAAATTCAATATAATGTTTTCTTTGGCTATTTGAACTCTAGAAACAGGTAATACTTGCTTTTATAACTGATTTTATTAATTCATTATTATTATTATTATTATAAATATTAAAGTTTTACATACATTTATAATGATCGAGCAGTCAGTTTTTTTATTTTTCTTAAAATAAATAAATAATACATTCCTTCCCCAAATCATTTAACTTTTTATCATTTATACAATGAGAATAAAAATGTTTTGAATATTCATGTTAATTTATGGGGTCATTTATTTTTTTATTGATTTACCCATAATTTATTTGATGTATGTACATAATATACTCACAATTTGTAATTGGTGCTGCATAGGTTAGGAGTTGTTCGTGCTCACGGAGGCATCAAAGATTTTTATGTCTTGCCTCTAACATCACACGCTCCACTTCCTTCTGTGCTACTCCCTCTTAAAGGACCTGGATTTGAAGAACCCAGACCACATCTTCTTTTGGGCATCATTGTCGGTCAAAAGAAAAAACGGTCATCAACTCACATTTCATCCATTCCTTCGAAGGTTTGTTATGTTAATAATATATACTCCTAACTATTTATAGCCAAATCATCCTACAGAGAAAACAATTGTTAACCTGTTAGCTGCCCAGAAAAAGTCCTAGGTGAAACAGCATCATACCACCAATTGGCGCCCAAATTCGTTAAATTCAAAACTCATAGACTAGCTTTTCCGAATTTTATTTTTACGAAAAAAACATGAAAACGTTGGTTATTAAAAAAAAAAAATGGAGCTTTTATTTTATCACAAGCATTCATCGACTGCGATTTCATACAGTTTTGAGATGAAAAAAAGGAAAAAATAAAAGTTTATAGTGCTGTCAGGCCATAACGTTCAGGAAGTTAATATTTATTCTGTATTGGTATTTTGGAAGGACGACATCAGATTTTATTAACACAACTATTCTTATATTTAATTTGATCTCTACCTGGAACATTTTATTTACACTAATATTACTGTGTTTAATGTGATACTTGCCTAAAACTCTTATTCAGTATGGTATGTTTCGAAGCACGGCAATATACTGACGAAATGAAAGCCGACCTTTGAAGAGCAAATGGCTTTCGTCAATGCAGAGGTTTTGGTGACGCATCAAAAGTTCTGTGAAT
The DNA here is from genome assembly GCA_031772225.1 of Eubasilissa splendida. Classification (NCBI taxonomy): domain Eukaryota; kingdom Metazoa; phylum Arthropoda; class Insecta; order Trichoptera; family Phryganeidae; genus Eubasilissa; species Eubasilissa splendida. The sequence goes on along the minus strand of CM062848.1, from coordinate 14,422,039 downwards.
TTTTCTTTCATTGCATACAGTATAGACCTGATCTTATGGAGTTGGTCGTTCGGCACTTGGAATTCATTATCAGAAAAATGTAACATCCTTAATATTATCGACGTAGAATCCGAGTAGATCAATGAACTCAGCAATGGAATTGTCGACTAATGCTCTACCAATGTATTCCTGGACATCAACAAGCTCAGGGCCAAAAATATATATACTTCGTCGCTTGTGATGTCAACCCATCTTTTAGTCAATGGTATAATTTAAATTGGCAGTTTTGAGATACAATTGTAAAAAATCTATTCCCCACACGTCTTCTGCAAGGTCCGAGTTAAAATCAGGAGTCGCCGAAAATTGATGTATATTTGGAACAAAACAATTATCTATCTCCCATTCAAATTCTGGCCTAACCCCTGCATTTGTTGATGGCTGGTTTTCATCAACAGTATTGTCAATGTCTTCTTCGTCATAGATGTGAACCTCAAAATAATCATCCTCGACATCATTCTCATCATTCAACTCATCATCAGACTCTGCAGTAATAACAAGCATATCGAAAATTTCTAGGAAGTCCGCAATATCTCCATTAGTGAAAAAGTCACCTTCTGCCTTTTTGTAAACAAAAGTTTGTAAATGTAAAAAAAGTTTTCAAAAATTCGATAACTGTAAACGAAAAAATATATATTAGCACTTCACATCACACATCAGAATTATGATATAGCACTAACATGCATGAAATGCCGTTCTCGCCAATGGCCAATTACGAAGCACTAACTGTATTTTTATAGTAAAACGCACTTAATAACTAAAAAATAATATCTTATTCACTTTAATTACTTACTTGCAAACAAATAAGTATCACGAAATATTGGTACAATTGTAAATATATGTGTATTGCAGGATAAATCCTGATAATACCTTGCACTTGGCTTTAATCAAAATGTAACTGACAAGTACTTCCCATTTGGAAAGTTCTGGTATTTTAGAAGTGCGTAATTAGCGCATGCAATGCGTTTGTCATCGATATGAGTGTGCATATGTGTTCAAATATTATACTGAAAATCCTGTTATTTGGATAAAAAAGAATGTGGTGCAACGTTTCTTGTCTACGGTAAGCGCTAAATATTCTGACGTTTATCACACTATCCCACTCTCGGACAGCTATAGTCGTCCTGGGCCTTCTTGGGGTTAAGGAAAAAGTTTGGGTGCACTGATAACATTGTGTGCACAATTCAAAGCACCCAATACTGGGTGTATCACATATGCATCAAAATCTTTGAATATAAATACAGTAAAACTACATTAATTCGTAACCCTATATTTCATATTTTTACGAAATTCACACTTTTTTAAAAAAAAATTGCCCTGAAAATAACATTTCATACTTAATTTCTACCGATAATTCGTAAAATCTGATTATTCGCAGTTCGTATGCATTTTTGACACCCAAAATAAATCATTTGTGCACGTAATTCGCATATTTGCAAATGTTTTTAAATACCTAAACTCGCACAAAGGCATTTGACCTTCATCCCTTCGTAAACATTTGCAACTAGCCCCGCCTACCAGCCAATCACAACGCTGCTCGCTTACATGACAGGTGCCGAACTGAGAGTGAATTTTTCCATATGACATGGGAAAACTCATGTACATCATATGATATGTACATTCAATTCCATAGTGCATTTTACAATATTTGTGTTAAAATACTGTTCATTGAATTCATCTAGTTTCTATGTTTATGAAACGTTATGTATTGCATATGTAGGTACTAAAGAAACTACATAAACCTTTCATATTTAAATACGTTGACATATTTTATTCTTTTTTTTTTACGTTTCATTCTCTAAAATGGCACCAACATCTTGTAATTCGTATAAATCCTTGACCATTTGGATAAATGGAGCTTATTTTGAAAACCAACAAAAAATTGATATCAAAGATAAAATTGGCGGAAAAAATCAAATCCTGAATATCTCTCTGGGTTCGAACTTGAAAAATCGTAGGAAAATAATAAGCTTCAACCAAGAAGGCCAGCGAGATATGAAGATTTAAAAGTTTTAAATTATTTTTCACGCACATTTTAAATATTGCAATTCAGATGGAAAAGGTGAGTTTGACCACCAATCAAATTAATGTGCGTGATTTTGTTGCCTCGAGAGACTGCCGCGTCACCACACCTTTCTTATTCAGGAGAAATACGTTATTTGATAAACATAAGAAACTGAAATAATGGAGTCATGTTTCAGGATGTAAATCGTGATGTCAATAGCGACAGCGCGCACTAAATCACGGATGCAGTAAACTAATGCGTTTTTACAAAAATTTATTTCTAATGTTGCCTTTAAAAAACTTTGTTCTCATTATTCCGTAATTCAGATTTTTTTTTTAAATTCAGTCCCATGAGTTACAAATTAACGGAGTTTTACTGTACTGTTTAATTTCACAACGGTAAATTTGATGAAATAAAATTAGTAAACAAATGTTTCACAAACAAGTATTCGCATCTTAATTAATAAATCTTATAAAGTATATGTGTATTATTTTATATTTGTAACTGGTTGGTTTATTATTTAGGAATCGTTAGTTATTGGCATTTGTTCTTACTTGATTAGCTAAGTAGTTATAGAAATATTTGATTGTGACTTATAAATTACTTTTTGCATAAAATCTGAGGTATTTGGCAACATAATATAAAATAACTCTATTTTTTTGATTGAACAGATTTCCAAGTTGAAAGAGGCCTCAGAGAGATCTTACACCCCTCCACCCACCAGCTCATACACGCCACCGAGTAGCCCACGCCGCTCTCTTCCTACCCTGTCTTCCATGCCCCTTCCTTCCTTCCTACCCTCCCTCTCTAACACCGTCAAGAGCAAGATTGCCGCCTCTTTAGGTGAGTGTTGGTGCATTAGTACATTATTTAATATTTGTAGTACGATTAACTATTTCAGTGCTGAAATTTACGATCGTGTTCTTCAAAATAATAGCTAAAATGTGAGGAGCCTTATGATACTTGATACTTGGGGCCAGTTGTGTGATCAATAGTAAATTTTAACTATGGTAAAAAACATTTGAGGGTGTTGGTACATCAAATTTACTACTGTCAAAATCAATTTATTAAATACATACAATTTTATGCTTTATCTATGGCTTTATTCACCCCTGTGTTTGAAATCTGACACTTTGCTGGTGAAAAATCTTCCGTTATATAAATTAAACAGCGAGATCATCATCCGACGAACCCTTTTTCACTAAAATAGTGGGATATTGAATGATTCATTGTCATATACTGCAACTTTCAAAGTTTCAATGTAACAAATGACTTTTAAAGCAGTTGTGAAGAGTCCGCCATTTTTAACTTACGATTGACGATTTTACCATTGAATATCGGAGAGTAAAATAAGTTTACTACTGAATATACTTTTGAGAAGTAAATATTTTTTACCGACGATCAAACCCGTTTTTGCAAAAAAAAATACTAAAGTAACTTTTTTTACCCCTGTCAGATAACTGGCCCTTAATATTAATTTACTTATGTTTTTTTTCAAATCACCTGCATATTTTTATTTTAGTTACAGAAAAACAAATCCTGAAAAGACTATTTTTTCATAGAATTTTTTGTCAACTTTAATTTAATGAGCCGATTTAAAAATAATTGAATTGTAGTACTTTTTTTGACACAATTATTTGTCATGTTTTGATACCTATCAAAAAATATTTAATTAAATTAACTATGTAATTTCCCAAGTGCCGTGGGTCAGGCTAATGCATGAAAGGGGTTGTCCTCAATTGCATTTAAACATGGAAAATATTTTGTGATTTTACTACTGTGAAAATTAGAAACATTACTTTACAAGCACTCTGCTCACTTCGCTTTTTCCACTGTGCTTTGTTTTATTATTTTAGATTGAAAACCGTAAGCTCACTTGGATTTTGGATAAATCCAGAAAAATTCTGGATCTGTCAGATTTTAAATGTAAATTGCGAGAAAGAATACGATACGATAATTTCAAATCATGGTAATTAATGCTTTTAGTCATGAATTATTATATTATATTACAGCAAGCGCAGATGATGAGCCTTACAGTCCTGGCGGCAGTGACAGTGTTTCACAATCCCCTCCGCAAGCCGGTTCATCAGATCTCCAGAGAAAGATGGAAGAGCTGAACCGAAAGATAGAAGAACAAAAGAAACAAATTCAAAATATGGCAGTCAATATTAATTCTAACGAATCTTTGGTAAGTTTTTTTTATCTCGTATTAAAATTTTAAATATCTATGGACTAACTTTAAGTCAATACACATCACACACAGATTTTGTGCTAGCTATCCATACCGTGAGCAGTCCAAACATCGCACATGTAACTCAATTGAATAAGTGAGCTTATCCTGTTCACATTAACAAATCTGATTCACTAGCAAAAAACCCATATGACTGAGCATAGAAAGCTGCAGTAGCTGAAGCCCTTCTCTAACCTGTGCCCAAAAAAATCCTACGTGAAACAGCATCATATTAGCGCCAACATTCTAAAAATTCACAGATTAGCTTTTTCAAAATTTTATTTTTACGAAAAAACCATGAAAACGTTGGTATAACTAAAAAAAAATGTAGGTACTATTTCATCATAAGCATCCATCGACCAGGATTTCGTACAGTTTTAAGATGAAAAAATAAAAGTGTAGTGTTTTCAGGCCATAAAATTTAGAAAATTATTATTCATTTTATATTTGTTTTTGGAAGAACGACATCAGATTTTATTAATATTATTATGTTTAACTCCTTGACCATCTGTGTTGGAAACTTGCGATAGAGAAAGAGATAGCGCGATAACTGTCAGAACTTTACATTGTGTTTAATGTGATACTTAAAATGAAAAAAATATTAGCACTTCACAACTACGTACATATTGCACATCACACTTCAGCACTAACAATACGCATAAAATTGTGCTGCGGCATTGGCCAATGCTGCCTAACAGCGCACTCACTGTATTTATAGTAAAATACCCATATTTTTATTAATAACTAAAAAATAATATCTTATTCACATGAATTACTTAGCAACAAAAACGAAAAATATTGCGAACGTACGTCAAAATCCAACTGACAATATACTCAAATTGGAACGTTCAAAACCAATCGTTAAAAAATCTAAAAAGTTTTTGAAAATTCGATAACTAAAAATATCAGCACTTTGACATCGATGTGAGTGTGTGTATTGGATTTTCAAATTCAATTGAAATTTCAGTAATTTTTCGTATAAATCACTTTTATCTATGTTATAAAATAAATCTAGCTAAACAAAAGTTGCACATCAACTGTTGATTTTTACACTCGATTTCAGACATAATTCGTGGTGTTCTTGAGTTAAATAATATTTCCGTTTCCATGGGTTACCGTATGATATCACTACTGGAAAGAATAATTTGGTTTCATATCAATCGTTCTTTACTGACGCCACGCGCTGTCACGTGTTTGTCTCTTTCTCTGTCACAAGTTTCCAATGCGGGCTTTCTTAGTCATTTGCCGTTTAAAAATAGTTTTTGGGTTGTTTCCTTTTTTAAATATATCTTCTCATTATGTTAAAATTCAGTCAAAACTTTTGCTATGAAAATAGATGAATCTTAAAATTCATATACCCATCATTCTTCTATTATGGTATAGTACCATTGCAGTATGGTGATGCGGTGTGGAGATAGTATGGTGGTATGAAAGCAAATTTGGCACAGAAATCATTTTATATAAAATGCGACGACTGAACAGCCCATTCTTAGATAATGATAAATTATATTACAATATAATTTAATACATAACTCACCTCAAATATTTGATTTTTTTTTAATATAAATGTGAAGATAAATCTGAGGGTGAAAACAATCTTATGTTTTTAAATATCTATCTATTATTTATGACTTCATTTTATCATTGAACTATTTATTTAATAAATATGTATACTTATATAAATTATTGTGTATTTTCATTATTTTACAATATAATTTGAATTGAAGTTACGAAATTATGTAATTTCTTAACAAATATTCTGTCTAAGGCATTTATTCTTTTGGCATTTGGCTAATCTAATACCACCATCTAGCAATAATCTAATGCACAATAAAACATTAAATTAAATTTGGTCGCTGGGATAACAGTCCAATTATTAAAATAAAATATTAATATTCACATTAATGTATTGCAGGATGAACCCTATTCGCCATCCAGGCCAATGTCACCGGAAACATCCAAAGCACCTTTACCTACATTGTCATCAATTTCTTTGCCATCCAATCTTCATGAGATACTAGCAAGTATCCAGAAACAAACCAAACCTCCGGGCACTGAAGACATTCAGGAGTCTTACGTCCCGACTGCTATCAGCATCAATATGACCTCAGTTAACTCCACGTACTATAGAGATGGACCGGCCAATGATGTAGATATGCGAGTACCATTCTCCCTGCCCCCTCCGGGATTCTCCCAAGGAGATATGCCAGAGAAGAGTCCTAGTAAGCTAGCATCATTGAGTGAAGCGGAATTGCTCAGCATGGTGCCTGACGATGAAGTGTTGCAGCCGGTGTTTCCCCCTCTTCCTACAGCTCCTCCTCCCCTGCCACAAACTGACATGTCAATTCCACCTCCCCCATACAAGAAAAAGCACCAACTGGACTTGGACCAGCCGCCACCGCCTGGGCTGGAGGATAATAATGACGACTAACTAAGATGTGTGCTATAAATTATTTAATAAAATTACTAATGTATATAGATTAATTAAGTGGCATTTTTTATGATTTAGTTAATTAAAACAGAGTTTTATAAAATTACTGTATTATTAAAATGTATATATTATATATATATTATATGTGTATATAGTATGCAGCGTGAATTTATATTTGAGGTTTTTTAAGTTTTATTTTTATTACATTCCTGTATTTTTCCAGTGTTTATTCCCTGAGTGTAATGTACTTCTGAAAAATATGCCCAGTAAAATATTTGAAATAAGTGCTTAAAAATCCATCAACTAAATTATGTCAGTAAGAAATTAATTTTGTTTCAAAGTGCATTTACATCAAGTTTCTGCTTCCAAAAATGTGTTTGTAAATTTTATCATTTTTGGGGACCCTGTAAATATGTATCTATCGACCCACTCACCCAATGGCAGGGAAATGTTGAACTCTCAATATTTAATTTTGTGCTAGCATTTAAGGATAAGTACAATCCTGAAGATTGTGTTAAGAGCAAATCTGTACAGTTGTAGAACTAATCACCTGTAATTTAGGTATACTTCCCCATTAATGTATTTGGTTGTAAGATAGGCGTTTGCTTTGAAAAACATTAAATATTGCAGTGTATATAGCTTGTATAATAGAATAAGTACTATTCGCTTTAAGGTTTTTTCGTAATAAGCTTGCTCTGTACTTCAAAATTACAGTGTCGCATAGGTCAAATTTATTATGTAATTAAAATGATTGATTTGAAATTTGTGTTTTAATTATTTATTTTAATTTAAAAACAGACTATTGTTATCTTGATATAAAAAATTACATTTGCAGATTTCAAAACTATACAATATTCTCTATTATTAATTGTTTGGTTGAGTGGTTACAATCTTGCCTTTGATCCCAAAAATCAAGAGTATGATACTGGTGACATTCTGACAAAGCGCTTGTGTTATGATAATTTTCTTAATGCAAGTTCTTTGGCTTAAGATCTTGAAAAACTGAAAATATTTTAATGTTCATGTCTTCATAATAAATATATTTTGAAATGATTTCATAATAAACATTTGAATACTTGAATACATATCAGCAGAATTTATTATTTTTCAAAATCTTGCTTAAAATTAAGTACTACAAAATATTAAGAATTCATCAGATTCATTGTTTATTATCTAGTAGTTATCAAAAATAAAAATCAATACATCAACATAAAAAATCTGTATTATATTATTATGCCGTAACTTGGCACGGCAGCTAATACAGTTCATAACTCGGATGGTAGAATGCTCGCTTAGCATATGAGAGGTACCGAGATTGACATCTGGGGATTCTGAAATCTTTTTGAAATAAAGATAAAAATGTTATGAAATTTTATACTGCAGTTTTCATAACAAATTTTATGGGGAACCTCTGAAAAAACATATTCTAAACTAAAATGTTTCCTGAGCTAATTATGTATTTACATGATTTTATTTCGAATACTCAAACATAAATCAACAGTGTTATAAAGTACTCCATAAATGGTGTTTAAATACATGCAGTGTCTTGATGCCTCAGTACCTATATATTTAATGGTAGTCACTCCATACATGTTAATTTAATTTCTTCAAATAACTATATAATTGATCATTGGCAAGGGAGTTTTTCATGATTTTTGGAATTATGTTAGTAAAATATTTTCAGAATGTTTAGTAAACTAAGAACTAAGTGCTTGGTTTTCTCCATATGTAAGATCATTTGTATCGAGCCATCTTTTAGGTACACTTATACCTCGCTTTACAGCCTAGATACGTTCCGGGAAAGTTGTGTTACGAAATGCTGTATAACAAATCATTTATTTTGATACAAATTCCATAGGATTTGTTCCAATTATATTAATAAAAAATCTAATATATCTTGAGTCCATAATTACTGATGGTAGCTGCGAGCTAGAAATTAAACGACATTTAGGTATGGAGAAAAGTTCTATGTCCAGACTTGACAAAATATGAAAAGACCGCGGTATTTCCAAGACAATGAAGGTCAGGATTGTAGTCTTTGGTGCATTCTATATTTTTTGTATGGTGTGGAATCATGGACCCTGAAGGCAAGAAAGAGAAGATGGATTGTTTGAGATGTGTTGCTGAAGACACGTACGTGGTGCATACCATGGACAGCGAGATGCACAAATGTCCATTTTGCAAAAACTGAACATCAATGACAGACATCTTGCGAGAAGAGAAGATAGCTTGGAGAAACTTGTTATTGTGGAAGGATGAAAAGGAACCTCTACCCGTTAGACCAGTCAAGTGGAAGAGGCAACAGACAGTTATCTGGTGACAACCCTAAATCTGCAGAATGCCGAGAAAAGTGGAACATAGTCGAGAAGGCAGGAGTTCATGGAAATCACATTCCTTAATCATGAGGGACCGACATGGATGAATAAACAAGTAAAATATATATAAAACAAAAATGTTGAAACGGTTCTAAACAGAGCCTGAAGAGGAACATAAAAATCGTACTCTTATCAGCTCCACCTATTGTGGAAGAACCTGGTTGAAAAAATTGGTGCAACATTGTTTTTGTTGCAATTAATGGCTGTATTAATAACTCGAGAAACTTTTAACGCTACGATCCTCATGTTCAAAATGACAAGTGCTGAAAAAGTATTTTAGTATATTAAAGTATCGAAAAATTTTAGGCCACATATCGAAGCTGGACTATAAATTAAAAGAGTTGTTATAGCGAGGTATGGGTTAATATGTAACACTGAATTTCAAAATCCACTACAAACACTTTTAACAAATTTGAGTTATCATTGGATTCGGAATTAACTTTTTTATTTAAAAATGTTATGTTTCATTTGCAAAATACGCTTTGTTAGTTAACAATATTAAGTATAATGTTTGGATAAGTGAAACCCGGTATAACATGATGCGATTCAAAACCTACCATGTTTTTTTCATCATAATAAAATACATAATAATTTTATTTTAAATTGAGGTATAATTAATAAACTTTTTAATGAAGTAATAATGCCCGTCATTAAAGTGTAGCAGTTTTGCTTGATTTTCTCCAAATTATGAAAATGCGTTATAGTCAGTGACTCATATACAGTCACTCTTCATTTGACGACCATCTTTTTTAATTCACGCTATGTTTTCTGTATGAAAACCACAAAGTCTCTGCATCCCATCGTCATCAACAGAAACAAATAAATGTTATAAGTTGTGCCGCGTTGTCTAACTCTAGCGCCAAGTTAGTGGTTGTCAAACAATGTTGATATCAGGGAGCACTCCCTTTCTTAATTCAGTTAGTGTTCACTGCACCAGTCGATCGCGTTGTGTACAAATTTAAAACTTTACATCTTTCATTAAAATTAAATTAAATTGTGCTGATACCATATAGGATGTCGACCAAGAGAAAGTGCATCATTTTACCTGAAGGAAGCAGCAAAAAAGACTAGATCTTAAGATGAAAATAAAGATTATCAACAACTACAATGCTAGAAAGAAGGCGATGACAAGAACAGAATCAAAAGAGCAGTGAATACATTATTTCGTTTATCAGCCAATTTGCTTTACAGCCAGGTCGGTGGAACGGAGCCCGACTGTTAAATGAAGACTGACTAATTAGTAATGGAGAACACAGTGTCATATTTTGAATCAAAAATATCATACAACCTTTTTCTTTATTTAAATAACATTATACAAAATAATTAATATATATTAGATTAAATTTTCTGATCAATATAGGACTTGCAGGTCAGCAACAGCAGCACTATGTTGGGAATACAGGAAAAATAATAACAATGTCAAGAACAAATTAATCAGTTTTCATTGACACAGTGTCCAGCTGACTACAACATTAAACTGTAAATCAAAATAATAATATTTCCATATAAATGAATTATGATAACAAAAAAAAGTTCATTTATAAAAGAATTATTTATTTATGTCTGTGTGATTTATTTTAGATTAAACACAAGCTAATTAGCTAGCCGCGCGCGCAACAAGAACTTTTTTGTGGAAATATTCCACCAATTGCAAATTTCAATTAATTAATGATTAAATTATGACCTAATTTTGAAAAATAAAAAGTAAAATTTGCAGTATAAAATCAATTTGAAACGCATAATTACACTCTAAAGGCCTCTTTATCAAAATTTTCTTTCACAAATATATTACTAAAAACAGTAATAAAAAAACATGGTAATGTGTAGTCAACTGTAGGTATATTTATGCACATTAATTTATCTTGATTGTACATTGTACCTTACTATTTAGCAAATACTAATATGTTTAATTCATTAAAAATGTAATCTTATAACTAAGTCATAATTAATCAATTCGTATCCATACGCTTGGCTAATTAATTTATGCCCTAGATAAATAAATGATAAAAAATTTAAAAATCAAAATATTTTTGGGTTTCATGATTCATCGGAATTCGATTGTTGTTTGGCCACGTGCCATGGCCGAACAAATCTAAACCGGGCTCTGTGTGTAGAAATTATGAGTAAATTAACTGAATCTTTTTAGATGAAAAAACTAACCTTTAATTCCTTAAAAATACCTATTTTGCATCGTATGGTATGTGAGAAATAAAAAGAATTAAAGCGCTCATTCAAAAATTCGCGAATAAAATTAAAATCCAAGTTGCAAGCGATAGTATTACCGATTTTGTTTACATTATTTTACCTATACTTGCATATTATGTTATTGCTATGTAGTTAAAGATTTGTTGTTTAAAATACGATTTATTGTATTTTGATCGTTCGGAACAGCATAATACATTTCTTTTTACCATAAAAGTTGTATTGGAAGTTGATTACGTTCTGAAAAATATTAAAACTAATAGTTTTGCATATTACATTCTTATTTTTAAATATCTTGATTTATTGCGTGTCGCGACGGCGCAAACTGCAGTGAATAGGTACCGGATAAAGGATATCTGTGCGCAGTTGTGTTTACAAGGTCATGTTTATGAATACAACACGGGAGTCGCTTTCTGTGTCATCTTGGAATATTATATCAACAAAAGGACGCCATCGGTTTTCTCGCAGATTTATACGACTAATGGTAAGATAATTCATCATATTTGTACCATTTATGAATAATAATACACAAATGACAACTTTCGGCCTTTATTTGCCGGAAAATATGGTCGTCCAGAATATAAAGTCGTAATAGAAAATACTTTGAAGAAATAATTAAAAGTATCTTATAAACTAAATAAATGTTGCTGACTTTAAAGAATGTCACACCGAAATAATGCGTATTTATTTTAATTGCGAAAATTGTTTGCCGGTTTTTGCGTTTGTGAAATATTCGCCTTCGCACAAAGGAAAATAATCTATGTAATTAAAAAAGTGAACTACCTGGAGTATATGAAATATTATTTAAATAAGTCAGTTATTCGGTGAAAATTTGTTGATTATCTCATCTTCATAAGTTTACAACATAAACATGGAAACATTCCTGACCTATTCACTATAATATTCGCAATGAAAATAGAATACATATCGCGAATGTACTCATACCAATTCATGCGACTGCCCTAGAGCGAGAAACACGCGGTAAGTGTCACGTTAGAGGAAGATGTCAATACAATGTGTACATCATCGAGCGACGCTATGTACGTGGTTCGCGCCATGAAATGATCCTATAAAAAAAAGCTATGTTGTGTCTGCGAGTATATTTTCATGCGGTCTGTTTTTTGCCTAATTTATAAAATAATATAGCAAATTGATGTCAATACATTTCCTAATAACGATATACTTTGACACCACAATATAAGTCGCAACGTCGTGATGTGTCGAACCGCATCTAAATCAATACATTACTAATAAAATAGATAACAAATCCTAATGTGTTAACGGATTCGTGTTTCTGTCAAGTAAATAAACGGTATCAAGTATTTCAACTTCCTAGCCAGCAATATACATAGGTGGCACCTACCTTCAAACTTCTGGAGGATTTTAAAACCAAAATAATACATAAACTTTTATTTACCAAGATAGTTTAAAAAATTCTTTAAGATAAAAAAAACAGAAATAAGTATTAAATTTTTAGTAAAACCAACTGTTATAAATATAGTACTCATTAATAATTCCCTATCCCTTAGTAAAAAACCAAAGGGCATTACACATGTGTTTTTATACTTTGAAAATAGCTAGCAATCTTCAGATAGTAAATTAAGCATCGCTTGTCGTAAGTGGTAAGATCCAATTTTTTTTAAATCGCAGTCAGGTAGGTACATCAAAAATATATAGTGTTCCCCCCTCCCGGTACTCACATTTTCCCCATGGCTACATGTGATTTTGATGAGCTTTGCTTTTTAAATACTTTTTTCATTCTTGAAAATATTTTAAGAATTACAATTCGTACTTAAATGAAGCACAGAGATGAGTGGTAAATATCTATAATATTAAGGAGCTAGTGTAAACGATCAGTGTTTATAAGCAGTGGATGGATTTTACAAAAATAGCAAATCCCTTACATGTAAGAAATGTTAAGTGTCTAATACATTCTTTGCCCACAATTCTTTGTCTTGAAAATTCTTCACTTTATACATTAAAAAAAAAAAAATGGTGAATATAGCCAGCACTTCATAGGCAATGCTTTTGTACAATGGTATACAGTAAAATAGTATAATGAAAGAGTGACTTTAGATCGAGTCCTTAATGTACACAAAATAATTTTGGGCAATCGTGAAGCAAAATCTGTAAAAACGTCATTATAAATTAAAACACTCATTATTGAAGAACAATAGCCGCGAAGAATGATCCTAGACCTGATAGAAATAAAGATCACATCTTCAAAAAAAATTTGGCAATATCAAATATAAAAACTTACTTCGTAAAAGACTAATAAATTGTAAATATTAATAGTACATTATATTAGTATTATAATAATACCAATGTTTGCAATTCAAATAAGAATAGCATGTGGTATGTATTAGTGATGAGCTAAACTATTATTGTGTGATTGGTATTCAATTAATAGTAATGATAATTGGTAACTGGGATTTAACTGTTGGAGTTTCTAGTGTACCTGTGATTACTCACTAAATTATGAATAATCAGTTACCAATTATTGTTACGATTGAACGCAAATCTCACAATCACGGTTTAACTATCACTAGTACGTATAAAAAGTGAAGTGTGGATGCAAATATAGTTAAACGGGAGCTGAAACCTGCTCATTGGACTGCAAAGCGGTCAGGTACTAGGGGTCCCTAATTATTTTAATATAAGCCGACATGCTACGAAAGGTTTTTTAAATATTTTATTTTTGCAAAAATTAATTTTATTGTGTAAACAAGTTTGCTGGCTGCCAGAACACAATTAAATGAACCATAATTTAATTGAATGTCGTATTTTTGCAAATTTCCTTTCTACACGCTCACAACAAAGAAGTCTATGTAAACTAGCTTTTATCATTGTTATTGTTTGCAATTGCTTGCTTCATGTTTGTCAGCACTAAGTCCTTGGTAGTAAAAGTAAAAGTTTGACTCAAAACAGGTCCAATTCATAGTTTCAAAGTCTTTTAGTCTACAGATTTGAAAGTAGTACTTGGTAACTTTTTCCTGGTATAAGCTTGTGCAGACGTGCACGAGAATTATAACGAGTATTACTTAAATTGGACCTTTACACTAATGTAAAACTAATAAACTGAATGCTATTTGCCGTAATTAAGAAAATACAACCATTATAAGAAAGATAGATGGTGACCATTAAATACATTTTCCGCGTACTACAAAAATGCTTAATTTGGAAAATTATTGCATATACGAAATATATTTTCTTATAATATTGAAGCCAAGATTACGGAAACAAATTAACAAAATGTTAAAAATTAATAGAGTTATAACTAGTGATGATAAAAAATGCTACTTTTGACTCACTGGTGTGATTGTGATTAATATTCAATAATATCAATGATTGAAAACTGTGACTGTGATCACAGTTTCATTACGAATACGCATGCACCGTGCGATATCACAATACACGAAATAAATAAACAAACATAATTTTGAGCGTATTTACTTAAATTATTCAAACTTGATTTGCGTAAAAAATATATTCTAGCATATATAATTAATATATATCTAATTTAATTTAATATCATTACAAAGATAATGAAAACCCTTAAAAATGTGAGTTTGTTTTTCAGGTCAAGTTCTCAGGATTTTGAGTCAGATACGTAAAACGTTTTTGCAGAATCTACTAGATCATACATCGATACTATATCACGAATTATAACGTCATTTCTTCATGAATATTTTCATTTTATATGCGCATGCACTAAATCACGGTTCACAACCAAATACAAATATAATAGAAAAATTAATCAGGAATCACGATATTCCCAGATATTCAATCACTGATAGTGAGTGTGACTCAAAGATATCAGTATTTGACTCATGGTTCGTTATTTTGAGCTCATCACTAGTTATAACCATTCAATTTGCTGGACATATTATCAATTTTCAACGTTTTTAAAATACTTTGTTTTAGTGACAACATACGTTTTCAAATAATATATTACTTTGAGGCTTCAGCTACTATTTAAAATCAAGTTTTATATCAAAAACACAATAATTCGTCTTTAAATAATATATTTTCAGTACTAATTTAATGTATATATTTATAATTAATACATTAAATTAGTATTTAAAACATCACAGACCTATGTTCTGAATAATTACAACTTCACAATAAGAATGTGTTCTCCTTAATAATATATTTTTAGTCTTATAAAAGACGATTATTTAATGATCCATTTTAGTTCAGTACGCCGCTCGATCCGGCCATGATGGACATCGAATCCGCTGTCATTATTTTCGTTAAAAAATGCCGAATATATATGTTTTCACGCACATTTTATCCGCAATATGATTTAATAGAGAACTTATTCACAACATAGTAGCAAATTTCATAAATTAGATGGGTTTTTTTATTGATTTTAAGGGAAAACAATGTTTTGTTGAACAAAGTAAACATTGTATATGCGTTATTTTTATGTAAGTCACAATTAAATATTTTGTTTATGTATAACACTGTTGTCTTTTAAACACTAACTGTCTGTTTCATAAATAGTATGTAATTGTGAAACAGACTTATTACCAAAATGGCAACATGGCATTTTAAATCAATTATATTAAACAAAATAATAAATTGAAAAATTTTAAATTTAGATCATTAATTTAGGCGATCATCTAAATATATGTAGGTACTTTGTCTGATTTCAAAACATATTCATATATGTGAATTGGGTACTTCAATAAATTATTTAATTTTCATTGGATTAATTCAAATGACAACACACATTTTTATGTCTTTCCATATATTAATATGAAAAACTGTGGAAATGACTCCAGATAAGAGTTATTTTTGACACTTGTGTCGAATGCAAGAAAATCAACAATTTTATTGTCATCTCTTTCTACTCAAACCCTCCTCTCGCATGATTTACGTAATAAATAACGTCATTAATTATTTCTCTGATACTTATAAGAATTCAAATATCAGCCTTATCTTGAAACCATGTGTAATTCGGGTAGAATTTCTCAAATATCCAACTGGAAAAATGAAAGCACGCTCCTGAGCAATGTTTTACAAACAAATATTGCACAATTTTAACTTTTTTCAAACTGCTTTTCAGACTCGATTCTGTTTACTGCAACATAACAGTGAGAGCATATTTCACGATGATTTGATACCAAATGAAAACACTGTATTCTTATATGAATATTATTATATAAAAAAGCCACGGGTGTCTTATGGTAACGGCCAAAAGTGCATTGTTAAAGCAGAAATATAAGTATCTTCAATCTTCAATCACAATCTTTATCACATCAGATTCTTCTCATGTAATTTTATTTTACTACACCAAATCATTTTTTATGGCCCGTGTCCACGAATGAGATTTCTCTCAAAAATTTGACTCGAATGCACATAAAAGAGAACAGACTTGAGCCTGAAGCGATTTATGAATCACCATCTCATATGTTTTCCGTGCGTATTAGAATGACGCATCCAGTCTACCCATACCTTTAGCGACTCAGAGATCAAAGTCTTATTGAGAGCTCATTGGAGATTATCTTCGTTATTAGATTAATGCCACAGTTGACGTCTTTGACAAGAAAATCCAGGAGAATGCGGTGACCAAAAATTTTGAAAGTTTAAAATACCTATTTTATCAAAAGTAATTTCATAGCTGGTAAATTTAACATGAATAGTGCAGACCTAAGTTTATGGTGCAATTTTATAAATTTTCAATTGTATGACCAGTGCTTTTATAAATTACAAACGTGCAGATACTTATTTATTGAAATTAAATTGGAAAGATACCTTTCCTAATCATTTACATGCATTGTATTTTTGACAAATTTAAAAATAAATAAATAACGTAATTTGTTACGCGATAGTCTGAATCATTCTATACAGTTATTAAAAACTGCATTTTAATGAAATTAAAAAACTACTTTAAAAACGGTGTTGGCAAGTTTCTCAACATCATATCAGAGAGATTGTTGACAACATTTTATAATTAAAAAAAATATATAATTTTATTCAAAACATGATGATTTCAAATATTGATCATTTGCTAAATATTAAAAGTCCATTAAATTCTATTAAAAATTGCTAAAGTCTATATTTTATGATGTGCTTGTTTATTATAATTAGGCTTACCATAATTATGAAGATCTAAACCGGGACAATTATCGCTTCGCATTTGGTTCTCAAAGCACCAAATTTCGGTTCAAAGAATTTTGAGATCAATTTGGATGTACATTCAGAAGTTTTGAAGCTCATATCATGCATCGCTGTGTGAAAGGCAAATGTGCCTTCTTTGCCCACAATAACTAAATCATCTTGAACGGAATCATCGTTTTTAAAGAATGTTTAATATATGAAGGGCTCGCGACAGCTGTTGCACGATCTATAATGTCCACTCGCCCACCGTGTCCAATAGAAAATTCTGAGAAACATTGCTGGCACTTCACTTTGCTGTCCTCACCATAAAGCTTTTTTATAAATGGGTAGTCTTTTTGAAGTTCATTCGTAAATTTACAATTTCTTTTCGGATTTTTAACACATTTTTAAAAAAGTTAGGTACTACCTGAACTAATTTAGGTAGATAAATTACGCACTGCTGCGTCACCTTATTAAATCATAATTACACTGCAATTGATCAATCATCAGTGTAAACTGTCGTAAATGCCCGCGAAAACAGAGCTGCGCAGTGCGAGGGAGCTCGTGCACCACACCCGTAATGGCCAGGACAAAATGCCACTCCGGCCGGGACCACTATGTGAAACCGGGATGTATGGTAAGCCTAACTATAATTAGCATCTGCCATATTGTCTACAGGTGAAATGTTACAAATTGAAAGCATCAAATTCATCAATAGAAAATTATTTAAAATATTTACACCATTCACATGAAAATGCTACTTTACAAATTATATAAAATTAAAATAACAAAATTAATTAAAAATAGATTTCTTAAATGCAATATGGTGGTGAAAAGGTTAAAATGAATAATTGTTATCATTCTCTCCGAGTAAAACAAAGGGTATAAAGTTTTAAAAATATATTTGCCAATCAAAATATTTGGTATAACATAATAAATATGAATATGTGAACTACATAAACATAGTTTGTATTTTATGATATTCCAATATATTATTCAAGTAACATTCAGGTAACTGAAAAATTTACAAATTTTGTTCGAGTTTGATAAAATTATTTACTAAAACCATTCATAAATAAAAATTTGATTCCAAATTGTGTAAATTTATAAGCTTTTGTAAATTACTATTGAGTTCTTCGAGTCAGTTATAAAATACTCTAAAGCGGAATTATTATCAATTCACAGTGAAAGTAAATAATCTTTAGAAATTGTGGTAATTTTATTTGTTTTTTAGAATAATATTAATTAAGCATTGATTGTTCAAAACTATAATTTTGCCAAGGACTACATTCAGGTGGTTCTCAATTTCTATATCATTAGTTACTTATTAAAACAAAAAGATAAAATTTCAATAATTTCAAAAACACTGAATGAGGAAACAATTGGATCTTCAGTTGTCTATTTGTTCAAAAATGATGAGTATTAAAAAATGAGTCTGCATGCTTAGTATAAAACTTTGCAATATTGACTCTTTCAGAATTCATTATCTGACTTTTGGGGAAAAAATATTGGATGTATAAATATAAACCACTTCATTGGTAGAAGTCTAGGCATTATTATTCAAAATATACATATTATATTGCGACAGCACTAATTTGGTTTCTATTTTAATAATTATCACTGATTGATAAACTATCAAGAAAAGGCCTGTTTTATAATTAATCCACAGGTTTTATTTTAATAAATCTCGATAAGATCACAACTACAACCAGTGTTGAAATAACAAAACAAGCAACAAAAACATAAAATGTATCTTCTGTGAAGACATCGGTGAATGCTGGAATCTGGTTGTAAATTTGATCAATGACTTGCAAATTACCTCTCTTGTTACGGGTCATGCTTGAAGTTTTCTTAGCGCCTCCCTGTACCTTTCTTTTCTGATTTTGTTTTTAAAATAGAAACTTGCTGTTCTTTAGGTGCCAATGCAGTTATGTGTTTATTGCAGATTTCAAGTAATTCCAGAACATTTAAGTTTAAACTTTTAACTGTAATTTTTTCTGTACCAACTTGCTCTGAAACAAAAATATTAAAGAATTATTTCAGCAAAATGATTCAAATTTATAAAAATACAATCATTTACATGTTGGTACCCTACAACCTCACCCAACTTGTATACAATATATATATAGATGTGTTCTTTAAAAATGCATTTGATATCACCTAAGTTAAACGAGGACTCAATAGAAAATAGGGAGCTAGGAGTAAATTTATAAAAATTAATTCAAGTAAATTCTTTGAACAATTTATTTGTTTTTTCTAAATGTTGAAAATATGTCGGTTGCTTCTTTTTTCCTAAATTCTTTCTGAATTCATATATTCGACTGCAAAATAACTTTTACTTTTCGTCTAAAATTTTAACTTTGCTCCAGTTCAGTTGCTGGAAAATCGTTAGCAAGTGAAGTACTATATTTAGCCCCTCATTGATATCAGTGGCTTTTCTTCTTGAATGTCCCCATTCACAGGAATAAAAATCCACTCCCAAGCATTCGGTGTTAACTGATAAAAATTCTATGACCACTTGATCCATTCACTTGTCAAAAGCACGAGCATCTTATTTTGTAACATAAAACAATGAGCTAATGGTACAGAAGATGGATGGAGGTAGATGCAAACACATATATTTTTATGATCCTAACTGATGATCAATAATAGAACCTACTTCAACTTCTTCTCAATGTGAAAAGATTTCATGAATTGATAATGCAAACACAGTTTAAAACAAAAATTACCTGCAATATCTGGTAACAGTTTAAACGTAACAGATGGATCTTGTCGGTCACAAACAATTTCTGTTCTGATGGAGCAATTAGGTGACTTCAGAGCTAGTTTAGGAGACGAGATGTAATAAAGAAAATTTCTGAAAAAGAATAAAAATAATAAGTAATGAGACAACAGTAAATTTTAGTTATGTAATACAAATTAATTTTTATATATGTAGTGCCCCGAAATGTTTCTTTGAATTTACCATTGATTAATTGGTGGATTATTTTTAATTATTAGTAGGAATGATCCAAAACCATGCCAAAAAATATTTTGGTTGCCACCGGGATTCAAACCAGGAACTTTTCCTATCCGGAGAAACGCGCTGACCTTATTTTCGATGGATCCACGATACACCATAGTCCGTTATCAGATTTGCATTACTATTGCTAATACTTAGTGTGATGTTGATCAACATACATATTTTTTTTTAAATGTAACAGTTTTGGACTGCTTTTGTTTAAATTTATTTATTAAATTATTGTGACGTAAGTTAGTACGTGATATATGCAGAAATTGAATTCGCTTGTGGCCTAGCGATAATGAATAAAATCATATTTCTAGATAATCTTTGGATGTCAACCTTTATAATAGTTTCTTCTTAAATTTAAAATACCATCACTTCACCTGTGAAATTACAGAAAAAATAGAAAAATTCTACCATTGTCTTCTTCAGATAATAAGGTTATATATTTTCGGAGATATTATATTTCTATGGTAAGCAAAGTCTACACAAATGTTTTTTGTCATTATAAAACTAATCCTTGTTAACGACAAATTCTTTTTTTCCAAATTGATATCTATTATTCCATTTATAAACAATCTACATTATATTACGGATAATCTCAAATATGCCAGAATTAAATTAATTATTTAATAATAATAGATGTATCATTTAACATAAAAAAACCTGTAACATAAAGGTTCAAAAATTTGTTATTAACATGGCGTAATGGTCAGCGCGTTTCCCCGGATAGGAAAAGTTCTTGGTTCGAAACCCGGTGGCAACCAAAATATTTTTCTATAAATTGATTATATTTTTCTAATTGATACATTTAATTTGTATTAAAATACCACAGAACTATGTTCTGAAAAATTGCAACTTCACAATAATAATGTTTTCCTTCAAAATTATATAAATTGCTTTGTGTGTACTAGGATGCATTAATTAACTGCATACTATCGTACCATACCTCACACATTCTTATCTTGACACCCATTTCTCTTTTTCTATGTGGTTGTCGATTCTTTTGATGTATGTTACATTATCCTCCTTCAGAATTTGATCACACCGGGTCTTTCATGATCATCATCTTATTCCATCCGTTAACCTTCCTTTCATTGATCATATGCACCATATCACCCAAGTAAGCCTTTCTATCAAATACACTTACATTTGCTTTGAAGTTTTTATTTTTAAGAACACATTATTACTGTGAAGTTGCAGTTTTTTCAAAACATAATAACATATTTAATGTGTATTAGTTTTTAATTGTTCATATCTTTCAATTATTTTATGCAACTAACCAACCAACCTTTTCACTGAGCTCTCTGTACAGCAGAATATGTTATTTAAACCTGTTTTGTTCTATAAAATGTAAATCTCGCAAAGCTGAGACTCTCCAAAGAATTATTATGTTATTACTGGCACATTGAAAATTTATGTGATATAAATCCTATCTTAAATGTTTTTTTACAGAGAAATTACATTGCAGAATGATAAAATACATCTGCACTATCACTACCTATGCGAGTGGTTGTCATAGTAAATAAAAAAGAATCCATATACATTTATGTCCAAAATAACCATTGCATAATTATGTGTATTTTAATTCATTATTATTGCGGCATTTCAACGGCAGTCATTACCACTATCTATCTACTTCTTCACTAAAAAAAACGAAATATAGAATTTTCAGAGATTTCGTTTTAAAATATCTGTAATAATTGGTGAATGACTCCAGTGATAATGCTCCTCAATTTTAAGATTTATTTAAATAAATCCGCAATGATGGTCCTAAAATTTATTGACAGGAAGATGTCCACCGAAATAGAATTAACGCCTGGAGGTCCGGGGCCCTTGGTACATTTATCACTTCCAAACATCGCTTCATTGGGATTGAATGCGGCAGTCAGCATATTGGGAAAAGCATATGGATGTGGACAATGCAGTGGTAAGTAGATCAATTAAGATATTTCTTGCTAAAATTAACGTAATACTCGACATGAAAAACACCATTCGTACTGTCACCTACCTTGTATTAGTGACATTGTCGTGGAAAGGATCAAATTTGACAGTTATTCGTTGCACAGCTTTGAGGTTGACGAATTTTAATTGCTTTGCTATCGCAGAATAAATTCCAGCCGAACGAGTCCGGCAACCGCTGAAAGGTATGGACATTTTTAGTTATTTTTGCGCATGCACAGTTCACGAAGGTAATTTAGTGTTGCCAGGACTTTAGAACGACTTGCCATTTCCCATAGATAAGAGGTGCCGTTTCCTTATTTCCTTAAAACTGTTTTATTTCTTATAAACCATTGCCATATACAAATACGTGTATTGTTATTAGCGATGGGCGATGCGGCTCAACTAACTGATCCGAATCAGCCGTTCTACTAATCAGTGGGAACCAGCTCAGCGAGCCGGTTCGGTTGAACCGTCTGGATCTTTGAGCGGATTAAACCGTGGATCTTTTTGAGCAGTTGAATTATGGATCTTTCGAACGTTCGGCTCATGGCAGTGTATCTTTTATCTATATCCTTGTCTTGATACATACGTCATCAATCGTAAGCAATTTATTCGGGCCACGGTTCGACTGTTTCGTTGCGACCGTCGCTCATCGCTTTTTCGCTCAAACTAGCGGTGCGTCGTTCGCGAACGAACCGATTCACTAAGCCGAATATTTACGTTGAGCCATCGAGCTGAATCCCTAATAGTTCACCAGGTCATCCGTATGTTAAATATTTTACCATAATATATTTATTTTTTTCGATGAATTTCGACTTGACGTAATAAAGCAACCTTTAATAAATGTAAATGATTTTAAGAATAGATCTCGTTTTAATTATTATTCGAATACTGATCCAACAGAGGGCAGTAATATTGTGAAACATGACTATTCCGCATATGTCCGGAGAGCAACACATTCGTCAATCAACTGAGCCGTAAGCATAGATAAAAAATACACTACTGTGAGCTAAACGTTCGAAGGTTCCATGATTCAACCGCTCAAATGATCCAGACGGTCCGTTTGCGAACGACGCACCTCGCAAATATATAATTTATTATACATTTGTCACTGTGTTGTGAAAATAATGTATTTTTATGAAGTATATTTTTTTACTTATTGGAAAAACCACTGGCGTAGATTATTTTATATGTTAAAGTTATACACCTCTCGGGCCACACTATACTCACCGCTAATTGTTATTTTCTTTTCTTATCTATGATTGTCATTACATGCTCGAATTTACGGAGAAGTTGTACAGAATTAATTTGCCACCAATGAATCGAGTAGTCTGTTGGTCTAGTGGTTAAGACGCTAGCCTAGTGATCTAGTGGTCGGGGGTTTGCGCCTCGTTCCAGGGGTGACCAGCAAGTTAGTCTTATTTTCATAGTATAAGCATTTAGCTTAGTATAAAATAGTAAGAATGTG
Source organism: Eubasilissa splendida (assembly GCA_031772225.1). Taxonomy (NCBI): domain Eukaryota; kingdom Metazoa; phylum Arthropoda; class Insecta; order Trichoptera; family Phryganeidae; genus Eubasilissa; species Eubasilissa splendida. The sequence goes on along the minus strand of CM062848.1, from coordinate 14,398,239 downwards.
ACATGTATTCTGTATCTCTATTTTTTTTTTTTTTTGTTAAAAATGCTAACGGAAACGTTGAAATCTGTGCAAATATAATAAAACCGTCGTCAAAAGCGAGATATTTTTATCTTTGTACGGATAATTTATGCGCTCGGCCGATTAACTTTTTTAATCTGTAATATTGATATTTAGAATATCTATACTACTATAACTATATTGTGCTATTATATGTATTTTATGGTAATGGATAGAAGACATTATATTTACTTGATACGGTTTTAGGTGTAAATTATTGAAAAGCATTATTTTTATTTTTATTATATCAATTGGTCGATAACCGTCGGTAGTTAATTTTTTAAATAAAAAATCATTTCTTTGGCACATGTATCTCCGTCCGTGGTACACAAACTTTATATTAAGAATTTAGAAAATAGGACGGAAGCACGACCTTCCCCTGGATTTAACATCTAACCGAAAAACCCTTATAAAATACATATAGATCTGGCAGTAACTGGCAACTGCTCAAAACTAGTGGTGGGAATTTTCGTTCAGTTTGGTGAACTGTCGTCATCATTCTATTCATTAAAATTAACTCTTTTGAATGATTTTTATCTTCTACCCATTCAATGAAACAACTCATCAACGAAATACATGGGTTATTCAGACCTGTACGTTTTTGTTTCCATGACCAATTCACTTGGGACAGCAGTCTGTATGAAATTAAAAACAGTCATTTTAATAGAAAATACGTGTCGTTAACACAAGTAGACCCTCAGTGTTTCCTACCCGTCTTAAAACGCAATGTAGTAGAGTATGTTCATCAAATAAGTTTTTGACAGGGAATTGTAAAAGTAAAAAAGGAAACTTATATTCAACATTGGACGCAGATTAACAGAAAAGAAAGTTAATACTAAAACTTGTTTTCATACTATTAATAATCTTTCAGAGTTATACATTGTCAGACTTACTAAGCTTAATCGTCTATGTCCTATATTGTTAATACGAGTATTATTACAATATTTGGTACAGTACTTTAAAACAATTTTTACAACTTTCAGTTCATAGGTATAGAAATTGCAACATAATAATTATTATTTTGTTGCAGTGTAATGTCTTACGCACCAGGTTGTATTTATAAGACGCGATTCGCGATAAATATACAAATTACAATATATATTTCATTCAAAATAAATACATATGCACATTCAAAAGAGAAGAAAATTGAGATAAAAATCAAAATTAGTACAAGATTTCAATAGCTCTAAGAAATTAATAGGAATTTGCACATGGTAATTTACATTTTAATATGAATTTCTAAAATTCCGAAACAAATTGTAATTTTGAAATAAGCATCTGTTTCAAAATAAATTTCGGAAGTCCCGTTTTTTTATTATTTAGAAATGTTTTTCAAGAAAAAGAAACGTCACGTATCTACCTTATTCGCATTTTAAACCAAATTTACACTTCACTCCCATCTGGTACATTAGTTTCCTTTCAAATTTACATATAAAAAGAAAGCATTAGAGATAACAAAGCTGGGCTTTTATTTACACGCGATTGTTCATTTTTTGATTTCACAAATTTTTTTATATCTAGTAAATATTTGTCGGTGGATTTTTTTTTTTTTTTTTCCAATTCCTTAGAGTCTACGATACTCTGAGTACTCTACATGCAGCTAGACCGCCTAATCTACTACTACAAGTGCATCGGCGCTAATCACTTTGACACTTTTTCTAACTACCTTATTATAATAAACATCATATGTGTTTTATATTAATACATGAATTGGAAGGGTAAAAAATTACTGATAAAAAACCCTCCAAACAATTTACTGGAAGTTAAGTATTTCAAATTAATTAGGCGCGACACTTTATGTATAGTGCCGCCTTATTCTAGCATTTTGTCGGTGGATTGATTTGAACAGCTCATTTATTCAGAGTGGTGAACTGTTCTAAAAGTACAGTTCATTCATGAACGACTCACCTCTATTCTACTGGCAACATTGTGATGACGTTGCATATGGCGTCCGAGAAATGGCGTGTGTGTTTTCTTGTCTATTTTCCGACGTTTATGTTTAAAGTTGGTTTTTTTTACCGCGTTTCTTTGTTAAATTGTTAAATTTTTCGCGTAAAATGTATCCTGTAGGGCAACGTAAGTAAATTACACACATAAATGTACTTTGATGTGTTATAATTTTCTTGAATATGTTTGGTAATATACAAAAAATAGGTAGTACATGCTTGCAACGCCCTTTGTTTGAAACACTTATGCGATATTATTAGGCAATCCTTTACATTTGATGTATATATATGCAAATTTCTGTTATTATTATCACTTTTGTAACTTTTTATGAACCTTTTGTGAAATTTGATTACCGCGAGACTATAAAACATTGACTTTTTCAAAGAGCATACATAGTTGCTATTATTATTTAAGGTTATCAATAAGCAACAAAGTCAGTAACCTACATTATTTCGATATTGCATTTGGCAATTTTAAATATAAACTCGCAACCGTTGGCGATGTTCATTGTTGATTATTATATGTATGTATATATATATATATACACACACATGTAATATTTTGCCATTTTGTAAAATTTTGAAATTTTTACTTAAATATCCCAAACGTTTCTTAAGTGTAGTTTTCCGGCAAATTAAGATACGTCGTTTTTCTCTCGAATAAAATTGATTGAATTTATTATCCCACATAATAATGAGTCTTACTGTGGCCACCTAGACATTATTGATTTTAAGTATTTGCCCTGTACCATCTAATATTTTTATTTTTAACATGTTTTGGGTCATCTATAGTATTTTTTTTTTGTGAATCAAAACTAGGTATCTCTTCAGGCAACCATGTGTTTCAAATATTTACCTAATGTTTACACACAACATCAAACTTGCTCCTGATACAGTGGCAATTTAACAATATGTAATGCTTAAAATAAGAATCAAATAATAATTAAACATTTACAGAAGTTTTGGATGTTTAGATTCTGTATCTTAGTTTAACCCACCAAAGTGCATAAATATAACATTATTTCTGGAAAATTTTTATACATATTAACTGCATGCTTGTATGAGTGTTTCATCCATTGGCTAATAAAACTTTCGCTATCTCCAGCATCTGTAGACATAAATTCGATAGATATCTAGTCTCCCCCCGATAGCCATAATTAATTCTTTGTAAACGAGAATTACATTTCAAAAATATATATATATATAACTTTATTGTGTGCGTGGCTTACGGATTTTGAAAAGATTTTTCAATTTATCTCCGACATTGACAAACATTATTCATTTTCAAATTTTTCATGTGAGTTAATGTGTTTGTAAGGATCAGAGATGATCATTCAACTTTTCATTGAAAATACAGTTGTGCATTTTGTTGGACCATTAACCTTTTCAATGCCCAAGAATCACGGACATTGGGTGTTGGGCTGTCTACAAATATATGCATGTACAGTAGTAATGGAAATTAAGTAAATACAGAAAAGTGAGATTAAGCAAACAAAAACTTCATTCTGAAGGATAAGAGATGGGGTTAAAAAATCTACTTGAGGGACAATATTCAATATTTATAATTCTTTACAAGAATTAAAGATTGCTCGCTTATGATTTATTTAATTTTCACAATTATAAAGTATCAATATCAAACAACAATTTGCATCATTTTTAAGTAACCTTTAAATTTTAGTCTAAATCTGTAAATACTAAATGATCAATGTGTGGTCCCAATTACACTAAGTATGAGATTTTCTCTTAAGTCTCAAGTCATGGAGCATAGTTTACAAAGGGATGTGCAAATTATGCTTTCATAATGATATTTAGGATTAATAATTGCGGTATGTACTACATCGTCTATGTATTACATCATCGATACATTATTTATGTTGTGGTTTGGTGCAATTTAAGATGTAAGTGTTTAGAAGCATGCTCTAATATAGTAGTTAGTAGCATGGCCCAGTGGCGAGTAGTGTGCTGTATGCTTGCTATTGATGGACCATGGTGGCGGTGAAATGAGCAGTGTCCTCTCACCCTGTCATGTGTTGTTATAGAATCTTCGTGGACATCCTCTCCGCCGAGGCCCCCGAGCCCGTCACAGCCTCAGACCAGCTTCGAACAACTCTCACGTAATAAACACATTTAACACACTATTTATTCTCTGTTACTCAGGTACTCTAAAAGGTGTGATAACCATTTGCAATTCTAAGGTAAAAATGGTGTGCTTTTCTCTTGTATTTTCTTGATTGTTTGTGAGGTTACGATAATAAAATTACTGTCATATGAACATTTCCATTTTCAATTAACAATTTTATATCAGTGGTGTGAATATATACCAGCATGTCGGTTTTGTTCATTTTGCACTTTTTGAAAATAAAGTTTGATGTCTAAAAATGTTTATTAACTAATAAAAATAATAATTAAAGTCTAATTTTGATGTTTACAAATGTTTATTCTGCGTATTAAAAATAATAATTTTAATGAATAAATTAGTTGTTGATTTTTGTAACATTCATACAAAACTTTCTTATTGTGAAAGGTCTTCTTTCTTCTTCCTTCTTCTACCTTCTTCTACATCTATGATGTTTCTTACACTAATTCTACTTTTGCTATGTTTTAAAGTTAATATAGGAAGCAATATTATTATCAAATTGTTATCTGTTACAACTTGAATATCATCAGTCTATGTATCCACTACTGGATGAAGATCTCCCCGAGTGTTGTAAATATAGAAGTAATATATTTTTTATTGTACTAGATAAAATCCTACATGTGTTCAATTTGAATGTATTAACAATAGCAACTAAATTTTTATTTTTTTCGTAATATTTCTAGATAGGCAGGAACGAGAATGAAATGGTTAGATTTGTCACATTTATGACAGCCTATCAGAAGTACACTTTTTTCAAGCTTTACTGTAATATTATGTGGATCATAATGTGTCATCATTCAAATGAACGAATAAAAAATAAAGTAATTTATTGAACTACTTATATAACATCTAGAGTATGGCCTTTTGATTTTAGTGGGTGGATTTTTCATGCGGTATAAGAGAAGATGTTCCAAATGAAAAACTTTCTAAAAAATATTTATACAATTTCTTGAGTCAGATCTTATAAAAACCAATATTGTGTGATCATTTTTATTTCATTTAAATCATATCGGTATTTCCACATAAATTATTTTTTTCCATCTACATATATGCCTGTGTCCACGGAAGGAAACAAGATGAGATAATCTTTGAGATTTAGTTGGGATACATCTCAATACCGTGTACACATGTTGAGAATTTTGATATGGAGATAAACTCGGAAATCAGCTTCAGATTGGTAGAAAGAGACAAAAACACAAACCAGTGTACATGATGACATTCGATTTGATGTGTGCACACAAGTATCTATTCTGAAAGTTAGCATACTTGTGCTTATGACTTCATTAAACATTAGTAGAAGTTATTCAATTACAAACATTTATTACGTTTTAACTACTGCTGGCGAGATTTAAAATCACTACCGACAAACGACAATGATGTACATGAAGTAAGGTGCTAGACAGCGAATCTCCGAGACGCGGTGTGTGTACACAGGGATTACGAAAGCTAAGAGCTGTCCAAAGAATCTCATGCGAGCAAAATCCATACCTTAGAGATTATCTCCATTCATAATCTTAAAAATTTTATTTGTAGACACAATGTGTTTTGAGATCAAGGATGTTCCAAAACTAGACCAAGTAGGTATAATGTGGATATCGTGATATAATTTATTTTAATTTTGCTTTAAATTTATATTATTATTATTGTTGAAGGCTATGGCCAGCCAAATTTTCTTATTGTAGATTGAATCATCGTAATATTATCACAGAATGACCTTTTATATTTTTATCTTGAATAATTCACCTCAATTTTACACTAAATATGCACCTGATTGATAATAACCACAATGGTCTTACTCTCTTACAGTACAACAACATATTTTATATAGCTATATATTTTATATGCTTCTCATACAAATTCCTAATTAGTTACGTGATTTTATTTATTTAACTAGGATGCAAACCTTTGAGGAAATTCTGTATACAATTGTATTTCTCTCTTTTTTATTACGTCCAGAGCATTATTGACTCATGGATACAATTTTCTATTACTTCAAAAACAAAATCGTTCAATAAATGTATTGCATATACGTACATCCTTTTTCGAATTTGATTAACCCATCCACATATAAAATTTACATAATATCACTAAAGTACGCTATTTACAAAACACATTCTTTTTTATGCATTTGTTAACACTAAATTGTAAACAAAAAAAATAAGTTTGCTAACTCGATTTGAATAAATGGAATAGAAAATAAAACTTTATGTTTGTGTTAACTATTTGGTTAAAATAATTTGGGATCTAAATATCAAAGTACAACCGACAAAATGCCAGTATTGTTTTTAGTGCCACAGGTCGGCTTTGAGGCGAAGTGGGTTATCGTGTAAAGAAAAACTCACAAATTGCTTCATAGCTGTAGTTAGTTTGTTAAAAAATAAATTATCTTTTTATCTTTGTTAAGATGATTGTGCATGGGATTTTGTTTTATAGAAAGCACAACTTCTGTTCTTCAACCAGTTTTTGAAATGTATACAAACTCTATGTACAATGTTGCAGGTAGATGCGTGCTCATTTGTCATTTATTTCCCCACTGCCACTAGACTGAGGATCACATATTGCATTATTATTAGTATCTTATGATCGTGTAGGGAGAATTCAAACAAACAATGATTGTAAGAAAGTCTAAAGTTTTCCCATTGACTGATAGGCATTTTAGATTATTTTGTAAATTGTAAGATTATTAATGTGACATATATATGTATTCATATATTTGAATAGTATTAATAGTACTTTATTATTACTTTCTCGTGGAGAATCCAAAGCACTGTGAAATCGTTTTGATTAATTTTTCTCCCTTTTCCAATAAATTTTAATTATGTAATATGCTCGTACCTCGCTATACGGTTGCTCTTTATGTGACTTCTTTTTTCTTAAAAAAAATAGAGATACGTACAAGGAATACATGTCACATCAATATTCTTACTATTTTCAAATTAAGCTAAACGCTTGTACTATGAAAATAGGACTAACTTGCTGGTCTCTTATGGTCCAGTTTCAACTTTCGGCCCAAAATGTATTTTTTACACCAAAAACCAATTTTGGAAACCAGATCATTTTACAACAGCGGGTGGTGACAATGACAGCACGGTGTTATGCGATTCTCCGTGTTCCTTATCAGACTCCGATTAGAATCGTTAGAATTTTTGTTTTTTTTTATTACAATGTTCTTTTATTATCTATTTTAATTTTTATTAATATGTGATAAAAATGTTATTTTCAAATTATACACAAATTTAAGAAAAACATTTTCACTGAACACTTTGTTATTTTCAAAATATTTCTGTGAAATTGGAATGGATCCTACGGAACTAGTATGTGTTTGTATCAAAATAAGGATTCATTATATGGCAGTTAGGAAGTGTGTACTTATTTAAAAATAATTTACCATGGTATTTCATTGAAGTAATCTTAACCAAACATTTTGGTATATATTATATTACCAAATCCTAATAGAAATTTAAAATAAACATGTATACAATTAGTAATATTATTAATTACTCACTGATATATAATGTCAGATTATTTCACTCAAAATACTTATTTGTTCATTTATTTTTAATGATTTAAGAAAATTGTTTATTTATTTTTTTAACAATCTAATTAAAGTGATATCAAATAGTTCAGTCCATTAGAAAGATGGAACATGTTTAAGTCAAATATTTTTTCCTTTTTCAAAATACATACTATCTTGCACGAAATGTATAACCCGCTAAACTGCTTTCTTGACTTGTTTTTGTCTGTGCTTTCTTTGCATCGCAGAAGCTATATTATGATGCATTATTCATAGATCAATGATTCTGCAGTCCCATCATTTTAATACATGATTTAAATTTTTACTAAATGTGATCATGTTTAATGAATTCTATTTAGAAATAACATTCTATAATCAAATTCTGTTTTGATAAACATTTTTGTAGGTATCTGATTTTCATGTATATTTTGTGGAATTTTGCTTATCCCAGAGTTCTTTACCCTTTGGATAGGAAAATATACAAGAGTTGATCAAAAAGTTTGTTTTAACTTTGGAAAAAACTTTGTCTCGTGACATTGGAGAATTTGCTATGGTGAGGTGCTAAAAAAGAAGGATATATATCGCCACATTATATAATATATAGATATATTAATTATTACTGGATACTTCCCATCCTCAAAGTGTTAGTTTGATAGTGCTTGGTCGAATGTGATGGCTATTGTATGTCAGTTGATAAAATATTGTCAAGATGACATAATTGTGGGTGATCTTCAACAATGTGTGAATTTTTTTTAGCATGACTGATTGACTGACTCATTTTTAATCTGCACACTGAGATTGTTGACCGACTGGTGATGGAATAGTTTGATATCAAGAATCGATTTAAGTACTTGAAAAATGGTCGTTGTCATCCAGAACTTCATATGATTGAGTTTAGTTAAAATATGTCACTAATGATAAGTAACAGGTTATAGCTCCGTTAGAAATGTAAAACTTAATCATCTCGGTAGAAATCACCGAGCTCATTATGTCAATCAAATGTGAATGTGCTAATATGAAAGTCAAGTGTGATATTGTTCCCAATATCAGAAAGGTTAAGATTTGCGCACCAATTGAAGATTAATCTGAAGGGAAGAAACAAAGGTCTCAAGAAATTTTTTATCAACCTTCATATTGTGTGGTGTCCCTGATTACTAATGTATCTGAAGGGGAATTTCCAAGAAGCTTTAACAAATCTATAAAATAGACATTCCTAAAGTATCATTTTTGATTAATACATTGTTGTGAAAGAAAACAATTTAGCTTTACTTTTCGCCTCTTACAAATAGTAAAATTGGCAGGAAATATTTATTGCTGTAGTAACATGTATCCAATTAGCAAACATAATTCAGCATTGCCGAGTTGCAGGATGAAATTAGAATATATGAGTTGCATCACCGCAAATATTAGTCATTTAATTTAGTTATAGATGAAAACAATTTATTAACATTTGTTTGTGTATAATGTCGAGCGAAAGTAAATCTGTGGCTGTCGTCCAGTAAGCTTACGCCACATATGTCAAAGTTTCCTATTTAGTATTAACTCATCGAGATCATAGGGACAATTGGATACTTCTACTACTTCTAAGGTTCATGGATGTTTGCTTCAGAAACTACCTGCATGGTTAACCTCAAAGGTGTTCTTTTCCACAAACACATGCATAATTAGCAATTATTTTTAAACCGTGATGTGCTGGAGTTAAATAATTTTTTCACTTTTGAAAATCATAAGTTTTATAAAATTGTATTTTTAAAAAGTATTGGTTTTTTGTTTATCTGAAAAACCTTCATAGAATTTATTGGGCCTATGATGACTATCTGAACTAATTGAGTTATTATTGACTACAGCTATTTAATTTGATTTTAATGTTAATATTAACATCCTTACGTTTTCTAACATATTATTTGGACATATATTCTAATTGAATAATTTTAATAACGTGTAGCCCCACCGGCAAGTGGCAGCGTGGGATCCAATGCCAGTGGAGTGACTGGCGTGTCAGGCGGCAGTGGCAGCGGTGGGGGCGGGGGTACAGGGAGTGCCCTGGGGCTGGTGGCCCCGCCGGCTCCCCCAGATCTACCCGTGTTCTCCTGCCCGCGCCGCCCCAACCTGGGACGGGAAGGCCGCCCCATAGGCTTGAGGGCTAATCATTTCCAGATATCCATGCCCCGTGGTTTTGTGCACCACTATGATATTAATATTCAGCCCGACAAGTGTCCTAGGAAGGTGAGTACAATCGGTTGTGTTCCGCACACCTAAATTTGTTGAATTTATACTATTTAATTAACACATTTCCATCGTGTGATCTCCCCGTAAACTGGTGACGTATTGCGAGTAAAAAATTAGTGTTGCATAAAAATAAAATATTTTCGCAAATTCGCTATATCTCATAAAACGCTGAATATTTTTCAAATTTTCTTGCAGTAATTATTGGACATCCTCGTTAAATAGCTATACTATTAAAAATAATAGTTATTGTCGAAAATACCTACTAATTAACCCATAAACCATCATATTTCAACTGGAGTTCTTCGATTCCCTAAATATAAAATAAAGGTTTTTTTACTTTTCCATATTGTCATAAAAATACTAATGTGCATGTATAATAATAGATTGGTAGTAAAAATACATTTTTTACACATCCCTGCACAAAGACGAGCGCGCAGCACCGTTAATACTCGTAGCCTTAGTGTGTAATATGAATCAATATACTTCTTTCAACCAGATTCTTATTTTGACTAATTTTTACACATGTTTATCAGTGTATCAAAAGAAATGATTGAGTTTAATTACATTTAGTCAATTAGAAAAAACTATATGTAAATGTATTAATACCCAGCGCGCAGTTGACGCTTGTCGAGTGAACGGGTATTAATACCGTTCTCGCCGTTAGTGTGTTAAGAATATTAAATAAAAACAAACTATAATTTTATTATTTTTGGACATCTAAGGATAAAAAAAATTTAAAGAGTGAATTGGGAATAACTTTTTTAACTCATCCCCCACGGGGGACTCGTGTGAGTCGCGCCTTACATGCCCATAGCGCGGGTGACTCATATATGAGTTGCCATGTTTCGCTCGCTGCTAGTGCGTACCTACGCACTGAGGGACGGTGAAAATCTACCAAAATTGTATGGAATCTTTATCCTACCCGATGTCTGTCGATATTTGTCAAAGCCATCTTATAAACAAACATGATATAATAAAAGTCCTTGTATCATCTAGTATCGCTCAGTTATTCAAATTCTTCCGCCTCTGTCCGCGCGCTCGCGCTAAAGGTCCCGCCAACTTGCAGAATCCTGCACGGATATAATATTTAGACACAATTAAAACATATTTCTGTGTAGTGTATATATTATACATTTTTGTTTTTAACTTTTTCAGCTATTGAATTTGTTTCTTTTTTATTAGCGTGATTCTTGAATGTCATTTAATAAGTTGTTTTTTTATTGCAAAAAATGTGGTTTTTTTTTAAATAAAAGATTTAATAAACTAAATATATTAGAATGTCATTTTAAACTTTGATAACAATTAAACAGATTATGTTAAGCGCCGGTTTATTGCAATTGAAGTTTAAACAGTTTATCCTGTCAAAACGTCACCGATTCGGCATAAAAATATTTGTTTCCTATGATGTCAAAACACATTGTAATTACAAAGCAAAGTTTAGCAGTTTGTGCCTGTCGTCCTAGTATCTGTCCCAGTAAATCGAGAGTTTACTGTATTTGTAATAGTTCAGCTCACAGTAATTTTCACACATCATCTTGATTGTTATGTCCTAAGCATATGTAGCTGTGATGGACATTCAGTATTTTTTACCCTGCTGTCTTATAAAACAAAATTATTGGCTTTACAAGACTCTTAATTTAAATATTTACAGGTTAACAGGGAAATTATTGAAACCATGGTTCACGCATACAGCAAAATATTTGGAGCATTGAAGCCAGTATTTGACGGCAGAAACAATCTCTATACACGAGACACACTGCCCATAGGCAACGATCGAGTTGAACTGGAAGTCACATTACCCGGTGAAGGAAAAGACAGAGTCTTCAGAGTCACAATTAAATGGGTTGCACAGGTATGATTATATGGTGTTACACGTATAGGTATCCTAATGATTGTCCTTTTTTTTTTGGGTAAATCACCAAAACCATTCTAAATATTGAGAATCCTGAACATTCTTCCACTCCCTCAATGTTAAAATTAATTCTTTAATGAAATGAGGAATTTAATCCTCATAGTCATTTCATCATTAAAATTTCAATTTTTGATAAAAATGATCAAGAATGGTATTGGAACTAAGCGATTGCACTCACAATAAGTAATATTTGGAAATTATAATCAAATTTGTTTTAATACAAATTAAAATGAATCAACTAGAAAGATATACAGAAAAAATCAATTTATCGAAATAATATTTTAGTTGCTACCAGGATTTGATTTTGTTATATACATGAAAATTTATATTTAATTTAGAAGAGCTTTGATAATAATACCAAAATTAGTAATATCCCATTGATATATTTTGATCTGCAATTTTACAATACATTCACTCAATTGGTAAACAGAATTATTTCTCAATTCTATAGATATATGAAGTGAATAATTTAGTTTATTATCTATTCTCTGTATGCCATAATAATGATCAACTGGTTGCCTGTCAGGTTTCATTATTTGCTTTGGAAGAAGCCCTAGAGGGACGCACCCGCCAGATCCCGTATGATGCCATCCTCGCCCTAGATGTGGTCATGCGCCACCTCCCCTCCATGACCTACACTCCGGTAGGCCGCAGTTTCTTTTCTTCCCCGGATGGCTACTATCATCCTCTGGGAGGCGGACGCGAGGTTTGGTTCGGTTTCCATCAGTCCGTCAGGCCCAGTCAGTGGAAGATGATGCTCAACATTGACGGTGATTACCTTTAACTTTTCACATATCTGTTTTAAGATTATATCATTGTTCTAGTATTATATCAACAGCAATTTGTTTGCTTTCCAGTTTCTGCCACTGCATTTTACAAAGCTCAGCCTGTGATTGATTTTATGTGTGAGGTGTTGGATATAAGGGATATAAATGAACAGAGGAAACCTTTGACTGATTCTCAAAGAGTGAAATTTACCAAAGAAATAAAAGGACTTAAGATAGAAATAACACATTGTGGTACAATGAAGAGAAAATATAGGGTTTGTAACGTAACTAGAAGGCCAGCCCAAATGCAATCGTAAGTTGTCCGTTTATGATATATGTATTTTTTATATTTTAAAACAATTATTTTGAGGTTAAATATTTTAATACTTTCGGATCATTAAGGTTATTTTCCCATAACTCCCATGATACTAATTTTATGTTTAGATTTTGTTTTTTTTTTTTTTGTATTACCTTGATGAAAGAAAAGTTTTTTTTGTATTACCTTGATGAAAGAAAAGTTTTTCTGAAACCAGTCTATAATATAACAAAAACTCAGTTATAATACAGTAAAACCACATTAATTCAAAATTCAAGGGATAAAAAAAAAAAATTGTTACCTGGAACCGATTGAGTCAATCAAATTTATAGATTCAGAATTCTCAAAATTAGTAAAAAATCGTTACTAATTTTTTTTTTTTTTGCATATTCTGAGGAAACGTCTTGAGAACGCTGTAATAGTAAAAGTAATTGTGCAAACTAACCAAACAGGTTCTAAAACTTCTATTCTATAACCACATAACTACTAGTATAGATTTATTTGAAAATTAGCATTAGCTGTTGATAAGATCAATCTATTTGACAATTACGGTGGTGAGGACCGATTCATAAAGGAGGTCCCATACGAGTGAGCTCTGGCATGCAATGTGTTGACAAGTACTATAGCACACAAAAGAAACTACACAAGCGGGTATGGGCAAAAAATTGCGCACATCCTCAAATATTTATTGCGCAAAGGTCTCCAAATTATCTTGAATTACCAATTACCAGTTAAAGTATAAGATTGACATTTTATTTCTTGTGTGTTAGAACATTTTTACTGTAACACTCATAGAAAAACATTGTGACTTATCTAACAACCTAAAATCTAAATGAAGGTGAGAGTAGGGAGAAACAGTAATTGCAGGCGGCAAACTCATGTGAAATTCTAGGATATGTTAGGATTATGTATATAATATATCAATCTTTAAAAATATGTAGCTGAAATATTGTAAAAAAAAATAATTTTGGGATAAAAATTCTTATACGTTCGCATGTAATATAAATGAGTAATAAAAATACACATTATAAATTTTTTTAAATTTCTAATGGCTGTATGGATCTCAATTTATAATATCATATTAAAAATCTTATGACAACTTCAGAGTTCATCAGAGACAAAAAAATTACATGCATATATTTAATAAATATATTTTGGGTTTCACTTAGTAGAAACACTTTAATTCGAAGTTCACGGGACCAACAAAAATTTGATTTGTATTATGTGGAACCCCGTTATATAAGAAATTCAAGGGACCAAAAAAAATTACTTCGCAAATTTTGTATACAGTAAAACCGCGATATAACGAAACCCGATATAGCGAAAAATGACGTATATCGAAAAAAAAATCGAAATTTAGTCCCTAAAACCAATTTTTCATACAAAAATGCATTTATATAACGAAATCCCGTTAATATTTATAACAAAATCATTTTTGTCCCGTACGAAAAAATGCCAATACATTTACGTAAATTTATAACGAAATAAAAAAATGTTAAAAGATGAAAATATTATTTCGCACTTACAAAGCCGCGCCGCTGCATCTGCCGTACGCGAACGGTTTAATGGCCTTTTCGGCGGTGCGCGGCGGTCTGCCGACAAGGTAGTAAAACAATTCAAACTTCTTCTTGGGTTCATAGTATCATATTTTGAAGTGGTTGCCGCCGTTACCGGTAAGTACCTTCGTCATTTATATACGACTCATTTTATAAAAATGCCGCGATTCAACTGTCAAATTTTTATTTTTGAATTATTTTTTATGTTTCATGCCCAAAACTATGTTTGAAGCGGCTCTACATTTAAACACAATTAAAATATTGTTTTGTGTTTGCAATATTCTGGAATTTACAAAAATATCTTCCAATTGGTGTTGAATAGGTTCTGTTCTTAATTTAATTCCTTTGATTATCCATTTGCTTATCTGTTTTAATAACAAAACTACTAAAAATATGTAGGTATTCAGTTCCCTATGGCCTTCTTCCTCCTTTGTTTGCAGAATTTGCGATCTTTTTTGAAGCCGCGTAACATTTTTTTGCGATGGCGTGTAACATATAGTAGGATTTTTTTATTTATTTTGTTATATCGCGGTTTTACTGTATCATGAAAAAAATATTTATTATACTAACACAAAATCTCGATATAATTTATTATATGTACGTATTTTAATCTATGGTACTACTGAAATTAATTTGTCTGAATATTAGACTTATTTCTGGTAGATCTTACCTTAAGAGGCGGCAGGACACGATCCACGTTTTTACTACAGTAAAACCTCGCTATTGCGAAATCCAAGGGACCAAAAAAAAAAATTTTGTAATAACAAATTCCCACATATAGCGAAAAAAACTTCCTAATATGTGAAAATTCCGCGCGCGCTGTAGAAATAAATGTAGCGCGGCTTTAAAAAAGTTTGTAAGTTCTGCAAACGAGACACCCATTGTCACTTTAATATGGAATAAATATAACATAATAAGGCATTCTGCAAACAATGGAGGATTTCCTGTATGAAGAAAACTCAGAATAATCTATTTAGTTTCGTTTCAACAGATAAGTAAATGGATAATAATTAATAAATTAAATTAAAAACAACATTAAATTTTAACTGTGTTTAATTGTAGAGCCGCTACAGGCATTGAGAGTTTCGCATCGGTCAATCGATCTTCATATTTCTTTAAATCGTAGAGGGATGAATTGTGAATCATAGGTTTTTGTCGAGGGTTAAAATTTTGTGGGAATTATCACTACCTGAAGCCATTTTAGGGTTCCACAAAATATTAAAAAATGTACTTTAAAGAATAAATTACGGAATTCTAGTACATATAAATGTAGGCATTTCATTTTTTCTTATTAAAAATGCAAATGTAGGCATTTTATTTTTTCTTATTAAAAATGCTTAAAAATTGAAAAATCCATTTCGGTAACACGAGTTAACATCACGGCTGAGTGAGGAATTTTTCTAACAGTATGCTGAGGGTTAAAAAATAATGTCTAAATATATTGCAATTATAACCAAAATACAGTAAAACTGCGATATAACGAAATCCAAGGGCCCAAAAAATAAAAATTCATAATGACGAATTCCCACATATAACGAAATAAATAAAAAAAATCCTTCAATATGTTATGCGCCGTCTCAAAAAAATGTTGCGCGGCTTCAAAAAAGATCGCAAATTCTGCAAACAAAGGAGGAAGAAGGCCATAGGGAACTGAATACCTACATATTTTTAGTAGTTTTGTTATTAAAACAGATAAGCAAATGGATAATCAAAGGAACTAAATTAAGAACAGAACCTATTCAACACCAATTGGAAGATATTTTTGTAAATTCCAGAATATTGCAAACACAAAACAATATTTTAATTGTGTTTAAATGTAGAGCCGCTTCAAACATAGTTTTGGGCATGAAACATACAAAATAATTCAAAAATAAAAAATTTACAGTTGAATCGCGGCATTTTTATAAAATGAGTCGTATATAAATTACGAAGGTACTTACCGGTAACGGCGGCAACCACTTCAAAATATAATCGTTAAAATTGTTCACTTAAAAATTATCGTTAACATTATTCACTTAAAATCATCGTTAACATTATTCACATAAAATAATCATTAACATTGTTCACTTAAAATAATCGTTTATTTTCCCCTGTTTAGTTTTAACATCTCTTTCACTATCTCGTATAATTATTTTAGCCAATGCATCGCAGTGGGAAAATGCACCCACCGGTAATTCTGGTCTTCCCGATACGTATCGTTGGAGAACATCTAAGGCATGAAAAACTTCGGAAGTTGACGGTAACGAAGCAGGTGAGATTTCATTGCTTTCCTCATTGTATGTTATCCAGCTCGAAACTTCCTCTTCATCAACTTTTTGGGAATCGCCACAAACCGCGAGGCAAACAATGTTGTGTCGCTTTTTAAAGCGATCTAACCACCCAGTTGATGCCTTAAAATCAATTCCCATCTGATGAGCCAACGACTTTGCTTTCTCAATAAGCATTAAACCAGAAGTAGATATATTCGCTGATCGGATTTGGGAGAAATACTCTAAACAGTTTTTCTTCCAATTCTTCATATTTGGCAGGCCGTACACGCTGTTGGGAACCGCTCGCCTTACATCTATCAAACGCATCTTCAATTTTTTTCCGATTTTTTTAAATTGTGGAGAGAGACGAAACCGGAATACCATATTTTACGGCTATCTTGCCTTTACTGTCCACTTTGTTGTCGATGTCCTTCAATATCATTATTTTTGGTGCAATGGTTAAAGTTTTGCGGGAATTATCACGTACTGTAGCCATTTTAAGGTTTCACAAAATATTAGGAAACGTACTTTAAATAATAAATTACGCTACACTAGTATGTATACGCAGATTTCAGTAAACACACGAAAACAATAGTTAATAGAAACACAAAATGCCGTACAAAAATAGGCCATAAAATACTTTAACAAATTATTTATATTATTGACGAGTTCACACGAAAACAATCGCCAAACGAAAATGAATTTATGTAAATATTCAGTTCGGTCATGCAATAATCGCGTTAAAAGCGGAACAAACTTATCTCTACAGACGTTACACTGAGACTGACATCCCCAATAAGTACATACTGCAACTTTCGGGGGGTTCCTGTTAATTTTTCTATTTTCCAGCTGTTTGGGTCTGGGATTGCAATACATATTAGAGGCGTATGCGTACGTAAAACGTGTCCAAGTGAACGCCGCAAGAATTATGTCAAATGGTTTTATGGGCCTACTATGAACCCAAGAAGAAGTTTGAATTGTTTTACTATCTTGTCGGCAAACCGCCGCGCACCACCGAAAAGGCCATAAAACCGTTCCCATACGGCAGATGCAGCGGCGCGGCTTTGTAAGTGCGAAATAATATTTTCATCTTTTAACATTTTTTTATTTCGTTATAAATTTACGTAAATGTATTGCCATTTTTTCGTACTGGACAAAAATGATTTTGCTATAAATATTAACGGGATTTCATTATATAAATGCATTTTTGTATGAAAAATTGGTTTTAGGGACTAAATTTCGATTTTTTTTTTCGATATACGTCATTTTTCGCTATATCGGGTTTCGTTATATCGCGGTTTTACTGTATTGTATTTTCAAAATCCGTTTTGTTGAGGAGAGCAATTTTAAGTTTCTTCATGTTACTATAATTCGAAATAAAGACCGATTTTATCCTAATGTTAAACATATACAGTAAAACCTCGTTATTGCGAAATCCAAGGGACCAAAAAATTAAATTTCGTAATAATGAATTCCCACATATAGCGAATTTTTTTTTTCCCCTGATATATGAATATTCCGCGCGCGACGTATAAATAAATGTGCGCGGCTTTAAAAAAGTTTGTAAATTCCGCAAACTAGACACCCATTGTCAGATTAATATGGGATATAATATAATAAGGCATTCTGCAAACATAGGAGGATTTTCTGTATAAAGAAAACTCTGAATAATCTATTTAGTTTTGTTTCAACAGATAAACAAATTGATAATAATTAAGAAATTAAATTAAAAACATTTTACAAAATAATAAAGATAACCTAAAATTCGGCGATATTTTTGGATATTCCAAAATGTCATGTAAATATAAAACAACATTAAATTTTAATTTCAGCATTGAGAGTTTCGTATCGGTCAATCAATCTTCATATTTCTTTAAATCGTAGAGACGAATTCGGAATCATAGTTTTTTGTCAAAGGTTAAAATTTTGCGGGAATTATCACGACGTGTAGGGTCCACAAAATATTAAAAAATGTACTTTAAATAATAAATTACGGAATACTATTACATATAAATGTCGGTAAACAAACACACGAAAACAATTGTCAAATAAACACATTAACGAAAATGTCATACGCAATATTACCATTCATTTGAATCAATGTAAATGTTCAGTTATAGTGTAAAATGTGACATAAGTTAATGAAGATCAAAGATAATGTGCAGAATTGTAGGCTAGGCATCTCGAGCATTGCTGGCGATACCATACACAAGACTGACGCGCGCGTGCCCTAAAGTGTGACTTCGGTGTCGATTTCGGGGGTAAAACCCGTTTTTAGAGGCGTGAATACGTGTACGCTTCAGAGCGTGGGAAGGGTGCCATTCTAACCTATTTTAACAATGGACAATAAATCCAACCTTGAACAAGTGGAGATTATGCCAAATGACTTTATAAGGGCCTATTATGAGCCCATGAAGTTTTACAAGGGCGCAGCGGACCGCCCGCGCCGACCGAAAGCAATAAAATAATTGACAAACATGACTGTAGACGGCCGAAGTATATTTAGAAATATTATCATTGTAAAAAAATTTTTTTCGTTATATATTTACATAAATGATCATTATTTTTTCGTACGGGACAAAAATAATTTCATTGTACATATTAACGAAATTTCGTTATATAAATTCATTTTTGTATGAAAACTTGATTGTAGGGAATTAATTTTGAAAAAAATTTCGATATACGTCATTTTTCGGTATAACGGGGTTTTACTGTATTTAAATTGTATGTAATATTTTAAAGTAGAAGGTATTAATGTGTCAATAATATCACCAGTTTTTGTAATAATGCACATACGACATTATATGTTGAAAACAAATTTAAGGTAAACATCGCATGTATCACATACAATAATTTACACTGGAGTTCATTCAACGTTTTTTATTGTATGTATTATATAACATTATTTACATGGGGTTGAGTCATATTTTTTATCGTACGTGTTGTATGCACTTTATACTTTGGGAAGTTCAAATGATTTTTAAATGTAAATTTTTTCATATTAACTAGAACTGCAATTTTGGCTTAATTTCTTTACCTAATAAGTACACCAAATATTATGTTGTTAATCACATTTATTTATTAAACCCTTTAATTCAAAATTAAAACAAAATAATCAAACACTATTCTGCTTGCGATGGCTTGACACTTATTAAATATTAATTGTTTTTGGAATATCTTTGGAAACTTATATTAATTTATTAAACTTATACAAACAACATAAAATATACATATTTTTAGATTTAACAATTACCAAATATAAAAGATTAATTTCTTGTCATAGCATTTAAGTAAGTAATAAAATATCTTAAATTTAATCAAATTTTTGATTAGACACAGAATCAGTATTATTTTTATAATTCATATTTATGGAATAAGAAACTAACCACTCATTATATAATTCAAATAAACTACAAAAGTTTAAATCACCATCCAAATAGTTTGTCTGATTTTTCTCTCAAATAGTGTAATTCAACGGGTTGTATTGATTTTATGTGATTGCACATAAAATCATCAATAATAACTGTAGGATGGTTTTGATGTTTTCCTCACTGATCGGGAGCAGTAAGATCAGTTATATTATCTTCTTTTTTTTTCTAGGTTAGTGTACACAAATTGTTCACTGATGGCGAATGTACTCGGGAACATTTTTTTGCAAACATCTATTAGCTCTCGGTTCATCTTATTACAGTAAAACCGCGATATAACGAAACCCGATATAGCGAAAAATGACGTATATCGAAGAAAAAAAAAATCGAAATTTAGTCCCTAAAACCAATTATTCATACAAAAATGCATTTATATAATGAAATCCCGTTAATATTTATAGCAAAATCATTTTTGTCCAGTACGAAAAAATGGCAATACATTTACGTAAATTTATAACGAAATAAAAAAATGTTAAAAGATGAAAATATTATTTCGCACTTACAAAGCCGCGCCGCTGCATCTGCCGTATGGGAACGGTTTTATGGCCTTTTCGGTGGTGCGCGGCGGTTTGCCGACAAGATAGTAAAACAATTCAAACTTCTTCTTGGGTTCATAGTAGGCCCATAAAACCATTTGACATAATTCATGAGGCGTTCACTTGGACACGTTTTACGTATGCATACGCCTCTAATATGTATTGCAATCCCAGACCCAAACAGCTGGAAAATAGAAAAATTAACAGGAACCCCCCGAAAGTTGCAGTATGTACTTATTGGGAATGTCAGTCTCAGTGTAACGTCTGTAGAGTTAAGTTTGTTCCGCTTTTAACGCGATTATTGCATGACCGAACTGAATATTTACATAAATTCATTTTCGTTTGACAATTGTTTTCGTGTGAACTCGTCAATAATATAAATAATTCGTATAAGTATTTTATGGCCTATTTTTGTACGGCATTTTGTGTTTCTATTAACTATTGTTTTCGTGTGTTTACTGAAATCTGCGTATACATACTAGTGTAGCGTAATTAATTATTTAAAGTACGTTTCCTAATATTTTGTGAAACCTTAAAATGGCTTCAGTACGTGATAATTCCCGCAAAACTTTAACCATTGCACCAAAAATAATGATATTGAAGGACATCGACAACAAAGTGGACAGTAAAGGCAAGATAGCCGTAAAATATGGTATTCCGGTTTCGTCTCTCTCCACAATTTAAAAAAATCGGAAAAAAATTGAAGATGCGTTTGATAGATGTAAGGCGAGTGGTTCCCAACAGCGTGTACGGCCTGCCAAATATGAAGAATTGGAAGAAAAACTGTTTGAGTATTTCTCCCAAATCCGATCAGCGAATATATCTACTTCTGGTTTAATGCTTATTAAGAAAGCAAAGTCGTTGGCTCATCAAATGGGAATTGATTTTAAGGCATCAACTGGGTGGTTAGATCGCTTTAAAAAGCGACACAACATTGTTTGCCTCGCGGTTTGTGGCGATTCCCAAAAAGTTGATGAAGAGGAAGTTTCGAGCTGGATAACAAACAATGAGGAAAGCAATGAAATCTCATCTGCTTCGTTACCGTCAACTTCCGAAGTTTTTCATGCCTTAGATGTTCTCCAACGATACGTATCGGGAAGACCAGAATTACCAGTGGGTGCATTTTCCCACTGCGATGCATTGGCTAAAATAATTATACGAGACAGTGAAAGAAATGTTAAAACTAAACAGGGGAAAATAAACGATTATTTTAAGTGAACAATGTTAAAGATTATTTTATGTGAATAATGTTAACGATGATTTTAAGTGAACAATGTTAACGATAATTTTTAAGTGAACAATTTTAATGATTATATTTTGAAGTGGT
Organism: Eubasilissa splendida; assembly: GCA_031772225.1. Lineage (NCBI taxonomy): Eukaryota > Metazoa > Arthropoda > Insecta > Trichoptera > Phryganeidae > Eubasilissa > Eubasilissa splendida. The sequence continues at coordinate 14,376,265 of CM062848.1, read as the reverse complement.
TGCCGCCGTTACCGGTAAGTACCTTCGTAATTTATATACGACTCATTTTATAAAAATGCCGCGATTCAACTGTAAATTTTTTATTTTTGTATTATTTTTTATGCTTCATGCCCAAAACTATGTTTGAAGCGGCTCTACGTCTAAACACAATTAAAATATTGTTTTGTGTTTGCAATATTCTGGAATTTACAAAAATATCTTCCAATTGGTGTTGAATAGGTTCTGTTCTTAATTTAATTCCTTTGATTATCCATTTGCTTATCTGTTTTAATAACAAAACTACTAAAAATATGTAGGTATTCAGTTCCCTATGGCCTTCTTCCTCCTTTGTTTGCAGAATTTGCGATCTTTTTTGAAGCCGCGCAACATTTTTTTGCGACAGCGCGTAACATATTGTAGGATTTTTTAAATTTATTTTGTTATATGTGGGAATTCGTTATTACGAATTTTTATTTTTTGGGCCCTTGGATTTCGTTATATCGCGGTTTTACTGTATTATGATGGACATCTAGTATATATTTTATAGTAAACTTTCACCTCGATTCCGTGTCAGAATATATTCTGCGTTTATTCTGTTTTCTAGCCAATGTTGCCACACATTTCCACTGCTCATTTCGATGCCTTTTCTTTGTTCTTCGTTGATCTTTTCTGAACACTTCATCCAACACGAATGAAAGCTTTTCTGTCTCATAATTTTCGTGGATCTGACCATTCCACTACGACTCTTATACTCCTTGCCCAAGTTATTTAGTCTCTTTCTTATCACATCTATCCATTCATGTTTGTGTTGTTGTCTAATATTATCCCGGTCTTTTCTTTAACTGCTTTTATTTGTCCAAGTGATGGTATTTGAAATAAATCTTGACTTATTTGACTGAGGTGTTGATAAATTTTCAGTACTGAGGTATATTATGTTGAATGACTGACAAGACAGAAGAATGGTTTGAGGGTGTGCTATAAACCAAGAACAACAAATTTTTCCGCAATCAATATCCAAGTGATTTAATGAACAATCCGGCGATGGATAAGGTGTGGCATCATCGTCATAATCAGTGCAGTTTTCCTTATTATCTCTTATTGCACATAATTGTAATTCACACTAAATTAAGAATAGTAAAAACAAATTTAAACACTTTTAATTGTCAGTCATGTTTCGGCTTGAAAAAATCATCTATTTTTCATTGACTCATTTTTTAAGACCTCCACAATTCAAATTTTACCACTGCATCAAATGAGCATATACTTCTGCTGGTATCTTGGGATCACTCGAAAAATTTCACATGAAATAATAAGATAAGTTAATAATAATGTTAGAATACTTCGAATATACGAAAAACAATCTTAAACGCGTCCAAGTAAAAGCAATTAGCACAAACAATATGTCTCTATTCTATGGCGCAAACTGCCAAAGTAGCCAATTGAAGAAAGCATATATGGAATTCCATAATTTTAATATATGTAAAGGAGGTTCAACACAAAGCAGGCTCAGATGCGCATTGTGTCAGCAGGTATCGTGAAATACATAATAAGCTTCACACAGGTGCGTGCGATAAAAAAAATGTGTTATTATGTGACAAAAATGTATTGATTTATGGCGCGAGGGCCTGAAAATTATTTTGTACTACGAGTTACCGGGGTAGTATTAAAGGGATTGATTAAGTATGAAACTGACAATTTGGCTCTTGTTTTTTTGGGTCAGTGTTTGCAAATTTCAAATAAAAGGGGTTGAAATTAATGAGGTTTTACATATATTATTTTATCCAGCACACATAAAGTTTATACAGAATAAATAGAATCATGACATGTTTCTAGGTTTCCCCTGCAGCTGGAGAACGGGCAGACTGTGGAGTGCACAGTGGCCAAATATTTTCTGGATAAATACAAAATGAAACTACGCTATCCCCACCTTCCCTGCTTGCAAGTGGGGCAGGAGCACAAGCACACGTACTTGCCTCTGGAGGTGTGCAACATTGTACCTGGACAAAGGTGTATAAAGAAATTGACCGACATGCAAACCTCAACAATGATCAAGGCTACGGCTCGCAGTGCCCCTGATAGGTGACAAATTATAAAAATTTTGCCAAAACAGTCAAATATGTGTGAATATGTTGAAATATGTAATTATTATTTTCATTATAGAGAGCGAGAAATCAATAATCTCGTGAGAAGAGCAGACTTCAATAATGATTCGTACGTACAAGAGTTTGGCCTCACTATCAGCAACAGCATGATGGAAGTACGCGGAAGAGTATTGCCTCCACCTAAACTGCAATATGGAGGGCGCATTTCATCACTTGGCGGACAAGTAAAATGATTTCTTTTACAACTTTATGAAATTACTAAACTTACAAATCCAAATCTTAAGAAGTTTTTCACACACATTAAGGTGTACTTTCATTTTTACAGAAATTCTATGTGAATTACAATCTTTCAAGACAAGACTAATAGTTGTGTTCTTGCTTAAGTGTTACCTAAATACTAAAGGACGTTATTTGTTATGTAAATCTTACTAGAGAGAAAGGTTATAATAGAAAGAGATGACAATAAAATTGTTGATTTTCTCATATTCGAGATAAGTGTCAAAAAGAGTATTTTCCAAGTTTGTTCATATTAATATTATGGAATGAAATAAAATGTGTGTTGTCATTTTAATTAATCCATTGAAAATTAAATAATTTATTAAAGTACCTAATTGATTTACATGAAATTAGTCAAAAGTACCTACATATATGTATTTATACTGACACATAAATCGATGTTCTAAATTTAAAATTATTATGTCAGATGCATTTTGTGGTTTTGTTTAGTATTATCGATTTAAAACACCAAGTTGCCGTTTTGCAAGCTGTTTATTTCATTATTACGTAGTATTTTGCTATGTTTAAAAGACAACGGTGTCACATATACAGTAAAATCCCGTTTATTCGAAATTCGCCGCAAGTCGAAATTTTAGAGCAGAATGTGGTCCCTCTGGAAAGTTTTCATATTAAATTGTACTTATAAATCAAATATCGTTATTCGAACCTATTTTTGGACCCTATCAGATGAATTTGTCATCTATTTGTCACCTAATTTGATTTTTTTTGTTAGATGTCAACAATCTGGAAAATACATATGCGCTACGCAATGTGCCTGTCCAAAGTCCAAGACCATCAAAATGGGTAGTTCCGCCCCTATACTGATTCACTACGCATAAAGTTAATGTGCATTGTTAGTTTTCTCACCCACTCTCAGTATACTAGAAAAGATGACAAATATATCTTGTGCATTGTGATTTGAAATATTTATTTTCCTTACCGCGGCGCATTAACTTACGGTCGCATTCTTTTTTCTCTCGCTCGTTTTCTGTACATTATTAAAAGATAGCAAATATTGTCTTTGCGCCCTTATAGGTAACCCAGTTCTTTAGTTCTCCAAGCGGCTAGCTGTTAATGTCAGTATTTACCAATCTTCTGTTCCGTATTATTGTCATCTTTATTTTTGTTTACGTAGCGTTTGTATATTTTGTTGTACAAACGCTAGTACGCGGTTAAGTTCCTCAGACTTTTCCATGTTTTATAAATTATTTAATTTGTATTCATTTTAATACAGACATTTCTCTTTCTATTTAAGTTTAGTGTAAAGACATTTTAAAGAATGTCTAGTTAGCATTTCTCAGATTTTCTCGTATCTTGTTAATTATTTTATTGCCATTGTTTTATATGTAAAGAACATTATTTATTTTTCTCTAATATTTACGTGTTAGACATTTTGAAATTTGCGAATGCGTAGTTTGCATTTTGATAAATATTATCCAAAACAAAATTAACAGAAAAATATGCGACCCATTAATGAGGTTGTCGGCAATATTAAACATGATGACAGAAAGAACTTTAGCATTGAAAGGCGATTGCCAAATGTCGCCGCGACTCCCACAAAACAAAAGTTTTAAAAGCGTTGGAAACTTTTGTTGCTAACTTCAGCGGAGAAATGGCAGGTTGACAAGTGTCATTATTAAAAATGACGCAAAAAGATAGTCCATTATAATCGTGTTTATTTAAAAATAATAATGTGATTTGTTTACACTTTATTTTGACAACTTGTTTGTTATTTTTAAATGTGGATATAGGTGTTAATTACTTTGAGTGAAAAAAGTTAGTATGTAAAAGAGAATCGAATTTTTGAAATATTTATATTCATTATCCTAAATCATTATTCAAACTTTTTTCTTGATTTTCGGTCCCTTCAACTTCGAATAAACGGGATTTTACTGTATAAAGAATATTCAATTGCGACTTACATACAAAATAACGAACATAAAATGTTTACTTTGTTCAAGTAAACATTGTTTTCCTTAAAATCAGTAAAACAACATCTAATTTATGAAATTTACAACCAATGTGCGTAAGTTAAACTTTTAAGGGGTTACCACACACTTGTCATAGGCAAAATTCGCGAATTTTTTTTCACAACTTAAATTCATATTTTAATCAAAACGAATCATGATGTTATAGTACAAGTCGGTATTGAACTTAATATATAAATTATTTTAATATGTATTTAAAAATGGGTTAAAAAAATTGCAGTGTACACCATAATTTAAGAACGCCTTATCTGAAACATATGAAAATATAATTATGTCAGAAGATGTCAACATCTGCTAAATAATCGGAGGATTCTTGAAATTTTAATTTTTACCAAAATGGTAGTGGTTTTACTGAAAAATCAGTCCTTAATAATATAGCAAGTTTCCATAGAAAAAAAAAAATTTCTTCAGTCATTCAATTCAGCAGTTCTCCATGTGTAGGATAAGCTCTCAAAATTTGAAGCCAATCGGTGAAATAGTTTTTAAGATATCGAGTACACTATATTGGACTTTTTTGAAAAATGCATTTAAAATTTCATGTTCATTCTATGCATGTAGATTTTTTTTAAATTTTTAAACATTTCAAATTTTCCAACACGCTAATACAAATGTATAACCGTGTCCTAACGGTATTATATTGTATATAATGAATCAAAGATAAAAGGGTCAGAGGGGGGAACATGTAGCTGCCTACCTTACGCTTACTACCTGTATACTCACGTAATATTGTGAAAAATGCTCGAGATTGTTCTGAAATTTTGTGAAGATATTCTCCAGATATAATTTTTTGACCCAGACAAGTGCGCTTAACTCCTTAATATCATTTTGTTATCAGTCATTAAATATATTATTTGAAAAATTTTGTTAGTATTGTAGATTAAAAAGAATCAGTTAATTAATTTTATTAAGGCCCTTAAAAGTATGGTTGGCGAGCAGTAGTAATGTCGGAGTAAGATGGTGGCATGTTCACAGAGCAAGCAGCAGGCCATGCCCAATCAGGGCGTATGGGACATGCGAGGGAAGCAGTTCTTCATGGGGGTGGAGATTCGAGTTTGGGCCATCGCTTGCTTTGCCCCCCAGCGCACCGTCAGAGAAGATGCACTCAAGTTAGTACCATCTTTACGTTTTTTTATTTATTGTGTTTATCGAGAAACATACACTTCAGAAATGTAAAAAGATATATTTTTCCAGAACAGTGACTATATTACCATTATAAAATATCATCAACAACGAAAACCAAATATATCATCCTATCTGTAAGTGGATATTCTGCAGCCAGATTCAGAAAAAATTTTCCCAAGGAAGCAAAATAAATTCTCAATCAGTGTATTAAATACAAGAATAGTTTAACTTCTTGGCCTCTCACGTCGGAAACTTGCGACAGAGAAAGAGATAACGCGATAAATGTCAATATCACGTTGGCTTTCCTTATTCTATGGCCGACACACGTGACAGCGCACGACATCATTAAATCACGGCCACCGCGATTGGATTTTAAACCAAATTGTTCTTTCCAGTAGTAATATCATACAGTGACCCATTGAAACTTCCCATTCAACTCGAGAACACTATTAATTATGTCTGAAATCGAGTGTAAAAGTCATAGTTTTTTTTCCATACAAAATTGACAGTTGATACGTATTTTTGTGTTGCCAGATTTATTTTATACCATAGATAAAAGAAATTTATATGAAAATGACCAAAATTTCAATTGCATATCGATATCAAAGTTTCAATTTTCAAAACCTTTTTATTTTATTTTTACTTTTACAAAATGGCAGAGGGTGACTTTTTCATTAGTGAAGATATTGCCGACTTTTTAGACATTCCTGATATGCTCGTTACTACCGCAGAGTCCGATGATGAGAAGGATGCAGTAACTTGGAAAGTATCTGGAATGTTCCAATTTGAGTAAATTGTCAGTTAGATTTTAACACGTTTGTGATATTTTTCGTTTTTGTTGCCAGGTAATTCAAGTGAAATACGGGTGTTTTACTATAAATACAATAAAATCTGATGTCATTCTTCTAAAACACAAATATAAAATAAATAATAATGTTTTAAGTGTTATGGCCTGACAACATTAACCACCTTTTTTTATCTCAAAACCGTACGAAATCGCGGTCAATGAACGTTTATGATGAAAGAGTACCTTTGTTTTTTTTTTTTAGTTTTACCAATGTTTTCATGGTTTTTTCGTAAAAATAAAATTCGGAATAAGCTAGCTTGTGAATTTTGAATTTGAATTTGAATTTTAAGAATTTTGGCACCAATATGGTGAGTGGTATAATGGTGTTTCACCTACGATTTTTCTGGGCAGCTAACAGGTTAAATGTTTTCTCACTTACTATTTTAACCATGTTCAATGCACACGCTTGTGCATAGTTTTAAACGGCAGGATGCTCCTTACATTCACACAAATTCAATGAGGTTTTGTCGTGAGCATTTATTGTGAATTGTTTTTTTAATGGTTTAAAATATACACATTTTGAAAACATACAAAATAAAATAGAATTAATCTGCCTTAACAACAACTTAATTAACAACCTGAGTTACTATTCATTGACTGAATACATTCTGAATCTTCTCTACCTAATATATATCTACCTGCACACATCTTTACTGCGTTTATCATTAAATTCTACAAAATTAGCAATTGATAAATTTGAATAAATGAATGAATTTAAGATTGAAAAGTAGAAATAAAATATTTGTTTTGTATATAACAGCTGCTGTTGGAAATTGCCTATTGTTTAATCATATACCTTTGTTGTCGACTGTTATTGTCATATCTGAAAGATCCAATGATATACAATAGTCAAGACATCTCAAAAATGTATTATTTTTGTTTACAGAAATTTCACTCAACAATTACAAAAGATATCTAATGATGCCGGAATGCCAATTATTGGACAGCCTTGCTTTTGTAAATATGCTACCGGTCCAGATCAGGTGGAGCCCATGTTTAAATATCTCAAGTCTACGTTCGTAGCTCTTCAGCTAGTAGTAGTGGTGCTTCCGGGGAAAACACCAGTTTATGGTTGGTATTTATTAATTATTTCACTTACTCTTCTGAATTTTGTTAGATAAAAATATTAAATTAATGCTTTCTACTTACAGCCGAAGTTAAACGAGTCGGTGATACTGTTCTCGGTATGGCGACGCAGTGTGTTCAAGCAAAAAATGTTAATAAGACCTCTCCGCAGACACTGAGTAACCTTTGCTTGAAAATAAATGTCAAGCTGGGCGGAATCAATTCTATTTTGGTTCCTTCCCTCCGGCCTAAGGTGTTCAACGAGCCGGTCATCTTTCTGGGAGCTGATGTGACCCACCCTCCCGCCGGAGACAACAAAAAGCCTTCCATAGCTGCTGTGGTGGGATCTATGGACGCTCACCCCTCCAGATATGCAGCTACTGTTCGAGTTCAGCAGCATAGGTAAATCCTCTACCATTGCATGTCCTTTAATTTCAGTGTTTAATATCAATTTGCTGTTGTGTGAATTGTACTTATTTAATTTTTGTTATTGAAATCAGAAAGACACTTTTGCAAATAACAAATTTTTAATTATATACAGTAATTCCTCGACAACTGGTTTTGTTCATTGAGACATTTTTTTTTTTTTAGATATTTAAATGATCTTGTGTAAAATTAGACCTGTAAAATCTCAATCAATTGCGGAGTATTGAAGAGGATGATAAAAATGGGGATATGCAAGAAAAAAAGCCAATTTTGACTGGCGGCAATATTAATAAAGAGATAAATATAATGCTTCAACTTGGTGACAAACAGTTGATCCGCAAGCAACTTTAAATTTTACATCAATATTGAAAGTTATTTGCTGCCGTATAAAGATTTTCTTTTACCTTTTTTGAAAAAATAAATCAATTGATTCAAAGGAAAAAAACTCATTTCCCTGACCCCTATTATCTATTAAATCCTAGTCTCACCATCCGCAGTCATGCCAAACGAGGCATTTCTTTTTACCAAAGAGTTGGCGAGGGATTAATGTGTAATAATGGACCAATTTTCTATATTAATATTTCTGGAATATGAGAAACACATGAATGTTGGCAGAAGTGTCTACTTACAAATTAAAACGTTTTTATTTTATTTACAAGTATCATTGTGATTCGACAGTTCTGTATCATTTTCTAATTATCCTCAAATATGTATTTATCGGCCATTTTTTTAATTGAAAACCAGGCAATCCTTTTGGATTGTACATAAATGAAGATGGGTCGTAAATTGAGATGAACAATGTCACATGATTATGCTAATGAAGAAATGTGTAAGGATAAATTGATAGAAACAATGTGTTGGTATGCAGGGGCCAGCAGTTCCTGCGGAATGCCACACTTTCCGATCCTGACACACCACCCTCGCCTCCCCGCGAGACTTCACTCTTCTGGCACAGGCACGTGTGCATTCCTTCTACTCTTATTCCTTCAGGGCGCTCTCTCCTTCCCCTCCCCTCACACTCCGCCCTCCTCGCAATACTCCTTGTTTTGTTTATATTTTTATTTTGGTTTATCCATTTCATCCCTCTCACATTTTATACTATGACACTCATGGGCTATTTTCTTTAGAATGTTTATAGAAACTTAAAAGACAGTAGAGATACATTTTACTTTTGTTTAGAACCAACCTGTAAATGTTAACGTATTAAATCGACATGGTTCCCCTAACACCACTAATGTTTGTGATTTTTAGTTTTTCCTCTGTTGCATACATTTTCATTTGGATATTTGAACATTTTTGATTGAAGAGCGAAAATGTTTGTATTTCACACAGCCATTTGTTATAAAATTATATTTTACAGACAAGAGATCATCCAAGAAATGAGTAGCATGGTGCGTGAGCTACTCATCATGTTCTATAAGAGTACAGGCGGCTACAAACCGCACAGGATCATCATGTACCGGGACGGAGTGTCCGAAGGTCAATTCATCCACGTGCTACAGCACGAGCTGACAGCCGTGAGAGAAGCTTGCATCAAACTGGAAGCCGACTATAAGCCCGGCATCACTTTCATAGTGGTACAGAAACGCCACCATACGAGACTCTTCTGTGCAGATAAGAAGGAGCAGTCTGGCAAGTCGGGTAATATTCCCGCTGGAACTACTGTGGATGTTGGAATAACGCACCCGACTGAATTTGACTTTTACCTCTGCAGTCACCAAGGCATTCAGGTATCTTTTTAGCCATATTATTTTTTTTTAACTTACGTGCCAAATTATGAAATGATTTATATTCCTTAAACAGTTCAGATACTACTCGGGTATAGTCATTGTTATGGAAAATCTCTAAACCAATAATAAAAATGACTTTTTATATTATTCTTTGTAGAAGTGTGTTTCTTTCTAGGAATCTAACACGTCTGGTACATGGGTTTTCATTGTTCAACTATAACGTTGCCTTTTTATCTAACAAATTATTTAGAAAGTATTTTACATATTTTGTAGTTCCAATATATATTTCACTTGCATATGATATACAGTGGAGCTCCGATTTTAAGTTTTTGAAGGGATCAACAATTGAGGTATTCAAATAACAGATATAATAATTATTTATTTATTATTGAAAAAAATCAAACTATGGTTTTTGTTTATAAATAGTTCTTTCAATATTATAAATTAAATTAATAGTTTATGGTGGAACATTACTAATACAGTAAAACTTCGTTATTGTGAAATCCAAGGGACCAAAAAATTAAATTTCGTAATAATGAATTCCCATATATAGCAAAATATATATTTATATTTTTCCTAATATATAAATATTCCCCGCGCGCTGTAGAAATAAATGTAGTGCAGCTTTAAAAAGTTTGTAAGTTCCGCAAACTAGATACCCATTGTCACTTTAATATGGGATATAACATAATAAGGCATTCTGCAAACAAAGGAGGATTTTCTGTATAAAGAAAACTCTGAATAATCTATTTAGTATTGTTGTTTCGACAGAAAAGCAGATGGATAATAATTAAGAAATTTTTTACGAAACAATATAAGATAACCTAAAATTCAGCGATATTTTTAAAAATTACAAAATGTTATGCAAATATAAAACAACATTAAATTTTAACTGTGTTTAATTATAGAGCTGCTACAAGCATTGAGAGTTTCGCATTGGTCAATCGATCTTCATATTTCTTTAAATCGTAGAGGGACGAATTCGAAATCATAGTTTTTTGTCGAGGGTTAGAATTTTGTGGGAATTATTACTACCTGAAGCCATTTTAGGGTTCCACAAAATATTACAAAATGTACTTTAAAGATTAAATTACGGAATACTAGACATAAATGTCGGTAAACAAACGCATGAAAACAATTGTCAAATAAACACATTAACGAAAATGTTGTACGCAATATTACCGTTCATTGGAATCGATGTAAATGTTCAGTTATAATGTAAAAAGTGACATAAGTTGACGATAATAATGAAGATAAAAGATAATGCGCAGAATTGTAGGCATCTCGAGCATTGCGGGCGATACCATACACAAAGCTGATGCGCGCATGCACTAAAGTGTGACGTACTAATCGCGATTTTGGGGGTTTTTATTTTCTCCAGCTGATCAAGATAATACCCAATTTTAGAGGCGTGAACACGTGTACACTTCAGAGCGTGGGAAGGGTGCCATTCTAACCTATTTTGAATTACTTGGCAACAAAAACGAAAAATATCACAAACGTGCGTTAAAATCTAACTGACAATTTACTCAAATTGGAACGTTCCAGATACTTTCCAAGTTACTGCGTCCTTCTCATCATCGATCTCTGCGGTAGTAATGAGCATATAGGAAATTTTTAGAAAATCCGCAATATCCATTAGCGAAAAAGTCACGCTCTGCTTTTTTGTAAATAAAAGTTATCAAAAATTCCATAACTGTAAACTAAAAAAATATATATTAGCACTTCACATCACACATCAGACTTATGATATACAGTAAAATCTCGTTTATTCTAAGTTGAGGGGACCGAAAATCAAGAAAAAAGTTTGAATAACGATTTAGCATAATGAATATAAAAATTTCAAAAAATCATTTTACATACTAACTTTTTTCATAACAACTCAAAGTAATTATATACACCTATATCCACACATTTAAAATTAACAAACAAGTTGTCAAAATACAATGTAAACAAATCACAATATTATTTAAAAAAAAAAAACACTATTATAATGGACTATCTTTTTGCGCCATTTTTAATAATGACACTTGTCAACCTGCCATTTCTCCGCTGAAGTTAGCGACAAAGGTTTCCAGCTCTTTTAAAACATTTGTTTTGTGGTGGTCGCGGGGACATTTGGCACTCGCCTTTCAACGTTAAAGTTCTTTCTGTCATATTTAATATTGTCAACAACCTCATTAATGGGGTTGCGTATTTTTCTGTTAATTTTGTTTTGGATAATATTTTTTGTCAATCTCTTGTATTAATTCAACTTTTAGCAACTGTCGGCGTTTTGTACGAGTTTCGCATTAATGCTATTATCGAGAATATAAAATTATCAGTCAAAATTATAAAAAAAAATTAATTAAAATTCGGAAAAGTCTAAGGAACGCAAACCACGCATTCGCAAATTTCAAAATGTCTAACACGTAAATATTAGAGAAAAATAAATAATGTTCTTTATATATAAAACAATGGCAATAAAATAATTAACAAGATACGAGAAAATCTGAGAAACGCTAACTACACATTCTTTAAAATGTCTTTACACTAAACTTAAATAGAAAGAGAAATGTCTGTATTCAAATTAATACAAATTAAATAATTTATAAAACACGGAAAAGTCTGAGGATCTTAACCGCGTACTAACGTTTGTACAACAAAATATACAAACGCTACGCAAACAAAAATAATGATGGTAATAATACGGAACAAAAGATTGGCAAGCACTGACATTTGCAGCTGCAGCTGGGAGACTGCGTAATAAGGGTGCACAGATAATATTTGATATTTTTTTCTAATGTACAGAAAACGAGCGAGAGAAAAAACCATGCGACCTTAAGTTAAAGCGTCACGGTAGAAAATAAATATTTCAAATCGAGGACGCACAAGATATATTTGTCATCTTTTCTAGTATATTGAGAGTGAGTGAGAAAACAAACAATGAGAATTAACTTTTTGCGTCGTGAATCGGTATAGGGGCGGAACTACCCATTTTGATGGTCTTGGACTTGGACACGCACATTGCGTAGCGCATGTGTATTTTCCAGATTGCTGACATCTGACAAAAAAAAATCAAATTAGGCGAAAAATAAATCGACAAATTCATCTGATAGGGTCCAAAAATAGCTTCGAATAACGATATTCGATTTATAAGTACAATTTAGTATGAAAACTTTCCAGAGGGACCACATTCTGTTCTAAAATTTCGACTTGCGGTGAATTTCGAATAAACAGGGTTTTACTGTAACACTAACACACATAAAATGCTGTTTGCGCCTATGGACTATAACAAAGCACTCACTGCATTTTTATAGTAAAACGCTCTTAATAACTAAAAAAATAATATCTGATTCACTTTAATTACTCACTTGCAAACAAATAAGTATCGCGAAATTAGGGTACAATTGTAAATATATGTGTATTGCAGGCTAAATCCTGATAATACCCTGCATCGGCTGGAATCAAAATGTAACTGACGAGTACTTTCCATTTGGAAAGTTTTGGTATTTTGGAAGCGCGTAATTAACGCGTGCAATGCATTTGTCATCGATATGAGTGAGTGTGTTCAAATATTATACTGAAAATCCTGTCATTTGGATAAAAAAGAAATCTGACTCAACACGTGGTGCAACGTTTCTAGTCTATGGTACAGCGCTAAATATTCTGACGTTTATCGCGCTATCCCTGTCTCGGACGGCGATAGTCGTCCTGAGCCTTCTTGGGGTTAATTTGATTTGATTTAATTACTTAATATTATCATTAAGCAGATCAGTAAAGACATTTGGTTTATTTTAACAATTTATTAGAAATTAGTTATTTTGGTCCTTAATGACGGGTAAAACTTGCTGAGTTTCAAAATATCTAGTAAAATTGCTTAGACGGGGGAAGTGCGACATATCATAGTGATTGTTTTTGAAATAGGTTAATTATTAAAAAAAATAATGGAACTGTCTACTCATCACTAGTTGAGAAAGTTTCCATACAAGAATATGTGGGGTGGGGTACCATACCAACCACTGAGTAGATGCACTTCCCCACAGTGTAAAATTTACGGGGTAAGTGTATCTGGTCTTATAAATCGTAATCAGAGGAAATAATCATAAAATTAATATATATATATCATTAAGGAGAACACATTCTTATTGTGAAGTTGTAATTAATCAGAACAGACGGTCTGTGATGTTTTAAATACTAATTTAATGAATTAATTATAAATATATACATATAAAATCAATTTTGTTGAAAAATATTGTTTTTGCGCTACCGGGATTCGAACCTGGATTTCCAATCTGGGGAAATACACTACCAATGTAGATGGCTTTCAAATAATGAAACGACAGATGTATTAATTTGAAAAAAGTGTAACATATACGTTTGAAAATTTGTCATGAAAAATACTGGCGCTATATCACAATTGGTAGTGTACTTCCCCGGATTGGAAATAGAGATCCAGGTTCGAATCCCGGTAGCGCAAAAACAATATTTGTCAAAATTGATTTTATATGTATATATTTATAATTAGTATTTTATATATATATATATCACAAACTATAACTCAAAATAAAGGTATTTACCTAATATCAGCATCTTGGCACAATAGATTATCGAGATATACGAAAGATTGAAAAGTATGCACAACTCGCAAGTGGACATCAAACAATGGTCATAATTTGAAATGTTATTACAAGCAAACCAATATTTGGATTTGTACCATCTCTGGACTGTCTCTTCAAATATTGATTTATAACATTTCTTTATAGATTGTGGCTCTGTAATCCAATTTCTAACGTAATTAAGAGTCCTAGATGCACTTACCCCGACTCACCTTATATGAATGTGTTAGTTTTATTAACGTATTAAATTTTGATAATAGGGTACGAGTCGACCATCGCACTACCATGTTCTTTGGGACGACAACCATTTTGACTCTGATGAACTGCAGTGCCTGACATATCAGCTATGCCACACGTACGTGCGCTGCACCCGTTCTGTGAGCATCCCCGCGCCAGCCTATTACGCGCACCTGGTGGCCTTTCGGGCCCGCTATCATCTGGTGGAGAAAGAACATGATTCGGGGGAGGGCTCACACCAGTCGGGCTGCTCCGAGGACCGCACTCCAGGCGCCATGGCACGGGCCATAACAGTCCACACCGAGACCAAAAAGGTCATGTATTTTGCTTAAGCTGTTGAGGTTAATCTACCAAATTTCATTACAAGAGGAACATTTTTGTTGTGCAGAGCAAGAAACCCTTGTATGGATGAAACTATACTGTAAGTTGTTTTAAGAATGCTAATTTTCAACATTGTCAGTCTGACAATATCTCATTGATTATTTAATTTTTAATTCATATGTCCTTCCATTTCTCACTGTAATAACTTAACTGTAACTTGTGCATTTCCTATAAATTATTACACATTTTTGATAGGATTTTTTTTAGTAAACATTGTGATAAATTTTTAAATAATGCAATAAGTAATGGGTTCAATCAATTTTAAAATACATTTCACATGGAAAAACAGCCTTATAATAAAATAATAAAATGTCTTTTTTTTGTTTCTAACATTTGCTTTTTTTTGATTAATTGGTGTTTTTTTGTGTTAATATCTTTTTCCAGTTCTTACTTTGATTCTGTGTATATTTTTTTTTTTTTTAAAAGCTACTATAATTTCATATTACAGAATTTGAGGAATGCCACATTGGGTGAGAAAGTGAACATTCGCTTTGTCGAATTATGTTTGCAAAATGATTTATGGTTTTATTACATCCATACTTTCAATGCTCTTGAGAATCCCAATTTTAATTTTATTTTCACTTTCAATGCAATTCTGCACTCCATTTTATTAAGACTTTCCTCGGTTTATCAGTTGAAAAAATGTTAACTTTCTCAGTTAATCAAGACAGAATATTTTCAGAAAGCATTGATTTCACTACGAAGTACAAATTATTATTGTTTCTACATTATATAGAATTGGACTTCAAATACTCTTATTATATTTGCCATTTTATTTTTTATAATAGCTTTTTTTTTTTATTTATCACTTAATATTTACTTAAATCTAAGTCTCGTAGTTGTCTATTATTAGTTGTATGTGGGAGTTTATAAATAAAGATGAAAACATTAGATATATGTAACAATCATTTTTAGACTGTTTCAAAACTCAATCTATAGAAAATATTTCCACGGACACTTTTAACAAGACCATTTACTGGACATGGAGCATTTCCTCTGCCCTATCTGTTTGTGCTAAAATTGTGCGCTTTTAATCCGTCAGACTATAGCCATACACGTGAATGTCATTTACTATCGGCTATCAAATTTAAAATGTAAACAGCATGTGGGCCTTCCGGTTGAACTTGCTATTTAATCGCCCGACCTATGTACTTGATTGCTTTTATCATTTTTTAAGCTTAGTAATTTTCTCTGCGCAATGAGGTTTTAAATTAAAGTAATAAAATGGACCATGTTGTATAACAATAACAAATGTGCAGTGATTCGTCCAGAGACACCCACACAAACCTCAATTTATTGTGTGAATAATGAATCCCTATCACCGGTCTTTTTATTAGTGTTGGCGTGATAAAGTTTTCCCAAGTCTAAATAGAAATTTCTGTACCACGAACCGTCTTCGTGAATGCTCCCCAACAATTGGACCAAGTACCGACACGACTAATGTTGCTATAACTTTACTTTCTGCCTTTGTATTATATTTTAGGCAATTGTACTCCGTAATGAGTGAGAGTCGGAAGGTTTGCTTGAAAACCGAGCTGCTAGAGATAATAGCCGAGTAGTAGTAAATAAACAGATCTAAAGGAAGCTACAATTTTTTCATCCCTGCAATATTAAATTCAAACTCATGTTAAATAAAATAGGGAATTTTTAATACTTTTCAAGCTCAAATTATATTTGGTCATTATATGTTTATTTTATTTGGGGTAGCTACCGGAGTAAATACTGATGTGCAGCAACGGTATTATTTATTAATTTGTTGTGGTTTGTTTTCTTTGTATATATGTACATAGTACAGTTGAGAATTTATTTAAATTCTCAGCAGTCCCACACAGAAAATGTATGTTACACGTTGTGACAAATTAATTAATTTACCATTCTTACTTATTACTGTTCTTCAAATTGCATCACTCGTGAAACGTAATAAATAAATGACTAATGAATCTAAACTGATATCCATAAAGTCGTCATTATCAAACAACACTTATGGCGGATGAGGTTTGATCTCTGATTTGTCAGTAAAGGTTGGTATGTATCATTTGCATTATTGTATTCTGCATACCATACTCGCTTAACTCAGCTCTGTGCTGTCTTTTACGTGACATTTGAGACAAGTCTCACCCTATACGTGCGCCTTATTATATTGCGATTAGGATAATGGTAGATTTTGGGTGAGACGAGACCGTGTTACAGCGATAAATGATCTAAAAATTATTTTAATACAAATTAAATGTATCAATTAGAAAGATATACAGATAAAATCAATTTATTGAAAAAATATTTTGTTAATTATATTTGATTAATTGATTTTATCTGTATCTGTATATCTTTCTAATTGATACATTTAATTAGTATTAAAATATCACAGAACTATGTTCTGAAAAACTACAACTACAATAATAATGTGTTCTTCTTAAAAATAAAAATGTTTTGTTACGTCGAATAATACTTCTTTTAATTATAGACTTGGCATGTCAGCAATGTGTATTATTTGTTATTTTATACCTTTTATGTATTATATTGTAGATTGTCATCGAACAGTAATATGTATTGTACATAATAGTTGTCACTGTGCAAAGTAACCGGGACATGATAAGGGGCGGGAGTATGATAATAATAGTTATAGAGTATAGCACACAGGGAAGGATTTGTTATGTAGTCAATTGATATTTTAGCCTGAAATGTGTTCAGCCTGGGCAGGAAGTGTCTGGATTGATGACCACGAATCAGTGCCCTTCTTGTGGTGTAAATGTAAGCCAATCATTAATATGCCAATATCTCGCAGTTTCACCCACCAGTGAACTATCGCATGTAAACTAGAATAATTATCTCATAAAACTAAATTTTCTCATCTTATTTTAAAATATGTTTGGTATATAATTTTATGTTGTTGAATAATGAACCAATTTAATTCATATTAAGCCGTAAGTGCGTGTGAAATCAATTATATGAAAAGAAATGTTGATGATGCCAATTAACAGTATGTATATTTTTCATTGCCACAAAGATCTAAATGTATGGGAATTAGTTTTAAGTTTTAAAATTCAAAATATTATTTATGTAAGAACAATTATACAAGGGAAAAATTATGCTCTTAAGCATTTTACTTAGAATAAGTTATCTTTATGTAGGAATGTTTTTTTTAACAATTTTTGTATTATTTTTCTTGATAATAAATTGCCATAGCTCATTTCCAAAGCATTATCACAAAATATTTTATTTATCAGTGTTCTCTTCCTTTTTGTTCAAGAAATATTCAATTTGCGTACCCAATGTTTTCCAATTTATTCACAACTGTTCAGCTAGAATGCAGATAGAATATGCTAATTATATTTCATTTGTCAGTTTTTTCACAAGTGCCTGGTATGGGATTTGTTGAAATTATATTTTGGATGTTAAATAATTTTATTAATAAATAATAAATAAACTGCATTAACTTGGCACTGAGAAACACAGCTTTGTAACCAATTATTATTGTAGAGGGGTAATTTGAAAAGAGTTATGTGCCAAAATTGTTTGTTATTGGACATGATACAATAAATGTGAATGTCCAAGCATTTGTTAATTATTAAAAGAGCTCTCGACAGAAATCATGCATTTTATAAACCGTCAATCGTCATTGTCCGCAGTAACGAAATAGTTTTGAGACATTTTGAAATGAATTTCTAACACGTCACCGGCGATTGAAATAATTTAGTTATAATTTTATTTCACATGTAAAAAAGAAACATTTTAGCACTGTTTTCTGCATTTAAATGACAAATATGGCTCATAGCTCTTTTTGTACAATTATCAGAAGTCATTATTTACCTGAAATTCAGTAATTTATTGTTAACAAACTTATTTAAAACAGACCATTATCACAAGGTACATATATGTAGAATATTTTTAGATCTAATTTACTTTTATTATTGAATTTCATACGAGAGGTGCACACAGCGCTGTTTGCAGCTTTAACATAAGTTTCTCATATTGTGAGGTATTTTTTAATGAATTGACCAAATACATTTGGTTCTTAACGATCACTAATACTAGGCAATCACTAATATTAACTTTATTTGTTATTTCATTTGTTGATTCTTAATCTTTAATGAGTAAAATTGTTTCTAAAGTTTGTATATCATAGTCATTCTCAAACAAAAGTATTCTCTATTTCATTTTTTAGACCCCACGCTTCTGTCTATACGCAATAGCTATCTGTGCGTAATCAGCTAAAATATAAAGCAACATTTCATTGAATATTTTCTAGGTTATTTTGAAATCTTTTCTCAAACTAATTTGGTGTTTTATCACATTCACTTAATTCTTCTTCAATTCTTGGTGTCACAACCATTTTGTTATTGAATTTTAAATGATAGCAATTAATTTTGAATGGTTTCTATGCATGTACTTAAAAATCATTCAGCATATGATAGCACTGAGTGAAAGACAGTAATTAATTATGATTCTTTTTTTATATAGAGATCTGTTTGTTTACAGAAATCTCCAACTAATTCGACACACAAGTTATTTTCAAATGAATAAAAATGTGTGATATTAAATAAATTTTGTAAATTTATAACCCTGCCAAAACATTGTAACTGACTTACAGAAAGCGAAAAAAAAAAATTATACACTCGTCTCAAATTAGACATATCTATTGGGATCTTTCCATTTTTAGTTTCCTTAGTCCAAATGTGGGGGAGCTGTCGTAAACAGTGGAAGGGTGTTTTATCCAATAATGTCAATTTCATAAGCTTATTTATGTATTTATTTCTATTCTGGATAGATTTTCTTTATTGGTTTGTTTTCAAATGATTTCTATTATGAGATGTTAATGTGAACAACAAACAAATCAGTATTAATTTACAATTGGTCATCAAGTGCTCGATGAATTTGGGAAATTAATGGAGACATTTTCATTTATCGTTACAATATTTCCAGAAGCAATTATTACTTCAAAAATTCTACTCTAAAATTTGTAATAAAGATAAATGATTTTTTTATTTATTTGGAATTGTTGAAATTCATGTCATTTTCAAATGTTTCCTGTGAGTTTACAGAGCAAGGCCAGAATTTTACTGGAAAATCAGTTATATGAAAATGTGGTTACAGTGTTTTCGCAGGAAGTTATTGCCAGGTACACATATATGGTTCTTAAATCAATAGTGCCAAATTAAGGTCTAATTTACCTTCAAAATCTTATTCTGATATCTGGAACAATACTCAACAGTATACTACAACATTTTCAAACTGCTTTAAAATATAATATCTCACTGAGAAGATAAGGGGTGCACATTGCATTCAAACATTTGTTATTTTATGTGCCCACTGCCCACTAACATTTATTATTCCCTTCAAATATATTTACAGGGAAAACA
Organism: Eubasilissa splendida; assembly: GCA_031772225.1. Classification (NCBI taxonomy): domain Eukaryota; kingdom Metazoa; phylum Arthropoda; class Insecta; order Trichoptera; family Phryganeidae; genus Eubasilissa; species Eubasilissa splendida. The sequence goes on along the minus strand of CM062848.1, from coordinate 14,356,157 downwards.
TAAATCAATTACTTCACTATTACACTTATTTCATCATTTTGACTTCATCATTGATGAGAAGAATAATAAAAACAGTATGTATTTTTAATACACATACATACATTCTATTGAAACAATAACCCTACTGTGTATCGTCCACCTACACATTAGAGTTAAAATTTCATGTTAATTCATGTTAGTTAATTTTGAGAATATTGTTATTACATTAAAAAGTCACCATTATTGCTACATTACTGAATAAGTATGTATTGCTGGATTATTATTTATTTCATACAGCTCAAATTTTATAAAGATAAATGTGATTCCATAAACATATTACGACTATTTCATGACGAGATCAAATTGAGAAATTGGTTGAGTTGAGTAAAAAATAGATTATTGTTAAAAAGCAGCTTCGTTGAAAGTATTTAATATTTTATCTTTGGTCATAAATCACAAGCTGTGTAGGTTGATGTGCAAGCCTAAAAATTATGTTTCATTTCTTTCAAACTCAATGTTATGTAACATTGGCTTCAGCTATGGAATTAAGTGTTCATCTCAATTAAATGTCAATGTCAGCGTTATTATTATATACAGTCCATATTATTATAATCAACAATAAATATCTCCATTTCTGTGGAGAAAATTAATTTTTCGGGTGAAATTAAAACCAGATTTTTATTTGTAAATTCCTAATAAGTTAAGTATTAAGTCTTCGTGCAGGGTAACACATTGTGCATAGTACATGCGGTGTGCCTCTTGATTCATGTATTGACAAAGCTCTCACTATTTGCAATATAAAAAGTTGAATAAATCTTATCATTAATTATGCAACTCGTTGTTTTCCTTAATGGGTAAGAACATTAATTGTTAGATATAATATCTGTGTGATTTTGTTTTAATTTATATCGCTTAGTATTCACTTGTGTTTTCTGAGCACTTAAGGGTGTAATAAATTTAACTACTGAACCTGAAATTTGTTTCATTTTTGTTATCTGTAAGCTATAGTAAACCATTGGTGTGCCAGACACATGAGAATTGTATTAAAAGTCGATAGGCATTGATTCATTCAATCTTTATAAAATGTTTTAATAAGTCACTGAGAAACCTGTACCTTTTACGTCTCACATGCTAAATTTTTTCTTCTAAAATATTAATATTTACCAGCCTTGCTCGCACAGCTACCGCATGGTAGCAAACGTACCCTGCAGAGACGCAGTACTCTGTTGTCAATCTTCTCCAGATTAAAAAAAAAAAAAAATTGGTAATAAACTGATAAAACCATAAAAAGAGTTTTGATAGAAAAATAAGAAGAAGAAGAAGAGTGAAAGATACAAATATATTTGCGTTACACGTTTATTTATCACCAAAAATTTTAAATTTAAATATTGAGCTATTAATGGCTGAGAAAAGCTACAAGAACAAATGTGATAGAGAAGACAAACCAATTTCATGTAAAGAATAAAGTTATTTGTAAATTCAAAGACGCATTTAAAAATAAACATTTTGTATCATTATAGACACATTTGTAATTCCCATGTTGATGCTGAATACTATTTAAACAAACCCACAGCCCGCTCGCTACATCATTTAGTAGAACCTAACCTAACCTTACTTTATGTAACCTAATCCAACTTAACCTAACCTAATATCCAGGTTTAATTTGTTAATACTCCATGTCAAAACCATAAAAATTAATGTGACAGGAACAGAAGAATAGAGAAAGATAAATATATATATATGCGTTACACGTATATCTATCACCAGAACTTTTAAAATCGCAAAATGCGCCAAAACTGTATGAGAAACGGCATTTTATATAGTTGCACAGCGACTAAATCAACAAAACACTGTACCTACCTAGTTACCGCTTAAAGGTCGATAAAAATGCACGAAGTCGGCCATCTCTTGTAATTTAGTAATAAACAATCGAACATTTTAAGTTTTAACACTAAAAAAGTCTCGTAACTGCCATTTTATTGTCATGGCCTATCGACATCGTACTGCCATCTATGGTTTTTATCTCGTACTTCAGAAATAAACAATAAAAATAGTCGATCTAGAGGTGGCCATTTTCGTTTTAAATCGATGCCTTTAATCTACCATATAAACGGCCATTAAAAAAATGTATTTACATAGATATGCATTTCATCATCTTACTGCCGTCTTTTGTCGTAATTTAAAACTAAACAACAATGGCCGCCTGGTATGTTTGTTGTTTCTGATCATGTGAACTAACTTTAAGTGAATAAAATTTTCGTTTCTTTAGGTTCAAATTACGAAATATAAAATGTAACATTTTTCAATAGTTATGTCCCTGTTCATTGTTTAATATAACCAAGAATACCCGTAGCATCGTCTCTACGTACTTGTAAATAATCAATTCATATTATTTACTAAACAAACTTTATTACAAAGTTGAGAAGCATATTGTCATTTTCTTTCAAATCCGCCATGTCCATCATGTGTCAGTCACAGTGTTAAGGCGGTAATTTTTTAATTCCATCTATAATCCCTCTATCAGCCCTTGGTTATAGCTTGAAAATATAATATGGTTGCGTTCGCTTAGTACGTCTGCAAAAAAAATCCAGCTTTTTCTACATTTCATTCGTATGTAGGTAGGTACGTCGACTTTTCAAAAAAAAATACGCGTTCTTTAGATTTTAAAGGTGAAATTTAAACGATAGGAGTTTACAAATACGAAAATAAATTATGGTCCATTGTGATGTATGCACAGATACAATAAAATTATATTTTGGTCCTAAACTCGCAGAGAAAAGCTAAAAAACATGAAATTTTACTAAATCAGTCATCACAAAGAAATTATAAGAGGAATTTAAAAAAAGTGTTGTCATCGGCAATCGCTAAAAAATTTAAAAATGATTTTTGTTCTCAAATTCGCAGAGTTATAAGCGAGAAAAGGAAAAGTTAGGCTAATTAAAAAGTTGTTTTTCTAAAAATCACCAAACTTGTAATAAATAAAGAAGAAGATTATAAAGACACAGTCAACCTTCAGAGGTCTGCAAAAAATGTCAGAATGCAGACCGGTTGCAATTTAACAGAGTTCTTGTGTATAACATAAAAACTTATATTGTTACATATAAACTTAGCAAAATACCCCTTGTTTTTAATAAATTTAAATATTGAACTAAAACGAACTAAGAAAGTATAAATTTACAACTATGTCTACATACTGTCGAGGTCTCTAGGCATTATGAGTATTTAATTATACCCAGTATGTCACAAGTGCGCATGTACAGCATGTAGGAAAATAATTCTTTCATTTCTTTGGGCATGTTGCAAGAAGAGAAATTGGTGATCATAGGCAACGCACGAGGATAGGTGACCGGAGCCGGAGCCCTGTGAAATGTTGAACTAAATAAGGGCCAGAATTGTGCAGAGTAAAGGCAAGCAGTTCGCGCTGTGGAAGCAGAATAGGGTACTGTGATGCTCAGTCATTAATATGTCGACTAAGAGAGATATTTGTCACAAATACCTCAAACAGTGGGGAATTTTCTTTTTTAACAAAACCATTTACATTGCATCATCATTCACAACAGTATCAGATACTTATTTTAAAAAAAAAAAAGACTGAAAATTGCACTACTTTTCAGGCACATTCAACATTTGTCAGGTGCTGAGCTCGGCAACATTGGTTGGTAAGCAATTTGTGTTTAAATTTACCTTCAATCTAAAGTGGCACTCATGTTGTAATGCGACAGTGCTTTTAGACTAGAAAAAATAAGTGTTTTTTAAAATTTTAATATCCAATTGTTTATTTGGTTATAATACCACGTTATTCACGGTAATGGAGAAAAGAAACCCAGGTTGATCTCCCATTAAAGACATCTTAAACCTAATTAGATTCATTTTTTTCTCATTATTTATAATATTTGTTGCAAATTTAACTTTGTGATTTGTATTAATTTTAATATAGATAATAACTTTGCTTTTAACCACTTAATGAGTTATATTTAATTCACCAATCGGTTTCGGAAAATTTCCTTCATTTCATAACAATTTACGTTAGACAAGACTAGATTTTACTTTTAAATAATTATTTCAATTTTTTTTTTTAAATAAATGTTTAAAAACAGAACAACTTGACATATATGGTTTATTAGGTAATTTAACATCCTGATGAAGGAAATGGTATTATCCAAAGCCGGTTGGCGTGGTGGAACTTTCAATAATAATTTTAATTCTCGCATTTCTGCTATAATGTGGGTTTTTATTATTCATTTATATCAGAAGTTGTGAAAATTCTTATATTAACGAAATGTATTTTCTTATAATTTTGAAGACAAATTAACAAAATGTTAAAAATTAATATGTGGTTATAACCATTCAATTATTTGAGGCTTCAGCTACTATTTAAAATCAAGTTTTATACCAAAAACACAATAATAACTTTAAATAATATATTTTCAGTCTTTTATTTAATAATCCATTTTAGTTCAATACGCCGTTCGATCGATGTCGAATCCGCTCATTATTTTCGTTAAAAAATGTCAAATATATATGTTTTCACGCATATTTTATCCATATGATTTAATATAGAACTTATTCACAACATTAGTAGCAAATTTCATAAATTAAATGTTTATTTTTACTAATTTTAATTGAAAACAATGTTTTGTTAAAGTAAATATTTTATGTGTTATTTTTATGTAAGATACAATTAAATATTTTGTTTATGTATAATACTGTTGTCTATTAAACACTAGCTGTCTGTTTCATAAATAGTTTGTAATTATGAACCAGACATATCACCAAAATGGCAATGCGATGATTAAATTGATGATATTAAACAAAACCAGAAAATGCATTCGGCATAATAATTTTAAATTTAGAACATTGGTTTAAGCGACAATCTAAATATATGTAGGTACTTTGTCTGATTTTAAAACATATTCATTCATATATATTATATGAATTAGGTACTCCACTAAATTATTTAATTTTCAATAGATTAATTCAAATGACAACATACATTTTTATTTCACTCCATATATCAATATGAAAAAACATAGAAAAAACTCCAGATACAAGTTATTTTTAACACTTATATCAAATGCGATAAAATCAACAATTTTATTGTAGTCCCTTCTTTCTATTCAAACCTTCCTCTCTCGCATGATTTACACAACAAATAACGTGATTAATTAATTCTCTGATTCTTATAAGAATTTAACTATTAGCCTCATCTTGAAAGCATGCCCTTAATTGGTTAAAAACAAAGTTAAATAATCTATATTAAAATTGTTAATATTTTGACAACCTGACTAAACATATTTCAAAATTTTCATGATTCACTTTGTGGAAGCCCATTGTAATTAATCTAATTAAAGTGTAGTGTGAAGTAAACAATGTTGCATTTTATTTTATTAATTAATTAATTTTTATAAAAGTTAATTAACTTGACTGGTTTTGATATATCATCACAAAATCCTGAATACGTCTTTATAAATGAGCCACTACATTTGGCATTCATATATTATCCAATATGTAGATGCCTGCAATCGAGAAGGATGGAAATAAATACATGACATTAATTATATATTGATTTATTAGCAGATGGATTAAAAATTTACAATTAGCTTTGTAACTGTTGTAGGCTTGTTTGTATATTAATATAAAAGTTCAATAATAATTTTTGTTATGTGGGCATTTATTACTCCGAGAATTTTGTCAAAATGTTGAGGAATTCATGAAAAGTAATTAATTACACATTTAATAGATCAAAATTATGTTAAAATAATTAAAAACAAAAATGAAAAACCTTAATATTGTAGAATTAAGAAATATCCAAAAATTATTTAATAGTGACTTAATAAATTATTCATTTTATGTACTAAAGCTTTTACACATTTAAATATAGGTTGACATTAATATGCAGTGGTTTCTCTTAAACTAACCAAGGAAAGTAAAATATGCACTTAGTACCCTTTGACCATGCTTTAATTAGATTAAACTAAAATTAAATTAGATATCAGGTCTAGGGGGCAGTTGTATGATCAGTATTCAATTTTTACCATCGCTCGTGGTAAAAAACGTTTGCCAGCTGTCGGTATGTCAAATTTACTATTGTCAAAGCATAGATAAGAAATCTCGCCTCAGTGTGGCAAGGCAAAAATCATGAAATATACTTTATCTACGGCATATTCAACTTTGCGTCTAAAATTTGTCATTTCGCTGGCCATTTTTTTCAGATTATGTGGTAATGTATATTAAACGAGATCATCATTGGACGAACTCTCATCACTAAAATAGCAGGATATTGAGTGATTAATTGTCGTATACTGCAACTTTCAAAGTATCAACGTGACAGATGACTTTTGAAACAGCTGGGAAGAGTCGGCCATATTTAACCATCGATTGACATTTTAACGTATTCGTCAAAAATGTACTTTAGTAACTTTTTTACCATAGTAAAAAGTTACCACTGATCACACAACCGGCCCTAAACGTTAGCTATGCTTAAAGTGTCTGAAACTGACCATATTCATCTAAAAAACAAAGAATATTAGACCAAAATGAATTGGTAGTTTCCACTGTGTATGGGCTAATGAAGAGTTATTGTTTACAGAAATACATTGCACAGCATGAAATTAATTTGAATTGCTTGGTTGCTCAAGGACATAAATGAAAGTAAAAAGAAATTGTTTCCTAAGCCTGTTATGTATTTATGTGATTTTTATTTATTTTTCAGATTCTTTTTTTTCTGGCCTTGAGACAAATTAAAACTAATGTTCTGGGTGGACAAATTGTTTTAATATTATTAATAACCAATTTCATGTACAAAACTTGTATTTTACTAATTTCATTGAATGTCTCTTTAAAACAATGAAGCACTTCCTGGACCATGTAATTCCTATAACATTGCAGACCATTAAATTATTTAAAATATTGAAATACAATGACAAATATTTTTCATGAACAAATACAGAGAAACAGAAAAAATAATATTGCATGCCTCCTTTAATATCGATATTTCAAACATTTTACTTTAAAGAAAGATTAATTTATAGTGGATATCTATCTAGAAATACACAGAAGTATTACATACTTTCATTATATTACTATTATAAAAATAATCTTCCAGTTTTATGTAATAAAACCTGAATTAACAGTTAGGTCACCAGTTTCATTTTCAGGCATTTTCTATTTCTAATCGGATATATTTTAGAAACATTAAATTATGTATCTGTGATTTCAACCTTTTGACATAATAAATTAGAAATGCAATTGAGACTTACATTGATGACCAAATTCAAAAACATCAAACATTATAATTTCCAAATCAATCAAAGAATTGTAACAGAACCAAAATAAATCAAATTTCCTCATTTTATTCTATTCTGTCATAAATTAATTGATAAATTAGAACTACTGTGTTTAATCCATGTATTGGCAAAATAAAGAAAAAAGAATTGTTATAAATAATTTACTCTCCATGTACGAGCCTTCTCTTGAAAATTTTTATTTTACAAGTTTTTCTGTATTTGTAATAAATTACAATATTACACATCACAGTGAATATTGTTTTGGTGTCTACTAGCCTGTAAAATGTTCATTTCACAGGGTGGGAATACACACCAAATAATGATGTGTTCTGATTTTTAGGAATAAGAAAAATTAAATGTCTTTTTAATAGTTATTTTATAAAGATAATTCCGAGCCCTTTGAAATCTGTATTAATAGAATTCATTATTTTACAAATGTTTTATCATAGAAGGAATGCATTTTTGAACACAAATTCTTGGTCCGCACAAATATATGCAATCAAATAAATTCTAAGCGTTAATTTAAAGATGGTTAGTAATTAACTAAAAGCTCTATTAAAAACCTCATATTATTAGTTTATTATAAGACACTTTTTATAAAATAACTTTTTTAATGTGAAAATACATTTTTCACACATGCACTGGAAATCTATTTCATTGGTCAATAAATTCTGCGTAGAAGAGTGTAGGAAGTTGGACGTAATCTTATTCGAATTTGGTCTAAACATAGCTACACCAAAACAATGTTCAGTATTGAACCTTGCACCTGGCCGTTATTATTGAATCTTGCAGCAATACTGATCTCCTAACTTAATGTTCCTGCCCAGCTATCAAGTACACAAAGGCTATATGTAATAGGTAGACTTAACTACAACATATATTTTCGTAGAAGCCACATTAAGAAACTCAAAAAACTTATAAAAATATACTTAAATAAAGTAATTTATAAAGTAAGAACTGCTTCCTTGATGGGGCTAACAGTCAGGTGTACGCTCAACTACAAATCCATATTGTTAGCAGACACGGGAATGGTTTAAGTAGTTGGATAGCAGAGGGAAAAACATTTTGATAAATATACCCCTCATAGTTTTTAACTAAGACAAGGATGCAGATGTAAAAATAGATAAATTGAAAAAATCATATCTTTATCCAGGGAGTGTGATAGTGCGAGGAACAGGCGAGGTTAAAAAACACAAATACATAATCAAAACTTATGTATTTAAAATATGATTTTTAAATAAAATAACAAACTGAATCTTCATAATTTATTCACAAGAAAAAATAATGACAAAGTAATGGCAACATGCGCCACGACTTTTTTATTCTTACATTTCTGGTTTATAGATAAGATACTCATAACTCTTTACGCATGTATGTACAGTGGAACCTGTATTTTAAGTTATCAGATTTTACATTTTCCATCAAATTTAAAATACTCACAATTTAAGGATTCAAAATATTTTTTTTTAATTTCCCACTATCTATGATATGTGAAAAAAAAGTTTCTCATATATTAAGCACTAAATGCAGACAAAATAAAATCACTTTTATGCCATTCTTCAAGTGTATTATTTATTGTAATTTTGTATCGACAATGCTGCAATTAAACACAATACTGTGAAAAGGCACTGTATATATGTATGTTCAAAGTGCATCAGTAACATTTGATACTTTTCGTCAACAAAGCAAAATTTAAAGTTTTTACACAAACTATGAAACTTGCGTGACAAGAATAAGTTAAGATTGTAAATTTAGTTTTTGCATTTTGATCACGGTGTGGAATTTTTCAAATTGTTATTGTTTTTCATTGAGTTTCGAGTAGTTGAGTCTATTTCTTCAAATAAATTATAAAACTGAAGTATGATTACCGTTAATTTACACTTTCCCCTATTTAAGCTCAGTCCTAAAGTGTAAGATCTAGATTCCACCGCATATACAATTTTTTATCCAAAATTTAAACTAATTATTTGAAAATAAACTAAAATATCAGTTTTAAAGATAAAAATATTTTTTTAAATATTAAATTGTAATAAACTCTTATCAGGTTATGAGACGAGAGATCTCTTAATTCAAAAGTTTTTTTTTATTGATTATCTTTCGCGTTTACAGTTTGAAACTTGTAATACCCAAAATACCTGATTACAATATAGGATTAAAAAAATAATTTTATCTTTCGTACTTTTATACCAAAGTGTTTCAATTAAATGTTTTATCTCTTAGGTCTAATTTATTTAGGAAATTTAAATAATGAGTGTTTTCACAACTGTATGGGAATATTAAATTTAAGTTTGTTACTTCTAGTCCACGGGCCGGACTAAAAGATGGAACTAAATGCCATTTATTATCTAGCTAGTGCTCGAGAAGCGTAATGTATTAAAATTATCATTTTGATGCAGTAGCTTTTAAAAATGTTGTTAAATTTTAAGAATAAAATAAACATTCTCCTTTTCTGGACATCAGATTTTAACAATTTTAAAATCAGACCAATGGAAATATTGTAAACATTTTTAAAGTCTACCCCTCCAAAACAGCCACCACTTCTTTCAACATGTTTCCTCACTCCTTCAGCGCAGTATACTAGTCATAAAATGCTGTGTGTTTTACCTCTGATCTATATTGATCAACTTAATTGATTAAGTAAACATTAAGCGATAAGCAAAACAATTTTTTTTACAATTTTATATAAAAAAATTGATTTGCGCGGGTGTTCGATTCTAGAGATATGTTACAAATTTATCCATACCTTTATAAAAGCACCTGCCTTTTGACATTTTTTCGTATTAAATGGTTTATCATTGATATAAACGTAATTATGTAAACATACACTCCCTGGCTTGACATGAGTTTTTTTAATAGAGATGTGAACAAACGATAAGATAAGAACCTGCAATCTTCCATCTATAGCAGAGTTCGAACCTGAACACTACGACACCCACATCTTTCACTGAATTTATTTAAACATTTTTTTATATCTACGACTTCACTAAAAGAAAACTTTCCTACTTTTGCAAATGCTCTTCACTCGGTCTGTTTCGCTAAAGATTTAAACTTATATGCACACATCAAATGATTTTTTCGGGTATTTATATTTTTGTTATAATGATGTGTGGAAATAATGGTACCCCCTCTTAACAATTGTCCCAACAGTGCCTCAACTCATAAATAATGTTTTTTAAATATATTTTTTTGCATAGAAAACTAAAATAGAATTATTGCGGGTTAGTAAATATTAGTTAAGGCAAATAAAAAAGCAGCAAAATTACTTATCAACACTTAAATGCTGGAAAAAAATTATTACTTGATCATAATGAATATTTTTGGTGTGTATGATTAAGCTCAGCCCAATGTAGACAATAAATGAAAATAATTCCTTATTTGCATTTATATAATATGTATGTACATATATGATTTAAAGTAATTGGTGTAAATAATGCTTTTTATTTTAACATTTTCCAATATTCAGTTTTCAAGCAAAAATATGATAGTTGTAAATCTCTCCATCGTAAAAATACATATTATTAATAGCTTTAGAGTGGAACTGAAGCTCGTAAGTCTCACTGTATAGTTGGTATTATTGCAGTAGTTTTTCTTCTGGAATAGTTGGAGATGTAGCCGGAGATACTCTGCTAGAGTCCCTCAAACACTCATCGAAACTTTGAACGGAATTGGATCTTGAAGAAACCTTTCCCTGTAGAATAATAAAATTGTTTATCATACATAAATATATATTATAATATTTATTCCAAATATCAATGAAATCTTTGAATCAGCAAATATTTTATTATTATTAGTTTATAGTTTTAAATATTGGGATATCAAAATATTGTCTAACAGTTCTGTAGTTGTTGAACATTAATTAGACTTCGTATGGCGTATTAAAATGAAAGCTCACCTTTACATTTTCGTAGGCGCTGCCCATTTTCTCTTCAATAGAACGGAAGGATTCAGAATTTCTCATTTGCCCTAGTTTCGAGGTGATTCCACCGGTAAGCCCGCCTAATATTGAAGATGTTTTTTCAGCAGTTGATTTTATAACGGATTCGGTCTTTTGATACCTGAAATACAAAAAATCTAACTGATTTTATATAACACCAAACATATAAAAGGCAATTGGGAAATATTAATATTCTATTTTTAGATTTTATTAATTTTAAATAACAATTTTAGAACAAGTTTGCATATTTTGCAAGATTCCTAGAGATGGTAGGGGTGAGGAAAGAAATGACTATAGATAATGAAAAAATGCAGCTTTGATTGCAGCCATCACCAGAATACAATGTTTGATAAAGGATACATGAGTTCCAGTACAATTCTAAACTTCACCTCCTAACACCTGTAAGAAAAAAATTATTGAAGCTTAGAATTGGAAAAAAATAAAAGTAGAATGAATGCAGCGAATGTTCAATCTCTAAACCATGTCGCAATATCTACAACAGACTGAAGAATGAGCGAATGAGAAGTGAATTCAAAGCTGACTAATGGAACAAATGAGGAGGCAATAATAAAGAAATCTGTGATGCAAAAGTTCAACAGAAAAAGAGACCATGAAAAGCCCACAAAAAGTTCATTTAAAAAAAATCTTTAATAGAACAAACGTTTGAAAACCCCTCAACTTACTGAATTAATTTTCTGATAAGATTAATAGATCTGTAGAATCTCCTAAATACTAAATTCGTTTTAATCAAATCACTTCTTTTTTATACTTGCAAGCGAAGCCTCATCAGCCATAATTGGACCTACTAAATTCTCCTTTGGCCTTTTAAAAAATATAATTTAATATTTAAGGAACATTTCCATATCCACTTTTGCATCTGATGTAATTGACATAAGAATGAATTCTTCCATCTAAGTCCATTATCATGTCATACCTCTAAACTTTGCTACAAATCTGGTGTAAAATCCAGGTCAATTCTTACACAGAATTGAACGCCTCACTCAAAACCATTTATTTTCAGCTAAAATAGTTATTGGACAGGTGACGGTGGATTCGTCTCCGAGTTATGTAAATCTAACTAACTTACCATTATACCGTTCCACGTAGGGGTGGGCAGAGAGGATAAAACACCACACTCTTCTGTCCTGACAAACCACTCTTGCCACGCTCCATATACTTGAAGCTTCTAAGAGGGCCAATCTCCATTATCTGATCTTTCACAGACGTCCTCTGTTCCTATTACCTTCAACATTCACCTCATATATTTTCTTTACCATCCTTTCCTCATTCATACATTTTACATGTCCAAAGCACGAGCCTTTCTTAATTCTATTGATTATGCTATAAACAGATTCACTCATTCTTCAATCTTATCGTACATAGATTTTCCAAACGTGCGCTCGAACAACAACATTCAGCCTACTTTCATTATTATTTTGCTAATTCCAGGCTTCATTTCCACACATTATTGTCGGTACCAAACTATTATAGTCTTACTCTGGATGACAAATTCCTTTTGGTGATAATTTTATAAAGGTTTGGTGAATCATTTCTGTACTACATATTATGTACCTAGCTGTATAATATAATATATGTAAATATTCCTAAGAAAAATACACACATTTAATTTGACAAAATAAATAACATATTGTGTATACTGCTAATATATTACATTTAAAAAATCTCTATGTGCATACTTACTTAATATATATGTCAGACAAACTTGAGGCAAAAGAAGGACAAAAGCAAAAATGCAAGAAATGAGAAGACAATGTACGACCAAGCAAGAAAGAGTGTATAGCCAATGTGAGCATAATAGATAGAATAAAAAAGATTTGTTGCTAAGATGAGTCTCTCTGACGAATACTAAACTTTTATAGATTAAAAAAATCTAAATTCACTGATTATTTTGACAAGCCTGTAAATTAATAAAAATATTAATTAAAATTGTTATAAATAAATTGTTCTTAGTAAAAATACCAAAGAAAAGTTAGCTTTCTTATGTCATTTTGAATCAAATTTGAGGTGTTGAATTATTTGAATGAACTTAATACATACATAACAAAATTATTTAAAAAAATAATTAAAACATCTTATTCTATTATTATACATTCTTAAACTTTTTGTTAAAAATCAAAGTGCCAAATTAAAGAAAACAAAACCAAAGCGGGTGAGCAGCACGGATGTGACACGGTATGGTATTTTAAATTAAATAAAAAACATACTGTATATAAATCCTAATTGTCGAGTGTCACGGCACATTTCCAGTAAATTCGTAAGTTAGAGGATATGTACGAACATATTTGAAAAATTAAAAAAAATATAATTTATAAATGAAACATCACAGTATCAAGTTAATAAGAAATAGACAAAACAGTGAAGAGATTATGTACATACAAAGAATGTAAAAATATCTGTAAAAAAATCATATTTAACATCAATTTAAGCAATATGGAAAGCAGTGTTATCTAAATCCGTAATTTGTATAAAAGAAAAAATTGAAACGCTTCATTTAATATCAGCATCTAGTAAGGAGTACAGCATTATCATTGCTTCTCATTGGAAAGTGTACTGCAATTGAAAATAACTGCATTCAGAATCTGCATAGAAGGTTGCACTCAAAGTGTTAATTGTTAAGAATGAGTTAATTTTGATCAAATTGTTGAGTGACGTGGCGTACAGAGAATCTCTTAAAAACGTTTTACTTACGCCGGTGCATCAGTAACAGCTTTAGTTATTTGTCCAACACAATTTTCCACGTTATGATAACTGTTGGCAGCAAAGTAATCCGCAGTCCCAAAATTATAAAACAATATAAAGCCACAGAATAATAAACAAGCTTTAAAATAGACAATATATATTTTATATAGAAAAAAATAATATTTAAATAAAGAAACAAAGCATAATAATAAATTACTTGTCTCTTGTTAAATAAGACAACCAATATTACTTCTAATTTTTAATTTTTAGTAGTTACACATTATATTCATCACACCATAGCTGAAAAAAGAAGTTAAATTAAATAAATAATGTTCTTCTACGGGTAAATTACATCACTACATAAATAAAAAATTGTTTTTATTTGAGACATGCTTGTGTAAATACAATAAATTGTTGCCATCCTCTCCCTTTTCTTTAAATTATTAAAATAAGATGCCTAATCGAAGGTCCTAGATCGCTACCACGATCTGACTAAAAATTCACATCAAACTGCTTATTAATAATTTTGAAATCTGTTCTAAACAACTAAAAAGTTGATGATATCTTATATATAAAATCCCAATGCCTTTCTGTAACTATATGTGTGTCACACTTAGGAAAATTAACTGAAGTATCAATTTCCTTTGAAATGTAAACGAGTAACCTTTTTGTTCTGAAGATACTTCAAGATTTTTCAAACAAAGTTAAACAATTTTTGTTAAGATACAGTACATATATTGTACATAATTAAAAAAAGTGGTGTATGGAAGGAAATCCAGTTCAGAAAAAGCGATGCATAAATGACATCCTAGGATGGCTTTTAAACACTAGTTTGAAATGAAAGTGTAGAACTGCCAGAGATGTATGCAATAAGTACAATATATATATATATTGTCTAAAGATCGTTGATACATAATGTAATTTTTTTTTCTTATTCAAAATAATAATTCATAATTTTTAATGCTTATATAGAATGTACGTTAAAATACACATTACACACACTGCACATTTAATATGTGGTGGTCCTGCATACAGCTGAGCTTAAGCTCAAATAGATCAGGTCTCGGCAAAAACTATTTGCATATGATGTGATGTGAAGAATTAATGTTTAATAGTTAATTATTACTTATGTTTATGATTAGGGTTAAAGCTCCACGAGTAAAGTTAAATTTTGACAGTTCAGTTAAGTAAGAAGTTAAGTTTGGGATTATTCAGGCACATGTTATTAAAAAGTGTCAACCAGGTATGACCAGATAAATCTATATAACAGCTACATCCTAATTCAATGTGATGTATTAGTGTGCTATCCAAAGTTGTATCTACATATTTGCCCATTATTATGAAAGTGGTCTAAGTCAAGAAATTGAAAAAAATTAGTATATCAATTATTATAATAATTTGAAGCATTATATTCAGTGTATTGTTACGACGTTCAACGGCATTCCGCTAGTGTTTATTTTGATAATAGAGTACGTCATCTCATCCTTAAATTTCTTTATTTCCTTATGAGCTACATGCAAAATTTATGTCAAAATAAATTATAAATCTAGTAAACTAAATGAATTCTTAAACATTGTGTTATGTAATATAAACATATTTTTGAATCAATTCAAACGCAAACCTTTAAATATCTCAAAACGAAAGAAACATGACTTAGACCACTTTCATAATAATGGGCACATATGTGATATTTGGGATACTTGCATTCGTTGACGATATGCGTTATTAGCGTGAAATCCAGAAGTGCTTGGTAGAATAACAAACACCTGTTTTTGGCCAGTTAGTTCCTAAATTAATTCAGTATCCGTACATACAATAGTTTCTGACTATCGGCACAAATATTTTCAAGTGAGTGAATGTGTTAGTTATCAACAGTCTTAAGAGAATTTATTAAATCTTAAATGTCTCTGTCAAATTATCATTATTATAGGTTGGGACATTTGCTCAAAATAATTTGATTTTTCTGTTTTTTACCATTTAATTTAATTTGTTACCTTACTTCCAACTTATAATCTAGCTAATGGAACCTAATGGCTACCTGCCTCAGAACAGGTACTTTATATGTACCTAGCGAGGTAACGGCCAATAGGCTTGCATATAAATGGAATGTAGTATTAATACTTGTACATTCTGGTGTATTGGTTACTTTAAGGATTTTTATATTGATGCAAGCTTTAAAGGAATGTTGTTTTAAAAATAAACACCGATTTATCGGCACGTTAAGATTAGGTACAATATATTATTGAACAAAAAACATTAATATTACAAGAATGGTAGAAAGACTATTATTACTAATAAGCAAATAAACAAAAGAATAATTGAAATGGTGGAATAAAAATAAAACCAATCAAGTTGAGTCAATAAAAAATATAAATCATCATGTAAAATTTTCTGGATTATTATGTCAAATTTCGCTGTAGCTAATATCAGACAATTGACTCTACAATGTATTCTTCAAAGAGATCAGACACTCGGCACAATAACACGGAAGATCCTGAAAAACTTGAACAAAAAACATTTTTGTTTTGTAAATCAAATAACGCAATTACGTAACAAACCCAATTCTTCGATATAATATAAAAAATTCCAGTGCTCTGACAAAATTATGGGTAAATAAAACAAAAAAAAGTATAAGGCAAGAAATACATACACTTGACTCTCTTTGACATTTTTGATTCCTTGGTTGACATCGTCAGTTATTTCCTTCCACACAGATATTCCCAGCTTGCGCTTCAAGTCAGAGCTGAGTCTGACCTTGCTGGCCAGCACGACCCGAAGTGTGGCGATTTCATCCTCAACTCTGGCCAGCTCCTGGCTCCATTCAGCTTTCTGGGTTTCAATCTCCTCGGGAGTCAGTCCTGCGAGTTCTGGGACCGCCTCCACACCAGGAGAAATGTGAATCCCCTCATCAGCTGTAACAAAATAATAGTGTTGTGTTAATTTAATAAACACAATTATACTAATTGAGAGGATCACCAGACGGTAAATGCTAACCATTTTGAAAATGAAAATATAATATTAACATACATAACCAATGCTAAGTTTAGATCATGGTGTGTGCATAAAAAATCTTTTGCGAAATTTTAAGAACCGTGCTATTATTTGTACACTAGGGGGGAGGAAAAAAAACATTACCTTAACTGTACAAGGCTACTGGTAGGAGCCTGGGTTGATCATATTACCAATAAAGATGCATTAAGAAAAAAAAAATATATATAAAATAAATTTTAAAAATTAAAAAATCATGGTTTATTTGAGATAAAAGTGCGTCATTTTGAAAGCTGAACAGTGATAAATACTTAATCATAACTTGCTATCCCTATTTATCTGCTATCCCAGTTTTTTATCCTTATATAAAAAATTGGGTATCAGTAAAGATTCTAGGAAATAAATATAAATTAAATAATCCTTATCTTATGAAAAGACCCCATAAAATGTTTGCCGTTATTACCTGGATAAGCGTAACCAACGGCTAGACTTTTAAATTGCATATTAAAATATTATTGAACTAATATTTTAATACAATTAGAAAAATCAATAATAAAACAAAAACAACTAATATTTCCCTACTGAAGCCATGTGAATGTTAGGGCCATCATTTTCCCCCGCACACCGTCCTGAAGGAATGACGTATTTAACGTGCACGGAATAATAAATTACCTACCAAAAAAAATAATGGAAGTTAAGTGTATGAACTGTTATCAATGAACTGTTTCCCTTTATACAGTGGAAGATTGATTGTATTGGTGAAGTAACACTTAGTCAGTTGTGTTGTGATAGATTCACTGAAGAAGAAGTCGATCGGGCGAAAGATGTTTTCTTCGCGCAAATTTCGGAAAGACACGTGACGAGGAAAGGGGAGCGCTGGCAAGCAAAGGATCTTCAAGATATCATCAAAGCTATGAAAGAGACGGATCCAGACAATCTACCCATTTTTGTCGCTCACCAGCTGGAGAGATTACCATCTGTCAATATACAGATACAGCAAGGAGATATTTCCAGCCTAGTGAGAGACGTGGCCGCCCTCACGACGGAGGTATCCATGTTGAGAGCCCAGCTAACTGTGCAGATATTATCACTGATGCCTACAACTTCTCTCCAGGACAGACCCTGAGGGAAGACATTGAATATCTGCGAACACAGATTGAAGCCGTTTGCGCTGAAAATGCTTCAAAACCGATTGAGATAAATTCTCCAGGCACGTCAAAGGAGCGATCCGGTACACTGAATTACTCTAAAGCGGTAAGACACAAAAATAAACAAACAAAAGTTGTCGGTAACAATATTGGCATTACAAATAGTAACGAGGTCATTGACGCGTTATCAGTCAGCACCGCCACGCACTGCGGGACTGCAGCGCCCTCAGCAGGGCCGGCGCTTCATCTAATTCCGGCCAAAATATCCAGGGAACACCAACTCGCAGACTGTCGAATGTCATGATTTCTGAAAGCGAGTTTCAGGTGGTAAAAGTGAAAAAACCTCGCCGCACTCATAAAAATCAAAAAGGTTCAGCTCAGTCGACCACATTGAAGGTAGCTGAAATACAAGTATCGCTCTATGTGTCTCGCTTTGATAAGGAGACATCTGTACGAGATCTCGAGATATACCTTGAAAGCGTTGGACCCAACATGGTCAAAGTAGAAATAATCAACCAAATGAAGCCCGCCCCATTCAGAACTTTCAAAGTGCAAGGAAGTGCAGAAAAGATAAAGGCACTCACTGGTGAATGAGATTTGGCTGACTGGAATTGTTTTCCGAAATTTCTTTGAATTGAGAAACTTAAAAAATCACAATGGTGGGAATAATTAAAATAGTTTCCATTCATTGTAGATCGATGAGACGAATGGAAAAATTCGTACGTGACCTCTGCGAGCTGTATGATATAATACTTCTTCAAGAAACACGGCTTCTGCAGACTGATATAGATTTTCTCTCGAACGTACATCCAGACTTCGCGAGCTCGGGCACCTCTTTACCTTCTCTGCACCTACATGCCAACGTGCGATGCGAGACATTTTGAAGAAGACTGTTTAACAAAATCCACGCTATAGTTGAAAAGAAAGACCATGCAAACTGCATTATCATTAGTGATTTTAATGTGACTCTGGGATCTTTATTTGACAACGAGTTAACAATGTTTTGTTCAGAAAATAACTACAGACTTGCTGACATAGAAACACTTCCCATGGATAGCTATACATATCTGAGTGACGCACACGGTACCACCAGTTGGCTGGATCACTGTATTGCGACCGAAAATGTATATACAAAGATTACTAATATCTTCATCGATAATGATATTGACTGGACGGACCACAGACCAATGTCGGTGACTATCGAGACAAATAATGCATCATGCGTTACGCAGATTCCACACTGTTTACCTTCGAAGCCCAATGTATTTAGGTGGAACCCGAAAACTCAATCCCAGGTAGAAAACTATTCCGTAACAATGGAAGTTCTACTGAAGAATATTAATATCCAGAAAGGTACTTAAACCCCGTAACGGTCCTATCGCCGAAGAAAGAAGGAATCTTAGAGCGATATTTAAAAAGAGACTGAAACACTGTGAACAAAATGCCGACCAGCTACGAATGGATAAAATTACCTCACAATTTCAAAGCAAAGACTTTAACAAGTTCTGGAATAGTATGACAAAAATAACTAATCCAAAACATCAGGCATCTAGTCATATTAATGGAATATCGGACATACATGAAATTTCACATGAAGAATTTTCTGAGGTCAGTGGTCAGGATTCCCCTATGCACGCAGCTGAACGATCAACCGAAGACGCCATACCCATAGTTACAAGTAAAATGATTATTCGTGCAATTAAAGCTACAAAAACTGGCAAATCACCTGGACATGATTCTCTCAGTAAGAAATGCAGAAGAGTATCTATCCCCGCTCCTGGCGACACTGTTCAGTAACATGATCAAGCATCTATACATACTTGCGAATATGACGAAAACTATTATTGTACCTATATTAAAGTCGAAACAACTGGATATATCATCTCCCAAAAACTATAGGCCGATATCGCTAGCCACTATAGTGGCAAGACTTTTTGAAAGAATCATTATGGATCAGAATTCAATAAACATGAACACTAGAGACAACCAAACGGGATTCAAAAAGAATCTGTTAACTGACAATGCGATCTTTGTCGTAAAGCAAATTGTGAACTATTTTAAAAGTCGAAAAACCACGATATACGCCTGTTTTCTAGATTTACGCAAAGCCTTTGACCATATCAGATATGACAAATTATGGACAAAACTGCGCGTGCGAAACATTTTCCAACCAGTTGTAGATATACTTGACAGGTGGCACAGGCAGCAAGAGAACTCAGTGCGGTAGAAAGGTGCCGACTCTGAGCCATTTTACCTGCGCACTGGGGTGAGGCAGGGCGGGTGCATGTCGCCAATCCTTTTCAATATGAACATGGACGAATTGAGCGAACGACTATCTGATGCAAAAATTGGCTGCCACATGGGCGAGACAGATATGGAAAAGGGCCAGATAATATCAAATTTTGCTTTTTCTTGTTCTGTTTTTTCAAAAAAACTTATCTTAACTGAGTGCTATGGCAACTTTTACTGATTCTACAGATTAAACATTTTGTTTTCATGGTGTATTCCAATGTCATTTCGTATTTTGTATGGTGTTCGCATAGATATGTTAATGTCAGTTATCTGTCAAGCGAGGGACTTTGCATTTTTTGGGTAGATTATTACCATTATAAATTTCTTTCTGTTACGAGTTTTAGCTATGGTAATAATGAAACGTTTTAAATTTTGGTTGTCCAAAGGAGAAATCGTAGATAATATTTTAAGTGAAATCGAAAGCAGAGTACAATACGGAATAATAAAAGCTTTTTTGAAGTAATGAATTCACAATTATTTTCTAAATATAAATTTGATAGAATTGTTCTCAAAATTAGAACGAGCGCACACTGAGGACAAAACAGTTGTACGATAGCTCGCCACCAACTAATCTATTGTTTAAAAATTTAATTTAATCATACATTTTCATAGCTCTCGTCATCACATCAAAACTGTCGTACAACAGAAAGTCGACAGTGTGAGTTGGTAACAGCATAACTTAAATTTCTGCGTACTGTACGCCACTACCATTTATGAATGAATGCTTATAAATCTTCTAAATAAGTCTTGCACAATGACTGTTGAACTTGAACTTATAAAACTTATGTGTGATAAAATTCTGGGAGTCAGAAGAGCCATTTTTGTCTACATAATACACGTTATAATAATTATAGCTTATAGTAGAACTGTTTCCTGTTCAATACCGTGACATCAGCGCCGTAACTACAAAAATTGGGCCCCCAATGCAGAATGGAAAAAGTCCCCCCAAACAAGTATTTATATGAATATTAATACTACGTGGTTTAACTATTAAATAGTATGAACAAAATTAGTCTCTTGTCTCATAATATTCATAGTGTTCTTAGGCATTTACTTGCTTCGCTTTATTATGCTATGGTCTGGTCCCTAACCTGACATACTAGCGGGACACTATTGTATACATCGATTATGTTTTCGTGTGTTTTCAAATGTTATCGACACTCGCAAAAATATCAACGCCGAATGGGTAGGAGGGCGCTAACATTTTGTCCACCAATGCACTGCATTAGCTTAGTTATCCCACTACGTGACATGCAATATAAAATGAAAGTGACAAGAAATAGATCTATAAAGAGTAGTGCGTCACAAGTTCACTTTGAAAGAAGTGAGGTTGCAGAGTACACGCACCGCCGTCTTGCGCTGTTTGCTTTAAATACACGATTTCAGCGGCATACAATGGCAAATGACTCGTTTCATGATTGAATGTTTTCTAACCACAATGTATGTACTCATACATAAAAACACAAAGGGCTATTTAATTTAAATGTAAATAAGACTGCAAAATACTTATTTGTTTAAATTCATTATACTTAACTCATTGACTGCCGGCTCTTTTTCGAAACATTAAAAAATGTCAATTATTTTATATATGCTCAAGCACATATCCGTCACAAAAACAACAGGTCGCGGGGGATGCTGGCGACTTACTAATGTAAATAAATATGTATGGAAAAGGTCCGCCCCTGGGTGTTGGCGGCACCTACCAAGACGCCCATGAGTGTGATAACAGTCAATGTGTTAATGTTAAAAAATAAGAATTGTTTCACTTAATAATTTACAGAAGGTAAAAATAGACTTTAAATATGTATAGATCACGTCCATCAATTAAAAATTGAGAACTGTTGAACCGATCTCGATGCGGTTGTCTTTACTATATCAGACATCTTTCTGGGGAGGTTTAATACTATACGTAAATATATAATTCATCATGGTATGATGTCAGTAGGCTGAGCAGTGAAGGAATATATTGCGCAAATCAGAAAAAAATGTTTGTATGGCAAGTAGTTCACAGTACTTGCCGAACTACCCGGGTGTAAAATTTATAAATAACAATTATTTGAAAATATGTCAATTCTGTCCAATCATTTTTCCTATTAGAGGTCTATCTAACAACACTCCTTTATTTAAAAATGTAGGGGAGGTTGTGTCCACTTATCTGATATAATCCCATCGATGGCATATTTTCAATTTATGACTTCTCTATTCAGCAATCTTTCCATTTTCAAAATAATATTGATTTAACTTTTTCAAACTACAGCATGCACCATAACTCTAAATGGTACCATGATAACAAATATTGCATGCTAACCGTTTTCTATTTCTTTTCTTGGAAAAATCAATATCTATCAATATTCTAGCTAAAATGCATTTTATTTATGTAAATTATATTTTAAAGGCAAAGTAGGTTTTTTTGATAATTACTTTCACTCAAAGCATGTCCTATCCTTGATCAATTTGAGTCAAAGGATACTGATGCAGTGTGCCTGTTGCTAAATCTGCTTGGATTGGTTTTTTTTTCATTAACTCATTTTTCTCCCAATAGACTCTCAACATTGTCTTCACTTCTTATTGTTGATAAATGACACACACTGACAATTAACTAAATAAATAAATGAATAAAATACAACACCTCCGTTTCCTAGGCCGAGGAACTTTTTATAATTGTTTTGACTGGAAATCTTGACGAGGTACGGCTTTGACAGATCCTGAAAATGTACTCGGACGTCTCTCATCTTTTTTTTGAAAATGCGAAGTCTCGCCTTCCGGTTATCTATGATGAACTCAGTCTCTATACACAGCATGGCATCCTGGTGCGTGTCCAGCTCCAGCCCGGGCACCTCGGCCTCCGCGTCCAGAGAGCACGGCGCCAGAGCGGCCCAGCACTCTTCCCCCCCGCCCTCTTCGTCCGGCGGATCCAGGCTGGGGGTGGCGCCCGACTCCAGCTGGATGAAATAGGGATCCTCCATGTACTCCAGGCTCTGAGGCTCGCAGTCATTTTCCACGAGAGAATACATGGCGTCGCCCTCTTCGTCCGGTGAGACAATGTTCGACGGGTACTTTTCCTCAACCTCAAAAACTTCCAATTTAGTTTCCATTTTCGAAGCGCTGTCGTACCGCATTTCGCTATGTTTCTTTAGCGGAGTTCGCGGCGGTCATCCCGCGGCGGTCATGTCGCGCGAGCACTATTCGGCGGTCGGCGGTCGGCGGTCGGCGGTCAGTGCCGCGCGGATCGGAGATGTCGAGGAACAGCGCCACGTCCGCGGGTATCCGCTGCCGACTGGCGCCGCGCGCTGCCACTCTCCGTTCTTTCTCTCGGCGCCGTAACGGTTTCTGGATCAAGCTGTTCGCGATTTTCGGAAAGTATACCATCGTTAGTCATCGCGGAGGTATTCCATTCTCTCGCGCGAAGCGACTCTGATGATAAACCACTATGACGTACTTACTCGATTAATAATATACTATGTGATCGTAATAGTACGTAATAAATAAGTAGCATTTATAATTGTTTTTCGCAACAAAAAGTTTAATCCATCGACCATCTGTTCATTTGTTTGCTATAAGTTTACATTTTTGGAACAACATTTGAAGTATTACGTTAAAAAATGTCAACAAATCCCATTGAATGGAACTCGCGTCAAATCACGTGAACGTACAGAATAAATGACACACGTAATGGCGACAACTACTGTGCGCGATTTAGAAATCTAAATTTTGTCAAAAGCTTAAAGTTTTATAATTATAGTTTGCAAACCCTACTTCAATATCGATCACTTAAAATGTCAAATTTTTCCTATGTTTGTAATATTCCACAATTCTCTTCGCATATTTGGTCACCTAACCAACTAATCCGCGTCCCAATCGAGATGTTCGCAACCTGTCTCATGACATAAACTGCATGGGTTTGCTAAAGGTAGCTAGAGCGAGACTAATATTGGTCGACTTGTCATAGCGGTACATCGATACCTCGATTTACGGCCTATATACGTTCCGGAAAAGTTGGCCGTAAATCGAAATGCAGTATAACGAATAGATTATTTTGATACAAACCCATACAAATTCCATAGGATCCGTTTCAATTATATAAAAAAATCGCAAAGGTTTTAGTAGAATATGCTTTTTTTTGCAGTTAGATAACTTTTTCATTACATATGTATTAATACAAAATGTGACTTATCTCGGGTCCTGACGACGGTAGCTGCGAGCCAGAAATTAAACGACACACAGGTATGGCGAAAAGTTCTATGTCCAGACTTGACAAAATAAGGAAAGACCGCGATATTTCCAAGACAACAAAGGTCAGGCTTGCAGTTTCTGGTGCATTCTATATTTTTATACGGTGTGGAATCATGGACCTTGAAGGCAAGAGACAGATTATGAATTGATTTAAGATGTGGTGCTAGTATAATGGATTTAAGATGTGCGGCGAGATGCGCGAATGTCTCAATTCTGCAGGAACTGAACATCAAAGACATTTTGCGAGATGAATGTATAGCTTGGAGTAGCTCGTTGTGGTGGGCCACGTGAGATCACGCAAGATAGCTGAGAAATTTGAACGCTGTGATCTCCGTCGAGATCGGTTTGAAGTAGAATATCTATTTCTTGTTCGAAATGACAAGTGTAATTTTTGGATGTACAGTGGAATCTCGGTTTACGAACAAAAATGCTTCAGTTTGCGAACAGAATTTTGACGAACAGGCGGGTTGTCTCAGAACTCACTACAGAAAAACTAGAACAGCTTCTTAATGCGCACCAAAAGACGGTGAAAACGGAGGAAATATTATTTTCAGGGACTGATAAACGAATGGAAGATGTTCCCAGGTCCTCGATCCACGAAATGTGCGCGAAGTGGAGTGAGGTGCAAAGTTTAGTGGAAAAATATCACCCTGATAAAACTTAATCAAATCGTGTTAATAAATCTATTTAATGATAATGTCATGTCTCATTTCCGCAACATTATAAAAAGCAAAAAGAAACAAATATCGTTAGATAGAAACCTGAACTTCAAGCACCCAATGCACCCAAGCATGGAAGGAGAGTCCCCTTCTAAACAACAACACTTTACTACATATTTTGTAAGATAAGTTAAAGTAAAGTAAAGTTTGTTTTTACGTTTTATTGCTTCCAATTCCTTATTTTTTGCTTTTATAGGATTCCAAGCAAGTTGAAAATAAAGATGATAAAGGGGTACTTTCATTTTTTAATACAGTGTATTATTGATTAGTAATACATTATACATTGATTATTACGGGAATAATTGCACTTAGTGATGCACTTTGTGTAAAGTTTGTTTTATAATTTACTTACGAATCACATATTGGTCATCGGCCCCCAAATGCCACCTAATTTTGATGCAATTCTTAACATTCTGCAGTACCTCTTGCGTCTATTGTGGTCGAGCTCAAATACTTGAAAGCGACCAAGTTCCCCGGCCCTAATTCGATTGCACCATTATTCGTTGTCTCGGATGTACCTCTACATGGTGTTCCGACAACTTCCTTCTATTTTTATCTCAATTTTTCCAGTAACACACCGATGGCACAATATTTTAGGGGTAGACACATATTAAAAATACGTGTCGAAAAGTTCAAGCTGCATGCGGTTAATCTCAACCATGTCGGAGATATAAGCATTTTTAAAAAAAGTCGTAATTACGCGATTACTTCGATTAATTGAAATATTTCATTGATTCCAAATTATATATATTAAATATAAAAAATAATGAGTCTTCAAACTTCGAACGACCAGACTATTTTTTGTTAGATGATTTAAAGCCTGAAGAAACAATATCCTATCATATGTATGATTGCACCAGGTCGCTATCACTATTGGATCTGTATATGATCTGTATTAGGATAAGTGCCATTGCCGTTAAGAAAAAATTCGATATATTTGCCGAAGTAGCGAATATGTCGAATGTGTTTTTGATATCTCTAGGTTAAGATTACTTAAATGTTTTCTCTTTCATATATTCAATAACAATACGCAAATGTATATTCAATTTGAAATGAAGTAGTACATTGTCTTTGTTATGAGTAAGAAAAAACATATTAGCGAAATCGTATGAATTTTTCCGACTGGCAAGTTGACCATCATCTCGCGTAGTCAATCATCTGTCAAATATGTTCATAATGTTTACGTTTGTTCAACATTTTTTTATTGTAAACATGATCTCAGTTTTTTCAAGAATGTCTTTAAGTGGAATGACGAAGATTAATTAATTAGATATAAATAATACAAAGATGATACGTAAGAACGCCGTTTGTAATACGCAGCCAGGGCTTCCGTAGAATCTATATTTCATCTAAAGCAATATAATAAGGGATTTCCGTATTTAAATAGTGAATATAGATTCTATGGAAGCCATGACCGCGAAGCGGCCACTATCAACCGCGAAACAGCCATAATAGCCGCCCGCATAGCCGATCAGCAAACAATCAGTTTTTTCCGTAACGGTACGAATTTGTACATACTTTTAAACATTCTCGACTCGTAATTTAGTCAGGTATCCACCAATAAAACACTGTTGGCTAGGGTAGGCGTGTTTCAAAATAAAGGCAATAAATAGAATATGTATAAGAATTAAAGAAATCCATTCAACACGTTATGAAGATAAAGAAAAAACTCACGTAGTAATAATAAATAAATCAATTAATTTAGCTGTCCAAACGGGAGCGTTCAAGCGCAGAATAGCGTGACGCCATTCTTGCTCAGAAGGAAAGTAGCATTTCTGCGGAAAACGTCATTTCACTGTATGCATATTGCACACAACAATAAGCGTCTACCGGCGACACCGATACTAACTATAATTTCTTCCAACTACTCTCTAACCGGACGTTTGTAGAACTATCCGCTAAATCAAAACGTTCAACCCGGCTCGCCTAACGTTTGAGCCGGACGAGATGTTCATTCGGCTCGATTTTTACTTGGAACCCCGACTGTAAAATACGACGACAGAATGGGAAATATTCCAGCAAATCGTAAAATATTACACAATACGGGTTGTCGTGTCAAGCTGTGCTGCTTGCTTTGCTACCTTCGAGCTTTAATGTATTTCACTTTACTATCTTATTACAAACAATATCATAAAGTTCATACGAAAATGTACTTTTTTTTTCAGAAAATTAAACAATTCAAACATTATTTTTAAATTATCTCAGTGTTGAATCTAATTAAATATTATTAGAATTATACATTATGTTAATAGCTGCGTTAGAATATACCTATCATTCATTGTTCACGTTAAAGATGTGCGTCGCTGGCGCTAGTTGGGATGAGCCCGCGGGTCACCGTGTATAGATATTTCATTATTTTTATATCCCAACTGCATACGTATAATGTGGGTTTAATTATATAGGTACGTTAAATTTCGTCGGGCAACAGAGAACTTACTCGAACTGGCTTATTTTTTACCTCCTTTGAGCCCCATATATACATATGTATCTATACAATTTTTAATACACATACTACCAATATCACGAGACAATCTTGTCAACAACACGAAGAGTTGTAGTAACGAAATAGCAATTTGAACGTTTACTATAGCAATTTGTGTAGAGACCAGTCTAATAATTCAATTAGTCAATTCGACGGTTATCACATAACAGTTCATCTATTTCTCTCCCACCAAAAGTGGCAAAAAATCTTAATATAATGGCCGGTCGCGTTGAAATCCATACGGTCGCGCCGAAATCTACAACAGAGTAAGATTTTTCTATTCCTATTTGATAAGCTTTCTCCGGTGTTGTTTTCCCTCCAAAAAACTGACAAATTTGGTGTTTTTAGATTGCTAAGTTTAGACAGGCGGACGTACGTAGTCAGCGGTGTCAGTATAACGGCAACCGAGCTCAGTCTTTTTTGTAGTCTCCGTCTCGTGTGTCCGGGAGGAAATACAACGACGTTGGCCAGATCCGACAACTTAAACACACTCACGCCTCGCTATACGGCCGCTCTTTGTACTGATTTATGCTATAACAGCCTTTTTTAATTATGGCTCAGTTTCGACATAAACGGGAAACGTATTTTCATGAACACGGAATCATCGCCTTACGTACCAGGGGTCAACTTTTTAAATCGGGTCCTTTGACAACAGACGACGGTGACAGCCGATGTCATGCAATTCTTCATGTTCCTCTTCAAGCCGGTTAGAAACATTTTAATTTGTATTTTTTATTGCGATGTTACTTTTGTTTTCAATTTAAACACAAAGAAAAAAAACATTTTCAATTAACAATTATTTCATTTTCCAAATATTTCTATGAAATTGGAGCGGATCCCGTGGAATTGTATCAAGTTAATGATTCGTTATACGGAATTTCGCTTTACGGATATATCGGACGTAAAGCGAAGTATTGATGTGGTTTAATTAATTCCAAAGAAAACCTTAAAAGTCGTTTATTCTTCATGAGAGAAAAGGTTGTGGAATATGCTGCTACTTATGCTTGTCCAAATATTATGCATTGTTGAATTTCGCTTCACTCAAATATTCGGTCGTTCTTGGAAGCAGTGAAGCATAACAATTTATGCACACAAAACCAGGACTGAAATACAAACACTTTTATTTTTACACTCGAATCGAGCAAGAAGCGGGCGCTGGCTGTACCACACAACTAATTACGTATTAATGCCCGCATCGCGTTCAATAATTTCAACATTCTAAAATAACAATATCATTTTTTTGTGATTTATATACACAATATCACTAAAGCAGATAGTGTACGTATAGTGTAAAGTCGATAGTGCATTTTAGTGATGAGCTCAAAATCACGAACCGTGAATCAATCACTGATATCTTTGAGTCACACGTGATTCGTGAATTAATTTTTTTTTATTAAAAATTCTATTGATTCACTTGAATCAGCGCATTAAAGCCATCTATCGAAATCTGTATTTGTTGGTCATATTTATGCTAGCTTGTTGGTAACTTAATATTTTTTACATTTTGTAGGTATGTGTATGCATGTATGTGCAATAATTTTCTACCAATTTTTATGCTAGAATGTTTTTTAAGCAAATTAAATTTTAATAATATAAACGCTCAAAATGATGTTTTATAAAATTTATTTGGTGTATTGTGACATCAGAAACTGTGATCACAGTCACAGTTTTCAATCACTGATATTATCAAATACCGATCACAATCACACCAGTGAGTCTCGAGAGTAGCATTTTTTCTCATCACTGGCGTATTTTATAAAATAATAAAATACTTTTCGAACTGAAGATTGCTTTGTACGAAAGGTTCAGAAGCAAAACCGCCACCATCCGATTGACGAAAATAGACTTGTTTGAAAATGAGAATCTTGCAACAGTACAGTTTTGCAATTGAAAACATGCTTTAGAGGTATTTTATCAAAACCATGTCTGTTTACATCATTAAGACTGGTTACAGATTCGTTTATTTCAATCTCGTTAATCGGATGAATAGCAGTTTTTATTTTGAACTCATATTTAATCCCACATCTAAACGCATTTTTAAAAATAACTTGAATCTATAAAATATACCTATACAACCATTTCGCAAGAACCGCGTTGATTTTTGTTCCAAAAAATGTATATCGGGTTTCCTGCGTCATTGTTTCAAAAGTGTGACTAAATCGGTAAAAATAATTAACAATTAAGTCATACTGCACTAGCTGGTACTGCGGTTAAGATTTCGCAGTACAGAAAATATGTCCCGAGCCGGAATAGTGTCTAAATCACGCCACACCGTCCGCCAGATATTATCAAAAAACGAGACGAGTTAACAGATTACGTGACCCGAATTAATGAAAATATTGATTTAAATAATGAAGGATGAAAATATGTAACATGCAGGCGGACTTTTTTCGTCCTTGCTTTTTGTAAATTACGCATCGGGCGAAATGTCTCGCAGTAAACAGGAAGTTATCAAGACAAATAACCCCTATTTTCAATGTTATTAATTTTTAAAATGTACGCAACCTCGTAAGTAATCGAAAAGCTACGAAATACGTAATTTTGTTAAATTCTAA
Source organism: Eubasilissa splendida (assembly GCA_031772225.1). Lineage (NCBI taxonomy): Eukaryota > Metazoa > Arthropoda > Insecta > Trichoptera > Phryganeidae > Eubasilissa > Eubasilissa splendida. The sequence continues at coordinate 14,325,841 of CM062848.1, read as the reverse complement.
AAAATTTTATCTATCTACGGACATTCTGTATTGAGTTTTCTGGGATACTCTGCCGTACGTCTACAATTGCTCTGCCCGACATTTCGGATCCCACTCCGGGGCTAATGAATAGCGACATTGACCCTGATGGTGGACCCTGCAAGGTTGAAGACGCACGGCAGTGGTCTACATGGAAGAAAGCTGAATGCAGTAATAAAGTAATGCTTTGAATGCAGTAATAAAGTAATGCTTTGAATGCAGTAATAAAGTACCTAAGCAGTGCTTAATAGAGTCCTGCTACCGACATTGATGTATGGACGTGAAGTGGGGCTGACAAAGGGGGAACGGAAATAGACTGAACGCAGTCTAGATGAGGTCACTCGGGCAAATATGTTGCAAATGCACTTAGGTGGAGAGAATAATGAACTAATTAGGTGTGGATAGTGAACAGGAATAAGAAATTAGAACACATTCTTATTGTGAAGTTGTAATAACTTGCCCCATCAATGTACTGTGTGCTGTAGCATAATCGGTTAATGCTCTCGTTCCCCGGATTGGAAGAGATCCAGATTCGAATCCCGGTAGCAACAACAATATTTTTCGATAAAATATACATATATCTTTTTAATTAATACAGTTTCAAGTTTCACAAACGTATGTTCTGAATAATTACAACTTCACAATAAGAATGTGTTCTCCTTAATATATTGTTACGCGCCAAATACTCAAAGACCGCATTCCAGGATAACCATTACAAGAGATTACCAGGATTGCCGTTAGAAGGGAGGACGCGCAACTAACTTCGGAGACATAGCACTCTTCTTACTGCCTTTGCCGTGTGTCGTGCGTAGTCTGATGGTGCCTTGAAAATAAACCCATAACGTTCTTATTAATCATACCCAACCTAATATATACATATGTGTTGATGACACCAGATATAGAGGATACCCGCGGAAGACTCGGTGTGGCGTGACCAGGTAAGTCACATACTAGAAGATAGTATTAACGGATGATGAGATGTGTGTGTATCATGTAGCTTAATTATGCAAAGTCTAAAGATGGCTCCAAATGTAAACCACCATTGTGTAAGAATGATTCAATATTCATCTTAATTTCACATATAGGAAATGGTGAATCATTACCATAAGCATAAAATAACTTACTGGTTACTCACAGGTTTATTCAGTAAAGGTTACAATATTGAAAGCGATTTGAAATACAGTGACGTTGCGCGCTGTATTATTAAGCGGAGCACTGCGAGAGTTGTCGCTAGCTGGAATACGGCGAGAGGAATGGCGATGTGGGCGGCCGCCAAGTTACGTCCACCTCACCTGGTTATCTTTAAAAATATTTTTTTAAGGTTCCAACTATTTAATTGTTTGTGCAAGTGTTTAAAGAATTGACAGCAGATCGCACGGTCGGCTTAGTCTGTCAGCATCTTGGCTACAGACACGCACTGATATTGAGAGGTTGTCCTTGTATCCACGGATGGCGGTATCAAGTTCTTTTTTCCACCATAAACATTTTTTTTATTTGTATAGGAAAGAGTGAAGAGATGTAAAACACGAAGCTAAATTGTATGAAACATTTCACGAATAAAGCGATATTTTTTCAGTATGAAAAATCAAAAGTCTTTTTATTATTTATGTCGAGTACTTAACAAATATTTGTATCTGAGATAGGTAAAGCATTTTTTAAATTTATATTCCTCTCAGTTTTACTAACTGCGAGAGCAGTCCTGATCGTGGATCCTGCCGCTGAATAGCGTGGAGGATCTGTCGCCGGTGCGGGGCACATTCTTCGTCAGGTTGATGCATTAGCATACCTCTCTAAAGCCTTGTTGAAATTAAACATTAATGCCTACAAAGTGGGTTGACAATGTGGAGAGTGAAGCTCATGCACATCAATTAAAAATTTGTGAATTTTACCTATATCATGAAGAAACTATGTAAAATCAAATTTTCTCATATAACCGAATTAATCACTTATGTGAAGAAAAAAATCGACCGCTAGTCGTCCAATATTTAGATAGGTATTAAGATATATCTTATTATATCAAGTTTGAGAGCCTTGGGGGGGGGGCATTTTAAAAGTATGGCACAAATTATAACTTTTTTTAGAAGCTGGTCTCGAATATTCTGAACTATTTTAATGATTTGTTGCTGAACTTACCAAAATACACAGCGGTTCTCAATATTACGAGGCTAGTCTGGTATCTTTATTATTGATTTTATTATAAGTTTAACAAACGGTTCGTCGAGAAATTTCCAATTTTAACAACCAGTTCGCGCGATCAGGGGACATAACTGATACCACACACAATGTAGTGCCAACAAATTCGACCCAATTCGATTGTGCAACCAATATTTGTATGGAAGTGAAGCGTGTTAGGAGTCCGACTGAGGAAAATCTCATAATGTTGAACAAACTAAATTACGATGTGTAACAAGGGTGTATTCTATCACCTGTGCTGTTCAACTTACATTCAGAAGAAATACTAAATGAAGTTCTTCAAGAAGCTGCTCAAGGACTTGTTATATTATAAATGGGAAGATTCTGAACAAGCCGCGTTATGCAGATGATACGGTCGAGGATTTACAACTTCTGCTGAACCAAGTAGTGAACACATGTAAGATTTTTGGGTTAGAACTGAATACAATTAAAACAAAATATATGCTCATTATCAAACATAACGCAGTTGGATAATGAAAATATTTATATTGCTGGAACGAAATTGGAGAAGATACAAATTATTATATATCTGGGTTGCGATTTAAATGAAAAATGAGATCCTTCTGTCGCAATCAAATGCCGCATTGAGCAAGCTCGTGCAACCTTTATCCGCATGAAAATGATGTTCTGCAGTTACGGATGATAATGGTCAGATGCTATGTGTTCTCGATATTATTTTATGGAATGGAAGCATGGATACTTAACGAAGAAATAATAAGCATTTGAGACGTGGATCTACAGAAGAATGCTCAAAATAAGCCAGATGGATAGGAATGAAGACGTTATGGATCGGATGAAAAAAGAAAAATAAGTTTTTAAATATGAATTAAATATATTAATTATAAAGATATACATATAAAATCAATTTTATCGAAAAATATTGTTGTTGCGCTACCGGGATTCGAACCTGGATCTCTTCCCTAACCGGGGGAGGTGCTTTATCCAACTAAGCTACAGCGGCATTATTTTTAGCGACAATTTTTCGACCCTATATGTTACCTTTTTGAAATCAATACATTTAATCGTTCCATCATTTGACAGAGCCATCTACCTTATTTTTACAGAATCTCAAAATACCTTTAAGTAAATCTGATAGTAGACGCCAGAATTATCAACTCATTTTTATTAAATTTTTGGACACATTGATACAACTTTATTATTTTTTAGGAGATAATGCGTGGAACCTCATAATGCGTGGAAAGGTTGCTGGAAGTCGGGACCCTGGAAAAAGGAGAACATCATGGCTGAAAAACCTGAGGCACTGGTTTGACCAATCTACTGTAGAGCTTCTCCGAACCGCAGTAAACAAGTAATGATGATAGCCAACGTCCGCTGAACGGATAGGGCATAAGGAGAAAAAGAAGACTGGGACCAGTACCGAATGTTTTCAGTTCTTAGCAGAACCACGAATGAATATTTATCTCAACGGCGATAAGTGAGAAATTTTCCCCAATACAATATTATAATAAAATAATAGCACTATTCACGATAAAAAATGTATAAAAAAAACAACATTTTTGCGATTATCAAAATTATATATTTAATACATGCTACAAAAATATGTATTTTGACACTGAAAGCTTGGTTTTCTTGAAAGTTTAATGCAGAAGAAATGACTTTTAGCTTCTGGGCTCTCCTTAGCTCTCTTCCATAATGTGGAAAACTCGTTCCGAGCCGTTGACGCCGACGCAGGGACAGAAAACGCGACCCGCGACGTTAAACTACTTCTGCTGGCTCATTCCTGGTTCAGCTTTAGCGAGGCAGAGCGCCATCGTGAACGGTCCGAGCGTCGCGTTCAGGTGCGCAACATTGGTGATGTTAATAAAACCATACCTCGAATAAGACTGCTGAACTAACTGAATATAACGACAGCTGCCCAACATTCGAGTCCTCGTAGGGGACAAAGGGGTCCACTAATTAATGAACTCCGACTAATCGTACAAGATAGATAGTAATGCTTATCGGACCGAGCTTACGCGTAAATACATAGCAATATAAAAAACATTTAGTTTGCGTATCCTATAAAATGAAAAGAAACACGACGCGCACACAATCTGAAGTCGTGATTTCAAACCGCGGTGTCAATAAATGTGTTCCACTGTCGACTCGTTTGAGGTTTTAGTACAATTACGTGGCTAAAGAAATGAAACGGAAATCAATTCGTCGAGATCAATTTGCAACCGTCCCCTTCCGACAGTGTCAAATTCTTGTCACACATCGCAGACAACTTCAGAGTACTTTGCTCGAAGCGCAAGATTGTCGGCGCCGTTTTATGTTAATCCATCAAAATATGATATTGTACCAATTCGTCAATCCAAAGATTTCACAGGCTTGGGAATCTATTGACATTTTTTTCGGTTCAATGCTTAAACGCGTGTGAATTAACTTAAATATATGTTATATTTTTATACAATAATAATATAATGGTGTAGGGTATTAAAGACGTCCTGCATATTAAGATTTGTTTTATCATTTGGTGTTCGTGTATGCATATAATATAATGAAACACAATTTTTCAATTTGGTTTTTATTTATCGATTATTTGGTTTATTACAATTATGACATCGGCCGAGTGGCCGCCTCTGGTAGCGGCACAAATGCGTGCTCTTTTAACCATATTCTTCATAACATTCTCGCACACTTCGCGTGTTATTTCATTTCGAATATTGTCCTGTAGCATCGGAATTGTGGTTGGCTTATTGGCGTAGACCTTTCCTTTCAAGTACCCCCACAGAAAATAGTCAGGAGCTGTCAAATTAGGTGATCGAGGAGGCCAATCGAGTTTTGACATTATGTGGCCGGGAAAATTTTCAAGCGTAGCTCGAGCTGTGTGTGAGGTAGCACCGTCCTGTTGAAACCGCATGTGTTGCAGACCCAATCGACCCAGTTCGTCCACCATGTAGTTTTCCAACATGTGACGATAGCGATCACCATGAATGGATATAGCATTGCCATTATAATTAAGACAAAATATTTTAATGACTTCAACACGTTGTTGAGGCTTTAGATGCTCCATAATAAATTGTGATCAACTAATCTTCACGACTACCAAATGCGAACTGACAAATATCTGCCAACCAAAATCGGCCTGGAACATAACATTCACTTTGTATCTAAAATGTTTTATTTAGTAAATGCCAATCAATAAATAAAACGTAATGTTTTTAAAAGAATTTATTTCCACATAACGTTAATGTGACTTTCCTAATTTTTAGCCGTCAACTCAACACCCCGAATGTGCCGAAATCTAATACTAAATTTAAGAAGTATGAATTTAAAACATATTATATAAAATCACTGAAGTAATATTACTCACAGAACGACATTATTATAATATTACAACCAACTGTTAGTGCGTTAGCATTTCAGCCCAAATGTTGCGTGCTTATTCCTAAGTATTATTAAGTTTTAATACTACCTACTCATAAAAATACCTGTAGCTAGATGTTTAAATAATTTTGATATAATAATACTGATGTTAATTATGTATTCTAGAGGCTAAAAGTATATACTTTTTATAATTTTCTTTTATTAAAAGTATATAGTTTATGGAACCAGCCATTGAAATACTATTATTTTAAATTACATACATAGAGATTTTGCATTTTATGTGTCAGATTTTAAATATTATATGCACCATTATGTAGGGTATAAATGAAGTGGAATTTTACATTATCTCATGTTATATTTGACCATTTTTAGTAATTTTCAAAAAATAATTGGATTCAATATAGTATGTAGATCTCCCGACTAATAAAGAAAACCAAACACATGTTTTATTTTTTATCATCTTCTCTCTTACAGTCAGACGTCTGCGAAAAATGTCAGAATGCAGCAATCACGCAGAATCTCTGAGTAATTAACACATTTGTGTGTGACAAAATCTGTTACATATAAACTTCGCAAAATACCCCTTATTATATGTGATAGGTCGAGTTTTAATGGCTAGGAAATAACGTTACATAACGAGATACACCCTACACACAACCCAAAGCACCCTGTTGCGAACTCTTCAGAGTGACGACTCTTCAAAATTGAGACTAATAGGCGCCAAGTGACCTAAATTCAGAAAACTAAAATAATATAATATTTAACTAAAATACGAACTGAAAATTGAACAAATTGCGATACGTATATTTTAAATCACTTTTAGAAGTGATCTATTTATCTGTTACGACTGGCCATTACAAATGATAAGTCTTAATTCTTAACTTTTATTTTAGAAAATCTGTTTTGATCGCTTTATTCAAATTTAAGGGTACTTAATTATAATTATATCAATTATTTTACAACTCAATTAGAAATGAGCACGTTACTTGACGCGCACGCGGTTGACGTAATATCACGTACCACTACATAAAGTTCGTTTAATGAATAATTAATAAAAAATAGCTTTAGTGATGAGAAAATACGAAAATATTGCATTAATTTACGACTCCCCGATTTCTGATCCTGGACCCTGCGGATGGGTGGCTATGTTGGCTGCACGGTGACTGCTACGCGGCTGTATAACACACATTGTTGTAATTGATAATACAGTAGGTACATTATTATACACAATTGTATTAATAATACCTGCCCGCGCTGAAGCAAACATTTTACACTTTTTGTACGATGATGCTACTTTATAAATATAAAATACACGTAAATTAAAGCAGTAAAGATATTTATTTTACGACAGTAAAAAAATATGAGGCTCATTTTAAGATTACAAATGTTTCTGTAAAAATTTCAATGACGATGAGAGCGACATCGGCTTTACAGACATACAAACAAATATTATATGTATGTGATATGTACATATGAAATGATAAATGATTTGAAAGGCTACTGTAACTTCAAAAAGTTCATTAACTCCGACATTATTTATTTTCAACATTTTTTCACCACAACTTATAAATTATTAATGTGAACGTTCGCAAGTTAGTGGGTGTGTGAGCACATCCGACAGTGACTCCGCAAAGACTTAACACATCGCTGCATAAATGTGTTTAAATAAACAAGAAAAGCTAAAATATTGATTTTCAATGCATTTTATGCAGTGGTACTTTTCTGAGTTGGGAAGGAAAATAAATACAAAGTCGAAAATTTTTGTCGAAGGTAATTTGTATCGCCCTGGTGAAACTGTTTATTATTTATTTATTTATAATGACTGGTCAAATGATGACCGTGTTTTTTTCCATCTGTTACAGTATTTCGAACCAGTTAGCCGCTCGGAGCAAATGTTTTTGATTCGCTGCAAGATCAAAACTTTTCGGAAAAAAACCGAACTACCCTAAATTTTTTTCCAATCACATTAATGCACATTAGGGACAAGAAATAATTTTATTGACGTATTATGAAGTATCGCATAACACGGTATGGGTATCTGAATGGGTTAAACATATTAATGTGGGTATAATTATACTCATTTGGTTTATTTATAAAAGGTTTATTGTGTACATCGTTCAAAGAAAAAAAATACGCATCCTTCAGCAAGTCTGTTAATTTATATTTTAATAAAAGGTTCTGTTCTAATAATGATAAAATATGATATGATAAAATATTCGGAAGAGATGATAAGAATGTGTACTGAAACTAATTAATTTTTATGAATTTATTTTAATGCTTTACCTCTGGTGGAAATTGAAATATCGATGAGTTTTGACATGTTCGATGATTAGAATATCGTGATACCTAGATATTTGTATACAACAAAAATGCAATTTTACCAGATTCGGAAAATGTTTTTCACATGCTTCTAGCCGTCTATAAAATTTATAAATATTAAAAACAAAGTGAATTTCTATTATAAGGTCCTCACAATTTCCAACCGCCAGAAAAACCATTCGCATTTTATCAATCTGGCGTGTCATTTTATTTGGTAATCGGCTTTTCTTGGGAATTGGGTTAAGCTAAAGGACCAGAGCCAAAGATCGATTTTACAATTCGATACTACATTTATTACGTTATCTGAAAGGGAACTAATCTTAGTTTACGTTAACTTGATTTAGGTAGCTATCAAATCCACGGAAAATGATTAACTACTATTAAACTTACAGACGTACACCAGAAGTACTTGGAAATGAAAAAGCAACTCTATGAAAATAATTTGTCGATTTGAATGCACCAATCAGCATTTTCATTTTGAACCGGCTAAAATCGATGTAAGATTCTAATTGCATTTTTAGAAAAAATATGTACATTAATTTCACTTACAGTCACCAGCAGGCCACGTCGGAGAACTCATGACTATAGATTAAATTGGGCAGGAATGAAGTAGGTTCACAACTTTTGAAAGTAAAGTGCAAAACTATAATGCGTTTACCAGACACAACAAGCTACAAAATGGAACTTAACTCCGACACAAAATTGTAAAAATACACAATAAAAATATGACGTGTAGAAGCATAGACAAATAAAATTATATTCATAGAAAATGATGAACGTTGTTGATAAATATTGCCTTTTAGCGCCTACCTATATTAGTTAATGTTACAAAGTTATCGGGGGGGTGGGTCTGGTTCTAACCTGATCTAACTTAATTCTACGTATTAGCGGGGTACATTAATAATGTTTTTTATGTATTTTCGTAATACAAGTAAGAAATGATTTTCTTAATTGTATAATTTAATTTCTTGCTGCAGTAGATTAAAAAAAATATTAGTTCATATAAAAAAGTGTCAATGTATATCCTAATGTACCGCATTAGCGTTGTTACGCCACTGTATATGTCTTTTAACCGGTTAAAATATGAGAACACAACAGACGTACGCGTAATACTATAAAAAATGTCGAGCGATGTCAAAAATTATTGCTCTTAATTAAATTTATTTATTTAAAAATGCTTAAGAATGTTTTTGTTTTTGTTCCATGTGGTATTCTTATATTTAAGATGGTTTTTATGAATTACACAATATATCGAGACTACAAAATGTGTTGTGGAATGAAATTCTCAAATCAATATCAAAATACCTCCTACAAATAAAATTAATTGGCTGGAAAATCCTACAACTTTTTATTATTGTGTAAATAAATTATAAATAGAAAATATTTAAATATATTTACCATAAATCGGCTCTTTCAAAAATAAAACGCGATAGGTAACTCTTTAACTAAATATTAATTACCAGGCGAGTTTTTTATGTGTGGTGCTCTTCCTGTTTTTAAATGCGTATTTACTTCCTCCCAGTTATAAATAATAATTAAAGTCGGTGTTAGAACAATTTTTTTATGACCGTCGTCGTAGCTTAAGTCCAAAATTTTCCTCTTTCCTCATGGTAGCTTATAATAGACAGTCGCAAATTTAAAAAAAATATCCGCATTCATTCTATATGATGATTTATCTATAATTGTGAAAAAGGAAGGTTTTTTTATCGAATTTAATACAAAGTAAGTAAGTACTTATTAAAAATATAGGGAATACAAATTTTGACACATCATCGGATCGCCATGAACTTGTAGTTTTCACTTTACTATTATCATTGTTTGTGGTTTGTGGTTAAGCGATCTTTCTCAAATCTTGGTTAATTGTCAAGTAATCGTAGGGATTTTGGGTATGTTACGAGTTTTGTAAATATAATTTAAAATGTATGTTCAAATAATACAGTATACCAATTCTACGTTTAAGTTATTTTTTCTGTTAAGCTCATTAACGAAATCAATTGACAAGTGTTTTTAACATATTTTCAGAATTATGCCTTCAGGAGCTTTATTTGGGAGTAGCAGTGCCCTCGGGGGTGGGTCTGGTGGTTCCAAACATTTGGTGGAGTTTCGGGCTGGCAGAATGGTTTTGAAGGATCGCATGATGCACCCTGATAATCGGAAAGGATTCTTGTACGTTTATCAGAGTGACGATTCATTAATGCATTTTTGCTGGAAGGATCGCACTTCTGGGACGATAGAAGACGATCTTATAATCTTCCCTGACGACTGCGAATTTTTGCGAGTTAATCAGTGCACAACGGGTCGAGTTTATGTACTAAAATTTAAATCTTCATCAAGAAAACTGTTCTTCTGGATGCAGGTAATTTTATTTCACATTAAATTGATGGCCTAGATACAATCCTCCATACTCAACTACTACTTCACAAGTGATTTAGTATTCACCTAGGCCCTAGGGGCTGGAAAACTGTTCCATTTAGTCTTGCCAAATTATGCCGATATTGAAGTAATTTTTGAGAAGTCATTGTTGAAAAAGAAGTACAAATTTTGCTTTTACCTTTGTTGTATGATCTGACAAGTGATGCATGTTATTGTGTGCAATTGATATTTATAGAAAATGTAAATAGTTCATTTATTCGTTTTTACCATTCTAAATTCTTTGGTACCAATTTTGCCATAGCAATATTAAATACATAATATTTGTTTGCTATTTATATATTGTTTAATATTGCTAAATTCCACGGTGGAAGGATTAATTTTAATTTAAAAATGTGTTTTTTGTGGAGTCTTCCCAAGTAAAATTTTGATGTCATTAAAATTTTTTAATGTAAATTAAAATTAGATAAATTTGTAATGAGGTTTCCAGTTGGTGTAATATATCTATAAAAATATTGTTATGGATATTTAGTATTTATATAGTACTAACAAGGAAGAAATGTGTAAGAAAAAACATATTCTATACAGGGAAGTTATGGCATGTTTTTTCATATTCCACACAAATTAACTTTGTGAAACTTACTAGGAATTAAAATCTATGCCCTGAATGAATTTACATTCTAACGTATCTGTAGGTTTTAATAAATGTATTTATAGGAACCCAAAACTGACAAGGACGATGAGTGGTGTCGCCGCATAAATGAAGTCCTGAATAATCCCCCGGCAGTTGGGAGTGGACGAGGAGGGGGTGGCGGGGCTCCCGATGGGGAACTACAGAATATATTAAATAATATGTCTCAACAACAATTGATGCAGCTTTTTGGAGGAGTAGGTCAAATCGGAGGACTATCATCTTTATTAGGAACCATGAGGTATGTTTTATTCCGGTACAAGGAGTGTACCATGTAATAATATAGACTAAAGTATTGCATGTTTATCTAACCATGCAATACAGTAGATGTTTACCTTTTTTTTTTACTATTTAGTAGGAAATGTCAGATTGTCAAAAAATCTTTCTATTTTCTTTGTTTATAATTTTATATTGGTAATACTGAAACCAAACACACTTTGAATAATATCTGTAGAAAATCTATATATGTTAGATTTGAAGATTGAGCAGATGTAGATCTGTTTATGTCATGGCCAATAAAATTAAGAAAGAGTTATGTGTAAAGTAAGTGTAGTGGCGATTGTTGAAGGCAACGGGAACAGAAGATGTTCGCGAAAGTCCTGGCATTATCAATTAGACTAGATATTGAAGGACGGTCCTATTAGAAACTTCAACAATAGACGAGCATTCATGACAAGATGTATAGAACTTTATGAGGGGTATGTCAGGACAGAAAAGTATGGCAGTCTATCCTCTTTGCTTAACCCTGTTCAGAAACTGCGTGATGGTAAGTTACTTAAGATAATTTGATACATTCTGCCAGATAAAATATATTTGATGTACTATCTATGTTCTCATATTCATACATTAGGATACTTGTATTTGGCAACAAAGATCAAGGAATCAATCCTTCTGATGGCTATCAAAATTTCTCCTATTTTCATAGAAGTTTATCGGGTTAGCTAAGACATTTTCACAGCTTTGTTTATAGAATATTTTCAATTTTGATTTTCGGTATTATCAACGAGTGCCTCACAAATCTTTCATAACGATCGTTGATTATGTTTCAAAAGACTAGTGTGAACAATATTGGAAAATAAATATTTAAAGTGGCTTATAATATTGTTTCAGTAGGTCATCAACTGGCCAGAGTTCGCGTTCGAGCAGCGCGACACCTACAGCGAGTAGGCCTCCGTCGGAGGCTCCCCGGGCCCCCGCGCGCCCTCCCCGCTCTGCTCCAGAACCCCCCGCAACCCCGTCTACACCCAGCACCACAAGTAGTGCCCAACCATCAACTACAAGAGGTGAATTGTGTTTCCTAATCTCTACCTTTTGTACAGATTATGAATGCACATTGAATTTATTTAAATACATTTGAAAAGTATATACGTCAGACGTTGGAGGAGTATTATGTTAGTCTTAAAACCTTTAATTTCTTTTTTAAATGTGCATCCAGATTTTGAATAAATAAATGTGGGGTGTCTACTCCTCAGAGAGCAATGTAATATGTATGTATTTTCATTACAAAACATTAAGGACTATATCCTATGGTCGTATGATTCTGGGACAACTGTACACACAGCGGGAGCACACAGTCAGCTTATTATTCTGTTGCCGTGACTTTGTATCGTGGGGCGGGCATGATCTAACCTAAAAATATATTAAGGAGAACACATTTATAAACAATTTAATAAAAATGAATTAATAATTCTGGCGTCTGCAGTCGGTTTACTCAAAGGTATTTGAGATTCCGTTAAAACAATGTAGATGACTTTCAAATAATGGAACGACAGATGTATTAATTTGAAAAAGTGTAACATAGGTTTGAAAATTTGTCATGAAAATACTGGCACTATAACACAATTGGTAGTGTACTTCCCCGGATTGGAAATAGAGATCCAGGTTCGAATCCCGGTAGCGCAAAAACAATATTTTTCGAAAAAATTGATTTTATATGTATATATTTATAATTAACACATTTTTATGTGAAGTTGCAATTTCAGAACATAGTTCTGAGATATTTTAAACAAATTAAATGAATCAATTAAAAAGATATACAGAAAACATATTTGTTGCCACCGAGATACAAACCTAGATCTTTTCCTCTTCGGTGATAGGAAAAGTTGTCTTGTGTGCGGTTATCTGGTCACTATCCACAAATTAGAAATTTAAGCATTATTTGTTTGCTTTATCAATTTATTTTTCACCGTGCATCGCACAAGAAATACACAACACAAATGGTCCACTTTAGTGTTTTATCATTTTCCGTGGCAATAACCGTGTCACAATATAGACGCTCGTCCCAATCCCACACTCAATTACGTAATGTTGAAATTGTGATTCTTTAGCAGGTCAAGCGATTCATTTGTCAGACCTGCAGAAGTACCTTTCGAGCCTGACTGCCCCACCCTCAGAGGACGGGCCAAGCAGTGGGGCAACTCCGAGTGCTGAAACGGTGGATCTAGCATCGGTCATCTCCAGTGCTGAGGTTATTGCCACGGCAGGTCCTCACGCCTCCGACCTCAAGGAGCACCTGCCGCAACCACCACCGGACCAGCAGCAGGATGATATTAAGACTACTCTATTGTCACCGCAGTTTTCACAGGTGAATATATATTTTTCTTTTGTACAAAATAAGATTGACTTTATAAAGGTGTTTTTTTTAGAGGTATAGAACTTTAATTAATTAATTAGAAGATAATTATTATAATAATAATTAAGTTAAAGCCGTTTTGGTTTTATCGGAAAGATAATGTTATGCCATTAGTACTTAAATATGATATGATTAAAATGGACGTAGCGCACGGTAAATTTCGCGAACTGAACCATGATTTTCAAAATAAATTTGCAAGCGTCGTTCTGTCGTAAGTCTATTCATGGTAAAATGCCAAACCAAACTGAGCACAAATCAGCTGTTAAAGTGGCTGTCGCTGGAAAAAGTTTTGCCTATTCGAAAAACAAACCTCTAGAAAAAACAACCTATACTTTGCTATTTGTGGCAACTTTGTTCATTGTGACTCGGTGTGAGTGCGGTTTTGCATTAATAGAATTTTTTTCTGTTGTCATCACACTATCATAAATCAAAAATTCTCACTGTGGTAGTGTGTAATTACATATTGCAGCGCTTGTATGTACAGTAGACTACCAATTATCCGGAATGGGTAGTTAAAAAAATCCCGAATAATGGATTTCCAGGTTAAACCGAAAGTATTGAAAAAAATGTTTAACAGTACAGATATTGGGTGTAAACTATCCACCTGGAGTTTAGATCAAATACATAAATATGTATAGGCATATCTAATTTATATTGCGGGCTATGTTTTAGACCAAAGCCATAAAGCTAATCACTCAACAAGCTTGAACTGGATCGCTCTTGGTGATAAATGTAAGAGGTTAGAAATCACGGCCAAGGGCCGGGATGAAATAGGAAATCCAATGGCCGATGATGATTCTTTCTGGAAATTGGTCGTGGGGTGGCGGTAGTAACTAGCGGCACGCTCGGGCAGATCTGGAAGCCTGTTGTGTAGCGCCAGCGATCTTATATATACCTGCCGCGTGCAGTTCGTAGTCTTGCAGCGGTATAATAGATGAAGGCGCGCGCGCATCCCTCAGCTTGTAGGTTGCCCCCCGCAGCCCCCCTCATATCGGTTGTTGCTATGTGGTGATATCTTACCAAAGCGAGAATATCATGGAACGTTGTCCGTTTATGCTCCCGGGATCTCCATTCGCTAGGCCAATTTCTAGAATTCAGGCAGCGGTCGTTTATAAAATGATTTTAAGGTAGCAGTGGCGGTGTTTCTTACCACTGTTCCGCACTTATTTTCACGAAATGCACAAAATCTGTATGTAAACAAACTGTATGAGCGCGGAATATCATTAAGATGCTGAATAATTACGCAGGATTCCCGCACACATAAAGATCTCTGTTGCAGTGTCAACACCATACTGTAAGAAACATTGAAAATAATATAGTAGACTCCCGATTATGGATAATCGATTTCCTGGTTAATAAAAATTTATAGAAATCACTATCCCGATTACTATGTACCAACTGTCGAAAGTCGCACGTATGCGTTCATGCGCGACACAAATACCGCTCTGGATATTTCAGGGTTCTCAAATAACATTCAACATATATATTTTTTTACACAATTATTTTTTATTTCAAAGTCAGCAAAAATAATATTGGATCACTAGACCATTAAAAAAAGTAAAGAGGTTTTTGCCCTTCATTGATTTTTGACAAATTTTACTTTGAATATTTCTCTACATCATTTTTTTAACGAGACTGCTGTCATCTTGCTGCTTAAGGTAGTCAAGAAGTGATCTCGTATATTCGTATTGCATATTTTTTCTGAAGAAATTAACTCGTATTTCTCTTATTATTAGGTTGCATAGTATCATTCGTCACAAATTGTAAAATATCTTCGTCATTCAATACATGGTTATCAGCTACATCTGTTTAAGCCAATTATGTACGTATTGTTTGCTCCCATCCCATACCACACCCGTCAATTCATCAAATTTTGTAACACTTATTTTTCGTGATTTTCTTCAAATATTTTTCATCACTTCCAATCTGGTTTCATCATTGTAAATTTGCTTCGGCATAAGATATTCGGTTTCTATAATTGCTTGAAACTTAGTTATTATTATGTAATTGATCACTGCTTAGTTTTTCGCCTTGAACGGCAATTTATTGGATACCGCGCTTCTGTTTAAACTATGTTAAACATTCAGAAGACGCATTAAAATCACATTCCAACTTAAATTCGTCTTAAAAATATTTTGCTGCGCAAGTAAAAATAAACTGACATCCCTGACGGCAAACCCCGCTGCCGTAATAATTTATTGCGCTGTGCTCTATTCTCAACGAGTGACAATAACAACTTTCTGAACATAACTAATCCCCATAAAACACTAAATAATAAAAATAAATTAAATATTTTGAGAGACTTCGGACACGACAGATAGCTGACGTGTTCGACTCTAAAACACGTGTTTATGAACAAAGTGGAACATATCTGTTTTAAAAAAAAAATTCAATGACTTGAAATTCTAAACACTAATTAATGCACATCCCGGTTCTAAACACTAATTAATGCACATAATTGACAATCTATTGTGATTATGAATTAAAAATATCAAAGGCCGAATTAGACGAGCATCTTAAAGCATGGTACGCCTGCATATCTATTTGTGAACAAGTACTAATGTGAATATAGTATTATTGAAAAAATAAAAATTAATTTGTAAATAAATTAAAAACATGGATCCTCCTCCTACTGTAGTGTTATACAATTTCAAGGGACTGAAAATTCAGAAAATATAAAATTAAATCTGAATTTAATGGACCGAGTATTTCAAAGTACAATTTTCTATCAAATCTTCACGTGAACTGGAAACCTATATTAGACTATCTAATAACTAAATATTTCAGAGTATATTTTCGTTTCAAGTACTTTTAGGGGAGGCCGTTTGAGTATTATCTTCCCACCGCCGTTATTTTCTACAGTCAGAAAAATTATTTGTTCTCCATTTTTGTTATGTATTACTGCACCCGTTATTGTTAGCGTTTTTATAATGTGGTGTGTTTTGAATTTCAGGCAATGTCATTATTTTCTAATGCAATTTCATCGGGTCAGCTAGGGCCGATAATATCCCAATTTGGATTAGGAAGTGAAGCAGTGGCGGCTGCGCAGAAGGGGGATATGAAGGCCTTCATCAAAGCCTTAGAAAATGAAGAGAAGAAATCACAAACACAAGAAAAATCAAAGCCCAAAGATAAAGATGATGATGACAGTATGGCTCTGGATTAGTGATTTTTGTTCTCGCTTTATTTCCATAACACACAATACCATACAAGGACATATTTATTCACAAGGTTTTGCCAATATATTGCTTTTTATTTGAAAATCCATGTGATAATATGTTTAGTAAAAAAAATGTTATTTGAATAAATCTTTTCACTAAAAATACATCAATTTGCAATTATTTTTTAAAAGTGTGGCTTTTTATTATTATATCCCTACCCCTATTGAATTTAAAAGGTTGCAAAATTGTATTTTTAAGATTACTACAAGTAATCTTTTTTTGGGTGGTTGTACAAAAAAATGACAAGAATATATTTTGCAATATGTATACCTAAAAACATATTAATTTGAAATACTTTTATCAAAATCAAACTAAAACTTTTATTTAAGTTTGATTGGAAATCAATCTCTAGGGATAGATCCCAATGAAGATTTCTTTTACCAGCCCATGGCCTACCGTGGTCTGTCGTGTCAACGATGGTGATTATAGGTTTACATTGTCAAATATATACAGGTAAACCCTGCTTAACTAAGGTCCGTCCGGAGCTTCCGCTGACTAATAACCATATTCCTGAGTACATTAAAAAGTTGCTAATTAATATGTGATATCAGTTACAGTTATTTATGTAGTCTGCACCAAGTTTTCAGCTTTTAATGATACAGTAGATCCGCGTTAATCCGAAGTTTAAGTATCAATATCGTCAAATATGTAAAACTTGATTATGGACTTACCAATAGTACGTACGTACGTTCTAATCGTCATCACAATTTGACAATGAACGTTTTATTAAACTAAATTAATTACGTTACCGAACGTGATCAACCAAATTGGAATAAGATATTGAAAATGCATGATTGTTCAAATATTACCGTCTGCCACAGAGAGAGTAATTAATTTCAAGTACTTGGGTACATAGTTGATCAAAATTTAAACTGGAAGATACATGCAGAAACGATTGTAAACAAAGATGATTAAGTCGTATCAAATACACGCAGTAATTTGTCTAACACCTATAACTGACAACTTTCCAGTTATGATGGGCATCGAACAGTACACCAACAAATCACATAGAACTAACGACTTGCGAAGAAAATGTATAAATTACAATGGACTGATAATAGACCTAGAATAGGAAACATGGAATTCAATGTATCACCACGAGGATGTAAACTCAGCTTTTAATGAATTTAACAATATTTTACTATAACAAATTCCACTCTTCTAGAAAAAACATAAAACCAAGGATCACTGAAGGTCTAATATATATCTAAGTATAAGAAAGCGTGACAAACTTCACAAAAAAGTTCAGCAACATCCCCTAAACATAGACGTATGACTTCAATATAAGCGTTATAGAAATATTTGTAATAAGGCAACAAAAACAGCAAAAATATTATATTATAAAAATCTAGTAGAACAGAATTAAAACAATAAGAATATTTGTAATAAGGCAACAAAAACAGCGAAAATATTATATTATAGAAATCTAGCAGAACAAAATAAAAACAATACAAAAAAATGTTTGCAAATTATTAGAGAATTTACTAATTCTAATATCGATAGAAGCAATAGAATATTTCAAACGGTTTATGATTAAATTACTCTAAACACAAATTAAAATTGGACAGATATCTTGGACAAGGCAAAAAAATGGATTGATACAAAAATCAAAATATGCATGTTTTTGTATTAATGAAAGAACATTGCCACATAAAAATCGTACATGGCTGCTAAACAAACGGGATCACGACTTCCTCATGCCAATGTGAAAAATTGACACGAGTCAAAATTATTTGATATCTGGAAAGAATATATATTAAACGCATAAGAAAACTAATGTACTTTTTTAAAGGAATACAATGTATAATTGACTCTAAACTCTTAAGATCGGTATACTTTGCGCTCTGCTACTCTTTAATTAACAATGCAATTTTGGTTTGGGGAGGAGTAGCAAAAATAGTATTGAAGTCGGCTAAAAGAACACAAAAGACAATTCTTAGGGTAATAAATGGTCATCCTTTTAGATACCCATCAGATCTTGAAAGAGTACAATGTTCTAAACTAATTTATGTGTTGAAACTTGTATAATATTTCCATTCAAATAATAACTCACCCCTAGCAATAAATCATGGTCACAACAAATAAACATCTACATACCAGTTTCAACGTTTCTACATGTTTTTAGCTTTGAAACTGTACAACATACTTAACACCAACTGGAAATCGTTCACTTACAAAAAAACTACGCAACAATATATAATTCAATTGGGTAGAGTTCAGTCAGAAGCATTACTTTCCAACATAATCAGAATACAATATACTAATAATTCATAATAATGGAATAATTAAATGTATTAATATCAAAAAGGTATATAGGTTTGAAAATTTGTCACTGTAGCATAGTTGGATAATGCACCTTCCCCGATTAGGAGAGAGATCCAGGTTCGAATCCCGGTGACGCAACAACAATATTTTTCTATAAAATTGATTTTATATGTATATCTTTCTAATTAATATATTTAATTCATTTTAGATTTGCAACACATTCACAAATTTTTTTATTATCTATATTTTTTTTATATCTCTGTCAACTTACTTTTAAATTAAATAATAGCACAAACAAAACTGACTGCCATTTGGCATCATAGTGCACACAAAAAATATAACAAGCACACTATTTTTAATGAGACTTCTTCGTGTGTCGCTTTCTATCGAAGGTTGACGACCATGTTGCAGTATATTGATTTATTCTATAAAAGATCACCAATATTTTGGATAATGAACCACTTTCTGAGATTGATTTATTTCTACCTATGCCTCTGCTGCCTTCTATCTTATCTCGCATTTATGAAAGATCATATTTTTTATTGCAAAGAGTATAACCGGAGTATGCAGCTTTCCTTGCTAGTTATAATTAGTTCTATAATTGTGATGTGATCAACTCAGGCCCTACCAGTAGTCTTATATTGGTAAAGTAATGTTTTTTTTTATTTTCATCTCCAGAGCACAAATAATAGCATTGGTCCATAAAATTGCATAAAAAAAAATTATGCGCAAACACCGTGATCCATAATTAGAGGGAACATTGGTCACCGTGTATATGTGATAGAAATATGATTAAGTATATCTATGTATAGAGAAAAAATGGTTTATCAGAGTATACATTTATTTTAAGTAAATAATAACTCAGTTTTTATATTTATAACAATGGTACAATTGGTAATTAACCAATTACTAATTAACAATGTTGGTAATTACATAAAAATGCATAAAGACAAAAATATATAACTAATAAATTAAAAAATTCACAAATATAAACAGTTTTCAAAAGAATACATTTAACATCAATACAAATTAAATGTTACCCTTTGAAAAGTAATCATTTTTTAATAGTCAAAATTGAATAATTTTTTAAGATACTTAGATACCTTAATAAAATAAATTTATAAAACCTAGAAACAATTTCCGATATTGAAATTTTTGACAGTTAAAATAAAATAAAACAAATTCATATAATGCTTACCGAATTGCTATTTTTGTGTATTTTGTTCAAATAACTGCAAACATTTAAAATAACTTTTTTAGCCTGATAGTGCTTTTCCCTAATTTATTTATTCCTAATTAACAAGCTACGTTGCGTACACATATTTTGTGAACACCGTGTTATTAGCTTGTCAGTCCCCACACTTACGAGTGACTGGCCACTAAAAATGATCAGAGCCACCGATACACTGTGCGTATTTTACATGGTATCAGGCATACTAATACAATTGTTCTTTCTAAATGAAAACTGGTATACGTAAGCTGATTTTTAGAAATCCAAGGAACACCATAAAAACTATAACCCTTTTAACAATACTCTTATGCCAGTTGATACTTATGTATGGGCTACTCACAGAGAGAGGGGGGAGTGGCAAAATGTTATCTTGATCCTGTAATCCAGGCTCAATAATCTATCTTGCGGGTTTTACATAAAAAACCTTCCATTTGACCTAACCGAAATGTATGCTTTACTTAATCGTGGGGTGAGTATTTAATTATTCTAAACATTTTCAAATTTTCCACCAAAGCAAAAACAAAAATTCTCTCTTTTTATTTGTATTCGTATTATAATTCTACATGAGCAAACCACCTGGATTTGCCACATATTTTCACTGCATTCAGTTTATTTTATTTTCTCTTCTGCCAGCTCCAGGCTTCGCTTCCATACATCAGTATTGGTTCCAGGACTTGTGTAACGCTGCTGATCGTAACAATTATTTTAAAGGAAAGTTCCTACATTTTTCTTATAATTAAAATTATTGTCATTTAAAGTGTCATAATTCCAAACTACATAAATATAAATTCATAGGTTGTGAAAATTATTAATGTTTTAAATAATTCATACTTTACGAAATTCACTTTTTCAAATTCATACTTTTTTAAATATATAATTCAGTCTGACTGCAAAATACAAAAGTATACCACGGTACGTAATTTATTTTCGAAATAAAAGAAATACGAATGAAATATTATTGTTTGGTTAATTGGTCGATTCATATTTCGCGCTTATTACCGCCAATAAAGTTAGATACTGAAAATTAATTTTGTAAAACTTTTAAAAGTATTTTACATTTTGGCAACACCGATTCACGAAACCCGACGGCGAACGAAGATACACGAATGTCAATCGTTTTTACGTTGTACTACAGAGGGGAATGAGGTGGGGTGCGAGGACCTTTGTGTGATTGTTGTGTCCGCGCGTTAATATCATTTCACATCGTATCAAATGTAACCTGCACGCGCGTTTATAAGTGTATTTTTTGTTTATCACCCAATTTTTTTAGTAAACGTTAAGCAGTGCTATCGTGATGAGTATTTTAACATAATGTTTTATCGAATCTGTTGACATACAACAATGTCATCGTGTAGTGAAAAGAATGGAGTAGTTGTGTGTACGTACTTATCACTATTTCGCAAGATGTATGAATAACGGATTAAGGGTATCCCTGTTGGCGACAGAGAGGCACTGTAACAAGTGCGCTGTGCGGGAAAGGGAGAAATAGCTGGAATATGGCTCGCAGAAAAGGAATTTCTTCAAATACTAATAAATCTAGTAAGTGTTTTACCTGTGATATAATTGTATTAAGTGATGTATAATTAGATTAGACTGAAATATTATTTGACGCGATCATAAAACAAACGTAAATATCAACTGTATTGTGTACTACTAGCTACAAACAGCAGGTGTTTCGGGAAATTTGTGATCTCAACTCCAGGTACTACTCCGTGGTAAGATGTAACACTCGGAGGTCAGTGTTTAATTATTTCAATTCAGATACCGAATTATAATGTTCTGCTTTAATGTGCGGAAATAAATATGCAATTATAGTGTATGTTACAAGATTTAAGTATTTTAAAATTGGTATGTCTTTACCTAAGGTATAGGGTCAAGTATCGATCAATTGAAAAGATAAAAATAGTTCATTCATCTTTTTTCGTGTTTTATAACAATTATTGTAATTTGATTGTTACTAAAAGGCAATGTTATCTTCGTTGTGTACCAAGCTATTTATTTAATATTTGTATGCTTTTTGTATCTATAGTCATGTAGTATTATTTGTTTATTTGTAAATGGGTATTTATGTTTATTGAACTCAGAAGTTGGAAGATTGTCATTTTCTCCCCGGGAACTATTGACTGAAGAGTTCACAGATAACATGTACAACGTACATCAAGTAAATCTGTCTAATCATTTTACCTACTATAATTTCGCCATTACACAATTTACATATTTTTGTTTGAATACGCCAATGACCTAACATTTGTCATGAAGTAACTGTGATCCTGTCAATGTTTTCTCAAATCGGTCAATGGTTCAATAGACATCAATAGGATAGGATAGGATAGGAGGACAATATACACGAGAGAATAATGAAAAAGATTACAGATACTGATGATGGGCTGGTGGCTAGCGGGTGTGAAGCGCGGAGGGGACGTGTCGGAATGACACCCGCGCTCGGGAGGGGGCTATCAGTAAACTTTGCCCAACATACCGCGTGCGTCATCCCGATTCAAGAAAGTTAACCCGTTGGCCGCCGACGGATGGCGCACGATGGTTGCGTCACCAGAGTTTAGCACATTTAATTTGACTCTGCCGTCCTTGCCTTTTTTTGTTGTTTACATTTTTTAACGAGAACTTTAGATTACGCTTTAAATACGTCACAGTTTAAATTTCTCCGAAACGGTTCACGTTTACAGGGAAAGAGTATTTACTCCAACGCTGAATTATTTCTTAGATACCTACCCGCGTGCTGCGAGTAATGGTGAACTATCAATTTGGCTACGGTTAGATGATTTTCAAACC
The DNA here is from genome assembly GCA_031772225.1 of Eubasilissa splendida. NCBI lineage: Eukaryota > Metazoa > Arthropoda > Insecta > Trichoptera > Phryganeidae > Eubasilissa > Eubasilissa splendida. The sequence continues at coordinate 14,302,781 of CM062848.1, read as the reverse complement.
AGGAAATTGCATTAATGGGGTAAATAAACGTGAATTTAATTCAGTTAATTTTTCCAACGTGAAAAAGTAACTCTTACGTCACTTTCATTTGATGATTTCTACATCTAGTCGAAAATATAAAATAAGTAATCAAAAATTAAAATGTGACAACAAAAGCTAGAAATTTTTTAAGGTTGTTTTGGCACTTGTAAAAAACATTATTCGATATTAAAAAGAAACAATGCTAGTATTCATTTTGTCAATGTGTAGTTAACCTAACTTTTGTGTTACAGCATGAATAAAAAAGCGTTAATTAAACGTTTGTCACTTTTGTACGTCAAACATTGCATCAGGAATCTAATCAATATGGAGAGGTTCCGATGGCACGGAGAGAAATCTTGTTTGGACTGTTGATATACTGAATGTCCATTTGGCGCGCCATCATGTACCAAATTGTTTTTATTTCGCGGATATCTCAGCGGGTGTTATCTAATCGCCCATGAGCGACGTACAATGGACTGGAATTTAGCGCTTGCCAACTTTCGCTTTGAACCTGCTGCGGCATCAGGTTCAAATTATGAAAGTTGTGAATATCAGCAAATGTTAGAAGAAATTACCTATTATTATTGTTTCTAATTTAATACTATTTTTTAGCTAGCGGCCTTACCTACTAAATCGAGCTGCTTCTAGACTGTTTTTAAAGGTGTTTCCAAAAAAATCTTCGGAAATCTGAAGTCAAAAAAAGTATTTAATATATTTTTTAAAATAATATTTAATTAAGATATATTCTGTTGAACCTAATCCAACTCGGTACAAATTTCAATTTCTCCATTTGTATGTAGTCGGCCGCGGTCAGGCGTAAAAATCCTCCTATCTGTCAATATGGACGAAAAGTTGCTACTTACCGATTGTTTGTATCCCTATATTTTTTTAAATATAGACTAGCCTGCCCGCACAGCTACCGCACGGTAGCAGACATATCCTGCAGAGACGCTGTACTCTGTTGTCAATCTTCTCCAGATTAAAAAAAAAAATCGCTAATACACTTTGATACAACCATTAAAAGTGTTTTGATAGAAAAAAAAATAAGAAGAAGAAGAGTGAAAGATATAAATATATATGCGTTACACGTTTATCTATCACCAGAACTTTTAAATTTAAATATTGAGCTATTAATGGCTGAGAAAAGCTACAAAAACAAATGTGATGGGAGACAAACCATTTTCCTATAATTATGGTGTTATGGACACCATTTTTGTTTTAAATCGATCTCTTTAATCTACTATATAATGTGTATTTCATACTACATAGAGTTTTATGCGACGATATACTAATAATAATAATAATACTTAAATGAAAAATATTTATTTAATATTTTTCCATTGCATAAAATCTAAAAATATTAAGATTTAGACTCGACTCTCCAGTTTTTTTTATTGGTATTTGTACAATTTCGCACTTAATTCTTGTAAATTATTAATGGTATCAAAACACTTTGCAAATTTTTTATGTTCTCAAAAAATATTGTCAGTTTTCCATCATAGCATTTAATTACCCGACAGAGAATCAGGAATTCGTCAACGATTAACCCTACTTGTAACATTATTGTTTTTTCTTCAATTGATTTCCGGGTGCACACCCTATTATTAGTGTATGTATTTATAATAAAGTCTCCTTTTCTGCGATCTGGATTCACAGCATGGAAGAATTCTAGACACGCGATTAATTTGCAAATTTGTTATCTTAAGAGTTTTGTTACACGATACAACATTAATTAGTGACACATAATATAAAGATTAAGTGTTGATTATATTGTTTACTTAACAATACACTGCGACATTTAAATAAAGCAATATATTTAAAAAATCATAATGCCCTTGAACTAATAATTGATAATACATATTGTGTTAAATTTTGCTGACGTCAAAAACATGCCAGTCATCTTTTGATGTGCGTTTCTTCGAATTCATTACGTTTAGTTATTGTTCGTCTACGGATACTGCCTACCTCGTCAAACTTGAAAACCTTCTCTTTTCGAATGTGTAATTCCGAGCGGCGACACTCGGGCGCGCCGTCCTCCCGGCTCCCGCCCAGCGCACCGGGCGGCGAGTTATTTCGGCTGATGCTGCGACACGTTACAAGGCTGCCGGGCAGGGGGGCAGGGGGCGGGCGCTGGGGAATCCTCCTGGCGCCAGACCGCCGCCCGGTGTCTGAGCGCTCCGTCTCGCTCGCGCCCGCCGCCCGCGCGCCCGGCCGCTCTCCGTCCCGCTCTGCCCGGCCGGTCGCTCGGCCTACGGCTTCGCGGCGTCGAGCGCCCGGCAAACGCGCATCAAAATATGCACATCGCAGACCGCGATCGAGAGTCCACTGAATATCGTCACTTATCGCGACGCGCACAGATATCCCTTTTGCGGAATTCTTTATCGAGCTGTAATAAGTTGATCGTGTCTGGACCGGGCTACAAGATCCGAATGGATTTTGTCGAGTAGGCGGGTATGCGCTTAGTAAAACAACGCCACTGAGCCGCGAGGGAAGAGGCGCTTATTTCGTTCGCATCATTAAGAAGACCGCTGAATTTTTACATTTTGGCGAGCGAAAGATCTGTAGTACTATCGGCGTCGCCGGGTTCAGCCTTATTGCCGTAGCGCAATATTCCGGGTCGTATTCCTCGCGCGGAATGAATGAGTGGTGCATTAATATGGCTATATATATTTGTTTATCGATTCTGCCGTTGGAACTAATACAATTATTAGTTTGATTAGGGGTCAACATTTCTAATTGAAGTCTTTACCATTACACACAAATCGCATATGTGAGTGTCCGCTTTGTAAGTAAAGGACTCGGGACCATCCATCCGGACAAAAACATGTTTGAATTCTGTTTTAACTCAAAACAAAACTTACTTATATGGAGTGAGACACACCAGGCTTGCGAACGACTGAATTCTTAAAGAATTATTTTATCAAATCCGATTTTGTGATTCTTATAATGCAGTATCATTGACATGTTTGTTTTTTGTGTAAAACAGTTTTCGACCGTCGCGTGGATTTTGAAATCGATCATACCTCAATTTTTGGAAGACGCTTGTAAGAAATTTATGACATTATCTCGAAAAAATAATAGATTACACATTGCTTTGGTCGATGCAGGTTCGCCATTATAGTATCGACAATGCCCTCGCCAGACACTCTGGGCGACAGCAGCAAGGAGTGGGTACCTACCCGGCGAACTCAAAAATAAACCATTTGCGTATCCGTAGTCGGTATTGCCCCGACAGCTCAGCAAAGTTTCCCGGACCTAGAAGTAGAACGGCTGCGCTCGCTATATACTAGGTACGTAGCTACATTTCGTTTTAGCGACCACTTGTTCCACGGCTGGAGTATGATCGCGTCTCAAACATTCAACGTTTAGTTGTCACCGGGCACCATCATATTTCCCCGAGAGCGAATTATTTGACGAACGCCAGGTTGCCCGCGTTCTGACTACGGCTACACACACACACACACACAATAGCTGTTTTGTATACAACTACGCAGACATTTTGCATGTCTTGTGTCATACCCATTTCAATAAGTCGACTATCTATTTACGTAAGACATAGCGAGTCTCCAGCTAGCGGCATATTATTTCCTCGCAACCGTTTACCATATTCCGCACTCATCGCGCCGCGCTTATTGGCCGTTTCGTCACGAGCGCGAGTCCACGCTTCGCGACTACTTCCGCAGTGCCTCTGCACGGGTTTTTCTTCCATTCAAATTAGTGGACCCAGTCATACACAATATACTCATTTCATGATAATAAATGCTTATGATTAACCGCATACAACTCTCGACACGCGATTCCGCCATTGTTTTGGCGTACGTCACAGCAGATAGAGTGGTATGTCCAGTTCTCGAGTCTCGGGTAACAGCCATGCCACCATCTCGATACAATCTCATAAAAGCGTGTGAGAGATCAATAAGAAATATCCGTCAGGAGTGTAATATTTAGTCAACAACGGTCTTATTGCAAACCTGAAAAGTTATCATAGTTAACTTCTGGCTCCATCAAGGAATCATGCCCAGAACCTTTCAAAGGTCCAGACGATATGAAAATTGCTGCAACAGTATACACACATTGAACATTTGCGGGGTGGCACGCCCCAAGGTGTGAAACTCGTCGCCCTCCGTCATAGAAAACAGTGCACCAGACTATTTAAAAAAGAGACTAAAAAAAAAACATTTCCATAAATGGCGCTAAATTGTACCTTGATTCATTTCATTTCTTCGCTGTTATTTTTACATTAATTTCACTGCTTTAATCATAATTGGCAGTTATACCCGAAGAACTATTACACAGTAAAATTCTAGTATAGCTCAGCAACAATGCTCCTAATTTTAGTAGGTATAAAAAATAAATAATAATTATTATAGTTTTCATGAAACAGTCCAGACCGATTCCACGTGAACATCGCGTTTCAGGCGTATCGGGTTTTCTTAACAATTTATCTTTCTTGATAATCGCTTGACGAAGTGTAATTCGTGATATGATATTGCCAATAGGCAGGCAATGTGGGAGTCGGAAATTAGGTTAAGTAATATTAGTAAATTGTAATATTTTCCCAATTATAATCTTTCAATTCCTGAAATTCTTCATAAAAATGTACGGTATACTTTCTAATAATATCGTAGATTTTAGGGCTGACAATTTTATTTATTATTACTAAAAAAAATAATAGTTTATATTGCGTCTATTATCCCTGCGCAAAGACCAGTGAAAAATGAATAAAAAAATAAACGCCCCACAACCCGCTAGACTGACGTAATCACGAAGTATGTGGCAGCGATAACAATGGACAGAGAAGAGTGGGAGGCCTGCATCCAACAGTGGATACAAAGCGATGGTGATGATAATGGCTAATGTTAGAAGCCTCAATGATCGGCGAGCTTGTATAAGAAGATGTATGAATGTGGATGAGGCGAGAATTGTGTATCGGGACAGAAGAGTGTGGCGCTATATCCTTTCTGCCTACCCCAGCGGGGATACGGTGTGATGGTAAGTAAGTATTGTGTAATGACTAAATTCGAAATCCTACGTAATCCATTTTAGACCAAATTTCGTGTTATTTTTGCTTTAACTGTTATAATTTTTTTTTATAGGCGGGGATGGTTTATAATTATTTTATTTATTATGTTACAGTTTGGTTTAATTTTTATAGATTATTATAATAAAAAATGAGTATAATAAACAAGAAAGTTCAATTTATTATTCTGCGAAGCCTTGACAAAATTGAATAATTTAGTAACTGACGGCCGGAGAACCCTGTAGTATACAAAATAATAATATAGTTAAACATGAAAGGGGCATTATATAAATATTTTAATATCGGAAAAAAATACGAGGGCGTTTAGCAGAATTTACTAATATGTCAAATTTATACTTTTTTGTCTTACGCGTTTAATATCTTTTATTTTAATATTATCTTACCTTTTCGGTAGGTACTCGGAAAATTAATTCTTTATTCTTTTTCAAGTCTTGCGGCCGGTTGGATCGTACCTTGTTTTCACATGAAATTTTTGGTATCTGAGAAATTGTAATTTTACAAAGCACAATATAAGGAGAAGTTCGCTTGTGTGATATGGAGAGAGGGTGGTAAACATAATGTAATATATCAGTAACATAAATAACGCGATACGTCTTCAAAAGTCCCGGTATGATCAGGTAATCTAGACATAGGAAAACGGGACCTGTTGGATGTTTTAACGAGGGTGGATGTGGACGAGACAAAAGCACGCCAAAATATAGATATTGTTTCGTGATGGAAACTTGACACTTCACTGCCAGTTTCCCTTCAAATTTCCCAACGCGCGACACACAGAAGGACAATGGGGGTACTATACAGATGTAACAGGCCACTAGGCAATATTTTATGGGTGCATAACTGACTAAATTACATGTCAAAAATGTCATAAGAAGTTTCTACAATATTGTACTGTTACGGAAAATATTATTGTACGAGATTTTCACAAAATTGTGTTAAGCTTTTAAGTCTTTTTTTGTATTTATTATTTAATTTGGTATCAATTATAAAATATTTAAATTTCTTAATCGTTTTTTTGTAATGCATGTATCTTTGAAATTATTAAGATTAGTGTGATAAATCTTTGATTACCATTAGATTCCCTTGGGGTTCTATTCTTTGATTACTGTCTAATTACTTGGGTCCCAATTCCTTGTAAGTGAAACTTAGTCTTTCCAGATAACAATATTTTATATATTAATTACAACACGTTATGCAGTAAATATAAATAGAGATAGACTAGTTATTTAGAAGAAGCAGTGATGGAATAGAGAGCTGTTCCAATTCCTCAGAGTCTACGATAGTCTTCATGCAGCTAGACCGCCAAATCTACTGCTACAAGTGCATCAGCGCTGATCGCTTTGACACTTTTACTAACTACCTTATTGTAATAAACATCATATGTATACATGAAGTGGAAGGGTAAAAAAATCTGATAAAAAACCCTCAGAGAACTCTTCCCCTAGAGACGGCCTCTTGTAAGATTCGTCCCCCACCACTCATCTACTCACTTGCATGACACACACAATACACATGCAGCTTGCACATTTTCGACTCATATTTTTAATATATAACTGCCCCTAAAATATTGGGCACTCGGTGTGTTTCACCCAGTATATAAAATTATAAAAAATACTTCGAAATATTATTATTAGCGTTATCGAGAGGATAATTAATAAGAAAGCACAATATATATATCTGAAATAATTGATGAATTCCCAGTATCGGAGGGGCTCCGACTCCTAGTAAATTAATTTATATTTCGTGGAACGAACGGCTTTTAAGCAAAGATACGTTCGTGATAACAACCCTGAAGGAGATTCTGGGAATAATTGTAAGGTTTATTGTTAGCTCCCAATGCGCGTTCCCCCCGCGCCACCCTTCTCGGAATTGGGCTATTGTGAAGCCTTACGCTTGCTTTCGGCTTTCGGCTCTCGGCAAGTTGGAGAAGGAAATCACGTTTCCCGAATAGGGGAAATCTTCCGTCTCCGGATTAACAAATTGGCGCAAAGATAGCAAATACACAATAGAAACTTAATCATTTTCTCGTACACAGTATTATCGCTACGAATTCAGCTCTGTCCTAAGTTACATGTCTAGAATACATATATAATTATTGATCGAACATTTTGACAATGGTATCAAGTTCTAATATTAATGGAACCAACCGATGAAAGAATTTATAAATGACAAATAAAGCCGCGCATGTATTTCGCATATTTTTTCTTAACTCTTTCACACCTGAATTAATTCAATATTTTTGCTGTTATTTTTATAGAAGTTACATGCCTGTGAACCATGACGGCTTCCACTCAAACCAGGGGTATGAAGGGGTTGAAATCTTCTCCAAACGTAGTAATACTTATTCCGATTTCTTCGCTTGAACAGACGTGTTGCAAAACGTTTGTATGCGTTTCCAATACACTTAAAAGGTGGTGCCTTTTACGAAATATGCGTCTGAAAGAGTGTGTTTTTTTTCAGATGAATATAATAAAGCCCACTGTGGGTAGGTGCTTTTACAGCATCGATATTAGCAGCGAATCCGACGTCCGCGCCAGTGCACGCCACTGCTCCGAGTTGTATAATTTCACCCTGCTGCTATATTATGTCGGTACTACCGGCTGATGTAACGAGTGGGTTGTTAAATTGCACAGTTATTTTTCTTCGATAGCGAGCGATGTGGCGGGGTCTGTCTGCGCGAGCGGTCAGAAATCACCTGGCCCCGAAGGGAACAGGTGGGTGAACAAAGGAACCGTTCTCCGCGACAGCTCTCCTACAGGTGCTCCCCGAGACCTGCTCGGCAATGTGTCCCTTTGTGGGCAGTTTCGGTCCACCTGGGATTATTAAATTGTAATACAGACGCCGGCGATGCTTTGATCGCCGAAAATTTTTAAATTGAGCGTCTAAATATATATTTTTTTTAAATTCGTCAATACTTTCTTTTTTATGTTCTACGCCTTGATTCACTTTTATTTTACTCGATAAAGATTATTAATAGGCTCTCTGCTTGCCAAGATTACTACAATTCTCATTTTTTATTACAATTCTTTACCTACACACTTTTGCATTATTCTAAATATAACATATGTATATATATTTTTTCTAAAATAACATTCACTGTATTGTTTCCCTTCAGGAATAAGTAGAGATGATAAAACGCCACACTCTTCTGTCCCGACATAGCATTCTTGCCTTCTTTCATTTTCATATACATGTATTTTGACGCACGTCAACAGGGCCGTCTTCCAATATTTGGTCTAACTGATCATGTTAGATTGTTTCTGTTGTCATCAACACTCACGGCTCATACATTTTCTTTACCATCCTCTCCTCACTCGGACGTTCCACGTGTCCAAACCATCTCGGCGACCCTGCCTTAATTCTATCTATGCTACAAATAGATTTACACCAGCGTATTCAGCTCCGCTACCATACATCGTATCGAAATTATGTAAACCTACATTGTACCTACCTAAAATGTTTAGTCCGTTATCCAGAAATGTATGATCTAATTATAAACGAAACAGATAGATATACACAATTTTATTTACTGTTAAATTAACTTAGGTAATCAATACGATCGGGTTTAAATTTAGTTTAAATATTTACAACAATATTTGGATCCACACCAAATGCTCACATTTTGGATGCATACCAAAAGTTGGGAAAATCCGTTTTATAAAAGCTTGCATTTATTGTAGCTAAATACAGCTTTCGTGAGTAAATATATTTTCCAGAACGCGGGCGGTGCAAAAATAGCGTCTAGTGCGTGGGGGAGAAGTGTTGCCAGTAGCATGACGTCCAGGAATATTGTTGTACTTACTCGACGTATTTTTAATCGAATTTCGGACCATTACAATCTTCCCATATATCTTTATTGATTGCTTCGTGTGATATTAAAGAAAAAATGTAGTTGAATACATTTTAAGAGCTTTTTGTTCAGTTTCAGTTTTAAATTTGAAGTATAATATTTATTTGTTATTATTAATTATTTTTCATCGTTGAGTGTCGTGCTCCCCTGATCTGTCTGGAACACAGTGCCCGAAACGTTTCCTAATAACAATACTGTAAATCTGTATGTTTACCAAACAAATTAAAATATAAATGCATAAATACATAGTAATAAACAATATATATTGAACTATCTTACAAATATCATAGTGAATAGTGAAAAAGTAGAGAAATAATATATTTCCAAGTTAATTTCACAAAGTTGTAAATAAGTAAGTTTAAAAAATATTATGTGTGCATTCAAAAAGTTTTTCATGACGACACTAACAGTTAAACAAGACCCACGATTTCGTAAAAAAAGGTAAAAATATTAATCAGAATTTAAACCAGATCGCAATCTCAATTTAAATTATATTTGCCAGCTCGGAATCCTGGACGTCACATTTAGTATGCATTAAACAAAATGTGATTCGTGATATTGCGTAAACGCTGATTTGGACGACCTTTTTATCTGCATTCTTCTCCCCTGTTCCCCCTCCCCGTGTACCGCGAGACAAAGGCCAAGGATTTATTATCACTATTATCGTAATCTCAAATAATAATAAATAAAATACTCTTAACTGTCCCGTGACAAGCTACGTGCATAAACTATCACAATTTATTGTGGGCATTGAACACTCCGTGAAACGGTACGTTGCACGTGCCCGTCATTACTCGGACTATTGTAGTGGACAGTTCAGGATGAATGATTAAAAAGTAGATACTTACTTCTTTAGATTTAGATTGTCCGTCTGTTCGCTCTCTATACAATCCTACTTCATCTTTTGACTGATCTAAACCAAATTTTGCATTGATACTCTTTACGATTGGACAAAACGCAGGCAGGCTTCCCCGGCCCTCTCACCCATCTGTATCAAATATTGCATACATCGTTACTCTTTAGGGCTGGAGCAAAACCATTGCCATTCAAATTTTGTTCGGTTACATTCTAGGACCTTGAGGAAAACACAGACTCCTCACCCCACCCTCCCTCTGCTGGGATCAAATTTTGTATACGTGGTTATTCTTAAACAAAAACAAAGGCACCTCCTCCCACCCTTTCCGCCTTATTTTGAATACAGTGGAACCTCGGTTTACGAACTTAATTCGTTCCGTAAAACTGTTCGTAAGCCGAAACAATTATTCCGAGAAGAATCAATATAAAATATCCATTTTTATTTTCTATTTCTCGCTTGAAATCCTATAAAAGCAATAAAAATTCATGGTAGGTTTTAACTTAAAAGGAATCTGATGTAATAAAACGAAAAGAATAAACGTAAAAACAAATTTTATTTTAACTTATCTTAAAAATATGTAGTAAAGTGTTATTGTTTGGAAGGGGACTCTCCTTTCATGAAAATCATCGAGTGCTTGAAGGTCTTCAGGTTTCTATCCGACGATATTTGTTTCTTCTTGCTTTTTATAATGTTACGGAAATGAGACACGATATTATCATCAAACAGATTTATAACACGACTTGATAAAGTTTTATCAGGGTGATATTTTTCCACAAAACTTTGCACCTGCACTTCACATACATTTCGTGGAGAGAGCGCCGAGGTACACCTTCCATTCGTTCATCAGTCTCTGAAAATAATATTTCCTGTCACCGTCTTTTGCTGCTCATTAAAAGAAGCTGTTCCAGTTCTGAGACTGCTTGCCTGTTCGCAAACTGAAGCATTTTTTCGTAGGATTTTTGTTCGTAAACCGAATTGTTTGTAAACAGAGGTTCCACTGCAATAACTAAATTAGAATCTGGCACAAACTGCTATAATAAATGTCGAAATGTTCCTTACGATATGTATTCGTCGCGCACGATCGCACGGGCATTATGCATATCAGTGTCATTGGGGATTCATCAAAAATGGTTTCTAACAATTTGAGTTGTTTTCTAGGAATTGATAACGTCATTATTAATCGGGTTCGCCAAACAGACACTCGAGATTGCGACGATAGTGTCGGGTACACGCGGGACGGGCTCGGCGATACTTTACACTCGAGATTATACTTACGCACACAGGTACATTGCAGCGGTGTAGTTCGCTGACGCAGTGGTAGCGGGGAGCAACAGGCCGTGACGCGGCCTGCGCAGGACTATGTTTTGCTCCGTTTCTGCGAACGGTGTGCACGGCGTGAGGTAACCTCCCCTTCCTAAAGTTACCTCACGGACTGCGGACTCTCGACTTCGGCGTGCTCATTCGCCGCGCCTTACCCGACTAGCGAATTCTTTGCGGATAACTCGGCCTACACTCGCCGAGACTAGGACGGGCCGATGACTGTCTATTTCGCCGAACCTCGGACAAAGTAATCGAGGGTACCAGTTGCAAAGTCAGCAACCTCCATTTTTTCTTTTTTTAAACCTTTAAAGCAGTTTTCGTCTCATATAGATTTCACGCGTTGTGTTATTATTAATAATCACATTTAGCTCTTTTTCTACGGTCGTTTAGAATCTTCTGTGTTCAGTTTTCTGAGCTAATTTACCGTTTATATCTTTTTCATTTCGGCTAAAAATGTTAGATATATACGACAGATCAGCCCAGAACAGAAGATTAGCTCTTTTTGATGTAAATCAGTCATTCAAAATCGGTGTTAGTTGCATAGTTAGTTGTTTCTTCCCGCCGCTATGGAAAGGCCGCCAGTATGTAATATAATTGTGTTTTAAACCGATTATTATTATCAATAATAATAAGTGCATTAATAAATACACATTGCACTTCAAGCTTTTGTCAGTTTTTCTCTAAATAAAAATATATGGAGGATGCTGACATTTTAACTAGTACCCAAAATTTTAATGCGAGCAAAATGAATATGAAAATAATTGGCGATGGAGTTCTGGCGCCAACACTAATTAATGTGTTACGAAATTAGGGGTAGGCGAGAGAGGCGGTGTCCCCGGGATCAGCACAGATCGGGGCGCAGAATTGGAGCTCAATTGAATGTGCAGAAAAGTGTTCAGAACCACTGGTTTACGAAATTTTTTTTTAGATATTTTATAATTTTCGAAAGAGTGACGTTACTAATAATAATAGCCAATTTGTTCAAAGCAAGGGTGTGTTTGAAACAGGGCTCATTTTTTTACTGTCCCGGGCGTTATAGCGCGATATAGTGAACAATAAACAAACTAGAACAATAAGCGAATGTGGATCTATCTGTCGCACGGTCGATAGTATCAAAAAAGGGTGAACATAGTTTGACTATGTAGAACGTATTAGTGAAGTGAGGGTTGTAAAGAAAATATACGAGGCGGGTGTTGAAGGCAGTATGAAGTTAGTTAGTTAGACTATATATTAGAAGTTTAACAATTATCGAGTGAGCATGAAACGTATGAAGTGATGTAGAACAGAAATGAAAATGATGACATGACACCGAACATACACTATTATACAGTAGCGTGCAGTAGGTATAAATTTAGGTTATGTTGTTAATATACGTACTTTCGTTTAACCGACGTCTTTGGACAAAATAAATCCGTCGTTTATAGATTCAATCGTGTATTTATTTATAATTTTAGAGTACTGTAATAGTGTTTTTAAAGTTTAAGTTTTAACGTAAAATAATACTTTCTTACCCGTATAAAAAATGTATGGACGTTTTTAAGAACACTTTCTATGACTGAACACGATTCATTTATTGTTTGAAAATACTTCACGTAATAACTAAAGGAAATAATTATTTTTATTAAAGGTAGGAAATAGTTAAGCCAATTGCTTTTTGTTTTTTTTTTCATATCAAAAACCTATCCATGCACCAAATTTAAAGAAAAATCATGAAATCAAGTTAAAAACAGTAAGATAGTAAAAATTCGCGAATTAGTAAAAGAGGAAGTAGACACTTCAATGATTTGCACGCAGTTGTAACCCTTTCTAATGTTATTCTGTTAAAAAAACAGAATAGGTAACGACTCCATATAAAATGGATAAACCGAAAGGAATTCAGTAAATAGCCATTTACATGACTTGAGTAATTCACTAGCTTAAAAACAGAACTGAGTAATGCAAATAGCACGAAGCGGTGAATAAAAAAAGAGCGCCATGAGTACAGCGGTGAATTTTTAGAACTAAGCAATTAAAGTCTCTACCGGTACACAGATGGCACCAATTGCAAAATAATGTTTTCGTTAATTTGAAACAAGTTTTTTATTTTAATTTGTTTCCCAGATTTTTTGCTTGTATGCACTGCACGCCCCTGCTATTATAGTATTTGTATTACAAACTACACACATAGGTTTAAGGCATATACATTTTATTACACAATACAATGAATTACTAAAATTTTCAGTAATTTACATGGCAGTTACTTAGCGGGGCAATATATATTTTTAAATAAACTAATCGTCGGACTACACACACCACTGTGTATTATTTCGAAAGGTGCGGTCCCTTCAACATGTGTTTTTTTTTTTTTCCAATTCTTTAGAGTCTACGATACTCTGAATACTCTACATGCGGCTAGACCGCCAAATCTACTGCTACAAGTGCATCAGCGCTAATCGCTTTGACACTTTTACTAACTACCTTATTGTAATAAACATCATAAGTGTTTTATATTAATACATGAATTGGAAGGGTAAAAAATTCTGATAAAAAATCCTCTAAAAGATTTACTGGAAGTTAAGTATTTCAAATGAATTAGGCGCGACACTTTGTGTACAGTGCCGCCTTATTCTAACATAATACTTATAGGTAAACTAAAGTAAATTACTACTAAACTTAAGAATATTGATTTTTATTATTACAAAGTCATTTATTGGAGAGTTCAGTCGACGCTGTCCGCTTCTGTGTGCATCTCAGTCCGGAGGATCGAGCGCGTTACTTCGCTTCAGGAAATAGTGCCTGGGCAATCTGTGTTTGTATCTGAAAGGCATTAGACTGATGTTGTGCTCGGACAACACGTGTTATTGCATTAGTCGTTATTTATACCTTTTGATGATAATCGTGATAAAACTATTACTGCTATATAATAATAACTGCACACGCATTTGACTTTAATTGTATCTCTAGTTACGATCGTATCGAGAGCTGTGAATGAACGATCGCAATAATTTAAAAAATTAAAATGCAATAAGCATAGAACGCCATGTATTTTTCTGCCTACTCCCGGCGATGGGGGGACACCTCGCGCGGGCGCGACCCCACTGACCTTTCCTTACCTCGCCTCCAGTGTCTAGTTTATTCTAATGAAGACTCGCCTTCGGGCCGATATAAATTTGGCCGGAAGACTTCGCGGCACTTATCGGCGAGGTGTATTTCGGGCGTTGGACGGCGACGGTGGAACCCGCGAATGCCGATTCGCGCCTCGGCACGACGTCAAAAATCGATGGGGCCGGTGCGCGCCGCGCGAAGCCGCGGACTGTGTCTCGGCGCCTGCTGCTCCGCGCCCGAGCGCAGGGCGCGCTGGCCGGGCGGGTCGCGCGCTCGGGCCGGGCCTCGGGGAATGCTGCGCTGATGGCTGTGCGGCGAGCGGAGAGCGGCGAGCGGCGAGCGGAGAGCGGCGAGGTGAGGCGGTGACGTGATTCCGTGTTTCGCGCGGGAGAAGCTGTCCGCCGGGCGGAGGGGGGCGGGGTGCGGGGGGACGGGTTCCCCGGCGGCCAGCGGGCCGGCCAGGTGACGCCCGAGACGGCGCAGCGCGCGGCGACCACGCGGCCCTCGCCAGTCGGGACCGTGCCGGAGTCCAACGGCCCCTAATTTTCATCCCCACGTGACTCGGCATCGGTTAGCATGAACAAATATCGCGATCCTACAAGATGTAATTTCAATAATGCGGAAAGATTTCACATTCCTTTTAATATGTATATTTGTGTATGTCCAAGAACACACGATTGCTGGATTTTTACCTACAAACGCACTGTTATTAAACAAATATATGATATCTCATAGAGACAAAGCATTTAATGGAAAATATATTGAAGTATGGGGTAATTACAGGGCTTACGACCTGCCTTCGGCTGGCTTATGTGATCACTTTATATATACATATATAACATTCACCAATTCTCACCCCTCAATCTCCAAATTTTTGAAATATTAGAAATATTTGAAAGTTGTATATATGTTAGTATGTAGACTCGCTTCAAGTACCACTACACCATCGCCATCCATGGACCAAATTTGATAATTCATTTTGACCTTTTTTTTTAAACAGCATATATATCATCACTATGAGAATCTGATTTTTTCAAATTATTTTAAAGCAATATTCTTTATCTGTAAAATGTTTTTTAACATATTATACTAGCAAACGCCTGAAAAATCAATATTTTCTTATTTTGACCGGTATATTATATTAGCAATATTTCTTCTATTATTGATGGAATCGGTGTTAACTTTGTAGTTTCATAATGACCATCGAAATGGAAGGATAGAATAAAACATTGTTATAACTCTACTTGAATTTATTTGCACTACTCGAGTTTCGCGAGTGACAGTGACTCGAAAACGGGGAAACGTATCTTGTTTTTATGGCTGAATATTTACAAATGAGACGATAGAAATAGAGACATAAGAGAGGAAATTTCGCTTGACATTTTACGAACATATTTTTTTTTCTTGTGTTATATATTATCTATTCATATATATATAATTAAACTATATATAGTGCTAATTAAAAGTTAATTTTAAGAAATCACTTTAAAAAACTTTAAGCATTCAATTGAGAGAGAATAATACCACACCTTAGCAAGCAACAAGGTCGAATAAATATATTTACTTTCCGCAAGTAATAATATTTTATATATACCGGGGAAGGTGCATTATCCAACTATGCTACAGCGACAATATTTTTAGCGACAATTTTCGAACCCATATGTTTACCTTTTTGATATTAATACATTTAATCAATAAATAAATAAAGTAGATGGTTCTTTCAAATAATGGAACGATTAAATGTATTAATATTCGAAAATTGTCGCTGTAGCATAGTTGGATAATGCACCTTCCCCGGTTAGGAAAGAGATCCAGGTTCGAATCCCGGTGGCGCAACAACAATATTTTTCGATAAAATTGATTTTATATGTATATCTTTCTAATTAATATATTTAATTAATATTTAAAATATCACAGACCTATGTTCTGAATAATTACAACTTCACAATAAGAATGTGTTCTCCTAGTAATAATATTATTTTGAAAGATCTTATAAAAGATGGAATTGAAAAGACAAATGAGATGATATTCGACATTTCTCTCTCAATTTTACACGCACACGAAAGGATATAAACGAACACATATTTTTGTTTTGAAACAATATTTACTTGGCAACATAAATGGTGTGTTATTCGCGGAATATGCATAGCAAGTACCCGAAGCGATACGAGCGTGACACACGAGCTCATCAAGTAATAACCTTTCCTTCGATTGCTGTATTGATAGAATACATAATTCTTTATCCGGATGTGTCCAAACGAATTTATTTTCATCCGGCTATATCCGGAGATTCCCAATCGGCGATCATACAGCGACAGAATCCGCCCACCGCTGTCACGTCACTCGGTAAAATACAATATTATATGTACGGCGCCGCCACAACATTTATATACTTGTGTGGAAACTTTTGCGTGCGGCTTAATTGAATTTAAAAATCAGAAATACAGCAACGATTGCACAAAGTGAAAATGAAGAATTTCTTCCGCAATCGAGACGTGAACCCGGGCACCCGTCGGATGGCAGTAAACACCGGCTGTTCTATGGAGTTAAGGACTGAACGATAAAAGAATCCACCCTAATAATAAGGTTGGCGTTAGAGATGTGGTTTTATCAACGTGTGCTAAAAATCTCCCGAGTCGACCACATTGCCAATGAAGAGATATTTAGACGCGCGAATAAGTCTTAAAATATACAAGCTTGATAGAAATTTCAACCGGGGTAACGATTTTTCAAATTAAATTAAATATCAATATTCAAATTTAATGTATAGCGTATAAATAACGTTAGACGTGCGTGTGATCTAGTGGTTACAATACTCGCGTAGTGAAGCCATCGAGCTAGTCCTATTGTTTAGCTTAATTTTGAAAATAGTGAGCATCATAGAAACATCATACTGTAATATATAACATCAGCATTGTAAAATTTGTCGACAATTTGACACGACGGGAAGGACCCACCGTATTCCGGAGCCGTTACAAAAGTTTTTTTTTTTCTTTATTGTTATACTGTATTCGTACGTATTTAAGTAAACAAATAGAATATAAAAATACACAATATGATACAATAACCTGTTTCAATAATACACAATGCGAGAGAGAGGGACCGACTGCATCCGTCTCTCACACTCATTTAAGGTGCATATAGATAGACGAGGTGTAGGCTAGGTTTGACACTATAGTCAAATGGGGAATAGCAAGATGGTAGAGCTCTCACTTAGCACGTGAGAAGTTCTGGGATCGATGTTCGCCGCTTCCAAAATCTTTTTGATTTTAAAATATAAATATACTACCTGAAATACCAGTCGTTGGCTGAAGAGAGTTTCATTTAGGGGATGGGGGTAGTTTTTCTCATATTTTGAACGTCAAGTGTGCAAAATTTATCAAAGAGTACCCATATTATGCTTTATGGAGTGGGAAAAGAAGATGCGGGTGGTATCTCAAAAACTCATATAGACACTGACGTTCCCCCTATTTTGAAAGTCAAGTGTGCAAAATTGCATCAAGCTCTGAATAAAACTGTAGATGTAAAAACAAACCCACAGACACTCTTCTTTATATATATATATATATATATAGATTACGAAATATATTGTACCGGGGTACCCGCTGAAAAAAAAACATCGGTCGGGTTACTTTCCGTCTGACGTGCAGCAGAGAAACAATTTTTTTCTAAAATTCGTTGAAATTACGCAGCAGCATATTTACCCAGAACTGAACTTAACAGGTTTGCACTTCTGAATTGTTGGAAGAACGTCAATTAGAATTGTTTATTTGACTTGTATTCATCATTTGCGTCAGTGCTTCGTCCGCTAGATCAGCTAGCACAATAATCAATCATCAGCGAAAATAACAAACCTGATCTGTTAATGATTTATCGTGTGTCGTCACGAGACTAACGTCATCTGGGTAATAAAAGTGCCCAGACTGAACCGCTCACTGCACGCGGGTGGTAGTACCCTAATGGAATAATTCAACATTTGATATAAGCTGTCGAGAGGCTGGATACCATACACTCTTATACTATATATCAGGAATACTATCCACCAAATGTTGCGAACACACATTTTTATAGAAGACTATATCGTTAAGTTCGATGACCTTCATCGGGACCGGATTTATGTTTGAAGAGGGTCTGGGTTCGAAAAAAAATTTTCAACGTGATTTTTAAAAATAATATGAATTTTCCGGCCCCGGGGCTCTTCCAAATTTGTGACCCCGGGCTGTATATAATCTCTTTAGCCCTAGGTTAAATTCAGTACTGACCTTGACCCTTCTGCATCGCCCTGCAGTCATTAGTATTAGGCATCGAAGAAAAGGTTGGTGTATTTTTCACGCAATCACGTGCAATTAATACACCCGATATTACTTGTCAGAATTTTTATGTATGTTATTTAATATATATTATATGTATATCTTCGTCTTATTCCGGGTTTCATTCTAGCGACAGCACATTGTTAACGTGATCAGTCCGTCCGTATCCGTTGCTGTGTTAGGTTCGCGACGTTTGGACTGCTCGCGTTAACGATATGCATCGCTGGCGCGACACCCGGAATACGACTGTAGATATGACATCACATCAGAACCGAGCGGGCATCGGCACGTCTGTGTATGAGCGCAGGAATGGCGCGGGTGCGCGTGCACCTAGCCAATATTACAATCCGTATTATTGATAAATATTGTAATGGATGTATTATTTGTTTAACCTTTACCATACCATGATATAAAATACCCGAACGCAGCCATGCTGTCAACTCGTGTTACCGTAAATAACAGTTAGAAAAAATGTTTTTATTAGGCTAAATAGCTTTAATGGCACGAATTTATTCTAAATATTAAGCATTCAATTTTGAAAAAATGACTAATAACATAACTTAGAGTATTCATTAAGTCGTATATAATGTGTCCTTCCTCCTAATCTCTCTTCATTTAATTAGTGAGAAAGAGACAATTATATTTGTATGTTTGGTGTTCTTTTCACTGTGAAAATAGTGTGTGATCTTTGTCTTTCATATCACAAATTGTATTTTTACCAACATATTAATTTTACAATGGATTGAATGGAAAAATAAATGTTTTTGTACGATTCCCTTTTCATAATTGGTTTTTCACTAGTCATTACTAAGCGTTAATATTTTCTTCAGGATTATCTAAAATATGAATTTTATGTTGCATGTATTTGCCTAAATATTACAGGTGTAATTATGATGTGTTACCTGTGTTACTGCATGGTTTGGGAAGGGTTAAAGTCACAGTCAGTTAATTAACAACAAATCATTATGTATAATATTGACAATGCTCTGCAAAATGAACCGAAATAAAAAAAATACAGAGTTCTTTGTTCCGTCGCAAATTATTCTCAAAATTGAATAAAGGATAACTAAGCTAAATACAGTTTAGTGTCTACTTATTCGTGCAGAGGGATGGAGCACAGAAGGAGGAATTTTTTTTCTTCGAATTTTTATACAAAATAAAATAAAATTCGGAAACAACCCTAGTAACACCACGTGTTCTAATACTTCACTCATACTTTTTATATTCCCAATAACTATCGAAAAAAACCCTTCTCCCTTCGCTCCTCCGTCTGTATAGTTCACTACCAAACTATATTTACCTATCATGAGAACAGAAATGGACGACATGCCAATTGATGACTGGTGTTGAAAAAGATTAGTTTTAATTTTTAGCACCTACCTAGAACTTTGACTAATTCACGCATTCTTCATGTTCACGGACATGCAAAGTATTTAAAGAAATCTCGATCGTCGTGGAATTTACCGCGTGTGTAAGCGTTACACTTCAGATATTGTATCTGGGTGTTTGGTACACACGAGTGTACATATATGGCTCTGAGATCCAATATTGGAGCCACCATTAATAAAAGCGTAGGCACATCGTAATAACTCGATCACCGTCAGCCCCGGGCAACGCTCGGCCCACCAGACGCTAGACGCTAGACGCTAGACACTAGACACTAGACACTAGACCACTAGATCACTAGCAGACCACGGCGCACAATCAAGTTGGCCGGACATTTTTTGTACGCAACTCGTACATCTTGTGATCTTTTATTGACTCTATGTAACGATAAATTACGAGCGATATGTCGCACAATAATTGTTCCGTGCATGTATCGTTCAATGAATTTTAATTAGCCAAGCGATATTCATTACTAACGGCGTGTGATAAATACTCTTCCGAGAAGTGTCATTCTTCGATTACTAACAATATTCTCGGAACCTGCGCGTCCTTCGCGTTCAGAACAGCAGTGTTATTGTTTGTTTTGCATTTTCAATTCGTATCGCTTTAATATTATATTTTTTAATTTTGTTAAAATCTGCAATTGTACAGTTCGATTATAGGTATTCGCTGAAAAGCGAATGAGTATGTTATTCTCTTCGTTTCAATTGTCACATCTGACTGTGTGATGTCCGACGCTGCTGTTGGTCCGCTTCGGTGTTATTTTTGGATTCGTACGCATTTCTCTAATGGCTCGAAATGCGAGTTTCCTTCGGACACTTTAACGATAATTCGCGCGATGACAACAGCTCAGCTGAATTATTTATTGAACGTGTTTTGAACACATAAGAGATCATACGTACACATATACTATTGTGTGTGTATGTGAGCTGTATGTATTGTGAGACAACCCGCCGCCAAATAACAGCTACGGCGCATGACGCGGTGTCGAGTAATTAATATGTATAATAGTTTGTGGACACTCCAGTACAGCACAGCACCACGCAGGAGTATATATATTTCGTTAGTATATAATATTTCAATCTAATTATATACGCAGTTGCTGCACGATGTACATGCCCCCCTACGGGTTCGCACCGGTTCGCGCGAATCGGTTGTTAAAACCGTTATTGCTGAATATTTGCAATAAAATCAAGTATTAAAACACCAGATATATTTCATAACACTGAAAATTGCTGTTTGTTTTTGGTTCAGCGCAAAGTTATTCAAATAGTTAATAATATCCGAGATATAATTATTTTAACGAACCGGTTGATGTGTAATGATTAGTGATGGTTAAACCGTTATTGTGTGTGTGATTCTGTTCGATTGTAAAAGTCTTCGAGAAATCACTGCTACGCTTTAAACTAAACCTCCAACAACGGTTTACGACCACTGTTACTGATTTTATTTTTCTGGTATTAAAACATGACCAGATTGGTATTAAACGTACTGAGTATACAAGGATAGAATTGTGAACATGATAAAAAATGATTTCTAAGAATTGGTAATAATTACGGAGTTTCCCCTCATTATTTTACATCAAAATTCCTTTTGTAAATAAATGTAATAGTGAATTAGGTCATTGGGACGTTAAAATGATTTACGATAGTTGGTGGTATGTATTTTCATTATTCAGCTTTGTTATTGTAGGGTTTTGTTTATCTGTATTTTCTCTGTAGTAAGAAGTTTATTCAGGAAGAAGGCCTATCGCATGTGAAGTACGGAATCAGCCAGCCAATACCCGGCTCAGGATCCTTATCTCCACCAGCTATTTATAATAATAACTTGTTTACGGTGACAGCATTCACGAATGATCTCTGCAGGCGAGATACTTCATCTTTAAATACTTCAAATTATCCTGTTCAAAACTTTCCGATAGACCTGCGAGAACTTTTAATTTATTTTTAAATTGCGCTTTTTAAACTGCCCCCTGCTTTCTGCGCACAACTCTGAATGGTCGTGAAAATCTGAGAATGGCGATCGGTATTTTGATGATGTTTCAAAACACATTAGGGGAAGTAGTGGCAATACGGGGGCATCTATCGTAATTTGGTTTATATAGTGCCCGCACGATAAACGTCCTATCAAACTATGACATAACGATCCCTTCACGTATAAAATCCCAAAACTATCCTCCTTTAGAGGTGAACTTCTGCCCCACCTCACATCATAATGCCTTAATAATATACACCCCCATTTTTTTTAACACGCCCATAAGGCATACTTCATAATGGAAGAGTGAGACCCGGCACACTGAATGAGATTATATCAAAGTCAAAGTGTTGTATATAGTGTATGTATAAAAACATATTTTAATTGTATGACACATTTACTTCATATTAAAACACATTTAATAAGTTAACATGACAAAATTGAAAATAATCTAATTTACGATACTATCCTATAGTAAAAATAATGATATGATGATCAATGTGGTCTACGGAGAATTTTGAACATAGCATGGTATTATTAAATCACATTCTGCCATTCACTGCATTCCTTACAACTTTTAACAGCCATAGGTTCTTCTGATCGTGTCTCATGATACATAATTATTTTATGATTAACGACAGAAATACTCATAATCGTCAAAGTATGATGAATGAATAAAAACAGATATTTTATAACACAACATTTTACGACTAGCTCTTTTTAGAGCCCCACCCCGTTTTGCTCCGTAATACACGGCGTATTAACATTATTCCATTTTTAAATAAGATCTTTAATTAAAACGTTCTCAGTGCTGTATAATACCTTCCTTCCCCTGCCTACCACTTGGTATTCTGATAAAAACTAGAGAGATTGATTAAAGTTAATTTGTTCTCTTGCTAGAATACGAGACGGTCGTCTTACCGACTCCTTCTAGATGCGAATTACAATATAGAATCGCCAGTGAAGTGTGGTGTGTAGTTAAAGCACGATGTGGCTTGTGGGCGTTAAGTGGCATTAAATCGATCCGGTGTACACACAGCGCTGGTGCCTCGTGAATGCGTGAACTTCGGGCCGCTCTGATGACGGTGATGTCACTTGTGCCGCTGACTCACGGATCCTCTCACCTGCCCCCGCCCTCTGGACCCGGATTTACCGGAGAAGCCTGATGGACTATTTTTTTTTATTTACATTTCAATCACTGTGGTCACCTTAAAGCCGATCTTTTTACTATTTTGGCGTCATTGCCTGCAACGGATTACGTCACCGGTGAATCTGTATTGTGATGCTGGAATTGTTGTCAGTCAGTATTCCTTTTGTAGTCATTGATGTCATTTATGTTTTGTTGTAGTGTCCTATGACCTTCGATGTCATGATTTTGTTTATTCATGTAAATTTATGGATGTATGGTTCAGAATGTTGTCAGGACGTGCTGTAAAATTATTTTGACAGCTAGAAATTTTATAAACTCTCCATTTGAGATGACTTTCTAGTACCGTAAAAAGCATATTTCTTACGATCTTATTATGTTACTTTGTGCCTCGTAGGGAAAATGATTTCTTTTCAGTTTCGGGCTTCGGTCATCGAGAGAATCTACAGAAAAGGACAAGAAAGATTGACTAATTAATTTATTAATATAATATTTTCTTTCTTTAACCGATGGCAGTAGATGATGAGCGGTGTCGCCATATTTAGTTGGAGATAAGCATGAGATCGTGTTCTCGTTTACATACCCTTTGTAGAAGAAGTGACGTAATTGAGAGTAAGCAAAATGGCGTCTCATAGTGGGTTGATTACAGGGGGCGGCCTGGCGCTCGCGGCTCAGCAGCCGCCGGCGCGGGACGCCGGGACGCTCGCCACCACCAATGGTAAGTTGCACACTTCATTAATTTCTTTATTTATAAGTTGATTATTAAAAAATGGCGACATTGTTCCTTTTAATACTTTTATTTCCCGGCAACTATCCTCACCATAATTACATGTAGTAACAATTATTCTAGCCAATCTCATCTTGCTAAATACTCGAAAATACTGCGACGTAGAGTTTCACGTTAAAATTGTAATATTTCTCAGGAATGTTCTCCCAGGGCTAGTTGAATGGCAACATTCAACATTAAACTGTTTCGTAATATTTAGTATATTATTATTAAAGCTCTGGACAAATATGTGAATATACCTATATGGATTTGATGAATAAAAAAAACATCTGTCAAATTTTAATATTTGTATCGTTACAGCGGCTACATTGGTTCCAACACTGTTATATCCGAGTATGTCACAGTTATTGATGAAACGTTATTATTTTTTTTATATAGTTACAATAAAAATGTTCAGATACCGCAAACGGTGGCGGTGTTTGAGAATTTGCACGATAAAGTCGGTTCATTAGATAGACACGATTAATATCTTTAGAGTGCACCTATTTATATAATGAAGATACATGTTTTATCGTTTGGTACTTTGTATTATGGATTATTTTATTATCTCTAATAATAATTTGACTCACCCGTCCCGCCCGTAAATTTGGATCATTATTTTTTTTGATATAATTTAATCAACATATTTTTTTTTCCTATTGATTATTGTGAACACGACATTCTCGTCACTCGAGTCTCTGAACAAAATGATGTGGATATCCCACTTCCTGTTTTTCCTTTTATTTTCGAATGCGGTTTGTACTGTGAATGAATTGCAGCGAGATTACATTATTATATATTATATATTATAACCGACATTTAAACATTTGAATGAACAGATGTTATTGAGCCGTTCTTATTGAATATTTCTAAAACAAATAGAGATGTGCATTTCACGCCGTCCGGAGAAACATCGGATCGCAAATTAAAAATCTTTATTCGGCTTGGAATGTGTCGAAACGTCAAAAATAGTATTACGTTAATATAAATTACGTAAATTAAAATGAGACGAAAGTACGTTTTGCTTAGAAAAAATATGTAAACGGTACAAAATGGTGGATAAAATCTCTTCGATATCCTTCTCTTTTCCCATTTGCTCGGGGTCCTTGTACGAAAGCGCCAGGACGCTTTGTCTTGGGCGTCATTCTCGATGTTTGACCATCAGGTTGCATGAAGATTGATGTTATTAATTTTGATGTAGGCACTTGAATACTTTATAAAAGAGAATTGATAATTTACATACATATACTTATTGAAAATCTGAAAACTGTAGTACTGCTGTACATGTAGATAGGAGGTTATTTCAATTACATCCTATGTACATAGGCAGGTAATTATTTAAGTTATGTTTTAGATAATAAAGTAAGCACACATGTATTTTATCTCGGGATCTAAGATAATTAATGTTCATCATTTGTATATTTTTTTTATCTTTCTCTTTGCTTTTATCTGGATTTTTTTTTTTTACTTCTTTTAAACAGACAACCCACCCTTCAAGAGTGATTTGTGTCATTAATCAAGTTAAAACTTTATTTTATAGAAAAAAGTAACAGAATAGGAAATATTGTATTACAAGTCAATACCATTGTCGTTCAAAAAATTTGCTAATATACAGATTAAATGTGGCGAGTTAAGGGAAAGAAGATGACACAAGTTAACCGGGAGTTGAAAATTACCATTAACGAGATTACTGAGAGAAAAAAAAAACCTGTGATCCGCAATGGACAGGCAAAAAAGATATGGTCAAGGGTTTCCTCCTCGGCAACACACTCGCACATTAGGGAATCTATTATGTTCAATCTGAATAAATGTGAGGCTACCTGGCAATGCCCAATTCTCATTCTAGAGATATTTGATATTGTTCTTTTGGTGAACCAGGGAGTACGGGGAATAGATCTTTGAATTATTTTAAGCCGAATACCCTTATGATTATTTGGATCCATCTATTGTGCAGTTCAAATATAATTCGTACGTTGTTTTTCTTCACATTAAGTCTGTCATACAATGGGATATTTTTACTTTTTATAATTCAAATAAATTGGTTTAAAACTAGAATATTATTTTATTAAATTAAATTTATTTTTGATATTTTTTCTGTCCAATCTATTAGTCCTAGATGATCTATGTTTTATGTAGAAAAATGTAGCTTCTTGCTTTTCAGTAGGTGGTTTATTTAAATGCCTAGTATAGTTATAGTCAAGAGACTATCCAGACTAATGTATTGAGATGAGAGCGAGAGAGGGACATTCTAAATTGTTTTGTTATTTCGAATTATCAAATCTGATTAGTCAGTTCTCTTTGCTACATTCCTGTATCCTTCCATCTTCACCCTCTCCCCCAAAACGTCTCATAAGTTGGTGTCTCCTGTATAAGTTAACACATAAAAATACTTATACTAGACGAAAAGCACTCGCTCCTCTTGCGAAAAACGTGTACATTACTTTTGGTATTTTAAATAGCACCAATCTTGCTCTTCGCACATCACTATTATAATAATTTCCTTATTTCATACTGCCGCTCTTGTATTTGTGACTGTTTTTAATTGTTTTAATAATAAATTACAAGATTATAAAAAAATATCGAATGATTTCCCGCCATTATGAATGGATCATTTCTAGTCGCATGTCGCATGACTTGTTCGCGATGTCCGAGAACGTCGGCTTCAAATTTAAAATATTTTAATTTAACTGAAATAAAAAACAGAAAGTACATTTCTACAAAAGTCTACAATAACGCGTACACCTAAAATGAAGTACGAGTGCGCAACGTCCTCGGCTAGTCCTTCATCCAACACGGAAGGGCAACTCATAACTGCGATTAGTTAGTATATTTTAAACGTTAATTGTGTCAAACTTGTGTACCGTAAAAGTATACAGTGCACGACGTAGAAAGATTGTGAATCCGAGTCCGTCAGACGATCATGAGGAGATTGTGTGTTGTGACTTTGTTAAAAAACGAATTGATAATGTTTGCGTGTTTTTTGTGCCACCATACATTAATAAATTGTGTAGATAAGTTATCATCTGAATGTGTCGTGAATCCAGTGAGTTTTTGCGTTATGTAACTAAAACAGAAACTCATTTACTGCAACGTTCGTAGTTAAGTACTTTCGTATTTTTATTCAAAGCCGTTACTTCCGTCGTGTCGTTGAATGTTATCTCAATTTTTTTCACTAAATTGTAGATCAAGATTTTAAAATTAATCTTTTCCATGTTCAGTGCACCTTGCCCGGATTGGAAAGAGATCCAGGTTCGAATTCCGGTGGCGCAACGACAATATTTTTCGATAAAATTGATTTTGTATGTGTATCTTTCTAATTAATACATTTAATTAGTATTTAATAGATCACAGACCGTCTGTTCTGAATAATTACAATTTCACAATAAGTATGTATTCTCCTTAATAATCAAAAGATTTCGTTTTATATTCGATATCGATACAGAGACCGTACTCAATTTACGCGTACTTTTTAATAAATCGCGTAAATCGAGGGATGGGTATTTAGCCAATTCGATCATAAATTAGCAGTAGGTGTTTGAAGTTTTATAAATTATGCGACTCGGTATTTATTGATTTGAAATAAGTTTCAGAAACGGTTGTCAGCTCGGAACGGAGCTGTCAACGGGTAATGGAAATCGAACGGACAACACTTGGGATTTGATTAATTCATGACGTCTAATGCAGTCTTATTGTACGTAGTATGTACACTATTCATCTAGTGAATATTAATTTAATTAAATGCCAACGGTGTAGCCTCTGCACATTCGGTTTCTAATTAATGCTTCGCAACATTTTCATTATAATTACTCGTGTTGCATATTTAAATCTAAAATGTCCTTGTTGCGATCTACGTTAAAATCTATGGTGAGCTTTAATTAGGACCGAGATGTCTCGCATCGGTGCTGCTCAACGTGAAGTTATGCATATTTTGTTTTTTAGAAACATTCAACACCTCGGGATGTTAATAAAATAATAAAGTCGGTTCATCAGTGCGCGAAGAATCAGAATGAACGCAAGAAAGATCTGGATAATGGAAAATGCAATAATAGATGTATCAATTGGAAAGAATGCACAATACAAGTTCAAAATTTGTCAAAAAAAGTGTTCGGTTAACCTTTACCATATACCGTGATATAAAATACTCATATGCAGCCATGTGTTACTGTAAGAAATTTTTAACATTTTAAATGTGAAGAAAGCTTTTATTAGTTTAAATGGCTTTAAATTGTTAATCATATAAACTTACTCTAAATATTGAGCATGAATTACGAAAATCCTAATATAATTCGGAGCATTCATGAAGTCCTATACAATGCTACCTTATTTCTTATTATTTTTATTGTGAAATGAATGTACCATCTCTATTTGTCTCACCACAAATTGTATTTTTCCCAGCACGTTAATTTTACAACTGACTGAATTGAAAAATAATTATTTTTGTAAGATTCGCTTTACACAACTGGTTTTTCACTGGTCAGTTCCAAGCATAAACATATTCTTTATAATTAACTAAAATATGAATATTATGTTGCGTATATTAACCGAAATATTACAGTTGTAATTGGGGCGGTAGACCTGTGTTACTGCACGGTTCTGGAAGGGTTAATATAGAGAAAACGGCAGCGCATTTCCCCGAATAGAAAAATGTTCAGGTTCGAATTCCGGTAGCAACCAAATATTTTTTCGATAGATAGATTTTTTCTGTAATAATTTCCAATTGATTCATTTAGTTTGTTTTAAAAAATGTCAGTCTATGTTCTGAAATTGCAACTTCACAACAAAAATGCAAAAATATATTCTAATTAATACCCGTAAAGGCTACTCACATACTATACACCACAACCCCTTAACGTCCTATGAAGTGTCAGGCACATCAGTAACATAGTTTCGTGACACACTCGAGAAGTCTCCCTAAAACGCTAAAAACTGTGCTGTACTGATAATTGTTTGGAAAAGACACCGGCTATTCGCGATATGTATCTGCTCAAGCTCAGCCAATCAGCCAGCAGCGGCTTCGAGACCGGTGGTGTGTTTCTGCGTTCACAATGTTCACATTGCTCGTCGTATAACACCTACGTGTCAAAGTAGGAATTAGTCGGTTTGCATCCGAGTGGAATAATACGATATCACTCGGCGTGTAGCAGGTTTCGGTGCCCCCTGATTAGGAAGTATCGCGTTATGTGATAACTTATCTGAGTCGCCTGATTCATTTACGTCACACGTGTTTAGTGTTATATATGAAGTTGTCCAAGTGTTCCTAAACAAACCTGACTAAGCGAATGACGATACCGCACTATTTACACCGAGGGGCCCAGTAACCGCCTTATCATCGTTGTAAAAACAATGGGGACAACAAATTTAAATTGGAATAACTACTTCCATGCAGTTTATTGATTTAGTTACAACATATTTGTCATTAATATAAACGTATCTCGGTCTATTCACGCATAATGTAACTAATTACCGAGCACCTCTCGCGCATGTATGCGTTTTAATAAATCATTAAGGCTTGTTCATTGATAATAATTATTATTGCAGGGGTGACATTGGACATTCATTTGAAATACGCTTCGACGAAACTAATCAGAGAACCATTCTGCCTCGATTTGAACGAGCAACGGATGGACATGCATTGATTTTAGTGGATTTTGAAGTCGACCGAGTGACTTGGAACGATTCAAGCGAAGGTTAAATTCACACCGACCTTTGTGTCCGTTAGAGAGAATAATTTGCATAATATTATTTACATTTGTAATACATAACCCGTTACGAATAAAATCCATTGTTATCATTTTTAAGGAACATTTATAGGTTTTTTTATTTTTTTTTATTTGAATACAACATTTTTTTGAAAACAAATTCGTAAATTGACCGTGTTCGAGCAGCCAGTCCACAATTTTGAAATAAAAAAAGATTTCATAAGACGCAGTAATTTCATTACTATATTTAAAAAAAAAATCATCTTCGAAAAATTTTGTTGATTGCGCAAATTGCATTTTAAAATCTTAAAAAAAAAATGTAATACATATATAGCGGCTAATTGTTTTTTTCTGTACATATCGTTCTGGCAGCCATACTAGATTTTAGATCATGTGATCATCAACGTGCGTTGTGATTTGCTGATTTCATTTTAGGGGGAATAGCATCTTGCACTCTTGTCTTATTTAGTAACTAACCCTGGTTTTGAACATGCAAAATATCAATGGATTTAATTTAATCTTTTAAATGCCGTGAGCGCGTTAACACGCCAAACTTTGTATGTCACGCTTAGCTATAAGCGTGTTAATACGCACCTTTAGACCTTGCAAACTTGCAGGGATTGAAGTCATATTTTTAAATCATTTTGGCATTTGTGGACGACAGGTCCCCAGCTTTTAATAGATACGTCAAGACGCTTAAAGCCTAGTCTTACCCTATGTGGTGTCTTCCATTTCAAATAAAGTTGGCAGTTAAAAGGTTAAGTGGCTTTTGCGAGAAATAATGTGTTCTGCATGTAGTTGACAAAAATATTTGCAAAACTGCAAATTTAACTCAAATTATCCCAAATCCGTTTTAGGGGGTTTCGGAATTAGGCGCTACATATGTAGAAACACCAAATTCTCTAAAATCTATTCTTAAATACTCTTATGAGACACAAAATTTGGAACCTATACATTTATCATTTTAACGGTAAAGAACATTCAAGTTGTTGAGTAGATTTGATTATTCAGGTGCCATATTCTCAAAAGTGGTTTTATCTCAGTTTATGTTTACTGTGGTTGGCTGCTTTCGGCATAACTACTTTCAATTTTCGCATAACTTTCGCAGCTGAGCTTTATAATCGGGAAATTCAATTGTTATTTGCATTTATAGATATATCTTTGTTCACTGAAAGAAAGAAATAACAAGACTTGTGTATAATTAGACAACGATTACAATAAACTGTAACAGTCCAAAAATTCACAAAATACAACGTTAAAGAACTGCGTAACTTTATAAGTGGGAAATATTAACGGTCTCTGATGTTTCGAGTACATTGGTCTTCTATTACATTTGTTCTTATCTATTGGAATTAGAAGAATTTTGCGTGAGAAAGTTGTCGTTGATTCATGTATATGTTTCCGAGGGTGTGTTTAATATTAAATAAAAATAAAAACTGCAATGTTATTCTCATATATTCAGGCCTATTCTCAAAATTGCAATATTGAAATGAAGGTGATTGTTACACCAACCCTCAAAAATAGACAGATAGTTTTGACAGGTTATGGTACGTTTATCTCCCTCACTCCCACACTCTCATTCAAATATAACACTATTTTTGACAGATTATGGTACGTTTATCTCCCTCACTCCCTCACTCTCATTCAAATATAACACTATTTTTGACAGATTATGGTACGTTTATCTCCCTCACTCCCTTACTCTCTCTCATTCAAATATAACACTATTTTTTGAAGGTTGGTGTAACAATCACCTTCATTTCAATATTGCAATTTTGAGAATAGGCATGTTTATTTATACAAAATGGGAGTTCAACGATGCGGATTTTACGTTTTCTAAACGATATCGTCTAAATGCCGTCCATTTCCCTCGAGACACTCTTGCAATCGGACAGCAACTTCACGGCGGATATTTTCTTGTATGGCCTGAATTGTTCGAGGATTGTTGCAGTAAACTCTTGACTTAAGATATCGCACGGTGTAAGGTCCGGTGATCGAGGTGCCCAGAGTATGGCTCCGTACTAGTTGATTAATTTATTGGGAAAAATTCCCCTCAGCTTCTCCGTTGAAACTCTAGCTGTGTGTGGAGTGGTCCCGTCTTGCTAAAATTGTGATCTGTCGTTGAACCCGGGAAACAGCTGCAGTTGCGGTCCTAAAAACTCGTCGATCATTCGGCAATACACGTCAGCAGTGACTGTCTCTCGCTGGTTAAAAAAATAAAGGCCAATTATCCCTCGAGCAGAAATTGTACACCACACTGTCGTTTTTGGATAATGCAAACGTTTTTGATGGCGTTTCCTTGGGTTGTCGGGGCACCAGTATCTCATGTTCTGTTTATTAACATAGCCATCGATATGAAAATGTGCTTCGTCAGTAAACAATATGTTTCCAAACGTTCGTGCTGTTCCAAAACGTTCCAGCATCGTTCTCGCTAAGGTTTCACAGAAACTGCACGATTTGCAGTTTGTATGAGTGAAAATATACAGAGTAGAATATAATTTTTAAGAATTTTTAGAATATACAGAGGTGGCTCGTTGCGAATGCTTTTTTACTATGGCTATTCTTCTATTACGAAAGGGTTAAAATTAACACACAATAATTTTTGCTGTAAAACTTATTATTTGGAGGATATGGCGCCACGCATTCCTGAGTTATTACAGTGTCTAGCGGCAATATAATTGAATTATTACGTTGATTTTAGGCGCGGTTTTTATTAACTATATTAAGTAGGTATATAAAAACATCTATCTCTAGATTACTTTCAAATATTTATCGAAGATCAAATGACATAAAATATAATAATTAGCACACTTGTCGCACCACTATATCTGGTATTCACATAATACAATATGTTATAGTTAATTGAATAAATAAGTCAATTTATTACATTAAGTATCAGTATATAATATTATTGCTATTATTCTAGGGAAATTCTTCAATTAT
The DNA here is from genome assembly GCA_031772225.1 of Eubasilissa splendida. NCBI lineage: Eukaryota > Metazoa > Arthropoda > Insecta > Trichoptera > Phryganeidae > Eubasilissa > Eubasilissa splendida. Next base: position 14,270,387 of record CM062848.1, on the reverse strand, counting down.
TAAGTGAAAAGTTAGAAATATTATTATATATAGTAAATCCATGTTTATAATGCAACGGAACGCACACATTCAAGTCCGCTTAAAATACAGATTTGCGCTGTGTAGTTAGAAAACATTTTGAAAGCGAAGTCGTATATTCTGATTACCGCTCGGTGCGAGCGGGTTACGTATTTTGTTTAATTGGCTTTCGTTTTTGATAGATTTGCGAAAAAATATCTGAAGACATGCACAGTAGGTAGTCTTTGTTATGTCTAGATTCTTCCAAAATATGGTTCCAGTTAATTCATTAACGAACGAACGAATCTAGTTATATGTTATTTGTGCGTGGACTTGAATTGTATATATATGTTATACGTACTTCTTCTCCATCTTATACTTTTCTCATATCTCTCTTCGTAAGAGAACCCCGGGGCGCTCTACCTTAAAAGTTCTCGTGATTTATATGGGCGTTTTTATCTCCTCATTATATGACTAAGTTTCCTTTTGACTTAATGTATATTTTATTCATGACGTATCAAATAAATATGTAATTTAGATTTACTTCGCAGAAATTATAGTTACGCATTTTCATTTTCTCGAGTGTACCTGTGCCCCCGGTATGTAAATATGATTTCAAAAAAGAAAGGTAGGTTACTCGGAATATTAAATGGTTATAAATAATATTACAACTGGAATTGTAGTATTAATTAATACTTTGAAATAATTAATCGTAGTACGATAATCTCGCAGATTCTTGCCGGCAACGGATGCCATTGAACTAAATATTTTATAAATAATAAAACACTTTTATTGATATATCAACATGTTTCGATACCTATGGTATCTTCTTCAGGAAACAATGTACATACACTAAAATTAAAAATGCAAGCATAGATAAAAACAAAACTATAAAATATAAGTGGTGGGTAACCAATGAGGAACTACTGTGAAAACAAATTTAAAAAGCGACTGTTTACAAAAAGGATTTGGTTATTTATAATATTTAATTTGTCATTAACGCTTTATAAAATTTCAAAATGTTAATGTCAAAAGAATGGTTTGTTTCCATAAGATGATTAGCGAATTCAAAATAGTTGTCGCTATTTAGACATCTCAAGTGATCCTCAATTCGAATATCAAAATTTATGCAAGCTTTATCTATATAAAAATGATTGCAATCATTGCAAACTAATTTGTAGACACCCGATTTTTTTAAATATCATATTTTGTCGCGGGATACAAATCAGTAAGCGTAAATGCGTTTGTAAAAGTAATGCATATATCGCTTAGTGTCAATTCGGCGTGTCTTCGAAAACAAATCCAAATATTTGAACACGTGATGCAGAAAGCAGCCAGAAAAAATGAGATATTGTTTTTATCGGAAGCGGTAAGGTCAAATACATTCTGCCAAGAACAGCTAGTCGTCCATACAAAAATTCATAATTATCGCCTTCTGAAATTTTGTTGATCGCGCAAACCCAATTTTAAAATCAAAAAAAAAATCACAAACAAATAATGTAAAAACACAAAAATCTATTTTTAAATCCTCTTCAAAGTCATACAATATTTGGTGTCTTATTATTTTAACATTTTAAAGGTAAAGAACATTGATTATTCAGAGTTTTCACAAAAGTGTTTTCTGTGGCTGGTTGCTCTCTACATACACATAATTACTTTCATTTGGGAATTGAAGAAAAAATACAGTCAAAAGAGATATTTATATTTTAATATTTAAATGTAGGCACACCACAAAAAAGGCTATAAATCCTTAAAAAATAAACGATTTTTTGTAGATATAGGTATGTACTTTGAATTGACACTTAGCAGTCGATATAATATGTACCTGATGATATCTATGGCGGAAAAATACACATGAAATGCAGCCATGTGTTGTGGCCACAATGGCGCGTGTCGTATTCCCCCTCTCGCTTGCTCGGGATTGCGAGTCCGGGAGGGGGCAAACCGGTCGGCGCCGCCGGAGCTGGCCCCCATTGAGCACGCTGGCGAGCAACAAGTGCCTCCCCACCCTGGGCGCCCTGGTGGCCGTCACTCGGGCACCTCCTGGCGGGGAGGCTCGGGTCGCGACCTGCAGCCTGCAGCAGCTGCGCAATCGCTAATGACCTTTCCTAAATCTTCGCGCCGTAAAGCTTGTGACACGTCATGCCAATACGGAAATGCTGTCTAATTTTCAGGTTCTTTTAATGTCAACTCTTTTTAAACTAAATTAAATAGTAATAATCAGATTAGGATTGTTGCATTTTTATTTATTAGGTCAGTAGTGGAAATAATTGCGTTTTTTGTTTTCTGAAATCTAACCATAATTTTATTAAATAAATGTGACTTTTCATCGTGTTCGTTTCACGATAATGCCATTTTGAAGTGCATTTTTCGGTTTGTATTATTAATTTTGCTTAAATATTTCATAATTTATATATAACGTACGAATTTTTAGAGCCTTGAAGACGTGTAAGGTCGTTGGTGCCCTTCTACAGTTGATAACGATCAATGAAAGGCTTTAGTTAAATCAGAACCACGCACAATAATTTGAGAGTTCGCACAAAAGTTTGGTGTTAGTTATCCGACAGTTCTGGACCATTTTAAACAGCTGACCAAAACCAAAAAAATGGGTGCCGCGCGACGCTAACGAAAATCTACGGGCACTTTTTAGGCTATGAAACAATACAGTCCACCGTATGCACCAGACATCACCAACAGATAACTTCTTACAGAGCTACTGCTGCCGAAAGTGCATTTCGAGATTTTATCAATTCAAGAACTTCGGAATTTTATACCACCGGAATAAATAAATTGGTAAAAATCTGTCAATTCTACTGGTGCTTATTTCAGTTAATAAAGATAATTATTTTATGAGAATTTCTCTCACAAAATGTATTAATGTATTAGAAGGTCAGAAACCACGATCATTAGCCAAGCTAATCATCTTAAAATGTGAGAAAAGCGATGCTGTAAAGGTAATAAACCTTCTGTAATCACGGCGGACTGGCGACCCAAGACAGGCCCATGAAATTCTAATTGATGTTTTTTATAACACGATAAAGAATATTACATAATATAATCTATTTAGTGGTCTGTGTAAAATACGCATTTTATATAAAAGTTCGCGAGTGTCAAAAAAACTTAATTTTCTCAACATCGCTCTTTTTTCTGCAATTAAATTGATAACTAATAATGAGGCGACCCTCGTAGCCCAGTGGTCAAGGCGCTGGCTTCTTATATCGGGGGTTCCGGGTTCGATTCCCGGTAAGGTCATAATACATCTATGCGGTTTTTTGGTGAGCCAGGGTGTTTTTATGATGTGTTTCACTACAGTGATTGGGCCTCATAACCTGTTGTAGCATTAGTAAATTAAAACTACGTCTCTCTCTCAATATGTCATTATCAATCTCATTCAATGTGTGTGTGTCTCTCTCTCTCTTTCTCTCTCTCTCACTGCCATTAACACATGTCAACTATTTTTATTATTAATTAATTTTTGCCCGACCGTTGTCTCTGTCATTGTTCTCTGCAATATTTTAGAAAAAGAAGAAGAAATGGTTAATTGCAGGACCGAGTGATTATTCGGAATTATTTTTTAATTTACGATTTAAGTTAGGACGAATTGTAATATTATATTTTGCAAATTAAAACAGAGATCAAAGCCCGACGGGGATTTCTTCCGGTATCCCGCTGGACCTAACCCGCCGCTCTATTAATGATTAAAATTATACACATTGAATCCTGTGAAAACGTGTGTTATTCTAGGGTCAGCTGGCGTCATCGGCTGGGGCGCTGTTCGTATAATTCACAAATTGAAATTATTTAAATAAATTAGATAAATCGGGACTCAAACCCGGGACTTTCTATTGCCTTGTAGGTTATCGCCTGGTTTAAGATCTATATTACGTTTTTAGCGAGACATCTAGTTTTTTCCTTGGGAAGCAACCGATACCTTTGAGTAGAGCCTGCTAGATGGCGCTCGGTCTTCTAAACTATGTTGCGTAAAATCACAACTTTACATATGAGGTGTGATTTTATTTAAATATTAAATTATTGTACTTATCTCATTTTGAAACGAAAACGTTATATGCAGAAAGCGATTTTTTTAATGCAAGTGAGACGCATTTGAGCAAGTGAGATATCATTTTCGCATTCAAACGCAATGAATACATATTTGATATCACAAAATAGGTTTTAAATGATATTTTTCCTCCGTACAGCCGACTTATTGGAATACCGCTTGCCAAATAGTGTGTCGCGGGCTCGAGTCGTCCGTTTGGACAATCGGTGGCTCGTTCTGAGAACTGAGCGCATTTTTGTGGTTAGTAATTACGTAAGAGTGTTGCATGCAAAGCCACACAAAACATGCATATTTAGCAAGAAGGCTTAGCGCCCGCCGAAGACGCGTGTACCATGTTGAAACGAAATTCGTCATTGCCGATGTGGCCGCGGATAGCGGCTCCCTGCCACTGTGCATCGCGATCAACATATTTATTAAATTAGGTTCTTTCGGAAAAACGGAGTAATTTAATACGCAGGGATAAACAAATAAAAAATGATTTCAAAGGTCTAGGACAAAATAAGCTTTTTCCATTTTGTAAAGTCATTTCCTTATTTATAATGTTTTTTAAACGTCACTAAAATAAATAAAAATGACGCATATAAATACATAAAAGTCTTGATTTTGTGTCGTAACACTCCTTCTGTAAGTAAATTTGAAAGTAAACTGATACATTACATTTGAGTGACGTGTCAATTTCCTATGAAATACGAATTAGGTTGATATGCGACTTTTTTGTTCTAAATTAATAATATTAATATTACAAACATGTTTAGTATGTCTGACAATGTATAACGTCAATACAAACAATAATAATAAAACACATTTTTTTTGTTATAACTTTTAGATATTCACATTTCCGAATTTATTTAATAACTTAAATACTAATACTTTTCCCAACAAATAAATATCTTGATATAAATTAATAAAGTCTAATGAACTAATAAGGTGTCGTTATTTTATCCGTCTTTTTCAGTATTGTAATCTAATTAAGTACACCAACTCTTATTCTACTCGTAAAGCTGAGATATCTTAGATCAACCGACTTTGACGTATTCTTTGGATAGGAAGAAAAGGAATTCTCTCGGTGAAACCAGTCAGCAAACGGCAAATGGGGCGGCCGAGGGAGACCGTATTAGATATTGTATTTTAAACGAAGTTGAGTATATGTAAACATGTTACATCAATATTTTTGCTGTTTTTTAAACTCAGGTTTGCGCTGTGCAAATAAGAGTTGCTCCAAGTTAAATAAGTGAACGTGCCAAAGCTGGCGTCAAAACTATGGTACGTGAACTATTAGACAACGTGCGAAATACAGGTAGATAAGTGAGTGTTTGGAACAACTAGTGAAGTGTACTCGGGAAGTATGGTTAGTAGGAACGGAATGGCCGGAAAAGATATCGTAAGGATGTCTGCAGGGAGTGGAGCTTTGAATGCAGTAATTATTTATGAAAGTGAAGAATTAACAAATTAGGAGTGAATTTAAAACACGACATGAGTGTTGGTGGCACCAGACATGATAACAGGATGTCTACGGAAGACTTGGCACTACCAGGTAAACCGGATACTGGAAGTGGTCCTGTCAGAACCCTCGATCAACGAGCATGCACGAGAAGATATATGAACGTGTTGTGTGACAGGAAAGTGGCGCTGTATCATCTCCGCCTACCCCTGCGGAGAAATGCCGCGATTGTAAGTTAGTCAAGTCCCACAAAATCGACGGGACGTAATCCGCCACTGCCCATTGTAACTGGTTCTTCGGTCTGTATTGCATTACCGACACAGGTAGCCGTACAACCTTACCTGACGAGTGAGGAAACCGACTGGTATTTTCTGTTCTGGTTCTCCGACCGCTTTTCTCGTCTCCCGCAGTCCGCGCAAGAAGTATTTCAACTTCTTTCCCGCCATTCCTCTCTTTTATTTTATGCTTCGCTTGTTGTCGCGTCCGTTGAATGGCAGATAATGATGGTCCCGGATCGATTCGCGGAATCGCTGAGAACTGGTTGTGTGCCGTGAATTTTAATAAAAGCCATTGTAGAGCGTTGCCGCCGTTTTCTCGGTATACCATTAAATGCTGTATCATTACCGTACAACCTCGAATTTTCTACACAAGCGGTACTTCTCGGTGTTGGTCCATGACTGATGTATCCTTCAAAATCTAATTATCGATATTTTCCTAGTTGATAATTAATCGCTTTTCTTGGGTGTTGTTATTTCTGGATAAATATATTTCATTTTTCCATTTTATGAAGTTGAAGATGACGTTTTTTTATAAAATTCTCGTTAGGCGTACTGCGACGCACCACCAACTTCTAAAAATGATTTAATTTTGTTTAATTGCATTTTACTTTATCTGTTGTCAGCAGTGAGTGAGATTTGATTTTAAGTGGTGATTAGAATTCGGAACAAATAGGTATGTACCTACATGTGTATGATTAACATAACATATTTAGTAAAATTTAAAAATGGGAAATTAACAGTAATACAGCGACATCCAAATCCCACTCTGAAGAAGAAGAAAAAATGGCAGAAAGAACAAATGCATTATATTTAAGTAAGTAAGGAATCCTTGACATAAAAATAATGCAAGATTAACAAATTACAATTCGGATACTTATGAGTAATATTTCGTCCTTTTTGAAGATCTAATTTGGGTACCGCGAGATTAGTTAACCCTTCCGTAGCCATGCAGTAACACAGGTCTACCACTCGGTGGAATCGATACTTGCCACCGTTAGATTGCATACGTTGAATGCTCCATTATATTATCATATTTATCAGTATTTATAGTAAAAGTATGACAAAACGTACTTTACCGTCATTGAAACTAGTAAAGGCATTTTTTTCGCACTTAAAATGCTTAAAAATTACACATTCCTCACGGTAACAAATGTTGACATTATGGCTGCGTACGAATATTTTCTATCATGGTATGCTGAGGGTTAAAAATATTATGATCCCGAAAGTTTCAGGATCAAACGTACTAATCCCGGGATTCATAAATAGTGTGAACTGGGTCGGTATCCCGGGATTGGCTTCTCTATACGTTTTAGTGTGTATTAAGTCGCAGAAAGGTGCACATGAGCGACACATTGTTATCATCGTTTAATCAGAAGTAATATGCCGACCACCTTATTTGCTGCTAACATGCCGACCACCATGCTAATGATGCGTTCACGTTTGCCGTCGATGCCAAATATTCTAAAGGCGTGGAAACGAATCGCGTCCTTGAATCACTGAAAGAATGTGTTGTTAAAGACAGTGTTTGCTTCGATTAATTTATTTCCAATTGTTTTAGAATATAACGCGCCAGTTGTTGAAACTGCTCGCCGCGGCGGATTGCGCAGACATAATGAATCATAGATATAATATTTAAACAAAACACGTTAACATTTTTTAAAGACAAACAACACACACGGTTTTTCGATGATAGTTGTCGGTTTTTATAAAATATAGCTTATGAAAATAATACGTTAACTAGATTTTAGAACACTCGTAGGAAATTTTCCATAAGTGGTCTAAATGTAATGTTATTACCTAAACCATTTTTCTGAATTGAAGAACTTGGTCTGCTAATTTTTTATACTGAAAATATATCAGTCATATCAAAGTTGTCATATTTTCAGGTTTATTTTAGTCTATTTTGCCAATGATTTTTCCAAAAAATACAAATTTATTGAATACTAGCAACAGCTTGCTAGTATTAGGCATTTTATTATTTTATTTCCTTACAACTGACTTTTTCTGTATAAGTATTATTATACATACATGTTTAATCGGATTGATAGCTAGTTTTTTACTGTTAATATTTAATTATATGCTTATTTGCATGTTAATTAATGAATAATTGATATTTTTGATAGAAGTCAGAACCATGCCGATTTGTAGATTTATAGTTTTTAATTGATACAGTTGTTTTTGTAGAACATTGTTTAAACAAGAAAATCAATCGGTACTTTTAAATAAAATTTACTTTGTTCTCTTTAAATAACGGGGGAATTAAACAGATGGCGCAAACAAATGACAAATTCACCCCTCTTTTCCCCTTTCCCCGCCCCAAGAAAACTTATTTAATTTTACAATAGATTTTGCCAGGTTGACGATATTGGAAGCGGATTGAAAATTTTACCGATTATTTTTCCTTCAATCCTGTGCATTCAATCTCGATCCTTGCGCAACGCTTTTCATCGTAATATCTGTTGTTTTGCGTACATATATAAAATCAGTGTGATCTGCCCCTCAATAAAATGTAAAAAGTACCTATCTCCTGCTACCGTATTAAATTATCGAACACACTTTAAGTAGGTACCTACTTAGGATACATAAAGCTCAGGTGATTAATTTATTTTAAAAATGAAGCGCCCAGAGAGGGTCAGTATATTTCCATAACTAATCAAAGCGATGAGGTGCCATACGATTAGAGAATTATTTTATTCGAAATATGGCTTACGCTCGCATTCCGTTCTAAATTCTAAAAGTGTGACGTACAGGTCGAATTTTACTCATGTCACTATACAGTCGGCCACTGACGAATGTGTTGCTAGTATACTTTTTTATTATTACAATATAATCGTACATAGATTTGTTTAATGACTCTGTCGATACCCTTCATCAGCTGATACTAAGTGAAGAAAATAAAACAATAAGACATTAAACAACAACACACTGCTCGCGGTGTACACAACCGATACCATGCGTCAAATGACATCAACGTTGTTACATTACTGTCTAGCGTGAAGCGGTCATATAACTTTGTCTCTTTCTCGCTTAGATAGCGTTCAAGCACGCATCTACGTGTATAGGTACACACCACATTCTTGAAGTGTCATCACCAAAAAATTGACCTGTACAAATGGTGAGAATTATTTTATTTGATTTTGAATTTCCAGCCGACTCCTTCCTCCCAGCACGCATGCTTCTGTATACATATTATGTTGCAATCCATAAACTTGTAAGAGTTTTCCCTCCGTTCGTATTATTTTGTTCAGGGCCTGCCCGCACGTTAGGCCGTCATGCCCGGGATTGTAATATTAACCACCCATAATTGACGCATTTCATTGTGCAGCGATCGCCCACTCGTTCGACCTGCTCGCTGGCTAGGTGTCTAGCGCCCAGCGCTCAGCGCTCAGCGCCGCTGCGGCCGTGACGCGCGATGTATGAATCGGCGCCGCTCGCCGCTCGTCTCGGTGTTGTGATCGTGTCTGGCGGGAGGGTGGGGGCACTTCTCGGAAAACATGAGTCGTTCTAGGAAATGAAAGCCCCGCTGGGCTGGGCGCCCTCTCCCCGCCCCGTCATGCGGCCATCTACGCTCAACAGCTCTCGCCAACCAGCGGTGCTCGTGCTGAAGAACCCGTTCTAGTTCAGTGTATCTCGGATAATAAGAACGTAATTAAAAATAACTTAATTTGAAGTGGTATACCAATAATAACGTTTAATTTCTTAAATAATAAAGTATTTTACATTTTGTGGATTTATAATGATTAGTAATTAGAAAAATACATTCGGCCCGGATATTTATTTTTCAAGAATGATCAGAATGAGGAGACTCTCTTTATACTGATCAGTATAAAAAGCCCTTTACCATAAAATTGTTTTGTACAATAATACTCTCGTTGTCGACCACTGATATATCGGTATACATACGTATGTTTCTTTGTCATGCATGCATTATTATTATATTATATTGTGCCGCATTATCAGCGTATGTGGCTTTTCTGATTACCGTAAAGGACACGTGTTGTGCGGGTCGGCTTATTGTGTATAATAATTATTCAAATGGTAGAATATGACCAGATTGCGCGTATTAAATATAATGTTACTAAGATGTAAATAATTAAAGTAGGTACCTACCCAAGCACTAAAAGAAATTCGTCAGAAACTAAAATACTTTAGAATTTCTTTCCTATATTGAGAAAGTGTTTTTGGTTGGATTTTCGCATTTCCAACAGTCAAGAATTTTTAACGTAATTTTTAAATAGCAACACCGAAATATTTTGTTCTTTTTTTTTTTTAAATCAGAGATAAGTTGCATGCACAAATTTGTATCATAAAAACATTTAATTTTGTTTTTTGTTTCTCACTAATGCAATTTATATTTTATTATTGTATCGCTATGAATTTCTGCGACATAAAAGTTACATATAACTGCTATTCTGATAGCTCAGGCCATTAGTCAGTATTAGTAATATTTTGGCAACAATATGTCGTGCGCAATATATTTCTTTTGAGCGTGGATTTTGATCTGTCGTACGTCAACGGTATCATCGAATCGGCACAACCGTGCAGAATTAATTTGTAGAATGTGTACAAGAGCACACCAGCCACGATTGTACGTTCGACACCGCGGATGACGTAACAGCCAACAGATGCCCGCCGATGTTCAAGAAACGGTCGCGATATTCCGTGAATTGCCAAGTAGCCGCTCCGCGCGGCCGCAATGGCCGCCCACGTCACCAGTCGCCGCACATCATTAAGTCGGGTATCCCGCCGCCAATTCTCGCACTGACGATTCTCAAAACTCCATCAGATGTCACTTATGTTTTTTTTTAAATAAATGAATTAGCTTCCAGATTTAACATTATCTTGTTTGCATCTTATACAGAACCTTTTGAGGATTTCAACATTTGAAATTTTACAAAATAAAATAAAATTATTTTTTCTGACCTTATACATTTACTAACGGAAGAAATTCGGCTTCACCGATTGCTTTTACTAGATAGTGGTCACGGATAATGTTTCCGTAAAACCTAGTGCTTAATGTTAAAATTATAATTATAAAAAAGAGCAGCGCTCTTTCACAAAATAAATAAATGCAAACATATGCACGCTATTAACTTCGAGGCTACCTGGCGATAGATTGGTGGATCTTTTTAAATAATATGGTTTGTGTCTTGACAAAATGAAAATAAAATTCACACCCAGTAAGATCTGAATCCGCGCCCCTAGAATCCGAGTCTTAGCCTATTGTGCTACGAATAGTTACTGCAATATAAATGCACAACATAAAATTTTTTTTTTTTATAGTTTTTAAATTATTTTGGCAATATAGTCATTTTGATAATGAAAAACAATAAATGCCTCAGTGGACTGTTAAAATAAATAATAAAAAATGTATTTTACAAAAAATATATACTCAAAAAACTGTTAAAAGCATAATAATGGTGATCATGCTCATTAAACTTGGTAATAGCTTGTAGTTGTTTTGTCTTGTTAAATTGGACTTAACTCGCTTGATTTCGATTATAGATTTGCACATGAGAATGACACCCAAAAACCTGATGCGTAAACAAGAAATAAAAACAGTTGAAATGTTCTGTACTTATCTATATTCATGTATGAAGAGAAGGAGAATTAATTTTGTCACTGTATGTATTACTAAGTGCTGGGTATTCCAGTGAGATCCCAAAACACAAAACCTTAATTGGACTATGATTTTGTTTCCCAAACTAAAGCAAGAAAAAAAATTTCAAAATGGTAATAATGATGATTGTATTTTTCAACACCGGAGGTATTGTGATTTACAAATGTCTTCCAATGGCATAAATGATTAAAAAATTCTGCCCTGAATATCTCATATCATATCGGCCAGACCTCATACATCAGTAAAAAAACACATCTCCTTTCTAAAAATGTTTAGTTTTTGGTTATTTAATAGTCCAGGTTAAGAAGCATACTGTACTGTGGTTGTCTATATGTATATGTATGTGAGATTATGGCGCACTATATAGGCATCTTACATTTCATGTTTTGGTGCTATTGTTTTTATATTTGTTCATCTAGATTTAACATTTTCATTTTTATAAGCAAGCCACAATATGAAAAAAATTTGGGTGAAATTGATTTCTAAAATCCTAAAAAATGAAATCTTTGTAATATAATATTATGATATGATTTAATGTGTTTTTATTATTTTTTATTTCAGAAAACATGAAGCCAAATCCTACTTCAGTTCTCTTAGAAAAGCCGAGAGAAGAATTTCACAGTTTAAATAACAACAATGATAGTAGATATTTACATAAAAAGTTCAAGAAGATGGCTTCTGTCATACAGCCTGTGATTCTTCAAGTTGATGGTGACCTTGGAAGAACACTGATTGAGAATGCTTCCAATCATGAAAGTACATCTCATTTATCTTCGTTTCAAGATGTTTCTACTGGAAAAAGACCAATGGATTTAGAGAGTATTTATGAATATTCACCGGTTCCTGTCACCACGTTTATGGCGAATAGTACTACTAAATTAAGTGTCTCACGAAGTATGGAGTCTGAAAATAATGTACAAATTAATCTTAGGGAATTTAGTGATAAAAGTGTGAGAGATGGAAGAACTGACTGCTATAATCATGATGTAGTGGTTGGGAATTCTGTGGAAAGCAAAATGTTAGGAACAAGTGATTTCCAAGATTCCTGCGAAGCAAATATGAAGGATTCGTCGAGCACTGCTGGAAATGGTCGACATGTTTGTCCATATTGCAAGTTGAGCTGTGCTAAACCATCAGTTCTTCAAAAACATATCCGTGCTCATACAAATGAGCGTCCTTATCCTTGTGTTCCTTGCGGATTCGCTTTTAAAACTAAATCCAATCTCTATAAACACCGCAGATCAAGATCTCACGCATTAAGACTTCAAGGATCAGAAGATTCACCGAGTATTGAGGAAGATTGGTCTCTGGGATCTGAAGCTGATGTAGTCAATGGAAATCATCCATCAAGATCAGATTCCGCTTGGGCTTCGGATAGAACTAATGCTGGGGATGCATTGGGCTTGAATGATAATTCTTTTTCTGAGCTATCTGCGCCTGAATGTGTTTCACCACCTAGCAATTCCGGATCACAGACTGATTCAAGACCAAAAACAATATATAAACCAAAATTTCATAAAGCTAATTTTTATCACGAAGATGATGAAGCATCTAAAAGTGTTTTGGCAACAAATACTGAATTCTTAAATCGACATATCTCAAAAATTATATCAGATAATGAAGCCATAGTTGATACAATAGATTCTCCTTTACATAGAAAGTATATAAAAGACAGTAGTAGTCAAAAAACATTATCCAATGAAGTTGCAGCAAATTCGTTTGAGTCTTTAAAAAATGATATTCAACCACTTAATTTAACTAAAAACTCTGAAAGTACAGAGGCTGCTCATAGAAAACGATGTTACTCAGAAAGTTTTGCACAGCCAGATATATTATCCTCTAAGGCTCCTCAACACCCCTTAAATCCAGAGGGTTCTATTATTAAGGATCTTTTGCTGAAAGCTAGAGCACAAGCCACGGGTCTTTTGCCTGTGACCAGTGAAACATACGATGCTTCAGAAACATTGTACATATGCCCATTATGTCAAATTCCATATAGAAGTGCAGACAACTTAGAAATACATCGACTTTACTATTGCAAAGGTCAAACTTTCAAGCTTAATAACAAACCAGAGCACAATTATACGCGGAGCAACTCTATTCATGTAACCCTGCCGGAGACTTATAATCCCAACACCCTAGCAAAGCTTGCTAGTTCAACATTAAAAACTCCACCTGGTCGACTACATAAGCCTGAAAATCTTGTCATATTCAAAACTGATAATGAAATATCAGCACCATTACCTTCTCCTGGCCCATTGTTGGGTAATACTCGTCTAGTGGATTCTCACAGAGCGTTGGAAGCGCCGAGATCTTCATTCTTCTTAGCAGACAATTCAAAATTTAATACATCTCCTTTTAGAAGGAGAGAGGAGTCTAGCTCAGCTGAAAGTTTGTGTTCAGTATCTAAAAGTGAAGAAAGTTTAGAAAGATCTGATTTGTACAGTCCTCCTGCAAAAATTCGTTGTTCAGAAACACCGACAACATTGAGATCACTGGAAGAATTATCATTGTCACCAATGCGTCAGAATTCCACATCGTTGCAAATGTTTGGAGGAGAAGTAAAGATTGTGGATAATTCAGGAGGAACAACCACAATGAGAATAGAACCGACAACTTCTCAACAATCTCCAACTATGATATCGCAAAGCAGAGCATCTCCAAAAGCGCAAGGACCAGAGACCAGCAGTATTGTTGTTAGATCTGGCTTGCATTCTGGTGGAACCATAGTACATAATCCACCCACCCCTAAAGAACCCCTTCCCTCACCACACCCTCAAACTCCTAGAATGTTAGTATCCATTGCTCCAAATATTTCTACTCCTAATTTGACTGTAGCTGGTATTCCAGCTCCTAATATGACTAAATTCCAATTTCCTCCCATTGGATCCATAACAGCATACAATCCATTAACACTGCCGCCCCTCAGCCCAGCTGCCTCACCATGTGGGGCTTCCACGATATTACACGGTGGCAAGCTTATTCCATATGTCCCAGGGATACCGGGACCCAATTCTTTAAATTCTTACTTGCCTTCTTCTCAAACATTATCTTTAAATATGGTGAAGTCCATTCAAGCCTTAAATAATGGGCCAGAACTTTCTCCCAGAGGTGACACAAATTCTACTGAAAAATCAAAAATGAACAAACTGTCATATTCTGATACAGACTTCAATTTGAAATTTCAACCTTTGTCAAAATATAAAAATTCAAACGGCAGCCTACCAAGTCCAAATACTGAATTGAAAGAATCCCCTTGGAAGTCCAACAACTGGAGTCAAAGCAGTCCTAAAGCGAAATTGTCAATACCTACTATTCAAATTATCTGTGAAGCTTCATCTCCGATTACTTTACAAAATACTAAGACTGATGCATCACCGCACCCAACACAAAACTTTACACAAAATAAAATTGATGAAATAGTGAGAAGAAATACAGAAATTTTGCAGAAAAGTTCAACAAACTTTAGTGAATCACCGCGAGAAAATAAAGTTTTGTTGTTAAATAATAGCGTGAAGTCAGTCGCGCTCAGCAAAATTATTGGCAAAAATAAAATGATCGATGAAAATTATCTTGAAGTAAAACAAAATGAAAATTTGACTCCCGAAACAAGTAAACAGTTCAATTTTGAAAATCTTATTTCAAAGTCTGAAATTCTAAATAAGTCTATCGATGTTGTGGTCTCCGATGGTATAAAACTTGGAGGAAGTGCAAGAACATTGAAATCAGATGAGGCACTGGCAAAGACATCGGAGAGATCTGAAACATCTTACTTTAAAAAAAGTATTAACGCATTGGTTGGGAGTTCTAAATTTGAAAATGAAAAACCCAAGTTCTTAAGACCTTCATCTTTGCCATTGAAACCTGGCACTTTTACTCCAAAAAGGCATCACGGAATAACGCCTAATGCGAATACTTTACCTCTGATTTCACCGGAAACACCCCGCCCAGCTAAAGCTTATGGACAACTTTATCTAAATGGACATGCGTACACATATTTAGGATTAAAGTGTTCTACAAAAGTGTATTATTGCACATTGAATAGACCTCAACCGACTTATGTTCCTAATCAGCATTCTCTCTCTATGTACAGCAATTGGCAGGTTTGTTTTATTATTCAATATTGCAAGTATTTTTTATTTTAAAATAACTACAAAAAGATTATCAAAAAGTAACAATTTGTTATATTTTTAGGTTTGTTCGGATTCTACACCAAATCCTTTAGGGCTGACACCCGGAAAGGCCATGGGTTTTTATGATTCACGCCACCGTCCTCAAAATTTTTCAATTGCCAATATAAAACAAGATCATTTAATGACTCATTCTTCACAATGGACTGTCACAGTAGCCAAACCACAGGTATGAAGATGTTTTATTTAATGCTAACAGAACCTGTAGTGTTTCCGGACTTATTCAATTCCTGATATTCTACCATGATTAATAACATGCTAAATATTGTCACAAGAGTATTTCAGTATTGTAATAACAAAATCATGCCGAAAGATGGCGTTTTAAACAATGGTATACAGATTTTGCGTCAGTCATTAAACACGGGTATTTAATATACAGCCCTCGTATATACATTTGTAGGAAACTTTTAAGAGTTATAATAAGGATGTTGATATGTACTGGTATTATAAAATATAATATTTTCAGGAGCCATCAAATTCTGAGACAGACGGTGTTGATGAACCTAAAATCATGAATGGTGAAATGACGGTGATGAGCAATAAAACTGTTAAGAGTCTTAAAGGTGGTTTTGAGAGCAATGAAGAATATACATATGTACGAGGGAGGGGTAGGGGTCGCTACGTGTGTTCCGAGTGTGGTATACGATGCAAGAAGCCATCTATGCTTAAGAAACACATCAGAACTCACACTGATGTGCGGCCATTCACTTGCAAACACTGTGCTTTCAGGTAATGAGTTTTCTTTTATTTTTAAGGTTATCATTAAAGCATAAATCATATAATTGATTAATAATTTCCTATACATACCTATATGAATTAAAAGTACAATAATCACAGAGCTTATATTAATATTACTTAAAAAAAATAATTTTTTATACATTTTATTTTATGGATGCCAAATTGCACTAAATTATTTTTAATATATACATCCTCGGTGACCCCAGAGATTAAAGCTACACAAATGAAAAAATATGAGAGCCATGAAAAATTATTCAAATGCATTGTAAGTGCTGACGTTTCTGAGATTTGGTTGCAAAGATACATTCATTCTGCTCTGCATTCAAAATATAATACAATAACTTTGCTCCACACTCAACTCTATACTTTCCTTTATGCGAGTTTCGAAATGAATCTCATTTGTATACACGCTCTATTAGAAATGCAATATTTTAGGATTAATCATTTTATGGGGTTGTTAAAGAGCTTCTCTAGCAAGCTAATTAGCGATAAATAATGTAAACAATCATTGACTGATATGTTCTGTCATCATGTTCTTACATTTTAAAAATAATGTTAAAAGTGACAAATCTTTTTCAATTACTTGCCAAGCATATTTCATACATAATTGCACTTATTTTTGGGCTAATTTTAAATAAAAAATTTGTGATTTTCAGTTTTAAAACTAAAGGAAATCTCACCAAGCACATGAAGAGCAAAGCTCACTACAAGAAGTGTGTAGAGTTGGGAATCAGCCCCCACGAGGACGCTGAAGGTAGTGAAGGCGGCGAGGGAGGCGATGGGTCACAGGGGATGGGAGAGTCGGACGAGGATTCGGATTCCGAAGATGATGGAAATGAAGGAGAAACTGAATCAAGTGGTTAGTACTATTAATTTTTAATAAAATGTATTGTATGTATATGTAATGTATGTAGAGAGAGGAAAGGAGTACATTGATTTTTGGAAATTAGTCCCTGAGAAATACAAGACTACAAAAATGTACCTCCCTGCTGCTTACGTTGTACGCAACAACAAATCTATGTGAATCATCCTATTTCAAAATGAAATATGTGAAAAACGTATATAGGAATCGACTTACTGATTTGTCACCTTGATGACGTAGTGGGAGCAACATGTAGCAATTATAAACCCGATTTGTCTAAAATAGTAAAAAATTTATCTCACTAATTTAAAAATAAACTCTTGTATACACGTTAGTTTTGAGTTATATATTTTTATTTGTATTTTGAGGTATAGTATACAGATATGATGAAAAAAAATTTCATATAGGGAAATACGCTGTTGTTAATGTTTGAGCTGCTATTGGTTGGTATGATGATAAGTATTATTATCATTCTGTTTTAGTTAAAAAATATATTAGTTGATTTATCAAGTGGTGGCGCCCTAATCTTTAATCAAATGGGTTTCAACCAATACTGTTTTTCCTATATGAATTATTTTTTTCATCATATCAGTATAATGTTAAGGCCCGCGTAACTTAGCTAACATACGTATATGGCTCGAAGAAAAAAAAGGTTGAGTATGACTGCTCTAGCAGGAGGGGCGGACTTAGTGTGCGGGGGCTTGTCTCACATTTTAAGACATCCAGACAAACTCAATAAACAGTATTTCTATACACACCCCCTCGCAATTGTGACTTTTGCGAATCGTTAAATTGACTAGCATACTCGGACTGCCTCACTACTAACGCAGAACCTGTAACAAGTAGAATCAATAAATGTGCCAGTTTATTATCCTAATTGCTTCAGCATTTCAATATCTTTTATAGTAATAATATTTAGAATGGGCAAAAATGCATCAGTGGTAGGTTGTTGCAGCGGCGTACTCTATGAAAATTGGGCCCCTTGTATACGTACTGTATCTAAGAGTATTATGTACTACACGCTTCTATCTATTAAATTTAAAGTTTTTAGGCATTAATATATATTTGTGACTGAAAAAAACCTTGCTTCGCTTTATGGAAAATTACTCTTTGCTGTGATGGTCTTGTTTCTAATCCGACACATTGATGGAGTACTATTTCATACATTGATAATGTTTTCATGATATATTCAATGAATTTTATAATTACATTTCACGTTAAGTTTAAAAATTGATGTATTGTAAGGCATGAACCTTTTGGGCCCCAAATGCATCCCATTGGTATAATCATGCTACCGTCTTATTGATACTGTTGTAATTTAGAGTAATGGTTACTCCAATTATTCCAGTTTTAAATAATGTGGAATATAATGTTAATAATTTTGATCCCCGAATAATGAAACTAGAGTAAGAAAAATTTCATCTTTTTCAGTATATAAAATGGGCATACTAACAAAATTTATTTTTACAGACACAGATTCGTGGAAGTCTCGTCTGGAGCATGAGGCGGCTCATTGTCTACTATCTCTATGGGGAGGACGTCCCGCTCCCGGGTTACTATCCACCGCTCGACCCACCACGTACCCCTACACTCCTAATCCCACCGACCCACACATTGAGGACATCACTTGCACGAGATCAGAAGAATCTCTTCTCCACAGGGATTCAAACCAATCAGTCATTAGAAAGCAAATTTCGATTCAAACAACAACATTTAAAATGGATAAATCTCCCGGAAATAGCAGGCAAAGCAATCAATTATGGCATCCTATAGATTTGAGTAAACCCATGGATTTAAGTAAAGGTGACACGAAAGAGTGTGAAATTCAAAACGAGCAACGGAGCGTGTGGTATCCCGCGACAGACATTCTTACACCTGTAGGGGAGCCAGACCTCTTGGCATCTCTGGTTCAAAGTACGGCTAAACTTCCGCAGCGCACTAATGATTGGCGCGATGACGAACCAATGCTGCAGGCGTACTTGACAGAAAAAGCTTTACAAGACTCGAAAATTAAACAAAGCCAATACACAATGGCACAGTCGAGACAAATTGAAGTCAGCAGTGCTTTAAATGACAAGGTGAAAAGTATAATGCCAAAAGACAATTCTAGTATAATGCTTGGACAAATCTCAAAAATAAATAGTGTTAAAGAAAAAATTCCAATTATAATTCATACGTCATCTCAAACACCATCAAGTGACGCGTCCGGTGTACAAATTTTGGTTGAAATAGCTGCACCGGCTAGATCTTCAAGTCCTCCCAGTACGGGATCTGAAACCACCACTAGTACGGAAAATGCAAAATTTGTCGCTTCGGAATACTTAAAAGTGGTGTGTGGTAAATCGAATGACCCGGCAGAAACCCAAATAATTAAAGCTAATTCTGAGAATAGATCTGAAAAAACCAATGGAGATGCGGGATCTGTCATTGTGAGTACAGACGAAATCAACATTATTGAAAAAGATTCAGAGTTGGCGAAAATCGCTTCAGAACATATTGGCATCGCTAGAAAAGTTGTAGTTGGAGCGGGAGGCGTAGGATTCAAGTTAACATCGCCATCTAATGAATTTTCATCAGTGGCTGCATTTGCGAAAGGTCATCTCACAGAAGATGGAAGATCAGTTTGTGTTGTGTGTAACAAAACATTTTCAAAGCCATCCCAGCTACGTTTGCATATCAATATTCATTACATGGAACGACCATTCCGCTGTAGTGCATGTGCTGTTAGTTTTCGGACGCGTGGGCATTTACAGAAACACGAACGTTCTGGTTCCCATCATAATAAAGTATCGATGACTTCGACATTTGGCGCAGCTACCACCACAAACCCTAGACCCTTCAAATGTTCCGATTGTAAAATTGCATTTAGAATACACGGTCACCTAGCCAAACATCTTAGAAGTAAGATGCATGTGATGAGGTTAGAATGCTTAGGAAAATTACCCTTCGGAACGTTTGCAGAAATCGAGAGGGCCGGCGTCAGCTTGACCGATATAGATACAACTGATTGTGATAATTCATTAGCAAGTTTACAAATTCTGGCTCAGAAACTACACGAGAAAGATCCAACCAAGCTAGAGAAGTGGGATCCGGTAACTATGGCCCCCCCTCTTCTTCCACCAGGGCCGGACTCTTCGGATGAAGATGAGCCATCTAGTCCACACGCCCCCCATACTTCTACAGATGGTGAAAATAAAACTGTAAATGACAGTGATAGTACTGATGAAACAAATGTAAAATATAGTGCCACGGATACTTAGTGCCAAAATTATAATAAGTAGTTTTATGAAATGTGCAATCGTGTCACCACATAAAGGACACCGAACTGTGCCAGCTTTTGGCCTGTTTTTGAGGTCGACATATATGTTTAAATATGTACAAACCATACTTTGTTGACGATATCTATAAATTTAAGTTATATTTGTATATATATATAAATATTTGTAAGGCTAAGGTATTGCCAAATACTGGTACTGAATGTAAAGTATTGAGTTGTGAGGCAAACCTCATTTGCTTCCATGATAAATGCTTCCAGGTTACTCGGAGTCGGTACATATTGTCTGCCAGCCGTGTTACGGTGACTGGTGTATTGCATTCATGAAATATCACGCTAACATATTCAGAATACTAGAATAGCATAATACGATCTTCTTCTAATTTGAATGATACCATTAAAAGTAAACATTTTGATGTATTTTTTATAAGCATATTCTTTGAGTAATGCTGATGCAGTGAATATTGGCATATCAGTTTTCCAATGATTAGTTTGAATGGTAACATTTACAACCCAAAAGTGTGCAAGTCTTCCATATCACGTAGAGATACTTGAAATAAATGTTTTGTTTTATAAGACATGAAAAGTCGCAAGTTTTACTTATTTATTGGTTAAATGTATTCATATTTTATAAGATTACAAAATAAAAGACTAATTTGATAAAATGTACACTTTTCTTCTTCTCCAAACCAATCCAATTATCTGGCATCAAACACCACGACTGTAATACAAATGTTAAGGAAAAGTATAGAAAGCAAAGTAAATATTTCATTTAATTTCCAATGATTTTTCACCAATTTCATTATTTTATGAAACAACTCGAAATCAATCAATCGAAAACTTTATAATTTATTGATAATTTGAACTAAATATTTTTTATCCATAGTGAGTCGGATATTAATCTCTCTTGATTATTTTCCTGTCTTTCAAATTCAAGACATAAATTAGTTTGTGGCAATTACTCCTTGGTGCCTTTTCATTTGTGTACTTTTAATTTTGCGTATTTGTACTTATTTTTGTATATTAACATTTTTGTTAGTTTTTATACATCAGAGTTTATCTTTTTTATCGCTGGTCAAAATTACACAAATTTTTTGGGAATTTTGAATCGATTATTTTGTATAATTTAAAATTTGCCTATGTTTGTCCTCTGAATTTCTAATTAACGTGATTCTACATATATTCAAGATAAATTTGTTTTCAAATACATAAACTCTAACATTACTAATTGAATACTGTTTAGAAGGCCCCAAATGCAGCACTAATTCGATTTTTTATAATTTTGAGATTATGTACTATGAAATGGGTTGCATAATGTCACTATTGATGATGTAAATGTGTACACAGAGGAGTATGTACGAACAAAAATGCATGATCTGATTTATATGCTGTGTGCAGAGGCAGCGGTGTGCAGTCAGTACTTTGAAATAAGCTGTAGTAAGTCTTGTAATATTCTGTCAGATACAAAATATACCCGCGGTTGCCAGTCAGTCACCAAAATTTTTTATGACTATTTCTTTTGATCAGGCCGAATAGTAGAATAAACAATGGTGAGTCATTCCATGTGAAATCACAGACATGTCCATGAGACAGGCAAAAACGGGGCTTTGCGGAGGTTTTGAAAAAAAATATTGTTCTCCCATAAAAGATAAAGATAAGAGGTTCTGGTTTTCACTAACATAAAGAAGACACAATAGGGTTATAGAAATGATGGAAAATATTATATAAACCATGACTTAAATGACCTTGAAATGTGCCAAATTTGGAAGTTGAATTTGTGACTGGGGGGTTGGAACCACAAGATGGATTTGGCAGATAAAAATAAAATATCTGAAATGGTCAAGTAACCATACCTAGGTGATTTCACATGGAATGACTGTGGTTATGGTTACCGCTCGCCGCACATAGTGTATAGGTAAGTACCTGTATCAAACAAATGGGATTACAGATTCTCAGAAAAAGCATTTCTATCTGCGGGCAGTCAAAATTATTTTTTTAAACAAATAATAGATATCTCATAGAGACAAAGCTATTTTTTATTATATTTAATGGAGAATATATGGAAGTATGAGTAATTACAGGCTTACGACCTGTCTTCGGTTGGCTTAAGTGATCACTTTATATAAATATAATGTTCAACATTCTCACCCATCAATCTCCATATCTATTAAATTTTTGAAAGTTGTATATATGTTAATATCGCTTCGAGTACCACTACAATGTCGCCATCTATAGACTAAATTTGATCATTCATTTCCCTGAAACAGCATATACATCACAATGAGAATCTAATTTTAAATTTTTATTTTATTTAAAGCAATATTCTTTATTTAGCTTTAGCTACGTCTCTAAGTGTTCCGTATTCATAGAACACATTTTTGGCGCGTCTTGAGAATCGGCCGCGACCCATATTATTGACACCTTTCGCACCCAAATATGGACCTTTCAGCTCTGGTGTATCAGCATTGTATTGTGTACATGTGATCTTGTGTTTTGGTGACCACGTACTGTTTGTTATTTGTGTGCCACGGGTGATATGATTGATATTGCTGTCTTCAATTAAAAGCAGAGATTACCCATCTGCGTGCCGTTAGTGTGATTTTGGTAGCAACTGCACGGGTAACAGAGACATTATACACGAGGTAAGGCGAGCAGTCTTTCCGAATCCCGGTTCCCCAAGATCACTGGTCCTTCAACTGGAATCCCTACTCCTTATCGACCCTTATCTGTTATATCCAGGTCTCTTTCCTTCCTTCCCCCCCACCCTGCAGCTATTCCGATTTATAACTGGAATCGTCGTAATTCAATCCGCAGGACGCGCGACTCAGAGATTGCGCAATTCGTATGGTAGATCCCATCTTTTTACTTTCGATTTATGTCTTCTTTACACTATGAGATATCTATTATTTGTTTAATAATAGTGCCTTTGTAGGTGAAAATCCAGTAATTGTGTGTTCTTGGACATATACAAATATTGCATTTATTTTTTATTTAGTCTGTTCTTGAGCTCTGTGTGTGTCTGTTTAAAATGGTAAACTTCATGTTTAATGAAAAAAAAAAGGTAAATTTATAAATTTGCCTTCTTTAATGGTGCAATGGTAGGAAAATCAGGGCGCAAAGCGGTATTTCGCTTAAAAGTGAAATTGGAACTGCTTAAGGCAGTAGACAAAAAAAACTGATTGAAAACAGACATCTCTAAAGAGTTTGGAATAACTAACTTTATGTTGTCAACGATTATAAAGAACAGAGACCAGCATACAGCAATGTTTGAGCCAAATAGGAAACAAATGAGAATGGCTAAACACAAAGATTTGGAGGCAGCGTTGCTTGTTTGATTCAAACAAGCTAGGTCTTAGAATGCTCCCATATCAGGATCTCTATTAATGGAAAAAACTCATGTGTTTGCAACACAAATGGGAAGTGAGCTTAATAAGAATCCAGGTTGGTTGTAACACTTCTTTGTTTGTGGTGAAGCTAATGAAGTTTCACCGAGTATGACATCCAATTGGCTGTAGTAAACATTGCCTTCAGTGCTTAATGAATGACGCGAGAGATATCTTTAACACCGATGAAACTGGCTTATTCTATCAAAACGAAACTGTATTGTTTAAGGGACAATAGTGTCCAGGGGCAAAAAGTCCAAAGAGAGGATAACAGTGATGGCAGCATGCAATTCAAATGGCTCTGAAAAGCTGCCCTTTTTTGTTATTGGGAAAAGTATAAAATTGTAATGTTGTAAAATTGTAAAAAGATTACTTGTAGAGTATATGGCAACAGAACAAAATAGCATGAATAGTGGTGATTATCTTCACCGAAGTCAGATAAGTGTTTTTACATGAAAAGCGTAAAGTTGCCATCACTATTGATATTTGTCCAGCTCACCCTGATGTTGAATTAACCCTTAGTGTGCAGGAGACTACATTTGCAGCTCGAGATATTCAGTCTCACGGGACGACAGACTACATATGCAGCTTGGAAGAATTAATCCTTTTCATATTCAATTATTAAGTAAAAATATCGCTAAAAGACTGAAGTAAAAAAGTTCATTGAATGGTTTCATCTATTTTCTGTGATTTGACAACCGTAAAATGTCATTTTTATAAGGCAATTTAAATTTACTAGCTTTTTTGTGACATATATCCATTCAGATTTCGTTGTTCTAATCAGCTGTCACACACAGTTCCGTGCGCGCTTAGCTGTGTGTAGGTCGCGCCACTTCACCGTGTCAGTACACGCTTTTGATATCGGAATGTGTTTATCTTTGGGTGTCTATTTTGCTATTGCATTTGAAACCGTGATTTATACGACTCGCATTTGTTTTCTTTTGTTTATAAACATTTTATTAACAGAGACCTCTTCTCTCATCATTGATTTTTTATTTGGTTTGTGAACTTTGACGTTACTCTTTTCGTCATAATTATTGTTTATTTAAAAAAATGTATTATCTTATTATGACAACCATGAATGACGAAGATGTAGAACAGTACGTTATGGACATTGATTCTGATTATTCCATGAGTGACAATGAAGATTACATTCCAGACAAGATAGATTTAGAGGATCAAGATGAATATTTAGAAAATAGTGATTGTGAAATAGATATTTCGGAAGTAATGGATTTGGATCCTGCGGCAGAAATACTATTGGACGATTTCTCGCCTGAATGGCACAATTGTAGTAGCTTCAGTCCAGTATTACATGACTTTAATCAACAATCTGATTTACGAAATACTCAACTCAATTAAGGGAACCGGACTATTTCGAACTATTTAAGTGGAGACATCGTAAACAGTATAGTGATTGAAACTAACCATTACTATGAGGATGTTAAAGCTAGTAAAACATTCCCTTTGCAGAATGTAAATGTTGAAGAAATGTATATATTATTGCATTGACTGTGCTCATGGTTAGGAGTAAGAAAAGTAGAATTAGCCAATACTGGACTATGGATAAGCTTATTTCATCAACAATTTTTGGCGAGACGATGCCACGGGATCATTATTTGAGGTATTTTTTTTTTCTATATATTTTTTACACATAATTATACATTACAAATTCAGATTTTTATTATTTTATATTAAAATTGAAATATTTGACCACATTATACAATTTATTCTGTAGATTTATGTATTTTGTGTGCAGCGTAATTAAATTTTGCATGAAAGTATCGTAATGTTTAAAAATCAAATCAAAATCAATAAATATGTATGTTTTTTATTGATCAATTTTTTGGTTAAGTATGTGCAGTGTTAATAAACAGTGTACCTTATACATCGCGTGAGCATTGATTAATATGACGTCAATTGTACAAAACGCGATCTTCTTGTACCACTTAATGGTTTTTCTTACACATTCCACAAACGATATTATTATATCTAACTTATCTACAGCGCCCATGAGCTTATTGTAGCTTAATATAGATGATGGTTTTGAAATAGGAATTTCGGTTTTGTAATTCACTTTTCCCGTTTCCATTATAGAAGCATCTTGTACAGTTGTTAACATGTGCACTTCTCTTTTATCGTTCCATTTTACGACAAGTAAACATCCTGATGCCTTCGAGTTGGTTTCTTTCTTGTCTTTCTAACCGTCGCACAGGCGTTGGTTTTTTGAATATGCAAATAGTGAAACAACACTGGACTTGTATACCAATTATCCATATAAATTGTGTGCCCTTTTCCCAGGTAATCTATCATTAATGAGGCCATGACTTTACCCGAAACCCCCAGCTCTTTCGACAACACTTGATCCATATTACTTACCAGCAATTCTGTTTTAGTCCCACAGTATATAACAAATTGTAAAACTAAACCCGTTTCACAATCGCATAAAACAAACAGTTTAATTCCAAATTTGTGTCTTTTGGCCGGGAGATATTGCTTTATTCTTAATCTACCTTTAAATAAAACTATTGACTCGTCAACACACAAATTTTTGTATGGATAAAAATATTTTTTTAAATTGTTGCACACAGAATTTACAAAGTCTCTTATTTTATGGATACAATAGTCTTTTTCTTGTTTTTTATTATCAGAAAAGTGAAGCATGCTGAGTATAGCTAAATAACGATTCCGTGGCATCGTCTCGCCAAAAATTGTTGATGAAATAAGCTTATCTGTAGTCCAGTATTAGTTAATTCTACTTTTCTTACTCCTAACCATGAGCATAGTTAATGCAATAAATATATACATTTCTTCAACATTCACGTTCTTCCATTTATGCATTAGGGAATGTTTTACTAGCTTTAACATCCTCGTAGTAACGGTTAGTTTCAATCACCATACTGTTTACGATATCTCCACTTAAAATAGTTCGAAATAGTCCAGTTCCTGACTCTCTTCATTAAGTTGAGTATTTCGTAAACCAGATTGTTGATTAAAGTCGTGTGCCATTCAAGCGAGAAATCGTCCAATTGTATTTCTGCCGCGGGATCCAAATCCATTACTTCCGAAATATCTATTTCACAATCACTATTTTCTAAATATTCATCTTGGTCCTCTAAATCTATCTTGTCTGGAATGTAATCTTCATTGTCACTCATGGAATAATCAGAATCAATGTCCATAACGTACTGTTCTACATCTTCGTCATTCATGGTTGTCATAATAAGATAATACATTTTTTTAAATAAACAATAATTATGACGAAAAGAGTAACGTCAAAGTTCACAAACCAAATAAAAAATCAATGATGAGAGAAGAGGTCTCTGTTAATAAAATGTTTATAAACAAAAGAAAACAAATGCGAGTCGTATAAATCACGGTTTCAAATGCGATAGCAAAATAGACACCCAAAGATAAACACATTCCGATATCAAAAGCGTATACTGACACGGTGAAGTGGCGCGACCTACACACAGTTGAGTGTGCACGGAACTGTGTGTGTGTGACGGCCGATTAGAGCAACGAAATCTGAATGGATACATGTTACAAAAAAGCTAGTAAATTTAAATTGCCTTATAAAAATGACGTTTTACGGTTGTCAAATCACAGAAAATAGATGAAACCATTCAATGAACTTTTTTACTTCAGTCTTTTAGAGATATTTTTACTTAATAATTGAATATGAAAAGGATTAATTCTTCCGAGCTGCAAATGTAGTCAGCTGTCCCGTGGGACCGAATATCTGGAGCTGCAAATGTAATCTCCCGCACACTGAGGGTTAAACACGAAAAAATATTTCAGTTCCTGTGGTCTGGTGTTAAATGACTTCCGCTGTATTTTATTTTGCCTTATTTCCTAAAATGTACAGTTACGTACAGCTTATGTAGATGAACTGACTACACCAATAATATTAATAATAAAAAGGATACGTCGTTTTGTACGCTTTTTGTACATAATCCTGTAACCACATTCTCTGCAACGAATTGGGTCTCTGGGTTTTATTTCATTTTCTCGGTGGCATTCTGAAACCAATATCACATTTATATTATTTTGTAAGATTTATTATAATTAGAATATTCAAACATCAATTAGAATGGTGGAGAGTTAAAATTCACTAATAAATTACTTCACTTCGCAGAAAATGACAATTTGGTAAATTTTAATAAAAGTCCATTCAATGAAATAATATAAAATTTTTTAATAATGTTACGGGCAATTGGGATTAAATTATAGAAGAAAAAAATGCAGATGTATTCAACATACGTATGTTGAATGTGCCTCATGTTTTCATTCTCGAGCGGTTGCTTGGCTATGTATTGAATATATGCAAAATAGCACAAATCTAATTTTTTACTTAAAATCTTCAATTTCTTATCATTGTTAATGAAAGGTTGTTTTAAATTAAACAGATGTCGTGAATTGATATAGGTACGTCATTTCATATATGTCATACATAAATTATCTTTGATGATTGAAATCTAACATTCAGACTTACAAGTGTGCTGAGGAAAAATAAAATAATCAAAGATATTGAACATACATAACATATATATAAAACACCTCACAAAAATGTAATACTTCTGAGTGTTATTTTAAAATATATTCATGATCTTAGTTCCGTATGTACAATATTAGCAAATTTAAATGAAAACAATTTTCAAATTCATACAAAATTAGCCCAAACAAGTTTCAAGCGACTTTTACCCATCAAGCTGTGGTAGGTGAAATATTAATTGGTGAGCAATCGCTAACTAACAAGAACACGCTTGGTGGTGATATTTAGTGTAGTCTGGTGGTACACCAAGATGCGCGCGCAACAGCACATCCTGGAGCAATACCATCTTAGCTCAACCAAGTGGTTGAATGCGCCTCTGAATCGCAAAATTTGTAATATAATAAACAATGGAAACTCTGATTTGAATCTACATTCGGCAAATAGTAACCTAAATTCCCTTAACATTTTAATAAAAAAAAAAACTTATACAGTTGAGACATATTTCTTAAAGATACAAACAAGGAGTGTGTTGATAGATTATTTTGTAGAAAGTACATATGCATGCGTGGGATCATAAATTTTCATCATGTACTCTGTGAGTATATTGCGGTTTGTGAAAATCTTTGCATTATTTATGAAAACTGATGATGGCGCCCACTGCTTGTTATGCTAGCACAAAGAATTTCAATTTTATTATTTGATAACTAGTTTCTTTTAAGTAAAGAGGGCCTACATTTACGATTTAGCTTAAGTTTTTAAGGTTAACATAGCTTTTATTACATTTGACTTTAAAATTGATTGTATTGAAAGTACAGATTTCACACGATCGTTTGGATGCGCTAATTAAGTCCTGGTTTTCAATTAAACTTTAAAACAACAAATCTCGTGACATTTGCACGAATTTTAATAGATTCAATGTTACATTAGATTGTTAAATTATTATATACTAGTTACCTCCACAAACATACACCATTGGAGTCTTCATAGCTACTTGTTCTTTGCTGCTCGGCTCCGACATGACTTTTGGATTCAACAAGCACCTTCAACCGACACCTAAAAATTTCAAAATTAATGTTATTGTTCCAGTTTCGTCTACATCTACAATCTACGGCACAACGACCATAGGTAAAAGCAGTAAATGATAAAGATAACGGTGACACAGCCACCATAGATAAAAGAACGGCTACACTGCCTGCCATAGAATAATGTAGTGCAATAGTTTCCACCTTATCTATGGTTTCCACTTTCCACTAGTTCCAAAACGTTCTGTGATGACACGTGATAGACAAGTGTCCAGGTCCATGAAGGATTCTTGCTTCATCATACTGTTTAACTCTATTTTTATATTTTTATGAATCTTGATTCACTTTGTACAAACTCTAATTTTTCATGTTTATATATATAAGTATGTGTATATACATTTTAACGAACACGAAAAATTATAAATATATATTCTACTAAAAAATCATCCTTCAGAAGTTTGTTAATGATTCGGCATATTTTTGGTATAATGTATCCCAGTATATGTGCTGCGATCCCAGTTGAAAATTTCAAATCTTCATAACACCGCTTAATATACCTCAGCGTGAAGTGACGCGAAGTTATCACATTTATTAGCTGTAAAAACGAAATAAAATGAAGGCAGGAAATCGCGTCTCGCTAGTACATGCAGATCGCTGACGGTGGGCTCACATAAACGGGACCGGACGTCTCTTAGCAAAAAAAAAACCTAGCGGCTCGTTCAAAAACGAATAACGACCGTAGTGACCTCCCGCCCAAATATTGTGCAATGCACATTAAGACGGAATGACAAAGATAACGGGATAACGATATTATGAAGGATTCTCGAGAAGCGGTCATAAAAATGTAAGAGGTGGGTATTGTTTCGAAAGGACGGACCTTGCCGACAGATAAACTGAAGGTCGGAGAACCTGTAAAGCTGGACCTGGCTGGACCCGTTGTATCGGAGAAGACAATCGATTTCCGAAGGAGAATTTAGGAAAGCACTGTTACGTGCCCATTAGTTCAGGGTTGAGACGTGATGAAGATAAAAGGCGTAGTTCCTTTGTTGGATCCGCTCTTAGCACGGTGGTGGACGAATCACATAGCCTGAATTGCAGCTGAAATGAAGGTACTCTTAAAAACCTTGGATATTACAGAACAAAAAATAACATGCCCGCCGAATCAGTCTTTAATTTAATCACCTAGAATGTTGTATGTTTTGACACACGAATGTGATCTTGGCAGAACGCGTTTTGAAACACTGAGCGCGAATTTTGTAAGTGCTTAACAAACATAAGAGTTGGTCACGATATACCTGATAACTGAGAATCAGGATAATATTTAACTTCCTGATTATAATTGTTACGTGCGAGAGCCTTTTGTCAGAGATAGGCTTCTACCGATTTAGTTATGAACCATAAGTACAAGATTAAGGATGTAGTAACACATGACGGGGAAGGGCAGATTGATTTTAAATATAAATATGTAATTATGATGATAATATTTCGATAATAATAATGTTTTATGGTTTTGATTCGTAGTACAGTACAGTGTATTATGATATTATTATAGACTGTAATATAACAAGCAGACAGTGCCTTTCCGGTATTGTATTTTTGGGGGTTAGGACGGTGGTTAAATGAAATAAATGTGATTTGCGTGTGTTGAGGTGTTTATTGTCGGTATGATAAAAATGATGAAGACAGATAGAAATTAATACAGTGAATGAAGATGTAGAAGGTGCATGAAATGAAATGAAGCGAGTTGGCGGTCTTGCTCGGCGAGCGCGAGCCGGCAAGACCGCCGTTGTGAATCGATGAAACTGGAGAGACTGCCTGGCGGTGAATGCTTGAGTCCGACTGGTAGCAGCAGTCGGCAGCGCTGTCGCTAGCGTCGATGCCGACTGAGATGGTGGTAGATTTGAATTCCGATGGCTACATATTAAATAAAGTATGTTCGATGTACCATCACATATTATATAAAAAATGGACAGGATACAATTGATAGTATACGAATATAATGCAAAGCTTTAAGTAAACGTAATGATTAATTTATACATTATTTTTAATAAATAAGTAAGTAAGAGTAAATATGTAAATAATTAGCTATAAGCATGCTATAAGTGATGCACAATTGCTGTGTAAGAATAATTAGATAATGTTGCCAACCAAACAAAAAGTGGTCGCCTCAAGTCACTTCGCTAGGGCACGAGCGGATTTACCCGACCGAAGTCGAGATCCTCACACTCGCTCCAAACCGTTGGTGGACACGGATTCGAAAGCCGGTACCGGACCGAGGGGTCGGGGCAGAAGGCTGCTGGACGGCGAGGTTCCAAGGGATGAGGCGGGATGCAAAATGAAACACTTGCTAAAGGTGTATTCAGTGCACCGCAGTATGTAGTTTGTTGTGTAGAGACGAGACGTTTGACGAGAAGTGACCTCCATACTGCGGTGCGCTTGTATTTATTCAAGATGAGTGGACGTGCGCCGTTACCAGCGCACGCCACCCCAAAACCACCCACCGTACCAATCAGGGCGCGTTTACATGCCTAACCGCGCCCCAAGCGACACGGCGTTCGGCGCCGCCTGCCGGCCGGACAGCGCAACATCGCGCCATTTTTCGGTCGCGGGCTGACAGGCGGCAGAAGCCGTTTTCCGGAGACAAACAATTAAATATTTATACTAAAATTAACAATTGGGGATATCACGAGTAGTGAATTCTGTAGTAAATATCGCGACCCGTGATATCCCGTAACAAGAATTATCCGGCCAGTGTTTTCTTTCGAGTTATTCCATTTTTTGTAACTTCGTTATCTCGGAATGTTCGTTAAGCGGGTTTCTTGCCAGTGGCGGGCTCTGCTGAGGGCCTTTTGATAGAAAATGTAAAACTGGCGGGATAATTTTGTATGGGTGCCGTGGACTACGACATTTGTTTATTTCTACTGTTGTCCACGGCACTAAATACACTAAATTTAAACAACAGTGGCGGCGTACCGGCGGGTGGGCAAAGGTTTATTGTATTCCCAATCCCGCGGCACGCCGCGTAAAGCAAATAATAATTATTTATAAGTAAATAATAACATTTCACAACTAAATAACAAATACGTAACATTTTATTTCATGGCACTAGTCTCTGTGTGCAACAGATAATATGTGTGACTAGAAATAAGATTCTGTTAATTAGTGTAAGAAATGTAAATAATTAGAGTATAATATTAATTATAGTCAGCGATAAGATGAAGGAGGAGTCAGTTTGGGTTTGGATTGGGCGTGGCCTCCAGAAGAAGCGGATAGACCAATGGGATGGTGGCCCATCCCATGACGGGAAGAGGGCAGATCGGCAGATGGGAAACACCCCACTGTCAAGGTATAATAATGCCCTACGCATGGCCCGAGGCTCAGTTGTAAAAAGACAGTTGAAAGCAGCAAGTTTTAAAACGAGATCCGGAGAAGTGAGTCGGAAGACGGAGGTCTGGGAGGACGAGTTGGACGAGGCCCGGAAGAGCAGTTGTAAACACGCGACGAGAACGAGTGGTAGACACGCGGTGGGAACGGGAGTAATTGGGAAGGGCTAGAGGCGAGAGCGCGTTCTGTTAGTTGGAAACGAGGTCCGGAAGAGACGCCAAGAAAACCACAGTTGGGACCGAAGACGAAGTCGAAGGGATTCGAAAGTGGAAGCCGACACCGGAAATCCGACCGAACGTCGCCAGAGGATTGGAGGAAGCAGGCACGGTTCACCGCAATCCACCCAGGAGCAGCCGCCCAGACCGGTCCGTAGTCTTACAGAGCAGACAGCGGGTAGCCGCCCACGCCGGGTGCTAACGGCATCACTCCGCCGGCCAGAGATCAGGTCTCCGGAGGAAGGTCGCCAAGTAACCCGAAGTAGACATAGTTTTAGACTAAGTTAGTTATAAGTATTTCCACCTGTCCTTGAATTTAAATGTGTATTTAATAAATGTATAAGTTTTGCATCTTCGTGTGTTCATATTCACCTGTCTCTTTCCCACAACCATGGTACTAACGAAAGCGTGATATCTGATGGATGGGTCGCGAAGCGAACATTCCATTAGAGTGCGGGGTATCGTTCTGATGAGCGATCAGGAGCATGATACGTATTCGATCATCGATTGATCGAATCATGACTCCTAAACGAACCCCGACAATCAAATGGCGCACAACGTCGTGTCCCGTTTGTATCAAGAGGTTCGGAAATGAACGACTCAAATATTTAAAAAAAGTTGCTCTCTCTTATCTATGTATCCATCTAAGCATAGCATATAAGTATATCTCATGCTTATCTATGATCTCATATATATCTTTTGTCTATATCTATGGTTCTCACTGACGTTAGTCGAGAATCGAGAATTCGGATATTATTTGTCTCATAAGTTATTTTGTGGAAGTTTGAAGAAATATTTCAGAAAAATAAAGTACATAATTTTGTATTTGTCATATTTTAAGATCATTATAAAGTAGTTATGTTTTTTTTTGTATTTCTATAATTTGAGGTTATAATTACCTGAAGTTTGGCGTACTTCTGTTATTGCCTCCTATAATTAGTAATTGTTTTACCTCTCCCGTTTCAAACATAAAATTTATACTTTTCACGATAACTTGGGTGTCGGACCACTTGAAATTTAGTATATATTTATTATAGATCGAATCCCTTATTTACAAATTCTTATAAGTAATATTGGATGCAGATAGAACGTTTACAATATTATTTCACTAAAACTAATGGAATTGGTGGAATTTATAAATAAAACAAAAATTACAATCATATCTTAGTCGATTCTGCCTAAAACTGTACTCAAATTGCAAAAAGTATTTGATTTGTTTTATTTTTAGAATCTAACGTAAACATGTGGTCAAAAAGCAGACCCACATTGATGAAATATAAAAGATGTTTATCTTTGCAAGTCAATGCAGCGGATACACTGCGACCAGGTTTCAGAACATCTGTGGACAATCCCGTAAGTTTTAGTCCTTAAATAGAGTTATTATAGACCAGACGATTTGTGATTTGTTGACAATTCTTGACATTCAGGAGTTATTATTTTCTGCATATTGAATTAAAAATTAATAATTTATAAAATTTTAATTCAAAATATGTATTTATATATAATTTATGTTTCAGCTTGAACATACACAAAATTACTGTGGACAGTTTTACACAATAAGCCCTTCTGTGCGTAATAATTTATTCACTCATGGTGGCCTACCCATGTCATTTGTTAAACAAACCAAAACCTTTACAGAAACCTGTATAATGGTGCGGGAACCAGCTCTGGAAGTGATCGATTGTATCAATCGGAGTGACTTTAACAAACCAGTCAATAGATATGTCTTATGTATCCTTTTTCATTGAAAATATATTTTCCTTAATTTTTGCTGTTAAAAACTGGGTCAAGGATTCAGCTTTTCTAGTCTTATAGATCATATGGAAACAATATTGAAAAAAATCCATTGTTAATGTATTTTTAAAGTATAACTTTCTTTTTAACTATGTATAAGATTGTTTTTATTTTTATATTCTGTGTGAGATTACTCCACTGATGGTGATGGGGGAAACCTGTACAAGAGTGGTCTCGTACATACCAATAATAATTTGTTTGTTTATTTGTCTTTCTCCATACATGCATAAACACATATACAGTGGTGCCTCGATTTTAAGTTTTTAAAGGGACCAATAAAATGTAAACAGGGAAAATGTAAATTGGGGGTATTAAAAAAATAGACTAATAAAATTTATTTATTTCAATAATAAAACAGAATAATAAAATATTTCCTTAAAAATAATGTAAAGATGGTGATAAAGGAACAGGAAAATCGCTCACCTTGGTACATTTACTTCACTATGCCTCTGAATCAGGCTTTTTGATTGTACATGTGCCCTGGGGTTAGTATAGTCTTTTGTGCAATTTATTACAGTTTCCGTGGAATTTGATTTGATGAAAATGTACTGGCTATTTCTTAAATATTTACTTTGAATATTCATCAAAAATTCTAAATATTTAATCGATTTGTTTATTTGTAGTTCCCGAGTGGTTGAGAAGAACTACCACCAAAAAAGAAATCTCAAACTCTGCCACAAGAGAAGGATTTGTAGATCTACCTTTGGATGCAGCAGCGTGGCTCATACACTTCAAATTACAAAATCATAAACTTTTAAAGCAATTAGATGTAAGTTTAATAAATATGTATTATTCTGATTATTTGAACTGTTCTGTTCAATTTAATATTCAATTTTCATAGGTTTTTAATTATTTAGAATTTATCATTTAAAAATCAACAACAAATATTTTCTGTGATACTATTTTCTCTTGTATATATATCTGTTAAAATATTCCAGTTTGATTCAGAGTGTGCTTATATATTTACGATGCAGAGAAAAGTAACGGTGCGATCATAACATTAACTTAATATTTTTTAAATTTGGAATGAAATAGTAGAGTAGACTCCCGAGGGTTCCGAGATAGATGGTGAAAAAATTTTTCAGATGATCAAATTTCCTGGTTAATCCGAAAACATTGAAAAAATATTCAAAAGCTACATGTGTGTTTATGCAGGCGCAAATGCTGATCGGGATATTGTAGGGTTGTCAAAAAACTATCACTAAAAATATTTTTTACACTATTATTTATTTTACTAAAAAAGTCAACAAAAAAAAAGTAAGTAAAGAGGGTTGAGTTTTGCTGGTTTTTGACAATATATTTCGAATATTTCTCTACATCATTTTTTTCAGCGATAGTGCTGTCATCTTACTGATGACAAAACAGACGAGAAATGATACCGTTGTTTAAATATCGCAAACAGTGTTTTCATCATCCTTTTTATCATCATTAGGGTGCATGGTATCATTTATCGCACATTGTAAAATATCTTCGTCATTTAATACTCCGTGATCAGTTACATTTTGGTCCGAATGAAGCCAATCATGTGCCAATTGCTCAACAACATCCTGCACCCGTCAATTTGTCGCAAGTTTCGTGACACTAATTCTTCACGATTTTTATTAAAATTGAAAAATTATTTATCACGGTTTATCTGGTTTAATCATGGATTTAAATTTGCTCTGGTACCAAAGATTTTTGGTTTTTGTTAATACTTAAAATTTAGAAGTGAATTCTCGTACAGCTAGATCACCGCTCCTTAATTTTTCGCCTTGAATGGTATTTTGTTGGATGCTATGCCTCTATTTAAACCATGTTAATCATACAGAAGATGCGAAAAAATCGCCCTACATCTTTAATTTGTCATAAAAATATTTTGATTTGACTGCACAAATAAAAATAAACTGTGGCACCCTGATAGCAAACCCCGCCACCGTTATAATTTTTCCGTGCTGTGCTCTAAGTGACAATTACAACTTACGGGATAACCCTAACTATCCCTTGTAAAACATTAAAAAAATAGAAATAAAATTAGTGTTTTCAGAGATCACTCTTCAGACATGACAGACAGCTGACATGCTCGATTCTAAAACACGTGTTTAGTAGGCGTTATGAATAATGTGGAACATTTTCGTTTTGAAAACATATTTTATCAATAACTTTCTGAAATTCGAAACGTCCCAGTTAATTTACATCTCGGTTGATTCGATCCCGGATAATAGGGAGTCTACTGTATATCAAAGTAAAATCTTTGCAAAAAATGAAAATTATTCAGGAAAACAACAGAATTGCAGAAATTCTACAATTGTAATTGATCTTTTATTAGAGATTTGTCAGTAAAGGTCGTTATGTACAAGTTGCGTCATACTACTCTGCGTACAAAATACATGCGGTAATGAGTAATAGCTCCCTGTGCGCTTAGCTCCTCTATATTGTCCTTTAAGCACCTTTAAAAAGAGTCACAGACAAATCATTATAATGACGCATGTAAATGGAAGAGACTTGTTTGAAACTCGTGTTAAGGACAGTACTGAACGCAGAGTCAGCTATCATTAGTTGTCTGTTGTATTTTTTAGCAGGGCACAATGATTAATACATTGCCAAATCTTTGAGACAAGAGAGCATAATAGGCATAAGAGTTATTGTGATATAAATATGTATAAAATTTTAACATATACAAATGTAAATATATCCCATTGTTTCCCGCTAATATAAATGTACTGTGTGTATATATTTTCTCTTAAAGTTAAAGGTAACCAAAGAATACATCTGGAGTAAGCGAGAATCAACACAAATCGGTTCGTCTATTGTAGAGCTAATTGATCTTGGAGTGAACCGAGTGAAATATGCTTCAGATGTTGTGGTCGCTCTGATTGATGAAATCAAAATACTTTCTACTCAGAAATTGTAAGTTTTTAAATGTTATTCCTTTATAGAAATCATATACAAATGTAGGAATAAAGTAAATTATGTCCGAGTGAAACTGCATTATGAAACAACTAATAGCAGAATAAAATATAATGAACAATTCTTACATTATTTGTATATGATTAGTATACAGTAAAAGCTTGTTATAAATACTAAAGGATATTATTTGTTACAAGTGTTAAAAAAACACGTATCTAGAGTTTTATCTACATTTTTTCATATTAATATTGTGGAATGAAATAATATGTGTGTTATTTGAATTAATTCATTGAAAATTAAATAATTTATTAAAGTACCCAATTGATTTACATGAAATTAGTCAAAACTTCCAAAAAAGCAGATCAAAATGAATTGTTGAAGAAAAAATAACGTCATTACAATGATTCTAAAAAAATGCACAGTTTTTTTGTTCTTTCTGTAAAATTGAGAAATATCGAGTTAGCAAATTTACACTTCAATGCATCGATATATATATATGCATTTGTATATTGATAAAAATTCTTGACATATTATTAACCATAATGTATAACTGTGCATAGACGACACAAAAATATAAAAGGTTGACTTAATTAATTTCTTATTTTGGGTGTTTATAGGGTTGACTTTATTGTTGTTGACCATGTTAACTGACAAAAACAAATTTTGAGATATTATAGCATTTTGAATGTTTGGGTTGATAAAAATAACATAATTCATAAAGAAATTATAGAGTTCATAAAAATCTTACTGTGGTCATATCTTCACTTCTTGAATAGTTTGCATCATTGTTTTCAACAGAAAACGCGGGATCCTCTACACTGTCATCACTGTCAAAAGAATCCACAGAATTGACAATGTTTGCAATCACTTCATTTGTAAATTGTGACGATGCAAAACGTGTTATGTGTCAGCCGTCTGTCATCTTGGGTCACTTAACATTCTTTACATGAAACAGTATGACAGATACCATTGCTACCACTATAAAAATGATCTCCAGTGAAAGAGGACATTGGATAACACTATATGCATGAAAAAAAAGAGTTTTGCAAAAATGTCAGTTAACATGGTCTACACCTAGCACCTCAATTTAAAAAAAAATAAAAAAAGTTTGCGAACCACTTTGATTAATTTTATGTCGACCGATTTCGATACCATTACACTTCGTCAGGACAGACAGGATGTCAGTGTGACGAAGATATATTAGTATCGAAACCGGTCGATATTTAATTAATCAAAGTGGTTTGTACAAAGTTACAATTATTATTACAGCAACTCGGCCACCAGATGTTCTAAATTCATAATTTTGTATTGCTTATCAGATATAATATTTATGATAAATCAAAAACATTCTATATTTTTAGATGCAAGACTTTTGTTGCCATAGATGGATTTAATTGTTTCTTTTACCCTCTGACGAGACTTAAAACTGATATCAAAAAGAAAGTTTCTCCAAAAGATGTTACTTTGACTGTTGCTTTTCTTGAATTGACCAAAAATGATTGGGTAAGTTATCAAAAGTCTTTTAAGTATTAATAAGACCAGAAGGAATAAAGTACCATACAATAAAAATTATTGAAATAATAGTTTTAATTAGCCTCTTTCTTTTTAGAGTAATGGTGCAACTGTCATTGTTGTTGATAAAGTTGCTGTTCCCGATGATCATCAAGAATCACACTACCCGAGATATTTATTAGGAAAAGAGGTATGTTCAAAAATAATTAATTTTAATAAAATGAACAACATGCGTTAGAATTCCGCTAAAAATGTATTTATGACATTTTCATACTAAATTTGCTCAATTTTTACATTCACTAATGAATTAAAATTATTACATATACAGGAAACAAAACAATTTATAGGGTGATTTGTCGATTCACTCTTCTTTTAGTGGGATAGATATAATCTGTGCGGTAGTAAATCCAAATCGTCATCCATATTGGACCCAAAGTCAAGAACAGTCCGGGTCCAAAATCTAAGGGTAGTAGCGGGGTCAAGGTGTAGATGAAATAAAATTTGTGTTACATGTTCAAGACGGGCAGCGGCAAGGGTTACTCAAACATTATAGATAATAAAGCATACACTTATAAATAATGATAGCATATCACAGACATTTTATCATTTAATCACCAAACTTACTTACCATCACGCCGTTTCCTCGCGGGGGTAGGCAGAGAGGATAGAGCGCCACACTCTTCTGTCCTGACACACATTTCTCGCCTCATCCACATTCATACATCTTCTCATACAAGCTCGCCGATTGTTGAGGCTTCTAACAGAACCATCCTCCATTAACTGGTTTACCTGGTCATGCCAAGTCTTCCGTGGACGTCCTCTATTTCTGGTGCCATCAACACTTACGTTATATATCTTTCTTACCATTCTCTCCTCATTCATCCGTTCCATATGACCAAACCACCTAAGTGATCCTTTCTTAATCTTACTCACTATACTAACATCAGCTTTACATTCTTTCCTTATTTCTTCACTCTTTACTCTGTCATAAATAGATTTGCCACATATACGCCTAAGTGATCTCATTTCCACTGCATTCAGTCTACTTTCGTTTCTTTTCTGCCAGCTCCTACATCAGTGTCAGTACCAGGATTCCATTGTGCACCGCTAGTCTTGCCTCAGTTGACAAATTTCCGTTAGATATAATTCCATTCAAAGCGTCATTTACATTATTTCCTGCAGTCACCCTCCTTTCGATATCACTCTCAGCCTTTCCGTTTCTATCAAACAAATTATTTCCCAAATATACAAAATCATCTACTTGTTCCAAACATTCATTATCTACAAGTATGTTGCACGGTGTCTTGCTTTCCTCCTTCTCGAATACCATCACTTTCGACTTGTTAACATTCATCATGAGGTCGCTTTCCTTGCATACATCGTACATTCTACCTACCAGATTTTGTAGTTCTTGTTCATTATTCGCCATTAGTACTGCATTATCGGCGTACAATAAACAGCATACAATCAAATCGCCCATTTTTGCTCCTACATTCATACATTCTTTCACGCATTTATCCATATACAAGTTGAACAGCCATGGAGACATTACACAACCCTGCTTGACACCCTTTGTAATGTCAAACCATAGTGTGAGTGCTCCATTGATTCTTACACACGCAGAACTTCCTTCGTATAGGTATGCGATTGCGTGTGTAAGTTTATTATTCACCCCGTAATCAGAGAGTACATTCCATAACCTTTCTCTTATAACTCTATCATATGCCTTCTGTAGATCTACGAAGGCACAAAAAAGTTTTTGGTATTTCGCCAAAAACTTTTCTGTCATCACTCGTAGAGAAAAGATCTGATCCATGCATCCTCTTACACCCACAAATGCCTCTTGCACGTCCCATACTTTTTCTTTCATCACCATTCTTGCTCTTTCTATTAAAATTCTTCCATACAGTTTACCGACAGAGCTCAGTAGACTAATAGCCCTATAGTTACCACATTCCATTTTCGACCCTTTGCCTTTGTAAAGAGGTATAATGACAGCCCTCCTCTAATCTAACAGGGTATGGCTCTCTTCCAAACATTGATTGAAGAGCGTATGAAGCCACAAGATAACTAATGGGCCACCAGCCTTGATATACTCTGCAGCAATATTATCATACCCCACAGCCTTACCATTCTTTATATGTTTTATTGCACACTTTATTTCTTCCATACTTATTGCATTTATATCGTTTTCCTCATTCATACTTACCCCAGAGAGCCTCTCAGGTGCTTCCTCAATTGCATTCTCTACACTCTCATATGTTTCCTGGAAATATTTCATCCACCTATCTTTTATTTCATCCTCATTCGTTAACATCTCTCCTTTTACTGACTAGCTATAGCTTAATAGCTTTCATACTACTGCTTTCAGCACCACATCGGGATTTTTTGACCTCCTTCCAGAAGAATTTTAGTTTATCTTGAAAATTCTGTCATTTTCACCCCTTCTTCTCTTTTCAGCCGATCTTTCCTTTCTTTCACACCAGATTTAACTTTTTTCTTACAGGCATTGTACATGTCTTTTGCTCTCATATATTCATCCCCATTTACTGTCAACAGATAGCGCAACGCATTCTTCTTTTCTTTCACAAGTTCCTTTATGCCATCGTCCCACCATGCATTACCTTTCTTCTTTCCTTGGGTAGCTATGCCACAGGTTTCTTTCGCTGATTTGCATAAAGTAACCTTAATGTATTGACCTGCGATATTAGCAATATGACAAGGCTGGGCGGTCGCCCATGATTTATTAATTTAAACATAAATACATTTACATGACAAGAACAAAATAACAATAATCACTCTGGGCGATCGCGCCATATTAATTGTTTATAACCTGGCTCGGGCGCTACGTGCTCTCAAGCTTATGACATTATTATCGGCGAAGTGGTTCTTTGCACGAAGCCATATCCGGGGCCACCTGTAGGCGCACCACTCTGGCTATCTCAACGGCTCTCCCAGGGCCTCTCGCTAGCCACTTCCAGGGGCAACCACTGGCGCTCT
The DNA here is from genome assembly GCA_031772225.1 of Eubasilissa splendida. Taxonomy (NCBI): domain Eukaryota; kingdom Metazoa; phylum Arthropoda; class Insecta; order Trichoptera; family Phryganeidae; genus Eubasilissa; species Eubasilissa splendida. The sequence goes on along the minus strand of CM062848.1, from coordinate 14,228,236 downwards.
GCACCCGGTTTTCTGAGTCGACCATAGGTTACTTTCAGGGCCACTCGCTGGCGCTCCGCGCCCGGCAAGCTCACAATCTCGTCAGCTGCCATTCCATGGCCACCCGCAGGTCTCCAAACGCTCCTTTTCACAGCCACCCGTAGGAGCTTTGTGACCGGCGGTTCCTCATGAGGCCGAATCCTGTGCGACACATCCAGAAATAAATATTATTGTATTTTTTCAGGGTTTTGAACACTTGGATCCATTTGTGCCAATAGAAGTGAAAAATTACACTGATAAGGAGTTTGTAAGTTGTACAGCTTATTACAGAGATAGACTGTGGTTAAGAGATGGTCCAAAGGCAGAACAGGAATTGTCATTCAACAGTGCAAAAAATCCATACAATTTAATGGAATTATGTGCACCCCTATAATTGTTTGTAAGATTAGTGTTTTTGTTAAAATAAAGTAATTTAGAAACAATTAAATAGTTTTTCTTTACTTATAATTACAATATATAATAAAAATGTATAAATTATGGGCACTTAGGGCCGGTTGTGCAATCAGTAGCCTGTGGTAAAAAACGTTTGCGGGTTGTTTGTATGTCAAATTTACTGCATTGAGAGGCCGTGTGGCAAGGTGAGAATAATTGTAAAAATCTGAGAATGATATCAAATTATTTATTTTAAATATTGGCACTACATCACCATTGGCAATACATACAATTTTATGCTTTATCTATGGTTTTATTCACCCCTGCGTTTGAAATCTGCTATTTTGTTAAGCCCAAGAAGGCCCAGGACGACTATCGCCGTCCGAGAGAGGAATAACGCGATAAATGTGGATAAACGTCAAAATATATTGAGCTATACCGTATAAGAAATGTTGAGTTGCCAGATTTCATTTTTATTCAAATGACCGGATTTTCAGTATAATATTTGAACACACATACCACTCGTATCGATGACAAACACATTGCACATGCTAATTACGCACTTCTAAAATACCAGAACTTTCCAAATGGAAAGTACTTGTCAGTTACATTTTGATTCCAGCCGGTGCTGAGTGTTATCAGGATTTATCCTGCAATTCACATATATTTACAATTGTACCCTTATTTCGTGATACTTATTTGTTTGTAAGTAAGTAATTAAAGTGAATAAGATATTATTTTTTAGTTATTAAGCGCGTTTTAACATAACAATATAGTGAGTGCTTCGTTATAGACCATATTGGCTATTGGCGCGAACGGTATTTCATGCGTGTTAATAATATATCATAAGTCCGATGTGTGATGTGAAGTGCTAATATATATTTTTTCGTTTACAGTTATCGAATTTTCGAAAACTTTTTTGGATTTTTTTTTACAAACATTTTTTTACAAAATGGCGGAGTGGGACTTTTTCGCTAATATTGCGGACTTCCTAGAAATTTCCGATATGCTTGTTACTACCGCAGAGTCCGATGATGAGAACGATGTCGATGATGATTATTTTGAGGTTCACATCTATAATGAAGAAGAATACTGTTGATGAAAACCAGCCATCAATAAGTGCAGGGGTTAGGCCAGTATTTGAATGAGAGACAGATAATTGTTTCGTTCCAAATATATATAAAATCTGAAGTCATCCTTCCAAATAACAAATACAAAATAAATAATAATTTCCTAACCTGAACATACTGGCAACACTATAAACTTTTATTTATTCATTTTTTTCATCTCAAAATAGTACGAAATCGCAGTCGATGGACGCTTATAGTAAAATAAAAGCTCCATGTTTGTTGTTTTTTTTAGTTATACCAACGTTATCATGTTTTTTTTGTAAAAATAAAATTTGGAAAAAGCTAGTCTATGAATTTTGAATTTTACGAATTTTGCCGCCAATTGGTGGTATCATGCTGTTTCACCTAGGGCTTTCTCTGGGCAGCTAACAAGTTAAACATTTAACATTACTAAACTATTAAACAGCGAGATCATCATCGGACAAACTCTCATCACTAAAATAGTGGGATATTGAATGATTCATTGTTGTATACTACAACTTTCAACGGATGACTTTTGAAACAAGTGAAGAGTCTGCCATTTTTAACTAATGATTGATGGTTTTACAATCGGTTATTGGAGAGTAAAATTAATTTACTACTGAGTGTACTTTCGGTGAGTAAATATTGTTTACCAATGATTGAATAACCCGTTTTTACAAAATTGCAATTTTTTTTACTATAGTAAAATTTTGATGAAACACTGGTCACGTGCTGTACATTGATGTATTTTAATTCAATTTATTTCGTAGGTTTATTTGGTTTTGTACATAAACTCAAATGTTGAAATGTTTCCCCTAAAAATTATAAATGTGACATAATATCACTTCTCCTAATTGCCAGGAAATACCTTTGTGACGGGGATAATTGTGTACCATATAGAAGATGGATCGTTAGATAGGCTATTATTAAAAAATAATACTGAGATTACAAAATGTTGGGACTTGAATAAAAGGAAATATATAGAAAAATAGGTTTGTAAATTAAATTTTTGGAAGACAAATGTTCCATAGACCGGAATAATAATAATCTGACAGTGCTATGTCAAGAGAATGAGGCGGATGTGGTAAAAGTTCCTTTATTTTGTCCTGTGTAATTTTTCACTGCGTGCAATCTCTCATTGTCATGTAAGATGTGGCGTTAATTATTAACTAGGACTGATCATTTTTTAATAATCCACCTTTAATCTCTCCAATTGAGTACAATAAATTCGGCTGTGATGGCCTGACCAGATTTTAATAATTCATAATGAATAACACCTTAAATATCCCACCAGACACATAAAATAATATTTTTTAAGGTCAATGATGGTCGAGGTATTGAAACTGGTGTTTGACTTAGGGAAAGCTATTGATTTTTTTATGTAAATAAAAGATTCATTCATTTTTCGTCTTAGAAATGGATCGGTTTCATGCTTAGCAGTGAAGAACAAATTGTTACACGTTGATTCAAGGCCAACAGCGATAGACTGTGCGGGACCCAAACTCCTTGCCTATGATTTTTGCCAAGCCATTTGAAAGATCTTTTACCGTCAATCAGGGGCAGCCAATCTCTTTTGATAATTCCTTGATGGTTTTGTACGGACGTGATTCACCAGCGAGTTCAACATATCGTCATTAATTTTTTGAGATCTTCCTGATTTCGGTTCACCTTTTAGATTTCTATCATCATTTTTGAATTGTTTAAACCAACATTTCCGAATGTTCAAAATTACCTCTGTACGTTCCACAAATGCTCTCAGTAGCTTCTTTGGGTTTTAATCCCTTGTCAAATAAAAACAAAATACATCGCAACTGTTTATCGATCTTTAGCCTCAACATTTTTACTATGGGTGAAAATGAAATGAAAACAGTAAGAGTATGAACAGAGCTACAAAATAATAATAATGCTGACATACTCACTCGATCGCAGCCAAAAGCAAACTGACTTCAACACAACACAAAAAAAACATTTATTTTCGCTTTACCTAATATTTATGGTAAAACAATCAAACTTGTATTCGAATAAGACGTATAAGATTGATAATCAAAAGTATTTTTGTGGCATTTTAGGATCGCAAGCAAAAAACATGGCAAAATATGTATTATGTTATTTCCAGCACACATTTGTGAGCTTTGAACTCACAAGGTAAATGGCTGTGTACCTAACACCTGTTTAGTGTCCACTTATGCAGATGGAAAATTTAATATTTCATTTTAATTAATTTTTCACTAGGGTAAAATTTCAAATTCAATAAAAAGTCAATAAAAATGTTGTGTCTCTCTTTAATGAAAATTCTAATAAATAAGTAAAAATATATTTATATGAATTTCAAGGAAAGGAAAAATATTATCGCTTCATGAATTTTAGTGCCTGAGTAAAACCTCTTAATGTATGGGGAATTCCTAGAGCCGCCAGTTTTAGGGCACCCGCTTCAGCAAGGTAATTTTTACTTAATAAATCATTCACTGCCATGTTTAAGGTATACAAATGGTTATTAAGTGAGTCTTCGATGGACTCATTTCTTAATAAGAACTGAACGCATTTTGGATACAAACTCGTTTTTACAATATTGGTGAAGAGTCCCTTTTTAAGGATCAGTGATATCATATTATCGTCTATATGCTTCTCATATTTGAGAACATCCTGAAAAACAAGAGATAAGTTATTAGTTGAAATGTAATTTATCATTCCTAAATAATATTTATTTGTAATGAAAATAAAGGTACCTTCTCAGTGTTGAGTATTGTAGGCAAAGTGGTATTGTGAATGGATTTATATTTGCAAAGTAAGCAGAGCCATATCTTGCCTATGATGTGACAAGTGTTTTCTGAAGAAATAATCCATTGAATATCCTACAGATTAAAAGCATAATTATGAAAAACAGTTTAAATTGCTTTGAAAATTATGCATCATATTGTATACGCATTTAATAAACTTTTTAAACACACAAATAATATTTGTAAGATTTCTTTGGCCCACTGTAAGGTCCATCAGAGGTCAATTTAATTTTTTGAATGTCAGTTCTAATAGGACCTATGTAAGTATCTGTCTCAAGACAGGACGGTATGTTACAAAGTAGAAACAACAGTTGTGGATAAAGTATGAAGAAAGACAAATAAAGATAATTTAATTCATAGCTGGCAAGTCCGGAAGGTAATGAAAATGTATTAATAATATACTGAATGTAATGCACTCAGTGTACAATATTTTAGGGGTATTTTAGCTGCGTGTGCCTAATCTCGACCATGTCAGAGATATTATAAGAATTTTTTAAAAGTAGTAATGCGATTAATCGAAATATTTTATTGATTCCAAATTATATATTGAATACAAAAAATTAAAGGTCATTGAACTTAGAGTGGCAAGAATTTTTTTTATTAGATTTAGGGCCTGAAGCAAAAATATAGAATAATGATGGATCAATTGCGCAAATATTTATTTTAAAGTACATATGTAGATTCAAAGCTTAACATGATTTTGTAAAAATCTCATGCAATAATATTTTCCGCAATGGTACAGTTTTGTACATATTCCTTGAACATTTTCGACTCACAATTTAGTCAGGTATCTACCTGTTATATATTGTAGACTAGTATGTATGAAAACATCGAGGGTTTAAAAGTAAGGACATTTATGAGCAAACCTTTTTAATAAGCAAAGATTATAAAAATAAGATACCAAAACCTGTACATTTAAAATGAGTATTTAAAACTATTAGTAATGTTATGTATTTCTTACATAATTGTGCACAATTTCTCAATATATTTTGGTTATTATTATATTTTTAGTTCTGTGCTGATTGTCAACACAACAACAAAATAATTTCTAACACATCACTATCATAACCACAAAAAAAAATCTTTTAATACTTAAAAATCTTACATTTTCTGATATAGTGTTTTTCTCCAATAATAATTTCAGGAGTGGAATGTTGTCTTCTATCTTTAGCTCGTCTTCAAACAATTTAAGTATAAGGCATAAACAGGGGTTCTCTGCTTGACTGGAAAAAAAACATTTATTTCTTATGGTATAAAATTTAGCTGCATAATAAATATATACATGTATATATAGTGTTTCTTTGTCACAGATCACCGCTCCGGTGAACGGCGTTCCGGCATATATTTTCGACAGATTTTCAAGTTTTAAAAGTAACTTGAGAATTTTATGTTTGGTTCAAGTGGACTTGAAGCGTAGCAGGTCAGCGGTTAAATTATTAAAACGGTGCATGAATAAAATATGTTAAGAACTGAATATATCATTTTTTTAAATAAAATATCAATAAGATGCGAGTTCTGGCACCTTTTTACTTACAAAAAAAGTACTGTATATACATATATATTTATTACGCAGTAATAATTGAGGGTTCACTGTATATTGTCTTCATTTTTGATTTTATTCAGTAAAATTAAAAAAATGCTAAAAGTACATTTAGTAATTGAAATATGACAAACTTACTCAACAACAAATGTTGTGGATGGCCACATGTTCATTAAATCTACAAGGACTTTTAATTTATTCCAAGTGTTAGATTTTTGAAGCAGTTTCATGAAAATACTCGGCCGTGTACCGTCATCAGCAAGATCCATTTCTGAAAAACAATTATGTATCTTTTAAATCACAATATTTATTTTATTTTTAAAAGTTTATACATAAAAACAAATAAATACTATCAAAACATATTATTTTCCCATTATGTTACAAAATTTTACGATTGATTTATATGTATATATGTATTACAAAATGTACAAATTTTTTACAGTAAAATAATATTGTATGTACAAGTAACATCCTGAGTTATGTAAATAGTGCGTTCCGTAAAAATTTACGTAATTTTATTTTTACGGAAGTTGAATTTCAATATTACTCGTGTAACTTCATAAGAAACTGCAATATTTATTATTATTATATATTGTGTACATTATTTACATATTATTTTATAAAAGAAATATCATGTAGCAGTATTTACTCTGATATAAACTATAAAATTAAATATATAAATTATTACATATTAGGTTCTTGCGCCTTTGTTAACAATAAAATATTTATTTTTATTTTTATAAAAACAACGTTTATTCAATCCAATATATAATGTTCATTGTTAGATATGACTGTCTTCCACCTATTAGTCAATTTATTTATTCCATCCCTACAAAATTTTTCAGAATTTAGGGCAAAAACTTTATTACATTTACATTGAGAAAATTTTGCAGAGATTGGAATAAATGATAATCACTCGGTGCCAAGTCCGGGGAGTATGAAGGATGCATGAGACAATAAATGGTGATAAATATTGCCAAAAATTTGATAATTTAAACCAGGCATTAGTTAAAAAATGACCACATTTGATAAATAGAAATGGTGACATTTTTCATCAAGATAATGCCAGACCACATGTTGCATCAACCACCCAAAGAAAAAAATTTTACCTAGTAACTATTGAAAATAATTTAAATATTTATTGTAAGTATTTTAAGGATCTAACCTTTTATATCTTCACATTCATCTTCACTCCAAGTGCTTGAAATAATTTCCAAAGCAATTTGAATTAACATTTTCATATCCTCATAATCCGATTCAGTCTGTAAAAAATGAAAAAAAAAATGGAATGTAGATAAGTACTGTAAATTTAATGTTTTTGAAAAATTTCTTATGTTTTGAATTTTTTTAAAACTAAATTACACATTTGGTACTGAAATTAATTGAAAATATTGATTGTGATATAATTATTTACATAATATAATAATATTTATATAAGTAAAATATACCTTGTATAGTGACATCAAATCAAGTCTTTGTTTAGATGTCAAAAGAGAACTGGTAGAATAAGGCTTCAGTTTGTCAAGAAGTCCCTGATTTATAGTCATATTTTCTGCCTTGAGATCAACAACTCTTTTTGTAATACTTGTAAGATTGCTGAATAAAATAAGGATTTTTAGTTAGGGTATTTCTTTTAAGTTATAATGTAATTTTTTTGACTTTATGAAGTTCCATATTTATTATAATTAAAAATAATAATATAAGGTATAGACGACAAGTTTGTGCACCAAATTTTTTTCTGCTGAGGTGTCAACACTGTACGCTTCTAGGTCTGGCATAGAGGCAAGTCTCCTCTAATTTTAAGATCATTGTGTGCTCAAAAAGTATTTTGTGCAATTTTAAGGTTCAATGCTATAATTTGCACAGGGGGGAGAAATGAAAGAGCCTTACCAATATTTATTTGAGTTTTATATATTATACAAAGTATTAATAAGAAGATAGATTAATATCGATTCTATTCAAAATGTACCGACGGATTGAAGGTAATCAAAAAACAGATAACCCCACCTGGCAAAAACACATAAAGAAAATTTATGGTTGCAATTTCTTGCATTTTAATATCACACAATGGAGACATTTTGACACTTGCGTTGAAATTAAGTTGTTTTTAAATCGATAAATTATCATTTTTTGTTAGTGTCTTTAAAATTTGTGTGCTTGCCATATTTTTTTGTGTGCACTATGCTGTCAAATCCTGTTCCAAATATACTATGCGCATACACACCTGCACAGCTTAGTGGGAACATTGCTTATGAGTAGTCAGCCCAAATTTGGTTGAAATCGAGTGCATATGTACACCAGTATTTATGAATACATTTTTTTAATTTACAGGGTGAATATTATGTTCCAGGCTGAATTTATTTGGCCGCCATTTTGGTTTGGCAGATATTTGTCAGTTCGCATTTGGTAGTCGTAGAGATTAGTTGATTACAATTTATAATGGAACATCTAACACCTCAATAATGTGTTATTAAAATATTTTGTCTAAATAATAATGGCAATGCTGTAACCATTAATCTAATCCTTAAGTAACGCTATCATCACATGTTGGAAAACTTCTTGGTGGCAGAATTGGGTCGATTGAACCTGCAACACATGTGGTTTTAACAGGACGGTGCCACCTCACACACAGCCCGAGCTACATATTAATTAAATTTTTTAATTTAATATTAATTTTTTTAATGCTAATTTTTTCCAGCCGCATAACGGCATCCTGACTATTTTCTGTGGGGGTACTTGAAAGGAAAGGTCTAAACCAATAAGCCAACAACAATACCGATGCTACAGGACAATATTTGAAATGAAATTGCTGAAATAACATGCGAAGTGTGCGAGAATGTCATGAAGAATATGGTTAAAAGAGCACGCATTTGTGCCGCTGCCAGAGATGGCCACTTGGCCGATATCATATTCCATACATAATTGTAATAAGCCAAATAATCGATAAATAAAAACCAAATTGAAAAATTGTGTTTCATTTCCTAGTTATTCAAAAACATCGGCCTGGAACATAATATTCACCCGTTATATGTTATAAATCCAAAAAGATTAGTTAAATAGTTTATTTTTATTTGTTAATTTGAAATAATCTTTGTATTGTATTTTATAATCTAATGTTTTAAAAAATTACTAAAATAAAATTCGTAGATCATAGAATTTATAAATAACAACAAATAAAATTCTACAACCTTAAAAGGCACATTGGAAGTATAAGGTTTTGTTTAATTTATTTATTTAAAAAGTATTTATTCATAATAATAATAGTCATTTTATGGATCTAAATTTGTAATTTATACAAGTATGTATATATGTATGTATTTAATAGTTAAAATGATACCCAATTATTTAGTCCTTCAAATGCAAACCCCGTTATTTGAATTATTGATTTTGTGGTAAATAAAATATCTTTAAAAATTAGGCTAATTGTGATAATTCTTATTAGTCTACTCAAAATAAGAAATTTATGCTACATATATATATGTATTTTAAAAGCACAATTTCACATCTAGTTACAACAAGAATTACAGTCTAGTGAGTAGAATGTACGATGTATGCAAGGAAAATGACCTTCAAGTGAATATCAACAAGTCGAAAGTGATGGTATTTGAGAAGGAAGAAAGCAAGACAGCGTTCAAAATACTTATAAGTAATGAAGTTTGGAACAAGTAGATGAGTTTGTGTATTTGGGAAGCATGTTTGATAGAATCAGAAAGGCTAAGAATGATATCGAAAGGAGGGTGACTGCAGGAAATAAAGTGAACGGCGCTTTGAATGGAATTATAGCTAATAGGACTTGTCAACTGAGGCAAAACTAGTGGTGCACAATGGAGTCCTGGTACTGACACTTATGTATGAAAGTGAGGCCTGGAGCTGGCAGAAGAGGAATGCAGTGGAAATGAGATCGCTTAGGCGTGTGTGTAGCAGATCCATTTATGACAGAGTAAAAAATGAAGAAATAAGAAAAGAATGTAAAGCTGACCTTAGTATATTGAGTAAGATTAAGAAAGGATCACTAAGGTGATTTGGTCATATGGAACGGATGAATGAGGAAAGAATGGTAAGGAAGATATATGACACAAGTATTGATGGCACCAGAAATTGAGGACGTCCGTGGAAGCCTTGGCACGACCAGGTAAACCAGATACTGTAGGATGGTCGTGTTAGAAGACTCTATAATCGGTGAGCTTGTATGAGAAGATGTATGAATGTGGATGAGGCGAGAACTGTGTCAGGACAGAAGAGTGTGGCGCTCTATCCTCTCTGCCTACCTCCGCGGAGAAACGGCGTGATGGTAAGTAAGTAAGTAACAATGTAAATTTAAACTCTCAACACATGACATTATTAAGTAAACAATAAAAAGAATTATAAAAATTAAGATTAAAAAATACCTTTGGTCTAAATGTTCAGACTCTAATGCTTGTAATATAACCTTGTCAAGATATAAGTCATCGTTTAAAGTTTTAATTAAAATTCTCAAATTTCTGGTAGACAGTGTGCGGTCACAAAGTAAATTCTGAAGTGGTTTTATTATTTCTGTTATAACTCCTCGTGAGCACTCAATATCTCTGAAAAAATGAAAAATGAATTATAACAAATTATTTAATATATACATTAAATTAAGTAATTTACAAGATAATCAATAGTGATTGTGGTGGTCTGTCGCCTCCACAACCAGCAATACAGCCGTCGGTTTCTGAATGCACCAGGAAAATACCTGGATGCAAACCATAAGCTCCTATCAGCTACATAATCTCGCCGGTACCAATTAGATATTGACATAAATAATATGTATGGGCAGCCGCCCAGCAAGACAATCTTTTAACGCTTAACATTTTTACTGCATATATTTTATCTGCAATTGTACATCAATTATTGCTAAATGTTTGTCAAGTGTAGTCTTTATTGTCCAACCTAGTCTAGCCACATTTACACACACATCCACACAAACACTCCGCATTATTAGTCAAAAGAGCAGGTGAGTGCTGGTGTAATTTGGGGACATTGGGCATTCACATATAACATGCTGATTCACATTTCAATATAATACATAATCATCACCTGACCATTTATAATTCACTTAAATCCCCAAATGATCAATAAGAAATATAAAATAATATTTTTACCTCCATGTTTCAACATTTTTCTCAGAATTTTGAAATACATATTTTACAGAATCAGAATGAAAGACTTCTAGAAAATTTCCCCATTTCGATATTTCTTCTCCTATGTCTTCCCAGTTCTTCTCGTCCTTGCTGAAAGACAACAAATTATAAGTTGTCAAGAATAAAATTTATAAATTAACAAAAAAGCAAAATTTAAAAAATTCATAGCCAACCTTATGGGAGTTTTAATCTCATCGTTAACATGCTCATGTTTACAATATTCATCAGTCTGGTTAGCAATTTGGATTCTAGTATTGGCAGGCAGTCTGTAAATAAAATATTTTTATGTTTACTTTTAATTTTATCTTTGGATTAATTTTTTGAGATAAGTTTTTTATTGTTATTATTGAGTTGTTTTCAGTTAGCAGTTTTTGCCTTGACCCTAATATGTAGTGAAATATAATACAATAAAAAGTTAACATTTGTTAATAAATTAGTTTTGTCTAAACAGTTATCAACTAAAAAATACTGTAATGTAATTTCATGTGTGTAACAAAACACTTGACAGCAATGTATACATATATTACAGATGTAATACCTGTAAAAAAATTGTCTTTATGAAATTTACTACTTTTCTTCATTATTATTTTTTTTTGTTTTATTAGAAGATATAATACATTTTTTACAACAGATTGTATTTTGTGTAATGTTTATAACTTTAATATTAAATAATTAAATCACAAGGGATTGCCCCACTCTATAACATATGGGATATCGCTGGCAGAAATGATAAATAAACAAATAAAAAATCTGCAATATTCCTAGTTGAAATTAAATTAAATGTAATGTAAGTGCAAATAGAATCTGCCGGCCCGAGCGCTACTATGGGCAGCAGTTTCTCCTTTTCGCTGTCAGGCGGTTGACGAGCCGATTCACATGGGGGTGGGACTAGGGGTGTAAGGCCGCCCCCATCGGCCGGGCCCATTACATGCGTAATAAATTGTGCGCTGACAGCCGAGAGAGCTTTTTCTCGCTGTCGCGCTCTAGTAGTGAACACGCCAGTCTTTTATTTCTCTACCCTGGCTGACCTTGATTTTACTCTGGACCTTTGGAAATGGATTCAATCATTATACTACACTACTGGACTATGATTTTGGACCGGATCGGACCTTGCGCATCGCTGCACAGACATTGTCAGCCCGAGCAACAAGAGTGAACCGGCGAACCACAAAAACAGTTCTTGTTTCCTGTACGGAACAGGTACTTTGAATTCTATAAAGAGTTGGGCACTTGGATAGTAATTTTTTTTTGGAATATGTAGTTAAAAAACTAATAACTTTTTAAATATTTGTGACCTAATTAATTTTTGAAATATCGACTATCGAAAAATACACCTTTTATAATACATCTGAGGAGTTATCATGTTCGCTAGTTTAGCCCAGTTCAATTTTTAATTAGATATGTTAACTACTGAGAAATGAATAATGTACATTTTATCTATAAATAATTTTGTTGAATTAATTTAACAAAATTTATTTACTGGTTTTACTAAAGTGCATAAATTGGATCATTAAAACTTACTTTTGTAAACCATCTGGATTAAATAGAATTTCCTTTATCAATAAAAGCATATCATCTTTCCTTAATTTACTGAAGTAACCAGAACATTCCCTGTATTGCTGCATCCATTTTTTTGAAGAATACATATTTTCCGGAACCTTAAAAAAAAAGATTTTGGAAAATTATGTTTTATTTATGACAAAATATGTACGATTTAAACAAAAAAATCTTGTCTGGTATGTTATACATTTTCATTTTGTATTATTGTACCAATTAACTTACTACATACTTATTATATATTAACTCATACATACAAATTATATATGCACCCCTGCAACAACACTGTATATCGTTTTTGGGCAGATTCGAGTTATGAATGCATATGCATTGTATATTTTCTTGGGCATCAAATGGTATATTGAACAACCATATAAAAAAAAAATACTATTACACACAATGTCCAAGTGATATTATCTGCAATAACACTGTATATCGTACAAGATGGATGACGCTCTGTCTATCTATCAACATTTATAAAAACTGATATACAGTGTTGTTGCAGAGGAGTCTCAAATGCCTCACGATTAGGACCATGTGCATTATATTAGTAATCAAAGAGTGTTGTCAGGTGTATTGACATAATACATTATTTAATGTGTGATCTGTTTCACATTACCTGCAGTAAGACAGTAAACCTTGTGAGAATTAATTATGCGTAATTTTATTAAAAAGTTCAGAATTTTCAATACTTACATCAAAAAAGTGTTTCAAAAGCCACTGTCGATAAAGACAACTAGCATTAAAATTAATACCCAAACATGGGGGTAGATTTCGAAGCAATTTTGCTATTAGTCCAATATTGTCTTTGGTAAGATAAGGCAACAGATTGTCCACCAGCTCGCTTCCTTGCGGAGATCTTATAAGAAACTTGTAATCTAAACCTAAAAGTACAAACAGATAAAGTGTTCTTAAGCTCAATGAAACCCGCAATTATTTTTATCCAAATAGAAATCATTCTAGAAATACTAACTTGTACAAGCTGACTTGACTTTCTTTATCAATTTTATGTGATCTTTTGCATTGAGACCATGCATCAGATAGTTACAGCTTATGCTATTTATTAGATTAAAATATAAAATCAATCCTTGGTAATCATTTCCATGAATTGACATCCAAACACCGTCTAATCTGAAAGATACAAAAAAATTATGTAAGAATATTCTTATTTTGAATTATCCCTGAAAAGAAGACATAGATCCTACGCCGATAGGATCTACCTAACGAATTGCGTGATCTTCCGATCTTATTACGGCGATTTCGGTTGCGAATCGCCGAAGGGAGGGCGATAAAGGAATGAAGGAAGTAAGGAAGGGGATCTGGAATAACGGATAAGGGTCGATAATGGGAGGGAATCCAGTCGAAGGACCAGTGGATCTCGGGGAATCGGGAATCTGAAGGACTGCTCGCCTTACCTCGTGTATGACGCCTCCGTTACTCCCGCAGTCGCAGCCGAGATCACACAAACAGCACGCGGGCGGGCAGATCTCCGCTTCCAAATGAAGACGGCGATATCACTCACTTCATCCGCTGCTCACACATCAATCACTGTGCACAAATTACAGGATCACAATACAGTACTAGTGCACCGGAGTTGAACAAATCCACACCACTAATGCAATCGTGGTGTCGTAACCGAACAAGTATCGCGTCGCGTTAACGTCTGTTGATGTCAAGGTCACTATTCACACTAAAGACAAGCAGTAGGGAAAAAGGATGGGTGGGAATTTGAACGTGGAAAGGTGTCAATAATATAGGTCGCGACCGATTTTCATGAAGTGCCAAAAATGTGTTCTATGAATACGGAACAATCCCTTTTTTCCCAGATTTAGTTGAAAAATGGAGCCCTTCAATTCAAGCAAAAAGTGTAATCTTCATTTATCTTCAAGAACTGGCATCTGTAATATTCACCCATTTATAATAAATCATTTATTTTGGACAATTATGTTTGAGTTTAAATATATTGAAATTAAATGTTACAGATGATTTTCTTTTTCCTCATTTACAAACATAGATACCTCAAACCGATGCATTATATTTACATAATTTATGACAAGAAATATAAAATATACCTTTCAATTGCGAATTCTGGATTAGTCTTTAAAATGTCCAATGATTTAGGCTCAGATATAATGGCATTACTCTCTAGGAAACCCAAATCGATATAATTTAACAAAATATGTGAGAAATGAGCTAAAACAATTTCTTGTTCTTCAATGTTGTATTTTAAAGCCAGGTCCATTGCCTTTTTAAAGCTATCATTCTTTGATGTTCTGAAATACAATAAATATATAACATATTACTTCTGAAAGTTTCGGTCACAAAAAAGTCTCTATCAATATGTTAGTTAACCATGAGATTAAAAAAAACAAAAAATAAGTTCACCTAGCTAAATTAACAATAGCAATTTTACGGTAGACTTCATCATTAATAAACAAGCTTATATTTAAATCACAACCCATGTTATTAAGCTTTTCTCCTTCCAAGAGTTCAATGTATCGGTCTTTACTGTTGAGAAAATCCTTTTTAGAATCATTCAGATATTCTTCTGCAAGATTGTCAACCGCTTTAACCATGTTAGATACAAGCTGAAAAATATCATAAATTTATTTAAACAATTATTGTATACTTAAATAGAGTGTAAAAATGCTAATTATATGTTTTAATATCTGAATTACCTTTGCAGGGGGCAGAAAAAAGGCTCCATCTGGTAAATTATGCATTTCCATGTAATTAAAGAGTGCATAAAAGTACAATATGCCATTTATAGATCTCGAATCCATAGGAATATTCAGGAAACATTCTTTGTACGCAGAATGGTCCGAGGCACTCAGTAATTGTGATATAAACAAAGCTGTGTCTTCTCCCAGCATATGTTCAGCACATTGGATCAACACTGTAACGTTACAACAAAAATATTAAGAATGAATTCATAAAAAATCATATGCATACCATTAAATTACATGAATTTAAAAAATGGGATACACCAGGGTCTCAATTTGCATCGGGATCACGTTCTGGGAAGGTTGCACAAACAAATCACATCACATTTTCCCACAAGATCCCATCAAAATTTACAAGATGCATTCCACAATCTTCGTGAATACTTTATCCAATGCTAATAAAGTCTTATATAATGCTAAAAAACTTTATAACAAAACTGTTCCAGGTATCAATGTTGGGAAGTATTTTAGTAGTACGTTAAAATCATAAATAAAATTATGTATATTTAAAAAAAATTACTGACTAATTAAGTATATTGAAAGAGAATTACATTCAAATGTATAAACATATAAACATTCAAATCGTGAAATATAAACTTTCAAATAATAATTTATAATTTACAAAAATTAAAAGTTATTGGACGCATTTTACATTTTGTTTTTAAAAAATTGTCTAAATTTTACTGTCATATACTCAGTTTACACAAGATCTTTGGAACATCAAATATTTTTCGCAACAGCATTCACAACACTTCTGTTTCGACTTTCATCATTACATATTATAATTAGTAAAAAAACTCCAAGGCTGTCTGTCTATTAACAAAAATGTTGCAAAACACAAAAAACTGTTTGTCACGTAGCTCTGAAGATCCCACCGTATATGTAAGGCAAGGGAATACCCAATTTATTTAATCTATAAGGATGTATATCAAATCATACTGATGCAGACCAAATTTTCAGTCTTTTGTTTTTGATGTAATGCAAATCGAAATTATGCATATTGATTCGACGCAAATCGAAACACTAATGTATTCCCAAGATGCTTATTTTCTTTTACCGTCATTTATCCTGGTTTCAGGGCAGCCGTAATTAAAACTGTCTTGAAGTAAATTATTTCTCATCAGTGCTTGAAGTAAAACAAGTTGCTTATTAGGCACATCTGGAGGCGTAAATTTATCATAATGTGTTGAAAAACTAGAAATGTGACAGTCATTATGAAGAGACGAGTAGAATGAATGACTCGCTATTTTACTATCTTCTAAGCATTGTAGTTTCTCTTCGGATGAATCCGGTTCATTTTTTTCATTAATCCAACTGTAATAAAGATTAGAATGGTTGAATTGCAAGTAGACATATGTGTGTAAAAACAAGGTGATCTTGTAGTATCATATCAAGTACTTTTTGTTAGACTCAATGATAAATATCATGGCCACTTTAAAAAATGTAATACAAATTAAATTAATTAACTAGAAAGATATACAGAAAAAATCAGAAAATCCTTTCGAATCCAGGTAGCAACAACAATATTTTTTCGATAAATTGATTTTGTATGTATATCTTTCTAATTAGTACATTTAATTTGTATTTGAAAAAAATCACAAATCTAAAAAAATCTACATATTGTAAAAATATAGATAGATTTTTGTCTGTATATCTTTCTAGTTGATTAATTTAATCTGTATTAAAATACCACAGGACCATGTTTTGAAAATGCAACTTCACAACAAAAATGTGTTCTTAATTAAAAAATGTAGTTTAAAATACATTTTTAAATATGTATTCTTGGCTTTGCAAAAGTTACAAATTGTAAAGTTTGTAAGAACAGTAAAATCAAATTGTTAAATTAGCATAATGTTGGCCGTCGACAATTTAAATGTTTTTCTAGAAATATATAGCCGCAATAAAGACATGAAATTAGTTTTATTTATTTAATTAGAGTCTAGAGTATAATTTACATACAGATTAAATAACCATGGGCAATATAGATTTATATTAGAAATTTATTGTTGGTGACGGTGTCGGTAAACCGTGGTTGTAACTGAAATTATATCAAATGGGATAACATTAAAAATATTTAATTTTTAAATTGTTGATTAAATCAATATATGTACATATTAGTGACGATTAATCGTTATGTGACTGTGCTTATGTTAATGATTGGTAATTAAGATTGGAGGTATCCTTTCTAGTGTACCAATAATTACAAATAATCAGTTACCGATCATCGTTACAATTGAAGACAATCACAGTGATGATAACGATTTAACAATCACTAATACATATCCTACATATATATTACGTTCGCCCACGATCGTGCAACATATTTCAGTAAATAATTTTAAACAAAACCAGAGTTTGAATATGTCATAATAAATTTGAGTGTGGAACATTGTTAATTGATACAATAAGTGAATAGGTACTAGCATACTTTTTAACTATCATAATTCATAGACAGAAGAAAAAATGTGTAATTTATAAGGAAATTGATAAACAATAATACAAGTTCATATATCAATCTAAATATAAAAAAATATTTTTTTGTTGCTTGTTGATTTTAAGGTTATAAAAACTATTAAAATATATTTCCCGTCAGTATTGACGGTTTATATCTAGTATAGCTGTACATATATAATTACTTCAGATTTAATGCTTCTCTCCAGGAATTCTTGTCACTTAGCGCCAACAAAGGCTTATGAATATATTTCTCCATGACGTGTGAAGCAGAAATTATGCTTTTATTTTCAACTAATGGCTGAAACATAAAAAAACATTGATATCAGTTTATATGCAGTATGTAGGACTAACTTAAAGAAAAGCTTGTAAGGTGCATTATGTGTATGCGTGTAGCATGCTGCGGAGTGCGAGGTTGTGTCTTCGCCGTAGAAGCCTTTTACTTTTCCGCTGAGCTCTAGCTGATTAACATCTTTCATTCAAACTCGCCACCTCGTTTGCAAATTGTAATCATGTATTTCATTAACACATCGACTGTCGATCATGCCCATGGGCGTTGTAACATAGTCTTGCTAGGTGTAGGGGTCGCAATACTGGTCTCTTTTAACCAAAACCACTATTTTCGATATTGAAATTTTACTAATACCGGAATCCCAATATTTTCGATATTTAGAGAAGCTTTCATTGAGGTGAAGATTTATCAATGAAATAAAAACATTCAGAAAAAAATCACATTTTAATTTTTAATAAGCTTTTAACAATAATACAAATGTTTAACTTCAGACTTTAATCAAACGAACAAAAATAATATTCCTAATTTTTAAATTGAAATAGTTTTATTAAAATAATTTGTGTTTTTCTTAATCTTTTGTTAAATTTAAATAATGAGATCGTAAAAATGACATTGTGTCTAATTTTTGATGACTTAATTTTGAGCGCAAATGGTTATAAAAGTAACCTGATGACGAGAATACCCGCTCAGACTCAACACTCGTCAGAGGAGTAGACCTTAAGCTATCATATGCAATTTATAGATATTTTCCTCTTGAATTGCCATTTTTATTTTTAACTATATTTTTATCAATGTGTCAATGTCTTCATCAGTTGGTCTGGAAGTATTATCCTGAGCCTGAAGTTACTTTTGTATTTCAATTTCTAATTGTCTCTTAAGCGGCAGTGTGTCTTCAGATTCGTCATGCTCAGATCCAAGATGTTTAATCTCATTGCTAGCTCAGTTGAGATACGTGGTGTGAGGGGGTTTGCATATCATAAATTATTGATATTTTTTGCTTTAAATACAACATGAAAACTAAAATAAGTTATTTATATTTTTTGAAAATGAAATACCGAAAATTTCATAAATCCAATCCTGGTATTTTGAAGCATCCGTTTTAATCCGGTATTTTTGAGTGTCGGGATCCCGGTTTACGACCCCTAACTAGGTGCCACCGATACCCAAGGCGACCATTTGCATACATGTTTATTAGCAACGGTATGTCACCGGCATCCCCTGCGACCTATTGTGTTTGTGGCAGATGTGTGCTTGAGCAATAATATATAACCAGCATTTGTTAATGCTACAGAAAAGAGCCAGCAGTCAATGAGTTAATCTATATTGAAACATAATCAGTATTGAATTAATGAGTTGTTCTCAAATAAGTACTTTCTTTGAGTAAATTCGTCCCATTCCTTAGCCAAGATGAATATTGAAATATCTGAACATGGATGATGTCTGAAATATGGAGTCATCGCATAATATTCTTCTGATCAGATCAT
This sequence comes from Eubasilissa splendida, assembly GCA_031772225.1. Classification (NCBI taxonomy): domain Eukaryota; kingdom Metazoa; phylum Arthropoda; class Insecta; order Trichoptera; family Phryganeidae; genus Eubasilissa; species Eubasilissa splendida. The sequence continues at coordinate 14,208,748 of CM062848.1, read as the reverse complement.
TAACCTACCTCCCATACACATCATACTTTGAACTAATTCTATCTTTTACCTTTTAGTTTTAAAAATTGATTAAAAATAGTGCTAGAAATAAAAATACGAACCGATGTCAGTGCATCTACGTAATCATCATCTGTGGATTCAATACTGTCTTGTAAGTTCACTTGTTTTACATGAAAATTGCTTGTTAAGTTGACCAAATTGTTCATTTCACATTGTAGTATTTCGGATTCCACGTACGATCTGGTATAGTAAATAAGCAATGAGTATTCTAGAGGAAAATAATATCATAGGGGTGTTAAATGGTTAGTATTCCTGAATAAAAGTAAAACTTAATTAAAAAAGAGAATAATTATTACGGATCAGACTCTCAATTATCCAGATTGGTAGGAAAAAAAATTGACCCGGATAATTTAACAAAAATAGAAAATACAAGTATAAACAATATAAAAAAACAATAATAAATCAACCACTACGCATATAAAATTTAAATCTACGAGGGCTATATGATAAGTACCCGTGTTTAACGATTGACAGCGCCACTGATGCAAAATCTTATACCATTGTTTAATAATATCTTTCGAATGATGCCTATCAAAATTTCAGACAGATTTATTGAGTAGTTTAGTTTTGATTAGCTGTTGAAAGTGGGCAAGTTGTGATTGTTTGTAACTATGGAAAAAGAGAAATATCGGTCAGTGATTTGATTTCTTTTTTTGAATGGGAACTATCATCCGATATTGGTTTAATGAATTTAAGCATGGCTGAACATACGTTTTTCACCAAGAGCGCCCAGGCTGTGCGATTGAGGTGACTACGGAGGATATAGCCAACAAAATCCATGATATTGTGTTAGCAGACCGCCGGATGAAGATCAGAGAGATTGCTGTCATTGTAAACATCTCAATCGAACGCCTACAAAATATACTATACAAAAAATTTGGCATGAGATAGCTATCGGCGAGATGGGTGTTGCGTTGTTTTGACACGTTTAGGCGCAATCCGAAAGAGTTTTGTGACTGTTGATGAAACAAGGATCTATCACTACATGCCAGAAATGAAAGAACAGTCAAAACAATGGCCGGAAAGGTCATGGTCACCGTTCTTTGGGATTCATGAGGCATCATCTTCGCAGACTATTTGGAGAAGGGAAGGATAATCACAGGGCAATACTATGCTGTTTTATTGGGCCGATTCGACGCTGAATTTCACCAAGACATATTATCAATTTTTCCAGTAAAACTTTCTGATAAATATTATGTAATTCAATCAAACATTATTTTTACACTTTAATATGCGTGGCAAACTTTTCAGTTTGTAGTTACACTGATTTAAAAACACCCTACTAAATTGCATCTATATAAATTTGAAGCATAAAATAATAGTATCTTCAGATTAGTTAATTTCATAAACATACTTGAGCGCTGTTAGTATTTTAAATAAAAAAATGATGAAGAAAGGAAACTAGCCTTGTTTGTATGAGATTTTCAATATGCTGTGCATGGCAGTGCAGTAAAGCTAGATTGAGCAAGTCCCTTCTCAGCGAGGGTTCTACGAGGCGTGCCTCTGCCCCTAAGCGCCGTGCTGCCCTCTCTCCTCTAGCTCCTGCTCCGCTTCCACCAGCAGTCACTAACAATTGTCGGCATAGAGAGCGAGCACTCTCAAAGTCTTCGTTGTCAGCGGCCTTCTCGGCACACAATGATAGGATCATAACCTTTCTGAAATAATAAGGAATATCCTCAGCAATCTCAGCATAATCATAACATCTACATTACTCAGTACATCGTGACAAATAATATAAAATGGACAAAATAAAATAAAAATGGAATATTTAAATCTAATAAAACTACTTTTATAAAACAAAAGCTTTTGAAACCAACAGTTGATGGTATTAATAAATGTAAAAATATTTTACATTAGGTTTAATAACTAAACTTCAGAATTTTTTCAGTTGATGACAATCGGATTAAAATTTAATTGGAGCGGAAAAAGTTTTTTAAACAAAATACCTTTGGGTTTCATCACCACTTGAGATTCGAAGCAGTCTAGCGAGTTGAAGCAGTTTTTCTACTGATTTATGTGCCTTATTGTTAGAATTAAGGCAATCTTCGATGAGTCCAATTTTTGGAGAGTATAATCTTACTGTAAGAAAATACATAGGCGTTATTATTATTATGGTGTACACATATTATAATTAAATTAAAACCACATTGCAATACAAATTTGTATGTACCTTGAATAGGCAGAATGCTCAATTCAAACTCTTCAATAATTTTGAGGGCCGAAATTAAATCCTTCTCATCCTGAATACCCGGATTATCCTGTTTTATTAGCTGCAAGCATGCCCTGAAAATTAAACAAATTGAACACATCACAATTACATTTTTCATATTATGTATTTGGTATATAATATTGGAATCCCCTTAAATCAAGAAAATAAAGAGCTCGAACTATATACAGTAAAATCCCATTTATTAGAAATTCACCACATGTCGAAGTTTTGGAGCAGAATGTGGCAATTTTGGAAAGTTTTCATACTAAATTATACCAATAAATCGAAGATCGTTATTTGAAGCTATTTTTGGACCCTATCAAATGAAATTTTCAATCTACTTTTCGCCCAACTTATATTTTTTTGTCAAATAATAAATGTCCGTAATCTGGAAAATATGCATTACAAATTAACAAGAAAATAGTAGCAACTGGCTGGTGGAAGTACACATTCTACGGTGTGCCCATTCATAGTTCATCCAAATTTCAGTAAATGGGTAGTACCCACCCTTATACCGATTCATGACGCATGAAGTTAATTCACATTGTTTGTTTTCTCACTCATTTTCAGAATACAGTGAGGCCTCGTACCACAAACTTAATTCGTTCCACGATCCGGTTCATGGTATGAAAAGTTCATTGTATAAAACGCGATTTTCTACAGTTTACTATGGGAAATAAATTTAATTGGTACTCCAAAACCTTGTGTTATAAAGCTTCTTTCATTCCTGTAGAATCTCCTCGATTGAAGTTGAGGACATTGAACCACTTTTGGCTAAGTTTTTCTCTTCCTTCTTCTCCGAGGAAACCTTTTTTTCAGTTTGAACCTGATGTCTATACATTTCTTTCAGTTCTTCTGTGGTTAGTTGCACATCATGCTTCTTTATTAACTCTTCAACATTTTCTTTTTGTACTTCTAAGTTTAGATCCTTAACTGCTGCCACAGTGTCCTTCACAACTTGGGATTCATTATCAGGTTCTTCTTCTTGAACACAATTTGGCTACAGATTTGGCCACAAGGTAGCCGAAGCGAGCTGAAGAATGCTTGTGAACCAGAAGTTCGTGGTATGAAAAGTTCGTCATAAGGGGCGTTCGCTGTACGAGGCCCCACTGTACTAAAAAAGATAACAAATGTACCTTGAGTGTATTCGATTTTTAAATCTTTTTCTCCTTAACCCTTGCTGTACACAATTATGCATTTAAAATAGTTAAATAAATTAAAGAAAATTTTCAGTTGTAATTATGAATAAATTATTATGAAGAAAAAATATCAAATGCTTAATCTACTTACCACGCATATTCTAAGGATATATCGCAGATAGTAGATGCAGCATTGAAATACTCTGTTGAGGCTTCGAGAATAATTGCAACGCTTCTGTGATACAGAACTTTCTGGGAAATATTTATCTTGTGTATTGGTCTTAATTTATTTGATAGAATTGGGTGAGAATTAGAAGACGAATCTGTATGTGAATGACAAGTCAAGACTTGTCTCGCCGCTTGTATGTTGTCTTTATTGGCAGAAGATAGTAGTGACGAAGCGTATATCTGAAAAAAAAAATTATATAAACATAATAAAATTTATTGTAAATAATCCAAACACCTAGTCCAGATTCATATTAGGAAATGATAAAATTTGTCAAAATAAAGAGGATATTTGATACATAAAAGATAAAAATTTTCTTACTTCGTAGCACAGTTCAATATCGATACAGCAAAAAACTTTGGAGTGCAGATCCAAAATATCTGCCAACAGTTCATTCCATTCATCAGAGGAAAGATTTGGAGTTCTGTGTGAAAAATAAAGAAACAATTTAGTCATACATAGACACCATTAAGCTCTAGGTTCATAGGTGTAGGATAGAACTTTTTACATTTCAATTCTGACATACATTTGCTAATGTTTGAATAACTTCCTTTTCAATTAAAGTAATTTCGTCTGAATACAATTTGCCAAATGAGTTCAAGATTACAAATTACAGTTTTTTTAAATAATGGCTAGGTAGTTTCTGCATCAAATTTATGATTATATGGGACTATATTGGATTTTCTCCAATCATTTGGTGATAATAAGGGGAGATAGTTAAATATTTATAATAAATAATTGAGTAATTTAATAAATCTAATCCATTAAGGCGGCGTGGCGCCTTCGATAATAATTCAAATTTTCGCATTTTTTACGAAAATGTGGGTTTTTATTATTCATTTATATCATAAGTTATACATTAGACTTGACTATTTTTAAAACTATTACTTAGGTAGGACCTTTATACTCATTTAAAACTAATAAACTGAATATTATTTGGCATAATTAAGACGATACAAGCATTATAAGAAAGACCGTGACCATTAGATGCATTTCCGTGCACTATAATATTGTGTTAATATGGTAAATTATTGCATAAACAAAATATATTTTCTTATAATCTTGAAGCCAAAACTAGATCGAGACAAATTAACAAAATGTTAAAAATTAATAGTGTTATAAATCATTCAATTAGCAGGACATATTACCAATTTTCGACATTTATAAAATACTTTGTTTTAGTGAAAACATAAGTTTTTAAATAATATATTATATTTACTCATGCGCTTTGAGGTTTCAGCTACTATTTAAGTTTCATATCAAAAACACAATACATAATCAGTTTTTAAATAATATATTTTCAGTCTTATAAAATACGATAATTTTAATTATCCATCGAACTTTCAATACGCCGCTTGATCCGGCCATGACGGTTGTAGAATCCGCGCTGTTATTATTTTTGTTTGAAAATGCTGAAAATATATGTTTTCACGCATATTTTACCCACGGTATGAATTAATATTGAACTTATTCACAACAGTAGTAGCAAATTTATGAAATTTGCTACTAATGTTTTTTTATTGATTTTAAGGGATAACAACATATTCTTGAACAAAGTAAACATTTTATGTATGTTACTTTTATGTAAGTTGGAATTAAATATTTTGTTTATATATAATACTGTTGCATTTTAAACAAAGCTATCTGTTTCATAAATATGAAACAGACATATACCAAAACTATAATATTAAACAATATAATTTTAAATCTATAATATTAAACAAAATAATAAATTTAAGGTGTCATGATAATTTTAAATTTAGAACATTGATTTAAACGATCATCTAAATATATGTAGGTACTTTGTCTAATTTCAAAACATATTCATACATATGAATCAAGTACCCAATAAATGATTTAATTTTCATTATTAAGGAGAACACATTCTTATTGTAAAGTTGTAATTATTCAGAACGTAGGTCTGTGATATTTAATTTTAGAATGATTAATTCAAATGACAACACATATTTTTATTTCATTCCATACATCAATATGAAAAATGTTGAAAATACTCCCGACACAAGTTATGTTTAAAACTTGTATCGAATGTGAGAAAATCAACAATTTTATTATTGTCTCTTTCTATTCAAACCTTCCTCTCTCGCACGATTTACGTAACAAATAATGTCATTAATTATTTATCTGATACTCATAATAATTTAACTATTAGCGTCATCTTGAAAGCATATCTAAATTGTGTAAAATTTCTTGAATTTCAAACTGGAAAAATGAAAGCTCGCCTTTAATAATTCAGACTGTATTGACAGCACATTCACAGAACTCTGATTTCCATTGATTTCACACAACTATTCATAGGAGATATTATGCAGTACTTATTATATACCTAGCATTAATCACGGATTTATAAATAAAAAGTACACTGGTTTTTAATATCGTTCATTGATTAAAAAAAATATACATACCTAGTAGAAGCATTACGAGCCATTTTTATTAAGAGTGAAAGGACTTCTTTTGGAACCATTGAGAGAGTTTTCAATTCAGCAAAGGATATGCTCACATCGTGAGAGTCCAGAAGAGCGCAGGCATGCAAGAAACGTTCCATTTCATCCAGAGCTCTTACAAAATATGACGGCACAACACTTTCATCGCTGCAATTGTAAATAACTTAAAATGTAATAAATGCACAAATAAAAATTGTAAAAGTTGTGTGATCAGTAGTAAATTTTTACTATAGTAACATTTTACCATCACACGTAGTAAAAAATGTTTTTGAGTTGTTCGTCTGTAAAATTTACTACTGTCGAAGTTAATTCTGCAAAATAGTTTGATAAAAATTGATTTATTTTTAAAATTCACTATTGGCAATACATACAATTTTATGATTTATCTATTGCTTTATTTACCCCTGCGTTCGAAATTTGTTATTTTGATGGTCAAAACTACGGTAATATAAATTAAATAGCAAGATCATCATCGGACAAATTCTCATCAATAAAATAGCGGGATATTGAATGATTCATTTTTGTATACAGCAATTTTCAAAGTATCAATGTGAAAGGTGATTTTTGAAACAGCTGTGAAGAGTCCGCCATTTTTAAATAACGATTTAATAAAATACATCCGATATCGGAGTAAAATTAGTTTACTATTGAATGTACTTTCAATAAGAAAATATTTTTACCAACAATTGAACAACCCGTTTTCGCAACAATTTTAACTAAGTAACTTTTTTACTAAAGTAAAAATTTACCACTGATCACACCTTAGTGAATTTTCTAATCATTTTATTCATACCTCTCCTTTGGTAGAGCATCCAGAAGTTTAAAACATAAAGGAAGCTGCCTGAGAGAGTCTTGCGCAAGTAGGCAACCGTTTACCAAATCCAAACACTGTTTGGTATTTAATTTTAGTTCATAAGCTTTCTGTAATATCTAGATTTAAAAAAAATTAAATTAAAAAATGTAATTGTTATTGAATCCACATGTATATTGGAAACAAAAATTGTTGTGTATTACCATGATCGGCAGGGCTAAGTTCTTTTTTCCAACATTTACAACATATTCCTTGAAAAGTGATTCTTTTAATGTATTGTTATCACATAATTTCTCACATCTTTCCAAATAAGGAAATAATAAACTTTTAACATCGCCAATAACGCTGCCCTCGGTTGACTGAAAATAATTATCTAATTAAATTAAGACAAAATATTTATGTGATCATCTGTAATGCTAACAAACCACAATTTATACACTGCATAATTGAAAACATTAAAAAAAAAAAAAGAATAACTAATACCTTAGACATTAGATAATTTGATACTTGGAAGCGGGAGCAGCCTTCCAAACGAATGAGTGTCATCTCTTCAACATTGACATCATAGAGTAAAGTAATAAGGGTAATGAGAAGACTTTTTAATGCTTCCAGACCGGGAACATTGCCTTCCTGCGCTAGTGTAATAAGTGTCAGTGCAAATTTAGGCAAGCCAGATAGGCTCTCGATGCTACGTGCTCGGTTTACGTACCAATCTGTTAAATCTGGTGATGGTAGCGTTAATTCTAAACCATCGCCAGTTTCATCCACACCTACATCATCATTCCAACTGTTTGCCCAAATACAACTAGAAATATATCGAATTATATTAATGAATTCAATTAAAATAGTATAAAATAATCATACAAATAACTAGGTGATGAAATAATCATAAATGGTAAAATAATCATATAAATAACATAAATATTCTTACTATGTATATATTTTCAAACTAAGCTATACACTTGTGCTATGAAAATAGGATTAACTTGCCGATCTCACGGAACGAGGCTTGGACCCCTGACCACTAGATCATAACACACTTACGGTGGGAAGGGTATAAATACCGTTTACGTAAAAGATTTTTAAAATTGAAAAAAAATAATTAAACCTAATCATTTCCTTCGGATATCATATTGCATTGTGTAGATAAGATATCAAATTAATATATTAGATCAATCATTGTTTACCCATATGACGTCACCAGTTTGCGCGAAAAGTACTCGATAGAAATGTACATAGCATTGAAAAATTAAAAATCAACATAGCACGATCGGTTAGTTTGATTTAGCAGTAGACTAAGAAGTTAGAAACTTGACTCTCATCCTGGTAGAGCAGCGAGTTCATTTTTTTATATAATAGTACAAGCAAATAGCTTAGTTAAAAAAAGGCTAAAGGTATTCAGTCAACATATGTTTCATGTCTTTTTTATTAAATAAGAAAGCAAATTGGTTTACGATACTACAATTGAGATTGCTTTATATCCAATAAATGCACATTAAAAAATGTATCGACACTTCTATTACAATTGACAAAAAATCTTGCTTATACAAAGTTATATATTACCTGAAAATCTCATTTTCACACCAATCAGAATCTCTAACAGTCACATTAATTTTACTGAGATGACTGGGTTTGTTAATATAAGATGGAAGCAGGGACTTATACTCAATTGGATCGAGAGTTTCTGGGAGATTTTGAAGTACCATGAGGCGTACAGGAATATCACTCAAATGTGGCCAAAGGCAGTTTAAGGCTCGTACTCTTCCTTCTCTTGCAAATTCTACTGCACTTTTACTAATACTATTTATACGTAGTCTGTCATATTCATCGCTTGAATATGAAGAATATTCACTCTCAATTACTGCCTAAAAAATAAAAAATATAATTTTTTGATGAGTCATAAAATGTATAACATTATTATGTATGAGTTTTGTGTATTTTAAAATTACCTTGTAAATATCCAGACGGTCAAAATAGAACAACATTGTATGCCTGTATCGTAAAATGTCAGTTTTTTGTGTGGATAATTCATCTACAGTAATGTTGTCTAATAAATCTTTAGTTGATTTTTTTACTTCTTTTGGCGCATAATCTAAAATAAATAAATAAATATTGATTATACTTATATAATAATAACGAAAATAAATAATACAATTTAATGTACAATCACTTATATACGCATAATATATACCTTTTAAAATTTCCATGTTAGAGATCTCTAAACCAAATTCTAACAATTCTTTAGCTGCTTGCAAGGTTTCAGGAACTCTATCACAACATTGCTGAATGACCCACATTTTTTTTGATACTTTGCCCTAGAACCAATTATAATATTTACATAATGTACTATCACAAACCTTTAAAACTAATAAATAAAATATATGTATAGCGTATTACCAAATAATCTTTGATGCTTTGATTAGACACTTTCGAAGATCTCCATTGTTGTTGATAAACTAAATCGCTGTCTAAGTTATACGCATTTGCCAATGTAAGTGCCTCGGAAAAATCAGCATTTTCAATCTAAAGAGAAAAACAAAAAATATACATACGTACACATATAAATTTTTATTATAATTAGAGACAGTAAAAATGTAACATCTTCATATGTTATATTATCGTTATTAATAATAATTGTTTGAAAAGGATTTTTGCACTTTCGTCAGCATTTCATTAAGCACTAGCTAGCGCCTTGTAAGTGAGTAAAACCAGAAATTAGAAGATATCACTGTGAATAATCCTCTATATTAATTGTATTCCGATGGTAAATCCAGTGTATTACAGTTGTTTGACCACTGTTGGATTTGATCCGATTCCACTTGCACCCCTTTGATGCAATGATGGAGGATACTTTTCCTCTGATCACAATATTCTCAGGGTTGGAAGAATTAAAGAGATGTTTCTCCTTTGAACACTATTGCTTCTCTTTAAAATAATATATTTCCATAGGGCGACAGATGTCGACCTTTACCTATAAATAAAATACTTGGGGTGACACTCGTTAGATGTCGCCCAAACAACAGTGGTAAAATATAAAGAATGGTCATTACATAGTCCTACTTGTTTCAAAGTTTTAAACAAACAAACATAATGCTAAAATTTACCATAAAAGTAAGGAAATAATTTACTATGGAAAAAACTTTTTGAAAAATGGACCATGCAATAACTTTTGTGGAGGTCTATTGCCTCCACAATCATCAACACTGCCGACGACCCCTGAACGCACCCTGCATATACTTGGGCGTAAAACTACGCTCTCATCAGCCGCAAAAACATGCACAGTACCGACCGGTAAACATGTGCCAATAATATGCACCGGCAGTCGCCCGGGAAGCCAACTCTTAAGCGCCACTATATTTGCTGTCGTCTTCCCAACCACAAGCACCGTTAACTTTATTGTTCAGTTTAATTTCTCCACATTGCTCAATAAACTGTGCTCAATAAGCCTGTCTCAACTGTAAGTAGTCTTTCTTGTCTCCAACCTGCTCTAGTATGGCCACACACGCATGGGGAATCCAGTGCTCACACACGTCACCAGGGATTCTGTGTCGAGAAAACTTGGGAATAAATTTATGGGAATCCCAAGGTTTTTTGCTGTCTTGATGCTTGTCTGTCTGACTCTTGGAACTAAAAAACAATAACCCGAGACTGATTTTTCAAGTTAAGTTAATCCCATCTGATCATTGTCATATAGAACCCAGCGGCGAGCAGTGCATGTGTAAGTATTTAAAAAAAATGGAAAGTTTCCAATTCTTGTCTAACAATGCAAAATATATGGTCAGTTATAAAAATTTGCAATATGGATAAATTAACCTCGGATAATTACTATTAACAAAAAAAACTGAAGGAAATGGTTTTGTTGGTTTGTTCAAACAAAATGAGTATGTTTCCTTTAAAGTGTGATGTAAATCTTTAAGATAAAATCGTGTCATCTTTTGACAAAATAAAATTTATTTTAAATTAAGATGAAATTATTTGAAAACGGTTTTTGGGGACTTCAGTTTGTCATTGACTAGCCAAATACACACGTTATTGTCTTCCGATCTTTGTCGTTTTACAGATTTTGAATACACATTTCGAAGAAGAATTTCAAAAAGTTGGTATTTTATTTACTTTAAGTGTTAATACATTTTTATAAATTAATTTAACAATTTATTTTAGTCCCGGTATGTTATGTATGTATGTAATGTAAATAAATAAATAAAAATATAAGTATACCTGAAAAGTTATTTTGCCTTGCAAAAATAAAACTCTTACTTTTATATTATGTATTTACAAAAACTGTTTTATAATTACATATGTAATAACATTTTGATGTAAATAATTGAAATTGTGTATCTTTATTCTTTATTATTACTTTCAGTACATTTTAAAATATTTTTTTGTAATTTTTATAGATGTATTTGTTTTTTGTAACCAAATTAGGGCCGGTTGTGTGATCAGTAGTAACTTTTTACTATAGTAAAAAAAGTTACTAAAGTAAATTTTTTTGCGAAAACGGGTTGTTTGATAGTTAGTAAAAGAATATTTACTTCTCGAAATTACATCCCGTAGTAAACTCATTTTACTCTGCGATATCTGATAGTTAAATATGGTAGACTTTTCACAGCTGTTCCAAAAGTCATCTGACACATTGATACTTAAAAGTTCAGTATACGACAATTAATCATTAAATATCCAGCTATTTTAGTAATGAGAGTTCGTCCGATGGTGATCTTGTTGTTTAATATACATTATTACACATAATACAAAAAAAATGTCACCACCAAAGTGACAGATATCAAACGCCTAGGTGATATCCCTAATAGCCACACGATATACAGATTCACAACATTCAATCTTAACCGCATCACTCATATTCCCATAGTTCCAAAAGATTGACTAGATAGGCCAAATATACATACATACCTTACGAGAGTATAAATCTTCAGGAGTGGTACTTCTTAAACAGAGAAGTCTGTAAACACGAGATAATAAATTTAATTTCTTGGGTTTTGGTTGAAATCTCTCCATATCAGTAACTATATATAAAGCCGTTTTTATAACTTCAGTACTGCGTCTGGCAAAGGGTAATTTCTCATCATCAGATGAATCACCTGCCGTTTCATTTTCCAATATTTCTTTTAATTTAGTATTAGAATCATCCTGTAAATTAATCAACAATGTGTTAAAATTATAATTATAATGAAATATTTAATGAAATCAAATTAATGTAATATGACATACATTAGCATCAGAATCTCTCCTTAATTTCTTGGCAGATATTAACATTGCTTCACATTCCAAAGACAAAAATCCATTATCAAAAGTACTGGAAATCTATAAAATAAAAATATATGATTGATTATTAAGAAGAACACACTCTTATTGTGAAGTTGTAATTATTCAGAACAAAGGTCTATGATGTTTTAAATACTAATTTAATGTATTAATTATAAATACATATATACATTAAATTAGTATTTATATATGATTGAAGATACATATGAACATATTAAGTTTTAAAAATAGTTATGTACCTCTAAACTATTAATTATATAAAAAAATAAAAAAATCGGCCACAAAACCTCTCCAAACTGAAATTGGAAATTAAGTACACTCATAGATGAAAACTATGAAACTAAAAAATATATTTATGCTCTACAATTTCCAATGGAGTTTACAAATTTCATTGCATTTGCACCATTGGAGGGAATATTATTAAAAATGTATTTAAATAAAATAAAATATCAATATAACTTTGCATGAAACCATGCAATTTTTTGTGAATTTTATGTTATTGTTATTTTATTTAATATAATATGTCAAACCACAAAGTGATTGCTTTCTGCGAAAAAAATAAATAAATTGTTAATTGAATATTTAAATGTTTATATAATCATACAATACAAGAAGACCATCATATAATTAAATTACCTGCGGATGTCCTTGAAGAAACTCTGGACTATCTCCGAGCATGTTGTGTAAATCAGAGGTTGAACAAATGCTTATTGAACCATTAAGTCTTGAAAGAATGATTGCCTGTAACCATTATGATTTAAGACATCATTTTTAAAATCAACAAAATTAACATAATTTTATTTTAATTAATCAATGTTTTTAACTAAAAATTGTAAAACAGTATGTTATATTACGTATGTATATATTATATATTTAATGAAAATTTATCTTACCTCAGAATTCCACCAATTAATATCAATCGGCGTATACTCTGACAATTCGTTATTGAGAGGAGGCCAAACTTTTTGTTTCACATTTACGAGTAATGGACTCTGAATATCAAAATTAGGTTGTGATTGTAAGGGCCAAATGTTAAAGCATCTTAAACTTGGGAGTTGCCAAATGGAAACACTTCCATTCACATGTAAGCAAGCGAGAAGAGAGCCATTTGGAGAAGCAACTGCTTTTATGATAACACTCTGAAAAAATAACAATATTAGATTAGAATTTTATTACATATATATCAAAAAACTGCAATATATTTTATAACTTTTATAAACTTCTATGTGTCATAATTAAATCTCCAATGAAATATAAAATATGCTTTTTTGCATCTTTGGAATATGTAAGCAATATATTTGTGATTTAAGGTAAATAGTTACAAATATTTATTTGGCAGTTTTCTTCAATTTATTTTTCAATATTAATCTTAGTTATTTTTTATTAAGGGTCTACTTTCAATATTAATTCATATTTTGTATTCAATATTGATGCCTGGAATCCATTATGAAAGAGACAGCCTGCTGTTAGACATCCGCTCCTACCCATAGATACCCTACTTGCGACATAATTTCTACCTGTTGGCATTACTATGGTGTGTTTCCAGTCAAGCCGTAATGGTATTTTTTCATATGACGCTGTTTTTTCGTTGCAACTTGACAAGCTCAATTACGCTCCCACTTTAACTTTCTTTAGCTATTATTCTAAGATTACTTTGTTTTTTTTTTTAAATTAAGTTATTAATTAATGTAATGCGACAGAGACGATTTATATATTTTGTTATTTCATTGTTTTCTTTTGTAAATTTCGGAAAATGTGTGAAAATAACTGCGAATTGGAAATGACAGCAGGCGACCGATTATTCAACGAACCGCCTGGCATTCCAGGATGCTCAAAAAGAAAGAGGTTGCTATCCTTGACATCGTCGGAGTCCGAACTTTCCCTTGAAGTATTGGGAAAAAAGTACCGAGTGGCGGTCGACCCACGTGTTGAACACTTGTTACATCAAGGACGCTCTGACGGAAGTGTTGTTTGGAGGCAGCGTGGCTCCTGAATCTTTTCATGGGAACCTATAAGGGAGTGCACGTCTGTCGATTTGGATGAGCCATTTGTGCAGCCGCTGCCAAATTTAATTGGAACATTTTGGAGTTCAGCAAGCTTAGCATGGTGGTGAAAGAGTTACCAATACCGAAGGCTGACTCAAAGCACATTGATCAGATCTCCAAATTTCCACCCTATGCGGAAACATAAAAGACCTACGTGGTGACTCTCACTTTTGTCGAGTTGGAAGTGAACGACGAACTTAAGAGGATCGATAGTGCGCTTGTTCACACAGCTTCGCTAGAAAGAACACTCGACACCCTGTCCAACGCCTTACTCACCCAGAGGGAGACCTTGAGAGAAGGGATCCAGTTACTAGTGAACTGGGCATCGGAGCCTGATACCGACCTATCTCCTTAAATTTTTTTTAAATTGTCCAAGAGATGTTCCGTAAAATAACGTAAATTGTATGCGGCAGACAGGCGGAATGTATCCAAAACTGAAGAAAGGTCATATTGGAGGGTCCAGAAGTTCAGAGATCCGTTCGTGGTTCCTCTTAAGGTGGACAGAGAGCGACACCTATAGGGCTATGCAATGAAGCTGCTTTAACTATAACATACACCAGTAGCAGCATGTTGCGAGCGAGTTTGAGGGCATCACCGACAGATGCAGTACGATTAGTTTCGTGAGTCTTGTCAGCAGAGATTGACGGAGAATGGTCGAGCCATACGGGCTAACGAGGGAGGCCATTCTCTCTCATACCCTCAACCAGTTTAGCTATTTTAAACGTAAACTCTTAAATTATAAAGTACTGTGAAATATACTTTAGTATTGTGGCATAATCATATTAATTTGTGTACTCGCTACACCAACTTTAGTCAAATAAATATCCAAGCAGAACTGAGGTAAGACTTTTACTGCATTTGTTACCTGAGGTGCTTGTATCTCTTTAAATTCCTACTGAAATCTCGAGTTATTTTTATCAAAATACAAGTAATGAATGTACTCGATCTGAGTTGATATAACTATCAATTGATGCATTTTTTAACATTAACTATTACGTAGATAGGACCTTTACACTAATTTAAAAGTAATAAACTGAATGTTATTTGTCATAATTAAGAAAATACAAGCATTATAAGATCGCGATCATTAAATTCATTTTCCGCGTGCCACAAAATTGCCTTATTATGGAAAATTTTTGCATATACGAAATATACATATTTTGTTATAATCTTGAAGCCAAAATTACGGAAACATATTATCAATTGTCAATACTTTTAAAAAACTTTGTTTTAGTGAAAGCAAACGATTTAAAATAATATATTATATTTATTCACATGCTTTGAGGCTTCAGCTACTATTGAAAATCAAGTATTATATCAAAAACACAATAATTTCTTACTGTTACGTACTTGTCTTCTTAGTACGTCTATAGTGTACACCTCGCCTTGGGAAGGTCTAAGGAATAGACTTAGAACTAATAGAATTAATTTTTTAACTTAACTTAGAGTAACAATTATTGGTTTATTACAATATGATACAATTATTACAAGGTATATCACTAGTATCACTAAGCCAACGTTAACACGGAGAAAGAGAGCCACGCTCTGCTGTGCACCGCCCTTTATAGCCTCACACACACACACACATACAATTCCAAGGTCATTACACTTTTAAAATTTAAAATTTATATCGATCCTATTAATGTGTGTTTTTTTGCTTCATATCGACGATTTGAGTGAACGTGATATACGTCAAGTTTGCGCTCTTGTAATTTTCATTAAAAAATGCCAAAAACATATGTCACACATATTTTAGCTATAATATGAAGTAATATTGTATTTATTCACAAAATAAGTTGCAAATTCCGTAAATTGTATGTAAGTTACAATTATTTATTTTGTTTATATATAACACTGTTGTCTTTTAAACACTAGCTGTTTGTTTCATAATTATGTAGTAAATATGAAACAATCAGCTTGGAAAACGGCAAAATGGTGTTTTAAATCGATAATATTAAACAAAACCACAAAATGCATCTGACGTAATAATTTTAAATTTAGAACATTGATTTAAGCAACCATCTAAATATACGTAGGTACTTTGTCTGATTTCAAAACATATTCATATACAGTCGATTCCGCTTAATTGGGGCAGTCGCTTATTTGGGCCAAATATCACGGAACGGAAACCAAACCATGGCACTAATAGTAATTTACATCGCTTAATTGGGACGACATTCCGCGTAATTGGAACAGTAAATTTAAGATTACAATACATAAGTTTAAAATTTATTAACACGTTCCACAAAAGCCGGAGAGTTAGTGCAAAAAATTCCTTTTTGCAAGCAATACAGTTTGTCACTGACAGTTGGCGAGTTATAAAAACCAACACCATATAAAATCTTTAAACCTTTAGATATTTCCGAAATTTTGAACAATGAGGGAAATGAGGACATGTTAGAAGTTCTATTGTTAATTATCAATAGTTTTCGACAATAGATACCATCTTACGATGAAAATAAAGAATGAGGATGCAATTGTTGAAGCATTAAAAATTAGATGAAGAAAACGTTGATGATTAATATCCAACTGTGCCTGTAAGTAAGCAGGAGAAAAAAAAAATATAGCCGGGTTACAGCGTTATTTTATGCAGGAAAGCAAAGAAGGGCAACGAAAGCAACATATTTAAAGAAAAATATTCATCATTTAATTTTAAGCTCACTTTGGTTAATTGGGGAAGCCGCTTAATTGGGCCAAACTTCCTGGTCCCGATGTGTCCAAATTAAGTGGAATCGACTGTAAATTAATTGGATACTTCGATAAATTATTTAATTTTCGATGGATTAATTCAAATAACAACACATATTATTTCATTCCATAATATTAACATGAAAAAATGTGGAAAAGACTCTAGATATGAGTTATTTTTGACACTTGTCTCGAATGCGAGAAAATCAACAATTTTATCGTCGTCTCTTTCTATTCAAACCTTCCTCTCTCGCATGATTTACGTAACAAATACTATTAGCTCCACCTTCAAATACTATGTAATTCGCGTAGAATTTCTCAAATTTCTAATTGAAAAAATGGAAGTACACCCTTAACTACTATTTAATGTTTTAAACCAAAACACACAGACTTTCACTAAATATCTAACATTTTTATTAGTGTTTCGGGTTGAGATGGTCTGTGTGGTCACAATTAAATGTGAGATATGTTGTACCGTTTAAAAAGAAAACTAACTGAGTTAATAGGTCGGTTTCTAAAGAAGAATACCTGTTGAGATTTCTTCCAAGAGGGTACATGATAAGTTGAGATCCAGGATGTCAATGAAAGGGGTGCATCTCTATCAAGAGATATGCACAGTTTATAGAAAGGACTGTCATTTAATAAACGCCACCCACGGAGACCATAATCGCTAGCCTTTTTAGAGTCCTAAAAAAATAAAAATAGGAAAGTAAATTAAATAGTACAAATTAATAATGCGTAAAAATTTTGGCAATTTAAAAACAAGTTAGAAAAGTCATTTGGGCTCAGTTTAAAAAGAGAACATTGGTGTAACATATATTGATGTTCATGCCCTTATTTTAAAAAAACATGTCTTTTATAATAAACACAAATAACAGTAAAAATGTAATTATTCCTGGGTCTCCTACCTTGGCTTGGGTAGAGGGTAATCCCGTAACAAATATGATATTGTGCGATGTATGGTAAGTGACACTACTCACACCTCCTTCAATAGTGAACTTATGATTGGATATGTATTCGTCAGTAGGAGAAACAAAAAAGCTACGCAAGACACCTCTGTAATCCACTAGCAGAACCTCACATGACCTTTAAATAAATAGGAAAATAAAAATACCCATTTGCACACATAGAAATACAAAATTCATATCAAATCAACCGGTAAGATGCAAAAGATATTAATTTCAACTTATTAGATATTTTATGAGGAGATAGATGCAAATAAAAAGATGAACAGTAAAATTTTTATCCACAATTTTTATTGTCATAAAATGAAAACAATATAAAAAATAGTAGAAAAAGACGAAATGATTAAAATATACCATTTTCTATCAATAACCCTTGAAGAAAGGAAAACAATTCCAGCTACAGCGTGGGTGGTGTCAGTACATCTTGTCTCTGGAGGTTGGGAACAGTCCTGCAAGAATATATATACTTAATAGCGTAAGATAGTTTAAAAAAAATATTATTCTAGTAAATACCACATATTTCATTTGTGACAATCCTATCATGAATAAAAATTTCAATAAGAACAATTATAGAAGAAAACAATTAAAATTTCCACGATTTGTTCAATGTGAATTACCTCAACCTGTAGAATATTGAGAGACAATCACTTACCGATGCAATATCGAAGAGATTTGTTGCCATTAAATCATAGAAGCTAACATTTCCACTGCTGTGGGCGATGGCCAGCATTGAACAATCTGGGCTCCATACCATCTTACGCCACTGGGGATTGGCATCTCTGGGGACTGAAGTAAATTATAAATAATTACAGAAAATCCTCCAATGAATTAATATCGCTCACATAGTAAAATTGTAAGGTTAAGAAGTAAGTTGAGATAGAATGTTGTGAGCGATACAAAATTTCATTCTTCAGCCAGTAGCCATGAAGATAATATTATTTTCATAAAATTTCGCAAAATTTTTAGGTATATTATTTTCAAATCCATATATGTATGTACATATATATTTACCTAGAAATAATAAATATGTACCTTCAAATAGTGGCAGTACTAGTAGATTTCACGAGATAAAGAAAAAATATCATTTGATTCATACAAAACCATAATTTATGATAATAAACATTTTTAAAAGTACATACATACATATATATTAGTGATGAGCTCAAAATCACGAACTGTGAGTCAATCACTGATATTTTAGAGTCACACTTACTATCAGTGATTGAATATCTGGTAATATCGTGATTCGTGATTCATTTTTTTTGTTAAATATTCAACTGATTTTCTGATGCCGTCCAAATCGATTATCACTTGAATCAGCGTCATCTATTAGAATCTGTTGTTGATAATATTTTTGCTAACTTGCTGAAAACTTAATTTTATTTTGTTCGTATTTTCATTTTACATTTTGTAGGTATATATGCAGCAATTTTCTACCCTCAAAATTTAAAAAAATACTTTTTTTTAAAATTTTTTATAAGATAATTTTTATAATAATAATTAAGTTAAAGCCTTCTTTATGGAGAAATCCTTTTTCTTGTTATCTGAGTCATGACGTAATTATTAAACAAGAAATTTATGGGTTATTTGTTATAAGTTATTTATTATTTTTTATTTAAGTATTTAAGTTTTGTTGTAAGTTATTTAAAAAAAAAAAAAAATTTAAGTTTTTTGTTCTAAGTTTTTTTTTATAAGTTATTTTTTAATTTTTATAAGTTTTTTTTTTATATAAATCATTTATATTTTTGTATAAGTTATTTATTAATTTATATATAATCGTATTATATATTGTTGTTAATATTTGATATATCAGTGATTCTATCCGTGATCGAAATCGGTTTTGTAAATCGTGATCACACTCACGACTCACGCTCTGCGACCGCACTGATATTTCGATATTATATCAGTAATTGTTAACCGTGACTACCGTGATTGAAATCGGTTTTGTAAATTGTGATCACGACTCACAGTTTGCGGCCGCACTGATATTTCGATATTATATCAGTAATTGTTAACCGTGACAACCGTGATTGAAATCGGTTTTGTAAATTGTGATCACGACTCACAGTTTGCGGCCGCACTGATATTTCGATATTATATCAGTAATTGTTAACCGTGACTACCGTAATCGAAATCGGTTTTGTAAATTGTGATCACAATCACGACTTACGCTTTGCGGCTGCTCTTATATTTGATGTATCGGTGATTCTTAACTGTGATTCCACACATACGTAAATAAACAGTGATCAGTCACAATATTACTTTTTCATATTTGAATGTGAATCGTGATTTGACGCATGCGCATTTGAGATAAAAATATTTATGAAGGAATGGATTATAACTCGTGATCAGCACCATCTAGCACATTCTGTTAAAACTTTTAGGTGAGAATTTTAACGAAAAATAAATTTACTTTTTTTAAAGCGTTTTCATTCTTTTTTCAATGATATTAAATTAGATTTATATTAATTATTTATGCTAGAATATGTTTTTTACATAAATGATGTTTTAATAATAGAAAAAATACGCAATTTTTAAATTTTTTTTATTTTGTGTATTGCGATATCGTGCGGCGCATGCGCATTATAATGAAACTGTGATCACAGTCATAGTTTTCAATCACTGATATTATCAAATACCAATCACAATCACACCAGTGAGTCAAAAGTAGCATTTTTTCTCATCACTAATATATATGATATTATAATTATTGGAACACTGAATCTCAAAATGTTTCAATAAAAATACCATACATTTTGTTTATAAATTAATTGTAAGGTAAATTATCAATAATCCAGGATGGTCGGGAAAATATTGACCTGAATAAAAAACCTCAGAATAATCTCTGCCAAAATATAAACGAAAACTATAAATTATCCTACATATACATATGAACACAGCTGTGTGACATGAAAATTCAAAATTGATATAAATAATTAAATAATTAATAAATGATTAAAAAATCAATATTTCATGAAATAATATAAATAAAAGTGATACTGAAAGCATAACAAATTTGCCTAAAATGCTAATCTTCAATACTTTGTTTATTGAAATCACGGAGATATTATTTTGAGGCATAAGAAAAATAATACCTCCATGATGTAAAAAATCATTTAAAGAACCAACAGGGTTGGAATTTGGAAGAAACTCAACAATCAATAATATGTAAGTATGTATGTACATATCTGAGTGATCCGTACTGTTACAAATCATCGATGAGAGTGAGAGCTAATAAGAAAGGACGCGATGAAGGTAAACTTTTAAATTACAGTACATACTTAAAAAAATGAGAGAATATTTGCAAATAATTCTTTTTTTAAAGTGTATTGAAAAATGATGAAAAATAACTACAATGGTTATTAGAACACATTTTCTTATTAAGTTAGTTTTTACTAACCTCCTGCTCTAGCTACAATAGTAGAGTAATTTCCTCTTTTTGTACGAATTTCCAAGACAGAGTCTTGTAACACGGCCACCACCTTTCCATCATCCCCTAAACATATTTGCCAGGGTTGCAGTTGGTTGATATAACTGTAATCACAATAAAGCATTTTGTCAAATGCAACAATATTAGAATATCAAAAAATAACAGATAAAATTTGATTTCCTAGAACTTTCGAAATTTTAAAATATTTTAAGAATTCAAAGAACTAATACAATAGAAAATGGACAGCCAACATTTTTTTCTAATTTCTGTTGTATTCATTTGTAAAACTACTGAAATTGCTTTCAACAAAATGCATCAATCTGATGGTATGTATAAAGTTTCACATATCAACTATTCTCATCTTCTCGCGAGTTCTCATACTAGCATCTTAAATATAAGTAAATATGTACCTTGAGATATTTTCCACAAGTGTTTGTTCAGGCTTTAAGAAGTTGACAAAATATCCCAAAGTGGTGTATCCGGATGTCTTTTTTGGTGTTATTTCTCCTCTCTAAAAATAAGTTAGTTGATTCATAAAATATTAAATCCTTCACTTGGATGTCATCAATAAAATTTCACTAAGAAATTCTACTGAGAAGTTTTTATAAAAGTCATCATTTTATAATGTAATATACCATATTAAATTATAATTTCAGAATTATAAATATTTTCAATAGTGATACGAGTTTGTTTCCATATTCCGAAACGAGTAAGAAAAAACAAAATATTATTATGAAAGTAATTTATTCTTCTACATAGTTTCCTTCTACCTCAACAAACTAAGCCCAGCGCTTTTCCAGGGTTATTATATCATTTTCGTAGAAGGATTTCTCAAGGCCTTCCAAATAGTCATTTCTTCTCTTCTTCGGCGGTCCCTCGTTACGTTCGATCACAATTGTGTGTCCGAGTGTGCTGAGGAGTCTTATTCTCGAACCGCATACCCGTCTACATGTAGTGCACGTGCATCCACTGGGTAGGGCGGTTCTGAGCGATAGATCTTTCTCCATCATTTTTGAGACCGAATAGGAGTGATCCTGCTGAGTACATTGCCGCTCGGCTTATTGGGTCGGCCATGACAGAGGCCTGTATGTGGAATTGTTTAAGGTGTTGGTGATATTGCACAGTACCACCCAAAGATACTCTTGGAATAATGGAGGGTTTGGTTCAGTGGCAAGGGTGGTCCGAGACAACTGGAGCTCTCTGTTACTTTGCAGTCTTTTCCGGTCTATGCACATGACTTTGTACTGACCTCAATAAAGTAGGTTCACAGATGCGTACAGTGGTACAGGGCAGCACCGCCGCCGGGTGTCATACTCAGGATAATGCATAAATTCAGTCAATTATAGTTATGACATCTGATACCTGTCACTTGTTACATGAACTTATCTATTCCTGTTTGTAGGCAATCAGTTGAACATTATCAATAAAGGGCGATTATGACAACACTTGTGGCGTTTCTGATTGGTTGCAGTGAGGACTTTCGCTTGACTCTTATTGGCTATAGAGTTCGCCTACCCCACTTTGTGTTCCGTGTGACATGTTTATTAATCTGTCAGTTGATTTATTATTTGTCAAATTACAGTTAAAACTGGCAGATTTAATTGGTTTAAACGCACTCGCAATAGGCACTATATGCACAATAATTGCACTTAAGTCACTATGTACACAAGTCCCAAAAATTCAATATTTCACACCCCACCTCGACTCGATAACCCACATGACAGGCGCAGGAACAACTAATAGCCATTTACGATGTGTATGATATCACTATTGGTGGAAAATTTCATTCCACCTAACCACTTTTTGAGATTTGGGAATAAGTAGAAGTCAAGAAGGCCAAGTGTGGCGAATAAGGTGGATGGAACAACAATATAAAGTGTCATTCATGAATTTTAGACATTGCAACCAACTCTGTGTGACTGGAGCGATGTTTTGATGAAACAAAATTTTATTTTCAGTCAAAGGGGTCATTTCACCTTGATTTCATCCCTCAAATTTTGTAACAAGCTCGCATGGTATCCACCATTTATTATTCTTCCCCTTTCAAGGTAATCCACGAAAATTACTTTTTGAGCATCCCAGAAAACAGTCGCCATTACTTTGCCAACCGAAAATTTTGCTGTAGGTTCGCCACTTTCTGTCCACTATTTAGACTGCTCTTTGGTCTCTGGCGTGTAATGATGGATCCATGTTTCATCAACTGTGATGCAACTCGCAAAAACTTGCTGCAATTACACCTAAAGAGGTCCAAACACTCCTCTAAAACATCTACTCGTCAATGTTTTGATTGACTGAGAGCAAAGGCAGCACCTAACGCATGCAAAGTTTCTTCATACACAAATACTCATGCAAAATTTAAAAAGCACATTCAGAAGAGACGCTTATCATCTCTGTTATCTTCCGTAATTTTAAATAACGATTGTCCAATACGATTTTATGGATTTTCTTAATCATTTCTGAAGTCGTCTCGTCTTTTGGCCGTTCACTGCGGTGAGCGTCTTTATGGTTCTGATGTCCCCGTTTAAAATCAGTTGCCCATGTGTAGACAGAGCTCAACGAAGGAGAAAAGTCTCTCAAAACAGCACTCAGCATGGCTTTAATCTAAGTAGTGATCTTTCCTTTCAAAACATAAAACTTTATAACGTCACGAACTTCCGTTTTCTAAATTTTCCTATATGCATGGACTATTGTGAAAGTAATTATGAAAGATGTATGCTTGTTATCCACAAATATAAATATTTATGTGTTGACTTTATCATTGTTTCTTGTTAGGTTGTATTAAAACTATCAAAAACTGTGGCCTGGTTGTGTGATAAGCAGTAAATTTTACTATAGTAAAAAAAATTGCGTAAACGGGTTGTTCGATCATTGGTAAAAAATATCCACTCATCGAAAATACATTTAATAGTAAATTAATTTTACTCTCTGATATCCGATGGTAAAACCGTCAATCGTTAATTAAAAATGGCGGACTCTTCACAGCTGTTTCAAAAGTCGTCCGTCACATTGCTACTTGCAGAATTGCAGTATACGACAATGAATCATTAAATATCCCACTATTTTAATGATGAGAGTTCGTCCGATGATGATCTCGCTGTTTAATTTGTATTACTGAAGATTTTTCACCGGCAAACTGGCAGATTTCGAAACGTAGGGGTAAATAAAGTCATAGATAAAGCATAAAATTGTATGTATTGTGAATAGGTAAAATAAATCAAATTAGACGTCATTCTCAGATTTTTTATAATTATTCACCTTGTCACTCTATTACGGAATTAACTTTGACAGTAGTAAATACCACAAGCAATGGTAAAAGGTTACAATAGTAAAAATTTACTATGGTTAAAATTTACAACTGATCACAAAATCGGCCCTATCTGCACATATATAAATTATTTGACAAGCTTGTTTGGAAACTTCAAGCAAACTCTAAATCGTTATACATATTTTTTTTAATGTTTCCATATATTTAATTTAATGTACCGATAAATTGTTTGAAAATATCTTTTCTGATTAAGATATTTAAAGCAACTTCTTGCTTAGCTGGTACTATTTAAGTTTCTGAGCTTAGAGGACAATGGAGGTTTATCTGTAGACAAGAGGGTTTTAGATCGGATAACTTTAATACTATTGGTATAATTATAAGTTTCTGAGCTTAGAGGATAATACAGGTTTATTTGTAGACAGGAGGGTTTGGTTTGGAAAACAATTATTAATAGTGGTGTATGTATATTTAGGAATAAAAAAAATCATCAGTATGATGAATTACGAATAGAAACGAACAACTTGCTTTTTTATTATTACAGTTATTTTTCCCCAAAAATTTTGACAGATACATCAGGTACAGGTAGATAACTGCACAGATAATTTATGAATTAAGTTTATAAAACGTACTATGAAATCTGGATCCGGGCGCCATTCAGCATAAACAAATAATTCATACAGAATACTATCTTTTCGCATGGATGACATATTAAATAGCTTTCTGATGACAATCCGGTAAAATCTAACGTGATCTGTTGACAGCTGTAATGACAGCGAATGACAGCCAGGCAGATATATGTCTTTTCTATGGTCAGACACGGCAGCATAGACAAGAAATATACTCACAGTAGACACATAGATAAGAGATATATTAGCAGACGTCACTTTTCTCAGGCATATTTACGTCAAAAATTGCGATCTATTATGTTACCATCTTGTCAATTTTTAATGCGTTTTAGTGAAAATCTTTCCCAACCAACTAAGATTTTTTTAAGATGTTTGATACTCCTTGATATACCCCAACGATAATTTATGTTGTGAGCGTATTTTGATTCGGACCGACCGATTATTTATTGAGACCCGCGGATACTGGATGTTCTTGAGAGTGCATTTTACAGGGACTCGCGTTCCATGGGAACCTTTTCTTCCGTCATTAGAAAGCCATTGATTTATCTCGGCTATTCATCTGAGAGATTTATCTCTTCAACTGTTAGTGTAATTTCGAAGCGACGACCATACGCATTACTCGATACATCATATTTGGGGTAACAGATATAATAGCCGGGAAGACAAGCCAACGTTTTTCTCAAGATCGAGTAAATCGGTTGCCTTTTGTCAAGGAATAAATTGTTCCTAGAAAAGATCTCGCTCGAGAGCGGTAGGCATAATAATATATCTTCGCCGGTCAAGTTGGTTGACAATAACTGTACCAAAAGAGGGTAATTAACTTTTGGGTAAGAAAGTAGCTCTTTTGTTAAATTCGAGCCGGAACATATGCAATGGCTACCATAGGTGGCGACGCGCTGTCGCGTCATTTCTCTGTAGGAGTAAGCAGAGAGGACAGATCGCATACTCAAAAGTCTATGTACCCGGTTTCACATCTTCCACATTCATGCACCTTATGCGGTTCGTAAATCATACTATGTCGTCGTCGATTATTAATTCTATGCAGCCAAACAGTTTGAGCGAGTCTCTAATCGATTGCGAATTAGGTCTACTTAAAGTGTGCCGGTGTAGTAGCACTTCCACAGTATTCAGTCGGCATTCGTTCATAATCTACTAGTGCCAACCGAAACAATTAGAATGAATAAGAATGAAGGCGGGCAAAGAGATTACAATGTAAATAAATTAGTAATATACAATTATAACTGGGCAGGCAGGAAGAAAAAATATGTAATAGGTATGAGTGTATGCGATGCGAAAATCACTCAAGTAACTTGAAGTTGAAATAAAGAAACTACCAGACTCCATATGTACCTAATTATTATAAAAGTTTTCTTCTTAGAGGTAATAAAAATAACTCATAAGTAAGATTTTTTTATGTGACATGATTATGTAACTAATTGTAATAAAAAGAAAAATCAATATCAAAAAAATCGATATAAGAATTTTGGTAAGGAGTAGGCTTGATATGGTGATTAATGAAAATGTATAGAAGATAAGTTATTCATAGTTTAAATGTAGGTCGATGAATTATTGTGGGGGTATTAAATAAACGATTCCAAGATGAACAGTGATATCGTTAAATTATTATATAGTAAAGCGAACTGTAATTAATTATAATGGAAGTGGGCGGGACCGCAAATTTAGGCCTACAAGCGGCGGCTTAACGTCGCTGTCACAAATAGACCAATAAGATATCTTCAATCCTGTGAGAATGGATCGACCCTCGAACAAGAGGTATGCCTTCTCCACAGGCATTTCTAAAAGGCCAGAATACCATTTTTTAATGCCAATACAAGATTTGGAAGTAGATAGTGGTAAAGAAGATCTGGAAGTGGGCAGTTGGAGAACAAGGTTCGGAAGTGACGAGTTAAAAACAGGAAGTTAAAGTACGGAGTTGAAAATGCGCAGTTAATAACACGAAGTTGTGAACAAGATTCGGAAGATAGAGTTGAAGACAAGATTTTGAAGTGAGCAGTTGAAAACAAAAGTTGGGAGTGGAAATTTGAAAGTCAATCCCGGGAGCCGGGAGAAATTACGAGGTCGACCAGCAGAAGCAGACAGTCAACATCGGAAATCCGATACGAACGTAACAGAGTCGGAGGATAGGCAGCCACAGTTTACCGCAATCTATCCAGGAGCAGCCGCCCCGCCCGTTCCGAGTAACCAGCCTGATAGCCTATCGCCGGAGTAGCCGCGGAGCCAGCCTGGATGTTAACGGCATCACTTCGTCTGCCTGGGACCAGGTCTTTGGAAGAAGATCCAAAGGAACATCGGAAAATAATCCGAGGTAGAGTTAGTTATAGATTAAGTTACTCGTAGTTATAAATATTTCCACCTGCCCATGAGTGTAAATGTGTAATTAATAAATGTCTAATTTGTGCATCTTCCATGTATTTACTTTCACTTGTATCTTCCTATAACCATGGTACGTATTCGTCGATTTGGACCATAGATATGAACCTAGATATAAGAATTTACTATCCCTTGTGATAAAATAAGACGAAATTCTCCTTTTTGGTCGTCATCCCTGTCACCCGAATGTGAACTATTGCCTCCACTTCACCCTTTTATAACAATACGAGTCCAGTACGACAAAAATAAGATGACCAGCTCCTTTCATGATTATTACGCAATTCGTAAGTCGACAGTCTTTAAGCAATTACATTTGCCACTCGTCTGAAGGTTTTTTGTTCAGATTACGGGTTCTTGCCACATGGCTTCATTGACGGCGGTTTGCATGAGATGGGCAAAATGAAATTTCCTTTTGTATTGTTTTTATTTTGTACTTCTAATTAATATGATAACTTCGCCTTATTCCGCGTCGAGGTATAACATATTTTGAATAGCGGAGTAGGTACTGTCATTATTTTTCTTCTTATGTTGGTAATACAAAAGCTGCCACCATTGCACCGGATTTTCTGACGTGTCGTGTCTGTTTGAGCCGGCACTTTCCTGTGATTTTTTAGGATTTTTGATAGAATGAAGCATTGTAAGTTTTATTGTAAGTTTCACTTTTTAGGACTCAATTGGTGGAATTAATAACGTAAACTAAAATAAAGCTAGAGCCTGTATAAATTTATAGTGTTTTGTCATGTTTTTGGTAGCTAACCTTTTAGTAAATTTGTTTGATTTGTACTTATTCACATTTGCAATCTTTCTATTTTATTCTTTAATCATTTATATTATTGATCTATTTTGAAAATTCAATCACACCTTTCATCATTTTGACTATTATTTTAGTGCAGTATATCTAGAAGTGAGTTCTTGGGCCAAATCATTTGAGTAGTGGGTCTCATTAAGATATAAAAAAGTGTGTATATATAATTTCTATGTCGAATCAATGTCCATATCATGATTCGCAGAAATCCTCCTAGCGTTTAAATTTATTCGATTAATGTTTTTATTAAACCTGAAACTGTATTTTTATTCCAGTTATAAGTGCTTGTTTGCTGGGTCTGACTTGCATAATAACTGCAAATGCTGGAATAAGCGTAAATGGATATTTTGATAAAGCTAAGGATGGAGCGAGATTCAAAAATATATTCCAAGAAAATCTTGATTCCAAGGATCTTGCCACTGTATACTACGCTACTCAGGGATTGAAATTCTTAGGTGAACCAATTCCAAATGCCGGTGATGTTTGCAAGGTACATTGTAGTAATATATTTTACTTAAAGTATGGTTACTCTTTGTTTTAGACACATACCAACAAAATATAAAGATGTATCAAATTTGCTATTATCAATCAAATACATAATACATGATATAACCCTATTTAACAAGTCAGTATTTTAGAATTTTTTTTTTTTTCGTGCAGTCTTTGAAAACACTGTGCCAGGGAACTTTGACTGTGGAACAGTGTCACTATGCAGCATCAGCTGTAGAGGTCCTTCAGTGCAAGCCGGATACCTTGAAACCTGATGTGTTACGGACCACCGTACAAACTTTAGACAATCCAAAGACTCCATTGGCAGATTTGTTGCATGCTGTACTCACATTAAAAGCGTTGGGGAATAAAGGACATGAAACAGAGACTGCCATCAAATCACTGAAGGAGTATTTGAAAAAGGATGATTCAGTTACTAAGTAATTATTATTTATTTATTTTTTACATAATTTCTCATTATAATTGCGCTAACATATGCGTCCATTGTTAGTGTAATTACCATTTTTGGTAAGGAAATCTGTTCGATGCCAGTACAAATTAGCAAAAAAGAATAATGAATATTAATGTTCATTTACAATCTTTCCGCACTGTGCAATAGATGTCACTGATTAAAGACTCCGGTAGGTGTTGCAGTTCAAAGCAGATAAATAAATTACATCGTTGGCCATGGCGGAAAGTTTTTTGCGACGGATATATTTGGCGCTGGGCTGTAGAGGGGTTGTTTTTTTTTTCTTTATCAAATACTGTGAATAATTTGTGGATATGATTACTCAATCATTTTAGCATAGTAGTTCAAAACGGTAACAAACTATTGTATTCACTTGAGATTTTAAATAATTACCTTTTTACTTGTTCATATTACAGTAAAACCGCGATATATCGAAATCCAAGGGCCCAAAAAATAAAAAATCGTAATAACGAAATACGAACGCACGAAAACCGTTCGCATACGGCAGATGCAGCGGCGCGGCTTTGTAAGTGCGAAATAATATTTTCATCTTTTAACATTTTTTTATTTCGTTATAAATTTACGTAAATGTATTGGCATTTTTTCGTACGGGACAAAAATGATTTTGTTATAAATATTAACGGGACTTCGTTATATAAATGCATTTTTGTATGAAAAATTGGTTTTAGGGACTAAATTTCGATTTTTTTTTTCGATATACATCATTTTTCGCTATATCGGGTTTCGTTATATCGCGGTTTTACTGTATTTAATAAGTTCACTACATATATCCTTCACATTTGTGTTTTTAGTATCATTCTGACGATAATCATATCAATTTAAGATAGCTCTAGGTATACATATATAATATATTGTTTACACTTCATGTTATATTGTTAAAGCAATATAATAAGAGATTTCCGTTCCTAAATACAGATTCTACGGAAACCTTCTAACACAATTGCCACATTCAGGACCTAGCTTTTCTGCTAGTATTACTTAATTTGTATGATAATAACTAACTAAATGTGATGTGCTTAGGCGTAATACTAACAAATAAAGCAGTGCTGCAATATTTTCATTAAGTTACAAACATAGATGTGTCTGGCGCGGTTAAGATACTAAACAGACTATTAAATGTGACTCTCAATCGAGTTATGTTGGTTATTTTTAGTGCATTGCTTTAATATGCAATAAATAAAATATCTTAAGGGGCCTTTCACATTTATCCAATTAGATTTCGAGAAATTCTACATACTCCTTCAAGGCAAAACTAATAATTAATCTAATTCCGAAACACTAAAATAATTGTCTTTTATAAGATTGAAAAAATATTATAAAAACCAATTATTGTGTTTTTGATATAAAACTTGATTTAAAATAGTAGCTGAAAAAATATATGAGTAAATACAATATATTATTTAAATGATTTATTTATAGCAAAACAAAATTTAAAAATGTCATAAATTAACAAAATAATATTAATAACGATTAATTTTTAACATTTTCTTTATTTGTATCTGTAATCTCGACTTCAAGATCATAAGAAACTATTCATATTTTACATATACAAGTATTTTCCATATTAAGACAATTTTCTGGCGTATTGTAAACAATTTTTTTTCTTCTAATAATGCCTGTATTGTCTTAATTAAATAATATTATGGATTCAGTTTATTAGTTTTACTAGTGTAAAGGTCCTAACCAAGTTATAGTTTTTAAAATGCTTAATTTAGTTTATTACTTCTGATATAAATTAATAATGAATTCCACATGTTCATAAAGAAAGATGAATTAGTATTCAAAGGCACCCCTTTTAAGGTCTATAGATTAATTATCCAAGTATTCTGGACATTATCCACATACACATTTTTATTTATGTGTACATCGTTTGCTTGTTTTTTTAGCTTGGGTCTGGTCTTCCACATTTGCTCAGAGGTAGGATGCGGTGAGTGGGCAGGGAGCCGTATCGAGGATGCTCTGGCTCAGGCTGATCAGGTGGGGGCTGAAGGAGGAGCAGTTGGAGCTCTCCTGCATTGGGAGGGTGGACTGTCCAATACTGCTACCATACTTACTGGAATCCTCAAGTAGGAAATTTTTACATTGTGTAATTACTTTCCCTCTTACTTCAAATCATTATGAATCTTTAATATATTTAGTATTTTGTGCTTTGTGGTTATTTAAATTGTTTGAATTAGTTTTAAAATATTGTACAATAATGGTTAGTTAAACAAAGAATTTATTCGAAATTTCATTTCTTGAAGAAAGAGAGCAACAAGTGCCATTCAAAATATTTGTGATGTACTGGGAGATGTTGTGGATGTTCGCAAGTGTCAAAGATGGTACACGAAATTTCGATCAGGAAATTTTTATATAAAAAATAGCCTTGGAAGTGGAAGACGTTTTAAAGTGGTTGATGTCATACTGGCTGCCCAAATCGAAAACAATTAAACTTTATCTATTGAAAAAATTGATAAAGTGTGGGGACAAGGGAAATGGATACCGTACGAACTAAGTGAAGAACATCTAGGCGATCGAATAGGCGCATGTGAACAATTTTTGGAAATGGAATCGGAAACACCATTTTTACAACATCTGATAATTGGATATGAGAAATGGGTGTTATACTCGAACCAAGGTCGTAAAAAGTAAAAAAAAAAGGCTTTCGAAAGGTCAGGTAGCGAAACACACCGCTAAAGCTGGCTTCAAAATGAAAAAAATCATTTTGTCTGTTTGGTGCGACTGCAAGGGCTTTATTCACTTTGAAGCTCTCAAACCAGGACAAACAATAAATGCACAATTGTATTGTGAACAACTGGATCGTTTAGCAGCGGAAAATAAAAATAATAATAGTTGAAAAATAAAAAAAATATAAACATTCAAATCTTTTATTTAAAAAACGATATTCTTTTTTGGCACCCCTATTAACAGCATTACCAAACAACATTCATATTATTTAAAATTATTGAGGATACATTTTTTTATACTGATATTTTGGACTTGAAAGACTGTCATACATAATATGTAAAACTCGCATTGAGTGGATCTTTAATTTTTATTATGTGTAATGAGATTCAATTAAATAAATTGCATCATAATTAAATAATTTAAAACTTATTCTGTTCAAAAATGTTTCAGATTAATAATGTTCTCTCAATGGTAAAATTGTTTTTTTATAATTACAGATTGCAAGCTACAGTGAATACTCCTTCAGCTATCACTCCAGACCAAAGTGTGAAACTTGCCAACTATTTGCTTTCACGGAGATCAGTTCAGTCTGTAAAGGGAGCATCATTACTAATTGAAGCAATTTCATACTTAGCCAATGACAAGGTTAGTGGTTCATTTTTATATTTTCCGTCAGGACATAAATTTAACATTGTTTTCACATAATTGTCAATACGAGTCGTTTATTTCCAAACCACAATTATTATTTGTGGTAAAGTATTTAAACCAATCGGGAGTATCATTTTTCCTAATAAAACTGCATTTAAATACTTTTTTTTATTATTTTTGATTATAGAGAGGTTTGGAAGTAAACAACTTATATATACAGTGAAATATTTTAATAA
Source organism: Eubasilissa splendida (assembly GCA_031772225.1). Classification (NCBI taxonomy): domain Eukaryota; kingdom Metazoa; phylum Arthropoda; class Insecta; order Trichoptera; family Phryganeidae; genus Eubasilissa; species Eubasilissa splendida. The sequence continues at coordinate 14,175,816 of CM062848.1, read as the reverse complement.
TTTCAAATTAAACCAAATGTTACGTACGGAACAAAGACTGTACTTTCAAATTTGATATTTGTAAGTTGAGTCCAATTCTCAATGGAACGTTTGTCGTGATGAATCTGTATGGTAAATCGGTACGTAGAAGCGCATAGAAGCTGTTGAATAAAAGTCGAGTTGCAGCAGTAGCGGCAGGGTTGGCTTGAAGAATGATTTTTTTAGCGCAGCTGACACTATTGCCGAATGTAGAATTGTGCAAATCTAAAACTGCAAACGTTGTTTACTTAAGAATTGCATGGCAATGCGAAGCATACCGTAGCGCCTAGTCACATTTATCATTTTATTTTCAAAATTTAATATTTACATTACATGTTCATAACAATTATCATATATGTTTGTATCACCAAACTTAACATTAATGAGGTTTTGCAGTACAGTAAAACCGCGATATAACAAAATCCAAGGGCCCAAAAAATAAAAATTCGTAATAACGAATTCCCACATATAACGAAATAAATAAAAAAAATCCTACTATATGTTACGCGCCGTCGCAAAAAAATGTTGCGCGGCTTCAAAAAAGATCGCAAATTCTGCAAACAAAGGAGGAAGAAAGCCATAGGGAACTGAATACCTACATATTTTTAGTAGTTTTGTTATTAAAACAGATAAGCAAATGGATAATCAAAGGAATTAAATTAAGAACAGAACCTATTCAACACCAATTGGAAGATATTTTTGTAAATTCCAGAATATTGCAAACACAAAACAATATTTTAATTGTGTTTAAATGTAGAGCCGCTTCAAACATAGTTTTGGGCATGAAACATAAAAAATAATTCAAAAATAAAAAATTTACAGTTGAATCGCGGCATTTTTATAAAATGAGTCGTATATAAATTACGAAGGTACTTACCGGTAACGGCGGCAACCACTTCAAAATATGATACTATGAACCCAAGAAGAAGTTTGAATTGTTTTACTACCTTGTCGGCAGACCGCCGCGCACCGCCGAAAAGGCCATTAAACCGTTTGCATACGGCAGATGCAGCGGCGCGGCTTTGCAAGTGCGAAATAATATGTTCATCTTTTAACATTTTTTATTTTGTTATAAATTTATGTAAATGTATTGGCATTTTTTCATACGGGACAAAAATGATTTTGTTATAAATATTAACGGGATTTCGTTATATAAATGCATTTTTGTATGAAAAATTGGTTTTAGGGACTAAATTTCGATTTTTTTTTTCGATATACGTCATTTTTCGCTATATCGGGTTTCGTTATATCGCGGTTTTACTATAGTTGTTAATTAGGTTTGGGGGGCTAGGAGCAATCTGTTGTTACTGCTGTTTGTTAGAGATAATCTCATGGACTGTATGAAAGAAAATATGGAGGGAGAAACAGGATGATACAGTACTTTGAAAACTACCACTCACCTTTTGTAGTCCCGCCTCTCTCTCCAAGCTCAATATGAAGGATCCCTCGACAGATGCTGTGAGTCACTTTTAAGACACTCGAAATTGATATAGGAAATACCGTCGGCCACTTTGCAGGTATTGCGTGATGTAGGTAGATGACCGGCGCGTACTCGAAAAGGTACACAGGTTGTATTGTTTACCGTACGGTGACCAAATTAGCACTGATTGAGCAAGTAAGTAGTGACAAGTATGTGTTTGGATGTTGGAAGGGATCTATATCGGGATTAGGAATATAATTTCTCTAATACTATTTAGAGATGATTCAGAAAAGGCGAGAATAGTAATGATCTAAGGAATGACTTTTTAAAATTATGCCATATTAGAGATACAAATTGTAGAAGTGTAGGCCGAAATTGAGAAGTAGGCTAAGAAGTTCATTAAAATCTCAGAGACCTACATTATACAATCGAGGAAAAACGAAAACTGCCGATTCCATTTGCATTTCACCTGGTACACAAACAAAAATTCATTACTTACGTGCGTATATTGTCATATTTGTGTACACACGTGTAATGAGGTATTTATTTTTTTCAGAAAGTTTCTCCAGTGTGCATCTCTTTGTGGGGTATTGGGCAAGTTTCCAGCGACTCTGAACCCATCTACATATCAGTGAGTGACCTGCTTGGCCGCCCTCACCCCTCTGTATCAGCTGATTCCGTAGTGGCCCAGTCAGCCACTCGCTTGCAAGATGATGTGGTTGTATTATCTAAACAGAAGTTGACTACCCATCCCAAGGAAAAAACTTTGTTTGCTTTAGACTTAATGAAAGTGAAACCCGAAAGGGGTCTTTATAAATTGGCTCTAAGTGCCGGAACTAGTTCTTCTATTTTACCTATCAGAGTTTTGGGAGCAATCGACATTGAGGGAGTAGAGGTTGGTGTTGCAGATGTCGATGGCACTTCCAGTGCAAAGCTGAATGCCATCAGTTATCCCAAACAGCTTACAGAAACATTAGAAGCTGATTCATTGCAAAGGTATGTTTTTGCCGTTATTAATTTTTTTTATTAAATATAGAATGGAATCTCTCAACTCAGGATTCTATTGTGGTCATAATGATTTATCAATAACATCGAGTACATTTTTCGTCATGACGAATTGACTAATTAATTTTAAAAACTTAATATTTAAATAGTATGTGAAATTTGAAATTAAAAAATGCAATCTATGAACTGATACAATTTGTATTAATTTCTTAAATGAACATGTTATGATTTTTACAGGGTGCTTGTAAAGTTTTTGCTTCGTGAAAAAGGACAAAGTGGGATTGCCAAAGTTCACCAAGCTTTTGTCAGACTTTCCTGTAAATCTCCTGACCATGAAGTTATATTTGTTGCTGAACCTGATTCCTCCAAGGCTTACAGAATGGATTTAGTAAGACAACATATATTTCTATTAATAAAAACATTTATTAAAATATTGCCTGAAAAAATCTTCCAGCTGCTCATTAGTCTTTATATGATTTTTAGAATCTAGCATTTTGGTACTGTAGATGAAATCTTTTTTTTGTAAGTTTTGATGTAATGAATATGTTTTTTATTCACTCATCGATGGAGCTAAGTGGGACAAACATTTCAGTGTTTATTTGATAATTAGTATTTAGTCAGCTTAGTGGTTTTGTAACTAGCAAACTAACAAGTTATTTCCGTGACACGGACCAGCTTTGTAATAACACAGAATGTGATGCGTTTTACTGAAACATCCAGAGTGTATATGACCTATGATTTCAATCCATATCGTTGATCAAGATCGTCATCTCGAAGAAGTTTTATAAATAATGGTTTTATTTTATCACTTCATTAAAAATTGTATCATTTTAGGATGTTGGATCTGTTGCTGAGAATTTCAAACATGCTTCTGGTTTATACAGTGTTGAATTAATTATCGGGGATTCCGCCATTTCCAATCCCTTCCGATGGACCATTGCCAATGTTAATCTGAAGTTCTCTACTGTTCCTTCTAAAAAAGGTAAATGAAATCATTTATTTAATTACTCTGCTAATCTGTGGATACCATGTTTCCCGTAACTTAAATTGCTTTGGAAAATCTTCATAAATAATAAAACATCCTTCTACAAATACCAGGGCTTATAATATATGTAGATATTATTACGTAATACATAAACTTGTTATTAAAAATTAAATTTGATGTTTTGCTTCTATGGTAACTGTCCTGGTTGGAATTTGATATATTAACAATTTTTTTCTGTGGTTCAGTTATCACAGTCCGCGTTGATATTTATTAATTATTGATTTGTTGATAAGATTTAAATATTATTATAAGACATTATTACAAAAATTGAATATTTTCTCATTATCATACATGTTCCAACAGTGAGTGCTGACCGTGCTGCGAAACCTGAAATAGTTCATATGTTCCGAGAGCCAGATGTCAGACCGCCGCGTCTTGTATCTGATATCTTCACAGGCTTGTGCATTGCACCTTTGCTGTTGCTCTTCATTCTCTGGGCAAAAATTGGAATCAATGTTCGCAATTTCCCCTTCTCCCTGAGTGCACTTGGATTCCACGGAGGTCTCGGAGGTAATAATGATTTTTTTATTATTATTGTGACTAGTGACATTTTTAGAATTTATGAAATTAAATAGGTTTTTAAATTATGTATTAGATCTTTCCTTTCCATTGTGTTTTATATGATTGAGATTGCCAAAACTGCATAATAGTACACAGTGAACCCTGACTTTACACATATTGAAAATTTATATTTCTAATAATTCTGATTAATTTTATTATTGTAAATCAATGCACTTTTACATCATACAATTTGAAAAATATGAGACGTGATCGAAACACCCATCAAAATTGAGTTAAAAAATAAATTTACAATGTGTAACTTACTCTCGCTTTGATCGTTAGGTAATGAGATGGACATTTTGAAAATTAACAGGATGCATGACTATACATGGAAAACATCACTCTTATTAACGCAGCTTATTTTATTAAATTATTTCGATGTTTATTTTTGAGCCTTGTTTCTTAACCTGTTAGCTGCCTAGAAAAATTGTATATGAAACAGCATCATGCCACAATATTAGTGCCAAAATTCACAGGCTAGTTTTTACGTAAAAACCATGGAAATGTTGGTATAACTAAAAAAAAAATACGTGGGTACTATTTCACCATAAGCATCTATCAACCGGGATTTTGTACGGTTTTGAGATGAAAAAAAGTTGAAAAATAGGAAAAAATAAAAGTTGATAGTGTTGTCAGGCCATAACACTTAGAACATTATTATTTATTTTATATTTGTTTTTTGGGAGGACAACATCAGATTTTATTAATATTATTGTGTTTAATGTCTAAAATAAAAAACACTCCACATCACAACCGCGTACACATTACATATTGCACTAACACCAAGCATAAAATGATCCCGCCGGCCGCGGCAATGGTCAATGCTGCCTAACGGGGTACTCACTGTATTTATAGTTAAATGCTTGTATATTAATTTTAATAACTAAAAAATAATATATTATTCACTTGAATTATGATTTCAACCTTCATGCTCTGTAGAAGAATAATACATAATTACAGTTTTACTTCAGACAATTTGGCATTTAGTCTACAGAAACTGTATCATAAATGGGAGTAATTCCAGATATCAGTAAACACCAGAGACTGACAAGTTTTCTAAAACATCGGCAATCAGTTCTTTTTTTAATATAAAAGCAAATAAACTGCTTGATCTACATTACCAATGAGGTCACTTAGTTCGTAAAATGAGATGATAAATTGATGTTTCTGTCGTCATCTCTGTTTGTCCTGTCAAATTGATTAGTTATTTTTCCTGATTTTTTTTAAAACCACTTTTTTTGATTGATTTTATTTTGAGGGAAAATTGAATAAGTATGTAAAATCATTTACAAACCTAATTCTGGGAAGGAACCTTATTCATAAATTGAGTGTTGTACTTTATATTTTATTATTTAATTACATACGACTATAAAACTTATCTTGTTTTTTGTTTCAGCTATACTCGGACTCTTCGTTGTTTTCTGGTTACGTCTAACCATGTTTGAAACAATCCGCTACTTGCTTGCGATTGGACTCATCACATTCATCTGCGGGCATAGACTGCTAGCTGATGTAGCAGCCAAGCGTAAGCGCGCTCAGTAAGGCTCTGAGTACTGCACGTTCCAGTTTATAAGACTTAAAAGTGTTGTCACAAAAGTGATTGTGTGAATTAATTACTGTTAAACAAGTCCTTAGATGTAAACAAATTAAAACAAAATAATTAAAGCAACTGTTTTATTGTCACTGTAGATCTCCTCTGAACATATAAATATATTTTTTCAGTTGTAATTGTTTTTTAGTTTCTATATATTTGATTTCAGAATAAACATAGGTAACTGTATCAATAAAATAATTACATCAATTAGTATAGAATATTGAAAGGTTTTTGAATGTCGCTTTATTGTAGTTATCGTGGAGATCATTTGGATTGTTTGTTTGCAATTCGCATAGATTTAAATTTACTTATTGGTCTCTTTTGATTCCCAATGTTGTTTTCGTTAACCAATTGGGTTTCATCTTTAGAGTGTTCTACGACGTTGCCAAAAACAATTTGTTGAGTTAAATTGGTGTCTTGCATGGATCTCTTGTCGGGCTCAATGTTGTCTGCTGAAGTATCATCGGATAAGTTGGTGTTGTGGACTTCTTCTGCAACTCTTTGAATGTTCTTCAATATGGATTTCACTTCCTTTTTGGAATTTTTGGGAAGCATTTTGTAAATATCAGATGGGCTAGTTATTATCGTGGATGATCCACTTCTTTCACAAGTAGGATTATTACTATGAGTAAAATTAATTGTTGCTGTTCTTGCATCAGACTCAATTTCTGTGTTGAAGGACACCCTTCTTGATTTTATTGCATTTTTGTCTTCGTCTTTACTTGGCGCTCTGAGTTTATGTTCATTCTCAGTGATATCTCCAGAGTCATAGCGATCACCCTCGATTGATTCTGAATCAGAAGACTCTTGGGAATCCGATTCCTTGTCTTCGTTACTACCGTATATATTATCATACAATCTGAAATGAGAAATTTTAATCATTATTCATACTGGATATGTAAACAAAAATATATTGTTAAGGAGAACGCATTCTTATTGTGAAGTTGTAATTATTCAGAACATAGGTCTGTGATGTTTTAGCAAAAACAATATTTTTCGACACAATTGTTTATATATGTATATATTTATAATTAATACATTAAATTAGTATTTAAAATTATTGTATTCTAGTATTACAAATTATTCACAATGGATGATGTTTGAATTACGAAAATATATATCCTATGCCCTGCGGAATGTTATATATATATATCGGAATATCAATGTCAATGTTTTTGAAATTAAATATAAAAGAACTAAAGAGAGCAATCTTTGTTGTAAAAATATGCTTCTTGAATGCATTACACTAACTTGACCTAACGCGTACACAAATGCATCAACCACATCAATACTGGACTCGATAAATCACTAATATAATTAGCATTTTTCATGATGTATTTCATTGTAATTTTTATAAATAAATTTTTTTTTCAATGATTCCATTGACATTGTGACAAAATCTGTACAAGGAAGAATATGAATAGCAATATACCTGTCCAGTTCATCTTCTATGTCTTCCTCTTCTTCAAGTTCTTGTAGCCGCCTAAATATGTCTTCTTCAGTACTGCATTTAGTTTTTTTCCTTTGTCGTAAATCTGCTAATTTTTTTCTCAATACAAACTCTCGAGATTCTTCAGTTGTATTCTGAAGGCAAATTTTGTCTTTAACATTTTGGCTAGATTTAACAGCTGGTGCTTGAATAGGTTTAGCTTCTTTGGCATGCAATTCCTCAATCTCTTCTCGTAATTCTAACAATTCTAATTTATTCATTAATTCCTCGTGATCAACATTCACCGTTTCCTTGGTTTCCTTGAGTTTATATTCTTTCATTTTTAAGGCGTGTTCATTCCTCCAATTTTTTTCAGCTGTTTCATCATAAGGTTCAATAATTTCTTGACAACCAGTGGAAAATACATTCTCATCTGAGAACTTAATTTGACCCTCTACAAAATTTCGTTCCTTTTCCAAGTCTTGAAGAATGGTGTCCGCTCCTTTTAAATAAAATGGTCAATCTAATTAAATTATGACAAAAGTTTTAATACAATAACATATTTTTCTCTGAAACAATTCAAATGCACAGGATATTCAGACTATAAATAAATATGTGTATATGTTCTTGACAGATAATTAAATGGTAAGTTAAAAAGGTGGCAGATAAATAATAATAACACACGACTGATAAAAGGCTACCACACAAATCAGTCCACAGTGAATATAGGAAGAATTTATGTTGCGCATGCGCGCCAATTAGAAACATCAATCTTTGTCACTTGATCGATAATAATAATTGTTTAATTCTAACACTCCTATCGACAAGTGTCAAAATAGAGAAAATATTAATTTAAATTTAGCATTTCAACGCATTTTTCGTGTTTGAATTTAGACAATGATTTTGTTAAAATATCAGCTGGCATAGAATCAGTTCTTAAATAATGAATTATAATCTCTTTTTGATCAACTAATTCTCGTGTAAAGTGGAAACTTATATCTATATGTTTACTACGCTTATGAAACATTTTTCGATAATTCAATCGCACTTTGATTATCACAAAAAAATCAATTGGTGACTTTGCATACTTCTCAAAGCCCATGTGAAACAAAAGCCTTTTTATATACACAATTTCACGAGAAATTTCTGAAAGCCGAATATTCAGCCTCCATAGTTGATAAGTCACAGATTTCTGCTTTTTGGATTTCCAGCTAATTGGTCCGGATGCTAACATTAAAACATTTCCCGAACACGACCTACGATTATTGATATCTCCTGCCCAATCTGAATCCGAAAAAGTTTTTAATTTTTCATCGCTCTTAACAAAAGTTACTCCGTAATTCGCTGTCGCTTTCAAATACCTTGAAATTCTTTTTGCCAAAAGCCAATGCTCTTTGCCTGGGTTTGAACAAAATCTACTCAATGTGCTAGCTGCAAACGAAATATCCGGACGTGTCACATTCGCTGAATAAATGAAGCCGCCAATCAATTCTCTATAAGAACAATTTTTCATTTTGTCTTTTTAATTTACCGATACAGGGTACATGTCTTTTGAAATTTTAACATTTGATTCAATCGGAGTCGAAACAGTTTTCGCTTCTTGCATGTTAAATTCTTCAAGAAGATTTTCAATGTATTTCTTCTGACATAGACGAATCTTCCCTGTTGCTCCATCTCGTTCTATCCTGATTCCAAGAATATTGCTGACCGGTCCAAGATCTACCATCTTGAATGTTGAACTCATCTGTGATTTGACTGACTGTAGTCTCTTAATACTTTTCAATGCGAAAATCAAATCATCGACATATATAATTAATATGACTCTATCTTCCCCTTCTCCAATCACGTACACTCATGGATCTGCTGGAGTTCGCTTGCTGACAATCTTTAGGATGAAGTCATCTAATTTCTTATACCATTCACGACCCGATTGTTTCAATCCATATAACGGGCGGAGTAGTTTGCAAACTTTATCTTCCTTGCCAGGGTCAATATACATTTCCAGTTGCTCCATATATATTTCGTCGTGCAATTCTCCTTGTACGTAAGCTGAAATGACATCCATTTGATGTACATACATTTCTTCATTTACGGCTGCTGCTAGTAATGTTCGAATTGTTTAGTATCTCGCTACCGGCGCAAACACTTCTTCAAAATCAATGCCAAATTTTTGTACATGTCCTCGTGCAACCAATATTGCTTTATATTTTTCAATTTCGCCATCTTGATTCATTTTTGTCTTGAAAACCCAGCGATTACTCAATACTTTCTTTTCTTCTGGTCGAGGAACGAGTACCCATGTACCATTCTCTTGAAGAGTGCTGAATTCTTTTTCCATGGCGGATAGTCAATCGTCTTTATCACTTCTTTCAAGTACTTCAGAAACTGAAGACGGATCTTGTACGCATTGCTTACGAGTTTGATATGTTTTTTTTAGGTCTACCACGTTTGCCAGTTCTTTCAAAACTTGGACGACCTGGACCTCGTCTGGTTTCAATAGCATCTTCAACATCTCGAGGATCTTCATCTACGGAATCTTCTGTGTCTGTTTCTTTTTCGTCAAGTGGCATCTCATTCAACTGATCAGGCATGACAAATACTTCTTTCGACGTATCTGGGGGTGAACCAATTTTCTCGAAAAACCGCACATCCCGCGACTTGATTCTTTGTTCCTGGCCTCCAAAGTCTGTAAGCTTTTGATTCATCAGAATAGCCCACAAGTAAATACTCTTCGCCTTTTGGCTTGAATTTTCCTCCTCCCGGACGTTTATTCAATGCAATAGTTTTGCTGCCAATCGTTCTGAAGAATCCAATGTATAGTTTTTGTTGTGTCCAGACTTCATATGGGGTTTTTCTGTCTAAAGCTTTTGTTGCTCTTCTATTTCTCAAGAATACTGCAGTATTAACCATCTCAGCTCACAGCGAATTCGGGCCATCCCAACAATAGTACGATTCGCTCGTTCAGCAACGCCATTTTGTTGAGGGGTGTACTCCACGGTCAGCTGAAGCGAGATTCCTTCTTCTTCGAGAAAAGCTTGAAATTATTTTGATAAATATTCTTTTCCGTTGTCGGTGCGAATCTTCTTGATACGTTTTCCCGTTTGGTTTTCGACTTTTCGCTTGAAATTTTTAAACACTTGAATTAAATCAGAACGGTTTCGAAGCGTGACAATTTCTGTGTATCTAGACGCGTCATCAATAAAAGTAACAAAATATTTTGCACCCCCAAGAAACTCGACACTCATTGGCCCACATATATCTGAATGTATTAATCCCAAAACTTTTTTCTCGACTTTCTGAATTTTGAAATGGTAAAATATTGATTTTACATTTCGCACCCACTTCGCAGTTCATCTTGCAAATTTTCAACCCAATCTTTATACCACTAACCATTTTTTCATACATCATTTTCTTTAAGTCATTAATATTGAGATGTCCATATCGTTGATACTATTTTATCAAATCAAGATTTTCTTTTTCAACAATATTAAAAGCTTTTTCTTTTGTTTAATTTACAACATAAAGCTGTCCCTGTTTCACCGCCTTTAGAGCAACGGAGCCATCCTGTCGATTTACTGTCGCGTAATTTTTGTGAAAAGTCACTGAGTAGTTGTTATTAGTTAGGCTTGAAACCGACAACAAATTATTTCGAAGATCAGGAACATATAACGCGTCTCTCAATTTTACTTGGTTTGAAATATCGTTGTTTAATTGAATATTTAAATTTATATCGCCGGCACTTTTTGACTCGATAAAATTTTCAGCTGCGGTATAAACTCGGAGTTTCTCATTGAATTTTAAATAGGCAAATTCGTTTTCCTCATTGCACATGTGCCGCGTCGCGCCACTGTCAAGGTACCAAATGTTTGATTTTTCAACATGTTCTGCATTGCATGCGATCGCAGTCATCGCATCAGAAGCTTTATTTGATTCATTCTTATTTTTGATCTACAAAATTGGCTCTTGTGTCCAAATTTACCACACGAAAAACACTTTCCAAAAAATTTTAAGTTATTTTGAACCAAGTTTGACTGCTTTAATAATTGATTGTGTCGTTTAACCAACAGTGCGTCGCTTTTGTTTTCATTTGAATCTTTTTTCATCATGCGATCATTTTATCTCGCTTCTTCTTCGATGAGTTTTATTTTTAGGTTATCCAGCGTCGGTACATTATCATGCGACTCTATCGCTACACAGAAATTTTCAAATTCCATTGGTAAAGAACCTAACAACATTATCGACAACAACTGTTCTGGTATCATGATCCCAGCTTCTTCTAATTGTTCCGCCTTACATGTGAAATCTGACACGTATTGTGTAATGGCAACGTCCGGCTTCTTCTCCATTCTCAATAACTGTTTGTTTAATGCAGCCTTTCTGACAGGTCCGCGGGATTCGAACACTGCTTTGAGACCGTCCCATGCTTCTTTCAATGTATTCGTTTTTTTTATGTGATTAAGCTGGTTGTGCGAGACACTTAAATTTATCAATACCAAGGATTTCAAATCTTTCTTGATCCATTCTTGTGCATTTTTTTCGGGTTTCACAATCGAACCGTCAATATAATTCCATAGATCATTAAACACAAGAACACTTTTCATTTGCACCTTCCACAGTTCGTAATTGTCCACTGTTAATTTTTCTATATTCGCGAATCCTACAGCGGCAGCCATTGTAATACTCTTCGTTTAGCGTTCCGACAACAAATAATAATGTACTTGTTTACGCGACAATATATGTATATTCTAACTACACGACTCACAATTATTCACTTTGTCTATTTTACTCACGTCCCAGGGCCCATAACCTGATAGATAATTAAATGGTAAGTTAAAAAGGTGAAAGATAAATAATAATAACACAAGATTGATAAAAGGCTACCACACAAATCAGTCCACAGTGAATATAGGAAGAATTTATGTTGCGCATGCGCGCCAATTAGAAACATCTATATCTTTGTCACTTGATCGATAATAATAATTGTTTTAATTCTAACAGTTCTCTATGAAATAAAATAAATACAAAAGTATAAAAACTATCCCTAAAAATATTTCATACCAGACACTGAACATAGCACAGCACAGGTAAAGCATCTGATAGTCCTCTTTCCTATAACACACAAGTGTAGGACTACAAGCAAGGAATTAGTAAAACAGATGATTAATAAAAGAGTCAATGCTGGGTTACGTTCAATATCTGACAAATCTACGCAATTAAATAATATTCAGATTTTAAGTTTATTCAGTATTAAGATATATGTAGTGACCTCGTATTTTATAATATTATTATTATATTTCATATACATATAAAATCATAAATAAATACTCCGATTACCCCACAGCCACTTGATCAATCTGAACCAAGATCAAGGAAAATTTCCTTCAAAACTAAAAGATGTGTTAACGTTTTCCACATAGCTGGACATGAAAAAAAAAACAATTACACTAGTCAAAATGCCAGAAATAGCCATCATGCACCAAATTACAAATTGAATTATGATGGCTTTTAGCCAACAAACTCCTTTCACCAAATGAAGCGTTCAATGTCATGAAACACTTTAAAAAACTAAAAAAATAAGATTCCATGGTATTATTGAACATCGCTGGCTGCATCAACATTTGATCAAACATACTTAGACTACAAAAAACATTACAACCCTAACTATTAAAAAGTGCATAATCAAAACACGAAACAATAAGAGATAATAGTCAAAGAATATAGAAATCGAATAATAAAAGTATATTGGATTAATAATGATTATCAAATATTTGTATGGTTTATATGTAGTCTAGTTAAGCTAAACTATTAACATTACCTGTACTCATGCATTATAGACTCCTCTTAAGTATTTTTATTGTCAGGTTGATGCAAAAGTTTAAAATATATGTATATATATTTTTAATTAATTTAATCAACAATATAATTTCCATCACTTGTAATAACTGTCTCTCACCTTTGTATTAGCTTATTTATTCCATTAAAATAAAATTCCTGTGATTTTGATGCAAAAAATGAATTCAGGGATGTTTTTACATGCGCTACAGTATTGAATTTTTTTTATTTGGAACATTTTGTAATGACCTAAATAAGTAAAAGTCGGAAGGAGCAAGGTCTGGAGAATATAGCAGGTGCTTACTAACATCCCGATTCAATTCTTTGAGCTTGTGTTGGGTCACCAAAGCCATATGTGGTTGTGCGTTGTCATGGTAAAAGAGTACCCAAATTCTGTTTGTCAAATAATGTCTATCCTTTTTAAGGGCAACATTTAGTTTTGTTAGTTGTTCACAATACCATTCGACTGTAGTTGTTACATTGCGGCCTAGAAGTTTGTAATAGACAATACCCTTGCACTCCCACCAAACCCAAAGCATTACTTTTTTTATAGATTTCAACTTTAGAAGTGATTAATAGGGCTTGTTCAGACTTCACTCAATGTCTTTTTTCATCTCCTGTCACTAATCGATGCAAAAGGGCTTGTGCTTTTGTCTAGCACTCAATGAAACACAATCCATTAAATTGGCAACTGAAAACTGATGAAGAGACTAAACATCATACTGTGAAACCATTCCCATGTGTTACAGATATCTCATTACAATTGATTGGTTGACTCTTCTCAATTCTTGATCCTTCTCGGTATTTTGACATGCATCAGTGTCAATTATGACCTTCAGCACGTCAGCATCAGGCTTCAAAGGGTACCTAGTCCTTGGTTTGTCAGCCAATGAAAAATCCCGAGATTGGGATGTTGAAAACCACTTCTGTGTTAATCGAACTTTAGTGGTATTTCTCCATACACTTTGCAAATGTTTTTAGTTGCCACAGTCTTTTGCAAAGTAAACAATAATGTAAACAGACATTTAAAAAAATCAAAAGGGCTCTCAACCGTTCGCCGGCTAGGCTAAAACTGAATATAAAGTGAGAAGACAGCTTCTTTTACATAGTATAATAGTTTGGAAACACATGTTGTTAGTTCGGAGAATCCATCATAAAAAACGTCAAAACTTTGCATCAACCCAATATATATGCATTTTTAAAAATTCCTTATCATTCCACTATTTTCCGCATGAGTAGACACGGAATAGATCACATTCTTCTATCCTGACATACCATTCTTGTCTTGTTCATTTTTATACACCTCACACATGGTTGTCAATTGTTAAAGTTTCTAACAGAGTTGTCTTTCAATACCTAGTTTACCAAATCATGGCAGGTGTTTTACATATACCATCTATTTCTTTTGCCTTCAACACTCGCCTCATATATTTTCTTTACATCCTCTTCTCATTCATATGTTTCACAAAACCAGATCACATATGCACAATTCACTAATAAAAATGAGCTTTTCTCATTTATGTACATCTTTATTTTTAGCTTTATTCACTGGATCATGTAAATGTTCTCCTCAGAACAGGTATTACCGAATGAGGACAACACTATTAAGTTATAAAAAAATATTGAAAAGGTACATCCGATCTTACTATTTATTCTCCTGAGACAAATGCGTTGAGCTTCACTCGAAGAACACTTTGTGAAGTAACCACATCCCAATGACACCATTATTTCGTTAGTATGAATCAATTTTCCTCTCATGAGCACCCTGTTGCACACCGGGACCAAGATTGGATGTTCTATACTATCACTAAAAGTTTTCAGGTCAGAAATCAGATTGTCATGAGCCCTTTTATACTTTTCACAGAATGTTTCATAATCTTCATTTTCGTTCAGTACCTAAAATAAAGATTGATATTAATGGGAAAATTATTATTTAATTGTATCTCATAAATAATTTTTATTTCAAAAGTTCTTGGCACTTCTTAATTTTTATATTGCCACTTCTTAAGTGACGATATGCCTTGTGAATTTGGCACTGTTTCACTTATGTGCTCACTTTAAATTAATAACAAAATATCTTGCCACAAAAAAATATTATTTCTTTATGGCATTGAAAAACATAAATTGATTTATTTTTTCTGAAATACATATAACAGTTTAGGTTATTTGATCATATCAAACTAACTGGAAAAAGAGCAATGACTTTTATATGTGGCAGACAAATAGCCTTTATAAATATGCAGATTGGAGCAGCTACCAAAAAAACTGCAAGTGCGTTTAGGTTGCAGGGATAGAGTTTAAAATTGATTAGCCATTTAGCACTAGTGTAATGAGTAACCACGTGTTCGAATATTCTCCATATACATATCAGTTAATACAGCTTCACTGAATAAATCATTGAAATTGAATAAGTTTTAGCATAACCTCAAATTCAAAAAGAGAGAAATGCTGGGTCACAGATGCTCTTGTAAATAAGGATTGAAATATACGGAAGATTTTTTTACGAATACATAGTAGATTTACAAAATACATATATATTTTTTAGTACCCTGTTAACAGAATTCTTGAGAACATTCATTCCTGCGGGTAGAGAACTCATGACATTTAATTTCTCAGACAAATTAAAAAATATACAGATAGTCTATCGATAAGCGACTAATTTGAACATTTAACTAAATGGTAAATAATAAAAACATCAAACGTCAAACGAAATGTACTAAAAAAACACGTCGGGTCTTTACCATAGATAAGGTCTTTACCGTCTGTTACCGTCTTTACACGTTATTATATCTTTTATCTATGCCCGTTATGTATCATTTCTATGGTTTAGCAATATTCTCCTACTTTTATACTTATCTATGTATTATACCATCTAATCGGTATATATGTACGTGTTATTCTCCAACATCGATTTGTGACGCGAGCGTATTAAATTCGACACTATTAATTAAATTATAACATTGCGAACGCATAAGAGTAGGTAGGTGCTGGTGGTGAAGAGCCGTCAATTTAACGAAAGCAGGCGATCTTAAATATATTGGATATTTCCTTGAAGACATTATCCCTAAGATTTTTTTGTCTACGTGTGGGGTTTCGTTGCGAAAGCGGCCATAGGTCACATTAGAGTGACGTGTATAATTTCTATCGCGTCCATTAGTCCAAGTATGAGGCAATAAACGTCGGACAATGACAATAACAACCAAAAATAAATGACAGAACGAGGAACATCTGGATGATGCGCGCGAGCCGCCACATATTTGTTTTTATGTCTTCTGCCTGTTTTTTTTCATTCAACCTGTTTCTCCTCAGTGTGACCTCTGCCAACCATAGGTTTGATTGCACATCAGAAATAGGCAACACAGGCCGGAGGCCGCCTCTCCCGTATGACAATAAAACTAGTGTACATTAATCGACGGCCCAACGAGAGTCAAGTGGTTATTAAAATGGAACCGAGTTCCTGTAAACCACATGTTATTATCATATGACGTAACATCATACGGACCACTAGTAGTAAATATGTATAATTTCTTTTATATAAAATTTAGCATTCTGAAGGTGTAAAGTGTTTTGGTGTTTTAGAAAAGACGATTGATTGTTAATTTACACTACCCCAAACTAAACACTCCACATAGAATATTACTTTGACCATCCTCTTTTTTCTAAAAATAGATTTTTAAAATATGTATATTGAATACATAAATACGTTTAAGGAAAATACATAAAACGCTTGATTGCTGATGAACAAGACAGAAGCATATACATGTTATATATCTAAAACTTAAAAAATGAACAATATTTTTATAGGTAAACAAAAATAAAAGTATATCGGAAGAAAATATTTTGCAATTTAAAATGACTTAAATGATTTAAAATGAATACAGGTCAGTAAAACTGAACGCGTGAATGAAAAAACTACACAGGCAGAATGCATCGATTTTTAATTATGATACACCGTGATTACGAAAATTCTCTGGCCTTAAATGTCATTATACAACTAAAAATATATAATACGTTTTCATCACACATATGTATTTGAGAGTACGCGAATGCGAGTTACTTATTCGAAACTCCGTTAAGTACAGTGCAAAAGTAATTTAGCGCAAAATGTAGGTAAATATAATTTGCATTCGAATAACAAAATAAAACTGGCTAAGTTGTGATCACGTATCGAACGAAAGCCGCAACTTCATTATTTACTACATTAAAAAAAGACAGCACTTATTTATTTTAGAAATCAAGTGGGTGCGTGGATTGAAGTAAATTATTTTAAAGTCAATTTTTGGTTCGAAAATCATCCGTTTTTTTTTTGAGTTAATTATATTCGTAATCACCCAGAATAATTGAAAATACTTTAAATGTAAAGTGGGTGCGTCGATCGGGGTAAATTATTTAACTAGAAAATTATCATTTTTTTAAATTCGAGTTCATTTTATTTGCTATAGGTTAATCTAAAATAATCGATATTTGAATTTAATACATTTTATAGATGGAAAAATGAATGGTTCCTGCCTGTGCACCGTGTTTTTTAAATTAATAGTTGCAATGAAAGGGTAGATACTTTTTATTGATCGTAAAATCCTACTTCTGGCAATAAATTCAAACGCCATTAAAAATTTGTGGGCATGGGCTGTCATTTTTCTGCTTTCATATGAATTTTGCAACTTTTGGTATGTGAAAATATTGTTTGCCTCATTTGAATAATTTGCCATTATGAAAATGTCTGTCTCAGATGTATCTGAAGAAACAGTGAGCAATAATAACGTGAAATGTCCAAACGGCGAAAAGGTCTTGAAGTTAAAAAAACGTGGAATAATATATTTATCCACAATTCCACCTTTAATGACAGTTGCAAAAATTAGAGAAATTTTCGGCCAATATGGAGAAATTGGACGAGTATATCTACAATTGCCAAAGAGTAAGTGTAATTAACCAACCTAATTGCAATGACTTATTTAACTTATAATTTTTTAAAACTGAATGCAATTAATGACTTAAGACTATATTTTTAGGTTCAAACACGAACTAAATCATATTTAAACACATCTTACGAGTTTTTGTTTAGTTATTAATGTAAATATTTTCATAAAAACTTTCAATCATATATTTCCAGAAGATCCCGATGTCCAAAAGAAAAGAAAATCGAGAATAAATTTCACAGAAGGTTGGGTAGAGTTTGAAAGCAAAAGAATTGCAAAAAAAGTTTCTGCTCTATTAAATAACCAAAGGATAGGAACTAGAAAAAAATCTAGATACTACGATATGGTGTGGAATATAAAATATCTACCGAGATTTAAATGGGTACATCTTAGTGAGCGATTAGCTTATGAAAGAGCTGTTTATAAGCAGAGGTTGCGCGCTGAAATAGCTCAAGCAAAGAAAGAAGCTACTTATTTCCAAAATAATGTTGAAAAAAGTCAGAAAAAGAAGAAGAAAGAAACAGGGAAAACTTAAGTTACAAACGTACAGAACATTTTGTGTATAGGGAAATATTTGTAGTGTAAGCAAAATTTAATTATTCATTAAGCGCAAACGGACTTGATGCAAAATATTATTTGTCTCATATTCATCACTGTAAAATATTATATCTAATTTAATAAATTTGACTAATATACTTTTGTTGTTTCAATAATACTGATCATGTTTTTCACAATACCAAACAGAATGGTGAATTTTCAGCTTCAGTGTGTGTATGTATAGTGGAGGAGGGATACTACAATAATTAAATTGACACAATGGAAAGTTACAATTATAAAATACGGTATTTATTTACTGTGATATTTTGCATCACTGATTATTTGCCTTTTGGAATATATTAAATGAAAATTAGAGTAAAGTCCGCACTGATTGTAAAAAATTAAAATGTATATGTTTATGTATAAACAAATGGACAAGATTTTTCCTTAATAAAATAGAAATGCGTGCATGTAGTGTCACATCAATATTCTTGCTATTTTCAAACTAATCTAAATGCTTGTGCTGTGTCCTTGTTTTCTGAAACAAGAGTAGAGTCCTCATCCACTGGATCACTAGGTGAGTGTCATGAGCACTAAATCAATAAGCCGAGAGTGCTTTTCAACATTTCGTATCGTTGGAAAAATTACAATTTTAATACATTTGATTTTCTATGATTATTTTAGCATTTTGGCTAACTACACAAGAGTATAGTTGAATTATTAGAATAATGGCATAATTATAAGATAAAT
This sequence comes from Eubasilissa splendida, assembly GCA_031772225.1. Lineage (NCBI taxonomy): Eukaryota > Metazoa > Arthropoda > Insecta > Trichoptera > Phryganeidae > Eubasilissa > Eubasilissa splendida. The sequence continues at coordinate 14,156,709 of CM062848.1, read as the reverse complement.
AATGATTTTTTGTGAATATTTAATATTGTATTTATAAATAGCCAAAATTTATCTTAGAATTATGAAATTTAGCCACTTTTCGCTCTTAACATATACAATATAGAAAATTTAGACATCTATTAAAAAAAATCTTTGATTTAATCATGGTAATGAACACCTACTGTAAGTAGCTTTGAAATATTCCAATAATTGTTTGCCTAATCATTATCAAAAAGCGCATTAAATGATTACAAATTCATGCATTTTTTGGATTTGCCGAGGGTTTACTTCATATATATAAATATGAAAAAATTGAAAAGCCTTTTTGAAATCTGATTTATTTTAAAAATAATTTATTTTCACAAGATATAACATTTGAGAAAGTTTATGAGTTATGTTTATATAAATGTTTTAAATAATAAATATAGTGAAACCGTACATCTGAAGATATTTATGTTTTATTATTTTAGGAGGTTATCTAGTCGCATCTTTTGTTTTAATGTGAATGGACTTTGGGTTAAAGAATCCATGTTGTTTATTGTTGGTATTTTATGGGAAAGAACACCTTGAGAGAATTCTCTGTGGACTCTTACACCATCCAATGCTTTGTTTTGTAATTGCTCAAAAAACATTAATTCTTTCATGAATTGTTTGCGTTGGCTCTGAACAGCTTGTTGGTACCGGCGACGACAAACCACATCACTTAAATGTAATAGTTAATTTAATAATTTCTTTATTTCAAAGATATTTTATTTGCATAATATTTTGCCTTAGAATACTTACTATGCCAATCTCAAATTAGTGTAACTTGGATAAATGCTAACATCCGACCGGGATAATTCTCTATGTATTGACGGCTTGTATCGACTGTGCTGTCCAGACATTGAAGCAAATTTTTTTTCCCAAGAATTTGTACAATGTAATCTTTTCACTGTTGATTGACATCCACTTTGTAAATAAATTAGGTTACCACGGCAACAGATTCAGAAATCTTTTGATTCTCAGATTAATGGTTTTTGTACGCAAGGGTTGCGAAGTCAGCAACATTATTAATTTTTTAAATACTGCTTTAAAGGACACTTACAATAGCGATAGCAACAAAGTGCACTCATATTATTAGACTAGATGTTGTTCTTCAAACTCCTATCAGTTTTTTGTTTTTTCCAAAAAAAATAAAAATACGAATGTTGCTGAGCTTACAACTAGTACCCTCATGTTATCTATTTTATTTGAAGATTCCCAAAAAATAATCTCAAATTAATCGTAGCCGAGGACTTGAACTTTCGAATCGGTCTGGTTAAACGGGGCCATTCAGTATTGAAATATTACTTGACAAAGATTTTACAATATTTGGTGACCAAATCTAAACTGCCAGTCTGTTGCTTCTCCTTTTTTCTTACAGGACAGATTTCAACGGTTGATAAGATGACATCCTCTGCAGAAGCGTGATTATCTCAATAATAAAATAAATAAAATGTTTTTCATTTCAATAACCCTTTATACAGGAAAAGCACAAATGAAAAATGCTATATTGTACTAAGGAAAAATCACAATTTTATATAAACTTAAATAAAAGTAGACCCGTTCTCAAATATTTTCTTGCACGTGATGTGATATATGCGAGAATATGTTGCATACAAGAGTGCAAGAAGATAAAATGTGGAAATAAGTTAAAAGTAAAAGATAATTGTAAGAAATTTTTATTAAGAGTTCACAAGCAACAAATTATTATACATGTTGTGTTGAAGTGAAATCTGAACAAAACAATACATGAGATTTAAGATGAGTTCCAATGTAAACGTAAAAAGAAACATAGAAAATATCAAGTCTGACCTTGTCAACGAATTGGACAAAATAGAAATGATCATATTAACAACACAGCTAGTTATAAAACGGATTGTAAGTTATCCAATGCGCGCGCTTCTGATCTTTATCAGACTGGTGCGAAGTAAAGAGAGACTTGTAAACATCTGACGCTTTAGGATCTTTAGCAACACTGTATTTGTCTTTTGTTTTCTTATAAACCGGATCTTGCATCGATGTTTCCGGAGCTTGACGTTTGTGTGGTTTCATGACACTTGCTGAACCTGCGTCCTTTTTATATTTCGGCAACTCTAAAGGAATCTGTTCAGATGTTGAACAAGACTGTTCTCCGTCGTGGCTCGATGCCGTTGGTATGCAGGAATTTGTTGATGGTATGTCTTCTGTTGATCCTTTTTTTGTACTTTTGCACTTTTTATTAGATTTTAATTTAGCTTGCCTTATTTCCATTTTACTTTTCATTAGTTCAATATCACTTTCACTTCCGTTAATAACAATTACATCATCTTCTGTAAATGGTTTTTGACACTGAAATAAAAAATATTTTTATTAGTTTATTAACTACATTCTTCAATATTGCAAAATAATTGAACATGTCACAGCTTGGTTATTAAAACCTTTAACTAATTTGATAGTTTCATATATGTTGTTGAACACGGATGGAAAAGGAAAAGTTGTATTTAAAAATAAATATATACCATATGACACAGTTTCATTTTGATTTCCTTAAGTGCCCTTTCAGAAATAACACAGCCACAAGACCAGAGGAAGATGAATCTGAATCTTCCAGACATTTCCAGACCAATTATTGGACAAATGTAAGGGGAACCCCTTTCATCTATAGCTCCTTCCGTTTTTTCTGCGTTATCATTGTACGCAGGATTTTTAGTTAAATTCAAGTCTTTTATATCCTGGAAAAAAGGTAAGATGTAATAAGTACTTCAAAGGTAAAATGGTTCTCATGGTTTCGAAACAATTCCAGTTCTTTCTAAATGTTTGAAAATAATAATAAATAGTTGCAAAGAACATAGAGAAAGATCAACAAAAAGAAAATCCTTGCTGGCACATTAGTAGATTGTTATATTTTATTTGAATAAATACCTTCATGTTCCTTATGTGTTTAATAATTTCAGGCATGTTGGTCTTATCCAATAGGGACTCGAGGACTGCACTCTTGGAGTAGAGTCGCCCTAAACCGCAAGCCACTATAGGAGGTTGTAACATTTGTTGTGAAAGAGCACAATGCCTCCATTTGAATGACAGTTCAGCATCTTTATCTTTCTATAAAAAATACAATAGCGGTTCAATATACGAAAATCAACCATTTTATTTTATTGTTCTATAATACATATATAATTACGAAAAAATCTTCCATCAATATCATTATTATCTCCAAATTAAGCCAAAACAGTTTATACTATGAAAATAATAGTAAAATGGACGATATAATGAAAGTTTAAATAATATATTGCAATGGATAAGTATAATATATTTTGCAACCTGTTCGGGCTTCTTTTTAACTCTAACAAGTTCGTCTCTTTTTGGGATAGTTCCGCCATCACAACCCATGTTAGAATTTTAAAAAAGAGTTGTTTACTTTGTTAACAGTATTAAATTATTAATAGTTTGCAGATACAGTGAGTAAAGACTAAACGAATTAGATCAAATCACTAAAGGTTAAACGTCAAAATTCATCAATGAAATGGTGACAGCGAGATTAGCCATAGATAAGAAAGTATAGTCTATGCATAGATAAGAGAGCACGCAACGCAACATTTAAAATCAAATTTTTATGGTTAAAATCAGTTAAAATTTAAAATCGAGCGGTATTCATTAGGTTTTTCGATTTGCACTAACATTAATAAAATCTATATACCTATCATTCATTTGAATCCCATTAAAATATCTTAAAATGAAACACAATTGCTCCGAGCCACTGACATGTGGCGTTTCATCAACTATTACTGTAATAAAATCGGCTTTATCTATTTCTAATCAATTTTTATTCAAAATCCATAAACTGATGTTAGAAATAAGATAATTTTGAAACCTATTAGAAAATCCACTAAATATTGATAAAGATTTAGTGTCGCTCTGCAAATGATTTTCTAACACCCCGACATATTTAGCTTGTTATGCTCCAATGTTTATGTTTTCAGAATTAATTAACGATCGCGGATATATGAGTGACATGTGGCCCGTGGCCCAAAGCTCGCATTTTGAACAATAAGCCGGGACCCGCATTTCTCAGGATCGAATCGGTTGTCTTCTTTTGTCATGAGAAGTATGTCGTCTTCTTCTTCTTTTGTCATGAGAAGACATAGGTTCTTAGAACTCTCATGTCTGTAGCGACCATAATTCAAATCTACCGCGATCTCAGTCGGCATCGACGCTGGCGACAGCGCTGCCGGCTGCTGCCACGAGTCTGGCTCAATTCACCGCCAAGGCAGTCTCTAGAGTTTCAGCGTTTCACAATGGCGGTCTTGCCGGTTCGTGCTTGCCGAGCAAGACCGCCAATTCACCTTCTTCACTCATTCATTCACTGTATTCATTTATATCTGTCTTCATTGTTTTTGTCATACCGACAATAAACACCTCAACACACGCAAATAACATCTATTTCATTTAACCACCGTCCTAACCCCCAAATTGGTGACAACTGAGGTGAGTTAAATTGACACGTGGGGAACAACGGTGGTTAAAACACGCGACAGACTATATTTGACAATTTGTGAAGTGATTAATTGTGATCGAGATTTAACTTCGAAGAGTGTGCCAACAAACGTTACATGGGCGATAAGACGCGTACACGTGTCTGTAAATTTAACATGGACTAAAAGAACAAATAAGACTGGCTGGGACATCAAGTCATGCATTTCAATATCGACGACGTTCATACACACCAACGCCGACTCACCGAGCGTTTTTCACGCACACAGCGCCGACGCACCGCGCGCTTACCCTTCAAGTAACTGAAGCATCCATTGCATCACGTGTTTGGTCCGCACGATGTACGATCTTCAGACACAACGCTGACTCACAGGCATGCAACCGCGGGCAACTACACGTCATGTGCCCACGATTCATCGCAGCGACGTGTCTACGAGCCCAGCAACCGCTCAAGCCGGCATGCCTTGCGCCCACGACGCATCGGGCGGCGACATGTCGGGCGGTCAACAACAACACAAACCTGCCCTTACGTCCACGACTCACCGGACGGCGACAGGTTGGGCATCCAGGCACCCAGGGGGTTCCAACCCATTCCGCTCCACCTGGCCCTGGTCTTCAACTTCAAGCAAAGCCCGTCATGTCATCAAAACTGGTGAAGTCCCACGCCAGTACAAATTGTCCCACCGTCCATTCTGTAGCAGCGAAACCCATCACGACCACACAGACGTATCGCGACCTTCGACCTGCGACTTGGTCACTGGAGGGGGAGTCCTGTAGCGACCATAATTCAAATCTACCGCCTGAGATGGCTAATCGCGATCGATCGATATTTCATTTAAGGGATTGTTCCTATTGATACGTGTGGAATATCATGCTAAGAAACATCGCCATCGATGCTGCTTTAAGTTCATTTCAGAAACGACCACTGCCCGAATTCCAGGAAATGACCCAGCGATTGGAGTTACCGGGGCCATGCACAGGCGATACAATTCCATGAAATTGTCTCAAGATCGTTCTGGAAAATTCCGTTTGCTATTAGCAATGACCGATACGAGGGGGCAACTTACAAGCGGAGGGGTGCGCGCCTTTCCCCACTACATCGCCGCGAGACGGGCTAACGGACCGCGCGTGGCAGGTATAAATAAGACCGCCGGCGCTATACGAAGGGCTATTCAGATACAAACACAGATTGCCCAGGCACTATTTCCTGAAGCGAAGCAACGCGCTCGATCCTCCGGACTGAGATGCACACAGAAGCGGACAGCGTCGACTGAACTCTCCAATAAATGACTTTGTAAAAACAATATTCTTAAGTTTAGTAGTGATTTATTTTAGTTTAACTATAAGTATTATGTTAGAATAAGGCGGCACTGTACATAAAGTGTCGCGCCTAGTTAATTTGAAATACTTAACTTCCAGTAACTTGTTTAGAGGGTTTTTTATGAGAATTTTTTACCCTTCCAATTTATGTATTAATATAAAACACATGATGTTTATTACAATAAGTTAGTTAGTAAAAGTGTCAAAGCGATTAGCGCTGATGCATGATTAGTAGATTTGGCGGTCTAGCCGCATGTAGAGTACTCAGAGTATCGTAGACTAAGGAATTGGAAAAAAAAAATACTAAGGGCTCCCAGTTCTGCAGGCGATGAGGACGGTACGAGTCGATTCTGGACAGTGAATTCAGCGACTCTACCGCTAGCTGCCATCGCCGCCACCCCGGGATCTTCGTGCCGACTGATGATTCGCTGCCTACACCGGACCATTTGGCATTCTAGCCTGCCGAACCGCTGCCCCGTTGTTGCCATCGCCGATCGAGGAGTTTGCCTCTAGCAATTGTTGACCGCCGCGGTCCATCCAGGCTATCTTTCCCGTCAGACGCACTGCGCCACGAAAAAAGCCACTGTCAGGGCTGTGTTAGCCGCTGCCTTCATCGCACCCGCTGTTCCTTGCCGCCCGCAAGCCTCCGCCATTCACGGCGTCAAGTGCAGCTATCGCCGCATCACCACTTCGTTTTATATTGCTCTACCCCGCTGTATATTGGAGTATATTTTTTCTGAAGACTTTTCTTAAAATAATTTTTTCCACTGTCTTTCACTGAGCTCTCTCGATACCTTTGTATCACTATGATTTATCTCGACTACGGGTGAAATCGATCGTGGAAGAAGATCGCCGAACCACCCATAACGCCGATAGATCATGTCATGAAGTGGCTTATGTTATTGAACGGGGCCATTATCTTGGGTAGTAGGGAATAAAAATTAAAAAAAAACAATAGCGTGACCTAAGAGTACTACCGAGTAAAATGTTTCTTAAAAAAAGCATTGTGAAATGAGGTAGCTCGTCCGAGGGTGGAATGCGAAACAATGAATCATCCCCTTTTCTTAAGAAAGTAAATTCGGGCGGAGACACGTGTGCCGACCACCATGAAAGTAAAAAGAGAAAAATCCCATTCCGAGAATCGCCCTTTTAGACTAGCAAAATGATTAATCCATCATGCCGTTTCTCCGCGGGAGTAGGCAGAGAGGATAGAGCGTCACATTTGTCAGTCCTGGTACACAATTTCTGCCTCTTCCACATTCATACATCTTGTGTCATATATCCTTTTCACTATTTTCTCCTCATTCATTCGTTTTATATGACCAAACCACCTAAGCGAGGCTTTTGAAACGTGTTCACTTAGACTCTTCATCTTTATTCGATCTGCCACAAATAGGCCTAGGAAATCACATTTTCACCACATTCAGTCTGCTTTCATTCCTTTTCTGGCAGCTCCAGGCTAAAAACAATTCACCAATGTAGGTACCAACCAGTCAGCGTCTCGTAATTGTAAATAAATAAAACTCAGAATTAAAATAGATAGTAAAGATCGCGATACAGATCAGGCATTAATAATATATAGTAATGAATGGGCAGGTCATCGTTATAGCAGATATGTTTTATATTAAGAAAGTTTTACTAAGGTATAAATAAAATAATGTAAAAATCGTAAGTATGTAGAGAAAATTCAAGTGTATGAATTTTATTGTAAATAAATGAATGTGTCAATTAAATGATAAATGTAGTAAGATGAATATGTATGTAAAGTTAAGTAATAAATGATTAACCTGCATAAAACGCCCATAACTAGACGATTTGTGACTAAATATGTATAAGATTTTGATAAACAATATAACAATAAGTGTAAATACGTAGAGATAAGTTTAATGACAATAAATTATAAGGGGGTGGTGTTTAAAATTAGGCCTAGATGAGGGTGTGGCGCCGCCGCCAGACGGGCCAATGGAGTGATTGCCAGTGTCACATATACAACTGTTCACAGATTTTAAAGTACCAAAAATAGTAGACATATACAAAAAAATTTCAAATTTTCAAAATTAAAAATCAATTAAATTTTAGAAGCGATTTCCGATCTACAAGATATATATCCAATGAAACTTTATTATTCAAGAATGCAAAAGCAACAAGCTCTTCAGACAGATACCAAAGATGTCCCAAATTTTTTTTTGTAGTAGCTTTTGCTAGTGATTGATTTATCTTTTCGTATGCCACCAAGTCCTTCAAAACCTGTAAATCATTCTTTGGCGCAGACCATGTGCAAGGAGTTTGAAACTAGTACTATGCGTAAATACAAACATCTTTAATGCCTTTTAGTTCTCTATTTGTCAGTTTAGCTGTTCTCTAAATAAATACATCTTTATAGCATAGATTGCTTTAGCTATCCATCTTGCTCGGTGTAGTCCAGCTGGTGCTCTAAAGGACACACCCTTTTCAGGTGTTCCTCCCAAAAATATAATAATGAGGATCAGTAACTCTTTGTAATCGTCCCGTGGTTGAAACTGATGTGTAGCAAAATAAATCATTGTTGTGGTTACATCTTCAATATGCATTGATGTCAACATAAGCCGGAGACCGCCTCTCTCGTATGACTACACAAGTGTATATCAAAATTACCCCAATTCGCAGATTCATAAGTTACATCAATTAGATGTTCAAAAATATTACGGTTTCTATCAACTTTTTCATTATGAAGAATAATTATATTTATGCTTTCTTTAGATAAGGACATTTCTATATGTTGGTCGCATCCAAAATTATGCAACGTGATTGCTGACTGATAATTCAGATGTAGAAATATTGTTCAAGTCATTTATCTAGATTTCCCAATATGTACTATTTTTTATTTGAAAATAATAAACACCGGCAAAATTCATCTTATTCAAAGAAACTGATCCTGCAATCCATGAAGCTTTATAAATACAAAGCAAAAATTTCTAATATATTTCGAAGACTGTTCGTTTGGATGACCAATTTCAATTATACGTCTCTTTTCACCAAGGCAATTAGAAACTGGTTTATCAATCAAAAATTTTATAATGTTTTATAAAGATAATGGTCTAAAATTTACATTTAACTAACTAAAAACTGATTTATAAAAACAGAAACAGATTGAATTTATACTATTACTTGGAATAAATATATCTGTAAGTACTGATATATTAAGTAAAAGGAATAATCGACTTGAAACTACTCGCTCACATTTTCAACAGATAATTGACAAGCAAATTGGCCGTATACACTGTGGGAAAAAAAGTTTAGTGAGCAAAACAAATATGTAGAAGTGTCATTGAACGCAGTTTTCAGTATAGATTAATATCCCTTTTGAATACAACAGAATTAAGAATTTGTTTGAAAAATGTAGAAAATTCGCAGACGTAAAAATGCCAACATAGATTCAGTAAGAAAATATTTAGTTCAGTATGATCATTATGAGAATTGAAAAAATACAATATCTACAGGCTGACAATTTGCTGACAAACATTCGCATGAAGTTGTAACAAATGATTCAAAATTTTATTTATTTAATTTTAAATAATACATAATGTATAATCGTGTTTGGACTGTGTCCGTCTAGACAACCCACAGCTAGACAAAAGTTGTGAGTTACGCCATAGACAAAGTTACGCTAATTTAGGTAATACCAACTTGAATTTAATAGGGTTATATTAACATTCTGCTGCACACATCTTCTCACAAATGTCAATGAGAATAAACAAAGAAATGATCTGTGGCATGGCTTCGACGCGCAGATCAGATTTGCGATCTCTCTTGTGACTGTGATGATATGTAATTTAAACACAAAATCAATCAATATAATTCGATAAATGGACCACGAAGCAGGTTGTTTGAAGTCTGCATAAAGCTTGATTGAAAATTAAAATAAATAATAATCAAGAATAATCTTAAAAACTTTATTGCACACAACAAAAAACATTTAACATATCATAATAAATAATTAAAAAACAAACAATCATATTAGGATTTGTAAGTAAAATGAATTATTGTAACTGATAACCACTTCGCTTAACACATGAACTATTATATTTGTGAACTACATAATGGTTTTGGTAGATTTATATGCAATATGAAATTTTCCCAGTATCTTCTGTAAATGCCAATTGAAATTGAAATGAATACATTTTTCCATTACTTTCGATCAACTTAACCCATTAAATAAATCAGAATCTGTTTGTAAAACTAAAATATTTAAAATAGTAAAAAATATAAGTAGAGTAAATCTTTCAGTTTTGCTCTATTCACGCATTCTGATAAAAAAAATTTCACAAGAATAACACGAAATTGGTCTATAATTAAATAACACAGGAACTACGACAAAAATCATTCACATTCACAGGTTGAGATATAAATATGTTTTAAAATAATCACACAGTTAATAAATTTGAACATGATTTAAATAAACATACAGTTTCTAAAATATTATATTGCACTCTACCCGATAAGGTGAGCTTTTTATTTATACATATTTAAAAAATGTTCTACATATTAATATTATTAAGAATTTGCAAGTAGCGTTCAACTTTGAAAGATACATATAACACACCATATATATATACTCGAATACAAGTTGAAACATTTGTTGCCATTTTCAAACAATAAATATTAATTTTGTAAAGAGAATAAATACATTTTTGTTATTTCGTAATATTAAATTAATCGACTAGAAAGATATAAAAAAAAAACTATCGAAAAAATATTTAATTGCTACCAGGATTCAAACCTGGACCTCTTCCTATCCGGGAAAGCGCACATTCACCATTTCGCTATAGCAATCGAATACATTTTCAACAAATTTTGAACTCATATTCTGTAATCCTTCCAATTGACACATAGTTAATTATTTTTTAAAAGTGGAATAATAGATAGAACAGATCTGATACAATACAATGATAATAATAAAATACAAAAACATTATTTAAAAAAGTTTTTACTTAGATTGTAATTTTTTTTAAATTTTGACTTTAACTTGCACTGTCAATTTCTGATGCATTGAAACCCTGAAAAACTTAACTTCGACATATACTGAAATGTTAAATCATATTTGCTCGTGTAATTTGCGCTATTTTCATATTTTCACATATAAATATGCAGACAGAAAAAAGTTTAAAGTAGACAAGTTTTAATAAAACTTTATTGTAAGTTTATTCTTGAACTGTAAAACACAATTATTGGAAACGCAAATCACCATGAAATACTACGTAAAACATCAAGTGCATGTACATTCACAGCGCTCTACGATCAAAGCTAGTACTTCTGTACGCTTAGAAAAACCTGCAAACATGCTTGGCCAAACCTGAAATGGGCATGCTCATTCGTTTATCGAGAGAGTGCGAATTTATGTATAAAATAAGTTGACCATCTTGTGTATCCAGATAGAAAACTCCAGTCCAGTAAAATAGTCCAGGAATCAAATGCATACAATATGCGGAGTAAAAAATAAAATTCATAATCATTATTTAAAAATAAGAGTGTGCAAAATACACAGAGGCGCAAATTACACGAGTAAATATGGCATATTCTTTTATATATATATATAAGTATATATACGGTATGTATAATCAATAAAATTAGTGATATACACAGTGAGAATGTTATACATAGATAATGCTTAGAGAAGCAATATGTGAATTAAACATTTAAGGTGTCATATGTTATACTATGAACGCTAATGACATACAAATAATTTTAATCATATGACATATCATTATGTACAACATTTGATAACGTACGAGGCATGTATGACAAGTACCTGTGTTTAACGACTGATATGACGCAAAATATGTAAACCATTTATAGAGTAGTTTTGTTTTAATAGCTGTTGAAAGTGGGCAAGTTTGTGTTTGTTTGCAACCATGGAAAAAGAGCAATATCGGCCAGTGATTCGATTCCTTATTTGGGATAGGAAGATGTGTGAGGAAATCAAAGTGGAAGTTGTATGTCGTTTATAAAGACCATGCACCTTCGATGACTACTATCAGATATTGGTTTAATGAATTTAAGTGTGGCCGAACATCCGTTTTGATGAAAAGCACCCAGGCTGTCCAATAGAGGTGACTACAGAAGAAATGGTTAATAAAATTTGTGATATTGTGTTAGCAGACTGCCGGGTGAAGATCAGAGAGATTGCTGACATTGTAAATATATGCATACAAAATATCCTACATGAAAAATCGGGCATGAGAAAGCTATCGGCGAGATGTGTGCCGCCTTTGCTCACAGTGGAACAAAAACAGAATCGCATGACAACTTCGGAGCACTACATGTTTAAGCGCAATCCGAAAGAGTTTCTGCAGCGTTTCATGACTGTTGACGAAACATGGAAGAACAGTTAAAACAGTGAACTTCACCCGGCGAACCTGCTCTAACGAAGGCAGTTGCATTGGCCGAAAAGGTCATGGCTGCCATTTTTTGGGATTCGCAAGGCATCATCTTCATTGACTATTTGGAGAAGGGAAGGACAATTACGGGGCAGTACTATGCTGATTTATTGGGCTGATTCTACACTGAATTGATGAAAAAAGACCCCATTTGGTGAAGTAAAAATTGGTCTTTCACCAGTTCATTCATTTGCAATCGCCATAGCAAAACCAGGCGAATTAAAAAGTCTTAAAAAAATTGGAATATTGCTGGACTAAGTGTATTGAGATAAAAGGAGATTACTAACATAACGTTCTTAACAGAAATAAATAAAAAAAACAATCTAAAAATGCGTTTACTTCCCGAACACGGGTACTTAGCACACAGCCCTCATATGACTGTAGTACATATAGTGTATTTTCTCAAGGAATGTACTGTCTGTTATGGCTAATATAACATTCATTTTGTCAAAGTATAATTTTATTTTGATGACTCAAAATTAATATTTCACTGAAACAATTTGAGAGTGAGTTATAAAGCAATATTAAACTAAACTGTACAGGGTTAACAAGACAGACAGTGTGTTGCCAATAATGTGTACAAGTTCCAATTCGATGATAGTGGAGAAAGAAAATCTGTTTTCTATGCAAAGGAAAAAAAATATATATAAGTACACCAGATTTAATTAAATGATTATAATAATAAAAAAATTGTTACACATAGTAAGTGATACGACGTGCTGTCAATAAAATAATTACAAAATCTGTTTCAAAATGATGCAACGAGGTTGAGGAACGTATTTTTAGGGCTACGGATAATATGTACTACTATGTAATATACAAATAATAAAAAACATTACAAATAAATTTTCACAAAAATATGTATGTCATCAACCAGTAAAGTTATTTAGACACAAGCATTTTTAAAAATATTAGATGTATTAGAACGTAGTACTATGTATTTATAAATACAGATTTTTTGTAATGAGAGCATTCTTACAAAAACAAGCTGCAAATTAATATATTGTTTTCACATCATTTATACCATACCGACCATATTACTAGTCTAGGAGGTAAAAAAAACATACGCTTTTTGATTTCAACTAACACATTATATGTATAATGTTTTGTGTTTAATATAACAGTGTCCTAATATAATACTATTACTATTATGACCGCACTACAAACAATTGGAAGCTGAATTGAAAGATTGTTACAACAAGTTATTCCTTAGTTGATTTTCCAATAAAAACTGAACTTATAAAACATGTAAGATGGGCTCTACAATTGTTTGCCATTGAGTTGTGAGGAATTTTCACAATATGAAAGAGCTGCCTTTAATACTTTTCTTTCATTCATCTAAAGACATGGTGGCACATATGTGTTAGAATGCTTTCTGTCTTTGGAGTAAGTAGGGAAGTACTAAATAATATGCTAAATAATGACATTACTACACACTATTGTCTGTGCAATTACACAGATGGTAACCATATGACAAAGATGTTCAGGTTTTGTATGTATCAGAGTACATACATGTAATAAAAACTAAGGTGGTAACTGGTAAACCAAACACTTAATAAATACATATAATATACATAGTAAAACTCTGTTAATTCGTAACTCACGAGACCGAAATTTAAAAAAATATCCGAATTACGAATAATGAGAACAAAGTTTTTTAAAGGCAACATTAAAAATAAATATTGTGCGCGCCACCGCTTTTGACATTGCGATTTTCATACTGAAACATGATGAATCTCCATTACTTCAGCTTCTCATGTGTTGAATGTTTATTAAATAACGTATTTCTACTGAATAAGAAAGGTGTGTGGTGACGTGCCGATTCACCACTTGATGCAACAAAATCACGCACATTAAATTGATTGGCGAACTTGCCTTTTCCATTCGAATTGGAATATTTAAAATATGCGTGAAAAAAAATTAAAAACTTTTAAATTCTCATGTCTCGCTGGGATTGATGGTTGAAGTTTATTATTTTCCCGCGATTTTTCAAAATCAAACCCAGAGAGGTATTCGGGATTCGATTTTTTTCCGCCAATTTTGTCTTTGATACCTATCAATTTTTTGTCGTTAAAATAAATAATTTAAAAATAAACTCAATTTTTCCAAATGGTTAAGGATTTACACGAATTACAAGCTGTTGGTGCCATTTTAGAGAATGAAACGTGAAAAAAAAAAGTTAACGTATTTAAATATGAAAGATTTAGTTTCTTTAGTACCTACATATGCAAATCGAAATGTTTCATAAACCTAAAAGTGATTCAATGAAAACATTATTTTGAATAACAACAAATCTTATAAAATACACTATGGAATTTGATATAAATATGGCTAAACCAGGCTAAACTTAGTTCAGCACGTCCTGTCATATCAGCGCGCCGTTATGCGATAAGGAACGGCGTCCTGATTGGCTGATAGACGGGGCTAGCTGCAGTTGTTTACGAAGGGATGAAGGTCAAATGCGTAGTCATGCGAGTTTTGGGATTTAAAAACATTTGTAAATATGCGAATTACGTGAACAAAATATTTACTTCAGGTGTGTAAAACGCATATGAACAGCGAATAATCAGATTTTACAAATTATGAAATGTTATTTTATACTGATTTCTACTGATAATTCGCGAATTCTGTGAAAATACAAAATAATAATGTTACGGTTACGAATTAATGGAGTTTTACTGTATCAATTTGTGCCAAGATTCGAAAAATTGTAAATGCGTGAAACAGATAAAACATTAGGATTGTAATTATTTATCAACATTTCCCTCGGCTAATATAGTTGCATCTATCAAAAGATTGAAATCAAGTTCATTCAGACTAGCCTTGGCAGTCAACAAATCCAAGAAGGTATCCAAGGGAGACAGACGGTCGGCAGATGGGAAGGCTGCCAATCCTGTGAAAAAAACCCAGAAATTACTACAATGTATTTACATATATTCCGAAAGGGTAGTATTAGAGAAAATTAATGTTTAGAGAGAATGAAATGCTACACATTCTCATCATGAGCGATGAAACTTAATTACACATAATTATTGTAAACAATATTTGATTTATGCATATCTACATAGAATAGGGGAAAAATGCTCATATTCCTATCCCGACATATATATCATATCCTATCTTACAGTGATAAACTTCCTCATGTGTGTCCATCTTTTTTAAGACTAAAGACATTGAATTTGTTATATTTGGTCATGGTCTAACTATTTCTGACATGGTCACAGTAGTCATTTGCAGGTTGGTACCTCTTACATGAATAACATTCATTTTACAATATCTGAGACACTGACAGAAAGTAGCATTTTCTCTCTAAAAATTAGTTCAAGTGAAATAGCTAGAAACAGGTTTATTAATCAGAATGCATGAAATCATTTTGGTTACCTCTGCGAGCATTTGTGAGTGGCATAGTGAGATGTGTGCGTGGGGGCTCGAGACCAGCTAACAGAGTAGCGGCGTGATGGCGAGCTCTCAACCGCAGAGCAGCAGGATGGTTGGAGGTGGCCAGGGCCCGCCCACTACGTCCCCCTCCACCCAGGGCTGCCAGCCTCAGGGCTCGGAGTACGGACTTTGTATCATTACCCGCTTCTGAAATTACATTTAGGTAATGGATAAAATTCTCCTAAACCAAATTAAAACTTTAAAGAAGTTTATATTTAACAATACTAAATAAATATAATTCATTGGTTTTCTCAGCAGAATGTTGGGCAATTAAAGAGGCCTTGGACATCTGCGTACCTTGGAACGTCGAAAAGGCTGTTATATTCTCCTACTCACAAGCAGCTCTTGAATCCTTTTCTGCTAATATGAAAGTATGGCTAGACAATGAGATAATCTGTTCCATCAGAAGATGTCTATTTAATTTGTACAGCAACAATAAACAGGTGTCATTCGTTTGGATTCCTGGATGTAAGGGAATGCATAGAAATGAATGTGCTGATAAACTGGCCAAGGAGGCTACTCTTTCCGGAGTTTTCCCCTCTCAATTCCATATCCCGATGTATGACAAACTTAATATGGTAAAAAAACATACAAATTCTATCTGGACTGCACAATGGATGGATCCAAATAATCATAAGGGTAATCGGTTTAAAATAATTCAAAGATCTATTCCCCACACCCCCTGGTTCTTCAAAAGGAAAATCTCCAAAAGAACAATATGAAATATTTCTAGAATGAGAATTGGGCATTGCCAGGTAGCCTCACATTTATTCAGATTGAACTTAATAGATTCCCCAACGTGTAAGTGTGGTGCCGAGGAGGAAACCTTGACCATATCTTTTTTGCCTGTCCATCACAGTATTTTCTTTACAGTAATCTCGTCAATGGTAATTTTCAACTCCCGATTAACTTGTGTCATGTTCTTTCCCTTAACTCGCTACATTTAATCTATATACAGAAAAACCTCGTTATTGCGAAATCCAAGGGATCAAAAAATAAAATTTCGTAATAACGAATTCTCACATATAGCTATTTTTTTCTTCTTCTAATATGTGAATATTCCGCGCGCGCCGTAGAAATAAATGAAGCGCGGCTTTATATGGGATATAACATAATAAGGCATTCTGCAAACAAAGGAGGATTTTATGTATAAAGAAAACTCTGAATAATCTATTTAGTTTTGTTTCAACAGATAAGCAAATTGATTAAGAAATTAAATTAAAAACATTTTACGAAATATTATAAGATAGATAACCTAAAATTCGGTGATATTTTTGAAAATTCCAAAATGTTATACAAATATAAAACATTTAATTTTAAATGTGTGTAGAGCCGCTAAAAACATTGCGAGTTTCGCAAGGGTCAATCGATCCTCATATTTCTTTAAATCGTTGAAAGATGAATTCGGAATCATAGTTTTTTGTTGAAGGTTAAAATTTTGCGGGAATTATCACGACCTGAAGCCATTTTAGGGTTACACAAAATATTTAAAAAATGCACTTTAAAGAATAAATTACGGAATGCTAGTACATATAAATGTCAGTGAACAAACACGCGAAAACAATTGTCAAATAAACACATTAACGAAAATGTTGTACGCAATATTACCGTTCATTGGTATCGAAGTAAATGTTCAGTTATAATGTAAAAAGTGACATAAGTTGACGATGATAATGAAGATCAAAGATAACAATGCGCAGAATTGTAGGCTAGGTATCTCAAACATTGCGGGCGATATACCATACACAAAGCTGATGCGCGCATGCTCTAAAGTGTGACGTGCTGATCACGATTTCAGGGATTTTCATTTTCTCCAGCTGGTTTAAATAAGACCCGTTTTTAGAGGCGTGAACACGTGTACGCTTCAGAGCGTGAAAAGGATTTCATTCTAACCTATTTTGACAATGGGCAATAATTCCAACCTTGAATAAGTGGAGATTATGCCGAATGGCTTTATAAGGGCCTTATGATCACAATAAGAAGTTTTACAAGGGCGCAGCGGGCCGGTGCGGGCGGCAAAAAAACAATTGACAATCATGATCGTAAACGGCCGAAATATATTTTGAAATATTTGTTATAAATTTTTTTTTTATCGTTATATATTTACGTAAATGATTGCTATTTTTTCATACGTGACAAAATAAATTTCGTTATATAAATTCATTTTTGTATGAAAAATTGATTGTAGGGAATTAATTTTGAATTTTTTTTCGATATACGTCATTTTTCAGGATAACGGGGTTTGTTTTAACAGGATTTTACTGTAATAGTAAATTTTTTGAACGACAATGGTATTGACTTGTAATATAATATTTCTTATTCAATAATATTACTGTATTTTTTTTTTATAAAATAAAGTTTTAACTTGATTAATGGTACAAATCACTCTTGAAAGGTGGATTGCCTATTTAAAAGAAGAAGAAATAAATATAATTTTATTATTTGATCACTTTAAACTTATATTATATCATCAAAAGAAATATAAGTGTGTTTCCTTTCCGATATATAAATGAAGAAATAAATAAATAGGACAAACCAACAGATTAGAAATAATTTTGTGATTATTGAAATAAAAGGCACTTTTTAAGTATATAAAATAAGAAATTACAAACCAGCCATAACAATTTTCAAGAAATCAATCTGCACTTCAAATACGTTTCGATGGACATATTGAAGGAAATTGGAGAAAGACAACGAGCGATAGCCCAGGTATGTAAAGAACGATGAGAAGCCCTGCGGCAGTGGGAATGCCAGGGAGTCAGCTGCCAGGTAATATGTTTCCAAAGCCTTCAAGAGCATGAATCTGTGGTCCTCATTCATGCTATCACTGAAAATAAAACATGAAACATTAGACTCAAGTCTCAAATGTTTACCAATTATTAGGTAAAAGCAAACAATTTAAAACTACACAAAATGAAATCTGTTTGTGCAGGATAGGAAAGATATGGAACACATATTCAAAAAGCACTTTAAATTCCCCATATAATAATAGGCCAATGTATACCCTTTAATTTTTTTAAAGCCAAATTACTTCCCCAAATAGCACTTTAAGTACATAATTATCATTTATTGTATTATACACTAGTATATACAGATATACATCATAATGTAATTTCCATAGGGTAAGGCAGCCTATTATCATTCTTTACTCTCATAATCAGCTTTACACAAATTACAAAACATGATAAAATATATTTTTTTTAAATATTGTAAAATTATTATTATTTCGTATGTGAGGCTATGTTACATGAAGGGGAATCCCCTTTGCAGGTCGTGACGGGCGGTGGCGCTTAGGGCTTTGCATAGCAGCAGGCAGAGGGCACGTGAGGCTTCCAGCTGGGAAGCGGCATGTCTTGCCCCCACGGCGTGCACCGCTCCTTCGCCGCCTGCCCCTCCTGCAGCCCTGCCCCCGTGCCGCAACAGATGCATGCTCACCTCACGCAAGTTCTAGGACACATGCGGTTAGTTGGGTTAGTGAAAATAGAGGTTCAGAAATATTAGGGAAACTTTTTAAATCAGACGAGCATTCTGTTCAGAGAACACTAAATAACAGTCAGTGTTGAGTTTGATTAGCTTAAAGTCAATAGATATATTATTAAACAAACTATAGATATCTCATAGAGACAAAGCGATTTTTATTATATTTAATGGAAAGATATGGAAGTATGGGTAATTACAGGGCTTACGACCTGTCTTCGGCTGGCTTAAGTGATTACTTTATAGAAATATAACATTCACCATAATAACAGTGTCTTTGTTGGTGAAAATCCAGTAATTGTGTGTTCTTGGACATATTTAGATATTGCTGATATATTATTATAATATGTATAATTTTTTTTTCAATAATCTTAATTTGTCACGACTGTTCATAATCTTCCGTGTAGTGTTCCATGGAAATGGATTGAAATGAGATGGAACAGATGGTTATAAACTCAATTGCCAAGATGAGGCATGATAGAACAGACTGCCTGCAGAATATCACATACCAAAAGGATATGAAAACACAAAAAGACACACAAACTCAGCCATCTAGAGAAGTTTTCCTCAGCTCAACACTTTGCATTTGACTAGAACATCCTAGGAAAGCCAAAGACGCATTGTCTTATTTAGGAGAATGATACATTTATTAACAACCAGTGAATATGAATAGATGTAAAAGCTTTCAAATAATATCCCCGTATCCGGTATTGCATTCTTCAATTAAAATTAAATAGCATGTATATAAATAGCTACATATTAGCAGAGTATGTATTTATGAGAAGTCAAGAAATTTGCAAAATGGAAAGGATATTGAAAGGGTGGGAATACTAGTGCACATAGTTTGATTGTGTCTTATTAGTATATACACCAAGTCTAATCCCAATTGCATAACTACCCTTTAAGATATCGCCAAACATGAAAAAAAGCCTGAGTATTGAGAAAATTTAATTTTGTACTGTCATTTAGTTCCTCATAAAGACAAGGAAAAACACGTCAAACAATTTTGGAAGAGATGTTACCAGTTTACGAAAACTGTTGCTTTGGAAAAACCATAGTTTACAATGATAAATTTATTTGTATTAAAGTACTTTTGTTATTAAATAATTTGTCAAATTGAGTAAGTATGGATATAGTATGAGGATATAAGAATAATAGGCTATATAATCATATAGCAAGAGGAGTGAAAATTTTACAAATAAGCTACTTTATATAAGAAATCAAGTTTTTTATTGGTTAATAAAGCTGTACTCGATAATCGTAAGAGGAATACGACACCAAACATATGTAGAATCATGCAATTAATAACAATACTTCAGATATTTTATGGTTGAAAATATCACAAACATGGAACAACAAGGTATCATCCGCCATTTTGGTTTAAATTTATTTTTTGAATCAAAATTCTAACAATTTTCTCTTCAAAACTGTATTACAAACATGTCAAATATTATAGTAGTTTAGAAGACAAAAAATTATATTTTAATATTAGTAGTACTTATTTTATTTTTTAAAACAACAACTATTGAATTGAATACAACTTACTATCACGCCGTTTCACCGTGGGGGTAAACAGAGAGGATAGAGCGCCACACTCTTCTGTCCTGACACACAATTTTCGCCTCATCCACATTCATACATTTTCTCATAGACACTCGTCAATTATTGAGGCTTCTAACAGGACTATCTTCCAGTATCTGGTATACCCGATTGTGCTGTCTTTCATGGATGTCGTCAATTTCTGGTACCATCAACACATGCGTTATATATCTTTCTTAGCATTTGAAAAAAAAAAAAGTTATATTATATAACGTGCCTGAAGTTACGTACAAGTCTATCTTATTACTCTAAATTATATAGCACCATTTTTGTTAAAAATTCACCTCATAGGCAATGAACTAAACCCTGTTGAAAAACTAAGCTAAATATCTCAATTTGATGAAAATGTCAGATGATACCTTGTTGTTCCATGGAAAAGATATGGCTGTGTAAATACATATACATACATAATAAGTAGTACCACATACATAAAGATTACAAAATTATATAATAAAACAAAAAATATTATTCAAAAAGGTACGCTAATCATTTGAATCATGACTTGTAAATAATTATTTGGAATTGAATTACTGATTAATGGTACCTACTAAAAAGTGCAATTTTTTATAAATTTAAAAATTAACTAAAGTAAAATGATGAATGAATTCATTAAAAATACCTCACCCTATGTGTTGGATTTGATACAAAATGTTGTTGTAATTCTTAAGGGCGTACTTTCATTTTTCAATTTGAAATTTGAGAAATTCTATGCGAATTACATACTCTTTCAAGATGATGCTAATAGTTAAAGTACTTATAATGTCACCTAAATACTAAAGGACATCATTTATTGCGTAGATCTTGCCAGAGAAGTAAGTTTTGATAGAAAGAAATGACAATAAAATGGTTGATTTTCTCGCATTTGAGACAAGTGTCAAAAATAACTGAATAATCTAAAGTTTGATCCACATTTTTCATATTAATATTATGGAATTTGATAATATGTGTGTTGTTATTTGAATTAATCCATCGAAAAACATAAATAATTTATTAAAGTACCTAGTTGATATATATCCGTCGCTCGATCCGGCAAAAACAGACGTGGAATCTGTCGTTTTCTTAATTTTTTATTAAATACGCCAATAAGATATATTTTTTGTTGTATATTTGACTTCTGTTATGTGTGTATGTGACGCGCTGGGGGACAGATGCCAAGAACAGGTGAGAAGACCGATCGAGTTGCCAGGCAAGGGGGTGGGGGGAACCAAAACATTTAAATAGTTCTGAGAAGCTCTCTTTACTTCTCGGTCTTCTGTTAAACTACTCCCTAGTTAAGGTGTATTATAATTATATTATATACAAATAGATAAATTATAAATTGTGGCACGCACAAGTTTTATTGCTACACAAACCATGCAGATAAATCAGCAAGAAGAATTACAATTCTAGGAATAATTAACTGAAAAACATATTCACAACATAAGTTGTAAATTTCGTATACTACATGGAAAAATGATTCTTGAACAAAGTAAACATTTTAGGTACATTTTTTTTTTTTGTAAATTGCAATTGAGTATTCCGTATATATGTAACATTGTTGTATGTAAATATAGTCAAATACTACGTAATTATGAAACAAACAGCTCACAAAACGGCAGCATTGTGTTTTAAATCGATAATATTAAACAAAACCACCAAATGCATTTGACATGATAATTTTGAATGTGTAACATCGTGTTTATCATCAATCTAAATATATGTAGGTACTTAGACTGATCTCAAAACATATAACATATTCACATATATCAAATAGGTACTTCAATAAATTATTTAATTTTTAATGGATTAATTCAAATGACAACACATATATTATTTCATTCCATAATATTAATTGCCTATCTAGCGAGATTCATGTAACAAATAACGTCCTTTAGTATTTAGGTGACACTTATAAGATGTTTAACTATTAGTCCCGGCATGAAAGAGTATGTAATTTGCATAAAATTTCTCAAATTTCAAACTGGAAAAATGAAAGTACACCCTTAACCAGACATATAAGCGGGTATACATTGAAAATATTTTACGTATGTATTATGAAAAGCAAGTGAAAAATGATTTATTAATATAAAATTAATAATTAACTTTATTTTTAAATCACTGCTATGAGTTAATTATACACCAACCGGTTTTGGAAAAAACTTTTTCCTTCATCAGGATGTCAAAAAAATTAACTAAAACCATGTCGAAAATGTTCTAATGGTTTTAAATTCAATTAAAAATAATAATCTAGTACCTAAATTAAATCGTTACGATGATGAAAGATGTGGAAATCTCACCACAGATATGATGTGCTCTTGCTTGCTGGCTGTACAGGTGTCCATCTCTATAAAGGGAAGCAGTGGGGGTTCCTGATGCGAGTGTGGGGCTGGTGGTGCCAGCAAAGAGGGAGGTGGAGGACGGCGCACCGCGGGGGCAGGGCCCCCGGGAGTTAGGGGTGTAGAGCAGCGGGAGAGCGCTTCTGGCTAGAAGTAAACATGGTGTACATTAATAACTGTTTACACTGTGCGGTGTAAAAGGGCGCAGGAAGGTTTAAATTTAAATCTCTGCTCATTTTCGCAATCTCTTACATTAGCTTTAGTTTTTTATCTCCTTTCTTTTGTGTTTATTAATTGTACATTTCGCGTTTTTGTAGTATTGTGTGTGGAACCGATAAAAGAAGTTGAAACTTCTATAACGGTTCTGGGAAAGGGTGGGTCACCCCCTTATAGCACCCCTTTAATATGCGGTGTAAGATATTAAGGAAGTTAATATGAAAAACAATACAGTCATTTCGGGTAACATTGGAATTCAGTATAACATTGGACAAAACCTGAGCAAATGTTTTTTTTTTCTGTAGTCTTGTGATAGAGAGCATTCTGGAAATTGATGTTAATTACAAACCCCATTAAATGCTTTTTGTAGTTAACAGAAAAAAACACTTAAAACTATTTAAAAAAAGTAAATAAAAAAAACAAGAGCAGCGTTTTGTATTTGAAGGTTGTTTAAATTAATCATCTAGTATATTTTTAGTGCCCTAAGAAGGTAAATTTTGTATAAAACCTTAATTTTAAACTTCACACTTAACTTACAAGTAAACATGTCATTATATTATGATGTTATTAGGCAACTGCTCCCAAGTTCTTGTTTTATAAATGAGATAAATCAAAACTTGTCATTTATTCTGCCTGAAGAAAGGTCTGACTATCCTGAAATAGTTCAGGAATTTATTGAAGTCAGTAATGGTGACCTTGAGAAACACATGCATGCTCAGACTCAAAATATGTTTACATCAATTCTGCAAAGTAAATTACGAGGACGCGATTATTCCCAGGACAGATAACATAGGAAAAATCTCCATTAACATTCTTTAACTTTAAGAATACTGGATGGGTATGGCCAGTCAACAGAGACATTGTGATTTTAAATATCACAGATATTATAAAAGGTGTAGATATTGACCAAGTATGCAAGGATAAGACAGCATATCTCATTGAAGATGATTTCTTGTGTATGGAGTGGTAGGAGTGATTTTATTTACATACACGTATGTTTTATAATAAGATTAGAAACATAATGTGGAAAAATAATTTTAATTTAGACTTTTAATGTCATAATGATGATTATTTTGTCAAATGATTGAAAAAAAACATAACATAAATAAGTTTTTCATTTAAGCCTAACCAGGTTGTCTTAGCTTAGATCATATGATTTAATATGGGAGAAGGGTACCAAGTTATGCCTTTTTTACCGTCTCTATCAAAGGAGTCTTTTATAACAAAAAAGTACATTTTAATGTTACCTAGAGAGATTATATAATTAAAAATCAAGAAATTTGGTTATCAAAAATATTGAAGTCCAATGTTACCCAACTATCAATATAGCATTGGACCACCCATAAAAACAGAGTTTTAGTCACGCTTTCCTGCATTTTCGTAGATTTTTGGTCAAAATTAATTAAATGAAGTTGTAAGTTAATTTAAATAGTTGCCGCTAATATCATATCACACAAAAACATCTCAAAGTTGTCTAATTATAACCCAAAATGACTAATACAAAAATAATTTATTATGTTAAAGACACATATACTTCCAATTTATCTTTATTTATTTTTTACAAAAAAAATGATTCATGTGGGTGTTCGTGAACATCACCGTAACATCAAGCACTGTTGCATGAAGTTGCCCCACCACGCTTTGATAAAACTTCATGGTGCAGAGTGATACGTGTGGAGATATGTGATGAGAAACATTGTCCTAAAGATCAAACGTGTGCTAGAGTGGAACAATAGAATGACGAGGAGGTTGGGAGAGGAAACTTATACGCGCATCGTTAGAGCCATTCCGTCACTTCGGAATGTGCCGTCTCCCACTCCATCGACGCATGAATGGCCAATAGACCAGGCGTGGCGAGTATAAATATAGGTTCACTGGTGCTACAGGTTCTCTTCCAGTTCAGCTGGTGACGAAGACGGCACAAATCTATTCTGGAGAGTGATTCCAGCGACTATTCTGCCTGACTGAAGATGAACCACTGCCCGAGCCTGCTGTTAGAATGAAATGAAGAACTAACCACCTTTTTAAGGCGAGCGTCCTTCAATTGTAAGTTAACTGTGAATTCTAACACCCTTGCCATCGTCTCTCTCTTTCTGTCTGAGCTTCATTCATCATTGCTGCCATCACTGCCTTGCTAAGTCATCCAGATCGTCAATCGGCCAAGAAAAGATCATCTGGCCACTGTCGCATCCATTGCCGAGAGCGACCTAGTCCGAACTCATCAAGCTCATCATTCCGCTGATCCCCAGCCGTCTACCTTTTCCATATCTGTGTCTATCTCTTTCTCTAATTCTCTTTTACAGGAGCTCCGTGCTGCCGACCTCTGTCTGGACAGACAAGACTACTACGCTCTGTGCCACTGAAGAAGCCACCCAGTTGCTACTCTAGCCGCCGCCCCTTGCAAGCCTCTGTCATCCATAGCGTTGTGAGTAGCTACTGCCGCTTCACTACTCCACTGTACTGTATATTGGATTTCAAGTGATATTTTTCTATAATAAAATTTTCTGCCATTTCCACTCTTTTCACTGAGCTCTCTTGATACTCTTGTATCAAAATGTTTATTATAAGTTATTTATATTAGAAACACTTATTATTATATAGACATATAAAAATAAATATAAAAAAACTTCAATGAGGTTAACTAACTTGATAACAGGCCAATGACACTCTGAGTTTTTCCAGCACTTGATGTGGCCGGAAACGGTTGGTGACCAGAGACAGGTAGTCCCATAGGCGGGTCCACATGTCAGAACGAAATGGGGTTATTCTTTGACGAGGAGAAAGCAGCATCATGGTTGTATTCCATAACTGCTCCTGACTCACAGACACTGTTGTATCGGCTATCTATAAAAATAAAAATTATTTACTGGAATAAATCTGGAATCCCTTCCATTTATTGGTTGTCCTTCAATCATATCACATGTCATAAACCTATACATTTTTACATCACATAATTAAAATATTCCAAAATGTATTAAAGTTTATAACATTAGCCTGTTCCTATGTGTAGTCGTCAATTAATGAAAAATAAATAAACCTTTTACAAATACAACTGCATGGTCATGAATAGAGAACACTCCATTAGAACCTTGTGTGAATTCTAGTAGCCCCCAATCCATATGAATTTCCCATTTTCTTCCGAAATATGTTATTTTATCTATCGCTTGTGATATTTTGACATTTAAAAATTATTAATAAACAGTTACATATAAATACATATTACTGATTCTCGGTGCAGATCCAATTATTTACTTTAATATTTTACAGATTTTTCATAATTCTCAGTTAATTCAGTGATTTTTGGTGCGTTTTTCACTTGCCTGTTGCTATGTTTCGTTAGTTGTTTTAATATTATTTGTTTTTTAAATAGGTACACGATTTAAAAAAAATTTCTTGTTATTTTTTATACATAGAACAAATTCATAGGTTTGTTATGACAAGTGTTAAGATTTGGGATAAAAATCTAAAAATTCGTTTTGTCAGCAACAACTACCAATCAAATATTGAATATTTTTATACACATTTATTAAAATCCAGGTTCCATTGTACTTAAATATTTATTCAATTTGAAATAAAGTGTACATTGTCTTTAATACGAAAAAAAAAAAACAAAAAGCAGTAAATTTTTCCCACGGGCAAGTACATATATTGACCATCTGTCATTGAATGTTGACTTCAGTAATATTGCTTATCTATGCGTGAGAATATCTAATGTGTTTTAAATATCTCTGGATTAGGATCACTTAAATGATTTTTTAAAAATATATATTCAATGCATTCACATTACAGTTTGCAAATATCAGTCCATAGTCTAATATTGGTTAAAAACTGCCGTGAATAATTCTTGGTTATGATTACTCGCTCATGTCAGCATTGCAGATCAAAATGGTTATTTTACAGAAAATATTGTAATTAATTGAGATTTTAAGTTATTTTTCAATATCCATCATGTTTATGGTTTTAATAACATTCTGATGATAATCATATCAATTTAAGATAGCTCTAAGTGTACACAGAATGTATCATTTTCCTAATATTTAAATTCCCTAAGATAAGTGTTTAAACATTATTCTATTTGATGTTTTTGTTGTGCATTAACCCTCTTTTAAATTATTATGGAACAAGCATTCTAAATTGCAAAGTATATGGCTATCACGTTTTACTCAATTAGATTTACTTAAATAATCAAATTGATATTTTTATATAATATTGTATATACTATTCACAATAGAAATACACAGATTATATAAGACTAACAGAAAAGTAATCGGTGCAGGAAAATATGGTAGCCTATGTTTTATCTCTTTTTACATCACAGAAATAAAGATCATTGTTGGTGAGGATTTTAGCAGCAAAGTAAAACACTTGTTTCACATTTGGTGCCCTGTCTGCTATACTAGTATTTTATTGTGCAGATAGATTTCTTAAGATTTATTATTTATGTAATAGCCTCCCTACACAAATTAAAGAAATAAAAGATATAAAAAAGTTTAGAAAAAAAATAAATCAACACTTCAGAAACACATAATTAGAAAATAAACAAAATTACAGAACACTTCAGAAGCACACAAATAGACAATAAATAAAATATTATATGAAATTATTATAGTGTAACTCCCTCTCCAAGCACAAGAGCTGGTCTCTTTTTTGGAGAGGTAAGCGAAAAAAAAACCATGTAATTTTAATAATGTTACTTAATACATGATATAAAAAAAATGGTTAAAATGTCAAATAAATAAAAAATGTAATTTAAAATGATAAATTATAAAATATAAAACCTGTATATCGCCTAACTTCAAATTAGTTGTGAAAGGAAGTAAGCGGGTTAACGTCAGTGCCGAACATGATAGACAGCTTTTGGTTGCTGTGTAAGTGCCCCCAATCAAGAATTCTTTAAGTATTGCACAAAATGCACCCATAGATTCATTTGGGCTGTTACAGACTTCACTTACAAGCTGAAATCAAACAAACAAATTAGAATAATATGAATTTTTGTTTTCAATTACATATTTCAATTGTTGAAGATACCAGGAGTGATTGATTAGTATTCGAAATGACAAATTTAAATAAAAAAAAATTGGAATCTTTCACTTGAATACACACCAAATATCAGCCTATTTCAATAATTAGTTTATACCTGAGAGCTTCAAGAAGTGAACCTATCTTTCATTTTTGTGAAAATGAGGAAAACGGAAATTCGTAACTCACAAGATCGAACATTAAAAAAAAATCTGAATTACGATTTTTTGAAGGCAACATTAGAAAGAAATTTTTAAAAACGCGTCAGTTTACGCTTCCACATTTTTGCGCGCGCTGCTGCTATCAACATCGTGATTTTCATACCGAAAAACGTGGCGATTCTATTATTTCAGCTTTTAATGTGTTGAAATGTTTATTAAATAAATAATTTCTCCTGAATAAATAAATCTCAAAAAGTGGTTACGTGGAAACAAATTTTCCACCAGTAGTGATTACATAGATGCCATAAATTGCTATTTTGAAGCCCTTGAGAAATCCTTCTACCAAAATGGTATGATGGCCCTGGAGAAGTGTTGAGCTAAATGTGTTGAGGTAGAAGGAAATGTAGAAAAATAAATTACTTGAATGTTTTTTTCTCACTCGTTTCGGAAACTTATATATACCCTCGTATATGTAAATAATATTTGGTTTTTGTATTACAATTCTTTAACATTTAGTAGGTTAATAATTATTTTATCCAATAATGTAATTTTGGTAAAGATGACAAGTTTGATTATTCAAAAACTATTTGGTGAAAACAAATACTAGTCAGAAATCATTTCCATAATACTTAAATGTATACAGCCATACGGGTGTTTGGTTGGTAGGCATGAGTACAATAAACTCCGTTAATTTGTGTACTCATTTTAAATTTTCACGTAATTCGCACCATTTTCAAAAAAAATTTCCCCGAAAATAACATTTCATATTAATTTCTATTGATAATTCGAAAAACCTGATTATTAGCAGTTCCTATGCATTTTTATACCCGAAGTAAATAATTTGTTCATGTAATTCCTAAGTTCATGAGTTTTTAAATTCAAACTCGCGTGACTACGCTGTACATCTGTAGCTATATCTGCCCTCTAGCCAATCAAAGCGCTATTCCGTATCACAATAACTGTGCACTTAGAGCTTGCAGTACCGCAGCTGAACTGAGTGATGCCATATGTAAACCAAATTCCGCAGAGCGTTTTATAAGATTTGTTGTTATTTCAACAGCGATTGTCAGTGCGTTGTGAACTATGTATTTCTACTCATCCTTGTAACCCTTTATGAAAATAATTTGAACAATTTTCATTGAATTTCGTAATTTATAAATTAATTGTGTGCAACAAGTTCTATTGATTTTAAATTCAATTTTTTGTTTATGAAATGTTGCAATTTGCTTATTGTAATAAATAAACTGAAACCTTTGTATTTAAACACGTACATATTTTAAAAATATTTTTTTTTCATGTTTCGTTCTCTAAAATGGTGCGAACATCTTGTAATTTATAAAAACTGACAAAAATTGATGTCAAAGATAAAACTAGCGGGAATATTTAAATTCCAAATACCAATATACCAATAAAAATAAATATAAATGAAAAATTGCAGGAAAATAATAAGCTTCAACAAAGCATGAAGATTTAAAAGTTTTTCATTATTTTTACGAGCTTTTTAATATTCCAATTTCTTGCCCAATTTTGATGAAAAAGGCGAGTTTGACCGCTAATCAAATTAAAATATCCGTAATTTTGTTGCATCAAGTACTTGTGAATCACTTGAAGAAGCCTATTTTTAAAATTGGACTTGCCACATCACCACACACCATCCTTATTTAGGATTAACTGGGTACTTGATAAACATTTCGAAAAAAGCTGAAATAATAGACAGTTGCCATGTTTCAGTATGAAAATCATAATGTCGAAACCACGCGTTTAAAAAATTTCTTTCTAATATTGCTTTCAAAAAAATTGTTCTCATTATTCGTAATTAATTCCTTGGCCACCCACGTCGCAAGTTTCCGACAGAGAAAGGAATGCCATGAGAACTGTCAGAATTTAAGTTGGCTATCATGAGTATGGCGGATACCCACGTGACATTCCATGGCGTCTGTTTTTGACGGAAAATGACCATCAAATAACGCATGATATCACCGGCGCCGCGGATCAGATCTTTAACCAAATTATTATTTCCAGTAGTGATATCATACGGCGCCCCATAGAAATCTGTTTCAACTCAAGAACAAAACGAATTACATCTGAAATCGAGTGTACAAATTGTCATTTTTCCTCCATTCAAAATTGAACGTTGGCACTCACTTTTGCATTGCCAGATCGCAATTTCATTAAATTTGAAAATTTAACACACATACTCTTATGTCAACGTCAAAGTGCTGATATTTTTAGTTATCGAATTTTCAAAAACTTTTTTGATTTTACTTTTACATTACAAAATGACGGAGGGTGACTTATTTCGTTAGTGGCGACTGCCGACTTTTTAGACATTCCCGATATGCTTGTGACTACTGCAGTCCGATGATGAGAAGGACGCGACAAGTTGGAAAGTATCTGGAACGTTCCAATTTGAGTAAATTATTAGCTAGATTTTGATGTACGTTTGCGATATTTCTCGTTTTTGTTGCCGAGTAATTCAAGTGAATAAGATATTATAAATACAGTGAGTGCGCCGTTAGGCAGCATTGGCCATTACTGTAGCCGGCGGCATCATTTTTTGCGTGTTGTTAGTGCTATATATAATGTGTACGTAGTTGTGATGTGAAGTGCTAATATATTTTTGTTTTAAGCATCACATTAAACACAATAATATTAATAAAATACACTATCAACTTTTTATTTTTTTCATCTCAAAACCTTACGAAATGGTGACGCTTATGGTGAAATAGTACTCATGTATTTGTATTTTTTTATGTTATATCAATGTTTTCATAGTTTTTTTGTAAAAATAAAATTCGAAAAAGTTAGCCTGTGAATTTTAAGAATTTTGGCACTAATATGGTGGTATGATGCTGTTTCACCTACGATTATTCTGGGTAGCTAACCGGTTAAGATATATTTTTAAAATTTTGATCCTGTGAGTTACGAATTAACGGAGTTTTACTGTCTATCTATAATTTTATAAGTGAAAGTGATTATTTGGAAAACATCTGTAATTGGTAAAAAGACTATATAAAATTGGTCTATTTTAATGATCCATATTTGACAAACTTGTTTCAAAATTAGATTTTAAATAAATGTTTAAATCATTATATGATACAAATTGTTTTTACATAAAATGTCCAATATATCTATGCATAAGATTTTATGTTTTAGATATCAATGTGATATAGTTTCAGGAATTATATTACAGTAAAACCGCGATATAACGAAATCCAAGGGCCCAAAAAATAAAAATTCGTAATAACGAATTCCCACATATAACGAAATAAATTTAAAAAATCCTACTATATATTACGCGCCGTCGCAAAAAAATGTTGCGCGGCTTCAAAAAAGATCGCAAATTCTGCAAACAAAGGAGGAAAAAGGCCGTAGGGAACTGAATACCTACATATTTTTAGTAGTTTTGTTATTATAACAGATAATCAAAGAAATTAAATTAAGAAAAGAACCTATTCAACACCAATTGGAAGATATTTTTGTAAATTCCAGAATATTGCAAACACAAAACAATATTTTAATTGTGTTTAAATGTAGAGCCGCTTCAAACATAGTTTTGGGCATGAAACATAAAGAATAATTCAAAAATAAAAATTTGACAGTTGAATCGCGGCATTTTTATAAAATGAGTCGTATATAAATTACGAAGGTACTTACCGGTAACGGCGGCAACCACTTCAAAATATGATACTATGAACCCATGAAGAAGTTTGAATTGTTTTACTACCTTGTCGGCAGACCGCCGCGCAACGCCGAAAAGGCCGTGCGCGGCGTTTCCGTTCGCATACGGCAGATGCAGCGGCGCGGCTTTGTAAGTGCGAAATAATATTTTCATCTTTTAACATTTTTTTATTTCGTTATAAATTTACGTAAATATATTGACATTTTTTCGTACGGGACAAAAATGATTTTGTTATAAATATTAACGGGATTTCGTTATATAAATGCATTTTTGTATGAAAAATTGGTTTTAGGGACTAAATTTCGATTTTTTTTTCGATATACGTCATTTTTCGCTATATCGGGGTTCGTTATATCGCGGTTTTACTGTATTTTCTCTATTCAATAAAACATAGATTCGTTGTACAAAGAACAAAATTTAAAAATGTATAATATCTAACCTCTTCAACGACTTCCATATTAAAATCATGTTGTAAGAAATAATGCATTATTGACAGCTTATTTTGTATTGCTGTATTTGACTTGAAAACAGAAATGAACTGTGCATTTGTGATGTTAAGTCTGACAATATCCAATGTGGCTAAATCAACCATAATGTTTCTACCATGTCGATCCATGAGAGAGACCAAGTGGTCTCCCTGCATACAGGAATTGGCTGGAAGAACGATATGGCAGGCGGGCTCGTGGCTGAGTCCAACATCTAGCATATGAGTATAGAGATTTGGCATATGCACAAGGAGATAATCTTCTGCAAAAAAAAAAACTAATTATATAGAACTACTTGCACCCTGTATTCAGAAAAATAGAAAATAGATTCAAAGAAAATTAAACGCAAACTATTGTTGAAACACACAACATTTAATAATACAACAAAGGGGCACGCCGGGTTCAGGATAATACTGGCCTATAAATAGTTACTAAGCGGGCAGGGCTTACTTAAAACAACATTTGTCTTTTGCAGAATAAGCCATGTTCTTTTCTCTGAAGTTAACCTCTGTTAACTTGGGAAACGAGGTGAATGCTTCTAAAACTTCTTAAAAAAAATTTTCAAATTCTACAAGGCCTCTACAAATATACCTGTTAAGCATGAATATAAAAAGATAATGAGTCATATACGAGGTCGAAGTAGGGTGGTACTTATGACAATAAATATTCACCTTGACAATTCAAATATTAGTTTTCCCAGCAATGTTGCTATGCAACTGATGGTTGCCTATACGTATTTGACTTTTGAATTCTCATAATCAATCAAAATAATTGTTTGACCCACCCTATTTGTCTTTATTCATACGTAATGATAACTTTTTATATGGAAAGGCTATGGAATTATGGGACAATTCATTCTTCATCTGTTTTATACTCCATGCTGACAAGGCATTTTTGTATAACTCAAACATTTTTATTACCTTTGTAGAGGCAGAAAGCAGGTCGTAATGATTTAGCCAGAGACCACATTAAATTTGGAATAACGCAGTGGGTGACATACCCATGGTGTAGAAGTGTTACAGAATAGGCAAAATTCACTCCTTGATTATTTCCTTCACACAACGATTTATTCAAAAACTCGTTATCTCCCGTTGTTTCCTGGGCTGTTTCTTGAGAATCGTCTACAGGCTGCAAACAATAAACTTGTAAAGATAAGATGTTCAGCTCTAAATCTATGATACAATTGTAGGTTTATGACTTTTGTCAATTCATTTTCCATGCCAAGTTAGGATAAACACAAGCTTGTGGCGTACATGTACAATTTATAATGTTGTTTATCAAATACTACAAAGAACAGTTGAAGGCATCCCTCAAAAAGGGGTCTATACAATATGTTTGGTGAAAAACGTTTTTCATAGAAGAATCCAGAACAGAAAACAAGAATCTTTCTTCCATTGATGGCCATAGAAAACAGAGTAATAGACAATTGAAACTATCAAATTAACTTAAGCAGTCTATAAGGGATTATATAATCTCTTTTGTTATCTAAGAAAATAGAAATGCAGCAGGAAGATTTTAAAGATTTTCCGTTGATAGAAAACGATATTAAGCAAGATAAAAATAAAATTACGATGCAACGTTGATTCGAATTTTCGGTGGCGACTCTACATCTATCAGAGTTAGAAAATCTCATAACATTATATAGCCGTGGAAAACGTTTGGAATGCTTAAGCCCTGAAGCAACATATTGCCTGGAGCAACATGTTGCTCCAAGAATTGAGTCTTTTATACTCTGGGCCCTTGGGTATTCAAAAAGAGAAAGATCCGATGCACAGTTGTCCATACAAACCATTGGAACATGGAATATGCTATTGAAACCTTGTAGCCATTGATTAAAATTATTGTTCAATGATTACCAGGTATGTAAATATGAAACCGGAATTTTTGTATATAAAGTACACGTTTATTGTATGAAAATGAAACAAAATATTTTGTTCGAAGTATTGCCCATCGCTAGCTATACATTTTTCCCATCTCTCTGACAATTTGTGGATGCCACGCCAAAAAACTGTCACTCTTTTGAGGCAAACCAATAATCGAGCCATTTTCGTATATTTTTGTAAGAAGTGAAGCGCTGCTCAGCAAGTGCGTGTCCCATCGATGTAAATAAGTAGTAATAGGACGAAGCCAAGTCTGGTGAGTAAGCCGCATGCGAAAGTATTTCCAAACTAAACGCCTCAATCGTTTCCTTGACGGGTTTTGCTGTGTGTGATGGTGCATTATCATGAAGCAAAATCACGTTGTGTTGCTTTTTTTGATATTCTGGTCATTTTTTACGCAAAGCTTGATTTAAATCGATCATTTGTTGTCGGTAGCGTTTGGTATTAACGGTTTCGCTAGGTTTTAGCAGCTCATAATAGATCACACCTTTCTGATCCCATCAAACACAGAGTATTGTCTTTCATCCATAGCGATTTGGCCTTGCAGTCGATGTCGATGGTTCGCCTGGAGTTACCCATGATCTTAGATGCTTAGGATTTTTGAAATATATCGACTTTTCATCGCCAGTCACAATTCGATGGAGAAATGACTTTCTTTTGTACCTGGCGAGCAGCATTTCGCAAGTGCTTTTTCGATTTTCCAGCAGTCTTTCATTCAGTTCACGTGGAACCCATTTTCCCATCTTCTGGATCTTTCCCATGGCTTTCAAACATATGGGGATGGCTTCTCGTGTCACATCTAATTGATCTGCGAGTTGTTGTTGCGTTTGAGCGTATTCCTCATCTAACAGTGCTTGCAATTCGCTGTCTTCAAACCTTTTCTGTGGTCTCCCACGTTCTTCATTTCTCACGTCAAAATCGCCACTTTTTTATTTTTTAAACCACTCAAAGCACGATTTACCAAGAGCATACTCACCGTAAGCTTCTACAAGCATTTGATGCCATTTTGCAGCAGTTTTCTTCAAATGGTAAAAGAAAATCAATGCTGTCCGCAAATCGTAGTTTCCAGGCACAAAATTCGATATGTTCAACACTATTAAAAACTATGCTGTTGTATGAAAGTTGTATTGTTATGAGTTGAAAATCTTTGTCAGATTTCAAAACAAGAAAATTGCGCCAATGACGCGGTTTGACGGTAACTACATTGACAGCTAGGGCCATTTGTGGGCAAATTCCGGTTTCATATTTACATACCTGGTATATGTCCTTACTTCACATATAGACAGACCCCTTTTCTATTAAAATTACATATTTTTGAGTATTTTTGTTAAAAATGTTACTTTTTTCAATAAAATTATTTTGTTAACAATTCAGTGTGTTTTCAGTTATTGAAATAATATTTCATTTATCTATAATTCAATGTGATAAAATTGAGAATCGTTTATTACTTCTCCTGTAAATTTTTTAATTTTCATATAGATCCCTTCTCGAGAGATGCCATAAGTTATTGAATATTAAATCATTCAGTAAATTACAGAATCCTCCAGGACAAATACAAACTAAAAAGTATAATATAATAAGAAATTAACTATTGGATGGGGACATGGTTGTTTTGGATTTTTTTAAAAAAGGTTGTAGAAAAGATTTTTTTAAAATTACCAACTCAAAACAATTTTTAGCACATCATTTAAATGTTAAAAGAAAATTAAATAAATTTAGCAGCTATATGTGACAGTGTGTTCCATACTTATATGCAACAAAATCTGGAGAACATTAATATGTGGAGAAATAAAGTTGTATTGAATTAATACAATAATATATATTTACATGACTGAGATGAACAAAATAATATTATAAATTTCCAAAACGTACTTACTTGGTACAGGTAATGATGACAGATGCAGACAATACCGGAAGGATTGGATATTATTTGAAGATCAAGAGAACAATCATGTATTCTGAGAGGAACCGCATCATCTTCATACAGCCCGCAGGTGGGAGCTTCAATTGACGATGGTAATTGAGGCAAGTTCAATGGTATATTAAGCTACAAAAAATAATTGTCTCAATGCACATTATTTTAAATTATAGAGAAAAAACTCACTCATTGTGTTATATAATGACACATACATGAAGATTCAATTAGCAAGAAATTAAGAGAGGATGATGGAACAATGTTGTATTTAGTTTGTTAGAACATTTCATAATGCCATTTTTATCTCATTCATTACTGCTATGCCCAGCATGGGTTATTTTCAATTTGGAAGATTATAACCATCATCAAAGTCTTAATCATTGGTCAACTTATTATCATTGATCATGTATTAATTAGTCAGAAGTTTTGTGGTAATTCTATTTAATTTTATAAGAAAAAAATGATATAATCCAATACATATAGTGTGAGTAATCAAATAATAAGACGCACCCTTAAAGTCTCTTGAAAATACATAATAGGAGAGTGTAACAAAGAATCATAATTTTAAATTAATATTGACAACAAAACAGTGTTTTATATATATAAAGAATTCATTATTTTAAATTAATAATAGTCATGATGACTAACAAAACACATACATAATTTAAGGCGCGACTTGCAATAATAATTCATATTTTCGCGTTTTTTACGAAAATGTGGGTTTTTATTATTCATTTATATCAGAAGTTATTCAATAGATTAGACTTTTTTTTCAACTATTACTTAGATTGGACCTTTACATTAATATAAAACTAATAAACTGAATGTTATTTGCCATAATTAAGACGATACAAATATTATAAGAAAGACCGCGACCATTAGATGCATTTTAGGCATGGTACGAAATACGCTAAATTAATGCATAAACGAAATATATTTTCTTATAATCTTGAAACCAAGATTACGGAGACAAATCTGTAAGAAACCAAATTAGCAAAATGTTAAAAATGAATAGAGTTATAAATCATTCAATTTGCAGTACATTTGATTAATTTTTGACGTTTTTAAAATACTTTGTTTTCATAAAAACATATGTTTTTAAATAATATACTATATTTACTCACATGCTTTGAGGCTTCAACTACTATTTAAAACTAAGTTTAATATCAGAAACACAATAATCATTTTTTAAATAATATATTTTCAGTCTTATGAAATATGATAATTTGAATTGTCTATCGAACTTTCAATACGCCGTTAGATCCGGCCATGGGATTCGGTCGTGGGATCTATGCTCCGTTAGATTTTTATTAAATTTGCCTATAAAACACATTTTAATACAAATTTTGACTACAATATGAATGAATATTATACTTATTTTCGATACCAATTGCTTATTTTTGTAAATTGTATGGTTTTGGGTTGTTTTTATACGAAAACAGATTATAATTTTGACTTTTCAACATAAAACATGTGTCAAAACCTATGTTTCGTTGATCGGAGCGTTAAGAATCTGACAGTGCGTGCGCGGCTAGCAGCGCATGAAATTCATTCATTCACAAGATTCAACGTGAAATTTGCGAACCCGTGATTTTTTTGTTGGGTTTAGTTCTCATTTAAAGTCTAATATATTTTATTATACACATTATTGTTCTGAAATTACTGCCTCCTGTGACTCAAGATGCCTAAGGTCAAAAAGTATCCATTGACACGCTTTAGGAAATGTTCCAAGAAAATTTTTAATGGTTATAAACTTCTTGAAAAAAAATCGCAACGTAAGTTGATAATTTTTAGCATTTCTATAACAATTATCTATTTGATTTAACAATATACATATATTATGTAGTGCAGATAAATAATTTTTTTAGAAAAAACATATCCTTAAAAATAAATAATTTTATGAAAAGAATTATACATGACAGACCTGTCTGATTGACACAAATGTATTTGTTATAGTCATATAAATGAATAAACACGTATTTTAATATTTTAGACATAAAAATACTGATAACTAAATAATTTGGGCGCACATGAACGAATATTGAATATGTGAAAGAACAAAAAGTTTTATTTCTAAATTCAGTTTAAAGTGTAATATGTGTGGATCAAATTTTGTTTTGAATACGTGTAAAGAAAAAAAAAAATGAAATTCTGAAGAACGATAATATGTTCGATGACAACTAATTATTTAACATTGTCATACTTTTGTCATATTTTCATTTATATTTTAATAATAAATATATATGTAATTTATTAAAATAATAAATAAATATTTAAAAAAAAAAACAGTTTTTTTTATTACAACCGGAGTATGATTATTATATAATATTAGTATAAATAGTTTTCTCTTCACAAATACAGCTGCTTCAAAAGTTATCGATGTTATTTATCAATATGAATTTATGTCAATTTTTTCCTTATAAATCGGGGCAAAATTGTAATATTTTATAATCATATGTTTATCGACACAAACAATGGTTTTTATCATAAACATAACAATTCTTAGGTGAGAACTTTAACAAATTATTTAATTTTCGCTTTCAAATGGCAACACATATGTATTATGAATGTTGAAGAAATGGCTATTTTATGATAGCTTTATTAACTAGGAATTTAAGAAAACCAACAGTTGTATACTTGTCCTTTTCTATAGATACCTCACTCTAGCAATATTTACGTAAAAAATAACGCACTTTTATGTTTACTTGATATTGTAAAAGAATTAACTATTAATCTCATCTTGAAAGGGTATGCAAAATGCAAAAATATCTCGAGATTCAAACTGGAAAAATGAAAGTTGCCTCTTAAGAAATGTGTTTACAATAAATTGATGTCGGTGAAAGTTCTGTTCCTAGTATGTACTTAATGCCGAGATTGGTTGAAAAATCATAAACATTTCAAATTAATTTATTACTAGCCTTATAAACATATCAAAGTTAATATCTCTAAACTGAACAAAGATAAAAAATATTAACGTGTATTCCAGAGATTTACTGACATAAATCTAAAAGTAAATTTTAAAATAGGATTTCCAATAAATTTTCTAATCAGTTTTGAAAAATAAAATGTCATATTTGTCAGAAGTGGATTTACTTTTATCTACAGTGTCAAAATTTATTGTATATTGTTAAAATATAAATTAATAAGCCTTTCAAACGTACAACTGTTTCATGTGGCAAGTCCTGATGGAATTGTAGTCCTGATAATGTTGGTGTTGTGTCAGTTTTTTGTTGAGAATCTTCACCTTCTATTGAACTTTGGACCGGCAATCTGTAGTGGATGTAATACAAGACCTGAAAAAAATGAAATGAAAATAAGAAATGTATGAAAATGTTAATAAGAAATTTACATACGGAGTCAGAAACTGTCGAAACCTTATTATATTTTGTTTGTTATGAATTAATCAATAAACATGAAAAAAAGAATGCAAAAATGGCAATAAACTCTATAAAATAAAGTCTGTCACAACTGACACACCGAGAGTCTCTATGTTGATTTTCACATGGTGTATTCTGCATACACAATATTTCTTGAAAACTAAAATGTTTATGAGACAATATGAATGACAACAAAAGAGGTACATATACTTGCGAGTTTTGCACGCAGATGCAAACTAATAACAGATTTGTAACTTGCTAAATATTGATTCTGTGATGTAGTAACGTTTTATAGTTGAAAAGGTGTGAATGTCGACAGAGGGGCACAAAACAAATATCATATCAGTGTAAACTTATTGGTTGCTACTCAATAAATATATGAAAACAGCAACAATTTTTAAATTACATTGTACATAAAGTATTTCACATAAAATAGAGAATACTGACTAATTTGATTTCAGTTGTTTATTTCCACCTCATAAATATCTCTAATCTAGAAGTTTTTACCTGATGTACAGGGTCCCACTGAGTCCAAGAAAATGACTTAACAATTGTATCAGGAGATGGAAGGCTGTCACTCATGCTCCAGGTTTCTTCTGTGTAGTCATCTAGTCCATCGCGCTCTAATTTCACAGTGTACAATTTAATACCTAAAATACCACAGAAAACAAAGTGTGAGCAATCATTACTGAAAACATTTTTTTACCAAGAGTTCGAGAAATTACACATAAACAAAAAGTTGGACAGGAATTGTGATAATGCAGTTAGATCACAGACCAGTAAATGAATAGACATAAAATAAAGTGAACATATAAAAGAGGTGTTCAGAACATTAGTTGCGGGACGAGGGGCATTCTAAACACATTAGTTGTGGAAATATAAATCTGATAATTTATGAAACATTTACGCAACAGTAAAAGTATTTACTCTTAAAAAATTAAATCTTTGTGTAAACATGACATATTTTTTACATTAATGTATATTATATTGTCAGCATTTAAATTTTCGTTACAATCGAGTAATATATTTTTTAAAAGTATAGGAGCTATTTGATTGCGTAAGTGGTACCAAAGTGATCATGTGAGTGACACCAAAGTGAAAATAAGAAATGTTGAAATAAGAAATGTCCATTAGTTCATGTCTATATATTTAATAGTTTGTGAGTTAATTAATTTTTTTTAAATGTGTAGTGATATTACTATTAAGCAGAAGATTTGAATCGGTTTTACTTTAAAAGTCAAGGGTAAATTTATTTTGGAACATACTGTTAAATAACATTTTTCTTTGAGAATTTTTAAAGATAATAAAATGTCAATGACTTTACAGTTGATTAAAATAAAATGAGTTTTTCACTTAAACAAATAAATGAGAAATAGTAAATACCCTTACATTATGCACTATGGTGCTAGAATTGTATAGACAAGATAGTATATACTCAGGTTCAAATAGGTATTTCTTTAATACAAGTAGCTTTTTAGAGATAGATTTACCATATTTCAAAAACAAAAAATATTTAAAAGTGAACAGTTAAAAAATAATATGTGTAAATAAAAAAATACTT
Source organism: Eubasilissa splendida (assembly GCA_031772225.1). Classification (NCBI taxonomy): domain Eukaryota; kingdom Metazoa; phylum Arthropoda; class Insecta; order Trichoptera; family Phryganeidae; genus Eubasilissa; species Eubasilissa splendida. Next base: position 14,115,378 of record CM062848.1, on the reverse strand, counting down.
ACATTCCAAATGGATCATGAGTAAAAATTTGTCTGTTATTGTTTTTCCAATAAATACTTGACTACTTTTATACAGAAATTGAATCATTACTTGCTTATTTCGCTCATTTTCAATAAGTTTTGGTTCCACGGACTTCTCACATTTCAATTGAAGAATGAATGGTTTGTAAATAAATTTATTCTGTTCACAGCTGACATCAAATGTTGAAGGACATAAATCTTTGACAACATATCCCAATAATGTTTGAGAGTCATTCACCGATGCTTGGATGATGTTCAATTGTTTATCGAAAGAATACAACAATTCAAATGTATTAGACTCAAACAAATAGACACCAATATTAGTTTTGTCATGGCCAGTGTCAGGTGATGGGGATATCCAGGTAAAGAGTTGAGAAAAGTCTTGTTCTTGACCAACTAAACGCCATTCTCGTGCAGTTACTTCTGAATCAGGAAAAACATATAACATATGTTAACAGGGTGAGAAAAAAGATCAATGCAATAAATTAATATTTTAATATGTATTAATTAAATCCTTTCCCATGAGTAATATAACATATTAATAATAGAAACACACTTTGTTTATACCACTGTTTATTGATTATTCAATATGCTTCGCGACTAATGGTCCCGTCTTCAGGAAACAACGTATACTAAAACTAAAATTGCAAGTATAGACATAAAAAAAATTATAAATACAAATTGTGGGAGAGAATAAGGAAGAGGAAAGGAGGAAGGGTGGGTAACCAATTAGGAACTACTGTGAAAACAAAATTAAAAGGTTCATTCTTATTAGTGGTATAAACAAAGTGTGTCTTCATTATTAATATAATAAAATAATATAAAATGTTGCCACAAAGTAAATTTGCATTTATTGAAGAAGTAATAAAATAGTTAATTTGTATATTCATATGGCCGATATCACCATCATCCTCAGTGAAATTGCAATAAATTGTAATAAGTACTAATTAAAACAGTCAATACTGATCGAAGATTTTGAATGAAGGCACGCTATTTGCATATGGGCAGGCAATGGCAATTACATGTATTATCATCACACATCAACATTTCTGAAACATATTTGTTTTCTGCTTTGATGAAAATGATCAATTTAAATATTAAAATTGCAGTTTTCTGATGTTTATATGATAATTACATACATACTACTCGTTCTTTCTAAAAACCATTTGTTTACTTCGATCGGTTGGCCTGGTATAAAATTTTGAATATGTGTATTCTTTTTGTGTGGATTTAAAAACAGAAAACAAAGGCGAAGCTGCTACTGGAAAGAGACAGTTTTTCAGTTCGGACAAACTTATTTACGGCGGCGATATAAAAATATTTTGTATTATATATTTTCAGATTATCGATTATTATATTAGAAAGTTTTCAGAGGCTGGCCAGCAGAGTTAATGACCACCAGACTACAAGGAGAGCGACATTGGCATCTACCAGCACAGGTTCACAAAGGTTGGTATATTTTGGATTTGCATAGATTAAATTACTGTATCCAACATTACCTATAGAAAACCCAGGACTAGCTATCGAAGTATTTACGGCTACACCATTGATGTAAAATATATATGGGTTATTGAGCTAGAACAATAATAAAATGATGCACATAAATGTTTCTGGAAAATGTTTTCTATTAAGAAAATAGTAAATTTTAGACTGATTAAGATCAGTCTAAAATTTTCTGTTTCAAAATATGCCATTAATTTTGAGAATATTTATTATATAATAGGCAAAATAAATTTATTTAATGGGTCTTTTTCTAACAAAAATATTAGATTAAATTTAGTGGCCCCTTGAGCCAGCTTTCTAAATCCAAAAGAGAATACACATTCATCGGACCAATAAAAAATTTATTTAGTAACAAATTGTCTTTTTGGAAACAAAACATACTTTTATTAGTACTTAAGGCCCTAAAGCATCTGAGGAAATACAATATATGAATTAAAATTGGCTGTTTATACAAAGCATTTCAACTGTATTAAAAAATTAAATAATGTAGAAATTTAACAGTATATATAAAACTCTATTGGTTTTGAATACACTAACAATATTTTAATAAAGATTAAACCTCAGAATATTCCAATTGAACTTATAAAGAAAAATATTATGTATCTGCTACAGTTGTCTGTCACATTAAAGTTTTCTGGTACACTGAAAATTAATTTAATGGTTGGAATCAGTCAGAAGATACAGATATTGTCATAATTACATATTGCAAATTTTGTGGAGTTCATCAGTGTTTTCGCAGTACATAAGTTTTATCTAAGTATGTGTTTAAAAAAAACTCTGTGTATATATCATCTGATGTAAATGATAATAAAATCCCATGTTTTCGTAAAAAAGGCAAAAAGATTAAATTAAAAGTAGGCCCTTCTAACCACACAATACATTTTTTCGTCAAAGTTTATCTAGAGATTGTGAAACAACCCATAAAAGTATTTCTACAATTAGATGTGTATTAAATAAATAACTTATTTGGTAAACAATTAAAACAAATAGTACTTAAAATACTCGATATAAACATAAACAAGCACTATAAATATAATATGTAATGTAATTCGACCTTACAGCTGTCATAAAGATCAGAAATTACCAAAGTTTGGTTAAAAATATTACAAATCAATACCTGCAGCTCCACGAGTTTGCAAGTGTCCACATAGTTTGATTGCAAAATTTTCTCGACTCATATGTTGTATTTTATATTAAATTATAAACGCGAAGATAAAATAAATGGTTCGCTTACTCTGTTAAAAAGTGAAATGTCAATCTAGTTATGATTTTTTCCGCTAGGTGCAAAGTACAACCCGCTATCTTGAAAAGGCGCTAAATTTATAAAACGTGACAATTCGTATTTCATTAATTTTATTAATTATTTGTCGATTTTAAAACACGAATTGTATAAAAAGGTTAAAATACAACAAAATTTGATCTAAAGCAACTACTTTGGATATGAAAACAAATTCGGGACGATCAGCTGTAAACCAGCTGTGACATATATTAGATAAGGCGGCCATCATTGAACATGAGGATGGGCCAATGAGAGATGAGTATTCTATCCATATTAACCCCCGCTACGTCTACAAACGGCAACGACCGGTGGAAAAAGGAAATACACCTGAATTTAGCAGAAAACCGTAGGCTGCAAGCTTTGTGGTTCAACGCGACATTCACGCGCGAAAAACGCTTGCCAAAGCTTGGCTTTATTGGACTATTTGAAAGTACTACATTTGAATTATTTTATGTATTCTTATATTCTATTTGTTTTAATTTTATTACGTGATGTACCAATAATCAATAAATGTTATTTATTGTGGTTTTAATACGCAAAATTAGTGGGCAGTGCTTGAAAAATCTCTGGTAGGCGAGGCCTGTTATCTTGAATCGTGGATTATATTTTTGTGTAAAAATGCATCTCGCGAATGTCTTAAAAACAGGTAATTCTCTTTTAATTCATCCGAAATATAGTTTTATTTGATTAAGTTCATTAAAAGTGTTCAAAACTCAGTGGCAAGCTACTGCCTGTTGCCGGCTTGGGTGACGGTACTGAAATTCACGTTTTTCGTTCAATTTCATGTAATTTATCTGATGTTTCTTATATTTTTATGATTAAATTTGTATCTTGGACGTTTTCCCATTACCCTAGTGATGAAAAATTATTTTTAAGCCTCTGTTAAAGATCTCAAATGGCTACGTGTCTAATGGCGTTCTGAAAGATTTTCGCGCGCCTTTTCTATCATTCGTGGCAACGTTCTTTCTGATTTCCTCTGGTTGACTGTATATTAAGGTAAAATGAAGTAAAACTATAATGTTTAAATTTTAAATATATTTTTGCTGCAGTTTTACTACTCATATTGGCCTATTTCTTCGATCCATTGTACACTTTCCGGCGCCAAAAACCGCCCCACGGAATGCTGTCATGCATGGTATAAAATTGTCCCATTTCACATTATTTGTTCATTTCTTTTACGAAATCTCATTTATCGTATACCTAGAATATCTATAATTAATGAAAAAATCCTAAAAAATTAATATAAGTGTTAAATATTTTTTCGCGGTACCATAACCCCATGACATGCCTTTGGACCTTATGACCATTCAAGACATTAAAATATGAAGTGACCTAATGATATTTTAGTGTTTTTTTTTTTTGTTTCAGCTTTATAATTGAATCCTCTAAGTACTCTGGACTGTTCTGTAAAATGGCACAACTGGGGTTAGTATGGATATTATTTGTTTGAACAGGTCATTTCATGAAACGCATTATTGTGAGTCAATAGTCAATGAATCTTGCACTTGAAAGAGGGTGGATGAGTATGCTTAAATATCAAACGACATTCTGTTTGTTGATTCGATTTTTAAATGTCTCCAAAAATTATTTCTCAGATATTCTGAATAAACACGATTTTTTGTGAACCACTTCACTGTCTCGTTTTTAGTTGTATAAACGCTAAATTCTAGAAACTTTAAATATTTCAGAAAACTACATGTATTTCAACATTGCACAGGTAGTGCTGGTGGATAAATATCTAAATGTCTAATTATTATTACATAATTTACAAAATTGTAGCAGTTTTGGTCTTTCCTTGTGGGGGATGAGTGTATATACTTTTTTTGGCTGTCTTTTCTCGTAACAGTTATTGTAATACCTATATTTAATTTTTTCAAGAGTAATTGCAATATTATAACACATACAAGTACAGTATACAGTGTACAGCTTTTTATAATACATTAAAAAAAAATCTATAAGTAACAACATATTGTTTTGATTTATTTTGTGGTCTCACAATCTTTAATATGCTTCGTGTTTTGTTATCTACTGTACTGTTCATTTCTCCATCAAAACATTTTTATTCTTTTTGTGATTCCGTTTGTAAAAACATGTCATTTGATCACATGTCAATAAACATATTGTTTAAATTGTATAATTTTTATATTGTATTAAATAATTCTCAGGGAAAAACCCTCCGATCGTATGAGTGGTCCAGCTTCAATGAAACGGAAAAGACGCCACTCAGATGATAAGGTTAGTTAGATTATATTATATTTTAAATGTCTTCAATTTTCTAGGTTTATTGATGTTTCATGTCTTGTTTGAGTGCGTGAAACCCTGATCAGTTTTCTAAATGAAATAATTCACTTTATTTTTCATAGATTATAAAAAGAAAAGGAGATTTAAGTCTGCTTATTATTATAGATTTAGTTTTACAAAAAAATATTATATTTCTTAAAAATAAAATAATTGATACAAGAGTTGAAAGGCAAAATAACATTAAAGATGTAATTGAAGACATTTCAAATCAAATTCAGCTTTTATCAATTAACAAATTAATATTTTTTCATAACCAAGTTAACATCGCAGTATTACATATGTACAGTTTCTTGCTTTAAATTTATGATGGTTCATTCTTATTGAAAAGAAATTCAATCAAAGATATATGTTGGATATTGTTTCTTTAAAATATAATTACAAAACTCGTCTGAAATTTATAATAAGTTTAGGTATGCCTTGATGAAACTCAAAAACGCATTTCCTTCATTGCTTAACATTTGCGCCTTAGGTAAATCCAGCAGGCAACATCGGAGCACAGATTTAGCTGTCCCTTTCACGTAATAATATAATGAAGTTTAATTTTAAGGTGCTATCTCAAAAACACAGTAATTTTTTTTGCTATAAAATGTGTGTAGTTTTTTTTATTTAGGTATGAACGGATTGTAGTTTGCTCTTTAATTTAAAATTATCTGTTGGTGAGACTTCATTTTATATTGATTTTGTCTAGGATGATGAAGATATTATGCCTCCCACCAAGCAGTCGATGCATGTGTCTCGATGTGCCGGTCTGAGCGTAGATCTAGAGGATTCTTCTCCACTCCTTCCCGCCAGTGATGATGATGCCATAGATTTCACAAGCTTACCAGTCACAGACTGTGATGATGTAATAGCTTGTAATGATACAACAGCTATAGATAATATTTATTCTGATGACAATGAATTTAGTCCACACTATGATGATTTATACCAATTAGAAAAATATTTGAATTCAGAACCATCAGAGAAATTAAAGGTAGTCAGGTAAGCCGTGTTCAGTTTCTTAAGAATTTTATCTTTATGTTATTAATTTTACTATTAGTGATTTCCCTATTGGTTTTTTTTTGTTAATGCCTTGCTTGAAACTGCCATTTTTAATATATATACCCAATTCTCTTTTTATAAGATTTCAATTTAACATGGTTTATAAAAAAATGATTCTATTTTGCCTGGCATATTTTGATTTAACAAGTTTATTAAATAGGGTTTATTTAAAAATCTTCATTCGAATTCAGTTCTATTAAATGGACAATATTGAATTCTGGGAAACGCCTTCAATGCTTTGAGACACAATAATCCCTATGTTACCTTCAATACATATGTAAATCTTAGTCAAACATTTGTCATTTAAAGTTGAAAGTGTTTAGACAAAACTGAATCTGTTTGATTAATTACAGAGTTAAAACTAATCATCCTTTTAAAATTGTTGGAAACAAGTGCTAATTTAATAAATCTTTTGCTTAAGAGTATATTGAAGCATGTACAAGAAGCCAAAATCTTATGAGTGACTAAAGTGATTTTATTCCAGTCTTACGTAAAATAATGCATGTACCATCAGATCTGGAGAAATAAAATTTAATTAATTAATAATCGACCCCTCCTATAATAATAATAATATTGGATAATTTGTATAGCGCCATTTTCGTAATAACTTTCACCTCAAGGGCGCTTTACACATAAACTGTTTATAGTTACATGGTCTTTGTTTTTTAAAATTAAAAATTGTTATTTCACTTATGCGAATGATTTTTTGAAAAGATGCATTTTTAGTTTCTTCTTAAATAAAATCTCTGATGCACTGTTTCTTATGACGGAGGGCAAAGAGTTCCATGCTTTTGGGCCTGCCACCGCAAATGCCCATTCACTAAATTTAGACTTCTGGAATTGGTTAGTCAGTTCTACAATCCTTCCTGCGGCTGTAGTAGAAGCTGACCTGAGAGTTTGACGTCTACCATTAAAATTGTCTGGGATACAAAGTTATTGAAGATACAGAGGCGCCATATTCAGGCCTATTCTCAAAATTGCAATATTGAAATGAAGGTGATTGTTACACCAACCCTCAAACATAGACAGATAGTTTTAACAGATTATGGTACGTTTATCTCCCTCACTCCCTCACTCTCTCCCTCTCTCTCATTCAAATATAACACTATTTTTGAGGGTTGGTGTAACAATCACCTTCATTTCAATATTGCAATTTTGAGAATAGGCCTGAATATGTGTCTTGTATATCAACCAACACAATTGAAATTCAACTCTTTTGGGGAATCGGGAGCCAATGTAGCTGATGTAAGAGGGATGTTATGTAAAATAAACTAACAAATGGGTCATTTTTAGTTAATGTCTAAGTCAACTAATAAATCTAATAAGTCCATGTTTAATTTTATGCATATATTTGATAGATATTTTGAGTGGCTGTAATTTTTTTCACAATATTCTTATTTTTAATTTTTCAAAAAAAATATGGAATATAGAAACCCCCTTCTGACTGGCATCCCTACCCCCTTTATCTGCTTTACAAATCCCTCCCACTAATTACCCCCTTTCCCTTTGCATATGAATTGATTATTTCAAATACCCTTCTATGACCGCCAGGGGGTGAACTATGTCTAAAATATTTAGTTTAACTCTCTTTGTGACTGCAAATCAAAGTACAAGGATATAGATTTTAGCTTTATAAAATTAATAATTTGTTGCAAATCTGTTACAAACAGAATAAATATTTTCATAATTAACATTTTTATAACTGAAATATTTTTTTTTCCGTTATAAGTATAAATGAATGATGTTTATTGTTGGATAGAATAAAGAGTGTAATATAAACGTAAATTTATACAAGAGCTAAAAAAATTATTGTTTGATGAAGAACATTTTATAGACGTTTAATAATCAACAAGCACATTGGGACAGAAGAGTGCGGCTTTATTTTTTTGTCTACCTGTGCGATAAAAAGGTGGATGGTAAGCTAATTATTGAAATTTTTCAAATAGATGTCATATTTTTGAACTCTATTAAATTCACAATCTGGAATATTAGTTTTGTGAAATAGTTTAAATTCGGTTGCATCCAAAGTAATTAAAAGTTTTATTTTAACTTTAAGTCATATTTAGATAGGTACCTTATTATGTACATATTTTATTTCAATTTAAATATAATTTTTAGATTAATTCCATTTTTAAATCATATTTTAATGGTTCTTTTTATACATTTTGTTTATCTGTTATATTAATTTATTTGGAGAAATATGATAACTCTTATTCTCAGTTGTTTCAGTAAAATAATAAGTTTAATCATCTTGAGCAATTTTGAGTATATTTCAAATAATAAGTATCTTTATTATCTGAAATTGATCATTGAATCTGTGTTTATTTTGCAAAAGTTCATTTTATATAAAAAATAAATAATACAAGACTTTTTCGTTCCACTGAATTTTATTTGAATAGTCGACCATTGCCTTCGTAAACCTTTATCAAACGTATTCGTTTACGTATGTATTCATAAATTTTCATTATGATCATGTTATCTTATGTAAATTTAGTTACATGCTTACATTGCACACTGTGATTGGCAGACATGTTCAGATTGTTTTGTGTTTCGATGTTTTCTTTTATCTCAAAAAGTTTGTTGAGATGCATAATTGTCATGTATTTTCGTGAATTTCTTTTTAAACTAGAGTTGCACGAATAATGCTACAATTAGTTCGGAACTGTCGGTCATTTCAAATCATTAATGCATAACTAAGTAGGACTCGTTTGGATGGTCACTAGTGGGATTCTAAATCTGACCTGACTGATGTGTAGAAGAGAATACAGTGGAACCTTGATTTACAAACTTAATTTGTTCTGTAAAACTGTTCAAAAACTGAATTGTTTGTAAATCTAAACAATTATTTCCATACAAATCAATGTAAAATGTATTACATAAGATATTTTAAACCCCAAGAAAATTGCACTTTATAATCTTTATTTTTTACTTGTTTGAAATCCTATAAAAGCAATAAAAATTCATGGTTTTTTACTTAAAAGGAATTGGAAAAATTACATTATTATATCTTACAAATTATGTAGTAAAGTGTTATTATTTTAAAGGGACTCTTCTTTCTGAAAACACCGGGTGCTTGAAGTGTCTCATGAAAAACCTATCCAACGATATTAGATTCTTCTTGCTTTTTATAATGTTGCTAAAATGAGACATGACATTATCATTAAACAGATTTATAACATGATTTAATAATGTTTTATCAGGGTGATATTTTTCCACAAAACATTGCACCTCACTCCAGTTCACGCACATTTCGTGGATCGAGGACCTAGGAATATCTTCCATTCGTTCATCAATCTCGGAAAATAATATTTCCTCTGTTACCGTCTTTCGCTCATTAGAAAGCTGTTCCAGTTCTTCCGTATCGAGTTCTGAGACTGCCTGCCTATTCGTAAACTGAAATTCAGTTTGTAAACTGAAGTATTTTTTCATCATGATTTTTGTTTGTAAACTGAATTGTTCGTGAATTAAGGTTCTACTGTACTTAAAATTTTAATGCGGAAAAATGGAAAAGAGCCATATTAAACATATTTTTAAAAATATAGCAAATAAGGAGTTAATGGCATACATTTGATTAATTTTTTTGTCAATGGTGGACACCTTAACTCGACTTGTGAATTATGTAGAATAATTTTCAGTTAAATTTTTTCATCTGGGTCAATTTTTTCCCTACCACTCCGGATAAAAAACAAATCAAAAATTCTTATATAATACTCTTAATTATTTTACTTCTACCGAAATGAACGTGAAACCACATAGCTTTAGTTTTATTAAGAATTTGAATGCACACCAAATTGTAAGATGTTGAAACTATCATGTGTAAATAAATATCTTTATCTTATTTTAGGAATTATTTGAATTATATAGATACACATTATATTTATGATGATAAAAGCTCAGAGTTATCTTATAATTATGAATTATTTGATTAATCATTTTATCAAGAATTATTATTTAATCGCATGGGTGTAACTTTGAGGATTTATTTTTAGCTAACTAAAAGTATTGGTCAAACCAAATTTTAACAAACATATAAATGTTTTATTTTATTTTAACCTGTTAGCTGCCCAGAAAAATCGTAGGTGAAACGGCATTATACATATTGGTGCCAAAATTCTTGAAATTCAAAATTCACAGGCTATCTTTTTTAAATTTTATTTTTACGAAAAAAACATGAAAATGTTGGTATAATAAAAAATAAATAATATGTAGGTACTATTTCACCTAAGCGTTCATCGACCAACCGCGATTTTGTACAGTTTTGAGATGAAAAAAAGTTGAGTGTTGTCAGGCCATAACATTACATTACATATCACACTTATATGGTACTAACAACACGCATAAAATGATGCCGCCGGCCATGGCAATGGCCAATGCTATTCACTTGAATTACTTGGCAACAAAAATGAGAAATATCTAAATTTACTCAAATTGGAACGTTCCAGATACTTTCCTTCTTATCATCGGACCCTGCAGTAGTAACGAGCATATCGGAAATGTCTAAAAAGTCAGCAGTCTCCAATAATGAAATAAGTCGCCCTCGGCCATTTTGTAAAGTAAAAATAAAATCAAAAAAGTTACCGAGAATTCGATAACTGTAAAAATATCAGCACTTTGACGTCGACATGTGTCTTAAATTTTCAAATTTAATGAAATTGCCATCTGGCAATGCAAAAGTGAGCACCAACTGTCAATTTTGTATGGAGGAAAAATGACAATTTTTACACTCGATTTCAGACGTAATTCGTTGAATCCTTAAGTTAAAACAGATATCACTACTGGAAATAATAATTTGGTTAAAGATCCGATCCGCGGCGTCAGTGATATCATGCGTTATTTTGATGGTTGGTTGCCGTGAGAAATAGACGCCGCGGACTGTCACGTGGGGTCCGCTATACTCGCGAAAGCCAACCTTAATTTTGACAGTTCTTGTTCCATCTTTTTCGGAAACTTGCGATGTGGGCGGCCAAGGAGTTAAGTAGACCGAAAAGTTAAAAGTAATATTTTATTAAGTTATGCACCGTTGTGTTAATTATTTCGAACTTGTGACAAACATTTTAGATTATTTTACTTCCCAAAGTTCTTGCAAAAATATTTTTTGTTGCCAATAGAATTGTTTAATCTGCATACCCAACTAAAAAATGCATTTTTTTTTGTAGATTGGTTTATGTGTTAAGCTATTGAAATATTATACTGTAAAAGTTGAAAACAATCCATATATATACTACATGGTTATGTTAACCATAACACAATAATTATTTGCAACATTGTGTACTTTCGACTTGGCATTCCCAAATAAAGATAAAATATTTATAGATGTGTTATTAGCATCTATATACGAGGGCCAAGTAAAAAATAAGGTTCCTTACGCTGTACACTCGCCACGCGAGATGCTAGGCGAAATCCGGCAACACCGCCTTGATTGTTGGTCCCTTAACTACATCCCCACTACCGGGAGCAAACGCTGCGACGCTCAGTAAAGGCCTGACAGCCATCCGCTATGGAACCCGCCATCGCCGTTACCGCCAGGTGTGAAATCCGTTCGGTGATTCGATTTTTAAACGCGAAGAAGCTTAAACCTGTTGAAATTCATCGACAGTTGGAAGAAGTTTATGGCACAGCTTGCATCAGCGTCCAACACGTCCGCAAATGGTGCAGGGAGTTCTCCGAAGGACGCACAGACGTCCACGATGAGCAAAGGAGTGGGAGGCCATCGGTGTCGGACGAAGTCGTGGCGAAGATTGAGCGCATTCTCCTCGAAGATCGGAGAGTAACGCTTCGGGAGCTTGCTGTCCAGGTTCCTGAGGTTTGTGAAAAAACCATCAACAACATTTTGACCGATAAACTTGGTTATCGCAAGGTGTGCGCGCGGTGGGTCCCACACATGCTTTCAGAAACCCACAAAGACAATCGTGTCAAGTGTGCCGAGGGGTTTCTTCGAGAATGCGCCGAGAATACCGAAGAATTCTTGGACTCCATTATTACGGGAGATGAAACGTGGTGTCACTACGTCACTCCAGAAACAAAAGAACAGTCCAAACAATGGCGCCATCCTGAATCGCCTAGGCCGAAAAAGTTTAAGCAGACGCTTTCCGCAGGGAAAGTGATGGCTACGGTGTTTTGGGACCGAAAAGGCGTCTTGCTGACCGAGTTTATGCCTAAAGGGACCACCATCAATTCGGACAGGTACTGCGAGACATTGACAAAACTCAAAAGAGCCATCCAAAATCGCCGGAGAGGAAGGCTGACCAAGGGCGTTAGGCTGCACCACGACAACGCTCGCCCGCATGTCTCTCGACAGACCACCGCCCTACTGGACAAATTCGGCTGGAAATTGCTTGACCATGCCCCCTACAGCCCTGATCTTGCTCCCAGCGACTTCCACTTGTTTCCGAAATTGAAGCAACACTTGGGTGGACAACGCTTCAATACAGATGAAGAGGTGAAAGAAGCGGTCACCAAGTTCATCGGCGGCCTAGCGGCGGAATTTTTCGAAGCGGGTTTTCAGAAGTGGATAACTCGTCAGTAAAAATGCATAGAAAAATCAGGAGACTATGTAGAAAAATAGAATAAAGTACAAGCTTTCAGATGGTTTACTTATTTATTGCAATAAAAAATACCTTATACCTGAAAAAAATGTAGGAACCTTATTTTTTACTTGCCCCTCGTATATGTTTGAGTATTATCAATATTATAATATTATCAAGCACAAAATATTTTTTGTTCAATATTAATTATATAAGTAAAATCATTAGTTATGTATGTATTAATGAATAAAATAACCTTATACTCATAATCATCATCATCATGCTATGCGACTCCTGCTCAATTTTAGAAATGAATCAGTGTTTATGATTAATAAAACAAACTTTTTGATTCTACTGAATTTTGTTTTTGGATGTTGATTATATAGTTTTATTTTTCATATTATAAATCTATCATTTTGTACACATGTTCTTAATTATTTTATTTACTTTTAAAAAAAAATAATTGTTATTTTTATTTAGTTCTCATGAGACACTCAGACGACGGAAGTGTCCATTTCCGAGTCTTTCATGGGCTGACCACTGTGATGTGTGGCAGAAGATGTGTGAAGGGGACGTGGAAGCAACTAGCTGGAGAACTCAACACTTGTTCCGTCACCATCCGGGCCTACAATTACGTATGCGAGCCATACTGCTAGACTGGCTTATAGAGGTTAATATGTGAAAAATACTTCCTTTGTTAACAAGATGTTGTTAAACCAAGACAATTCATCTAGAGTTGGGCTGCTATATAAAACAGAATATCCTCAACGTTGTTTGTATATGAAATTGCTTTTTAAAGTATAGTATAGATAACAGGTACAAACAACAAATTTAGTTAAACAAATTATAGATATATCTCATGGAGATGAAGCTATTTATATTATATTATACAAATTTAGTTAATTGTTTAGCTTGATACGTTCTTTGTTAATTTTTAAAATATATTTTCATTGAATACTGATTAATATATTTATTGATAACCGTCAGTCACAATTCCCATGTAACTAATAAATTTCTAATCCCATTATGTACTTGAGGGTTTAAAATTTTATTTTTGCTTTATATCACAATGGAACTTGTATATAACGAATGTCTATTTAACAAAGTTCTTTACATTATGAATTATTTTAGGGAACATTAAGCCTTGAAGTAAAATTGAGGACATATTATTTATATATAACAATATTTCTATTTAACACTAGATTTACTGGCATTGATTGTATACCTATTTTTTTTTTTACTGAAATCCGTCATTATGACAGGTATATTAAAATGAAATTTGTTAAATGAAACTAGTTAATTTTAAATCAATATATTTTTATTAATATAGGTTTATTTCTTTCATCTTTTATAAATAATTTCCATTTTGAGTGTACATTTTTCGCGCAGATCTATTTTTTTTTTACACAATCCGATTTGGCAGGACTTTTGTATATTGGAAGACAGCGGACTGGAACTAGTTTTGGGTTTATCTCTTTAGTCACTTACTAGTTCTTCAGCCAATTGAAAAATATCAATTTTTTTCAATATACTCCAGTGGTTTCTTTATACAAAATCCATGCATTGATATCTGCTAAATCCAAGATGTTATAAAAGATTTGAAGAGGCCATCCATCTACATTCACACTATATTTTGGTGCCATTTGATCAACCATATTAACTTGTTTGGTATTACAGTAAAACCGCGATATAACGAAATCCAAGGGCCCAAAAAATAAAAATTCGTAATAACGAATTCCCACATATAACGAAATAAATAAAAAAAATCCTACTATATGTTACGCGCCGTCGCAAAAAAATGTTGCGCGGCTTCAAAAAAGATCGCAAATTCTGCAAACAAAGGAGGAAGAAGGCCATAGGGAACTGAATACCTACATATTTTTAGTAGTTTTGTTATTAAAACAGATAAGCAAATGGATAATCAAAGGAATTAAATTAAGAACAGAACTTATTCAACACCAATTGGAAGATATTTTTGTAAATTCCAGAATATTGCAAACACAAAACAATATTTTAATTGTGTTTAAATGTAGAGCCGCTTCAAACATAGTTTTGGGCATGAAACATAAAAAATAATTCAAAAATAAAATTTTTACAGTTGAATTGCGGCATTTTTATAAAATGAGTCGTATATAAATTACAAAGGTACTTACCGGTAACGGCAGATGCAGCGGCGCGGCTTTGTAAGTGCGAAATAATATTTTCATCATTTAACATTTTTTTATTTCGTTATAAATTTACGTAAATGTATTGGCATTTATTCGTACGGGACAAAAATGATTTTGTTATAAATATTAACGGGATTTCGTTATATAAATGCATTTTTGTATGAAAAATTGGTTTTAGGGACTAAATTTCGATTTTTTTTTCGATATACGTCATTTTTCGCTATATCGGGTTTCGTTATATCGCGGTTTTACTGTATTATAAAATCTAACTGTCTTCAGGATAAGTTTATTATTGTTTTTAATTTTTACAGATTGGTTTTTTGAATTGAGTACTTTTTTTTTGGTTTACTTTTGTAAACTGTGAGAAAGTAATTCTCTGATTTATAAAGTTACGTTGAAAACCAGATTGTATTATCTTTCTTGGCTTTTGCAAATTTTGGTTATTCTTGTTTCTATGTATAGTCCCAACTAGAGTAATTTTATTGTAACTTTTTTGCTAGTGAAAGGCTGGTAAAAAAATTTGTTGGTAGTTATCTATACAGTGAAACCATCTTAATAAGTTCCCTTTTAATAGGTTTTCCCGCCTAATAGGATTACATTCTTCGGTCCCAAAAAAGTCACATACAAATTACATATTTTTTTATGTTTAATATGTTTTCCAAATAATAAGTTTCCCGCCAAAGAAATAAAATATTTATGACAACTCAATTTATCCATGCAAAAAAACCCATGCAATACATTTTTCGCAGAAGTAATTTTCTTTGACATTTCTAAAAATGAATGTGTTATTCTTTCAATGGGTGCAATAAAATTAACTCCCTTTAAATGGGTTTTTCCATGTATCATAAAAGTTTATCCATTTACAAAAACTGTAATATTTTGAATAGGCCAATAAAACATAGTACCCAAGCAAAATAAATCCCAAATATCAACAAAACAGAACCCCAGCCTTCATAAACAATACATTCAGCATGTACAATACCAGAGCCCCATTGGTAATTTTGTTTTATTTCCACTAATATCTATTAACCTTTAAAAAATTTTAATTGCTTAGGAGGCAGAAAAACCCTTAAAATAAATTCTTAGAATACACAATTTACTTTACTCTTACGATGACCACATTGAATTAGCCCTCATTTTATGACAAGCTTGCCTTTTCAGATACCATATAGATAAAATAACAAAATATGTAGTGCATTGACATTTTATTTTCATTTCTTTAATTATACTCATTTGCCTAAACCTTCAATTTATTTCGGGAATTCCAAGTATGGAATTGCTTTGTCAAATTTTGAATTTATAATTGTCTGAATAAATTTTGTGTAATCTTATGTATACTGAGTGTAACATTATATTTTAGGGGTAGATACATATGTATTAAAAATAACAATTGAAAATTTTCAAACTTCATGTGCCTAATTTCGATTAATTGTAATATTTTATTGATTCCAAATTATATATTGAATACAAAAAATAACTAATTGGAACTTGTCAACCGAGGCGAGACTAGCAGCATACAATGAAGTTCTGACACCGATGTACGGAAGTGAAGCCTGTAGTTGGCAGAAGAGAAACTAAAGTAGACTTAATGCAGTGGAAATGAGATTACTTAGGCGTAATGTGGCAGATCCATTTAAGACAGAGTAAAGAATGAAGAAAAAAAAAGGAAAGAATTTAAATCTGACCTTAGTATAGTGAGTAAGATTAAGAAAGGATCACTTAGGTGGTTTGGTCATATGGAACGGATGGGTGAGGAGAGAATGGTTAGAAAGATATATGACGCAAGTATTGAAAGCACCAGAAATAGAGGACGTCTGTGGAAAACTTGCTACGACTAGGTAAACCAGATACTGAAAGATAGTTCTGTTAGAATCCTCAATAATCGACGAGCTTGTATAAGAAGATTTATGCATGTGGATGAGGCAAAAATTGTGTTTCAGGACAGAAGAATGTGACGTTCTATCCTCTCTGCCTACTCCCGCGGGAATCGGTGTAATGTTAGTTATAAAAAAATAAAGGTTATTGAGCTTCGAGCAGATAGACTATTTTATTATACGATTTACGGCCTGAAGCAATGATATAGAATAATAATAATGGATCAATTTTGCAAATATTAAAAAAAGAACGAACTTTCGTCGGACTGACGCAATTGGCATTTACAGGTGACATCTTTTGTCATGTATTTTATCTCCTAATACCTTTCATCTACCCTTATTCTACTACAAAAACGCCAAATAATTGAATTTTGGTCTTGTCAGTGGTTCTACTTTTACTTTTTGCTGCGTCGATTTATTCTATTTAGGTAGGATATTTAATGTCAGATTAATTTTAATTTAGTTTTATAATTTTTTTTTTTTGTAGTTTATATATTTTACTATTCAGATACTTTTATGTTCCAAATGTACCAGAAAAAAATATTGATAATGTATTGGAAATAGACAATTTTACGTTACAATTTTATTTAAAAAAAATAAAACAATCTAGTATGATGGGCTATTTTAAAAATAAAACAGGGTGTCTCGTAGCTAGTTGTCCAAACTTCAAGAATAGGTAAATCAAGTAATTTAGAACGAAAAATATTCTTGATAATTTGTCGATTTTCCCCCTGCCTGGCGAATTATCAACTTTCTATTTTTTTATTTTTCAATATTCGCATTCAAAAGGTTAAGTATTATGTCATACATTCCATATATGAGAGTTCGATGACCTCAATATGTACTGACCCACTGACATAGAATTTCCAGGGTGGAAAAAATATAAGATAAAAAATGCCGAGATTGACAACATTTTTTTAAAAATTGTAACACGTAATGAAAGATCGTTTATTTTTTTTTTGAATTAAGATAAATTGGCATATATATTTATTGGTAAAAAATATAAAAATACGTTCAATACTTCGGGAGGGGGGTTTTAACCTAATCGTTGCGTCACCAATGTACACAATACTAGCAGTCTGTGGCGTGCTTGTTGACAATCTTAAAATATATTTTGAAACATTTATTATTTGATTATTACGCGATAGACTTGCGATCCATCTTAAATTGTTCCATGATTCTCATGAAGTGTTTTGGTTTAGAAAAATAAACAATTGAATGCAGGATGTTTCTAAAATATTGTAAATAAAGAAATTTGATCAAATCTCACATGTGGCTCACTAACATAATGATAGGAATTATTCATATTATTCATACATAATGATGAACCTGGGAGAACTGTGCGAATCTTCAGTTTTACACTTGTGTTTTGTAATATTTACACAAATGTTGAAAATAAGCGTGGGTTTGAGATAATATAGGGGGTACCCAGAAAAAATGACGATAAAATACGATAAATGAAAATCATTTTTTTAATAAAAAATTTATTTGCAAAAATTATTGTACAAAATAGTCACTGTCTACATTTAACACCTTCCTCCACCTATTGGGCAAACTTTTTATCCCTTTTTCATAAAATTTAGGCAGTTTCGACCCAAAATTTTTAATCCCATCATTAGAGGTATATTTTTTTTGCTTTCTAAAAAACTTTGTAAAGATCGAAATAAATGATAGTCCGATAGTGCCAAGTCCAGTGAATATGGGAGATGTACAACCATTCTCTAACCGAGTGCGTAGATTTTGTCCCAAGTCATTTTAGTGGTGTGAGGCTGCGCGTTGTCGTGTTGTAATAATACCGTGTGACGATTGATCAAAGCAGGCCTCTTTTTTAAAAATTAATTTTGCAATTTGTCCAGTTGACTGCAGTACTTTTCTGCCGTGATTGTTTCTCCGGATTTGAGTAATTCAAAATAAATGATTCCGTGAATGTCCCACCAAATAGACAATAGAACCTTTCTTGTAGTAAGGCCGGGTTTCGGGGTTGTTCTTGGTACCCGCTGTGCCGATAACCATTGCCTTTTGCGTCCCTTATTGTTGTACATTACCCATTTCTCGTCTCCAGTCACCATGTGTTCTAAAAAGGGAGTTTTTGTTTCTCGGTCGAGCAAAGCTTCACACATTTGTACGCGCGCCGTTTTGTTCTCCTCGCTTAATGCGTGCAGTACCCACATACCTTGTTTCCAAACTTTCCCGATGTTTTTTAAACTTCTTTGGATGCTTGACCATGAATACCCTGTTTTATCTGTTGAATCCTGAATAGACATTTCTGGATTGGCTTCTACTTCTGCAGCTATGCGATTTTCATCTTTGACTTTTGGTGGTCCACTTCTAGGGTCGTCTTCTAATGAAAAATTTCCTGATTTAAATTTTCAAAACCATTTTTGACATTGACAAACTAGTAAGATTTCACCATAAATGGTACAGATGTTTTTGGTTGCTGAATTTTTTTTGTGAAACTCGTACAGCATACGGTTGTTTGATCATTAGTAAACAAATATTTACTTCTTGAAAGTACACCTGTAGTAAACTTATTTTATTTGCCGATATCTGATAGTTAAAACGAGAATCGATAGTTAAATATGGCGGACTTTTTACAGCTGTTCCAGAAGTCATCTGACACATTGATACTTTGAAAGTTGCAGTATACGACAATTAATCATTCAATATCCCACTATTTTAGTGGTGAGAGTACGTCCGATGATTATCGTGTTTAATATATTAATGTGTACATTAGCACATAATTTGAAAAATTTTCACCATCAAAGTGACAGATTTCAAATGTTTAGGTGAAATGGTGCATAAAATAAAGCATATTTCATGATTATTTGTCACGCCTATGATTTTGATATTTTTAAAAAGTACTATTTGTAAATAGTTACCAGTTTTGACCTCGTGCCTAAAACTGATCGCTTTTAGTGATTTTTATACAATTTAAATATATTCTCAACTCTCGTATAATCAATATAACTGTCCAAAAACATCACCTTACATGCAATGTCAATAAAGGCTATTGAATTCTGTTTAAACATGTAATATTCACCCCCTACTGAATCTCATTTGCAGTACATTTTCGGAGAAATTATTTAGACGACATCAAACATCAGCAGGGCTGAACTTTATGCAATTTTTTTTTTTTTACAAAAAATAGAGATGCGTACACGGAATGTCACATCAATATTCTAACTATTTTCATACTAAGCAAAACGCTTGTACTTTGAAAATAGGACTAACATTATTGTCCTTTTACGATTTTAATTTTTAATCTCAAATATGATTACGATATCATTTTTGTTTTATTTATTTATTTTATGCCAATGTAAAAAGCATTATAAGTTCAAGCAAACAAAAAGTCAGCCAGATAATTTTTTTAGAGTTAATTCAGTTTTCAGTACATATTTAAACGCGCTGCTTTTTTAATATATATCTTGTTATACCATGGTACAATGAAATTGAAAGAAAAGTGCTAATATTGGTCGCGAAGCACATTAATATTGGTTGAGAAAACAGTAATAATTATTGCAAAATGCATTTTTCGGTAGAGTTGTGTGCCCTGAATTCAAAACTTCTAGATTCTAGTTACTATTGTATTATTCGAAAAGCAACCGTATTCGCCATTGCAAATCTGCTTCTACCGGAAAACATATTTTTTTTGTAAAGATCCGAGAAGTTACATATTCTCAATATACACCAGAAATGCTAATTGAAGCTCCTAATGAAACGTATCTCTGAAAACGGAACATTATCGGATTTCGAACATATTTTTTTTTAAAAATAATTTCAATAACTAAAACTAATTAATAACAATTCCAAATAAAATAATTTGCATAAAAATTGTTGATAAGTTGCATATTATTTATACAAACCTAATATTATACCAAATCTATTCATACAATTAAAAAATGTTGATGAAACAATACGATATTTTAAATTCCCGAAATGTATAAAAGGTTCAGTTAATGCAGAACTGTGTACAATTAGAGTAATACATGTCATTGCATTATTTTGTTCTCTGAAATTAGCTTGCCATAAAAAGATCTTTAATCGAAGCTATTTTAAGAATTGGGTTTTTTGGCCAGGAATGTTTGCATAGGTAAAGTTAAAAATTAATAAACATAAAACAAGATATTATTACCAATGCAGCTCTTGTATTGTGAAGATTATTTGCACATGCAAAAAATAATTTATGGCTATTCCTTGTTTTGTAGAAGCAAGGCAGTAAATTTCATTGGCCTATTCAAATATGACCATTTTTGTCAGTGGATAGATCTCTTATGGTGGGGCAAAACCCAAAATCAAAATTTTATTGCACCCGTTGAAAGAATACCACTTTCATTTTTAGAAATGTCAAACAAAATTTCTTCTGTCGTAAAATGTATTACAAAGTTTTTTTTTGTATGGATAAATTGAGTTCTGTCATAAATATTTTAATTTTTTAGGCAGCAAACTTATTACATATTTGGAAAACGTATTAAGCATAAAAAATACATAATTTGTATGGGACTTTTTCGGGGCCAGAGAATGTGATCTTATTAAAGAGGGTTTCACTGTATATAATAATAATGAAATAATCAATGGGTACTACATGCTTATACAATAGTAATTAAATAAATAATGGGTACAAGCTTATACAATAGTAATAAAATAATGTTTCTGATTTTTAGTATTATATTATACTTATTTTATTTGTGAGTGAATTTTACTGAAAATTAAATAATTATATTTTTGTTGAAATTATACAAAGTATGATTCAGGTTTTTAACAAACTTTGTTTTATTTTCCAGGTTTGCGAAGTGTACAAATTATACCGGGAAACTTTTCATTTGACTGTCAATTATATTGACAGATATTTATCAAACACAGAAGATGTTTATAAAGGAAGACTTCAACTTATTGGTGAGAATCAATTGCTCGCTTTGATTATTCTTCACTTGGGCCTTTCAAAATAATGGAATTGATTATAATGAATAATATATTTTTAGGCATTACGTGTCTTTTCATCGCTGCAAAAGTAGAGGAAGTGTATCCACCCAAAATTGGAGAATTTGCCTACGTGACGGATGGAGCCTGCACTGCGGAAGATATCTTGTCGGAGGAAATGGTTATTTTACAAACATTAAGTTGGAGGACGACACCTTTAACAATCAACAAATGGCTCAATGCATACATGCAAGTGAACAGTCTTCAAGAAGTTCATCCAAAGACGCCGATAGAATCGGATGAAAATCAGTCAGATGAGATGAAAAAATACACCTTTATATTTCCCCAGTACTCTTCACTAGAATATGTCATTTGCGGACAGCTCATAGACTTGGCAGTTCTGCATGTTGATGTTAATTCCTTTTCCTACAGCCTTGTGGCTGCCGCAGCTGTTGCACATATCTTTGATAAAGATGTGGCCATGAGGGTGTCCAGTGAGTTGGTTAAAATATTTTACCTTTTTTAAATATTGGAGTTTGCCTAGCTTGACAGCCACCTAACACTTTAATATATGAGAACTGTAAATATTAGAATTTTTAGTCATCTGAAAATAAATAATTTGTTTAACCTATTGTAGAAGAGCAAGTCTAATTAATTTAGATAGATTTCTGTAGAAATTTACCTATTGCAGAGGGTCTCGTGATATGTTTATAAAATTTCAATGCACTTTTTTTGATCCAGGAGATCTCGAAACCACCTCAAAAGTTTGTCAACCATCCTGTTTCAAAATTGTTTCAAAAACTGTTAATATTGGACCTATAGAAAAAAGTAAAAAACCCATAGACGAAATCTACCTAATCTTTGTGGCCAATGCTGGAAGGGATTTTTTAAAAAAAATATTACAGTTTTTTAGTACTGAAATTCTGACTTATGAGCATTCAAAATCATATACAGAAGTAGTTAACATAAATATCAGAAATAAAAATGTTCTCAGATTTTCATGGCCTTTTAGAATCTTCTATGTAGAGTTTTATGAATTATCTTGTCTCCGACTTCACCCAGGTTTATAAAGTTATAAAAATTTGATTAGTGAGCTTGAATTTCCTTTTACAAATTTAGTATTTTTATGCTCTTCTGAAAGTGGAAGAATTGACAAAAGAGTGATTGTCAGTAAAATAGTGCCATGAAAAAAGAATGGCCAATTCTTGTTATTAGGAGAACACATTCTTATTGTGAAGTTGTAATTATTCAGAACAGACGGTCTGTGATATTTTAAATATGAATTAAATATATTAATTAGAAAGATATACATATAAAATCAATTTTATCGAAAAATATTGTTGTTGTGCTACCGGGATTCGAACTTGAATTGAAAATTTAATAAAAATGAATTGATAATTCTGGCGTCTGCTATCAGTTTACTCAAAGGTATTTGAGATTCTGTAAAAATAAGGTAGACGGCTCTTTCAAATAATGGAACGATTAAATGTATTAATATCAAAAAGGTAACATATAGGTTTGAAAATTGTCACTAAAAATATTGTAGCTGTAGCTCAGTTGGATAATGCACCTTCCCCAGTTAGGAAAGAGATCCAGGTTCGAATCCTGGTGGCGCGCAACAACAATATTTTTCGATAAAATTGATTTTATATGTACAGTAAAACCGCGATATAACGAAACCCGATATAGCGAAAAATGACGTATATCGAAAAAAAATATCGAAATTTAGTCCCTAAAACCAATTTTTCATACAAAAATGCATTTATATAACGAAATCCCGTTAATATTTATAACAAAATCATTTTTGTCCCGTACAAAAAATTCCAATACATTTACGTAAATTTATAACGAAATAAAAAAATTTTAAAATATGAAAATATTATTTCGCACTTACAAAGCCGCGCCGCTGCATCTGCCGTATGCGAACGGTTTAATGGCCTTTTCGGCGGTGCGCGGCGGTCTGCCGACAAGGTAGTAAAACAATTCAAACTTCTTCTTGGGTTCATAGTATCATATTTTGAAGTGGTTGCCGCCGTTACTGGTAAGTACCTTCGTAATTTATATACGACTCATTTTATAAAAATGCCGCGATTCAACTGTCAAATTTTTATTTTTGAATTATTTTTTATGTTTCATGCCCAAAACTATGTTTGAAGCGGCTCTACATTTAAATAGTTGAATAGGTTCTGTTCTTAATTTAATTCCTTTGATTATCCATTTGCTTATCTGTTTTAATAACAAAACTACTAAAAATATGTAGGTATTCAGTTCCCTATGGCCTTCTTCCTCCTTTGTTTGCAGAATTCGCGATCTTTTTTGAAGCCGCGCAACATTTTTTTGTGACGGCGCGTAATATATAGTAGGATTTTTTTTATTTATTTCGTTATATGTGGGAATTCGTTATTACGAATTTTTATTTTTTGGGCCCTTGGATTTCGTTATATCGCGGTTTTACTGTAGTAGGATTTTTTTTATTTATTTCGTTATATGTGGGAATTCGTTATTATGAATTTTTATTTTTTATGACCTTGGATTTCGTTATATCGCGGTTTTACTGTATATCTTTCTAATTAATATATTTAATTCATATTTAAAATTCTTGTTATGATAACTCACTGACTACCTGACATGGTAACTTAATTGTTGAGTAAAACAACAATGAAGATTATTTTTCTATTAGATGTTATACATATACACATTACAATATGAGTTATTAAATTTTTTAAATAAATTGACTTTGTATTTAATAATTTTGGTTTTATTACTTAAAGTTGACTAGTTTCAGAATGCTTGCTCCTTTGTAAGGGAAAAATAAAACTTATAGTTTAATTATTTCATATCTAGGTTAGCTTAACCACAAATTTATTGTTTCAATATTACAAATATTTTAGTTTTGGTTCTGTATCTGATTTTTAAAACACATAATTATTAACGTGATGCATAAAATATTGCAGGTTTCACGTGGGAAGAGCTGAGTCCTTGCTACGCATGGCTTGCACCTTTTGCAGAGGTGTTAGGGGCGGAAGGAGTGGGTGCCGGAGCTGTCGGGGGGGCGCTTCCTGACTGCGGAGCAGACTTTACAGCCACTGGAGGTGGACTGGCTCGTATTTGCCCCAATATCAACCTAGACCAGAGTCACAGAATACAAGTGCACAACATTTGCCTGGATCTGTTTGTAAATATTTTTAAATTGATTTATTTATCTATAATTAGTAAGTTATTTAATCTGTAGTGGAATGGTTGTTGATAAGCATAATCAAAATATTTGAGTTTAAGACGAATGTTTAAGTAAACTAATCAATTTGTTTCACATTTTATTGAATCTTAAGTGTATCACATCACAAATTAAACATCACAAAATATCCACTGAAAGTAAACTCTTACAACAAAATAAATAGATTACGTAAATGAAATTTGGGTAGTAATGTAAATGTGGACCAGAGCATGCAAGTAACAGAGAAATTTTAATTATTAATCAAATGCACCGTGTTTCACAAACCCTTTAAGGGCTGTCCCTTTTCTGTCTATATTATACTAAAACTATTTGCATAATTTTTTTTGTTTTCTATCTTTAGGTGTATGAATGATTATTATTTCCCATTTAATAATTTCTCGTGCTTAATATTTTGTACATAAATAATACAGTAAAAGCTCTTTAGCCTGTTAGCTGCCTAGAAAAATCGTAGGTGAACCAGCATCATACTACCATATTGAGCCAAAATTCTTAAAATTCGAAATTCACAGGCTAGCTTTTTCGATTTTTATTTTTACGAAAAAACCATGAAAATGGTTTAATTAAAAAAAAAACGTGGGTATTATTTCACCATAAGCGTTCATTGACTGCGATTTCGTATGGTTTTTGACATAAAAAAAGTAAAAAATAAAAGTTGATCCACTATACTCACGGTAGCCAACTTAAGTTCTGACAGTTCTCGTTCCATCTCTTTCTCTGTCGGAAACTTGCGACGTGGGCAGCCAAGGAGTTAAATTTAATGAAATACGGAAAAGTCTGAGGAACGCAAACCATGCATTCGCAAATTTCAAAATATCTAACACATAAATATTAGAGAAATACAAATAATTATCTTTACATATAAAATAATGGCAATAAAATAATTAACAAGATATGAGAAAATCTGAGAAATGCCAACCACACATTTTTCAAAATGCCTTGACATTACATTTAAATAGAAAGAGAAATGTCTATTGAAATATATTAAATAATTTATAAAACACGGAAAAGTCTGAGGAACAAAAATAATGATGGTATTAATACGGAACAGAAGATTGGCAGGCACTGACATTCGCAGAAACTGGGAGAATTATGTTACCTATAAGGGAGCAAAGATAATATTTGCTATCTTTTTCTAATGTAAAGAAAACGAGCGAGAAAAAAAAAGCATGCGCGTTAATGTGACGCGGTAAGGAAGATAAAGATTTAAAAATCGAGGACATTAGATATGTTTGTCATCTTTTTTTAATACAGTAAAACCGCGATATAACGAAACCCGATATAGCGAAAAATGACGTATATCGAAAAAAAAATCTAAATTTAGTCTCTAAAACCAATTTTTCATACAAAAATGCATTTATATTACGAAATCCCGTTAATATTTATAACAAAATCATTTTTGTCCCGTACGAAAAAATGCCAATATATTTACGTAAATTTATAACGAAATAAAAAAATGTTAAAAGATGAAAATATTATTTCGCACTTACAAAGCTGCGCCGCTGCATCTGCCGTATGCGAACGGTTTTATGGCCTTTTCGGCGGTGCGCGGCGGTCTGCCGACAAGGTAGTAAAACAATTCAAACTTCTTCTTGGGTTCATAGTAGGCCCATAAAACCGATTATTGCATGACCGAACTGAATATTTACATAAATTCATTTTCGTTTGACAATTGTTTTTGTGTGAACTCGTCAATAATATAAATAATTAGTTAAAATATTTTATGGACTATTTTTGTACGGGATTTTGTGTTTCTATTAACTATTGTTTTCGTGTGTTTACTGAAATCTGCGTATACATACTAGTGTAGCATAATTTATTATTTAAAGTACATTTCCTAATATTTTGTGAAACCTTAAAATGGCTTCAGTACGTGATAATTCCCGCAAAACTTGAACCATCGCACAAATAATGTTAACGAGGATTTTAAGTGAACAATGTTAACGATAATTTTTAAGTGAACAATTTTAATGATTATATTTTGAAGTGGTTGCCGCCGTTACCGGTAAATACCTTCGTAATTTATATACGACTCATTTTATAAAAATGCCACGATTCAACTGTAAATTTTTTATTTTTGAATTATTTTCAATTTGTTTCATGCCCAAAACTATGTTTGAAGTGGCTCTACATTTAAACACAATTAAAATATTGTTTTGTGTTTGCAATATTTTGGAATTTACAAAAATATCTTCCAATTGGTGTTGAATAGGTTCTGTTCTTAATTTAATTCCTTTGATTATCCATTTGCTTATCTGTTTTAATAAGAAAACTATTAAAAATATGTAGGTATTCAGTGCCCTATGGCCTTCTTCCTCCATTGTTTGCAGAATTTGCAATCTTTTTTGAAGCCGCGCAACATTTTTTTGCGACGGCGCGTAACATATAGTAGGTTTTTTTTAAATTTATTTCGTTATATGTGGGAATTCGTTATTACGAATTTTTATTTTTTGGTCCCTTGGATTTCGTTATATCGCGGTTTTACTGTATACTGAAAATAAGTGAGAAAACAAACATTGTGAATTATCTTTATGCTTCGTGAATTGGTATAAGGGCGGATACAACCATTTGAAAAGACTTTGACATTTGACAGGTACCATCGCGTAGCGTACGTGTATTTATTACGGACGTTTGACAAAAAAATTTAATTGGTGAAAAATAGATTGATAAACTCATCTGATAGGGTTCAAAAATAGTTTTGAATAATGATATTCGATTTATAAGTACAATTTAGTATGAAAACTTTCCAGAGGGGGGACCACATTCTATTCCAAAATTTCGACTTGTGGCGAATTTTAAATAAACGTTTTTTAAAAAAATGTCACGGTGAAAAAACTAAAAATAATATATGTTACTATTTGTACAGGATAAAGCTCAGCAATTTATGGAAAGTAGCAGAATAAAGTGTATTGAGAGCACCCCGACCACTTCCAGTGTGGAGGGGGGACCTCCTCTAGTCCCCCCCATCACCCCACCGCACAGCAGTCACAAGAAGGCAGACATTCTGGACACTAAGACGCCTATTCAAGTTGCGGTAGACAAATGACTAGCTCATACAATGTTCATTTGTTTATTCCTCCTGTTCACTTGGTTGTCAAGGCGGATGAGCATTGTAAGGTGACGACCTTCGCGATTGTTAATGTTGATAGTGGCTCATGACGATCATTCTTGTTGGTGTCAGTGTTTCGGGTGTTCACCCATGCAAATGACTGCGCCCATTGTCGCAATTAGTGTGATGTCTAGAAAAATGACTGGTTCGAGTTGCATTATGATGCTTTTTCAATCTGCAATCGTGGTGGTTTAAATATGAAATATTGTCAATGTAAAAATATAAGTGTCAGAATGACAATGAACGTGCAAAATTCCCGTGATATTTGTTTGCACGTTTTACACTCTGAAACATTGATGAAATATATTTTTTAAACATTTTTGTAATGTAAAAAATAATCTGTGATGCTTAGTCTATTTTACAAGATCTCTGGGTTTGTGCAAAACAATATTGCATGTGATAAGTTAAAATAGCAACAAATGCTGAATAATTTTTTATGGAAATTTGAATTAATACTAATATGAGATAAAGGATACAAAATTGAAAGTTAAGAGTATTCAGACATTTAACAATTATTTTTATTTTATAAATTAATCGGTTGCGTGTTCTGTATAGTTTATTGAGCTATTTTGCCACGTGTCATCGGCGATGATGGACCACACAATGGGATCTGAAACTTCGGATGGATACACGCGGCAGAATAGGCCAGAAAACTGCACAGAACATTCTGCATGGCCGCAAAAATCTGAATTTTTTTTGATTAGCGCGTATTCCAAACATAATTTTTTTTGAAGAAATGATACGTGAGACAGGACTGTCTCAAAGTATAATGTATGCTGACCAAAGAAAATTCCTTGAACTAAATTTCATGAATAATAATGTTGGGGGAAATATTTTGTGAATTTACTTTTAATTCTGGGAACTAAACTTATACGCTTAATAAATCAATGACTTCAGTTCTTCAATTTCATACTTTTAACATTTATTGAATTGCATCATTTATAAAATTATTTAATTTATACATATTTGTAAATTATTTATGTAAACTTTCTTATTTGGCTATATTAATTCTTGGGTTTTGTACTATTCTATAGTTGTGTTGCAGTTATTATGATTATTTTTCACCTTATAATACATACTACATTACAATTAATATTTTTTAAATATCTTGGAAAGTACAAAATGATAAAGTAACTTTATTTTACTTTTATTTATTGACCGGATAAAGGAGCTGAATCCAGAATCAATACTATGATTTGAATTTATCTCTTTAAATACTGTTAATACAATTTACATTACGAAAAGTGCCTTTTCAATTCTGCCTAGGGGCTTTTTTCAAACTAAATTATAAATCTTTATGATTCCCTACTTGACTATGTCTGTCAATGTTAAAGATGTTAACAAACCAAAATGTTTTCTTTACAAATAACGATGTGTTGCATTGTTATGATATGAGCATTTGAATGTTTAAGATGGTTGATGGAGTTACTACTGAGTCTTTTTTACAGCATTTATGAATGGTTGGAAAGTAGAATGAATGGCTTGAAGGTCAGAGGTAATTTTTTAAAACAATTTCAGTAAGTATTTAAGATTCCAGAGACTCCGCTTTTCTTATCTCACTTGAAAGCTGTATCTGCTGATGTTTGTTTTTAAGAGCTGAAGTTCACTGTTTCGTAATTTCTGTAGTGTCAAACTTAAAGCAAATGCTTTTTTAAAAACTTTTATGTGATTGTCATGGTTTTAATGTTAACAATTTTTTTACATTCATAGAAGATAGTGTGTGTAAATGATAAAAAAAAACTCAATATTAAATCTTGAGATGTTTGACAAATCTCTAAGGGCAAAGCTCTAGCTTTTTTTTTTTATAAAGGGAGGAATGTAATGATCGATAAATATAATTTTTGATATATATTTTATAGATATTTTTAATTGAAGCAATCAATAAACTAATCTAGCAATTCAAAATTGTTAAATTATTTCACTGATTTAAATAATCAATCTCATATTAAATTAGATTTTTTAATTTGAAAACCCTGGTAATTTGTAATTCAAAACTGTAAATCAATACATTTTTATGTCAATATTTAGGAAGAATATCTTAAAATTTTGAGAAGAAAATGAAACATATCCTAAGGTATTCATTTTATGCACCATTTACAGATTGAATTCACTTAATTAGTTATTTGAATAAGCTCACAACCTTTATAAGTTTCCAAAATGGCAATAATTTAGTTTTATCTGACTAACATTTAAAAAATTGCATGTTGCTTTTAAATTTACGAGATTAATTTAAAAAAAAAATGTATTTGTTGATAAATTGTGTTCTTTCTAAATATTGATCAATCATAATGTGCTAGATGTTCATTTCTCTTAATTTGTTTACTTGATTTATTTTTTCGGTATGCTTTTCTCCCAGTTTTCTTTTTCATGTCATTTTATTATTGTACCTGGTGTTTTTAAAAAAAATAAAATTCAATGTTTTACCGATCAAAATTACCCAATGTTTTTTCAAATTTAATTATTCACCTGTTTCGTGATGGTTTTATGAATCATCCATTTGTTTTTATCATAATTGTAATGTTTGGAGAATTTTGAATTACCGGGGTTTTGTGTAGTTTAAATATGAATTTCAAACATATGAGATTCTATGGTATAATCTAACTCGGTCTAAACAAACCTTATTCATCCTCTTGAACTAACTCTATCTCTGCTATCTTTTAATTGTATCTAACATAACCTGTCCTAATCTTAACTAACTTTACCTAACATTACATAACCTCCTAACCTTTCCTAACTGGACCGAATCCTACTAAAATAACTTAACCAACCTAATCAAAACTAATCATTTCTAACTAGATTGAATCCTACCAAAATAATTTAACGGCACAATATAAATTTTATAGCTCAAAGTACATTATGGAAAATAAAATATTAGGTTAAGCGAAAAGAAATGTTTATTATTATAGATAGAAAAAAATTTACAATATTTATTCCGAAAGATAATTTCCATTGTTATTACATTATGATATTTTGTTACAATTTGGGTAATTTTTCAATGCTTCTTTTGCTTCATGCGGTTTTGATTTATCATCTATTGAAATTTTCTTTTTGAAGTGAATGTGACAGCCAATCTCTTCTGACAATTCTTTGATGATTTTGCGCGGATCTAATTCTACTAGTGAATTTAACACGCCATCGCCTGATTTCGGTTTATTTTTTAAATTCCTATCACCGTTTTTGAATTGTTTAAACCGACGTTGGCATTTCCGAATGTTCAAAATTTCCTCTGTAAGATTTCTCAGTAGTTTCTTTGGGTTTTATTCCCTCGTAAAATAAAAACAACAAAATACTTCACAACTGCTTTTCGATCTTTGGCCTCGACATTTTTACTATGAGTGAAAATGAAAAAAGTAAGTGAACACAGTAAGAGTATGAACAGAGCTACAAAATAATAACAATTCTGACGTACTTCCTCGACCGCAGCCGGAAGCAAACTGACTTCAAAACAACACAAAAAAAACAACATTTATTTTCGCTTTACCTAATACTTATGCATACATTTATTAGGATATTCAAAAATTATTTTTATTGTCAATTACTTAGTTTGTTCCCTTTTAAAAAATAAGTAAAGGTGTTGTCATATCTGCATAAAGAGTCTTGGCGGTTTTGGGCCTAATAATAGGCATTGGAGGAATGTGTACATATTGTAATTGGAAAATGCATTGTCTCATTAAATGAAATAATACAAGTACATGGCTGGAAAGCCCTTGAACAGTATGATGATGGTTAAATATTTAATGCAAGTCTGAAATTTTATTCAATTATTTAAGTGGGTACATATTATATTATTAACTATGAAATAATATAGATGAACCAAAAATGTACAATTACATGATGATGAAGCTAATTTTTCTCTTACAATTGTTCTTGGTACAGTACTTCTATTACACGCAAATTTTTAAATTATATAAATTTCTTTAATTTCTTGGCAGATATTGTTAATTTTTCTGTAGAATCAACAAAATTAGTCAAACGGAAGTACATTTTAGATACATTTTTACCTTGATAAGCTCTGTAGGATCAAAATTGTTAAAAAGTTTCCGATTCAATTTGCCTGAAATATTGTTTTAAGCCTTGAAACCTAAGATGTAATGTAACCATCTAGATGAGAAATAAAACTTGCATTTTTATAGTATTCTATTAATTTATTTTACTGAATTTGACAATGAAATGGATTTTATTTTTAATAAATTGGTTGATAAAAGGCAGATTTTTGCCAAAATTGGATAAACTAATTGTTTGTTTATTACATTATTCATGTTTATTATAATTTAATTTAAAGTACTAAGGTCTGTTCTTATTCTGGTCACTGCTTAATTTGTGTTTAAACTAAATATTAAACAAAGTTCAAAATTACACAATTTCGCACAATTATAACTTTTGCAATGAGTACAATTTTTTTTTTTCAGTCAAAGGTTGAAATACATTGTGTATATATATATATATATAATAGGTATAAAATGACCATTGCCATTTATTTATAGTATTTTGTATTTGAAAGTGG
The DNA here is from genome assembly GCA_031772225.1 of Eubasilissa splendida. Lineage (NCBI taxonomy): Eukaryota > Metazoa > Arthropoda > Insecta > Trichoptera > Phryganeidae > Eubasilissa > Eubasilissa splendida. The sequence goes on along the minus strand of CM062848.1, from coordinate 14,082,906 downwards.
AATGTTTTACTGGAGCCAAGATTTTGTCATCTTTTTGTTTCTGAAAATTTGTTTTAGTTAAATATCATTTTCCGGAATCAATTACAGTCGAGCGCTGATAAAACGAGGACCAGGGAAGCAGCAAAATTTCCTTGTCATAATTGTTACTTGCTATATCTGCGATGCCAATGACGATATTTATTTTTCTACAACGTTGACACTGTTGAAGAGATCAAAGAAAACTTTTGTGTCACAAATAATTCAGATTTTTTTCGTGGCTTGAAAAAATACTTTATTTTATTAGTACTGTTAGCAAACATGTTTCCAACATAAGGGTTTGTAAGGGTAACTGATAATAATTTTGCTTTAAAATGACTAAAGCTTAAAAGTAAAGTTATTGTTTCAAGAATGCTGGGAAAACCTGAAATAAATAATTAATAAATGAAAAGGTTTGGCGAATACTAGGCAATCAATTAATTCAAAGAAAATTATTGGGCAAACCTTGGTTAGGTCCATTAACTGGGCCGTAATCCGATACAACTACTAAGTGGCTTTTTTAAGATTGTTATTCTAAGACTTGGGGACTACTTTAGCAATTAAAAATGTTTGCAGTGGTCCATTGGGCACCAAATGTTGATGGCGTATCCAAGAATTATTATAACCGTGAGCAATTTTATAGAAAAACGTCAAATTAAATTATTTGGACTTTTTGTTTGTTACGGTCATGATCTCATAAGTATACTCGTTATAATCAAGTTGGATTGTATTATTATTGTTTAGTATTTTTGATTCTATTATTCGGTGCTTGTATGTACAGTGAAACCCTCTTAATACGTTTCCAAGGGACCATCAAATAAAAACTTCTTAAGCAGGAAAACTTATTAACAGTGATTTCAATATTTCCATGCTTTATTTGAACATAACATCTAATATTGTATTTTAATTAACATTACACTTATATTATGATAAATAAGAAATGAAAATATTTTATTTATAAAAAAAATATTTATTTTTAAAATGTTACCTATATGAATATGTATTTGAAAATCACCTGACGAAAATTCGTTCTTTTTACGCAATGTAAAAAAATTTGTATGACAAGACGCATCGTATCTCTTCCTGGCCAACTTGAAGAATGCACAGTACTGTTTCTAAATATAAACCTGTTGGACTGCATACCTTAAATTTGTCCCTTTGGATGATATTTACATAATTTATCTGTACACTCAACATATCGAGACATCACCTGAAATGTCAAGAAAGGCGATACAATTACTTTTAAACATGCAATATTCATCCTTACTGCATCTCAGTTCAGGCAAATTATTGTCGGCATTGACATTGACGATGGCAGGTCCGAACTTATAAAAATACGTTAATAGTATTTTTGTCCTTATCAAATATGATAATGTTATTTTTGCTTTGTTTATTTATTTTATGCCAATGTAAAAAGTCAAGCAAACAAAAAGATCAGCCGGTTATATTAATTCAGTTGTCAGTTGTGGTTTGCTGTGTTTTGTTTATTTGTTAATAAATTTTCAAATACGTATCGGTCGCGAAAATAAATAATTAAAAAAATATTTTTATGAGTTAAATTAATACATCAACCGGTTTTGAAAAATACATATTCTTTCATGCAAAAAAAATGGTTTTAGTTAGTTTGTTTGACATTCTGATGAAGGAAAATATATTTTATGAAACTATTATATAGTGCTATCAATACTTGCGTCATATATCTTTCTAACCATTCTTTCCTCATCCATCCGTTCCATATGACCAAACCACCTAGGTGATCCTTTCTTAATCTTACTCACTATACTAAGGTCAGCTTTAAATTCTTTTTTCTTCATTCTTTACTCTGTCATAAATGGATCTGCCACATATACACCTAAGTAATCTCATTTCCACTGCATTAAGTCTACTTTAGTTTCTCTTCTGCCAACTACAGGCTTCACTTCCGTACATCGGTGTCGGTACCAGAACTCCATTGTGTGCCGCTAGTCTTGCCTCGGTTGACAAGTTCTCATTAGTTATTTTTTGTATTCAATATATAATTTGGAATCAATAAAATATTACAATTAATCGAAATAATCGCACAACTATGATTTTTTTAAACACTGACATGATTGAAATTAGGCATATGAAGTTTGAAAATTTTCAACTGTTATTTTTAATACATATGTATCTACCTCTAAAATATAATGTTACACTCAGTATACATAATAAGATTACACAAAATTTATTCAGACAATTATAAATTCAAAATTTGACAAAGCAATTCCATACTTGGAATTCCCGAAATAAATTGAAGGTTCAGGCAGATGAGTATAATTAAAGAAATGAAAATAAAAATGTCAATGCACTAGATATTTTGTTATTTTATCTATATGGTATCTGAAAAGACAAGCTTGTCATAAAATGAGGTCTAATTCAAGATAATTTCAATCGTAAGAATTTATTTATTAAGGGTTTTTCTGCCTCCTAAGCAATTAAAAATATTTAAAGGTAAATAAATATTAGTGGAAATAAAACAAAATTACCAATGCGGCTCTGGTATTGTACATGCTGAATGTATTGTTTATGAAGGCTGGGGTTCTGTTTTGTTGATTTTTGGGATTTATTTTGCTTGGGCAATATGTTTTATTGGCCTATTCAAATATTACAGTTTTTGTAAATGGATAAACTTTTATGATACATGGAAAAACCCATTTAAAGGGGAGTTAATTTTATTGCACCCATTGAAAGAATACTACATTCATTTTTAGAAATGTCAAACAAAATTACTTCTGCAAAATTTTAATTTCTTAGGCGGGAATTTTATTATTTGAAAAACGTATCAAGCATAAATTTTTTTATTTGTATGGGACTTTTTCAGGATTGAAGAATGTGATCTTATTAGGTGGGAAAACTTATTAAAGGGAGTTTCACTGTATATATTATTTAAAATATATAATCGTAATGCAGCCAAATTAACTAAATATGAATATTACATAATACATATGTTCAGTATATTACGTACATAATCACAAAGTGCTAAAAGGAATTGTCTTAAAAAACTTAATGTTATTTTTGTCCAGTCCCATGGCTAATATTAGTTGTCCATTATATGATCGTATCGCCAATATTGCATAGTCAAATGACATGCTGATAATCCTTCATATTAACATGTCCAGTAACAATAACGTGACGATAATAAATAATGGTAATATTTTTCTATATACTTTGTTACAGTCCGACCAATGTAAATTGGCAAGCGGTGACTTTTCAAACTAACATTCCCTTTGTCTGCGCACAGCTGTTCCCCTCTTCACATGGTTCAGTATGAGTACAGTGGCGCCCTCCGCCGTTCGCCAATTTACGTTGGTCGGATTATAATCTTCAATTTTGATATATTCCCACTTTTTTAAAAACATTAATTTTAAATCTCAATCTGGATTGTATTTAAAAAATATTTTTCATGTTCTATAATCACACTAGTAAAAAATTAATTAAATACTTTGCAAATGCATGTAATAAACTATTTTGTTATCTACATTTTCAGAAAATTATTCAGGTTCCAATCCCGGTAACGACAATATTTTTCGATAAAATTGATTTTATATGTATATCTTTCTAATTAATACAATTAATTAGTATTTAAAAAGTTTTCCTACAATTGCATCTATGTACACACAGCGCAACAAAAATAGCCGCATCCCCTAATTAGGTACAAAAATTCCCATAAAGTATCAATTCCGCTTCCAGGAAGGGCAATTCGCTTATCAGGTACCCGAAGAACCTTACATTTCTTCATTTTAGTGTCCATCTTTGCAGTGAGTGTTCGTTTTATTACTGTGTTATTAGTTTTACCAAATCGCAATGTCTACGAGACTTCAGTTAAGTGAGCAAAAAAAGCAATGATAATTGAGTTATCAAAACAAAACTTTTCTAATTGTGCTATAGCAAGGAAAATTCAGTGGAATGAGTCATCTGTAAGAACATTTCTCCAATAATTCCAGGAAAGTGGGACTTTAAATTGGAAAGTGGGAACTTGCTTAAAGCGTAGTATTTCAAATCGAGATGATCACATTTTGAAACAGTTTTCTTTGAAAAATCGTTTTGCTCATGCTTCAGTGGAACTCCAAGATATCAATCACCAATGCTAGTGTTAGTGTCAGAACTATTCAAAATAGGCTCAACGATACGGGTTTATAAGCAAGAAGACCCGTAAAAAAACCTCTATTGACCAAGGAAATAAAGAAAAAACGACTGCAATGGGCCAAAGAAAAAGAAAATTGGTCTATGAGTGATGGGAGAGAGTTGTATTTTCTGACGAAACAAAATTTTACTTGATTAGTCCAGACGGTTTGCAGACAGTGTGTGTACATCGATGAATGCGTCGCGCCCACAGTGAAACATTCGCTATATGTCATGGTGTGGAGATGCATCACATCACTCGGTGTTAGCAATCTTATTATGCTGGAAGGATCATTGAATGCCGAGAAATACAAAAAAAAATTCTTGAAAATGTTTTGCCAACAACTAAAAATTTTACTAAAAAACTTGATTTTGTTTTAGGACGATTCTGCACCTTGCTATTGTGTCCGCTCTCTAAGATTATTGTTATGAATATTTAAAATTTATTTGTTTTTTTACTTGGTGAACATTCTCAACACTAAATTCCTTTTAATGTTTTCACAGGTATCACAGTTCAAAGAATTGTTGGGATTGAAATCGCTTTCAGGCCAGGAAACAGTCCCGATTTAAATATTGAAAATCTGTGGAAATATGAGGAAAAATATCTTTTGGGCGATCCAAAACTATTAAAGAATTAAAAAACATAGAATGCGTGTGGTATGAAGAAATTACAGTGGAATACATACACAATCCTTATAAATCAATGCCGAGACGTATTCAGAGTGCAATCCGTTCCAAAGTGGGTCAAACGAAATATTGATTTGATGTTTAAAATCCTTCTGATTTAATTTAATTTAAAATATAAGTGTCAAAATTAAATAACACATCGATATAGAAACAACATAGAAATCATTTTGAATTAAGAATGACTGATTTAGTTGGAAGAGATATTTATGGAAGTTTTTCCTAATAAATGTAGTCTTCAATAATTAAACCCTTGAGCTGTTATCATGCTATAAAACGTATATTTATTAAAACTAAAGTATGTACATGCATTGCCTTATTTACATAAAATATAATGGTTAGCAAAACACAGCTGAGAGAGTGAACAAAACTGCCGAAATTATATTTTCAGTAGGTGTGGCTATTTTTGTTGCGCTGGGTGTATATGTATTAGAAAGAAAAAAATCCTTTCCCTGCATCTTTAATTTTTTTTTGGGTGTAATGTAATCGTTTCATTAAATGACAATTAATTTCTGAAACTTTTCACAATACACATTTGAGGGGGATAAAGTATGTCTTCGGTTTGACTTTTCTAATAGTAATATTTCATGATAATATTATTATTCTTTTACCCAATGAAATACGTAAATAATTTTTTTGAATGTGTTTAAATGCTAGCCACATATGATCAGTATATTCCAAATAGTTATATAAAATGATAATACATATTTCGATTCCGCTTAATCAGGAACATTAACCGAAGTGAGCTTAAAATTAAACAATGAATATTTTTCTTTAAATATACATTGTGTATTAATAAATTCTTTAATAAAAATACATATTATAAGAAAATAACATAAACTTGGAAAAAAAAAAAGTACATACATACAATTTAATTCTGCAGGAATGCGTCAAGTGTACTCTGTATTTTGTTTTTGTAAGATTGCACTTGTACAAAATCAGCACAGGTATTCAGTGCTAATGCGGGGCTCCCTTCATAAAATAACGCTGTAATCCGGTTATACATTTTTTGCCTCCTAGGTATAGGTTGGTCTTCATTTTCTTCATCTAATTTTTGATGTTTCGGTTTCAACAATTACATCTTCACTGCCTGCATTTTCATCGTAACATGGTAGATGTTATGTATTGTGGAAAATTCTTGATAATTAACAATAGGAAATTCTAACATGTTCTCATTTTCCTCATTGCTCAAAACTTTGGAAATGTCTAAAGGTTTAAAGCTGGTAACTGAAGATGGTACGGTGCAGTAGGTAGGTTGTTAGGCGATCGGCGCGCTGCCACACCGACATGACAGTAAACATTGAAGTTATTTGTATAATATGTTTTGTGATCTTAAATTTACTGTCCCAATTAAGGGATGAAAATTATTGTTAGTTCCTTTTTTGGTTTTCGTTCCTCGAGATAAGCGGCTGCCCCAATTAACCGCCCAATTATGCGGAATCGACTGTATTTAGAAGTGTAAATATAATATGTATTTTCTTATCTTTAATTAACTAAATATTTTTTCTCTTCATGAAGAATGACAACTTTAATTCCTAAGAAATGGTACGAACTTCAAAGTTTAACATTAGCGAAATTAGATAACAGTATGAGTTGGCAACAGGTACACGGATTGTGCAACTCTTACATAACAAGGTGGTTGGTCATAATTGCAGTGCAATTTTTCTGTAGTATTGCTCAAAAATGTAATACAGTAAAACCTCGTTATTTTGAAATCCTTGGGAAAAAAAAAAAAATTCGAATTATGCGAAACCCTATTAACTCAAAATTCAAGAGACCAAAAAAAATTTATTGTTTGGATGACAATGTCACCAATTTTGGTAAAAATATTTTTTTCTGCATATTCTTAGGAAACATCTAGAAAATGCTGTATTATTAGGAGTAATTATTGCAAACTATCCATGTAGGCCGAGGTGAAAACTTTTAATATCGATCCATTTGAAAATTAGTATAGTGCAGCGACTAATAAAATGGATTAATTTGGCAATTATCGGTGATCTTATCGATCTATTTAGACAATTATTGGCGTGCGGTTGCGACTAATATTGATCCATTTGAAAATTATCAGCATGGGGGCAATTGTTAATATTGATCAATTTGATAATTAGCGATGCGCGGCAGCGGTGGGGACCGAGATATGAAGGAGGTCCCAAACGAGTAGGCCCAGACACATAGTGTGTCGGCTAGTATCACAGTATCCAAAAGAAACTCCACACAAGCAGGCACGGGCAAAAAACTACACGCATTATAAATTTTTTATAAGTTTAAAATTATTACGAATTATATAACGTAAAAATATGCTGATTTATAGCGCAAGGGTTCCAAAACTATCTCGCACTATAAGTTACTGGGGTTTTTGATATAACTGGGTTAGTCAATTATAAAATTGATATTTTGGGTATTGTGTATCAGAAAATTTCAAATTATGTTAAATTTTGAATAAACGGCTCGAATTATCGGGGTTTTACTGAATAGATCCATTTGAATCAATCGGCAGGAATAATAATACTATTTTATTTGTTTATTTGAAACAGTCAAGATGTTCCACTTTACTTTCAATTTTGGTGACTAAAAATGAATTGAAGTTCGTCAAATAGAAAAAATAGCAATTCAATAATGCCTTTTTAGTAAACCAAAAAATATCAATTGTTAGCATGTAAACATTACTTGAAATTGCAAAAAATACCTTGGGTGTAAATTAGAAATGTTTGAATTTGTGATAAAAATTTACTACAAATATTCAGGTGGTGTTTATGGGAAGTAGTACAGTAAAACCTCATATTGCGAAATCCAAGGACCAAAAAATAAAAATTCGTAATAACGAATTCCCACATATAGCGAAATAAATAAAAATTACTAATATATGAATATTCCGCGCGGCCGTAGAAATAAATGTAGCGCGTCAGTTTAATATGGGATACATAATAATAAGGCATTTTGCAAATAATGGAGAATTTTTTGTATAAAGAAAACTCTTATTTAGTTATAGAATAATCTATTTAGTTTTGTTGTTTCAACACATAAGCAAATTAATAATAATTAAGAAATTAAATCAAAAACATTTTACGAAACAATATAAGATATTCGGGGATATTTTTGAAAATTGAAAAATGTCATGCAAATATAAAACATTTTTTTTTTTAACTGTGTTTAATTGTAGAGCCGCTACAAGCATTGAGAGTTTCGCATCGGTCATTCGACCTTCCCATTTCTTTAAATCGTAGAGAGACAAATTTGGAATTACAATTTTTTGGCGAGGGTTAAAATTTTGCGGGAATTATCACGACCTGAAGCCAATTTAGGGTTCCACAAAATATTAAAAAATGTACTTAAAAGAATAAATTACGGAATACTAGTACATATAAATGTCGGTAAACAAACACACGAAAACAATTGTTAAATAAACACATTAACGAAAATGTTGTACGCAATATTACCGTTCATTGGAATCGAGGTAAATGTTCAGTTATAATGTAAAAAGTGACATAAGTTGACGATAATAATGCGCAGAATTTTAGGCATCTCGAGCATTGCGGGCGATACCATACACAAAGCTGACGCGCGCGTGCCCTAAAGTGTGACGTGCCAATTGCGATTTCGAGGGTTTTTATTTTCTCCAGCTGGTCTAGATAAGACCCGTTTCTAGAGGCGTGAACACCTATTCTAACCTATTTAGACAATCAGCAACAAATCCAACCTTGGACAACGTTGAGATTATGCCAAATGGGTTTTTAAGAGCCTATTATGATCCTAAGGAGAAGTTTTATAAGGGAGCAGCGGGCCGCCCCCGCCAACTGGCCTGCTGCGCCAAGGCAATAAAATAATTGACAAATATGACCGTAAACGGCCGAAATATATTTTCGTTGTAAAAATTTTTTTTTCGTTATATATTTACGTAAATCTATTGGTAATTTTTGTACGGGACAAAAAAAAATTTGTTATACGTATTAACGAAATTTCGTTATATATATTCATTTTTGTATGAAAAATTGATTGTAAGGAATTAATTTTGAAAAGAATTTTGATATATGTCATTTTTCGGTATAGCGGGGTTTGTTTTAACGAGGTTTTACTGTATTATAAGTAGTAGATGTAGAAATATGAATTCCAAAATTATAACTATCCAATAAATACAGTGGAACCTCATAACGAGCATAATTCGTTCCAGAATCTTACTCGTAATGTGAAACACTTGTTAAGCGAAATAATTTTTTCCATATAAATTAATGTAAAGTACGATAATGCGTTCCATGCCGAAATTTCTTTTTTTATTTGTAACGTTTATTCAAAGAAAATAACTTATTATTTATGAATTTATGACAATAACTAATTCTTTTTTTACTAGAAAGCTATCTAGAGACATTTGTTTTTGCCGACGCTTCAAAATTTGGTGAAAATGTGACAGCATTATCATTGAATAAATTTGTAGGGCATATAGCCACCGCCGTATTAGGGTGATGCTTCTCAATCTACGACGCAACAGTTTCCCATGCTTTCAGCATTTCTCTTATTGCGCCAGAAGATTGTTACTTTGCTACCTCTTCCACTGACAAACTCTTCTCCGCAACTTCTTGCCGTGATACACAATTCAACTCCATAAGCTCTTCGGTGGTCAGCTTTTGGCTGTGCTCTTCTACAAGCTCATCGATGTCATTATTATTTACTTCCAGTCCCTTGATATTGGCCAAAGATATAATCTACAGACTCCACAGGTGCTGTCTCAAACCACTCAAAGTCACATTCGACAATGCTCTCTGGCCAAAGCTTCTTTCAAGCAGAAATGAGGGTCCTCTCGGTAATCCCTTCCCACGCCTTGTCAATCATTTTGAGGCAAGCAACGGTGTGGAAGTGATCTTTCCAAAACTCTCTGAGGGTGACATCGGTTCCTTCAGTCATCTCAAAATAATGCTCGAAGAGTGTTTTAGTGTAGTTAGAAAGTTAGAAATAACCTGCTGGTCCATAGCTTGGAGTAACGGAGTGTTGTTGGGAAGCAGAAACGTTAGAAAACTAGTGTTTGAATTTTCGTGATGTACCAACCACCCTACATCGACTACAAACGTTATCCATTCTTTTATACGTTATTTTTTTTAATCCATGGAGCAACAAAGATTACATTAAATTTAGTAACTTCTTTGTAGTGTGTTTGAGCTGGAGGTGAAATTTGATTATTGTTATGTTAGTAAAAATGATACGTAATCTGTTTACATACAGTTTCGAAGGTGAGTATAATGCAAACAACTTTATTTATGCTACAAAACCCATAACTGCATGTCCATTTCGGGGTTTGGCATGAATGAATTGGGCATCTCATATCTGCAGTTCAACAAAACAAGCCTAATTGCATATAAATAGCTAGACCAAATTTTTTTTTCAAAATCATTGATGAGAATGAAATCTATAATGCTGCCATTGAAACCTCTAATTTATTTTAAATTAAAACTGAATTAAAACTGCTAATAATTCGCCCGATATTCGTTATATCTTATGATAGTAGGTTTTTTTTATGCTTCTCACTTGGATTCTGGGTGACCATGAAACATCAGTCCTCCACTTATGTAAACATTTATATACTTTTCTGTATTTATTTAAATTATTAATTTTTGTCATCATTTACTTAAAAAAAAAATTAAAATGAAAAATTTTTTTAAAATTAAAACTGGTGGTAAAGTCAAAGTTCTTAATTACGAATTTACCCAACATAACCCAAAAATACAGGAATACATAAACAGTACAATCTGCTACAAAAGGGTATGCAGGGCAGGGCAGGGTAGGTGAAGATGAGTTTATATTTTCATTGAATACTTTCATAGCTCAGCTCTACCTAATTTCATAAATACACGGCCCACCTCATGAAGCGTGATATGCAAGTGGTATTCTCTAATAATAATAAAAGCAGTTTAGTTACAATTTTCATTTTTTATACTTCTGGTACAACGGTGATAGAAAAGAGGTGATTCTGGACAATGAGTAATAAAATATCACTAAATAATAAATTGATTATTAAAATTATTAGAAAAATAAATGTCACTGAAGTATGATGTATAGAACAAATGTGACAGAAATAATAAGGCTGGCATAGCTCAGCTGAGAGAGCAATCTACAAACAACAAAAAGGTCCCAGTATGATGGCTCTGTTTTTTAAAGGAAGATTTGTCCTAGCATTTTTTCGGTAACATTTATATTGATTTAATTACAAAGTATTGGATTGAATCATAAAAAACTTCCATTTTAGTATATCAATTTTTTTATTATTGAAAAATTATTATTTTAACAAAAACAATATTGGAATCAATTATATATTTGTAATGTATAGAATTCTGCTGGTTTTGACATGAAAAAGGTTTTTTTTAATGATTTTAAAATTTCTTCATCGAAGTCAGATGAGCGCCCTAGTTTGGATTCATACTGCAATGATGTATCTCCATAATTAAATTTTACAAACCAGTTTCACATTTGCCGGTAGGTTCCTTCAACATATATTTCCCCCTATCTAATCCCCACAATATTATGCTATTTCAATCCCTTACTGACTGATAATTTTGAGGGATACTTATTTTCTCTAGACAGGTAAAAAGGTTGAAAAGTAATGAGTCATTACAATTTGTTCTCAATAATGTAAATTATTTGTGACTCAACCCAATAGTTTAATATGTAAGGTAGAGGTCATTCGAGTGTGACATTAAGTACATATTTTATTGCCTGAAAATACGCTTAAAATTAAGAAGAAAAATATTTTTTATACGTAACTTATTAACAATTATATTTTTGTACAGTTTGTTATAAAAAAATGTATCAAAATATCTGAAATGATAAATATATTTAAGTAGTTCTCATTTTGTTATTTTCAAGAGAACCTTGATATATGTAATAAAAAAAATCTAATTTGGATGTACAAGAATAGTTTGATGAACACTAGGTTTGTATAAAGTGTTGTATGCTATAGTCTCCCATGAAAAACATTTATATGTATTTAATTTAGAAAAGTAATGAATTATTTTATACATATTAGGTACGATGGTCGAAAAAGATTTTATGCGTTTGATACATGAATAAAATGGTATTTATGTTTAGTTTTTTATTTAGGTTTGGAGAAAATTTAAGTGTTATTATTACATTATTATTAAACAATGTGTTGTAATTCAGCATGGTTCAATTCTTTCTTGCATTTATTGAACTGTATGATGATAATTGTATTAAGTTTGTGTAGTACTAGCTGCCACGTCACATAATTTCTTTCACCTTATCAATAATACAATATTCCATGCTCAAAATAAAAATGTGCCTTGAAAAAATATTTTTAGTATTGTATAATATATATATGTAATTTTTTTTTTTCAAAAATATTTTAAAACCTACATAAGTAAAGAAATGAGAAATGTACATATTTTTGATAATATTTTCTCATTTTTTAATTTAAGGAATGTGTTGGATTTAATTTGATATTCTTTCATTTCTTTGGATTTAGTAATATTCAAAAATATTTTATTTTTAATGTTGATTTTTTTTGGGTGTTTATGGAAGTGTAGTAATTTTTTTTTGTAACTTCCAGATATTTGTAAGAGAAAATATTTTTTTTGATTATAGATTTGTAATTTAAGAAAAGGAATATAATTATATTTAAACCAATGCATAGATATTTTCTGGTTATCTGACCTTGTTCTTAATGTACAAAACTATTATTTATTCAGGTGTTTGCAGTGTTGCTTGAAGTGAATTTGTATCTGGTAATATTTCTTTAATTCTTAGAAAATGATGCTAAGAAAGACTGCCAATTAAGAAATATATGTATGTTTGAAATAAAATGTTTTTTAAGAAGTATAAATCTCTATTTATGGCATTGTTTTAGTCGAGTTTTCAGAATAAGTTAATCTAGAGGACATAAAAAAGATTTATTTTACACTTGGAACATGGATTTAAAACCCAAAACTTGACAATCTGAGATGGAGGCAACTTATTTGACCCTTTTTCTTCATTGTCTATATTATATACAAGACTTACCCAAAACAGGCCAAGGAAGGCACAACATTTCTCTTTTACAAGTGTAAATAAATACATAATATTGTTGCATTATATAATTGGGACCGTTTAGTGAAAATGTGATACACACTGGGAAATGGTATCATATTTTTTCATCTTCATAAAATTAACACTCGGCCACGGTATTTGTTCATAAACATTTTCATTCTTCTTTGGCTTGACTTCTTCTTGACCTTTGTATTATTATAAATTTCAGCAAACTGTATTTAATTATTTTTTATGTTTCACAATATTGGAAGTGTTTTAGTTTCAATATTATATATTTGTTTACATATTAAAATTTGCTGTTTAAGCTGTATTCAGATATTTTAAAATGATTTCTATTGCTTCACATTAATTGCTCTTTATTAAGTAATTGTATAATTACATTGACGATTGTCAATCAAATAACTGTTTAGTAAATAATTGTCAATCACATTGGAGATGTTGTTTGAAGTAGTGAAGCCGGAAACAGCACTCTCTAAGCTCAGTGTGGTCTTGACATAGGAGTTAATCGAGTTATGACAAACTATAAAATTCTATATTAATTTGTCAAGGATGGTGATTTCTGCTGTTATTTCGTTCAAAAGTAAGTATTGTATAACAATTTTTTTATATAGGTTACTTTCATCATACCAATAGGTATAATATAAACAGCATTCATAATGTCGTAAAATATTCCAATATACTGCTTTTCGATGAAGACCTTAAAATCAAAATTTATACTATACACGACTGATACCTTCTTCAAGCCCATCTTGATTCACTCCAACAATGGTGTACAGAAAACGGATTCTACTTCTACATTGATAAAATCAATTCAATTTCCTTTATTAAAAACAGAATTACCCAATTCCCCCAATTATTACTCCAAAAGAATCTCATTAGTGTGGTCTGCTTTGTAAGCATCATCAGCGCAGGAGGGCAATAGACGCCTTCTATTTAAAAGTCACACAGGGAAGGAAAGAGTGGGTCCATATTCATAACTAATGTTGTTTGATGTATTTGGGTTACCAGATATCAAAAAATGGCCATCCACAGGTCTGATGGTGGTGCTTAGATGATCCACCACAATACTTCTTCTCAAAGAGCGGCAAGCAGATTGTTGTAATATTTGTAGGTCTGCTGGTAGTACCCCACAGAACAGCCAGCACAGGGAGGACCGCGTTCGGGATTGTTCGGTAAGCACCAGTCAGGGCAATCGCATTGATTACACAGGCCATACGTAGACGGTGTGCCCAAACTTCAGCTGTATAGGATATTTGTTCTATGTAAGTAGAAAAAGGAGGCCAGTCGCTCTTTCAGACATGGCCCTAACATGTGGCAAAAAAGAGCCCGATGAGTCAAGAATTACACCGATATACTTAACTTGATTTTCTAGTCACTAGGTCTCTGGGTAATTCTACCCTACATCATCATCGCTAGAGTTTTGTGTGGGGCAAGAGTTAGCATGTTTCTTTTACACTAGTCAGTAATCATATCTGTTGATTCATTGCATCTGTGCTCACATTCACGCTGACTCTTACCGGGGACCAGTAATAGTAGGCGACAAGCTCACACCCGTCAGGTAAAGGTAGCAGTAGGACATTGTCGAAGAGTTGGTCTAAGAACCGAACCTCGAGAGCAGTCCATGTAGGTCATCCGTGTAATACTAGTTTCACCGTATCCGAGCACCATGGGTCTATCACTGAGATAATTTACAATCATCATAAATAAATATTTCGGGCACTGATTTTTAACTTGGTTAATATCATTGACTATGTGGCATTATCGAAAGCACCTGTTATATCCAGGAACATACCCATTACATATTTTAAAGTACATGTGTTAACCCATTGTGCATGTGTGTCCAGGGCATGTACCGTGGACATGCCCTGGACAAAACCGAATTGACGTTCGTTCAGGGGAGTGAGGGAAACCTCAAGTCTATTACAGATAATTTTCTCAAAAACCTTTCCAAAGACGGGCAGCGTAATGGGCCGGTATGCACTGGAGTTAGATCTTGCTTTGTCCTTGCCCTTAGGGATCACACGTAGTAATCCACGTTTCCATTCTCTGGGAAAGATCCCACTTTTCAAGCAAACATTTGGAACATAGAGTACTTCTTCTTTTGCATATTTCCACACATATTTGGCTATGATGCCTGTGATTCTGTTCACACCAGGACTCTTCATGGGTCCTAAGTCTGAAAATTTTATCTGCATCAGCCTCAGTGATAGATGGTGGATCTCAGGTCTCCAGGAGCATGTGGCTAGTTGGGAAATGAGGTAACTGACATATTGTCTGTAATGCGGAGTGTGACCATTGTCCAATTCTGACGGAACAAGTTTATTTAGGAAACCATTAAGGATTGACTATGTCATTGGTCGCCCCACCTGCATTAGAGATGGCCGTTAGGTGTCTCGCTTAGCATTTACCTGCATTTGCAATTCGTTCATCAAGCGATCAGTGTTTTCAATCTTGGTCATCCAGTTTCGCCATACTTCTTTTTTGGCCTGTCGAATGCTACCAGAGTAGGCGGTGCTAGCCTCACAGAGTAGTATTAATCATCTAGTTAAGCTTGCACTTTGTCTCTTTGTCTGACATCTCCAATTAGCCCATCTATAAGCTACGCAGAGTGCGGATAGTGTCGCATTCCACCACATAGTTTTGAACATTGAGAAACAAACATTTAAATGTATTTAAGTTTTTTTTCGCAATTGTGAGTTAAAATTATTCGAGCAACATTTTATATTTTAAACATAATGCAATTTCTTTTTCTACTGTATCTAGAAAATTTTATGTCCGCAATGACCTTAATGAACTTCAAAATAAGTGAGGGGTGCTGCCTGCATCTTAAATAATCTAGTTTCAAAAAGTAACATCTATATTATGCTTTACATTTAGATACACACAGGTATAATGAATAACAAAAAAATGAGAACACAGATGTCACTTTAACGGCAGAATTGAGGTGATAGTGCAGAATAGAACCGTTGGATGATCGTCAACGTCATCTAGTTTTCTTTGTGCCGATAAAACAGGAACGGCGGAAAACTGGGAAATTGGCACCGGTCTGTGCGTCTAGTGCGCGCCGCTTACATCATCCGTAGACAGATGGCGCTAGTGTCTCGATGGCTGACAGCCGGTTAACATGGCGGTGCGCGGGAAGGAACGGGGCGGGCGATCTCCGCGGCAGATGCGCCGCGTCTCGTATTCGTTGGATATCTCGTC
This sequence comes from Eubasilissa splendida, assembly GCA_031772225.1. NCBI lineage: Eukaryota > Metazoa > Arthropoda > Insecta > Trichoptera > Phryganeidae > Eubasilissa > Eubasilissa splendida. The sequence goes on along the minus strand of CM062848.1, from coordinate 14,066,838 downwards.
GTTTTCCCATTCGCAATTTTCTTAGTCGTATGTCCCGCCGCCAGCCGGCACGCGCCTCTCTAGACCGGCGTACCGAAGACTTTACTTATTTATTTTCGCGTACATTTTCTAATCGGCGCGTTAGAAATTTAGTAGCAATTATTCGTCCGCGGGAATGTTGCTAGAGGGGGAAAGACAGCGAAGAAACTGAGAAGAAAATAGTAATTAAGAGTGACCGTGAATGTAAGTTCTTGCATATTATAACTTTCTTCTGAAAGACATTATAGTGATTGAACTTATTACAAGAAATGGATTCCTGAAATTTCGATGCATTGTATGAATTAAATATCAATCTTCGCGGGCAAAAAATATCGTAAATAATGTTTTAGGAAATATAGAACTGACCTAGGCTAGTAACTTTAAGATTACATTGTATTTTTTGTCAACATATTGTGAAAAATATCTACCGCTTTAAATTTTGCGTCGAGTACGCGGCATTTAATTTAATTAAGATAAATATTTTTTCGGATGAAAAAAACTGATAACTTTGGTAGGCACCCAAACGTTCCTGTTTATGGAGGAAAAATCATTCATAGAAATAGTTTTAAAGGTCGCACTGCACGAAACTATTAAAATGTTGAATGTTACCTACTTCTACACACGTGGTACGTATTATATTACAAGTGTGTCATTTTAGTAACTGCCCTTTTATTATTGCTTGGCATTTTGAGTTTTCGCGGACATGAGTTGTGTTAATATATATATAATTTATTCCTCATAATGTTAAAGTTTCCATTGAACTTAGGTCTGACACGGGTAATGTTACATTATATATATTTTTTACATTGATTCTATGCTGCTCATCATTAGGCAGAGTAAGCTATAATCATACAATGCTCGCCGCCCGGCTCGCGTAAATATATTCGAGCAAGTATTTAGAGCCGTCAGATGTTCCAAATTGTTTGTTTTCTGTGTAACTTGGCACCACTACTTGATTCTATTACATTACCGGGCTTCCTAAATAATTGTTTTATAAAATTTAACACTGGTTATCTTCTATCAACACGCCCCGTCGCGCCGTGTAACACTCCGATATGCTTTTGAAATATAAAATAAAAATAAAGATTAAGACTGAATAAGTCACATAAATATTTATATTATTTTCAAACTACAACAAACCGTTATGACAAAATAATTTTGATGGTAGTTAGCGAGATCGAACACCAGATCTTTGTTGCGAAAGCGGGTTTTCAAACCACTCAACCAGAAGAAGGCATATTTTTAAATAAACACATTTTCATTTTTAAAACTATACTTCTAAATACTGTATTAAATAGTTGTTTTGGAAAATTAATGTTTTTATTTATATTATGTCACAATTACGGATATTATACATTAAATGGATATATTTTTATGCATTTCAGATTTCACACATACAATATTTAATATTGCTATTGCTGAACGATCAATTAAGTGACGCCTAAACTAAAGTGAAATAATTAAATTCTAAAGTAAAATTAGTTTGCTGGCTGTGTGTATACAAATATATATTGCTACTATAAGATGGTTCTACACAAAGACCATCCCTTAATGAATGAATAATGATAACCCTCAGTGAATAAATCATTTTGTCTTAGTTGAGGTTTGGAGGGTTGGTCGCGTCTGCATAGCTAACTTCGCGCATATCTTGTACGTCACTAGAACGTAATATCATCACCAGTATCGAACTTATACTAGATTATTTGAAGAAGATCTGCGGTGAAAAACTTTACAAGAGTTATTTATACGCGATATTTATACGAGATCGCACATCTTTCCAAACATTACATCTCTTATTCCTTTCTGTATGTACGTGCATACATATTCGGTTTCTTTACCAAGCAAACAGATACTCAAATAATATTCAGGCTGAATATTGAATCGTATTTGCAATTGAGCTGCACCCTGAATTATACAACGATTAATTAAAAACATTCCAAATGAAATATCGTGATAAAAGAACAACGTTTTTTAGATAAAATATTTAAGTAAATTCACAAGGTTAAATAGCAACCATTTTACTGGTTCTAGATATTAAAAAGTATTGTCATTCCTAATAAATAATTCGTTATAAATATCCTCCCGAAATGACGACAAAAGTTTCAGTAAATAATATAATATTTGCCAACATTTGTTAGATATATATTTAGGAAGGCCTTTCCAGTAGTTAGATGGCATTAGATGCCTACATACATGTATACATGTGTGCAAAATTGAGGCTATTAATATCTTGCGTTATATATTTTATTGAAGAAAAATATAAGGACATACCTACTCGTACTTCGTATCAGAAATCTTTATTTGAAAATCCATTATTGCAATCACCATTGTTAAATGTATAAACTTGCGTAATACAAGATTGCATCTCTGAAGAGATTAAGTATATGTTCATCGCATTTAATCGTAGATTGTTAATAATTTTTGAAAATATCGGTAGCAACGCAATTCAAGGAAATAAACACATTTCGGCCGATTATAAACAGTTCTACCCACGGCGGAATCTTAAAAGTATTGATTAAAGTATTAAAAGCAATTGTGTATAATATAACCAGACATTAGGTTCTCATTGTTCCAATTCAACGGCGAATTATTTGCACTGACAGCTGCTAATGTTGTTAAGCTTTCGTGCGTCTGTAGAAATATTCCAACCATAAAGACGCTTAAAATATAAGACCGATGCAAAGATAATAGTGAAAACAAAATTACATCCATGACAGAAAAATGTTAATGACGAACTAAGTACCTACCTAAAACGTTATGTGTTGGGTGAGAAAAGTAGTACTTGTGTGATAAAAAACCCCGATGAAGATTGAGTAAGATTATTGTTGTGAAAATAATAGTGTTTACCATTTGGCTTTGAACCAAAATATTTGCTCCACTCGTGTGTCGGTGCCCGCGGAGGACTAACCGATACAAAATACCGGTCAGATGAGACCGGCGCTGGTGTGACCGTCGAAGGCTGCGGCGCGGTTCGGGGATGCTCGCGGGGACGCGCGGAGACGGCGGCGGCGCGCGGGGGCCGGGATGACGTCGGAGACCCCGTCGCCCACGCCGACGGACTCGCCGTCGCTCTGCGCCCGTCCGCTGTTGAGGGGCCCGCGGCCTCAGGGCTCGGCCCCCAAGCGGGTGGGCTTCGCGGACTCCATGCGGCAGGAGGTGAGGCTCACGGAGCGCGGGGGGCGCGTGGCGTTGCTCGGGCCCCCTGTCGTGTGCACGCCTAACGAGTAAGTACTCGTTTTTATATTTACGATTAACACTTTAAAAATAAATAGTCGACTTGCCATGGCGTGCCGCCTGGCTGGCGGGCTGTGCGCCACGACTGGTATCTCTTGGTCATCAGAGTACCGGCTAAAATATCCCCTGCTCTTTCACAATGGTGTAGTAAAGTTCACCGCATATGATATTTGTGAGGAAGTGCAGCATATGTTGTTTATAACCATTTATTTAAGTATGTACTTGATTGTTATCATGAATATTATCTATTTACTGTATTTTTTTCTTTCCTTCTTTTTTATGTATCACTACCACACTACCATGTAATCGTCAATCGTCAGTACTTATTGATTGATTTTTATTTTATTATTTTTATACACCATCTTCAATGCCATCTATATATATATATATATATATATATATATATATCCATATTGAATGAGTTTTTGTAACAAATGTATCTATGTACTGGGTCGCGTAATAAGTCTTTGTTTTTTTTTAAATGCTATTTTTTTGACGACAAATAAATCAAATACGTCAGTGTCGCTGTTTTTCTGTATCTTACAGTTTTTCTTATTTTTTGTGCTTAAATTAATGGAGGGTCAAGTTGAGAAAAACGAACATTTTCGACAAAATTTTTTTTCACCTTCAATTAATGTTCAAATGTTCGTCCAGGAGCTCAACTGGTAAACTCTACTGCGCCCACCCTACATACAGTCCCGACCTTGTTCTGTCAGATAATCACCATTTACGGTCGCTCTCCAATTAAATGTCTGGCATCACGGTCAACAATGACGATGACCCCAGAAATTGATTCAATAACTGTTTTGATACAAAACCAATCGATTTTTATAGGAGAGGCATCGACAAATTGATTGAAAGTTCTCAATAATAATCATTGATTGAAATGTTGTAATTTTTGTTTAAAAATTAGATTTTACAATAAATAATTGAACAAAACAGCAAATATTAATTAGACAACCCAATATTTACTCTAATTTATATTTTTATATATATCGTGTTCAATACAATACTTCGATTGAGTTATTGTTACTGGTGTATTTACTCCACCTTTTTATTTTTTAATCTCTATACCATGTGTAATATTCATATTGCTTGAGCTGCTGTAACTAACCTATTGCAAGTGATACAAAAGAACAAATGCAAATACTCCAGAGAAAACTCTACTACGTATAGTGAGAGGGGCGGGAACTCATGAGATATTGAATGTAATACATTTATGATGATGAAAGTATTAAATAAATAAAATGGGTTAGAAGTTAATTACCTGGAGCAGACGATTACAAACTACGGACGACTATTTTGGGCTTTTGTGTTTGGAATGAGAATCATCTAGGATTAGGGAAAACCCGGTTTTATTGGACCCTACGGATCCGGGTATATATTTTATACATATGAAAAAAAAAAATTTTTATTCGAAAGATAAATTTTTTAAAAGACCAGTGTCTGATAATCTCGAACGGATTTCGAAAGGTTTTTTCTGCATTGGTGTCCGACGTATTGTTGTTCAAAATCTCACTAAGATTCAATAATTTACGAATTTCATCGGTTCGTATTAGAACATTCTAGTATGAGAAAAAAAACTCGGACCCGTCGAGTCTTACACCCGGGTATCGGGTCTGAGTATTTTTACCTGAACCCGGCGGGTCCGACTCCGGATACCTGGATCCGAAAAACCTTAGAATTAATGTCATAGTTAGCAAGAACATTTACCGATGGATTATAGTAGGATTGGGATCTTGGGATCATAAAAATGCTAGTACAGATGTTTAATGAATTCCTTACGGTAGTAATAGCGGAGTCGCGATGTAGTTGTGTCATTCTCTTCCGCCTTGGCGCGCTCAGGGCAAGCAAAGGATTGCTTTGTTTTGCAGAATTTGCAGTTTTTTTGTGTGAATTTTGAATTTTGTGCATGACCTCAGGTGGGGGCTGCGAAAGTGAATATAGGCCTTTGTAAAGACCGGTTATATTTACTTCTCGACAGTATATTCAGTAATAAACTAATTTTACTCTCAGATATCCGATGGTAAAATGGTCAATTGTTAGTTAAAAATGGCGAACTCTTCACAGATATTTCAAAAGTCATTTGTCACATTGATACTTTGAAAGTTGCAGTATACGACAATGAATCATTCAATATCCCGCTATTGTCCGATGATGATCTATCTCGTTGTTTAATTTATATAACCAAAGATTTTTCGCCAGAAAAGCTACAAATTTCGAACGCAGGGGTGAATAAAGCCATAGATAAAGCATACAATTGCAAGTATTTGATGATTATTCGTATTGCCACAATATTAAGCGGGATTGACTTTGATAGTAGTAAATTTAACGTACCAACAACCCGTAAACATTTTTTATAACGAGTGATGGTTAAAAGTTACTATAGTAAAAATTTACCATGGTAAGATTGACTACTGATCATATAACTGGCACTAAGCTTGTAGGAATGGAATAATCTTTCGGTTTTTTCAAGTGTTGAAAATTGATAGATTGTACTATACCAGAGGTTCCCAAACTTTTTTGTGTCGTAGACCCCTTGCCATGTTTTTCGGTTTTTGGTAGACCCACTACTTACCTGATATTGATTTTTTGTAAATTTCTAATTGTAGTGAAGTTTAGTGTTAAAAACTTAAACCGCAAAGCGAATGCCTACATCCTACAACTTACAAAATTTTATAAACATATATAATAAATTTTTTACTTCATAGGTACTTTTATAAATAATGTATATGTCTTTATATTATAAGACTATAATGTAAGTAAATAGGTACTATCAGTGTATGTTGAGATCCACTATCGTGGACCCCCAAATTTTTTTTTCGCTGACGTAGACCCCTTGCAGGTTATCATAGATACCTGGGGGTCGATATAGACCACTTTGGGAATCACTGTACTATACTATCATATATATCATTGTTACACACGGATGATTCTGGTGCGAACGAAATCGTCTGTGTATGGATGCTGAGCTCCTGTTCGGCGTGTTTCCTTGCCATAATCGGAAACAGAAGGAATCAGTGAGTCGAAATCGTCAAAGCTTTCTTCGGTTCTATTACAAAGCCGAGTATACGACACGTCCGGTTTCAAGATGTCTAATCGTAACAATTAGCATAATATAGGCCCTGCCGGTAAGAAGGATTTATTACAGATTATTTATTTACCCGTGAATCCACACGGATATGCATAAATGTGTATGTAAGATTTTTTATCTTGATCAGAAATATTTTTGGTATGCTTTTTATTTGAAATGAAACTGTTGACGTATAATGTAAATTTCTTAATATCTAAGCATAATTAAGATAGGTACGTGCCACATTTAATCTATATAATATCAACATTTTTGTGTACAATAATATTCAATAGTATTATTATACTTTTTTTATAAAATTAAGTTTTGACATGATTAATGGCATAAACACTCTTGTAGGGTGGACTGCCTATGTAAAAGAAGAAAAAAATAGATACGTGGTTAATAAATGAATGCGATTTATGCCACGAATTCGCATACCTATACAAAAATATGGACAGGCAAAAATTGTATTTTCAAATTAACACAGGGTAGTTGATAGGTACATAACTTCGAATTGAATTATTTTGGAACACATGGGAAATAGGTACCTACCTAGGTTGGATACGTTGTTCAAATTCAAAAAAATAAATTAATAAATTAAAACTGAACAACGTACAGAGAGTAATATTTTTTATATATCCAGTCAAATGACAAAGTGCCAGGCGATTATATAATTTAATATTTTTATTTTTTGAAATATGCGTACAGGTGGCTCCCGCTCGCAGGGTATTATTAAAAATGTGACGTACAAATGGCGAGAATTATATTTATGCAGATTATGTAAAGTGGTGCCTCTGATTCGTCTCGATGTATGCACTTAAGTACATTATAATATGATTATACAATTGTTCATTGTTATTGTGATGTTTCATTTAATGAGAAATAAATAAAATATGTTTAGCAGAATACTTCTATTCCTTCCAATATCATGGTTTAACAGCTGCAATAATTTATTGTTGTATTTGTGGTATGAAATCAATCAAAATGCTAAATGTAATGAGAAGTAAGGTTTTAATAATAATAATAAAGAGGTGGTGAAAAATTTCACAGAAGAATAAAATAAATATTTTCGTAGAAATCAATCACTTTGTGGTTTGACATATTAGATTAAATAAAATACAATCATTTTGTATGAAACCGCGAAAATTATTATACGCCAACCGGTTTCGCTTAACTCAAACTCCGTCAGAACGTATTTAAAACTAACAATAAACACAAAAAGAGTGCACTTATATATACATAAAGAGTGAGATAGAATATAAAATAACATGTGAAAGAGAGAAACAGAATATATATACAATTAGACGGAATATTAAGGGAGGGGAAAATACAGTGTTGATGGATATTAAATTGATTTTAAAGAAAACATACCTAATATGGGGCTAATGGATAAATTAATTTGATTATTTATAATTGGTGTACCACTATTTACCGCCTTTTTTATTTCGAGGGCTTCTAAATTGTCTATCCGGAGGTCAAACCCGTTTTTATGGAGGATATTGGTCCCTGTGCTATTATTAAAAGAATGGTCTTTTTCAATAATATGGTTGGAAAATTCTGAGAAACCATTAAAAAAACCAGAAAAGTTTTCTTGCTGCTATATTGAAATATTAATATACTATACAGCCTAAAATATTCTTAATTTACAAAAAGATTCCGTTTGTCCCATAACAATCTTTATTAAAAATATATAATGCACACAAGTTCCCTCCATAAGTCGGCTGGAAGAGTTAACTCGATGGCCAGATGGCGCACTAATCTAACTTCCAAAGTAATATCCGGATGTGCCGCCCTCACCTCCTCCCATCATCCCCTCCCCGAGGTCTATATTATACACGCGTTTAAGATTATGTTCGACAGTCATTGAATATAATGCTTTTATATAAAAGTGAAATTATGTATTATAAGTGCTCAATATTGAACAGGCCTGTTTGGAATTGAGTGTAAAATCTAGAACCTATAAAAAATCCATTCCGCCACTGACCGCAAAAATTAAGTAGATTTCGTATGTGTGTTTTTTTTTAAACTTATTTATTTAGGTTCAACATTTATGGACTTACGAAATTTTAAATTTTTTGAACAGTCGTCATTTTGAAACCAGATAGCGTATCAGACTGGTTAACGAACTTAGTCGAGATATCTACCAGGTCAATTTTTTAGAAAAGTTTGAAATCAGAAAAATTTGAAAACAGGGTCTATCGTGTCCACAAAATCTTCATTGTGTCCCGTATATTATATAAAAGTATACGTAGGTAGGTATATGTAGTTAAACTTTTTAATTTTAAGTGATTTCGAGTAGTGATGATAAACCGTATTGTGACTGATTCTGATGATGATTAGTAACTGAGATTTAACGATGATTGGTAACTAAGATTTAACTGTTGAAGGTTTATTTTATAATGTGCCAGTCATTGGTCGAGGAATTACGAATAATCAGTTACCAATCATCGTTATCGCATTGACGGTTTGAATAACGGTTTAAATAACGATTTAACCATTACTAGTTTAGAGGTCTCCTAGTAAAAAATATATTATGGATAGTTTTACTGAATTTGCGTCATGAGACCCTCTTCAATCGGTAATATTTCGGTAAATGTACCTAAAAAACAAGGATATATTAGTGTATTTGTAAAACTTAAAATGAACCGAAAATAATATAATAATAATATAATTATAAATATGATTTATTCTAATTTTTAGGTACAAGGTCAATTAATTAATGTTTACCTTAATATTTGAATCAACATTATAGTCCCAAAAAGTATACAAAGATCACGATTAGAATATGGAACATTTAAACTTTATTTTACGCGGCTTTTTCGGCAAAATAGTTAGGTTCAAAAGTTAACCCCTGCGTCCTGATGAATAAATATTCGTTAATGGGTCATACTACGATGAAAGCCTTACCACGTATCAACAAAAATGCTATAGAAAATAATCAAATTGTTAAAAATATTGTCTTGAACTCGAGGGTGTAATTGCAGTCATGGGAAGACTAAGAATAGATGTGAATTATTTTTAATTAATGTCAATTAACATTAGGTAAAGGATAGTTTGAAAATAAATTGTATCATAAAGGGAAAAAAAAAACAATGAATAGAATAGTGAATTTCAGTTTAGAAGTTCCACGCGGCATCACAAGAAAGTGCGAGCTTCTTGAAAAAGTAATAGGGAACATTACTTTTATGGCAAGACCGAAATAGTTCATTTCCCTTGCATGTATTCTCGTTTCGACATGAAATATGATACTAGAGATAAAACCTTTCATCTTCGTACCAAGATACAGACAAAAGGTTTTCTACAGTAAACGGATGTACATAATTTGGCGCTTTCTGTGTACCATTTATGCTAATCTCAAGTTTGAGGTCAGGCATAACGACCGAAAATTAAGTCTGCCCTTTCGGAAGGAAGCTAGAAGCTACCCGAATCTTGATCTGTACAAAGCATGCTGTAAAACTATCAAAGTAGAGAGCGGTGTATGTTTTTATTTTCTTCTCTTAGCCAAATAAGAATATTATGGAAATGGAGGATTTTTTCATCGACAAAATATTTTATTATTTTAATTTTCACAATAAAACTTTGTACTACATACAGGTTAGGTTATTTTCACTAATAGTTTCGAGAGGTGCAGTCCCTCTCATCATCTGGTGATAACCAAACTAAATACATTCTATTCTTCCAAATTGCTAATTATTATTCCTTTATAAAGTAGGTACCGAGTGGAGAAGTTTTAGTCTATGACTATCGAAATAGTGATTTGTTTCAATTATGTGGTTAGGAAATTCCGAGAAATTGTTATTTTTTAGGCAGCGGCGATGTTCCTTTATTCTCGTATGTAGATTTCTGGCGGTTTGACCTATATATTTTTTATCGCAACCTCCACAAGTTATTTAATATATTCCGCTTTTTTCGAATATATTAATTTTTGTTTTTGAATTGAGTAGAATTTTGCCGATGTTGTTGTTGGTGTCTTGAGTATAAATATCATATATTGTATACTGGTCCAATTTCCCATAAAGTTACTGCATTTCAATACCAACGAGACCAATGCAGCAGTATCACGATAAGCTAGAAGCTCTTGCAGGCCGCTGCTTCTCACACAGTCGCTTCATTTTCATACTACATAACCATTTTTTATCCAGGGTTTCATTGTCCACCTTCAGTACAATCTTCCCACTGGCCTGGTGGAATGTCTTCATGTCTCTTTTATATATATGCTGTCCCAACACATATTATTCTAATGAGACAGGCGTAGTTCAATGTTAATTTTATGATTAACCTCGTATAGATAGAATAAATTAATACATAAAACTTAGACGCGGACCGCTGTGAAACGCACGTGATGTCTTTGGGTACGCAGACATTTTCCATGCGAAACGCGTGTCATGCCGAGTCATCGCATTTATCCGTCTTCTTCTTCTTCTTCTTTCAAACAGGCAATCCACCCTTCAAGATTGATTTGTGCCATTAAACAAGTTTAAACATTATTTCGTAGAAAGCAGTACAACAATATTATAGAATAGGGAATATTGCGTTACAAGTTAATACCATTGACATTCAAGAAATTTTCTATTATATAGCCTAAATGTGGCGAGTTAAGGGAAAGAAGATGACACAAGCTAACCGAGAGTTGAAAATTACCATTGACAAGATTATTGTAAAAAAAACCTGTGATCCGCAATGGACAGGCAAAAAAGACACGGTCAAGGGTTTCCTCCTCGGCACCACACTCACACATTGGGGAGTATATTATGTTCATTCTGAACAAATGTGAAGCCACCTGGCAATGCCCAATTCTCATTCTAGAGATATTTTCTACTGTTTTTTAGAGACTTTCCTGTTGGAGTTTATCCGTCTTGAGACGTAAAACACTGTAGGTAGGGGCCCTTATTATTTAAACGTTTTGTTACTATTAACGATCTGTCAGCGTCACACATTATTAGACACGCTAAACACAATCGTTTAAAATGTTCACATTATAAAATTATTCGTTACAGAACGTACTTTAAAAAAGACATAATATAGAAAATTTTATACGCTGTACATACAATGGTCACAATAGGCAATATGAGGTTGTAAAATTCTAACTTTGAAATTTATATGTTTAAGTACAGTACAGACAGTAGAAATAAATTTGTTCGTTTATCTACTTTAAAAATCACATATGTGAAAATAAAACATTTGTTTTATGATTTTACTCGTTTAATTTATTTGAGACGTGTTTCGCCTTGCAAGGGCGTTACCAATCTAACACTGTTGTTCCTTTTCATCTCATGTAAATAAATTGTATTGTTGTCCTTCATTATAGTTATAAATACAAATTGTTGAATTCAAATTGTTAGATTGATAATGCCCGTGCAAGGCGAAACGCGTCTCAAATAAATTAAATGTGATTATCGAATTCTATAAACTTACCTCGAAAACAGTAAATATTAAAAAAATATCTCTTCAGATTACATATATACTTAATTCATATTTCAAAAGAAATTGACACTTCGCTGCAATGTAGTGTATCAGTTTCCTGTCAAATTTACGTACAAAAAAGAAAGAGTTACAGACAAACTAGGGCTATTATATTAATAATTTTTACAATATTCATTTGTTCAAAGGTTTAAGAATTTTTCCTATGAGTTTCATTTATTATATTCTACCAAGCCATAGATCAAATTTTCTACTAAATTCATTCATTCTCTTAGTTAGTTTCGGTCGTTCAATAGTTAGCGCTGCGCAACAAAAATAATTCGATTAGATGTTACAAATCAATACTACTTTAGTAAACAATCTTCTGCTCAAATGATAAAATGAAACCTATATAAGCCACTTAGTCATGCTTTGAAAGTTGTTTTAAAAAAGTGAACCCGGGTAGCACATCGATGCAAAAATCATTAAATATGGATGTCTACCTATAGAAGAGCAAGTAGCAAGTGGCCTTACAGCTCTCAGAGAGAGATATAATGGACAAAGTGCTTTTCGAATTCCTATTTCTCGATTAATAATTAATAATGGAAACGTTTTTTCCATCCACTCCACTCGCTTACGTTGGAAGCAAAAGTGCGACTCGCTCCAGCCGAGTCGGGGAGATTTATCCACACGTCTGGAGAATAAAACTTTCTGGGCACTGGTGATTAGTGACTAGCGAGGTAACGGTTTCCGTTTTTTATCAAAAATATCAGAAAAATGATAAACATTTAATTCCGTTTAAAAAACAAAAATTGCACCAATATTACATCTATAAAATAATAATAATAATAATAATACTCTACTGTGAAAGTAAGTGTAAGCGTTATGCAGATTGTGAATACAAATAATAGTAGGCGCAGGATAATTATATATTTATTAAAACATTTAAAATAAGTTTTTTGTGTTTATTTTTTAGAACTGGCACATGAATAATGAGTTAAACATGTACATGTGAATAGTCAGTCATGCCTGGTGTACTGGTCGGCTTTGACACGGTACTACTTACTGGCAAATGCCAAATAAAGGCACTTCATAAATACTTTCAGCCACTGCATCATTATATGCTGTCCTATGATGATGGACCAACGTGGGATGCAGGGATGACTCAGTAAATCTATTACGCACACTTAATTCCACTGTAATTTTGTGTAAGCGAAATGTTTTTTTTAATAAATATTCTATTCTGTAAAAAAAAACCATAATATTTAACTATTTAGCCTGGCAATAAATATAATGACAACGGCAGACGAATTAAAAATCTGCGTGTTATAGAAGCAATCAATCAAAAGTTCAAAAGAAACTAGTTATCACACCTGTTCTGTACAGGAAATAAGAAATGTAGTCAGGGGTGTTTCGTTGATCTCCGATGATGATGATGATGATGAGATCAGAAGAAATAAAACACAGAAACATGTTCTATCTAGGGACACTACGGCGACAGAACCCGCAGAATACTTCCTTTTATTTCGCATACAAACAATACATTCAATTCATTTATATATTTCACACAATTTCAGCGAGCAGTCAGCGACGAACGCCAACATGACGTATTTTATAAAAAAATGACTTGTTTGCCGAAATATATCTCACGTCTTTCTGGCGTTCCGCTGATGATTCACAGTAAAGATATTTTTAATAACCACCTCGTGTCTTTATCATATCATTTATTTGGCGTCACTGCGGCGACCTGGCAATCTTGTGCGATATTATACCAATACTGAGCCATACATCCATGGAGTCTTTTAAGCTCCAAATTGCAGGTCCAGTACGTTGCCTCATGTTGTTAAAAACATAAAATCTTTATTCGTTAAACAATTGTGGAACATGCAGTTACAAAGCGCCCGCGAGTTGAATATTCATATTGACAGTATTATTAATAATAACGTGAATAATTTATTCATAATGATTAGAGCTAGTTGGGGTGTAGACAGGCGGAGAGCTCGTGTGAAGAGCTCCAGGATGATGTGGGACGAATTTTTAATCAGCAAGCTTACTATTGAGATGATCGTGTATGAGTTGAAGTCCCTTCCACGAATAAGAAGAATAAAACAAATAAAATAAATCAATCAGAAAAAAAATAGACAATAATGTATTAATTGAAAAGATATTCGGTTTCCACTATGATATTAACCCGAAACTTTATCTTTCCGGGAGTTTAATAATCTGAATTGTCGACAAGTGTTAGACTTATATATGTAGTCTTTTCAAATGAGACATCTATTATTTCAATTTAAAAACTGTCAACTTTATAAACATATGCGTAATTTTATACTTTCCCGGCAAGAGACAGTTCTGGGTTCGTATTCTGGTGCTAACCAAATATTTTTTCGATGGATAGATTTTTTCTAATAGACTAATCTTATTTGTATTAAATATCAAATAGGTACTTTACAATAAAATGTGTATTCATTAAACTGAGATTTTTTTTGAATATTAGTAATTTAAACGGTTAGCATTTTTGAAACTGTTTTCTCTTTTAAATAAATATATAACTCCTAAACGGCACTGTGTGAGAACCGTTAGCAAAACAACCCAACCACCTTATTTCACACCCCTGTCACGTTCGTGCAGTTGATATTTTAAAAATAATCTTCATTATTTTTAATAAATTTGTAAGTTTTGAACGAGCTGTATTATTATCTACATTAAAAAGCTACAGCTGTGCAATATCACGTTTTAAAATATTGATAAGATTATAGCGTGAAATCTGAAATAAATTATACATTTATAAGTCAAATCGCGGGGTTAGCCTTTTGAGAAAATCCGTCATTATTTTACAAATAACAATTTTTAATTTAACATGGTCAGTCTTATGTGGGTCTCTCACGACTGGTACAAATGTATGATTCGGAGCAATTAAGCAGGTACTAGCGTGAAACGGTTAAAGCTGGTTACATTCTATTATAAATATTTATTTCTAGTATTTTTTATGAAATACGTAATCAATCAAAATAATAAGTATCTTATTTGACTTATCCACTATAATGGTGTACAATATTTTATGTCATTGGAGTAGTTACATTTTTAAAGGAATATAAATATAATCATTTTTTTATGTTTATGTTTATTTTTTATATATAATTTTCAAATCTTAAATACAGCATCATTCATTTAATTTAATATATTAAATTACTTTTTATAAACAATATAGGTACATGTCTTTTATTCATACTTATTCTGCAATCATTTATGATTTTTTAATATTTTTAAAGTTGCATTTATACACAAAAAGTGTAAAATGTTTGCCTCAGCATGGACGAAAGCCCAGTGAGGCTGATATTATAAATACAATTGTGTATAATAATGAAATATTTTATCAATTCCAAAGGCAATGATTGTTGCCGTATGGCAACGCAGCGGCGACAGTCGATTATTAATAATAAATAATTAGAAATGGGTTGATATTTTATCTGAGGTTGTTTACGCTGTATTGTGCATAAAAAAGAATTTAACCGAATTGAAGAATTATAAGATCTACTCTAAGTAATATTTATTGATATTTTTTCAACGACTTCTTTCAAGTATCTGAGCAGGCGGGGTATTGTAAATGGAACACAAATCTTTCCTTTATAAATGGTAAGTAGAATTTATTGGAATACGAAATTGACTACTTATCAAAAGAGTTTTCTTTATAAAAAGCAGACCTTACTTAAGTAAAGAAGTTGTGTTTTTTTTTATATAAGATATTTAATGAGAAATCACACAGATGTGAAATTCGTGTATTGTTAACATTAAGAAAATACATTATATATATTGATATAAAGGTGTTCCGATAAGAGCGCCTTTTTTAAATTTCGCGCCGCTTTTTTTACAAAATAGGTCATTCAAAAAAATTAATTTTAATTATTTGTCAACCTTGCGATAAGTAAATATGGAACGATATACGAAAGAACAAAGCGTTATTATTGTTAAAACTCATTACAAAAATTGAGAAAGTTTTAAAGAAACATTTCGTAAACTTCGTGGAATTTTCGGTCCAAATTATGTTCCAAATAAGTAAGATTAATTAAAAAATTGGAGGAAACAGGTTCGATTGGGGACAATAAGTCACCCGTGCGTCATAATAGTGGGCATTCCTTCGAAAACATAGCCGCAGGGAGAGAAAGAGTTACTGAAAACCCAAGGACATCAATTCGTCATTGTTCTCAAAAGTTAGAGTTAGAAACTGCATGCCTACAAGATCCGATTGACTCAAGAACTCGAATCAGCAGACCATTTTAAGCGAAGAAAATGTGTTAATTGGTTTTTTGAACATTAGTAAGTGAACGAAGATTTTGATGAAAACACCAAGATCGTGTGATTTGATACCATGCGACTTTTTTCTTTGGGAATTTTTGAACTCAAATGTCAATGCTAATAAGCCACAAACAATCACAAAGCTTAATGTGGAGATTCACAACGTGTTGTTGCCACAATAACATCTCAATTATGCAACCATGTTATCTTAAAATTCATCAAAAGTGTAAGAGTTTGCAAGGAGAGCTGTGGTGCGTATTTGTCTGACATTTCATTTCATACATAATCGGAACATTTGTATTTTACAATGAAACAAAAATACTATCACTTATCGCATAAATAATGTGTTTAGTTAGAAAATTAAAATAGGCGTTTTTATTGAGACACCTTTATCAATATAAGATTATGTTTTTCACGGATAGCGCTGGATGTTAAATAAAATTATGTAGTATCCATATGTGTTTATTATATATACATGAAACTAGGATATATATATATTTAAAACTGTATTAAATAAATTGATTTATTATGCGTTAAAGCATAATTTTATTTCTGTAATGTCGTCAGTTGTAAATATGAGTAGGTATCTAGAACATTTTATTAATTTAAATGAATTTCAGGTTATTAAGTTTCTTGTTCTTAGACTCGCACCCGAAGCCGGGCGGGATACAATTTCAATTTCAATCAGGTTTCGAAAACAACACTTTTCTTCATTTCTTGTCCTCAGACACGTGTTTCCAAGCCGGATAAAACTCTCACCGATGGTACGTACTCAATTGTTTTACTTTTATAAAATAATACACTTCCGCGTTTGATTTCCTGTTTTCAGGCGCACATTGTTAACAAGTTGAAAATATGAACCCAAAATATTAAAAAAAAAATGTGTTTGCCACATTAAGTATCAATTAATATGGTTTATAGTTACGTATCATAAATATCAGTGTCATGTATAATCTGTTACAAAAGCTAAAACTATTACAAGTAACAAAAGATGTTAACCT
Source organism: Eubasilissa splendida (assembly GCA_031772225.1). NCBI lineage: Eukaryota > Metazoa > Arthropoda > Insecta > Trichoptera > Phryganeidae > Eubasilissa > Eubasilissa splendida. Next base: position 14,049,816 of record CM062848.1, on the reverse strand, counting down.
ACTATCGGAAAACAATATTTTCCAGGTTAGTTACGTATGTATGACATCGGATGCGATATTGCAGCACCCATATTGACCGTTCTCTCATAAGATATAACATATGAACCCATTAACAAGAAGGTTGTAAACTTTGTGAACAATATAGGTAATCATATAATAAATATGTTTAAGAACCTTTATAGTATTAGATGAGATTTTAAATTTGTTCTAGCGCCGTGTATACTAGAATTTTTGTACATATTTTGTAAATACATACACTATTTTCAGGTCTTAAAACGGAAATATAATAAAGCGGAACGGTTAATAAAATCCGAAATTGTTTAGCTTTTAGTCTTCATATTTAATTCACAAAAACGAACATGAGATGTAATTGAAATTGAAAGGATATCATTATCCAAAGCTATATTTGCGAAAATTTTACGAACCGGAGCTGCGTTCCAATTTGCTCCGGTATTTCCTGAGCCCCGAGTATTTTTCAGCTATAATTGGTGACATAATTACGTCGATGCTTTGCATTAGGGCCCACATTGGATAGGGGGCCCAAAAGGTTCGCGCCCTCCAATAAATTTGGTATCGATACTTTTACTAGTACTAATATGGACAGATAATAATATCAAATTTGAAAAATAATTTCTCACATGTATAACGAAATACATATGCACATATACATTGCGCTAATAAATTGGGTTGGGGACTACTAGACTATTTGGGAAAAGCGAAAGATTAAAGGGTGAATATTATTTGAAGCAAAATAGACCAATTTTATTATTATATAATACAATACAATATTGCTCTTCCATTTTTCATTACGAAAATTTATTTTAGTTAAAACTAGATAAATATGAAACTAGTTTCTGGCTAGAACAATGAAAAAATTCAACTTAACAGAATTAGATGCTTTTGTTTTTTCATGTCATAATTAGCACTCGTCGAGGATCGAACCTATGATCCATGGATTAATTAGTCAAGGCTTTATACTACTAGATCATAATAATAATAATAAATAAATTGATAAAGCGATGTTTTTGATAAACACAGGTATGAAATTGAAATTACGCATTTCGGCATATTACGCATGAAAAAAATCTTTTCATGTCATTCAAAAACAAATACGTAATAAAAGTACAATACAACAATTTGAAAACGTATATTCCTGTGTGTGTAGTCGGATTTCTTCATTACTTTTATTTTAAAATGTAGCAAAAGTAAAAATAAGATTTCTTCTGAAAGCCAAGATGTCAAACAACACCTGTTTACAGTCGCCACATTAAAACACATCTGGCGCGGTGCACACAACTGGTCGGGTTTTGAATAATTGTACCTAATTACGGAATTTTGAAATGATAAAATATTTAAAAAACATATTATTTGCACTTCCAACTACTGACGAGTTGGTGAGCTGGCTTTACGGAAAATTGGCATAATGATAAAAGGAAAACAAAGGAAATTATTAGAATTTTATAAACCAGGTAATTTTGATGTAGGCACTAAATATTGCAAGACTGGTATTAAGACGTTATTACAAAAAGATAAAATAATGTTATACAATAAAATTCCCAACGCTTTGAAAAGTTCGTTTGTTAATGAATAATAAAGGTTCATATTTTATGGCCTAATTAATGTCAAATGAACGCAATTTTGAGTTTAGAACAAAAATTAATTTCTAATTATTTTGGTCTACGGTCTGCTGATGCTATTTGTAATTGGTGAAATTTTGACATATATACTCATAGGAGTAGACGTGCGCAAAAAATGGACTTTTAATAGTATCGAATAATAAAAGCTTTTAGAAATTGCTTCTTTTTAGATTGATTAATTGATCCGCATGCCGACTAACTCGGGTTAAAAAAAGATTACCTAGATACGCTATATGCTTGAACACATACCTACGGCTAGGGGTGAGACAAATAGTCTCAGACGTTCACCGACAGCATCATCGGAGAAATATGAAAAATGGGTTCCCAACATCAGCATTGACTACTCACCTTTAAACAATAAAATCTCTCCTTCGCTTGTGAAAAAATAAAATATTAATTTTCGAACAGAAGGATATGGAGATAAATTTTTACCAACATTGAAATAAGTTTTGAGGTTAACATATCGTATATTAGAAAATAGAAAGTTAGCATTTAAATTTCAATAAAATAAAATATCAATAATGGCTTTACATTTAGAGAAATCATCGAATATAATAGTCACAATACATATTTATATTTTCAATTTTCACTTATAAACATTTTTATTATGCAATGATTTTTTCAATTGTAGTTACCTAAAAGTATTTTTTTTCTTTTTCTTTTGCCGTTTTCGTTTCCTAACTGGAGCATGTGGTCGCCACGAAACTCATTCATTGACTGTGATTCGCCGCCAGCCTTCCGCGTCCTTTCATGTCAGTCCCGTGTTTCATAATTCCACCAAGCACGATCTATGTATAAACGCAGATAGATGTATAGTTGTCGCAAAACGTCCAGTAAGCACGTCGGATACTGATGCGTATGAGAGACACATTTGGTTCAGGCTTCCCGCACGCATCCGCAAGACGAGTCCCAGCCATGATATTTTATTTCAATTTAGATATTTTAGAAATATAACGTATTTATTTTTAAAATTGATAATAAAATAACGCAATAACAACATTGTTCACGGGTTTTATGATCGATTTAACATTTCAGACCTTTAAGCGCTTTAAAAACGGACTCATGGAAGAGCACGTATTTCTTAGTATTTCATTTCCTCTCTAAAAAGTGTTTCGGCTACACATACATCTATATTTATGTGATATAAGATTTGTGAATTTTGTATTACATCTCCGAGACAGACGTACGGATACGGAACCTATCTCTCTTGAGACGACATTCATCTGGCCAAGCAGATGAATACGTTAAACAGTAATTTCAATCTCTTGATGGGTCTAGAGAAATACTTAGTCTAATGGCTAATAAAACAAGATAAGTTTATTATTATTACTACTGCAGATGGAGTTTACAGATTATAATAACTTTTTTATTATATTCCGGCTTAATGATTTTGTTATTGAATAGGTATATGTAAATGGATAACATAGTCGTATTAGTTCAAAATATGATAAGATGATGAATTATTAGTGTATCTGGGGCTTAATTAATGAAACAAGAGTAGGAAAGGTTATACCAGAAATATATCTTGTCATGTTTTCATACGATTTATAGAGGGCCAGTAATTAATCTTTTGTTGATTTTGCATCCAATGAGATCAGTTAGATAATCCTTTGATTCGGTTCAACCTGGCTTTTAGTGCAATCATACAGCTAGTGATTTAAGTTAACTTTCTGGCGAGTTATTATTTTTTATTTTTTTTATTGAGATTCGTAAACGGATCACATGTCAAAATCTTTGTTATTTTTCAAGCGCTTATAAAGGCTGTTTGAGGTTTGTTTTTCGAATTGGCAACACTTTTTCCAGCGACAGCCAATTTGACAGTTGATTTGTGCTGAGTTTGGTTTGTCTAATAACCTAATGGTTTGAATAGATTTATACCAGAACAACGCTTGCAAATTGTGCAAATTTATTTCGAAAATCGTGGATCAGTTCGCGAAACTTACCGTGCGCTACATCCATTTTACGGTCGACATAATTGTCCATAATACGCATTTGCAGAGACGTCGTACAGTGCGCACCGAAGAAGCTGTTGCTGCAGTGGAGCGTAGTATTGAGGAGTGAGTCGATTCGCCATCGTGCACAGCAATAGATCCATGATCACTGACTTTTTCGTTCCCCAATTAAATAGATTTAATGTGAAAGAGCTGTGGTTCCAACAAGATGGTACAACATACCACAGAGCGTGCGCCACAATCAATTTATTGAAGGAAACATTCTACGAGCGCATAATTTCGCGTAATGGCATAATTGTGTGTTTGACCTTTTGGTTATTTTCCGTGGGAATATGTGAAATCGCTAGTCTACGCCGATAAACTGGAGACGACATACGACTTGGTAGCCAACATTTGTCGCGTTATTGCCGATATACGTCCCCAGCCGCTCCAAAAAGTGGTCGAAAATTGGACTTCTGGATTGCGTTTTATTCGAGCCAGCGGTGGTGTTTATATTCGCGAAATCATATTTAAACTCTAACGGCATTAAATTATCTTTCTAATTAATGTCAATACCATGGCCATTACCACGATTTTTATGTTTTATTTCATTTTAAAGTTCTATACCTCTAAAAAAAAACACTCTTTACTATGTTACAAAGGACTGACTTGGTGAACTTCCAGGACAAGGTTCGAACCTCCGACAACTTAGTGGCAAGAGTTTTGTATTTTTTGATGTTTATAGGGTTAACTTTGTGGTTAGACATTATTTATTTTCAAAACTAACAAAGTTTATGTAAACCACTTTGATTACAGTGGTCTGTACAGAGTTTGTTAGTATTAAAATTAATTAAAGTGTTTTATCGCTAAAGCAAACATGAACGCCATATTAAACACACCATATTTGCAAGAGAGTATTTTTTCTAAATCATTTCCGAGACACGCTTTGTTAATACAATATTTTTTAATTCATTATACCTAATTGTTATGTAAACCTGAAAATCAATAAAATATTAAATCTGTTCAGAGTTTGTGACTAACAGCTGTATTCTTAGTTAACCTAATGTTAGTCGTAAAGTACCGCGTGCGGCATGTCGGTTAACCGCTGTATTATTAATATTATCGAAATTGTTGCAGATGGCGGTAATTTGGGAAAGAGTGACGGAAATTTGTGAAAGAGTGGGGGGTGGTGTTTTAGGTGGTAGCGAGAAGTGGTAGGAGAAGAAGGCTAATTACAGAAATCTTTCCAGTTCACAGCGTGTGTTAGTTTTGAAGATGCGACGGAGGCTTGATCGCGATAATGCAGATGTAAAAAAAGCTTTCGTTCAATAATTCTCAGGTTTAAATAAAAAAAGAAAATACGTAATGTTTTTTTATGTATTTGTCAAAATATTGATGAATCAGAAGGATGTGCTTTAGTGTGAGTAAATGGATGCCCCATTATATTTCACCCATTCACTCACATGTTCGTTTGAATTATAATGCGGAGTGTGCTTGCGGGAATGTGTGTATCGTTAATGCAGGATGAATAATAAAATACTACTTACAGTAGACGATGTTTATTGATGCTTGAAACACGATTACGGATACAAGTATAAGCAATACAGCGTGAAGCGTTTGTTAGTGAACTAGTCAGGAAGACGGCTGCGAGAGAAGTGACGTACTAAGGCCGGCTCTTCTGGGTGGCTGTGGCGCATATTATTGTTGTCTGTTGAGGTCGGTACCAGGCGTGTTTTTGAGGTTGATGAGAGCCCCGTTTTTTTTTTAAACCAATATTCCCACACTAGATCACGCGTTTCGCACTCTGTATTATAGAGATGAGGCAGGAATAATGCAACAAAGAAATTAAAATTGGTAAAAATGTTTGTGTCTCGTGCTATTGTATATTATGGAAATAAAACCGCACACACGATGGTGGAGCTATGATATTACCGAGATGAAATTGTTTGGATCATGGCGGAGTTTTTTAAGCATATTTCTTCGCATATTTATAATTTTCCCCTTTTATTATATACGGTATATTTTCCTATCTTTTGAAAAAAACGGAAAGCAAGAAATTCTATTGGATTCAGGAGACTTTCAAGAAACCTTTGAAAAAATAAGAAATTGAACGGGTTTCTTTTAATATTTCTTATTGTCGCACTGTGCATTCAAATATTTATTAAATACTTACATAAAAAGAGACGTACCCAGTCAATATTAAGTTATTACAAATATTTATGCAAATCCCAGCCTAATCCCTTACATAATAAGCCGGATTAGGTTGTAATTACAGTTCACTTCTGAATGTCTTCAAACATTCAAAACAACGAGACGTTTCGGTGTATTTAGAATTAAAAATAATGTAAAGATATATTTTTTATTATCGTTGGTCACGTTAGTTGAATTGTGGGGTAGTTTGGTAGGGTAGTTTGAAACGGGAAGAAAAGGGAAAGTTCAGTAACTGAACGTAACCGGTATTTCAAAATTTATTACAGAAAGATGCCCCAGGTATTTGGATAATATATTAATTAATTAAATTAAATTCCAGTTTATTAATATACAGCAAGTATGTGCCTAAGTTCTAGGAAACTTCAAGCGTCAATCATTTCCTCTTATTAATAAATTGTTACGTGTGCGTATTTAAAACACGAAGATAATATTGAAAATTTACATATATTAAAGAGGCCGTAGAATTGTATCAATTACATTTTATATTAATATTAATTGGGAAGATATTTCACCCGTTAATGTTTTTAAAACTCAAGTTCTCAGGTAGGCCAGATTTAAAATTAATTTCATATAATCGGGATACAAAATGTAGTACAGTGAAATATCGATCGATCGTTCCTCGAATAATCGTTTTCCCGCGTGTATCGTTTATTTCTTCCAGTCCCGAATTAATTTCATACAAAATACACAAAAATGGATCGTGGATCGTGGAAAAGTGGATCGGATCTATGCATCGTTTTACCGAATGAATCGTTTAAATTACGCAACATACTTCGTATTAACGGCACTCGTAAACAATGAGCGGAACATTCGGAGACAGAGAGAGAGAGAGAGAGAGAGAGAGAGTACAATACAAAGTTAAATTAAATTTTTTGTTTCTGTTTCGGTTGCTGTGCAGCTTTCTAATTTTATTATTATTTAAACACATTCATTTACATTTGAAATATGTATCTTTTTTAGAATACGTATTAAACATTTAAGTATGAAAAACGTAGCTTTTTTCTATATTCCCTCATTCATAGTTTATTTCAACAGGTCCCTTCAAAAACGATACATAGAGGATTCACTGTACTTTGATATTTGATTCCGGTTATTAAACTGATTTTTTTATACTTATCGGTATAAAAAAAATCATCTGATTTTAAATACTTTTGTATTCTCAAAGCTTCCAAAGACTGATGATGCATAATGGAGTTCTAATACCAAAACAAATACATGGAAGTGAAGTCAAAACAAATATTAGATCATCCCATAAATAATGCGGTTTTTTCAATTACACGAACTAAAAGTCGGAGAAGGACGGGAAAAGAATAAACTACCTGCATCAGGTAAAATTACTACTTGCTATAAAAAAAGGTAACTTATTCTCAGTGCAAGTTTTGAATTCGATTTTAACAGTTATTTTTTCAAATCTATAATGGAAGTGACAAAGTGACATATTCGGCATATTTTGCTTTATGAGTTCAATAAAAGCAATGACGCAACAGAAAGTGCTAGGAATATTAATGCAATATATTGGAATCGGACAATAAGCGTAAACTAGTATCAACGGTGGTTTCAGAAATTCCGAGCCGGAAACTACAGCCTAGAAGACGAGTCTCGTCCTGAAAGAGAGCTTGTAGAGCTCGACTAAAAGCAAACTCTGGTGCAACTCAAAATCCCATAGCAGTGAAGCTTCGATTTTGTCATTCAACTATTCATCGACATCTACGTGCCATCGGATAAGTCAGCAAATATGGTCAATGGGTTCTAATTGCGTGCGGTAATTTGCTGTCACGTTTCAGGAATGAACCTTGTTGGAAACGATGGCCTACCCACCATATTTACCGGAAATTGCTCCATCTGATTATCATTTATTCAGCAGTCATCAAAATAATTTAGACGTAAAAAATATAAAAAGTTAACTTTTGAAAGGGGAGCCTTGGAAAGCACCAAAAAGATGAAGAGCATTAGAAAATGAAGGAGTGTGTATTTTAGATTAAAAAGAACTTCGTTTATTTTAATTTTGAAAAATGAAAGAAATATAAAAAAAACGCGTTATTTGTGGGATGACCCAATACACTGTCATTAATGCGGTCGCTCAGGCCCATGTGTAAAAATCGATGTACGATTGTGTAAAGAATAAACAAATTAAGAGCAAATGCAGACCTGCTTGTTGCATAGTCGATATATTTAAGAAAGGGTTACTTGGATGGCTCGGGTAAGAGTGAAGAGAAGATAGTAAAGAAAATATACAGAGCGAGTGTTGAAGGCAACAGGAATACAGAACGTCAGCGAATGAGACCTGGCACGATAAGTTAAACCAGATGTTGTAGAATGGCTCTGTTAGATGTCTCAACAATTGACGTGCATGTATGAAAGTGAACGAAGCAAGAGTGATCTATGGTAGAATAGTCTTTCTATGTTAGTATCCCTGCTTTACTTGCCTGACATATTCCAAATACTCAATTGATATTACTAAAGTCAAACACAGGCTTATATTGGCGTATAGGCGTGTGTGCTAAAGTAATGCATCAGTAATAATAACAGTACCATATTACAGCTATATAATTTTTTGTCCCTTTCGAAAAACAAATCTACAAAGGACCTGGACCTCAAATATATTAATATTGATTATTACACGATAAATAAAAATCAGAAATATTGTATGAAATAACAAGATGTAGTGAAAGAATTTAATATAATACACTACTTAACACATTAAATAAATACTTCTATCCCATGACAAATTCTAGTAAGTAACAATTTATAGTAGTTTGCGATATTTTGTTTTTAAATGTTTTCTCCACTCTCCGTTGTTTATTATATTATTTATTTGTTGTGATTTATCTATTTTCATAATTAATTAATACACCGACAGGTTTCAGAAAATATAATTTCCTTCTCCAGGATGTCAAATTAACTATTCGAAAACATATATATCACGTTATTCAAATGTTTAAAAAAAATTAAAATAATAGTTATTTAAAAATAAATCTAGTACCTAATTTAAATTATTACGATGATGAAAAGTATGGAAAAAGTTAAATAATATAAAAATGAATTTTAACCACAAAGTTGATTTTGCTAATATAAATATTAATATATGTTAAACTTAATCAAAGTGATTATGTTTGTATTGACATTCATATAACATTAGATATGCGTAATATAAATAAGTATTAAACTAATGCAAGGGAAATAAGAATACAATACTTACTAAAACAACTATAGTAAGTACTTAAACAACTTTTATACATAATTAAACAATTTATAAATCTGTTAAAATGTAGAAAACAACATCTCTCATTTTTAATAACGGAATAACTAGTGGTTAGAATAAATGTAATCCGTGAAATTCACAAAATATTAATCCCACATGCTTGTATTGTATTGTAAATTGTAGCCATATACTGGTGTGTTAATGTTCTAGCAGAAATATTAAACAATCCCTTTGAAGGATTGTTTATTAAAGGAGGATTATTAATAATACCACGCACATCCTGCGGTAAACACCTCTGCTCCAGGGGGCAGTTTTATATGAATTTGAAGTTACATAATATATATTGTAGCATTTGCTACGATATTTTCCGTACTGGGTACGGCATCTTCCCACCATGGCTGAGATTTTAAGAGCTGTGGGTTGGTTCTTATCTAAAAGAGACCAATCCTAATGAAATTGGTTTACTCGGTCACTAATTACTATTCGGATCGGTAAACACATTTATGTAGCACTAGTTACTGGACCAACTTTGTTGGCCACACCAGCTGGGTCGTCTTTCGGACGTCACGAAGCTGCCGCTGTTTGTGATGATAAACTGGTAAATGTGAAAATTAAAACAGTGATAATATTTGAAAGAATAACTGTACGATTAGTGATTTGAATAATTAATATGCCCCGACGAAATAAAACATGTTCTGAAACTGGTCGGTGTTAAATAATAAAATAAAAAGTAATTTTATGCGTATAAATGATTTACTATGAAAATTAAAATCTATTTACAAATGTTGAAGTCATTTTTAATAAATAACAAAAATAATTAGCGTACCACAACAGCTGGCACAACTGAAAAATACAAAAATGAAAATTATTCGAAATTAAACCACTCAAAGTAAACTCATAAAATTTTAACTCGCATTAAAAAATCACAACACAGGCCCGGGGCTTTGACGCAATTTGACGTATATTCTCAAAATAAAAAGAAAACATATTTGTACTAACTTATCATGTTTCCTGCAGAGGTAGTAAAGAGGATAGAACGCCACACTATTTTGTTCTGACATTACTCTTGTCACGTTCACTTTCATTTATCTTCTTATTCACGCATGCATATTTAAATTTCCTTTGACATAAAGTTTTTCCACTTGAAATTTGGCCCTCTTTATGAATTCAACTATATAGTAAATCATAAATCATTAAAATATCACCGTTAAAAAACAAATATTGAAAATAATTTATTACAAAAATGAAAAATACACACGCTAATTTTTAATTTACACTAAATATATGTTGAAACTTTAGGTGATATAAAGGTGTTTATTTAGAGGTATAGAACTTTAAAATGAAATAAAACATCTAAAAATCGTGGCAATGGCTATTACATTGGCTTTATTGGAAATATAATTTTATGTCCTTAGTATTTAAATATGATTTCTCGCTATGGGCGCCGCGGCTGGCTCGAATAAAGCGCGATCTAGAAGTCCAATTTTCGACCACTTTTTGGAGCAGCTAGGCCGACGAATGTTGGCAACCAAATCGTCTGTCGTCTTTGGTTTATCGGCGTAGACTAGCAATTTCACATATCCCCATAGAAAATAATCCAAAGTTGTTAAATCAATAAATTGATTGTGGCGCACGATCTGTGATATATTACGCCGTATTATTGAAACCACAGTTCTTTCACATTAATTACATTTAATTGGGGAACGGAAAAGTCAGTAATCATAGATCTATTGCTGGGCACCATGCCGAATTGACTCATTCAGTCCTCCTCAATACTACGCTCCACTGCAGCAACAGCTTCTTCGGTGCGCACTGTACGATGTCTCCGCGGATACGTATTTTCAATTAAAATATGCGTGGTGTGAAAACCATCCATGTTTATTCGAATTACTTGCTCGGATGGACGATTATGTCGACCGTAAAATGGACGTAGCGCATGATAAGTTTCGCGAACCGAACCACGATTTTCGAAATAAATTTGCACAATTTGCAAGCGTTGTTATAGCGTAAGTCTATTAATGGTGAAATGGCAAACCTAACTGAGCACAAATCAGCTGTCAGCTGTCAAATTGGCTGTCACTGGAAAAAGTGTCGCCGATTCGAAAAACAAACCTCTAAAAAAAATAACCTTTATATAGATATTATGTTATGATGTCTGGAGCTTAATTTATAATTCACAATTCGAATTTCTTGCAATATTTCAGTTTTGTTTTCGAGAATATAGATGGCCTCCTTGAAAGAATCGCATTGAAATGTAAGTAACGTCTGGATTTGATTTACATCTGTGATTAGCCTTTTGTACAACAAGCGCGGTCGGATGTGACATAAATAACATTGGCTGACGTAGCATGTGCTTGCGAATAATGTGTTGAAGTATCGGAGACTTCCCTTTTGACTCTACTAGTAATCTCGTAATTTTTTAATGATTTATTATATTTTCACAAGAAAAGATTGTTTATGTTTTATGTAAAAAAAATAATATTTTATTTTTAAATTTTTATATAATTTTGTGTTATATTTATCCTCTTAAAATGGTTAAACTCTAAGCTGGGTGGGCATAGAACGTATTTCTTCTAAATATATATATTTAGATGTATGCAAGAACGAACAAATGCTACAACAAATGACCTGCATAAAGTATTTGTCTCCATTCTTCTTGGTCCTGAACGTTGATAGACAATAGGTTAGTTCCGTTAATTTTTAGAATTTGGTCGGTATGTATATCTCGTTGATGATCGGCTTCTTGCTTATTGTACAAGTAATCGTATTTCTCTAGGTTCTGCCCATCTTTTTTCCCATATTGTGGATAGTAGTTATTCTTTAATAAAGATGGTCTAGTAAATAAAGGAATTAAGTGCAATTTTGGACCAAGCGTGTTTAGTCTTCTTTTGACATGTCTAAATTCATATTTTTATTGTGTACACATATTTCAGTTTAAAAAAACCCAATAATATATTAGAATATAATTCGAACATTATATGACCATAAATATTAGACATATAAAATCTCTCGTTGTAACATTTAAATAGTTTTTGCACTAGACCAGGGGTGGCGAACCCAGGGCACGCGTGCTAGAGATGACACGTTCATCAATTTAGCTGGTACGTACCAATTAATAGATATAGAAATGCAATTAATTGAACTCCAAAACAAGTTCGATCTGGAAACAAAAATTAGTCGATTTGAGAAATGAATTGGAAATAATTGAAAATGATCGATTATCAAATATAATTTAAAAAAAGTAGAAGAAGAAATAATAAGAACTTGGAACACCATTCCAGAAATCTTTAGCTGTTTTAAAAAAACTAGCGACGGTAATATTATCAACATATGTTTGCGAGTCATTATTTTCTGATGTGAATTTTATAAAATGTAGTACAAGAAGTAGATTGACCGAGCAATCTAATTGGGCACGCATTTTAACAAAAGTGACAACCTATGAACCGGAAATAAATTTAATATTAATAAGTGTATTTTTTTAACTTTTTAAATAAAATTTTGGAAAACTCTTTATTTTTATTTTTCCCCTATTAATAATTGTTTGGAAAAGTGAATGAATGAACCCATTCTATCTTATCGGACCACGCTATTAAATGATGACACGGTCTTCGCGGTATGTTTGTAAGTAAAAAAAACTGATTGTAGAATAATTGATAATTGTAATTATTTAAATAAATAAATTTGAAAGAACCGGTCGGCACGTCAGACAGTCGTAGATTTATCCTCGTGACTGTGGCCGCCTCGTGGCGTCGCCTAGCTGTTCATAAATTATGTGGACATGTGAAACAACATGCGGCATGCTAAATGCCTCGCTTGCCAAATATGTTCCGTGATTATGATAAGTTCTCTAGACACCAGTCTGTTGCGCTCGCTCGGCTCCCCTATCCCCAGATTAAGATACCCGTACGCCTGGTGCATATTCGCGGTAGACGACGGGTGCTTAACCCCGAGCCCTCTCACCCAACGCGTTCAAAAGGTAATGATGATGATGATGATCCAAAATTTAGATTCGGCCGATGTCTCAGTGAACAATATCATTTGTTATGACTCATTCAAGATGCATGGCCGAGGTCCTTGTATCTCCAATATGCTGCTGTTCAGTATCGGTAGGAAAATGGCCAATCCGTGGCCGCGTCCACCACTGAAGGTAAATAATTGTGATTGATTGTGACATGTCAGTACGATTCTCAGGAAAATTACCATCCTTTAGGTGCGTCTGAGGGCATACGACATGTGACAGCGATGAATAGTTTAGTTTATCTGCAGGATGATCCTCGGTGTCTCGAACAATGCATCTCGAATAGAGCCAGGAACAAATCAGTTAGATGTGTTAATAATACGTAGTCCGTGCAAGATGACGCCTTTTGATGTAAATCTCCCTCTCGTCCTTTCGTTAAGATACCCACGCTAGGTGGTGTGAAATGGCAATCTCCCGGCATTCATGTTTAGAGACTCATCTCTCGAGAAGTCCGAAGAGGTATCCATAGAGCGCTGAGGCTTCCTTCTTCTGGGATCCGTTCCGTCCGCTCACGTCTTAGCTAAGGTGTGACGCAACAGCATTCAATCGGCAGACTCTTTCGTCTTTGTGCCGATAACGCCTCTTGGATGGCTAGCTAATGTATGCATGTCAAGGGATCCTTCAGGCTAAAGTGTACGATCTCGACGATTGCGAGATACCCGTGAAGCATTGCCCAGAACGGAGACCCCCCTCAGCAACTATAGACCACTCCAAACTCGACGAGAGACTACCTCGACATACAATTCCTCTGCATCATTATCTGTCACTCGCGACACTGTTGTTACTTTGATCACGGGAGAGCAAGGCCCTCGAATAATTTCAGTTTGGGGTGGTTGTTAGTACCATGCCAATAATAAAAGGCAGTATGATTTCCATACACATGCAATCGTGCTATTTCAAAATAAAATAAACACACGACCATTCTCGAATATACTCTATCAATTCGTCTGGCAAGCCATTACTTCGGATCGAAAATGTAATTTATAAAATGCGCCCTGTCTCGCACCGTGGTGCCAGCGGCGTGAGCCATGACGGGATTTGTGAGATCTTACTAGGTTTCCGCGAATAAGTAAATACACAAATAATTACGTACATAGTTACCTAATTATTTACACGGACCATAGTAGTATATAAATAGTCCTGAACGATGAGATAATGTAACTAAAACTTGTAGGATGGTGTTCCGAATTAATAAAACAGGACAGTAATTAAATAAAGCGAAATATCAAGTAGTCTAGCGATTATGCCATCCCCTTTTTATGAATGAGTAATTACATGATGATCCGAATCACACTACCGTATTTGTTAGCGGTTTTAATTATGTATACAAGCATGCAAAAAGATAAACTTAGTATTTTGGCGGATCTGGTCCTCAGCGTCTGCGCCGATCCTGGTCAGCCCTCAGGAACTTGAAGTCACCGCACTCGCGATTTAAATTAGAACACGACCCCGCGGACGCCGAAACCCACACCTAAATCACCACTAAAACACTCGCGGCGTAAATTGGTTTCGAAAGGAAACCAATTTTCGTACCCCTAACAATCGTAACGTATTCGACTCTTTTCCCGGTTCAAAAGCGACTCTCACACGTACAACCCCCTCACCCTCCCGAAACCGACTGTCTGGAGAAGCGTTCGCCACCCCCGCTCATACTGTTCTCATCCCCCGCCCCGCTACTCGCGCCCCTAACCGACCCGCTCTAGAAATTTCGTAGAATTCGATATATATTATTTGGGAATTTTTGGCACGCGCATTTGAATAGGTTCGCTACCACTGCTCTAGACCATCGTTATATGCAAAATCCTATATGTATATTATTTTTGCAATTAAGAATTAATATATATACTTCATCATGTTACATTATTTGCCAAACTACTATTCGGATATTACTTCTTTTGGGGATGTATGTAATGCCAGTAATGATAGGAAAGTTGGTAACGCAATTTTTAGGTTTTGCGATTATGAATGAATATGATTGTATGCGTATGAGTTAAGGGATGTCAGAAGGGTTTGAAGGTTATGTTGTAAATTATGTAATTATTGTGAGAGTAGTCGATGCCCCAAAAATCATCCATCTACTCTCTCTTTCATTTGATGTCGCGGAGTGTATTGTGTATATATACGTGAGTGACGGGCGACAGATTGTGAAAACAGACACTATTATACGTATTGTTTGTACTGAATTAATTGAAGTCAATGTTTACAAATGTAGAAGTTACAGCAATTTCTGGAGTTATCCGAAAGATGTCGATAGGAAGAGTGACGATAGTTAATCGAAGAAGATCGAATCATGAAGCCGCGTTGGTGTTGTTGCATTCTGTCGGTACCCACCTAGGTTAATTCATATCGCCGGGCGGTGATCCACACTATCTTCTAATAAGATAAAACCACAGACGAGATTTTTTTGAGATTACTATTACTTTACTATTCAAGAAGATGGATAAAGTATTTTATTTTCGTTTCCATGGTTCCGAGACCTAAAATGTAAACTCAGTCTGCATGGATGTAATATGCGTAATAGAAAAATACAAATATAAGTAGCGCAGGTCTTCGCCTACTACACTCATATTTACAATCTGTAGAACACTTGTGTTGGTAATTTGTCTTCCACAGGCGCAGACGGTTTCAACATACCTGTATTACATACGTATTTTTAGCGCTATTTTAAATAGGTATGATTTTTAAAATTATTTATTAATATGTATTATTTATAATGTTTCTGGATACGTTGTAAAATGTTAGGATGCCTATTTCGTTGTAGGTATTCAATGTTTTAACACATTCGCACAACATATTTCTGCAATGGTGTACAGAGGTTACCTTTAACGCATAAAATATAATTATTAATATTCAACTAAAGTTAAATGTTCTCGAAATTATTTAAAAAAATATATATTCCTTCATGAAAACGCTGCGAGATTTATTATTTTTCATCTGTAGGCTTACACCAAAGTGCACCTTAACCAAATATGTAAATGTATGCTACCAATGATATTATACAATCATATATAATATACTTACTTACTTACTTACCATCATGCCGTTTCCCCGCGGGGGTAGGCAGAGAGGATAGAGCGCTACACTTTTCTGTCCTGACGCACAATTCTCGCCTAGTCCACATTCATACATCTTCTCATACAAGCTCGCCGATTGTTGAGGCTTCTAACAGAACCATCCTCCATTAACTGGTTTACCTGGTCGTGCCAAGTCTTCCGCGGACGTCCTCTATTTCTGGTGCTATCAACACTTGCGTCATATATCTTTCTTACCATTCTCTCCTCATTCATCCGTTCCATATGACCAAACCACCTAAGTGATCCTTTCTTAATCTTACTCACTATACTAACATCAGCTTAACATTCTTTCCTTATTCCTTATATGTAATACAATATATGTACTTTCGTTTAACCAATGTCTAGACAAAATAAATCCGTCGTTTATATAACCCTACTATGTATATTTATTTATAATTTTAGAGGACTATTAATAGTGTTTTTAAAATTTAAGTTTTAACGTGAAATAATACTTCCTTACCCATATAAAAGATGTATGGACATTTTTAAGAACACTTTCTATGACTGAAAATGATTAATTTATTGTTTGAAAATCCTTCACGTAAAAAATAATAATTTTTATTAAAGGGTAACGTAGCAAATTGCTTTTTGTTTTTCTCAAATCAAAAACCAATCCATGCACCAAATTTAAAGAATAATCATGAAAAATTCGCGAATTAGTAACATAGGAAGTAGACACTTCAATGTTTTTCACGCAATTGTAACCCTTTCTAATGTTATTCTGTTTAAAAACAGCATAGGTAACGACTCCATACAATGTGGATCAACCGAAATAAATTTTCAATTCAGCAAATAACCAGTAATTCATTAGTTTAAAGACAGAACAGAGCAATGTAAATAGCTCAATGCGGCGAATACAAAAGAGCGCCATGGGTACAGCGGTGAGTTGTCATGCTAATTTTTAGAACTAAGCAATTAAAGTTTTTACTAGTACACATGTGGCGCTATGTATATAGTACATATCTATTTATGCCTAGTAATAACCTTATAATATCTAGTTATGCAATGAATTGTCCAAAAACTTCATGCTGTTTTCTAAATATAAAATTTGATTTACTATTACAACAATATTGATTTCAAATCAAATATGTATTCTCCTTCATTATTCACTACTTTCTTCTAACATTTTAACGGTTTTTGTTTCCACCGTTGTAAAAAACAAAGCAAACCCATTTTCAAGTCAATTATTCATCGTCGTTGGATGTCAGTATACGAAGATGATTTGAAAGTGAGTGGTAAAGGTAAAAATACGCGCAAGGTTTGGAGAGTTTAGGAAGGGAAATGCGAAAAACCTACCAATTAAGATCTTGAATAGCTTGTTTACCATAGAAAGTACATATGTATGGTTTGAGCAGTTTGCTTAACTCCACAGCAATGAATAAACTCCTAAAGAAGGAGACGGAATCGGAGATGTTTGTTTTTGTCGACCTGTGGCTCCATGAATAACCCTCAGACTTAAAATCGATGTTTTTTCAATTAATTAATATTCTAGGTAGAGATTGTAAAAGTCAAATTCAAGAGCTACAAAATGGTAATTCTAATATGTTGGAAAAAAATAATGGGAAAACTGTACAAACTTGAACTGGAAAACCTGTTAAATTATTGATCACATATTTTATGAAAACCCGTTGATACTCCTTAATACGTTAATTTTGTTTTTTTATTTTCACTTTCTTAAACGTCTTTAATTTTTATTTGATTTGTAATGATTTAGTTTTCAATATAAATCATTTTAATAGATATTATATGAATCAATTGGAAAGATATACAGAAAAAATCTATCTATCGAAAAAATATTTAGTTGCTACCGGGATTCGTACCTGGATCTCTTCTTATCCAAAGAAGCTGGAATAGTAGATGTATCAATTAGAAATATAACAGAATACATGTTCGAAATTTGTCGAATATGTATTCGATTGCCGTAGTGAAATCGGAGAACACGTTTTCCCGGATAAAAAGAGGTCCAGGCTCGATTCCCGGTAGCAATTAAATATTTTTCCTGTATACATGTAGTTTTAATTATATGATTAATTTAATTTGTATTAGAATACCGCAGAATTATGTTCTGAAAATGCAACTTGTGTTCTCCTTAATATTGTTCTCACCGAAATATTTTCAAATCGGCGAGAATGGCGACAATCTTTTTTCGACATCGAGACAAAAGTCACAAAACTAGACTTGTTGATGTGGTTCGTAATAATATATTTGAGGATTTGTAACCCATTAATCGTGCGGCGCGCCGGTCGCCGGCGACCTTGTTTATCAAAGTGCACGTTTGAAAAAACTTTTCCGTACGTGAAATGTTTTTCCGTATATCGTATTTCCCGCCCTCTCTCGTGCTTCTTCAGAAACGTCACGAGGTCGCAATTGTTTCGCAGCTGTCAAAATTGCAAGCGGTGGAGGTTCGCCGACCGGTAAGGGGGATGGGGCGGCTGGCGCACCTGCCGGGCGGGGCCGGGGGCGGGGGCCGGGAGCCGCGGCGAGGGGCGGCGGGAATGCCTCCCACCTGACGCCGAGCCGCTGTCAGTCTCGTTGCGGCGGGTGATTGGGTCGCATCGCGCGCATTGCGTCCCGCTCCGCTGGCTCGCGCACTCGCGGCCGAAACTTCGCTCGCACGGAAATAACGCGAGCTGCCACTCTCTCTTTCACGAGGTATTTTTTTTCGCTGTCCCGCTTCGCTTTCGCCAACCGATTGTTCTGGCGGATGGAACTCTGTCTTGACGGATATGCTCTGGTGCTTTTTTTGTTTGATCGCGTATTTCGCTCATACATGTTCACGGATACGGTACACCCGTTGGCTCGGTCAGGATCTGCAGAGTCGCATGCAGCAGCACGCTTGTTTGACATTTTGTTACGTGAAAAAAATCAGTGATTATTTTAGATTTTTTTTCATGAGTTCTGAAACATTATAATGTGCGCATGGAATTAATAAACACATATTGAAATCGGGTTAATCACCTTTTCTCGCAAACGAATATTATTTTTTATATTTGTAAAACAGACTTAAAAATAAATATTATTGTGTTTGTTTTATACCGGTAAAATATTTATCGATGGTAATAAATCAGTTGATTAATTACAATGCTCAACTGTGTCCAAGTCTGTTAGACATCAATATTTATAATAAACTAAAATAAAATACGGAAAAATGCGTATTTCTGCAAAGTTTCGTTGTAAAATGATTATTGACTTTGACGTGCGATCAATTTGCAATGGAAAAAACACTGATTCGTCATACCGACACCTATGTGATGTCATTGCAATCAATCTCACGGTTCAAAGATCTAAAGAAAATACGAAGAAATACTTGTATTGTCAGGTTCGCACCTCGTACTTGATAAGCGCATATATTTACTGCAAACATACCTCGTAAAACAGCAGAATGATTGTTTTCTTATCATCCTGGTGGCTTCATAATTTTAAGGGGGTCATCAAATATCTTTTTGTAAATATTACAATTGCAAAAGTTGTGCGATTATTGGCATTTCTGCAATGAGAAAAAGTCGCCATGGAACATATTCCATTTTCTGGAACATGACCAAGTGGTTGATGCTTAACGAGTAATCGACTGCGATACGAACTCGTGGACGACAAATTCCAAACAAGTGACGTGACACACGTGTCAGAAGTAAAAATATCATTTTTTTACCACACACCGTGCGTAAAAATCTGATAATAACTATTTAACTATAATGGATGCATTATTTAGAATGTCAGTCCTTGAGTTTCATTATTTTTTGTGTCTAAAGTAGTATTATTTTTTTCAAATTACTTTATTTTTTGCAGTTTTTGCTTACTATAAATTTTTTAGAATACGTTGCGTCGGTTTTTGTGGTTTATTTGATTGGTTATATCTTTACAGGACCACAACAGTATATGAATCTGTAAAATGTGACTCGATAAGGATATTTAGTGTATTGTTAATAATTGTGTCTGTTTTACCATTTGTGACGAGACGAAATATAAATGGGATAGTCAAAAAGACAGTTTCTCAAATACTGGAGTCATCAAAATCTTAAAAGGTAAAGTTACTCTTCTTTTTATTTCTCATTTTAAACTGTGTATATTATATTGAATACTTTGATTGTTACTGTTTCGGTAAGAATTTTAGGGAGCCTCATGAATTTACACGAATATTATTAATATGCATTTACCTATATTTACTTATAAATGTATGGTTATAATTGTATACAAATATAACATTTAATTAGGCGATAAACATATGTATCGGAATGTCACCATACAAGTAGGTAGTCCGCAATATTTTAATGATTAAATTATGCAAGTGCTTGATAAATGTCCCGTTTTGCGGCATTTAGCATAATATGCTTTTACATACTCAACTTCAACGTTATTTAACATAAACAGAGATAAGCCAGTCAGCTGTTCTATACATCAAACTGGTTACTTTTTATCAAATATAACGTTGGAATTTAGCGCTACCGCTATCCGAAGAGTTAGTAACATTTGAAATGTTGATCCGCATGGAATATTTTTATATATTTAAAGTAGAATGGGTTATGTTTGTTATCAATAGCATAAATAAGGCTGCTAAGTCTACCGGCTATTTTTATCGTATAAATGCACGGGTCATAAAGTGTGGTAAGTTATTATTGTGTAAATTAGGCGTTTAGGTGCGAACTAGGCGACTGAAGCGCTATCTGCATTTATACATTGCGCGGTTTTTATATCCACCGCATGTCATCGAGGCGGAAATGTTTTCTGTTTTGAAAGAAGATTTTCGTGTTTTTGACCGACGCACACCTGGAAATGAAAATCAGCTTTTGGTCGTTCAAACAACGGATACAGTCACGCATGTCAAGCTCACAACACATCGTGTGAAAGATGGAAGAGGATGACGACATGCTTTTTATATATTCTCATAATGTAAGTAAAATTTTCACTTCTCGGCCAGTTCACCGTCACCGGGACTCGGTTGTAGCTTCTGGGCATGGAAAGAAATGAGGTGTATTGAAAAGTGTTTTCGAAATCTTCATTGAGATTAATTCTCTATCTTGTGAAGGAAAAACGTGATAACATTTCTATAAATGAAACGTACTTTACAATTAAACTATGCCCAATCATTTAAATTAGTTTAATTTTACGTTGACAAGTTTTAACATGTTTTAATAGCGTTTCTTTTCTTTTTCAACAGTTTTTCTTTATTTTCTGAATTTGCAACTACACTCAGAGCAATCCTTCAATTTTCCAGTTTTATATTTGAGGTATTTTATACATATTAAAATCTGTATCTAAGTAAAAAACGTATTTCATTAATATAATTTATATTTTAAACTATATTTAAAAGATGATAATAATAGGGAATGTGTACATATCACATCCATATAACTAACTTGCCGGTCTCCTGGAACGAGGTGCATACCCCCGATCACTAGATCACTAGGCCAGCGTTTTAACCACTAGACCAACAAGATACTTGAATTGTTAATGTTAAAAATTAATATACTGATGAGAGTTTATTTATTAACAGTATTAATTAC
Organism: Eubasilissa splendida; assembly: GCA_031772225.1. Taxonomy (NCBI): domain Eukaryota; kingdom Metazoa; phylum Arthropoda; class Insecta; order Trichoptera; family Phryganeidae; genus Eubasilissa; species Eubasilissa splendida. The sequence goes on along the minus strand of CM062848.1, from coordinate 14,028,242 downwards.
ACGTTAAGGTGCGTTATTTTTTACATAAATGTTGCTCGATAGAGCCGAGAAAAAGATGGTTGGTTTTGTTAGATAGCGAGGGTTGAGAACGACATGGTTAGTTTTTGGTTCGAAGTGTCAGAAAATACAAAATTTTCAACCATTAATCGTAATAATAATACATAGCATATGTGACAAATGTGGGCCTATATTTAGTATGAATTGTACATTATGCAATTGGGAGATGACGACACAAAGGGAGTTTGTGATCGTGAAAAATGTATAATTCATACCGACCAACATTGAAAAATTACGCGATGAGTTTTTGACGTATTGATTAGCTGTAGAAACTTAAAAAAGAATGTGACATGTTTGACGTCTGACACTAAACTGGAAATGCTCGCACTTCAAGATAAAATTTCGTTTGTTTATTGAATATATGAATGTAACCGAGACAATGGATTATTTATAGGTAATTGTCGTCATTGTAGCAGTAAACAACTCCAGGTATACCTGCTACACAATCGTGTACAAATGTTTATGCACCAATTTATTTATATTAACCGACCGTTGACGTAAATATATGCATAAATAGTTTATTAAACGAAAACAACACGTTTTTGTAGAAAAATTTGTGGTTATTCGCAACGAAATTTTATATGATTGTGTCGAGCATTTGATTCTTTCTCGTGCAAAATAATGGGTTTCAAACGGCATATAAAATTGACACGTCTCATAAATACAATCGTAAACACATAATTAAAACGTATCAACTACAATCAGGCAGACCGTTTATGACTTACATTAAAATATTTAACTGGGCTTGTCCGGAATACATAATTCGGCCCGGTAGTTTATTGGCTGGTGTAACTTTCTATACATTCCTGCAGACAACAACAAAGGATATTAAAGGGGATATTAAGATTAACGAAACTGTCCCGTACTAACAGTCGGAATTGAAATTTGATGCATTTGTCCAAATACAATTGCTCGCTTGCCCTACCTACGGATGCAGGTCCCATTATTTGTTATATTATTACAATGCATAGTTTTATTCTTTTTTATAATATGTGTTTAATCCGTTAACTATAATTCATTGTTTGGTTACACAGATGATAATTCTTGTTGTATTATACCTACTAGAAAAATGTATCGAGTCACATTTGATGTACACAAATTTCGTCGTCCATCTTTCAAAAAGGCGTAAGTAGCTCGTTTTTTGTCAAAATTGAGTTACGACTAGGGTCACATGTTACATTGCCCAAACACATGTTCGTAATTTTTTCAAACGGCTATATCTGAATTTAATTCCAATGAAGTAATATTACATAAAAACGTTTGACGTAACCACTCTTATTTCGATGTGTCATTCTTACAAATTTACAAATGACAGTAATAAATAATATTGATGGAAAAACACACCTCGTACTATCTTTAAATCGAAAAATATCCGTAGAAATCGGTAAAATTATTTCTTTTATCATTTTTCAATAGTGGAAAATTCCACATAATTTGTTTAATATATCGTCTGGTACTGTAGAACCAACAAATTCGAGAAATGTCTCTTTGAAAGATGGACGACGATTTGAGTGATAAAATATGATTACTTATTAATAAATTATCAGCACAAAGTCAACACTGGAATAATTTATCATAATAATTTTTATTCAGTTAAGTCCCCCCCCCATACAGATATATTTGCCTTCTTAGTCTATTCGTGACAATGGTTTGACGTGAATTGATGACACCATAGGGTTGGTAACCCAGTCTACCCCAGGGACGAGGACAGTGAAGGGTTGACTTATACTGACACTAGTCTATTGGAATATGTCGGATCACAATTTGTCCTTTGGAAAGTCGAATCGCACCACCGAACGCTTCTAGAAAAATAATAAATGGACTAAAAGTATATTTTATGAAAATAAATATATTTAAAGATGTGTAGGTATAACCCTTCACACATTGAATCCACCATCATACGTACGTCATGTTCTAAGTATTTTCTAAACAAATTTATTTATAACATTGATACTTTTATTCATTTTTATAAATTATATGATCTGTTTTATCGACTATTAAAATTCTCTATGCCGAATGATTTTTAATTTTAATTTGGATGAAGAATTCAGAAATGTTATTAAAAATACTCACATTGTAAATTTTAATAACAGAACAATACATTTATGTAAAAACAGGAAGATTCTTTCTTGTAACACTGCGCCAACTTGCAACGTAATATTTGCTTGCAAGGGACGATTGTTATAGTTTTAATAACGTCTCTTGAACCTCAACTCTGACTCTTTTGATAATCCGTATTCTGAGCAGTCCTGTCTGTCCGAGAGCTGCAGCTCGCAGCTAGCGTCTGAATTTGAAGTTAAGACTTTCAAACGTCATTAATTAAAACTTTAGAGAGTGCCCAGATAAAATTTAACTTGTAAAATTAATATTCGTTTGTATTATTAATATTGAACAATATTAATGTAATATTAATATTAAACATCTTATGCTGATTGTAATCGAAGGTCTGTTTTTACGAAATTTTTTAACACCAAAATCTTTATTACTCCAATTTTGAAGAGTTTAATAAGCTAATTCCTTTGATATAAATAATAAGAAAATACACTTTGTTCAAAACCACTATATATCACGATACATCAACATGTCTCAAGATCTATGTTCCCTTTTTCAGGAAACAATGTATACTAAAATTAAAAATCCAAGCATATACAAAAATAAAACTATAAAAATATAAGTGGTGGGTAACTAATTAGACAGTGTTTTTTTTATTATAATTTATATAATATGTAATTATTTTGATCCCATTATTTCCTTTGGTTTTTTGTTAAAAATATATGATAAACTATCTACAAATATATAAAGAGTTTATAAAAATAGTTAATTTAGTAATAGTTAAAATTATTTCAACGATTTCATAAACCAAAATGCTTGAACGAGTACTAGAATGTAAAAATATCATTTAAGCGGTGAGGAATTTATGAGGATCCTTAATCATAATCAATTTAGTTTCGTGTTATCAGCCGTGGCTTAGTGCAAGTAACTTCAGATTAATAATATCAGTCCTGGAGGCAGTTACTAATGGAAGCACACTTAAAACCAATCATATTAAATATATGCACTTAATTTTTTGTATATAAAACACGACTGCTACGCCACGGTTCAGATTTACTTTTCATGTTTTTAATATCGAATCCCAGAAAAGTCGTTTCGTATTGAATATATTTTCCGGAAAATTATTCTGAATTTCGTTCCGTGAAATGCGCAGGGGAAGCTGCGAAAAATAGGAACGTACCTTTGTGTGATACGATACAGGAGGCAGAAGAATGACTTCTGACGATAATATTTGAAGAAAAGATTTTCTATACAGGTAGAGCATTCAAAAGAGCTTACTACGTAGTTACGGTTTGACCCTGCAGAGGCCGCGCAATAAAATAGTAGTTCACTCCTATTAAATTTAGTGAATATTTTTTTACGCCAATCTTAACACAGTGGCTTAATATAAATTAATGTTCTGCTTACTGCTTAATACATCACGTGATTTTAAGCTGACCGGAGTGATGCAGCAGCTCTCGAAAGCCTACTCGATTATTAGTACAGTCCGAGCGACCACTCTCATTCGAACTAATATAAAATTAATGTATAATATTAGGTCACCTGCGTATATGATTTAAATGAAACGAGACATTTAATGAAAAACGATATACAGCGGAGAAACTGCTTTAAAAAAATATATATTATTGTTTTATAAATATTTTTGAATATTAGTATTTTTGGAACATTCACATCTAAATGTGAATAAAAGTGAGAAATGAATTTGATTATTGAGATTACTATAAACGCGGTTTTATGTTGCCTCCTCACTCTTACGGTCGATAAACCATTGTATCGTACTGTAGCAATAGTATTAGATAATTGTTCCTTAAAATTAGACATTGATGGGATCTTATTGTACTTAATATTTTTTAAACTCGTTTCAAAAATATTTTAGAATTAAGAAAACCTTTAAAAACTACTTTTACATATTTTTCATTGCATACGTTGTTGTAACCGTTGGTATTTATAAAAATAATATTTATACGTTGTTTTAATTATTTGCAATATTTAATTTTGAAAAGTATTTTCACGTAAAATCTGAGCATCTCGTAATGTGTAAAAAAATAATTAATTACGACTGCTGAGTGTAAGGGTTGAGTACTTGACATTTTGAATCTGTAGAGAAAAATGTATATTGATTTGTAAATACAAGCTTGAATTAAAAATTAAAAGTGTTCCTAAGCGATCGATAAATAATCTACGATGAAAACTACATTTGAAGACGTTTAAGCACTTTAATCCACTTTGTTGGTTCGTGTACCCTTCTAAAAAGTATTTTTCGATTGTCAGCGTCGTGTTCAGAAAAAGATACACCCATATGTAGGAAGTATATAGATAGAAAAAGTGGAGTAGGGTTACTGTCCGAATTAAATCACATGAGTGAGTGGTTGGCACAGTGGGATATAAAATCTGCGTTCTCTGACGGCGCACATCTCATCGAACTTCTTAATGTCCTTGCACATTATACTCCTAGAGATGATAGATGAACGCTTTTGTACAGAAATAGACAAACACAAATACATGTAATACCATTGTTGTTTCTTGTGAGTTGTTTCCTAAAATTTGCATATGAAATCAGCGCGTTCTTCCAGTCGAATAAACATGTTCCTGGCGGTGGCATTATAAATGGAGTTTTACACGAGAATCTGAACAGAGATCTGTCGCAGAAATGCAGTGTCTGGATGCGAATGTTGTGTGGGAAAATCTCATTTCACGATGGGAATAATATTTACGAAAGTCAAGAAAATGAAAATCTTAAAATTATTGTTTATTTTAACATGTAATTACATCACAAGAAAGTAAAATTACAAAATGAAAATATATTTTCTGACGACGGAATACAAGGCAATAATGGAAAACAAATACCTAACACTGAGAGTGCCGCGAAGACGTGGAGTCATCTACGTCTAATGTCAATTACAATAATAAAAGTAATTGTATATCTAGCTGACTGACTTTGGTTGCGGATAATTTAGATTTTTCTGTACATCATATATTATTATGCACGTTTGTTTTTTGTTGTGGTAAACTCAGAAAATGAAAGGCTCGGCGGCAGTCGAGCAAATATTTTAATTTAGCAAAGCTTTGCTTCAATGAAATTCGACATTTTTCCCTCGAGATTTAGATTTTTTTTTGCCCAACTAACCAAACATTTCTTGTAGGAATGATTATTCATCACTAGGTTGCATTTATAGAAGAGTAGATAGAGAGGATAGAACGCCAATCATTATAATCGGAACATTCACCAATTTTTACATCTATACACAAATATATTTAACACATGTGTGATTTATCGAGTTATATTTTTAAAATTAAAAATAAATTAATTATTAGAAATATTTTTCGATCTACAAAATTTAGAGATCAAAGTGATATTCCAATACTTAAATATACCGCAACCCAAAACCACTATATTTATCAATGCATCAAATTCTTTAATAATCTCTAATAATTAGAAAAATTACAGACTTATAAGTTTGTATCTGAAATCAAAAAAATATGAGACGTTTTTATAATATAGTTTTCAAACGCTTGAACGGCATACAATTTTTTCAATAATAATGTAAATAATTATTTTCCATGTATATTTCAGACATGAAGTAACCGCTAATAAATCAGCAAGTATAACCCCCCACCCCCCTCATTATATTATTAGTTATAATTAGCATTACATATACATTATTGAGTTAGAGTTAAGATTTTAAACTAAGCCTGAATTAAGTAGTTAGTTCATAATACATATATTTATTAAAATCAGGAATCCAAGAAGTTTTTACTGTTCAAAGCTGAATCTGATCCCATAATAAACAGTTCGGAAACTTCCATTTTCTGCACAACAGATGCTGTAAAAATGATATCTTGAAATTAAATATTATTTTATTTGCTTTGAGACGTTGTCCTTCATTAAAAATGTTCTTACGATTTCACGGCCGTTCAGAATCTTCTGTGTATAGTTTTATGAGCTAATCCGCCGTGTATGATGGACCCTACAGTGGGATCCGAAACGTCGGCCATTAAGGTCAGATGTACACGGCAGATTAGCCCAGAAAACTATCCACAGAAAAGTTATCTTTCATTATTCAAAGAAGAAATACAAACATTCATAAAGTTGAACTATTTTTATGTGAGTGCCTATTGTATGACTTACTATATAATAGAATGAGAGTTTCAATAGAAAGAAAGAAGAGATTGAGAACTATATTCAATCATTCGATCCTTGGCTTCCGATTGAAATGTTGTTTTGGTTAAAATTTCTATAAAATACATAAATATGACAGACAACTCCACTGTAAATTGAAATATTAATTGAAAATTAGAGAATTAAAATACTTAATTTGAAACATAAATTAAATAATTGTCTATCTATCTACGCGTAGATACTTGTGTAGTTTTACCTACCATATTATTCTACATTGGTAAGGATCTAGAATAGTTACTCAGTTGAGAACGTTCTAGCAAAAAGAGACATTTTAATATGTAACGTTTGAAGATTCTTTAAAATATTGGATTATATTTTGTCGTGGTTCACAGTTAAAAACGTTAAAAATATTAAAAAGCTTGCGGGTGAAGCATCTATACAAGCTGTATAAGGAGCGCTGTAAATGTATTTGCCGAGTTATTCTTGGGATAAAGGGCTACTCCGTGATTTGAGTAGCGACTAAAGTGGTTGTACCAAGTGAAAAGTGTTTTTTATGTAATTCTGTTTTGGAGAGAAAGTATTCAACTGTATCGGCAGTTGTTTACGAATTGTGTGTTTAATACAGATTTTTACTATAATTTGTATTCAGATCACAAGACTTCTAACACAAAATTCATGTTGCATAATTGTGGTTAAGGTGGGTGTCTATTGGCAAAAAAATATTTACCAACTTTTAAGATTGCCTATGGCCGCAAAAAGTAAAATATTAATCTGTGACACAATTTACAAAGTATTAATCTGTGATTCAATTTAAAATAATGTTCTGTGAGTATCATTAGAGCATTAGTGACAAAATTACAATAATTTTTTTCACGCAAGTACCTATATATTAGTTTTGTGATTTCCAACAATTGTTTGATCACGAAGATTTTTAGTATTGCGCACGTTATATAATTATTAAAAATTATCCTTCAATATTCACAGGAAGTCGTTTGGGAATCAAACATTATTACAATCATTATTTATTTAAAAAATAAGATATCAAAATAATGTTATATTTTTGAATTGTAAGTTTTTGCGATAATCGCACATTTTTACATTACGTATATGGCAGCAGACCTTTTTTATTTTAGGTATTGTCTATTTTTTACTGATATATTTAAAAAAAATTTATGCTATTTCATTAATCTGCTCGTTGAAAAAAAATTAATATTGTATTTAAAAAAAATAATCATGCGATATAATGTATAATAGTTATATTTATTGATATTTTAAATAATTATTTGGTAAACATAATATATATACTATTAAAATTAGCAATATTAACTTTGTGGTTAAAATTCATATTTTTATTTATTATCTTTGTTTTATTAACCACTTAATTGAGTTTAAATACGTCTACCGGTTTCGAAAAATACCATTTTTTTCTTCAGGATGTACTAACTAACTAAAACATATATTATTGTTTCTTTACCAGAATCTATTTTTAAAAAAAAAAAAACAATTATTTAAAAAAATAAATTTATTACCTAACTCAACTTGTTACTTAATACAAATTTACTCGAATAATATTTTAGAATGGGACTCGTAGTTAAATTTAGTTGGTTGTTAATAATTTTTTGATGATATACACGCTTTATTTATCTTCAACTATTCCAAATTATTTAATTTGTGACCAACACCGTTTATATACAAAATTGACAATCCCAATTTTTTATCAAAACCATGACCATTTTTTATCAAATGATTAAACTTAATTCTGGTAAAGAAACAATAATATATGTTTTAGTTAGTTATGACATCCTGAAGAAGAAAATTGTATTTTTCGAAACCGGTAGATGTATTTAAACTCAATTAAGTGGTTTATAAAACAAAGATAATAAATAAAAATAAAAATAACATAATATATATATAAGAAGTCCCACAAATGAAACTATATTTTTGAAGATAAATTACATGACTAAAGTAGCCAAAAAATTGTATTTGAAAAATAAATTAAAACAGAATTGAACTAATATATATATATATAAATTGCCTATATATGTAATTATAATAAATGTACAGCTGCACCCAATTTTGTTTTGGTATTCATGAACATATTATTGTTTATTTGTCTCTCTGTAAATTACACATTTTTTCTTCTGTAGGTATATAAATTACTTGAAATACATATCGTTGCCTTATATGTTTGTTTCATAATTAATTTTGCTCTTTTAAAAGACAAACGATGCATTTTTTTAGTTTTTGTAACTATCAGACACGGATAGACAGCGGGCGGCTTCGGTAATATCATTATCGGTAGTGTCATTATAGCTGTATGTGTGTTTTTAATATCTCTAGTATTGTATATTTCTCTCTTTTTCAAAACCTACATATTCTTATGATTCAAGGTAACCAAGCTTGAGTATATATATATATATATCTACGCCTAAGAAGGTAAATAATTTCAAGTACATTACAAAGCCTACATATTCAGCCGTTAAATTTTTAATAATCTTATTTTGATGGGAACGAGGAATCAACGGTTCTCTATTAAGTCTTTTTCTCTAAACATTTCAGCTGAAAATAATACCGCATAATGTTATGACTTCACTGTCAATAGTGACACAAGCTTTACATTTATTCTAACCCAATATATGAATCGGCATTGTTTGAGTTTTGAGTGTTTGCCTGTCATTAACTGAATCGTACGTCATAACCTACGAAACATTCTATAAATAGTATACAGCGTGTTCTATCTTTGGTAGAGTATGCGACGCGGGTAATTTATTCGCGCTGTTTTATTTTCAAATCCAACAAGCGGCGATGTAATTATAACTAAGCAGGAAGAACATAACATCGGTCATTAGTATATCTGTATACTATATTTGTAACTATTATATTAAACAGTATTCTTTATATTATGCTTAGAGCTTTATTTTTATACCACGGACGCATATTATGCGTCGACACGTTTTTGCTTTTTTATAGGCCCTAAAAAGTAACGATTTAGCCATAATTTTGTTCAGGCAGAGTAGGGGTAAGATGTTCGGATAGGATGGAACCTATTTTTCTCCGGAACTTATCGTGCAACTGTGAAAAATTTGAAATTAGTGTGATTATACATATATATATATATATATATATATATATATATATATATGCCACTAATGTATATATACTAGTATAATGGACATTTATATCGGGGGGAGAGAGTGAAATGGCTCACGAGTAGGGGAAATGTCTTATCGCTGAAAGGGTGTAGGATTGTATAGAGGACAGACAGACAGACGTATATTACGTTTTACACAGTAGGTATATGTATTTTTCGGTATTGTAAACTTGAGCAATGATTAATCTAAAAAAAGTTCGCAAAGTGTTCGAGATATTTGAGCCCTATAGTAGACAAAAAATTAATATAACTTTTATTCAATGTCAGAGATTTGTATGAGGACTGTAAACCTAGAAATGATTTTTAAAACATAATGCTTTTGGAAATTATAAAACACATTTATGAAGATAACACATAAAGATAACTATAAATTAAGGAATATAATCCATATTACTCCAGTAACCAGTTACTCGAGAATTAATTATTTATATAAAAATTATGAAAAGAATAATAAATGTCTTATTTTTGGAAGTCTGTGGAGTCGGCCGAAAGCTCCAATGAGAAGCCTCCTAGTAGAGAAAAAAAATCATTGTATGTAAACTTTAAACCCTTTGACGTTATGTAATTCCACAACAAAACAAATATTTGTAAACTGATATTGCCTTTCGTGATGTTCATGTTATTGCATATTTATAGAAAATATGCGGGTGGGGATGGTCCGATTTTTAAAAGTGGGTTGTATTTAAAATATTAGTATATAATTATTTTCTATTGCATACAAAACGATTTTCTCTCATTTTGCCATTCTTCGTCGAAAGACGCATATCTCAATATAAAACAGAGCGCTCGTGTTGTTCTTCAAAAATGCTTCATGAAGATACAGTCTAGACTCTGAAGTATTAAAATAAACCTCAGCAGGCTTTTCATACCTATATATGTTAGATTAGAGAAATAAGAAAAAATGTAAGATCATTAATTTAAAAAACACATTGGTATTTACAGCCATTATTGTATGTCTTCTTTTTGAAAAGAATTACGCTCCAAATTACAAAAAATATATACGCTGCATCCATAGACAAACTTTCTTAGGTTAGTTAGACAAAATTTAAAGATAGTTAGACTTTCATAATTTTCAGGTTCTCTGAATTTATGGAATATTCTATAAAAGCTTTAGTCATGAAGCTAGTTGATAATAAAAATTGATTTTACATTATTAATTTTCTCAGAAACATTTGAAAATTTCATTAAAAAAAGATATCAATATTAAAATAAGTTTATCTTATAAAGAACGGCCCAAATTGAATGGCGGATATAAATTACACTCCATTGTCTTTGTTTTGTAGTTAGTAACTCAGATATTTTGACAGCTGCGATCTATCCGATTAGAAAATGCGATTAGCTTGCCGACCATTTACACTGCCGACAATTCGCCAGTCAGTTTGTAGAGCATCATATTCAGCGATGAGCATCTTCAGCATTTTCAACTCGACAGTTTCGTAAACAGACAAAATTGTCGCATTTCGTGCTCGGAAAATTCTTTCGTGTGTGGATTTTGGGCAGGCGGCGCGTTAAGCCTGTACTTTGAAAGTGAAGCGTGGCTGGAAATACGGTAACTGCGAATGGGGATCGTTACCGTAACACGGTGACGCAGTTTTTTTGGTACTAACTAGACCAGTGATAGCGAACCTATAACACGCCAAAGCATTTTGGGCGACACTTTACACAGCGTTTACTAATATTAGAGTAGGTTCGCCATCACTGAACTAGGCGATATACATCTTGAACAAATGTGGTTCCAGCAAGACGGCGCCACCTGCTGTACGACTTGAGCAACAGTTGATTTACTGCACCAACCTGGTCGTGTAATTTCACGGAATGCCGACATAAATTTGCCAATAAGATGTTATGATTTAACATCGTGTGACTTCTTTTTGTGAGGTTATCTGAAATCCAAGGTCTATGCTAGCAATCCAATAACCTCAAAAACGAAATCCAACGAAATTGATCAGAGGTTGTGCGAAATTGTAATCAAAAATTTTGTGAAAAGAACAAGTTAGCAGTTATCCGGCATAATTTTTTATACTCCTTCTCTATACACGAGTCTTACTCTCATAGAGAAGAAACAAATGTTAAAATATATATGTATATATCCACTGATTATTGAAATTGTATTATATTTTTAATATTAATAAAAAAAGAAAAAACAAAATTATATCTAATCTGAGAGTGTGCACTATAATTCAATAAAAATCCAATTATAAAATCAATAAAAAGGTCGTTTTATTTTCAATTTAAATCCGACGTTCAATTTGGGCCACCCTATATATAAGTTTACATTTAATCGTTAGTCTTATTCCCGGTACCGCTTTAGCTAGAGATGTAAATAGCATGACTACTTCGAGGGCGCCAATCAATGTTGTATTAGGTACGCGATGTTTAGACTGCCCACGTTAACCGTATTAACGACAAGTTAAATATTCCTGTTGGATTGATAAAAACGCGTTACATGTATCATACTGTCATCTCCCCTGCATAGAATACGTGTTTCTGTTTCGAAAAAATAAATTATTAAATATTCATGAATTTAGTTAAATAAAATAAAAATACAAGTATCCCCGGTGGAGAACTGTGCCCCGTTCTCTCTCATGACAGGCGGAAATATGTACTAATGATTATGCTATCGAGAAGTGAGATGTGAAAATAGCAGTTTACAATTATCGTACGCTCTTTATAATTACAAGCTTTTTACGAAGTTCAACAGGAGTAAACAAAATAAATTTAATTCAGCACTGAATTAGATGTTAACAATGTATAAATAATAAAATATATTATAATTACAAATCAGTGCATTAAACTTTAAAAAAAAATATCGTACATGCTTATAAGAAAATTTTAACACTGTGGTCTATTAGGACAATATAAAGATGGTAGAACACTCACTTAGCGTGACAGAGGTAGCGGCATAGATTTCAAAAAGGTTTTGAAGGCGCCTGATATTGGTCTCGTATCGGTAAAGGCGACAATAAAACACAAGGTAAATGTGAAAGTATATAAATATTTTTTAGGAGAACGCATTCTTCGATTAGAATTAGAATTAGAAGAATGTGTTCTCCTAAATAATAAAGTTGTATCAATGTGTCCAAAATTTAATAAAAATGAATTGATAATTCTAGCGTCTGCCATCAGTTTACTCAAAGGTATTTGAGATTCTGTAAAAATAAGGTAGATGACTCTGTCAAATGATGGAACGATTAAATGTATTAATATAAAAAAGGTAACAGGTCGAAAATTGTCGCTAAAAATAATGTCGCTGTAGCTTAGTTGGATAAAGCACCTTCCCCGGTTAGGAAAGAGATCCAGGTTCGAATCCCGGTGGCGCAACAACAATATTTTTCGATAAAATTGATTTTATATGTATATATTTATAATAAATATATTTAATTCATATTTAGTATATAAATATGTTACGAAATTTTTAAATGCAAAAATTTTATTGGGGTACCCGCTGAATAAACGTGTTCCTTGTTAAACATAATATTTTTAAATTGGAACGATGTAGGTATAACGTACTGAATACATATTTCCCCTCGTATCTTTGATATGCGAATGTAATATTCTAACAGAGAATATACAATAAGCGATGGAAGTTTTTATTAAAACTATCGAACAATGGCGCTCGGAGCGAATGACACGTGTAGTTTATGAAAAATTGTATGTGAATAGAGAACAGCATAATAAATATGCATTCGACGAAAAAATGCACGAAAAATACCTATAACAAAAACCTGGCAGAGAAATGGAAAATGCCAGTCACCTAATAATTAAATTTTCCACTTTGATACGATGATTGTAATTACATAAGGGTTGAGGATTTCTCAACATTTTAACTATTTAGAAAGGTAATGATTTTTTCGTTGAATCATCGCAATTTCTACCGGAACGCCGTTATGTATGATTTGGTATTTCTATTTTTGGAAATGAAGAAGAATATCCACCGATTGTCTCCGTCAGTTTCGCTCTGTCGCCAACCATGTCGCTGGTTCCCGCCGATTTTCCAGGAATAGCTCAGATGCGTCTCCCGTCACCCGCTATCGTTTGTAAGTAATGTCTACATGTAATACGGATTCCAAATAATCGGTCTGTGACTCCTGTATAAAATGCTGAAAGAAGAACTTTGTTTTCAAGTGTTTCTGCGCTCAGCTGAATTCTCGCGAATAACACATTTAAGAGTGTCCAATAGCAACGTATTATATTTTTCACAGACCTTAATAACATTCAGATACGCCATGTTTCTGAATTATAATAATATTTGCGTTTTAAAAAATGTATATTATAAAAAATTATATTATCTGCACATATTTGTGCAAGATTGTAATGCTCCAACGAATTCTTAGTGTCTATGCATAGATGAAACTATGCTCTCGCGTTTTAAAGGTACATGCATCGCTTGGCCATTCTGCTATGCGTGCAAAATACAATAGAAACTTGTACTGTACTGTCCTTTGCGCGAGTTTAGAAACAATGGTTACATCCGTGTCAGCCTTCGATGTAAATACTGCAAATATGTGCTTTAAAATCAGTGGATTATTTAATGTAGTGTCTCTTCCGTCCAAGTAAATATAAAAATAAACAAATAATAATCATATACCTACTCGAAATTCCAATTCTTTTATGATCACCATTTTGGATGGAAATGTCACATCAATAGAATAAAGCAAAAGTGAAAAGAAAATAATCCCATAATTAACATAATAGAAAATCTGAGACTATATAAAGCTATGATGCAAGTTGAATTATTAATCTTAATTTCTTCACTCTCACTCAATCTCATTTTTTTGCGTTTTTTGTCAAATTATTAAGAAACGTTCTACGATCTCGCAATTCCTTCATTACCTTCATCTAAAAGATATTGAAATATTTTATTATTCATGCATTATTATTATTATATATTTTAAAATAAAGTTATATGTATATTATACAATATATTATCGTACATGTGTGAGTACCATATATTATGGCAATTAATTCATTCATGAATTTCATTATTTTGAAATTTGAAAATTTGAAAAAATTCAACAAAAGTCATAAAAATATAATCTTGAGGTTCATCTACTCGCCGAACGACCATTAAATTCTTATATCTAATTTCTCAATGTTTTTCTAAATGTACACGTTGGGAAATGGTTACATTTTATTTTAGCGAATATTATAGGTTTGGAATGTGGGTGTTTATTCTGAAGACACATTTTTCAAATATAAATATTGTCAGGTGTTTGAAAATTAGAACACTTTAATGTTGCTGTACTGGAGGTTGTAAAATTTAAACCAGTACATTATTTCACAAAAACCATCCTATTTCTAACCAGAGTTTCTCTAACGAGTTTTAAATAATAATATTAATAAAATATTGCTTTCTGTACGTTACATCATTTTAAATGAATCGATCGAGGTTTGCTTTGCTAACCTAACCTAACCTAACCATTAATGAGTTTAATAATAATTTTATTTGATATCAAAAAGTTGGTTCGTACCAACTATTATGTCATTTTAAATATGATTTTTCCTGTCATTATTGACGAGGTTTTACCTAGTAAACAAATAAAGTTTAATTACTAATGATGGTTAAATTGTTATTCTGACTGTGGTTGTGTTCGATTGCAAATATGATTCGTAAATCTTCTAGCAATGACTGGTACTCTATAAAGTAAACTTCCTACAGTTATATCATTGTTACCGATCATCGTTAATGTCAGTTACCAATCATCGTAACAATCAGACATATAAAAGATATTAGGAATAAATTTTACATTTAAATATAGGTACAGTTGTGTTTTGCGATTACCAGTCGGTCGATAGAGGAAACGATAGCTTAACGTAGCGAGAGAAGACAAAACGTGAGTAAAAGTTGCTCGTGCGAGTAGTACTCAGTAGCACGTATATATGTACTTCTGGATGTCGTGTGCGGGTCCCGGGAATGTATTTTAAGTCGATTAGCAATTTATATTGGACGAAAGAATTTTTCATTTAGTTGGCGCTATTGGCAGCTTTGTTGTACTGTTTAACGATGTTACACAATATTAGCCGGTGGGCTGCTAATCTAATACAATGTTCGTCTGCTGGCTATCGGTTGCTCTGACAGCCAGTCGCACGGACAAAGAAACTTGTGCGCTTAATGATCGGATATTATTTGATCATTGTGTAAAATTTTTAAATTTTGTAAGAAAGCAAACACGTTGTGGCTTGACATTATAATAAAATAAAATAATGTTTTAGTTTTAAATCACCATTATGTCACCCAACCTTCTTCAGGACAGTATAGTATATAGACTTTATAGCTTTAGATAAGATAAACTTTTATATATTATAGTATATAGAAGTATTTGATGTGAAACTTACTAGAAAACAATTTTTTTTTAATTGAAATACTTTAAATAACGCAGTTATTTTTTGTGAAGTGAACTGAACTATTAAATACATTCAGTTACTAAGATTAATCTACGAAATTCTAGGAAAACAAGCAATTACGGATTTTAGCTTTGTATAATATGTTGACACAGAAAGCTCTTACTTGTAATGAAAATAGATAAAATTAAATAGATCTAGATAATAAAATAAAATATATTGAAAATATGGCAAAAACAATAAGAAGCCAAAAATAAAATTTCTTGGACACATAAGACAGGTAGATAAATATTCTTATAGATACGAAAGACAAACCAAACTAGAGGTTAAATTAAGGACAAAGTTGGGAAAACTTTGGGAGTAAGTTGTGCCTTGTTTTCTTTCAAAAAGTTGTGCTGATATTTTTGTATGAAAATAACAGAATAATAATATCTTTGTTAAAAGGTGCTGGATTTTTTAAAGTAACATAGAAAAACAATGCTAAATACACATACTAAAAGTGTTTTATTCTAGTATAAAAACAAACAATGGTAATATATCTGGCTATTAATATATTATGTGCTTATCAGAAGTTATAATTTATGTATTAACTTTAGAAAGAAAACACGTGTCGAGTAAGAACAAAAGTAAACTTTGCGAAAGTGAATCATGATGAAAAATAATATACCGATGTATATTCTTTTACTTACTTTTAATGAATTAAGCTGCAAAAACTTCATAAAACAAAAATATTATTTTGGTAATATGTGCGAGAATTAAAGAAAATACTGGACAGAACGATAAAAAAAAATAGTAAAGTATTTCATGAGATTGGAAAGTATTCTTCAACAATTAACTTATTTTATTTATAATTATAAATTGGAAAAAGTGTCTACAAAAGTATGCAGTGACGATTGTAGTAAGTATTTTAATTATATAAAATATGTAACTGTACATAGTTGAATGCTTTTTAAAAATTCTTCCTACTAATATAATTCAAGGGCTGTCGAAATATTAGTATTAGTCATGCGACGTGTAGGCGGAGGCGATTATTTCTTTTTATTTCGCATTTGCATTCTACATTTAAACACTCGAGATTAATTAAATTAATGGTTTCTCATTGTTTTACATACGAACATAGTACATACATATGTGGAATTTCACATTACTTGGAGTTGCGTGTATCAATGTTGCCGCAGCCAATGTGAAGTTTCAGTTTTTGGCGGAAATTATTAGCTTTAATAAATAGGTAGCATTTTTTTTATGAATCACTCCTCTCATTGATTGCATAACTTATAGGAGAACCAAAATATGTATTAATTGTTGGGTTTTCAAAAAACAGCACGAAGACTGTTACTAGATAAATTATGATTAAGCCATCTCCTTTTTTAACAAACGACTCTTGATTTTTCTACATTCATATACATCTTGCGCACTCGATTGACGAGACTCCTTGTCCTTCGATATTTTAGTAAAGAATATCATTACTTTAGCTATAAACATTATAATCCATCTAAAGATTTGCTTAGTCATTCCTTCATTCACAAAACTGGATTATGTAGTTAAAAATTCCAATCCAATTTTTTTTTTGGAAAATGTAACAATACTAATGTTATTATAAATTAAAATATTATAGAAATTCATCAATGACGTGGGTTAGTTGTAGTTATCAACGTTTCTGTACTACCTGCGATGTATATATATATATATAATGCGCGATAAATATTTGTTGAATCGACGTTTCTAGACAAAATAAAGTCGTTTGCATGACTACAAAATATTCATTTAGTAATATTACAAATATAATAATTAAAGTTTAAGTTTTAACTACAATAACATTATTTTACATTGCAAATAAAATTTAATGAACTTTTTAAATGTAGACACCTATACTTATTGTACAGCACAGTAATACACGACATGAAACATGATTATTTGAATTTTTTAAAACCCACTATGTAATTATAAAATTTAATATACTTTAAAGGGTAAAAATTGAGTTTATATGTTTTCGGTTTCAGTATATGTTAGTTATTTCCAAACAAAATATATAATGCGTAATCTTATCATTTAATGTGATGTATAATTTAATAATTCTTTGTGTAACATTTTTTTGTCGTAAATTCCGTCCATTGATACTACAAAAAATTGACGTTTTTTCATTGAATTAAGAGCATCTTAATTCACCGTATCAATTTTTTTAAAGTGTTTTTTATCGTCTTTAATATTTAAGTTCTTCGTTCCGTGTCATTGCTTCATAACTAAGGATTGTAATCAACAAGTATCTTTACGAAGTTCCTTCTGCCTGCCCCCTGCCGCCACTCTGAGTGCAGACGCCACCGAGGTGCTTAGGCTGGTTCGTCCATCGAGTTAAAGTTCTCCCTCTTCCTCTGTCGAGTATTGGAGGACATACCTCAGCCACGTTCTCCAATACTTCTGTGAGAGTCCGTTTTTGATTTCTAGTCTTGCTAGCTGGATGCGTTATACATCGAGCTGTCTATTGAATCTCCAATACCACATTTGAAAGGCATGTATCTTTTGCTTAAATAGTTTATATTCCGACTCTACATAAAAAATAAGAAGATCGGGGTTATGATATATCGCATTATAAAATAAGTTTATTAAATATTTTTGTATCTGTTTGTTGGCACACAATTTTAAATGATTGTTGGTAACAAACAATCAAGTGGACTAATTTCTTTTTGAGAAAGGCCTTCAGGAGAATTAAATAAACGGATCTAGAAATAGGTGTTCGCGACGCGCTCTTCGTTTACGAATTCATAAAGAGTCAACATTGTATGGTGCCATCGTTGCGGGACCTTTTCCATACATATTATCATAATAGTGTACGTAAAGGCGCACTTTGTATTCAAGAGGATTGAACAAAGACAAAAGAAACTTATTAAAGGCAACCGAGAACGAAATACAGATAGGACATATAAAGATTTTAGAATTTTCGACTACCGATGTTTCCCTTCCGCATGCGCCGGAGCCTTATCGTTATTACAAAAAATCTTGAACATACGTTTGATTAGATCGTTTCTATACATAATTTTGTTAACCGGTAATTTTTTATTTGTATAAAAATATTAAAAAACGGTTCGTGTTTAGATTCCAAAAATATATTAACACTAATAGAATAAAAATAAGGCCAGTCGGGCGGCGAAGCCGCACATTAACGTTCAAATCGCGGTCATGATCACCTAATTACTGGTTTCGCTTTTTTTCTTCTACTATATTCTTTGTAAACAATAGATTGTATCTAGACCATCGATTATAGTATGTACCTACTTGGCTACTATACGTGCCTAAATATTAGAATGTTTTCAGATTTAAAAGATTCAAACAATTGCTAATGTGACACTGCTAAGGTCAAGAACGTTGAACTACACAAAAACATCAACACGAGGCAAGAACGTCCCAAAATATGAAACGTTCCCAAGTGAGTCTTTGAAAACAAAAATAGGGCAATCGCTATTCATTTGAAACAGATTATAATTATAAGTAATTAGACAAAACAGTTGAACAATACCAGATTAAAAAAATAGGTGACAAACACACTAAGACGTGCACAAGTGTTGCAAACACAAACAAGCCATAAAATGTATTTATTAAAAAAAAAAATTATATAAGGTGTAACCGACTTAGTCTACAATATTTTATGTGTGAATACCTGACTAAATTACGAGCATGTCTGAAATATAAGCATTAAAAAAATCTTAATTATACGAAATATTTTATTGATTCCAAATTATTTATTGAATACAAAAAATTAAAGATCATCGAACTTCGAGCGGCTAGACTATTTATTTTTTGGTGATTTAGGGCCTGAAACAAAAATATAGATTAATAATGGATAAATTTTGCCAATATTTATTTCGAAATACGTAGACTTAAAGCTTAACATTATAAATGATTAAAAATTTCAAACAATGTTTTCCGTAACGGTGCACATATTTCTTGAACATTTTCAAATATATAGTAGTATACTGTAAAGATGTTATTTTTTAAGAACTTGCGGGTTTTTTAGATTTTTTAAATATTAGTTTATACATATATATGTACATTTTTAAATATGTACTACCAATCTACATACATATCTATAGTATAAATTATTGGAATATTTTATTAAATAACATTTTTTTCTAAATATCTGTTGCTGGATATTATTGGGCCACAAATCAGTTTTATTATTATTACAAAAAAATTCTCGGAAATGCTTGCTTTATCCTAGCATCCGTGCAAAGTACATACAGAATATTAAAATGAGCGCCGAATCGACCCGATTAATTTTGGTTTCATTTGTTATTTCCTCTTTCTTTTAACCGGGTGCAGATTTTCTTTTTCCTTCTACTCTTTAACGGAGTATCTTTCTGGCAGGCTTACCTACGTCGCATGACTGATTCCTGAATGTAAGCCCGAAGTAATCACAGTCTGACATCGCAAGCGACAAGAGAACCCATTGAATCCCACACTGTATCTCGGATGTACCTACGCAAGTAATGAGAGAGTAGTAAATCAGTAGGGGGAGTGCGTGCACGTGTCACTGGTGTTCTGGGAGTTTTTGCGGTCGGCACTAAGAAATGTATCTACTTATTTTGTGTTTTAAAACTGTCGTTATGTGATGCGTACCATTTTGGAGCTTTATGTTCAAACCATCAAAATTTACTTTTAAAACAAGCGATTGTTTTCATTTTTAATTAAAAGAATTGTAGTATTGATCACTGAATTGGAAATATGTACACGTGCGAATCATTAACCAATTAAAAACAGTGTATTGAATGGATATTAATACCATCTCATTATATCGGGTATATATAGGCTAACGGCTCGAAACGTGGGGATCTTTCCATTTTGCATGGTATTATTTCAATGAAATGGTTTTAATTAAAGTCTTTCGATGCCGCATACAATTTATCAGATGGAATCGACGGGGCGGGGGCATTTTCACATTATTCGAACAAGAGAATTTTCGAAAATAAGGATTGTGTTTTCGAGTGTAAGGACTTATAATCAACTTTAATTGCTATGATAATATTAATACAAAGTCATTCAACGCAAGTAAAGCGAAATATTCTGCGATTCTCGTGTTGATAGCGTTAATTCGGCCAGAATCGGGGCGTGCACCTATTGAGGCAGTTCATGTATCAAAGATGTCATCTCGTAGAAACACAAAAACGAATAATCTTAGTTTTGTTGATGTTTCCATTATTTTCATTTGTACAGACGTGATCATCTGGAGATTTGGATGACCCTATCTTAGATCTAAAAATAGGTGTTTTTCAACAGGTTGTAGCGTTGTGCTCGGGCTGATCGGGCATCATTTCATTGCCCCGAGCTTCACGCCACCGGCTCTTACAAATGACGTGTTCTTATTGGGTAACGTCCATGGCCGCTTGCTGTATACATAATGATAACAAATTTGTTCACAATTATAAACTATAATTTAGCAATAACATATTTTACAACCATCAAATGCTTCACTGGACACATGCTTCACTACACTTTCTATTCTTCAAGAACCATTTCTTCTTTGATGAATCTTGAACGCCAGCTCTCTTCCTTTGATCACACCAGTCTCGATCCAATCGCCAAAAAAAAGTGACAGCTTCCATCTTGATTCGTGCCATAGATCATTCGCCGTACAGCGGGCTTCTAATTAGCTGTCGGACTACGGCCGGTCCCATACACAGTGCGACATTTTATATTTGACGTTTTTGGTGGGCACTCACACGTGAATGCATGTATCATAACGTCACAAGGTATATGAACTTTTTTTACACTCTCTGAAAACAGTAAATTTAAATAAATCTGTATTGTTTCCGGATTTTATGTAACAAAAGCAATAATGATTGATCGTAAGAAGCTGTGGCTTACTTTTTGTTTGACCAAACTAATTTCTGAGTGTTTTCGAGAAGGAAATCGAAAACACGTTATTATTGAAAACGGTCAGTACCTAATTGATTCGTTTTTTCTAAATAAATTTCATACGGAGCGGTTCATCCCTCTTAAAATAACATTTTAAAATGCTTGCAAATGAATAATTGAATAGATTTTTTTAACCGTGTTACAGAAAAATTATTTATGAGATTCTTCGACAAGGTTTATTTCGAAGCTTCCAAATGTTGCAGAAAATGTGGTTTTGTCAACGGTTTAGATTTCTGAAATCAGTATCTATAGTATAAATCTAATAGAGCTGTAACTGAATAAAATAAGATTTATTTTTAGCATGAACCATATTAATAGACCATTTTACTATATATTCAGCAGTGGAGACATACATACATGACGACAATGACAATGACGAAGATGATGATGATAGTCATAACGATGAATGTAAGTTTTGTTCTCATCGACATGGCGAGTTTAATATTATTAATGATTTTTTTTTGTGGAAAATAAAGTTCTTGTAAATTCGTGATCTAGATAAATATGAAAATTTCAACAGAATTAACATTAAAAGCTTATATATTTACGATATACTTGACTAAATAGTATTTTCGTTTTAAATGTAGATATATAGCGCACACACAATTACGCTATTTTTAAATTTATATTTAAAAAAATAGAGATGCGAATACGTAATCGAATCCGGTGTCACACCTATTACTACTATTATCAAACAAATCTTAGTGCTTGTGCTATGAAAATAAGAATAACTTGCTAGTTTTCCGAGACAAGGCTCGAACCCCCGATAGCTTGATCACTTGGCCAGCGTCTCACTGCTGGACCAACAAGCATTGATTCTCATAACAGAAAATTCATATCTCTCATATATATTTTACTTTTACCATATCAATGCATTCATATACTTTTTTTCACACGCTAGTTGCTCGCTTCAGGTTTAGATATTATCCTCTTTCTTTCTCGTGCCTGGTTTTACGTGGTCGCCCTCGATTTTTCGTACTGTTCACCCTGTCTATTATGTATCCTTCTGACTTCAAACGCCAGTTATAAAAAATATCTTATATGAGTATGTACTAAATAGAATCAATAATTTTATATTGAATCATACCAGTTAACGTATAAACATACCGGGATTACTTATATCGTTTTCAATATATAACAACAGACTGATGGTAACAGTTCACTGAATTATCCTAATATGCTCCATTGTTTCTGTTAAGGTGCTTTCCCCATTAGTTTCAGGTGAAATCCATAATACGGTTACAGAATCTGTCTAAAGGAATATTAATTGAATTTCACACCCTATCAAAATATAACGCTCCGCACATTTAGTGCTTTGTTTATGTATAATGGAGGGTGCTTGCGTTTACCAGTAGGAAATGAAAATATGTATGTTGACAATTTTTGATTGATTTGATTTAGACACAGATATTATTGTATACGGAATTTTCTTGTAATTTTATAAGAAACAATTATTTTTTTACAATGAATATGAAAAACAAATGTTTATAAATTTATTTTTAATTGTATCGACACCTGTTAAGATAAAAAAGTATTGTGTATGAAAATTATGTCATCGTGCACCCTAGGCTTAGCTAGTCCCTATCCTGTCTAGACCAGAAGGGTTCTAGAATGACCTGGCACCCCTAGCACAGTCAGGTGGGGGCTCAAGCTAGAGTTGGGGAGATACGAGGGGTAAAATAAAATTGAAAGACTATAATAAATCCACTTTGTGGGCTCGCGCAGCTTTGGCCATCATTTCAAATTACAGGGGAACTCATGTTTTTACAAATAATATATTTTACAGGTCGATTTTTTGGTCATGGCACTTCAAGAATGTGTTGTGTACCGATTATTATTATTAAGATGTAATAAATATGTTATTATTTCATTCCCTATCCATAAAATAATTAAATATTTAACAAATCTTTGTACTATAATGTTGTAATAATAAAAAAATATATAGTAATATTTGAATATGTCCAAAAACACACAATTACTTGATTTTCACCTTCAAAGGCACTGTTATTAAACAAATAATAGATATCTCATAAAGAAGAAGCTATTTTTTATTATATTTAATGAAAAACATATGGAAGCATGGGTAATTACAGGGAAAATGAAGTATCAAATTTAGTCCATAGATGGTGATAGGATAGTGGTACTACTGTTTGTACAATTACGTACAATACAGAATGCACTAATCGGCGACAGCCGATTGTTTTTCTGTTAGTGCAAAAAACAATTGCTGTTTGCTGTTAGGACCTGCGGTCAGCTATTATGGCCGCTACGTGGCCAGGGCTTCCGTATAATTTAAATTTCATCTAAAGAAATATAATTCCGCATTGGCATATAGATTAGCGTAGCGACTACAATAGCAATTGCTTATCTGATAGTGTTTATAATTATTTCAAGACATTTGTTATAATTATGATTATTGAACTTTGCTGGACTAAATTCAAAACACTGAAATTATTTCATCCTGTCAGAAAGGAGTTGATGTTGCTAGTATAAGATTATATATAGTATAGTGTTATATCTAATTTTTTTTTCAACTAACCGATATGATTTACTATTTGATCGAAAACGATTGTTACGCTATTAGGATGGTATAAAGATCGGGAGACTATAAGATAAATTTGTCTTAAGGATGCACATTGCTTGGCCGTGGTCCAGGGATTCTCTGACCGCAGACGGTCCATTGTTCACTTGCATAATACTGTTCAAATGTAACATATTGCATAAAGCTACCTATCTAACTGTGCTTCCTGTCTGACAACTAATCGCGAAAGAAGATAAGTTGATGATTCATCGTTGTATTATCATAAAAAATGTAATATTGTTTTGATAGTAATATCTATTATAAGATGACCCTTAGCACTCTCACAATCTGAGCTCTTCTGACTACATTTTCCATATTATTTGAGTTTCAGTGCTTATTATCAAAATTTCTGCACAAATATTTTCTATTGTAAAGTTTGTGGTTTATTCACATAAACTTTCCTTTTTAGATAACTCAAATGAAAGCTTTCAGATCTGGTGATCTCGGGGCCATCTAAAATTCAATTTTTTTGATATCAAGAGATTTAAGGAAGTCCTTTGTGACGTGACTCCTGCTATATGACAAGTGTTACCATCGTATTAGCACCAAGAATGTAGAATTTATTCTCCTAATTCCGACATGAAAAAATTTAATCATTTCCACAAATCGGTCGCTATTGACAAGTAGAGGTTTCTGGCTTCTGTGCTACACTATCGGCTGTAAAGTTCTGGGCCTACTGGTTCCTCTGGAAACTTTGATTGTCCCCGATTGTTCAAACTAGGTCATCGACCTCTGTATGTTGACCCTCGAGGTAGGGTCTAACATTAAAAACTGAACGATATTTTTGTTGAATTTCAGAAACACTTCTTTGATTTTCGAGGTAAAAAACGAAAATTTTAAGTCGTTGTGCAAGTATGAAACAGTATTTTATTGTTGGATGATGTATATTTTAAACTGGAATAAAAATAATAAGTAAGTAGTTATTGAATTTTAAACGTATTAACTAATTTATGGACCATCCAGTACTATCGATGTAATAAAACAAATCTATTTTTTAAATTTTATAAATAGTGATGTGATATACATAGAAGAAAAATACTACATGAAGATGTACCTACTCATTAATCGTGTTCGTAAATACGCATGACATCTTTCGTTGGAATCATTCGGCACCCTTTAACGGCATTATAATCTACTACTTTACGCTACGTTAATGCTCCAAATATATGATTTGTTTTTAAGAAATCGATAGCAAAGTTTCTTAAGTAACTTCACGAACATAAACAAATACTGAAATCAGAACCTTAATTACAAAATAATGTAAATAAAATTATCCATGAGAAAACATAACATTGCGCTTCACCATCGCTGCACTACTAGCGACATTTGTGGTGGTCTTACGTACTAGAGTGAAGTAGTGATCTGAGCGAACGCTGATTTCTGAGACTAATGCACACTATGTATTTACAAGTTTTTAAATAGTGACAATTAACTTAACTCTATATTGAGTTTTCAAATATTCGTTATTTTCAAATATTCGAATATCGAATAGTAAAAGAGAAAATATTTGAATATATTTGTAAAGTTATGAAGAATCTAAAGAAACAGTTTGATTGATGAATACAGGCAAATACATGTTATAAAAAATCACCAAAAAGACGCTTTGACATGGCTGATTTAAAAATAAAATTGATAAATCGAAACTAATAACATATATCCATATAAAACAATTATTACTGATTGTGGTTTTGTCAAAAAATATAATATTTGTGGTCTAAATGTGCACTAATTTCGCCAAAAAATCGAGACGGAAAATCCACCATGGAATGCATTCTCAAAATATTTTATGAAATATGGCTTAATAGACTGTCATAAATATTTCGTTGGGTAATCTGGAGTACTTGTGTTATTGAAATACACTTCAAGTAAAACATTTATAAATTAAAATTTTCTATATATTTCCCTGCAAATATGAAAGAATACTCAAGAATATTTAAACAAATATTCGAATTTTCGATTTGAAGTCCCCCAGTATGTACGCACTAGTGGCGGGCGAAACACGGCGACTCATGTATTAGTTACCCGCGCTGTAGACATGTAAGGCGCGACTAATATATGAGTCGCCCGCGGTCGATGGGTTAAATAAATAACATTTTCATGGCAATTTTAAGTACAAGAAATTACAATATAATGCGAAAGACAATATACAAATTACTTGTGGTTTATTGAAATTTAAAATGGTTTATTTACTATCAAATTTAACAAACGAAAAAAGAAGGCCACCGTCATAAGAACGTTCCGAGACTACGCCAATACGTAATACAGTTCAAACAGAAAAATAATTTACATACATATCTTACAATTGTGATGAAAACGTATTTTACAAAAAAAACAATAATCCTGCCAACGATAAACAATAACCAGAAAATATAATTTTTTCAGTCATCGGCAGAACTTTCGTAAGATGGTAGATTCTGGAGTGAGGTGCTTGTGGTATATTTAATTGATGAATTTAGTGTAAATATTAGTTACAATAAATCACTGTGGATATAAATCTTTAACATATTTGAGATGAAGTTTTATTTAGACAAGAAATCTTTTATAAATAATTATTTATTATTTTTGTACCGGCTGCATAAACTCTCGAATTCATTACTTCGTCCCGAGAACACGTG
The DNA here is from genome assembly GCA_031772225.1 of Eubasilissa splendida. Lineage (NCBI taxonomy): Eukaryota > Metazoa > Arthropoda > Insecta > Trichoptera > Phryganeidae > Eubasilissa > Eubasilissa splendida. The sequence goes on along the minus strand of CM062848.1, from coordinate 14,001,417 downwards.
GCATCTATTCATTGCAGCATGTCGTATTTTAGTTATAAAGAACCCATCATCTTTTGATGTTTCAATAGTTGAGAATGAGAGATGTCTAGACCACTAAAACATCTTTGTTTCGAGTGTTTGGATGATCTGAACGCAAAATTGAAACTTCTTGCGCGTGGGACGTGCGATAAATAACTTCGATATCCTAAGTTTATTGTTTGAGGTATTCATTTTTGTTAGGAGAACACATTCTTATTGTGAAGTTGTAATTATTCAGAACATAGGTGTGTGATATGACGTGATGTGATATATGGTATGACGAATGTTACATTTGATATCGAGTATTGATATTTATCTGTATACCATTAACGTTACGAGACGTTACATGTCATAGGTAACGTTACGAGACGATGCATATCATAGGTACATAAAATTGTGCATATACTGAAATATGTATGTACTATATATTAGTACAATACAGTCGAATAAATGACATATTTAAGAAATTTTCTTACGTTTGGTTTTAGATTTTTTTCTAATTCTTTGAAAAATGACTTAAATGTAATTTATTTACTTTTGAAAATATTACGTATAAATCATTTAAAATATGTCTGTCCTAGCATCTTATAATGGTGCTAAAACGCATTTTAATGATGTATATTAAATAGACATAAGGTGCTGTTTTTACGAAATTAGTTATGTATAACAACAAACCATAATTATGATCTGACACAGCCCTCGTTGTATTTACATATCTAGAACATTCAGAACGCGAAACAATCATTATAAACGATTAAACACGAATTCTTTGCTGGTTACACGACAGCGATCTGACCGTACATAAATGCTGAAAAAGCAAACTGGTTTCTCATTAGCATATTTAAAGATATATAGTGAACATCCGTCCACGTAATTATGAATGTTTGCACAAGTGCGGTAATAAAACTGCGTTTACATGGGAAAAATTATAAAATGTCCGAAGAGAAACTTATTTTTATTATTGTTGATTTCTAACTGCAACCTGTCTGAAATCGACCGATCTCCGACAGAATCGATTTTCTCGTTCCTAAATTAACTATTCTTCTAATCAATCTTAAAGCAAAATCCGTTTTTCCTGTTCGATTTTAATACCTTGCTATTGTACTCTTTCACCATAATCTTCAATCCAATTTCATTCCTCAATCGGAATCCATTAAATGATTAATTAATTATAATTATATGATTAAATTAGCAAGATTAAATTATAACCATAATTAATCTCAAAACCACCTTTCCGCCAAGTCCAAACAAGTCTGACTTAATAAAAATGTGTATTTATTATGTTTTTTTTATCACAACATAGTTGTTTATCCCATTACCATACACAAATTGATTTAAGTCATAATAGGGAGAAATATTATATAATTTCATCTGTGTGAAAATAACACACTTATTAATATGTTAATTATGCCCTTTCAAGATGAAACGCGTCACAAGTTAATTAAACTAGTAGAATAAAAACAAATGTTTTATTTTCACATATGTGATTATGGAGTTCTACAAACTTACCTCGGAAACAGTAAATATTTCATAATTTGTAGCGAAGTGATAACATGCTATCAGAGTTAAAAAATATATAAAATTTAATACTATATATGCAACGAAAACATATTAGATACTTACTTTTTATAATATTTATTGCACATTAAAGCACAAAGTTATAAAATAAATATAACAAAAGATGTGTTCTTTCATCATTTTTGTTTACCTCATTCAAATTTCTTTGAATACTCTCAAGGTTATATCATAAATGTATGTTACTAGCTCTAACATTTTATGAGATACGATGTACTCAAGAGAACATAGAAATACACAACCTCTTAACTAATCAATTATATAATTACCACAGCTGTGTAATTTGATGTAACTCTACATAATACTAATATCTATGATGTCTTTATAAAAACATTAATTGTATGTCTATGCCTTATTTTTGAAAGAAATCTTGAATCGAACACCCTTATTTTAATATAATAATTCCGTAATACCCGTGTACGCGCTCGCCCAATAAGTCACAAATGACAATTAATCTCTTCTTCAATATTTGAAAAATTATTTTGTGGTAACATATTTTATAAATAATAAGAAAAAACAGCTTGTTTAAACCATTATTTATTGATTATTATTATATTAAAATAAGGGTGTTAAATTCAAGATTTCAACAGTAAACCCGGCCCATGGCTCGGGGTCATCATCAATAATAATAATAGAACCATACCTGCTCTCTCTTATTATCGCGATATATCTTCATTGGTACCTAAATTACGTTGTAGATTCCATCCTAAGTGACTTTATAGTGCAACATCCACATTCATATGGAACAATGTTCAATATTCAAAGAAAATTGAAATACGTTGGGCATATTTTCACTGAAGTTAGACAGAACGATGATAACATTGAACTAGAGATGAGACAGCTGACTCGGAAGTATTCGCGACTACGGTCACGCCCTTTTCATCGACTTAGTAGGGGGCGAAGAGTTCAAAAAGCAGTCATAACCTCTACAAATACATTATTTAATAATTCGTTAAGTGTACTTTTCGGGTGAGTGTAGTATTGCAGAGCTTTCACAATGTTTGCCAAAGACCAAGTTTATGGATTCATTTCACTTCTCGTATGTGTTGCTACTGTTAAATTATGTTGAAATATAGCAGCAAACTCTATGGTAAGGGTCTAAAACTCCTCTTAGTGGGACCGTACTATGTACATTCATACTATATTTTTTATTTTTTATATTTTTTTGTTGTAATTACAAAATATATAATGACTTCTTCAATATTAGCAAAAATACTTTTTAGCCATATATTATATAAATAAATAGTGGTTTATACAAAGTGTTTTATCTTATTATTTTTATAAATATATAATGCATTATTTATACAGATAATTAATATTGCATGTATAAACCGATCACACTGGAATATAATATATTACGCCACTTGATGGCATTTATGAATTCGGGAAATGATGCAGTTTCTTTGCACAAGGTTTGTTAAAGTTTGGTTAAAATAAGCAAAGATCCCGTGAGACATGCATTCTTAAAAAAAATAAGAAATTTTGATAATAAAGCATATCTAATAAGTGATGTTTATAACCATTAATTGCTATGGCGGTTGCTTTGTGGTATAACATGATTATTTTAATTTTAACAAATAAACTTTGTTCTACACACACATTGGGTTATTATCACCACTATAGTTTCGAGAAGTGCAGTTTCTCTCATCATCAGGTGATAATGATAGAGGCCAGTATTGGGCTTACTTTTTCGAATGAACTGATAATAAAATAGTAACATTATTTAACAATAATAAATATGTGCTGTCTTTTGAGAAAATATTATTTAAATATAGTTAAATAATAATTTTCCAAAAAACCTGATAGGACAATGGTCAGGAGCGCATAAAAAAAGAGAATAATTTTTGTTAAAACTAAGCCCCACTGCATTTTAATGGATAAAAAGCTTTATCAAATGCCGAAATCCTTGCATTGAAATATTTAAGTAGTGTACCTACTCTTATAACCTCTTTTCAGTTTGCCAGCGAGGGAAAGGATTTCCATTAAAATTTGAAATGGTCTTCGTTGTGTTATCTGGATGGAAAACAATTACACAATAAAATAAAGCTCTTTTCCGGAATTATTACAAAGCGCAAAACAATTTATTAGCTTCAGATCCATTTTATCCTTTAATTTTTCATTTACGAGTAAATCCTTCTTCAGCACGTTTATTTGCTGATTTGGTAGATTCATTCGTCTTTTCTTTTTGCAAAATTAAATTATCTTTTTCTATTCAGTATTTGGGATCATTTGAAATGATCTTGGAGTAAATGGAACGTTTTAAAATTAAATTTGAGAATACATTTTGGTGTGTTTTTGAAAAATGAATTGCATCGTGTCTATTTTTTATTCGTATATGAATACCAGACATAAAGTATATATTCAATTTTTTTGTAATTACTTAAGAAAAATTAAACAACATTTTGTATAAATAATTTTGAACGAATTTTCTTAGATATGTGAATATAAAATACTTTTTATTTTAGTCTACTAGTTTAATTAATTTACATGAGCATGGTATTATCAATTTAACAATTTAACTCAACAACTTGTATTTATATCTATAGTGAAGGACAGCTATACAATTATAAAACGCATCTCAAGTAAATTAAATGAGTAGAATACATTTAATTTGTATGAAAAAAATAAGTATTTTATTTTTACTTACACAAACAGTAAATACGTTTTTTTAGCTATAACAATGTACATATAAAGACATACAGGTATCCTGCAAGTAGCGATCCAAACGAAAACCATCGATATGCCCTATCAGAATAAAAATTTGAAATTATATTTAAAAAAGTAACAAAGAGTACCAATTATTAAAAAAATCATAAAAATTCAATTATTTCGAAACCGTGTCACATTCATTAGACCTATGAAGGGTTATTCTGACATCGTTCTCGATAGTTTTAGTTTGTGCCACTGCTTACAGGACAGTCTGTATCTCACAATTTGTATAGTATTGATTAAATCATATGTATAGATGTTCAGTTTTATATTTTTTCCCTAAAATGTGTACAATGTTTGTGTTTTTATGTACCTAGTTTGACAGTAATTATTATTATTATTATTATTACGGCGAGGAGTGTAGTGGCTTCAACTCATTCTACTAGTAGTAAATAATTATTTTTATTCGAACAATAGACAGAAATGGAAAAGGTTGTTAAATAATATAACCTTTCCTAGTTAGTTAAATAATTAATAATAATAATTTTGAATTCGTATTTCAGCGTAGGTCCTTTCATTCTGCGGTGTTTGAAGTGTGGCGGGCGGTGGTCTCGGAGGAAATAGAATTACGTGCACTCTAGGCGCGGCAAACTGCTCATCAAATATTCAACGCCACCCTTCTTGATACTTGCATACGGGCCAGCCACGTAGGAACTTAATATATTATATCTAAAGCCCTTTATGGATTAAAATAGAACGTAATCATTGAAAGGGTCATTCTTTTTAATGATTTCGAATCAGAGTTCACGTAAATGGATTGGAATTTCTTACATATTCTACACGAATTATAGGCAGATATTTTAAATCACGGTTGGTCTGGACCGCAAATGTCACGGATTGCTTTCCGCCGGGATCGGGGTGTCGAGATTACTAAACTTGGAATCGCGCGCTGCCTCCGTAAGGGTTTTCGTAATTAGTAGGCAGGGAGGATTAAACCACGCTATTCAATCTTGACATACACGATCCTTGCCTTTAAAATATTAATACGTTATCTCACTGTTTCCTTCATTACCGGTTGTTGTCCCGTCTGCTGGTGTTGACTGTGTCTGTACATTAGACGATATCCTCGTTCATGTAATATTGAATATCATTTTCACAATAAGAATATTGGACTGGTTTAAAATGTATCCACGTTTCACTTAAATATCATGTTAGCACCTATCTAAGATGAAGTATTTATGAAACGGCAAATATTAAGATGAAAAAATACTGGTACCGACACTGGTGTATGAAAGTGAGGCCCGGAGCTGGCAGAAAAGGAACGAAAGTAGACTGAATGCAGTGGAAATGAGATCACTTAGGCGTATTTGTAGCAAATCTATTTATGACAGAGTAAAGAATGAAGAAATAAGGAAAGAATGTAAAGCTGATGTCAGTATAGTGAGTAAGATTAAGAAAGGATCACTTAGGTGGTTTGGTCATATGGAACGGATGAATGAGGAGAGAATGGTAAGAAAAATATATGACGCAAGTATTGATGGCACCAGAAATAGAGGACGTCCGCGGAAGACTTGGCACGATCAGGTAAACCAGATAATGGAGGATGGTTCTGTTAGAAGCCTATGAGAAGATGTATGAATGTGGATGAGGCGAGAATTGTGTGTCAGGACAGAAGAGTGTGGCGCATCTATCCTCTCTGCCTACCCCCGCGGCGAAACGGCGTGATGGTGAGTAAGTAAGTAAGTAAAAAATTGACAAATATATCTGCACCTTCATATAAAATTGGATCATCTTTGTTATAGTCAACATTTTTATAATTTGCTCCTTAATATTATCAAATGCATTACTTAATATAACAAAAAGTTCAGTTGAGCCTTGAGTACAAGAATTATAATAATACAATAAAGTAAGCACCAAAAGCAAATTACTGAGCACCGTTCGCACTTACTCACTTTTCGTAAGTCGCCTTCGAAATATGCGCCACACTATAAGAGTTGTGGATCACTATCCTCAGAATCACTTACTCACCTTTTGTCAACAAAGTTTTACTTCCATAACATGTGTAATAAAAGAATTAAAAAAAAAATATATATATATATATATTGGTAACTGCAAAGATAGATTTGTAATTACTAACATTGAAAGAAAACCAGTTTCAACAAAATTGATATATTATAAAATAAAATAAAAAAATGGATGCATGATCTGTAGAGGAGATTGGATGCACAATATACAACAATTTTTGGTTACATTATAAACTATATTTTTAACCTAAAAATAACCATCCACATTTTTCCCGAAAATACGAATTTTTAGTTCCGTTCTCATGACACGTACTATCTTGCATGGAAGTCTCTCACCAAACACTATCTTCTCTTCTTCTTATCGCCACAGACCTGGGTTGCACTTCTCTTTCTGGTCTGAGATCCAAAATGAAAATGCCATGATATCACATATCAACTGCAGAGCGACGGATATTTCTTTTGTCAAACGACCTTAGAAATGGAGCACAATTTACCAGGTCGGGGGTCTGAACGAGTCTGATCTGAGAGCAAGGATGCGGCCGGAACCAGACCCTGAGAGGGGAGTACATTTTTGTGATTCGTGCGGCTACATATTAAATAAGTCTAAAGTATATTTTGTCGGGAAAGTGCTGTAATTAAAAATAGACTCACCACAATAGTCAAAATATTGTAAATAATGTTGATTCAATTATTTTTTTTTATGCTGGAAATGATTATTACAGCAATAAGAAAAATTGATAATTCCATATCGTTGCTAATCTCAATCAATGCTATGTTTTTGTTGCATATACCTATAATATTTTGTAATAACAATTACACAAACATGAAATTTCATAGACTTTCCTTACATCTTCTACATTATTTTATTAATTGTCAAATAAGTGCATAATTTTTATACTTCCTAAAATCTAATCGAAAGCACATTAATTGATAATGTCAAAATTGATTTTGACAAAATTATACACCTGTATCTTTTATCTGAACATATCAAGAGGAAGTGACATTATTTTTTTTGTTTATTCCAATCGAGTGCGTATATTGAATAAACAATAATCGCGAGAATCTGTTATGTACTTTAAAGGTAGTAAATTATGATAATTTAAAATTATAATAACCGCTGATTCTCACATATGAAATGAATTATTATACTGGCAACGAATGAGGTTTCTGTCACGAGAGATAATTTCTGAGACAGGGATTATGCTCCCACGAGATTATCTTGACTGTACCGCCGAATACACGCCGAGTTTCATAGATTCGAGTAGTCACATGCCGCCAAGATAAGTTTTGATATTTATTTTGTTTCGCAGCTCACTTAACGCGATCGCTTGTATGTCAGATATCAAACGTCATTCTTTTGACCTTTGATGTTCCATTCGGTCGTTGGACGAATTTGAATTTCTCTTGCAGCTGTTAAAACGGTATAATGTTCGTAATTTAATGCTATCCTTCAGAATAAATACCCGTATGTATCTATGGTTCTAGGTGACATTTGTGCTCACATGTTGAGTTTTGCAAGTTCTACAATCTCAAGCAAGATAAAATATCAGCGCAAAATGTTTTCTCTGTACCCGCGATTGTTCGATCGAAAACTAATATTTTGAGCATGATCTTATTATATCTTAATTGTACATTTTCAAACAATAAACTGATTTGTAATTATATATACTAATAATGCGAAAAATACTTAGCTCTCTTTGTACTTTGGTTTTCTGCCCTAATGGTCTTGTGCGGGCGTCTTTCATTCCCTTCTCGATGTTTGACCACCATGTTGTTTGAAGACTTCCTCGTTGTCTTCTGGAAGTATTTACTTCTAACGAGGTTTTGATATGATCGTCTGGTGTCCTTACCAGACCATAACATCTTATCGGTGTAACCTCGAAACATTCTCTGATCTACTCATTCAGAACTACCTAATCTTCTCTGTCACTCATCTAGCATTTTGAGTTCGTTGGTGCTCAATTTTTGTTCGTAGCATCACGAGTCGTGCGGCCGTCTTGTAGTTTTGATTGAATTTTTTTGGTTACAAATAAAACCAGTATGTGTTGTATTTTATGAGTGACGTCGCTCTTTTTTTCAGGTTTGGAAGTTAACATGTTCAGGTATTTCAATTTATCAACTCTTGGTACAAGAATTTTTTTGAATGCATATTTCTTGGGTGGCCGAGTCGAATTTGCCTACAATATTTGAATATGTCCAAGAGCACACAATTACTGGATTTTTACCTACAAAGACACTGTTATTAAACAAATATCAGATATCTCATAGGGACAAAGCTATTTTTTATTATATTTAATGGAAAATATATGGAAGTATGGGGTAATTACAGGGCTTACAACCTAAAAATTAAATATGAAATTTGGGCCATAGATGGCGATGATATAGTGGTACTCGAAGTGAGTCCACATACTAACATATATACAAGTTTCAAAAATTTGATAAACATGGAGATTGAGGGGTGAGAGTTAGTGAATGCTATATTATAATGGCTTATAATGCTATATAAGCCAGCCGAAGACAGGTCGTAAGCCGTGTAATTATCTCATACTTTCATATATTTTCCATTAAATATAATAAAAAATAGCTTTATCTCTATGAGATATCTGATATTTGTTTAATTATATATTCGGTTTTATTCCAACTAATTCGAAGTCAGTCGGTGGCTAGAGCTTGTTTACATTGATCTGTAGTATTCTGGAGATCTTCGGCAGATTCAGAGATTAAGGCTATGCTGTCGGCGTGTAGTATGTACCGTGGGAGTGGTTTTTAAATATTTCGAATTAGATGATCCATTACCATAATAAATAACGATGGGCTCGAGGCCGATCTCTGGTGGAGCCCTACTTTAACTTCAAAATGTTCACTAATATTGGTAGGAGTTTATATTAAACATGTTTTGTGGTATTCTGATATATTCTTCGGGAATTCCTTGACCCCTGGCCGCTTGCCATACTAAACGTCATGATGTTCGATTAAAAGCATTTTCTGAGTCAATAAATAGTATTGAGATTATAGTGGTTGGTTCTGTATCTTTCAATTAAAACTCTGATTGAAAAGGTCTTTGGTTGATTTACGTTATTGATAGATTTGATTTTATGTTATTGTGATGACTTTCGTTATTCTATTATTAAGTATCCTTTTCCATGTTTCAAGTGATGGCTTCCTTAACCGCATCTGCTTCTTTATTTTTATAAAACGGCATAAGATAGCTGTGACGCTAGGAGTTTGCCATTCGCCCGCCTATAATAATATAATTGAAAAGTTTTGTCAACCTGTATTATAAAAGATTTTTTTTCTTTCCAAAATGGTGGGTAATAAGAAAAGTTTGCAGTCAGATTTAGAAACAGCACGTTGAATTTATAAGTTCTTACAGAATTTCCTAATTTAATTTTATTGTTATAAATATCATATTTTTAATTAAAATATGAAGTTTTAAATCGCATCGCATGAATTAAAATTTTGTACATAGATACTGCATTAATAAACGGTATAGAGGACGATTGTGATATCTGGCTGGCAGTTGCGCAAGCGACAACGTTAAGCAGCAATGTAAATATTTGCTTGTAATTTGTTTGTAATCGATGCCGCTGAGTATTATGCTGACCTTTGCTCTCCACAGTTGCGCTGTTTCCTCTCAAATTGTTTTATCTTGGCTGGATTGACTGCTCCATAATAACCAGCTAATTTAAATTGTTGTTTATTCCTACGAAATGACATAATTATATTTTATCGCTGAAAATGCATCCGATTGATGAAAATTACAAAGTTTGCCGATTTGTTCAATCTGCTTGTTAGATACAAATTTTTATACTCCGTACTGTGAAATTTAGTATAGTGAGTTTATCACATATAGATCGATACAAGTGTGAGAAATCCGAATTCATCAAATATATACTTGCGGTTTAATGGTTACAATACTTGTATAGTGATCTAGTGGTCGGGGGTTCGACCCTCGTTCCAGGAGACCATAGAGTTAGTCCTATTTTCATAGCACAAGCGATTAGCTTAGTTTAAAAATAGTAATAATATTTATGTGACACGTATTCCGTGTACGCATCTCTATTTTTATTTAATTTAATAAGTTTATTAAAATATACCGGATTGCTGTAGAAATTGTGAACGATAATATTGTTCGAATTTTAGTGTATGTATGTGAAGTGAAGTATATATGTGAAGTGTTGACAGAATGAATGGAACTTTAATTAAGAATTAGCCAGAAGTAATGGACTATCGATTTTAATTTTGGAAATAAAAAAAAGGACATTGTGTATTGTAATCGTCATTATTTCTGTATAACCTATAGAAACAATAATAAGATAGTAAAACAAACAACAAATTCTGTATTATATGAGTTTTTAATAATAAATGAAACCTATTTTTCAATATTGATTTTTTTAATTATCAAACAAAGCGAAATCATCTAATCTACCTTAGTATGACCTAAATTAACCGATTAACTCAAACATATTTGTTGTCTAATATCCAATCTATCCAATATCTAAATGTCTGATTGGATACTTCCAATCAGATATTTAAAGTGTGTTCGGGCATTAACATTAGGAATATTTAACACGATTCGTGGCCAAAGACCGACTAGACGGACAGATTACTGCGATATAAATTGCTAAACTAACTACCCGGTGATACCACTCACTGTAGCAGCAGAATTTTCTGGAATTACGAATTGACCATCGCTATACATACGCTTTAGAATATTATACATATGATATAGATTACCTCCACAGACCACCAAATATATATAGACATGAATTATTGTCTTTATATTTTAATTTTGGTGTCACCCACGTGATTACTTTGGTACCACTTACGCAATCAAATAGCTCAGTGACTTTTAAAAAAAATATGACTCGATTGGAACGAAAATTTAAACGCTGATAATATAATATGCATCAATGTAAAAAATACGTCTTGTTTACACAAAGATTTAATTTTTGGAAGAGTAAATACTCTTACTGTTGTATTAATTGTTTCCTAAACTATCGGATTTATGTTTCCACCAAGAATGTGTGTAGAATGTCCCTATATACGTACATTTTATTTTATGTCTATTCATTTACAGGTCTGTGATTACCTCCTTTTTATTTCTCTCTTTCATGTGACAAAATTTTCACTTCCCTATTTAATATTGAAAATGCATTGAAATATTTGTTAAGAATATTCTAACCTAAAACATAGTTTACATAACAGTTTTTGATGTTAATGTGCAAAATTTGTTGTATAATTATATTTTTACATACTTAATTCCCTGCGCATTAGCTATTTTTGAAAATGTTGTTCTGTCGATTTTCCGGGAAGCTCCAGGTAATTTTAACTCGTTATTGATAAATGTGCTCATTAACGTGCTTCGCTGATCGAGTGGTCTGATCCCGCAATCAGCTCCTTCTCATGTCTTTCTTCAGAATACAAAGCATGATTTCACGTTCACAGAATTTGAAAACGGATGAATAAAACGAACGAATCAATGGAAACTAATTTGATAGCGGGTTTGGTTCTAACCCTTTTGTAAGGAACTATTTCTACTACGGATAACACTTGTGTTACTCTCGCGTGAAAAGACAATGTAGTATAGGATCGTTATTTGACAATGATTTTGCTGTATTTAGTGACCACATCTGGTTAAAATTTTCCAATATTCCCCCCGATATAAATGTATTAAGGAGGACACATTATTATTGTGAAGTTGTAGTTTTTCAGAACATAGTTCTGTGATATTTTAATACAAATTAAATGTACCAATAAGAAAGATATACAGATAAAATCAATTTATCAAAAAAATATTTTTGTTGCCACCCGGACTCGAACCAGGAACCCTTCCTATTCGGGGAAGTACGCCGACGTCAACATTGTAAGCTAACGACAAATTTTAGAACTTACATGTTGCACTTTAAAATTGATACATCTGTTATTACATTATTTGAAAGCAATCTGCTTTGTATTTACGGATAATCTCAATTACCTTTGAGTAAAATCCGATAGGAGATGCCAGAATTAAATGAATTAATTCATTATAATTAAATTTTGGAAACATTAATAAAGCTTATATAATGTATTGTTAAATGAATTGAATGCTATCCTTTTTGCGTTTTACTGAGTTACACATTTGGACCCTGAGGAAAATATAGTTACCCTCTGACACATTTTACCCCACTTCTACCTAGACCTCATGTTACATACATCGTTACTGTTTAGTACCTCATACTCGTAATATACTTTCTCCCCTATACCATAATTCCATACCCCCTTCTTTTAAAGAATAATTTAATCTGAATCCCGGGCAATGGCGGGCACGGTCCGCTAGTGAATGTATAAAAGGGGATGTAACTTATACAGTCATATAATCATTAATTCAAACAACATTTCGATACTGGTTTAACTCTAGAGCGACAGACAAGTATCATCCACTCAGGACTTGATCGATATTACTGTCCATCATCTACCCAATTATTGAATCCGTACAATAAATACTTAAATTTCTATCAATTTCCATCGTTTATTTATTATAGAAAATATATGTCAGCTGTGCTGTTTTAATAAACACGTGCTGTTATGTAACCATTAGCTAAATAGCCATAAACTTGATAAGTTATGTATCGCCTTGGTGCAATAATCCAATTTCGGGTGAAAATAACCGAGCAATGTTAATTGGCTGCAACTGTGAATTCAGCAGATAATATAATTAATTAACCTCAGAGTTGTCCGTTGTGCGAATTATTCAGAACATGCACTCTGCAGTCATATAAGTATAAAGCACTTTGTCCAATTTTAATGTATTCCTGTATTTTTGTTGATCACATAATTTACAGAATTGTTGTCCACTAAGTAGTGTATCATGAATTAACTAACGATTTTATACTTATATATATAGTATAAAAAAAAAACAACTTTTACAGATACTATCATACACAATGAATATAATCATCCATTATCACACAAACATTCAGGATTCCACTCCATGATACATCGTTTAGTCAATGTTCCTATGTCAACATCCAATTTCAATATTGAATTGAATACAATTAAAAAAATAGCAGTTAATAACGGGTATAATACAGGTTTGATAGACACTATTTAAAAAATAAATTAAAAGAATATAATAATCAATTTTTATATAAATCACAGATAAAATAATGATAATAATGATTATTGGCGTAAGATTTTATACATAAATAACTTTTCAAATCAAATATCTAAACATCTACCACGAAACATTAGACCGGCATTTTATACAAATAATAGTATAGGAAATTTACTCATAAATTCTAAAGACAAAGATGATAAATTTAACAATTCTGGTGTCTATAAACTTAGTTGCAAGGATTGTGCTGCATTTTATATTGGTAAAACGGGTAGAAATTTTAATATAAGAGTAAGGGAGCATTTGAGATGTTTGAACAGTAGTGGGTTTTCAGAATTTTCTAATCATTTGATAGAAAATGGTCATGGTTTTGATAAAAAATTGGGATTGTCAATTTTGCATATAAACGGTGTTGGTCACAAATTAAATAATTTGGAATCGTTGGAGATAAATAAAGCGTGTAAAACTAATCAAAAAATTATAAACAACCAACTAAATTTAACTACGAGTCCCATTCTAAAATTTTTTCCTAAAAATTATTCGAGTAAATTTGTATTAAGTAATGATTTGAGTTAGGTACTAAAATTTTTTTTTATTTTTAAAAATAGTTTTTTTAAAAACAATTCTGACAAAGAAACAATAATATATGTTTTAGTTAATTATGACATCCTGAAGAAGTAAATTGTATTTTTTCGAAACCGGTAGATGTATTTAAACTCAATTAAGTGGTGAATAAAACAAAGATAATAAATAAAAATACTAACGATTTTAAATAAATTTGCAAAAAGAAAAAATGTTCGAGTATTCACGAGAGTAGGTTTAATAGTATCCGACTATCGATCAGATACAGTCATATTAGTTTCGCCAGCTTCGTTGAAGTTTTAGTTGATCGGTGCTGTTGGCGCCAGAATGCTACCGGCGGTGTACACATGGTTCAACATATTTCCTGTTCTTAGAAATAAACATAAACATCACATTTGCCAAAACACATAATAAGCTCGAAAGTTATTCGAAATTATTAAACAAATATATATTAAATGATTTATTTCATGTACTGCAAGTCTTTATTAGGTTTTTTCTAATGAAAACATTTTTTTGTTGTTGCTGTTTTAGGATATAGTTCTATGATATTTATAACATTTTATTTTTATCATTGTATATTGTATTGAAGATATTCCAGATTAAATAAAATTGATTGATGAATATGTGAAAGAACTGGAATGTATGAATGTAGGAGCAAAAATGGGCGATTTGATTGTATGCTGTTTATTGTACGCCGATGATGCAGTACTAATGGCGAATAATGAACAAGAACTACAGAATCTGGTGAGTAGAATGTACGATATATGCAAGGAAAGCGACCTCATGATGAATGTTAACAAGTCAAAAGTGATGGTATTCGGGAAGGAGGAAAGCAAGACACCGTGCAAAATACTTATTATAAAATAAATATTATTTATTATCTTTGCACTAAAGTTTTTGCAACAACTTATACGTATATCATGGAATTACTTAATCTTTTAAAATTTATGATACATACAATTTGAATCTCAATAAATATATTAAAAATTATAATTATATAAAATCTATATTTGAATAGGTACAAAAATAAATTAACATTATTTTGTCATCTCCCTCATCATTCATACTCTTGACGACCCTCCTCTACCCATCCCAGCACTGTGCGGACTGAAGAGTCGATAAATGAGAAGCGCATGACCTCTTTGACCTGGTCACTCTAGTAGCAGATTATCCTCTTCTATCTGGAACTAGTTTTCAGTTATTGCGATCCTCTCCAGGTTATCATATTTTATAATGGCCATGTATCCAACGATTTGACGGTTGCATCTCACGTAGATTGCAGAAAACCTGTCCTAAATATTTAGCTCTAAGTAAGTTCACCCTGCTGTCCTCGGGATTTTCAGTAATCGTCTCCAGTGTCACATTTCAAAAGCGTATATTTTTCGTTTCTCATTTGCTCTCAAGGTTCATGTCTCTACGCTATACAGACACATACAGAAGACGACTGATTTTCTTTATGAAGATCTTGTTTTACTAACTTAATCTGGCTTCGACTTTGCATTTTCAGCCATTCCAATTCATCCTCTGATTTATATTTCACATTATTCATGTTGGCTATTTATAACCCAAAAAGATTATAGTCATCTACTATTTACAAATCATATTGTATATGGCGTGATTGTAAGAAAATAAATAGAAAGTAAATTAATCGACTCGTTTTGTACACACGAGTCTGTTAAATATTAATTACAAGAATAAACGCAAATTTTTAGGTAAAATTCAGTATTTTTAATTACACTAATGCCAAGTATTTAATCGGATGTAGGTCACTTAAAATAACAAGTTAAAAATATATTCAAAAATTCATCAGCTGACATTTTTGGCTCATCAGTCTCATACATATTTCTTGCAAACTGCGACGCGGTGTGGAACTAATAATCAGAGCGTGAAATGTATGGTAATGCAGGTAAGGATCGCAGATTAAGTGAGATGACAAAGTGAAGGCAAGCAATATCAAGGCGTCTGTATGTTAATTAGCATAATCTACTGTGCTGTGTTGTGGGACTAGACATGCTACATAATATTGTACTAATGTCTGTTTCCGTCATTACGATGTGCATAATACAAATTTTCGATTGTTAAATTTCAAATATTAAATAGGTGTTCCGAAAATAATAGCCGATTTTAATATTACATAATATGAGATTAAAAAAAGGAGAACCAAATGTAATTTTTTTGCAAAAATTTAATTACATATCTCATAGCACGCTATGTTAACGAAGTTTGGGGTAGATTCACGACTTCTGAACGAACAGTATAGTATTGGTTTGAAAAGCTTAGAAATGAAGATGTAAGTCTTACAGATGAAGAGGTCTGAAGATGTCCTAAAACTGTTGAAAACGACGAATTGAAAAAAAACACATGACGAACAACCACCACTGATAAACTAAAGAGGACTTATCTTACTTTATGGCAATTCTCACCTTTTCAAGTACCTTAATGTTTATTTATTATAAAGTTATTATTTGATTAAATTAATTATTATTCTATAGGGTATAGAATTATTATTCCGTATGAAATTTTCCAGAAATTAAATAAATAGTTGATTGACCATTTAAAAAAAATCGCATTTTTTTTTGCAATCACCCTTACTTGTTGGTAGTTCAAAGTGACCATTATTTTAATTTTATTATTTTTCGTTTTTGCGTGGTGGCCATATTTGTTTTACGGGGCGTAGCATATTTTGAAATATAAAAGGTTTGCGGAAATTGAAATATCTCAGCTCCTATTTATCAACATGGAGTTAAAAGCAATTTGTTCGGAAAGAAACGGGCTACATGATTGAATTAAAACATTTTCACCTACATGCATTCCTACAGTGTGAAATTTCAGCCTTAATTCTTAGCTTTCGTTTTATAAAATTCCGATCTTCGTGGGAATTTTTTTGCAGAAAGGGTTTTTTTTTATTTTTCTTTATTACATATATATTCATTATAATTGATTTTTTTTGCCAAATTGCAAATGTCAAATGTTTTTTTACATAGAGGTAGGAACTAGTTGTGTAAATTCTCAAAGTTTGAAACTACCAGATAAAAATCTAAAATTTCAGCCCAAAATAGAACTATATGATGATATTATGCACCGATAATTTGGAATTTGAAATTTGACTACAAGCAGAGTTATTGCGAGCACAAAATGTTAAAACAAACTTCACACGTATGGGCGTATATGTATATGTTATATCTGTATTAAATTAATGAATATTTGATACATGTACAGCAGAATGGGTATTTTAAAGATACAAAAACATATACGGTTTTAACTAGTATACATTAAACAATTTATTTAATGATAATGAACTAATACACCCTTTTGTCGTATATAATATTATTTTAGATTGTTGACTTTATTTTATTAAATACATCTACCGGTTTCGAAAAATATTATTTTCTTCCTCAGGATATCATTAATTAATCAAAAACATATATTATATTGTTTATTTAACAGAATCTATTTTAATAAAACAATAATTATTATAAATTTAGTACCTAACTTAAATTGTTACTTGTTGATACAAAATTATTAGAATAATTTTTAGGATACAATTTTAGAATGGGACTTGTGGTTAAATTTAGTTAGTTGTTCATAATGTTTTGGTTAGTTGTACACGATTTACTTATTTTTAATGATTTCAAATGATTTAATTTAAGACCAACACCATTTACATATAAAATAGACAATCCCAAATTTTTATCAAAAGTATGATCATTTTCTAACAAATGATTAGTAAATTCTGAAATCACTATTATTCAAACATATTAAATACTCCTTTACTCTTATATTAAAATTTATATCTGTTTTACCAATATAGAAATCACAATTCCTACAACTAAGTTAAACTAATAAAACTTTATTTTATTAGTTTAACCACAAAGTTGATTCTGCTAATCTTAAAAATATGTCTAATATTGTAATGTAAAGAAATATTGTGAGTCCATTTGATCCATATGGTTCATTTATGTAAATATTAAATTAATTTATTTCTTTCATATGTACAATTTCAGCAAATAATCGATAATGATATAAGCTCCGCGTCAGGGTAGTTGCAGTAAATCTTTATTGCTACCATAACACTAAGAAAGCATCCCGTCGAGAGAACATGTAAACTTCATTTGGCCGTTTGATCAGCGCCCGCTGGGCGAGGGTCGCCTGGTGCCAGTTCAGTTCTGATCCTAGTGCCTTGACGCTGCGGGAAGTGGAGTACTCACCCTGCGTGCGCGCTCTCAGGGACTCCTGTACCTTTTAGTTGCTGACAGTTGGTGGAGAAGAAATATAAATATATTAATTTATTTATAAACCAAATATCGGTTGTCAGTATCACACAAACATATTGATTTGATATTAAAAAGCTTTTGAATTTTTTTATTTATGTTTTTAATTTTAATTGGACATATTATAAACAAGTTTCTTAAAAGTCCTTGTAAATATTTATATAAATATATATTAGAGTACATTCATTGCAGAGGAAGAAAATCAAGCCAATAGCATGGTGAACAAATTAAACGAAATGTTAGCACAGTAAAACTAATATCGAAATGTTAAGAGAACTAACATAAAATATTCTTGCAAAATGTGTGTTTTCAAAAGACATCCATGCAATCGTGTGAACCTGATCGTAAATACGCTGTTGAGTTAACAAAAGATATAAAATATCTTTTATGGTTTATCTCGAATTACAAAAAAGGTATAATTTAATTTTATACGAAATCTCACTAAAATGTAACAGATTAGAATTTGACCATAATGCATAGGATTATTATCCTATAATTGAATTGCCGGTAAAGCAATCTACCGGCAATAGCAAGTCTCAGTGGTAATTGCCGGTAAAGCAATCTACCGGCAATAGCAAGTCTCAGTGGTAATTGCCGGTAAAGCAATCTACCGGCAATAGCAAGTCACAGTGGTAATTTTTGATGGGTCGATTTTCTTTAGGCATCTTTTCAAGTGATTTAATATAATTTGTAATTTATATTTAATATTTAAAAGCTAAACTAGATTTTAATTATAGATTTTTTGAACGAGACAGGCGTAGGTACTAGGTATTCTGTATTCTAGACTTTTTTAATTCCCGGAACTCGAGAGTAAAAATTTTCAAGTCTCTGGAATTACCAGGAATAGGATCCATGAATTTTATTTAATTAAAAATAAATTATATTTGAATAAATTTTTATATGTATTAGGGATATTATCCGTATTACGTCAAATGAAAATTGTTTAAGTTTACATTTCTAAATTGATTATAAAAAACATATACATCTAAAAAAATTACAAAAAACAAACAATTTTAAATAAATATACAAAAAAAAACAATTTTAAATAAATATACAAAAAAAAAACAATTGATAAATAAACACATCGAAGGTAATAACGTATATATTTAGTTAAAATTAATGATAAACTGAAGTCCATTAATGACTTTTTTCAAATAATTTCATCCCATGTAAATTTTGTTTCGTCAAAAGATGACACATTTTACAAGGAAACATAATCCCCTGTTTAAACAATTCCCTTCAAACATCAAAATCTTTATAGCTGGTCGTATATTTTTCTCTTTGTTAGTAAGGTACTAGAATTGACGCACGTGCACCACTTGCCGCTAGCTAGGTCGCCACCTCCTGTATGCAACCCACAATGGTCATCGACTAAAATATATTTTTTTTTCTAAATACAAATTAAATGTATTAATTAAAACGATATACATATAAAATCAATTTTATCGAAAAATATTGTTATTGCTACTGGGATTCGAACGTGGATCTCTTTCCAATCCGGGGAAGGTACATTAACCGACTATGCTACAGCAGACAGTAGTTTTGACGACAAATTTTCGAATCTATTTGTTACACTTTTAAAATTAATACGTCTATCGTTTCATTGTTTGAAAGCCTGTGTTCTGAATAATTACAACTTCACAATAAGATTGTGTTCTCTTTAATAATATATTTATATCTTTCTAGTTGATTAATTTAATTTGTATAACTTTACTTGATTTAAATGAATAATATCAGTAAAAATCAGTCTAGAGTCTTAGGTTATCTTTTTGAAAGTCTTAGGTTATCTTTTCTTGTTAAATTGGGATTCCCGGGTTCCCTCGACACAGAATCCATAATAGATACTATTTAGATTCTTACAAATGAATTGTGTAAGAAGTAATTGTAAAAATTGTATAGAATAATAATAAAATAAAAGATAGAAACTGAAGTACTATTGTCTGCTTATAAAAATGAAAAAAATATATAATTTTTCCGTGTCCCCTTGGCGCGCACTCGGTACAGCCAGAGCGTAAGTACCCTGTTTCTTCAGAGTGAAGATGGCGCTGGTCGCCTCGATGAGCCGGTTGCTCTCTTCCAGTCGCGCAGCACTTGTAGCACAGGGGCGTGCCTCGATAAAGCACCATGTTATCGTTATTCCGTCGATTGATGTGAAAGCGTAAAATTTAGAGATGAAATTATACACCTTTATCTAGAAGATGACAAGTAAAACCACTCGCATATGTGAATAAGTGCATCATTACGACATGTCAATAGTCTGGCTTCAGAATCGACAAAAACTGTCGTTAATGATCTGACGTGGTGGTGAAGGGTAGAAAAATATTGCTATCTGGAAGCCGAGTCCAGTGACTATAATATCTGGATAGTGTTACGCTGGAGTTTGATATTTTTTTCATTTTTAGAATTTTTTCGAACATTGAATTGTATTTAATCATAATGGGTATATAAGAAATTTTAAAATTCAGAGTCGAACTAAATATACCTACTTATTTTTACTATTTTTAATCTAGAAATTACTATTAAAGATTCTTGCACCATTTGAATTATCTTTGTACTGTTCACTGTTTACAATTCGCAAAATTTCTAGGTATTCAATACGAGATATGAAGCGACTAATTGAAGAACCCCCTATAACGGATTTCGGATAATTTGAGTCAAATACGCAGTTTTGTAGATTTTTTTGTCAGCTACATGCAGAAAACATTGTTTCTCGTAAATCCATTGATATTGCATATTCAAAATCAGGGTTAGTTCCAAAATACCCCAAAGCAGACGGAGTATAAGTTGTTATTCCCCTTAAAACAAAATCAGCCAATCACAACGCTTCTTCATGATCCCGTGATCATCCAGTATGGCTGCCAGAACGATAAATACGTTATTATATTATTATAAAAAAATTACGTTAGATAATTGTCTCTTTAAAAAAGGCTGATGTAAAAATAAACACTTTGTACATTTGCTTTCAAAATATATGTTTTCATCTAAAATTTAAAAACACATAAAGTCGTTTTAGGAGGTTTTGCAAGTACGAGTTACATATAAGTAAATTATTAAATATTAAGTATCTGTTTCAAATTCATTCGTTCATATTTTTTCTGCTGCACTTCGGAATTATAAGGCATTTAATACTTTATATTCGTAGTCCTCCGAAAATTACAACTTATGAATGTTATACATTATTAATCTGTTCATTTAAAACATTACTTACCGTTTCAGAAAAAGGTTCCGTTATCCTCATATATTACATTACACACTTAAGTGATACCAAAATACCGCAATATTTTAGCCAGAAATTATGATAATATTTAAAATAGTGTAATTCCAGCTAATTTCTCAAATGGTGTAAAATAAATCGAATGGTTTATGTTCCTTAGATTAAAACGAAATATCTCGTTGTTTCCGAATCACGGCGCACAGACAGCGTTGAAAGAATTAAAACACGAGTTGAAACGCCAAAACGGGACGGAAAGAAGAAATATGTCTGCACCATACATAATACATGTGCGTCTCCAGCGGAAATTTATGATCACATATTTAAAAGAACGTAAGTTGTTTTTCCTGCGCACTCACTGAAAAGTCAAACAAATAATTATTCCTTTGAGAGTTTTTTAATATTATTCTTTTAGCTTAATACCTGCGTACTTACATCCGACATCACTTTGTTCTTTGAACTCTTAGCATGACGCCAAAATACGTAACTGTACAGCAATAAATTTCTATTTACTTTTCATGAATATTAGAGTGAAAAAAGGAAAACACACGCGCAGGTAAAATGTAGTCATCTCTTTAGACATTCCTTCCTTTAATATTTACGACTTGCTTCGCAGGTATTTGATTACTCGCAAATAAATTTTCTCCTCACCCATTGCGTTTGGGATGCTAACATTAGGGTGAACTTCCCGTCTGAAGACTCCTCCCGCCCTTCTGAGCTTGTAATTCCTTGTTCCCCTCTCTCGCCCCTCTAATAAAGCCGGTCCGCATGTTTCAATCTTCCGGTCTGCTTGCGGGGATGATACAAAAAGGCACCATTTTAAAGCGGAACTATTATCATTTTCTTTGCAATATGTGGCCCCGATTATACGGTGGAGTGAACCTTTTGACTGCCGATTTTAAGCGTCTCGCCATAGTGACTATGACTTAGTATGAAAAGTAGCTACTTCTCTGGAGTTCTGACTGAAGTACTAGTAAATGTTTCATTCAAAGTCGATTGGATTAATACGATTGAGGGGTTCAAAGTAGACGTCTATTGTATGAGTGATGTGTGGAATACTGACTAAAGATTAAATCGAAGAATATTACTAGGAAAAGTGAATTTATGAGTACATTAAACACGATCAATTTCTATACTAAATTTGAATTTCTATACTAATTTACTACAAAATTTAAACTTACCACATTTCAATAACGTCTTTAACATTTTCAAACTTTATTCAATGGATTTTACTTGGTTAAAAAAGTGAGACTGACAATCCTACTTAATTCCTAATTTCCAGCTGCAACATTTCCTTCGCTTCGTCTTCCCGTAAGAAGTATAACAAGATGAAAAATAATATTTCATTAAAATATAAAATAATTTCTATTCTACATGATAATTCAGTATTAAAATTATGCGTAATGAGAGAATATGTCAATATTAATGTGCAATAAATATTATTTGTCAATTAAAAGTAAGAATGATCTCTTTCATGAAGTCAGAATTGTATTTTTTAAATTTATATTTGTATTTGCGTGTTTGTAAAATTTCACGTTACAACTTTTTAAAATGCAGCTCTGTAATGTTAAACTTCGAGTCATACATTTCGATTGAACTAATGTGAATAATACGGAAATCAATTAACACACCATCATAATGGATTGATAAATTAATGATTTCTGTATTTATGAAATTTTATTTCAATATTATTTTACAAAATATTATTAATATTTACAATATATTAATTTATCAGTACATGACGAAGGTGTACACGTTGATTTGGTTTCTAAACTTTACTCGTATCCGGAACGATTGCGCTGCATCATCGATATTCTAATGGTATCACCAATGGTGACTGCCATTGTCGGCGTCACCTTTTGTAACTTACCCTTTAACGTAATACCACATGCCAAAATAAACAATCCTATCCAAACATAGCTTGATCCTCCCAAATCACACCTAATTCCAAACTTAACGTCTTGTCCGAATTTTCACTCGATCACCACTTCTAAAAATATGTATACATGTAAATAGAGTAGTTAGGCATTAATTAAATTACTCAAAGATCGCATGGTACTCAATAGAGAGATTTTGTCTCGTATAAAATATATTGCATCCAGTGTTGTGATTACACAACAAAATAAATGTGGCATTATTGTTGAGCTGTAATATTATATGAAAGATTATAAACTCTCGTGTAATTGAAAATACAATAGAATTTTAATAATTATCTTCTTATTATGTCGTAAAGATCTATGTAAAAAGCAATGCTGGGCATCAGCTGCATCGAGAGATCGGAAAACTAACGAATGGGTGAGAAGAAAAACCATAGTTGCAGACATGCGAGCTATCGCGAAATTGACGCGGGACTATGCCGGACACGTGGCGATATAAAAGTTGGAATGTTGAAATCCTGCAGTGCATGATTTCAACACTCTTGTCTACGACTCGGCAAGAAGAGTAAAGATCGACCACAGATGCGCTGGATTGACGACATTAAGGTGGCTCGTGATGGAGGAGAACCGAGGATCGTAAAAAGCCACGAGGGAGGCCTTTGTCTAACAGTGGATGCTAGAGAAGGGCGAAAAAAGAAAGATGTGAAAATGTAGTTAAATATAATATTTAAGCTTCAGAGATATTTGGTTTATGACTTTTAACATACCTAACATATTTGTTTAATGAAGGAATTGCTCTTCATTTAAAGTCTTAGGTGTTTTGAATATCAAAGACATTATTAATCGGTCTCGTAGTTTGTCTGCCTGTACCAATTATATAGAAAATATGTACTAGTTCATTCATACATTTGTGTATTATTGAATGATGAGAACCGCCGTTGAAGTTTGATAATTTCAAGACGCGAGACATAAGCCACGTGGAGATGTTGATCTTTCAAATTCTTTATCAGCTTCTGAAATTTTTATGAAGTTCATATTCTTGATTGGTCTTGGTGTGCTGCTAAAAATTAATTTAGTATTGAACAGTTCTTTGTTTATTTGACATGAATCAGTTGGTTTACACTGTAAATTAAAGAAAAATAAGTTAGGAAATTTTAAGAATGGTTAAAAAAACTTTAGTAATTAATTATTATATTCTTTCTTCAGACTCGAAATCAGTTTTAGAGGGCCGATATCGAAAAATAATATAAGATTGATTTGTGCGAAGTAAAATATAATAATATTAAACGATAATTTTAACTTATTAGAACACATTCTTATTGTGAAGTTGTAATTATTCACAACATAGGTCTGTGATATTTTAAATATGAATTAAATATATTTATTAGAAAGATATACATATAAAATTAATTTTATCGAAAAATATTGTTGTTGCGCCACCGGAATTCGAACCTGGATCTCTTTCTTAACCGGGGAAGGTGCATTATCCAACTATGCTACAGCGACAATATTTTTAACGACAAATTTTCGAACCTATATGTTACCTTTTTTGATATTAATACATTTAATCGTTCCATTATTTGAAAGAGCCATCTACCTTAATTAATAATTTTAACGATTAATTATTTTTTAACAAATGAGCGCTCACATGTATATCAAGACGTTAAATTCAAATTGACACTTTGTTCAATGGATTGTTTCATAATGATGAAAATACACCGAAAGACAAAAAAAGTTGAGTTCCAGGTGGCGGCAGAATGCCGAGGAACAAAATGGAGGCAATCTTGATAGAACAAGGCATGTTATAAGCGTTGCCATTTTTAGAGAAAATGCACAGCGCAGTGCGCCGTACGTTACCTGCACTTGTGATCAAAAATACGAAATAATGTTTTAGAAAGGCGACATGCGACGTGGGAAAATATTTCACCAAAGCAATTTCTAAATCACCAGAAAAAAATTAAATCATATTAGAGAGAAGAGCAGTAGATAAAATATGAAATATTGTTAAATTTTATAAGCATATGTAAAAATGTTCATACCTATGGTTTGCGCACTCGCTAAACAATGTTTGGAAAAAAAAAACATATTCTATGGAGGGATAATTGATACATGTATCTGAGATATGTATATTTACATGTATAATCCAAAAAAATGTACTTTTATTATAAGTTTATACATATTTGACCCATCTTAAACTTCCCTGGTTATCATTTGATTGTAATTTTTTGAACATTTTTCTTGCAAAGTATGTCAACACGTTAAATAATAAGTAATTACGCCGTGTTTTCCGCGGGGGGTAGGCAGAGAAAATGGAGGGCTGCACTCTTCTCTTCTGATACACAATTCTCGCCTCATCTTCTCTTGCAAGATTGTTGATTATTGAAGCTTCTAACGGAACTAACCTGGTCGTGTCAAGTCTTCCGCGGACATCCTCTATTTTTCATACCATCATATAAGTAACCAATTTATTTTACCATTATGTACAATTATCGCGCATATTGAAGGACTTAAATGTTGGCTAATTTTTTGGCTGGCTGATTCACATAAAAGACACGGGATATTTATTCTGTCCATAAAGTCCAGAGACACACTGCTGTCATGTAGCCAAATTTACCCGCGTGTGTCATTAAATACTTATCGGGCTCACGTGGTGTTACGTTAAATGTTGCGAAGTAGCAGAAAGTGGCAATATATTTCGGTATTTGATGCTTTTTTTTCATAATTTTGTTCGCTTTTTTTCACTGTGCCATTATGCTGGAATATTTTCTTCGTACGATCTATTCAGGCCATAATTTCGAATCTTCTTTTGTGAGAATCCCGTGGTGTATTTCAGCCATTGTTCTGTAGGCAGGAATTTCGGATCCCGCGGAATTAATTGGATTCGGCGTATTACTCTCCTGTGACGGATTAGTACCACGACAGCGGGCGTTGTGTGATACTTTTTTTGATGAATTTATTGAATATGAAGGACCTTTTTGTGAATTGCTTCGGGACACCTAGTCAATTTAGAGAATTAATTATTATTATGAGAGTATTTGAGAATACAATTACATTCCTACATTTTTTTAATTTAATGAATTTTTGGGGAGTTCAATACAATACGAAAATTCATTAAATTAAAAAAATATAACATATATATATATCAGCACCTCAGAGGTAAACTGTGTTAATTCACGAAACCAAAATTTTACAGTAGAGCCATTTAAAAGTTCCTATGCAAATAAAATCATTGTAATCTGACTAAAGATTCTCTCTAAAAAGCACCATAATATATGAATAAAGATGAGTTTACCCAAACGAAAGACAAAATAATTTCTATAAGAAACAGGATATAACATCATTTAAAAAAAATGGACCAAACATTGTTTACCTCTGGGGTGTTGATATATAATATTACAGAAATAATTTACGTTGCGTATTATATATTAATTTACTACAATTTTTTTATTCATAGGGATATAATATATAAAAATCCAAACTCAACCGTAATTTTAAATATCACTTTTTTTTTTATCTTCCAGAGTTAGAAACGTCATATATGACATCTGTCAAATAAAGACCATATCACACATTATTGCCGATCCAAATGGTGAAAATTTCACAGATACACTTCGTAAATTTTTAAGATTTTTTGAAGGATGTCTATTTTTAGCAGGATGGGGCTACGTGCCATACAAGGGGAAATAATTGAGTTATTACAATACAATATATATTTCCTAGACACGTAATTTCTCATTTCGGAAACATCAGTTGGCCGGTCAGATCGTGCGATGCGAACGCCTCTGGATTTAAAAAAAAATGAAATAAAGCCTCAATTATGCAAAACATAATACAGACAACTCTGGATCATCCTTCCTAATGAATTATTTTACATCTTTATAAATAATGATGTAATAATTTAATATCCTTGATTTGATATAAATATACAGCACATATATACAATAACATTATATACACAATACAATAGTATCAAATGCATTTCATGTGCAATATCAAAATATACAAATTGTGAAAGAAGCTCATCCAAGAGCCTCAAGAAGCCTAGTATATTTCTAGTAAACTAGAAAAAGTTGAACATATTTGTGTATATAGTTGAATGTATATATATATATATCTAAATATGTAACTGGTGTCTCTTCTGGATTAGATCGCGTTCTTTGTATATGGTTTCCTTGGAGAAATCTAGACCGACATTTTGGCACGGTAACACATGGCATTGTCAAGGCGTTATTTACCTCTTAAATTTACGGTACAACCGTACTTTTTTCACAGGAGTTATAAATCTCCCACTGTTGAGACAATGGTCTAGGTTTCTCCAAGGAAACCATATACTAAGAACGCGATCTAACCCGGAAGACGCCAGTTGTATATACATAGATCTGATACAGTGTGTATCTGACCTAGTCCACATACCTGACTAAATTACAAAGTCCAAAATGTTTAAAGAATGCCTAATCGCAATAGAGTCAGAGATATAAGCGTTTCAAAAAAAAAAAAATTATGCGATTATTTCGATTAATTGAAATATTTTATTGATTCCAAATTATATATTGAACACAAAAAATTAAAAGTCATCGAATTTCAAGCGGCCAGACTATTTTTTTTAGATGTAGCAAAGATTTAAATTAATATTGGATAAATTTTGCAAATATATGTATGTAGTATAAGTATGTAGGCATATTATTATTTGATTTTTACAAATTTCAAACATATTCCTTGAACATTTTCGATTCGAATTTTAGTCAGGTACCCATAAATTATTATGGATTACGTCTGTTACACCCTGTATATATATTATATTTCGGAAGTGAAATCCATTTGCCAATCGATGAATCCGACAAACAGTGGTATGTGTGTGATAGTCGGTAGCTGAATGTGCAACATTAAAATTGTGAGTGGATCATAAAATAAAGAGTGGCGCCGCGTGTGTTTACTAGATACTCACTGGTTAATTAATTGCAGCCAATTATAATTGTCAAATTAATGATGTAATAATCAATTAATTATGTTATATAATATTGAAAATTGATTACACTCATTTGAATATTCTAAAGAGATTCCTTTCAAAGTAATAATTATTCCAAACTTTTATATGTTTTCCTCGGAAAGTTTTCTGGGATTTAATTTATTTTATGCTTTGTTTATTTGACCTCTTTTGCTGACTTTAGTCATAATAAAAACCGAGAACTCTATTCTTCACTTTTTTTTTATCCATTTGTCCGCGGAAACAGAATGCCATCTAATGGCCATGTCCACGGAATGTAATATGATGAGATAAGATTCTAGTTGAGATAAATCTCAGTGACTAAGTACACGTGTTGGGATTATCATCTTGAGATATCAAAAAAACTTGAGATTAGCAAAAAGAGTATCTTAAATCCGTGTTCATGATGTTCAATTGGACAGCGAGATTCAACATGTACGCACATACGGTAAACTAACATTTAACGTTTGATTTACAAAAAGTATAAAATGAGGTGTGAGATATCCCGATGTATAACAGACTTAATATGGTAAAAAAACGTACGAATTCTATCTGGACTTCACAATGGATGGATTCAAATAATCATAAGGGTTATCGACTTAAAATAATTCAAAGACTGTTTCCCCGCACTCCCTGGTTCTCCAAAAGGAAAGTCTCTAAGAGAACAATATCAAATATCTCTAGAATGAGAATTAGGCATTGCCAGGTAACCTCACATTTATTCAGATTGAACTTAATAGATTCCCCAATGTGCGAGTGTGGTGTCGAGGAGAAGACCCTTGACCATATCTTTTTTGCCTGTTCATTGCGAATCACAGGTTTTTTTTACAGTAAACTCGTCAATGGTAATTTTTAACTCCCGGTTAACTTGTGTCATCTTCTTTCCCTTTACTCGCCACATTTAATCTATATAATAGCAAATATTTGGAACGATAATAATATTAACTTGTAATATAATATTTCCTATTCTATAATATTATTGTACTTTTTTCTATAAAATAAAGATTTAACTTGATTAATGGCACAAATCATTCTTGAAAGGTGGGTTGCCTATTAAAAAAAGAAGACAAAGCAGTGTGTAATGGCGAATGTCTGCGACTTTGTATGTATACGGTAGACTACCAAAGCTGTGAGTTGTCTCCAAAGAATCTCATTGGAGCACAATTTCTGTCTCAGTGATTGTCTCTTGTCAAAAATCTCATCTGTGTACCCGGGTCATAATGTCAATCAATCGTGCCGTTTAGTATATCTGTTAGGTTGTGTCAGATAAGAGAACGAGGAAGGATACAGACAGTGGCGTGCAGTAGGTATATATATAGGTTATGCTGTAACCAATGACATTATACCATCATATATAATATGTGTAATACAATATATATACTTTCATTTAACCAACATCTTTAGACAAAATAAATCCGTCGTTTATTCGACCCTACCATGTATTTATTTGTAATTTTAGAGTACTATTAATAGTATTTTTAATGTTTAAGTTTTAACGTAAAATAATACCTTTTTACCCATATAAAAAATGTATGGACGTTTTTAAGAACACTTTCTATGACTAAACATGATTAATTTATTATTTGAAAATCCCTCACCTAATAACTGAAGGATATAATTATTTCTATTAAAAGTTACGTAAGAAATAGTGCTGCAAATTGCTTTTTGTTTTTCCCAAATCAAAAACCAATCCCTTTTTTCATTCATTCAACCAAATTTAAAGAACAATCATGAAATCAGCACGTTAAAAACAGTAAAATAGTAAAATTCGTAAATTAGTAAAAGAGGAAGTAGACACTTTAATGATTTGCACGCAGTTTTAAGCCTTTCTAATATTATTCTGTTAAAAAAACAGCACAGGTAACGACTCCATACAGAATGGATCAACCGAAAGAAATTTTCAATTCAGTAAATAACCAATTATATGACTCGTGTAATTCACTAGCTTAAAGACAGAACAGAGCAATATAAATAGCTCGATTCGGCGAATACAAAAGAGCGCACTGGGTACAGCGGTGAGTTGTCGTGGTAATTTTTAGAACTAAGCAATTAAAGTGTCTACTGGTTTACAGATGTCGCTAATTGTAAAATAGTGTTTTCGTTTATGTTACACATCTTTTTTGCTTGTATGCGCTGCACGCCCTTGGATACAGACATGTGGGAAAAAGGATATAATTTTCGAACTCAGATCAGATCATTTAGTAAAATTGTTATCATGCAATGTTTAGATGCTGAACGGTGAACCAGGGCGATACGGAGTAGCTTCAAAACAACACATTGCCTAATTATACAAGTAACTACACAACCGTACCGGATATGGCATGTGGGTCCCCAAATTAAATGTTCTTTACGTCCGATAAAGCTAAAGTACACATAAATATTAGGATACGCATGAACCTCGGGATTAAATCCACCGTAAAACAAAAATAATAAACATGAATATTATATAACATCATTAATTGACATGGCCGTTACTTTGTGGCGTAACATGATTCATTAATAATTAACAATTTTGGAAACCGTTGAAATACAAAAGAATTTTAATTCGGAGAAAACACATAAAATTTCCTAAAACTTCGTCTTTACTGTCCATATTCCCGTTAACGACCAAAACCTCCCTCGTAGAATACATTACTGTATTAAATTTATTTATCAGCTAGAAGTGAAAATAACCCACCGCGTGTGTAGTACAAAGTTTTGTTTGGAAAATTAAAATAATATATAACATATTTAATATATTACTAAGTAACCCAGCGTAGGCAGGCGCTCATTGTAGGTACTATAGCGCTACAGGACTTGCTTGGCCCTGGAAGCATCACTCTTAGGTTTTAATATTTTGTGAGGTGAACAATAAATGTTTAAACACGTTTAATTTAAATAGAAATTAAATGTATCAACTAGAAAAGTGCACAGAAAAAATCAATTATAAATTTATATGCTGCAGCTCTTTCAAATCGTTACATCTGTTAGTCCATTTTTAAAAAGCTATCACCTTTATATTGCGATAAATCTCAAATACCTTTGAGTAATTAATATACGCTAGGAGACGCTTGAAATTGAATCAATAAATTTTTATTAAATTTGGATAATCCATCTTCAATTTCTTATGAAAAATACTACGTAAAAGTATGTGGTTAACATAGTGTAATGGCAACAATTCTCCAGTTAAGAGAAAGTTCCGGGATCGGGTACCGGTGGTAACTAATTATATACATATTTATTCTAAGTGATTCATATAATTTGATTTAATATTATTTTAGATATGAATACATTGATTTTTTTGTATATCTTTCTAGTTGATACATTTAATTTGTATTAAAATATCACAAAACTATGTTCTGAAAAACTGCGACTTCACAATAACAATGTGAACTCATTAAAAAAACCCATTTAATTTATGATTAAGAGTTCAATTACACTATACTCGTAGATAACAACTAAAATAATAACTCTTCTTTGTCCCACTCTTTATCTTATTTTTTTCCGCATTTAATACGGTACGTTATCTTAAAATGAGAAATATAATTTATAGAAAAATCTCATAGCATCCTTACTACCTCTTCATTATAGAATGAATATATTATGGTCCGCGTTCATGGTGCGGAACGTGACGTCACATCTCCTATGCAGGTGCAACGCTGAAGTTCTGGACGTGGACAAGGAACGGTCCCATCAGAAAAATACTCATATTATCAGGGTTTTATTATCAGGTAAGTTTTAAGCGCGAGCGACGTAACTATCCGAGAGACAATGTGCAATGTGCAATGCAATGAGTTCTTTATCATCAAATACATCGGCATCATTGCAGTGGTATCCGAAACATCGACCTGAGAAATTAGTCATTACCACAAACAAATAACAAACTATGTAACAATTTAATACTTTTAATGATACCATGATCTCTGAGAGTTGCTAAAGGTACCTATGTACTGGATGCGTCATTCTAATCTGAGCGCCAACATGTGGGCTGAGATTCATAAATTGTTTCGCGCTAAACTCTGTACCGTCTATAATCTCATCTCGAGACGAATCTCCGAGAGACATCTTGGAGATACGTGGACACGGGACATTATATATATATATATTTATATATACAATTGTACGTTTTAATAAGAAACTACGCAATTTTATCTTAATTTTCTTATGGAAAATTCGACGTGAAAGTATGTGGTTAACGTAGTGTAATGGTAACCATTCTCCCGGTAAAAAAAAGTTCCGTGTTCGAGTTCTGGTGGTAACTATATAAATATTTACTATATACTACATTTGCACATCTATGATAATGTGAAAGCAAGGAGGCTGCATTGGGCGGGACGTAACGCAAGCACGAGAGCAAAAACTCACATATCGGTCCTTCTCATTCGCCGACAGGTTGGAATTTTTTAATACTACAAAGGCGACTGTGCTACGTCTCAGAGCTGTACAGTAAAACGGAGGCGTGGCTTGGACACCAAAACCATTCACTGTCCAATTCAGCGCTCATACCCAAGAGAATTTATTTACATTGTACATATTTATTTATTTACACATATATAAAGATGGAAATATTTAACAGTGCACTGAAAAAGAACAGTAAAGGTGAATAACATAAACATTAATCCATCCGACAGTGTCAAGACCGAGGGGAATGCCGAAACGTGGATGAGCCGATAATGTCAATACGGACTTGTTGGAGATTGTGGATAGCCCAGATAGTTGGAGCATAACGGATGACTAGGGATAGATGCAGTGACCGTAGTCGTAGACTTTCGAGTCTTGTGAGGCTGCTAAAGATGGTGAAATAGAAAGACTGTCTTATATGAAAACTCATTAATGACACATTATATTATATTAATACAAATTAAATGAATCATCTAGAAAGATACCGGCATTCTAGCGGATTGCTGCCGGGATTCGAACCTTGACCATTTCTTATCCGGGGAAAAGCGTTATCCAATTTTGCTATATCAACTATGTACGTTTACGGAAATTTTTTGAACTCACTTCTGTTGATAGAACATGTGTTCGTGCGCCGTGCTGTCCACAGGATACGCAACATCCTTTTCCAGCAATACATTTCGAAGGCATGTATTTTGCGCTTGTGATTGTTGCGGACTGTCCAAGTCTCCACTACATACATGAAGATTGGAAAGACAAGAGTGTGAACCAACATCATTTTATTTGCTTGCTTGATGTCACTGTCTTTCACTGTACATTATTTAATATACTTGATAGCTTATTATTGCTGTTGTTGGGTTTGTTGCGGGCTTTTACTGTAGGCATGTTTAAAGTAACGATAATATTATTTTGTAAGTAGGAAACTATTTTTTTTAGTGTAAATTATATTCCGTTGCTCTTTAAAATTGAAACATCTGTTATTCCATTTAAAAAATGTAACGCTATAAGTGATTCATCTAATTTGATTTAATGTTATTTTAAATGTATTAATTAGAAAGATATACATATAAAATCAATTTTATCGAAGAACATTGTTGTTGCGCCACCGGGATTCGAACCTGGATCTCTTTCCTAACGATTAAATGTATTAATATCAAAAAGGTAACATATAGGTTCGAATATTATCGCTGTAGCATAGTTGGATAATGCACCTTCCCCGGTTAGGAAATCTCGGTGGCGCAACAACAATGTTTTTCGATAAAATTGATTTTATATGTATATCTTTCTAATCAATATATTTAATTCATATTTAAAATATCACAGACCTATGTTCTGAATAATTACAACTTCACAATAAGAATGTGTTCTCCTAATAATGTTATTTTAAATACGACAAGGAATTATGTATTAAGAATCAGAAGTAAAGTAAGATATAATATATATTTAATTTAATAGCGTAAAGGAAATGGTTACGAATCCTTTTTCCTTTATAGGCTCTAAATATCGTCGTTTCACTTCAACTGGCAATTCTATCCCAGGACAGCACTTCACGGGCTGTTTTGAAATTCAGCTCGCGGCATATTAATACTTGTTTTATTCTTATCTGTTCTTCACAATTTCATTTCTAACACCCTTCAACGCTTATTTTTTTGTAGACATTTCATTTTTCTTTAGACATTTCTACGATTGCCTTTGAGGCTTGAACCATTATATACAATATGTTACTCATAAGCAGAGATGGAACAACTGACATAAACAATATACTCATATATTATCTTACCTCTGATGAAATTTGAGTTTTAGAATTCGTAAAATACAAAATGCCTTAGATGTACGAGGTTAATGAATAGTTAAGCGAAAAGGAAAGTAAATAGTTATTTTAGAGTATAAGCACATAATATGTATGATGCAATTACACAGTCAATCAGCATTCAAGATAGGTTATGTAGTGAGTCCCACTCGGGGTATACTTTTACGTATTGTTTAATATTATTATTGGGACGTCAACATAACTCAATATTAATTTAACGCAAATATTTTATTAAATTTTAAACATGTATTTATTTATTATATACTCAGTTGTGCTTATAGTTTAAATAATATAATATATGACATTGAATATAAACATTGAGTAACACAGACGTATGTTCATATCATGGTTACCCCTTCAATATTAACACATACAGAGTCAAGACTTCAGACCCAACACCAATGAGTGAGCAGCTTGTGCATGCGCGCGTGTGTGTATGTTGAATTAAATTGTACTGTATTATTTAAACAAATGTGTATTATTGTTATAAATTTCAGGTAAGTTATAAATATCTTAACATCAAATATTGAATCATATTTTGTTACTTACACTTTTTATTTTTCCTTCTTTTTTTCTTTCTTATTCTAAATTTATAGTTGATAAACTAATTATGTATGATATGATTGTTAATTAAAAATTTAAAATGTTTACTTCAGCACAGGCGAAGCCCAGTGAAGTAGATATTAAAATACTAAATGTACTCATAACACATGATATGAAATAGATAAAATAATAAATAAATAAATGTATAAGATAAGGTAGTTTATAGAAAAACAGTAACATAAAAATTGACTGTTTTTTATTTGAACAGTAAATATTATCATGAATGATAATATTTAAGGAAGTAACGAATACAAGGTTCTTCATGAATTTCTGAAGATTAAATCGTGAAATAAAAATCGTTTTTGTGTCCCAAACGTCACATTCAGAATCTGTCACGCTTTGGTTCCTTGGAAAGGCGGCCAGGGTTGGGTTACGAAACGGGTATTTTATGAATGAACTATGCCCGTAAACGATTGATCTTCATAAGCAATATTATTATTCGGATAGGGAAGTCGAAGTTTTTACTGTAGAAGGCCATTAAAAACACCCATAAATTGAAAATATAAAACGTGCTTGAATGGAAGTAGGCAAAAAATAATATACTCGGCATAAATATTAAGAGCCGAGGTCTTTTTACGGTTGGAGAGTTTTTTGAATCGTTTAAAATACTACTTGTTGGTTTCTTTTTGGGTAGATTTTGATAGAAATACTACCTCTTGCAGAGGGTTCCATAACACAACTTCCGGAAACTTTTAATCCATATTCTCTAACAAAGGGATCTTGAACTATTATCTATGTATATGATTTGTGCATACGTTAACTTCTGTATTAGTCCAGTTCCATATCAGTTATCTATCAAACTTTTGTGAAACATATATATCTCGAATAAATTCGTTAACCAATCCTAATCTTTCACCTCGTTTCAAAATTGTTGTTCAAAACATAAAAAAATCTAAACTCCCTTAATTATGTAAAAAACAAACAACGTTTTCCAACTTTTTTTCAACTTCCATTCATAATATTAAACCAATTTGACTTTTACACTTACGCGTTACCAAATGGGAATAATTGGACAGAAAATTTGGTCTTGTTATCTCGATATATATCCAATTTTGGTTACTACGCTCGTTAAAATATATTACTTGCAAGTTGATAGCAGAAACGTACCTAGATAAGTAGCTTTGCATTATTTTCGTACTGGTCTGAGCGGAAGATACTTCTATACATTTTATCTTATCTACACAGCATCTTTAATAACAATAATTAAATTATATCATGTCATGACATAAGATGGCGTTACGTATTAGGAATAGTATCTAAAAAATGTATTTATGGATATAGCGATAGTAGTGTATTTATATTTATCTAATAAAAAATGTGAATATTTAAACATAATATTCTTAATAAATGTGAATATAGTCTCAAAATTCAACAACTGCAATTTCAATTTTGATACAGCGCTCATCACTAGTCTGGTAAAACAATTTTTTTAGTCTTCCCTTCTAAAAATATACATTACATCGATAAATACATTTTTGAGTTCTTTTCTGTTATAAGATCTCTACTTTTATTTGCTGGGTTCTTATTGGTATATAAAATGACACTGATTATATGCTGGGTTCTTATTGGTATATAAAATGACGCTTTAGATAGCAAATTACATGGCCGGAGCCTCGCTACACGTCGCACTAAACTAAGCCCAGGATCACGAAGTCTGGAGGCAAGCGGTTTGCACTGTAAAAGCAAAATAGAGGACAATGAGGTTCAGTCTTGAGCACATTAACCGAGAAAGAGAGATAGGAAATACCGTTTCGTTCCATTTTTAATACATTTTGAAACTCATAACAAATATTATTAAGAACGCATT
This sequence comes from Eubasilissa splendida, assembly GCA_031772225.1. Classification (NCBI taxonomy): domain Eukaryota; kingdom Metazoa; phylum Arthropoda; class Insecta; order Trichoptera; family Phryganeidae; genus Eubasilissa; species Eubasilissa splendida. Next base: position 13,964,533 of record CM062848.1, on the reverse strand, counting down.
CTTACTGTGAAGTTGTAATATTTTTTCTATCTGTGATATTTTTTCAAATGTAAATTAAATGTATTCATTAGAAAGATATACACATAAAATCAATTTTATCGAAAAAAATTGTTGTTGCTATACGGGGAAAATGTATTAACCAATTATGCATAGACGACAAATTTTCGAACTTATATGTTACACTTTTAAAATTTATACATCTATCGTTCTGTTATTGGTAAGCCATCTTTGGATATCGGGTATAAAGAGATCCAGGTTCGAAGGTTCGAATCCCGGTAAAAACAACAATATTTTTCGATAAAATTGATTTTATATGTATATCTTTCTAATTAATACATTTAATTTGTATCCATAATAAATACATGAAAAAAAATGTTAACCTAACCTACTAAACTCAAGATAGTATGTAAGTAATGAATCATCCATATTAGAACGAGAACAAAAGAAAACAGTGTGAATTGAGTCAGTAGACAGTAGCGGGAAGATAAAAATAATGCGGTGGACAGATAACAGTTAAGGTCCAAACATGAAAATTTCCGTAGTTATCATTAAAAATCTAATTAAAATAAAAGTGATATGATTTTAGATACCAGACATAATGAATTTACTCTATGTAGGCGCAAGGTCTTATTTCATTATTGTTTAGATCTTTTTCAAGAAGAAGCAGCTCAAACATTATTAAATGATATTTAATTTAAAACCCTCTTCATAAAGATCTTTTCGTAGAGACAACTCGGAATAGGTACCTAGGTACCTTCATTACTGAGGCGTCGTAAAAGGTTAGTTCTTATTGAAACTTATTACGATCCTGAAAATAATAAAATAACGAATACAAACCAGAGAGAAATCACAAATGTCGCCCAGAGTTTTATTGTGAACGCATTCCTCCAGAAAGACCGCTTTCTCGGTAGACTAAACCTTATCAAATTGAAATGAAATAAACTCTGAAATGGATCTTTTATTGCAGTCGCAGCAAATTCAATATCTGGTCGTTTCATTTTCATCTCAGTCACTGTACACTGGACCGCGGTAACATCCATTCTCTCGCTGGAGCTAGTTAAAATATTATAAAATATACATTTACATCCTCGGAGAATGATTTTATTAGATTGTCGAGAAATAATGCCGGAGACGATAAGAAAATGAAACTTTTAAACATAAACACTTCAGATAATATAAAAATGCAGCATCCAGAATATGTAAGATGTTAAACAAGGAAACTTAATTAAGTTTATTCTGTTTTCTTCGAATATAATATTCTGATTTCCATACATCATTTCATGTGTTCGCACAGCAAGAGAGTACATACGTTTTTATAAAAAATATAACATTTAGCTATATTTTTTTTTATTAAAGAGAACACATAGGTCTGTGATGTTTTAAATACTAATTTATTGTATTAATTATAAATAAATACATATAAAATCAATTTTATCGAAAAATTTTGTTTCTGCGCTACCGGGATCTTGGATCTTTATTTCCAATCCGGGGAAGTATAAAATCAATTTTGTCGAAAAATTTTGTTTTTGCGCTACCGGGATTCGAACCTAGATCTCTAGACCGGTGGTGTACTTCCCCGGAATGGAAATAGAGATCCAGGTTCGAATCCCGGTAGCGCAAAAACAATATTTTTCGACAAAATTAATTTTATATGTATATATTTAAAATTAAAACATTAAATTAGTATTTATATATTTTTTCGGTTAAGGGACATAAAAATATTTCTGCTTATGATACAAAAATAATTAACCCCTTTAGTACCAATTGTCCATAGACTTGTCAGAAAAACCACAAGAAATATCAGATTTATTAAGTGTTTATTGATGTCATTTTATTCATAAAACTTTTCAGTACCTATTTGCTTCATATTTTATGGAGAAATATTCGTACAATTTTATATCACAGAATAATTTTTAAAAAATCCTAAAGAAATTCAAGTTTATTTATTAAATTTTATGAAATAGATATTTGAGTTGTATTTTCACATTATTTTATTGTTCGTAAAAAAAAATATTTTTTCACAAATAGGAAAATAACATATCTAATAAATTAAAATAATGTATGAGTGTTTGTAGCACTTTTTGGAATATGTGTGGGTCCGGGAGTTTCGATGAATATATGTTTTGACAAGTTGAAAAGCATTTAAAGAATAAATAAACGCCGTTGTATATTCATTTTAATGCTAAAACAATGTTATTTCCTGACTTTAAAATTCATTTGAAAAATATGGTTTAGGATATTTTCCGTTTAGGTTTTAAAAATATGGTTTAACCCGCAAGGCCTGACAGTGATAGTTTACATTATTATACAAATGAATACATCAAGTTAACAAAATGTCATTATAGAAGTACTCCATTTACCTGTACATACATATATTGAACGATGGATTATATGTTTTATAATTTTTAACATAATTCGTTGAAAATATGTAACACAATTTTTTATACATTTTATAGATCTTATCGGCGCGTAAATAATAAAAAAATAAATGTTTCATTGTTGTAGTAAATTTGAAATTAAAAATATTTTCTTTTGTGCACTCGATGTGTATATCGCACGGGTTGCGGGGGTGGCGGAAAACGAATCTCAGATGTCACAAAATCAATTTAGACTGAAAATGACTACCTATATTAAACCGCGCGGGCTGTGCGGCTCGCTTCTACGTTCTACGAACTTTGCAATTAATTGCAAATATGTCTTCTAATAAGATCTCATGAATAGTACAATATATAGAACGTAATAGTATTGTGAGAAGGGTTGCTATAGTATTATTGTGTGCTACGTGTCCACCCTTATTTATTATTTATGCAAGGAAACATTTTGATTCTCATGAAGCTAAAAATATATGGCAGCCTTCTTTTAAAAATAAAAAAATCTTTATTTTATATCTGCTTCAAATTTTTTTGTTTTGTACACATTTTAAAGTGAAATATTTAAGGATTGACAACGGAAAAGTTTATTTTTGAGGTAAAATTTCGCGACAGTCCAAAATTAAAAATGTGTGAGCCTTATTTAAAACGTTCGGAACAAAATTATTCCTCAAATTAAAAACAAAAGTTGAATGGTCTGCTGAAAGTGAACGATAATTATTTGAAATTTTATTAAATGAAAAATTATTTTTCCGTTTTCCACAAAAGGTTTAATTTTTAAAAATTATGAATTGATAAGATAAAATATTAAAATAAACGTTTCTGATTCTTCGTGCAAATTTTACATCATACTGAGTTCGTGTTCATAGTTTTTTATTTTGTTTGAAAATCAACACGCTATATCCTGTTAATAAGTTTCGACACATAAATCATTTGAGAATGTCTATAATTTCATGCTACATTAGACGTTTATTTGACATGTTATAAGATTTTTTATATTAAAATGTATTTAAAAACATGCCGTCATTGTTACGATATTATAATTAATTATAATTTGTAGGTTTTATTATTATATTAAGAACTTGTTAAAGATTACAGAATTACATATTAAAGATTGTATTATAATTAAGTAATAAGATATTTAGTTTTAAACTACTTAATTAGTATACATATACAAATGTCAACTAGTTTCGGTTGAACCCAACCTTCTTCAGGGCAAGATGGTATAATATAGACCATGGGTGGCCAACTTTTTCAGCAGCATTTCAGATTTTAGAAATGAGATTTTCTACCGGGCCGTACAACAAAAATTCTTTTATTATTCAAAGCAAACGACGGCGTTGCAAGCTTGCCACAGACTGGCGGTCGCACGACGCATCTCGCCCCGCATTCACGCTCACAGCTATCCACGCAAAAGTGGCCGTGCGCGCTTTTTGAAATCACCTTAACGTTGTGATTGTTTGTTAATACGAATATACCATAGAAGAAATTGTCACGATAGTTGAATCGATGTACTGAGATACTTCCATATATGAGATATGATACGAACTACGCACGTTGGAATGTTTTTTTGGCGGTTTTATGTACACTAAAAGAAAAAATGTCTGCATATGCTCCGCGGGCCACAAGTAGACACTCGGCGGGCCGCGGGTTGGCCACCCATGATATAGACTATCCTAAGTACAGACATTATATAGAACGTTAAGAAATTAAAAGGCGAGAGAGGCAGCATATCAGAGTGCGACAGAGTATCAGCTCGGGTGTGGGAGGAAAGGGTAGAGGTTACATGGGGATAACTTTAAAATCGGACTATTGGATAAGTGTATTTGGTTATATAGTATTTGACTATTTTTATTAATTGATTTATTGATCTATAATGCTTATAAGTTATTAGGGCGCAAACCTATTCCATTTTTATGTAAAATTTGTACCCCTGTCTTCCTATTAAATTAATTATGTGTTCGGCGAATTCTGAAAAGCATATATTTGTTAAGCATTTAATGTATTGAAACTAGTTGACATTTGTATATGTATTATAATAAAGTGATTTAAAATTAAATATATTATTATTTAATTATAGTGTCAAGCCACAAAGTGTATTCTTTATTTGAAAATTTATTATATTACCCCGCGCATAGAATAAATTTAATAGCTGACTCTCACACCTTTTTTCAATTTTGTGGTGGTGATTTATTTCATATTTCTTCCATGTACACGTCTTCTCGATATCATGCATAGTGTTGGATTTGGTTCAACCATTCAACATGTGACATTTATTGTAACAATTTTTTGTAACGCACGTGTTAAACAGATTTGAGCAGGATGCCAATCATTAATGATATTCTACGTTGTTATATCAGCAGGTGTAGAGAAGAAAGATGATGAAATAAATAATTCCAATTGGCTTTAACACAAATTGACCAAAACTCCGTTAATAGTAGCAGCCGAATGTTGTAATTACATACTCCATCAGTGAGTTGTTAACTTTTCGAAAGCAGGAGAGCCTTATTCAACTCGAACGGTAATTTTAAGTATTTCACGCACGAATACATTCTTCTCTGTTCATTTGTTACGGAACTTTTACTTTGCCCCGCAAACAATCTGTAAACTTGGCCGGGAAAGCTTTGTAATCTATGAATAGAAACGCTAAAAGTTATTACACTTCTGCAGGTCTTGTTTCATTTAAATATGTTAGGAATTGTATGAATAAGAAATTTTCCCGTATACAAAACAATATATCCAGAATATTTACATATTTCTGTTTGTATTAATGCGTACCTACCTATTTCGCAGGATAGAAATAGTTGAAATTTACTCACCGTAACAGATTACAGTGTGGAAAAGGTATTTGTTTTTTTTTTAGAATATACAATGATATAAATTACGTAATTTTAAATTAAATATAATATGCGCAATTTTAGATTACTCTATAGCACGCGAAGTTTTAGGATATATTTTATTTTATATCAAAATGATGAAATAAACGTTTAGAACTGCACTGATTTATTTATTTATTTGAATTTCAAATCATTATCCCTGCTTCTTCATCCTGGATTTTTCAAGAATACACCTCCACCTGTCTAAAATTAATTACTATCGTTAAGAATGAATTTATATTGTCTTGCCACCTCTTTTTCGTTCTATTCTTTATATTTCTTCACGTTTTTATTGAGCAGTCATTTTGGGGCTGTGCATTTTTCATAAGCCTCCCTAATATTTATTAAATTTTTTAAAATATTTTGCGACTTTCGGCTCAGTAAGTCGTCAAGTTTCTGTTATAAAGCCTACACCATATACTATTTTCAGAATACTCACGAGCAACCTTCAGTCGAATATATATGAGGCTGCTTCATATTTCTTTGTTTTTGAAAGATGTTGTAATGTAATATCTATAGTAACATCAATATTTTTTCTATAAATTGATTTTATATGTATATCTAACTAATGAATACATTTAATTTGTATTAAAAATATCACAGACCGTCTGTTCTAAAAAATGCAACTTCACAATAAGAATGTATTCTCCTTAAAAATAATATACTATATAATACTTTGAGCGAGTGCTTTCAGCTGTATATTGTGTTGAATAATATTTAAATGTAAAATCATACCTGTCTCCATTCGGAGACGTACTCGGTGGGATATGTAACTACCTACCTAAATACAACTCCCTCCAAGTATCGTGTCAGTTGCGTTATGTTTTGTATTTACTGCTGTATAAACTCCAGGTGTCTGAAACAATATTCCGAGTAAAGTTATTCGGATATCCCCTTTCCTGTTTCTCGGGAAGATCTTAAAGATTTTGTGATTTCAGTTCACGAGAAGTTTTTTAAACATTTTCTTAAGAAAAATCATTCACAAAAATGTTTATATGTGAGCGACCACCTGTTAATGGAACACAAGACGAACATTTACAGCCACAGTGTTTTGCGCCGTGATGTTTGGAGATTGTTTAGCGGTATGTTAACTCTCTGTGCTGTGCTTTGTTGTAACTCGTTTTTTTACTTTTACGCTTTGGAATATTCGGCTCTTTACTGCACCTTTTTACTGTTAGAAAAAAAAACACCTCACAGTTGATTATACACAAAAAAACATCATTTGAAGTATATTATTGTATATATATATATATAAAAATGAATTCACAATTAAAAAATGTAATATAATTTTAATCGCAAGTAAATTCTTGATGACAACTAAACGAAATAAAGAAAACCATGCTGGAATCATCCGAAATATAATATTTAAATGCAGGTATTTCAAACATAAGTACGTTATCAAATATTCGTTAAAAATAAAATATTACTGTATAAGTTTTATTTTTATGTTTAAGATATGACATTTTCTTAAATGGTATACAATAACACCTCTTAATTAAAATTTTCTTCAAAATAATTAGTAAAAATTATAATTTTTATTTTTGTATCTATGTTGACCTTTCAACGAAAACTGAAAGGTATGAAGGGTGGTAAAAAGATGATGAATAGGAAGCAGGGCAGATGAATAGGAAGCAAGACAGGGGCATGGAGCGCGGCGGGACAGTTCTCGAATGGCTTCTCCAACACTTCTATCAATGTTGGGGTGACGAATGTACACCGAGGGGTTGGGGAAAGTCATATCTCCCAGACCAAGATTCAACGCTGGACAAAAACTATCAAGACGTTAGCTTTTTGAGCTCATTTAAAAAACTGCATGAAAGTGTTCCGATAGAAAGTTTAAAGAGTGCTGACAGAGAAAGAAGTCTGGGATGGCAAAGATCATTTATGAAGTTTTTTAAACTTTCATATTGAAATTTTTCAGGTTAAAAATAACACTCAAAAAAATGTAGTCAACAGAAGCATAATATAAACTAAATATGTATATAAATAAGAGTATATGATTCATTAGGAACAAGATACATAAATAAATATATACGTGTGCGGAGGTAATGACACGTTGGAATGGAAGATACGTCTGTTTTTTTTTGTACGAGGACACCAAAGTGAGGCTTAAGGGGAACTCATATTTTGGTATCATCAAAGGCATTAGGATAGGTTTTTTTATGTATCCATATCAGTGTGGAAAGTGGGTGCGAAAAATGAATGTTTAATGTTGGCTGATGCAGTGGTTCTGGGTTGGCGTGAGAGCGGTTTACAATGTACATACGTAACACACATTATACACGCCGGTGTGAAATGTTGACTGATTATTAATGCAACCAAACATGTAACGTTGATGGGGGTTGAGAATAATTAAGCAGTAAGAAAATCCTATAAGTAATTTTTTTACTGTTAGCAAGTTAGTGAATTTGTGAATCTATAAAAAAAGTTTACTTGTGATGGAAAAACAGATTTGAAGTATTGAAGATGAGTATAGTTGTTGGAAATAACTAGTGCGTACTTGTGCATTGTTATGAACTTCTCGAAAAAACCGCGCCTCATCATATCATCTCGGGACGAATACTTACGTTTAAACCAGAGAAATATTGAACGATTTCTCGGTATTAAGAAAAATATACTCGAACACATCCGTGATTCACCGAGTAACAAACGATGATATAAAAAAAATTATGTCATACAGAAATAATAAATTGCTTTATAAAGAATGGTTTGAACGAATGAATGAATAAAGAATAATCAAAATAATATAATATAAGACGAGTATTGTAGACGGCACAGTGTTTGAAGGCGAGCGTAAGACATGACATGATACGATTAAAAAGAAAAAAATCTTAAAGAGGACAATTTTATGGATGAAAAAAAACGAAACACACATATGTACCATACTTAACGTTGATGAGGCTGTAAGCTTTAAAAACATTACCTTTAATAGAAAATCGCCTTAAGGTGTTTCATTTATTTATTATCAAAGAAAATTATATAATTAATGTTACTTAGAAATTATTCTTGCAAATTTTTAAGTTGGCAAAGTCTCGTATTACATACTTAATAATAATTTTCTTAATTTATCACTCTCCATGTTAGTAGGCCAAGTGATAGCCGATAGGATGGTGGGTCGGTATTAATTTTTAATTCTTTTCAACACGCTGAAGGATCCCTAATCTTAGGGAAACTTAACAAAATATACAATGAATATTTTATTGTCATATTAATTTAGAATTGTATCAGATGTAGATATTATGCGCCGCATCGTGAGATTTTTTAGAATACGAGATCGTAAGCTGTAGCTTGGTCAGATTAAAGTCAATCCGGTGGTGCGGGGGAATGTTACAACAATTACTAGAAAGTATAAGAAATGAAATAATTAATGATTATCTAATAACATCATAGAATATATAATATAATGTAGTTGGTAATAGCATGATCTAAGACTATGCCTACTGCACGCCACTTGTATAGATCTAAATGCGTGGCGTATCGTCAGCGTTGTCTATCTCTGTGGGAGTATTATGTATTTAAATATGTTTGCAGAAATTCTTAAAGTTTAACATTGATTTAGTATTTTTTACTAGTAAAAATAAAAATAAAACATTACTGTCTTGCATTTGAATGAAAAGTTCGCGTTTACAGGTACTTGCTAAATATTAGAGGTTAAAAAGTAAACTTAACAAAGCTTTTATATTAAAATCATAAACTCTCGTGTTTTTTACATTTTTGTTTGTGAAATCAACATACCAATCATCACATAAATATTTTTTATCGCTTTTATAATTACATATATTAATTATAATAAATATTTATAATAATCTTTTTACACAATAACCGATAATAATTGCTTTGAGGAAGACGAAAAATTGTACATTTATAAAAAAGTGATTATGTTATGATTATAATCTTATAATTGAATTGAAGAAGAACATATAACATCAGATAAAAATAGTGTTTTGTATTCACAAACATGATGTAATATAATTCCGAAAAGCTTTGCTCGTTTTTATTACATTTTGAATTAGTCAACGTTTTAATTATTGATTGATGATTTTACCTGGGTTTTACCAGGATTTGAACCCGAGACATTTCCTTTGCCGTTGGACTGGTCTATCGCTTATTTTATTTTCTGAAAAAAATATGCTTTGCATGATTGAATCTTATACAGAGTGAAACATACCTAGTTCACTAAATTACGAGTCGAAAATGTTGAAGTGATATGTGCTTATTTTCAACCATGTCAGAGATATAAGCATTAAAAAAAATTCGTAATTATGCGATTATTTCGATTAATTGAAATATTTAATTGATTCCAAATTATTTATTGAATACAACAAATTAAAGGTCATCGAATTTTGAGTGATTGGACTAATTTTTGTTACATGATTTAGGGCCTGAAGAAAATATTAGATTAATAATGGATAAATTTAGTAAATATTTGTTTCAACAAACGCAAACTTAAAAGCTTAGCATGATTTTGTAAAAAAAAATCAAACAATAATATTTTACATAACGGTGCAGAATTTGCACATATTTCTTGAATAGTTTAGACTCGTAATTTAGCCTGGTATCTACCCATAAAATATTGTGAACTAAGTCTGTTATACCCTGTATACATTGTATAAATTATCTCATAAATGTTTAACAACAATAACTTTGTACAAGTGATAATGGATACAAAGTAAGCTGTTGTTTTTCTATTTCATAAAAATACTGAAGGCGGCCATTGTATACGCCCTGCAACAAGTTACTACAACTGCATACAACAGTTATTTTATAATTTAAACAGTCGGCTCACAATCGGCTGTCGCCGATTGCTTTTTGTTAGTAACTGGTTTAATGAATTAATGAATAATAATTATCTGTCAATGCTATAACATATTTTATGGGCATGAATTCAACGTACGAGTATGATATCGATAAAGAAGTTGTCAATAAATTACACATTTATGTAGTATAATGTATTTTTAATTATTTATTTTGCAGTGTAATACAAGTACGACTTTATAGTGTTATGTAGATATTTAAGATGTACTTAAACAGCAAAAAACTGGCTACAGTAACACAGACGAGAGTCTAACAATGTAGTCAGGATAAGGCCGAATAATAATAATAATAAGATCTCATATTGTTCTTCTTAAACAAATTAGAAATTTAAAATGGTTATTTGTTTCTAATAAATACGTTATTTGATTAAATATTGTTAATGTCAATAAAGTTTTATCTTATCTTTAATAATAAGTATTAAGTTCAAATCTACTCGAATTTTGTCTCTTTTTTGACCAATAAGAATTAGTACATTTTTAGTCATGTTACCCAATATGGATAATTTTTTTACGAATTATGTATATCTCTTGTCATAAATCAATTATCGCCAGGACTCGAACCCGCTCCCGCTTGCTGGGAGTACGGGTTAACCAATTACATCATATATTAGTAATCTCACTGACACGTCAGATTTTGGACTAAAGAATTTCTTTTTTATAGTGAGACTTATTTTATAGTTATTAATAGTTTTTTCTGCCTATCTTTCTAAGTGATTCGCCTGATTTGTTTTAATTTTCTTAGAACAATGTTTTATTCTAGATATTTAAATAGAAATAGTTTTTCAGAATTTTCCAATCATTTATTAGAATATGATCATACTTTTGATAAAAATTTGGGTTTGTCTGTTTTAAATATTATAAACAATATTGGTCTTAAATTGAATAATTAAGAATCGAAACTAAATTTAACCACAAGTATTATTTTAAAATGTGTACCTAAATATTTTTTTTGTATCATTAAGTTATCTTTCATCATCGTAACAATTACGGTTAGGTATTAATTTTATTTTTTAAATGTAGAATTTAAAAACATTATAATAATTTGACATATGGTTTTCAGTTAGTTATTTTCCGAAACTGGTTGGTGTAATAAATCTAGCTCATAAAAACAAAGTTAAAATAATTTATATCAAAATGAATAAAAACCACAATGTAAAGTTTATCAAAAATAAAATGTAACGTATTTTTTCATCGATAACGTTATTGCGACATAGTATTATTCTTTTGACTGGTGAATATTTGGGAGACGGTGATGAACGTGTGTTGTGTCGTTGCAGGGTCGAGAGCGGGCACGGCTCGCCCGAGGAGGGGTGCGGGGGCGGGGGCCGGCTGGCCGCGCCGCGGATGTCTCTGCTCGGCCGGCCGCTCAGCTACCGCGCCTCGCGCCGGGACGCGCGCTACCGCCGCCTGCAGAGCCGCGTCTACAACTTCCTGGAGCGGCCGCGCGGCGTCAGGGCGGTGCTGTACCACATGCTGGTGTGAGTGATCCTTTCATTATTTCCCTAGTGTTTAAAATTCGTACACATTTTAATAATTGCCTACGTTCAGTACCTACGTTGGAATCACAATTTACATATTTCTGACGGGTAGAAATGGACTTGTATACCTTCTCACTTCACTTCAATGCAATGTATTATATCTGATTCCTTTCAAATTTTGTGACACATTGAATAAAATTGAAATATTTAACCCATCCAGATAACATTAGGAAAATTGGGTAAAATTGAAAGGCAAGCGCAAGGGAGAGGGAAAGCAAAAAAAAAACAAAGCTGATTATGTCGGCGATGAAGAAGATTAAAAAAAGTACTTTAGAATGATTCTAAATGCATATTAAACAACTTTTGTAGCTTAAAAATTAGTTTTACCCGATTCATCGTGCTGGAGCATCGAAACGGAAGAACTGTCGTTGAAGAGGGATCGGATCAGACTGGCGCCGGCTACTCTTTGCTGCAGCCTAGATCCTAAATCGTTGGTATCGATGCCGGCTGGGGACGGCGTTGGATTTGATTGGGTGTCCCCACAAGATTATTAAAAAATGTTTTTCAGCATTACATATAGTCAGACATATTAAACATAAATGATACACACATATAATTTCAATTCAATGTAGATACATAAATAATAATAATAATAATATGAATATGTAAAATCCTCATTCTAATTTAGAAATTTCCGTCAAAAGTGAAATGAAGTAATTTATTTTTCTATTTGAACATTGTACTTTCAGAATTAAAAGTAAATATAATTCGTATTTCGAAGAAAATTGACATTTCATTTCGATGTGCTGTATCAGTTTCCTTTCAAATTTGCCTACAAAGAAAAAAGCACTAGACACAAAGCTAAGCTTTTATGATATTTACATGCGATTACTTATTCTTTTCAATATACAACTCTTATAAATAAAGTCGAAAGTATTAAACCTACGAGTACTCCATAAAGTAATTACTATTTATTGTATTTACATAACTAACAAATATAATATAATTTTATAGATTTTTTGACGATTCAACCAAGTAAACCAAATATTGATTGACAGATAAATTGATCCTGTTAGAGGCTTCAGCAATCGACAAGCATGCATGAAAAGTGAGTTGTGTGTCAGGACAAAATAATGAGGCGCTCATCATCTCTGCCTACTTCTGGTGTTAACTCAACGGTGTCAAGTTAGTTTTTATTAATATTTATTATGTAATGTTTTATATTGGGAAATTTCATTTTTTTCCAAATTGCAATAAATACTCACATAATTACTTGCAACATTACGCAAATATTTTACTTTACTATTCTTCTTACTAAGGATTTGCACAATGTATTACACAATCAATCCGATTACTCTGGAACTTTTATAAAAGGTTTTTTAATCATTCGTAAATCTTTTTACCCTTCTCAATCGTTTCCTTATTGGGAATCAAACTGTCCGTCTCAGAAGAGGCACTCAGCGAGATAGACAGCCCCAGCTAGGCCTACAATACATTCATATTATGTAGTAGAATAATGGTTAATCTATTATCAAAAACGTGCTATATCTTCCGACAAATACGTGTAAGCAATATTATATAAATATGCAAATAAAGATAGATTTATTAATATTTATTGGACTGAATTCTCACATTTAGTTAATATTGTTTAATTAGATACTTCCATTTATTAAGGAGAACACATTCTTATTGTAAAGTTGTAATTATTCAGAGTATAGGTCTGTGATATTTTTTTAAAATGTAAATGAAATGTATGAAGTAGAAAGATATACATATAAAATCAATTTTATCGAAAAGTATTGATGTTGCTACTAATATGTCCAAAATTTAATAAAAATAAATTATTAATTCTGGCGTCTCCTATCGGATTACTCAAAAGGTATTTGAGATTCCGTAAAAACAAAGTAGATGGCTTTCAAATAATGGAACGACAGATGTATTAATTATGGCTTCGAAAATTTGTCGTCAAAAAAGTATTGTCTGCTATAGCATATTTGGTTAATGCACCTTCCCCGGATTGGAAAGAGATCTGTGTTCGAATCCCGGTAGCAACAACAATATTTTTTGATAAAATTGTTTTTATATGTGTATCTTTCTAATTAATACATTTTTTTTTGTATTTAAAAAAATACTTCCATTTCATCCAAGATTCTATGTAACTCTATACGTACAACAAGAAGATATTTTATATTGCAGTGTGATAAAGAAATTTCAAAAAACCTTTTATATAAATAGATAGTCCTTTGCAGTATTTTAAATTCTTATTCGATCCATTTTATATATATTATTTGTGGAGAAAACCAGTGAGGAATGAATCTGCCACAAGTGTAGTTAATATAATCTATTTAAATTATATTTTACAGTTTTACATATTTCTAAAATATTGTTACTAGCGAAAGAATGCATTAAATAAAGGGTGTTCAGCGGAAATTTATCAAGTTTAATATTAAATAAAAAAAAAACTACAATGTTATTCTCATATTTATTTATACAAAATGGAGTTTAACGATGCGGATTTTATGTTTTATAAACAATATTGTCTAAATGCCGTCCATTTCTCACAAGACACTCTTGCAATCGGAGTCTTAAATTTTAAAGCGTTGGTTCAACGCCAGCAACTTCACGGCGGATATTTTTTTGTAGGGCCTGAATTGTTCAAAGATTGTTACTGTAAACTCTCGACTTAAGGTATCCCCACAAAAAAATTCGCACGCTGTATGGTCCGATGATCGAGGTGCCCAGGGTATGTCTCCGTACTTGTTGATTAATTTATTGGGAAAAATTCCCCTCAGCTTCTCCATTAAAACTCTAGCTGTGTGTGGAGTGGCCCCGTCTTACTGAAATTGTATTCTGTTGTTGAACGCGAGAAACAGCTGCAGTCGCGGTACCAAAAACTCGTCGATAATTTGACAATACACGTCAGCAGTGACTGTCTCTCGCTGGTTAAAAAAAAAGGGCCAATTATTCTTCGGGCCACATCACACTGTCGTTTTTGGACATTGCAAACGTTTTTGATGGCGTTTCCTTGGGTTGTCGGAGCACCAGTATCCCATGTTCTGTTTATTAACATAGCCATCGATATGAAAATGTGCTTTGTCAGTAAACAATATGTTTCCAAGCGTTCGTGCTGTTCCGAAACGTTTCAGCATAGTTCACGTAAAGAATAGTCATTTTCGTTGAGAAACTGCACGATTTGCAGTTTTTATGGGTTAAACTGTAGTTTATTTTTCTAAATAACGTGCATTGTTGATTTTTCTATTCCACTACAGGTGAAATATTTCTTATCGATTTACGCAGATTGCGTAATTTCACCTCAAAATTAAGCCACATGTTCTGGCGTCGCTGCTGACGTTGATGGTTCCGGGGGAGTTTGGTTAACCATTGTCTTTTCTTGTCTGAACTTTTGAATCCAACACCAGATAAGTTGCGTGCTCGGTTAATCACTTACTCGTCGAATATTAAAGTGAGTACAAAAAGTGCGACGCGCACGAACCAATGAATCACTGCATTTTAAATATTGCTCAATCGCGAACGCGCGGTGCGCTCCCTGACCAGTGATTCATTGCGACTGGCAAATCCGAAAATCACGCGCGTCGAACAATACTACTCCCAATTACCTCACCCTGATGGTTTAAGAGCAATTAGAAGTTAATCTTGAAATTTTTCCGCTGAACACCCTATATAAGGTCATCTTTGCTGATGATACATCTGATTTTTCTTTCAGACCTCACCTTAAAAAACAAAGCAAAACATTTCTTCGATATGCGACTACATACTAATATCATATATATTCAGTGTATCGTGTATTATGAAGAAATATTGTTTTTTTTTAAAAAAGCCGTAATCGTTTTATTCTTCTGAGACTTTTGTGGTCGTTTTTTCTCGTAATGTATGATAAATAAATACCTGGCTTGCTATTTCAAAATACGATTTCACAAATACGTACCGATGTTGGAAATATTAAATATAATAAAGAAGCACACACGTAGCTTTGTTTTCCGTTTATTTCTATTTTTATATCCTTAACGTCACATTAAAAAGAGGTACTCGATTTATTGCTGTAATATTTAAATGTTAAATAAGCGACTTGAAATTATACCAAACTTAAACTATTAGATTTTTTAAGGTTTATCTTAATCTTGTATTATTTAAATCTATGAATTGCCAGTAAAAGGGTTGCAATATAAAATATCGCATTAATCCACACGAAAAACATGTTTTACAGTCATAATAAATGCATTATTAGTATTATTATAATCTTAACATTCGATTTTATTTTATGGAATGGAAACATGAACACTTACCGAAGAAATGATAAGGTGACTTGAAGCATTTGAGATGTGGATCTACGAAGAATGCTTAAAATAAGCTGGATGGATAGAGTTACGAATGAAGATGTTACGGTTCGGATGAATAAAGAAAAATAAGTATTTATAATAATAAAAATCTGAAAACTTTAATATCTCGGACATGCAGTGAGACACCCGGAAAAGTAAAAATAAAAAATAAAGTTGCCAAGATCTAAAAGGTTTTTTACAAATTTTTTAATAATTTTCAAAAATCTGAATTATATCATACATCGATTAAGTGGTAATTGGTCTAAAATATTCCGAATAACACTAAAAAATATATCTCACGAACTCTAAACTAAAGAAATGTTTGAAGAACATACATAAAATTTATTGTTTTAAGAGTTACGCAGCAATACTAACCTTCACAAAATTGAGTACATATTAAAAATATTTATGATCCGGCTCAAAAGTTATGAACTTATTTACACCGGTTTGTCTCTTGTAAAAATGAATTTCGCTCTTTACAGTATTTGAAATTTTTAGCGTCGATAATTTCTTGCCCGGGAAATTACGACATAAATACATAATTCTCGATTTTTAAAGGTAAGTAGCATAACAAAAGGAAGGCGAAACTGAGAGTTTTCGACAAGAGCTTTGTGTATTTGTATTATGAAAATATTGTTTTGTAGAATTTTATTGCGCTATTAAGCCAAATAATATAAATTCGGTACCAAAAAAAGTAACCAGGTGGTTAAAAATAATGAAAGTATACTAGAATACGGTTAAATGTTATTTCTAAATGTATTTCTGCCACACTGTACCAAATTGGGGCTTAATCCATTTTTTGTTTTAAGCGACCGCTTTTGCTCTACACTCGGAGAGGAAAGTTTCAGATCGTTTGATGTTTCCGCTTTTGTTCTAACCAGAGCCAGGTCTCCTAAAGTTAGGGAGATACACATTATATGTCTGCAATCAGCGTAATACTCTACACCGTAACATGGAGACCAGTTCATTCATTAGATAGCTGTTTAGAATTTCTTTTCTTTTTTGTTTTTCTTAAAAAATAATTTAATATTTATACTGGATTAATAGAAAATAAATACATTGACTTAAATATTAAATAATTAACTAACTTACCATTACGCCGTTTCCCCGCCTCATCCACATTCATACATCTTCTCATACACGCTCGCCGATTATTGAGGCTTCTAATAGGATCATCCTCCGGTGTCTGGTTTACCTGGTCGTACCAAGTCTTCCGCGGACGTTATTTATTTTGGTGCCCTCAACACTTGCGTCATATATCTTTCTTACCATTCTCTTCTCATGCATCCGTTCCATATGACCAAATCCCGTAAATGATCCTTTCTTAATCTTACTTATTATACTAATATTAGCTTTACATTCATTACTTATTTCTTCACTCTGTCATAAATAGATCTGCCACATCTCCTGATCTCATTTCTGTTGCATTCAGTCTACTTTCGTTCCTCTTTTGCCAGTTCCAGGTCTCACTTCTATACATCGGTGTCGGTATCATGACTATTGCATACCGCTAGTCTTGCCTCGGTTGACAAGTTTCCGTAGATATAATTCCATTAAAAGCGCCGTTCACTTTATTCCCTGCAGCCATTCTTCTTTCGATATCATTCTCAGCCTTTCCGTTTCTATCAAACATATTTCCCAAATACACAAAGTCATCTACTTGTTCCAAACATTCATTACCTACAAGTATTTTGCACGGTGTATTGCTTTCCTCCTTCTCGAATACTATCACATAAATACTATTACTATATATTGTTATATCCGTGTGTTTATATTGTGTTCACATTTTTCAAATTTATTTGATTAGACCAAATCCGTTTATGACAATATTATTGAAGCGTTTCCTAAAGTTATGTTAATGTTTTTATCAATGTTATTAAATATTAATTAAGAATTTTTATTAATAAGATATAATATATTGTTTTTACACAAATAATTTTTCTTTGACTAGTTACATCGCTTCAAGACCACCTTCAGACTTAAAAAACATACTCAAGTACAAACATTATTTGCCTAACTCAAATAACGGGACAATGGACATTTAGTATAGATTGAAGATGGCTTTGATGGGTAAAGTATTTACTGTTCAGTATTTTCACAAAAAAAAATTGCATAGTTCTTTTTATATAAAATTTATTCTTTTTTAAAAAAAAGTTTGGTATTCCTGTTTAAAAAATAATTGTATATATTGTCTAAGCATGTGAATCAGTAGGTACTGAAAACTTTTTGCAATATACCGGTATAGCGCATAATATGAAATCGATCAACAAGTATAAACGCAAATTCTTAGAATTTTCATTACTCTTGAATTTTAAATACAACCTGAATTAAATATGAATGAATCTCCTTTGGGAGCTGAAATTTTGTAAAATGATTTCGGATAAAATTTCGGAGTCAAAATATTTTTTCCATTTAATTCGATTAAATTGTGGACATTTTATTCCGTTCCCCAATTAAATAATAAAGGAGTTTATTGGACGAAAAAAATTTGGTTTACTAATCAATTTATGTATTTGTTTTGCTTCTCTCATAACTCGTAACCATAATAATAATAATCATAAAAAATATTAAATTGTGGTTTTATTTAATATCATGATTGTGGTATTGAAATAAAATATAAAAGATGTTGAATTTGTACATTTTGAATTGAATATCGTTTGAAATATGCAAAAATGGATAACCTATTTATCATAAATATGAATTAAATATATTAATTAGAAAGATATACATATAAAATCAATTTTATCGAAAAATATTGTTGTTGCGCCACCAGGATTCGAACCTAGATCTCTTTACTAACCGGGGAAGGTGCATTATCCAACTATGCTACAGCGACAATATTTTTAGCGACAATTTTCGAACCTATATGTTACCTTTTTTATATTAATACATTTAATCGTTCCATTATTTGAATGAGCCATCTACCTTATTTTTACAGAATCTCAAATACCTTTGAGTAAACTGATAGCAGACGACAGAATTATCAATTCATTTTTATTAAATTTTGGACACATTGATACAACTTTATTATTTATTATCACAGACCGTCTGTTCTGAATAATTACAACTTCACAATAAGAATGTGTTCCCCATATAACCTATTTATCATTTTTATGTCTTTGTATTCGGTTAGCAGAGGTATTGTCGAATTATTTATAAAAAAATTCTGGAAATTTACTTTTTTCAAATTCAGTTTAGTCATAAACAATTTACAGAAAATATGCGTTTTATGTTTTGTCACGTCGACGCTTCATAAACTTTCTAATACTGTTATATTGGATATGTTCTACTATCATCCATTCACGATCCGCTTAACTGAAAGGCATTTAGTCAGCACGAACTGAAGGTTTTAATGACGACGCAGTGAATTTAACTGTTCGGTTACAAAGCATTATTACGGTATTTAATTAATGCTGTGAAGTTTCCTTATGACAATATGTAGTGACATTAGATTGTTCCCATTATTTTGAATCGGCAATAAAAGCTCATAATTAGCCCGCGATAGGAGTTGAACCAATTTTAATATTTTTAATACAAATTAAATGTATGAATTAGGAAGATATCGAATTTTAACCGTAACTTATCTAAAAAATATTTTGTTATATATTGGGGAAGTGCGCTGACCATTACACCATGTCAACATAGTAAATTAACGACATATTTTTGAAACGGTATGTTTCACTTTCAAATTGATAATACATCTGTCATTCCAGTTTTTGAAAGTAACCTACTTCATATATATGAAGAATTTCAAATAGCTTTGAGTAGAGTAATAAATTAATTTTTTTTTAAATTTTGGATACATTTAATACAACTTATATATTTTTAAGGAGAAACGGTGTTCTGAAAAAAAACTGCAATTTCACAATAATAATGCTTTCTTCATAAAAAATATATATTTTTGTCTAATCGGTTCAGCGGTGTCCGTTTAAAGTGTCGCTGATCCAAGTGCTTAGTTCAGCTTTTCCAGAGAGCTGGCGACAACCGAACGCTTCCCGGTGAAGTGCCAACTCACAACGATTTTGCACCCACTTTAATTTAACGGTTAGGGCAAGCGGCCAATTCGGTCTCAAGATGTTTGAGAATTTTTACTTTCAGTTTTGTGAACAAGTGTCAGGTGTGTTCTAATTATTGTGCGATGATGTCGCTTTGTTTATGTGTGGGCGGTCTCGCAAGCAGCCTCGTAACATATCGTGTGATTAATACTTTTCGGCGTCGAGCTCTCTGAAGGAGCTAACAGCTAATGACGTAGTTCTTATAAGTATAGTCCCGTTTAAAATGTATGTGTAGTCGTATTTGGTTTAATACGCGGGATAATAGAATGAAGCGGGTACGTGTGATGAAATGTTTGTTTCTAGAGAACAACTAAGAAAATAATATTTTAAAATTTTCTTGATTAACTTTGTGGAAGTCCATTGTAATTATAAATATAAAGTTTCAGAAGAATTAATTAATTCATAAAATAAAACACAACGTTATTTACTTCACACTACACATTAAATAAACATTTAAATTTAAACGTTTTCGATGCTCACTGCATCATCTTCGGTAATAAACTAAATAATATCTGAAGAGATCTGTTCGAGGAGAATTTTCTTTATTCGTTTTTAACTCAGCACGTCACAATATATTTTATAACGATACAATATAATAAGTGACACACATAAGACATATGATATTGAGATTTAGTTTAGAAGATGGATACAGATACAGGAAACAGATCTAAGATAAAATTATTTTACTTGGCTGTCAAAAGCTCTTTTGATCACGTAGAAAATGCCCATTGCTTTGAAGGAATGCTGACGTAAGATTAGATGCCATATGGGAATGGTGATTGATAAAAAAATATTTTTTTAGGCTAGATAAATATTATTTTTCACTATTAGTGTTTTACCAATTTTCTTACTTGCGATTTGAAAGGTATAAATTACGAATCGCGTGTACGAGATTGGATCACAGATTCTTTGGTCATTGTTTTACAGGCAATTTCATCACGATATTGGCTTGGACGGCTCCTTGGGCGTCAGTTGTTGAGTAGGTATACTCTAGGGAGGTTTACAAGAATATAAAAATTCTAACAGATTAGCAATCGGCTAACAACCTCCTCGTTACCTATTAATTTTTATTAAGGAAAACACATTCTTATTGTGAAGTTGTAATTATTCAGAACATAAGTCTGATGTTTTTAATATAAATTAAATGTATTTATTAGAAAGATATACACACATAAAATCAATTTTATCGAAAAATATTGATGTTTTTACCGGGATACGAACCTGGATCTCTTCCAATCTGGGGAACGTGCATTATCCTATTATACCATACCAACACAGTGGATTGACGACAAATTTTCGAACCTATATGTTGTTACACTTTTCAAATAAATACATTTATCGTTCCATTATTTGAAAGCCATCTTCTTTATTTTTACGGAATCTCAAATAACTTTGAGTAAACCGATAGGAGACGCCAGAATTAGCAATTCATTTTTATTGAGGATTAATAATATTAATTAATAATAATTAATTAAATTAATTAATTCCGGTAGCGCAAAAACAATATTTTTCGACAAAATTGTTTTTATATGTATATATTTATAATTAATACATTAAATTAGTATTTAATTCATTTTTATAAAATTTTGGACACATTATTACAACTTATATATTATTAAAGAGAACACATTCCTATTGTTAAGTTGTAATTATTCAGAACAAAGTTCTGTGATTTTTTATTGATTTGAAATGTATATCTTTCTAATTAATACATTTAATTTGTATTACTACTTTTTAAATACTACAGCGCTTGTAACTTATCTGATACACGATTACTTCTTTGCTAATACAACATGTATGTAGGTGTATATTCTGTTCAAAGCGATGTGTTTTAGGCAAGATTGGGACTTCTCGTTTGTAGCCATTATATTGTGGCTGCGTCAAGTGGAGATTCATTTACATTATTAACTTTCAGTAATGTGTAATTTGGTTAAATATTTATCATATATCAATAAATCATAACATCGTCGTGGTTTACAATTAGTGCCAAACGAAATATCAATAATTTATCACATTAAAACTATTAAGTAAGAAAATTGAAAATGTTACCAGTTTTCTATTTTCTATATTATAAATCATTTTCCACATGCCGTATTCTTTCTCTCATCTCTTTAAATCTAATCTGTTTGGGACATATATTTGTGCTTGAGCGAGGATGATGTACTGTGCCTTCCACCTCCGCCCCCTTCCTCACCTGCCACCGGTACGGTTACAAAAAGATTTCGCAGTATAACAAAGAGTGAGACGTGTGTCTACGTGACCATCTTGTGCAATCTGAAGGAGTCAAGACCCTGACCAGGAGATAGTATCAACACCTAAAGTTACAGTCCACCTTGGAGGTGCCAGGTGAACGGGATTGTGGTGAGTGGAACTTCCTTTTGAATCCTGTTTCTTCCGGTATCTATGCTATTACGCAACATAATCATTTATATGAATACAGGGAAAAACTTATGATAAAGGCTGGGCGCATGAAATCTGTTTTTTTTTTAAATTTATGATCTGGTAATATATTGTAAAAGAGAAGAACGAATGGAGCATTAAGATACGGATAATGGGATTCAACAAGTTGAAGATACGCTAAAAAAGTTTCATAGCTCGAGGTGGCGAACTTTAGTGTTCATAATTTTTCTCTCCGCGTTTGCGGCTAACTTTGAACGCGTAATACGTTTTAAAATTATTTTGTAATGGAATATTGGGAATGTAGGGAATATTGTTTAAACAAATAAAAGTATAATGAGGAAACTTGCAGTTGTGTCGATTAAAAAAAATCATTTTTACATTCAAATCATTTAGTTCAGTTGATCATGTTAGAATGCGAAATTACCCAAAACAATATTTTGTTCAAGAATACAAAGGGACGGAAGGTAATAAAAACTCGGAATTGTTAGACGCAGGTGGACCGACACAGCTTGGGTACAGCGGCGGTAATTCGGCGAACGTGACTAGAGTCACGTAGGCAAATGCACCTTAAGGGATGCATCAGCATAGGCGAGCAGTCTTCTGATATTCTCCGCCGGCAGAAGTGGCTCCACCTAAGACGAGATTTTATTTTTAATTTGAAAATAAAATCAATATCGTCTCTAAAAGTATCAAGTAAGCGCTTCGTAGATTGTAATTCCGGGGAAAATTTAAACTGTGCGCGCCTCGAGTTTAAGCTTAGACTGTGATGTTCTCTGCGATTAATCGTAAATGTGAAAGTATCAAAAAGGGTCCCGCTGGATCTATAAAAAGTTGATAAATATAATCGGTGTAGCGAGAACAGACTGTCGCTATAGCATAAGAATATCGCGTCCTGAGTCCCGGTTTGCCTGGATAATTGGCATCGTCTTGTCATCAACTACAAGCTTGAACTCCGTCACCCTACGCTGGCACCACAAGGAGCTGACCACACTTCACGTCCAGGATCCAGGACCATCCTAAGAGGTAATCCCTTACGTGAGGGACCTGCATAATCTACATCAGACAAGCGTCAACATAGGCAATTTGGTAGAGAACTTTATGCTGGCATGATGAACACAAATATTTAATGTTAATTTTATTGTAATTATTTTTTTATAGCCTTGTTTATAAGTATTAAAGTAAATTGCTCATTTTTCACTTTTAACACATGCAAGTATCTTAAAATATAGATTATAAATTTTCTTATATAAAAATATTCTTTAATTTCATAACCTATCAATATTTAAAAAAAGAACCAGTTAGACTAGATGCCTCCCCCCTGAACATGAAGCCGAGGTAGAAAGAAGAAAAATAACCTAACAATAACAACAAAAGTTATATATGTGTAAGAATAGAATATTCTTTTGTATATAGCAAATATGTAAATTTTTGATTGTTTTTTTCTCGACCTTGCAGCTGATTGCAGCAGCACATTAATAAAATTTCAACGTTAAATACATTCGTCTAACATTGTTAAATTATATTTTGTAAACACTTGATGTAAAAATAAGTGAAATGTTTTATTATTATTGGCAGGCATAACTATTTACCGCACCTAATTGAAAATGAATCATAAAATGTTTGTTTTGCCATCCGAATTCATCGATCCGTCTGATAAAATTAGCAATAAAAGCTACATAACGTTTATTAATAGTATTATGGGTTCCGGTTGCGATTATCAAAGTTGATGGGAAATGGCCGATCTTCATTTTTATGTCTGTCATTTACCGGTATTATTCAATTAATCATATCGATCGACTCTGCCCGGAAACAGATGTATTATTGATGTGCAAATAACGTATATTTCGAGTGAACTAGTTTTACAAAA
Organism: Eubasilissa splendida; assembly: GCA_031772225.1. Taxonomy (NCBI): domain Eukaryota; kingdom Metazoa; phylum Arthropoda; class Insecta; order Trichoptera; family Phryganeidae; genus Eubasilissa; species Eubasilissa splendida. The sequence continues at coordinate 13,940,337 of CM062848.1, read as the reverse complement.
TATTTTTACACCTAATTCGTCATGGTAACCGAGATAAATAACTTTTAATTTTCAAAACAAAACTTTGTACTATACACACGTTGGGTTATTGTCATTACAAGTTTTGAGAGGTGCAGTCTCTCTCATCATCAGGTGATATCTAAACTAAATACATTATTGTAATCTTTTCGGGCGATTGGGCGGGGCTTGAGAAAAGGGGGGAGGTTCCGGTCGTTAACGAGAATATGGACAGTAAAGGTGAAGTGTTAAGAAATGTTATGTTGTTAATTAGTGTTTTCTTCGAATTTTATTTTTTTTCAATTTCAAATGTTTCTAAATTGTTCAATATACCTTTATAAAGTACCAAGTGAAGAAGTTTTAGTCTGTGACTATCGAAAGTGTGGATTGTTTCAATTATGTGGTTAGAAAATTCCGAGGAGTTGTTATTTTGTAGGCAGCGGCAATGTTTCTTCATTCTTGTATTTAGATTTTTTACCGTTTGATATCTTTAGCTCCGCCCCGCTCTAATACTATATTATGTGACTTGAAGTGTTAAAGTGTGACACCTTCACTTTTAGATAAAATGAGTACTTTTGTAGATTATAAAACTTATGTTAAGCCGATGAAATCATAACATTTTTTACAATTCAAAATGTCTTACATTCATAAGGATTTATAGTATTATGATTTCATAGGCTTAATATAAATTTTATAGTCTACAAAACTATAATACATTCATAACTCATTTTATCTAAAAATTGAGATGTCACACTTTGATACTTAACGTGTGTAGTACAAAAGTTAGTTGTGAAAATTAAAATAATCACGTTACACCGCAAAGTAACCGCTATGTCAATTAATGAGATAAACTACGCATATTTCTTAATATATATCTTCAATTTACTGTAATGTTTTTTAAAATCAAATTTGAACTACCAAAGAAATTATGTAAATTCATAAAATTATATTCCGATTACGATTAATAAAGTTTAACACTAAAATTTTCCCGTTTAGAAAATGTAATTACTTTGTGTATTTTGTGGGTGCTGAACACGAACTCTAAAACCATACAGGTTGTTTTGGAAAAAAAAAATGTTTTTTGCAAAATTTTCACATTTACAGCGGCTTCTAACACGTTTTATTGCGATATTTAAGGCTATCTCTGGCCCTCGCCAAAGTACTAATAATTGATTAATTTAAATATAATTTTTCTATTTGTGTTGTATATACAGCGGGAGTACCTTGACTTACGAGTTTAATTTGTTTCGTGACGGAGCTTGTAATTCAAATTACTCGTATGTCAAATCAATTCCCCCCATTGAAATTGATTGAAATTCTACCATTAATCCGTTCCGGGGCCACAAAAAAAAAAACGCATTTTTTTGTAACATGTTTTTAGCGTAAATAGCTCATGTCTTCTTGCAGATTATGGCCTCCGTCACGGTATCTCCTGCGAGCGGCTTCTCCGTTAACCACACCTGTCCCTGTTTGAAATTTCGCGCAGAACACGTATCTATTCTTCATGGTTTTGAGCCACGTTCACGCAGCACTCACAGAGGACCTTGTTAACTCTTTTATTTGGTCTATCAATCTTGTGGGAGACTTTCTTGATGCTCACTTTTCTTCAACTTTCCCTTTGATTACGAGTTTGTCGAGACTTTCGTCGTTTTTCTGGCAACATGTCAAGAGAGAATCTTACTCACAGACTACTAAATATGTAGACATGAACTAACGCAAATTCTTTGTTTCAATATTTTAAATTTGGTGCCACTCGCGTGATAATTTTGGTAGCACTTATGCACTCAAATAGCTCCGCGATTTTTTAAAAAATATGTGATTCGATTGGAATGAAAATTTAATCGCTGACAATATAATACGCATTAATGTAAAAAATAAGTATTGTTTACACAAAGATTTAATTTTCGAAGAGTAAATACTTTTACTATTTTTATTTGTTAACTTTGTTTTATTAACCGCTTAATTGAGTTTAAATACATCTACCGGTTTCGAAAAATACAATTTTCTTCTTCAGGATGTCAATACTAACTTAAAATATATATTGTTTCTTTACCAGAATCTATTTTTAAAAAAACAACAATTATTTAAAAAATAAATTTAGTACCTAACTCAAATTGTTATTTAATACTTATATTATATTAATTACTCGAATAATTTTTAAGAAATATTTTTGAATGGGACTCGTAGTTAAATTTAGTTGGTTGTTTATAATTTTTTTATTAGTTTTACACACTTTATTTATCTCCAACGATTCACCGTTTATATGCAAAATTGACAATCCTATTTTTTTATCTAAACCATGACCATTTTCTATCAAATGATTAGAAATTCTGAAAACCCACTATTATTCAAACATCTCAAATGCTCCCTTATTCTTATATTAAAATTTCTATCTGTTTTACCAATATAAAATGCAGCACAATCCTTGCAACTAAGTTTATAGACACCAGAATTGTTAAATTTATCATCTTTGTCTTTAGAATTTATGAGTAAATTTACTATACTATTATTTGTATAAAATGCAGGTCTAATGTTTCGTGGTAGGTGCTTAGATATTTGATTCAAAAAGTTATTTATGTATAAAATAATACGCCAATAATCATTATTATCATTATGTTTTATCTCTGACTTATATAAAAATTGATTATTATATTATTTTAATTTATTTTTGAAAATAGTGTCTATCGAACCTGTATTATACCCGTTATTAACTGCTATTTTTTTAATTGTATTCAATTCAATATTGAAATTGGATGTTGACATAGGAACATTGACTAAACGATGTATCATGGAGTGGAACTCCGAATGTTTGTATGATTAGTTGTCAATTTTGCATATAAACGGTGTTGGTCACAAATTAAATAATTTGGAATCGTTGGAGATAAATAAAGCATGTAAAACTAATCAAAAAATTATAAACTACTATAATACTAATTTCTCTAGACTGGTAATCATTAATTTTGACATTTTAATACTACACAGAAATAAGAGCACTGAGGTGTCCGCTCATCCACCTCTTCGAAGACCCTTAAGGAATTGTTCCATGTGAGATATGCATGTATTTTTTCTTTTTTTAGTGATCGTGATATTTGAATAAAAATATAATATAGACATAACGAATAGTAGTAGATTTAATTTTCTATTTATAATCACATATTCAATGACTGAACGCCCTTGATAATTAATAATTAGAAAATTACTTTTTTTGAAATACTTAAAATATTTTTGAGTCACAGTTGCATAATAATATAAAAGTGTTTTTATCACGTTACAAATGTATGTGAAAATATGTAAATGTTAAAGAAAATGAATAAAAGTTAAATGAAAGCAAGAACATAAATATCAAATAAATCCCCTCGCTTCAGTCCGAACCCAGGGAGAAGAAAAAAACAATTCATTGTTTCTGTTTGACAATTTGTGTTAAACTAACTAACTTACATATGAATTAAATATATTAATTAGAAAGATATACATATAAAATCAATGTTATCGAAAAATATTGTTGTTGTGCCACCGGGATTCGAACCTGGATCTCTTTCCTAACCGGGGAAGGTGCATTATCCAACTATGCTACAGCGACAATATTTTTAGTGACAATTTTCGAACCTATATGTTACCTTTTTGATATTAATACATTTAATCGTTCCATTATTTGAAAAAGCCATCTACTTTATTTTTACAGAATCTCAAATACATTCGAGTAAACTGATAGCAGACGCCAGAATTATCAATTCATTTTTATTAAATTTTGGACACATTGATACAACTTTATTATTAGGAGAACACATTCTTATTGTGAAGTTGTAATTATAAAAAAAAAAATATCACAGACCTATGTTCTGAATAATTACAATTTCACAATAAGAATGTGTTCTCCTAATAACTAACTTACCATCATGCCATTTCCCCCCATCCACATTTATACATCTTCTCATACAAGCACGCCGATTATTGAGGCTTCTAACACTTCTAACCATCCTCCAGTATCTGATTTATCTGGTCGTGTCAAGTCTTCCTCTATTTCTGGTGCCATCAACACTTGCGTCATATATCTTCCTTACCATTCTCTCCTCATTCATCCGTTCCATATGACCAATCCACCTTGGTGATCCTTTCCTAATCTTACTCACTATACTAAGATCAGCTTTACATTCATTCCTTGTTTTTTCATTCTTTACTCTGTCATAAATTTGTGTTAGTATTCAATTTTTTGGCTATGTATCTCACATTTCTTTGTCTGACGTTTCGAATCACATTACACGATTCATAATTACTATTAACGCTACCAAACAAGCATAAAAGTTCATAACACATACATAGTCCAATAAAAAAATTATTTACTCAATGAAATGCGGCATTTTGTTACATTTTCATTCGTCGTATGAGGCAACATACACGGATTTGTTCACAATTATTCCCGATCCGTTCGATATTAATTGAAGCGAAATGATTTTTAAGTAAACTTCAATCAATGTCCGTACGTAATACTTTCAATCGATGCCAACTTCCATTTTAACTATCTTTGAATTCTCGAGCCAATGAGCTTTAGACGTTTAAACAATGTGATTACACTTCCTAGATTCTATCTTTTTTTAATTTCAATATCTGAAAAAGAAAATGGGTAATGTTTACTTAAAATTTAATCCGGGAAGGATTTTTAAAAACATGGCTGTTTCTTTCGAGAACAAATTATTTATCCTTTGCTTTTTTCAGTGATCTAGGCATTACTTTATTTTGGTGTATTACTTGGGTTTAATTATCAAGAAATGATATAAAAAAAAACTACTTAATGTAATATTAATGAGTATGATCTTTATATATTAAAAAAATAAATAGTGATACGTACAAGGAATACGGTCACATAAATACTCTTATTATTTTTATACTAAGCTAATCTTTTTTAAAAATCTAATTAGTCTGTATTAGCACACAAAAAATTAGTTACTTGATACACCCAGCTATAGTGTATCTATATATACGTATCTCTTTAACTCAAATATAACATGATGATGAAATTGATAGTTTCAAATATTTTCTTCTTCCTCTTTTAAACAGGCAATCCACCCTTCAAGAGTGATTCAAGTTAAAACTTTATTCTATGGAAAAAAATACAATAATATTATAGAATAGGAAATATTATATTACAAGTCAATACCATTGTCGTTCAAAAAATTTGCTATTACAGGTAACCCCGTTCATCGCGTTTTTTGCAAAGCGGAAAAAATAAAAGAATTATATTTTATACGACATTGCTATTTAATGTTTATTTAGAAAATAAAACGTTTTTTAGAAACTTAAAACGATTTTTTTTTAAAATTCACTGTTGATCGCGGAATTTCGCTTATCGCGGTAACGTCCAGAACGTATCTCCCGCGATCAACGGGGGTTACCTGTGTATAGATAAAATATGGCGACTTAATGTAAAGAACATGACACAAGTTAACCGGGAGTTGAAAATTACTATTACTGTAAAAAAATCTGTGATCCGCAATGGACAGGCAAAAAAGATATGGTCAAGGGTTTCCTCCTCGGCACTACACTCACACATTGGGGAATCTATTAAGTATAATCTGAATAAATGTGAGGCTACCTGGCAATGCCCAACTCTCTCTCTAGAGACATTAGATATTGTTCTTTTGGAGACTTTCCTTTTCGAGAACCAGGGGGTGCGGGGAATAGATTTTTGAATTATTTAATGCCGATTACCCTTATGATTATTTGGATCCATCCTTTGTGCAGTCCAGATAGAATTTGTACGTTTTTTAGAATATTAAGTATGTCATACATCGGGATACGAAATTGACGAGGGAAAACTCCGGAAAAAGTGGCCTCCTTGGCCATTTTATCAGCACATTCATGTTTCAAATATCTTGGCAGCATAATTAAAAATATTCTGAATCCCGAAAAAACAGCGAGAATCCATGTTGAGCGGGAAACATTTGATAAAATGAGATCATTCTTTGTAGTGGCAATTTAATTTGAAATGGAGGCAAAAAATTATTATATGTTACATAGATATTATATAAGTTACTCAATTAAAAAAATAAATTAGTGTTTTCTTTATCAATTCAAGTATAATTTAGTTTAATAACTATGTCGATTGAAATCTTTTAGTTTTTTTTAAATGTACGTAGATTTAATAAGTACCTATATCAAGTTACTATAGTTGTAGATTACAATATATCTATAGGCAAATGGATGGAAAATAAAAATTTACTTTTACTTTACTAAATTTACTATCAAATTTATAGTTAGTTTTGTAAAAAGAAAACCTTATGTTCCGAGTTTTCTGGGTCATTCTGCCATCGCTCTCCAACCTCACCAAATCCTTTGGCCGACGTTTCAAATCCTATTGCAAGGTACAACAGTATTACGCTTCATTTACTTTAAATTACGTCGCTTTCCTTTTAAGTAAAATTGGCTGTACCTTACCCTTCTCAGACCCTCAATTATTGTGAATCAAGCCAAGCTACCTGCCGTACACATTCACCCACTAAACTTAAAATACATTATTATTTATTGTGCGTTGTACACATATATTTTCACTTTTATAAAAATGAATTCAACTGTATACATATTTCAACAGTATTTTCGCTACTTTTTAATTAAACTACACGTTTGTGTTAAGAGACTTGATGGTTTTCTGGGACAAAGCTCGACCTCATTTACTTGATCATTAGGTATTACACTACATAAGAGAGGGTCCTACAGTGATATAAAATAACATCAAACAAGCATGGTATATGCCTATTTTTTTTAAGGTGAACACGTTTTTATTATGAAGTTGCAATTTTTCAGAACATAGATCTGTGATTTTTTTAATACAAATTAAATGTATTAAATAGAAAGATATACATGTAAAATTAATTTGTTGAACAAATATTATTGTTGCTACCGGGATTCGATAACCTGGATCTCTTCCTATCCGGGGAAATGCATTAACCGATTATGCTACACCCCGGATAAGAAGAGATCCAGGTTCGAATCCCGGTAGCAACGACAATCATTGTTCAATAAATTGATTTTATGTGTATATATTTCAAATTAATACATTTAATTAATATTAAAAATATCACTGACCTTTGTTTTGAAAAATTGCAACTTCACAATAAGAATGTGTTCTTTAAAAAATAGAGTAAGTTGTATTATTGTTTCCAAAATTTAATAAAAACGAATTATTAATTGATTCTGGCATCTTCTATCGGATTACTCAAAGGTGTTTGAGATTCCGTAAATATAAAGAACATAGCTTTCAAATAATGGAACGACAGATGTATCAATTTGAAAGTGCAACATATAAATTCGAAAATTTGTCGTCAACTTACTGTGTTGGTGTAGCATAATCAGTTAATGCATTTCCCCGGATAGAAAGATATTCAGGTTCGAATTTCGGTGGCAACAACATTTTTTCTATAAATTGATTTTATGTGTATATCTTTCTAAAAATTATATTTAAATCAATTCTTTGTTAATAAAATAATACGCCATTTCATACAATTTTATTTATTAAATAACTATTGAAAATATTATTAAGGAGAACACATTCTTATTGTGATGTAGTAATTATTCAGAACATAGGCCTGTGATATTTTAAATACTAATTAAATGTATTAATTAGAAAGATATACATATAAAATCAATTTTATCGAAAAATATTGTTGTTACTACTGAGATTCAAACCTGGATCTCTTTCCAATCCAGGGAAAGTAAATTAATCGACTATGATACAGCACACAGTACATTCGAGGATAAATTTCCGAACCTATATGTTACACTTTCCAAATTAATACATCTATCGTTCCATTATTTGAAAGCCATCTACTTTATTTTTACGGAATCTCAAATACCCTTGAGTAGTCGATAGAAGACGCTAAAATTATTAATTCATTTTTAGTAAATTTTGGACACATTGATACAACTTATATATTAGTATTAAGGAGAACACATTCTTATTGTGAAGTTGTAATTATTTAGAACATAGGTCTGTGATATTTAAAAAAATAATTAAATGTATTCATTATTTATTTTATATGTATTTCTTTCTAATTAATACATTTAATTAATTACTACTCAATTATTACTCAAGTGTATGTCGAAAATTTGTCGTCATAAGTTCTGTGTGCTGTAGCATAGTCGATTTGTGTACCTTCCTCGGATTGGAAAGAGATCCAGGTTCGAGATCCGGTAGCAACAACAATATTTTTCGATAAAATTGTTTTTACATGTATATCTTTCTAATTAATACATTTAATTAGTACAAAAAATATTACTTAGCATAAACATTATGTCACTGAAACACACACTATAGAATTTTCACAAAGTTAATAATTTATTAGAAAATAAAATGACAATAACAAACGGCAAACAATGAGGAAATAAATATTAATAGTATTAATATTAATATCTGATATTTTATTATATTTATTTGCATTCTTTGAAAAATATTACATAAAACATGTAATATTAATTTCGTGTATTTTATTTTAGTATTTAAAAAATATGGCAACATTAGAATAGAGAAAGATTTATAAAAATTGTTCGCGATTGTAAAAAATAAACCGATTGAAAAGCAAGGCGAACCGCATAATACTTTCCAACACAAAGGTCGTTCGTTTGTTCGTAAGAACGAAATGAAAAGCCGTGTAAGCTCTGCCCCAACCGGTCCCCCGAACAGCGGGAAACAAAAGACCGAATCATTTACCGCAACGATTTTATCTCATTCAGGAAAAAAGGTGCACGATTGATGTTGAACAAAGCGAAAGCGATGCCAAAAGGGCGATATTGTCCCATTTAAAATGTATTCTATTTAATCACGTTGCGAAGCAAACTCATAAGGTATACTCGTATATACAAATTATAAAAGAAAATATTATGTAGGTATCGGAAAATATGTACTTTAGATAGAATTTACATACAGCTTTATGAGACGATGTGTATGAAATCAGTTGACATGAGTCATGAGCTCAACTATTGTTTTAACCGTGATTGTGAGATTTGTATTCGATTGTAAAGATGATTGGTGACGAGTTATTTGTAATTCTGCGAGCAATCTATTAAGTATATTACTGACAATAATATTTTTATAACTTCTGATTATACTTTCTTTCACATAACTTTTTATAACTCACTCATTATACTTACTTACTTCTTAACATTTACAACTTTTAAAACTATACAGGTAATTGCTTTAGAACAGACTACGTCTAGTAAAGCAATAACCTTTATTTTTCATATGTACTAATTATGATACAAAAAAATAAATAATATTAAAAATCACTAGTAAATTAGAAAATAAGTAATATTAATCACAGTTACAATAACGATTTAGCTCATCACTAGTTGATGTAAAGAAAATATTAAAAACGTAAAAATCATTTGATCTATACTGACACATTGCACGAAAACTAAATGTACCACACGCGGTTAGTAAAAGAAGATGAGAGTAGAAAATAATATAGAAAATGAATGAAATGATGGGTGGGGGGAAGGATTGAAATAGTAGCTCGTATTTCCCAATTATGCGCCGGGAAAACAAAAAACACATGGTTTAAAAATGATTTCAAATGTTTTCATGCCAAAAGTACCAGTCTCTCCTATAAAAATATATTTCTCGACACACGTAAAAGAATTTCTATAAGTCACATCCCTAATACCTGTATATTACCTAAATTTACTCACTAATAACTATTTTTACTGGATCTGGTATATTTTCAGTCTTTTTTAGCCAAAATAATACATTTTTGTTTTTAGCTGCTAGCTTATAAATTAAAATATAAAATATCAATTGTTTGACAAATTAATAAAATAATGATGTCAAGTTTTCTTATTATATTATGACAAATGAAGGTAAGTGAATTTGATTATGAAATAAATTATAAGCCAACAATATTAGGTTGTTTAAAGAGAGAGATTTTATGGTCGGCCACACGTAGCTCCAACCCGAAGAAGATTATATTTTACCATCGTTATTTTAAAGGCTGTAAAACGACAATATTTATTAAAGCGCACATTTTACAGAAGTGAGGAGAGAGTACACCCATTCTATTCCAGTCCAAACCTAGTAATGTTGATTTTTTCACTTCAACGTTGTCGTTTTGTACTAAAAAAATGACAATTTATTTATTTTTCATTTGTGACATTCTTTTAGCAAAACAAGTTAAAACATGATATTGGTTTCACATTGCCCAAAATACTGAAAACAGGATTTAAAGTTTTTTCAAGGTCTTTATGATTTACATAATAATTGTGATTTAGATGATTGTGATTATAGCCCTTGTTCACAAACACAATTTTTATATGATTTTCATCTCAAAGCGATCACTGAGTGGGGTTTCATGAGATTCTAGGAGACGACTTTTGGCTTTCGCAATCCACCGTGTAGGTACATACCAAGTCTCGGAGATATAGCCCAGCCCCATCTCACGCTTCCCTTCACGTTTGTTGTACGTCAAACGTCAAATATAAATCCGTTGATGTTCCGTTCGTCTATTGGGTAAATTTTAATCTCATCGTAGCCATCCCATCCCCTCCCTTCGGTAGGTATAATGTTTTATATTGTGGTGAATGCTATCCATTCCATATTTTACATAGTTTTGTTCTTTAGGACTCTTCGAACTTTATTACTTATTTATGGATCGCCGGTCAACGTGCGCGCGCATGTAAACATGACATATGTACGTCGATCGGTGATTCTTGTCTATTACCTATACACTACCTCCTCCCCCTATACCAGAATATGATCTTTTTCTGTGGTGTGTTCTCTATGGTTTTTGAGTTGAAGTTGAACGTTCGAACCTTTTACCATTGAGTGCGTTGAGTAATCTTGACTATAAAGTCAAGTACGTGTGGGAAAAAAATGTTGGCTTGTGAAGAATTGTCCTACTACTCCTAACTACTTATGGGGCTGATACTGTTTGTGTGCAATCGGTTTCTCGCTATCGTGCGAACCGATTAGTGCTTTCATGTTGCTTTGGTGGTTGTTGTTTGACACTTTCGCGCTATCACCGAAAGTGTATGTCCACGAGTACTTCGCGTGGAATAACGCAGTACGTGTCTTAGAGTCAGAAGATCTGTGGATCCTTTTGTAAAAGTCCAGATAACGAAAGGAGCATTTCACAGGTGGGTAGTGTTTTCTGGTTTTTTGGGTGGTTCTTCAGCCGTCCCAAATCTTGTCCCTCCCTCCAGAAATTCCTTCCATCTTTTCTACATTCAATCCCCACCCCCTTGTTCATGCGTAAAATATAGATTTCCTCCCCCTTCCCAACGGTATAAATATTATTTATTGAATAAGGTATATTGTAACATATTATTATATTTTATATTGGGTATATTGAATGTATTATTGTTATATATATTATTATATTCTATATTAGATATATTCAATTATATCCGTTTTAAATTTTACATTTATACTTTATGGGACCCCGCGCAAAACAAAGGCACCCTCCCCATTCTCGCTGGTCTCCTCAACCACTTCCGACGATATAAATATGTATTATACTGAATTTTGTGTCAGTCGACAGGTAGATGCGTTACATATACAATTCGTTATTCTATTTAAAGAGTGCGACAGACATTGGATCATTACACGAGCTATTCTTATTTTTATATGAATGTCTTTCTTGTAGTAATTGTCATACGAGTTGAGATAATTAGAATGCTCCATTCATGTGGTGAGTCAGCATAATATTCTAGTCCTCTCGCTGTGTTCGAGGCACCATCGTTCTGAGGTTTTATTTGCAAGAATGAAACTGAAGATGCCATTAAAGCAATTTATTAGTCATTACTCGTCGTTTAATCTCACTTAATTGTTTTCTCTTCTTTGAATATATGTTTCCTAATTCATTACGTACCAAACAATGATATAAATGGCGTATCTGAAAACATGACATTTTCTCGAATTTAATAAACGAATATAAGACAACACTTAGTCGATAAACACTTCTAAAAATAGAGATAAAATGAAAGAAAGGTGCGTCGTATGTTTAATTTTTACGAGTCGCTATTACAATCATATTTTAATAATGAATCCGATAAACGACATCAATATTTTCTCTTTCTCTTTGAATCCATACAAATATTTTGTTCCATAACAGATTTTTTTCCAATTTACAACAATTAATAAATTGAATATAACATAATATTTTTTCAATGTCTGTATTAAATTTATTATTTTATGTTTGATTAGATAATCATCTTTGAACCTAACGGACGCATAAAATGATTTATTTACGTTTTCGAAGAAATACGAAGTATAATTATTATGGTTTGGGGAGGAGAAGAAAAAAAAATCGACTGAAAGAGCATAAAAGGTAACTATTAGGATTATAAATATTTGCCCTTTTAGGTATTTGTGTAATGTTCTAGATGTAAAACAAAACTATATGTTTAGACTTGTTCAATATTTCCATTCACATAATAATACTCGTAATGAAGTATAAAATTAATCGAGTAAATAACTACTAAACAACTACACATCATTACCAGAAAAGTGAAGGCGGGAGATCACGGAGTACGGGATCTTCACTCATGAAGGACCGACGTGGATGATGTACATTTAACATTTAACAATAGTATACCTAGATCAGATTGGCGGGTTTTATCTCATTTTAACTAGATTATCGATCTCTTGCATATTGAACATACCTTTATAATATGATGTTTGCTGAGTAGGAGAACACATTTTTATTAGTTTTTCCAAAATGTCGGTTAAAAGACACTGTGAACGTACGTTTTCCATAATAGAGCTACAAATTCTAATAAAGACGATGATCAAATTCCATTTACCGTAAAATTTAATCATTTTGTTCAGCGCTGTGGATCTGCCGGTATAAGGTTCCTTGTGCTTCCTCTGCAGGGTTTTAAGAGGCACGCTGGAATGTATAGACATCCCGTCGTACCCGTAAATAATATGAAATGCCTGCATATTTATTCCTATCCTATCGCACGGGATCCGTTAAACGTGGGTTCGCATACTTACCAAAAATTTACAAAAAATCGAAATCGCTTCAACACACCCACAGCGTACACACAAAATTTCACCTTATTAGGGTTCGCGATTATGAATGAAAGGATGTTTGTGTGGATACACGTTGTTGTATGTTGATTTCAGATCAGATGGATTGAATAAGGTGATGTATGATGCGACTTGTGTGAGGGTATTGGATGCCCCAATAATTATCGAAATACTATCGTGTTCGTTTGGTATCACGGAGTGTATTGCAGCTCGTATTTATGTCGAAATATGATAATGTATATAGATACGAGTATGTGACATTTATGTAGCCGCTGAAATAGAATACGCCAAGAAAATGAAATCCACATCTCTTGGAGGATGGGTAATCGTTGGATAAATGCGAGGAGAAACAAAAGTCCGATATGTCTGGTAGATTGATGAAATTAACAAACTCTGCGGAAATACTTGGCAGCGAATAACAATGGATAAAGAAAAGTGGAATAAATGGGAGGATTTTAACCAACAATGCAATTGATGATGATATTACTAGGATATTGCATTTTGTATATATATATATATATATTATTGGTATAAGAAGAATGTAACGTTAATCCTAATTTAACTAGTAACACCCTGGTTAAATAATTTCGCGTTCAGCTCGGATCGTCCAGTAGTAATTTCGAAGTTGGCCACTAGGTTCGCGACCGTTGCTTCTTGTGACGAACCAGCGCTAGCAGGTACACACTTGCCGATTCGAGCTGAGGGGGTCGGCTGCGGGCAGCTTTTCGGCTGCTGCCGCCATTCTATTGAATTTGTATTAGAAGATACGCTGAGGATGAAGCCTATACAAGATTATTTTGCAGAGCTAACGCCAGAAGAAGCGTGTGGACGTCGCGCCATGGAGAAATTAGAAGGGTAAAAATCCAAATAATACTTCGATTCTACAAGCACTCATTTCTAGCAATATGAATCATAATTGTATCGTAAAAAAATCTATTGTTTCAGGAAATAATTTAATTTCCCTTCTTTTCTTCCTTTACTTCTCCTTTCTTTCTTCTTACTTCACATTACTTCTTCGTATCATTACCTCTTGTCATTTCTCATCATGGTCTACTTGGGAGATGAAGATTCGTGCGTGGACCGCTGGTTGAAGGAGTGTCTTGACCAATTGCCAGGCGCTCGGAAACGGCAGTGGATGCTGCTCCCTGGACACAAAATGGAAGGATGCAAGAAGATCTTAATGATTTTTTTACGGCAGACGCAAGAATCGCCCAAGGTCGACGTAATTTTTATGTACTATTATTATTGTCGTCGCCACCTATTTTGTAGCTCCGTAATTTTATTTGATGTATTCAAAAATTAATAATTCTCGTAATTTTCTGTTTTCTTTGTTCTATCAATAAAATTTAATGTAAAATTTGTTAATAATGTTCTTATTATAAAATATCATCTTTCACAATTTTGCTGTTTAGTAAAGTTTATTTTCCCAGAAGATGGTTAAGGTGGATCTCGGTATTATGGTAAGTAGGTAGCTTCTGATTTACGATCTCACATTCATGCTCTCCGCTGTTACTGGTCTGTGGAGGATAGTTCGCCAGAACACGCCTCACAAAGGTGCTTCCAAGTCGTGGCAGGCTACACCTTACAATATATATATACAAGATAAATATTATGTTCCAGGTCAATTTCGCCGCCATTTTGGTTTGGCAGACATTTCTCAGTTTGCATTTGGTAGTAGTAAAGAGTAGCCGATTAAAATTTATTATGGAGCATCTTGACGCCTCAACAACGTGTTAGTCGTAAGTCATTAAAACATTTTATCTAAATAATAATGGTAATGCTGTAACCATTAACGATGATCGCCATCGTCACATGTTGGAAAACTTCTAGATGGGCCCGCAACACATGTGGTTTCAACAGGACGGTGCCATCTCATACACAGCCCGAGCTACGCTAGCTAAATTTTGCGATAAGTTTTTCCTGTCTGCATAATATCAAAAAGTGGTTATACCGACTGGTTTCCTCGATCACCTGATTTGACGGCTCTCGACTATTTTCTGTGAGGGTACTTAAATGGAAAGGTTTACGCCAACAAGCCAACAACAATTCCGACGCTATAGGACAATATTTGAAATGAAATTGCTGAAATAACACGCGGCAAGAATGTTATGAAAAATATGGTTAAAAGAGCACGTTATGCCGTTGCTAGAGGCGGCCACTTGGTCGATATCATGATCGAAACATAATTGTAATAAACCAAATAATCGATCGATAATAACCAAATTAAAAAAATATGTTTCATTTCCTAGTTATTCAAAAACAATATAGGCCTGGAACACAATATTCACCTTGTATGTATACATGACATATATGAAATCACCCCTGCAACAATACTGTATATTGTTCATGCACAGATGTTGTATATCATCTTGGGCATCGAATAGTATATTAAACAACCATATAAAATAAACAAAAATATTACTACACACAATCTAAGTGATCTTACTTGCGGCAAAATGACTGACTTTCCGTCTATATATTTATATATATGTATCAACATTTGTAAAAACGATAAACAGTGTTATTGCAGGAGGGTCTCATATGTAAACTGAACGAATTTATGCATGTACGTACCGTATTGTATTAATATTAAATATATAAAGAAATTAAAAGACTTAAATCTTTAAAATTATTAATAAATCTTTTCAAATTTAACAATCATTATTGCTTAAAAGGTGATTAAATAGCGCGTCGGATCAAATTTTCACAAATAAGTTTACGCTATCAAAGGTAATGATGAAAAATGTTAAAAGTCATTATCGCTGAATTATGTGTTAACTTATGAATAATTTATTCATTACATTTTACAACTGGTGGAATCAGGGCACGTAACAAAGTGATGAAACTTCCCCGTCGGTGGCTCGAGGGGAATGTACGTTTCAGTCACACTGTACACAACACGACAATTTTGGTTAATATCATTTCTTGGCAACAATCCTTAATTATATTATGACAAAAACGCGTGTAATGGTGCTCTTCGGTCTCTGTTGCCGGTTAGAAAAAAACACTAGCGTGGAGTTTCTATCAAGGTATTGTACGACTTGTAGCAGAATTATTATTTATTACCTTATAGACGTTTATTCAATGACCATTTCAAGAAGGGCTAATAACTCAACGTCTACAGAGTCATAAACTATATTTTAAAATTTTCTTACTGGCAAGCATCTGAATATCTGTCAGAAAACAAATAAGTTAAGATTACGTAAAAATTATCCAAGATACAAAACATATCTTGAATGAATGTAAGGCCCTGTTGAATTTATTTAAAAGCAGGTAATAATCGCCGCTGGGGCGGCGAGGCCCGGAATTATAATCTTTCTCCAAGTGGTGGCACGTGTGTCGCGGTATTGACAAAACATTTTAAGAATATGTCGCATTGGGTATTTATTTGCGCTAATTGGTTAAGTTAAGTTGTAATGCAATAGACCATTTCTCTTTTTTAGTAATAAATTATATTTTCATTGTTAAGCTGGTAACACTACCTAGCTACCAAAGTAATCGGTAAGGAAATACTGGCCGTGGCCGCGTATTCGCTACCATAGGCTGCGAAGCAGCCATAACTTAGCAATACTAACCAATTTTGTGTTTTTATCTTATAAAACTCTTTGTTAATATTTTAAACATAATTTAGATATGGATATGATGTGGAGAAGTCAAACTGCGCTAATGAAAACAAAGAAAGGTAAAGAAATCATCCGTAATAACGATAAGAAAACTAGTGAGAATATGAATTCAAGAAAAAATCAACTGACAACAAAGAGGGCTAGCAGGCATATGTAGAGTCTCACGGCTTAAAAACCTTAGGGGATGATAGTTTAGCCAAGTATCTGAACCATTCTTCCGGGCTAAATAAAGTCCACATGACTAACATGATAATAAACGGAGAGCACTTGAAAAAGAAGAATAATATAGAACATATCTATGCGATGTTGAAAGAATACATTACATTAATCATCTCAATAAATCATTAATCATTTTCTAAATCCGCCTTAAAAATAATAAGTAATAAATTTACCTTACTTTATCTTCTAATAAAATAATATTGTACATAGTATAGTTTACATTAATAATTGTTCACATTGATTTTATTTAGAGATGGTGATGTTCTTTAATGTGGGTGAAATCATGGCACTAAAAGTGCAGCATTTTAAAAAATATATTGGAATGGCTATTGACATTCAGCTATTCAATATGCCTTTATAATACATTTAAATAGAATGATGAAAGAAAGATAAAATAAATATTGAAATATGAAAATCACAAAAACCATTTAATCATTTTTCCAATTAATTACCTTGATATCGGATTTCAAAACAGCTTGATTACAGTTTCGGAAACCCTAATTAATCTGAAATTAGAATATTGATAATGTTTGTGAAATTTGAAACCTTCATACTTCGTGCTTAGTAAATAATTTTTGAGTACATAGTAGGTGAGGTAGCTTAATAATTACTTCTGTAATATTATCGTTTTTAATTGGTTTCAAACTGCAAATATTAAAGTGTTACTATGTCGCGGACTGCCGTACCAGCTCCGATCCTAATAAATCTTTAATAGTTGTACTTCTCGCGGAAACTAAAGTACTAACAAACGTATTTCCGATAAAACAGCCCGCTACGTCACATCGGGAGTCGTTATCCAGAAAGATTTAATTAACTAACTTACCATCACGCCGTTTCTCCGCGGGAATAGTCAGAGATGATAGATCGCCACACTCATCTGTCCTGACACACAATTCTCGCCTCATACATTTTCTCATACAATATTAAGGCTTCTATCAAAACAATCCTCCAGTATCTGGTTTACCTGGTCCGTGGGCGTCCTCTACTTCTGATGCCATCAAAACTTGCGTCATATATCTTTCTTACGATTCGATCCTCATTCATCCGTTCCATATGACCAACCATCTAAGTGGTTCTTTGTTAATCTTACTCACTTTGCTGGTAAATATAATAAATAAAAGGAATTCCGGCTATCTGCTAATCACAATATATATATATATATATGTAATAAATACATTAATACACTTTGAAACATGTGAAAAAAATAATACTACCCTATCCTCACCTAACCTATCCTAACCAGATGGACTACTGAACTAAAGTGAACGTTTAAACAATGAATCATCGAAGAACAGTTGGCGGTGAGATAACACGAAAGGTCTTAAAAATAGTGAGTACCTACAATAAGAACTCTTGTGTTTATGTGTAAACATTACAAGTATGTATGTGACATCTTGCGACATCTGTACAGTTTACATTTGTAAATTTAACGAATTAAATAAAATTTTATTATTTAGAAAACGCTTGCTTAGAATTGTACTTTAGATACTAGGTATGACTTGTATTATTATTATGTATGACTTTGTATAGGTAGGTAAGTATTTAAGATAGATACTGATTTAACAAAAACGTGTTCCTTTTACCTAACTACTAGCTACCGTTGTGGCTTTTTGAAATTTTGAATTTCTAAAAAAGTGAAAAAAAGTGTAAACGATTATGGGTACTGAGTACAATTCGTAGTCACAATGGTAACGAGTATGACGTATTTGTTTGGTTACTTTTTCTCACATATTTTTTTTTAAATACTTGAATATGAAATTTTCTGTTGGAAGGAGATGGGAGGGGGGATAGGGATCTAAGGAATACATAAATAATTAGTATATTGATCTGTATTAAGACTGACAAAGTTTACAAATAGTAAATCTAATTATATTATTCTGATTACATAACTTAGTAAACAGAAAATTCACAATGTAACATGACGGTTTTAATAATGTAATTAAATTAAGCGATGCATAATATGGCATCTCAACAGTGTAATAATGCGCGATACACCTTTGAGATAACAATAGGTATAAAATCTCAGCCTTCCGATCACCAACTCCACTCCCCCTTTATGGTGAGACTAATATTAATACGTCTAGAAACCTGACTGACAAGACGAAGGTGACCATATCCGCTTGACATCTCAGGTGGACAAGTCGACGGGAGAATGACGTATAGGGAGGACTGTATCCTCAGATGACTAAGGGATGGAAAATTCTAAATAAAACTCTGACCCTGCCAAGCGAGAGTTAGGTAATGAGCGATGCGTGTAGTCGGCTTTGGCCCGTAAAAAATATAATTTAACAAAAAATATACGAGCCAATGTAGGTAAAATCCTCTTATGGATTTTTCTCGCTGTTTTCCCTCCCACTTGTTTAAGCAACTGTCAAACAACGAATTACTGTCAGAATGACTCGAGACCATAGATTATTTATTCATAAGAAGAAAACTTTATGACTACATATACAGATGACGTTAGCGTTATCTATTAGTATGCGAAACAAGTTTTTAAAATTTTTTAATTTGAATAATCAGTGGATATATATAATATAATTTTAATATTTATTTCTTCTCTATGAGAGTAAGACTCGTGTATAGAGAAGGAGTATATACGAGTAAATTTATGTTTCAGTTAGTCTGTGTTCATATTTTTTTTACTTCAGTTACAAAATTATGATAGTCCGTAATTTTTCTAACTAGTTACTTATCAAACCACCCTCGTATGTATAAGAAGTAATGCGACTTGAGATGTGATTAAAAATATTATTTGCTCTTTAAATATATAATATAAATAAACAATATAATATTATAAGGTAATATAGAACGGGTAAAAAAAGTAATTGAGAAGTTTGTAAATAACCGCAGGCACCTATTAGACACGTTTTATAAAATTATTTTACGCTTTTATCAAACCGTGAAGATAAGCAAGTACAAAATGGTCGGTACGTTAGAGTTTTTTTAAAAAATAAAGTACATAATAGAAGCAAACCACGTTCATTCAAACGAGACCTGTCTTCGCATCGTATACTTAACTTAAAAAACGCTCAGAGAGCGTTCTACCTCTACGCCACGGCCGATGCTAATACGCCGAAAAATGTTCTTATTTTAATCTCACAGCGGGGGTAAGACTTTATTTTCAACGATAAATATGTACAGCGTGCATAGCATTGCCTATATTTACCATTTTTAAAAATATTAAAATCTGAATACCGTTAGAAACTCAAATTATTATTGCATTTGTTTGAAATATTATATCACCAGCGGGATTAAACTGGTCTGGCGTGCTCATAAAATCGATGTATATAGATTAATCGCAATATCGACTATTAAATGAATGGTCTTTTGCACAGCTCAAATCACAGTAAAGGGAATGTTAGACAACTATTTTAAATATTGTGATATATTAGGAGAACACATTCTTATTGTAAAGTTGTAATTATTCAGAACAGACGGTCTGTGATATTTTAAATATGAATTAAATATATTGATTAGAAAGATATACGTATAAAATCAATTTTATCGAAAAATATTGTTGTTGCGCCACCGGGATTCGAACCTGGATTTCTTTCCTAACCGGGGAAGGTGCATTATCCAACTATGCTACAGCGACAATATTTTTAGCGACACATTTTCGAACCTACATGTTACCTTTTTTTGATATTAATACATTTAATCGTTTAATATTTTTCGATAAAATTGGTTTTATATGTATATCTTTCTAATAAATATATTTAATTCATATTTAAAATAGTGATATGTAATTTTTGGACCATTCATTTTCTTCCATTATATATATACAGACAACTTAATTTTTTTATTGCTACTGGGATTCGAACCTGGATCCTTTTCTATCCAGCGAAATGCATTAATCGATTACACCACATCAACAGAGTAAGTTGACGACACATTTTCGAATTTATGTGCTGCTGTTCTTTCAAATTTCTACATCTATTATTCCAAATTTAAATGTTTTTATTAAAATACCACAGGACTATGTTCTGAAAGAACTGTAACTTCACAATAATAATATGTTTTCCTTAAGAACATTAAATTTCATTCAATTGGTACTCGTACCTACTTAGTCGAAAATAATTTAAGTCCATTTTTTAAATGTCTATAATTTAAAATGGAACACGGTGATGCTGCACGGCTCAGATGTTATTATAACTATTTTAATTATATTTACATTTATTTTATTTCACGTAGAACTTTCGTATTGAGAAAAGATTTTTTATAAAAAGTAATGATAAATGGCAACATTTCTGAATTTCGATTATATACGATGAAAGTACAAATGCGCAGATTTTTACTACTGTTCATAAATACAAATAACATTCATATATACAGTAATAAAGAGCTGAAATCCTAACATATTTAAATATGTTTTGAAACGGATAAACTACATGGTAATAATTTATTTTCTCTACTTATTAGCTGTAGTTCTATTGATCACCGTCTATTTATTACAATATATAATAAATTTATTATAATATATAATAAATAGACGGTTGCGTGGTCTTTGGTGATCGCTGCGCGGTCAGGGTCTCAGCTGCTATCGCCGATTGCATGCTGCTAGTCCTTGCGCGCGGCTGTTGTGGCCGCTTCGCTATTGGTAACTTGTGCTTTTGATTTCTGGTTTTTGCACTGACAGGAAAGCAATCGGCGATAGCCGATATTATATACCATTCTGTATTTCTGTCCCTGGAATTGTACAAATGGTGTTTTTTCGTATTAACTTTGAAATATATCTATGATAGTCCTATCATAGATAAGAAGCTGACCATAGAGTGCCATGAGACATAGATGAGATGACAGAAGTTCAATATATTTGCCAGCCGTAATGCGATTTCTCGGATATATTGTTATTGAATATATAAAAGAGAAAACATTTTACTTATCTTAACCTTAATAAAAAAAACACGTTCGTTTTTGCCCAGCTATCGTGGCCGTTTAATCAAGCATTGTATAGCCATAATAACACTACATCTTAGACATTCTAGATGTCTAGAAAGTCATAGAAAATAGACGGGGAGATGTAATATTATTAAGGATACTACATACGATGTGAAGTAAAAAAAAAACTGATCTCTTACGGCGCCTTGTCTTGTGCGCCTGACCTCTGTAGTACACGTGATGACTGCTCACAGACGATTCTGCATCTGAAAACTTATTATTAAGATTGTTAACTATTTAAAAAAATGATCTTTGGATGATTGTCTAATGTCATGAAATCTTTTATTTGTGATTATTGGATCGTTTAAATGCCTCACGATGACGTAAAAATTAGTATGATTTTGGTTATAACAACATATTTTAGTTCATTCATTATGTTTTGAGAGTTACTTTTTCAAGTATAAGATTGTTTAAAATATCGTCACCATATTGTACTAATAAAAGTTCTCTGATAGCCTTATGTAATGTTTAAAGATTTAAGTAAGTAAAATAAAATTATACAAATTATTATTGTTTTGAAACTTATTTAACGTATTAATTATAAATATATACATATAAAATGAATTTTGTCGAAAAATATTATTTTTGCGCTACCGGGATTCGAACGTGGATCTCTATTTCCAATCCGGGAAAGTACACTACCAATTGTGTTATAGCGCCAGTATTTTTTATGACAAATTTTCGAACCTATATGTTACACTTTTTCAAATTAATACATCTGTCGTTCCATTATTTGAAAGCCATCTACATTGTTTTTACGGAATCTCAAATACCTTTGAGTAAACCGACTGAGAACTGAGAACACATTCTTATTGTGAAGTTGTAATTATTCAGAACATGTTCTGAATAATTACTTCACAATGAGAATATCTTCTTCTTAATATTATTGTTTTATAAGATATCAAAGCGATGGTTTCTAGCAATAAATTAATGAGATCAGCACCTTAAATTCAGGAAATACCTTATTATGGAAGGTAAGTTTAAAATATTATCTGAAAAAATAAGAACTCCAAAATTAAAATAATTATTATATAACTTTACAATATTGTAAGACAATCAAAATTATTTTCAAAAACGTACACCATAAATGGTTTATCTACATAAATGAACAAATTATTAATATATGTTTGATCACCGAATAAGTTATTTTATTTTGTTAATTTTTAAACCTATTATTTTGACTATTTTATTTAAAATTTATTCAATTGTTAAAATACGCGAGCTTTATATTTAAATACTCGTGGGATTAAATACAAAATTAAATATTATTTTATCTATCACTTTGTCAAAATCCTTTTTCTGAATATGTCCTAATTAACTCATATAATAAATAACTCAGCCGATCGTCTGGGCGATCTTCGACCAAAATTCGACCCTGAGCTTATGTACATATGGACCATAAATGAGCAGTGAGAGAAAATCGTATAGATATCACATTTTTGTAAAACATGTCATTGTCAAGATAAAATAAATAGAGCCATTCGAAAAAAATCACAGTTTAACGATGGAAAATCAATTAATCACCAGACCATTCAACCGTCAGGCCGACTGATAAGAGTCACACGAGAGTAAATGAAAAAAATACTTCATTCCCTTTATTCCGAATTTAGGCTAAGAAAATGTTTTGACGTATCAGAAAATTAAGAAATATAATCTCTTCAGTTGCGAATAATTGAGTTGTATTGATGGATATTTAGAAATAATCACAGACCAGTAAATAAATAGACATGAAATAAAGTGTACATATAAAAGAGGGGTTTGGAACATTGGTCGCGGACGAGTGGCATTCTACACACAATATTTGTAAATACACAAATCTGAGTTTATGACACATTTATGCGAAGTATTTACTCTTCGAAAATAAAAATATTTTTTACATAAATGCATATTATATTGCCAGCGTTTAAATTTTCGTTCCAATCGAGTCATATATTTAAAAAAAGTCGCGGAGCTATTTAATTGCGTAAATTGTACCAAAGCGATCACGTGGGTGACACCAATATGAAAATAAATATGAATTAAATCTATTAATTAGAAAGATATACATATAAAATCAATTTTATCGAAAAATATTGTTGTTGCGCCACCGGGATTCGAACCTGGATCTCTTTCCTAACCGAGGAAGGTGCATTATCCAACTATGCTACAGCGACAATATTTTTGGCGACAATTTTCGAACCTATATGTTACCTTTTTGATATTAATACATTTAATCGTTCCATTATTTGAAAGAGCCATCTACCTTATTTTTACAGAATCTCAAATACCTTTGAGTAAACTGATAGCAGACGCCAGAATTATCAATTCATTTTTATTGAATTTTGGACACATTGATACAACTTTATTACTTAGGAGAACACATTCTTAATAAAATAAAATATTGAAACAAGGAATTTCAGTTAGTTTATGACTGTATATTTGGTAGTCTGTGGAAATAGGTAATTCATTATTTTATCGGATATAAACAGAAGTTTGGTTTATTTTCTGTAATTTAATTGTGTGTGGATAGTCTAGAACTACACTAGAAAACGGGAGTTGACTTTTGAATCTGGCGATGGACAACGTATTACAAGAATACTCGAACATCACATCTCGTTAAACATACAGGTAGTTTCACGCACGTCATTAAAGTCAAGGGTTTACAATCTTTTCAGCTTAACAAACACAGATAATTGAGAGTACTTATGCTTTTTTTTATATAAAAAATATTATTAATGCAGTATAAAGTAACTGATAAGAATTTTTTCGCACGGAAATATTGCGGCTCATTTCTTCGGTCGTTTCTTATTTCCTTTGGAAAAAATTGGATTATACGTTTCAATGGGAGTGATTTATTTACGGTTTGCTTTGTCAAGTTTTCGATGTATCGAAAAAGAGAGATCTGTATCACGATACAGTAAGAACGAGTACTGGTTTTCGGGTGAAATATTTTGGCTACCGATGCGGTGATAATTTTTTTTGTAAAAATATTTTTATATTGTAATTAAATAGTAGAGCAACAGGGCAAAGATAACATTATTTATTTTAAAATAAATATTTAGCTTGTCATAGAAAAATATTAATGTGTACCTAAATACTACACACTGTGAAGGTATATCACCTCCACAGTGTGTAGTATCCTTCCTGATAATACCAGTACGTGAAACAAAACTCCTAGCAGCCGTAAAGTCTCTTAGTACTGACGCCATGTAGAAATACTAATGCGGCCAGCAATTGTCCGAAGGCCGTCTCTCGAATGCCACTCTTTTATCCGCCGCCATTCCAACAACAGCTACAAGAAACACCTCCGTAAACTATTCGCGCGTAGTAACTTTTATTGTACAGATTAACTTCTCAATTCTTGCAACAGAGCCTAACAATAAACCAAGTATTAATAGTAAGTAATTTTCGTTGTCATAACCCGCTCTGGCTACAATATACCCACACAATCATAACCTTCATCCCCATAGGACCATAAATCTTTACACCTAAAATAAAAATCTTTTTGTATATTCTACTGTATAGGTGGATTTTTCGATCATGACACTTCAAGAATGTGTTGTGTACAAATACGCGTTAATGTATGCATGAGCGCAATCTAAGCGAGAAAGAAACAAAGTTACATGACCGCTTCACGCTAGACAGTAATGCAACAACGCACTTGACGTCAGTTGACGCATAGTATAGGTTGTGTACACTGCGCACATTGTGTTGTTGTTTTATGTCGTACTTCAGTTGGATTTGTTTTATTTGGGTAAAGTTTTAGAATGAATAAAAATGAGTGAAATTGGGACTAAACATAAAAAAGACCTTTTTATATCCAGGCTCGTGAAATTGTTTTACTTGTATACGAGTATATGAAAAGGAAGCAGAGGAATACATCCATGTGTTACTTCATTTGAATAACGCACCGGAGCGTGTTTCTAAAGCTACCGGTGTGACTCTTCGTACAGTTAAACTTATTTTACAAGAAGCGAAGACGTTAAAAGAAATACGAGGGTACCATCAATACATTCTCATCTCCGAGAAAAAATGAAACAAGAAAAGAACCGATGACTTTTGTAAAGCTGCTATTCGTCGTATTATACATGACTACCGTGTAACCGATAAAGAAATGTCGATTCTGAGAAATTTTCACCAGAAAATTGTTGAAAGTAACATAGGTTTTAATGCATCTGTCAGCACATTACTGAAGATAATTCATCAATTAGGATTTTGGTGGGTACAAGAAAGTGTGATAATGAATTTTGGTGGGTGCAATAATGTGTGATAATGAATTTTGGTGGGTGCAATAATGTGTGATAATGAATTTTGGTGGGTGCAATAATGTTTGATAATGAATTTTGGTGGGTGCAATAATGTTTGATAATGAATTTTGGTGGGTGCAATAATGTTTGATAATGAATTTTGGTGGGTGCAATAATGTTTGATAATGAATTTTGGTGGGTGCAATAATGTTTGATAATGAATTTTGGTGGGTGCAATAATGTTTGATAATGAATTTTGGTGGGTGCAATAATGTTTGATAATGAATTTTGGTGGGTGCAATAATGTTTGATAATGAATTTTGGTGGGTGCAATAATGTGTGATAATGAATTTTGGTGGGTGCAATAATGTTTGATAATGAATTTTGGTGGGTGCAATAATGTGTGATAATGAATTTTGGTGGGTGCAATAAATTGGTGGGTGCATATGGGTGGTGGTGAATGCATCACCACAAACTTGTGTTACTGTATCACCACAAACTTCTTAAATAGCAAAATGCGAGGTTGAGCCATATTTGTGATCGTTGTTCATGGACATTCTACAGTCTACGGGTAGAAAATTCCATGACAAATCCAACGACCTAGCTAAAGTTACTATGGGAATTGAAGCTATAATCTTCTGGTAAGTAGATGAGTATATTGCTGGACCAAATAAGTTAGACTACATTTTGCCCTCACTCACTATTATAATTCTTTCAATTGTCAAAATCTACGAGTATGCCCTTCCAGAAAATCCAATTATATTTTATTTCATGGAAAAAATAAACTTACATATGGGATATTTCTTACTTCTGTTCAAAGTTATGTTCTAAATCAAACACAATTATATTATAACAATCATCAAAAGTATTTTTGCTTTGAACCTTTTTAATAATTACAAATAAAACTAAAATGGGCGTGAATTATTATTAAACATAATAAACTTGACGGTTAATTAAATGGTATGTAATATATCGTGATTGATGAATTGTTTTAAATTACTAGAGGGCATCAGACTCATATTTTACCAAATTGGCATTTAGCGATTTTGTTAACTCATTGACGATAAATAACAAATTCCTAGCAAGCGACGATATCGGTTTTCTAGAGCTCATTACAAAAAATGATTTATATTTTTAATACATGAGAATTTGATTTATAAGGATAAAACTAATAGTAAATTATAAACTGAGTATTAAAACAATAGTTAGAAAAAATGTTTTGCCAGAAATACTAAACTGTCTGGTCATCATGTCTTAGGACCGTGATGTGATAGTACTCGTACTGTTATTATAGAATATTAATGAAATTTACTCAATTATTAACAATGACATAACATTGCAAAAATCGATATGTTAAACGCGAAAATAATGTTCACGTTATTTATTTAAACCTCACAAAAAATCTTACATGCATATTATTCCACAGTCGCCTAATAGTAGGCAGAAAATACAATATGGCCATATTTTTGTGTTATTTTAGTTTATATTTCTGTTGGTCTTGCAAGTACACTTTGAAAATTACTCTAGAATTCACCCTATTTGTATTGTAGTTGGCTTTAAGGGTCGCAGTACTCCAGGCCGTACAACCGTCCCCCAGGCCTCTCTGTTTTTAGCAGAGGTCTCGCAATACGGATTTTGTAGTCTCGCTACACCCTTTCAAACAGTGTCGTATTGTTAGGTATGTCGGTTCCTAGGTACTTGAAAGATGGAGTGCATTAGAAAGTTGAGCATCCTAAACATAGGTCGCTGGGCGGATTACTCTTTCTCGACATCCTCTAGTACTTAGTCTTCTCCGTGTTGACAATTTGCCCTTCCGAATATTTTCAATTTTTGCGTCTTTATTTTAAATTTTTTATTTTAACGACATTAGCATTATATTTTAATCCATATAAAATATTAGTTTGTGTATTTTTTAACACTAAAATATGAGACGGAACATGCTTTTTTTTGAAAATTACATGTCTTCTAAGTAATTGACGATATTTTTACAACACAATATTTTTTTTGAAAAGCATTCCAGTATATTTTATAGATTATTAACCAATTAATACAAAAATAAAAATTACCTAACTTGAACTTGATAATAATATAATAAAAAAAGTATTGCATTTATGGAAACAATGAATTTAACTCCTCTACGCCCTGCGACTGATAAGAGTATATCGGACGCCAGACAACTTTCCACCACGGCCAGCGACTGACATATCAGACGTGGCGCCTTGCTTATTTTTTTCGAATATTATCGTATTTTAATATTCGAGATAAATAAGCGCGGCGCCGCGCCTGATATATCAGTCGCTGGCCGTGGTGGAAAGTTGTCTGGCATCTGATATATCAGCCGCTGGCCGTAGATGCGTTAAGGAGTCAGTGCAGTCACTATTGCCTTTTGTATAGTATACCTGAATATCATTTGATGAAATAAGGATTTACGATTTTCGTATAAGTTTCACGCGTTTTTTAATCAAGTCTTAATCTTAATCATAAATGTCAAAATATATATTTGGTGTCAGTTTTTTAGTCGGGAGGCTTTAGATGGGGAAATTAATAGGTATGTGTGAAACAAATCTTTGATTGGGAACTTAAAATACAGTATTAGTATATTTTTTACATCATCTTCACCAAAAAAAAATATTTTAGTCGATACTTGAGTATTTAAAAATGTTCTTTGCCGGATTACACTAAACCGTTGAAAGCTCTGAATTATTAGTTTTAACAACTATACCGCCTCGATAAGGAGACATCTATGTATTTAATAGAAGGATTAATTGTACACTTCAGTATATTTCTCTTTAATAAATCATAGCTGTACCATGGTTATACGTTGCACACTTTATGACCTTTAAAACGAGTTTAATGGTTATCGGTCATAAGTGCGGACAGCTTGCAGCTGTTATTAGTCCTTCCCATCGTGGAGGTATTGATTTCTTGTATTATGCTTTTTACTACAACGAAAAGTGAAACACTATATTCTTATATTGATTTTATAGACTAAATCATCGGCTTAAAATATAAACAAGCAATGTTCTCAATATATGATATTATATTTTACCGATTTTTATATATTATGCAAATATTTTACATTCACCTATTATAATAATTTATAATTGATAAAGAAAAGGTGAATAAAACTTTAATAATGTTTCTGAAACTCCTGCGTAGTTTAACTGGTAACCGATACCACTACCGATTACTGAAATACCAACGATAATACTACTAGTGAGACGGATTACGTTGTCCACTTCTGTCATAATCAGATTTTCGAACTATAGGTACATGCATAATATATATATTTAAGACTGTCAGGTGTCATGTGTTTAGACTTCGTTGACCTTGGAACCCGCAAACTTCTGCACTTGCGCGCTAGTTTTACTAATTTTTTTTAATCTCTCAACAGTAAAAAAACCGTATATATTCTGTAACGTGTTTTTTCCTTAAGAGTCCTAAAATGTTTGTATATTCTACTTCAATGTCATACTAGAACTATCTATCAGGGTCATTGACGACCTGTTGATTATCTGTATGTTAAAAAAATATTTAAAAGAAATATAGTTAGAGTGATGAAACGTCAAATTTACCTGGTAGTCTTCCGGGATGAGACTCGAACCCACTACTGCTGGACTAAACAAGCATGTTAATTATTCTTTTATAAGTTTTTAAAATTATTTAAAAAAAGTGATAATAAAAATGTACTGGACTCACATCAACTAATTATCTCATTGCATTTAACTGTAAATCTTAACTATTGTTTTTTTCAGTGATCTTATCTTTTTATTGTGATCAAATTCTTTTGTCATATATACACCCATTCAGTTGTGACTGGTTGCTTTACTTACATGTAGTTGTGCACCCACTTGCGGCTGGTTGCTTTACTTACAGTTTGTGTTGCCTTGTTTCAGGTTCCTAATGGTGTTCATGTGTTTGGCGCTAAGTGTCTTCTCAACGATCGATGAGTACGAAGTTACTGCGGGAATTATACTCTTTTATATGGAGACTGTCGTTGTTGTGTGGTTCGCCATCGAGTTCGTGTTAAGGTAAGAGAAACAATACATTTATTCATTAAAAAAATAGAGAACCAATATAGTAACAGCGGACATTCCAACGAAGTATTTGTCGAATGTAAAATTACTTGTCTCAAAAACTAATAACTATGCAATTTTCTTTTGTATGATTATTTAATAATTTAAAGAAAAATCAATATACATTATAATACGAAAGATCAGCGTCTATTTGACTTACACACAAAAAAACATCTATTTATTGAACATTTCAACGCGCTAACTTTTTATTTTATTTTTGTGATAATCAATATTGAATGAAAAAATTGAACTTTGTGGTTTATTATGTTAATTTTTTTATTATAGATTATTTAACTTTGTTTGTAATAAGTAGAATGTACAATGTATGCAAAGCAAGCGACCTTATTATGAATGTCAACAAGCCGAACGTGATGGTATTCGAGAAGGAGGAAAGCAAGACAGCGTGCAAAATACATGAGTACATAAGTTTGTATATTTGGAAAATATGTTTGATAGGAACGGAAAAACAGAGAAAGATATCGAAAGGTGGGTGACTGCACGGAATAAAGTGAACGGCGCATTGAATGGAATTATAGCTAATGGGAACTTGTCAACCGAGGCAAGACTAGCGGTTCACAATGGAGTCCTGGTACCGACACTGATGTATGGAAGTGAAACCTGGAGCTAGCAAAAGAGGAACGAAAATAGACTGAATGCAGTGGAAATGAGATCACTTAGGTGTATACGTGGCAGATCCATTGATGACAATATATAGTATAGTGAGTAAGATTAAGAATGGATATCTTAGGTGGTTTGGTCATATGGAATAGATGAATGGGAAGATAATGGTAAGAAAACTGTACGACGCAAGTGTTGATGGCACCAGAAGTAGAGGACGCCCGTGGAAGACTTGGCACTAATAGGTAAACCAGATACTGAAGAATGGTCTTGGTAGAAGCCTCAATAATCGTCGAGCTTGAATGAGAAGATGTATGAACGTGGATGAGGCGAGAATTGTGTGTCAGGACAGAAGAGTGTGGCGCTCTATCCTCTCTGCCTACCACCGCGGGGAAACGGCGTGATGGTAAGTAAGTATAATGAGTAACTTTAAAACACCAACAAACATTAGAATTGATATTTTCCCAAACCGATTAGTGTTTAACAAATTACTCATTAAATGTTTTTTTTAAACAAAGTTAAATAATATATAAAAAAAATGAAGATAATGTTCTCTAGGTAAGTCATTAAATTTGTTAATTGTGAAATCAAATGCATGTCCAGATTTCTCGAGCTCATGAACACGTAAATTGTATTAAGCAGGAGAAGACGAGAAATTAAATTATAATTGGTCTACATTCATTTAAAGATAATTACTAGAATAAATTTAATAAAATCAGAACAAATCAATATTTTAATGTGTATACCTACATATATTTCGATGAAGAGCGAAATATGGCTAATTGATATTTTTTCTTAATTGATTTTTTAATGGCAAAGTGCACTTTTTAACATCCCTATTATTTTAAAAAGTGATCGAATATTTAATCCTAAGTACAAAATGCAAAATTTATTTATCTCAGATTTATGAAATTGCAGTTCCACTTTACGCTCTTCGACAATATTCACGGTACGTAATTTGACATCATTTTTCATTTATTGACAACTCTAAAACATTTAATGTATATGTAGGTATGTATAGTGTCTTTCGTCATTTTAGAAGTATAGTAGAATCTCGATATAATGCGGGCGAGGGGGTGTTCTTTATATAATAAGATGGTTTACGGAATAGGATTTATATGGTGAGAAAATAAACGGCACAATACATGTATCTGTAAAGTTTCTATAAATGGATTTAAAATATGCGATTTAAAAAAAGTAATAAGGGAAGTATGAAAATTTAATTTCACAACAAAACTTTTCTGCTATCTAAATATAAATAAATAAAAAACATTTTTTTCGAAATTATACTTTAATTATATGTAGGTATATTAAATAAAATATATAAACACATAAACAATACTATTTTTAAGGAGAACGGATTTGAACCTGGACCTCTTCCTATCAGGAGTAGTGCGTTTACCTTTTTCGCTATAGCAATCAAATACATTTTTGTCAAATTTTTTAACTTATATTCTGTAATTTTTCCAATTGAATTTCCGGTAGTGACTGAATGAAAAAATCTGTCAAAAAATATTTAACAAAATATTTTTTCGATACATAAACTTTTTCTGTATATCCTTCTAGTTGTTTAATTAATTTGTAAAAAATACCACTTAACTATGTTCTAAAGTATAACTTCACAACAAAAATGTGTTTTCCTTAAGTAAATATTTTATCGATATTTATGATTAATTTAATTTGTATTAAAATCCTATCTATTGGTCTTCAGATAATATTATTCTATCACATCCGTTGAGGAGTGACGTTAATGTTCGATGTCGAGGTGCGCTTTCGGTAATCTTACTTTGAAAAACCATCAAGTTTTGTTTGAACTTTTGAAGTCTGCGAGAGAAATGACGTGCTAATCATGCGCAGAACACTGTTTACGAGCAGGGATATTTCTATTTGAACACGTTTAATATTCACTGAATGTTTCACATTAGACCGGAAATTTTGCCTGTTTCATCCGAAGTTCGTTATATCGAGGTTCTACGGTATATAAATATTATTAGTTAAGTACTCATTGTTGTTATTTCCAAAGTACGTAGGTAACCTTCATACAGGTGGTGCATACTTTGCACAACTAAGCAGTCTCCAATAACAGAAAGTAAACTGTAAGAATATATTGAAAACATGTCAACAGTGATTTAACAAGACTTAAAAGAATTTCATGTATTAGTCAATTCATTCGAATGAATATACTCATTTTACAAATTCTAGTAAAATTTTTATATTAGTATTATCAGGAAAAAATATTTGTGTTACATTGTCTAACTTACTGTTAAAAAGTTTTGATCCAAAATATCGTTTTTTTTTTTTTTTTGCCTAGTGTGCGTTTATGGGATTTTTTAATTTGTTTTTGCGTTTTGCAATTGAGTTTTATTCATGTACGTAATTTAGACTAGTATTAGCATAGATTTATATAATATAAGAAAATATTATTTTAATCATTTCATGTGTTGTTGTTACAATTAAAAATAAAAGTAGGGTTTCTGCGCTGCTATTTGATTATATTCATTTTATTAATACTCTTCTCAAAAATGCTTATTATGTTTTCATTGCCTATAAATTTGTCAGCAGTCTAAGCGTGAATATCTGGTTCATGCGCTCTCTTACATTCATAAATGATGTTTTACCTCTGTCAGAAAAATTGCCCTCTCTATCAGAGTTCTTCCGTACAGTTTTTCAACTGAACTCAAGAGACCGATAACGATGACGATAACGTAAAAGCAGTAAAGGAAAGTCGAACCTACATTAAATACAATGTTGTAAGTTCTGGTAGGTTTTCCCTCCGAATGGCCGCTCCACACTTTTCCAAATTATTATTGCCGACCGCGCTCGCGAAAACCTTTTTATTAAAGCATCTACTGACACATTACAGAGGAAAACTTTCTTGGTTAGCCGTAATTGAGTGAGAAAAATAAAAGCGAACCAATGACAGTTTCTTGCTTTATTAAACATTACTCTTATCTTCGCCGCGGACATGGGCATGTGTTTAAGTTCATCACCATAAAAACATTTTTTTGCAGCTTTTAACTATACAAGTCGCGATCCTGTTATCCGTATCGTATCATAAGAGGTTTTGTTTGAAATAAAATCAATTATTTAAAATATTTTTTTCCTCGCCCAATAGCGTCCATGCAATAAGTGTGGGCTTATATTACCTTAATAAAACATATTTTATAATTTTATTATCTTCTTCTTCTTCTTTTAAACAGGCAATCCACACTTCAAGAGTGATTTGTGCCATTAAACAAGTTTAAACATTATTTCATAGAAAGCAGTACAACAATATTATAGAATATTGCGTTACAAGTTAATAACATTGACATTCAAGAAATTTGCTATTATATAGCTTAAATGTGGCGAGTTAAGGGAAAGAAGATAACATAAGTTAACCGGGAGTTGAAAATTACCATTGACAAGATTATTGTAAAAAAAACCTGTGATCCGCAATGGACAGGCAAAAAATACATGGTCAAGGGTTTCCTCCTCGGCACCACACTCACACATTTAGGAGTCTATTTGGAATTTTATTATTATCATGCCAAAATTTATATTAGTATGAAACAACGAAAACATTTATTAGCCAATTTTTATTATAATAAAAAATAAAACTAACATCTATTTAACTGAATAGTGGACACATTGTAGTACCTATATATTACATTATAATTTATATATATATATAAAGAGAGTATCTATTTGTTTCTTTTTTATATAAATCTACAGTTTTATTCCGAGCTTGATGAAATTTTACACAATTGATCTTCAAAACAAGAGGAAGGTCACTGTCTACATGCGATTTCGAAAAACCACCCATATTTCAATATTGGTATATCTCCTTTTCCCACCCCTTAAAGCAGAGTTTTGATACTTCTTGATAAAATTTTGCACATTTGTTAATATTTACCAAATTGCAGAACAGTTTTCCGGCAGGGATTGCACTTCACTTAGCAATTAAAGAGTTTTTATCGACAACATTTAAAAAAAAAAGAAATACAAGAAAGGTAACAAAAATTAGATAAGAATGTATTCTTTCACTTTATATTTTAGAGTGGTCACTGGGGTTTCATTATTAATGTTTCACAAGTCTTTATTGATTTTATTAAATATTCGTGGCACAACATATTCTCTCGTTCTATCACCGTACACATTGTTCCCGGTCGGTACTGTCATTGTTCGACCCGACGATCTGGTAGAATAACTATGGCGAGTAGGGTCAGTATTTATATTTACTTTATTTATCGACTCTTCTAATCTTATACTATATGTTACCTTTTTGTCAACTGGTAAGATTTTGCACATTGTAAATAATTTATAATAATCATCTTTATACAAACACGTCGTTCTATTATCTACTATAAGTTTTAAAAATCTTAATTGTAACTGTTTAATTTTATCAGTATATGTTTTATAAGTTAGTTCATAGCTACTCACCCCATAACTGATAACCGAGTCGACAACTAATTAATGATAACGTAGTACGAGAACTGGTTGATATAATAAGTTTCTGAAACGAGAAAGAAAAAAAAATCATTACAAAACTAATGTATTTTTGTACATAGTTTCGTTCTACATTAATCCACTTAGTCAAACGCTTCTCCAGGGCCATTGTACCATTTTGGTATTATAGAAAGAATTCTCAAGGCCTTCAAAATAGCCATTTATGGCGTCTATGTTATTGTTACAGGTGGAAAAATTCCTTTCATATTATTTTTTGGATGAAACAACAATTCGTGAATTTTAGCCACTGCAACCGACGCCGTATGACATAAAGCGTTGTCTTAATGAAACAAAATTTTATTTTTAGCCAAATGGGATCATTTCACCTTGATTTAATCGCTCAAATTTTATAGTAAGCTCGCATATTATTCAACAATTATTGTTTTTACCTTTTCAAGATAACTGATTACTCCTCGAGCGTCCCAGAAAATAGTCGTTAACACTTTGTTAGCCGACAATTTCCCCATCGTCTTTTTCAGTGCGGGTTCCGAAATTTGGTCCACTGTTTAGACTACTTTTTTTTTTTGGTCTCCGGTGTGTAATGATGGATTCATGTTTCATAAACCGTGACGAAATGTTGCTTAAACTTGATGGAATTAGGCTTGAAAAGCTCCAAACACTCCTCTGAAACATTCACTTGGCATTGTTTTTGATCGACTGAGAAAACGTGGCATTAAACGCGCCCATAATTTCTTTATACCTAAATTAGCATGCAAAATTTTAAAAACACATTCAGAAGAGATGCTTATCATCTTTCGTATCTGCGACGATCGTTCAATACGATTTATGGATTTTCCTAATCATTTCCGGAGTCGTCACCTCTGTTGGCCGTCCACTACGGTGAGCGTCTTCCCGACCCTGACGTCCCCGTTAAAAATCGGTTACTCACATGTGGATAGTGCTCAACGAAGGAAAAGAGTCTCCCAAATCAGCATTCAGCTTGGCTTTAACCTGGGTAGAGGTCTTTCCTTACAAAAGGTAAAACGTAGATAATAATGGGATGAACTTACGTTTCCTCCACTTTCACCAAAATGAAAGATAGGTTAACTTTTAGAACCTCTCGTGTAAAAACTACTTGTTGAAATGGACTGATATCTGGTGTGTATTCTAGTGACAGATGACAAGTAATAATGTCAACTTTATATATACTTATATTACTTATATAAACAAGTTTTAAAATTACAATTTCGGATACTTATTAATCAGTCCTAGTAATTATCTATTAACTTTAGAAAATAAACGTATGCTGAAGAAAAGTACTCACACAGCATCGCGATATTTTTATAATATTATAACATATGGATAATAAGTATATAACGGGGTTGCCTAAAGTATTGCAGGCAAAATATAGATTAGCTTGAAAGAAAAAAATTGCGTCTTTAATTCGTTTCACCAATGGATGTTGGAGATAAATAATTTTTTTTTTTTTTTACGTCTTTACACTGATGTCAATATTTTTATACGATGAAATAACGCAGTAGTTGATAATGCACATGTCTGAGATATCTTTTGACTTGTGACTTTGATACTATAGAAATATAACTACTGTTACGTACAAAGCATAGATGATGGAAGAATCTCAGGACAGGAAGAAAATTGACACACACCACAATCTGGATTCTGCTGACATCTCCAAAGATGTGGACTTATATTTTACTCACTATTTCGTCAAAGGTTCCGACACAGTATAGACGCGAAGTCTCGAATTAATATAATATTGTAAACTGTTTCGTACACGTGAACGACGACGGTCGTCGACTAGGTCGGAAAGGGAAAGGGGGAGGGGATGCACAGTGCATTGTTTTTTGTTAAAAAATTAATATATTTATACACACATAAATATATGTCACAAACAGCCAGATCACCAATATTAGGGGGATGGGTAGAGTACAGCCACTCGGAACGCTGCTGCAACGTATGCAAGTATTTAGATGGCCAACGAAACCAGAATCGCTGATATATATGTTTATGAGTGAGTTTAATTTCCTTGTAAAGAAATTCCGGCACTGCAACCAGTGCTTGACCAATGAGAAAATGCCCTGGTGTGAGGACATCTAATTCTCAAGGGTCTGCAGACAGCGCAGTTGAACTATTAAATGTGGGCTATTTATATATATATATATATATGTATTAAATGTGGATATTTAATATTTATTCAGATAAAAAGTCTTACATTCATACTATTAACACATTATACATTAAGTGTTAATTTTTTTTTTTTTTTTAGTTTTCTAATTAATTAAAATTCGTATAATTAATCATATAATTCGTATTAGACCACTCTTATTTCCTGTGACAATAGGAGGAAAATTCTCATCAAGTTGATACATTATACGCGCGCATTACTGCAAAATAATACACAAATATGAATTGAACTTTAAATTAGATTTAGTATATTTCAAATTTCTGTGGCATAAAATCTAAGATGTAAGCACATGCACATTCAGAAAAAATGTTTAAAGTATAAGAAAAACATATAACAAGAAAAAAATAAATAAGAGCATAATGAACAGAGAAAAAATAAAATAAGTCAGAGAAATAAATGAACGCATGTAATCAAAAGATCAACACAGCACCTCAATGGTGCGAACATAGAATAGACTTGTCTCGAGACTCATCTCGAAGCTTACGTAAAGGACGGCCCATAGTTGAGCTCGGAGCGGGCTCTGTCATTCGTGGTTTATTGTATTTTATACACAAAGCAGATTATTTCTGAATCGCGAGATCAAAATCTCATTCGACACACTTTCGTGAACAGAAAATACTTTAATGGCCGTCCTTTTGAAATAAAAGCTGTCTTCGATTTAAAATTTCATAGTAACGTACCAGAACGCCTGTACGTTTGTGTGTATCAGAAGATCGTAAGATAAATAGGAATAAAAAAATAAAAATTATATTATCTTGGAAAATGTATATTTTACAATAAAATAATAATATTGTTTTGTCTTTTTGTTCGTGACTACAAAATCGATTGCGGAAATTTTGTGTGCGATTTCGGAATTCTATGTGTTTAAGGTGATAATGGAGGACTCGTGAATATTTAAAAGAATTTCCCGTTAAGTGCCTACCTGAAATTCTTAACTGAATATGAAAATAAAATAAAACCTGACCTTTATGACGATATCAATGTTTTGTTGACGTACACATGTGAATAAAACATTTTTGGTCCCAATTTGAATATAATGTTTCCGTTTGTGACGGATAGATAGACGGTTAATATTCAAATCGATATGACTCTGTGTATGCAACCTTCACATTAAATATTTTATTAAGTACGATTGAATTGTAGGTTATAGCGGCCGTACTCGTAAAGCGGGCGTAGGGAGGATAAAGTTTATCTATGCTAGGAAATTGGAGGAATAGCGGAATGAAAGGAGGAGGCATGGAGGCTTTTGTGAATTTGGTATTGACTTGTAATTATTTAAATAAGCATAAAAAGTTAGAAAAAAATGTCGGACATGTATCTACAAAGACATTAAATTTTTTTCATGCGAGTTGTACATTATATTATATGTATTATATAATAAATTAATAATCTGTTTGACTTAAATTTTTATTGTTCAACAATTCATTTTTAATTATTAAGGAGAACACATTATTTTCTGTGAACATAGTTCTGTGGTATTTAAAAAAAAACATTTTTACATTGACTCAAGATCAGTGACGTAATTGTAAAAATTGGGCCCCAATGCAGAATGGGAAAAGGGACCTTTTTATAAGTTTCGATTAGAAGATATAAAAATATTAAGTATTACGCGTGGAATAAAGTTGAACTATTGTGTCCTATAATGTTCACACTTTTATGAAAAAAAAACATGTATGTTTTTAGGCATTCATATGCGCTCGCAACTGCATAAATTCCTTGCCAAAGTAGGATTTTGGATAAGGTGAACCTTATCGAGATCTTTACTCTAAGGCAATGGATTTACATTGATAATGTTTTCATTAGTGATGATCTCAAAATCACTGATATCTTAGAGT
This sequence comes from Eubasilissa splendida, assembly GCA_031772225.1. NCBI lineage: Eukaryota > Metazoa > Arthropoda > Insecta > Trichoptera > Phryganeidae > Eubasilissa > Eubasilissa splendida. The sequence goes on along the minus strand of CM062848.1, from coordinate 13,901,156 downwards.
CACAATCACTATCTTAGAGTCACAATTGAATATCTGGGAATATCGTGGTTAATTTTTTATTTATTTATATTTGGTTATGAATCGTGTTTTAGCGCATGTGCACATACATCGAAAATATTCATGAAAGAATGACATTATAATTCGCGATAAGCGCCATCTAGTAGATTTTACCAAAACGTTTTACGCATTTGATCTGAAATGCCGAAAAATAAACTAAATTTTTTTTCATTCTCTTTGTAATGATATTAAATTAGATTAGATATATATTAATTATATATGATAGAATATGTTTTTTACGCAAATAAAGTTTAAATAATGTAAGTAAATACGCTCAAAATTGTGTTTTTAAAAATTTATTTCGTGTATTGTGATATTGTGCGACACATGTCATTTATAGTAATGAAACTGTGATCAGTCACAGTTTTCAATCACTATCATTCACTTTCAATCACTATATTATTAAATATCAATCACAATCACTCCAGTGAGTCAAGAATAGCATTTTTTCTCATCACTAGTTTTCATGTGTTTTTCTAATTCAAGTATTTATTAAATGTCATAACTCGATGTCTTGCTGGGGTGAATTTTAAAAATAATTAGTTCATTATAGCCCTGGGAAAAGTATCGATCAAAATGGACGCGTAGGACGCGAACGTATTTTTGGGTCCCTATTTAACATGGCGTCCAATGCAGCCAATGCGCTGCATTGGACGCCACTACATTAATAGCACTTAGTGAACAGTAATTAAAGTCTAATGAACAGAATGTACGATGTATACAAAGAAAGTGACCTTTTTATGAATTTTAACAAGTTGAAAGAGATGCAATTCGAGATGGAGGAAAGTAAGACAGCGTGCAGTATACTTGTTGATAATCAATGTTTGGAACAAGTAGGCGAGTTTATGTATTTGAGAAAAATGTTTGATAAAAACGGAAAGACTGAGAAAGATATCGAAAGGAGAGTGACTGCAGGGAATAAAGTGAACGACGCATTTACTGAATATCTAATAGGAACTTGTCAGCTGATGCAAGATTATCGGTACACAACTGTTCAACTGAACTAGTTCTGCTACTGATACTTATAGAAGTGAGGCCTAGAGCTAACAAAATAGGAACAACAGTAGACTAAATGCAGTAGAAATGAGATCACTTAGGCATATCATACTTACGAACATCATTCAAGAGAAAAATATATACTGAGACTACCATTCAAGAAGAAGGCTAAATCTTAGAAATTGATGATGGTACAGTGCGATGCAGATATATAATGAAATGCCAGAAGATACAAAAAAGGAGGAGAAACTACATAGATTCAAAATGAAATTAAGCAAATACATATGTGCAAGATACGTTGTAGTAAAACGGAATACTTTGATCGTGTTTATATTAGCGAATATATAAATATACTTATGTATGCACTGTATTAACGATAAATAAATAAATATATGTGGCATATGACAAAGGTGAAGTCAGGAGAGAATGAAATGCTATTCTTAGCATAATGAATAAGATTAAAAAAGGATAACTTAGGTGATTTGGTCATATGGAGCGGATGAATAAGGAGAGAATAGAAAGAAAGATATATGACGTAAGTGTTGATGGCGCCAGAAATAGGGGACATCCGCGGCACGACCATCTGAACTGAAAGATGATCCTGCTAGAAGCCTAAATAATCGACGAGTTAGCGAGTGAACGAGGCGAGAATTGTGTAGCGCTCTATTCTCTCCGCCTATACCCGCGGAGAAACGGCGTGATGGTAAGTTTGTATGTTGGTTAGTTTAAACACAACGTCAAATCTTCTAACTTTAAGTACTGGAAAATCTATGCAGTATTCGCACGTTCATCTTACATGTGGACGAATTAACTGAAAAGTAGAAAGGCATCTGTCTGTTGGCTTTCATACGCACGGTTGTTGAAAACTTTTACGTTGCAAAAAGTTTCCTGAGACAATAAAAGTTGAAGATGTATCAAAAGTTTTGGACAAGTATTTAAAATCCTTTGATTTATCATGGAGCGGATGTACATTATATACACGGTAAATATTATGTTCCAGGCCGATTTTGTTTGGCCGCCATTTTAATTTTGCAGACATTTGTAAGTTTGCATTTGACGGTCATAAAGAGTAGTTGATTACAATTTATTATGAAGCATCTAAGGCTACAACAACGTGTTAAAATCATCAAAACATTTCATCTAAATAATAATGGCAACACTGTAACTATTAATAGTGATCGATATCGTCACATGGTGGAAACCTTCATGATGATCGAAGAAAGTCGATTGGGCCTGCAACACATGTAGTTTTAACAGAACGGTGTCACCTCATACACAGTCCGATGAATTGAATTTTTAAAATTTTTCCGTGCCGCATAATGTCAAAAAGTGGTGATATCGACGGGCCTTCTCGATCACCTGATTTGACAGCTTCCAACTATTTTATGTGGAAGAACTTGAAAAAAAAGGTTTAAGCCAGTAAGCTATCAACAATTTAGATGCTACAGAACAATATGAAATTGCTGAAATAACACGCGAAGTGCGCGAGAATGTTATGAAAAATATGGTTAAAAGAGCACGCATTTGTGTTGCTGCTAAAGGCGGCTATTTGCCCAATTTCATATTTTATACATAATTATAATAAATTAGGTAATTAATAAATATAAACCATATTTATAAATAATCTTTTAAATTTTAGTTATTTAAAAATAACACCAGCCTGGAACATAATATTCACCATGAATATGTAAACGTGCCGACGGAGCACCTTCTATAACTGGTTCGATCAACGGATTTGTGTCTTTGGGTGATAGGATAAATTCGAATATTATCTTGATCCATTGCTTTACTCATAGAGTAGTGTCGGTATCAACATCATAAGTGGGTGACTTGATAAATGTGTTGGACCGAGTCGTAAAAATGATCAATTTCATTAAAATCCTCTCACCGAAATAAAGCTTGTTAAGGGCCAGTTGTGTGATCAGTAGTAACTTTTTACTATGGTATAAAAAGTTACTAAAGTATTTTTTTTTGCTAAAACGGGTTGTTTTGTTAGTTAGAAAAAAAATTACTTTTCGAAAGTACATCCCGTAGTAAAATTATTTTACTCTTCAACATCCGATAGTAAAAACAAGAATCGATAGTTAAATATGGCTGACTTTTCACAGCTGTTCCAAAAGTCATCTGACACATTGATACCTTGAAAGAGTTCGTTCGATGATGATGTCGTTGTATAATGTACATTAGCACATAATACGAAAAAATGTCACCACCAAAGTGACAGATTTCGAACGCCTAGGCGAAAAAATTCATAGATAGTGCATAAAATACAGCATATTTGTAGCGCCTCTAGACATCTCCATCTTGACAATAGTAAATTTAATGTATCAACTACCCGTAAAGAATTTTTACTACGGGCGTTAGTAAAAAGTTACTACTGATCACATAACCAGCCCTAAGAAGAGATGGATGCAGATCATTCAATGCTACTTTTACACGGGGCAGTAAAATTGTTATCAAGTGGTATTTTTATTTTGTCACTAATTTATGAATTACAATATTATTATATTTTTGTTGATGCTTTGTTGTGCCATGGGAGTGTTCGGCAGAGGGTCAAGTGTGCAGTTTTAGTAAAAATATTAAGAAAACACTCAACAAATTATGGTACTGGTTAATAATACGCACGCTATTGAAACATCTAGTTCTATGGTGGCAATTCTACTTTACCTGACGCATTATACATTTATATATATTGTGATGGATAGGTCCCATTTTGCCATTATTTGATTGAACGTGCTGTAATATAGTAAAAAACTAGTGTAGTAAAAGGGATAATGAATGTTTCGTCATCAATTATTTTCTTATACTTTATATTAATAAATTATTATTTTTGTTTACATTTAATTATTCTAGAAATCGAAATTTTTTCATTACTTCAAATATAACTCTTAAAACTATATATTACAGTTGTAATACCTTAACTTTTTGAAACTGCGAATACTATATTAAGTATACTTTTGACATAATCTAAATGTACACATATAACATGTTTTTTTGTTTATTCGTTTACATGTATATATGTATATTATTTTATTATTTTCAATTATTATTTTCTGTTTATTAATTACCAACGCAAAATGTTTGTCTCATCGTGGGCGAATCCCAGTGAGACTGGCATAAAAATAATTGCATATATGTACATAACATATTTTAGATAATTCTATTATTAATAATATAATAAAAATGCAAGTTCGATTGAGCGATGGACTACATCAGATAAGTGGCGAGCAACAAATTGATGAGAAACTGAACGGATAGATTTTGAAATTTTAGTGGGAGGCTTATATTCAGTAGTGGAGAAACACAGATAGGCTGATGATGAAGAATTACAATTTGCTGCCATCAATTATGCTTATGTCAGTTTACTCAAAAATATTTAAATATTTATTAAAATAAGTTTTTAAATTTGAAACACCGTTACACACTTTTCAGTCACTCAGGAGCAAGCAACCATATCGTTCATGGTTCGGAAATAACAAACCGGTTTGTGGACCTGGCCGCTTGTGAAACCCTTTTATTAGCTAGGAGTTAGAGAAATGACGATGCCACTTTTGCCGGCGCTGCAGAGAGCGCGCATGCCATGAAAATATATTTTATAGACAGTTATATTTCCCAATAATATCAACTGAGAATAATTTGTGTATTTATTTGTATATATACATATTTATTTATAACATTTTAACAAACTGTGCATTGTATTCTCATTAAACTAGATATTAATAAATAAATATTAGTTATCTCATAGAGACGAAGCTATTTTTATTATATTTAATGGAAAATATATAGAAGTATGAGGTATTACCTGTCTTCGGCTGGCTTAAGTGATCACTTTGTATAAGTATAACGTTCACCATTCTCACCCCATCAATCTCCACATCCATCAAGTTTTGGAAAGTTGTATATATGTTAATATGTGGACTCGCTTCGAGTGCCATTACACCATCACCATCTATGAGCCAAATTTGATAATTAATTTTTAGGTTGTAAGCCCTGTAATTACCCCATATTTCAATATATTTTTCATTAAATATAATAAAAATAGCTTTGTCTCTATGAGATATCTGATATATGTTTTGTAACAGTGTCTTTGTAGGTAATCATGGAGAACAGGTATCTATGGACCGAATTTGATAATTCATTTTTCCTTGAAAAGGCATGTATGTCAACTCAATGAGAATCTGATTATTTGAAAATTATTTAAAGCAATATTTTTAACACATTATACTAGAATACGCCTGAATCTAAAATATTTTCTGAAGCTACATCATTAAAATTTTAATATAAAGTCAGACGTAGTTTATTATGTATACTAGTATTATTAAAAGTTTCTAAGAAAATTTTAACGCAACTTTATAAGCTAATTTCTTTTTCAAGTTACCGAGAACAAACAACTGTATCTACGTAACCGCATTATACCGGTCGATTTTTTACTCACGGCACTGTACAGTCGGCCACTGACGAGTTTGTTCCTAGTATAATTTTTTGTACATAGATTTGTTTAACGTCTAATTATTTTATGGATAGGGAATAAAATAATATTAATCACATATCTATCAATGTTCTTTAATAGCTAAAAATAGTAGGTGAAAAAAAATCAATCATAAAGTAACACACTGTGCGCGGTGTACACATCCGACACCATGCGTCAGCTGACGTCAAGTGCATTATTGCATTACTGTCTAGCGTGAAGCAGTCATATAACTTTGTTTCTTTCTCGCTTAGATAGCGCTCACGCACACATTGACGTGTATCGGTACACAACATATTCTTGAAGTGCCATGACCAAAAAATCTACCTGAATCTATGCTAATTCATTCTCCATTCTCTCACGCACACTCCGTGTACTCGTAAAATAAATAACATCAACCTAACGTTCATAAGTGATGACACTGACAAATTTAGAGCATTATTTAATTTACTTTGAAGCTTTTCCGACTTTTTATACCGGAATAGTGTAGTTATCTCATGTCCACTGTAATTAATAACCAGTGGGTCGAGTTGTGAGAGAGTTATTAATTTTCACTGTTATTTTAAATGATCACCCTCACGTGCCAAGCGCTATAATAAACATTTCTCGAGAGCATGGTTAAACCGATTGTTTCAATACATTTTATTGCTAGCGTGCAGTCAGAAATTTACTTCCCATTACAGAGGTAAAATAAAAATATTATTTTCAATATGTGTTGTTGAGTAAATTTCTGGTCAGTCGTTTTTGACTAAACGCAAATAATTTTTGTAACAGAATTTCTTCCGCCCGTTTCTCAACTGTGATAAAAATCGACGCACAGCAGAGTAACCCAAAAGAAAATCTTTTATCACGAGTGTGCGAACTCTTGTTAAACTTAATACATTTCACTTAAACGCTGTAAAAATTAATAACAGTAAATTAGAAATATTATATAGGTGAAAATCCAGTAATTGTGTGTACTTTGACATATTCAAATATTGCTAATAACATACTGGTCTAAATAAAAAAATATATAAAATTGAAAAATATAAATTTTTCAGGCGTATTCTAGTATAATGTGTTTAAAACATTTAATAGATAAAAAATATTGATTTAAATAATTTCAATAAATAATTAGATTCTTATTGTGATATATATGCTGTTTCAGGGAAATGAATATTAAATCTAGTCCATAGATGGCGGTAGTGGTACTCGAAGTGCTTCCACATATTAACAAATATACAACTTCAAAAAATTGGATAGATATGGAGATTGATTATTGGGTGAGAATGATGAACGTTATAATTTGTATAGAGTGATCACTTAAACCAGTCGAAAACAGGTTGTAAGCTCTGTAATTACCCATACTTCCATATATTTCCATTCATATAATAAAGTAATAAAAAAATAGCTTCGTCTCTATGAGATACATATTATTAGTTTAGAAATATTCCGTTTCATGCTCTTCTAGATTCAGGAGCTGTTCTCAATATTTTGAGTGCTCCATTTTTACAAAAGTTTAAATTAACGTCTAACCCTTGTACAAGCGAAATTAGATATTTAGGATCAAAAAGAAGATGAAAAATCCGTCACTCTGAAAATGGTCGTCAGCAAAAAATGAAACTGAAGTGGTTAAAATCAGTTATTTTAATTTACTTACTAATTTATTTAGCATTACGCCCTTTCTCTGGAAAATTAGGCAGAGAGGATATTTCACAACAATCTTCTGTTTTAACATACTCTTATTTCCTTTTTCACTTTCATACATATTTTCACGCAAGCTTATCGATTGTTAAAGATTCTTAATCATAAAAATACTTAAAACACAAATCATCAGCCGCCATTTTAAAATATGATGACAAATCAAGTATGTCTGATAAAGGTATGTTAAGATGTTATGGGTTGTTGGAAGAAGTAGTGAGATTATTGGTAGAATAAATAAATTTGTGCATCAGTGGTAGGACTCCTCTATACGAACTTACAAAGGAACATTCTATTCTGCTACGAATTTTTCGATTCAATAGTTATTTGGTGTTGTTGCTTTCTCAGAATGAATGGTCGGCCATAAAAACGTAGGGATAATAATTCAGAACCTTTGTAACGTAAGATGAATGGGGTGTGAGCCACTGCGCGAGCGAGGACGTCACGCGAGAGATTAAAAAGCAAACTCCTCACGTGAAGCAACCCAGTTCACTGTACAGCCTGTAGACTTATCGGCGTTCGAACATTTCAGTATACCATGCACAAGTAACCTAGAATGCTACAGGGTGATTCTAGTTTGGTAACTGTTCCGGATAAGTGTAGAATTTTCGTTTCAAAATATAAAATCTATTAACTATTAAAAAATAATATAATTTTGTAAAAAGCAATCATTTTATGGTTATATTAGGTTAAATTAAACACAATCATAAGTCTAAATATAATGTATTCTGTCTCTCTCTTTCGCTTGTAATTTATATTCTGTCTTCTTATTTATTTATATATAAATGCACTCTTTTTGTATTTATTGTTAGTTTTAAATACGCCCTGACGAAGCTTGAGGTAAGCGAAATCGGTTGACGTTTAATAAAATTCGTGGTTTTACACAAAATGATTGTGTTTTATTTAATCTATAAAATAATTATGAAAATGATGTTACATATTTGCGAATGACTAAATCCTGCAACAACAAATTCAACCATAGCAAGGCCTATCTACAGCGGTAAATTTGCTCAGACTACCAATTTTTCGACCTCTTTATGCGTTAAAGTAACAGCCTGGACAAGGAGATTATTCAGGGTACAACTTTGGACCAAAAAAGACCTGGAAGGTTCTATGAGGGCGACCCAAGACCGGGATTGCATTAAATATGCCAATACTGATATGAAAAAGGAAAGAAGAAGAATTGTTCAAGAAGTTCAAAAATATTAAATTCTTTATAAAACTGGCTTAATATAGGTTTAAACTTAATTTAACTTTGTAACTTATAGTATATTATATATTAACCACGTTTTACTTTTTTAGTTGTTAAATTTCGAATTAATATCGCAATGAAAATAATATAATCGATGATTAATATTACCTTAAGGGTAGGGGCGTGCACTCTATATAATCAAAAAAGCTGTGCATAACTATAATCTTTACGAAATAAATGTAAATTGTTGTTAGGGAGATCAATGATCTGGGTGTAATATTTAACAGTAAATTATCATTCATTCCCCACATTTGATAACTAATAAAGGTCTCAAAATGTTAGGATTTGTTTGGCGGACTGCAAAAAACTTTTCAGACCTGCACACATATAAAGTCCTCTACACTTCTCTGGTCAGACCTTAGGTAGAATATAATTCAGTCATATGGTCTCCATACTTCATTGTACAATCAACGGCGGTTGAAAGAATCCAGAGAAAGTTTCTAAGATTTATTAATTTTAAATTAAATATACGCTCTGAGGAGATCAATTATGACTATTTCGTTAGCCGTCTGAAATTGTTAACCATATCAGTGAGACGTACGATGACCGACCTTATATTTCTATACAGGATCATCAATGGTTTGACTTTCACGCATCATTGAGATCAACGAGACATAATTAATTGTTTTATTAGTGATAATGTCAGAACTCATGTACTAGCTAACTTCGCAGTCTCCCGAATGCATTTTTTGGGGAATGAATATGCGGAGGTAGTCGAAATTTTTGCTGTTAATTTAATTCTTTATAGGACTACACTATTACCATTTTTTGTGTCTCAACTCGATGGTGACGAATAAATTTCTACTTTACATTTTATATTTATTTTTAATTTTGATTATGTAAAAACACGCTGACACTATGATTTTTTTTTCTTTGTGTATTGTACTTCTGTTGTAATTTTCTGTTATTTTACAAATTCTGTTAATGCCTGAATATGGCGTGTATAATAATAAATAAATAAATTATTTATTTGATCTCAATCTCGCAAGTCTTCGCTCGAGTAGACGTGTTGCAGAACGTCGCAAGTGTGTCTTTGAAGCGGACTTGACTGTATGTATTCCAATACACTTTAAACGAAGTATTATTTTATATCATATAATATTTTAGCTCCTTTAATTAATAACTTGAAGAACTTCCCGAGAAATATTGGTAATATTTTTCATGAATGGCTAATAAACTCACATGGGTATACTGACACAAAAACGAATACAACCTTTAACCTATCGCATGTACACTAGCGATATTAGCAGCATAACCTAAGTCCATGCCGCTGCTTAAGGGCGCGTGTGCACATATATAATACTATGCTCTCGTGCAAAGGACAGCACAGACTGAGCTGGGCGCGCAAAATTTACGTAGAATAGTCTGACCAACTGATGCACAGCAATTTTTAAATCTCACTCGCATTTTAAATTAGTTGGGAGTCATCCATTGATTATGACATCTATTTATTTCTTCTCTAGTTTAATTTCTCATCTTGAAAAAATACTAAAATTAAAAAAATGATAACATAAGTATTGTATTCAAAATTAATTTCGTATCCCTTATAATAATTGTAATAATCATGTCACCATATGTAAAATTATAGATCTTACCGTTGTAGTAGCGTCAAATGTAAACATAATTATTATTATATAATTTAATGATCTTTGTATACCGCAGATCGGATTGGAGAATTTATTTATTTATTTAGACTTTATTTACATACATATTTTTGTTGTAACAGAGGTGTATATATTATAATGTAACCTGAAAAACATAAGATACAATTATATATTGCAATTAAATACTCCTAGTTTATTATATAGGATGGAGTAGACTCCACCTCTGATATATACAGCGTTGTCCTGGCTACTTTGCTAGACTGAAGTCTGTGTCAAAGTATTGGATTTAGTAGAACAAAATAATAATAACAGTTATTATTCACATTAATGGTCTCCATTCGCCCTGACCACTTCTTTCGCAACCGCTCTGTATATTAGTGGCGGAGATTGTGTGCGGTCCTCCCCCATTACCATGGTGAACATATGACATGCCACGCGGTCGGGTCGTGACACACCCCATGTCACGTGACTTACAGGAGTAACGCACGCACGCTGACATTTCAGATCTCGCTCACTTTTCCGGGGTTTCCTCTTGAGCGAACCTTATAAAAAATACATTTATCTTGGAGAAAAAAACGAATTGAAGAGAGTCTGCTGTTGATACATTTAATGTAACCAAAAAAGTAGTCTTCGAAATCTTTCAGATTTTTTAAATTTTCTATGAAATTGCCATTTTATGGTAGAGATGATTCAGTTTCAGTCGTTAAGGAGTTGTTTATTTAAATGCCGCTTATATTTACACGGAGAGAAGATTGAACCGACTGACTTTTACCGCCGCTCTTAGCAGCAGATATCTATTTATGGATACAAATAAATGTTATCATATATACTTATTTAATGTTACTATTTTATTCATATTAATATGATAAGGTATGCGATTTAGAGAACTTTAATAGGTGATTTTTTTAAACATTCTCACACACATTTAATATTAAAATAAATAAAATATAAATACTAATTAATACATTTAATTAGTATTTAAAATATCACAGACCTATATTCTGAACAATTACAATTTCACAATGTTCAAGAATGTGTTCTCCTTAATAAATAAAATATACCTATTCAATTCTTATTACCACTTAGATAAAGGTAAACTGATAGTTATAAACCCTTCTTTTCCTGTCCTTACTCACTTATTCTCCAGATCTTGCCCCCGGTAGTTTTTATTGTTATTATTGTTATTATTTATTGTTAAAGTTGATCATGGACAATAACGACGCTTGTAGTGGTGGAGGGGGGGAGGGGGCGTAGATGAGTTTTTCGGATAGCCAAACTATATAAATAAATTGACTGGCACAGAAAGTTTCAAAAAACAATAATTATTATTATTACTAATCCTCCTTAATAAAAAGGATTAATTTCAAAAAAGACTAATGAAATGATGAAAATATTTAATGAATTTATTTACAACCTTTCGCGTTCATTCTTGTTACTTATTGATTGCCTTTCGTGTATTAAATAGATAAAAGTTATTAATAACTGTTAAGAGTTGAGAATCAAAACAGCCATGAAGTTGTTTAATTTATTACATGTAAAATATTCTCCTGACTCATCATGTTTCAGTGTTAAGGTCTTCGGTGCCGGGGGTATATTTGTTAACTTCCCAAATTGCAAGATTTTTATGAAGACGTATGAGGGTCTGGCAATAACGGGAAGCATATGAACTATTTTTGTACAAGATTAACCCTTACGGGCTTCAGGCTCTTCAATTCTTTTATGGACGGAGCACGCGATACAACAAAAGATTCGAAAAATGTTCACATTTACCTGAAGAAAAATTCAAAATGGATAAATACCTACGTGAAAAATATTTATAAATGTACAAATTGTCAACTTCACAAAACCCAACAGTGTTTTATGAATGTTTAATTATTTAGGTTTTCTTATTTTATAAATATAGCATTGAACTACTGAAGCTAATAACTTCCATATATTTTATTCTTCTACGACTGTATTGTGGATTTGAGTTTTGAATAAAAAAAAAGGTTTTTTTCTAGTCATTAAAATATGCGTTGCGGCTCTATGAAAATGTTAAGATTCTGTGTACTTAATATTTGGCTCTTCTAACTAGAAAATCTACAGACCCCTGACCTAGTTCATTCCATTGTGAAATCCAGTTAGCATCGGTTTGTTTATTAATAATATTCAGTCTGTCATTTATAGAAAAATTGTATCAGAAAACTGGAAAAATTAAGCAAGAGTTGTCTATATGTCGATACATCTTCCTGAATTCCCTGAATAATTATTTCTGATACTCCTGTGTCACGTGTTTATTGTTGTACATATTAAATAAGCGGCACTTGAATAGATATCCCATTATCAAGTCAAACATTCAGAAAGGAATTCAATAGCAGCTTGTGAGTCTAGTAATTTTACAACCTTATCAATGTTCTGTAATTCGCTGACGTCTAAGTTCTAATAAGCTAAAAACTAAGATAATTATTTTTTTAAGAGTTACATACGAAGCATTTTCATAAGGCTTAAATTATTGTTCGGTTGGCTTAACATAATATGAAAAGCATGGATAGGTCTAATCGGAAAGTAATATCCGTTGCCGGATGGCGATAGAAATGAGTCAGTTAGCGTAAGTGGAAGGTACTTTTGTATCGATCTGGTGTAAGAGTATGGTACATTATCAAATTGTTGATTGATAATTATTTTGTTTCTCTGGTGAAATTCTAAACGTTTTACCAGCCACTTCATTGTTATTAGGTTGTACCATATGAAATTACTGATTTTCAGTGCCATTTTATATCCTTTCATCAAGTTATTTTTAATAGAATATCTGAATAACTCACACCGTGACAACAGATTAATCATTATTATAATACAAGTGTATTTTAAAAAAAATTGCAAATTACTGAATATTTTGCACACAATTAGAATTCTCTCCTTATATTTTCAACATGTTTTTATACCGATTTATATAAAACCGGTATAATGACCCTGATGAAATTTAAGCGGTTTGATCCACCAGGGGAACTATTTTTTTTGTCAATATAATTAAATTCTACTTACCATCATAACGCTCCGCTCCATGAAAGTGCCAGTTAGCATGTTTCCCAATCCGATAGATGGCCTGCAACGGCTGTTTATCATACAAAGGGATGGACAACGGGGTGAGGTTTTTCTATCATCCCTCGCTAAAAGGTCCCCCACCCCTCGGATTGGCACTAATTAGCCCCACCGGCAGCTGCCGCGGGGATGGGCGTGATGAGGGTTGTTAGCATGATTGGCCCTCTCACCAAAACCTCGCGAGCTTCTGTTCCCCTCTCCTTTCGGCAGTCTAAAAATTGACGGCAAACATTTATGAAAACTCGAGCACGTTAGTTGGGGACTGATAACTTGGGGGTGATTGTGGTTATTGCTTCAAGTAAGCAATGGTTAACCTTTTGACAAAAGGTTTAGAAGGCCATTATTGATACCGATTAATTGGCTCGTCTCTTTTAAGATAATGACTATGAGAATGATCATTTTTATATTATATATAACAACTTTTTTACTAACGATATCCGTCGGAAGCTGGATGGCAGATTATGTGTAAAAACTAAAATTATTGGATTATTGCAAATGTTGTTTTGGAATATTGTACTGTAATGGTGCGTTTATACGGCAGAGCGCAGAGCGAGCGGTGGCTCGTTGCTTATAGTATTTTGTATGCAGAGTAGAACGACGCAACTAATATATACAGACAGACATTTACCGACAAATCTCATGAAACAAGAGTTAATGTTTCAGCTCTACACGTGTTCTTTTGCCGTTTTCGGATTTTGAAGACTTTTAGTGAATATATCTCAAAAAATAAATGAGACAACAAAATTGCTTAGATGTTTAGTATTTATTGTTGAATGCGTTGATAAATACAAAACAATAAATTCCCCTGTTCCCCTGTTAATAAATAATTATTAAATATTATCGACAGGTGATTGTAGTAACAACTCGTGAGGGCTAGCTTAGTTTCTGCTTAAAACTGTAGTTGAGTGCCACAACCATTGTACCCCGAGGGAACTTGCTACAAAGTTTCAGTTTACTTTTCACCTCGCGTGTACGGGATTTAAAGTTGTAAAGGCATATTATACACCTGTGTAATCTATGTTTCCGTAAAATCCCTTTACTGGATTCATTAACAAGGTTTTAACCTTCATTAAAATTGTATTTCTGACGGATTACCGTTGTTTTTTGGAAATAAAATGTTAATGATTCCATGGCTTAAGACTTAAATATGCAATGTCATCGCTCGGTAAAACCCAATTAAAATTCAGTACGTTTTTAGAAAACTTTAATCTTTAATGCTTCGGGCGAAAACTTTGACGGATTATCATTAAAAATGAATTCCATTTATTACACGATTAATCATTAATTCGTCAATATAATTTGTAATTCGTTAATAATTAAACTCAGGTTTCATAGTAATACGTCAATAATTAAATTTTCTGAAGATATATATAGATAAGAATACGATTAGTTTATATAATGAATAAGTCTTATAATAAAAATCATTTACTATTTTGGTAATATCTAAATATAATACTAATTTAAGGTAAGGTTCACTTAATTACACTTTATGATTGACTAATGTATATATTGGGATTTATATGTCTTTGAATTCTTTAAACTGGTATATTATGGTGTATGTAAATTGATGATTCTGAAGAAGAACCCACTATTATTGTTTAGTTTTCCGATATTGTATCACCGATTTCAGTCAAGGTACGAGTATACATTATTTATCGCAACTTACAAATTTGGTCTTACGTCACTATATAAAAACGTATAAAAATTGTATTAATATGAAATGAACATTAATAAAAATATGGAATTATTTTGCACGTGAAATGTTTCTAATTACCTGTCTGCCAAAATGTCAGAAACCTGCTTAAATCTGTTTGTGTTTCATTCGCTCACAGAAATCGTTGAAAAACGAACATGTTTAGTTCTATCTGGAATAGAAACCAAATTAGTTCGAAACTGAATTACTTTTTGTTCTATATTTTAACTAGACAAAATACTAATCATTATGAAGAATTAAATTTTCAATATGAAGAAGCTGAAAATAAATATTTTATTGATGATATTTCATTTAGAAACACTTTTTCAATTTTTATTTAACTCTTTTACTACCGGTGTCTACCATAGCGAACATAATTGTCATTATTTTCGAAAAACATATTTTTTAAGACAACTTTAATATGCAAGTAATTATATCAAATATGTGTGATAAAAGCTATCGCAGCTTTAGAAGGGTAGAAGTTCCTTCATACTGTTTTTAATTTTTCAAAATATTGTATATTTTAAATGTTTTTTTTTAAATTTTCTAACGAGGCTTTGGTTTGCTTGTGCTGTCATTTTAGTCTCTTTACTTGTGTTTGTCATCAATAATTCTATGTGTAATATTAGGATTAGGATTTGATCCTCGGATAGGGTCGTCTTAGGATTAGGATTCTTAGTGATTTCTATTTTGTAACTCCTAATACGGTGTTTCTTTAGATCACGTACTTTGAGCACTTCCCAAAGATACGCTCCACATCTTCCATTGCATTACACTCTGGCGAGATGGATAGGTTCAATAAAAATAGTATTTAGAATGTTTTGTAACCGGATGTAATCTTATATTTTATTACATTGTCCCTATGTTTTTTTTTATTGTAGACATACTAAAATGCACGAGAAAACATTATAAAAGTCTCATCTCTTAGACGAATAATATCTAAGCAAATTAAATTAATTAATTATAAAGATATACATATAAAATAAATTTATCGTAAAAATATTGTTGTTGCTACCAGGATTTGAACATGGATCTCTTCCTATCCGGGAAATGCATTAACCGATTATGCTACACCAACATAGTAAGTTGACGATACATTTTCAAATTGATACATCGGTCGTTACATTATTTGAAAGCAATCTTCTTTATATTTACAGATTCTCAAACACCTTTGAGTAAATCCGATAGATCTAGGTTCGAATACCGGTAGCAACAACAATATTTTATTGATAAATTGATTTTATTTGTATATCTCTCTAATTAATACATTTAATTTGTAATAAAAATATCACAGACCTATGTTTTTAAAAATTGCAACTTCACAATAAGATTGTGTTTTCCTTAAAAATATTTATGCGATTACCGAATTTATGAATTTTAAACCATTTCATACAACAACATAAATCCGTTGATCCTTAAGAGTTAACTAATAGATTTAAATATTATTCCTATAGGAAGACTCTTTATATCAGGGTAGAATCTATGTCGTCTATGGGGCGAATGTCGTGGGGGTGAAAAAATGTATCTTTAGAAAGAATGATTGAATACGACTTGCAAATATAATACTTCGATTGTGTAACCTAATTTCATAAATCAGTTGGTGTAGTCATATACCTATTATATTTGATATAAAATTATTAATTCTTCTTGTTAATAACACCCTATTTGCACCTCTGAGCAATTTGCATCTCTGAAGTACAAATGTAGGTAGTTTTTTCTAGTCTTGTTTCAATGTAGTGTTTATAAAAAATATTGCTTCACAATTTGTGTTTTGCAGTTGCAATTGGTCATAGTGACAGCGGAAGGTTCAGTCGTGCGACAGATTGTACCTTGAATGGTTTGTATTATCAATGGCGTGGCTCCAATCAATGGTATAATCCATGAATTATTTCATTCAGCGCTCCGCAGCTAACGAGAATCGACGGGTGTAGCGCTTGATTTGATGCAATCGACACTTAATTAACGGAAATATTCGCTTGTTACTCCGATTACAATAACAGGTTTTGATTACCAATAGTGAGGAACTGTATTCTTTGATTTACAACGTGTAGTGATTTTATTATTCATTGATTCGCATTGTGATCGTTTGCATATTGCGGTCAATGGATATTGCTTACTGTTTATTTATCAGCGGTTGATTAACCTTACGAATGAAATATTAAACATTATAAACACATCAGTCATTAGCTCATTAAAAAAATTAAATACGTAAACAAGACAAGAACTACTAATACAAACAATTAGATTGATAATACACAGTGAGATTATTCGTGATCAATTAATATTTTTAATAATCTAAAACGGTTTTGTTTATTAATATTATTTTAAGTCACTGACGAACATTGAAGCTAGAAACTATAAGCTATATTCAAACTAGTGCTGCTATAAAAAATGGATTATCCAATGACTACCGAGTTTGGCTTTCGCTTGGAACACCAAGTATCTATATATAATATGTAGATAGGTTTTGTTATAATACCGCAGATGCCTATTTTACAACTGGCTAATGAATTACATATCTACATACAATATCCAGTCAATTTTATTAAGCGTTATCTATCTAGAATATTCTCGACAAAACAACTAAATCTAATTCAGTTATAACGTATTGCAGTTATATTTCTTCATTATATTTTTAATTGATCATTTTCGAGTTTTTAATAGCTTTTTACGAGATAATTTAAGCTTTTCTTAAATTAAGGAGAACACATTTTTATTTTTAAATTAAATTAATAAATTAGAAAGATATATAGACAAAAAATCTATTGATAAGAAGAAGTCCATTCCAGTAGCAACTAAATATTTTTTAGATACATAGATTTTTTTTGTATATCTTTCTAGTTGATTCATTCTTCTTAAATGACGGAGTATTAATTATGTGAAAATATTGTATTCTACATACATATTCAAAAAAATAGGTATCTTAAACTAAATCGGTCCTGGAGATGGTTATTATTTAAAATATTAAACCAGCTTAATTTTTGTCTTCAAAAAAAATATTTTCATATAAAATGTTATTTTCAAAATAAAGTAAAAAAATACTTTAATATTAAACAAATTTTATTCGCATTATTTACAATAACGTCTTCTTTAACGCAACATCAGATGACTGGCTCGGCTCATATTTCCACCTGTCGAGATTCTTGTTTGAAATTATCTCGGTTATTTTTGAAAATGATGAAATAATAGTAATATTAAGAATTTAAAAATAAATAATCAAATATTTTCGGTTTCAAATATAACCAGTCGTTAAAGTATTTTTTTACTTTATACTACTTTCATATTCTTGACACATAAAAACTACCTATCTCTTTACGCTCTATTTTTTTAAGTAGCTTAATTATTTATGAATAATTGCAATTCACACATTCAAACGAGCTGTGGACCACTAGAATTTCCTGGAAATAAATAAAAATAAAATAGTTATCTGATAACTCTTAATGAAATGTTATATTTTAATTCATATCAGAATTTCTAGTTGATATAGCTATTTGAATATATCCATAACACGATTGATACTTGTATAATAAAATAAATGGACACAATAGCACATCTGAAACCACTCAATTTGGCATACCACAATGTACGGTACTTGGACCATTGTTATTTATTTAATACTCTAATGATATTTTTAAACTTAAATTATATTGTAAAATAATATCTTATGCAGAAGACACAGTACTAATAATTAATTTAAAAACTTGAAAAAACTGACGTTAAAATATCTGCAAATGAGGATGTTAATACCATAAAAAAAGTGGACGGATGATAACCTACTATCAATTAATACTGATAAAACATTGTGAGGTGTCAACTGGCGGACTATACTCCACCGACCAGAATCAGTAGTGAGCATGAGAGTGAGTACGTGAAACAGAAGCTATCTACTTAACCATAATATTGAGATACGCCTTGAGCATCTTCAGGGAAATTAAACCTTTACTAAAGTAAAATACTATATTTGTAAATGTAGCAAAATGTGCAAGGTGATATTTTAGAATAAAAAGAGTTATAACAAATTATACGTTGAATTTATTAAAAATCAGTAAAAGTCATAAATACGGAGCTAGTATCAATCTCAAAATAATTAAATTTAGCTTCACCTGAAGGAACAAATTTGTGCTAAACAAAAGGCGGTGACGACAATAATACAATTATACGAAAGAATACGTCGACCTTGGACCGTAGGGCGGATCCTCCAGCGTCTGCCATTAAAATCCATGATCAAACTTATTGCACAAATCTAATTTAAAGTCCTGGAAACAGCAGCCGCGTGTGTCTCCTCTTCTACCAGGTAGACAATGATAAATAGTCCAGGTGTAATTTAAGGAAGTTGATGCAAGTAAAGATAATCAGACGAAAAAAAGAAGTAAGGATAAGAAATAGTGTAACGAGTGCCGCTCATTGACGTTGACCCTTTCTTCAAGAAATTGTTGGTCTCTATCTTTACAGTCAAAAGAATACGCGGATTAACAGGACGGCGGCCTACGGCCCCTGCCGTCCGGCGACCCACCTCAGATCGAAGCCGCAAATAGAACGGTATGGCCAGCAAGAGTTCTCCGATACGAGACGACCGTCGCGAATCCCGCGACCAACATTTGGACTACTGCTTGCCATTTTCGCGGAGCACAAAAATATATAACCAGGGTGTTTATTTTCTTTACATTTTTTAATGTGATGTAAGTACCTAATTTAAGTAAGCACATAGTTCGTAATGTGACAACATACTATCCACGATTTGCTATTCAACAGAAAGATAACACTGAAATTAATATTAAATTCACACCAAAGCTTGTACTCAAAAAGACTCTTGTGACCAATGTTCATCAGTTGAAGAAAAATACTGTATACTAATCCTCCACCGACCAAATCAGTAAAAAACTTGTGTCAATGGCGACTATCCTCCACCGACCAGAATCAGTAGGGAGACTTTCCTGTTGGAGAATCAAGGGGTGCGGGGAATAGATCTTTGGATTATTTTAAGCCGATTACCCTTGTGATTATTTGGATCAATCCATTATGCAGTCCAGATAGAATTCGTACGTTTTTTTACCATATTAAGTCTGTTATACATCGGGATATGGAATTGATGGGGGAAAACTCCGGAAAGAGTAGCCTTCTTGGCCAGTTTATCAGCACATTCATTTCCATGAATTCCCTTATGCGCAGAAATTGAAACGAATGACACCTATTTATAATTGCTGTACAAATTAAATAGACATCTTCTGATGGAACAGATTATCTCATTCTCTAGTCAAACTTTTATATTAGCAGAGAGGGATTCAAGAGCTACTTGCGAGTCGGAGAATATAACAGCTTTATCGACGTTCCGGAGTACGCAGATGTCCAAGGCCTCTTTAATTGGCCAACATTCTGCTGAGAAACTCCGTGAATCCGCAGGAAGTCGAAGCTTCACAAAGAGTTTTACTCTCTGAGAATAAATAAATGTTAAAAGATAAAAATAAATCATATACCTACTGTTATACTCATGCATTCAATTATAATTTTTAAATATCAGCTTGAAAGCTTTTATAGACGCAGGTATTCAGAAATGATCACCTTAAATCAGGTTTTCCTTATTAGATTAACATTACATTAAGTGATCAAATGAAAAACTGGTAAAGTTTTTTGTGTAATTCTTTTGAATAAATCTATCAAAGCTTCCATATAAATGATTAGTTCGATATGATTTAATATATATATTTAATACAATTACATAAATACAACTGTATATAAAAATATATGTTATTGGAATAATTTCAAAATAAAAAATATTTAACCATTATTTTTTGTATTTTGTATTTTTTGTACCTAACTATATTTTACTGGTTAGAAAGAAATAATTTGTTCTTAGTAAAAGTTTTAAATATACTATTTTCACAATACATTATAAGAATTCATCAGAATTGTTTTTACTTTATTTATGAGTGGATCGGTATCTATAAATTAGGCGCTTTTCCTTTTATTTCTTACCTCTTTTTTGCTCTGTCGGGTAGAAAAGCAATTCGTTTAACCGCGTAACAAAGAAATTGAGAAACGAGGTGATGAATTATTTATCGTGTTCGATTACTTCACGGATTAGGAAATATAATTTGAAAGTAAAAAAAAAAAGTGAAATTTGATGAATCCTGTGATTTACTTTCCAGTAAAGCATAGCCGCCCCACAGGAGTTACCTTCTCATGTAAATGCGATTTCCAAAAATGTTTTTATATAATATATCACGTTATATGGGCAAGCCAAAAAAGGTTATAATTAATGTTTCATATCAAATAAATGTCAGCTTTTTTTTTAGTAACACCCAAACAAAATATAATATTAATTTTATATCTTACGGGCGATTGTTTCGCTTCAAGGTTAACATAAAATATAAAATGCTTAAATCAACATTATTTGTTTAAAATTATTATTAAGATTTTTTTTATTTTTGGCTTGTTCTATAAATTATATGCAATTAATAAATGTATAAGTAATTAGTGAAATGATAAATATATTCGTTAATAAATATTATTTGGACATGCGCTTGATTTCATATTATCAATTAATTTTACTTTTCATCAGTCATCACATCCGAGAAGAATCTATCATAGAATTCTCTATCCGTCGTTATTCATCGAAAATTATCTTACTAAACACTTTATGGAATGCTCGTTAGTGCTGTGGTTTCAACATTTGCGAGGTTCATTCCAGGAGACAAGCAAGTTAGTCTTATCTTTATAGGACAATTGTTTAACTTTGTTTGAAAATATTAAGAATATTGATATACCGTATTTCATATATGCATCTCTATTTAAAAAAAAAAAAACACAGATTTAGCAGCCGTTTTCCATCTACTGTTGAATGAAGGTCTTTCTAGTATCTCCCACTTTTCTCTGTCCATTGTTATTCGTAGCCATATAACGCAGAGTTTGATGATTTCCTCAGTCCAGCGGGTTTTAGGATGGCCTGTTGGCCTTTGGATTCCGCTCGACTACCACAGGATGACTGCGTTTGTCGAACTATTGTCCGTTGGATGTAGCCTGTCCATCGTTATTTCATTTTCTTGACGTATTCTGTTATTTTGACTACTCTTGTTCTCTTATTCACACGCTTCTTTTCCTAATTCTTCGTCTTTGCATTACTCTATTCTACTACTATTTACTAATTAATTGCAATGAACAGTAACTAACCAACGTAACTGTTATGAATTAGTTTTAACCATGAAGTGTAGAATATTTCTATCAATATGTTCGTAATATAAATTAAAGCATAACTGTTAAAATAACTTGTTTAGGAATATTTAAATACATTTATAACTGCCGACATAATAAGCTGTCAAGTCAGTATTTATAAAAATATGGAACCTTATTAGTTTAGTAGTTATTTCAGACATTTTATGATTCTATCATGTCTTAATTGCCGTTAAACGTAATGGATACTTCATCAGCTAAAAAATCTTGTATACGCAATTATATACAGGTCCTAGTCCATAATATTTTATGGGTATATAACGAGTCGAAAATATTCCAGGAATATGTGCGAATTCTGCACTGTTACGGAAAATGTTATTGCATGAAATTTTTACAAAATCGTGTTAAGATCGAAGTCTACGTATTTCGAAATAAATATTTGCGAAATTGTTCAATTATTATTAATATATTTGCTTCAGTCCCTTAATTATCTGACAAAAATAGTCTAGTCGATCGAAATTCGATGATCTTTAATTTTTTGTATTCAATATATAATTTAAAATTAATAAAATATTTCAATTAATCGAAATAATTATTTTGAAATGCTTACATCTCTGATATGGTTGAGATTAGACACATATCTCTTGAACATTTTCGACTCGTAATTTAGTCAGGTAAAATAGGTCTGTTACCCTGTATGGTGTTACATTTACATACACCAATACCGAATTGAAAAATATTGATTTGGAATATTGTGGTTCTTTTGTACAAAATTTTAACATAGAATTTTTTTTTGTTGCTTTCTGTGTGAAATATATCACGGAAAAAATATCGATTTAGAACATTTAATAGGGGGATCGCGGAATGTGGTGATATATATATATATATAAAAACATTGTTATGGATATTTAGTATTGCCAAAAAAGAAGAAATATGTAGGAAAAAATATATTCTGTGCATAGGTGCTATGATGCACGTATGCTTTTCATGCGACAATAATGACGTAATGTACGAGTATGTAACTTTATTCGATTTTTCATTTTAAAATTTCTACACTATGGACTAAATAAAAATATTGTTTTTCGTCCAGATTAATCGAAATATTTTTGGACTATACGGGATTCAAATGCATGATCGTTTTAATAGGAAGCAAGCAAGTAGTCTAAATAGGCTATATGACAACGATTGTACTCGTATCAATAATTTAAAAAAATATATTCATATTTGGGGGAATGAAATGATTTTGAGTTTAATGTGTCGATAGGATGTAGGTTATGAGATAACAGGTAGTTATGTGTAAGTGTCTGAATGCTCCCAAAAGTAAAATTACATCGTGTGTGGCCAGAGCAGGATAAACAATGAAAGACTACTTACAATAGGTCGATGCTAATTGATGGTTTAAACACTGTTACAGATACGAGAGAAAGTAGCGAATGTTCTATTGCGAGAGAAGTGAGGCGCTAGGATCGGCTTCGTGGGCGGCTGCGGATCCGTTGTATTGTTGTCCGTTTTTCAGTTGATTCCGGCGTGATTTCAAGAGACCTCCATATTGCATCTAGGTATTTGCAAGGTGATGTCAGGTTGTGGAGGCGATAGACTTCCATACATAATATAAGTAATGATAGTTATCATCCGATCGAAAGTTATCAAATTAGTTGCACTCATAGGTAAGTTTTAACACACTAAAATTACAATTAATACAGTGCTGATTTCGTCACGTAACAAAATATTCAATTTTCATTGAAATATAATTAGGTAATATATATGAAAATAGCATGGGACAAAATAAATAAAAAAAACTAGAAAGAAATTGTTATTGTAATAATGGCTCCATAGCGTTTTCAGCTGTTCATAAATCGTTTAATGGTCCCTAAAATAACAATTTTTAATTAAAAAGTTGAGTAATGCACAATACACCATCTGCAATACACTGAATACATTAAAATTATATTCTTTGAGCTTGGCAGGTCCACTTTGTTTAAAGCTTTACCTGCAATGTGCCGGGACACGCAAACAAGCTGCAATGCACAAAATACTCGGCTACTATTAGTGCACAAACAACGTTGAATGATTTTAATTGTAGTCTGTATTTTGCCGTGAAAATGTTATCTTTTAATCCAGTTTAATCCATGTGTTACTTATCCAGGAAGCATTTAGTGCTGTAATAATGAAATATTTTAATTAATCGCTAAACAAATTATTTATGATATTAATTTTTATTTCAAAAATGTTCCCACTCATGTGCAAAAATTAAATACTCACGATATTCCATCATAAAAAATATTTTTTTGACGTTTCAACATTTTTTTACTGATTCTTCGATTTCAAGTTTACGATATCGCCACTTTCTTTACCTTTTCGAAATTTTCTTCTGAATAATTCAGACAGACTGTCGTAATATTGAATATATATATAATTATTGTTAAACGACATTTTTAGATTAATACATAGTTATTTTTTTATAGATTAATACATAGTTATTTATCCGTGTAATGATATAGATAAATCTGTAAATTTTGTAGTTATCCATTATTAATATACATGAAAAGTCGTCGATCCTTCACTTTCGAGGAAGTTTCATTAGTTTTCTGACATCCCTCGTGCTCGTAGCGTTTTCTTTTTCATCTGAACATGCCATTATCTCTGAAAGCCTCTCGTAACCATAATGAAGTTTTATTTATTTTCTGTATTTTACTTTTTATAACCTGGGACCGTTAAGTAAGAAAAAATATAATAATTAACCAAAAATCTACTAATAATATAATCTAATAATAGTTTATATAGAGTATGGAAGTAGCAAATAATTAATTTTGTTATAATAAGATTTAATATTGAATGTAAAAAAGAGCATTCAAAATATCAGAAACTCTAATAAATGATTTAATAGTGCATATTCCTAACGGTAATCGTAAAAGATAAATGTCATTGAATAAAAACTCATAGCTCTCCTTTGAAAACATTTTTAAAAAATGTAGAAAAATGCACATAAACATTTTTTTGATCATAGTTTGGCTATAACATAAACTAGCAAGAAAGCAATCGGCTGTCGTCGATCCTTGCAGCTAAGCCCTGCGGGCGGCTATTATGACCGCTTCGCGGCCGCATAATCAATGGATTAATTCAGATGGAAATACACTATATACACTGTATATACTTAATATTATTATGATAGAGCTCGAGAAAGTAAGATTTTCTAGCTTCTTGTCTCGAATGTTTAAAAACCAACAATTTTATTCGTGTATTTCATTTGTAACCCTCATCTCTAGCAATATTTACGTAAAAATAACTCACTTTAAATATTTAAATAATATTGTAAAAAAATACATTATAAGTGTCATTAAGGAGAACACATTCTTTTTGTGAAGTTGTAATTATTCAGAACATAGGTCTGTGATATTTAAAAAAATACAAATTAAATGTATTAATTAGAAAGATTATCCTCATAATTAAAACATTTAATTTGTATTTATATATTATTAGTGTCACTTTGAAAGAGTGTGAAATGTGCAAATATATAAATTTTTTAACTGAATATGTAAATAAGCTTATAATTATTGTTCAATAATGTTTGTCTACGCATGAATAAATCTAAGCTTCGCGTATATTAATGATATAATCATGTGCGTTTAAATTATATTCATTTTATAGAGCTGTATTGTTATTCAAATTTTCCATAGGTACCTTTGGTAAATTTACAATTTTAGATTATCATATAATAAAAATGCCCTTAAAAAGAAAAAAAGTAATATCGTTTATTGAGTTACTTTGTGGTGCAGTATGATTTTTTTCTTTCTAAATACAGTATGGTGCCGACCTATTCGAGTAGCGGAGTAGAGTGTAGAATGGGGAAGGGGTCAGTCGAATGGAACGTGGTGTTAGCGTTTTCTACGATTTTTTTTGTACTCACAAAATTTCTAAATAACTCAATTGTGCAGCAAACATTAACAAAATTGATGTTCTAGATTTCTTTTGCCGACAAAATTGATAATATCGAGTAATTGGCCCTTTGGTCTTCTTGATGGTCATTTCTATGAGACGAGACGAGACTGTCTTACCATTCGCAATTGAATTGCCAGAACCTGGTTATAGACATTCAGATTTTATCTGCACCTGAGCCACCTTCTCGATTTTTTTCTCACTAGTGCCTGAAGGTACAACGGGAACTGCTACGATCGGTGTGAGTTGGTTCTAGAAAATGTCACAAAGATAACTTTGAGGTATGTGCGACATATACATCATCGACATAAACTTGGAATTGTTCTCAAACTTCATAAGATGATGCTATGACTTTGAAACTTTGATAGAAGGATCATTAACCATTTCCTAATTAAAATATTTAAAAATCGGAATATAGCCTTTTAGGATAGCTGATATTAAAAACATTTTATGAAAATTGGACGAGTAGGTGCACTTACCCCAAATTTGGGGTAAGGGTAACTCGCAAGTTGACATCAAACAACTGTCATAATTTGAAATGGTATTAGAAGCTAACTAATGTTTGAATTTGCACCATCTCTGGACTGTCTCTTCAAATATTGATTTATAACATTTCTTAATAGGTTGTGGCACTGGAATTAATTTTAAAACAAAATTAAGAGATGTAGATGCACTTTATCCATACATGCACTTACCCCGATTCACCCTACTATAAACTGTCTATAACTTCTTGGGTGCTTCAATCCGTATCTTCTGTTTGGACCTTCTGTCTAGATCTTCAGACCGGAGTCTTTCACTTTCTCGAGTGCAATTGTAAACAAAAAAAAATCTACTTAAAAGCTATTCCTATTAACAAGTTAGATTACTATATAACAATTGTTAGAATATAAGAATTTTAAAAAAAATCGTTTAATCGTATGAAAATTACTAAAATGCACCAGTATATTTTTATGTTTGCAGTGGTTTTTTATGGTCAGAGTGGTTCTTAGTTTTCCACAGCTACAACAGAAATGTGGGAGAAAATTGAATTTCATTTTTAAAATTTCTACTGCGCTTTAATATATTTCAGCGATAAAATATCCAAAATACATAAGTAATTTTTTTAAAACAGTGTGGCGTATTTTTTTAAATTTCATAGAAAGTGGAATTAAATCTTTATTAATTGTTAGCTTAATATCTTCTAAATAGAGTTTTATTTTAAAGTATTTAAATTCGAATGAATAAATCAGTGTTCTATATTATGTTTTTCTTTAATTACAGCCACGTATGGTCCTTTCCAATATGAAAAAAATAAAACATTTTTAATTATTTGATATTACAAATGTTTATTCTTCTATTTGATTAATTAATTTTACATTTTCTTCATTGGTTAACTAAAAAATTTCACGAAGCCTAAATAAAAAATAACTGATAGTGCATTTTTTAAACTATCTTTTATTATTTGTCGATAATATTTTATTTCGTGTAGTAATTACCGTAGGTATTTATAAAACAATATAACTATAATAATATTTATAAAATGTTAGAAAGTGGCAGGATTTCATTATCACAGTATGATTGTCGTGTATAGTGTGTGATTTTGACATTTTAATGGGCAGTTGCGGTATTAAAATAAATGTGATTATTATACTTCAATTTTAATTCAGAAATTGTCACAAAATCAAAAAATATTGTCTGTAATAATGTTGTATCTTGAGATTTGGGAAAGTGTTGAGCTGTTAATGTTAACTACGGTTTAAATGTGTCATCACATGTCGGCGTGTTAATAAGAAAATAGTCGTATATTTAAAATACAAATGGGTCAGTTGATGTTTATTAGGCCTCACACACACGCAGTAATGATTTGAACATAATAGTGCGTAAATCACAACACGTTTTCCAACCATGTCATTGGAATAGTGTTATTATGTCATAACATAACGTAACATCATAATTCTAACATGCTGTTTTCGTAACTAGTTCGTAGTTGGTACGAGAAATCAATCGGTAAAACAGATTTTTTTTCGCTACGTAGCTACTGATTCCGTTGTTTATTAGTGAGTACATGATGTATTGTATAGAGATTTAAGGTAAATAACAGGTTTAGGGCATATCGTAGATGATAATAATAAAGTGGGTATGGTACATACCGTCTGTGGGGTTACAATTAGTCGTCCTGGAGCAAATAATTTACAAATAGTGGAACTGAGATGATTTTAATCATTCCTAGATATATTTACATTTTGTATCTTTAATTGCATAATATCTAAGTTTATATTATTTATGTCGTGTTCATTATAACTAAATGTAACAATGAATGTGAATACGAGGCCAACCTTTTCGTAGTACCGCGCGTCGGGAATACATACTCCAGAAACAATGTTATTCTTTTGAAATTTTCAAATCATAGCAAAATTTACTCTTATATAAAAGGAAATCGCTAAAAGAGATCCATCATTGTCATAGTATCAAAACTTATTTATTCCGTTGAAATTTTGAAACGTCAAAGGAAGAAATAAAACATATTTTATGTACATAAATTATGCGATCTTTAAGATAAATGTATGAAAACATAGCGTACGACTGGTAAATCAATGGATAGACTATGATGAGAAATAATGGTTATGAAATATCAGTACGAGTAGGGCTATTATGAACGAAACATTGAAGGTTTGATATATTGACGATTGCCTTAGTTTAGTTATTAATTTCAATTATTATATAATACATTTATAGTTGTCGAAATAGAGGCTTCGGTACTTCCATATTAATTATTATCTCCTGTCACTCTTTAGGAACATTTAATAATGTTGAATACAATTATATTTTTAATACAAATTAAATGTATTAATTAGAAATATCATATAAACAGATAAAATCAATTTAAAAAAAAAATATTTTTATTTTATTCTAGTTCAATATTTCATTGTGAGTCACTAATTGTAAAAATAATATTAACCCAACTTTTTAACAATTTATTGAATGACCAAAATAAAAGAAAATTAATGTCGGTTCCTGTTTCAGAATTAAATAATCTTATATCTAATTAAACCTATTGCAGAATATTTTAAGTGAGTCCGTATTCCAGAAATTCATAAGAGTAAAACATTTCAAACTGAGTAATTGGAAAACATTTTGTAAATTTACGGGCAGAAATATAGTAATTAAAAGATCCATGAGAATTTACGAGTATATAGACAGACTGTCGTTGGAAGAAAACGAAAAATCTTATCAAAAAGCGGATGGTAGAATTACACGTAATCAATTATTATACAATTTATATTGAGATAATCATGTATAGTGGCATCTTTTTCTTTGATAATTTTCTGATGTTAACATTAACATAAAAATTTAATCGTTTATTTTACGAGGTGCGTTTTTTAAGTAAGTACCGTTGCGGGATATTTCCTAGGGATAGTTCCTTCATCTGTTGACTCACCACATGCAACGTTAGAAACATTCACATAGTGTGGCCATCTTGTAGTGAGTGGTTGAAATGTTCAAGACAATAGATCAGCTCGCTGGCGGTACGTGATTCGTTTCTTGAATGCACGAAACATGAAACCAGCTGACATTCATCGCCAAGTGTGTCCTGATTTGGCGCCAAGTGATTTCCATATTTTCCTTTATCTGACCCGGTTCCTTGGTGGCAAGTGTTTTGATAATAATGACGAATGATAAGTGCTTAAATAATAGTAGAGAGTATGTTGAGAAGTTGTTTAAGGTGTGTAGCGTCCGAAGAAATTAAAGTGTTGTAAAAATGATGTGTTTCTTTAAAAAAAAAATTGGTACTTAAAAAACGCGCCTCGTTTAAATTTTTGCAATTATCTTGGATATATAATTTAAACAGTTTTTAAATTAAATGATTATTACAAAAGGGGTAAATAAAATCGAAATACTGTTTACCTATATTTATTTTAAATTTCTAACATTGATACTGATTTATCTATGTGATACAAATAACTTGGTACTGTTTGTAAAATTAATATATTTTTCACATTATTAAAGGTGTAATTGAAATGCATAAATCGCACGAAGGGTAGGTACGGTAGGTACGCGCACACGCATTGCTGCTGAAAGTTGTTTTAATATTTTTCTCAAGTAAAATAAAAAATACTTTGGCTTACCTACTTTTAAAGAAATGCCTCCAAAAACCTCATAAATTTACCCAGAAAATAAGAAATATGGTAACTTGTTATTTTCTCAGTTGAAACTTAACATTAAAATGTAAGTCTTAACGAAAATTTATCGTGAATTTATATATTTTTTTGGTTGAAATGTATAATTTAAAATATATAAATATAGAAAATTACATACTGAAGTGTTTTTTTTAGATTTTATGAGTTTCGGTTAAAATTCTGCAATTAAAACAGCTTCTATATAATATACGGGGCGTAACAGACCTAGTTCACAATACTTTATGCGTGGATACCTGACTAAATTACGATTATATGTAAGTGTCTAATCCTAAAAAATGTCAGAGATAAAAGCATTTCAAAAAAATCGCAGTTATGCGATTATTTCTATTAATTGAAATATTTTATTGATTAAAAATTATATATTGGATACTAAAATGAAATGTCATCATTTTGTTAGATGATTTAGAGCCTAAAGCAAAGATATAGATTAATAATTGAACGATTTCGCAAATATTTATTCCGAAGTACAAAGACTTCAAGTTTAACAAGATTTTGTAAAAATTTCAAACAATAATATTTTCCGTGACAGTGCTGTGCAGATTTTGCACATATTCCTTGAACATTTTTGACTCGTAATATAGTCAAGTAAAATATTGTGGATTGGGTCTGTTTACACCCTGTATAGTTACACTTATAATACTTTCTAATATTATTTGAAAATTATTAAACGATTAACCCCAAATGTGAAGGTTCAATGTTTAATTTATGTTAAATTTTAAATAATGTAAGGTTACTGAACTTTCATTGATTTATGAGGGTTCGTTTTAATACTTTTAAATTAATTATTTTCTAGTGTGATCTTTTTTAAATGGTGTACTGTAAGTGTCTTTCTAGTGTGCTACTAAATTAATTTTTTTTCGCCGTTCTTGCTGAATTGCCCCGAGATGCGTTATTAGTAGTAGCGCGCGTCACTGAATAAAGTGGAAACTTTGTCAATTCTGTGCGAATTGACAAAGTTTGTATGTCGCACTTTGTTTGTAAGAAGTGTCGTGTCTTATTATTATTATGTCGACGCTCGGTGTGCCTTGGTGGAGGAT
Organism: Eubasilissa splendida; assembly: GCA_031772225.1. Classification (NCBI taxonomy): domain Eukaryota; kingdom Metazoa; phylum Arthropoda; class Insecta; order Trichoptera; family Phryganeidae; genus Eubasilissa; species Eubasilissa splendida. The sequence goes on along the minus strand of CM062848.1, from coordinate 13,870,010 downwards.
CAATTGTGCCGCTTTCATAAAAATAATGAAAATCTCTTTAAGGATCAGGATATCATATCATATAAGGTGTGTATTTTCTAATTAGGAAGTTAATTGTGTTCACTATTATATCCTGTATTCAATACACATAATCCGATCAGACATTATTATTATTATTATTATTTATATGAATATTTTATGGATGTTCAGGGGCTGTCGTTGTAGACTATCAAGTCACTCGGATGGAGTTACTGACGTTTGTACTGACGATTCGTATTATAAGGTTTTGTGCATAGTGAGACAGAATGCCCTAACTTTCTTCTAGTCTCACACGTGTTGGTGCATGTCGCAGTGTATATGAATGTGCATGTGGGTATTTATGTTATGTCTAGAGTAAAGTATTAAAAAAAAACAGAACTTACAAAAGTTGGCGTTTATTGCGGGACGATTTACAATGGCAAGTACTACGAGTATAAAGTTAATTACGCGAATAAAATTGAAGGCTGGAGTGGATCGCTTGAGATGTTGACTATGTTATAAGTCAGATTAACATCTCCATTATATATTGGTCGATGCGTTTCGGCACTATATGGCGGTCAGGTGATTTCTTCCGCGGCCATGTCTGTAGGGCGCAAGCAGAACCACCACAGATGGATATCTGACTAAATTACGAGTCGGTGCCTAATCTAAACCATGTCAGAGATATAAGCATTTAAAAAATATCAAAATTATGCGATTATTTAAATTAAATTAAATATTTTATTGATTTTAAAATATATATTGAATACAAAAAATGAATGGTCATCGAATTTCGAGCAGCCAGAATATTATTGTGATTTGATTTAGGGCCTGAAGCAAAGTATAGATTAAAAAATTGATCAATGTCGCAAATATTTAATTCAGAGTACGTAGACTTAAAACTTTTTAATATGATTTTGTAAAAATTTAAAACAATAATATTATCATTATCAGGAGAAAACATTCCTTTGTGAAGTTGTAATTATTCAGAACATAAGTCTGTGATATTTTAAATACTAATTAAATGTATTAATTAGAAAGATATACATATAAAATCAATTTCATCGAAACATATTGTTGTTGCGCCATTGGGATTCGAACCTGGATCTCCTTCCGAACCGGGGAAGGTGCATTATTTAACTATGCTACGATAGATGTATTAATTTGAAAAAATTGTAACATATAGGTTCGAAAATTTATCGTTTAAAATAGTCTCGCTGTAGCATAGTTGGATAATGCACCTTCCTCGGTTTGGAAAGAGATACAGGTTCGAATTACGGTGGTGCAACAACAATATTTTTCGATAAAATTGATTTTATATGTATATTTTTCTAATTAATACATTTAATTAGTATTTAATAATATTTTCCATAACGGTGCAGAATTTGAATATTCGTAATTTAGTCAGATATCTATCAATAAAGTGTTGTTGACTAGGTCTGTTCCATATATATAATGTGATACGGAGTGAATATAACATGATGTGACTTGGAAGAGTATCTGCTCTCGGGCTGATGGTGTCGTGGCGGCTAGAAATGAGCAGCGGCCGTGCGACAGGACCGCAACGTATGTGACGTCTGTGGAAAGGAGTATGTTCCTCAATTGGGTTATTCCCCGACATCCAAGTGCGAATGGTGACGGGATCCTCGTATACGAGGCCCGGCACCAACAACAAGAAGACAACAAAAGTTGTAAAACAGAAAATTGTCGCTAAAAATATTGTCGCTGTAGCATAGTTGGATAATGCACCTTCCCCGGTTAGGAAAGAGATCCAGGTTCGAATCCCGGTGGCGTAACAATAATATTTTTCGATGAAATTGATTTTATATGTATATCTTTCTAATTAATGTATTTAATTCATATTTAAAATATCACAAACCTATGTTCTGAATAATTACAACTTCACAATAAGAATGTGTTCTACTAAGTAAGTATATGTCATTATTTTTCCTATCTGTGGATTACGGCCTGATGGTATTGTTTCACTCTTTTTGATGAATAATATAAAGACTAAGGATCCTACAAATGGTTACATTATGTATATTAAATTATATATTTATAAATCAAATATACATTCGATACTTTCTTTTGGGGTTTCTTAGGATGCGTGCCAAACATTTTATCATAAAATAAGTCCTGAGATTCTAAAATAACTACATGTTTATGTTATATATTAGGTAGGTACGTGTTTAAGTTTTGTGTAAATATATGTTATTTTATAAGTACATCACATGTTTTCTTATTGTATTTAATCTACGTATAACTAACACAATTATTGTGCAAAGATATCAAAAACAATTATTATAGATGGATGATGGTTTGAGAAGACTTGAGCCTTGAAAGTCTACTGGTATCATTCGGTAGTCATTGAAATTTTTCAGTAATAAAAAAACAAATATGTTAATTAAGAATATAAAATAAATTCTTAATAACACACCTTTAAAATTAAATATATAAAGAATTGTTCTTTTAGTGGTTATAAAAATTAGCGGTATTTTATGGCGATTATAAAAATAACGTAGTACTCCACTCAGTCGAAGCCCCAATGATAGTAATGTTATTTTCAACAAATTTGTACAACCATCAAGTTTTACGTGATGTCATTAGAAAACTTCTGACGTAAAAGTGTTTCATCGACCAGCACCCTTTTCGTGGGGGAAGATCTGATTCGCGTCAGAGTTGACAACGTAAGGCTCGGTAATTCTTCTCAATTCGCCATCCACGCTGTTCAAAAAAGACGGTAAAGTTGTTCTTGGTAAAGTTTAATATTTAATTCATTTTCAAATCAATTTTGGACCGGTGCGTGTCTGGAGAATATGTTTTAAACGTTTTTCTTGCATTAGAAACCTGTTTCAGTAAAGGCAAAATTAAATGGCGCGAGAATAAGTGAAGCCTGGCTATTATGTACATAAAGATATGGAAACGGGATGATCAAAAGGATTAACAATGTTGATGATGAACCGCCTCCATATTTTGGTCCAATATTTGTGTTTGGGACATATATTTATTTGTGTAAATACATATTTATTCTTGAACGAAAATAATGCACCGTGTCTTCCTCCTCTTTTATCCCATCCCGGCCTCGCCGCCAAACCAGTCGATTGGCAACCTTGAGCCAGTGCGGTTGTACATATATGGAAAGGGCTTTGAGGCTTCGCGTCTATACTGTGTCGGAACATTTGACTAAATAGTGATTAAAACATACAGTCCATAGGTGAGTGCCTATTCCTTCCGTATCCTGAATTCTTCCGGCATCTATGTTTGTACGCAACGATTTGTATTTAGAATGATTAAATACTTAATATTATTTAATAGTGAGGAAAGGCATTGAGATAATGGCATGGCGAAAACACAAGAAAGTACTTACACAAGAACAATTGGTTTATTATATACTAGTTACGTTACAATACAGATTGATAAAACTTACGCCTTCATTTGTTAAAGATGTTGTGCAGCTGAAGATCGGAAGAGAAGTGAAAGACCTTACAGAATGGATGCGGCATGATGCGCGCACCGCTGTATCGAAGCTCTATCGATATGTGGCCCCAGTTATGTAGGTGTTAATCGGAAGGATGTTACCATAGTAACATGGAAATGCAGGACATATCTTTTCCGAAATTAGCCGGTCATGGATCAGAACCGTTTGTGGTTTAATACTTAATAATCTTACCGCGATGATACCGCGGCATTGCATATTAGAAAGTTGACAGTTTGTATTAGCAGTCAAACGGCGATTCATGTAATAGTATCTTAATGATACCAATTAAAATCATCAGATTTATGTAATATTTTTTTAATAATAATAATTATAGTTTAATTGTACAGACTACAAATATGTTAGAGTTATTTTTTTTTCATAATTCTCTGTAAGATATGATTTATATAAATAATAAAACGAAATAGTTTTTTTAACCACTATTTATTGATTATTCAACATGTTTCGATACCTATGGTATCTTCTTCAGGAAACAATGCGAATGAAATTAAAAATACAAGCATAGATAAAAACAAAAATATAAATAAATAGGAACTAATATGAAAACAAATTTAAATGGTGACTACAAAGTGTTTTTCTTATTACTTATATAATGTGTTGCCACAAAGTAATTTTGTAAATATGAAATAAAATAATAAAGTTAATTTATCAATTCGGATACAATATTATTACAGTTTTATTGAAATACTATAATATGCACGCCCCTACGTAAAATAGGTTTTGATTTATGGTGGTTCTGGCGTGAACGTGGTTAATGAAATTACGTCGATTATAATCAAATTGCACACCTAATTAGAAAAATGTGTTGTGAAGGTGCTTCGTGCACCAAACACTTTCTACTGATGAAAAATGTACGAATAAAACGATTACGATTAATCTTCAATCCACAGAGACTAATGAAAAGGGATTCAGAATAATTTGAAGCACCGAGACTTAGTTTCGTAACAGTGTCTAATTTATTTCGCTCAGAAGTTATCCTTTACTTCCTGCAGGGGGGTTAAGTCACGCTAAGCCGGATCCTGGTAGATTAAGGAGTCAGGAGTGCTGTATTTTGTGCCACTTAACTCGAAACTCAAGATATTAGTCTACATATGCTCGTTATGCTACAGTGATTATTATTTTAAAAGAAAATTTGTTTTTTGTTATTACCATATAAAAGTTGACGACACTAGACATTTTTTGAAAGAAAAGTCACAATATAAATGATTGATTAATTGATTATTAATAACCTGAAATTGGGGAACGGTGTAGCGCACCGGATATTTTGAAGGTGAAAGCAAGTAGACTGCAGTGGGCGGGACACGTAAGTGGTGTAGATGAGTCCCGTAATACGCACAAAGCCTTCGTACACAAGTCAACAGAACCGAGACTGAGAGGAAGAATAAGATAAGAATGACACCTAGACAGGTGGATAATATCAGGCTAACGTATACCAAGTTTACATTAGTTTTTTAAATCATTGTGAATGTCATGGCATAATTCAACAATATTTTAATAAAATACCAGAAAACATACGAAAGGTGGAGAAATTACAAAGATTCAAAATGAAGCCAAGCAAATATGTGAAAGATAAGTTTTAGTAAAAAGAAACGATCTCGATCTTGTTTATATTAGAGCATATATAAATATAATTATGTATGCACTATATTAAGAACAAATAAATAAAAACTGTAATACACTTATTTAATAAAACTGGATTAAAATTACATGAAATAAAATGTACAACAAAATTGCTTTATAGTATGTTAATAGTAATGAAATAATTAAAAATGAAATCGAACTTAAATGAGATGCAATAAAACGGTGCTAACCTGGGCATGAAAATTGCGCTTCAGTGTATAAAAATTCCAGTCCGTAAACGTGCAATCACATTTATTTCATTAAATTACTGCAGTGAATTGGTTTAAATTGAATTGTATAAATAAACTATTAAAGTGTACAATGAAATAAACAAACAATGAAAATCATTAGCAATAAATATGCTGCAAACAAACGCGCATTGATAATACATGAATATTTTTTGATCTACAATAATTACTGAAAAAAGAAATATTTCTTACCTTAGTGCAATGGATATCGTGACACATTTTCTGGAAAATTTAAATGCACTTTTCTCGATCGTGACTGGAAGCCACCTGAAACCACCCTTTGTATTATAGAATTATATATATTACGAAGGTTGAGGGTAGGTACCGTGCCACAAGTAAGGACTAAGGACGTAGGCCGAGGGGGCGATGCTCTCTACCGACCAACCATATCAGTGGAACACACGAAACTCAAACATTAGTTTACTCAGGGATGGTTTAGTAAATTTGACTTGATATGACAATAAAGACTCAATAATCTAATAGTGAGAAATTCAAACTCGCATGATTATATAGCTTCTTGTCGAACAGGAACTCTCTGAGCATTGAATGTGATAGATGGGGACCTATTTCTCTCAGCTCTCCACTGAGTTCGTATGAGGATGATACGTGGAATGTGTGTGTAGATGTATGCGGGCATGTGGTTGGACAAATAAGACAAATAACTTCCAGTTGATAGGCGTTTATTACGGATAGATGAACAATAACAAGTAAGATATAAACAGTGAGGATGTGAAGCGTCTACTGGTAAATTGTTCGGAAAGCCGGCCGCGAGAGAAGTGAATGGTTCCGGTCAGCTCCCTGGGCGGTTGCGCCGCGATATATTGTCGTCAGTTTGTGGGTCGGTACCAGGTGTATCTTTAAACACTCATTATCCCTTGATGACCTTCGACTTGTGAAACAAACATTACCAATATTACATATATAAAAATTAAATTTCTGTAAAGACATGTATGGGTGTATTTGCTAAATAGTTTTTGGTCTTGAATGTTTAATAATAATTGTTGTAAAATTTGGAAAACGGCCAAGAATAACAAGACGAAATCAAGTAATAATGAAGTATTTGAAATGCGTGTAAAAACAAACAATGGTCATTTGCGCTGCAGAGGCTTCGACGAATATATTTATGAAGACATTAAAAAAAATATCAGTCCGACTACAACCGATAAAACTTATAATTCGGTTCCCAATTAGCCACAACATAAACAGACTAATATCAACTTCGGTCCGCAGATTCGGCGTGTGATGCTCAACTCTTATTTATATTTTATACAATACCAAAACCGTTAAAACAGCAACGTTTCAGATAAAAAGATTTAACGAGGTGAAGCTAATTCAAGTCTAAATCATTAATTATTTACAAAGACAAATTTATACCCTGTTTAACTGTTGTCAGAATATCCACATAATTTCGAAGAAGACTTAAAAACATATAAAGCTTTGCATTTTCACTGCAGCTCGAACAGAAGCATTAAGACTAAAAAAAATGTTAGTTATAAATCAACACATTTGATGAATAACTATGATAATTTTTGACTTTTTTATAATTTTATTTTTATTGATGTTTGACTCGGGAGTTCATTTGAAACATAATATAATAATTGTGAAATAGAATGAATTATAGCCATTCGCGAATACAATTACGCCATATTGTGATATCAGCAGGAGTTACTTAATTTTGTGGCAGAAACATTATTTTATAAATTGATATCTTTAACAAACTTTAATAAGGTAATAAATAAAAAATAATAATTTAAATCACGGTGACAGTCCCATCGCAAGTGTCTTAAAAATCTTACTGTATCATCAAAGTATTTTGGAGAATTTCCAAGTCGCGTACTCGTATAATACCTAAAGTTTATTCAGTTTCCTAAACGAATGATATTTCAACAGGTTTATTGGAAAATCGAAGCTATACAAAGTAGATAACTTACCGTGGAGTGCATACAAATATTCCGTTTTCTTTATAAAAACAAGCACTCTCGAGATTTCTAGGCTATCTTTGCGATTCAAGTCACGACTAGAATTCCTTCGAAGGGGAACTAAATGTGCCGCGGGGCGACATTTGTGACATTTGAGCCTTACCTACTTGTTATAATTAAATCCAATTAACTTTAACTGTTACAATAATTTTCCTTTTTTTTTGAGAAATAGAGGTGCGAACACAGAATATCTATTACTACTCACTATTTTTAATGTAAGCTTAGCGCCTGTGTTGTTAAAATTATATTAATTTGGTGGTCTCCTGGGGAGAGCCTCGAACTTTAGACCATTTGATCACTGAGTGAGCATCTTACTGCTAGACTAAACAAGCACGTACTGTATGAACAGTTCTAATTTCTAATCTATTCTAAATAAAAAATAGTAAAAAAAATAGTAAGAATGTGTGACGTTTCCGTGTATGCATCTTTAATAAAAAGAGCGGTCGGTAATTATTGTAATTCTTTGTAAAATTTATGACAGATATTTGAACACCTGTTTTTTTATTATTATGTATAATACAAGGGTTTCTACAACAGTTGTACATGTTCAGGGAATACGAAAAAAATTAAAACATTATTTTAATTACATTTTTTATTGATAATGTTAAAACATTTTAAATTATATTTTTATTTGTTAACATTTTAAATTCTTAGTTGGGTCTCGCACTAAAGCACAACTCAATTAATCTCTCGCACGGAAAAAAAAATTATAACCTAAAATTGTCAGATGACGGACTGCTGGTCGTAATGTTGTGAGAGCGTATTATTAATTTCTCCTATATATTTTTTTCTTCTTTATTACTCGTAAATACGTTAGTAATTTTTAACAGATATGTGTTTTGACATTTTCGACAACTGTAAAACGCGCGGACAACATGAGAGCAACAAAATAATGTTTAACAACAATAGAAAATAATATTTCATGACAACAATATGTAACTTTAGCATTTAGAAATTAAAAAATGGTAGTTACAAGATATTATTTTTATGTACGTTTATGTATATTTAAAAAATCATATCTTATTATATATTTGGACTGTGACTCTTTGTAGTTCATTACCCCATTGGTGAGCGTAGTGGTCCTGGATTTCATACCACTCCCGTGTATGCTTTGACAATTCTTCTTCATTCTTCCTTCTGGCCTAAATCACGCGCCTTCACTATCATTCCAGCGTCGTGGTCGGTGATGATCTTCATTTACATCGCAAAATCTGTAGTCCTCCTTTTATCTTGCTGCTTCTTCATCTACATCCTATACTATGGGGTGTCAGGTTTAGTTTATCAACATTGGCTTATTCACTGACTGAATTTACTATTACTGAAATTATTGACTTAATTTAGACAAAACGCGTACAAGCGTGGGGTGTTCCCTAAGGTTATCGACATATTACGACAGCCGTTCACTTGGTGCTAGAAGTAGACGACGCAACACATTTTAATATAGTAAATAAAGTTATTAAAGTAAAAATTTTTGCGAAAACGGGTTGTTTGATCGTTAGTAAAAAAATATTTACTTCTCAAAAGTACATCCCGTAGTTAACTAATTTTTCCAAAAGTTCCGAATGTTATCTAACACATTATTACTTGGAAAGTTGCAGTATACGACAAATAATCATTCAATATTCCGCTATTTTAGTGATGAGAGTTCGTCTGATGATGATCTCGTTGTTTAATATACATTATTACACATAATGCGAACAAATGTCACCACCAAAGTGACGGATATCGAACGCCTAGGCGAAAAAACCCATAGAAAATGCATAAAATAAAGCATATTTCATGGTTATTTGTCACACCTATAGGCATCTCCATCTATGCTTTGACAATAGTAAATTTTACGTTTGAACAACTCGCAAACGGTTTTAACCACGGGCATTAGTAAAAAGTTACTAAAGTAAAAAGTTACCATAGTAAAAAGTTACTAATGATCACACAACTGGCCTTAAGTATCTCTTCCCTGACTGACGATGCTGACGATGATGGGATGTTGAGATTTGATGGTTCCCGTACGAGGGCGCAGTTTTGAAAGGCGTATAATAACGTTCATAAGTGTAAGCGGTCGTTATATAAGATGGTCGTTAAGTGAGGAGTGCATGTATACTGCTAATTAAGTGCTAAACTTATGTATACTAATTAATATTAAGTCAAGAAGTTTTCTGTTTTCTAAATGTTCTCATCTCAATCTCCTCAGTTATTTTTTATATCATTTTAATTAACAATGACACGATACGTCCAACGCAAAAGTGACACAAAATTAAAATATTTAACTGAAGTTGACTGCGTTATATCGATAAAACTACGAATTACTAATTAGGACTATGTTAGCATGAAACGTCATGTCATACAGAGTACTATTACAAGTTTGAGCTGATGACACTGTTACGTAACCAAACAAACACAATTTAATATATTATTTAATTAACATGAGGTACCCTTACCAGGTCGTTCGGCTGTACCGAAATGGGTCCGATTCAAGGGGGAAGAAGGAATTTTCAGTGAAATTAATATTGGCATTTTTGTATAATCATTTATTCTAACTTATCAAGATAATAAAAAATAAAGTAAAATTAAAGGTTACATGCAAGGTAGTATCCTCACCAGTTTATAATTTTAGAGACATTCACAATTTAAATCTAAACTAAAAAGTCTTACAACATTAATTAAAATAAGTGGGGACTTTTTGAGCGGGAGGGAAGGGAGGGAGGGACTTGTGCCAAGGCGCGCTCCGTAAATAAATGTAGGTAGTGTGAGTTAGAAGTATCTTTCTTTATTCTGCTGTGGCGGGTGGCGATGGTCTAGTCATGCTTTTTGGCGTGGCCTCAAACAAGGCCTGATGGTGGAGTTTCATCCGACGTGGCTCCAAAAATAGGTGTTTATCGCGTAATCACGTATATATCTATATGATTATTATTGTAGCACTAAGGTTTTCGTGGGTTTCTTGGTCATATGTCAGATGCAACTGTTTGTCTCACTTGATTTTACTTAATACAAGTTATTTTAAAATTGGCTAGGTAACACACCAAATCCCATGACTTGCAGTCATTAAAATGGGCTGTGGTTTAAATATACGTTATTTTACTGATGAAATTTAATGTTATTGGATAATACGTAGGTCAACCCGAGAGTGAAAGCCGAAATGCGCGTGTTATATTTCGAGTTACTCCGAACTTTAGAAGAACCTCTTTGTTGCCCCGGTGCTAGATCTGAACTAGCTCTCGCAGTTGAGCACGCGATTGATTCTGTACCGTGTCAAAAAGATATCTTTGGGATAGAAATTCGCGCTCCTTCACTTACGCATACTGATGTTGGAAAGAGAAAGTTTATAATTAGCACCTTGTCGGACACTATATTTCTTATCGGCAGGAAGTGTTCTTGCACGCGTATCTACAGATTGCGTGCAGAACTTTCTCAAGTACGTGTAAGAAAATTTCGCATCCTTTCATTATGCGCCATCTAGCCCGGATTGTCCTTGACACATGCCGACTCACCTCGACTCTAACGGAGTTGCTTTATATAAAATTATAATTTTTACGTAACAACACCTATATGTTTGATGATTCTAAAATGTGAATCGAATTGATAGTGATTGCACCGAATACATAAAACATAGCGGTACATTGTAATTTATCTCTGAGACCGCTCTGAGATAAAAATATCTTAATTTTAATAATATCCAAAACACACAGATTTAAATCTTGCGACTAGTGTTAAAAATGACGTTTTTTTTCCATATTATGGTAGCTTGTTAGTAGATACTCTACTATTTGTGTTATAAAAGGTTGTCCGGACGAAAATGTCGTATTTTGCATGGTCATTTTTGACCATCAGTTCTATTCCAGTCAAAAACATAAAAATAATTTTTTGATATGTATTTTGTTTTACAGGTTCAAATTTTTTGATAAAAAATATTCTTTTCTTTCAGATTATGGTCATCAGGATGTCGGTCCAGGTACCAAGGCTCCATCGGGAGGCTCAAGTTTCTTCGGAGGCCATTCTGCATCATCGGTGAGCTATTTATCTTTACTCACTGAGCTACAGAATACATTTCTGAATATAATGGACTAAGTATATGGGCGAGTTCAGTCAGAAGATTGTTTATCAATCACCGGATTCAATCTTTGAGGTAATTTAAAGTATTTTTACGAATTTGTTTCAATTGTTCTGTTATGAATATTATACCGTTGCTCCATAGCCGCTACCATTATGCTCGTATCGCAAAGCATATTGAATATATGGACTATGTACAGACGTGTAGATGTAATATGCCACGGGCAAATTATTACAAAGATTAAGGTTTAAACCTAAGCGCGCGAATTATGTATAAAAGATCGGAGGCGGCTCGGAAGCTTCTGTTGCGAAGGTCGTCAGTACGTGAAGTGAAAAGAGGCGAGTGACTTGGCTCGCCCGAGGGTCTGACGTGTGTATGGTATTGCACGCAGCCCGTACCTTGAGTCTTTATGGCTGATAGTAGCCGGTAGTAGGGTACCATCTTGCCATCCACGTTAAGCTTCGTTCTTATGTATATGGCTAGGGAGAGTGGAGACGATAGTTCTCCACATGAAATTGTATATCGCCCGGTCAAATTCTTATATTATTTTTTTATTAATATGTTAATAGTATATGAGATTACAAAACCCATTATTAATGAAAATATTCACTAATATTAATTGTAATTAAATAGACTAATATCTAGACTTGATTAATCTCGGTTTATAATAGCATTAGAATTATGAACTACGTGTATTATGAATTTTTAAAGTTTCTGACCTGGATACCGTGTGTACATTTTCTTTTTATTCTGCAGCTGCACAAAGACGGCAGCTACATTTTAAAATCTTTTCTATGTTACCTGATACGAGGTCAGCGAGAATGGAATAGATGGGAGACTTGTGGGTAGGTATATAAAAAGGATATGTGCACATTTGTCTGATGTCCAAAAAATGACAGGCCTTTTTTTGTCGAAATTGATAGCAGCTTTTATTTTCTTAAAAAATCCACCATGGATTTGCGCGACGGGCTGGAGAAGGCTACGAGGGTGCGAAAGAGTGATTACATTTCTGCAGGTCACTCAAACTCCTTGATGTAAAATACTTTTCGTAAGGAAATCAAGGTAATATAAATTCGTATAAAACACAAAGTGGTGTATAGGAGATTACAATAATTAATTTTATTTTCAACGCTATTTTACTGTACGTTTTCATACCTTCTATTAAAAATTAAACTAATTAATAACCAGGGGTGTGCAGTGCATACAAGCAAAAAAGCTGTGCATTACTAAAAATTCTGGGAAACAAATATAAAATAAATAATTGGATTAACATAAACGGAAACATTATTTTACAATTAGCGCCATCTGTGTGCCAGTAGAGACTTTATTGCTTAGTTCTTAAAACTACCTCGACAACTCACCGCTGTATCTATGGCACTCTTGTATATTCGCCGCATCGAGCTATTCACGTTAATCTTTTCTGTCTTTAAGCTAGTGAATTACTCAAGTCATATAATTGGATATTTACTGAATTGAAAGTTCCTTTCAGTTGATCCATTTTGCATGGAGTCGTTACTTATGCTGTTTTTTTTTAACAGAATAACAGTAGAAAGACTCACAACTGCGTGCAAATCATTGAAGTGTCTACTTCCTGTTTTACTAATTCGCGAATTTTACTATCTTACTGTTTTTAACGTGTTGATTTCATGATTGTTCTTTAAGTTTGGTGCATGGATTGGTTTTTGATTTGGAAAAAATAAAAACTATTATTAGAATTAGGCAGAACTATTTCCTACGTTAACTTTTAATAAATATAATTATTTCCTTTAGTTAATACGTGAAGTTATTACAATAAATTAATCATATTTAGTCATATAAAGTGTTCTTAAAAACGTCCATACATTTTTTATATGGGTAAGAAGGTATTGTTTTACGTTAAAACATAAACTTTAAAAACACTATTAATAGTACTCTAAAATTATAAATAAATACATGGTAGGGTCGTATAAACGACAGATATATTTTGTCTATAGATGTTGGTTAAACGAAAGTATATATATTGTATTACATATATTATATATGATCGTATAATGTAATTGGTAACAGCATAACCTATATATATATACCTACTGCACGCCACTGCTAATAACTAAGTGCAGTACGTGTTTTCACTAGATTTACCACACTTATCACTGGAAATATGATCAACGACTCGCCTCGAACTAAAAGTAGGGTAGATTTTTTTGTAGTTCTTAGTCATACACTCTACAAAAGGTAAAGAATACTCTATATATCACATACAGTACCGCCGAGATAATAGACTTTATTTTAACAGAAACATTTCACATGTCTCGAATTGTTTTGGAACTTTTGTGTCTATCGTGAGTATTGTAATGTCGTGTATTTAATATTATAAAATTTAGTGTCCGTTTATGTTTCATATCAAACATTTTATATTAGTAATTCCGACACAATATATGCAATAGTAATCCAGAAAAAAAACCTTTTAATTTTAAAAAACTATTTGTTTATACAATTTTTTAAACACACAGTACCTTAATACATTTCTTCACATAATTATCACCTATATTTAAGCCTTTTTTATACGATCACCAAATATATAGACACGAACTAACGCAAATTCCTTGTCCCATCCCAATATATTATTTTTGGTGTCACCCATGTGATTACTTTTGTACCACTTACGCAATCAAATAGTTCCGCGATTTTTTTTAAAAATATGTCTCAAATGTTACGAAATTCAAACGATGACAATATAATCTGCGTTAACGTAAAAAATGTCTTGTTTACACAAAGATTTCATTTTTAAGGAGTAAATACTTTTACCGTTGCATAAATGTGTCATAAATTATCGGATTTATGTTTCCACCAAGAATGTATGTAGAATTACCCTCGTATCGCAACTAATGTTCAGAACCACACTCCTATATGTACTCTTAATTTCATGTCTATTCATTTACTGGCCTGTGATGTATCATATCTATTCACGAGCTTTAAAATCCCGCTATTGTATTTGTCCACCGCCAGTCCATTTAACCAATTGTTAATCTGCAATTCGTCATCTCCTCTGAAACGTTTTCCACCCAGGAACTCTTTAAATTCATGAAGATGGATAATCGAAAAATTGCCCAGCAAATCCTTGGGCAGGTTTTGGCACAATTGATTAAATGAACTCTGGCGGTGAACGATCACAACAGCGAAACTTAATAGCTCATAAACAGATATGATAGATGCTTAAATAAGGGAGGTGATTATATTGGTACATATTTTAAGGTTTCGTGTATAAAAATGTACATTCAAATATTTTTTTAAATTTTAAAGTTAAAAAGTCTTTATTTTATCAAATGAACTTGTTATAGGAAATTATGAATTTTTATCAAAAAAGAACCATGTCGCATATTCGTAGACGTAAAAGCAGCTGATCTGATGTGATCACTATTATGCTACATAATGAAATAACTATATTGATTAATCGTGAACATATCATGTTCCTCCAGGAAATGCAGACCTCATACGGTTCCGTGGATTTTTGACTATCATCTCTTCTTATTGCTCTGTAATTGTACGCGTTTTCCGCAATTCTAAAATCGGAATTTCTCGGAAAATGATTTGTATGATTTATTCCCGTCTAAAAATAGGTAGTTTTATAGGATTGGAGTAAACATGCTTGTCTATGGTTGGGAGAATATTATTAGTTATGATGGTGTTTATTTTTCGGACGGTAATAGTTATTAATAGTTTTCACGCTCAAGTTTTCGAGTAACCTGGTAAATTATACACTACACTTATTAATTAATTGATCAATTGCTACATTTATTTATTAGTTGTTGATTGTTGAATAGTATTTCACACATTGTGATTTTTTTTTAAATCTCTCTGTAAAAGTATAATTAGATTTATTTAAAGTCACCAAGTATAGGTTTTGATACCTATCGCACGCTAATTTAAAGCTCTGTCATCTTAGCTACTTCTCTAGCAGACTGTGGTGCCGAATTGTTATATAAGTACATAAACATTTTTTGTGTTAGAGTTTAATACATCAAATTATAATATGTAACATTTGTAAACTGCTATTTTCACATGTTCCTCGGTAGTGTAGTGACGAGGGTGGTTTTAATTTTTTTTAGTTTTACTAAATTTACGATTTTCTTCTAACCACAAAAATACGTATCGTGTTTTTTTTTTTCGAAATTTCGTCTAAATTCAGAAAAAAAACAGTAATAATCATCACCCTTGACTTATGTGTTTTAGTTAGCCCTGTAAAAAAGTTTCTGCCTATCTATCCTTAGCTATACCGAGTTTGACATATCGTGATGAATCCGATTTTTACACGGAGACATATACATTTACGTACACCGCACAACTCTCTTGGAAGGTTATATGTTTTGAAATGTTGAAATGGTGCCAAGTGAAATAATAATCTATGGCAAAGTGCAACACTTGAAAAGAAACGAACATAACATGCGCGGGTACTCTGTTAAAGGTTGTAGTTAATGTCACAGAGTTAAAAAAAAAACCATATCTGCGAGGTATCCAGTTGGCCATAAGCCAAAGCATAATGTTTGAGTTCATAAATTAATTCTATTAGTAAAAATATAGTTTCTCTCTCCCTTTTTTGGTTTTGATTTGATAGATTATATTTTAAATTATTTAAATCAATACAGGAATATCCCAGTGAAGCGAGAATTTTAGATAAATCAATTATACATTGAAGTTATTAGTTAAGTGTATTTCTGTATTTAAAACAATATTTTATTTCCATTGATTCACTATCTTATCCATGTTTATTAGTTTTATTAAAGCTTCACTTTTATTATTTATTTGTACTATTGATATTGTTGATGTACAATTTGACGTTTCGAACCTCGTTCCAGAAAACTAGTAAGTTTGTCCTATTTTCTTAGCACAAGCACAACCTTGGTTTAAATATAGTGAACATATTGATGTGACACGTATTACGTATACATATCTCTATGAGATTTATTTTTTTCATAAACGTAATACGATACATAATAGCCGTACAATGAAATATCTATAATGCGTAGAGTTACAGAGAAATTTCCTGGAGATGTATTTGGAAGGCGGCAGCGAGAAGAGTGGGCTCATGAGTGGGTCAGATGGTTGCGGGCGTTGGTGGGTTTGGCATGTTATTGACACTCGATGTCGGTACTAGGTGCGTATATACGGCTGTTAGGAGCTCCGCTTCACGCACCGGTATACGGAAGGTGCGCATTCAGAGATGATGATGCGGCGGTGTTGATGACTATGAAGACGATAGACCTCCACAATACGTTTATCATTTTTTCAGTGATATTTCAGTGAAAATTCTCCTCGTCTCTTCTTACAAATGCATATAATTATAAAAACGTATAACACCACTTCAATATAATATGTAACATCGTAAAAAAATTATTTACTGAGAAAGCCCGCAGTTCATGTGTAAATATATAAGTACAATATATAATTCAATAAAAGTCAGGAGATATTTTATAAAAAAATTTGAAAATTAGTGTTTTGGTATCTTTGCGTTTATGATTTAATTACCATATGTACTTAAATAGACTATATTATATGTGATATATATATATATATATATATACACAACATATTTGTAATAATGGTATGTATGTACGAGGGGCAAGTAAAAAATAAGGTTCCTACATTTTTTTCAGGTATAAGGTATTTTTTATTGCAATAAATAAGTAAACCATCTGAAAGCTTGTACTTTATTCTATTTTTCTACATAGTCTCCTGATTTTTCTATGCATTTTTCCTGACGAGTTATCCACTTCTGAAAACCCGCTTCGAAGAATTCCGCCGCTAGGCCGCCGATGAACTAGGTGACCGCTTCTTTCACCTCTTCATCTGTATTGAAGCGTTGTCCACCCAAGTGTTGCTTCAATTTCGGAAACAAGTGGAAGTCGCTGGGAGCAAGATCAGGGCTGTAGGGGGCATGGTCAAGCAATTTCCGGTGGCGGTGGTCTGTCGAGAGACATGCGGGCGAGCGTTGTCGTGGTGCAGCCTAACGCCCTTGGTCAGCCTTCCTCTCCGGCGATTTTGGATGGCTCTTTTGAGTTTTGTCAATGTCTCGCAGTACCTGTCCGAATTGATGGTGGTCCCTTTAGGCATAAACTCGGTCAGCAAGACGCCTTTTCGGTCCCAAAACACCGTAGCCATCACTTTCCCTGCGGAAAGCGTCTGCTTAAACTTTTTCGGCCTAGGCGATTCAGGATGGCGCCATTGTTTGGACTGTTCTTTTGTTTCTGGAGTGACGTAGTGACACCACGTTTCATCTCCCGTAATAATGGAGTCCAAGAATTCTTCGGTATTCTCGGCGCATTCTCGAAGAAACCCCTCGGCACACTTGACACGATTGTCTTTGTGGGTTTCTGAAAGCATGTGTGGGACCCACCGCGCGCACACCTTGCGATAACCAAGTTTATCGGTCAAAATGTTGTCGATGGTTTTTTCACAAACCTCAGGAACCTGGACAGCAAGCTCCCGAAGCGTTACTCTCCGATCTTCGAGGAGAATGCGCTCAATCTTCGCCACGACTTCGTCCGACACCGATGGCCTCCCACTCCTTTGCTCGTCGTGGACGTCTGTGCGTCCTTCGGAGAACTCCCTGCACCATTTGCGGACGTGTTGGACGCTGATGCAAGCTGTGCCATAAACTTCTTCCAACTGTCGATGAATTTCAACAGGTTTAAGCTTCTTCGCGTTTAAAAATCGAATCACCGAACGGATTTCACACCTGGCGGTAACGGCGATGGCGGGTTCCATAGCGGATGGCTGTCAGGCCTTTACTGAGCGTCGCAGCGTTTGCTTCCGGTAGTGGGGATGTAGTTAAGGGACCAACAATCAAGGCGGTGTTGCCGGATTTTGCCTAGCATCTCGCGTGGCGAGTGTACAGCGTAAGGAACCTTATTTTTTACTTGGCCCTCGTAGCTCACTGCGCAACACACGCTGCGCACCGCAGACTCGTAGTAGTGTACCATTGTATCGTTTGTATAGCAGACTTTAGCCAAATAGCAAGCGTGGCTTTCCAATTAGAGAGGTCTCGCTCTCGAGCCGATTTGAGCGCGTTTTTAGTGCTCGCCCTAAACGCTCGCCATATTTGCTATCCTCGGTGCTTCCGATACCAATCTGCGGCGGGCGGGAGAGGAGAGGCGCGTTCTTTAAATATTCACCACGAGCGCGAGGCGCTCCTAAGTCCGGCCGACTATAAAAGCCCAGAACCAATTTTCTTTATCGCTGAATTATATATCCGAATGGTGGATTGCAGCGCCGCGCGCCGGCCGTGTTTTGTTTACAATTCGCCTGGTAAATTAAAAGTTTTGATTATCCCGCTCCCGCCCGCCGGTCACGAAGCTCGGTCATTGTTTTAAATAAATTAAAGGCATCTTCCGAGACTCGCCGGTCGCGTTAAGTGAGCGATGTGTGCGGCCGCCGCGGAGGGGATGTCTAGGATTGCAGCGAATGTTCAATTATCAATCGTAAAGCGCCAGCACGAAGCTGTGCGCAACGCTGTACGCGAGCAAACAGCCCTCGGATTATAATCTGATCGTATTTTTGAACGAGCGCATTCTAACTTACTTACTTACCATCACGCCGTTTCCCCGCGCGGGTAGGCAGAGAGGATGGAGCGCCACACTCTTCTCGCCTCATACACATTTATACATCTTTTCATACAAGCTCGCCGATTGTTGAGACTTCTAACATAATCATCCTCCGTTATCTGGTTTACTTGGTCGTGCCAAGTCTTCCGTGGACGTCCTCTATTTCTGGTGCCATCAACACTTGCGTCATATATTTATCTTATCATTCATCCATTTAATATGACCAAACCACCTTAGTTATCCTTTCTTAATCTTACTCACTATACTAACATTAGTTTTACATTCTTTCCTTATTTCTTTATTCTTTACTCTGACATAAATAGATTTGCCTCATATACGTCTAGGTGATCTCATTTCCACTGCATTCAGTCTATTTTCGTTCCTCTTCTGCCAGCTCCAGGCCTCACTTCCATATATCAGTGTCGGTACCGGGACTTCATTGTGTACCGCTAGTCTTGCCTCGGTTGAAAAATTCCCGTTAGATATAATTCCATTCAAAGAGCCGTTCACTCAATTCCCTGCAGTCAGCCTTCTTTCGATATCATTCTCAGCCTTTCCTTTTCTATCAAACATACTTCCCAAATATACAAACTCATCTGTTTGTTCCAAACATTCATTATCTACAAGTATTTTGCACGGTGTCTTGCATTTATAATGAGGTCCCTTTTCTTGCATACATCGTACATTCTACTCACTAGACTCTGTAGTTCTTGTTCATTATTCGCCATTAGTACTGCATCATCGGCGTACAATGAACAGCATACAATCAAATCGCCCATTTTGCTACATTCATACATTCCAGTTCTTTCACACAATTATCCATATACAAGTTAAACAGCCATGGAGACATTACACAACTCTGCTTGACACCCTTTGTAATGTCAAACCATGGTGTGAATGTTCCATTGATTCTTACACACGCAGAACTTTTTTCATATAGGGATGTGATTGCGTGTATAAGTTTCTAACTTCTATAATAATATTTACATAATATTACGATATGAATATATTTATGAGGTACGAGCAAAAGGGAAAATCCAAAAAATCATGTACCATGGTAGATGTTGAATGAATCTTTTTACACCATACTTATTTATTTGGACATTGGGCAAATCACACTTCTTCTTGTTCTTTTGTGTGGATGGAGGTTTCAGTTAGACCGCCACGGAAAGAACTCCGTAGGCATACATTAACAATGCGATTCATTATTTATTTTCCATATTCATATAATAAACTAGTGTCCAATAGTGAAAAATTATTGCATGTTTGGGGAGAAGTTCTTTAACATAAGCTACTATCCATAAAAAAACACTGACAAAATATTTAATGAGAATTTTCAACTATTAATCTCATCTAGGCTACTAATATTACTGCGCAATTTGTGCGAAAACTTTCAGACAAATATATTTAAAGAGATAAAAAAGTTTTGGGTTGAGTAAACCAAAATTCACCTCTAGTTTCCGAACCAAGCCAAACAAATCAAACCACGATTTTGAAATTGGTCTTTATTTTACACCAATTATATTACATTATTTTAATCAAATATTTTTTTGTATTCACTTTATTTTACTGCATTTTATATCAAAAAGTTTTTCCTAATTCTATTTAATTTATGAATAATTATGTATAACTATAAACATAGTGGAATAAAGAAGTGAAACGAAAGTTAACTTAAATGAATTTAAAAAAGCAATAAATGTTTTCATTACTGAAAAAAAGACATCATTATTTAATTTATTTATTAAAAATACACCCTGCATAATATTATAGAAAATTACAAATTCACTTTACTGAATAGTTCTCTGAGATTTACTTATAAATCCTGTAAAGCGATACCCACCTATCAGACGCGGTTGCTTCATACATGCTTTAGATGCTCCGCATTCTTTGTGTTCTAGAGTCAAAAAGCTTTGGACTTTTTGTTTCTAGCCCACAATAACACTGCTGCAAATAAGTTCATACTGTCCTTTAGAGACCAGTCATAACACATACTACAACACGGCGCGTACATATGCATTCTCAACCTTCGAACATCTATGATTCGCGTAAACACACCGATACCAGCAACAGTGGATTCTATCATTCGATCCGTATCCACAAAGTTTGAAAGTATTCAATTTTCGCGCATCCGCATTCAATTCCGCCTGCCAATGTCTTGGTGTACTGTATACGCATTAGTTAACAGCATCCAACCTACAAAAACGACTTTAATGCTTATGGGTATAGTACACAGAATATCATACATATTACGAAGCGAACGGATTGTTTTGAGGAATTTATTTGTGTAACGCATTTTTGACAGTTTAGCTTGAATATTTGAAACTGAATTATTAAAACATTGAATATTATTAAATTATCTATTTAATTCACTATTTAAATAAAAAATTAATACCGAAAATAATATAGATACTTCAACGTATTCTAACGCTGTAAACAAAAATAGTGAATCGTATGTGTTCGTGGACTGGTTTTAAGATTTGTATATTTGAAAGTAGATATAAAGTTATTATACAATATCCCTTCTAGAAAAAATCATCGACCGCCACTGCCACATTTAACTGTATATTTAATATTATTATTATATTTTCGTTAATATTATAATAATATAGTATAATCATTAATATTATGGTGCGTTTTCATTAATAATACATATTTTCATGTTTTTTACGATAATGTGGGTTTTTATTATTCATTTATATCAGAAGTAATACACTAGATTTGACTTTTTTAAAAAGTATTGCTTAGATTGGATCTTTACACTAATATAAAACTAATAAACTGAATGTTATTTGCCGTAATTAAAAAAAATACAACAATTATATGAAAGATATTGACCATTAAATATATTTTTAGCGTGTCACAAAATTACCTTAATATGGAAAATTATTGCGTAAATATTCAAGCCAAGATTATGGAGACAAGTCTCAATTAAGAGAAATTAACAAAATGTTAAAAATTAATAGAGTTATAACCATTAAATTTGCAGGACATTTATCAATTTTTGACGTTTTTAAAATACTTTGTTTTAATGAAAACTTACGTTTTTAAATAATATATTATATTATATATGCTTTGAGGCTTCAGTTACTATTTAAAATCAAGTTTGATATCAAAGACGTAATAATTTATTACTAAATAATATTTATATCAGCGCTCTCGTAATTTTTGTTAAAAAATGCCGAACTATGTTTTCGCCTGTATTTTACCCATGGTATAAATTAATATTGAACTTATTCATAACATTAGTAGCAAATTTTATAAATTAGATGTTGTTTTATTGGTATTAAGGAAAAACAACGTTTTATTGAACAGAGTTAACAATTTATGTACGTTATTTGTATGTATTAATAAAATATTTCATTTATATATAACACTGTTGTATTTTGAACACATGCTGTATATATAAATATATCACCAAAATGCCAATTCGATAATATTAAACAATATAAATTGAAGCTGTCATAATAATTTTAAATTTAGAACATTGATTTTAGCGACCATCTAAATATATGTAGGTACTTTGTCTGTTTTCAAAACATATTCATGTATATAAATTAGGTACTCAATAAATTATATAATTTTCGATGGATTAATTCAAATGACAAGACGTTTTTATTTCATTCTATATATCAATATGAAAATACTCCAGATACTAGTTATGTTTGATACTTGTATCGAATGCGAGAATATCAAATTTTTTATTGTGGTCTCTTTCTATTCAAAACTTCCTCTTTTGCATGATTTACGTAACAAATCACGTCATTTATTATTTATCTGATACTAATAAGAATTTAACTATTAACCTCATCTTGAAAGCATATCTAATTCGTGTAGAATTTCTCAAATTTCAAAATGGAAAAATGAAAGCTCGCCCTTAATAATAATATAAACTCACTTTTAGTTATTAAGTTTATTATAAAAACATAACATTTTAGCTTTTTTGTTAAATAATATGTAGTCTTAAAAAAAAAAATTAACTCGTTTTAACTTTATCTACAGGTTGATCTCAGATATTTTTTATTGTTTAAAAATTTCATACTATTTGTAATATAAATTTGGCTTTAGATTGAAAACACACCCATAATAATACATTTAATGTATTGAAAATTTTTTGGACCCTACCATACAAATTAAACAATATTTAAATTTTAAGCAAAAAAAAAGCATATTATCGAGCGAATGTTTTAGAATCTTAATAGAGTAGTTTATGAAAACCTATATCGAAATATGTGAAAGCTCGTGGAACAAGCAAGCGGACTATTTATTCTTAGGAGACCTCTTTTATTTACTAGAGTTGCAACACAAAGTGACGTGATACTCACGGAGGTATACTAAAAATTACAGAAATAGAGTTTAGTTAATTCCAAGCTTTTTTTATTCTCTCGGAGAGACATTTCACTAAATCTGTGCATTGTTCTCAAACGATACGTTTTTTCGTGTCGATTATAATGCAAACGTGATTATATTTATGAATATATTAGTTTAAGTATAGGTTTGTATCTGTTACATATGCATACCTGATAAAAGTAAGGAAACATAAATAATAGCAAATCAAAACATTTAAAGTACAAGTAAAATATAAAGTTGAAAAGATAATGTGTGACAAGAAATATAACGGCCAAAATAAAAATAAAGTAAGTCAAAGAAATAAGGGAACACATGTAATCAAAAGATAAACATAGAACTATTAATACAAATTAAATTAATCTAATGGAAAGATATACAGAATTTTTTTTGTTGTTTTTGGGATTCGAACCTGAATCTTTTCCTATCCGGAGAAATGCGTTATCCAATTTCGCCACATCAAGTAGGTATAAAACAAATTTTTGAATTTACATTCCGTACCTCTTTTTAAAATTGATACATTTCTTATTCCCTTTTTTAAAAGCAATCAACTTTATATTGCAACGAATCTCAAATATATTTAAGCAGTACACGCTAGAATTAAATCAATTCATTTTTATTCAATTTTGATAAACTTTGACACAACTTATTTAATACAAAACTATTAACTAACAATCACTCTGGTATAGATCATGCAATGATATTTATTTAAAAATTAGAGCATTCTGGTATTTAATAATTAAAAGTTTTTAAAAATGTTCGCATACATTATATGGAAAACTCTGCTATAATAATATAAGGAATTGAATGTATTAATTAGAAAGATATACATATAAAATCAATTTTATCGAAAAATATTGCTGTTGCTACCGGGATTCAAACCTGGTAGATACATAAAGATAAATAGATACATCTATAATAATAATAATTTTGTCTGGACACCGGAGTCAGGCGGTTATAAGTCATGTCTAACATGGAATTTGAACAAAAATCATTCACTCATCTTAATCCTAATGAGCACCAACGATTTCGGTGTGGAGCTTCCACCTAAGGAATCAATTAGCGTGTTTATGACTTGCGAAGCTTCTTTAAATAAAATAAGCGCTGATGTTTTTAGTGTGCTTAAATAATTTAGTAGAATACAATACCCATACCCTGTGTTTAAGTCATAGCGTAAAACTTATCCGCAGGGTGTAGCATGGCGTGTTCTAAAACGCTGACCCGTAACAATAGAAAAACCCCATTATAATAAAGAGAATAGTACAATATAAATCTTTGCGTTCCTTTTGTGTGCATCGCAAAAGAAACCATAGAAATATCATTTAAGCAAACACTAAAATTACTGTAAATTGCGAATGACTTTTTAAAAATATTTTACTGGGAGATATATAATTAATGGGTAGAAATTAAAAATAAATTAAACCGTCCATTCAGTATGTTTTAATTTTTTCATACATATATTTGGTTTATATATTACATATGCATTAAAGAAATAAAAGTTATAAAAGAGCTTAGAAAGAAATTAAATGAACACTTCAGAAGCACATAATTAGAAAATAAATAATATTACAGAACACTTCAGAAGTACACAAATAGACAATAAATAATTATATATTAATAATAATATATAAATTTGTATTAAGTAACAATTTGAGTTAGGTACTAAATTTATTTTTTAAATAATTGTTGTTTTTTTTTTAATAGATTCTGGTAAAGAAACATCATATTTTGATTAGTATTGATATCCTGAAGAAGAAATTGTATTTTTAGAATTCGGTAGATGTATTTAAACTCAATAAGTGGTTAACAGTGCAAAGATAACAAATAAAAATAATGAATTTTAACGACAAAGTTAATTATGTAGTTCTGCGCATGCACTTGTCTGCGCGCTGTTGCTGAGGTTGTACTGGGCGCTTTAACCTTGCGCGCAGTTGTATGTGCGTGATTGTCGGCGCGCAGTTGTCTTGCGCGCAATTGTCGGGGTGCCCTCTGCCTTGAGAAGTGTCCCCCTCTCGGCGTCCGCGCGCCGCCTTGCCGGCATAGACTAGAATGTACAATTTTGTGATACCATTATACAGAGAAAATAATACCCTACGATATTTACCTAACGGTACTTACTTGTAACGTTACAATGTATGTATCGGCGTGTGGTATGACGATATGACTATATACGTGCACGTAATATGTACATAGAGACTCGTATGTTGGCCAAACCACGATACGGTCTGAACTCGCGAATTTGAAATAAAACCGATTATTTAGACGCATGAAATGTACGAGTAAATACTATTCTTTTCTCAAGCTTTCAATTACGATAAATCAACAAGAGTATTTAATTATATCGCGTTTATTTTCGATGTTAATTTAATTATAATGTTGCATCTTTATTTTATGGTAAGAATATTCTTCTTGGTATTTCACGATTAATGTACGATTTTCAATATATTTCTTGATCTATTTTTAAAAAAATATTGTGAATTCGTTTCTAGGCAAATTCGTACGCATGGTAAATGAAACAAATATGAAGTAGTAATTAGATATATACGTAAGTTTTCTATAAATGAATCAAATATGTTCCTTACTAGAACCAATAAATCCTATGCAATCTAAATTTCAACCTTAAATCTAGATTACTCTAGCACATAAAGACAGACCTTAGGGAAATTTATTGTGATTGTTATGAAAATAGCTTTTAAGTCGGTTTTCGTCACTGTTAAGCAATGTACATTTATTTATTAAATGTAGAAACCAATATTCATTAAAAAAATGTATTATCTATAAAATTTAGATTCCCAGTATATAAATAAATTCTTTCAAATCTAAGTTAAATATTCGTGATTTCTTACAAGAGTAGCTAACAACCTCGACAAACTGTTTAATGTTTAGTTTAGTCGCGGCTGAGAACGGTTATTTTCTCTCTAATGTTGCTATTGCGATAATAGTCCGAGCTTAGGTTAAACAAGTCGATATTAGAATATTTTACTTTACAAGTTAAACAAAAACACGATTAATACAGCAATTCTTTACTCAGTCGGCGTTATATTCATGAATACTGAATAATTTATCCAAAACAATCGATGAGGACAATATTCACGGTTCATTGAAATAGAAAAGTCAGCGTACTCACGTTTAGCGATTCTCTAGAAACAAATAAAGTTTTCACTCCCACTAGCTTTTCACCATGCAACTGAAATTTTTATAGAATCAGCTTTCGTTAAATCAATTTCTTACTTGATCAGCAGAGTCAGCTTTTGTGCTAACTTTACTCTGTTTTCATTGATATATTTCTGGTATTTGAACCAAATAATATTAAAATATATGTCGCATTTGGCAGTAAAATTTATTAATAACTATGAGGTAATTTTTAAAAGTGTCAAATTTAATAAATTAATAAGTGCTTTATAGGAAAAATATTAGTTTAACATGTAAATGTAATGTAATCAAATTAAACTCTATGAAATTCCACAATAATTATTGTAGAATAATAACGTATGGAATACGTTTTTACTGCCGTTTTACGTGCCGTATTACACACTAAAGAAAATAAAAATTGTACGTTGATGAGACCGTTCATACAAATGTGAATAGTGTTAATCAATCAATATATCAAAAGTTAAAATATCAAAAGGTTTTAAATATTATTGACATCGCTTCCGTCGCGAAGTGAGGACATGTATCAGTAAACACCAATCATTTTTTTATTGCGCGGTTCTCGGTCATTCGGGAAATTTTCCATTTCTTCCCCCGGGATTCCTTTCCATTTTATACAGACAGGACCAACGACATTTTTTCATCCCATTTATATTCTGCTAATCCTCTCTGCCATATTCAATGTATTTCTATTGACATGGCTTGAACCCATGTCAATAATTTTTCGGCAGACGTGTTACCTAACCAAATTCTAAATGTGATATTGATAAAAAATATAAGTTTAAAATACACCTACCGTCATGTTATTTATCAATATGGAAATTACTGTACATACTTATTGGTATAAGATAATATATACTATTAGTTCATTAACATCTTATCAAATTTTTTCCCTTGTTATATTTCATTTATATAAAAAAAATGTTGTTTATAAAACCTCAATAATAACTATGTAAATGGCAATCTTTACCGTAAAACTGTCATTATGTTTGACAAAAAATAAAATTATAATGTATATATATATGTAATAAAGTTGAAATAAAAACAATATGCCCTCTCTTATTTTTACTTTTGTCTAATTTAAAAATTTTAATAACAGCATTTAATGAATATAAAAGTAAGTGGTTGATGAAAAAATAAAACAAACTGGGTGGTTTTCCGCGATAAACCTTCCATCATTTGATTACTGGGCGCAGTGGAGTAGCTACGCCAATGCAGTCAATGCGGTGTCTTGGGGCCTACGTTGGAGAGGGCCTAAACGGCTTCTACTTTTGGTATCGTATGCGAGTATGGATATATTTTCTAGCGCTAATATGGATAAATAAAATTCACCACAGCAAAAAATAGAATTATTTTTTACATATATTATAAAAATACTTATCAAATATTTTCAGTGGTACCCCTCTAATATGTTGAGTTTGTTCAACCCCCCCCCCCATACTATTTACAATCCAACCACAATCATAATGCTACACGTTCATGGATACTGGTATTCTTATTAGAGACTAGCCATCAATTTTGTTCTTACTACATATTTAATAGATAATGAGATACTAGACCAAAGAAGCATGTCGATATTATAGATTATTATATAATATACCATTAATGAATTGACATAACAAAAATAAAAAATATTAACTCAAATTTTTGTATGTACCTACTGTTTATTATATTTTATTTGTCTAAAGCCCAACTTTTACAAAAAATAATAACCTCGATAATTCATATAAAAACTTGGATTCGTAATATGGGTAGAGCTAGTATACGTGTGTATATAGGGATATGTATTTATTTCAAAATATTATATGTCTGCATTCTCTATATTCATAATACATGACATTCAAAGTTACCTATGAAAATAAAAATATTATTAAAATAATGTACCTGTCTTTTTTCTCGGCTCACTGCTGGCTAATATTTTATATAATTTTAAATTTTATCTATGCAAGTTTAATTAACTAAACATAAATTAACATAAACTACTTAAATTCTTACTAGCACGGAATACGGTGATATCTCTCTGAAACCCTCACTCGATTTTAATATTGCGTGCTTGGAACTTTCCACATAGTACACAGCAACAAAAAATATGTATTAACAGACATTGAATGCAGATTACCTTAAAGCTGTGTATCGTAGCAAAAAATAAATGAATTTTAGTAAACTGCGACAAAACTACTGCAATACAGTTTCTTTTAAATAAATACATTTGAAAAACGTGGAAAATCTCCGTACGCTTTAGTACTCTTCAAATTGTAAAAGAAAAAAAAAATGCAGACGCTGAAAAGACGACAGCCGACGATGTGTAATCCGTATACTTACATCTAATGCTCATCATCGTGCTTTTACGAAACGGTTCATAGGAACGCTCGCGTTACGCTTAAAGAAAGAAACATTATGGTCTAGGGAAGAAATTCACGAAAATTCATAGACAGGTAAAGACCAATCGCTTAAAATGTAGCGGGAGAGAATTAAATATTTCGTTTAAGTATTATGCAACACTCGCGGTCTTCGTATGTTGATTTTCGATGGATCAAACAAAATATCATCACTCATTGATAATAAAGTAATCTAAAAAAAAATATATTTTTATTTATTCAACTGCGTGGAATAAAAAGAGATACCTATGTTTTGTCGTTTGTTACATATATAAAAATAATTTTATGCTATTTTATAAATGTATATTTATCTTTATTTCTTTTTAAAAATATTTATGTGTAAGTAGCAATACGTTGTAGTTAAATTAATCATTCAAATTAAGCATTAAATAATTATTACCAATGAGAAAACCGTCTTTTGTTTTATATAATCGCTTATCAACATTATTACATTACTTTAATTATATATATTTTTTTTAATTATCTGTGTTGGTCGAGACGGGGTTGTCTCATACTTCCATTGATAGATTCATGCATTAGTAAATGAATTAATCAATTGTCCAAAATGAGAAGATCATTAAAAGAATCAACAATGCAATAGAAAATCACAGAATTTTATCAATCAAATTTGAGTACCGATTACAAATACAGGATTATACAAGGTAATATTTCAAAATTTAAGTTTACAAAATACCAATTTTTAAATGCCAAGGTCCTGATTACAGTAGCAACATGTCTATAACAATACAGAGTAATTACCTTCGTATTATCAAAGCAAATATGACCGAGATGAACCTGATAACGGTTTCAATTTCTTTAACTTACGACATCACATAATTTGTGTAGGAATTCCTCGGTATTTATTAAAGATAGGAAGAAAAATTCCTCCGTCCTTCAGAATTCTTTCCAGAATATGGTGATATTCTGAGTAATTGACATCCAGAGTGGTAGGCTTCCAGGGTGATCTCTTAACCGTCGATGCAGTCCGAGATGATGGCCATCCATAGTAAAAAGTCATTGTTAAAAAAATGGTAACAAAAAATGGTAAAACATGGTAAACAAAATGTTACAAAGGGGAAACTCACGTGTTTCCCTTTATAAGACCGGATGATCAGGGATTTTAATTTCTTACTCAGAGCTTACGGCTCCTAACGTCGTCCGTTTTTTACTTAGTCGATCCGAGAACGTTAAAATTCGTCACAATATATATATATGCGTTTATGGTTCTTTTTAAATAAATATATGTCTACTCAGCATGTACAGATAAATAGAATCTAAATACAATACAGTATATAAAATATTTTGGAAATAAGAAAAGAAAAGACAATAAAAATTAACAAAAAAAAAAATTGGTTAATCACAGAATGTCTTGAATACTTAAATCAATTAAACCATTGTCTAAATACAGCATTGTATTTATATTTAAATATTGAAGAGTAGAATATATTATTTCGTTCACGAGCCTATGAAGCCTATTTATAGGTGCATTAATACATAAACAGTTTGAAGTTAATAAGCCTTAGAAATTTATGTTGAACCTTTTCCAGGATTAAATATTAAACTTTAATTATATCTATGTAACTACGAACTACAGCTGTATATAACATTTAAAACGATTAAGTTGAAATCTTTCACTGTTCTTAAAACGTACCGAAACATTTCAAAGCCTTATTAGTAATTAAATAGATGTGCGAAAATGTGTTTTTCATAAAATTGGATGCCAACATTTTTGATTTGTATTTTATTAAGAATAAATTTGTTAATATTGTAATGAAAAATAATGGGATTTTTGATTCTACAACATGTTTAATAAATTGGATATTCTCAATATTTATAAAAAAAAATTTGTCTGGGTTTGTCATCAGCAAATAAAATTACGTAGAATTCTTCAAATGTACTTAGTAATTAATAAATAATGAAATTGACAATATTTTGTATTTTACAATATTTATTAGAGATTTATAATTATGCACATTTAAATACGAAAATAAACAAAAATTTTCACTAACTCGCGGAAAATTAATTCTTAATCTGACATATTACCAACATTTTTGGCCTAAAAGATTGACTTTAAGTATATACCTATAAGTCACATATAACAGTTGTCATGTAATAATGATAAACGTTGATGATGGTATCTGTATATTCTGTGGGGTTAATTAATGACATTTCTGCCATCTATTGATAGGTAGAGTACACTTATTGCTGATGAGCTAGCTCTTGATAAATCTAACGTATCAATGTACACCGACTTCCTGTAATTGTCATGATATTAATTAATAAATAAACCCTGATATAACATTTTCAAGTACGGTAATACTATTCGCCGTGGTCCAACCGAAGCGCGATACTTAATTATTGGAATATTTAGTTCGTGTCATTTGGCTTAATGAATATGTATTCATTGTCCTCTTACGGTCGGCTGGCGGAAGGACACACTTTACAAAACCGCAACACGACAAATGCGGAACCATCTCGTTATTATTAATTGCGAACTACAATCATAGTCAGAATGAAGAAGTCGGGCACAACAGACACTGAAAGGAAATGCAAACTGGATGAATAATTCTATGCAGAGAAAATAGTCTGCTTTAATTTAACGGTTTCCTTCTTTGGTCGATATAATCGTTATTCCGGTATTGTCGAGAGGAATCTAATAATGCAGTAGCGGAACAATTACGTACACTCGGATTAATGGGGATTAATCGGATTTTTAGGAAATTTTCGACTCGAGACAATCTTTGAGATATGAATTTTTCTCTCATGAGGTGCTGCTATGGAGATAACTCGCGGCTTTCGTGTTCAGCGTGTACATACCATGTCTCAGAGATTCGCCGTCTTGCGCCTTACTTCACGTTCGTATGTTAAACGTCAAATGTCACTGTCATCTTGTTCGTCATTTGGGTAATTTTGAACCTCTCCAGTAGCGGTTAAACACACAAAATATTAAAAATTAAACCCTTATGTTAATGTTCAATGACTTATATCTAACTTTCAGAATATATATAGTTGTAAAAATCTATGGTAGTGTAAGGGTTGTGGTTGTATAGGGTGTTTTATTAGAGGTTTGTTTTTCGAATTGGCAACACTTTTTCCAGCGACAGCCAATTTGACAGCTGACAGCTGATTTGTTCTCAGCTAGGTTTGCCATTTCACCATGAACAGATTTACGCCAGAACAACGCTTGAAAATTGTGCAAATTTATTTCGAAAATGGTGGTTCAGTTTGCGAAACTTACCGTGCGCTACGTCCATTTTACGGTCGACATATTCGTCCATCCGAGCAAGTGATTCGAATAAAAATGAAACTTTTACGCACCATGCATAGTCTAATGATAATACGCATCCGCAGAGACGTTGTACAATACGCACCGATGAAGCTGACGTTACTTCAAAAATAATGCCAGCCAGAACATGGAGAGCGCTATAGATTCATGATTACTGACTTTTTCGTTCCCCAATTGAATGACATTAATGTAGAAAAGCTATGGTTTCAACAAAACGGCGCAATAGCGCGCGACAATATTTTGAAGGAAAAACATTCGATGAGCGCATAATTTCACGTAATGGACCTGTGAATTGTCCACAAAGATCGTGTGATTTAACAACTTTTGACTATTTTCTGTGGGGATATGTAAAGTCGCTAGTTTATGCCGATAAACCAGAGACGATAGATGACTTGGAAGCCAACATTCGTCGCGTTATTGCCGATATCCCCAGCTGCTCCAAAAAGTTGTCGAAAATTGCAATTCCAGATTGCGCTTTATTTGAGTCAGCCACAGCGCCCATATACATAAAATCATAATTAAACACTAATGGCATTAAATTATCTTTCCAATAAAGCCAATATCATGGTCATTACCACGATTTTTAAGTGTTTTATTTAATTTTAAAGTTCTATATATACCTCTAAAAAAACAGCCTTTAGAATATAATTGACTAGTGATTGTATCAGAAGAATTTGTGGATAGTGAGACTGAAGCCTCTAACTATCTTTTAGTCTTACGCGTGTTAAGGTATGTCGCAGTGTATATGGTATACGTGTGTGATTATATATGTTTTGTCTAGAGTAAGTATTAAAATGAAATTTATCTCTGGATGAAATATACAAAGGCGGTTCGACGAGTATACAATTAAATGTGCGTACGTGGTTGAATGCTGGAGTGGCTGGCTCGAGATGTTGATGAAAGGAAGGTCTGCGGAGAAGTGGTCGCTAGCTCCTAGGGCAGTATCCGTCACGATGTATTGCATCTGCTGATTCGGTTCGGCCTTATACGGCTGTTAGGTAAGTCCCTAAATGGCCATGTCTGTGGGGCGCATGCAGGATCACGACAGTAGTGTTCACGGCAGGTGACGTTTGTGCACACGTATCATATCTCGCTATCAAAATGTTCACTGAGTACAACGGTTTGAGTTTTTGTCTCTTTCTAACACTCTCAAGCTGATCTCTGAGTTTATCTCCAAAACAAAATCTCATCACGTGTACACGGTTTTGAGATGTATATCAATTAAATTAAGAAAAATATCTCATTAAAATCATTCTTTCGATTTGTAGGTTCTCGAGATATGCGAGAACTATTAATTAAGTCGAGAAAACGAACAGAAAAATACATAAATATATAAGTAATTCACCTTCCAAGAATATCCAGGTTTCGAAAATTTTCCCTAATACGTTTTGTCTCCGAGAAAATCTTAAGAACTTGATCTCTTGAATTATTAGAGAAGAAAGCCGCACAAACAACGAGCTAATAAGGTCTTGTATTATATATTAATTTAACCCTACTGTGCCCAGAGTTGAACGTATTATAATAATATTTAACT
Organism: Eubasilissa splendida; assembly: GCA_031772225.1. Taxonomy (NCBI): domain Eukaryota; kingdom Metazoa; phylum Arthropoda; class Insecta; order Trichoptera; family Phryganeidae; genus Eubasilissa; species Eubasilissa splendida. Next base: position 13,836,350 of record CM062848.1, on the reverse strand, counting down.
GTTATAACCGTATAAATATAAAATATAATTATTTTCGCAGCTTGTTAATTAAGGCCTGGACTATTTTAGTATGAAAACAAGTAAAAAAAAAAACATTATATTTAAGTGTGTACTGGACATGAATAGTTGCATTTGAGCAAAATACCTGTAAGAAATTTATCGTGATGGTAGCATATTGTGCATGTTTTTAAAAATGGTTAATATTTTAAGGTCAAGCGTTAAATGTATGCTTTTCAATTAATTAATTTATGTTCGAGAAATATTTTTCATGTGAACACATTTATTACAACTGAGAATTTATAGTATATGTATAAGGCCTAACTTTTAGGTAAATTTCGATACAAATACTACCCATTGCCGAATCAACTTTTAAATCATTTTTGTTAAAAAGTTTATACATATATTATACATATAACGAATTTTGTGGACATGATAACTTTCCCGGAGTTCTTATCAGCTTTTGATAAATTGACCTGGTAAATATATCGGTTAAAAATTGTACCTTGAAAAGCGGCACACATACCCGATTCTTACTTTCAGTGCCGAAGGGGTTTTTACAGATTAAGTTATGCTTTACGTATTTGCGTAATAATACAATTTTAGCTGTTGCGTATTGTTTAAAACAATTCAGAATACTTCTGTTTCTGGAGTAAACTATATTACAATAAATTTTCGTATATTTTTTTATGATCTAAAGGAATTACTTTGGTCATAAAGGGTTAATATGACTATAGTCATAAATCGTGCCGACACCGCCGTCAGCGGGTTGTATTAGCCGCGCGTGGTTATAGCGACATGCTCTGGCTGATACTTCGGGCCTTTGTGATACAAGCATTGCCGAGGCTGAGATCATTGATGGTTCTTGTAACCTGAAACTTGGGGGCCGAGAGTAACGTCGAAAAGAATTTCGTACACCTTGGTTTTCCGCTAGGCTAACTGTAGCTTCCATGTCCAGCATATTTCAATGTCGGTATTTTAAAACGTATCTTACCCTTTCTTTTCTATATTGTTCTTTAAATTCCTTCTGTATTACAATTGTTGTAAAATTCTTTTGCCGAAGAAAATGTTCGCAACATTTTCGTTATCTTGTGTTGCTATGGAAGGCTGGATGTTTATTTCAGATGTCTTAATTTTTTTGTTTTTACATTCAGCTAATTAATTAAAATCGATTTACTTAAAAAGAAGTAACCTATTAAGAATCTATAATCGTATATCGATACGTTGCTTATTTGGACTTGATATTGTATAGAACTTAGAACAATTCTAACTTGTATGAACTCGAGGCATGAAATTGAGCGAATTTCTTGTTCCCGCAGTTTACCATTGGATGCGCTGTTCTGAACAATTGACAAATCTAATTTTAAAGCTAAATTTTTTTTAAATTTAAATTTAAAACTATTTTCGGTATTATTAATTTTTATGATTAAATTATAATTAATAACAAATTGAGACAATATTAATTGACAGATTGGTAAAAATGATAATGTAGCAAAGGTACGAATTAATCTCTTTCTACATGTCCATTAATTTTGGAATATAAATATTTTATTCTTCTGAACCTGTTTTTGCATTGCCATATAGCGAAGAGAGCACCTGCATTATTCGCGGTGACATTATTCGACCAAAGGAAAAAGGGGTTACCTATCTATTCAAGTTCGTTTCATCCAAATGGCAACCCAGTTTTACAAGCCAACCACAAAATGGCGTATTCATGAGGGTCGGGATATGTGGGAACAGGTTATTAAAGTTCTTTAAATTTTTCTTAAATTTAATCATCTTACCATAAAGAAACGCGAGTCTTTCATAAATTAAATTATACACAAAAAAGTCGTTCTGAATTGGAAATAAATATTTATAATAATGTCGCACATTTGATTTTATCTGTTTATGAACCATTTTATTTCTTATTAGTAATAAATCTTAAAGTAAATATTACACGAGCGCGCGACGCCATTCCCGCATTTTCCATTTTTTTGCGTTTCCTGTTAACCAGCGTAATCATTAAAATTTGAAATATGAAGGTAATTGTGCATTATATTAGTTCATTATAAGTATACTAGCTAATAGTTTATAAACAAGTACAGTATATTATGTACGATAAATAACTACCTTTTCTGTGTACGAAGTTTTAAAAAAAGAATCGACTTACGTACCTGCTTAGTAATGGGGATATAGATATACTTACTATTTTACTCGGTAGGTTTAAGGTCTGACAGTATACAGTTAACTATCAAGTTAGTATAGATTTTGCCGCATATTTGTTCGTGTTGTGGTTTGTCGCTGATTAATTTGATTTTATTATAAGAATGACGCGTGTTGCTTTTTGTTCGTGTTGCGGTTTGAGGTTCGTTTATTTTATTTTATCAAAATAATTCTGGTTTAAATTATAATAATACCAGAGTTTATTGTTTCTCATAAATTATAAAATATTACTAAAACAATGGTAGCATTGGTTTAAAAAAGAATATCGTAACCACGCTAGATTTAGTTTAAACTAATTCAATCATATTCCTCCTTCACTCACGAACTTATTTATTTGCATGATCATTACTTTACTCGTGAATTCATTTTACTGTATGGTCATTACTCCACTCGTGAATTCATTTTACTGCATGATCATTACTCCACTCGTGAATTCATTTTACTGCATGATCATAATCGTCGTGGAAACGAATAAAATATTAAAAAATGCATTCTTTACAACTAAACCCAGACAACACCGAATATCATTCTTATGTATTCGTTTAATATTTAAAAATAAAAAATATTTTTGAATTGGCTAGCTAATCACCAACTTAAACCTTTTACTAAACCATTACTAAAGCATTATAAATTGTATATTCTTTTTAATTTTTAACTTGTTATTTAATGAAAAGATAGTGAACATCTTTCTAGAAGGCAATACATACGCGATGAAAAATTGAATGGATTGTGATCGCCAAACAAAACAAAAACTGGTGTATAATGGCGTCTCGGTACCGATAAATATTTGAACCGATGAAAATGACTGAATGCAATTAAGCACAAGATGAACGGGCAGCAATTTGATGAGTAATGATAATAAATATACTAGTATATAAGGAAAAATGTAAAGTTAAGGCATGTGGATATAGGTGTGTGCCATGGTCAAATATATTTAAAAAAAAATTGGAACGCGTACATAGATAAAATGTTTCATTAAAATTTTGTAAACTAATTTAAGTGCTATTATGAAAAACAGAAAATACTGGATAACGATTTATGATTTCTCGGTTACTGGCTGAATATCTTAACTGCTGGATCGAACATGTACGGCTAGGTTTGACAAGAGAGTAATGTGAATAGTCGTAAATCTTTCAAATTGTAAGGTTCTCTCAAAAAGGTGTACGGAAGAAAGAACAGCCATGAGTCAGAGAGCGCATTCCATGAAATTAGTATATATTGGAACACGGTGTGATGGTATATGTATAAATATACGCCAAACTTTGGGCGCTGAGTTGAAAATTGATATTTGAAATCAGGTAGAAAATCTCATTTTAATATACTTAAAACAAATTTTATCTGTACGTGATCAAACCGGTTGACGTATAATAAATTTCGTGGTTTCATACAAAGTGATTGTTATTTTATTTAATATAATATGTCAAACTACAAAGTGATTGCTTTCTACAAAAATATAAAATAGTATTTCCGAAAGTATATATCATAATTCATAATGTCAGAAACATTGTATGAATGATCTCATTTCTAAACTGGTTGGAATTGAACAAACAAATGGTATTTTTTTTTTATTTGCCCAGTTCGATATGACAGGATTAGGCTACTGGGTATATTTTCTTTGCCCAGTCTGTTTGTCATATATTATTGGATCAGAATTTTCACTCACATGTTCGATTTAAAATGTACATTGAAGCTTAATAATAAAAAAATATTCCAGTAGTCTATGAGCGCAATTTTGAAGAGAATAATACAATCCGTATTGATTAAGATGATGTTGATCTGTTTTTTTTTTATAAGTCGGTTTATATAATTTTAACACAGTATATTATATAATTGTTATAAATATTATAATTCAATTTTAAATTATAGGCATAATCGTATTAATATAATATGTAACCTTTATAATAGAAAAATTGATTCTCATTTTTGATTATAAATTTATATATTTAATTTTCATCTTTAAATCTTTAGGAACGGCATTAAAGAATTTAAGTCCATGATTTTTGAGATGGCGCTTGGCTATATATTGAGTTGTTTAATCTTTGCTGATTTGTTCAATTATTATTTATTATAAAATTAAATTTTATAACAAAAATTACAACATTTCAATCAATGACGTATTCTTCATTATTGTCGAGACTTTATCTCATCTTTCAACTAATTTTTCGATGCCTTTCTATAAAAATCGTTGTTGAACGTAACACGGGTGGATGCGGCAGAATTTCTCAATACGTGTCGAAAATTTTCGTTTTTTTCAACATGACACTCTATTATTTAAGGTCAACAATTATAAAATCTATAAGATAGAAGAAAACGGTGACACTGATGTTTCAGAGCATAAAAAATGCTATCGAATAGTAAAATATGTAATTTTATGTTACAAAAAAACATTCTAGCGGGAAAAGAGTATTTATAAAAAACCATAAACGACGTAATATTTGCAATATTTTTGATAAATGTTATTATACTTAAAATAATTAATGTTTCTGTTTTTGGAAATATTAAAGATTGTTTTATATAATTTTATACCCTGCTGAATTTATATAGAAATCCTTGTAAATATTTATTACCTAGGAACTTTTTTACAACTACTCAATTTACTCTCGACTAATTAATATTTTCATCATCTTTTGGAACATGTTCCTACAGAGATGTTTGAGTTTTTTCAAAAATAGATTATAATAATATGTCGCGTGAGTCACGAAGTAAAATAATTGAATTTGTAAAGTAAAATATAATAAACTCCCAAACACGATTAAAAGTTTTGACATAAACATTCACACAAAATGTAAATAAATTATTCTAGTAATATAATATAATGAAATATATAATTGGTAAGTTGACGACAACAGCAACTGGACATGGATATGATTCTTTATGAATATGAATAATAAGAAGATTACTAAAACACGTGATCAGTTTTATCATCGTTGTATTTGTATGTATATTTTATCATGTATTAATTAATAATTATAAAAATACTACAGAATATAGGTACGTTGCAAAATTATTGAAAACGCAATCGGTAAAGCGTTTCTCCGGATAGGAAAAGTTCCGGGTTCGTTTCTCAGAATTTTCAAAAATTTTTTTCGATGGATAGATTTTTCTGTATATCCTTTAATTGATTAATTTAATTTATATTAAAAATAATAATTTTATGTTTAGATGTAGTTTTTATATATTATTTCTCTAAAGAAAACGTTTTTTTCTGAAACCGGCATGTTTATAATATAATATAAAACTCAGTGGTAATATTATGCTAAAATATTTGTATAAATTCGATTAAATAAAACACAATCATTTTGTATGAAATCACGATTTTTATTAAACACCAACCGGTTTCACTTAGCTCAAACTTTGTCAGGGCGCATTTAAAACTAACAATAAATACAAAAAGAGAGCACTTACATATACATAAAGAGGGAGACAGAATATAACATTACACGCGAAAGAAAGAGACATAATATATATACATTTAGACAATAGGCATATGTTTTCTTGCAGTTAATTTCCGTTATTTGTGTAATTTATGGAAATTTGTAAGCGATATTATACGCAAGTGAGATATTTTAACAGGTATAATTAAGTTGCAGGTTTTCATACTAAATAAAAACATTTTGGTTCCCCAAATAGCCGTTATAAAAGTTTCCATCAATAACAGACTTAAGTAGGTCTCTCGGTTCGAACCGGCAGTACCCGGTACCCCGATAAAGCCCCGCTTTCAGCGAAGAGGAATCTAAAAGCTTAACGTCTCGCGTGTACCATTTTGTGGAAACTGCGTGATCAAGACGGTGCGTGAAAATCCACTTAGTTTGATTGAATTCTAGTAAATTGCATAAACGGGTCCCTGTAAATAAGGCCAAATGATACGCTATATGTAAAAAACAGCGCCAGTGGTGTGGTACCAAGAAAATGTGAAACAAATTAGATTAATCAATTAGATAAATGTGTAAAAAAAGTCTATCTGTAGAAAAAATATTTGATTACTGGGATAGCGATCGAAGTGGGCGCCCGGTAGGGTTTGATAATGACGCTTTAAACACACTGGTGGAAACGAATCCTAAACTGAGTAACCAGGAAATAGCAAACACTCTTCAGGCTACATGGTCAACAGTTCAAAGACATCTTCGCGAAATCGGGAAGGTTTGCAGACAGGATATATGGGTCCCACATCTATTGTCGGAGATGAATAAAGATCAATGGCGTACAATTTGCACATCTCTTTTGTGCAGAGAAAGAAGTGATCCATTTTTATGAAGGATTGTTACTAGTGACGAGAAATGGGTCTTGTACAACAACAACAAGCGCACTAAACAATGGCTTTCTCCAAATTACTAGCCGTACCTACTCCTAAACTATCCCACACTTTAAAGAAGGTGTTATCATGCGTCTGGTGGGACTGTGGTGGCATAATTCATTTTGAACTATTGAAACCGGAAGTAACAGTTACGGCTGTATTGTATTGCCAACAATTGGATAGATTGCACAACCAATTGTTGGTAAAACGACCAGGTCTGGTCAACAGAAAAGGGGTAACATTGCAAAATGATAATGCCCGGCCGCATGCAGCAAGATTAACCCAAGAAAAAATAAGGCAGCTAAACTGGGAGGTTTTACCACATCCCCCATATTCCCCAGACATAGCACCATCCGATTTTTATTTATTCCGGTCCATGGAACACTACCTGAAGAATAAAAATTTTAAAATTGTCGTGATGTTCGAACTCACCTAGAAGCATATTTTTCTTCAAAGGATACTGAATTTTATGAAAAGGGAAAAAAAGTCTAGCAACACGATGGCAAAAGGTCCTAGATAACGATGGAGATTATATAATCGATTAAAAATAAAATTAAATGTAGTTAAATTCTTTTTTTTGTTGCCACTTAAATAATTGATTACTTATGGGTACACCTAATATATTAAACCAGTAAGTAAATATATAAGTATACTAAGAAAAATTATACCAAGGGTATCAAGATGTTTTATTGTTATTGTTAGTTATGTTTTTTCGAGATGGACTTACACCTTTTCGTCCTCCGCAGCGGTAAATTGAAAGGTGGGGGTGGTCCTCCGGCGCTGGATCACTACGAGATACAGATGATCTTGGGATATTAGTATTTACTGAGTAAGCTCTTCGATTTAGGACTTGTCCGTAACCCTGGTGTGTTTGCGCTTGGGTGGGGCAGACGCCGGAACACATCCTCTGGGACTGTGTGATTAAGGATGATGCTCGTGAGATCATAATTGCGGGATTAAAAGGAATAGGTCATTGGATCCCCCGAAATGATGAACTATTAAGAAAAGAAAGGAATCTTGAACTTTTTAGAGTATTTATTAGAATATGGGTCTCCCGCTGGACGTTACTGGGATGGACGATGCCGAGAAGAGCGATAGATAAGGAGAACTAGCGGAGCATGTTGTGGTGGATGTCCCTCGCATCCTCTTGCGATCTGAATAGGGTAAATTTCTGCCGGACTATGACCGAGTTCTGCGACTTCAACACATAAATGCGACATTTTCCCTACCCTTTTGGGTGTGCTTGACTTCCATAGATTTATTCTGGCTGCCTTCTGGAATTACTATTATAACGAGTCTCACGTCAAATTGATACTGTGTAGATAAATATTGAACAGATATGGCTTTAATACATTGATACCGAAGCTAATCTAAATCAGTCAATGACCTAATATAATAAATATTATAATAATAATATAATAAATAAAATTAATAGTTGTGCCATATAATAAAGAAAAAGAAAAAAAGTTAACCATGAAAGAAAGCCATTAGGTATTAGTAACGAATTGCTGGAACATAACTAACTGATCTGACTTTAAAATATATTCTAAAAATCTTTGAAAATTTTGTAAATTATTGCACGCGTTGGTTTGTTGAGTGGAATCGAAGCGAAAGTAAACAACTCTCAAAACGATTCCGGGTAAGAGTGGGACCCTTTGGGGTTTCCTTCATCAACCTCGTTAAATTTTCCAACTGTATGTATTTTATTTATATGAAAACATATACTTTATGTCTTTGCCAATTCATTCGATAAACATATTGTGATGATAAAGTTTGTTTAATGTGCGTTTTATGATAATATAATATTATACCGCACGGAGATCGTAATTTTTTTGTCACCGTGTCATGCGATGTTATTGAAAGCTTTTAAGGATTACGGTCGCGGCTTTAAATGGCGCTTTTTTAATACAAAACATAATATTATTATTAAACACCAATGTGGTAATTTTATATCAAGTTTGTCAGTAGGGCAAAAACATTTATATCGTATTTATGTAGTCTTACTTATTCGTTGACACAAAAACGTTCACAACATCGGTGAATAATATTTGTGAAAATATTGACAATACCAGTGAGTTTTTCTTTTTTATTTATTTAAACTATATTTGTTTACATAGTTGTGTATTCGTAACATGCATCACAATTTTTAAATACATTGTTACGGTACCAGGCGATCGAGTGGGGGATGCTTGTGTGTGGTGTGTTCGTATGAATTTGTATGCGAAAGTGTGAATATGCATGTTAATTGTAAGAAACAAAATGAATTAAACATTATTTTATTTTTGAACTGTGAATTACTATTTGAAACCGATCCTTCATTTCTTCACATTTTAGTTATTCGGTTTAGATTGTTTAACGAATTCGTTGTAGCATTGGAGTTATATTATAATTAGGAGAACACATACTTATTGTGAAGTTGTAATTATTGAGAACATACGTCTGTGATAATTTAAATATGAATTAAATATATTGATTAGAAAGATATGCATATAAAATCAATTTTATAGAAAAATATTGTTGATGCGCCACCGGGATACTATAATATATGTATATCTTTCTAATTATATATATTAATAATACTGCATTTGTCTAGTTTATATAACGTACATAGTCTAGTTTTAGAATTGTTCCGGTTTTTATTTTTGTTTGGTTTGATCGTTTTGGATTTTAGTTTTTATTTTTGTTATGAACGATGGTTGTAATTGTATTTAATGAAAGTAGTGGTATATACGTAATGAAAGTAATAATACCTATTGTGAGAACTGTCACTTTTGTATCTGTGTGTGTCAGATGAGTGGTGGGGGTCATGGGTTATGAGAGGCCGTCACTGGGGGAACGGCTCTCTTTTCGGTAAATACATTGTTGTAATAAACGAATATTGTTACACATATCTACTAAGTTTCACTCCAAAGCAACTCGAGGGTACAGAGTGAGGAAAGAACCCAAAGGGAATCTGGTGGTACTTCCAAAGATACCACACCTATTTAAATAAGTAAACATTAACTTAACGCAAAGTGTTCTTGAATAAATCACTTATTTTTTGCTATTATCCAGTATTCAGGTTAATAACATTATGCACTGGCTTTTATTGAAACTGGTTATGTATGACAGTGTATCTTGTATTCAGTATAATTCTATTACTTTTTGTGTACGATTAATGTGTTTTCGTAATAAACGTTCTTTTGCAAGACCAATGGTCATATTTGGTTCACATGAAACCTCGTAATATTATATTGAGGTTAGTAGTATTCATAAAAACTTGTATATATAAAAATATATTTATTCCATCAACCATTCGAAGAATTTTTTCAAAAATACATTACGAATTGATCGTAAGAAATAATAAATAAACTCAAACTGGTTACTTTAAAAATGAAACTTTTATGGTGTGGTTTTTTTGTACACATTCGTGTGGCAATTCTGTTAAAGATTTCTTAAAAATTCATATTCACATAAAAATCAGTAGCATTAAATTATAAAACCAAAACGGCCAAATGAAAAGTTATTTTAGTTTGATTACTTAAAAGTTCTATCACAAACTCACCACCGCTTTAAATATTAGTCTTCGTACTGTTTGTAGTGTCGAAATGATTCGAGTCAAATGTTATTTATTCGATTTTCCATTATGGCCAAGTGTAAATGTGATATTTAATTTGAAAAACGATATCATCGTTAGATATCATGGTATCATCGATATCAGATGTCATCGATACTTTTACATGGTTTTAAAAATAATAATGTTACTTACTTTTGAACAAGTACCTCGTTAGGGATTAAATTCACATTTTTGTTTTAAATGAACACGCCACGGAAAAACTTGATGGTATAGGTATGTATTGTAATAAATACATTTCAATATTGTTGTAAATAATTGTTTTTGAAATTATTACACTGCTAGTTATTTAGTCATATATATATATATATATATATTTATATGACTAAATAATATACATATATATATATATATATATATATAAAATAACACAAATTGTTTACATATAATACATGTTATATCGATTGTACTGCTACTTTTCAAACTAATTGATCGTTTACGCTTTGAAAATAGAATTAGTGCGGTGGTCTCCTGGGATTAAGCTCTGACAATTTTCTTCCTGGTCACTGGGCAAGCGTTTTACTATTATGCAGATCAAAGAAGTACGTCGTATATAACGATATACGATGAAATTTTAACGTCTGATTTTTATGTTTCTCGTATTTTAAAAATAAGTCTCTAATAGTCTGTGAATATGGTTAACTTATTTTTTATTGAAAGAATATTTGTAATAATCATATAAACATTTATACTAACAGAAGAAACGCAAAGAAAAATATTTGCCTTCTTAATTTACTTTGCTCACTTTGAAATTTTTTAAATATCAAACGCTAACCGGGCATAATTTCCCCCGAATCGGAAGAGGTTCAGGTTCAAATTCTGGTAGCAACTAAATATTTTTTCGTTAGTTAGATTTTTTCTGTATATCTTTCTAGTCGATTAATTATACTTTGTATTATATACATATATGCAACTGTCGTCTCTTTTAGCTTATATCGCGATCTTTGTATATGGTTTCCTTAGGGAAACCTAAGCCGACGTTTCGGCACGGTAACACCTGCCATTGTTAAGGCGTTGCCTCAAAATATCAACCTTGGCAGATTTATATCTCCAGCGAAATAGTACGATTGAACCGTTGTTATGTAGAGATTTTTCAAATAAAAAATAAATAATTAGGTACACGTTGTGTGCACGGATATTTAAAATAAAAAATGGTAGACTCAACAGGGAATGTGATTTAAGAATTTTGTTATTAGTTTGGTACACTGTGTGACTAAACTGTTTGCACTAAATGTGTAGGTTCAAGTGAAGCGTTTATTGATCCACCGCTAGTGTCCTAACTCTACAAAAATAATTAACGCCCACCTATCGTTATCTTACTGTCAAAATGTGCTAAACCAATAGTCGTTAGTACAACATCGACCGACTGCCGATATATTTTATTTATAAATATACATTTTATTATTACACATGTATCTCAGGTGAGAATAAAAATGTAATATTATAGTTGAAAATTTAGACCGTAAAGCATTTTAAATTGATAATTAATACACATTAAATTAATTAATTAGATATAAAAAAAAAATTCAATGTTCCTCGGCAAACAACTTTTTTTTAATGTTTATTTTTCTAATGAATTAATTTAATTTATATTAAAATATATCACAGAACTGATTCATCATATCACATTATGAAATTGCAACTTCACAACGATTAATGTGTTTTTATTAAAAATTTTATAATTCACTTTTTAATATTCAGCTAATTTATAAGCGTAATATTATATTTACATTTATTATATTATATTTGCAGTGTTATAAAATTTACAATTTTTATTATCAGTACGTTGTTATTGAAAAACAATTTGCTCAAATTCAAATCAGCAAATTCCGATTCATATTTAGATATTTGTTTTCATGGCGGTTCTAAGATGATCACTTAATTACGAAACGTTTTGAATTCAATTAAACTTAAAAATGACATATCCAAAAAAGTAAGATATTTTAATTCATAATTACACGGTTTTTACATTTTTTTTTACTTTAATAATATTACATAACTAATAAATAAAATAAAACATTTTTAGGGGACATGGCCGTAGAGATAATGTAAATACGTTTCATAGCATTCCAACATTTTACTATACATGAGATCGTCTATAACACATAACGTGCCTGCATCTATCTGAAAATTACTGTGGACGGTATATCTGTATCGACACTAGGCGCTGTAGTACCTACTAGCGGAGCGTTATGTTTCGGACATTCGCTCTATAATCCTTTATCTGTAGGCTCTGGCCCGTTCTACCCTATCGTTGGATTTCTCTCAATGAGATCAATTGACACCATTTTCAGGATTATTTCGTATATTTATTGGCCAAATACTTCAATATTAAGAATTTTTGTCTATTGTTTTGTCTTTGAACTTTATTTGTATCGTACGCACATAAAGGCTTGTTAACTATCGATTAACACTAGTTTAGTTCCGATTGAATATACATGACACAAGCTTGTAACCATTCGTTTATCACTTACTTTGTCTCGATCGGACTTATGGTTCACAAGCCACGGCGTTTCGAAGTTGACAGAGCGCACTAATTTGTGCCGCTTGCGCAACCCTCTCGCGTGGGAAGTAGAGAAGGGGCGGACGCGGCTGATACAATATAAAGAAATCTTACGTCTGTTCTTAATTCACTAACCCAATTATTTTCTACCTTTCTGAGATATAAGCATTTCAAATCTGACCTATTATCGCGACGGTCAGATTTTTGAACATCCACCCCAATCTCAAACCTTTTTTAAAAATGTATTCACTTCAAAAACTAAAGAGTATTATATATGTATTGTTTAGTATTAAAAATAGACACGAAGTGGAGTTTTTATGGTTGAAATAAAATTACACGATAAACGACGATAAATAATTGAGAATATAATTAAAATATGACTCTTTACGACTAGCTATGAAAAACCTAAGTAATAAAATGTATGGCAATGCGATTGTATTCCAGCAAGACTGGAGAGGATATTTGATTTAATTGGTGTTATTTTTAAGAATTTTTAGCACTTTTTATTACATATTACTGTATTGGCTGTGCATATATTTTGTATTCTTAATTTGATTTTTATTAACCATTTTATTAATTGTATGTACGGTTTTGCGAAAATGTTACAAACACCTGGTAAATTTGTGGAGTTGTTCAACATATACATTCACACAACAGTCATATGTGTAATAATACTTTTTTGTATTTTGTTAAAAAAAAATAGAGATGTGAACACGGAATGCGTGACACATTAGTATTCTTTCTATTTGAAAACTAAGCTAAACGCTTGTGTTATGAAAATAGAACAAACTTACTGGTCTCCTGGAATAAGGCTCGAACCTCCGACCATTGAATCACTTGGCGGACCACTAGACCAATAAGCACGTCAAATGTATAAGTTTATAATAATTACAATATGGTTAATTAGGTATATAACATGTATTATAGTTAATTATTGATATGTTGTGATTTCTCATTCTTTTTTTATTAAAATAAATATTTTTAAATTTTTCCTCTAGATGTTACGACGATTCTGGCATCGCTGGTGGTGCTGGGGATGGGGTCATCGGGCCAGGTGTTCGCGGCCTCTGCACTCAGGGGCCTGCGCTTCTTCCAGATCTTGCGCATGGTGCGCATGGACAGGCGCGGCGGCACTTGGAAGCTGCTCGGCTCCGTGGTCTACGCTCATAGACAGGTGAATAATGTGTTACTTATGTATTGGTCATCTCAAAAATAATACGGTTTTTTTCAATGGCATGAAATAAAAGTCGGAGGGGGATGGGATAAAATACCTGCATCAGGTAAAATTACTGCCTGCTATAAAAACAGGTATAGTACTTTATTCTTAGTACAAGTTTTGAAGAGTATTCAGTTCAATTTTAACAGTTATTTTTTCAATGTTATAATTTAAGTGACAAATAAGCATATTCGGCATATTTTGCTTTATGAGTTCAATAAAGGCAACAACGGAATGGAAAGTGCGAGGACGAGGACGTCCTGCAAACCCCGGTAGAACAAAATCCCATTGTAATTAGCAGATAAACTTGGATTTGGTCATTCAACTATTCATCGATAAATCTGCGCGCCATCGGAAAAGTCAGCAAATTGATTGAATGGGTTTCTCACAAACTTTCAGAATCTAATTACGTGTAGAGAGTGAATGTATACTCATATTTTCTGTCATGTCTCAGGAATGAACCTTTTTTGGAAACGATGCCCCCCATCCACCATATTCGCTGGACTTCCACAGTCTTCAAAATCATTTGGACGGAAAAAATACGAATTCTGTAGAAGAGGTCCGAACAGTACTGGAAAAGTATTTTTCGTAACGAACAAGTGAATTTTTAGAAGAGATGCCTTATAAATCTACCAGAAAGATGGAAGAACATTGCATAAAATGAAGATATTTTAGATTAAAAAAAAAATTTTTTTTATCTTAATATTGAATTACTCTTCGTGATAGATATGTACTCAAAACTACTTCATCATTGATACCCACACCCACGTATGAATGCTGTAAAAAGTTGAAATACCGGAAACAATAATGAGTATCTTGATAACGTCAAAAAGAGCAAGGTTTTGGTCATTTTTCAAAAATTATTTCCTCATTTATCGATAGACTTGTGATACGAGGGAGAGATTTGTTAGTGAAAATAAATAGACATGAAAATGAATATTTTATGGCAGGAGAAATTATATTTTATGATAAAGATTTTACTTGGTGTAAGTTGTTCCGAATTTAGAATCGTCAGAAAGCGTGTTTTTATATTAATAATTTTCTCCAAAATTCAGAAAACATAAATATGGGTCTTATTAAATGAAGTCTTTGCAGTGGTATAATATTAATGGAAGGTTGAAGAGGTTAAGCTTAATTCTTTGATTATAATGGTTCTTGAATACTTAAGTACTTATACAAACCGTCAGTTATATAGAGATATCGCTCAACATAGCTTACCTCTTCAAAAATATTCAAAAAGTATTTTAACATATTTTAGTCATCTTCTCTTATATTCGTGTTATCTTTTCCCACATTCGTATCATTTTCTCCAATAACCCAATAATTTTTTTCACAACCATAACTTTCTATTTACGTGCTTTAATAAAGGTCTTGCATGGTTTGATGGTCGTTTCTGATTACCATAACTATCGACATTCACCTAAAATCTATCCACATTTACCTAAAAAAACGAGAAAATCGGATTTATTTTAGGTTAAAGGTGACACGTTTAAACTAAGTTATATAAAAAAATCTTGGATATGGAAATATAAATCAAAGCATTATTCGTATAATACCCAACCGTTTAGTGGTATAGAATAGTCGGTCGAGGGTAGAACTCGATGAATGGCGAATCATTTGATGTTTTCACAGTCTAACAAAGGGAAGATTGCAGATATGTACGCCAATGGTCAGAGCTGAACCCTGAATGAGTAATGCGATGCCTATCTGAAGAATAATGTGTGATGGCTTCTTTCTAATTTTCGAAATTTTTTTTTTCAAAATGTCTGCTATGTTTCAACTGAATTATATTGTGGTACGTGTACATATAGTGAACAGCGATTTTTTTAAATTTATAAAGTGATATTTGATAATGAGGTAAACTACGAATTGTGTATTAGAATTAGTAAATTTTGTGGTTAGATATTATAAATAATTAAACAATTACAATTTTGTGTTATTAATTAATGCCGACTAGAGGTGAACCTCTCCGAAACCGATCGGCGTTAAATAATAAAATACAAATATAAACTCTAATAATTAAAATACTGATTCTTATAAAAAAAATATTACGGTGAATATTTTACCTTTATTCTTATATACCTACAAATCTATTTCTAAAAACGTAAAGAAATGTGAGTGTGTAGTCTAAAATTCTCTTGAAAAACTTCATTCGGTTTGAATTGACCAATTCGAATGAGCGCTGGAGCGATGAACGTGAACCACCAATATTACACGAAATTAATATCTATATTCAAATAGGTACATATCAACATTCAAAAATAAATTCGAATAATATAACAAAAAACAAATACACGTTGTACGTACTTGCGAGTAAAATAATAATACATAAATAAAGGAGTGAAACGATCAGAGCAAGGCTTGAAAAAGTTACTTAGGTAATTTAGCAGTATTTTTTTAATTTTTAATTTTATTTTATTAATATTAAAAATATAATACAATTTCAATAATCAGTGGATATATATATATATATATATTTTAACATTTGTTTCTTCTCTATAAGAGTAAGACTCGTGTATAGAGAAGGAGTATATTCGAGTTAATTTATGTTTCAGTTAGTCTGTGTACATATTTTTTTAACTTCAGTTACAAATTTATGATAGTCCGTAATTTTTCTAATTGTGATGGGAAGATTGTTAAAAAATTTGATACCTTGATAAATATATTGATTTTGAGTATACCCGGAGAGTGTTTATAATAAGAGAATCTATTATAAATATATTTATTCAACTTTATATTAAACTTATAAAAATTCATAATATCAGGAAGGACTGTCTCGTAAGAAATTTATCTTAGATATACTAAATTTCGAAACCTGTTCATAAATCCCACATAACGACATCATAAATTGATAACTAAACATCCAAATACAAATGTTTCTTGCATTTTTATCCTACCATATGTTTTTAGATATATGGTTTTCGAAATATTTTAAATTCATGTAGTGTTTTCAAAGTCATGCATTTATTAAAACTTTAAGTCGAGTACATGTAGAAAAATTATTTTTTATAAGCTTTTCTTTTAAATGATCATTTTAGTTTTCATTAAAAACAACAAATAATAAATGTGAGGGTTGAATGTGATTTTTCATAAGCCGATATTGATGGTTTAAATTTACAATAATTATTTTATAACACCGGCATTTTGGAAAATAAAATACTCTTTTTTAATAACAATGTGCACAAATCCAATTACTTTTATTAAAAATACAAGCTGTTTCACAATGTTAAAAAGCATAAAATATTTTAAAGAAATACAGTGAGTCTGAATACAATGAGTTGAATGCTTTGTCAATGTTAAATATTGAAACACAGCTGATACAATCGGTTTTAATTCACGGCTCATCAGAGTCTACTATTTCCATGTGACTGCACCATCACTTTTTGAAAGTATATTTGAGCTGGAATTTGATTATTGTAATATAAATATTGCTCTTGTTCCAAATAATAGTAGGCAATATGTATATTAAGGTACATCATTTTATCATTGGAAATATAGTTTTATATAATCCTTACGAGCAAACAGATGTGGACACTAAAACTAATACATATTACAAAGCTATTTTATGTTGTTATTATTAAAAAAGGGTGAGCCGATGTTATTTTTGAATAACTCGAAAATGAAACACAAGTTTTTAATTTGGTTCTTATTTATCAATTATTTGGTTTATTACAATTATGTATAAAATATGACATGGGCCAAGAAACCGCCTTTAGTAGCGAAATAAATGCGTGCTCTTTAAACCATATTTTTTATAACGTTCTCGTACACTTCGCGTGTTATTTCAGCAATTTCATTAAGAATATTGAAAGTGCAACAACAATATTTTTCGATAAAATTGATTTTATATGTATATCTTTCTAATTAATATATTCAATTCATATTTAAAATATCACAGACCTATGTTCTGAATAATTACAACTTTACAATAAGAATGTGTTCTAAGAATATTGTCCTGTAGCATCGGAATTGTTGTTGGATTATTGGCATAGTCCTTTAAATTCAAGTACTCCCGCAGAAAATAGTCGGGAGCCGTCAAATAAAGTGATCGAGGAGGCCAGTCAATATCACCACTTTTTTTTTCTTCTTTCAAAATTTCAAGCGTAGCTCGGGCTGTATGTAAGGTGGTACCATCCTGTTGAAATCATACGTGTTGCATTCCCAACCAACCCAATTCGACCACCAATAAGTTTTATAACATATATTATTACCATTATAACCATTAATGGTTACAGCATTGCCATTATTATTTAGATAAAATGCTTCAATGACTTTTAACACTTTGTTGGCGCTAGATAATCCACAATAAATTGTAATCAACTACTCTTTACGACTACCAAATGCAAACTGACAAATTCTGCCAAACCAAAATGGCGACCAAACAAAATCGGCCTTGAACATAATGTTCACATTGTACAAAATATTCAAAGTAATAATAATTATTAAATAAATCTAAACAATTGGAATATGTTTTACGTAAATATCGCTTATTTTTCTTCTTCTTCTTCATCTTTCCCTTTTTCCGTTTGCTTGGTGATGCTATATCGTGGATGGCTTTCTGACTTATGCGATAATTGAAAATCAATTTCTTGAATGACAACCGTAAACAATTAGTTCAACATTAAATTAAAAAATTAAAATAACTATAATAAATTTATTTACTGTTAAAATAATAATTGTTAAATAATACTGTTAAAATAATAAAGTTCATAAATAAAGTTTTCAAACGTTTTGAAGAATTGATTCGATATTTAAGGATAGCTTTGTAATTGGTTTTGCAATGAGAAAGTTTTCAACTCAATATAAATTTAAATTTGAAATATTTGCAATTTCAATGACAGTGTAAAAACTTGGTGAACGAATTTCTTCAAATTCCCCGTCAGAAATTTTTTAAGTGTTGGGGATATATTCCTTTTGTGAAAACATCTTAACCGGCATTTGCCTATATCCCAAATAAAGATTCAAATTTAGGTACAAATTACCCTACGTACAGACGTATTTTCTCAAAGAGATTGGAATATTTTTGGCGCCTAGGTTAGTGAAATCGATTTTGTTTGTCTGAAAACTTTGGTCAAATGAAAATTATATTTCATTCATTATTATTGATTATTTTTTTTTTTACTTATTGTAGTTTAAATCTGTATCCTAACATACCTATTTTTATTTACGTCTCCGATTTACTTATCCGTTAGATACGGAAATGGGCATCCGGCTTTATGTCAGAAGACGTACCGTTAAATTTTTTGTCCAATAAGTAGTCTAGACAGTCTCTGTACTCCTCATATTTTTGGTAAAAATAAATTTTGTCCCATATTCAAGGTGACAAAAGAAAAATGTTATTTTTCGTTATCTCTTTTAATTTTTTATTTTCTCTATCGCTCGTAAAATATAATGACTTAATAAATATTTTTATTACCCCAATCAAACTATAAAACTTTGCGGTAGTATTTACCGTCACCCTTTTTATTATACTTCCCGTGCGTGTATTATTAGATAGGTGTATATTACAATTTTATTACAAT
Organism: Eubasilissa splendida; assembly: GCA_031772225.1. Taxonomy (NCBI): domain Eukaryota; kingdom Metazoa; phylum Arthropoda; class Insecta; order Trichoptera; family Phryganeidae; genus Eubasilissa; species Eubasilissa splendida. Next base: position 13,817,000 of record CM062848.1, on the reverse strand, counting down.
TCTTAAATCATTAATAATAATAATATATATTTATATTGAGGGCTATAGAGTCAAAGGCTTCACATCTCCACCGGCTAGTTAAGTGGAGAACGTAAGATGTGGATCCTACGAGCCAAACACTTACCAGAATTCCTTACTTTATCAACGATCTCCCAAATCTGCGTTCGTCCTTCGAGGAAAATAACATGATGATATTTAAATAATATGATGATAGGATGTAAGGTTGTACTAGTGAAAAAAGTTATGTTAAATTAACAAATTTAATCTAAGAAAAATACAACCTAAGATCACCACCATATGGGTGATGGTAAAAAACAGGATCCTGCGAAGATGACAAATCCACGTAGAATAAATACTCCAACAACAATAAAAATATCAATTTGGTTGCTCGGCGACGACGTGGCGCGCGAGTATCTCTAGATGATTATGTTGACCACCACTTCCACAGTGATAAAAAGAATTCTTGGTTGTTCAACAGCAACAGTAATCAAGATAATAATATGATTGAGACAACATGACCTTGAATACGGGACGCTCTTCCTCCACATTAAACTTGTTCTAGTAGCTTTCTGGTTGAAGCGTGATGGGTTATGTGGAATTAGCTTTCAGGCCTAGGTCATCGTCCAATGTTAATCATGGATCTTTCATCCCGATAAAACATTTCTGCAGAAGAGATGAATACAATACAAATTGGGATTTATCACGAGATAGTAAGAATATCGATGCACTAGTAATTATGACCATTTTTCTTAACCATTTGTTAAATTATAAATTAAAATAACCATTTTTGCGACACGTCTTTGCGACGCATCAAAATGCGTGGGCAGCCGTTTTGCTCGCCTTTTAGTGAATGATCGTTAGCGCTCCGCGCGTCGGCTGACCGGTCCCTGACAGCGACCACCGACCACGCATGCGCGAGTGTTGCTATTATCATAATAATTATTTTCCAATGGTCTTTAATTTTTAAATGACATTAAGTACGAATATTAAAAACACTGGAACGTAATTTATAATGTTACAATCAATATACACTCGAAAAAAGCTAGACAAGTATAATTTTAGAAATGAGTTTCATGTAACATTTTATAATATTAATATTTTCAGAAAGTGTGGGAGTATTGATTAGAACAACTATTTTGTTTCCCAAATTTTCGTACATTTATTATACACCTACACAAGCATCAATCATTTGAAATCAATATTAATTGCTACATTGCATGTTCTTTTAAAATTGAAAAATATATATTGCTTTGCATATTGTTTTTTAATAATATGATACACGTATACGTACTAGGTATTTGGAGTGAAATTGGCATGCATGATATTCTTGTTGTTGGTTGTCACTTTGCATTTAAAACTTAATAAAACGGGTCTGGGTGGGGGGGGGGGGGGTTTAATGATAATAGTCGCGTCTCGTGCGGTGGGGTTAAACGGAGGGATCGCATGTGATGTTGGGTCCCTTTCGGTGAAAATAATATTTTAAAAGCGATGTCACGAAATTTTAGTGTCATTAAAAGCACGGACAAATTAACGAAACTGAACGTGAATATAACACATGCACGTTATTCGGGGAGTTATTATATATTTATTTATTTATCTTCAAAGTCATTAAAAATGCACTTATTTCTCTTCTTTTTTTTTTTTTTAAATGTTAGTAAATATTTGTACTGGAAAAGTAAAAATTTGCTATTAGAAAAAAATTCTACATTTTTAAAGACAACTTTCTCTTTAATTAATTTTAAACTATTAAAGTTATATCCCATTATCGACCTTGTCAACGAGTATTACATTATTATATGATTTATATTATAGTATCCACAAGAACGAACCCTTAACAATATCTTAAATTAAATTAATTAATTAAAATTAATATAAATTGTTCATACATTGTTTTATTATATTCTCATTTTATACTGTAAAGGTTTTTCTTTAAATTTCTGCCTAAATATTATGTTTTCCAATGTCGTAATTATGTTCTATGCTTAAGGCTAGACTTTCAATAATAATTCAAATTTTCACATTTTTTTGAAAATATATACTAAATTTGACTTTAAAAAAAATTATAACTTGGATAAAACATTTACACTAATTTAAAACTAATAAACTGAATATTATTTGCCATAATTAAGAAAATATAACCATTATAAGAAAGACCGCGACCATTAGATACATTTTCAACGTACTACAAAATTGTATTAATATAAAAAATTCTTTCATAAACGAAATATATTTTCTTATAATCTTGAATCCAAGATTATGGAGACAAATCTCGATTGAGACAAATTAACAAAATGTTAAAAATTAATGATTAAATAATTATCTTTCAATTTGCAGGACATATTATCAATTTTCGACGTATTTAAAATACTTTGTGAAAACATACGTTTTAAAATAATATATTCTATTTGCTCACATGCTTTGAGGCTTCAGCTACTATTTAAAGTTTTATATCAAAAACACAATAATTAATTTATAAATAATATATTTTCAGTCTTATAAAGGACGATATTTTTAATTATCCATCGAAGTTCAATACGCCGGTCTATTTGGCCATGACGGACGTCGAGTCCGCGCTGTCATTATTTTCGTTAAAAAATACCAAAAATATATATTTTCACGAATATTTTATCTACAATATGAATTAATATTGAACTTATTTACAACATTACTAACTAATTTCATAAATTAGATGTCTTTTTACTGATTTTAAGAGAAAACAACGTTTTACTGAAATCAACAAAGTTAACAGTTTATGTGCGTTATTTTATGTAAGTCACAAATAAATATTTCGTTTATATATAACATTGTTGTCTTTTAAACACTAGCTGTCTGTTTCATAAATAGTATATAATTATGAAACAGAAGTATCACAAAAACGGCAACATTAAACAAAATAATAAATTGAAGATGTCATAAATTTTTTATATTTAGAGCATTGATTTAAGCTGTCATCTAAATATTTGTAGGTACTTTGTCTGATTTCAAAACATATTCATATATGATAATTAGGTACTCTAATAAATTATTTAATTTTTGATGGATTAATTCAAATGATAACAAACGTTTTAATTTGATCGAATGTATCGAGAAAATTAACAATTTTATTATCGTCTCTTTCTATTCAAACCTTCCTCTCTCGCATGATCTAGGTAACAAATAACGTCATTAATTATTTCTCTGATACTTATAAGAATTTAACAATTAGCCCCATATTGAAAGCATATGTAATTCGTGTAGAATTTTTCGAATCTCGAATCATGAAAAATTAATGTACGCCCTTAAATATTGATTATACATATATTATACATCTTTATATCGAGTCAAAAAGGTGTGTTTCATTGATTTAAAGACATTAAAAGTAAACACACACTTTAAAAAACATGTATAATTATTAAATATTTTAATAAGGATTTCGTCGAATTTTTTTGAGTTACTTTCTGTTTCCGAAAAACATTTAAAATCAAATCGTTAAATAAATATCGTTCAAACTTTACCCACTTTTGTTTTAATATTAAATGTTCAATTTATTCTATAATCTTTCCGGATGATAGGTTGTTTGCTCGGTTAGTCAGTTCGAAATAATGATATCGAATGTTAATACTTCCTGCCATTGTTAGTCAGGATGATGTGCCAATTGTGATAGCGAGATACAAAAAAATAAGAGATTGATCGTGTACCAATATTCACATAATGTGTTTTTGGTATATTCGGAATAATGTGAATAACAAAGGAAACATAAAAACTTACATGGATACGGATACAATATACCATATTATTGTACGAGTCACTTTAAACAGATTTAATTCATTAAAGATACATACATTACTTTATTGTATTTATATAAGATTGCAGAGCTCATCATAAAGTTTGTGCCACATAATCAGTTTGATAATAAATATTATGTATACGGTTTTCTAGCCTAATTTGCCGAGTATATCTGACCTTTTGGAACGGCAGGGTCCATCATCGAGGCTGACTTGATGTGGTGGACCGTGCAATAGGATTCGAATATGTCGGCCGGAAAGGTCAGATATGCCGTGAAAACACAAGAACATTTTTGATAAAGAATAATTCGAAATATCGGCCATCAGTTGATGAAGAAAAAAATTAGTTGATAAGTTGTGGATCTTGTAGCGTTTGGTAGAATTATTGATTTTTGTCTAGGTGTGAGATGTATAATTCTATATAAAAATCGAGTGGGTCTTCTCATAGTAGAAATATAATGAGGGTTCTCTTGGGACTTGTCCTTTTATCCCTCTGAGGGGCTTATACCCTTGATATTTTCCATTTAATATCGAATGACCTCATACATATCGGATTACAAAATCAAATGGTTAATATTGTGATATAAAATTATAGATATGACAAAACAAATTATGGTGCGTATTTCTTTACAGTATGTTCTATTATAGTTAAGAAAAAAATAGTGCACGTGTCAAGATTTGATTCCAAAACCTAGTTTTACGCACATGTAAAATGTGGCTGTTCATTAAAACCTAGCAAAATAATTTTAGATAGTTTCTGTGTTCCATATTCTATTTACTTCCGTTAAAGCTGACAAGGTATTATGTTTTTAAATATTTTAGATTATTAAGGTTTCCTGTCGTACAGTAAATAAAATCATTTGTATTTGTTAAATATTAGTTATTGAACATTATTTTTTATATAATAGTAGTAATGCTTACAAGGAATACATTTACATCTATATGTATTTTTTTCAAAGTAAGGCAAGCTAGTGGCTCAAAATGTGATTAATTTTGTGGTTTTTGGTTAACAGTTAAAAAAACAAGATCCATTTTTAATGGAGGACTTCGTTACGAGCAACCTGTTTTTACACTCTTGTGTGCTGTATGAGTTTCACCAAAAAATTCGGCAACCACAGCGACCAAAAACAATTATGCCATCTACGGTGAAGCTTTACTAGTTCGTCGATGCTAAATATGGTTTAAAATATTTAAATCAAGAAATTTTGGTTTCGATGACAAGCCTAGAAGTGGAACACCAAAAATCATCGATTAAGATCCCTTGGCTGCAGAAATGTCAATTAAAGAATTAACAAAGAAGACCACGATTTTCATGGTACAGCATTCAAAGAAGTTTGAAAAAAATCGGAAAGGTATTGAAACGAGGAGTGTGAATGCCGCATGCAAAAAGCGACGACAATATGCGGCCCCATACTGCGAGAATAACGCGTGAAAAAAATAACGCTCTCGGATGGAAAACGGTTGATAATTCTCCGTATTCTTCTGATTTAGTGCCATAGGATTATCCCTTGTTTAGGTCTTTACAACATAATTTAGATGTGAAAAAATTTAATAGTGTCAGTGAAGTGAAAACAGGCGTGTCAATTTTTACAAGCGAGGGATTACAAACTTACCTGAACGATGGAAGAAGGTTATATCCATCGATGGAGACTATTTTCTTGATTAATATTGTGAAAATAAATGTGTTTTAAAAATAAATGGTATCCTTTTATTTTATTTATAATTTTTATTATTTTGGGTATCCCTAATATAAACCAATTATTTAACACTTTTGATATACGTACCTAATGTACATTAAATTTTTGCCACACTATCAGGGTTATTTTGAGTCTGAATATAATTATAGATGTAACTTATAACCATTAGATTTGCAATAGATTTGTTCCTTTTTTTTTTTGTTAATAGCTAGTCCTGGGTTTTCTAATAGTTTGTTGAATATATTCATTCAACCTATGTAAATGAAAAGACACCAAGCTTTGCGAAACTGGGCTGTTACTCGCCGATTCTTCTACCGATGGTCGCTCTCCCTGCAGTCTTGAATCTTCTGAAACTTGGCTGGCCAGCCTCCGAAACTGTAGCACAACCGATAATCCGAGAAAATACAATACACAAAATGTTTTTATATCACGGCCGTAAAATATGTCTCTGAACAGAAGCAGTTTCGCTTTTGTTTCCTGTTTTGAATTTATACAAACGGAATGCACATATTCAAAATTTTATACTAGACCTAATCTATCGAAGTATAAAAACTCATAAGCAAGATCATTAATCAGAATGTAGACGATGATTTACATTAATTTAGGTAAGTACAATATAATAATAATAATTTATTTATTCCAGCATGATCAGGTTTTTTTTTAACCCGATTCGCCATAGAGATAATACATATTATGTTATACATTAAGGTTATGAAATAAATATAATGCTATGAAAAAGACAACCAAGGAAAATATTAATAAATATAAAAAAATGTTAATAAAAAGTAAAAAGTTCACACATATATACACACAAAATATAAATATTACATATATAACTACTTCAGTCACAGCCATTATTGTATATGTATCTATTCTGTAGTCGTTGCCGTCCTCTGGTCAGGGAACCAGCTTTCCATGGGAGCGCCGCTTGCACCAGAGAGTTATGTATTTATTTAAAAAAGCCTCAAATGAGACTTCCGATCTCATTTGTTGATAATTTAAATTTACTATATTATTATAATTGGTGATTCTCTTGTCTGATTAAAACCATCTTATAAAGTACTGTATTATATAGATTACTATTTGTTTTTTTATCAAAGTGAGATGACTGATTATGTGAGAAGACTAACATATGTCATAGTGATCTATTCTAGTAAACAGAACGCAGAACCGAACGGTCTATCGCTACTGGGTATGAAATACGAGTATTTGGTCGTATTCTCACGCAATTGCTTCGAGTATTTGGTCGAGGCACCATAAAATATTTTTTGACATCGAATCTGTCAAGGCACCATAAAATATTTTTTGACATCGAATCTGTCAAGGCACCATAAAATATTTTTTGACATCGAATCTGTCAAGGCACCATAAAATATTTTTTGACATCGAATGCCAATCTAAAGTAAATTTGTGATACGTCAATAATTTTACACATTTTATCAGTATAACCAGTGTTTCCGGAATTGATAAAACAGAAAAACATCGTGATAATATTACATATACCGTAACACAAACGCCCACTGTAAAGAAAATGGCTGCGGTTGCAGCTGTCATAGGGATGTAATAAAATTATCGATATATAATTAGATATTTTATTTGAAGAAAATCCCAAAGGGTCACAATAATTGGTACATTATATACTGAAATATCTGCTCGCCTCATTGCATGCAGAAATATTATTTATAAACTAAAGAAAAATGTAAAATATCTTGAAATGCAAAAAAGTTATTTTATTATTTGTAAGATCTCTAACCTATAATTGGCTGTGCGTATATGTGATGGTGGGAATCTAAATTATCGCTAAGGATCGATTTTTTTTATTAATGGTAATGAAATACGTAATAATTTACAATAATCAAAATAATAATACTCGTAATGTCTTCAGATAAATTAGGATTTTTCTGCACAAATATCATTGCAATCTGACTAAAGATATCTGCGAGATCAGATTTACAGATTTACTAATACGTAGTTCATTTTATCACTGGTAAAATATTTTGTTTTATAGAAGTAACTTTTATATTGATTTGAAAAAGGTTTGCCTAATATTTTCTTTTAAATTAACTGTTGTCAAAATTGTCGCATTTCTCGGATAAATTAAAAATTTTGATACGTTTCAATTGCCAATTGTATAGAACTTATGTACATCTTAAGCTATATATAATTATTCAATGCAGTTTTTTATATTGAAGATTATACTTAAAACTTTAAGAATTTGATAGTTTATCTTTAACTTTATGTATTTAACACAACTTACAAGATGATTTATTTGTGGTTAAACATTTCATAAATTAACATACGAAAATCAAAGTTTAGGGTTCAAATGTCTAGACTTAAGCTTAATATTGGAAACGATCATTGTCTGTAAGTCACGTGCGGATGGCAGGACACATTCATTCGATGTCGTAAAATCGGTAGTAGCAGAAACATAAAACGTCCCACAAACACGTTTATTAACATATTTTTTAAATCAACCCACAATGTAATAAAGCTACAAATTGGCTATGTAATATCAGAACGCGATTGATTTAATTTTTAAAAAGACGTGTGGGAAATGGAAGAACGCAGTAATATAGAAAAGAAGAACACTAGTTATTTAGATCAGGTTCCGAATATCAGAAATTTTATTAATAAGATTCGATACTAAATTGAGGTCTTTAGAAAAATTCGCCCTAATTTAATTTAAATCGCACCTACGCGATAAAAAAGTCCCAACATTTCACTCAGTAACGTTTGGCTCATATATGGTTAGTCGTATTCCTGCTGCGTGAGAGCGCGCAGCTACCTGGCTACTGTTTGCGTTCAACGATATTATAACTAGGAAAACCTTTAGCGGGAGTGGAGTGGACCTAATCCGGTTGTAAATTAATATTAATGGTTTATGTAGTTAATAAATTACAATAATTGGTTCAGTGTTGATCAGCTTAATGTGAATTTTCAGTTATGAATCTTAAACTAAACAATATGAAAAATGTTATTGAAAAACCTTACTTACATAATAAATAAATATATATACAGAGTGTGACAGATCTAATCCACAATATTTTATGGGATATTTTCCTCACTAAATTACGAGTCAAAAATATTCAAGGAATATGTACGAATTCTGCACTATTACGGAAAATATTATTGTTTGATATTTTTACAACATCAGGTTACGCTTTATGTCTGTGTACTTCGAAATAAATACTTGCGAAATTAATCTATATCTTTTATTCATGCCCTAAATCATCTAACATGCAAATTGTGGATATGTCTTCCCTGTGCTATACGAGCATATACCTAGTTAATATTTTAGACTGAAAAGCCAGCTGCACCCAGAATGACGCTCACGATTTTTCTGTTAGCAATAGCGCTAAGAAAAATGTTATTGAAAGTGTAACGTGGGCACGTGATAAATGGAAAACTTATATAGGTAATCGTACAGATATCTTTGTGGGGAAATTACTGAAGAACAATTAGGTCATTCACATCATGGTTCGAACTTTAAAAACGTGTCAAAATGAATTGCGTGATGCCACCATGTTTAATGAACTTATACGTACTTGGACAATTAGTTGTATGACCTTTATGTAATGTACATCACCTAGATAACCCAAAAGCTACTTGAAATATACATTTACTAGCAGGAAAGCAATCGTCTATAGTCCTGATGGGCCCTGCAGGCGGCTAATATGACCACCTAGCGGCCGATAGTAGACGCTACGCGGCCAAGGCTTCCATAGAATTTAGGAGCTTGCTTTAACAATAGTGCATTGTGCATCCCTATTACATTACTTTAGATGAAATATAGATCTTAAGGAAGCCTTGGCAGCGCAGCAGTCACCACGGGACGCGTAGCTGCCAATATCAGCCACGAAGCGACCATAATAGTCGCCCGCAGATCCTAGATATATTTTACAAGTTCTACAATTTACACAATAGATTTAACGGATTGGACAAGTTTAAGGGATGATCTTACCGGTTAATAAAATAAATATTAAAAAGTTTAAATTGGATAAACTTGTACAAAGAATCAATGCACACATTTTCATGCCATCTTCGAGGTAAAAAGGATTGTAAAAAATAGGTAGAAAAACTTAAAACTAACACTATAAAACAAAACTGAAAACTCTCCTATGTCATAAGATTAGTTAACCATTGAAAATGTCGATGAAGAAATACAATTCTTACATGGAGCGAATGAGTGGGCGGAAAAGTATTTTAATAATTTTAGGTCGCAACCCTGGATATGAAGAATTGCGATTCATAACTGAAAATTAAATTAATATTACACTCTGTTAACGTGAGTCGATATTTTCTTTGCATTAATGGATTTAAAAAAATATGTATACGTCTGCAGAACGTAAATAATAAAGCGTGATATTTCAAAAACAACATTGAAAATAATTGATATTTCGTATGCAGGTACAAAAAGTATTTTTTACATGCGAATCAACTAATTTATGGCTGGTACCATATATTGAATTGAAAAATTAAAAATTAGAATGTTTTACTAATTTATGCCACGCCACGGCACTACTTCTGTTCTAATGAATCCAAAATCTAGTTATAATTCTATATCAAAACTGAAAACTTTTGCATTAATGATTTTTTCTATAAAATGTTCAAATTATACAGAGCATATCGATTACGTGTTTAAAATGCCGATTGAAAATGTTCCCATCCCGATTCCAAAAAAATCTGGTATTATACCAATAAAAGGTATTTTTTATTTTCATATGAAGAACGTTATTGAAGAAATATAAAGGGTTAAAATAAGTCTGTATACAGAGCAAAGACTATATTTATTATTGTTTATAAAAAAATCAAGGAAAAAAACCTCAAATTCATGCCATAAATAAGTTAATTTTTTGAAAGCTCGTGTTAAAAACATGGTGGCATTCCGGATTTAAATATTTTAAAGTGGAATTAATTCATAATAAGTGAAATGTACAACTTCCAAAAATTTGATAGATGTGGTATCATGGGTAAATAGGTGAACGTTACATTGTGTAAAGTGATCACTTAAGCCAGCCGTTGACAGGTCGTAAGCTCTGTAATGCCCAAGACTTCCATACTTTCTCATATAAAAATAATAGCTTCGTCTCTGTGAGACATCTTAATCTTGATAAAATTAATTCTTCAATATATTCACGCATTATACTTATAAATTAACTCATTTTCATGGATACCTCTCATGTTATACCATTCAAAAAGTGGTTACGAAGTTTTTTGGGCAGTATTTATCCAATACAACAGAGAGCGATAAAATCAATGCAAACTCGTCAGTGTCTGACGGACGACTGTCGAAGAAATTCGGATTTTGACTTTTTTGAAAAAAATATATTTAATAATTAATACAAATATATTAATTTGTAAAATACAACATGTGCTGTTTAAACCTTTAATTATCAATTTATGAACCGAATGTATGGTATTTATATGAAAATATTTCGAGATTCAGTGTACCAAAGATGACTCTATTGCGAAAAAGATTAACTAGGGTTCCGGCATTATATTTTTTTGGTTATAATACACTTACATGTTCGGATCTAATAACATATCCAGATCGTAGATAATAAAATAAGATGTGCATTATATTATTATTATGGATGTTAAAAATAATTGTTCTTAATTAATTTTTGAGTGATAATGAAGCCAGTTCGAGATATTAAGGTCTGCGGCTCCTCGCATGCGCGCTTAAACAATTGTAGATATATTTCAAATTAAGTAACACTGGCCATTGTTATTATATGAACCAGATAGATAACCAACCATGCGTGCTCTGTCGCTTCGCTGCCGCATTTTTACAAATTGGTTAATTAATGAAGAAGTTCATTTTTATGGTGCGGTATCAGCAATCATTACGGCCGATTACCAGACCAGGGGACGGGCTATTGGTTGTGGCTATCAAAGAGTAATATTGTCTTGGTAATATTATTCCTCCATATTGTTTTGATAATGGTTGAGCTCATATTTCTACAAAAACTGGAAAACGTTACTATAATTTTTTTGGGGCCTTTTTATGCATTTATAAATAATTATTTTCTAAATGTTATTTTTGTTCCGTACCAAAAGTTTTACCAATAAATATATTAAATATGAATTAAATATATTAATTATAAAGATATACATATAAAATCAATTTTATCGAAAAATATTGTTGTTGCGCTACCGGGATTCGAACCTGGATCTCTTCCCTAACCGGGGGAGGTGCTTTATCCAACTAAGCTACAGCGGCATTATTTTTAGCGACAATTTTTCGACCCTATATGTTACCTTTTTGAAATCAATACATTTAATCGTTCCATCATTTGACAGAGCCATCTACCTTATTTTTACAGAATCTCAAAATACCTTTAAGTAAATCTGATAGTAGACGCCAGAATTATCAATTCATTTTTATTAAATTTTGGACACATTGATACAACTTTATTTATTATTTTTTAGGAGAACACATTCTTATTGTGAAGTTGTAATTATTCAGAACATAGGTCTGTGATTGTTGCTAAAAATAATGCCGCTGTAGCTTAGTTGGATAAAGCACCTCCCCCGGTTAGGGAAGAGATCCAGGTTCGAATCCCGGTAGCGCAACAACAATATTTTTCGATAAAATTGATTTTATATGTATATCTTTATAATTAATATATTTAATTCATATTTAAAATATCACAGACCTATGTTCTGAATAATTACAACTTCACAATAAGAATGTGTTCTCCTAAAAAATAAAAAAATAAAAAATAATAAATATATTTTTAGCATTAAAGATAAAATGTGAATTCATTATTGCCATATTCGATTGTCTCATCTTTTCCTGCTATCCAATGTTCCTGTAACTCATCCTATATATATATCGCGTCTTGACTCATTCTATACGTGGAATATTAAAAATAAAAAATTTGGGAAATCTCCTAAATTTTCCACCAAATTGAAAATTTTCTCTTTTACCATAAGGGTTGGTTTACTTGATCTATTTGCTGTGTCACATCGTATGAGCGTATATGCGGGCGCCGTCTCCCGGGTTGGAGTGTTCATTTATTTTCGGGACATGATGTGTCAAATTAACGTATTCGCCTTGTTTGGCTCAGTGCTTATTTCCCGTCAAAGGTCCCAAAAGACCCCACTTGAGTTGCCAGTACAAGGGTGTCACAAACTAGACGAGTTTTGTGCAAGAAATTTATGTTTCTGTATCCCTTTGAAGCAAACTTGAGACATACATGGGGCCGTTTCCGGGTGTGAAGCGGATAATACTTTATAATGAACAATACAACTAGAACAAAAGATTTTCTAAATACAAATGATAAGACGTTATTTAAAATGAGTATTCAGATCTTCGTAATTATTACTGAAAGTTACATAGAATTACTGTATTAACCTATAAGTAAATACGGTCATTACGTAAGTATAACATTTAAAGCTTTGGTATAAACCTTCTTATATTCTTTGATATTTGTCAATTCATTATAAATTATAAATCTAAATTTAATGTATTAATTATAAATATATACATATAAAATCAATTTTGTCGAAAAATATTGTTTTTTGCGCTACCGGGATTCAAACCTGGCCTATGACCTATGTTTTGAACAATTACAACTTCACAATAAGTATGTGTTCTTCTTAATAATTAATAATAAATCAATTAAAAACAATAATTTACCACGTATTTAATAATATTGTATAAAAAAATAAATTATATAAAAAAGTAATGAGAAAATATTAACTATTAGCAGAAAGCAATCGGTGAAAGCAGGTTGTGGCCACGTAGTGGCCACATAAATTATTTTTGATATTGATTAAACAGTAAAGAAAGCAATCTTTGATGTGTTCTGTATTCCCTGTGCTAGTTCCCGTAAAAAAATTGTGACAGTAAAAAAATAATATAATAAAGAGTTAATGCAGACGAGATTAGATATATGAAATTTATCGAGTACTGTGTGACACACAACGACTGGCATTGTTGAGGTGTGCTCATTGTATTAATTTTATTATCAAATATTTGTATTAACTAACCTAAAGTTCTGCCTAACATATACCTCCTCGTATTTTGTATCACAACACTGTTTTATCATTAAATTAATAATATTACGTTTACTTTAATACGAATAACCAGCCACCATGTCACATTTAAAAACGATTATTTATTGACTGAGTGATGATGACATCTGTCATTGCTGTTGTCTGCGTGAATGGTGCCCATAGATTCTTCGATCTTCGATGTGTATCAAATGTTTTTATTTGTATTTGTCATCATATTACGTTACAGATTTTATTGTGAAATATATTACTGCAATCTGACTGAGGATGAGAGCACTCATACAGATATACAAATGAACTATTTTATTACTGGTTGGTTGATTAAATATGATAATTATATTATATAACGAGTTTGGATGTAGTGGCCAAAAGGTTAAGTGGAGGATCGACCATTTTTCGAATTAAAAACGTTCTTGAAAACGGATCGCTTACGTGGTTTGGTCATATGTAATGGATGAATGAGAAAAGAATAGTAAGAAAGATATATGAAACCAGAAATAGAGGATGAAGAAGAAGAAGAAATAGACGAAGTCCACGGAAGACTTGACACGACCAGATAAACGAAATATTGCATGGTCCTGTTGGAAGTTCTTACAATTTAAGAAGAATTAATGACATCATTATTTTGGTAATTTATATTATTAAATCCTTGTTATTATTTTACAACGTGGTTTCTTTGGTAAAGTATTTGGAGTGCGTGACGTATATCAGGAATATTTTTATCAGGTTCGAATCCCGGTAGCAACAACAATATTTTTCGATAAAATTGATTTTATATGTATGTCTTTCTAATTAATACATTCAATTAGTATTAAAAATATCACAGACCTATGTTCTGAATAATTACAACTTCACAATAAGAATGTGTTCTCCTAAATAATATGTAAGTTGTCCAAAATTTAATAAAAATGAATTATAAATTCTAGTGTCTCCTATCGGACTACTCAAAGGTGTTTGAGATTCCGTAAAAATAAAGTAGATGGCTTTTAAATAATGGAACGATAGATGTATTAATTAGAAAAGTGTAACATATAGGTTCGAAAATTTGTCGTCAAAAGTATTGTGTGCTGTAGCATAGTAGGTTAATGCACTTACCCCGGATTGGAAAAGATCCAGATTCGAATCCCAGTAGCAACAACAATATTTTTAGATAAAATTAATTTTATATGAATACCTTTCTAATTAATATGTTCTTAATAATTACAACTTCACAATAAGAATGTGTTCTCCTTAACGATTTTACTTGACATGAAATTCAATATAAATTCGTAAAACGTTTTAACGTTAAATTAATTCATCGTGCACCTACGTTGTTATTGATGAACTGTGTTTGAAATGAAATTGAGGTGTTTTCTATTTCGAATAAGTTAAATACGATTTTCGTCCGCGCTAATTTGATCGAAATAATTAATAATTGAAAAAATCTGACAGGGGAAATCTCCGCATTCGGAAATCCATTAAATATGAATGCAACGATTGAGGATAACAAATATTGACAACAAAAGCATTCGGCTAAGCTTTCAATTGACCCACGCTCAACGGTCCAAAAATAACCCCCCATCGAGATCAGGGTTACAGCAGCCAAGTTTATCCGAACACCGAACTCGTTTTGTGTGTATCGCAGAAAATAGCGCCGAAGGGTTTTATTTATAGACCTATTTTTTTACGAGAGATGTAATCTTAAAATCGTATAAAACAGTTATTCCTATATAATGTATAACGGGTATGCACTACAGGTTCCTATAAATAATACCTTCTAGTCGTAAACTCTTTTATTGAATCATATTTCACAATATAACACTGCTTTTATCAAGTATACAATTAAAAATATTCAAATTATTGCGGTAGTTTAAAATACAGTTTTTACATCTTTTATATTAATAATTCAGATTTATGCTGTCACTATTCTAATAACAATGTATGTAGAAAATTTAATTTTTAACATGAATAAGTTTATTCAACGGGTTCCCTAGTAAAATTTGTCACAAAGTGTGTTAGAGAAAGCGCGTTAAATTTTTTTGTTATATTATTTTCACCTTACCGTTATCGCGATCAATACCAAGCACTTACAAATTTTGAAATAAAATTTTTTTTGGAGGCGCCAAGTATCGATCCCGCATATATTAAGCCAGCGCTCTACCATCTTGATATTTCTCCATTAGACTGTGGTTTCAAATTGTCGTATAAGTATGCACTGCTAATTTTATATGTTAAAATTTAATTAAATAATGGTTACACTTGGTGATATTTGTAACTAGTTTATTTATAAAATAGCTTATTAATAAAGAGTTTAAGATATTTATAAACGTTTATTTTCATAACTCATTCGTATCCGTTGGTGCTGTAGGTACTTTAGTGGTTAGTGTCGTGCGAAAGATCGGGGTTCCGATTTTAAACGGGAAGATTTTAATTTTAAGTTTATTTGTCTGAGTGAGTTTATGAACATTTTTGGTAACATGAAAACATTTCATATGCAGGTGTGGTGTGAAAACATTTGTCAATTTGCATTATGTAGTCGTAAAGAGAAGTTAATTACAATTTCTTATTAAGAATCTAACGCCTCAACAACATGTTTTGCAGCTCAATATTGATAACCTCGAATATAAAAAAAAATCATGTGCGACGAAACTCATTACGACGTGATGGGTTTTGTTAATAAACCAAATAGCCGTTATTGGGGCACTGAAAATTAATCCTCAATTGATAGATCGATGACCTTTATTCCCACACAGAATTACTATACGGTGTGTCATGTAGGCTGCGGAATCATTGGGCCATATTTCTTTCAGGTGCAATAAGTAATTCTATAACCATTAATGGTGATCGCTTTTGTCACACTTCTTCAAAACTTCTCGGTGGCCGAATTAAGTTAATTGGGCCTACAACACATTCGCTTTTACCAGGACGGTGTTGCCGCATACACAGCCCCAGCTACGCTTGAAATTTTGCGAAAAAATTTTCCCAGACGCATAATGTAATTTGATGGCTTTTTACTATTTTCTATGAGGGTACTTGTAAGGTACTAAATGTCTACGCCAATAAGCCAGTAACAATTTCGATGCTACAGGATAATATTCGAAACCAAATTGCTGAAATAACACGCCAAGTGTGCGAGAATGTTATGAAAAGTATGGTTAAAAGAGCACGCATTTGTGCTGCTATCAGAGGCGGTCAATTGGCCAATGTAATATTTCATACATAATTGTAGTAAACGAAATAATCGATATATAAAAACTGAATAAGAAAATTATCTATTATTTATTAGTTATTTAATAACATCGGCCTGGAATATAATATTCACCCTATACATGTATTGCGTTTTTTATAAATATTACAAAACAGTTATTTTATTTCAGGAACAAAGAGAAACATAATTAATCATTATTAACCCTTAACATATTCAGGACAAACCAGGATTGTAAAGATTATATTATTTACTTTAGTTCCACCAATATCATTTTGCTGGGTTGAGTATTCAAAGTGCTGAAGAATACGACGCAGACATATTGAAAAAAGACGTCACTCATTAGTGCGTTTTATTATCCACGGTATAGGAAAAAGACGGTACCAACACCATATTTCAAAGGAGTCAATCCACGCGTGCTCTCTCACTTTTATCGTTCAGGTTACAGAGCTGTAAAGAAATTTGGAATGGGCAGGTACAGGAGTTGAAACATTGACCTATATAATTATAATTATGTAGATATCATTTATCACGTATATTTAAATATTTCATCGGTAACAAAGGGCGAAGATAACAATAATTCGAAGTAGCTATTACGATTTGCTACCATAAAGATAAAATAATATATTGTGAAAGGCAATAAACCGTAGATAAGTGACAGTGTTAGTACTGAATCAAAATGTTGGAGGCGTATAAAACAACAATAAAAACATCATTAATGTACTCAAAAGAGTTTAGTTATTTTACCATACATGTCTCATATAGATGCATCATACCATCCCTGCATAGAATATGTTTTTCTGATTCGAAAAAACACTCATAAATTCAAACAATTAAATAAAAATCTCTCTGGCAGAGAACCGAACACCGATCTTCCGCATGACAGGCTGGGATACTGACCACTATACTGCCGAAAATAAAGCAAGACGTGAAATAAATGGTTTATAAATATCTCAACCCAACGATACGATACGGACTCTGATCTAGTGAAGTGGACAGTGAACAAATAAAAAACATAAAATAATGAATATATTAAATAAATAAGCTCTTTAAGCTACTGGCTCGTTACAGAGATCGATAGGGGTAGCTATTTTTTAAAGATAAAATATTTAAAATTGATGAATATTCAAGCATATCAAAAATATTAATAAATGTATTCAATTCTAACAAGAAAATATACATTGTATACTTGTTTGATCATTTGACGATTTTATAACACATTCTACAAGAGAAGTAGCTAAGATGGTAACGCACTGGCTTTGCATTTGAGTGGTACTGGAAACGATATTTAGCATTTATAAAATATTTTTGATTTTGCAGGCACCCGGTATCGATCTCAATAATAATAAAACACAATGTATAAATGAGAGTTTATAAAAATGTAAAAAAATTACTAACTCCCTATTTTAAATACAGTTTGCATGGAACATTTTATTAGAGGGGTGGAGGGCGCTAAGTAAACATATTCTAAAAAGTATTACATTTTTAGGGTGTTATAATATTCTATTTATTATTCTCTAATCAGGATTTCCCTGACTGCAGAAATTAGCTGGATAATAATCATCAGTTTAAATACTATGTATGTATTTGAAGAAACAATGAATGATGAAATACAAAAATCTTTTATTTTTGTAGTAAAAGAAACTGAACACGAATTTATGGTACGCTTAAGATACGTGCCTATAAAAAAGTGTTTATTTGACAATGTAATCAAATTCACTAAAGATAGATCGGAATTTTTTTATAAATACGGACGCTACTCGTAGAGAAGGTTCGACGTTTGCTTTTTATTTATTTCCAAAGTGTTTACGTAAAAGTTCTTCAATATACGAGAGTCAACGTATTTGTGTGTGTACAGTATACAAGGGATGTTTACATGAAGTCTTGACAGACATTTATCTTAGCGATGTATCATTAAAAATAAAATGATTCGCAGTAAAATTTGTGCGTCTTTAATATCATATTCACCGGCATTTGAATTAGTTACTTAATTTTGCTGATCGGAATGAAGTGCAGAATAGTGTTTTGGGTTTCCGAAAGTTATATTAATTATACAAAAAAAAAACTCCCGCGTTACTTGATCTGCAAATAATTTTGTGTATAATAGTAAAATTTGAATACTATTGTAGATGATGATATAATAATAATAAAGGAGTTTATCAAATAGTGAACTATATGCTACAGATACAATATATGCTCATTAGCAAGCATAACGCAGATGACAATGAAAGTTTTTATATTGCTGGAAATAAATTGCGAATGATACAAAGTTTTATATACCTGGGTTGCAATATAAATGAAAGATGGGATCTTTCTGTTGAAATCAAATGCCGCATTGAACAAGCTTGTACAACCTTTATCCGCATGATGTTCTGCAGTTCTCAAAGTTCAAAGTTCTCAACCTTAGATTACGAATGAAAATGATCAGATGCTATGTGTACCGAAGAAACGATAAGATAAGATAAGAAGCATTTGAGATATGGATCTACAAAAGAATGGTTAAAATAGGCTGGGTGGATGGAGTTACGAATGAAGACATTATGGTTCGGATGAACAAAGAAAAATAAGTAATTGAAACAATAAAATTCTGAAAAATTCAATATTTCGGACATGTAATGAAACATTCGGAGAAGTATTAGATTTTGCACCTTATAATGCAGGGAAAGATTACAAGAAGTCGGGGCCCTGAAAGAAGGAGAACATCATGGCTGAAGAACCTGAGACTTTTCCGGGCTGCAGTAAATAAAGTCATGATAGCCAACAATAATATGATAGTCAACGTCCGTTGAACGGATAGGGCACAAGAAGAAGAAGAAGAAGAAGACTGTAGTTTAAAGGAATTTTGAACTTTGATACTGAATAAAATAATAATGAATATAATTTGTATGTGTGGATGTACGGAAGTGCACACAGTGTACATGGAAAAATGAGGTTGAAAACATTAAATGACAACAATTTCTCAAATCATACAAAATATTTTATTATGATCCAAATATGTTTAATTGTTTACTTAATTTTGGATCAAGATGATTTTTGTCATTTTATAAATAAATGATAGATTTTTTTACTTTTACGGATTAAGTGTTATGTAAGGTCATAATGTATGGTGGAAACTATGGAACCTCTGTCTAAATATTCATAGATATGTAATGTCCATTGCAAAATAAAATATAAACTATATTTCAATTCTAATTATAATAACACTACCAATATAAGAAAAACATCCGTAACGAACATTTCTGGAAAGGTAAAAAATAACTATAACACCGCGATATTTGGCGGCAATACGAAGGGAAATTACGTATCTGAAATATTTTACCTATATAAACATTTAAAAATGGTATCCAAGAAGCGCTTATAATTTGAAATATTATTAAAAAAATCAAACAAAGGTATGCACATATTTATACTCTTATGTAAAATCTATGGTAGTGTAGGGGTTGTGGTTGTAAAGATGTTTTTTAGAGGTTTGTTTTTCGAATTGGCAACACTTTTTCCAGCAAAAGTTTTACTTGAAAGCTGATTTGTGCTCACTTTGGTTTGCCATTTCAGCATGAATAGACTTACGCCAGAACAACGCTTGCAAATTGTGCAAATTTATTTCGAAAATCGTGGTTCAGTTCGCGAAATTTACCGTGCGCTACGTCCATTTTACGGTCTACATAATCGTCCATCCGAGTAAGTAATTAGAATAACTATGAATCGTTTTTCATACCACGCATACTCTAATTGATAATACGCATCCGGAGAGACGTTGTACAGTGCGCACCGAAGAAGCTGTTACTGCAGTGGAGCGTAATATTGAGAAGAACCCGAACGAGTCGATTCGCCATCGTGCCCAACGATAGATTCAAGATTATTGATTTTTTCGTTCCTCAATTGAATAATATTAATATGGAAGAGCTGTGCTTTCAACAAGACAGTGCAAAATGCCACACAGCGTGCACCATAATCAATTTATTGAAGGAAACATACGGTGAGCATAATTTTGCGTAATGGACCTGTGAATTGGCCTCCAAGATCGTGTGATTTAACACCTTTAGATTATTTTATGCGAGGATATGTAAAGTCGCTAGTCTACGTCGATAATCCAGAGACGATAAACGACTTGGAAGCCAACATTCATCGCGTTGTTCCCGATGTACGGTCCCAACTGCTCCAAAAAGTTGTCGAAAATTGAACTTCCAAATTGCGCTTTATTCGAGCCAGCCGCGGCACCGTTATGCACGAAATCATATTTAAACACCAATGGAATAAAATTATCTTTCCAATAAAGTCAGTACCATGGCCATTACCATGATTTTTATATGTTTTATTTTATTTTTAGATACCTCTAAAAAAAACATCCTATATTTCCGCGGAGTATCTGAACAGATGACGGCGTAGAAAATGGTGTCGGAGTTATGACGAAGCCAGTATCTAACAAGTTTGATTAAACCGGAGATTTTTGAGACTAGAGGAAAACAGTCTAGCAACATCGCTGTCTATAATTTAAAAAAATATATGTGTTTTTGCGGTAAAAAGTGTGATGGCGTCATCGCTCGGGGCGCGGTGAGAGTGAATTCACCGTTATCCTAACCTAATAAAATGAATGCGCCCGCTCCAAGCGAAATATGACTGATTCAGCGCGTTTAACGATGAAATAAACTTAAGATGTCTAAAGTCAAGAAGATTTCCAGAGCCAAGCTGGTATAAAAAAAAACACTTTTAGTTTTATATCATCCTAGGTAGATAAATAAAAGAGGACAAACATTTTTAGGTCTTGTAAATGCACGCCATATAAAGAGTGTAATACCACAGATCATCCTCAAACACATCTGTAGCTTTTCGCACGTTCATACATATACTAGTTTCATAATATAATATATGATATTTTCTCACATACGCACTATCGCACTGACGTTTGAAGATCTCTTTAATAAATCTATTTTAGTTATGTCGCCTACGACAATTTTAATAATCCAATTTTGTCAGATAACTCCACATGTTTGTACTACCATAATTGAAAACACCGTAGGTATGATCGTTCAAAGATTAGAATAATATTTTGTTTTTTCATTCTGTTTATAAATTATGAACATTTTCAATTGCAGGCCGAGTGTACTTTCGGTTGAAGTAGTAAAACCATTTATATGGTGAAAGAGAACTCGTAAACTCCTTACTTCGACGACGGATACTCAAATCACTGGACTATGAAGCGTGCCATTCACCGAGCGCCGCCATCTTATAAGACATTCTTCTCCGACACCAGATTCCCGCGCGCGACTCCTTCAAATTTCCAGCATTCCACGCAGTTAGCTGATAGCTAGATTAAAACTAGCGATCATATTCAGCCTGGTATGGTGGGTAGGTACCCACTACTTAACGGTTCAGATTCCAGTGGTACTTTCTCGGATGTGAGCTTATTATGTCGATAAAATCTTATGCCATTCTTTCCACTGGATCTTATTCCTCACCATTTGTTTTATTGAGATCTGGCAAATGAAATTGGATACGTAAAAATTCACGAAGCTTGTATCTTATTTTAGTGAAGTGTCTTTTTTTGTGCAATAGACTTCTTATCTTTTTCTGTATAATGTTTCGTTCTTGATTCTATCGTGTTTATGACTTGCTCATTTATTTTAAGTTATCTTTTTAACTAGAATTATAAACATTATAATAATTCTCGTTTGGATGTTGATCACACTTTTAATAATGCACGCACATTTAGAAAAAATAACTCTTTAATTCTGGCCTAATTGTGACGTTCCATTTTATCAAATGAATCAATTGAGTTATCCAGTTTAGTTCAATAATAACTAATATGTGTAAATTTGAAGATATGTTTTTTTTTCGGTCTTTCATCTTGTTTTTAATGAAATCAAAAGTAAAATATAGTTTTTTTTTAAAACATAAATCACTTAATTAATTATTGGAAATTTTTGATGGTAGAAAATAAAATAAAACAGCGTATTATGAACTCTTTGAGTCATTCATGAATAAGATTTTAAATTTGTAATATATGTGTATTTTCAAAGACGTGTTAATATACATGCATACATTTTATAAAGTTACTTCATGAGTAAAAAATCGTCTAATATATTTCCATGATTCATTACCAGATGAAGTCTGAAACCCTTTAACCATGTTAGACTTACGACAATGGTGTTCCGGGTTCCGGATACAATTTCCGGTTTATGGTTTTACGTCAGTCCTTTTCGTTTAGTGAAATAAGCTTTAAATGTTAAAGAAGCTATACATGTAAGAACAATATGAAGAGACCACACTTGACTGGTAATGAAATTGCAGTCGCCCTGATTTGTGATAAATTAAATATTAGTTTTAATATCTGCAAAATTATAAAATAAAAATTTGCTGTTTAAAGTATACGGGAAAATGGAAAAATTTTATATTCCGTAATTCATTTGAAAACAATTCTCGTGAATTGTTTAATTTGGGACGATCATCCCCCTCGGGACTAGAGCTCATGATAATGGCATTAAAATACGCGGTAAAAAATATTCTCTTGTTCGGAAAATCACACGTATTTTGAAAGAAGAAATACAATTTTATTTTCATCTGAATTCATTAACATTTTATGATTTAAAAAAAAAATATATATTTACTATTTTTACATGCATATGTAATAATTAGTGTACATGGTTATGTAAGTACTTTCGTAAGGTTGTTTGTAAATAATAATTCATTTTTTACGAGTGCTTCTCTTCTATTAATAATAGTGTTCATGAATGAGATTTTAGACTCGAGACAATTTCTGAGATACGAATTTTGCTCCCATTAGAATTTACGGAGACACCTCTCAACTTTCGTAGTTACCGTGTACACACCATGTCTCAGAGATTCGATCCTTACTTAAGGCTCGTTAGGTACGTCAAATGTCATTATTGTTCATCAAGTGAGTCATTTTGAATCTCCCCAGTAGCAGTTAAAACTAAATAAATGTTTGTAATTTAACGCCTTGTACTAATGCTATCACTTATGCTAACATTTTAGAATAAATAGTTGTAGGGATCTATGGTGGTTTTAAGTGACGTTTGTGAGCACGTATCAGATGTCGCTGTTAAATCGAACGTCATGTACACTGATTTGAATTTTGGTCTTTCTACATCATTGCCGATCTCTGAGTTAATGTACATGGAATTGAGATGCATCTCAACAAAATTATTATTATAATAACAAGATTATATAATCGTGTCTCTTTACGTGAATACGGGCCTCGTATTCTCGTGGCTAGATGGGGAATATAATTAATTATATAATTAATCAAATTATATAAAGGATTTATAGAAAAAGGGTAATTTTTACATAGTTATCTTTGCAATTTTGTACTATACTTGGTTTTACATTGTTTAAATGACTAGGAATGAATCTGGTTTGCCAATCTGCTACGAAACTATTGTGATTGGCAAAACTTTGAAGAAGGGTGGAAAGGTTAAAACAATTTTGTAGTAAAGAGTACCATTATTGAAAAGCCATTACATTCTGAATACACACAGAGCTTGGTTTAAAAATTATCTTTACATGTTATATGAAGAGATGTTGAACATTTCTTCTTTTGACGTGTCATGGATTATGAAAATACGTCTTAACTAAACTGAAGTGAAAAGTGATAATGGGTGTCCAGCGGAAAATTTTCAAGTTTAATATTAAATAAAAAAAAACCTCAATGATATTCTCATATTTTATTTATACAAAATGGAGTTTAACGATGCGTATTTTACGTTTTATAAACAATATCGTCCAAATGCTGCCCGTTTCTCTCAAGACACTTGCAATCGGACTTAAATTTGCGAACACGCGAGAGCAAACCGTTGGTTCAATGGCACCAACTTCACGGCGGATATTTTCTTGTAGGCCTGAATTGTTCGAGTATTGTTGCTGTAAACTCTTGACTTAAGGTATCCCCATACAAAAGGTCGCACGGTGTAAGGTCTGGTGACTGAGGTGCCAAGGGTATGTCTCCGTACTTGCTAATTAATTTATTGGGAAAAATTCTTCTCAGCTTCTCCATTGAAACTAAAGCTGTGTGTGAAGTGGCCCCGTCTTGCTGAAATTGTGTTCTGTTGTTGAAATCGGGAAATAGCTGCAGTTGCGGTACCAAAAACTCGTTGATAATTCGGCAATACACGTCAGCAGTGACTGTGGTTAAAAAAATAAGGGCCAATTATCACTTGGGCAGAAATTCCGTACCACACTGTCGTTTTTGGACAATGCAAACGTTTTTGATGGCGTTCCCTTGAGTTGTCGGGGCACCAGTATCTTATGTTCTGTTTATTAACATAGCCATCGATATGAAAATGTGCTTCGTTAGTAAATAATATGTTTCCAAGCGTTTGTGCTGTTCCAAAACGTTCCAGCATCGTTCTCGCTAAGGTTTCACGTAAATAATAGTCATTTTCGTTGAAAAACTACACGATTTGCAGTTTGTATGGGTGAAATTGTAGTTTTTTTTCAAAATAACGTGCACTGTTGATTTTTTTATTTCAGTACAGGCTGCAATCTTCCTTATCGATTTACGCGGATTGCGCATAATTTTACTTCGAACTTGAGCTACATGTTCTGGCGTCGCTGCTGACGTTGATGGTCCTGGAGGTATTTGGTTAACCATTGTCCCTCCTTGTCTGAACTTTTGAACCCAACAGCAGATATGTTGCGTGCTCGGCCCATCACTTACACGTCGAATATTAAAGTGAGAAAAAAAAGCGCGACGCGCACGAACCAATGAATCACCCCGCACTTTAAATATTGCTCAATCGCGAATGCGCGGTGCGCTCCCGACCAGTGACTCATTGCGACTGGCAGATCACGCGCGTCGAACAATATCCCTCCCATTTACCTCACCGTGAGCAATTACAATTACGATTGCCTTACGAGCAATTACAATTTAATTTTGAAATTCTTCCGCTGGACACCCTTTATAATAATAAATAAATTTAGAGATCAATGGATCGTGTTCTTTAATCTTGTTTTAATATGTTTATTGTTTATTAAATTTAATTATTATAATATAATAAATATTAATAATGTTTTTGTAATTATTTTCATAAATTTTGAATTTGACTTTACATTGATGTGTTGAGAAATAAAATAGGTACTCTAGAATGACAATGAATATTGTGCCCAACAAATCAGTCCTTGTAAGAAAGTTATTAAATTAATGAGAATATTAAACATGAACATACGTAGTTAGTTCTTCTTCGCAATCGACTCTCATAATTACATACACATAGATACATTATTCATTATGCTGTTTGAGCTATGAATACATGAAATTATAATTTTCGTTTGTACAAAAAACAAATGTTTGACACAAAACAAAATGTTCATAATTGTTTTCTATTATATCATTAGAAATCGTTTTATTATCATATTAGAGGACGTTACAATTTCCATGATTAAAATTAATTCTAAGGAAACCAATTATTTTCACGGTATATTCTTCTTCTTGTGCTCTATCCGTTCAACAGTCTTTCCGTTGGCTATCATGACTTTATTTACTGCGGCCCGAAAAAGTCTCAAAGCATTGTCTCAGTTCTCCTGTTCTGTTGATGTTCTCCTTCTTCCAGGGTCCCGACTTATAGCAATATTTTCCTGCATTATAAGGTGCAATAACTTTTCCGGATATCTCATTACATGTCCGAGATATTGAAGTTTTCGGATTTTTATTGAGTTAGTTACTTATTTTTCTTTATTCATCAGAACCATTACATCTTCATTCGTATCTTGATCTATCCAGCTTATTTTAACCATTCTTCTGTAGATCCACATTTAAAATGCTTCAAGTCGCCTTATCGTTTCTTCGGTAAGTATCTATGCTTCCACTCCATAAAATAAAATCGAGAACACGTAGTATCTGACCATTCTCATTCGTAATCTAAGGTTGACTGACTGAAGAACATCTTTTTCATACGGATAAAGGTTGCACGAGCTTGCTCAATACGGCGTTTGATTTCTTTTTATTTAAGTTAATCTTTGTTTAATAATTAACTTACCATCACGCCGTTTCTCCGGAAGGGTAGGCAGAAAGGATAGTATGCCACATTATTCTGTCTTCAGATATTCCTTTTGCCTCGTCCACCTTTATACTTCTAACACACGCTCTTAGGTTGTTGAAGCTTATATTATTTGGTTTTTCTTGTCATGCCAGGTCTTCTGATGCTTTCAACATTCGCTTTGTTCATCTTTATACCATCATCTCCTTGCTCATATATTTCCCATGACAACCATCTCAGCGATATTTTTTTTATTCTTTCAACTATGCTATAATCAGCTTTATATTCACTCCTAATTTGTTCATTCCTCACTAGATTTTTTACAGACTTGCTTAAGTGACCGCACTTCCCCCAAAATTCACATCCATTCCTTAATGTTGGCACCTGAACTTGGAATATTTTGAATCTCAATTAATTTACAGTATTCGATAAATTTATATGCAATCGTAATAATTTTTGCATTTATAAAATTAATTTTTTTTTCGTCCATAAATTTTAATGTTGTTAACTTGTTGGCAATTGATATTAAGAATTTTATGATATTTCAATATAAAAAATCTAAAAATGAAAAATGTGTCTGTGGTCCATAATTATTGATAAAAATTTTCTCTCACCTCGTAATACATTTTAAAAGACAAATTAAGGAAAGTTAACAATGTCTTTCAGAAATGCCGAATAAAGATATGCCGGAAAATGTAACTTTCTGACAAAGATTGAAGTGGTGACTTTAGAGCATATTAAACTTTGTATAATGAGACGATTAGAGTAGAATCTACGTTTAATGCTTCAAGCAAGAGTCGTGAAATTTTAGATCACGCCCCTCCCCTCTGACTTACCGATTGAGTAAAGTTGCTATCGGTCAGTTGGGACGATGTGTTGTGGTACGTCTATCCATTCATCTCTAACCACTAACTATAATTATGCTGTTAAGCCACGTTTGAATAATGGTCTTGTACTAGGGCGGCCTTGTTAACAAGGAGATAAAGATAGTCTAACACAGATAGCGTTTGGATAGCAGTTACATTGCAGCGCCATTTGCAATGTTAATATTTTGCAGTAATTTAAAGTGTATTTTTCTATTCATATTTTATTTTTCATTCCTGAAAATTTTACTTCATATTTTCGTAATGTCTAGAAAAGTAATTATATTTGACTAGATTTCCATGCTCGACGTAATTTTCAGGCAAATTACTCTGTGTACTTGAATATTTATGAAGCTACTTGCGGGAGTTACTTGAATTAATTTAAATACACGTACATATTTATATATGTTTAATTCTAAACGCAGGTATGAAATCTAATTAAAATTATGTCAACCTTTTCACCGTGAAACTACGTGGAAAATCTTCCCAAATAAATGTTGTTACAATTGGTTGTCGTATAAAATTATTAAAAAAATATTTTTGGTCCATTTCTATCAATGGATTATATGTACCCATTATATTGTGAAAGTGGTCTAAGTCAAGAAATTGAAAAAAAAGAGTTTTTCAATTATTTCGCGTCACATTGTTTTAAATTAATATAATATGATGCAAATTGTAACAATTGTGAAAAATTTTAAGCGTTATATAAATCATGTATTGTTACGACCTTTAAAGTATTCCGCTAGTGTTTATTTTGATAATAGAGTAAGTTATTTCAACCTTAATTTTTTTATAAGCTACATGCAAAATTTATATGTCAAAATAAATTATAAATCTAGTAACATTGTGTTGTGTAATATAAACATATTTTTTAATCAATTAAAATGCAAACCTTTAAATATCTCGAAACGAAAGAAACATTACTTGGACCACTTTCATAATAATGGGCACATATATTAGTCGCATCGAAACTTTTTTTTATGTGATTCAAGCATCCCTTTCACGCATGGGATATCTTCTTCTTCGGCGGTACCTCATTACGAGGATGACGTCTGAAATCATTGATCGATTGTGAGTATGAGTATGCTCATACTGTGCTGTGAATGCTCCAGGACACAACTTTGTTCTGTGATCTTCCCACTTTATACCTAAGATCTTCCTCAAGCATCTAATGTGATACTTTGCAGTGGCGTATCTACAAAAGTTGGGCCCCAATGCACAATGGAAAAAAGGGCTTAAAAAGAAAAAAGTGGCTTATCTGTTAAATAGTAAGATAAAAAAAGTCTCTTTTCTCTTATAATAATCAAACTTTCGTGAAGAAAATATAAGTTTTCTTAAGCATTTATATGCACTTACAGTTTTAAAAATATTTGCTTTGTATTATTATTATATTTACTTTACGGCGATGGTTTAGTTCAGTGAGCGGACCTGTGACACTCACATCAAAGGTGATACGTCACATCGTTTTGGACGACTCGCTAGCGTTCACTAATATCAGAGTTATCAGAGAACACGTGTCCCGCCACCAGACGTCTACCCGACAACAACGTTCGAATTTATTACTACGCACATAATACATATGTATCTCTTTTGGGTCTCACTTTGTGAAAAAAATAATTAATTGAAATAAGCAATTAATTAAACACTATGAGTTTTATATTTATTTACAGTTAAATTAAAATTGAAAACATTTGGGGGGGGGGGGGAGGGACACACCAGAAAAGTCAAGTTAGATTTTCTGAAATTATGACACGCTGAGTCCAAAAGGTTTTCCATCGCTGGTCTAGTTCCTAACCCGACATATTAGCGGAATACCGCTACTTTATATATCGATAATGTTTTCACATTTTTTCATAATAAGATGAGAAACGATATTTTATAATTCCTTTTCTTGCATTAGACTACTATTAACACTGGGAAGGTATCCGATACTTGCAAAAATATTAATGCTAACAGATAGTAGGGCGCGATTTTTTGGGCCCTATCTAATGTGGGCCTCAATACGTTGCGTTGATGTAGTTACGCCACTGAACTGCGGCTATATAACACTCATAGCAGTTTAGCCAATATTATAGCAAGATAGACGAACACTTTGATGCTTTTGCGTAGCTCGTGGTTGTCAAACACACGTGATTGCATTTTGTATTCTGTTCTTGGTTTCTATGTCTATACATAGACTCTTGTGATATATATGTAGCTACCTAGGTGTGGGAACTCCCTCGAGGAGGTGTTCCGTCACATTAATAATTGGGTGAGTCCTTTGTATTCTAGTTACAGGTTGGTGTAGAGTTTTAGTCCTAGATGTATTTAGATCGAGGCCCAATTGCTTAAATAACTTACTAAAATATATTTTTTAAATTTTTTTGTTGTATAACAAATAATTGAACGAGGATTACATAATATTTTCAGCTTCAGTACTAGATGCATACTGATACTGACGAGGTAGACACGCATACTATTATTACACGCATAATATTAATATCGATTATAACGCTGGAATTTAGAAATACTAAATTATTTAAAGTAATCTAACGAATTTATCATATTTAAAGTAATCTAATGAAAATAAAAATATCATAATTAAATATTATATTGATGAAGTAGAGCAAAAAATCAAAGTCGATGAAATTAGTTTACATAAAAATGGAATCATTTTTGTTTAAGCATATATATTTATAACAGTATTTCTAAATATAATTTAATTTTATATAAATTAAATGCAAGAATTAGAAAGATATACATACACATAAACTCAATTTATCGAAAAAATATTTTAGCTGCCACCAGGATTTGAACCAGGATCTCTTCCTATCCGGGGAAGTGCGATAATCAATTACACTACGTCAGCCTCGTAAATAGTCGACAAATTTTCGAACTTATATGTTGCAGCTATTTTAAATTGATACATCTTACATTACATTTATTTAAAAGCATCACCTTTGAGTAATACTCGCTAAATTTGGCAGCTAAAACATTTTTTGATAAATTTTAATTGATGCACTTAATTTGTATTAAATTATCATAGAACTGTGTTCTGAAAAAATAACATCATAAATAATAATGTAATTAAATTATTTAAAAAATGTAATTAAATTATTTATATTTTGGAATAAAACAAAAAATATGACACCGTACAATATAAACTTATTATTTAATATGGTACAGTGAATTTTTTTGGTCACAATTATAAAATAAAAACGTCGGCTAAAATTGAATATTTATAAAATATAAAAAGATGGAATTTCTAGGCTAAACATACGAGTTTAAAAAAAATGTAATGTGTACCTGCGGTGTGTACGTATATAATGACGGTGTGATAAATTGACGGCTATGGGACAGAGTTTCGTAATCTGACAACATTTCGATAAAAGGTAGAAAAAACTTATTTGATTATATCTTGAAAAGCTTTTGTACGTTTTTACTAAAAATTAAATTATATTTATTTATATCTTATACGCATTTGAATCCATATTATTGTTAAAATGTCAAAGACGAAAAATAAAATACATCGTATTTAGAATTATATAACATAAATTTACAGAAGGCTTTTAGACTTAAATCATTAATGTAATTTAATTTAAGTGAATCAATAAAAAATTACGTTAATTTGGGTTTATGAAAAGATCAAGATCAAAATAATGCTTAGGATTGCTATTCAATCTTGTCTCTCAACTACTACTACTACTACTACTACTACTACTACTACTAATAATAATAATAATAATAATAATAATAATAATAATAATAATAATGTGTTTATTCCAGCGTGATCAGGTTTTTTTTAAGCCGATTCGCCATAAAAATAATACATATTATATTATACATTAAAGGTTATGAAATTAATATAATGCTATGAAAAAGAAAACCAAGGAAAATATTAATAAATAAAAAAAATAATAAAAAAAGTTAATAAAAAGAAAAAAGTTCACACATATATACACACAAAATATAAATATTACATATATAACTACTTCAGTCACAGCCATTGTTGTATATGTAGCTATTCTGTAGGCGCTGCCATTCTCTGGTCAGTGAACCAGCTTTCCATGAAAGCGCCGCTTGCACCAGAGAGTTGGTGCTTAGCTCCAGCCGCAGCTTTACTCCAGCAACTCGATATCTCAGAAGCGGAACGAATCCATGTATACGGCTTTCGGTAAAGATTGTAGATGCGCTGCAATAACGCGCCAATCCGTACAGTGTTCTGTATTAGTTGTTGTACTGAATTCGGAGACGGTTATACGTCACTTGCTTGTATTTCGACCAGAGCTCGCAGTTATACATGCTGGTGAAGAACGATTTAAACAGGATGCTCTTCACCTCCATTATCCATCCATTAATTTTTGTAATATTATGACAATATTATTAAATAATGTGAAAAAAATCGCAACATTATTAAGAGCGGTAGCGGTCGCAGTTGTTGAAAAATCTAAAACAACAAGGTTTTTCAGAAAACGGGCTTAAGGATCTTATCTTAATGTAAATTAGATTGTATACAAAATTTTATATTAGACCCCGTTTTACCTCCAAAAACAGAAAACTTTGTTGTACGTCATACGCTTCGATTGTAAATTAAAATCAATAACTTTTTATCTGAAGATACGGTATCTATTTTCGGCTCGACTGAGTAGACCGATTTCTGGTGAAAATAATTTATAATAAAATAATAAATCAGGTGAAAGGCGTGCACTTATTTTTGCGGTAAATATAGAGATTTTGAACACACCAGTAAATTAATAGACATGAAATAAAGTGTACTTATCGGAGAGAGGTTTGAAACATTAATTGAGAGACGAGGAACATCTATACACATTATTTGTGGAAATATAAATCCGATAGTTAATGACACAGTAAAAATATTTACTCTTCCAAAATTAAACCTTTGCATAAACAAGACATTTGACAAGTGTCATATATTAAAAAAAAGTCTCCGAGCTATTTGATTGCGTATATGATACCAAAATGATCACGTGAGTGATACCAAAATGCAAATATTGAAACAAGGAATTCATGTTAGATTATGTCTATATATTTGGTAGTCTGTGAGGTTTTGGCTCCAGGTCTACACTGGTTTGCTGAACTCGTGTGTGTAAAAAACTGAAGACAAAAGAGTTCCGTGGTAGCTCTTAAGCTTTTATTTACAACCTTATTCATTTTAAATTTTACCTTTGTATTTTAAATCCACGTTTAAATATTTCCATTGTAACGTAAGTGATACATTTTCCATATTTTTGAATTTCTCTTATAAAACGACACAAATAAATTTTGTAGCCAAATAATATTATAGGTACTTATGTGGTGAACTGACTTTGATGGCTTTGCATTAAGTAAACAAAATTTAAACAAATGTAATTGCGTCACTGAAAAAATGCAATATTATGGGGTGGCTGTTTTTTCTAAAGAAAGATTTGTCCTTCGCATTTTTTTCAATAGCATATTTACGTCTGTTTTGTTAACAATGAACGATTAATTATAAAGAATTATTATTTCATCAATAAAAGATCAATTTAATATAATTGAATTGCAAAATGTTAACATTTGCTTACATCAAAATAAAACGAAATTAACGAATAACGAATTCGTTTAAGGGTTTTAGTTTCATGTAATCATTCAACTGTTTAATTAATTTTTGTCCCCTTAGAGACGGAAAAAGTTATTTTTGTTTAATAAATTTACGTTTCAAATAATACAAAATGTCAGTTACCAAAGACTTTTGATATTAATTAAAATATTTGAAATTACTAAAGCTATTAATTTTTTCAAATCAGTTATAAGAATTTTTAATCAACATGCGAATTTATTTTATGTAAATAAAATATCTTGATTTCAATAAAATTAAAACATTTATTAAGAATATACAATATATACCTCAAAATAAATTTATTTGTATTTAAAGCTGTGTAAAATCCGGTCGAAGATACGAGAAGACGAAATCAATAAATGAATAAACGTGCTTCACTCGCGTTCCCCAGATGACTATGATGAATAACTTAATAAATTTTACAATAAACGATGCGATATTGCATCAAAGTGCCTTCGATGTCGATGATGTACGACGGTTCGATGAGTTTGCCAAGTCTGGTTGTCAAACTTTGTGGATGTTGCTACGAAGACCGCCGTTTCCATACCAGCATGCCGATAACAGAAGTAATGGAAGGAACAGGAAGGGAAGAATATTGTTTGTAGGTGATCGACTTTAACAGTTAAAAAATCTGGGAAATTTTTAAACGGTAATTTTTTTTTAAATAAATTTCTGGACTTGTGCGGGATGGACATGTTTGGAGATTAAGATACAATGACGAGTTATGGGTTTAAAACTTTAATCAGAATTCTACTCTTCATCTACGGGAAACTATTATGAATCAGATGAGCTAGTCACGTACAGAGGATGCAAGAAACGCGGATCCTAAAAATATTCTTTAATTGACACCCAGGTGGTAGGAGATGAATAGAAATATCCCAACTCCGCTCGGAGGGCTGCGTAAAGAAGGACGCAGCAGAGCTGCAGAAGATTATAAATTGGAAGACATCATCCCAAAACCGGAGCAGGTGAAAGCAAAGGATTCAGGAGACCAAGACCTGAATAAAGGGCTGTGTATAAGAATAAGAAGAAGGCTTTCAAAATTTTACATTATATTGGGTCGCCTAATAAATTCTCGCGGTTTTTTTTGACCCTATTTTATTTTTTGTGACAAACAATGACATACTATTCGTTAGCATTTTATCTGCTTTAAAACGTCAGTGTCGCTATTTTCCTGTATCTTATATATTTTCAAAATTTTTGGACATAAATAATATCAAGTTTAAAATATACAACATTTTCGATACATATTTCTTTTTGCCTTTAATCGAGGTTAAAATGGTCATTCAGGAGCTCAACTGGGAAATTCTGTCACATCCATCCACCTTACAGTTCCAACCTTGGCCAAATCCATGGCGTTACGTTCAACAACGACGAACGAAATTAGCTCGATAACCATTTCGATACCAGACCAGCCGGTTTTTATAGTGTTTAAGGAAAAATGGTTGAATGATGGGACAATGTGTTGAACAATAGGGGAGAATACATCATTGATGAAATGTTGTAATTTAAAAAAAAAAAATTATAATAAATAATATTGAACAAAATCGCCAAGACTTATAAGACAACCAAATATAACTAATTTAAACTAATTTTTAGTAAAGGTAATATTTCACATTTATTTGGTTATGTAGGCTTTAATATATAATATATGAATATATATAAATATTATCTAGATAACATTTCTTGAATTTTTTTAGCTTTAATTAAAATACTTCAATTGCTTATCGTAGAAGACATAGATGATAATATTTTAATTGGTACTGAAATATGTCTGTCACGCCACTGTATATCCGTAGGGTGAATAATTAATGATATGCAACTTTCGTTTTTTCCCTTTGGGGAACGGTATAACGTATCCATCGTTTCTGTGTATACAGAAAAGTACAACATGTTAAATGGGAAAACCTTGCAGCCATACTGGATCTTATAGGTATTTATTGATTTATTTCAACGCTGTTTTTATGTCGATATTCACTGGAGACCTATCCAGTCTGTTAATCTAATTTTGAGAGACTATTAAGAGTAGTGATGGGCTAAATCGATACATTAATTGTGATTATGACTATGATTGTAAGATTTGTGTTCGACTGTAATAATAATTGATATTTGATTATTCGTGATTCGGCGAGCAATAACTGCTACACTAAAAATTAAACCTCTAACAGTTCAATCTTAGGTACAATCATTGTTTTAATCACACAATTTCAGTCACAATAACGGATTACCTCATGACTATATCGTCATGAGGTAAACCGTTATTGTGACTGAAATTGTGTGATTGAAACGATGATTGTCATATGAGAGTTATTTTCATTTTCCTTTCGCAGCTGGATTGAAAGTATATTTTGAGCACTTTTTTGGTTTATCTTATTATATAGTGAATATTATGTTCCAGGTCGATATTCTTTTTGATAACTAAAAAAATTAACAAAATTTTTTAATTTCGTTTTTATTTATCAATTACTTGATTTTTTACAATTATGTTCAAAATATGATATTGGTCAAGTACCCGCCTCTGGCAGCGTCACAAATGAGTGCTCTTTTAATCATATTTTTCATAACATTCACGCACACTTCAGCTTATTTCAGCAATTTCATTTCGAAATTATCCTGTAGCATCAGAATTATTGTTGACTTATTGGCGTAGACTTTCACTTTTAAGTACCGCCACAAAGTAGTCAAGAGTCGTCTAATCAGGTGATATAGCGATCACCATTAATGCTTACAGCATTGCCTTTATTATTTAGATAAAATATTTTAATAACTGTTACACGTCGTTGAGACGTTAGATATTTTATAAATTGTAATCAACTACTCTTTAAGAATACCAAATGTAAAGTGATCAATATCTGCCAAATTAAAATAGCGGCCAAACAAAATCGGCCTGGAACATAATATTCACCATGCATAAAGATAGAAAAAAATAGCTTGTCTGAAGAAAGTGACGTCCGATTAGTTGGATTTTATTTTATATTATATGATTACGTATATTACAAATTCTAAGTGAACGCATAGAAAAATTATGAATAGAAAGAGAGAACTTATGAAAAGTACTGTACTGTGTAATATTCGTAGTTGATATTGTTCATGCACGTGCGTGTAACATCCTGTTATCTAGTTGCTGTTTGTGCTCGGGAAATTGGTCTGTATTTCCGGTAACGGCTAGATCTAGTTGCCCGGGGAGTAATTACAGTTTTGTTAACATTCACGAGCATAAATGGCAGTGTTTTAGAATAGCTA
Organism: Eubasilissa splendida; assembly: GCA_031772225.1. Taxonomy (NCBI): domain Eukaryota; kingdom Metazoa; phylum Arthropoda; class Insecta; order Trichoptera; family Phryganeidae; genus Eubasilissa; species Eubasilissa splendida. Next base: position 13,780,657 of record CM062848.1, on the reverse strand, counting down.
CTCGAGTATAATTTGGTAGCATTATAGTCAGGCGGCACCCCTTGCGTGAAGAACACGCTCTTTTTCGATCGAGTCATGTTTTGTACAGCTTTTATCTTTTCATGACGTTATATTCCTGGATAAAAGTCCTTGGAAAAAAAAGAGAAATTATATTTTACAACAATTTAAACTTTTAATTTTTACGCTGGTTTCAAGTGTGTAAAAATTATAACCACATAAAATTATTTAATGAAAATAAATATTACAAAATAAAATTTAAATAAAATTAACATATTTTATTATTTTGTTGAATAGATCGGGTAGTTCGATAAGTCATTATAGTTTTTTATGAGTGGATTTAGGACCCTTTTCATATATATGATGTAATAAAACTAGTCTACAATATTTTTTGAGTAGATACCTGACTAAATTACGAGTCGAAAATATTCAAGGAATATGTGCCAATTCTGCACCGTAACGGGAAATATTATTGTTTGAAAATTATACAAAATCGTTTTAAGTTTTAATTTTACGTACTTCGAAATAAATATTTGCGAAATTATTCCATTATCAATCTATATCTTTGCTTCAGGCCCTAAATCATTTAACATAAAATTGTCTGGCCGCTTGAAATTCGATAACCTTTAGATATTTGTATTCAATATATAATTTTGAATTAATGAAATATTTAAATTAATCACATAATTATGTTAGGCACATATTCTTCGAACATTTTAGACTCGAAATTTAGTCAGCTATCCACTCATAAAATATTGTAGACTAGGTCTGTTACACCTGTATATTAGTTTTAATTTACATTCTTCAGTATTCACACATACCTACAGTCCTGGCGATCTTTTTATTATTACTTTTTATTAAAATACTAAAATAGTTTAATTAAAAAAAAATTTAAAAGGGGTGAAATTGAAGGAAGCATGTAGCGTACTCGTTATTGCGTACTTTAATAAATACTAATTAAACAAACGGCGACAAATGCGGAAAGACATCTATGATGTGTTAGGCGTGTAAGAATGCGCAGAATGTCGTAGTGAAATATTAACCTGGTCGGCGAATACGAGAATATTATAATTGATTAAAATTTGCGCTTAGCATGTTGACAAATACCACAAGTATCAAATATAGCCTATTATGTTGAAAATTTTTTCAATAATTAAATTAGCCTATTCGACCATTTTCATCATTTCTCGGAGCGCAACCGTAATTATAATATATATATGTGTATTTTTTGTTGAATCGACGAAAAATATTCCGTTGTAGTATTGTAATGTAACCGGTTATGAAAAATTGATCCTTTATGCTAATGTCAAGAGTAAAAGATTCAAATCAAAACAAATACAAAATCCAAAGAGACTACCAGAAAAAATGTTATTGTACTTTTCGTAAAATGTTCGAAGAGTGATTCATTTTGAACCACCGCTAAAACAATGCCAAACTGTTATCACAAATTTATGATGTGTTTTGTGAATAGTTTAAGAATTACCGTCTCACTTAAATAACCGAGACTTGAATCAACAGGCGTGGTTGTATTGCATACATGTTTTCATGGCTGTTCAGAATCTTCTATATACAGTTTTTTGGGCTAATCTGCCGTGTATATCTGACCTTTCTGGCCCACGTTTCTGAACACATTGTAGGGTCCATCATCCCTGATTAGTCTACCTGATTATTAGTCCAGAAAACTGCACATAGATGATTAATATTAAATTAAAAATATTGATTATAATAAAAGTCTAGATGATAAATTAAAATATTTTTTAGGTGGTTAATATTTTTTATTATTGATATACGAAGCATTCGAATATTAATTTGTCCTTTAAAAAAAATAGTAGATGACTATAAACTAGAGTTTCCAAATATTAGTTACATTCAATTATTCAAATATCGAATAGTAAATGATAAAATATTCGTAAATTATGGAGAATCTAAAAAAGTATGAATAATAAATAAATATATATATATATATACAGGTACTTGCATACATATTTCTATGTTATTAAATACTATTATTATTATTATGTTTAATAAATACATTCATCGGATCTTTTTGACACGGACAACTGTTTTTTTTTATATACAATTGATAAATCAGAACTGTTAACATATATCCATATAAATTAATTTCTATCGGTTGCGGTTTCGTCAAAAAATATAATATTTACATTCTTAATTGCTTGGAAGATGTACAATTAAAAACTTTTAAAATCAGTTACCAAGTCAAACCTTCCTCGGTGACTGATTTAAAACCTCGTACACAATACCTAGGCATCTTTCGTTTTTTAATTGATAAATGTCCACTGATTTTGCCGAAACACATAGACGATAATTCCGCTATGAAAGGCGTTCTCAAAATATAGGTTTGAATATGGCTTAATGAACTGTCATAAATATTTCAGAAATACCTGAAATACCTGTATTATTAAAAAACGCTTCCAGTAAAACATTGATATATTTAGAAATTATAATTTTCTAAATATATCCTGTAAATATGAACGAATATTTACATAAATATTCGAATATCGAAAAGTTAAAAAATGGGCAAATAATTCGGCATTTAAATATTTGAATTGGAGTTCCTATTATATACATACTTATACTGAGTTAGCAAAATTTTGAGCCATTATACTTTTACACTTATGATAGTGAAAGTGAGAAATTCTGACCATCAGTAAAGAATTCTAAATAATTCTGTAAATATCTACTTATGTAATCATATAGATTATTTAATACCCAAATAGGTATATAGATTCTCAATTTAAAAATTAACTTTAAAAATAAGTCAACTTATTCTCAATTTTTCAGTTGCGATGAAAAGGATAATGCGAATTTTGTTAAGTGTTAATACTTCGAATAAAAAGTTTCAGTTAACAGTACTGAGTTACAATGTATACTACAAGTATGTAGTAAAAATGACTTTTTTGAGTGTTTTATATATTACACTACATTATTTTCAAGTCATAACGTATGCAACATTACAAACTTTGGACGGTCTAGTACTAAGATGTCCATTCTTCTTTATAATAAGTGTTATCATATTTTCCAACTTACTTGTAAATAATTATAATAAATATTGTAGAAAGTCTGAATATGCGATATTCGAATACAATTTTTTGTCAGCATTTTTGCAAGACACAAAAAGATCTTGTTTTTTGTCTGAAAACTGATCTACTTATCGCTGTGTGCAATATCTTAGTTTTCTCCACAAAAAGGTTCAACTCTCATCTTCTGAAATGCTACGTCACCGTGGCTAGGTGAGGAACGAGAGTCCAATCCTGGTATTATGGCTCAGCGGGAAAATGGAAGGGAAAATTAGGCCACCGAGAAGAAATAATTTAATCCGCAGGCTTTCCGCACTGACTTGCTTTTCGCTTGGATATTTTTTAAACAATGTTTTTCTTCAGAATTACGCTCCATGATCATCATAGGAATTAAAGTATTTAAACATTAAACAGCAGGTTTGCTTTTGCTTTACAGAAAACGTAGTTTTGTGGCGTAGTGCCATACTACTCTCAATTCGTTTGATAAAGTATAAGATCAGTCTTAATGCACACTTCTGGTCATAAGTTCAGAGTTGGCTCTCGGCCAGGCTATCCGAATTGTGACGTCATCATCACTCGTCCATTCGCGAGTTTGCGGTCTGAGTGAAAATTTAAAGTATTTTTATATTATACAATTTTGCGTGACTGTAAAATTATTCTATAAATTTATTACATGACCTAATAGAGAAATCTCAATGCATTGAATGGTGACGTGTGCATTCATTTTGACAGTTGCAAATTTCACAAAAATGACAAAAGTTCGAATAACTTCTAAACCCTTTTTTTCGGATGAATTTCTATTGGGTAACAAGTTGGTAATATATATATAATGGTTGTATAATATATGTATAGTGATTAAAAGTATTGTATATTCATTACCGGTTATAATTTGTATTTATTATGAACATTTCACATAAATTAATGATTACGTGCTAATGATTTTAGCATTTGGTAAAGAAAATATTAACTCTGCATGATATTAGTGACATTTAAAGATTTACTTCATAATATGTTTAAATCAATGTTTATTTAACCGAATTTAACAGAGCAACGCATATTTGGTAATTTTTTGTAAAAATCATACATATTCAAAATACTCATATTACATTTAAAAATTGGTACCTTTTTATCTTATTCGGTGGTTGTGAAATTTTGTAAATATGATATGCTTATTTAATATGTCCATGTACTCATTTGTTAAATTTTTATTTATTTATTTAATTCTTAATTTAGTGCATACATAAGAACTTCTACATCCGCTATTCCAAAAACTCGGCAATTATTCATAAAGACTCTGCTTAAAAACATACATGATAACAGAATCCTGCGCCTTATCACACATTTTGAGTGTACTCGGGCAAAAACTCAAAGAACGTCCCGTTAATGAAATCCTCATTTGCTCAAAGACATGCATGTTTTATAGGACCGCAGATATACAATAAGCTACCACAAGAGATGGCAACGGCATCGTATCCTCAGTTCTGTGTGCTTATAAAGGAATGGTTTTTCAAAATTGGAAGAAGTCAGCTGGGAGAATTCCTTAAATGATCAAAGCTACTCATTTTATGTCATTCTTTTTGTCGTTACATCCTACCTCGTACTTATCATGTTTTGTTTGCTCCCTGCTTGTTTCTTTTCTTTTACTTCTTACATATCTTTAGTCTGTATCAAAAAATTTACTTTGTTCAATTTACTTATTATCTCTACTTGTCTCCTTTTGATTTTTATTTTTTTTACCATTTAATTCTAGCTTGTGGAACCTTATTGCTACCTACCTCAGAACAGGTACTTTATATGTACCTAGCGAGGTAGGAAGCGGCCAACTGGCTTGCATGTAAATGAAATGAATTATAATAATATTTATACTAAGGATTTTTATATTGATACAAGTTAAAAAAATAATGTTATAAAAATAAACGCCGATTTATCGGCACTGAAATTTTCTTTTACTTAAACTTATATTTTACATATTTGGTCAGTTTTATTTTAAATTTATTCAATTTCTCCTCCTTTCTTATGTTTTCTGGCATTTCATTAAAAATCTTCATCGCACTATATATTATCGATTTCTGAGATTTGGCCTTCTTCCTGAATGGGAGTTTCAGTCTATCCCTTTCTCTTATACGATGCTCGTGCTCATGTTGATTTGCATCAATTTTTCGTGTAAATTCCACTGTTATTTTCTTATTGAGGATTTTGTAAATAAGTACCATTATATTAAGATATATTTTCTGCTATCCGGGTATATCTATTTTTTCTAAGTATTATTCTCAAAGCTTTATTTCGCAACACTGACAGCAACACTGCTGCAGTAGTTAATGTGAGGAATAATAACAGAGTTATATACTATTTTACAGGACTCAGTACTAATAAATCTTCTGACCCTTCCCAGAAGTGAAATTTTCTTAGCAATATTTTGTCACTATATATAAGCATGATGAATCAATATGGTATCCACACTTTAAAACATACACATTTTAAGTTTACAGATTTGAAAACACTAATCGTTTTTAATTTGGTATAAAAGTTAAATTTGATGTATAAAAAAATCGATAAATCTGCATTTAGCAATTTTTCTGGAATCAAATTGGAAATTGACGTACGTGTACACGTATTGGTACATATCAGTTAACATCAAATTCCTCTAATGCATAGCTTAATCCGATAAAGCGCTTTCAATTAGGATATATTGGATACAGGTTAACTGGTTGAGCTGGCAAAATACCAACTCGTGGATTACACATATGGAGTTTGATTAGCTGTCGAATAGTCGAATGTTCATTGCTAAGTTAGCTATTAAGTTAGCGATCATCTGTATGAAATTGAATTATTGTGTAATAACAACATAATTATGTTTAAAGTGCATGACCAATTTTATTCTTTACGAGGGTAAACATTTAAAAAAAATGAAATCGAAATAATAATTCAATTTAAACATAACATGTTTTAAATTGTTGAATTGTTTTATTGCTTACATATGTATGAAGATTAATTGAATAATGTAATATGTGCAGCATATGCTCAACAATGTCTCCTATCATTCAATGCATTTTTAATAAATAACAGAAGAGTTAGAATTACTCCCTTAGAAAATATTAACTGCAGTTCAATGATTTTAATGTTTTTTTTGTTTGCCCAACTAGGGTCAAAGTTGAAAGATTGCAAGATGATGGTGTTAAAGAAGAACCAGTGAAAGATTGAATGACAAGTAGATGGATGTTCTTAGTATTGAAAGTGTGCAGGACCATATTTGAGCGAGTCTGTGTGAATCAGCTAAGGAAGTGTGCGACGTGCAAGCAAATGGCGTGTACCGTATATGTAAGGGAAAAGTCAAGTATGGTGTGAAAGAAAGAAAGGAGCCTTTAAGGATAGAGGAACTGAAATTAATCAGGAAAAATAGATATATGAATGACGACAATAGTCTAAATAATATAAGTGTAGTAGAGATAAAAAGAGAATTGAAGCACATGAAGAATGACAAAGCTGTGGGATATGACAACGTTGATGCCGAGTACAATAAAGATGATGGCCTAGTAGTTCTCTAGTGGCTCCATAGATTCTTCAACCAATGTTTAAATGAGAGCTACACTCCATTGGATTAGAGAAGACGTGTTATTATGCCTTTGTACAAAGGTGAAGGGTTCCGTATGGAGTGTGCAAATTATTGTGCCATTAGATTGTTAAACTTTGTTAGCAAACTTAATATGTTAGCCGAGAGAATTTTAATACATAGAGGATGATGATGAAAGAAAATATGTAGAATGTACGAGGAGCGTTTATGAATGGCAGATGGTGCATGGATCAGATTTCCTCTCTGCGCCAAATGACAGAATTATTTATTTTTTAAATATTTAACAAACTAACATTGTGGTTATTCATTTTAATATTAAGTTATTTATTACTTTTTTTAAACCACATTTACTAGTTATTTTATATACCAATCGGTTTAGAAAAAAATACTTTCCTTTATCCTTCGTCATGCTTCGACAGATAAAGCGTTACATATGTCAAAATGTATGGTGAAAATTTGAAACTTTAAATACATAACGAAATCGAGGCACTCAATTCTATAAGAAAATATATTTTTTATGAAAATTCTAGAAAACACCATATTAGCCGAAAAACGTCGAATTTTTACGATTTAAATTAACTATAGGTGTTTGCAAATCCTTTCTTGGACTCCAACTGAGCGTATTACCAAGTGAGCAAATAAGTAACGTTATTACGTATAATATAAATATCAAACATACACAAATACATACTTTTGCTTATCCGTAGAAACGTAATTTAGAGATGGCCAGAAATTAATTTATATTCTGTAATCGTAGATATTTTTTCTGCTTTCATATCTACGGTGCCTAGTTCTATTTGCACATATTAAGGTTATATTTTTATTTACATGCAATGGAGTTCTATTCATAATGTGTCTTCGTACGATTAATTTTATCGAAAGAAACATTCTTATTCTCAAAAATAAACTCTTATAAAATTATTTTTTTATTATTCACGATGTTATACTGAGTACCGAGCTAATAAAATAAAATATAAGTAGGTGTCATAAAATGAGCAAAAAATATTTTTACGTTGTGGAAGTTCTGCGGATAATGGAAGAAAAAAGGAATGAAAGCGGGTAATAATAACGTTGGGTGTAATAGAGAAAATGCCACAAAAATGACAACTATATCCAATTTATTTCGGGTATTTTGGAGTGCTCGCGCCGTGTCCCCTATCCCACAGGTAGAGAGGATAGAACGTACTTAAGTATGCTCATGTATTTTTCATTTAAATATTTACAGTAAAGCGATACAATGATGAAACTAAAACGTCAGAATTTTTATTTGTATTACGTAAATTTGCAAATACCGTTTTAATGAAGCGCAGACAATGTATTTAAATAAAATTAACCATAAGTGTGTAGTGTTCTAGGAGGAAAAGGGAAAGTAAAAAACGTTACATTAAGATAGAGCAACAAAACATTAATAGAGTAGTAATTTTCTCGCTTTTTAAAAATATTATATATACCTTTCACAAATTTTTGTGTCTTGTTTTATTTTATTTTAATTAAAATTACTACTAAAAATTGAACACAAATTGAATTAAATAACTATTTTTGGATAAAATTAAATATTAGGTTTAAAATTTACTTTAAGAATGTATAAATAATAAGATATAACGAAAGTATAAATGAATGCGTTAATTTTTAACACAAAAAAAAATCATCATTATATTCTTAAACGATAATTTGATACGTCAGCTAACTGCGTGCGTAGCTAAGATGGTAGAGCGTTCACTTACCATGTGGAAATCGATACTCGACGCATCCAGAATCTTTTTGAAACAATGATGAAAATAAAACACAAGTGTTAAGAAATTTTTTAACGCGGTTTTGGTGACAAACTTTACTGGGGGAGCCTGTGAATCGTAGCTCGGTTTTTTAAATTACACCGGTATTTATCTCACTTCACGAAGGCGCTAGTCGGTACATTAAGAAACAAAGAGAAAATAAATGGATGAACAAACAAAGTTACAGACACTTCCGAATGAGAACAATTGAGTTTACTATACTGTTTTTTTTTGCGCGTAAGCTCTGGCAGTTTCTAGTTGTTGGGGAATCGTTTAACTCAGAAATTTATAAAGGGAATTATTTTTTTAAGAGTACCCTACTTTGCAAGCAATATCTTTTTCAAGTGCGTGTAAATTAATTATAAAATTTAAAAAGGTAACTTTGTTGTTATTCATTATCATTCAAGTTATGAACATAAAATAATGAACAACTGGATTTTTCTATGAATTGGTTTCATTCGATCGGGTATAAAATTTGTGTAATATTGTCTGTACAAAAATTTAGACTCGTGTGGTTCAGATAGTCAAAGTTTTCGAGGGTTTGGGGGGAACCAAATTATCGGGTTCACGAAAGAATGTACTAGAAATCCGATCCCCTAGATCCCAAAGGAAACATTGTTGAAGAAACCCACGCGAAAGATATATGAGTTTTATACGAAAATTCTAATACATCTGCGGTAACCCAATAAATGTTAAAATGTGAAATGTGGTTTGGAAATAAAATATCTTTCATTATATAACATATTGAAAATATTTGAGTTAATCGATAGGTATTAAGTAGACTTGTGTAATACGTGTGTACCTTAATAATAATTATAGATTTATCTATGTATGTACTTAGATAAAAAATATAAATAGTAAAATAATTTATTTACCAGTAGAAGCAGGCTCTTAAAAAGTATGGAAATATTTTTAAATACACTCGTTTGGTCTAGTGGTAGGACACTCGCCGAGCGATAAAATTGTCGGATGTTCGAGTCTCGTCCAGGGAATTAGTCCTGTTTTCATAGTACAAGCATTTTGTTGATTTGATTTGTTTGAAAATAGTAATATATTGATGTGCCATAAATTTTGTATGCACATCTCAAGGTAAGCGAATGAGGCTGACCGACAAACTTATCTGAGATATCTAAGATATCAATTTTTCGTGGTTTTTGTGGCTTCAAGATTTCATGATCATGGTCGAAAAAGTACATGAAATTATCCGGAAATGGTATCGTGACACCTTTTAGAATAAATATTATTTCAATCAAAATCTTCTAAGCCAAGGCACGCACTGTTAAAATGTTGATTGAAAAGGTGTTCTCAATTTTGTAACATTATTTAACTAATACATTTTTTATTAGTAAACAGAGATGTACTGGTTGGAAAAATGATGTTACGTGGTGTGTATTGCATGACGCGTAAAACTTCCCCACCGGTGCGGTGGCCTCACCTCACGCAGGTGCTTATTCATTTTATTTGGGATACACTTCGGACTTTGTGCACGAGCACTATCCGTCTTCTCAGTACATATTATATTTTCATATAAAAAATGACATGATGTATGTCTGTTGCATGTTTTGACGGTCTCGTTCACTTTTACATACAGCGGATAAATATTGGCGTGTTTTTGGAACGGGCATGCTTTAAGATGTGCTGTATTTAAAGCTGATTTATGTAAATATAATATATTATTATTGTGAAGTTGTAATTATTCAGAACATAGCTCTGTGATATTTAAATGTGAATTTAATATATTGATTTGAAAGATATACATATAAAATCAATTTTATCGAAAAATATTGTTGTTGCGCCACCAGGATTCGAACCTGGATCTCTTTCCAAACCGGAACGATTAAATGTATTAATATCAAAAAGGTCACATTCCCAGGTTTGGAAAGAGATCCAGGTTCGAATCCCGGTGGCGCAACAACAATATATTTCGATAAAATTGATTTTATATGTATATCTTTCTAATTAATATATTTAATTCATATTTATAATATATTATTAACTTTATGTCGTAAATTCGTACGACGAACGATGTGAAATTATAATTGAGTTTGAGTGCTTCATATGGTGCACCCTTAAATGATGATTTTTTTTACGTTAACATTATATTTATATTTTGGTGATCATATACGAATACCTAATACGAGTATACGTCCACTAAAATTGACATAAATCAATATAAATATGTTATGAAATGAACTAATATCTGATTGTTTATGTTCCACTTAACTTTTTATTTATTTAACTGTTGTCCAATTGTCCATATTAATTTTTACTTTTTTTAATTTTTTTTAAATACAGACGGAATATATGTCATCAATATTCTTACTATTTTAAAATTATGCTAAAAGCTTGTGCTATGAAAATAGGACTAATTTGCTGGTGTTCTGCAACGAGGTGTGAACCCCCGATCACTAGATCGCAAGATCAGCGACTTAACCACTACACCAACGAGCTACTCTAATTAAAGCTCAGTTATACCTAAGTTTTTCAATGTAACCTCTATCCTAGTTCCTAATGTAGGCGTATAAACGGATTATTTAATATAATATTTGTGTCACTTTTACACATTTTGAAAGCTGTTATTCTTAGTAGCATGTAAGCATATATTCGTTAGCCTTTATTTACATACAATATACTTATTTAGCTGATTCGCTACGATTAAAATTTGCCACGACAACTATAACGGAATCGATTCAAAACCTTTTCGAAAATATCCGGATCGGTATCTTTTACATGATAAGCTAGTGCTCTGCCATTTTAGCTATCCCCTAATTAACTACAATGTTAAATAAATATGTAATGATGATTTTTTGCGTATTATACTAATTTTAATATCAATTTTATTAAAAAAAATAGTTATCCATGTTGAACCTTCTTCTTCTTAATTCTTAATTAAAGAACTTTAAATATTTAAAAACTACTATATTCACATATTTGTTATATTGTTTTTTTGTATTATGTTGTTATTTGATCCAGTTTTGTTAAATTACCGAGCTAAATTTTGTTACACAGTCTGTTATATCATTGAGTTTTATAAATAAGTGTATAAGTCCGACTACCGGTTATTCTAAAGATTTGACATCAGACAAAAAGTGTCCTAACAAAACTTATATAAGTAAAGCTGAGTAGTATACTGTCAATAATATGAATCAAATGAATTTAGAATGTATTCCTCATTCAGATTTCAATTAAAAATAATTGCTTAAAATACAGACAATACAAATATGACAGTAAATAATAAATATGACCGTAAATAAGTAAATACAGACTGAAAAAAAAATCTAATATTATAATACATTGTTTAGTTAAAGTCGTTAGTTAATTTTGTGGACTTTATTAAAAATAAATCAATATTCACGTTATTTTTTTAATTTATTATCTTTGTTTTATTAACCACTAAAATGAGTTTAAATACATCTACCGGTTTCGAAAAATACCATTTTCTTCTTCAGGATGTCATAACTAACTAAAACATATATTGTTTCTTTGACAAACTAAAACATATATTATATAAATAAAAATATGAATCTTAACCACAAAGATAACATTGCTGATTTTAAAAGTATAATATTCACGTTATTAATTCAAAGTTATTTTTTATTTTTACATTGAAATTAAGAGAAATTTCAAATAATCTTCTCCCAAAACGAGTTGTGAAAAACGGAGTGCTGTCACGATGAAATTAAATTAACGTAGAAAAATAAATTAATATTAATTATAATTAATATAGTTTAACTTTGTATCCAAAAGTTTTTTTCCAACAGTTGTCGCATTGTTCATTTAGTCAACTGTTAGCATAAAAAGGAAAAAAAACTGCGCTCGTTTTAGAACTAATTATCGTGTACTTATAGAGATTATTTGTGTGCGAGATGAGATCAGAATAATGTGATGTAAATGGTGAGCTGCATCCGAGTCAGCTTACTATTCGTGTTCGTACATATCGCGGTATTCACAATGGTTTGCTATAAATATTAGTGACAGGGGCGTGAGCAGAATGAAATAATCGTCACTTACATTATGACGTTGAATTTATTATATTATAGCTTACAATGATTTCTAAACTACGCGCGTAGAATTTATGTGATAGAATATATCGAGTGGCTGACATCCCTCAGTGGTGGTTGTTCACTGTTCCGGTAGGTGTGTTCGGATTTGTCTCGTTTGTCACACGCTGTTTAAAATATAAACGCATGGAATAAAGGGTCCTACATTCGGATTTATTAACGTCGTTTGGTTCCCTGTCTACATATAAGTCTGTTTCTTAAATGCGCAAGATAGGGATAGGGTTTCAAACTCTTGACCCCTGCTCATATTGAGCCACCAAGTCAAGTGGAAGAAAAAAGTATAAAAGAAGAATTATGAATATAGGAAGTGGGAGAAAATTTGAGTTATCTTCTATACAAGCATTTAAGTGAAGGGATAAAGATTTTCCATTTTTATTCACCGTGACCTAGCAAAATAAACCTGACCAAATAGCTTATAATATAAACAGACCCAAAAAATCAGTCATGCCTGTAATATATGTGCATGTTAAGTAGGCAGATAAGGATGCTTGACGTCTTCATAATGTACTTGTATGAGGGATCGGGTATCACGTAAGAATTAGATTTCTGGGAATAGACGTCTCCTTTGGATTTGGTCCGGATTTCGGATGAAAATGTTGAAACTAAACTTCTTACCCCTCTAAACCTAAACTTTTTCCATTCAAAAAAATATTAATGCGCGAGCACATTAGGTACTGCATAATATTAAGGTATTTATTTAATAAAGTTGTATCGATGTGTCCAATATTTAATAAAAATGAATTGATAATTCTGGCGTCTGCTATCAGTTTACTCAAAGGTATTTGAGATTCTGTAAAAATAAGGTAGATGGCTCTTTCAAATTATGGAACGATTAAATGTATTAATATCAAAAAGGTAACATATAGGTTCGAAAATTGTCGCTAAAAATATTGTCGCTGTAGCATAGTTGGATAATGCACCTTGATATTTTTCGATAAAATTGATTTTATATTTATATTTTTCTAATTAATATATTTAATTAATATTTATTTATTTATTTATTTATTACGAACATTGCTGGAGTCATTTTATCAGTTTGCACTTCGTTTGTTCACTATTTTGTTTATTCTAAATAAGGTTTCCAACTTTTACAATGTTTTTTATATTCCCACAGAAAAACTGTTTTTGACACAATGTTTCCGGACACGAATTTTGCTGAAAGATTTTTGCTGACGTGATCTTTCCGGACACTGATTACTCAGGACAAAAAATATTTTTAATATCATATAAAAAAATATATATTTTAACGTAAACTTTTAAATTGTTAAATTTTCAACCCCCGAGTTCAATTGCAATCGAACTGCATTGTCCAATGAATAAAATGTTCAATTTCGCACATTTAGAGAATTTTACATGCATTATGTGTTAACATGTTTAAACCCCTTAAGGGCCCAGCACACATATTTCTAGCCCTCATTTTATATTAATTCTTCTTTTAAAAGTTAGATTTTTATTCGATGATATTACGGCCATAGTAGGTAAACTCGCAGAAGTTAATAATAATAATAATAATGGATAATTTGTATAGCGTCATTTTCGTAAAAACTTTCACCTCAAGGGCGCTTTACACATATGTTTTTTAAAATTAAAAAATCGTTATTTTCACTTATGGAAATGATTTTTTGAAAAAGTGCGTTTTTAGTTTCTTCTTAAATAAAGTCTCTGATGCACTGCTTCTAATAACGGAGGGCAAAGAGTTCCACGCTTTTGGGCCTGCCACTGCGAATGTTGGATGTGGCATACGTCCTTTACTGGACGCAGAGATGCTGAGTACGACGTTTCGTACAGTTACATGTACGCTGATATCAGACCACATATGATTGATACCAAATTAATTTTATCTGAAATGAGAAATTCAGATATGTACTTATCTAGAGCGATCAATCCACTATTCTCTTCATTCTTTGGATTGAATTACGTCTCTCTCGGTCTTACGGACCGGACCTACTACGTTTTTACAAATACACAAAATTTTGAACATTTATCATTTTATATACATTCGATATTGTGTCTTCTGTGTATTATATGTTATATGCCTGTGATAATATAACCATGTAATTCTATTGCAAATAATTGGAAAATAAATTTTAAACGATGGGACAACGGTAGGCTTATAGAATACTTTTCTAGCTGCTGGATACGATCATCATCGTAAAGTCAAATACCCATAACACATGAAATGTACTACCGGCTCTTTAAAGCGAAAACGATTGAAATCATGTTGAAAGTCAGATATTGTTTGTGTATCTATTCTGTTTCGATATACCAGATTCAGTTATTTGTCTTACTCTCTTTTAAAGATTTTGGATCAAGGCCACCGCGGATGATACCAGCCAACGTGAGAGATACAATTAAATTATTTAGCGAAGAGGTAAACTCGAAAGATTTACACAGAACACCGTTTATCCTCACACATCCGAGACAATCGGTATATATTGGCAATTGGAGCTAAATATACTTGAAACCTGGAATATTTTGTTATTCCGTCTAGTAGACTTCACGGCGTGGGTGGTGCGGGGGATCGCGGACGATCGGGGAATTGAAGGTGGTCGTGGAATGGGTAGAAGACAAAGCTGTACACCGTAGACATGGAATGAAGACTGCGTAATGGTCTCTCAGACGTAAATTAAGGGGATTTCTCCCTAAAAAGTATTGTCTAAATCCATTTGTGCCGGGTGAAATGTAACCGAGAAATGTGCGTTGTTCTTTTCAATGAAGATATTCAGGGTGAGTGATATCCAGACATTCTATTTTAGATGTTAGGCAGAAGTTTTAGATGTTTCCTTTAATATTGCTGATATAAAAGATGGAGATCATATTACATATTTTGTCCGGTACTTTTAGGTACTTCACATATTAAATAAGAAAAAGTTTTATTTTTCTTTGGCGAAACATAAATGTTAACTATGACGATGCAAAAAATACGAGAACTAATACTGTTTCTTTGGAAATCGGTAAAGATTAAAATGTTTTTCCAAATTATTAATTAATTAATACATTGAAACAGTGACACACAATATATGACGTTTTTTTATATATATTTAACATCGGCAATTAATTAATCCGGTTAAAATTCTGACTGAACGATTTCGAAATGCTCGCTCAGTGTAGGTACCTACATAATATACATTTTATATATTATTATTACGGCGTACGAAGATTTAAAATTCTGTGCAGATTGCTCTAATCACTAATAATAATTTTAATGCATAAATAATAAATAGTCATATTTTGTTAAAAAAATCTATACATTTGATAAAATAATCACAAGTCACGAAAGTTTATCAAGGCTACGAAATAGTAATGAAATAGCTCGTAATTTTTTTTTTACCAGTATTTAGTTAGTCATTATATCCATTCCCATTCTATATATAGTGGGTTTTTATTATTAGAGAATAATAAACAAGGCCAGCACTATATTTTGTTCAATGTGACCAGCAGTCCTTGAGGTTTCATAACATGTTTAAATAATTAAATAAGGTATATTATTTAATCTAGACGTATTGGACAACCATTTTCAATTGTAAATTTATTGCGTTTTCAGTGTTCCATTAAATTTTTTGTTAATTATTTTTACTTACAAAACAAATAGCCAAAATAGTCAAAATGTACTCACAAAAAATTCTTGGTAATTTGTAAAAGTGTAAATTTCCTTCTCGTGGATTAATAAGAAGCATAATCGAATAAGTATGTATTTTAAATGTTTCCATATTAGTCATTCATTGAATATATATCACATTTTTATCATGCATACTACATATTATAGTGATAATATGATTTATTCTATTAAAAAAATACAAATCCTGTAACAAAAGTAAATTACTATTAGCAATGAAATATGATAAAACATTTTGTGCTAAATTAGAGAATTGATTTTCAATTTTCGTTATTACTTTCGTCCAGTTTACTTACCTTCACGAGGAGACCTTGTACAGAATCACACTTAAAAATTTAATGTAAATATTCGTATATTGGCAGCGCCAGCCTACGTGTTAATGACAGCTCGTTGTTTTTGCTGACACGAATAAAGTTTTTCAGTTGAATTTAACAAAATCGATAACATTGTTTCCTGTCAGTCATTTGAGCCCGATATTTTCAAAAGTTATTAACCTTACTGTGGTTTACTCGTTTACTTGTTTGATGTTTAAGAAAGAAAAAATTACACCTTGTTAATAATTGTATAGAATCTGTAAATGTTGAAATGATTTTTAAAATATGTATGTCTAAGGCTAGTAAGGCGTCTTAGATAAGTATTGATGGCGTAACTAGAAAAATTTGACCCCAATGCAAAATGAAAAGGACCTCGGTATATGTAATGCGTATAAGGTACCTATTATAATATTTTTAGTATGCGGTTTATTGATTACAAAAATAAAAACAAAATTAGTGTCTTTTTTCCTATAATATTCACACGTATATGATAAAAAATAAAAGTATGTTTTTAGGGATTTATATGAATTTGCAGCAGTAAAAATCCTTGCTTCGCTTTGTGGATTTTCGATTTGCGGCGATGGTCTGGTTTTAACCCAACATATTAGAAGGTGTTACAGAGGTGCTTGTTTTATAATGGCATTTTTTACTGTAGTATATTTAAAAAAATATTAGTCGATATTATCGTTGAAAAAAATAGTATCATGTGTGCTCCTATCTAACGTGGGCCCAATGCATCGCATTGGCTGCATTAGCGTAGTTACGCCACTGGGTATAAGCATAGACATTTTATGTCCATAAACTGATTCATTTATAAAATCGAAATGTAATGCTTGCGATTTACCTACTTAGGTATATTAGAAATTAGATTAAGATGGAAGTTCATTCGATGAATTACAAGTACAGTATAGGTTAATGCGGCGAGTGATAGGTGCAAGTGTCCGAACACAATTGACTGAATGACTAATTCATGAATGAAATATAAGGAGTATTTAGCTTCATTAAATGATGCATTATTTCGCTGGTGCTATCGGCGCTGGTGCTGCCCTGGGACCTTACTATGCTGTAGTCTGTACAAAGCCCTATGCATAGACGGAAAAGTCTGCAAAATAGCGGTGAGCTTCAGTCGTCTCGGACCACCCTTGCTATTGAACCAAGCTCTCTAATATTACAAGTGTGCATGTGGGTCGTACAGTGCAATACCAACTATACCTTAAACAACCCCACGCACAGGCTTCTGCCGTGACCAACCCATGAAACCATAGCAGACGTCATCCTCGTAACGAAGGACCGCCGATGACAGGTTAATAATATAATGTCAAAATCCCTCAATAAAATAAAATAAAATTTAAATTAAATTAAATATAAGAAAAAAATTTTATAGGCATTTAATATCTGTGTGCTCATAAATGTAGGCTTTTCATAGTACTTTCCATGGCATTTTGGGCATAATATGTCCATTACGCCCAAAAAAGATGACGCATTACGAACGCTTAAAGTTACCGATATGCTTTTCAATTTTAATATTCAATTGTAAATAATAATAAAAAAATTAATGCGTGCATAATAACGAGTTTAAAAATAATACAAATAAAACATATTCATACAAATATCACAATCCTGAACAGCTTTAGCTTGCGAAGATCTCAAAATTGGAATGCAGAATGGACTAAATCTTAAACTCAAATCAGAAAGCGGCCTTTGTGTAGGCGATTTCCATAATTAACTTTTTGAAGAAAATCACAAAGAAAGAATCCACATCTAATGTTGAATCTGTAGTTGGATCTACGCATATATAATTTTATTAGAAATGTTATAAAATACTCTCAATCCTGTATCTGTTATTATGTTATGTATTCACTTCGCATATTTTAATTGATTTAGTTATTTCTATTTACGTAATATAGCACAATCATGTGGACTCAAAAAAATGTTTATGTAATGAACAAAAATGATATAATTACGTTTTTTCGTATTGAAATTTTAAGTAGTACTGATTGAATACAGTTGTAACTACTTTGCTTAAATCTACGTACTATTGTCTATGATCGATAATGGTTAATGATAATAAAAGCAGATAAAACAATATTGTATACACGTAGAAATACTGGGTCCATAATTCCATTATAAATAATTTGTTTACATTGCCCTAAGCTAAATAAGTGCGAACAATGACAAATTTTGTACGTAAAATACTTTAACCTTTTAACTGCCAACTCAATTTGAAATAGAAAACACCACAAGGGTAAGACTGGCCTTTAAGTGTCTTGACTTATCTATTAAAAGCTGGGACCTGTCGTTCACAGATGGAAAAATGATTTAAAAATATGACTTTAATCCCTGCAAGTTTGCAAGGTCCAAAAGTGCACGTTAACACGCTTATAGCTTGAAGTAACATACAAAGTTTGGCGTGTTAACGCGCTCATGGCATTTAAAAGGTTCATAATACCTAATAATAATGATAATTTATTTACTGTTTGTCTTGGAAGGGAGTATTTAACATATTCTTAGATTTTCCTATACCTATGTATTTATTTTTCGAATAAGTTATGAAAACTATTTTCATTGAACAATCGAGTATAGAAAGTTTTCGAAAATACATAAATCCTTTCTGGTACTAGTAGCATGAATCAAGTAAACTTTAACCTTTTTCTCTAGGTAACATAGTTTTTAAATTTAACTCCGGGAGTTAAAGCGAGGTTTACCTAAAATTGCTTTATACAAATATCCCAATGCAAAATGTTTTAATTATTCACTTGTAAAAAGTAGTTAAAATTAAAATCGTAAAAATGACGAATTTTGCCCGATAGATTGTTAAATTTAAAAAAATAAGAATGAAAAACATGACAGGGAAAAATATTTAATTTTAGCAATACGTATTGAACGAAAAGTAAATTAATTGTAACACAAAGAAAAATCAAACACAATTGAACGATCCGTTTTTCTGTAAAACATTTGTCTCAAATTTACACAAAGCTGGTGATATGAATGGTCATGGTTCTCCTACGTCCCCTGCGACTTCTGGACATCGACCTCTTTTTCCGCCTCTCTAATCTGTTTTCTCCCCCAACCCTGATGATCTTCGGACCTTTTATTTTTCTATTTTGGAAGGGATTGCATTCAGGTGGACAAGGATCCACCTTCAAAGTTCAATTGGATTGAAAATGTATTTAGATCGCAATATCTTGAACCAAAATGTCTTTGGACATAAAAAATGTACACTTTGTTGTCAAATATTTTACATCGCTGAATCATTTGGATATTATCTCATAGTTTAACATAGAATATTGAATGAATGAAAAATATGTAATGAAACTGCGCTATAAAAGTGCAAAATACTTTATCGAATAATACATAACGAATAAAATAAAATAAATGTACAATATGTATTTCGTTTTTAAATTTTCTAATTCTTTGTGGCTTGACATAATAATAAAATATTTAATACTTTTAAAATTAGTAATATTAACTTTGTGGTTAAAATTCATATTTTTATAATAAATAAAACAAAGATAATAAATAAAAATATAAAATAAAATATTTAGTTTTAAACCACTTTATTAGTATATATATACACACATCTCAACTAGTTTCAGTTAGACTGAACCATTTTTAGGACAATATAGTATAATAGAGACATATCTTGTCCGAAAGAAGGTTGGATCTAACCGAAACTAGTTGACTTTTATATATGTATTCTAATAAATTAGTTTAAAACTAAACATCCTATTATATTATTATTTCGTTTTTATTTTTATCGAATAAAAAACATTTGAACTTTTAATAAAATTCAGATAATGTTTGAAGGCACCAAAACAAAATACAATGAACTGTTTACGAGGTAGAACGAGATGAACTAGAAAAGCATTTTCAATTCAGGGGTGGTATGATACATATGTCTGGGACATGTTTCGTTTTTTTTTTTTAAATTTCATCTTTAATTAATTAATTGGAAAGGCCTGACGCCGTCAGAGAATAATTGTGAGAGTGGAGAGATAGAGATTAGAGTTATTCTCATCTGGAACAAACATTCCGGAGAACACGTGCACCGCTATTTATGTCCGCTGTTAGTTTATCGATAACCGTGCGTACAGAATACGGCCCCACCGAGGAGATTTATCTCGTTTTTATATTCAGAAACCATCCTTCTTTTTTCGGTCATAATATCAGCCATAAAGTGGCTCATGAAAATGTTTATGCATTTATGGGTCGAAACTTTTGTGTGCTGTTCAGTCTTTGAAGAGAATTTATAGGTTTACATTATAGTGTTTTTACCTGTACCTTATATCGTATGCTATACATATATGCAGCAGTCTAAGCTTATATACTCAAGATCGGATTCGGCTTAAGGGATTCCCAATAGAATACTCTTATGTAACAAGTAGATCTGTGAGCTGGTTAGATTTTAGCATGTAGGTAAAGGGAATATCTGGGATAACAGAGCGTAATAGAAATTTTTTCCTAATGTGTTCACACCGGCTGTATTCAAAATCATCGCTTTTCCAAACTTGATTATCTATCTGCGTGAAAAACTTACATTGAAGTCTTATTTTTAGAATTTAAATTAGCTTTTATGGTACTCAACTTAATATTCTCTAAACTTACACGTTAATAAAATATTGTAATACTGAAAGATGTACAAAAAAAACCTATATATCGAAAAAAGCCAGCGAAATCTTTCTTGTTGATTAATTTAATTTGTATTAAATATACCACAGAACTACATTTAAAATTGCAACTTTACAACAATAAATGTGCCCTCCTTAAAAATATTATAACATTACTCTTAAATCTGTAAGAATGCGTGCACATGGATGAAACCTTTGTTTCGAAGTTGTATAAAGGATAGTGCAGAGTTGAGCGAGCGAGGTGTCATTCGTTGACACTCATTATCTATTACATATCTATGGAGAGCAGAATGATCAGCTGACGCATGGCAATCTCTACCGCCAAATATACTAGACCATAGAGCAAAGTTTCTCGAAACTATTACAGAAAGATATTACAGAGTTGAGCGCAGTGTGTGTTATCTATATTATTTTATATGCATAGTAGAAAGATCAACTAATGGATTCTGACCTTTACTGCTAAATCTCCGAAGTGCGAGAGAAAAGTTTGAAGGGACGTTCTAATAGGTTCGGAAAATGCGCATCGTTCTTTATTACATTTATTTAACAAAAATAAAAGTTTATGAGAGAAACTAAAACAATGATATTTATAAAGTTAAAAATATCAAAATTATTATTGCCAGCACGTACTTATGAATTTATAGGTTTTTGAATATGGTAACTGTATATGTGAACAATCGCTTCTTTATCCATTGAAGTCATTTTTGTCCGGAGTATAGTCTGGTAATGTTTATTCATCAAGTATTTTCTTCTATCTAAAAGTACACTCTGATTGTCAATGTTCATATTTTAACTCTGCCCTTTTTTATTAACACAATCTCTTAGGTCACAATGATATAGATTGCAATGAAAAAATTTTTTTTTAAGATAAAGGTATAAGGTAAATAAAATAAATATAATGATTACATGTTTTTAAAAATTCGCCCAGTAATTTGAAAATAAATTTAATTTATGACTGGATTTGTTAGCAAGCATGCTAACAATTACTAAAGCAGTGCCATTTTAAATTATTATACACGAAACGAATTCATTATGTTAGCCCCTGATCTTTGTGATCATATCTATGTTAAATAAAAATTAAATGTAGGAAACGATCGCATGTTCCAAATCGAATAACCATACGAATGATTCTCGTGCACAACGATTCTCAGAAATCATCCAAAAATTATAGAACTCCAACATCGCTCTAAATAGTGCGGGTACAGGAATGAGACTTTGATCTCTAGTCTCAAAGATTTGTCGGTAAAAGTCGGTATGCATCATTTGCGTTATTCTACTTTGGGTATAAAACACAATAGAAATAAATACTGTGTTTAGTGATAGAATTTGAAAATGTCCTCTTACATTTGTATAGAGGTAGATTGTATCGCGTGGTGTATGTAAAATACTTCTCATCGGAGACAAAAGTCATCAGATTATTAAGTGTTTTACTTTTTCTCAGATAAATATTTTAAAAATATTCATCTAATCGAATCGTATTCTGAAAAAAAAACAACCTGCAATTATTTTGATACGCAATTTCTGAGAAATCTAAATAAAGCATCTTAAAATTCTTCTCAATTTCAATCGTGCCCTTTGAGGCGGTTCGAAAAATATTTTGTTTTTGTTAATGTTTCCCCCGGAAATGGTTATATCATTCGCTCTTTATTATGGGGGTTGTCTACATCCGTTACCCGCTCTCCCTCGACAGTTCTTTCCGCCAACCTCAAATCACGGCTATAATACACGCGACGCGACAGTCGGACACCAAGCTCGATTGTGAAGCAGCATAATAATTAGGTAGTAAATGTCAACTTAGGTAGTTCAATCTTAGCAGAATGATTAAACTTAAGGCTGTCGAGGTTATTTATAAGGAAAATTGACGTGCAATTTATTTATTCGTTTAAATTTGTTAATATTTATATCGTAACATAATATTTATTTGTTTAACTCACTTACCATCGCACCGTTTTCCCGCGGGGGTAGGCGAGGATAGAGACTACACAATTTTCGCCTCATCCACATTCATACAAGCTCGCCGATTATTAAGGTTTCTAACAGGACTATTCTCCAGTTTCTTGCATCTATCAACACTTGCGTCATATATCTTTCTTACTATTCTATTCTCATTCATCCGTTTCATATGACCGAACCACCTAAGTGATCTTTTTTTAATTTAATTAAATTAATTTATAATAATATACTAAGATCGAATTTACACAAGGTGGTAAAATAAAATACAAACAAAATTTGTTTAGTTTATATAAGTATATTTACAAAACTCTTCACCACATAGTATCGTAGTAACATATCGTAACAACATAAACATATATATCTAGATGCAAATTAATTGGCGATCAAGTGTATGATATAGGTGTTCAGGTGAAGTGTTATAAATGAGGTAGATATTTAGGCACTAGTCTGATAAGCGTTTTTTGGACAATACAATTTTGGTGTTTCTGAACGGCAATCGGCATTTTATTAAATTTGGATAATATTCATATAACTACCCGCATAGATAAGCTGCCGTCAAATACCGAAGAACCGCGAGCGGGGTTGAATTACTCAATACTATATAAAGAAGGGTATCGCGACGACCGGCAGCCTGTTCTTAGTTGAAAAGTGATTAAGAAGCGAGACTCAGTTAAGTGAAGTTACTATTAATCCGCGATTAAGTGATTATGACCGGGACTAATGCAGATTAGTAAGGTTGTGTAATTCTGTGTTAAACATTCTATACTTATAAATTTATGTTATTAACGATTGAGTGCTTAAGAAAAATATGCGTTAAAGATTCTATAGTTATGTTGTTAGCGATGATATCCTTAAGAGCAAAATATATGTTTATTTCCAATAGTTAGGAGTCGTG
This sequence comes from Eubasilissa splendida, assembly GCA_031772225.1. Lineage (NCBI taxonomy): Eukaryota > Metazoa > Arthropoda > Insecta > Trichoptera > Phryganeidae > Eubasilissa > Eubasilissa splendida. The sequence continues at coordinate 13,756,812 of CM062848.1, read as the reverse complement.
GATTTCCACAGCTAATTTGTTATTGACTAACTATACTTTCATTTAATCCAATACATGTTAATTGCGTAGTCTGTAATTATTTTGAGAATTGGGGCATTACCTTAAATTATTCAGCTAGGATGTTCTCCGTCTTTCAGGGCATCTATTTACAGACTGTAAAATATATGTTACAAACTGTCTTTTATTTGCAGCTGTTATATATGTCTAGCAATTTTTCCTTGAATGGTGGAATGCAGGATCTGATATTTTTCTGTATTTCAAAATACAAACGAGACAAAATACATGATTATTAGAAAATAAAATGAAACGGACGAAGGCAGTCTGTAAATAGATGAAGTAAGACTAGAAAGAATAGATAAAATAGTTTACTTGGGATGCGATTGAATAAAAACTGGAGCCCTTCTATAAAAATTACATGTCATATTGAGTAAGCTCGATCTGCATTCTTCCGCATGAACAAGTATTGAGTATTCATGATTTAAAATAAAATTTATGAATGAAAATGATATGTTTTTTTTTTTTAGGAGAACACATTCTTATTGTGAAGTTGTAATTATTTAGAACATAGGTCTGTGATATTTTAAATATGAATTAAATATATTAATTAGAAAGATATAGTATATAAAATCAATTTTATAGAAAAATATTGTTGTTGCGCCACCGGGATTCGAACCTGGATCTCTTTCCTAACCGGGGAAGGTGCATTATCCAACGATGCTACAGCGACAATATTTTTAGCGACAATTTTCGAACCTATATGTTACCTTTTTGATATTAATAAATTTAAACGTTCCATTATTTGAAAGAGCAAATAAATAAGTATTTGAGATTCTGTAAAAATAAGGTAGATGGCTCTTTCAAATAATGGAACGATTAAATGTATTAATATCAAAAAGGTAACATATAGGTTCGAAAATTGTCGCTAAAAATATTGTCGCTGTAGCATAGTTGGATAATGCACCTTCCCCGGTTAGGAAAGAGATCCAGGTTCGAATCCCGGTGGCGCAACAACAATATTTTTCGATAAAATTGATTTTATATGTATATATTTCTAATTAATATATTTAATTCATAATGAAAATGATATGAGTGTTACCTGTTCTCTGTGTTTTTATATGGAATGGAATCTGGATATGAATATAGAATGGAATCATGGATCTCACTGAATTAATACATTCGAGATGTGAATGTACAAACGGCTGATAAGATCATTATTGACTCTGTGATTCGGATGCGAGAGGAAAAATAAATACAAATTAAATGTATCAACCAGAAAGGTATACAGAAAATATCAATTTATGGAAAAAATATTTTATTTGCTACAGCGGTACGAACCTGAATCTTTTACTATCCGGGGAAATGCGTTACCGATACACCACGCCAACCGAGTAAGTTATTATACCGGTAGCAACTAAAATATTTTTTTCGATAAATAGATTTTTTTCTGTATATCTTTCTAGTTGACACATTTAATTTGTATTAAAATACCACAGAACTGTGTTCTGAAAAAACTGCAACATCACAATAATAATGTGTTTTCTTTAGAAATAAAAAATAAATTCATAAAACAATATTACCGTATTATATTCGATTGCACGATACTAAATCATTTATTTTCCAGTGCTCTGAAATGCAGCAGCTGTCATTTGACGTTTTTAGTAGGACGTCACTGCTGGTGCAGTGCACTCTTGGTTCAATATTATGTATGACACATTGGGACACCGGGTCATAATATTGATTCACATGGCTCACACTGAGCGGGTGGAGCGTGTCTGTTGGAGTTCAGCTATTCTATATGTAAGCATGCATTTGAATCAATGTTGACCCGGTATTCACGGTATTTCAAGTTACAGAACCACCTTAACACCTTTAAGGGGTGTGTGAGGGACTTAGCAACCGCTATTTGCTGTAACACTCAGTGCCTCCTGTGCGTATATTTTATCTATTACTGTTGTGTGCATTTGATTTATTTCTGTTTTACTGAACAAACGTCTTTTTCCCCGTACTGTACGGACAGTGAATGGTCTTTGGTTAGCAGCCATGCGTGTTGCCGTGTTGTAGCATAGCATGATTGACAAGTAGCGTTAAAAAATGTCAACCTGGCGGTGAATGTGAAGAACCGATATGGTAGCTTTTGCTCATAAATCGGTCCTGAGTAGGCGATGAGTCACCATTCACTGAACTACTTTATATGGACTTATTCATAAAATATATCTATCCACGTTATTATAGGTAATACATCCCTGTTGATTTCGTATTATTTCATTATATTTTTACTAAACATTTAAATATAGTTGAGTGTTTTTACCATACTAGAAATACCCTTTTCTCGTCCGACTTTATATTTTAAGAACTAGTTAATATTTTTTATAATCAGTTTCCGTACGAAACGTTTTCGTTTTTTAATACGATTTTCTGCTGTCAATCTCAATTTATCTTCTGTTCAGGTTATCTGTTTATCATCGATTCTATATCGAAAGCAGTGTATGGCTGTGTATATGTTTTTCGTAGCATTACCGTATCGATGACAGGGTTATGTTGCGTTGTGTGTACGTGCCATCTATGCCGGATGTGTGCGAAGTCTTCGACTCAAGTGATTTTGCTGGCCCCGGGTACCGAGAAGTTTTTAGTTTTAGACCGTCATCCCTATTGATGTTCGCCGGATATTTATACATTTCGAGTGCCTCCTTGTCAAGTGATGCCTCTGGGGATTTTCTAGGATCTTCGGCTAAAACGCAAAGTGTTCGGATGGAAGATTTTCCCGGATGGTCGAGTTTGTCAGAGAGGTTGAAATATATGGCAGAATAGAAAACTCTACACGGAAGATTCTGAATAGCCATAAAAACCCGAAAACACTTTTGCTTAAGTCTTAGTTTTCAAATATTCGCTCATGATATTTTATGTGTAATATTTTCTCAGAATACGTGCTTATTAAATACGTTCCTTGAACTTATTAACTATTGTTTTTGAATGTACTTATCTGTTCAAAACAATTTATAATTCTACGAGGATCTCTTGAAAATACGAGTATATAACAGTTTTATTAAATTTATTGGGTACCTAATTATATTTATGTTAAATAATTCTCTCTGATTATAAGTTTGTCACAATTTTAATAATTTTAATAAAAAAAAATTCTCATGACCTTCCTTATTTTCAAATGGACCAATTAGCTTTACTTGTCCAACTAACGAAGGTATGTACTTTTCATGTGTTTAATAATAATTTAATTCGATTGCAGATTGTAGGTACCTTATGACCTGTTCTGTGCACTATTGAAATTACAATGTTTTCCATGTCATTATTGACGGGTCTTTATCATGCTATACTTTAAATTTGCCATGCTCGTTGATTAAACAGTAAAACACTCGCCTTGTCGTCGAGTGATCGAGGGTTCGAGCCTCGTCACGGGAGACCAGAAAATTAGTCTTGCTTTCATAGCACAAGCGCTTTGCATAGTTTGAAAATAGTAAAAATATCTATTTGACACGTATTTCAAGTTAATTTTAAATTACCGTAGAATAAAATGAGAAAGTGATTGACCGAACTGATGTTCAATCATTAAGCGGTGTACGTATAACCTTATTTTAAATATTAAAAAAATATGCGTACACGGAATACATGTCACATCAATATTCTTACTATTTTCAAATTAAGTTAAACGCTTGTACTATGAAAATAGAATTAACTGAGTTTTGATTTTGTGAAATGTATTTGTTTGCCAATTTGCCCTAAAACAGGCTTGCCTAGTTGGGCAATGCATTTAAAATGTTTGTAAAATATATGTTACAAACTGTATTTTATTTGCAGCTGTTATATATGTCTAAATAAATTATATATGTCTGAATAACTTGGTGGTTTCCTAGAACGAGGCTCGAACCCCCGACCACTAGATCACTACGCCAGCATCGTAACCACTAGACCAACAAGCTACTTATTGTATTTTTATATTATTTACATAATTATTATTTATTTCATTAAAAGTTTAAACAGAATCACTTGGAGAAATTATTAAGTAAAAGGATTGTTTTTAGCTCTTTGCTGGTTTTTTACAAATTGCAGTGTGCTTAACTACTAGATCAATATTTACCTGCCATTATAGTACCTACATACCTAGAGGCATTTTTACTTATTTAAAAACAAAAATAAATAACTAATCATCGTATTTAAAAAAAAAACTATTATTTTTGCAAAATCTATTTTCGATGGTAAATTTAAATATAAAGCTAGATGACAGATTTCACAAAATGTTTTGCAACGGCTCATTATGGTATGAGTGGGTTGTTGTGGTCGGTTATTAACCTCCATACAGCGCAGTGCAATTAGGGGATGACATTATAAATATTTGCAAGCTAATGCAAATTTAATTGCTTCACGGTACACTTTGTTTAAAATGCGTTACTGTAATGGAAGAAAAACACCTGGTATACGGGAAGGTTCTTGACCCATCCATAAAATAATAATGCAGAATTATTTCTTACGTTAAATCAAAATAGGCTGGTCGAAATTTTTACTATCGTTATTATTTTAATACAGTACAAATCGCATTTTTTCAAAGATTCTGTGGGTACCTACGTGATATTCTTTCCGCAATCATCAATTTTGGACATGAAATTTTTTTATCAGTCATAAATTAAAACTGTTAACTCTGTCGAAATGAATACATATGTCATTAAAGAAATATATTTTTTATAACCTTTAAACACGATGCTTATATACCTAGTACATATTTATAAAAGTAAATAATTCTTTTGTGTAAAATAAAGTAAATCATGAAAGTTGTCAAATTTATACTAAACTAAAAATTTATGATAAAATCTCACACCTGTATACGCCTGAACTCAGAAGATTTCTTATTTGTGAAATAAAACGAAATAGAATTTACCACCAGTAGAATGAATGCGTGATCACATAAATCAAGTTGATGTTGAAAATTGAACTGTCAAATATTCTTTTAAAAGTAAATGGTTAAATATAAAAATATATATCTATATCAGAAAATTCTCATTTTGTCGATTTTATTTCAGAATTTCTTTATTATTTGGTAAGGAATATCCCGTATTGAATCATTCGATAAAATAATAAATATAATATGAACTCTGTGCTGCCGAAATAAAAAGAAAATTTCTGTATTTTTTTTGTTGTTCGAACTATTTGTTTTATAAATCACGTACCTGGAACTATTTAGTAAGCTCGTATTAGTTGAAGTAATTACTGAGATTGATTCTCTTTGGTTTTCATTCAACATAAAGTGGTCTAACATTATTACTATTGATTTTTGCCAAAAAGTGCCTTTGTATGTGGAGGCTTTTGGTCAAGTGTTTCACCAAAGATCCTATTTCAAAGCATGAAAAGATGCTTTGTATTTTACGTTTTAGCGATGCTCATTGTTAGTAAATATTAATTAAAAATAATTAATAGAGAAATTAATATTTATCTGTTTCGTCTCTTGCTCATCTTTGTAATCACAAAATAATTTCCTTAATTACGCATGCATGTATCATGAAGGGCCAATGGAATAAATAAAATAAATCCCGAGAGGTATTTTATATTTCTATTTTAAACAGCGTTCCCAGGTGATAAATAAAAATATAATAATGAATATTTTGAAATAATTTTGGTCGTGCAAAATTGTTGAAATGAAATAATTTTAAAATCAAAAATTATTATATTCCAACAGTATTTCAAAAATCTTTAAACACTTACAAATTGCATCTCTATAATTTTTATACATACGCAGTAATATAGGGTGTCCAACGGAAAAATTTCAAGATTAAATTGTAATTGCTCGTAAACCATCAGGGTGAGGTAAGTGGGAGGGGTATTGTTTGACGCGCGTGATTTACGGATTTGCCAGTCGCAATGAGTCACTGGTCGGGAGCGTACCGCGCATTCGCGGTTGAGCAATATTTAAAGTGCGGGGTGATTCATTGGTTCGTGCGCGTCGCGCTTATTATACTCACTTTAATATTCGACGAGTAAGTGATGGACCGAGGACGCAACTTATCTGGTGTTGAATTCAAAAGTTCAGTCATGAAGGGACAATAGTTAAACAAACTCCTCCGGGATCATTAATATCAGCAGCGACGCCAGAACATGTGGCTCAAGTTCGACGCAATTACGCGCAATCCGCGTAAATCGATAAGGAAAATTGCAGTCTATACTGGAATAAAAAAATCAACAGTGCACGTTATTTTGAAAAAGAAACTACAGTTTCATCCATACAAACTGCAAATCGTGCAGTTTCTCAACGAAAATGGCTATTATTTATGTGAAACCTTAGCGAGAACGATGCTGGAATGTTTTGGAACAGCACGAACGCTTGGAAACATACTGTTTACTGACGAATCACATTTTCATATCGATGGCTATGTTAATAAATAGAACATGAGAAACTGGTAACCCGAAAACTCAAGGAAATTCCATTAAAAATTAACCAGCGAGAGACAGTCACTGCTGACGTGTATTGCCGAATGGTTAACAAGTTTTTGGTACCGCAACTGCAGCTGTTTCCCGGATCTGACAACAGAATACAATTTCAATAAGACGGGGCCACTCCACACACAGCTAGAGGTTCAATGGAGAAACTGAGGGGAATTTTTCCCAATAAATTAATCAGCAAGAACGGAGGCATACCCTGGGCACCTTGGTCACTGGACTTTACACTTCTTTTCTTCTTCTTCTTTTAAACAGGCAATCCACCCTTCAAGAGTGATTTGTAACCTTACTCCGTGCTACTTTTTTTGTGGATATACCTTAAATCGAGAGTTTACAGCAACATTCCTCGAACAATTCAGGCCCCACAAGAAAATATCCGCCGTGAAGTTGCTACCATTGAACCAACGCTTTGTTCTCGAGTGCAAATTTAAGAGTCTGATTGCAAAAGTGTCTTGAAAGAAATGGACGGCATTTAGACGTTATTGTTTATAAAACTTAAAATCCACATCGTTAAACTCCATTTTGTATAAATAAAATATTTGAATAACATTGTATTTTTTTTTAAATTAAATTTTCCGCTGGACATCCATTATCATTTTTATCTTCTTTACGGCCTCATGGGATTCGAAAGTTCATGACCACAGCCACTATAGAGCACCATATCATCAGCCTACTGGGCACTCGCTATATTTTTATTTTTATTTCAATCATGTTGTTTTTTTGGATACATTTAAAAAAAAAATCATTATATTCTTTGGCTTTGAAAAGTTATTTGGATTCTGCAGATATTTTATGTTAGATTCAATTATTTTTCCCTTCCTTTCCTTAACAAATCAAGCTTTTACTTTTGCCGCACTCGGAACACTTGCTGTTTAAACTATTTAAACTATTCTCATCTCTCCGTAATATTTAAGTTTTCGTCGATGGACTCTCTGAATCTGTTTGCTCGTCTGTATTTTTATACACTTCTTCAACATCTGCTTCAGTAGCTTGGTTACAACATACTTCTTGTTTCCCTCAGAGTTATTCCTCTTGTAAGAGTTTTGATGATTGATGTTGTGATTATGATTCTCCTCACCTTTTGCTATAACCAAGGAATGATCACTCTCGATATTTGCCGCTCAAAATGTTCTCATATTGAGTATATTTGATTGACGCTTATGTGAGTATATTTGATGATACGAACCGAATAATAATATTGTATTTATCAAGTACTCTTTAAGCGTTTATCAATGTAAAATATATATTGAGAAATCGAGTAGAGTGTTAAATTAGATTTAAGGAGTACGGCCAAAATAAATAAATTATCGGTCAGTCTAGATAGTTTAATATAATCACATCGACGGCGTGTTATTTCGTCTGCCAAAGATAATTCAATCAAAGTAGCCATTTCCTTGTAAGCCTCTCTGCGGAAAAGGTGTCCTTAATGAAGCATGTTCCAGGAAACACTATATATGGCTTAATTTCCCCGAGCGAGATATATGTCCACCGATAAAAGCAATTTTCCCTACTCTGAGATAGACAAAAAAAATGCTTCAGGCTAATTTGTTTTATTTTTTAAATATTTTTAAAATTGGCGAAATTAACTTTGTGGTTGAAATTCATTATTTTTATTTTTAACTTTGTTTTATTAACCACTTATTGAGTAAAAATACATCTGAAATTCATTATTTTTATTTTTAACTTTGTTTTATTAACCACTTATTGAGTAAAAATACATCTGAAATTCATTATTTTTATTTTTAACTTTGTTTTATTAACCACTTATTGTGTAAAAATACATCTACCGGTAGATGTATTTTTACTCAATAAGTGGTTAATAAAACAAAGTTAAAAATAAAAATAATTTGTTTTAATTGATTTCTGGTCAAAAAAATTAATTTGGCTTAACTACAGCAGAACAGAACAGGACTCCGGCGTACGAATGCTATTTTTAGGTAGTGCCAAGTGAGCTAACAATTTTACGATGAAAATTATTTAACGTATTGTGGTTGTATAAGTAATGATTTTTATTGTGTGGCTGGGTTTATTTATTGTACCTACTCAATGATTTATTTCTTGGCGTTTTTTCAAGACTGTTATAACATTAGCGAATGAGAAGTTTTAACTTATTTTTAAATAAGTGCTATATAATTAATTACATATTAATTTCATTCTAGTGCTGTTGCACATAAATAATTAATAATTGTTCCTCTCTTTAATATTTACATATTGTTATTTATTCTTAATCTAGTATATAAATAAATATATATGTGTGTGTGTGTATATACTTATCTTGCACACATATACCTACTTAATTTAATTTTAAATATATTTAATTTCTCCTCCTTTCTTATATTATCTGAAATTTCATTGGTAATCTTTATCACACTGTCTTAAGGTCTTTTAGCATTGTATTGATCCGAGTAAAACTATTTAAAAAATATATTATACTAGAAAGTTTATTTTGCAATACTGGTAATTATTGCATTTCTTCTTCATTAGCCAAAAATAAAAGTGCTATGTAAAAATATATGAGGAATAATAATAGAGTTGTACACTATTTTACAAAATTTAGTTCTAATAAATCTTTTGATTGTTCCCGGTTGTGAGATATTTTTTAGCAATAAAGTCACGTATCTTGTACATTGTTTGTGATTAAAATAATAATATTTTGTAGAACTGAAGAACCACATATATAATTTATTCAATTGCTGTAAAAATTTATTTATTTACTTATTCTTAATATGGTGCATACGTAAGTATATTTATATATGCTCTGATATAAACAAGATTAAAATGATTCATTTTACTATAAAATTTCTTGCGCTTATTTGCTTAGTTTCATTTTGAATCTATGTAGTTTCTCCTTCGTTCTTATATCATTTCATAAAAAATCTTCATCGCCTTGTACATCATCGATTTCTGATATTCAGCCTTCTTTCTGAATGGCAGTGTCAGTCTATCTTTTCCTCTTGTATGATGTTCGTGCTCATGTTGATTTGCATTAATTTTTCTTATAAATTCTGCCGATATTATTTTAGTGAGGATTTAAAAAATGGTATGAATATTTTTGTTTATCGCAGTTAAATAAATAACACAAACCAGTTATTTTAAAGTTTAAGTAACCGGGCCGTATACTAGCTACATTAATAAATTTAGATATGCATATTTATATGTGGATGTGTTAGATATGCATATGTTAGATTAAACGAGGTAGCAATAGTATGTTGTTAATACAAATCTGGAGTTTATAATTAAAACAAACAAATATACACCCGTCACATCCTGTGGGTCAGAAATATTGAAATGGGGTCATGCAATTTTGAAAGAAATTATTTAAAATACGACCACGTTAAAATGATATTAGTTTTTGGTATAATTTTTTGTAGAATGTGCCAAAGGTATCAATGGAAAGCGTATTTCATTTAAGTCTCGCGGGTAAATGCACTCTAAAAACTATTATAGTTTTATATTCATTTAATATTGATTCGAAAAATATTGCTTAAATAGATACATATCTATATTGCCTAAGGCCTGCCATAAAATTGTTATGTCGAAAATTCTCTTGATTTAAATATGAATGTAAAATTGAATGATTATTAACTTAGTTTGTTTTTTAATATTTGTCAGTAAAGTAGTTTTTTATACATTAGTTCTTTTAAGTTAATGGTTTACGAACACATAATTGTAAATTTATTGAAAAAAGTTGAGTAATTCCCTTCAATAAATATTAAAAAATCTGATCGAAGCCAGCTTTAGTACAATTAGTTTTAAAAAGTATTATATTGGTTTTGTTGAAATATACCCATATTTATGAATTAACTCATATATTCTGTATAGAAAATATTAAATTTATTATTTTTATGTATGTAGTGATTTTATACTCTAGAAAACGTATTGTACTGAGACAAACAATTTCGAGTATATTAAAAATATTTAAATATAATGACTCACCAACACCGGCTATATTTCACTATACGCACCTGCGCCATTAGCTATGACAGTGTCCATTTGTTTTGAGAAGTTTTACAGCTTTCTAGTTTGCCGACCGATGTGATGTGGCAACTTCCTCCCGGTCAGTTTACTTACTCTATTTTTGGTAGCAGCATACTCGGGTCTAATGATTTTGGTCACAGCATACTCGGATCTAATGATTTTTATCCGACTAAAACATTAAAACTTTGAAACATGTTCAGACAGATATAAAACCGATTACAGTAAATAATTAAATATAAGACATGCATTATAAATATATTTTATTATCCGAATATTTGCTATCCGATGAATTTCTTAATCGAATGTATTGTTCAGATTAAAATGAAATAATAGAGAAGTTTTGGTTGATGGTTTCTTGATAAATAAATATTGCCTTGGCTGTATATCTTTTTTCACTATTCATAAATGCAGTAGTTTACTAGAACTTTTTTAATTAAACAAGAAGTGAATAAAATTTAAATAAAGACCCACTAGTATGTATAATAATAATATTTTAAATATTTAATGCAAACACGTTGTAGTTAGTCATTTTAATAATAAATAATTCATTAAAATATTATTAACCACTGTGATTTAATTATATTCATCAACCGGATTCGAAAAAAAACTTTTTTTCATCAGGGTGATAAACAATCTAACCCTAATATAATTAAATCACTGTGATTAAAAACCATGTTAATGAATTATAATAATAAACTGGATTTTTTCTCTATACAACGGTAGAAAATTAAAAAAAGTAAAAACATTTTTATTCTAATTATTTTCAACATTTTAATAATAATGTATCAATTTAAAATATTCAGTTCTAAATACTTATTTTATTATTACTCTTCACTTTATTTTGGAATAAAACAATAGTGCGTGGAAACGACAATTACTCGAAATGGTAGTTACGATTATTACTGGAAGTGATATTAACAATTACGGAGGAATGAAGTTGCAATGTGTCGTGTGTAATATTATCAATATGTTGATGGGTCAGAAGGATTTGCTTTAGCGTGAGTAGTGAATGCCCCATTATATTTCACTTGTTCATTTGAATTATAAACGCGGTGTGTGCGTGCGAGTGTATGTGTGTGCGTGTACGAGTGTGTTGCCAGAGCAGGATGATAATAAAACATTACATACAGTAGATTGATGTTATGGATACAAGTATAGGCAGTAAAAAGTTTACAACGCCAAGCGTTTGATCGTGAACTAGCCGGGGAGACGGATGCGCGAGAAGTGACGCGCTAGAGTCGACTCCCTGAGCGGCTGCGGCGCATATTAATGTTGTATGTTGAGTGTCAATACCAGACGTGTTTTTAAAGTTGATGAGAGCTCCGTTTTGCACCTACGTATTTGAAACGCGCGTGCAGATTACGTAGGCGATAGACCTTCACATTACGATTATTACTCGAAATGGTACTCATAACTCTAGTAAACTAAAACTAAACTTATGAAAATTTAATATACTAATGGACTAAAAATCTTTTTGTTAGAGAAACTCATTGTTTTATGTAAGGTAGTATAAGAAATGCAGAATATTAATATTCTGATAAACTGCAAAAATTGTGATACAGAAAAGTTTGTATAATATCATATTGAGACATTGAATATTTACAAGGACCTTAACTCTCCACAAACTTTGCCAATATGTCAAAGAGTTAATTATTCTTGTTATGGTTATTATTAATTAAATTATGGTTAACTTAATTTTACTGTACATTGGGGAATATCAGTATCTACACTAAATTGAAATTCAGGGTTTGAAATATTTATTTTATTATTTGTAAATGTAATAAAACGGTAAAGAAAAGAGTACGAATAATATTTTTTTAATTTTTAAACATCTCATTCTTAAAAATATTTTGCTGTATTTTTTTTTGTAGAGTTTTTGTTTATATTCAGCATAATATGTTATGATTTGTTGTCCTTACCAGGATGTGTAGTAGTTTGGTTTACTTGTTAGTATGGAAAGATGGAGTTAAACGTTAACACTTTTCAATGTTTACTTAATACTCCAGTACATAATAAAAACATATATACCGAATAAACCTAAAATCTATAGAGCTTATGAGAACGGTGAAAGATGATTTGAATAGCAATGGCAAGTTGTTGAAACACGTGATACAGTGGATTTTTTTTTCCTTATTGAAGTTTAACAAAGGTCTCCTTGAATTCTGTCAAAATTAGTAATAGTTACCCCCCAAAATAAAATAAAATGTAACAATAAAGGCCGGGTGTGTGATCAGTAGTAAATTTTGACCATAGTAATGTTCTATCATCGCCCGTGGCAAAAAAATGTTTGCGGGTTGTTCGCATGTAGAGTTTACCACTGTCAAAGTTAATTCCGCCTAATAGTTTGGCAACGTGAATATCATTATATACCTGCAGATATAACCAAAGTAAATTTATTTTAAATATTCACCATTGGCAATACGTACAATATTATGCTTTATTTACGTTTGCGTTTGAAATCTGCCACTTTTCTGGCAAAAAAACTTCGGTAATATAAATTAAACAGCGAACGAACTCTCATCACTAAAATAGCGGGATATTGAATGATTCCTTATCGTATACTGTTTTTTATATAGTAACAATGTGACTTTTAAAACAGCTGTGCAAAGAGTTAGCCATTTTTGATTAACGATTTACGGTTTTTACTATCTGACATTGGATGGTAAAATTGATTTACTATTGAATGTACTTTCGATAAGCAAATATTTTTTACCAACGATCGAACAACCCGTTCTCACAAATTTTTTATCCTAAATTTTTTTTTTCTTAAGTAAAAATTTATCACTGATAACACAATCGGGCTTAAGTGTGGAAAGTCGGAAGTAAATTTAGGAACACTTTATTAATTTCATAATGTGAAACTCTCTTTGCTTGTCTAAAAATTTCCATTAAACTTTTATTATTACCATAATCATTACCATTGAATATTTGGATTGTTAATAATTTATTTGCACTTAATTTTTAATTCCAAATGATGTCAGAATTCACAACTCGGTCGCGAACAAATATTTTTACCTAATCAAATTTTTTCACAGATGGCGGATCTTTTTTATAAATTGGTACAAAGCTTTTATGAGCATTTTAATTTGTGTGTACGCTTTCTTTTTGAACAAGCCTTTTGACAATTTTTCCATTAAAAATATTACGACATTTGCGTACGGGGTATTTGAAAATGGCAATGATGTACAAACAAGGATTTTGACATAATTTTCCATCGAAAATATTATTCCGTTATTCCTCATCTCCTTTTCCTATCCCCTTCTTCTCCTCTTCCTTTTAAGCAGAATTTAACAGATGAAAGAGATCTCATTTTATGAGATAGCGTTTCCTTTGTGTGAGAATAATATTAAGTTATTCAAAATAAAATTTTAAAGCGATAAGAACGTAGTAAGGTATTTCACGCAATTTTTATCACAACCTAGATATAAAAACCTGTTTCAAAATAAGTTTTTTGTATGTGAACTAAAACAATGTTTATGAAGAAAAACGAGTTTTTTAAAGAATTCATATATGTACTAGCAGAAAAGTAATCGGCTATTGCCGATTGTTTGCTGCTAGGCCTAATAGTGGTCACTACGTGGCCAGCGGTGGTTGCGGTGCGGTTAGGGTTTCCGTAGAATCTATATTTTCAATGTGGAAATCCCGTATTACATTGCTTTAACAATGCACCACGTAGTGTAAACAAAACATTAGTAAAATAATACATGCTATATACATATGAAGACCTAGAGGTCTCTTAAATTGACATGATTATCGTAAGAATGTTATTAAAAGCATAAACATGAAGGATATAGTGAACTTAAAGAAATGAAATAATATGAACTGGTAAAAAAAAATAAACTTAATTAGTTTTTGCTAATTTGCATTGGATTTTTGAAAGACTGTTGGTATTTTTCAAGGCTACTTTGGTGTTTAACGTATATCCAAATACATATCTAATAGCGACGAAGTGCAATTGTGTTATTAGATATATATATATATATATATATACAAGGTGTAATCGATCTAGGCCATAATATTTTATGGGTGAATGGTAACCTGACGAAATCATGAGTCGAAAATGTTTAAGGAATATGTACAAAATCTGTACCTGTAAATGTAAGATTTTAGGTATTTAGTTATGCGTACTACGTTATTGACGTAATGAACCCATCACTGTTCTATTTCATTGTTTCAGGTCCTAAATCATCTAATAAAAATAGTCTGATTCAATGATTTTATATTTTTTGTATTCAATATATAATTTGGAATCAATTATATATTTCAATTAATCGAAATAATCGCATAACTACGACTTGTTTTAAATGCTTATATCTCTGACATGGTTGAGATTAGGCACATACAGCTTGAAAATTTTGGAATCATATTTTTAATATGTAACTACCAGGGGCGTGTAGTTCATAAAAGCAAAAAAGCTGTGCATTACTAAAAATTCTGGGAAATAAGTATAGATGAAATAATTGGATTAATGTAAACGAAAACATTATTTCACAATTAGCGCCATATGTATATCAGAAGAGTGAATTTAATTGCTTAGTTCTAAAAACTACCACAACTCACCGCTGTATCCATGGCGCTCTTTGGTATTTGCCGCATCGAGCTATTCATATTACTCTGCTTTGTCTTTAAGCTAGTGAATTACTCATGCCTTATAAATGGCTATTTACTGAATTGAAAATTCCTTTTGGCTGATCCGTTTTGTATAGAGTCGTCCTATGCTGTTTTTTAACAGAATAATATCAGAAAGGCTTAAAGAATAATATCAAAAAGGCGTGCAAATCATTGAAGTGTCTACTTCCTTTTTTACTAATTTGCGAATTTTACTATCTTACTATTTTTAACGTGTTGATTTCATGAGTGTTCTTTAAATTTGGTGGATGGATTGGTTTTTGATTAGAGAAAAACAAAAAGCAATTGGAAAACTATTTCCTACGACCTATTTAACCTTTAATAAAAATAATTATTTCCTTTAATAAATTAATCATGTTTAGTCATGGAAAATGTTCGTAAAACGTCCATACATTTTTATATGGGTAAGAAGGTATTATTTTACATTAAAAAACTATTAATAGTATTCTAAAACTATAAATAAATACATGGTAGGATTGTATAAACGACGAATTTATTTAATTTAAAGACGTTGGTTAAACGAAAGTACATATATTGTATTACATATATTATAAAGGGTGTCCAGCAGAAATTTTTTAAATATAATATTAAATAAATGAAAAAAACTACAATGTTATTCTCATATTTTATTTATACAAAATGGAGTTTAACGATGCTAATTTAACGTTTTATAAACAATATCGTCTAAATGCCGTCCATTTCTCTCAAGACACTCTTGCAATAGGATTCTTAAATTTGCGAACACGCGAGAGCAAAGCATTGGTTCAATAGCAGCAACTTCACGGCGGATATTTTCTTGTAGGGCTTGAATTGTTCTAGTATTGTTGCTGTAAACTTTTGAATTAAGGTATTCCCATAAAAAAAAGTCGCACGGGTAAGGTTCGGTGACCAATGTGCCCAGAGTACGTCTCCGTACTTGCTGATTAATTTATTGGGAAAAATTCCCCTCAGCTTCTCCATTGAAACTCTAGCTGTATGTGGAGTAGGTTCGTCTTGCTGAAATTATGTTCTATTGTTGGAACCAAAAAACACCTGCAGTTTCGATACCAAAAACTCGTCGATCATTCGGCAATACACGTCAGCAGTGGATGTCTCTCGCTGGTTAAAAAAATAAGGACCAATTATCCTTTGGGCAGAAATTGCACATCACACTGTCGTTTCTGGACAATGCAAACGATTTTGCTTGCGTTCCCTCGGGTTTTAGGGGCACTAGTATCTCATGTTCTGTTTATTAACATAGCCATCGACATGAAAATGTGCTTCGTCAGTAAACAATATGTTTTCAAGAGTTCGTGATGTTTCAAAACGTTCCAGCATCGTTCTTGCTAAGGTTTCACGTGAAGAATAATCATTTTCGTTGAGAAACTGCACGATTTGCAGTTTGTATGGATGATACTGCACGATTTTCAGTTTGTATGGATGAAACTGCACGATTTTCAGTTTGTATTGATGAAACTGCAGAGTATTTTTCAAAATAACGTGCACTGTTGAATTTTTTATTCCAGTAAAGGCTACAATCTTCCTTATCAATTTACGCGGATTGCGCATAATTTTACGTCGAACTTGAGCCATATGTTCTGGCGTCGCTGCTGACGTTGATGGTCCTGGAGCAGTTTGGTTAACCATTGTCCCTTTTTGTCTGAACTTTTAACATAACACCAGATAAGTTGCGTGCTCGGCCCATCACTTACTCTTCGAATATTAAAGTGAGTACAAAAAGCGCGACGCGCACAAACCAATGAATCGCCGCACTTTAAATCAACCACGAACGTGCGGTCGCTCCCGACCATCAGCAAATCACGCGCGTCGAACAATACTCCTCCCACTTACCTCACCCTGATGGTTTCTTATTTTAGTTATATTTAGACCAATTGTAGATATCTCATAGAAACAAAGTTATTATATTATATGGGAAGTATGGGTATTACAGGATTTACGACCTGTCTTCGGCTGGTTTATGTGATTACTTTACACAATGTAACGTACACCATTCCATCCAATCAAACTCCATATCTATCAATACTTCCATATAATATAATAGCTTCGTCTTTATGAGGTATCCATAATTTGTCTCAATATCAATGCCTTTGGAGGTAAAAATCCACTAATTGTGTGTTCTTGGACATACTCAAATATTGTTAGTAGATATATTTGTTTTGAATAGTTTTAAGTATTTTTTTTTCTGTGTCTAGTTATGTAATCTAAATTAAATATAATTTTATGTTAATATCATATTTTATACTTCTTTCTTCAGGAGCTGATAACAACGCTGTACATTGGATTTCTGGGATTAATCTTCGCTTCATTCCTGGTTTACTTGGCAGAGAAAGATGTCAAGAATAGCAAATTCTCTAATTTTGCACAAGCGCTTTGGTGGGGAGTCGTAAGTATAATACAATAATTATATTTTTTAAATATTTAATATATATTGGCCATACATTAAAGCAATATTATAAAATATAACAATTTTTGAAAAATGTAAAATAATGTTGAGAAATTATTTTAATTTCATTCAATAATTTTTTCACGAAATGTAATGTTTAGGGTTTTAAAAAGATGCACCTAAATGTTTACTTGATAAAAATCTGTGTTTATGTATAAATAATGTATTAAAACCTCTCTTCTTGTTATTTTTCATATGGCCAAATTTTCACGGAATGAAAAGATGTGAAACATCGAAATATCTACTCAATATTATACATATTTTTTCATTTAAATGATAATTTAAACTGAGATTGAAAACAAACTGCAAAGACAATATCGGTATTTAAAAGAGTTAATTCACGATCCTTTTCTTTAAATAATGAAAATTACTACTAATCGCTTCTTGAAACCAAACAATTTTTTTTTTAAAGTTAATATTTTTTTTTAGTCATACATTATTTATGACATGACAGTACAATTAATAATTGTATTATAAATATTTTTCTTTACAAAACTTAAAAAGAATTATAATTAAACATGTCTAAAATTTAACAAAAATGAATTAATTGATTTAATTATGGCATCTCATATCGAATTTAACTCAAAGGTGTTTGAGATTTTCCGTAAATATAAAGTAGATTGCTTTCAAATAATGGAATAACAGATGTATCAATTTGAAAGTCCAACATATAGGTTGGAAAATTTGTCGTTAACTTACAATGTTGACGTGTTATAATAGATCAGCGCACTTCCCTGGATATATAGGCTTCCTGGTTCGAGTCCCGGTAGCAACAGCAATATTTTTAAATACTAATTGGAATCTAAATTATAAATATATTCATATAATTAATACATTAAATTAGTATTTAAAACATCACAGACCTATGTTCTGAATAATTACAACTTCACAATAAGAATGTGTTCTCCTTAATACGTTATATTTGTTATTTACCAAACAGATTAGTCGTCCAGTTAGGACACAATTTGTTTGACCCACTAACTGGTTATTAATCTATTTTGAATTAATCCTGTGAATATCTTTCTACCTCCCCCTCTTTCTCTTCCCCCCTCTCTAACTATTCCATAATCTATCTCTCTCTACCTCTCTCTTTTTTTTAGTTATGTTCGCATCTGAGTATAATTGTTCTCGCGATAGCGCGATCTGTAGCGAACCTTGGGTCCACTCTCAGACTTGGTCTGGCCATGGTTTGCCTTATTGGAAAATCACCTCTCGCTTTTCGTCCTTGTACACATTATACATTGGCAGTTGTGATCATTAATTTACTAAAGCTATTTTCGTATCTTTTAGCAATATACTCGGAGAGTTTTTCTTTAACACGAGTTCCTGAAGAATATAGACTTTCGTTCGTCTCGTAGGTGCATAGGCATCGCTGCGTACGATGCTATATCACATCTCGTCGTAACTTGATTCTTGAAAACAGACTAAGGACCTAATAATAATTGCATGGAAAATTACAGCCTATACATATATTAAACAACTATTAGATTTAGAGCACAAAATGCCACTATTAAAATAATACTTATAATGCCAATTGGAATTAGCTTAAAATAAATGTACAATAAAATTAGAATATTTACAAAAATCTTACTGATGTATCAATATAAAAATTCTGAAAATAACCCAAACACACTGCGGTTTAAGTTCACCAGATATAGTAAACATACAAATTACTAAATTACGTCTAACAAACTAGATTTTGGAGGAAAACCATAAAACATTATTTCACAATGTATATTGCCAGTGAAAATAAAAGATCCAACAAAGAGAGCAATCCTAATTATAAATTTGATAACGAGACGATGAAAATGGAACTAACGACGAAAAATACATAAAAAACAGAAAAAGATCATTAAATTTTCATACAAATTTAAATAATCTCTTAAATAACTTTTAATCAATAGCCCACCGTAACACGGGATCTCATCTTTACTTTTCATATTTGACACATAAGATGAATCATGATACAGTAATCATTCCAATACAGTTAATTTAAAGTTGAAATGTTTGACTGCTATGTTAAACATATTGAATATTAAACATATTAATTCTAAAGCGTGTTTCTTTGATGACAGGAAGACACTTAAATAGACTTCATGGCTCAACTTATTACATTCGGATTACAGAAATAACGACGTGGAATTTAAATGGTTAAGTCACCGAGATTTTGGATTTAAGGCCTCATTATCGTTGTCAAATATAATTGCTGTAACAATTAATAATATAGTATAATCATAAATGTAATTTAGCTAAGTAATTAAAGATAGTGTTTTATTTATTTTGTTGTCGTTTTGTTACACTCTCAAGTATATTTTTTAATTCTGACTTCATAAAAATTGTATTACTTGAAATTTTATATTTATTTTTGCCTCTTTTATAGACAAAAGTGAACTCACTAAAACCAAAACTTATATTTTATATCCGTAAAACTATGGTTACAAATATAAACTTATATTTTATATTCGTCATCACTCGTACAGAAAAGATCTGACCCATGTATCCTCTTCCACCCACAAAAGCCCCTTGCACATCCCATCCTTTTTCTTTCGTCACCGTTCTTGATCTTTTTATTAAAATTCTTCCATACAGTTTACCAACAGAGCTCAGAAGACTAATAGCCCTATAGTTACCACATTCCATTTTCGACCCTTTGCCTTTGTAAAGAGGCATAACGACAGTCCTTCTCCAATCTAACGGGGTGTAGTTCTCTTCCAAACACTGATTGAAGATCATATAAAGCCACAAGATAGATAACTAATGGGCCAGCAGCCTTGATATACTCTGCAGCAACGTTATCATACCCCACAGCCTTATCATTCTTAATATGTTTTATTGCACACTTTATTTCTTCCATACTCATTGCATTTATATCATTTTCCTCATTCATACTTACCCCAGAGAGCCCCTCAGGTGCTTCCTCATTTGCATTTTATACACTCTCATACGTCTCCTAGAAATATTTCATCCATCTATCTTTTATTTCATCCTCATTCGTTAACATCTCTCCATTTACTGACTTAATAGCTTTCACACTTCAGCTTTTAGCGCCACATCGGGATTTTTTGATCGCCTTCCAGAAGAATTTTATATTATCTTCTCAGTCATTTTCACCCCTTCCCCTCTTTTCAACCGTGTTTTCCTTTCTTTCACACCTTAACTTTTTTCGTATAAGCATTGTACAGGTCTTACGGAAACCATCTACAAAAAATCAAACTATATAAATATGTTATTAATTACTAAGGAGAACACATTATTATTGTGAAGATCCAGTTTATCAGAACACAGTTGTGTATATATTTTTATTATTAACGTAATATATAAGATGAATTAATGTTTCCAAAATTTAATCAGTCAATTTAATTCT
Source organism: Eubasilissa splendida (assembly GCA_031772225.1). Classification (NCBI taxonomy): domain Eukaryota; kingdom Metazoa; phylum Arthropoda; class Insecta; order Trichoptera; family Phryganeidae; genus Eubasilissa; species Eubasilissa splendida. The sequence continues at coordinate 13,735,960 of CM062848.1, read as the reverse complement.
GGCATCTCACATCGGATTTAATTCAAAGGTTTTTGAGATTTTCCGTAAATATAAAGTAGATTGCTTTCAAATAATCGAATAACAGATGCATCAATTTGAAAGTGCAATATATAAGTTCGAAAATTTGTCGTTAACTACAATGTTGGCGTGGTGTAATAGGTCAGCACACTCTTCCGGAAATATATGGTTCCCCTGATTCGAGTCCGGGTGACAACAAAAATGCCTTTTCAATAAATAGATTTTATCTATATATCTTTCTTATTGATACACTTAATTTGTATTAATGTAACTACTTTAAAATATCACAGACCTATGTTCTGAATAATTACAGCTTCACAATAAGAATGTGTTATTCTTAATAATATAACTATATATAGAATTTCTCATTATTATGAATTATGTAGCAGCATCGTAAACTATAATATTATCAAAAGTTGGTTTTCATCCATAGCTGGATAAAGGACTCTCCAATTTGTTATAGTGCTGTTCTCTTTGTCTATTATTATTATGCCACGTATTTTCGGAGAGTGTGATGATATTTCATCACTCCAGCGAGTTCTGAGCGGCTTTAGGTTTCTTGATTCTCCTTGAATACCACTGGATAACTGCTTTTGTCTAATGACTGTCCATCCTGAGATCGAGGTGACCTGCCTATTGCTATTATATCGATATATTCATTAATATTATAATGTACGTATATTTTTAAAGCGCACACATTATTATTGTAAAGTTGCAATTTTACAGAATATAGGTCTGTGATATTTTTAATACAAATTAAACGTATCTTTCTAATTAATACATTTATTTTGTATTACAAATAATTCACATATTCAAAATATATAATATAATTCATCAAGATATATGTAAGATATCTTGTTAAATTCGTAACATTTTGCACCGATTTATTATTTAAAATAAATTGAGCTAAAATAATTAAAGAATTGTATTTATTTACTATTAAACGGTCACGACAACAGAGACATGTGAAACATAATAATGAAAATAAATAGAACATTTATCATGGATTCGTTTACAATAGCATAAAATGGCATAATAGTGTAATATGATTATGAAAGAAACACAAAGTGTCTCTACTGTATTTTTAAAATTAATTGTAAAAAATAACAAAATGGAATAAACTAGAGTTGTGAAAAGTTTCCGACATTAAAAGCGGACGTACATATCATTCACTCTGATCAGCGAAACGGTACGCTGAGGGCTTCACGACGCAATTGACGGAAAATTTCAATGCGCGTTTTTTCAACCGTGGCCAGAATAACCACCCTCCGTTAAAAACTTTCTCTATGCAAATATTAATGTGGAATGAAACGGATTTTGTGGACGCGATTACTCCCTTAATTCTTATTTGAATCCAATCAAACATTTCTGAAAAATATATCGTTCTTAACCTGAACCGCTGTCTTATTTCAAAATGAGGACTGTTCAAAATATTAAAAAAATCATAACTTCATTAATATTGGTTCTAGAGGAAAAAGGAAAAATGTTATTTTTTTTATTATATTTTGTCCGATCCATTTAAAATATATATATATATACAGGCTGTAACAGACCTACTCCACAATATTTTATGGGTGGATAAAAGACTACATTATGAGTCGAAAATGTTCAAGCAATATGTAAAAATACTGCACCGTTAGGGAAGATATTATTGTTTAAAATTTTTACGAAATCATGTTAACATTTCTACGCACTTCGAAATAAATATATTATTTGCAAAATGTATTAATTATTAATATATATTTTTTCAGCATCTTGCAATTATGTAACAAAAAATAGTCTAGCCACTCGAAATTCGATGACCTTTAATATGTTTTATTCAAAATAAACTCTAGAATCAATCAAATATTTCAATTAATCGAAATAATCGCATAATTACGATTATTTTTGAAATGTTTATATCTATGATATGGTTGAGATTAGGCACATATTCCATGAACATTTACGACTCGTAGTTGAGTCAGGTATTTACCCATAATATTGTGTGCTAGGACTGTTACAGCCTGTATAAATAAATCCCCGTTCAACCTAGAGAAAAAATGTAAAAACATACTTTCTTACACAGATGAAATCTACCTAATTCTTGTGGCCAGTATCAGAAGGATTTTTTTGTATTGGCGGACGGATGATCATTGTCACGTTGCTTAATCCAATTTAACCCACCAGGCACTTTCGGATCCAATCTTATCAGTCCATTATAAAACATTTTATAGTACAATATAATAAAATAATAATATTTTTATATAAGAAAAACACATTCTTACTGTGAAGTTGCAATTTTAAGTCTGTGATATTTTTAAACAAATTAAATTATAAATTAGAAAAATATGCATATAAAATCAATTTATCGAAAAAATATTTTTGTTGCTACCGGGATTCGATTCGGGGAAATGCATTAACCGATTATGCTACACTAACATAGTAAGTTGACGACAAATTTTCAAACTTATATGTTGTACTTTCAAATTCATATGTCGTTCCATTATTTAAAAGCAATCTTCTTCATATTTACGGAATCTAAAACCTCTGAGTAAAATCCGATAGGAGACACCAGAATGAATTTATAATTCATTTTTATTATGGAACGACAGATGTATCAATCACCTAGGCCTTTTAACCTCCAAATGTCACCATACGACTTTCATTCCGTGCCGTGGTCATCGTCGTCCGTTTCATTCCAATTAAAAATAAGAATATTGATGGAATACCTCAACCGAATCTCAAAACAGGCAGATGGACATACGGTAACATCCCATGGCGTACTATAATTTTGTCACAATACTATTCTACCAGCATGGAAAGGGCTCGGCTCCAGGGGTCTTAAAATGCGAAAATTATTCATGATGCAACTGACAGTTATACAAACTAGAGACAGAGCATACTAATCCAATTCTCACGTTACTCACCTTTCCCTTAAATTGACAACGTTACAACACGGCTACATCTTAAGTTTTCACGATACCGACACGCTGCGTTCTCAAACGTTCTGACAGGACCGCCCGGTATTCCATAGATAAGGATTAAAAGGGTGTAATTGGTTAGAGATTTATTGATAGTGTTTATTGGGGCATTACTTACTATTATCAAACTAAACTAAACGCTTGTACTATGAAAAGAAGACTAACTTGCTGGCGTTTTGGAACGACGCGCCACAGAGATTTATTGACAGCGTTTACTGGGGCATTACTTACTATTATCAAACTAAACTAAACGCTTGTACTATGAAAAGAAGACTAACTTGCTGCTGTTCTGGAACGAGGCGCAAACCTTCGACCACTAGATCACTAGGCCAACGTCTCATGTATGCTTTCCATGTTGAAATTCTCTTGTAACTGTTTTAACGAACGAATTAAAACCGACAGTTTCCTAAGAACACGAATGTTGCTAATTTTTTAAATTGAACCTTGATGAAGGAACATACGTTTCGTTTTTAAAAATAAAACTCAAATGTGTCTGTATACACTTAATTTATCTGAATTATTTCGAATATTTACGAATAAATTAAAATTAATTATTTAGAATATTCTAGAATGATGAATTTATAAAAATATATTCCGAAAATGGGATTCCATCTGGGATTATTATTCAGAAGCTTTTATAGATGTTAACTTTCCATCAGGCTGTGGCTAGCTAGAGTTCTCGTGCGGTCTGCGCATTTCCGGCCGGCGCCAGTAACACCAGTGGCGCGGCACTCAAAACACAGCGTGGCGCATTGGATTAGTGCTCAGTTGAGCAGGGCGCTCGAGTAATGCAATAACTGTACCCATAACAATTTTTATTTATTTTAAGTTGGTTATTAATCCTGACACAAATTCCACCGCGAAAACAATTCTTTGTAAAACTTCATAGATTTCCACAGATCTAGAAGATACACGAGGAACTACTGTTGTGGCAAAAAAAATTCATAGCTCTATACAAGGAACGCTGTTACTGTGTTTAAAATAGTCTGTTAAGAACTGGAAAATAAATCTTGGTAATATTAACAAAAACAATTTTGTATTTGTTATCAAGATTCATGCATAAATTGCCTAAAACTTTTGTAATAAGTGAGTGTAACAATTTTCAATTCAAATAAATTTTCGAATTCGATTTTCCCATGACTCATATACATTTCATAACAGTGTGCTATACTTAAATAATTTATCTAATAATTGGGTAGGTAGGTGGGTAGAAAATCTTAGATTTTCAGTACTCAAAACTAGCGACGTTTTCTTAAATATGCTTTTTCAAGTTTAAATTAATTTTTGGTGCTTAAATTTAAACTTTTTAATATTAACATAGATAATCATTAGAGAACAAAATAAATACGTACTCAATAATTCAAATATTTAATTTGTACCATATGCGTTAATCAAGTTTATACTCTTTTTAAACCTGATCCTGATTCTTGTTATAATAATATAATATAATTAGCCTTATTGATTTTTCTAGATATTTGTATTTTATCATTCTTGACTCGTATATATCCAATCAAATCCTTCATTTTAAATTCTACATCTTTTCCTCTACACTGGCGGTAACATTGTGAACCTCAATATATAGTACAGGAAAAATAAGACACACCTACATTTATAATGTGATCTACTGTCTTGATTTAATTGCACGTACACACACAGAGGGGATCATACCAGTCCCCATTTATGCATTGTGTGGTGCGCAGCACTCCTGTTCATGTCATAACCAGGTACCAGGTATTTCTTGGTGGTCAGAAGAAGAAGTTCTATGTCATCTCTGTCGGCTTAAATTTTCATGTAGTTCACGCTATTTCTCAGGCAGGGTCTTATTAATATTAAGAAGCCTTTGGATCACTTGACTTGAGACAAGGTGCGGTGGTATCACATCTAGGCTCGAAAGCCTTGTTTGTTCTCACACAAATTTTAGAGTAGAGATAAAATCCTGAAAGGATTTAGAAAATTAGACCCCCTATATTTCATATTTTTTTCACATGTCACAGACAAAATGGTCCTTACACAAAATTTTCATCCATTACATTGCCACGACGTTCGTATAAACAAATATTATCAACAAAAAAATGACGTCGTCGGTAGAGTTGTCAAGTATTAATATCCTTTATTAGTACAATATACTAAAAATAAAATTTCTATGGACGTAACATTTGTTAGGTTTCAATGGACTAAATTATGACGTACGAAGTACGCTTATTTCATAATCCGCCTATCAATTAGTTAATACTCTAATACAATTTAATTAATCACCTAGAAATATATACAGAAATAAATTTATCTAACGAAAAAATATTTAGATGCTACCGGGATTTGAACTTCCTCGGTAGCAAATATTGCTTCGATAGATGGATTTTTCTGTATATCTTTCTGGTTGATACATTTAATTTGTATTAAAATACTACTGAACTATGGTTCTGAAAATGCAACTTCACAACAAAAATGTATTCTCCTTAATAAGTTAATATTCGATTAAAAAGTGTATTACATTTCGAAAGCTCATACCATTATTTAGAAGAATATAACTTATTCTAAAATAAACAGTAATGGCAGCCGTAGTTCTTAATAAGTAGAAAATAATATTTATATAGTATTGATTGTTGAATCGATCAATTATTATATCATTAATATTTAGGGTTTTCCTCTGTATAAGTGCTTCTGTAAAGTTTAACTTTTGAATCTAAATTCTTGTTTGTATATATTATAACGGTAAACATCGTACACACACGGTGTTTTAAACGAAATGTGTATGACTTTGTAAGTATAATATAAATGTTTCAACAAAAAATGTTATACTAAAAATTTAGTGAAAAATGTTCTTCCATGACCATGAAAAATAAAATTGTTAATGATCCTCATTTTTATAAAAAAAAAATCCGTACTACGTAAAAAATATATAAAAATACAAAAACATATTAAAAATCTTTTATTCATGTATAAGATTTAAAAAAATAAAAACAAATTCATGTGAAAGGTAAAAAAAAATCGAATTGTAAAATGACTTTTGTCCATGGATTTAAATATTTAAAAAAAAAATCGCTAATGTTTGTCGCAACGCAAATAAAACAACCATTTTACAAAAGATATAATTCCTTTGGCAACGTTTGTTGTACTTATGAAAGATTTCTTATTTGTAGTTCGTACATTCCAAGATTTTCCCTTCCTCAGTAACTATGCAATATCACTCTAGGGGACCGGCTATAAATTACAGTTGCTCTAATTAATTGTTGACTCTTGACTTTAAAAGGGTTAAAAGGTTCTTTTCACTCATATTTGCATCAAATTTAATATGGGTTTGGAAGTTTATCATTTTTAGGTGACATTTTTACATTGTACTGCTTTGTATTTGCATCCCTTATGTATAGAATTTCATATATAATATAATTCTAAGATTATCTAAGATATAGTCTATAATAGAAACATCTAGTGTTTCGATAGAGATCGTTTACATTATGTTTGTGCATAATTAAAAATAAATATTAAATAATATTACATCTATTTAGAGTAGATATAATATTACCAAAAAAAAAAAAAATCATAAAAGCAGTCAATAATTTTCATTAAAGAAGTAATAAATGTTGCATACACCTAGAAAAAATTCTGAATATAAGCTTAGTAGCTGAGTGAATGCATTCTTGAGTATTGACTCAAAGTGCGATCTCCGTATACAGCAACCATTACTTATACCTATTTTGGCAACACGGGCCACTTAATATTTCTATTCCCTCGGGCAGCTGTCTCATTTGTCAACGTGCACTTAACTCAGTGTATGTAGGCATCAATGCTCCCTCTAAGGTGTGCGGGTGTGCGCGCGCACACGATTTTTAACAAGACTTTCTCATGTGCCGCCTTCTATCGAAGGTCTTTAAAATGGCACGAGAGATTTTGTATTTGTTATGCATGATGTAAGGTTATTTCAAAATATGGTACTCGATGCTGACAGACAAGCATCTCTTGTACACGAACGTGTATGTATATATATGCTTATATAGGATGTCCTGAAAGTCAACGTCGAGTAAACCTCATTACCCATCTTCAGGGGGTGCCTAATCGGTGAAGTGTCGCTCTAAAATGATAGTAAGACACGTTCTTTTAGGCCTTTGAGACAACTGTTGTCCGTCTCAGAAAGTTTCTTGGTTACTCCGTGTCTGTTGGTCCTGAGAAAGACCATTGTTGTCTCAACGTTAGTGTTGAACTGCCGGCCTAAGAGGACGTGTCTCACGATCATTTTCGAGCGACACTTCGCCGATTAGGCAAACTTTGGGCATTGTAACAACAATGTTCCTTCTCAGAACCAACAGATGCGAGAAGATGAGCATACAAAAACTGCAATAACGCATGCCATAACAAATTACAGAATCAAATTTTCCACAACCTTTAATGTAAATAAAAATGTTGAAAGCGTATTTTTTGTTATTTGACAATAATTTAAAAGATTGTTTCATGTTTCTGTATTTACAACCCGTTTACTGTGAATGTGTTTAAAATCAAAGAATATAAATTGAATGACAATTAATAATAATTGTGATGGATGTAATCATTATACATTTTAATTTAATTTTTAACAAACGTTAGCTGAATATTTTTATTATTTAACGATGGCCATCAAGAGGCATCAGAATTTATTGCGTGTATTTAATGAAAGAACCATTCACTGGAAATATTGTAATTGTGGCACAAATAAATCTTATCGGTGACAATGCACAATTGGAACGCTCGTTATCGAATAACTATTGGATTATACTGATTACTTGTCCGTTTTTTATATGGAATACAGATCAGTGAATGAATTGACAAAAAATAAAGTTTACATATACGAGAGGGCTTTGGAACATTAGTTGCGGGACGAGGAGCATTCTACACACATTCTTGGTGGAAACATAAATCCGACAATTTACGACACATTTATGTGACAGTAAAAGTATTTACTCTTCGAAAATTAAATCTATGTGTAAATAAGACGTATTTTTTACATTAATGCATATTATATTGTCAGTTTTTTTAATTTTCGTTCCAATCGAGTCATATTTAAAAAAAAAGTCACGAAACTATTTGATTGCGTAACTGGTATCAAAATGATCACGTGGATGATACCAAAATGTAAATATTGGAATAAGAAATTTGCGTTAGTTCATGGTGTGGAATTACCAGTTTTCGTAAAGAACATCTTAATATTTTAAATGAAATGTAGCTTACTATTGCCGTGACCATGCTTACAATATTCTACAGTCCGTTGGATACACGTGGTCCACGGTCATGGTACAAAGTCACGTTTGAATACCGTACTAAATTGAAAGCATCACTGAAATAATTAATGTTTGAAAAATATTTTTAAAAATCATGCTGTTTGTATAATATTTTTTTATAAAATGAGGCGTAAAAGTTATTGTAATTATAATGTTTTGATAACAAATTCCTTGAAAACCGTAGATACACGTGCGCGCTCTGCTATGCACATAGAGAAGCAAACACGGGTAACGGTAAATTAGGTAACTACCTCTGGATAAGAGAATATTTTGGATGCTTTCAAGGACTTTTCAATGATGCAACATCGTAAAAGTCATCAATGTTAATAATAATGGATAATTTGTATAGCGCAATTTTCGTAAAAACTTTCACCTCAATGTTAGTATAATAGTGTAAGTCATTTTGCTGTGTATCGCCGACTTGATGTTTCTATCCTAGGAAGCCCCAAAAGTCAACAGCGTGTACTTGAAATATATAAACAAACAATGATTATCAATTGTTCCCGTCGAATGGATTACATTAATTCCGGTTGTAAGTTGGAATAAAGGAAACCGGAAGACGGATATAGGAAGAGGTTGATGAGAGGAAAGGAATTTTTTCGAAGGACTAGCGATTTCGGGGACCTAGATTTATAAGGACTGCTCGCCTCACCTCAAGTATGACGCCTCCGAAATGCCCGGTGGCGCCGCCGAAATCACACACTGCGTGCACGAGGATAGTCGACGATTTCCGCACCGCGTTTCACTACACTGGAGGTAATTGTCCACACCGCGTATGATATCGCAATGTCGAGATCAAACAAACAATATTGATCAAGTGACACCTGGTGGCGTCAGGCTTACGATTCACACTTAGGACAAGCAGTGGGATAGGTCAAGGGTAGTAATTTGGACGCGGATATGTGTCAATAACATTAGTCGCGGTCGATATTAAAACGCGCGCCAAAAGTGTGTTTTATAAATATGAAACAATAGGGATGGCGGCCTCATATTGAATATTCTGCGAAATTGTCAACAAGTCGAAGATTTCATTCAAATAATCTAACATATGGAATTAATACAATGTAATACCCTGTTATCGGTACGGTTTTTCCACGGGATAGATGAACACAGACAATCGCTGTGAATAACGCGGTATTACAAACCATTAATGCAGTACTACATAATGTTAAGGCTAACGCGTTGCATCAGCGATAACAGACTTAATGATGTACCCCGCAATGAAATCGGCCAGAGAGTTCGAAGGCTCACCGTAACAGTTCAGAAAACTCGACAGAAGAATGTACGTAATAAATAACCTTTCTGATATTGTATTTCAACAGTTTGGAATTTTCGAACCCCAACTAAATATTTTGGAAATATTTGTTCATTTTATATTAATTCCAATATATAAACATTATAATTTAATATCATACCCAAACAACATCGCTTCTCTGAAGGACGTTTAGTAAACAAAGCTTACTTTACTAATAACGTATTATTATATAAGTACGCGAAATTTATTCCCCAGATATTAAATGAGAAACTATCCAGGAACCCGACTACGTTATGTGAATGTGCTATATTAAAATTAAATTAATTTATTTATTATTAATAATATAAATTACTATTATTAATTTAATATTCGCGACTTTTAAATACTTGTGAGTTGTCACATTTTATTCAGGTCTAATTTTTATTAAAAATATGAATCATCATCTGATGACAGCGAATTGTGGTTCGAAATATTGGCTACGACCATAAACAATGTAGTATTTAATTAGATGAGCGTAAAAATCTTAAATATGTAATATTTAGCGTGCTGTTTGGTCTAGCAGTAAGACATTCGTCTTGTAATCAAGCGATTGAAAGTTCGAGCCTTATCCCGGTAGACCATAAAGTTAGTCCTAATAGTGCACAGCTTAAATTGAATGATTAATAAGAAATAGAGTATTTGTATTTGTATGTTTTTTGTATGAATTAAATTAATAATAAATTAAGTATTAGATTTGCTTTTCTTACATTTACTGAAACATTTCTAGAACTATTGCGTGCATCCAACTGACAGACATGCAAATACGGTAGAATAATCCAGAAGTATATTATATTTTAGATTAACAGTATGGCTTTAAACAACGAACTTTGATCTATTTTCTGGGTACTATGAAAACTAATTAAGAAAATATCCATGAAACAGTAATTTCTTCAGAGTATTTAATGGTTTACGGTGTCGAGAGCTTTACGGAAATCACCGTAAATCACATCAATCTCCTTTTTATCGCCTGGAGCGGAATGTAACATCCAGAATAGTCGACACGTCAATCCTGATCGCTTTGGATAAAGTCTATATTGATTTGAATCACATTTAATACGGAGATATACAATGTTTTTGAAAACTGGGTTAACATTTTTTTTTGTCTTAATTGGCATCCACGCCCGTCATGGCCTAGAATTCACATTAAGCTATAATTTTAAATATAGGGTTAGAGTATGGGTGAAGAAGGATACCATTGTTCAGTGCGGACTATAAAGGGTAACATATATGCAAAATATGATCCAGGCAGAGGAGAGGGTAAGATGTCTGGCGGGTGGGGCGACTATATTTTTCTCATCGCCTAGAGTGTAATTGAGTAACAATTGAAATCAAAGTGGCAAGGGGAAATGTACTAATATTTTAAGCAGAGTCCTGAAGAGTAACCGTAAATTTTAGTTTTGATCCGGCAGAGGATGCAGGATAGTATAGGATATGCACATAGATTAAACCCTCCCTTACCTTAACGTCTTTCCTAATTTTTGAGTCTTATTAGATACTATAATCTTTGTCACACATTGTAGTTTCACATGATAATTATTTTTTCAGAAACTATATTCTAGCCCTTTCATTTTCAAATATTTCCACTGTAAGCAGGATGATTCTATTAAGATGCCCTTTCATTTTAAAATATTTCCACTGTAATCAGGATGATTCCATTAAGATGCCCTTTCATTTTCATAAACTTTATTTAAATATTTCACTGTAATCAGGATGATTTCATTTAGATGCCGTTGCATTTTCGATCATTTTCATTATATTCAATGCGATTTCTTTTATATCCCGTTATATTTTCAAACATTTTCACTATATGAATTGTAAATCTTTTGTAGATTGTAGGTTTTAATTCCAGATACGAAGTAAAATCCACCGATTACCCTATTTACCTCTTTTTCATTCCTCTCTCGATAATTTCAGTTTTTTCATTAATACATATCAGATATCTCATAGAGACGAAGCTATTTTTATTACATTTAATAGAAAATATATAGAAGTATGAGGTAATTACAGGGCTTACGACCTGTTCTCGTCTGACTTAAGTGATCACTTTATATAAATATAACGTTCACCATTCTTACGCCATCAATTTCCACATCTATTAAAATTTTTTTTAAAGTTGTATATATGTTAATATGTAGACTCGCTTCGAGTACCGCTACACCATCGCCATTTATGGATCAAATATGATCATTCATTTTTCTTTGTAACAGCACATATGTCAACTCAATGAGAATATGATTTTTTAGTTTTTTCACTTCGAATAATTTGATACATTCGTTTTTCACATGTTTATGTTTTACTGTTACCACTTTATTCTTCTCAAATATCGATAATGAATATTTTTGCCCTTCCCTATGGGGAAAATTCATTTTTGCTCTAGCAAACAATTTATTCCTCAAACAACCCGTTACGTTCGGTGAGATCGTTATTTGCAATTGAGATCAGCAAATACACTGAATGGATTCTTTATTTACATTAATCGAGTATATTATAGAAGAAAGCGGAAAATTGAGTTTTGGGATAAACAAAGCTAATGATCATTGATCGACATAACCAGCTTTCGCGGACGGATACCCTTCCAGGCCTTGAAATTGTTAATATATCATTATATATATCTGTGAACTAGAAATTCAAAAAGTTCTGTACCCAGACATGATATATCCAAAGTCGCGATATATCCAAATCAATCACGGCCAGGATTATGCATGTCTGATTCATTCAATATTTCTGTACGGTGTGGAATCGTTAACAGCGATGGAAAGCGAGAGAAAGCCGACTAATGCCTTTGAGTATGAAACGTTTTGAAATATTTAATTTATAATATTTAATATATTAAATTTAATCTAATTTAAATAAATAAAGGAAGAATTTGTACTGAAAGGAGAGTGGATGAATTTTTTTCTGGTAGTCATGCCGCGTAGCGTTACTGCAATGGTGCACTACAGGCATGGCATGGTTGCAAGTAAAAATAACAACCTGGCGGCCAATGAGTAAGATTAATATGACAGCTTTTGCTTATATAATGGGTCTGGGTCCCTATTACTGATGCTTTTGAGATGTGGTGCTGGAGACACATGTTACGCATACAATAGACAGCGAAACGCACAAATGTCTCCATTCTACTGGAATGACATAGCATAGATTCTCAGCCATTAACTTAAGACGAATCCATCCATTTTTAAAGTTCTTACGAGAAGAGAAGAAACGTAATTCTTAAAATTTTTCGCGATTAACTTTATGAATGTACATTGTAATTAACTTTTAACAAAATTTTTAACTTTTTGAAATAATTAATTATTAAAATAAAACACAACGTTGTTTACTTCTAACTTTAATTAAAAATTAAAACGTTTTCAACGCTTAATGCGTCATCTTCAGAAATAAACTAAATCTTAAAACTAGAAGTCTACTTACGGGGGTAGTGGGGGCGGTATGAGAGCGGTGTTGGCGAGAGGGGGGTTTTCCCACCATCCCTCCATATAGTCAATAGTCTATCTTCTAGTATAAGGTTTAGTTTATTACTGAAGATGACGCATTAAGAGTTGAAAACGTTTTAATTTTTAATTAAAGTGTGGTGTGAATTAAATAACGTTGTGTGTTATTTTAATAATATATATTTTTTTAAAGTTAAAAATTTTGTTAAAATTTTTTTAAAGTTAATTGACGAAGTGTGTTACATCAACGGACGGAGAGGAAAATGAAGATTTCCCAGGCGTTGGATTGACGTAATAGAAAAAGCAACTTACTCTTTTAAGGTGACAGTCCTCAGATCAGCGGGATGTTAAGAAAAGCGGAGGAGAATAGTCAAGAGGGCGGGACTTGACGAAGATCATGATCCTCAGTCGAGAGAGACCGACGTCGATGATCGAGCATACTAGTATAATGGTTACAGAATATATAAAAATAATACGCACTAATAGTAAAAAAAAACAGTAACCAAAGTAATCAATAAAAATATGCGTAAGCTTTTCTTCTTTAATGTATTAATTACTACTAGCTTTATTTCATGAAACTTCTTCAATTATTATAAAATCAGATGTATTTAATGATTTTTCAGATGATAATGATAATAATTGCATATTTAGTAAACGCCCGTTCTATAGTTTTCAAAATATATATATATTTTTTGCTGATTTACCGTACTTTGTAAAAATCCGAGATAACCTGTTAATTTTGTTTCTTGTAATGTGAAGATGTAGAAACATATACAAGTTCCTAAATGTAAGAAAAGTATTTGCTGTCTATCTTTTTTATTTGACGTTACAGACTCGATACGGTTTTTGTATAAAAGTATTTCCGAGTTTCGCTTACCCTTTTCGTTCCGCTAACTCCGTACCTCCTTCAGAAAGTGGTGTTTCAAATACCAAATTAAATCATGGCTTTGTCGATTCATAAGTTATATAAGAATCATAATAGATTAAAACTAAAAAGGATAAATAATCCCCGTTATACAGTTGGTAATAAAATAAAATTTCAAATATGTCCTTGCACATTAATTTATTTCAATTCAATTTATTCAAATAAGGAATGTTTTGAAGTAAAGTTTGAAATACGTATTAGCACCGTTCATAATAATTACTATATTTCACCGTTAAATGTTTTTCTGTATTTGAAACAATGTTTGAGACTGAAGCAGAGATTAAAGGTTTAAAGATTTGTATTTCATTATACCTATAACAATAATTTATAATCTTTAATTAAAAAGAAGTCCGCAGAAAACTATAAACCGTTTGGAATAATCAGTTTTTACAGAAAAAGATTCCCAAACTCCTAAATCCATTCGAACAAATTACGATAAATATTCTAGGAAATGACTTTATGATTCATGACAATTTTGTATTAATGGCGGCTTCCATCTGAATCATTACTGATATTCAATTGTCATTATTTTTGACAGTAGAGAAACTCTTAATCTTAATAACCATTATTTTATTATATATATATATACTAGATAAAGGCCCGTCAATAATAACACATTTATTTTTTTCAAATTTTCAAAGAAATAGTCGGTACGTACCTATACACCTTCTGGTATCGAATTAATTAATCTTGATTAAACACATGATAAATGAACCTACCTAGGCCTACACATACCTATGCAAAGCTCAGTTAATTAATTCATATTATAAATTAGAACGTCCAAAGAGCAATATTTTTATGTATCCAGTCAAGTGATTATACACAAGCCAAACAATTACATAATTATTTTATTCGAAATATGCGTACGCTCGTAGGCCATTTTTAATGATGTGAAATGTACAGAAACATACAAACGGCGAGTATTATAAAAATGTCATCCAGAATCTTCTGTAAAAAGTTTTCTAAGTTATTCTGTATCTGTGCATCTCCGTTTTCTCTGGCCGACGTTTCGGATCCCATTGCAGAGTCCAAAGGCTAGTTTAGAACAGCCGAGTAAGGAGTGTTGGAGTTTTAAGATTTGACGATGTGCTCTCTTCAAACAATATAAACAAATGCGCCGTAGTTGTAACATAATCGTTATTTTAATGATTTGAGAAATCATAAGAACGCGGACTTAAAAATAATATTTCTCCATTTCAAGATGGTTTTAAGCATTTCACTTTCAAAGTAGGTAATTCGGGCCTAATGTCGCAGCGACATTAGCCCTGATTAGTTCTAAGGCAATTAGTTCCTAAAGGATGGCCAAAGAGGTATACGCCACATAGTACCCCAAAAAAACGCGTTTTTAACGTCCGTGAAATCCTAGGATCTTATTTTATGGTACGATCGTATTACGTTCAGATGTACAGGTTATGGCTACAAAATTGTTAAGCCTTAGAAAAACTCTATGATTAAATATATAGCTATAGTAGACAATGCATAGTTGTAACACTAAAATAAACTAAATAAATATTTTTAAACATATTTATTTTTATTTCTGTATCATATATTGTCGAAGGTACCGTCGTTGTATAAATTGTAATTTTATTTTTAAGATTTGCAAAATCAACTTTGTGGTTAAAATACATTATTTCAGATTGTTAACTTTGTTTTATTAACCACTTATTGAATTAAATACATCTACCGGTTTCGAACAATATCATTTTCTTCTTCAGGATGTCATTATATCTAAACATATGTTATATTGTTTCTTTAACAAAATCAATTTTAAAAAAAAACAATAATTATTTAAAAAATAAATTTAATAAAATAAATTGTTATGTGAGATACAAAATTATTAGAATTATTCCTAGGAATTTTTTTTTTTTAGAATGGACTTGTGGTTAAATTTAATTGGTTGTTCATAATGTTTTGGTTAGTTTTACACGCTTTATGTATTTCCAATGATTCCAAATTATTTCATTTAAGACAAACACCGTTTACATGTAAAATAGACAATCCCAAAGTTTTATCAAAAGTATTTTCATTTTCTAACAAATGATTAGAAATTCTGAAAAACCACTATTATTCAAATATTTGAAATGTTGATGTAAAATAAAAAATATTTTAATTTTGTAAATTGTTACAGATCACGCTGTGTACTGTGGGTTATGGTGATATGGTTCCTGAGACTTGGCAGGGAAAGGTTATCGCTTCCTTCTGTGCTCTCCTCGGGATCTCTTTCTTTGCTCTCCCTGCAGTAAGTTAACTGAATAAATTATTTATCTCATAATATTGTAAAAAAATATTTTTCTAATATATACAGAATGTCCTAGAGACAGTAGTCCATGTGAAACCTACTGTAAGGTATCATATATCACCAGCAACCCATTGAGATAAAATTAGGTCATCCGAAATTTAATGTCAAAAAGTTAAAATAACATTTTTTTAACTAGCCATAAACAAAAATCTTTCCTATTCCTTTTATATCATTATTTGCTAAATTTTATCACGAAAGTTTAAGTATTTATGGTACAGTGCACATTTTTGTAAAGACAGGTTGCACATTTCTCTAAAAGTTTGGATAATTTCTAAACCGTCGAATTTCGGACAACCCTATTTGAAATTCAATGTATTGAAAGAGATATTTCCTAACCATAGACTCCGTTTGGACTACTGTTTCTGAAATACCCTGTATTTGCGTTGATTCGATTGATAGCTAATGTGGCAGATTTCAGTTTCCAATACGCTGTAACATGTCTTATTAATTCTTATAGATTCTCTATCTAGAAATATATTCTACAAAGTGATAAATTCTCACCTAAAATATTTACATCGATGCTTTGACAATCTGTTTGGGCAACTAGAGTGGCGGGAAAATTGATTGACGGGAGAATGATATTGTGCCTTTTTCAGACTATCCAGATGACTTTAGAATAAACGTGTCAAATACTAAAGTAATGATGAACTGCTTTGTTGATTCTATGGACATGTTTATTGAACGCAGCATGAGAAAGTCGATAATTATGTCTACCTAACAGAAAACAGCAGAGAGAGGATAACCTAGAAAAGGAGGTCTGATCACAATCATTTTTCACCGTGTTTAAAACGGAAGGCGTTTAAGCAATGCATGTTTCCAGTGTTCACGTGTGGTCGCAAAACATAAACTCCCAGCAAGAGAGAGTTCCACACACTAAACGGGGAATGGAAAGATATATTTTGAACATTACGTAAAGAAATAGAAAAATAAACATTTGGATAAGAGAACAGACAAGAGTAGTTAGTATTATAGAATCCCCAAGAAAATGATTTGCCAATGGGCAGATCTCATAGC
Organism: Eubasilissa splendida; assembly: GCA_031772225.1. Classification (NCBI taxonomy): domain Eukaryota; kingdom Metazoa; phylum Arthropoda; class Insecta; order Trichoptera; family Phryganeidae; genus Eubasilissa; species Eubasilissa splendida. The sequence goes on along the minus strand of CM062848.1, from coordinate 13,718,770 downwards.
TTAGAGAACGGATAATCGTCATCCAGTGGTACCTGAAAAGAATCAAGAGGTCGTGAAGCCGCTCCTCTAAATCCGCTGAACTGATGCATCAAACTCTTCGTAAAAATATGGAATACGGCGGATAATAATGGATAGAGAAAAGTGGGAAAGAAACAGCTGATGACGATAATACCTTTTTAAGTTTTCCTAATATGACTGAAAGTACCTTAATCACGTGAAAATTGTCACTATTCGAGTTCCAGTTTACTCGAACATGTGACATGCGACAGAAAGTACCCGAAAATTCTTGAATAATTTCAGATTTCTAGGCATGTAAAGAGATTTATTTCGTCAGAAAGTGAGCGCTGAGCCATATCACGTGCAATTGATTTGTCGGAAAAGTATTTTGACATAATATAACGTATTATTAGGAAAGATTATAAAGAGTATTTGCGTTTGTGAAATTGTACGGGAAATATGTTTGGTGGAAATATTGAGCGAAAGCGGTAACCATATTGCGTTATTAATTTGGCTATTGCCTCTATTTGTGGGGAAAAATGAATAAAAGAGGTTTCTCTGTTCCTTTGCTGTGTTGTGAATTATGTTTATCGCTTTGGGTGCGATAGAGTGATGTGTGTGTTGTGTGTATTTTCTAACATTTTATGCTTTTATTATTAATTGTACGATTGATACATACTTTATATTTCATAAATAAATCTACTTCGAAGATAATTGTCGCGAAATGTTGTACTAAAATTGACTTCTTATTAATCGCTCAACAGACTTGAGGTTCGTAAGTTTTTATAACTTTTTAATTTAATAATGAAACTTGACTCATTAGCGGAGCCCTCATAGTTGGCGTTGCTACAAGAAAGCGTTAAGTTTCCGCTGTATTAGAAAGTTGATAAGGTTATCTCTTTTAAATTAGCCCAATGAGCACAACCATTCTGTTTCCTACATTTCCAATAATTTTGAGTGGTTTTATTCACTTCTCTTATTCTACCATTAGTGGAAATATTTTCCTGAGTTTGGCAGTTTCGGTGTAATTGAATGATTCAATAATGGAATATTTTCCACTAATTTGAAATTAAATCCATAGTCTCACACTTTAAATTAAATTAATGTTACTCCACAAATACGTACACTGAGAAGGTCATTCAATTAATAATTTTTAATTACCACTCACAGTTAATATGTAAACGTTACAGGTTTTTAAATTTTTTAAGGGATTTCTAATGCATTCTACTTTTGTATTTTGGTAAAATCTAGTTGAAATTAAAAAAAAAAATTAAATTAAAATAATCAGAACCTACTTGTAAAGGTGTCCCATTTTGTATTATGCGCCATTTGTGAACTATCTACACGAAATTATTTTATTTGATGTTTATCATTTACAGATCAAGAAAATTCATCATATATGGAAAGACGTATTTCAATCTTGCAAACCTTTTACGAATATTTCCGTTCTACTATAAATACGATTCACAAACTTTTGTTTTTTTGATCGTAGTCATATGCCAAATGCACCGCATTTCGCAACCTCATTAGTGAATTGGAGGCGCGTTGGTTCAATGAAAATGAAAATAGAAAATATTGCCGAAAATTCATGAATCTCAATTCATCACCGTTCACAGCAACTGGGCATTTCAAGAAGCTCGCACGTATCCAAAATTAATACAGTCTACATGCATACAAAATTCAGTCGACTCAAGTACTTGAGCCTGCAGATCCCAGAGTACACTCAATTTTGAATCAAAATTATCTTCAGCGACAAAGTCTATTTTCACCTCAGCGGATATATGAATAAGAAAAACTGTTACGTTTGGGGAAGGGAAAGCTCTCGAGTATACGAACCATTCCATCCGCGTCGAGTTACGGTATGGTGTTGTTTTTGGGCTGAATGTGACATTGCATCGTTTTTTTTCCAGTAACAGAAAACCCCAAGCTCAAAATGGGTCACCTTTATGTAAACGTCTTGTTTAAAAGAGTGTCTTTGCAGTTCTACAAAATATACTAGTATTAAGTGATCGTCAACTTTTTTATCTGTCTTACTTACTATGCATATTATACGTTTTTGTCCTGGTTCAAATATATATAATAGTATGTACATACATGTACATAATATTATATTCTAATTAGTACATTTAATTTGTATATCAATTCATACAAATTAAATGTATTAATTAGAAAGATATACATATAAAATCAATTAATCGAAAAAATATTTTTGTTGCTACCGGAATTCGAACCTAGATCTTTTCCTATCCGAGGAAATGTTCTGAAAAATTGAAATTTCAAATAGAATGTGTTCTTAAAAACAAACTATCATTATTTACTGTCCATAATTCTTAGAATACAAATGTCTAGCTACGAGTATATTATTTCTCCAGCGCTTGCTGAGTTAAATATGTACATTTTATACAACCACAAATACTGCACACCCATTACAGTATGTTCACGGTAATAATGTATTTTATTTAAGTGTAAATAAAATTAAGGTTGAGAAGTATAATAATTTAATATATTATATTTAATAATACAGTTGTTAAATAAAACGCTTTCGAACCGCACTATACAGCGAAGAACCGTGATCCCATAAGATTATCTGTTATTGAGATAACAGATTATTATTATCTTAAGGGAATTCGGATTTTGCGGAATTTCCAATCGGTCACAATGTAACAGCTAGGGATAGAGCCCTTAGTTTTAATAATTTATTAAGAAAAGTAAATAACGCGCATGATTTAATAAATTATACTGTTAAAAGTACTATTTTCAAACTAATAGTCCCGAATATATATATTTTTTAATAAAATTTGATTACTATTTTTGATTGCGGAATAATCCACCAGGCAAGTTTACACTTAGGTTAATTGCTCGTAATAATTTATCCTCAAATTACAATAAAATTAAATCGTTTTGCTTTTTATTAGCGTGTAAACTATTTTTATAAACATTTCTTGGTGAATATATTCCATTCTGTGTTTATTTAGATATTGCACGGTTTACAATATTCTAAGAAGAGGCTGGAATTTAAATTTTTGCGGTCTATTTTTATTTTATATCTTAGTTTGATCACTTTAGTCTTTAATTTAATTTTTATTAAAATCGTTTTGCATAAAGATTGATTATGTTATTATTATTGTTAAAAAAGCATAATATTAAAATTAAGAGCTTGTTGTGTATTATTAAAATAAATGCATTCGCTTTGCCTAGGACTGTGGTTAGAGATCTTTAATCTTGTTTATTCTTCTCAGTGGTCAATTTGTGAGGAAACTTTTATTTCTATTTTTTTCGTGTTTCAGTGTTCTCGACCATAAAAAATGTATTTTTCTAATTGTCTTAAAATGATTATATATTGTACAATCATATAATATTAGGATAATCTATCAGGATCATTTAATATAATATAATTTAAATAATAAATGAGGTTGTTGATCTCATATTATATTGATAGTTGAGGATTCTAACAGGACCACCTTTCAGTGTCTGGTTTGTCTGATCGTTGTTAGTTAGTTAGGTAGATAGGAAAACACGGGAAATGTCATTCTAAAGATAATCTACAAATACATTTCTAAAATACGTACATTTTTTGTTGCTGTAACAATAATTCACTTCTAATTAGAATCATATTTAAAGTAATCATTATTATTGGTATTAAATAAAAAGACATATGCTCCATTTAAATTCGTATGGGGTTCAAGTTGGAGAAAATTGGGCTTTCTGTAAAAAATGACGAGTGTTATCGTTACTAAAACAATGATGTCATACAGAATACGTACAAAGAGCAATATTAATGATTAATGCCTTATTTTTATTATTATTATTATTATAAATTTTCAATTGTTTTACTTATCTAAGCTGTGAACTTTGTGGACTGTGGATTGGTTGTTGAAAGATTATTTTCGGATAAAATTTATCACCATAATGCTAAATAAAAATACTAAAACACATTAAAATACAATAATGTTAGAAGTTCATTTTGTCCATGCCTCAGATGTATCCTAGAGCCATTGTGATCAGTAGAAGTACCCACTTATTAAATTATTGCATTTTTTTTTAAGAAGAACACATTTTTGTCGTGAAGTTGTATTTTCAGAACGTAATTCGAATTATTGTATCGTGTTTGCCGGACTTTTGTAAAATTTAATAAAATAAAGCACCTCTTTTCCCGACCACCCGCCGAGTACCTGATAGGATAGGTATCAGATAGAAGAATCAGATACGTAGGTTCGGTGTAGAAAAAAATCAATCTGGTTAAGCCTAAGATGCCGGATCCGCACAGGGGTGTTATCCATTAGATAAAATATTTATTATCGTATTCCCTCGAATATGGGCTCGGGCTTTATTAATTTAATTAAAATTTTACCCCGGCCAGTGTTTAAGGCCAGACCCACAGACCAGTAAATAAATATGAAATAAAGTGTACATATAGGAGAGAGGTTTGAAATATTAGTAGCAGGACGAGGGGCATTCTATACACATTCTCGGCAGATACATTATCCGATAGATTATGACGCCAAAGGGTGTCAAGCAGGGTTGTGTAATGTCTCCATGGCTGTTCAACTTGTATATGGATAAATGTGTGAAAGAACTGGAATGTATGAATATAGGAGCAAAAATGGGCGATTTGATTGTATGCTGTTTATTGTACGCCGATGATGCAGTACTAATGGCGAATAATGAACAAGAACCACAGAATCTGGTGAGTAGAATGTACGATGTATGCAAGGAAAGCGACCTCATGATGAATGTTAACAAGTCGAAAGTGATGGTATTCGAGAAGGAGGAAAGCAAGACACCGTGCAAAATACTTGTAGGTAATAAATATTTGAAACAAGTAGATGAGTTTGTGTATTTGGGAAGTATGTTTGATAGAAACGGAAAGGTTGAGAATGATATCGAAAGGAGGGTGACTGCAGGAAATAAAGTGAACGGCGCTTTGAATGGAATTATATCTAACGGGAATTTGTCAACTGAGGCAAGAGTAGCGGTGCACAATGGAATCCTGGTACTGACACTGATGTATGGAAGTGAGGCCTGGAGCTGGCAGAAAAGGAACAAAATTAGACTGAATGCAGTGGAAATGAGATCACATAGGCGTATATGTGGCAAATCTATTTATGACAGAGTAAAGAATGAAGAAATAAAGAAAGAATGTAAACCTGATGTTAGTATAGTGAGTAAGACTAAGAAAGGATCACTTAGATGGTTTGGTCATATGGAATGGATGAATGAGGAGAGAATGGTAAGAAAGATATATGACGCAAGTGTTGATGGCACCAGAAATAGAGGACGTCCGCGGAAGACTTGGCACGACCAGGTAAACCAGTTAATGGAGGATGGTTCTGTTAGAAGCCTCAACAATCGGCGAGCTTGTATGAGAAGATGTATGAATGTGGATGAGGCGAGAATTGTGTCAGGACAGAAAAATGTGGCGCTCTATCCTCTCTGTCTACCCCCGCGGGGAAACGGCGTGATGCTAAGTAAGTAAGTATGCAACAGTAAAATCATTTACTCTTCGAAAATTAAATCTTTGTGTAAACAAGACGTAATTTTTACATTAATGCATATTATATTGTTAAGAGTTTAAATTTTTGTTCTGATCTAGTCCTAATATAAACAAAGTTGCGCAGCTATTTGATTGCATGAGTGGTATCAAAGTGATCACGTGGGTGACACCAAAATGAAAATATTGGAACAAGAAATTTTCGTTAGTTCATGTCTATATATTTGGTGGTCTGTGGTGTGGAATTACAAGTATTAGTTTTATTTTCAAATTATGGAATATTAATGAATGATCAGAATACGAATGGTTAAGTTCGAGCGGATAATCATGTAATGCAGCACGTTTCTTTGAGATAACTACAAAAAATACAGTTCCAATGTTTCATTGCAGAGAGATACATTTCATCAAAAATTATTACTAATATATTCGATAATACAGGGGTTAATTTTATCCCCCTTAGCAGAAATGATGACAATAAAATAGTCGTTTTCGATGGATTTTATCATCACAGACCTGGTCCCCCATTTTTCAATTATGGTGGTCGCAACCGTGTCAAAAATACGCACGTCTTGTACATCGCCACGATAGATCCATGCTGAATCTCGTAGCTCTCCTGCATGGTGTCTCAGTATCTTAAGAAAAATACGACTTTCTCGTTCAACTGCTCTGATTCTTTATGCATCATCGTCGTCGTTTCCAGCCAAACTCTGCTTGCATTACAATCTTCTGCTCATTCCCAGGGATTGCAGGAAAGGTACACTCGGCTTACACAGGGTACTCCAATATACTCTTTTATACTCAAGTTGTATTTTTAACATGTAAATTTACCCGGTTTATATTCGGGGGATTCCTATTTTTGTGCACCATGTTTGAACCTGGCTTACATTTGACACCCGGTTAATACTCAAAAATACGGTATTCACATTTATCCTGTCTGCTTTTAGGGCATTTTGGGGTCAGGATTTGCTCTGAAGGTCCAGCAGCAGCAAAGGCAGAAGCACATGATCAGACGACGACAACCAGCCGCCACGCTGATCCAGTCGCTGTGGAGGTGTTACGCGGCGGACGAGCACTCCATGAGCGTGGCCACGTGGAAGATGCATCAAATCCCTCTGCCCAGCCCGCCTACTTCGTAAGTTTTATTTTGCAAACTCACAGTTACGATATTTTAATTTGAATATTAAATCGAACGAATTACAATTATAAATAAAAAAAATGTATTTTGAGTGTCAAATGTACCCATTAATGTAAGAAATATTTTATTTTTCCATTATTTCCAAAATTCATTATTAATTGTACCTACAGGTAAATAACACTTACAAGTCATTCTTAAAAGTCAAATCAAATGAACAAAAAAAAGTTGTTTATGTGCGCGGACTATGCTCACATGTGTGGGAAATTCTTTTATGTAACGGATTATAATGATGAAAAATTAAGGTGAAAATATTATTTGATAACTGACATATAAAACGATAATATGTGTTTAAATTTAGGAAATAAATTGAACTAACAATGCTTTGAAATGGATTAAATCGGAACAAAATTACAATAATTGTGATAAGAATATTATTAGGTATATATTTTATTTTGAATTATTTCGCATAAATTCTAGTTAAGTACAGCTTACAAAATACTGACTGCACATCACTGGTGAATGCGTTAAATATAATACGTATTTACCTACCAAAATACGTATCAATACGTTATTATAAATTCTTATAAAAAGTAAATCCAAGTAACCTACAACTTGTCATATTTATATAACTTGGCGCATAAATGTGCACACGATGTTGGTCCGATCCAACATGGTATAATTTATATAACTACACCCTTCTTTAATCTGACTATATTATTTTCAAACTTCTGACATTTGAAAATGTCAAATTACACGACGTGTAAAAAAATATAGTTTGACCTACGTTATTGCTCAGTTCCTCATATTCTTTGACAAAATATTGTGTATCTTTAACCTTTCCCCTGATTCAACTAATTCTCCAACTTATCGAGTGATCGTAATACATCATAACTCACCGGCGAACTGTCTCGTATTTCTATGCCAAGATGCCGTGTTCAATTACCAGAAAGAGCAATCCAATTTCCTCGCACGCCATCCCACGGCGGCTCTATGGATTAGGATACCGCCATAACCCAATATGACCCTCGGTATCCTCTAATCAATCAATACACGACGGAGGTGGCGGCTATTATGGCGTAGAATTTGCATGTTACTCTTCCATACATTAGCGAGTGGCCAAGTCCATTACCGTGGAGGACTGATTACATTCAAACGACGACACGAGAATGGATGTGATGTGGACAGTGTACAGTGGACAGTGGACAACCTTGTGGCTGGCAAATAACCGTCAAATTTGAAAGGAAAAATAAATGTCACATATTTTAGTAACCTGATTCATTATATATTTATGCGATAGTATTACATGCTATGCATACATCGCTATGTCCTGTTTAGTGCAGGAATGAGAGGACAGACATTCCTGCTCTGAAATATAAATAAACTTTTTAAAAATATATAAAGGACCATTAAAACACAATTAAATTTATTTTTCCTTACTTAATACTAACCCTCAATCAAATAACTTATATAAATATATGTAATTCCTTCCCAATCTTTGATGTTGAAATCTCTCAAGATAACAGAAAATAATTATATTATTTTATATAATTTTATATTTCTCTCTACCATATATAATTGGCAATATTTGTCATTCATCCTAATTTAGGCGCAAGTCTTCTAGTGAATTATTGTCTTGAGACATTCGGTCTGTTTTTGAAATATACATATGTTGCTGACATTTAAAGTATCGGTGCGACTTTTCAGCACCTAACAGTGATACTTATAATATTGCTTTTATATTTGGTTTCCATGACAACTAAACACAAGACAAATGCACACTTGATTACTGTACACAAGTCGGCTTATTTATCTGCAGCTGTGATATTTTATTAAATAACCTAACCTAACTTAATTAAATCTACCTTGTAATATAAGCTATCTTAAAGTATCTATCAAATATTATTTTACTTTGTTTGCAATTTTCTATATTTGCTATCGTATATGTGTGCACTTATCACTATGTGCAGATTTAGTGTGGGCAGTTATCTGGTCCCCTTACTATTGTTGTCGATTCATAGATTAACTTCCTAACATCTAGCGTCGGTCTGTTACTAACTCTCCCACTAACACCTAAGTTGCGACCTCACTCAGGCGAGCGCCGATGTCTTCCAGCTTCAAGCACAACGCGTCCTTCGTATCGCGCCTGCCCACCATCCGGCGGCACAAGAGCACCTCGCTGCACTCCCCGGCGCCCCACGGAGGCGCGGGCAAGAGCTCCCGGGGGCACCGGCCCTTCCATGACATGAACGCCAGCGCGGAGAACCTAGGTATTTCATTTGCCTAACCGGGCTGTTTCTTTAAGAGTGAAAGCTTCTTCATTTCATCGAGAATAATTTCACTGTGAGCTTTGGTCAAGTACCGTTTAAAGAACAATTAATAGATATATAAGCTTATATATTAAATTTTATTTTCGGAAAGAATTTTCGATCAAATTAATGCTTTTTTGTATTTAAACTATGGGTTTGTGTATTCGATTTTTGGGGTAGTAGATTATGAGTATTAATACATGTTCATAACTACAATTCATTGTTGTGTATTTGTATGATATTAAAGCAGATTTTAAAAGTCATTATAATAAATTATTTAAATTTATAATAATGATTAGTACTTGACTGAATCTCATATTAGCTTTTAATTTATACGAGCAATTATCGAACTAATTTTCATTTGTCGAAAAACATAAAATAGTTTTTATTTCGATTTTTTCTTTTGGGGTTTATTTTTATCTAATTTTAAACACAATTTTTATGAACTGGTAATAAGTTTTGTCAGTGAAAAAGGGGAAATGAATTAATCAGGTATTTATGTTTTAGCAGTATTTTAGTTTTAATATTACTAAAATATTTGCACATGTCTTATTATAATTACTCTTTCCTGCAGACATTTGAATAGCGATAATAATGTTTGGTCCGCGATAATTATCCTATCAAAATAATATTTTAATCCTGTGAGTTATATTACGAGTCTCGTTGATGGTGTATTTTTTTAAACCAATTGTGATTGCTTCCATTTATTCGTGGCAATACTGGATATTACTTTATATCCATAGAATATCATGATTTATGATTAATCTCAAATTCTACACTTTTTTTTCGACTTAAATGTGTATCCTCTTTTAAATTTATTTGATGAATAATATACTTTTAATTTTTCATATTCTTAATAAGTTTGTCTCAAAAAATGCTACTCCGAATACATTCAGATTTATGTTAAGAATCTCAAAGGAAGTCTGTTTCAATTTACTCTTTTTATTAAAATAAGATATTTGACATATTTATTCAGAACTTACAGCCCGGCATATTAAAATAGTTTCCTAATTCTTTTGTTATACTTAAAGATGGCATTATTATCTCGAATGTTTAAATTAAAAAGGCAAACAAGATCAGATATTTTATTTTGTGCTTCGAAGCATCATGGTTGATTAAAAAATGTAATGTTGGGATTAAATAAATGACTAATTCATAGAAAGAATTCATGGATCGCGGTTGAGTAAGCCTACCAGCGTAACGGACATATGGTGACAGAAGTAGAAAATACTTAATGCTTTCTCAATATTACTACTTCTTCTCTTTGTCTATCTAACTAAATTATAATAGCTTCTTCTTTCCTCGAAAAAGTATAAAAAATAGTTTTCGGTGCTTATTATATTGTTTTATTAATAGCAGTAATAATATTCTCATTATTAATTTCACCATTATTTGAAAAATTACTTACAATTACACACAAAACTGATTTAAATTCATAATTATTATTATTATTTGGTGGGTATCTTTAAAATTATATTTATTTATTTACTGACAAATATTTTTTTTTTGTAACCTCAAAAATCTAAAAACATCTACTCATTCTTCGCTATGCGAACATATTAAACCTTTTTTTATGAGTTATATGTTGTTCAACTTTTAGTGTTACTATTCCGATAATATGTAATATAAGTATATAAAAATATGGAATAAAATGCTTAAATCAAATGAATTTATGATGGATAGTGTAATATTAAATATTTTATAGATATTTTTGTTTTTGTAAATATTGTATATATTGCTATAATATTTATATTTTATTCGAGAAAAGTGGTTAATGATTTAACATATTATTTTATTATTCAAGTGATATATTATAATATTAATTATTTCTTAAAAATTTATATAATTAAAATTATCAATATATCCCTACCCTGCAACATATATTTATATTACCTATGAAATTTATAAAATTCGGAGCGGGCCTAGCCTTTATATCAATAAATGCATAATGGTAAAGCCAATTAATATAAATTATTAATTATTCACAATTATTAAGGCACAAAATTTGACTGTGTGCTTGAAGAATTGTGAACATTATTATTTTTACAATATGCTGACTTTTTCAATTTTACTAAATTAAGTAAAATTAATCAAATACTTAATTTATTGTTTTTTTCCGAGAAACACATTTTTATTACTCTGTGAATATTTTACTAAAACATTGTTTCATATATTTGGCGAAGTTCTTTTTAGGACCATATAATTTTTTCGCTAGAGGTGTAAGCCGATAAAATTTAATATCTACTTTTATTCATATTTAATACCTAATAAATATAATAATTGAACACCTATATATGTTTGCATCGCTCATGTTTTATTTTACGATCAATACAACACAGCTTGAGGAGCTTTCACATAAAATATTAAACATAAACTTGACTTTATTTATAATTCAAAACATGCTCTAGCACTTTCTGGTCTGATGTAAACGATATTATAATTTTGTTATATCTATTTCTCAGATGATTAACGGAACGACGTTGATTGTTGATTATTCTTAAAATGTCAGCATTATGTACTTAGCGTAGTTGTCCGTGTAAATATCATAATAATCAACGATTTCTCGCAAATTTAGCAAGTGTGCAAAAATTACATAACACAAATCTTTAAATAGAATTGTTTTACTATTTTTGAACATATATTCTTGCTCTCTGTCTGTACATTAGAATGAATAATAATTCTTGATTTGATTATAAAAAATTATGTTACTCTTCAAATGCTTCGAGGTGAAATTAAGAAAAAAAATTCCATTATAGTTATCACGCAAAGAAACAGTGTTGATTATGTAAACGTACCTAATATAATTATGTACCCATCGTAATATATTTTCAAAAACACATCGTTTATAACTTATCTGTAGTTCTTTATTTATTAGTTTATTTAAATAGTTATTGGTTTGTTTTTAATATACAGAGTGGGCAATGAGTTCTTGCACTTTTTAAAACGCTTCTGCGCTGGAACCACACGAAGGAGGGGTACGCGGGCGACAGCGCGCGGGAGCGTGGTTCTTGGAAATTTAGTCGCCATGGATCTCTTCACGGGGGAACAGCGCGCGTTCTGCGTAAAATAGTTTTTGTTCATTTGAAAATTCAATAAAAAAAACAACACCGTTTGGATAATGAATATTTATTTCGCTGTAAGAGCATAATTAGTAAAATCATGTTTATAAATAATGTCTAAATGTCCACTATCCCGCCGCTGGCATTCCTCGAATCCAGCACCTAGATTTTGAAATACTCTCTTGACGAATATTCTCCGTAAGTTGGGTTATTGTGGCTGGTTTAATATTTTAGTTGATATTGGTATCGCTATAGCAGCAGAACGCTTGCGAGTCGACAATGCCGGATCTTCTCGTACATACTCGTTAACTTGCGCGACATTCTATTCACTTCTTCTGCTCCGTGGTCGTCCGGTTTTCTTTTTATTTAACGTTGAACCGGTCTCCTCGAACTTCCTGAGCCACGATTTAATTAAATTAACACTCGGACATTGATTCACACTGTGTGACCGATAGTGAGCACGACACGGGCGCCGAACAATAACATAATAATAAGAATCCTTGTTTTTGTAAAACTGTTTTACGCAGAACGCGCGTTGTTCTCCCGTGAAGCGATCCATTGCGACTAATTTTCAAAAGACAAAACTCCCGCGTGCTGTTCCCACGTGCCCCTGCCGCGCAGAAGCGATTTAAAATGTGCAAAAACTTATGGCCCATCTGTATAACAAGGTTAAACCATGATTCATAATTCCGTGAATATTAACATTATATTTATCACTTTTAACTAGTGTGTATGAGAATAGCAATGAGTTGTATGTATGTATGTTAAGAAGTGTTTATTTTTTTTATTGTAAAATATTAACATTTTATGAGCACAAGCATGATTGATCAATTTTGTAAATATATATTTCTCAATACTAGCATATTTAAAAGTATGTTTTTTGAAATTTGTAAAACAAAAATAATTTCAGTAGATTTTTTATCAATCTTATCCACCAGCTTTTATGAAGACGATGTATCAAAAAAAATGTGACTTATCTTTATGTGAGAAATACAGTTTGATTTAGGAGGTAGCTAGATATTTTGCACTTAAGTTAATTTTAATATTTGCTTGAGAAAACACAGAATGAACATTGCGACATTTTAAAAGCATGAAAATATTTATCAATACCAACATTTAAAAATGTTGAACATCACAATATATATGTAGGTATATATTTTTTCTAAAATGATAAATATCACAAGAAAAGGTATTTATTACAATTTGTTATTGAAATTTGTTAATAGAATCTTAACTAAACATGTAAAATCTCCATTCGCATTCAATATAAATGCCGAGAGTAAAACGATAAAAAATTGTTTTAATTTTACGATATTTTTATAAAGTTCCGACGATCACATGCAGTGATTGTATTTATTGAATAATTAATATTTTTCTGAATTGTGAAAGAAAACTACGATGGTTGAAACGATAAATGAGTATTTCTTGTTGAATGTTCTGTGTTTTTCAAGCGCTTGAAAACGCTTAAGAAAACCTTCACGCAATGCGTTATTGGATGATCAACATTTACAGTTCTGTTCATTCTTTTTCGAACCGTAGTCCGGGCGGCGGGTCCGCTGCCCCGTTTTAGAATTGATTTTATTTTCGATTGATTTGATTGGCTTGTCGGCTTGCTTGGCACAGCGCTCGGAGGCGGGCGGCACCTCAACGCGAGTCACAGCGAGGATTCTGTGGCGGAGACAGCCCTGTGTAAGAAAAATTCGGACGGTAAGCGAACAAGATGTCACAACGTTGTAGCGTTCGTCTTACAGGAGATATACGCACGCAGTTTCATTTGTAGTAATAAACTTTTTGTGAAAAAAATCTCAAACATTTTCCTAAAATCCTGTCATTTAAAAGTAATTAGTCCATTTTTTTTACGAAAGCTTCGAGAAATATTTTCTTTGCGTAAACTAATATTTTTGACAAAAGTAGTATTTTAAACACCTTTTATTCTGGAAATTAAAAAAACGTCCATTCGCTAAGTGATCTTTAATGTAGCCATCTTAAATATCACTTTTCCGTTCAGGTGACTTCACTCTGTTACCGAGAAATATGGGTCATCTGTTAAGAAGTTAAAAGGTGTAAAAGAAAATTGGAAACAATCATGTCTTCGTAAAAATATTAATAAAGAAGGCTTTTGAGAAACTTTTTAAGAAAGGGTATATTAACTATTCCGATTTACTTATTGTAATTATATTCAATAAAAATATCTCCTGTAAGATAAATGAAGTAAAATTTGACGTGTATCTTGCAATAGCCCTGTAAAAATCACGCACGCTGCTGTTTTGATGTGTACTATGTAAAATTGCTTACCTGTAGTACTATAAGTTACAAGTAATATTATTGTAATTTATTTATATTATAATATATTTATCTATTTTTCGACAAAATCTTGTTTTATATTCGTCTTTTGTTCAGTTATATTTCAATAAACAATCTATTTTTCTCAACGTATTGAGTTAAAAATTCTTGTCTTATGTATTATTAATCGTAAAAGAGTTCTTAACGAAAAAGACGATATGCAGAACAATAATCGTATTATTTTCTTTTAAAATATATATGAAAAAGTAATTTTATAAAAAAAGGACAGTTTGAATTTATTTTCAATAAATAGTTCATTATTAAAATATAAGATTCGATGAGACCTAACGTGAAGATTACTACATATTTATAAAAAACTTTAATTATTTCAAAAGAGATATTCATGTAATAATAAATATAGGTATATACTTTTACATATTATTCATATTTTTTGTGTTGTACAAAGATTGAGATGTCTGCTATATTTAAATATGTATGCATTCGATGGCTTATATGTTTTGTATTCTATAATTTATTACGTCGTACATGCCTCATATATTTTAGAAATATTCAGATGCTTAGAAATACGATATTTTTGGTTTTATGATGGTTTGAGCATGTTATATGTAGTAGATATATTGCTTAAAAATGTTCTTAGTGAAAGAAAATATATAAAGTAATTTCCTCGCTTATATGTTTATCCATGCCTTAAATAACTAGATGTTTTTATGAATAAATTTATAATATTAATGTAGAAATCATTTAAAATGTAGATCTAGATGTAATGTTAAAAATATTATAAATCCTCTAGGAAAATTTGCATGAATAATTTAATTAACATTTGAGAAATAACATTATATAATAAAAAGGTAAATGGATTTGGGCATCCACAATTTATTTATATTTATGACGTAGAAATGTTTTACATTTGAAAAGTCTGCCCAATTCAATAAGTGCCCTAAATCGTGTCCGTGCAGTATAAGTAATGCATTTCTATGTAGACAAAAAAAAACCTGAATAAAAATAATGCAACTGTTTCTTATGTATTATATTAAGAGTAATAATGTGATTTTTTTTTTTTTTTATGTAATTTTTTTTTTTAACATTTGCAATCTATCTTTAACCATAGAAAATATCAGAAGAGGAACATAGCACAGTCTGGAGTTAATCGATGGGTACCGAGTATAAACTGGATAAAGGTTTAGATCTATCAGTGTCAGGACGCCACTTCATCTTTCAAACTCTCTTTGACAGACAATTCCAAGATCAACGTCACTTTTTCTTTGGAAAAAAAAAGCATTTAAAACGTCTTTTGAGCACTAATTCATGCATTAAGCGCGAGTAAAATTAAATTTAAAAAGTAAAATCACGCTATTTATTTATTTTATGAGCCCTCGAGGATTTAGAAAAATTACACACCAAAATGTTACGATAATTTGTTTCGTATAAACGAACTAATATATAATCCACGTAGCTAATTCTTTTTTTCCACAAGATATAAAACACTAAGCATTTGAATCACTTTCTGATTAAAAACTCTGTCGTTTGATTATATATTATACAATGTATTTTAAGCGAAGACAAGATCCTGTCAGAATATTTCCTTCTGATAAGAAGAGTTTTTCCTTTCTCTTAACCTTCCTCAGTTCTTCTTCGCACAACTTCCGTCCGAGTGGTTTGTAGGACTTTGTAAACGACTTTTTCAATAAAGTGATTAGGGATGAGTCGGGTAAAAAGAGCAAACTGCCAAGAGTTTTAATAGAATTTACTCGGAATAGTGGTTGATACCATTAATTTCTCCTCGGATAAATCTTAACGACCTGAACATTTTTTTAACAGGGAGTTATATTGAAATTAGGGATGGCAATACCGGTAAACCGATTAGCCTGTAAATGGAGCAAAAACACTTTACACAATTTATCAGTAATTAGATACTTTTCCGGTAACTTTGTATTTTCTCCCGTAATTCGTTATTTTTAATGCTATATTTTTTCCCAGTATGTGTATGGCTAGTATAGTCTAGGGGTGTGAGTTGTATTTTCGCAATCAGTATTTTTTTATTTTTGAAAGCAATAAAAATGTTCATTGCTACTTGTTATTCTAAAACTCCTAATTTATTCTGTGTAGTTTTGCAAGCTAGTGAACAATGCATGGCAAGACAGTAATAAGATGTTATCTCTTACGATAAATTTTTATGGCGGTACCTACTTGATAGAGATTTTACCGAAACGGTGGTATATACAAAATTCTATATGGTCAAAAATAAGCTTACAAAGTATTACAATACATATGGGTGCGCTAAGATAATGCGGTTTCAAAAGTTTATATTTTGTGAAATCTGATGACAGCTACAATTCATTTATCATTCACCCTTCGAAATATTTTGTTTTTTGACCGCAATTTAGAAAAAAATAATTATAATAAAATATGTTTCAAAAATTCTTATTAATTGGTATTGGTTCAGATTGGTCATCAATTAATTTCAAGAAAATAAACATAGCTCTATTCAGCGTCAAACTCATAAATAAATAATTAAATATATCTGACGTTACAGTATAATACGTGCCAACTGCGTATCCAAAGCAATAGGATGGCAGATGAAGCGAACGCACTCTTATGACATTACACATTACAAATGCATTTTATAGAATAATATTTCGTAAATATTTGCACTTTTAAAGGTATGTAATTAAATTATTTTATTAAAGAACTTAGCTGAATAATTTGAAATGCGAAATTTTTTAAGAATTTACATTGACAGCTTAATAAGTTACTTCTTTTTAAAAAATAATTCAAAAAGATAGGCAATCCGAAATGTGTAATAGTTGATTAAGAGTATTGAGATAATGCAATGAAAGGTTTAATTATACGAAAAATGATTTCACAGTTAGGAAACCGGAGTCTTGATAACATATGTTGAGCTTAACCACCAAATTAAAATCGTAAGCAGGATACGTGGCGAGTGAGGTACACATGTTGTCTATGAATACGAATGTTTAGCCGGTAGAGAACTCAGTGTTATCGGGTTGATGTCATTTGAGGGGCAGTGCATACTAACGACATCTTTGATATGTTAGGTATAATTAAAGGAAAACTAAGTATGAAACTTAATGCATGTTTAAAGATATTGTTTTTTTGGAATTTAAAAAGAAAAATCTCATAGAGTTAAGTTAGACGAGTTGAACGCAGTAATTTTTATCCAGTCGGACTACAAATAAAAAGATTATCGGTGTTGAAACTTTTGATCGTTATACTCGCGGTCACTCCGTCGGACGAACGTTCTATTGTCATGTAGCGCTATACGTAAATGTAGTTCTACTGTAGTGCGATTGATGAGTGGTGTGATATCACTTACGCAACAAGAATTTGGTTCGTTGTCGGCTTTCGATTATTTACTCTTCATATCCGGTGCGCCCTAGGATCTTTCACGTAAGAAAATTTAGTTGTTTTAAATGCTTGGACATTGTTATAAAGAAGGTATTAATGTCTTAAATAAAAGTGCGTTTAATTTAGTGTTTATGTAAAAATTGCCTTCTTATTTTATTTTACTTAAATATAATATTAATGAGTATAATATATATATTTAAATATGACGATATAATATAGATAATATAAAACTATACAAAACATATCACAGATTTGATATACAGAATGTAACAGACCTAGTCCACAATACTTTATGGGTGGATACCTGACTAAATTATGAGTCGAAAATGTTCAAGGGATATGTGCCTAATCTTAACCATGTCAGATATATAAGCATTAAAAAAAATCGTAACTATGCGATCATTTCGATTAATTGAAATATTTTATTTATTTCAAATTATATATTGAATACAATAAAATAAAGGTCATTGAATTTTAGCGGCTAGACTATTTATTATTAGATGATTTAGAGCCTGAAGCAATGATATAGATTAATAATTTTAAAATTTCCAAAATATTTATTTCGAAGTAAGTAGACTGCAAACTTTAAACTAAAAATTTCAAACAAAAATATATTAAGTTACAGTACAGAATTTGTGTTATACATTTTCGACTCGTAATTTAGTCAGGTATCCACTTATTAAAGTTGTGGACTAGGTCTGTTACATCCTGTATAATTTAGTGTAATCATATTCCTAGATGAGTCTCATATTCATCCTAGATAAACACCCGTCTCTTAGCTTGGTAAATTGTTGTTTCATTTTATTTGTTTCGAGAAAAGAACTACTACAAATAGATAATAAATAATTACAAAATAATGACTCGTCGTTTTCTACCATTTTTCATTGAAAATAGAAATGTACATTTAAAAAATATTATTATATATGTACGTGCTATTTTGTAAATTATATCTTACGCTTCTACACTAAAACACGAAAATCTTTTCTATTAAAACGGGTGCGAGTTCATATACCTATTATTAATATTTTTAAGAAGAACACATTATTTTTGTGAAGTTGTAATTTTTCAGAACATAGGTCTGTGATATTTAATGTTAATTAAATGTATCAATTACAGATAAAATCAAGTTACCACCGAAAATATTTTTTAGATAAATTGATTTTATCTGTATATCTTTGTAATTGATATATTAAATTTGTATTATTAATAATATTACTTTTTTAAAATGGAAATGTGTCATACAAACATTCTTACTATTTTAAAACTTAGCTAAATGCTTGTGATTTGAAAATAAGACTAACCTGCTGGTCTCCGGGAATGGAGCTCGAATCCCAGACCACTGAATCACTAGGCGAGTGTCTTAACCACAGGATCAATAAGCATGTAAATTTAAAAATTGAATTGATATATTTACAAACATGTACGTATATATATTTTTATGTACACTGATAAAAATAGACAAAATAAAAAAATCCAAATTGTTTAGTTGTGGAAAATTCTGCACAGCATTGTCTCTTTTTTACATTATCAGTGGAATTATATTACCGGTAAAATATAGGTAAACCGGTACGTAGACTTTTTACCGAATTACCGATCGGAAAAAGTCGGTAACTGCAATCCCTAACTGAAATGTACTAAATATGACATTTTTGTTGTTGATTTATTTTGTTACGAGATATTCCGAAATTTATTCCACACATTTACATTCAATTGATCATTTACGATCCCGTTGAGTATGGTTTGTCTGACAAAATGTGTCAGAATTAATGGATGGTTTGCATCAATTAACCAGATCGTCCTCACGGGTAATAATAATGAATAATCAAATCGGCGGTATGAAGGGTAAATAATTTTCCAATTATTTATCTGACTTGTACATGCATAATATGACGTTACCTCCCCTCCAGTCTCTCTCCTAATAGCCAAATTCCGCGCGTCTGCATTCGCGTGTGCCGCATGCGATTCAATTATACAATATTAATATTTAAATAAATAATTTTAAACAATGCCACAATAATTAAGTAGGTATGTGCGTACTACCAAAATTCATAGACAGGAGATAAAATGTGTAATTTATAGAGAAATCGATAAAAATTACTAGGTACGTACATATATCAATTTAAATATGTAAATTATTTAAAAAAAAAAAATTAAGGTTATAAATACTTTTAATTTTCCGTCATTATTGACACGTTATATCAACTCTAAGGATATTATATATTTTTTATAATTCAGAGAGAACAAGACTGCAAGAGAAGTCTATTCAAAATATTATTTTTATTTCGGCAGTTAGTTGGTTTAATATCCAAATTATTTCCATCAAGTATTGCTGGGTATTTGTGAAAATTCATTAAATAATTAAATTTGGGATTCGATGAAATCATCCATAAACCAGTGTTGTTCTTTAATTAGATTATTTTGATTAAATTTCAACCGTTTAAAATATAAACGATTATCGCAAATATTTAATTTGCCATAGAATGTTAGATATTTTCTCTCACACAAACAATTTGTTATATGTTTGAATAATTGAGATCATTGAAATGTGTAAATTTATCTTGTCCTATGAAAACCGTAAACTTTGGGGTAATTGATCGATTATTCATATTTGCGTACTACAGAATGTACTAGAAATATTCATTCTTTTAGAAACAAAAACTAGACAAGTTCTCAGGAGAAAAATGAATTTTATAATGCTTTTGCAATTTTGGCTTCCTTCCAACCCACGTTTCACAAGGCTACGGCATTCACAAAGATTCAGGCGTTTGCATAATATCTTTAAATGGGTCCTCGGTTTGTCTTCATTTCATGATTGAGAAGGATCATTTTTAAAGGCGGTAAACGGAATATTTTTTTAATTTTATTTGCGCGACAGTTTTCGTTCTCGTCAAAGGCGCTCCGAGAAAATTTTATGGTGGGCTTATTTATCAATTTTATTGAAGGTCGAAAACTTTTGCTTATACAAATATCTCTTGCTTGAAACATTTTCCAACAGGAGTGCGACGTCACCACAGCACTCTATTAAATTAATATATTATTATTATCGTAGAAACATATATGTATATTAGCTTGAAACATTAGTAAATTTCGATGTAACTTTGAACCATTAATCGGCAATTTCTCAAAGGAATTAAATTAAAATATTGGATACTTTCATATTTTTAGAATTTTTGTTATTATAAGATGAAATTGTATCTTAAATTTTAATATATTAGCAGAATTAATATTATTATTATAAAATAAAAATAGAGTGCTTATGTTTTGTTTCATCATGGCGGCAGTGGAACTCTGCCGGAAACGACGAGCGGTAACGCGGTAAAAGTGATTTAGTGGCACTGCACAACGGATACACAAGCAATTTTTAGAGCGAAATAAATAGTATGTGTATCCGCGATCGGCGCTTTAATGTAGCCACACGATATGTTCGAATGTGTTATGAATCTTGCTGTGAATAGCTCCTGCCACAAAGTGGTAGGATCGTATAAGGTTCTGCGTTTGAAATTATCGCTTTCTTTCCGTTTCTGTTTTCGCTACCGATCGCAGCGTTAAGGACTAGCAAAGAAAAATTGGACATGGTAGCAAGAGCATCGTCGATCATATCATGTGACTATAACTGAATGTCTCTTCGAAATCGCTGACGTATTTTACTCGTATCTCACCAAAATAACTATTTTCGAATTTTTAAAAAATCGACGACTCTTTAAAAAATTACTATCCCAGCCTGAACTGGGTCTCTTGTTTCTTGATTTTTCATCCAGAGCGTTTCTTAACACATTTTTCGGAGATCTTAATGAAAATCTTATACAAAATATATACGAATTCAGTCAATATTATCTCATAAAACACTAAAAAAAAAAGTAATCGACAGGGAACTTATAATTTGTTTGCTTTTAGCTTTTTTCTTATCCTTATTAGATGTACTGTAATACTAGAAAGTATTTTATAAAACATAATTATATTATAAGGAATTTTTAGTAAAATGATGCATTGTGAGATTTAAAAATCGTATAATATATTCGCCAAAACCTTGAATACGAATCGGTAGGAATATTATAAAAACAAATATTGTTTCAAATTATAAGTTATTAAAAGCTACGGATCTTTTTGCATATTATATTATATATACATTTGTACAAATATTATACTTACATACATCACGTTTTTTGTGATCTGTAAAAACATTATATATATATATATTTTTTTTTTGTTTACGATACTTTATTTTTCGGGTTCACTGAAGGGGAGATTGAACTCAATCGTAAAAATAAAGTACATACCTACTAAGATAATATCTGAAATGATGATGGAAATATTTGTTCTAATAATAATAAGCTTATTGCTATTAAACAAAAAAAACTAAATATATTTAAAACACAATCATTGTCGAGTTTTTCATTAATTATGATAAATTACTTATTGAACACGCATGTTGGTGAAAAAACAAATATTCATTTTGTAACGATGATACCGCGTATAATGGAAATCTACTCAAAAATTACTTTCATCGGGAGTACACCACCGTGCAAAGTAATATATTGAATGCTTTTTAAAAATATTGTTTTGTTTTAGTTAAGCACGTCTTTTGTTCCACTAATTATCATCATTAGCAGCATTATTATCATCATCATCATAATCAATAAGAGGATTTCGTTTTGATAAAAATTTAATCCCCTTTGGATATTCAATTGGAATTTTTCACTTAGTTGCTTATGGATTTTTTCCCGCAAGAGTTCGTACATGGAGATGTGATTGGAAAATTACTCGTTAACGTGAATACGAAAATAACAAAATAATAAAGTCAGCTCAATTCTCAGCCAATGGACCCGAAAACGCCCGACACTACATTTTAAACTATTTTCTGGAGAAATTAGACTACCGTGCAATGAAAATAAACTCATCATTTTTCAATATGGGTGTGATGTATTACATTATTTATGCATAATAACATTAATATTTAATTATAGCTAGTTATTCCTCACAGACATTTGAAATTATTTATAACCTTGTGTAATAATTTAATGTGCATACTATGTAATGAAAATAACACTGTACATCTTGGGGAAGTGGGTGGTTTTAAATTGAACCGGGAAAGGGTCAAGGTCATTGAAATCAAAGATCATCACCGAGTGCGCAATTAAATACCACTAATTAGCCAACAGCACAGAGCACGTTGTGTAGAGAAATAGGCAATTGTTAATATGTGTACTGTTATCACTGTGGTTGCGCGAGAGTGATGCCTTTGGCCCACAGCGGGGCTTCGGTCCGGCAGCTCCATGGACCTGGCGGGCGCGGGGCTGGGGGCCGAGCGGCACCTCGGGGGCGCGGGGCTGGGGGCCGTGCGGCACCTCGGGGGCGCCTCGGCCGTCCCGCTCGCGCTGCTCGGCCTGCTGCAGCCCGACCACTCAGGGTCGGTCTTCTTCTTCACAGAAAGTACGACACGTTAACTTTACTGCCCGACACCCCGAGACGGGTATATTCATATGTTTGCACAGAAAAATAAAATTCATACTAATTTAACTCGGTCAAATGTATTCATACGCACAGCTTTTCTCGCACGATTGGCACTGCGCGTTCACTTTGCAGAAATTTCCTTGAATCTTGAGAAATTAACCCTCATGTACGTACTTTTGGAACACCACGCGTCAATCGGATGAGAGAGGCGTGGCGAGTGGCGTGGCGTGTGGCGGCTGGCTAATTACAATAACTAAGTCGTTGTTGCAGATTTAAATACCTGAATATTTAATGTTTAATCACACAACAAGGAAAAATGACGTGTATATGTATCTTATAGTATGAATACATTCTATCCAGAGTTATTGAATTATATTTTTCTGTGCTCGAGGCAGAGTTTTCCCTCACGTCCCGTGCACCATGACGCTGCAGCGGCGTTGTATAACGTAAAGAACTCGTATTTAAATGACGTTACTCTCCGGATATTTAGCATTGTGCACATTAATTCCGCTTTGTGGAGCATTGTCAATTCCATCTCTCATTATAGATTTCTACATCAATCACATTCTATCATTACTTTAACATTTTTAAAATCTAAATTCGTTATATTATCAGAAAGTTTTATTCGAAATGAAGATTATTGAGATTGTCAATATCTGAACAACAAAAAAATTGTGTCCATTGCGTGATTGTACGGGAGTCTTATTGAAAGAAAATTAGAGTGTTTTTGTCTGTAGCATTTTCGATAAATACGACACGAACTTACAACTAAATGAAATATAGATGGTGACATTATTTTTGGCTTATTTCTTCTTGCTGCGGTATTTTCAAAATGAGCAACCTTGAAGAATTTTTTTCGACAACGCTTCAAACTGCAGCGTCACGGAGCATTACTTAGCTCACCCAATACCTAGACTCTAAAGAAAGCCGCGGTCAGAAAAAATAAATTCTGAGAACATTAGACTCTTTTGTAACGGTTTCTTAAACCTGTTTACTTTATAAAGGTCAGATTTATTTTTATGATAGAAAGTCAATTCCTTTGTAGTCGCTATATTCTCGCATACACGTCTTTCTTTGGGTCTAAGTACAAAATTTGTTTTAAAATCCCATTATTTTACAACACGCAAAAAAACGGAATCTAAAACGGTAAAAGAGACAATAAATTGTTTTTTTTTTTGCTCTACCAATTATTCGAACGCTTAAAAATATTAATATAAATTAGTCGCGAGAGAATTTTTCTTAATAATTCTTTAAAATAGTCCCTTCATATAATATTTATATTCAGTACAGTTTTATCGCCGACTTAGATTATTAATACTGGACCGCTCGGTGACAATGTTTTCTCCATTGTTCTGTTGTATTACAATATCTTGGTGACATTTTATGTTCATCAATCCTGGTCTATAAAGTTTTAAATTGATTGAATATCAATGTTAATTAAAAAAATCTTTTCGCTTTTTACACAACTGACAATTGTTTTTGTCTGTTGAAATATTACTGGTAACAAATATAATGAGAATTTATCGTATTTAAAAATTTGTGGATTCTAAAAATTAAGTGTTTCATTTGTGAAGTCTAGTAAAATGACAGATCACGAGTTTAGCTTAACATCAACACTTTCACTCTAGAATTTTTGTGCATCTTTATTTTATGAAAATGTGTCTACTCTGATTTTCACTAGGTTACAATGTAAGCTACTGACATTGCTTTTTTCTATTAATTAAATATACTTACTTATACATAATAGCACTCCCCATGACGCAGCAGTGCCGTAGACAAGTAATTGAACCAAATCCACTTCTATTGTCCGTACAACTAGCACGAAACATCTGTATTTAAATCACATGTGCAAAGCTTTTTTGAAAGACTTAAATTATATCTTATAAGTATGGCAAACAATCAAATAATGCGAGTAGAACGCTTCTTTCCGTAGTAATTATTAGCTGAGTGTGGTGCTTACTACGGATGCAACGATACATAGTTCGAACCCTACACTGGACAGAACAGTCATAAGTGAATCCAAGGTTATGCCTAAAATTTACGTGGCGAAGGACGATTCGATTCTGTAGTTTTAAAATTGTAAGGACATTTTTTTGTTAACAAAATATAAAAAAACTATACATTCAATTATTATTATTTTTTTATTTGACTGGCAATAAAAATAAGTGATCCAAGTGATATTTTTATAAAATTTATTTACGAATATACCAATTATGTATTTCAAAGTATAAAGTAAAGATATACAACATAGATATAAATTCTTAAATCGATGCGTATGAAAGAATCTGACATTGGATCTATTTCTGTTTTTTAAGAATATAAAATACATGCAGAACTGATCCATGTTAAAATCGTAATTGGAATTATTGTAAAATCATTATCGGATTTAGAAGAAATTAAAAGATGTTATAAGTGCGCACTCATTTCTGCTAAACGATTCAGATTTATCAGAGATTATCAGAGAAAATATTGTATTTGTAGTTAGTGAAGGCATAAAAATGCAAATGCAGAAAAAACACCCTTTGATGATAATAATATGGTGATTTTTTTAGCTTAAATTTATTATTATAAATTTATTAGTACTCAAATTTTTTATCAAAAATCATGACTATGGTAATAAAGCTTTCATAGAATGAGAAAAATATAATTTCAAAAATGTGATGACTAAATGTATTACAACATTAAATTGTTGTGACGATTTAAACATAATGACGGTGATTACTCAGAAATTACAGTTTGAGTTTAAATAATGTAGGTGCGGCATTGTTCAACGTTTTACAATGTTTTTGGTCCACCGCTAACCACAGTACGTACATCGCTCATTACTTACGCGAACATGCAGTATTTCAAAAATATATTTTATTACGCACCTCTAGTACGTCAATAATTTTTTTATTAACTAGTCTACCTTGAGATTAAATAGAAGTTGGAGAAAACAGTAATATTCAGTATATTAGGGAGAATTGTCAAAGAAGACCGCATATATACTTTTATTCATTTTATTCTGCATTAGACTAGATGATTGATATTAAAAAGAAACTTTTATTTTTTAAATATTTTTATTATGTCCTTTTAAAAATTATGTTATTGTTCACTAAGGCAATTAAAACATTGGCTAGTTCATTCAAAGCAGAAGCAATCCAAGTTCAAAAAATATTACTTACTATTAATTACTTTAGTGTCAAATACGAATTAGTTGGAGTTGGGTTGAACTTCATCGAAAAAATTTATAATTTTAATAAAATAGGTTTTGCCCATTTTCTCAAAAACGTATAAATGTCACTTGGATCGATTTGTTTTACGTCAACCATACACTGATTATCATTTATTAAAGTATTTCTAAGATAATTAGTAAAGTAAAGTATTGACATCTCCCTTGATGTCAATACGTTACGGAAAATTTAAATAAGTCTTTGTAAACTCAAAAGGCTTCTAAAGTAAATGGCATTGGAAGGTTTGCGGGTATCCAGAATCTTCCTTCTTTAAACCCCCGCAGACTAAATATTATCACAGGTTTAATGGCTACGAATTCTTTATGAGTGAATTATTCAATAGGAATATAAGAAAACTCCTGTACAATATTTCTAGAAGATTATTTAATTGATTACGAATTAATTAGATTTTGAATGAAATTTGACCGAAAGAAAACGTTTCTAAAACAACACCTACATCTAATCAATGTACATATTTAGCAATTATATTTTAGACTTTCTGTTTTACAAATAAATCTCAATAGGCAGATTACCGAAATTATTATTTTTACTATACTTTTCTCTTTATTACAGAAAACTGTGTAACTTCAAACGCATTTCAACCTTAAAATGGCCAATTAAGAAAACAATTTTCACTTGTGAGTGCGTATTTTCCGCCGGGTAATTATTTAAGCTGGATTATAAAGGGAATGAAAATTCTGGCTTTGGAAAATTCAGAATACGACCGCCTTCATTCTTTGTATGGTCTACCGCAGGGGCTGTGCGCGATTATCTCAGGGGTAGCGCCAGCACTGTTTGCATGCTAAAACGATTCTTTCACTTAAAAATACCGTTTATATAACTACATAAACATATATAGAATATTCATACTTTGTCTGATTTGTTTTAAGAAACAGATATTAACGTTGATTCATAAATTCGTAGCATTTTTATTTTCCAAGGAAACAGTGCTTTCGAATATTTTTTGACATATGTCAATGTCATTTTAATGCTTGTGTATTTTTTTATTGCATAAATCTTGAAATTTTTAATTTATGAAATGTTATATTCATTGCATGAAGAAAATGATGTACGAAAAAATGAACATTTTTGACACATCCTTTTGTTGGAGTTTAACTGGGATTTAAGGCATAAACTGAATTATTTTATAGTTTTTACTATCTTTTATCGTACAAGTTATTATTTGTATGAATTATTTTTGAGTTTCAGGCCGCAATTCAAGAAAAACAACCGAGAAAACGGTATCAAGTGATTTTTCAGCATGATAATACCCGTTTACATACTGCTATAATGATTTATAGTATCTATCATAAAAATGGCTATTCAAGAACTTTTTTGGTAGGTTCCACACCTGCCCAATTAAGATTTTCATATTTTCCGCTTCTTTATCCAACATCTCCAAATTGGTTCGACGATTTCTTCACTTTAAAACTACAGGATTTCTTTAGAATCGAAAAATAATAAAATTAAAAACATTAGGAACTAATAGTAAACAATATTATTGATTAGTCTTAGTATTTTGATTATCTTTTAATAAAGGCCCTACAAATTTATGCCCAATATGTAAATGATTTAAAAAAATCATAATTGTGTTCAGGAATAGTCGGAATGTTTTTCTTTAAATATTATGAATTGAATAGCAGATTGGCGACATGTATATCGTAAATAGCTCTTTGTTTTAACATATTATAAAAAATTAGCGGTTTACAATGGGGTTCCGATACCAACACTAATGCATAGAAGTGAGTCATAGATTTGGAAAAAGAAGACTTAGAGTAAACTGATTGGAGTAGAAATGCATTTGTTCAGATGTATGTCTGAAAAATCTACATATTTATAACAAGATGTATAATTAACCGCTAAATAGGCCGCTAAATTAGTTTAGGGATATGAAATTGATGAGTGAGAAGAGAATGGTGTATAAAATATATGATACTTGTGTTAAAAACAATAAAAGTAAACTAGATTTTGTTGGATGGTAAGAAGCTTCACAAACGAGTGTGCGTGAAAATAACTACGACATTAGACCAAGTAAAAGTTGTTTGCCAAAACAAGAGAATGTGGATTTTTTTATCAGCTCTGCTTACCAACGTGATGGTTATTTAATTATTTGGCTTTTAATTGATCTTAATAAATATTTTATCATTTTTTAAATATTAGATGTAATTTCACTAAGCTCAATCATGAAATAAGTGCTCCCATTAAATGAACGGTGAATTTCAGTATTTTTTTTTATCAATAGTAACTATAATATTAATATACCAAATGAATTTGTCATTTTAAAATGCACATTAATGAAATATTTAACAAGAGTAAGCATGAACCACTCATAAATATCTGTTGAAAGCGGTTCATTTTATATCGTTGAACACCAATTTTTTGATTGAAATTTTTTTTATAGCTGCTGGTAAATTGATAAAATCGTAGTTTTTCAATAGAATTTTCACAGTTTTATAGTCTCACCATAGATCTTCTATCATTCTCATACATATAAAATCCATTTTACAACATTAATCTAACGTAATATAGAAATTAAAAATAACATTATGATCGAAAATGATGAAAACTTTTAATTGATAGGCTGGTTACAGCTGTAAAAATAATTAACCAAAAAAATATAATTTAAATTAATAGAGTACTTGAATTAAATGTAGCAAAAAAGTATGTCAAGAGCTGCGACGAGACAAACGGTCAATCTGTCGGCCTGTGTCTATGGTAGAGATTTTTCTGCTATTTTAGTTTCGAGAATACATCAAATATGCATTGACTGTTGATGTTACTTTCATCCGTTGGAATTTGAATCTGTCCTGCAGCAGTTAAAACGGAATAAATGTTTGTGATTTATTAATTGCCTTCTGTTCTGCCTTTTCATAATAAATAGTTGTAGATATCTTTGGTTCTAGGTGGCGTTTGTGCGTTCGTATAGTCTCGCTGTCAAATCACACACCGTGAACACGGAACAATTCTACTAATCTCAAGCGGTGATCTCTGAGTTTATAGCTAGATCTCAACACGTATACACGGTGTTGAGATTTATCTTAACCAAATCTCTGAGACTTATCTCACCGTGTCTCAATCCATGGACGGGCCATAAGTCTTCATTATATTAACTAAGGGGATGTTTTGAAGAGACGTCTTGTAAAGAGGGTCTTTATTATTAGGGAAAGTTTTCGAATGTTTTCTTTTCTAAAATAACAAAGTTGTAAAATTAAATTATATATGTATGCAGTTATAATCGTGCTAGCTTTGCTAAACAAAGTCATGAAATATGTCATAAACCCTTTTTATGTAGTTTAACAGTTAGCATATTTCAAATATATAACAAATTAATTTCATTTTTTAGATTATGTTTAGTCGATTTTGCGGAATTACTTAAAAATTATGTAATTTACTAAGTATATTATTGATTTAACTTAAAAACATAGACCGGTAAGAAAGAAATTCATCTTAATTACGTCTACCAGCATCTTAATTTTGTAACTTTGCACCTAACTATCCAATTATTCATTAAGTATTTGTTATTTATGGTTTATTTGTTTGACGTTTTAACGTAACAATTTGTTGCATATTAACAGTTTCTGACTTAAGTTTATTTATTTATAGTGATATTTATCTCATATTATGGTTAGGTATTAATTACGTAATTGTTTTTTTATAATTAAATACAATAATACAAAATATGTAAGAAATCATTTAACCGAGCATGATCTCCATGAAAATTGTATAATTCCTAAATGAACCAGCCACACATGAGGTCGTATTCAGGATAGGTTAATAGTACATAAATAGTCTAAGTACATTTACGAAGGGTTGACAAACATAGAACTAGTTCCTTAACATCAACAAGGGCTTTGGAAGTCTTGTACCATACCATACCGTGTAGGTATTGCTTACCTACTTCATAGTAAAACATATTCCGTGAATTGTAAAAAAATACAACATACACTTAATCTCACCAAAGTATAATGCCTGACTAATTCAAGATGAAATAAGTATCGATATACTTAAATTATAAATTATATTAAATATATATTTTTAAATAAGTAAGTAAAGATATAATATTCTGAGCGTTTTATATGATATTTCCCCCCTCCCAAAAGTTTTTCTGATAACCTGCTCTATGGCTACATATTTTATATTATTTTTTGTATCCATCATGCGAATTGGAATGGCAAATCATTCAAAAACTTTGAAATTCAATTTGACCTCTGGGTCAAAATAAACAAATTGACGCAGTAAGCTCTTAATTTTTTTCGGTGTTTACATTTACGGAAATGGATAGAAAATCATATTTGGGAAAACTTACAAATGGGCCGATATAAATAATAATTAATTGTGGATATTTTGCATTTATTTATTAGTGTTCATCGTTTTAATCCAAATAAAACAACACAATCGAAGATGACAACAATTTTTATATCATCTTTATGCGGAGATTAAACTTTTAAAATAATTGCTACTTACAATAGATTATTTTATTCAATAAATTATCTTTGAAAACGTAGGACTTCTCAAACAAAGCATCCAAAGTGTCTACTCAAGAACGGTAGCGGTGGAAAAGTGTCTCTTTCAGCGAAATACAAACGAGTTTACAAAGGATATCTCTCGCCCGCCAGTTGTGAGTGGCCATAGTTGCTGACGTCATAGCTATGGGCGCTCGACGAACCCTATAGAGCACTGTCCAGACCCTAACGTATAGATATTTACCGCAGTATACGATCGCCGCAATAACCCTTCGTATATGGGTAAGGTTAGCATCATGCTAAAAAGGTATCCGGCTTTGGACAACATCTGACGTAAACAAGGAATGCCTGTAAATTATTGATTTTGAATATTAAACCTAGAGCGAATTATTGGAGTATTACAATTTTCTGTACTTCTAAACACTATGTACTTTATTAGTGTTCTTTTTGCAGAGATAATTTTCAAGAAAAATCTATTTCGTACATATGCTAGTAGAAGATTGTAACATTTCACTATATATCAATTACAAATTGTCGTCATTGAATAACAATAAAATAACAAAAGTTGTGTAATTGATAAATTAAGATCTTAATTTCTTGAAAACTGATTAATTTGAACGAGTATTCAAGATCAGGCCTATATTGTAACATATGCTGTTTATTACAAAACGTCAAGACAATCTTATAGTCAATCTTTAAACCACTTATGATCAAATCGAATATAAATCATTCATCTCTTTTATAGGTATCGTTAATTTTGTTCGCTCCTTTAATATCACGAAAAACATACACGCTCGTGAAGCGTGATATCGTGATCAAAAAATGTAGGAATTGGTCGGGTTGTTAAATATTTTTTTTTAATAGTAAAACAAACCTTTATTTTCACAACACTCGAGTGAACATTTCACCTTTCAACTATTCAAGCTGACACGAGGAGCACATATAAAACGTGAGTCTAACCAAAAAAAATCAATAAACATTACGACTTTAAATGTGTACATTAGATATCACATCTAACTCATCTACATTACTGTTACCTAGTGACACACGATTCTTACAAATTATAGTTTGACCCATCACTATGTGTTTCTTGTTTTGCTGTTTGACTATCAAAAAATCTTGCATTGACATCCATCCACTCATCAGTAGTGTATCTGTGCACGATTGTCAGTCTGTCATTCTGTCGTTGTTGCATGCCGACTCGGTGTTTCAATGCTATGGGTATCTTACTGTTGTCTTTCAATGTTCCGTGTGCATATTACTAATAACATTATTGCCGACATGTCAATATTTCACTCGATATATTTGAAATTGGTTAATGAAGATATAAAGACAAAATTTATATGATAAATTAGTTATTATCTGTATCTAATCTGCTGAGATTTTACTTTTTGTTATGAGTTAATGCAATGTCTTTTGATAAATAATAATGAAATCAATGATTCAGAATGTTTTTAAGGTGCAGACTTTTACATTTGATAAACCATTTCAATTTGGTTAATTTTTTATTATCTGAATACTCAATCCATGTCATCTTCAGTAATTAGTATTTTGATCTACTTATTACAAATGTATATTATATTCTAATAATTGAAATGCAAATGTAATCTGTCGAAGAAGGAACATTGTTCCAATTTCGAAATAAACATTTATTTGTCTGTTTCCAAATAATACGTTCGAAAATATGATGAAACTTCAAAAATACTATGGTACTAAAATATGTTTTTAATATATTCAGATGAGGAAGATGAGCCCCGATGTGTTGCTTTAACGAACCAGCATAAAAGTGCGATACGGTTTATTAGAAAGGTGAGTGAAACTTTTTTATTACATTTTACAAAAATACTACATTTTTTCAATTTGGTTTTCTTAATATAATATAACAATTTAATCTAATGAAAAAAAGTAAGATTTTCTTTCAAAATTACGATATAGTGACGCATTTTTAATCATAAAATAATATCATAAAATTAATAAAAATAAAACGATTTTATTTATATGTTAATCATAACATAAATTTATATGTATATCCACAATATGTAATATTTACAACATCGTAATTTGATGAATCATAACTGTTAAAATAAAATTGATCTATTATTTAAAATAAAATAAATTGTATGTCCCTAAATAAACAAAATAAAAGAATAATCTATTTTGTTTGTTTGTTTGTTTCATAACTCGTAAAGAACATAAATAATTTAATTTTTCCATGTTTTCGGATAAGGATTGGCCTCTATATCTCCCACGCAACGTAACCTGTCACGAACACTCTCACGAGATATTACCCAAAAAAGTGATAAAATCAACCCTCGGTTGATTGATGCTAACCTAAAATACCAAATAATGTCCTCATTAACTTTATTACATGACAATCATTTGTATTTGATTAGTTATGCGTTTATTTTAAATGTACTTTCCAGAGACATTATGTTGTACACAGTATTATTGTTTGTGGAATGTATATCGGCTTTTGTTTTATCTTTAGAGCCAAGTTACACACTATACCATACATAACTTCTCTATATCACACTCAACTTCACCATACCATACACAACATCACCATATCACAGGCATCTTCACTATACCACACAAAACTTATCTGTACTACACACATCTTCACCATACCACACGTAACTTCACCACACCATACACAACTTGACTATACTACACTCATCCTCGCCATACCACACACAACTTCACTATACCACACATAACTTCTCAGTACCACACGCAACTTTACTACATACCACAAGACTCAAACACACGAATTGACTCTTACAACTCTCTATATAACATTCGATTGGCATTATCCATTCCATCATTTGACAGAGCCATCTAATAATAATGTTCTGAATAATTACAACTTCACAATAAGAATGTGTTCTCCTAAATAATAAAGTTGTATCAATGTGTCCAAATTTTAATAAAAATGAATTGATAATTCTGGCGTCTGCTATCAGTTTACTCAAAGATATTTGAGATTCTGTAAAAATAAGGTAGATGCCTCTGTCAAATGATGGAACGATTAAATGTATTAATATCAAAAAGGTAACATATAGGGTCAAAAATTGTCGCTAAAAATAATGTCGCTGTAGCTTAGTTGGATAAAGCACCTTCCCCGGTTAGGAAAGAGATCCAGGTTCGAATCCCGGTGGCGTAACAACAATATTTTTCGATAAAATTGATTTTGTATGTATATCGTTATAATTAATATATTTAATTCATATTTAAATTAATTACGTTGTAGCGACTCAAAAATATACCACACGAAAAGTACTTTTGCACATATTTTGCGAAGCCCTGAACTTATTTTTTCATTTTTATAGAATATTTATATAAAGTATATTTCAGCCACTGCTATGGTAAGAAAACAAGAGGAAAACATATATTATTGTTTGATAACCATCTCCGAACCCATATTTTGGGAGGATTTTATGCTACATAGATAAACGAATCGCAATCACGGAGAAGAATTGTTTGTATCAACAATTTATGAATCCTTGACAAGAATAACATTATATAAAATGAAAATAAACATGAATGTGCACTTATTTTTTGTTACTTAATTCAAAGTACTCGAGTACAGAGATTAATGCTACATCTGATTCGTTAGACTTCTTGTAATATCAAAAACCCATTCGGGCAGCTTAAATAATCCTCACTATTTTTCTACATCTACGCTATTTTGGATTTTGAATATTATTTGCTTCCTAGATACTATACTATTTATAGGGATAAATGTAATGCGCGCCTAATTCATTTCGCACGTACGCTCAGAACTGTCAAACCCTTTTCAAATGAGCATTTAACACACTGACAGAATTTTACAATCACAAATCATTGACGGGTGTACCTTGTCATTCGGTCTACGGGTTGAGGATTTAAAGGGTAAAATATCATTTAATTAATCATCGCCCCAGTGGGATTGTCAGAAAGGTCTAAAGCTTAATTCAATTAAATTTTTCAAAAGCGCCTAAGAAAATAATCAAGAGAGATCTTTGCAGAGCTTTGTTTACATTCGTTTCAAAAATAGAATGGAACAAAAAAAAATGCTCTGCTCGGCGAAGCTAACGATGAATTTTTATTTATTGAATTTTTAATATTTTAATTTAGGCGTTATTTTTTGGTGTTCAAAAACTTTAATAATTGAACTTCGGCTCCGATATAGTTACACTTTTTCTATTCTATTATAAAAACATGTACGAATGGAGAACTAAAGCGAGATTAAGGGAGAGTATTTTAATAATTATAATAAGATTATATTTGAAACGTATTTTTAATGTTTTGATGGTAGACAATAATTAAATAGATTATATGGAGGTTTCTATCGATACTGTAGAATTTGATATGATTTAAAAAACTGGACAATTTATTATCTTTTTCTCATATATGTATTTCACATACGTAGATTTAAAAAAAATATATTTAATACACTTGACTTAATTTAATTTAAATATTATTTTATTTATTTACAGCTCAAATAATGTGTATACTAAATTATATATTTTTAATTATTACATTATGTGTATTATATTGTTTTTTTGAGATTAAGATATTGTCAATCGACCAGCCCTTAGACAAGTTCCTGAGAATCCACGAGTACACGTTTTTGTCATGCGTATCCCGCGTTTGCATAACCTGTTAATAATAATGTTAATTGAGTTCTAGTTCAGGCACGGATGGCAACGATAATCATCAGTTGCAATACTTCTACGTGACATGATTACGTTACCGCGATACGCATGCATTGAATATATATCCGGTGTTCGTGACAGATTATGATATCGAGGGATGCAGTGCAGGCATAAGTAAACTTTGCGGCAGTAGCCACATCGACAAATAAACGTAGAACTTGTTTCGCCCCACAGTAAATGGTCACGTAGATTCGCCGCTTTCGTGCGATTGATTGCATTAACGGTATCGTGCTGCAGGACACCGAAAATGCACGATTAATAATATTACAAATAATGTCTACTAAACTCGAGCTTATAAATTGTTGAGGCGTGATCCGTATCAATGTTTCATTTCGTATAGCACAAATGTAATAATACATATTTAATTGCGATTTGGTTGCACGCCATATATATAGAAATAATAATAAGTATTATAATTATGTGAGAATATTAAATTATAATAAGCACCTATGTGAGAAGATTCAAAGGGGATTTTTTAAAACCTTTCATCTATATCCAAAATATGTAACTAAGACTTGCCTACTTTTTTTTTTTGGTAATAGTGTTTTGCTTTGGATCGGATCTGAACTGTGCGATAAAGTATTGAAGTCTACATTGTTCTCTTTGCAGCAATAGTTATGTGCACTTTGTTTTATACCCATATTAAAAGAATCGATTAAACCGTTTTCTTTAAATTCCTTCTAAATCTAGATTTTATTTGGTAATAGACTTCATAAGTACGAACGATTCCAAACTCTTGCAACATCAACCTTGTAAGATTTTTCTTGAATCTTACACAAACAATATTTATAGTATAGCTTATTAATAATTAATAAATTAAATTTTCTTGATAAAGGGTTAGGAACTCTGCATAATTATAATAAATAAATGAAGATGCTTTTTATATAAATCATCACTTCCAGCAGCCGGCATATGATATATTTCCAAAATAATTTTTTTACTCTTTTCACAATAGTTAATGCACCTGCCGGTCAAACGAAACGAAACGAAACATTCTGCCGATCACGTCAATTGTGGCAGCAAAATACAAACCAATTGACTTTTTATAATCAACCAAAGGAATACAGTAATAATCCTCCCTCTCTGGACCAATTAAAAGAAAATATTCGAGAATAAATGGATCACGGAGAATACGTGCCGAACAGTTCTCAGAAATTTTCCCTCACGTTCAGAAGAGTGCCAGCGAAATAACGGATCACATTTAGAAAACATAATTTTTAAGAAATAAATTCCCATAGACTGTACTTAAATACAAAATAAACTTTTTTTTTAAAACCCATCCATTAGTTTATTACATACTTTTTATTGTGAAAAATCATTTTGGGACATTTTGTATATAGAATAATGATAAACTTTTGTAAAATAATTCAGTTCAGAGTTTTCAGATCTACGTATATATTTTTTGAATAAGTAGAAAATTCTAAATTATTATTTAATATTATTACCTAATGTATCTAAAAGCAATCATATTTAATAAATTGTCTATAAATACATAGTTTAATAACAATTCCTGAATAAATTAAATTCTAATTGAATTTTAAAAAACGATTATAATAAAATAATTTCGCATGATCCCATAAAACATAATAGTAGGAACATAATATACTGCATTATATACTATTTCGATGCGTTAATATAATAATTACTTTAATATAATGTGACACAATCGGTGATAATTTTATTTAATAGTTTTGTTTGTCTTTTTTATTTTTCAGAAAGTTTTGCTATGCCTATTGCTAAACAATGAACAAAATAAGAGACATGGTACTAAAACTGTGATTGCAAATAATAAAAAAACCACATAAATTTGTGCTAAATTTTCTGTTTTGTTTTACCTGTTTTCCAACAGATGAAGTATTTTGTTGCGAGGCGCAAGTTTAAGGAAGCGTTAAAGCCTTACGACGTTAAGGACGTGATCGAACAGTACTCCGCCGGGCACGTTGACCTCCTGGGCAGGGTCAAAAATGTACAAACTAGGTACGGAGGCTGCCTCCCGCCAACCCCCCTTCTCTGTAGTGTGTTCCTTGCAGTGATCAGTACCTGTCTCCTCTCTGTACTCTAACATTGGTCTGGTCGTGTACACTAACTAACCTGAGACATCGCTGCACCTGACGACTGAAACTCGTTCACTCACTGTGTGATTTCACTTTAATGTAATAACAGATACACTCACGTTGTAGCCTAACTATTTTTAAACCCTTTTGAGTTCGTTTTTTGTAAAGGGCGCGATAATAGTCGCGGTTTTCCATTGTTTGTAGACTCGGGTTATCACTGCAAAATTATTTGTTATGATTTTTAATTTTGATTTAATTCGGATTCTTTGATTATTTGTGTAAAGTTGTCAGCGAGAAGCGATGGACTTTGCTTTTAACCAAATTAGAATATTCAGGGATTGATTGTATCTATTGCTGGCAGACTAATCTATAGCGGAATGGGCTGTTCGTGCATTACCTCTCAGCAGTCAGCATGAGCCACTTTTCCAATTTCTACCATTATTAACTCGCTACAGTTTCTACTCGCTACTCTTTCATACATTATCATCTCTTGTTGCATTTACTATTTCAGACTGTCATACTCACCACGTGCCGACCCTCGGAGGGCTCACATTTTGTTGGGAAATATATTTTTCAAATTTGCAATACGATGCGTAGAAATTATTTAAAGAAATAATTTTAAATTGATATTGCATAATTTGTTTACAGTACTATTCATTCACATTGCATGTATAACATTTAGATTTTTATAAAGGCGTCATTGATAGTACTTTTAGAAGCATAAATTAATGAACAAAAGTTTACTTATTAGCCATTATTCAATCTTTCTGTAAGTACATATATGCATGAAGTAATGAAATATTTAATTAATTTCAATTCTAATATCGAAAGTACGATTTTGCTTTTATATTTTAATCACAGATTTGTAAGAAAAATACAGGTTCGCTTTTTTAAAATTCTCATGAACAAACCTTTGACAAACGTAAATCAAGCTCACATATGAAACCAGAAACAGTGTACCTACCATGAGATTTATGTATAATACAATAAGCTTACGATCAGATACAACCCCACATTGACGAACTATACCTGACCCATGCATATCTATCTATATGAATGCAACACCACATCATACCACGTGCGTTACCCTTATGTATTTAATATTGGCTGTTTTCCTTACATGTTTGTGTGTTGTTTTTTGTATGTTCCGTGTAGCTCAAGTATTTTCTCGCACGCAAGAGATTTAGGGAGGCGCTGAAGCCTTACGATGTTAAAGATGTGATTGAGCAATACTCCTCGGGGCACGCTGACCTCCTGAACCGAACCAGGAACCTACAGTTCAGGTGAGTCGCCCGGCCGCGGCCGCACAGAACAGTTTCAACGTCAACTCAGACTACGGTTTCCAGTCGACACACGACCGCTTTGCGACAAGACACACTTCTGACGCCTTACTTAAACTTGTACAATTGCAAAGATCACTGAAACATTATCACTTTGCATTTTATAAAACGAAAAGCGCGGAAAGGAGAGTTTATATTTTATTCAAAATATATATTTCTTAGTGAGACGACATCAATGTGGACCATTGAAACTACCACTTAAAAGTATTTATATTTCTTTAAAAGTTGAGAACAGCTATTATAAATAGTAAATAAGCAGTAGATTAAGTAAAAGCTTGTTAATTGCAATCAGAAATAATTGGATCAAAGTCCAGCAGGAGTATTTGCCTATTTTAGATTTTAAAAATGGAGAATTTTATTTTAGCTAGAGATTTATCTGATAAAATAATAAATACCTTGTAATTAATGAAAGTAGGTATATTAAACCGTAGTTGTTTATTTTATAGTTCACAAATACATAATACATCTCCGATTTCGTTAATATGTATAGTGTATTTAATTTTAAAATCAATAAAATTGTATGATATGTAAATAACCTCAAACATGTAAAGCTTTTCATATCTATTATTTATAATGTCATTAATAAACAAAAGTGCTTACGTATTTTTAGTTTCATATTGCTTAAAACCATGTTGCCTACTAAGTCATTCATCTCGCACTTTCAATCACCATTTTAAAAATTAATTATCCTAGCATTAGTTTTAAAACATACGTTAATAAGGCTTTATAGAGTATTTACCTCACCACACATTAGTTGTATATTTTCGTACCATGCACGCCGTTTTCAAAAAAATGCTTATAGGCAAGTCTAGCTATGCTTAAGGGTATTTTTATGTGTTTTGAAGATAGAATTAAAAAGCGTTACATTTTTAATATAAAAATTGGTATCGAATCACGCTAAGGACACTGTACTCACATACAATTGTATTCTAACATTATTTTTTAATTAATAATGTTAATTTTAATATATAAAAAATAATTTAATATTGCATTTTGTATGGACAATATAAGAATGCATTAGACATGTATTTTCCATATACGCATAACGTCGTCGCCTTCTTTTAATAAAATAAATATATTATTCAATTTCGCAGTATTTGAAACACGTACTTGAAATAATATGAATTCACTTAAAATTACTCTCCCAACACGAAATAATAAATATTTTTTAATATGTTGTTGATGCTTTCATAAATTATTAATTTATCTAATTGATGATTTTGTATACAGATATGCAATCGATGTTTTTTAGATTCATCAATATTTCAGATATTAATAGGAAATGGAAACATCGCTCCGTTATTAATGTAAATATTTTAAAATATATATTTTAAAACGAATCAATTTATCATATTTTTAACGACACAAATTTTATGTGTAAATACATATTAAATAATAATATTGTTATTATGTATGATGTTTCATTTTGGAATATAAATTTTAATCAAAACTAAAGCAACAAAATCAAATCAAAAACTTATTATCAAGTAGCACATCAATATGTGTAA
The DNA here is from genome assembly GCA_031772225.1 of Eubasilissa splendida. NCBI lineage: Eukaryota > Metazoa > Arthropoda > Insecta > Trichoptera > Phryganeidae > Eubasilissa > Eubasilissa splendida. The sequence continues at coordinate 13,678,387 of CM062848.1, read as the reverse complement.
GATCACTAGATATGTATATATTTTTAACTTTTATGATACGGTAAGTTTTAAATGAAATTTTGACATTAATAAAAAATGTACGAACTTATAACACTTCAATTTTTTTAGGTTAGATCAAATTCTTGGTAAACAAGGTTCCAAAGCGAAGGACGTTTACGCTTCTAAAATCAGCCTGGCTAGTAGAGTCGTCAAAGTAGAAAGACAGGTAAACCTTAAATTTTCGATTGTACTATTGCATACCCTTACATTCAAATATTGTCTACAAATACGCATACATGCATGAAATGTATATAATAATTAATTACAAATTATTTTATAAGAAAATTATAATTATAACTTAATAATATTAACTTTTAATTCTAAATATGTACAGAAAAGAGCACTTTATTATTTTAAAAGTTTATTCTTACATTGAATTTACGAGATTCCTCCACAATCTTGCTCATTATATGATGTAACATTTCTACTGCAGTTAGTCGGAGGATCTATTTAATAGCAACACTAACATTTTCGTTGTTTTCAAACACAGGTTTCACATTTAAACTTTTTTTTTAATGTCAAACCAGATTCTTTGATTTTTTTTAATCAAGCCATGAGCTGAAGACACGATCTATTGCGATTAAAATCAAAAAGGCAGTGAAAAACATGGTCTTAAATCGCCGTCATTCCTGTTGTAAGTGTTTATCGCAATAGCGTATTATAACAAACATTGTTAAATGTAAAAAGTAAGCAAATATAGTATTTGTGCTGCTTTCACCGATTGCTTTTCTGTTAGTGTATTCTATATTGCTCTCCCTGGAATTGTACAAACATGAAAAATACGAACAAAAGATTCGTGTCACATTTGACAGCGACATAGATAAGGAAAAAAAACCATAGAGTGCGACGCGATATGACCATGAGACATAGAGACATAGATGAAATGACAGGAGTCCCACAGACCTGGCTGTTTAAGCGAGTACTTTACAGCCTAACGAAGTAAATGACACTAACGATGTCGCCATTGACGCCACATCCAGAAAGTCATAGATATAGACGAGGAAGCATATTACTATTATGAATTATGAAAATATTGAAAAAAACTGATAAAATCTTCCCGTATGGCGTCCATATGCATCTTTTTGCAGTTATATGTTTTCTTTGTTGTACTTAAGTACTTTTTAATCTCATACTGGTATCTAAGTTATCATCTTCACGTGGCTACGATCCATTAAGGATCTTTATCTTCTCACCACTGTTGTACACCAAGTATTTTTACATTTTTCTCCATATTATCGCTCCGACACCTTCAAAGTTTTTCCTCAGGTTCTCTCGGGGTTGCTGATGCAGTTTAAAATGTGCAATTGGGAATTCCAAGTTGTGGAATTTTTTGGTAGTAAACCTAGTCTAATATATAACCGCAGGTTGATGACATCGAGTCCAAGCTGGACCAGCTGTTGGAGCTGTACTTGGAGGACCGCAAGAGATTCCCGGCGCTGATGGAGCCTGTTGACGAGGCGCAAGGCGGCGGCTGCGGGGAGTCGGGAGAGCCACCGCAGCCGCCACCCCCCTCCGCGCCCCCCCGTCCGCGGCCGATTCTGGTGGACAAGCAGTGCTCGGAGCCCAGCTCGCCCGTGGCGCTCGGCTTCAACCAGACGCAGGCGCAGACGACGCCGCCACCGTCGCAGCTGCGGAGGCCAATGCACCGCGGCTACTCGGACCTCGGGAATAGGATAAGGAAGCGAGTTACTTTAAGGTGAGTCCGATGGATTACATTTCCAATCTAACATCGCGTACCTTTTTTATTATAGTTCGGCCAACGATGTCTTTCTAATAATTAAGGTTCATAAGTAACTTTATCTTTAAGATACTAATGGCTTAAGATAAATAACTGCGAAAACATTTCAGAATTATCGTACGTTCATTCATTTTGGATGGACGATGTAAAATAAGTGATACAATTTAATCGTTTATGGCTTAAAAAATATTCAAAAAAGTATTTACAAGTCTTATTTACGGGCATCTTTTACTATTATGGTTTGAGAAATTCGTAGGCATTCTATGTATATTTCATATTCTTTCATGGCCCTATCTATATGTTACTCTTATATTCATTCTATGACTCTAATCGTTAAACATTTAATAATAGCATTTAAATATTGAAGAGCGTTTCTAACGTTTCTTGGGTTTTCGGAAATATTGTTAGAGGAAGAAGTTAGAAAAGATAGAGGCAAGGATGAAATTATTGGTTTTCTGAAATTTAAAATAATAAAAAATACCTCTTTACCACAATAAGTTGGAGTCGCCCGCTTGAGCCGGTTCTCTAATACCAAAACGCCATTAGAAAATCTACTTAAAACGAGGAGGAAAAATAGTGAAGACAATTCACTATTAACAGATAGTAAAATATATTTTTAAAGTGTTATTTTTAATTTTGGACTAAAATTAGTTTAAGCTCAATAATGTATGTATGTCTATATCTGAACCTATCATTATAATAGGTTGTGTCCACGAATGAGATTTCTCTCGGAGATTCGATTCGAGACGAGATTAAGAACTGTAGAGAGTTCAGTGTAAAGCGACTTATGAATCACCACCTCATATGTATTGCGCGCGGATTAAAATGACGCACCCAGTACACACGTACCTTTAGCAACTCTCAGAGATCAGTCTCATTGAGAGATAATTATGGACACTGGCCATAAGAAAACCAGATACGGTTTATATGAGAGTTCTTTTCTGAGTGAGTTTCTTTATTGAAAGAATAATTTGGAAAACTCAGTGCGTTTGAACATTAAATTTGAAAGTATTTACTATGTCAGGATAAGTGAGATTTTTATAAAATGAGTTTTTAAAGATTTGTGATGAAAATATAAATATATTTTTATTTATTATCTTTGTTTTATTAACCACTAAAATGAGTTTAAATACATCTACCGGTTTCGAAAAATACCATTTTCTTCTTCAGGATGTCATAACTAACTAAAACATATATTGTTTCTTTGACAGAATCTATTTTTAAAAAATCTATTTTTAAAAAAAAAAAAATTTTAGTACCTAACTCAAATCATTACTTAATACAAATTTACTCGAATAATTTTTAGGAAAAAATTTTAGAATGGGACTCGTAGTTAAATTTAGTTGGTTGTTTATAATTTTTTGATTAGTTTTACACGCTTTATTTATCTCCAACGATTCCAAATTATTTAATTTGTGACCAACACCGTTTATATGCAAAATTGACAATCCCAATTTTTTATCAAAATCATGACCATTTTCTTTCAAATGATTAGCAATTTCTGAAAACCCACTATTGTTCAAACATCTCAAATGCTCCCTTACTCTTATATTAAAATTTCTACCCGTTTTACCAATATAAAATGCAGCACAATCCTTGCAACTAAGTTTATAGACACCAGAATTGTTAAATTTATCATCCTTGTCTTTAGAATTTATGAGTAAATTTCTTATGCTATTATTTGTATAAAATGCCGGTCTAATGTTTCGTGGTAGGTGTTTAGATATTTGATTCGAAAAGTTATTTATGTATAAAATCCTACGCCAATAATCATTATTATCATTATGTTTTATCTGTGATTTATATAAAAATTGATTATTATATTCTTTTAATTTATTTTTTAAAATAGTGTCTATCAAACCTGTATTATACCCGTTATTAACTGCTATTTTTTTAATTGTATTCAATTCAATATTGAAATTGAATGTTGACATAGGAATATTGACTAAACGATGTATCATGGAGTGGAACCCTGAATGTTTGTGTGATAATGGATGATTAGATTCATTGTGTATGATAGTATCTGTAAAAGTTGGTTTTCTAAAAATTTTGAATTCAATTTTATTAATGAATTATTATTGAATTTTTTTTTTTTTTTAAAAATAGATTCTGTCAAAGAAACAATATATGTTTTAGTTAGTTATGACATCCTGAAGAAGAAAATGGTATTTTTCGAAACCGGTAGATGTATTTAAACACATTTTAGTGGTTAATAAAACAAAGATAATAAATAAAAATATGAATCTTAATCACAAAGATAACATTGCTGATTTTAAAAGTATAAAAATATAAATACATTAATAATGATATTACATAATAAGTGTAAAGAAATTTACACTGTCAGTAGCAGTGTAACTACAAAAATAGGGTCCCAATGCAGAATGGAAATAAGGGCCCCCTAAATAAGTATCGTGTATAAGATGTACGAATATTAGTACTACGTAATTTATCGCTTAAATATTAAAAATACAATTAGTCTCTTGTCTCATAATATTTACACTTTGCAAGGCATTTACACCTACAATTTAAAAAATACTTCACTTTACGGCGATTGTCTGGTCTCTAATTCGACGTATTAGCGGGGCCTTACTGTATAATCGATAATGTTTTGTGTATAATATGCGATAATAATAAGTGTTTTTATAATACCCGTGAGAAACGATTTTTTAAATTTTATATTTCTATTTCTTGCCGTGGATTACTATTAACGCTGGGAAAGTTAGTCAGGGTCGATACTCGCAAAAATAATATTTCAATGGATTGTAGAACGCAAACATTTTGGTCCCCCATGCACCGCATTGGCTGCATTGGCATAGCTACGCCACTGAGTGTCAGACTCCTGGTGAAAGAACACCATTCCGGGACATTGCGTCCTACCGGCTTTGCTTATGAATTGACATCAGATCTAATTTCAAATTTTTATTTGTACAGCTAAAAGAATACAGTTTGTTACATATATTTTACGCATATTTTAAAATGCATTGCCCAACTAGGCAAGCCTATTTTAGGGCAAATTGGCAAAAAAATTATATTATATTAGACATCATTAATCGTGAATATTTGAGATTCTACTATTAATTGAAGTCTATGAAAAATCAAATATAATTAGGAAAACTTGGTGTCAATAAATCTCAAATATTATATTGTGATCTAGACTTTTTGATACAGTTTGTTACACAGCTGGTTACAATCTTAAATAATTAAGTTGGGTTGTGGTCAAGGGTTAGACCGCTCGCCTCTGATAACAAATGTTATTTTCGAGGCAGAAAGAAATTCTTCGGTTTCATTTTAAATGATGGATACTATTGACTTGAATTGTCTTTGTACTTATCTCTATACAAAAAAATTTCATTCAAGTTACAAATTACAATGTGAAGTGCTGAAAGCAAGGCATATTCTTGTATTTACACAGCTTCCAAATATTTTATATATGTTAAAAACATAATTAAATACGATCAATGTTTGCATATCTTTGTATTGTGAAGATACTCACATTTCTATGAGTACTTTGACATATAATTAAAGTAGTTTTATGGAATGATTTTTTGCATATATTTTTGGAGAAGTATTATTATATATATTTTTGGATCAATTAAAAAGTAATGTTTTAATCCTTACCATTCGTTCATTTTATTATAAAGTGAGTTATATAATACAATTTTCAAAATATGTACCTGAATATCTGTCGATTTATATATTTTTATACCTCAAAGATAACAAATATACACGGTACACAAGAAACATTACCGGAGTTAATTTTTTTGTATAAAATTCACGTATTAAACAAATATTTTTAAATTATTAGGCATACGTAACCCTATTAGCAGTGAGTGACCAGTCGGTAAATACATAGTTAAGTTAGGAGTTTTCGGTGTGTTTACCGGTAAGGAAAAAGCGCACTGTGTTATTTGGTTCACAATCCTATTGTGAATTTAACAATTAACATAAACATTTACCTAGACAAAGTACAGATTTTGTTGTTTCCATAACTGGATAACACAAACACGGCCGTTTTTCCCATTTCAACAAGTTTGCGTACCTTCGAAAAACAAAATTCTCCACAGAAAACGCGTGGGAAAATACATGGGCATCGGACAAAATATTAAACGAATCATGTGCGTTCAACTTTCTACAAATGTTGATGTTCTGTAATAAATGTTTATTTTATTAAATAATTGAGCTTCATATAAAGATTTGAAGTTGTAAAATTGTTGAGACGAAAGTTTTATTTACAATTTTTTTATAATAATTTCCTTGTTTCTGATCGTACGTGTTGTATAGTAAAGTAAAACAAACATTCACTGATAACTGATCGTGACACATTTTATACATGAAAGTGTTCGGTTATGGTTAGGTCAAAATAAATTATTATGGTGTTTGCTGTTAAGTTTTTAAATAAATTATGTTTATAAAAATGATTTATTCTCTAATCATTTCTTGTTATTCTTGACAAGTTATTTCTAACCTTTATGCGATGTTCAAAAGTATCCAAATTTAACATTCAATACTAAAAATTTATTCAAAAGAAAATATCAAATATGGGGGCACGATAACTTATGTAGCTCTTATAAGATTTCTATCACAATTTTCAAAAATCTTGTATACCGCCTAAATTCGTTAACCAACTTGATCCGCTATTTTCTAACATTTTCATTTTGACTTTCTAAAACTTTAATAATGAAAATCTTTTCTAAAATAAATATTAATGAAATAAAATTCTCAACGAGGTAGCTAAAAAAATAATTTATATTTCATGTATGATTTATGCTCAAAAAATAATTTCCTACTCAGTCTAAAGAAACTAATTTTGATATCTGGTTAATTGTGTTTCCTATGAACGTTTCTTTATTTTATTACGTCAGTTGAAACTCGATGAGAGAAGATTCCAATTTCTTATAAAGCTCTCAGTGGGTCGACTGCGTATGAGATAAAAATGTTTTTTTTTTGCTGAATCTATGAAATTGCTTATAAAAATATGTTTTATTTGATTTTTTGCTAATGTAATTTTGTTAGTAAACAGGCTTTTAGGAAAAGGTCAGTGCTGAATGGATTTGAACGAATTGAATTTATATAAAAGACTTTTCAGCATTTACCCATCGTCAAACTATTAATCTAAATTGATATAATTTGGTTAATAAATAATAACAATTATTGATGTTAGTTGGTGATAATTTGTATCTAAAAATAATATTTCAATGACTAGGTAAAACCCTACTATAGTATTAGTATATAATTTGTCAATATATATTTCGATAAAAATATTACCTATTACATAGGGTCTAATAACGGAACTTCCGGAAATTTTTGATGCGCTTTCTTCGATCATGACCAAGAGTTCTAAAAACTACCCTCTATTAAAATGTCTCTCTAAACATCAATCTTAACCACCTACTAAACTTTGAAATACATAGCTCGTAACTCTATCTTCATACATTTTTACAATAAATTAATAAATCGTGTTCAATTAATAAGACATGGGTAATATAAAAAATATGTTACGAAGCGGAATTCATCACAGACTTTGAACGATATGATTGGAATCTTTTTATTGTAAAAATAAACTTTTTTTTCATTCAAAATATTTCGAAAATTTTAGAAAATTTTAAAATCCGTTTTATAACAAATACATATGCATTGATAATGTATTTGCTATTCATAGATAGATCTAATTAGATGTAAACTTTGTACATGTTATTTTTATTATTTTATTGATAAAACTAAACTAAATGTTCTTGTTAGTATTAAGTTAATATTTTTTGTAGTAAAGCTGATGTCGAAAATAGTATTCCAAATGAGTTTTCGAAAAAATGTATAAGGTCGTCTCATAAGTTTTGTGTTTTATTCTAATATGTGCATTTATAATCCTTTTATCAATTTAGGGTTTAAAATAAATTAATTTAAAAACACTGCCGACATGACTATTTTTACTTTTCACCGAAAAATCTCTAAAAATGTTATATTCATTAATATATTTTTTATAATAAATACACACATGTATTTGAAAACCATCGTGATTAATTTTTTACAATCAGCGACCTCAGTGGCATAATAGTGAAACTATGGTTTACAAACTATAAATCATTAATATATTTTTAAAAACATAAATAAAATCACTTGAATATTGATTACAACCTCGGTGATGAATTCGGTATTTACTTTACCAAAAAAATTCAATTAGTTCCAAAAATGGCGGCAGTGAAAGAATTTCTTATTAGACACAAAATATGAATTTCCGTCGTTGTTATCGACGGAGAAAGCCGATAACCACTCGACTCGAGGGTCAGAAATCTCAATCCTTAACTCAAGTAGTTAAGCTGGAAGTTTGGGTTAAGACTGTATGAAGTTCTCTGTAAGTCGAGTGTGTTAACCTCATTTCAATCGAGAGAAGTCAATATCAATTAGCTTTGCGAGTACGCAATGCTAATTTGAAAGGATCTTGCCAAACATAAAATAATCAAAATGTACACACTCCAATATATTTATTCCAATTCTGCTTTCAACTTTACATTAAAAAATTTTCCTCGATATTTTCATTGATCCATTACGCTAATTTGGATTGACGTAGCTTTGTGTTCAAAGTAATTACTGGGTATTACATTTTCAATGTCTAATAAAATATTTTATATTACAATGCAATATCCGACTATATCGTGCAAAATGTTCTTCTTCTTCTTTTAAATGCGCAATCCACCCCTCAAGAGTGATTTGTGCCATTAATCAAGTTAAAATTTTATTTTATAGAAAAAAGTTAAATAATATTATTGAATAGGAAATAATATAATATGAGTTAATACAATTGTCGTTCAAAAATTTTTCTTTTATATATATTAAATATGATATCTTAAAAGAAGATGACACAAGTTAACCGAGAGTTGAAAATTACCATTGACGAAATTACTGTAAAAAAAACCTGTGATCCGCAATGGACAGGCAAAAAATATATGGTCAATGGTTTTCTCCTCGGCACCACACTCACACATTGGAAAATCTATTAAGTTCAATCTGAATAAATGTGAGGCTACCTGGCAATGCCCAATTCTCAATGTAGAGATATTTGATATTGTTCTTTTGGAGAAACAGTAAGTGCGGGGGATAGATCTTTGAATTATTTGAAGCTGATTACCCTTATGATTATTTGAATCCATCCATTGTGCAGTCCAAATAGAATTAGTATGTTTTTTTACCATACTACTCCGGAAAGGGTGACCTTATTGGCCAGTTAGCAGCACATTTAGTGAAAAATGTTAACTGTACATAAAAATAATAAAATGTTTAAATTGTTGAGATGAAATTACTGTTAAAAACAAGAAATAACAAAAGATTTTAAATATTTAAAAATTAAATCTATACATATACATAAGAGTATACGTATTTAAAGTTATCGTTTATAATGTGGATATATTAATTTAATATAGATAAAATACAATCTAAAGTATAAAATTATACATATGTAATTAAGTAAATGTCTTTTTGCAGCGTATTTAAAAAGTTAAAAATCCCAAAATAACTCGTATGAATAACAAAAATGTGTGTGGTGGGATCAACAAGCAGAATCTTGATTAAAGATCAGATATCAGAATCCTTTGAAGAGACTGCTGGATTAAAACTAGATAATTTGCTATCACATTTTCCATTCAATCTTGTTTTGGAGAAAGCTATAAGATAAACACTTAAGGTAGAATGGGTATTGGGGTATCTTCCTGGGACTCAGATACTCTGGTGGTGCTTGGCGAAAACAAAAACCACTTGGCTAATAACTCCACCTCTCTTGAAGTCGAATTGGGTGACTTATGGGTGAATATATAGGAAATATCTGAGTATGTCGAGTAAAAGTTAGGTTCATCAGAACTTATTCATATAGATAGTTCATTACTTAATAATTCTTCATTTAAATATTTGAATGAATTCAATGAAATCTCCAAAAATATGATCTTTCTGTAAAACTCAGAGAGAATTGTTATAACGCTAATTATTGCGGCTCGCTGCAGAAGCTCTTCAGGATATTAAATAACTATCCAGATCGGCTAAACTCCTAGTCTGAAATGCGATTGTGATACTGAATGTGCTATATGGATGCGAAACCTTACGGGGCCTTACGTATAAATAAGAAAATGCCAAAACATTAGAAAACAAAAGTTTTAGTGCAATACTTGGGCCAGTTATGGTAAAAAATCAATGGCGTTTCGCACCAATTAACTGCTTTACGAAATTATTACGAGATTTACAGTTATTAAAGTGTAAGGACGGCGATTTTAACCCACCGCCAGTATCGCCGCTCCTACACGACGAACGACGCGAGCGACATCTGGATTCAGGGCGCAGGCTGCAGCAATGAGCAGTCGCTGGCTCAATAGCTAGCCGACGACTGAACGGGACGGAAACCTACCACCGCCGTGTCGCTCCTCTACTCTTCATATTTCACACTCCGTTATCTTCTGTATTCTTCCTATTTTATCCTCTAATACAATTAACGACTCTACACCAACCGCGCGTTTCATTCACACCAGCAGAAACTACCCCCACATAATCAGAGAGACTGACTAACGAGTTGGCCATGCTGTGAAATGCGATAACTCTAGAGGTTTCAAAAAAGCTTTCACAACTCGGCAATAATGTCAAGAAAAAAACGTATTTTCAAATTTACACAAAATAGTTGGTAGATATCTATCTACTTTCAGTTAATGAAGTAATTTTTTATTGAACACGTGTGAGGCAGATACCATCCCAGGTTCATCAGAAAAATGGAACGTCTATGAAGCAATATTTTTTCATATCCAGTCAAGTGACAGATGACAGTGAAACTGAGTTACAAATGGTGAGAATTATTTTAACGTTGATAATAATAATGTATTAAAATGTGAATCATTTACACCATGAGAAATATCTGAAAAATATTTCATAATAATTTATTTCCCAACACACTGGTTATGTACAGCTTTTATGAGGTTACAGAATGTACATGTATGCGCCCCCGCAATTCATTATTTATTTGAAATAAGTAATATTTTTTTTAATAGTTATTATTCTTTTTTACAGTGGCGTACCTCAATGCGGAGAGGCGCCCCTACGTCCCCATCCGCCCACCCAGGATTCCACTGGGCAGCTCAACGATAATGGTAAGCTTATTATACCATTTACTTCATCACTCAGTAAAACGCCCCTTCCTTGTCTACTGACTTGAACATTTAATGATCTAAACATCTTAATTTACAGGCAAAATTTTGAAACGCTGAAATTAACCTGTAAAATTGTTGAATCACGTTTTCTCAAGGTATTTTAATTAAAAAATAATTATTTCATTACGTTTTATTAATTATCTAGTATGTGTCATGCTGCCGTCAGCTTGACACATGTCAAATGCAGAGAAATTTAAAACTCTCTTCTAGCTTCTTCTAAAGTGGCAATTCTATTTATTAAATTGATGTTGCTTTAATAACATCTCATTTAAATATGAGGTAGGTGATTAATTAATCATCTTAAATATTATTATTTTTTAATTTAGGTAGGTACAATTACTTTTTTCAATAAATTCAATAATATATTTAAGTGAATATAATATTGATGCATTTATTGCATTAATATTAATATGAATAACACGGAAAATTTTAGGACATTAATATCGTTATATTTATTTAAAAAATACTTTTTTACTAGTCTAGTTGGTATTATAATATATTTAATAACGATAATATAAAAAAATCTAATTATCTGTGAGATATAATGTTATCATAATCACTAGTGTTTAATCCCTTACATTAATTAGTTTACCCAAGAAGCATATTTATGTCATTAGGTATTTGAAGATCAGTCAACAATTTTATTATTGAAAATTTTAAAATAACAAAATGCACCATTAATAATTATGTCAATAAAGCTGATAGTAAACACGATAACTAAACCACGGACGAAATAATGAAACATTTATTTTTGATGTATAAGTTAAGATAGTTTCTGATACTTGGAAGCTGGTTCCAAATTCATCAATAATTAAATCTAATTAATTTGTATTTCTAAAGCACAACTTTTTTTATTAACCAATGAAAAAATTGTTAATGAAATAATTGTTATAATACAGATAAATCAAAACGCCGTGTTGCTCAACTTGACTGTACAATATTAACATGTTATAAGCGTATGCAATATTAATCGTTTGATTATTGTCTCGCAATTAAAAGAAACTTCAATATTCTAAACGTCACAATAAACAAAATTAACTGCCTGTCTGTCATTTTGTTGACTTCAAAACTTACGTAATATTTGTCGTAGATGTTTCGAAGATACTGTACACAAAAATATAAAACACATAAATATTAATTTAATTTTCTATCTTTTTTTGACATCCATTTCATATTAAATATGTGATACATATATTGATTACTTTCTTCAGCATTCCTACAAGTCGAACGAATTTTGGATTACGCTCTTCTATAGTGAGAATGTAGAGAGCTTACACTGTTTTGTTCACCGATATTGATATATTTTCTATTTTATTACCAATATTTAAAAACTTAATTAACAATAATCTTCGATGCAATTTGTATTTCTTGTCCATGTGAAATATGTTAGGATATAAGTAGTTATTTGTCGACATTTATTTTTTCTGTGTCCAATGCCAACAATTTATTTATATATGTATTATTTCTAATAAATAAATAACCACATTATCCCTGATTGCGATGGCCCAGACTGATTACATCGAGTCATGGAACATTTTATCAAATGCAAACAATTTTGATTTTCCCGATTGTTAAATTAGTGCCAAGTTTTTAGGGAATTTTGGATGATTAGTTTTTGACCCTGAAAACTTTACCTACTTGAGAAGTTTTGGTTCGACACTTCCATTAACAGGTATGTGCGTATTTTACTAGGATTATTATTGTAAAGCACAAGCATGAATGTATCCATGCACTTTTAACTATTTTTAATGGCGATAACGAACAAGAAAACTATTTCATCATTGTGTAGTTAATTTAATTTTGGGCATACGTTTAAATGTAAAAAATAAATTGTAAATAATTTTAAATGAGTAAATTAGTATTTTATAAATTTATTTAATTTTTTTTTTTGAAATCATGTGTAATTTAAGGTAGTAATTTAAATCTTCTTTTAATAGTGACATTACGGATAATGAGTCAAATAGTTCATTTAAGTCGGTTTTCTTTTGACATTTAAAAAGTTTTATATTATATCGTAATGGAGCCATAGAATCTGACGAAATCGACATGTTAAAGAATAAATGTCTACACAGTTTGGGTATACAGTATCACAGCAAATTTTTCCACGTGCATATAGATCGTTAACAAGTTTTTTGTTGATATCTTTGTCTGACATTTCTGAGTATACAGAGCTCATTATTATCTAATATTCTTTGATCTAGATGATCATGAAAATCTGCGAATTTATATCACATTTTGAGCGTTGCTGAATGGATCGTATTATGTAGGTGCTAAATTTATTTTATGACTTAATAATTCTCCGTGATGGCATTAAAATTTCAAATTGAATAAATGTTGCGCTTGGTCCAATATTCATAACCTACTGCATGTAAATAATGTTTTGCAACTCAAAATAATAAAAGATATTTAAAGATGCCAACATGTTCTAAAATTTTAATTTTCATTGTGTATAATTTATCGTTCGTTAACTACGATTTCAAGTAATTACATACGGTTCGTATTTTCTCCATTGAAATAACTTAAACTAGGTAATCTATATTCAAGTCATGCTATCTGTTTCAAGTACCGGTTTTATTATTTTTCTCTATTCATTTCACGCGATTTCTTCCCCACAAGCACTAGGGATAACGTACATAAAATTATTTATATTTATCGCTTTCGTATTATCAACTTCTGCACACAAGATTCTATATTGTGCTGAGTTAGCACATGGTATATTGCTGCAAAATATTCTTGGGTTTTATGTTAACAAATAATGCATAGTTATATATTTCTACCTGTAGTTATACGAGGCGCGTTTTTTAAGTAAATACCGTTGCCGAATATTCCCGGTGCAGCGCTGCGGTTGCGATGTTTCGCACAATGGTTTTCTTCATCTGTTCAAGACAATAGATCAGCCCGCCGATTGTGAGATACGCTCTGTAATTCGTTTCTTGCATGTACGAAACATGAAACTATGTGACATTCATCGCCAAGTATGTCCTGTTTTGTCCTGATTTGGTACCAAGTGATTTCCATATTTGTCTTCATTTGAAGCGGTTCCTTGGTAGCAAGCGTTTTGATGGAGATGATGAACTCAAAGACGGAGTACAGACGTGGTTTTCATCCCAGGCGGCGTCGTTCTATGGCGAAGATATACAAAAATTGGTACCCCGTTATGATAAGTGTCTTAATAATGATGGTGACTACGTTGAAAAGCAGTTTAAGGTGTGTAGCGTCCGAAGAAAGTAAGATGTTGTAAAAATGATGTGTTTCTTTAAAAAAAAATCCTGTACTTACTTAAAAAACGCGCCACATATTATATAGTCAGCCGAAGATTATGACATCTCACAGACTCGAGTCATTATGCGATTTCACATGAGAAATTCACGTTTAAAAGATTGTCGAGTTGTTAACTATTGTTTTTTTTTTGTTTACTTCAAATGATCTTGTACGAAATACATATAAAAATAAATTTGTGCTTAAAACATGCTAATGAGTATTATTATGCACCATTTTAATGAAAATTGCAAATGTTTACATTTCAAAGGTGAGATTTGCTCAGCGTTCGTTTGAACGTAAATGTAGGCTGACTCTGAACGAGTGATTTTCATTCGATGCAGTCACGCGATGTCCGCTTTTTAAATTGCCGCTGAAACGGAACCGTACAACTTGGCTTGCAGAGCTGGCTGTCAACTACCGGTAATATCAACTTGCTTACCATTTACATTTACATACCGGCACTGAAACGTGGGCAGTATTCTGCGAGTACTGAGAATGCTTCTTTGTGCCGAGTATCGTGTTAAATTGCAACTTTTCAAACTTCTGTAGAAGCATTAAGTAGGAAATTTCTTCTTTCGTGTTTAAAAATAACATTTGTTTTCTGATAAATACGTCCTGCTTGAAATCAGTTGATATATTTATTCACAATAAGGTCTTGCTTTATAATGTATTTACATAATTCAAGTTAAATCATTTTTAAATTTGACTTTTTTTATATCTACTTTATACGAAAAAAAATCATTTAAATTACAAAAATTACATTTCTTGAGTGAATGGTATAAAAAATAAATAAATATTATCATACAAGCGTGAATCATTTTTTTTAAATACTAATATTGTATTTGGGCTGAATTTTGAATACAAATATTGAAGCAAAATGAATTAAGCAAACAAAAATAGCTACAGTACTGATTCAAAATGAATTGTTCTTTATTTCAGTTATTTATTAATAACATCTATCATGTTTATTTCTGTCACAATATATTTTTTGTAATATGGAAAGAAAAGTAGATAGGAAACAGTGCTGTATTTTACGTTTATAACCTTTTCTTTTCACCCTAAACGCCTTTTCAAACCTCACCTTTACAAAAGTCTGACGAGATGTAAAGCCTTACGTATAACTAACAGGTTCTCGAGGACTTACCATGTAACTCCTGCCTTTTCTGACGTACTCTCCAGGACTGTTCGCCGCTCGCCTGACTCCTCTGATCTCTAATTCGCCTGTAAGAGTCTTATACAAGAATCTCCGTGTTTTTTGCGTTGCCTTAATGGAACGTACATACACCAAACAAATTAAAAATAAGAACTTTTCTCATTACAAGTTTAAGTATTTTTCTTTAATACTTGAAACTTTTTAACTTATAGCTAACATAATTCTGATTTAGATTTTCTAAATGTTATGAACTAAATAATAATTATTTTATAATAAATTAAAACTTCAACATCTTTCGCTACCACTAGAGCTGTTTACTAATTTAAAACTATATAACATATATATATAAAAGGTTTACTTCAATTGGGGAGAATTTTTTTCTCGAGGTAGTAAAAAAGTTAATTAAATTAAATCTTATTAATAAAATACATATATGTTTTAATAATGAAGTATAAAAAGACTATCTTAATAAGCATGCTTAATGTTTTCATAACACAAGATAACGAATAAACATTTACACACCTGATCCGAGAGCAACAACGACATTCTTACAACGTTTCTATATGATTTTAGCTCCTAAACTGTACAACACACTTAACACTAACTGGAAATCGTTCACGTACAAATATTGGCTCAATACATGATTCAATTGGGTAGAGATCAGTCAGAAGCATTGCTGATCAACATTCCAGCTTAATCACAATACAGTACACTAATGATTCACTTTACATTTACAACACATTCAGTACACTTTTTTATTGTCTCTATTTTTTTAAATATCTCCGTCGAATCTAACTCTTTCCTTTTAATTAAATAACACCGCAACAATACGGAAAAATGTTATATTTATTAGAGGTAGATATCTACTACATCCCACACGGAAAATTAATAAATGTATTATACCATTGTATATTCACTTCTAATGTATAAAAAAATTATATCAAACAAATGTTAAATATGACGCAACATCATTCTTAATTTCTAATATATATATAAGTTATTCAGATTTCAAATTATTCAGACTTAAATGAAAAATATTGTAAAGCGATAAATAGATTCGTGATAAAATTAGGACGCAAAATCAGAGAGACTAATGGAATTTAGCGTAAATCCATTTGGCTATAATTAATATAAATCGAAAGAAAATGCATATGATTTAATGAATTCATATTTAATTTTTGAACTTCCGATTATTCAGAACATATTTCGTTGATAATTAATATAAATTAGGTACGTACGTCACTTAAATAGATACAGAGAGCGTATCTAACATAGGTACGAAAAAAAAAATGATAAAATAAATCTCACTAAAAAAATGAGATATGTGGAACAAAATTTGACGAAATTAATAAAGTTAAATATGTGTAACTTTACCGGGAAAGCTCTTTACTGAATATACACAGTTCTGGGTTCATGTTTAGGAAGCAGCTAAATGTATATTTTATTCCTTAGCTTTTTATGGCATTCTAAGTGACATATATCTTTTTTTAAATGTTATTCTGGCAGGCTATAGAGTTTTAACAATGTATGAAATTTCTTGGTATTAAATGTTTATATTCAGCATTTCATGTAATGCCTATATTACTACTGGTAATTTAAAATATATATATATTGGAGGGGGAGCGGCAATAGTCAGTGTTTCCTCAAAATAAATAAAACACACTAGAAGTTTTTCCAATTAATTCACAGGGGTAACCCCTAATTGTCAGAATTTTTTCACAACTTAAATGCATATTTTTTTCCAAAACAGAAAATGATTTTATATTATAAACTAGTATTGAACTTAACATATAAGTTATTTTAATATATGTTTAAAAATGGGCGAGACAGAGCAAGTCTCCGAAAACTTTTTTTTTGCGGTGTACACGATAACTTAACATCGCCTTATTTGAAACATACAAAAATAATAATTCTGTTAAATGTCAACATCTATTGAATGATCGAAGGACTTTTCAAATTTTTGATTTTTACCAAAATGACAGTGGTTTTACAAAGAAATCACTTTTTTTACTTTCAAAATTCTCGTTTTTCTTTAATAAAATAGCAAGTTTCAATCGGAATTTTTTTTTCTTCTATTGTTAAGTAGTCCTCTATATGTAAAATAAGCACTCAAAATTTTAATCGTATCAGCGGAATACTTTTTAAAATATCGTGTATACCGTATCGGCCTTTTTTGAAAAACGCGTTTGTCATAAACGCGTTTAAAGTTTCAAGTACGAATTTGTGTACGTAAAAAAATTTTTTTTTTTAATTTGAGACATTCAATTTAAATCTCTCAATACGCTAATATGAATGTTTAACTGTGTCCTAACGGTATTATATTTTATACAATGAGTCAAATACGCTGGTAAAAGATTAGCTTCCTACCCTGCACTTACCATCTGTATACTCACATAACTTCGTGAAAAATGCTCGGATCGTTCTGAAATTTTGTGGCTTACTTTGAAAATATGTCAAAATAAAAAAAATAGAATAGAAGTAAACATAACCCTTAAATTTCATATTTTTATTAAGGATATGTTGCATCTTCTATTTTTTTTATACTACTTTTGAATCAACACAAGATAGGAATACTCTGTGTATAACTCGGGGCCGTTAGCGTTAAAAATATTTTTATCCCGTTCGAGCCAGTCCCTCTCCTACTGCCCCAAAGTATGCAATTAATAGTATAGATTAATCAAAACAGTCAATGACGCACATCGGCAGAGGACACGTGATCACCTTTCGATCCGAATCCATACAACTTAAATTAAATTACAGTACACTCAACTTATTAAATTACAATATAGTTTACCGAAGACAAACATTAAAAAAAGACTGCCTCCAAATATGTATTATTTATTATTATTATACACGCCCTATTCAGGCATTAACATAATTTGTAAATTAACAGAAAATTTCACCAGAAGTGCAATACACAAAGAAAACAATTATATGACAGCATGTTTTTTCATTATCAAAATAAAAAATAAAAATAAATATAAAATGTGAAGTAAAGCAATTTATCCGTCACCATTAAGTTAAGATACAAAAAATTGCAATAATGTAGTCGTATAGAGAGTTAAATTTAGAGCAAAAATGTCGACTACTGTCGACCAAAGAATGCAATCTGGGGACTGCGAAGTTAGCTAATGCATGAGTTCTGACATTACCACTGTAATAGAACAATGAATTGTGTCTCGATGATATAATCTTAGCATTTTATACGTTTGTAAAAATTTTCTTTTTACTGAAATTTTTAGTATTGTTAATTCTTATTATTTAATATTTATTACAAAATAAAACTTTGCCTTCTTATAAAATAATATCATTTCTTTCTCAGAAGGAAAGTAGCCAACCGTGAAAACATCAATTTACTTTAATTTGCGAACAACCCTAATTAATTAACAGTTACACCCTGACCAAAAAGATAAAACTTCCTTTAGGCGGTTCAATTTGCTCGTGCAAAGAGAAGACCAAATACCATTTAGAAGATTTATTCCAGGATGTTCTAAACTTTTCAAAACGGAACTGTAGGGTCAGAGCAAATAGTCTGGAAAAATTTAACGAAGGAACACGTTAGTGGTTGATATCGGGAATAAACTTGTTCCGTCGCAAACTTTAATACTACCTCCTGCAATCAAGTACTCACAGAGGGTCGATCTGCAGAAAACAAGTTTTCTTCAATGTCGCAATGCGGACCCAATTTACTAATATAATTTTTATCGATAATTGAATACACTTTGAGCGTCTGATCGAAGGTCAGTTTTTGGCCGAAGCCGAAGGTTCAATCGTACTTAAAAATCTTAGAACACCGACTAGAAAGTATACATAACAATGCAAATTCTACACTGTTACTTACTTTTCTGCGTTATGGTGTTGATAATAATTGTAAAATATATCCATTAAATAAATAATTTTCAGTTTCCAAAAATGATAAACTAAATTTTATTTCATTCATAATAGTTTGTGCGTTTTTGGCACTTTTTGGTAGCTAAATACAAAGCTTCGGCTTCGGCCAAACCTTCGGCAGATTTCAGCCAAAGCCGAATGTGCTGCCGAAGGTGGCCGAAGTCAAAGCCAAAGCTTTGATCGGACTTTATGCAGTTTATGTGAATATCAGAAATAATAAAAAAGTAAATACGAACATAATGTTATTAATTGGTAAATTAATAATACTAGTTTTATTCTTCGTTTATCAGAGTATTTCTTAACAAATGTTTAAAGTGTTTTAAATGATGATCCTAAAATTCATGCAACTTTTGTATATATGTTAAAGACCATTACGAGTAGTATACGAGCATTATTCACAATGCCCCGAGAAGTCGGGCAGAGTGATAAATATGTGTTAATTTATCGGCCATTATGCATAATGATGTACATATACTCTCTGAGCAATTAAATTTCTTAATTAAAAAAAATCAATGATTCCCTAACATTTATCCTAACTCAACCTCATCTGACCTAACTTAACCCTTGCCTCCAGAAATCGACAATGAAAATTTCTTTACAATTGGTAAATTGATTCGTTGAATATAATTGGTTTAATTTGCCTTGTTTATTGCCCAATTTAGAAAGATCTTCGATGGCAGAAATGAAATATCACTGAACGAACAATTTCTCGGTTGATCGTTATTCAACACAGCAGTAAAATTATTATTGGTTGCAAAAGGGTCCAGCATTAATTGAACTTCATATCCATATCAAGCAAATACTTTGCTTACAACACACACAAAGGCCAGCGAAATAATTATCCCTCAAAGCTAGTAATCTTCGATCTACTAAATTTTAAGTGATCCTTTCGACTTGAAAACTCTCGCCTTACGAGTAGATTGTCTCTAATTTGTAACTATTCTACAGTTAATTGTTAAGTATGCCCTAATTTTCTACGCAGACTTTTATTCTTATGATCTATTATATTCCTATTATCTTCATCATTTTTTAAAGTTTAGGATACCTTGCGAACTTATTGTACGCCTTCATTATTTTCAAATATACACACGATGTGTGGATATATCTAATAAATGTAGTGCTCTTTACGAGTTATAATAATGATAAATTGTACATAATTTAGCTAAAATTATGCATTTTTAATATTTGGAGCAGTAGCTTTTTAATTTAATATTATATTTGATTACTTGGGTTTTGATGTTACATGTTTAAAAACAAAATTACTTATGTAATTTGATCGACGAGGTTGTTTGATTTAGCGGTAAGACACTCGCAAAGTGTCAAGTAATCGGGGATTCGGGACTCATTTCAGGAGACCACCGAGTTAGTCCTATTTTCATAGCATAAGCGTTAATTTGAAAATAGTAAGAATATTGATGTGATATGTATTCTTTCTCGCGTCTCTATTTAAAAAAATATTCCTAATAATATTTTACATAAATTGTTACTCGCGATTAGGAAAGGAAACGCTCGCTGCTTATTTGTACGCTTTTTGGACGTGCAAGGGAAATAAGAAACAACAATATATACGACCTAATTATGACGTAATTAGTGTATTTATCCTGGAACCAGGCCGCCGCAACACGTCTCGTTTTACTGCGTCAATGGCAACTAGGGCAACGTTTTAACTATCGCTTCGTTAATCCCGCAAACCTAGCTAAATAACAATGCGGCATAATTTAGCGATGAATAGGTATACTAAAAGTTCTTTGCGATACAAAGGATTTCATAAATTTTGCATAGGAAACAGCTTCAGACGTTGCATTGTTTCAACCGATAAGTTCAAGTCCATAAACAATGGCCGAGCCGAAAGGCGATAAGTCTAGGGGCGGATGCATCGGAACGCATTTACATATGTGCGCTTCACCCGATAAGATTATGTCTGCTTCAACCCTTGGATTCTAGCCGCACAGGCCCGCAGGCAGGTAGCAGCCTGGCGCCAGTACACAGGCAGCCCGTATATTGTGGGGAGGATTGTTTATTCGCTCATAACTGTGCATTCTGCTTTTCTTCCCCGTTTTCTAGTTATTAAGGTGAATAAATAATGTTTTCATTTTTTTTCATTAGTTATTAAATCAAATCGATGCGATTTTCTGAACAAATCTAGTACAATTAATAGATAAAAATATAAAGAAATACTTTCCTAAATATATTACGTATCTATATATATGTTTGTACGTTGAAAAATAAATTATTAGTAATTCTAATACAATAATTTAAGATTATATTACACCAAATGAAAATAGATATACGTATATTATATTCATACGTACCTTATATTATAAATGTTACGTACTTTCGTAATCAGTACTTCCCAAGTTATATACTTTTTTTATGTGCCAACTATAATCTTCAACAATAATACTGTTTATGGTATAATGTATACACTTATTCACGGAGACAAACGGCTGAGTAAGACGACGCGCTCGACGCTCGTCATCCTTTTAAGCTAGCCACACACACACACACACACCCACATACATCTACAACCGGCGGTGCTGGCGCGCTGACACACACACATTCACACAATCTCAAGGACATCACAATAAATTTTAAGTTATCTGAAAAAAACGTATTTTCTGTGTTTATCTACCGGTTTATTATATTAACATTTTTAAGATACTCATGTATAAAGTAATTTGTGTATGAAATAAACGAGCGCTGTTTTTAATTAATAATATTAAATATGAAAATAATTATTTCATATAGAAAATTACGCAAATAGATGAATATTAATTATCATCATCGTCATTGGCGCTACAACCCATATTACTCGCAAGTCACGGCCGCTTACAGAAAACGTTTTCACTCTCATCTGTTTCCAGTTTCATATGGTTAAGGCTACCTTGTTTACCTCTATATCATTCAACCTTATTAACTTGGGTCTTTTGATACCCCTTCTTTCGTTCTACGTGGTCCGCTCAAAGGAGTTGTTCTTATTTAAAATAAGGGGCTCTTTAAACATGTAACATGTGATAACTTGTCCGCCATGCACCATTTTCTCATACGATTCCGAAAATTCTCCTTAAGAGTTTTCCGCCCCTTTCTTTATTTTTTGTCAGGGTACAGAATTTTGAGTTGTTATCAATACTGGCTTGAGTTTTAAATTGTTAGATTTGGTTTTTATTTGGAAGGATCTTAATTTAAAATGCATCTGAAAACTGCAGAAGCATCTATACGCCAGGCTAATTCTTTTATTGTGTTCTGGGTAACAACAATATTTTGAAGTATTTAAGAAAAGTATATCCATGTATACAAATTCACTCAAAATTTCAAATGTACAATTTTCATAATTACAATTATAACTCTTTACTATCTACGGTGTATTTAAAGCAGGGGTCACGCAAGCAAGCATATACATTATTGTCGATTGAAAGCTTGCAGGTCCTTTCCTTTGTTTCTTTAAATGTAAGTTAATATGGTGAAAGATGATAGTATTTTTCATTCATATTTTAATTTTAGTAAAAATAATTTAAACCTGTATTATCCATAAGTATTATACCTATTAAGAGTTTGCAAGAGTATATTATCTGTAAGTATTATGGGTACATGTCGAGTTTGTGTTTTTTAACTCAAACTATAACGTGCGTTCGAATTCCAACAATTTTAATTAAAAAGTATCATAACTAACTTCAAATTCGTTAGAAATTTCGTTTGGCGTCAGAACACGCTTTCGTAAAGGCTGACGCAGGAGTTATTTGAGCCCGAGGCTGGGGGAAACTACCCCCCGTGTAAGGAGAGATGCGGGGTGTCGCTGGGTCTATTGTTCGAGAATAAATCGCTGAAAAAACATTTGAAAAGGCCGGGAAAGTTTCATATGACACTCCGAGGAATACAGAAGGTGCTACACAGTTTCGCAGTGAACAAAATAATGAGACGAGGGAAATTAGGTTTTTTATTATGAATTTATATAATAGATTCATTAATTGAATTCGAAGAACTGGAATCAGTATTTCATTTCATTTATTTATATCATGAAAAGAAAATGTACCATATTAAAACTCATAGGATATCAATCATAAGATATTGTATTTGATATTTAGATATATCAAAATAATATTAAATATATTATAGTTACGGTGGTTTGCTGTTTCTTCATAGTCAATAAAATATCAAAATTATATTTCTGGAATCAATTTATTCTTGATTATATTGGCACATAACAACATCCCAATTCTAGATTATCTAACGAGCATTCATGTTCAATTTATTTTGATAATATCTTTTGCATGTCGAAATATTTTAAATTCAACGAAGCCAAAAAAAATCTGCACATATTTTGGAAACTTGTTAATTGGAACAATTTTATAAAGTGACTATATATAATTTTAAATGAGGCATTTTGTGAAATCCCCAAGGACGGAGGTAACTAATGTCCTTCGCAGTAAGCATCTGCAACAATTGTTAAGCCACCATGTTGATGTATGTTTGTGTAAATTTTCAGACTCTTACGAAGATTTTTCATCGTCGACTTCCCTCTAGGGGAGCTACCCGGGCCGATCTCGCCCCTTACCATAACATAGTACTAACAGGATTGTGAGTCAAATTCGTACATTATATGTCTGTGTAAACCTTTATGCCTGTTCGTTAGCTGACCCGATCCTTTGCGCGAAAATCACCTTCTGCCTGTCTCAGCATGATCTACTTCTAGGGGTTGATTCGCGAATTAATTGTGTTTTTGGAATATTTTAACCAGCTAATTCTCTGGCTACATTAATAATGTATTTTGGTGATTAAAAGAAAATTGCATTTGGATACAAATAATAAAAATGAAGATAAAATTTATGGAATTGTTTAATTAAATATTATTTAATTTTGCCTCAATATCAGAGGGTGACGAGAAAAACTATGTGTTTACATAGCTTTTCGAAGAAAACTCGAAGAATAATATTGTTAATCAAAGCAGGAATTTGAATTTTCGAATTTTTTGGGAATTTTACACATTATTTCTTTAGAAATCTATCTGATTCACATATATATATGCTGGTTATTTATTAAAAAAACACAATTTTTACGTACTGTGAGAATCAACTCCCATCGTTCCCCATTCCGAGTATTTGTTAGTTTCCCCTGGTCCACCTATACTCTATAGGCAAGTATCCTTGCGAAAAGTACGTCTCCTAGTACGCAGTAGTTGGAGCTCGTGTTCGTCTGTGAATTACTTTATATCTTTGTGACTCTTTACTTTTCTGCATGATTTCATATTTGTCAGTGTAACACTTGTGTTCTCGTGTAGGATTGTGTGAATATCTCTTCTTTTACATTTTATTCATATCTCATCTGCAATATAAATGTTTTAGTTTGATACTTTCGTTATATTATTTCTCATTGGAATAATTTATATTTTCTTTTGAAAATAGTCTTTAGGTCTATGTTATTTACTGAAATCGTTTTGTATTCACTGTCTAAAATATTATATTGACCATTAAAACACATTGATATTAATTTAAGTTATAATTTTTTTTTTGAAATGCCGATTCCTTAGGTCTACTGAATATTTTTGCACTCAAAATAATTATTTGAAATTGCACACCTTTGAAAAATACATTTTGTATTATGTGAGAAATAAGGTGCACAAAAATTACATGGTATTTTCAAAGTGATTTTTTTTTTACCATTACTTAATATCAAAAAAATATATTCACAAAAAATTTGTATGGCCAACATCACCATATTTTATTTATGAGTACCTTGCCAGGTACTTTATCTGTTTGTGAGTGAGCAAAGAAACGAAGTTGACGCCCAAATAAGTATTTGTGATAAGTCAGTGTGAATGATTAAAAATAACTTATAGACTCGCCGAAATTATAGGGTCTACGATATTATATTTGCGCAAATTTCAATGATTTTTTTATGGATATTATATTTAATTAATTTAAACACAAAAACATATGTTTAAGGAGAACATGTTATTATTTTGAAGTTGCAGTTTTTCAGAACACAGTTCTGTGATATTTTTAATACAAATTAAATATATCATACAGATAAAATTAATTAATCGAAAAAATATTTTGTTGCCACCAGAAAGACTTTCTATCCGGGGAAGTGCGCTGACCATTACGCCATGTCAATATAGTAAATTAACGACAAATTTTCTAACCTATATCTACTTCATATTTATGGAGAATCGTATATAGCTTTGAGTAAAACCCAATAGAAGACGCCAGAATTAAATTAACAAATATAATATTTTTTCGATAAATTGATTTTATCTGTATATCTTTCTAATTGATACATTTATTTTGTATTACAAACACATACATTCACCTTCTTATGTTTATTTAAATGATGTGGTTATTAATTTTAAATGATATAAAACACGTTTTTCGGTAATGAGTTAACATTTACTATCATTATGGCTCGGATACATAGATGAGGCTTGTCTCGGGGAGTTTTTATATAAGTATTTTATATGCAGAGTAAAAAACGCAACTGATACATACCAACCATTATCGACAAATCTCTGAAACGAGAGAGCAAATTCTCATTCGTATACACGCACCATTAGGTAAAATGTTGGCGCTCGGCATTGATTAACTCATTTTTCTTTTCACTTCCGTTTTAATTAGAAGATCCTTAATTTGCAACCGGTCAGGGGCCTTTGAAACCTTTTCCTGGTTTTAATTTACCGAGTCTAATCTATTTTTCAGTCTTTAAATTTAATCCAAGAACTCTTTTGTAATTTTTGACAAATTAACTAACCATATTTTTTAATTAAAATACTGTATACAAAGCTTACGCTTTGAATTTCTTGGGATTTTATTTATTATTCAGCATATATTAACTTCGTGAAAATTTGTAAGTTATTTTGTAACAATAGAATGATTATTATTTTACTTTTTTTTAAAATATAAAATAAATTTATATATTTTTTGTTTTTGAATTTTTGAACATATTTATTATTCTGATTTTTTTGTGATGATGATTCAAGTAAATGTACAATCAGAAGATGTCTATTTAATTTGTACAGTAACGATAAATAGGTGTCATTCGTTTGGATTCCTGCACATAAGGGAATTCATGGAAATTAATGTGCTGGCCAAGAAGGCTACTCTTTCCGGAGTTTTCTCCCATCAATTCCATATCCCGATATATGACAAACTTAATATGGTAAAAAAACGTACGAATTATATCTGGACTGCACAATGGATGGATCCAAACAATCACAAGGGTAATCGGCTTAAAATAATCCAAAGATCTATTCCCTGCACTCCTTGGTTCTCCAACAGGAAAGTCTCCAAAATAACAATATAAAATATCTCCAGAATGAGAATTGCGCATTGTCAGGTAGCCTCACATTTATTCAGATTGAACATAATAGACTCCTCAATGTGTGAGTATGGTGCCGAAGAGGAAACCCTTAACCATGTCTTTTTTGCCTGTCCATTGCGGATCACAGATTTTTTTTACAGTAATCTTGTCAATGGTAATTTTCAACTCCCGGTTAACTTGTGTCATCTTCTTTCCCTTAACTCGCCACATTTAATCTATATAATAGCAAATTTCTTGAACGACAATGGTATTAACTTGTAATGTAATATTCCCTATTCTATAATATTGTTGTACTTCTTTCTACAAAATAATGTTTTAACTTGATTAATAGCACAAATCACTCTTGAAGGGTGGATTGCCTGTTTAAAAGAAGAAGAAATACCCTGTTTAAGTACATATCACTTAAAGTAGCTCTTATTCTAATGAACCGTCAATCTGAATTATAAATCTGCATATTATCAATAATCATATATACAGAGTGTAACAGACCTGGTCCATAAATTACGAGTCGAAAATGTTTGTTTGGAATATGTGCAAATTCTGCACCGTTACGAAAAATATCATTGTTTGATTTTTTTCTTCAAGTCTACGTACTTCGAAATAAATATACAAAATGCATCCATTATTTTTCTATATTTTTACTTCAGGTCCTAAATAACCTAACAAAAAGTGTATAACATATAATAAAATAAATATATACCCACTCATAATTTGATGACCTTTATCTTTTGTATTCAATGTATAATTTGTAATCAATAAAATATTTTAATTAATCGAAATAAATGCGGAATTATATATTTTTGAATTACTTATATCTCTAATACGGTTGAGATTAGACACGTGTTCCTTGAATATTTTTGACTCATAATTTAATCAGATAACCACTCATAAAATATTGTGAACTAGGTCTATTACACCCTGTATATATGTGTGAACAGTAATTAGAAAGCTTTTTATAGCTTATTAATATTAATACTAGCTGAAGTACCCAGCGTTTTCCGGGTTTTACGCAGAGTGAAGAGGCTTTATTTAGGGGTATGGGGGTATTTTTTTTCGTAATCAAATGTAGATAGTAATTTTTCTCTTATTTTGAACGTCAAGTGCGCAAAATTTCATCAAAAAGTACCAAAATTCTGCTTTAAGGGGTGGGAAAGGAGGATGGGGGTAGTTTTTTTTAAATCACGTGTAGACAATGACCTCTTATTTTTAAGATCAAGTATTTAAAATTTCATCAAGCTCGGAATAAATCTGTAGATTTGTATAAAAAAACAAACAAACCAACAGACACTCGTCGTCAATATATACAGACATAGTTTAGATTAGACTTATGTTCCTTGAACATTTTTGACTCATAATTTAGTCAGGTATTCACCCGTAAAATTTTATTTACTATATAATGTATATACATATACGAGTTATGTAGTCGTAGATTCCGAAGGCACATTTTTCAAATAGAAAACAAACAAGTCTATTTTGTATTGTCAGAAATTTGAGAATTGGAACACTATTGTTCTGCAATACTGGAAATTGGTAATTATTCACATTTTTACAAAAAGTTAATTATTCACATTTTCACAAAAACCTTACATGTACATCCTTTACCAGGATGGGACTAAAATGCTTATAGTATAGAAAATTTGTATCGATATTTCACGATCATACTTATTTTCTTACCAAAAATCTTAAATCTCAATAAGAAAGTAAAAAAATCACCCCTGATTGACTTATGTACCAAATCTCCTCCCAATATTATGCATTAGAAATACGCACGAATGCAGTATATATGTATACACAATGCTGTATTTGGGTCGATACATTTGTCAACTACGACTGGTTATTGCCCATTCAGCATTTGTAATGGATATGTTGTGCAAATGCTATATTTGCGTCAAATATGCATTAGCCGTTGGATGATGAGTAACGTGACGTAATGATATTCAATAATTTGAATATAAAATTAATTAAAGATTAATATGACTTAAATAGGCCATGATTGAATTGCGTTTGTCAATAAATTTAGTCATATTATATTTCTTTTAATAAACACAGGGTTAAAAATATGTACATAGGTGAATGTAGACTTATATTGAACGCAATAAAGATATTAAATTATTTATGAAAATTCCATCAATATTTTTATGGTTGTGTATAAACCACGTATTTAACTGAAATAAATGAAAGATAATTGCACAAATCACTCTTGAAGGGAGAGGATTGCCTATTTAATAAAATAATAAAAAAATAAAAGTATGAAAGCTAAGGGTTCTACTGACAATAAAATTTAAATACATACAGGGTTAATATTATGTTCCAAGCCGATGTTTTTTAAATAACTAGGAAATAAAATAAAAATAATTAATTTGGTATTTATTTATCGATTATTTGGTTTATTACAATTATGTTAGAAATATGACATCGGCTGGCTGCCTCTGACAGCGGCGGTTTGTGTATGTTAAAGTGTTTTTTAGGCAACACAGTCAGATATTCTAGAATGAACGTAATTGGTTCTAGAACCGTATGACCCGTGTTCACTGATAAACATGATAAATCTCAGGAATTTAGTTGAGATTGACCCCAGCAGCATGTACGTATTGAAATTTTGATACGGAGATAAATTCAGAGGTCAGCTTGAGATTGGCGTAAAGAGATAAAACTCAAACTCGTTTATACGACGGTCAATTTGACAACGAGACAAATTGATAAAAAAATATTAACAAATTTATTTTGTAAATACAAACAAACACAGGCCTCCAAAATATTATTTAAAATAGTACATAATATAAAAAAGGATAAGCTATCAATTCAATTGTGCCCATTATTATGAAAGTGGTGAAAGTCATGTTTCTTTCATATACATGATTTGCGTTTGAATTGATTAAAAAGTATTTCACAACACAATGATTCAAAATGTATTTAGTCTACTAGATTTATAATTTATTTCAACATATAAATGTTGCATGGAGCTTATTAGAAAATAAAAAATGATGCATTTAATTTGTATTAAAATATACCAAAACCACGTTCTGAAAAAATTACAACTCCACAAATAATAATGTGTTCTCTTTAAAATAAATAAAATTAAAGTTGAAATGGCTTACTCTATTATCAAAATAAATACTAGCGAAATACCGTTGACGTTCTAACAATACACTGAATATAATAACGCTTCAAAATTTTCACAATTGTTACAATTTGCATCATATTATATTAGTTTAGAACAATGTGACGCGAAATAATTGATAAACTCATTTCTTGACTTAAACCACTTTCATATTAATGAGCACAATGAAAATCTTTGCTTATCGGGTTAAAAAAGTAAATTCTTTTGCTATTTAATTATATTCTCTCAAGGTTATAACAATAATCAATTCTCGATTAATTTCCCGTCATTGTCTAAGGATTATTTCTTGTTGATTGCATAATTTGAAAAGTAATTTTTATATTTGATTAAGCGATTATTTTAAAATACATGCAATTTGTTGAAAGGTACTTCATACAATGAACGTCAGAAGATAAAGAGTATTAGTAGGTCTTACAATTCATAATGCTGTGACATTTATTTTAAGAAAAAGTTTTATGCTGAAAAACCTTCCACTCAGCTCGTGTAAAATTTGCTTTCAAGAGCCATTAAAATGCATTCATTATTTTAAATGATCTTCTTTTATTTTATTGAAATGTTTTATTTATAATTAAAATACGATATTATTTCAACTATACCCGAAATTGAATTAACATTTGTTTTATGTAAAAATTTATTTATTTAAAAAAAAAAACAGTTGTAATAATATTTAAAAAATGTTTGTCTGAAAGATGATATTTATATTTATAAAAGTTTCTAACATAATATACATTTTATAGATACACAAAATTGTACTGTTACGCTAGGATGCCTTGTATTATATATATATTATACCAATTCATATAAAAAAACTACACAAAAACTCAATTTTAGCGGTGACACGAACAAATTTATATATCCTAACATATAATATAATATGCTGATATTATTTATATACTTACTAACTTTCACATACACACATATATACAATATAGAAATATTCCCCACGCACAAGTCCAGTTAAACTGTAACTATTGAGAGAAAACCTTGAACGCGTGTCACCGGCATAAATTTCTTCAAGGCAGCAGCCATCTGCAAACTCGATCTAATTCAGAAGAGACTCCAGATGTATACATTTATTTTAATACAAATTAAATGTATAAGTTAGAAAGATATACATATAAAATCAATTTATCTAGAAAAAAAATTGTTGCTACCAGGATTTAAACTTATTACGACTATCCTACGGCACACAGTACTTTTGACGACAAATTTTCGAACCCATATGTTACTTTTATAATTAATAATACATCTATCCTTCCATTATTTAAAAGCCATCTACTTGGTTTTTACGGAATCTTAAATATATTTGAGTAACAATTAAATTAATTAAAGTATTAACAATTAATTTTTATTAAATTTTGGACACATTGATACAACTTATATATTATTAAGGATAACATATTCTTATAGTGAAGTTGTAATTTTGAATATTACAAACCTATGTTCTGAATTATTATCTTTCTAATTAATACATTTAATTAGTATTTAAAATATCACAAACCTATGTTCTGAATAATTACAACTTCACAATAAGAATGTGTTCTCCTTAATAATATAAATATTAATTCTTCAATATTAACAAAATTACTTAGTGGCCTCATTTTATATAAATAATAAAACAAAATACTTTGTTTAAACCACTATTTATTGATTATTCAACATGTTTCGATACCTATGGTATCTTCTTCAGGAAACAATGTGTACTGAAATTAAAAATACAGGTATAGATAAAAACAAAACTATAAATAAGTAGGAACTAATATGAAAACAAATTTAAAATAAAATATATATAGCCAAATCTTCTTTGCAAATAGTCACCTTTTACCATGCTATGTTACAGCGATAGTACTTTTGACGACAAATTTTATTATATATTACACTTTTCAAATTAATACATCTATCGTTCCACTATTTGAAAGCCATCTACTTTATTATTCAACAAAAATAAATTTTTTTCAAATTGATTTTATTTGTATATCTTTCTAATACATTTAATTTGTATTAAAAATATCACAGACATACGTTCTGTAAAATTGTAACTTCACAATAAGAATGTGTTCTTCTTAAAAAAAAACATTTATTTTAGTTTATGAAGTGGTGTCTTTTCTGGGTTAAATCGCGTTTTTTGTAAATGGTTTCCTTGAGGAAACCAATATCGACAGTTCAGCATGATTTTGACACTTACTATTGTCAATGCTTTGTCTCAATAGTAAAGATATAACTGTATTTATACGTGGGGCTATACATCTTTCATAGGTGAATTAATTTAGATTGAAGTCAATCCATTGCTAACCAACTATACAACTTCCTTCGTTTGCTAGGTACGAGTGTTAAGCCGAAACATCGATATAGGTTTTCTCAAGGAAAGTGTCTACAAAAAACACAATCATTTATATGGGAAATTTTTTTCTTAATCTGCTTATCTGGCGCATTTTGCAATGTAATGAATTTTACCCAGGAATAATACCTTTTTTTTCACACCTACAAATAATACGTCAATTCTATAACATTTCACTAATCGCTATAAAACATTTGTGTTCTATTCTATAATTAGGAACGGTACGAGCTATTTGAAAATAGATTACAGGCAATTGCATCAGCTGCCCGGGGCCATGGAGGCAGCGGTCATAATTATTACAGCTGTGTATATACACGGTATACGAGTATGCTCGTATCTGAGCGGTCACAGATTTATCCCGCCATTCTGTTTAACTGGATTGTATTATCTATCCGTGCATTGTCAATACTCAGGGGTATATCGCGTTTATTAAAATATCATCACTGAACCACCCATTTGATAATTTTGTTTTAAAAAAAACATTATTTCACAATAACATAATGAAATGCGTAAAAAATATCTTTAACCACATAATATAGGCACACAGGACCAATGTCTTCAAAATGTATTTTCTTATATTGTACAATAATTATTAAATAACTACATATTTTTAAAAAATTATATTGAGATGTACACATATCTTTATAGATAAATTAACAAGTCGACCCCTCAGAATAACAAGGTTCCATTTGACAATGACACTGTTTTGAGATAATGTGCTCAAAAGTGTTGATTAAATTTCAACATATATTCATGTAGATTTTGTTTGGAGTATGTAAATATGCCTTAACTTATTTTCAGTATTATCAATGACCACTGTGAGATGAGGGAAATTAAAAATAAAAGTAAACATCTTTAATTAGCAAGAATGATCCAAAAATTGAAATAAATATCTGATGCAGTTGGAACATCCGTGAAATAGAGTCGGTGTGTATGGAAGAAATAAAGAATAATGCATTTCACGCAATAACTCAAATTAGCCCAAAATGTTAGTTGCAACATTGTTATTCTAAGGGGTCGAAGTGTAAAATCACAATATTTATTTTACTTTAAAAATTTTAAAGAAACATTATAAATAAAATTCTAAAAGATAAATATAATATATACATTTTTTTAGTTGGTCTCATAAGTTTTTTCACGGCATTTTTATAGAATAACTGAAAGAGGTTCATTTAGTATACCGAAGGGGTGTTGGTTTATCACCCGAGCTGCAATGTTTCGCTTGTGCTGCTCCAGGCGTGAACTAAATCGTTACGTGGATTCAATTTCTGCAAGCCTTGAGCTAAAATGGAGGGGATTTGCTTAAAATATGAACAAACATTTACTTTGCAAAGTACCCTTGAACGGTCTGCAGTATGTGCCGATACAGAAATAATACACAAGTGAGAAAATTTTCATAATAAGTGTACAAAATTAATTTAGTATGTAACACATTGTTTAAAAATATTTTTAAGGGATTCTTTAGTTCCCAAGAGACACCTTTAAAATATTTGCGAACTTGTCATTGCTTGAACATTTTACAATAAGTCTTTAAAAATGACTATCTTCAGGATAATCTTTGACCAATGTAATAATTTTCGCTTACAGGTTTTTGTCCAAAACAATTTTTTATATGAATATTGAGTACAAAGTATTAAATATTAGATCGGTATATCTGTAAAATAAATTATTTTTCATTTTAAAACCTTCGTTGAGGGTGAATTTTGGTGGAATATCTGAAGGACGAAATTCATTCTAAATTATGGGTGATAGACTTAATTAAATTGACTTTTTTAAAAAAAATCATATTATTGTAGATTTTGTAATCGTACATCAATTATACCTCAGTCATCCGTATAAAATTAGGTTATTCGCCGTGTCTGTAAAACCTGTACCGTAAATTTGTGTTAAGCAAAAATTGTTGTAAGAAACAACTTAATAGTTATACGTATCGTAAAAATATTGTAAGCGTTCATTTTCAGTCTCATACAACAATCTCCCAGAATAAATTAGTAGAGCTCGGCGGCTACAACTTAATGTCGCGATAAACTTTTTTTATCGTTCCCGTAAAATATTTAAATTGTCGGTTACAACAATGTCACTTTCATCCCTCGATGTCAAACACGCAGAAGTTTATTGCGGCTTATCTCAAAAATATTTGTTCCTTAGAATTACGCAACAAAATGTAAAAAAGTTTATACATTCAATAAAAAATTTAAACCGGATATCTATTTTCCGGAGTAACCACCATAACCGCTATATTATGTACACATTAAGTAGCACACTGCGGCCATCCATCGCATGTGTTTTATAATACAGCTCTCTCTTTCTCTCTAATGTATACTTGTATAGTATTAATCTACTCTATTAAGTACGTAGCAATTGCCGTAAAGTATTTACGTTAGAAGATTTATTTGTTTCATTGAGAAGGTGTGGCTTCATTACACGATGAACTTTTTCTTCATATTACTTTAAATAGGGTGGGCCAGGTCGAATATATATTTTTTTTAAATATTTACATAACCCTTGATTGTATAAACATAACTATGTATTTCTAAATGAATACTTTAAATCAACCAAGGAAATGAATGAGACGTGACTTTAAATCAATTGATTGATTCGCCAAAGGTATAGTTAACGAATTGTTTAATGCAGCTGTGCATTAAACATATATTGGGTACATCCACGGTGGGTAATCATGAATTTCAGTAAATCATGATATCGCATAAACAGCAGGATTAAGTTTAGTAATCCCAGTCCAAAAATATATTATTGGAGATAAATAAGCAAATGGTTAAAAATGTTTGCCCTTTACAACACAACACAACAAACCGTTGTATTTGTTACTTTTCCCTTATTTATTTAAAGTTCTCTAACTGTTTCCAATCCGTGATGTAACCAATTTTATTGTTCCATTTGGCGCGCGCTGTTTGGTTTATCTTAAAAGTTTTCAATGGCTACGCTTATTCGGAAGCTCCGTAGATAAGCGAAAAAACCAAAATTCAATGTAATAAAAATCCCTTGTACAGAAATTCTTTTTCTGCGCTTCATACTACATATTATTTACCAGCGGGCATCGGTTTTATGGGAACGCTATTTGCAAACGTAACCTCTCGCCTAAAGTTCTAAAAGTTGACGTAAAAAATCGGCGATAAATAGAAAAATGCTCGTTTTTGGCAGAACTTTTATGTGGATTTCCCTCCTAACCTAACCTAACCGTGCCGGTGAAATAATACAAATGCAGATCTGTTATAAAAGTCAACAGAAAGTTTTCTCGTTACCCTTTGGTGATCTCTCTTTGTACTGATGATGAGATGTATTATTAAAATCAGGTTTATTGCGAATCGAGCCAACCCCCATCTTTTATCTTTTCTTTATATCATACAATAAAAAAGTTTTTACTTTTATTTGGTAAACATTTTTAAAGATGGTGGCGGTAAAATAAAACATTTATTAAAGTCGCCAAATGCAACATTCCAAAAAATCTCATAATATTCACATAGGGTATTATTTCATATACTCGTATGCAGTTCTATTTCATAAGAGTACATGTTTGTAAATTATGAAGAGAAAAAAAAAATTATTGTTAAATACGTGAATGTGACTTGATTTTATATCGATGTATTATTTTTAGAAAATATAATATAACAGGGGTATAACAGAATGGCCCAAAAAAAGTGAGAACATTTCGTAAAATGTGATATAATTACATCAAAATTAGTTTAACTATATCAACAATAGCTTAAACAGTTTACTAATTTTCTTACTTAACTATTTATCTATATTACGTTTTATTCCGATAATTTCCGGTCGCCATCTTTGATTATTAATTATCCCATTGTTTATATTTGATTTTTTCAAATTGTTGCCCAGAATGACAAAAATCACTGGTATTCCAATCAAAAATTTGAAAATTGAAAAACGTTGGGGTGCTAGGAAAATGATCAAAGAGTTTCAAAACAAAGCCTGGAGTATAGCTAGACATTACAGAATTACTGGACATTACAGCAGGATGGAGCTTCATTTCACACAGCCAGAAAAACAATCAACTTTCTTCGTCGTGAGAATGTTAATTTCATCGAGCCAGGCATGTGGCCACCGAACAACCCCAATTTAAACCCAGTACATTATACAATATGGGGTGTTTTGATGATTCTGATTTGCTAAATATTGTGCAAAAAAAAAATTACATTAAGAATTATAATTAATTATATTATGTTTTGAATTATATTATGTTTTTTGGGCCACCATGTATGTGCACATTTGATAAAAGTGTATTAACCCAAGAGATTAAAAATTACAGTGAGAGTCTGAGTAGTGATTTGACGTCCGAGCGGACAAAATCGGATTAGCGTACGTTAATGATGATTAGTTATCAGTCAATAGCGACTGTTCGTTCTCGACACTTCTTGGGTGTTATTATTAAAAGAATTTGCGCTTTTTAAGTGGCCAAACTATTACTGCTAGGCCCTGCGGACGGTCAGAGTCTCATCGGCTATATCGATTGCTCCCTGCTTGCTGAATGCTGCGCGGTCAGAATCTTAATGGAATCTATATTTCACAAAACAAAACAAACCACACTTAAATAAAATGTTTATATAATTAAAAATATTCCATCTTTGTAAATTAATTTCTTTGTAAAGAATCGTGAATATACAATTTCTATTAACTTTTAAAAAAACTTTTAATAAAAAATTTAATTACTTACAAAAAATGATTAATTAATCAAATAAAACACAACGTTGTTTACTTTACACAACACAAATATTAATTAAACGTTTTCGACGCTTACTGCGTAATCGTCAGTAATAAACTTTTATGAGCTTCTGACACTAGATTTTATTTTTTAATAACCGCCATTTTGAAACAAGATGGAGTATCAGGCTGGCTACCGAACATAGCCGAGATATTTAGTGGGTTAATTTTTCATTAAAGTTTGATAGAAATCTGATTAAAACTTTGGAAGTTGTTGTATCCACATAGATCATTTTTTAACGAAGATTTCGAGGTGTCCTGTTCAAAGTTACTATCGAAATCTATTTAAAATTCGCACAAACGCTGAGCTTGTTGAGGCTTTCCAACAATCAAGTATCTCGGCAATATTTAAATCGAGAAGATAAAGATGGGCAGGACACGTCGTCAGGTGTGATGACTACAGAGAAAAATTTATGAGGAGACAGGGTTGCGGGAGACCCCCTCTCAAGATAGAGAGGACTGAAGGATGGCCGTGCAGACAGCCCTAGACCCGAAAGGCACTTAGAGGCAATTATAATAAATTTTAAAAACTTATCTAAGATATAATTCTAAGTTTCATAAATTATCATTTTGTACATATAATGATAAGCGTTCAAAAAATGTCAAATGACGACACAACATTTTGAAAATAAAACAGTAGAAGATTTTCGATGATATATGAGACATTATTGATCAAGTGTGTTGACAAATGGCGTGATGTTACAGTTTCTTGACATTTCATTTTAATATTTATAATTTAAAATTATAAATGAAACATGATTTTTACAACTTTTTACGATACCCACGAATCAGCATAATTGACTTTACAAATGATATAATATTATGTTTTGAACGATGGATACAATTAAATTCTGAATGTCATTTAGAGTATTTTTCAAAACGTTTTTAAAACGTATTTTTCAGAGCGGTGATTCATCGTGGCGAACTTCATTCCAATATTATGGGTGAAATGTGTCAAAATATAAACCAATTCTTAGAAATAATCATCGCGCATCACAGGTTAAATAATATAAAAAAATTAACATTAGGTTTTTAATTAAATTTTCAATATTACGTAAAAATAATATTTAATAATATATATTAATATAATCCAATGATACCTTTATTGTTGTTTTTCTGATGATAATTTATTAATTCGTATTTTACAATTCTATCATTATAATCTTTATTAATAAAAATAAACTTACCATTGTAATCCTTATATATAAGACAGATATATTATTTTTGATTTAATCAAATTCGTTGTCGATAATCGTACGTAAATATATTCGTCTCAACATTAATTTTTTTTCATTCAATTAAATATATTAGACATCAAGCATTAAACAAGAGTTGATTTTCCAACGTGATAAATAGATAGTATCCCACAGCTCCGTGCTGTTGATTATTAACATTGCGTATATTTTATCAAAAGTACCCTTATAAATAGTGTGTGAAGTGAAGAAACGTCAATTTTTGTATTGTGATGTGTGCAAGTGACAAGGCAGGAAATAATTGTAATAGAAAAGATTATTTAACCAGATACAGGCATAAATTAAAACAATAGAATGGAATTTACCAGTTGTAACTGACTGCAAAATAAAGCTTTGAAAATAAACACAATGCTTAAAGATCTTCCTATGTGACCTTTAACCAGAAAATATATTCCAATGATATGGTATTTATTTATAAAATTCTCACTAAGAAAATATTGGCATAATTTATAAGAAAAAATAATGCAAATCGACATGAGCACAAACATCGTACAAGAGGAAAAGATAAACTGAGACTCCCATTCAGGAAGAAGGCTAAATCTCAGATGATGTACAGTGTCATGAAGATTTTTAATGAAATGTCAGAAAACATAGGAAAGTAGAATCAAAAAGAAACTAAGCTATGTGCAAGACAAGTTGTAGTAAAAAGTAACATTTTGGTATTGTTTATATTAGAGCATATATAAATACACTAATTATTAAAAACAAATAAATATATAAAAATATAACAGTAAAATATAACAAAAAAGATAATTCAATAAACTATACACACAGGCATTAAGTCCATGGCACTCATTGCGACTGTATCAATTACCAGTGAGATCCACGGTGTTCTTAATAAATATTTGTAGTTTCTGCATAGATAAATATTAAAAAGCATATTCACCACACTTTTTAACATGATAAAAGAGTTTAAACATATTTTTTTCAGGTGAAACTATTTTCAAATGGGTACTAATAATTTATTTTCAAATTTTGGAAACGAAATATGAAGTTTGTTAGCGTGTCACTTGTAATAATTTTCCGCGTGTCATTTCGTGACTCGCGTGTCATAGGTTCACCATCGCTGCGATAGTCTATAGCCAACACAGAGTTGTAGTATAGTAACTCTGTATCGATAAAAAATAAAGGTGTGGATTATTTCCCTCAGTTTTCAGACCTGATTTTATTCCAACATTTCATTTCTTCTTAGCAGGAGTATTTGTTTTGTAGTCAGTACTATCGAGATGTTTTCTATTAATACTAATATTATACTTATATTGCGGTTTAAAAAAAATACATAATACAAATACAAAAGTCGTTGTTTAAGTACCCTTGTTCCATTGAATGACAATAAAATAAAATAATTTTGAAAAACACAGTGTGTTCCATTACATTGATTTATGAACGTGCTTTCTGTTCGGAACAATACGATGCGGTTTCAATAATTACCATTTCAACATCCGAGCGCTGTTTCATAGACAGACAATATGAACTGTTTCTAATTACATACTTTGAATTTTGAATAAAAATAATATGGATGTATTATAATGTATTTTATATGATTTAGATAGTTTCGGAGAATATTACATTTTCTCCTTTACCTACTAGGTCTATCAAATAATTATTGATTTCTATAGAAGTTAGAAAACAAGAATAAATTACTCACAAATGTTCTGTTAACAATAGGTATACTGTTCCATCCAACTAAGTGCGTCTCCTAGCGAATATTACTCAAAGGTATTCGCAATAAAAAGGTGATTTTTTTATTTTTTTTAGGAGAACACATTCTTATTGTGAAGTTGTAATTATTCAGAACATAGGTCTGTGATATTTTAAATATGAATTAAATATATTAATTAGAAAGATTTAATAAAAATGAATTGATAATTCTGGCGTCTGCTATCAGTTTACTCAAAGATATTTGAGGTTCTGTAAAAATAAGGTAGATGGCTCTATCAAATGATGGAACGATTAAATGTATTAATATCAAAAAGGTAACATATAGGGTCGAAAATTGTCGCTAAAAATATTGTCGCTGTAGCTTAGTTGGATAAAGCACCTTCCCCGGTTAGGAAAGAGATCCAGGTTCGAATCCCGGTGGCGCAACAATAATATTTTTCGATTAAATTGATTTTATATGTATATCTTTCTAATTAATATATTTAATTCATATTTAAAAAGGTGATAGGTTTTAAATAAATGTAATGTAAGATGTATCAATTTGAAATAGCTGCAACATATAAATTCGAAAATATGAGGCTGACGTAGTGTAATCGGTTATCGCACTTCCCCGGATACGAAGAGATCCTGGTTCAAATCCCGGTGGCAGCCAAAATATTTTTTCGATAAATTGATTTTATCTGTATGTATATCTTTCTAATTGATGCGTTTAATTTGTATTAAAATATCACAGAATTATGTACTGACGAAATTACAACTTCACAAATAATAATGTGTTTTATTTAAAATTATTATTAACTCTATATTCTTATTATTATCTGTTTAAAGAATTGCGATAATTTTATCTTTATTTTCAGCTCTTCTTTATATTTATAAATGTGCCTAAATGACAAGGAAAATAGAGTCACTTTATGGAATTACTTCAATAAATAAATAAATTAATAAATTAATTAAAGTTAATTTTGACCAAATCTACATTTAAAAGTATGATAGCTAAAATACGTTACGATGCATTATGTCGTAACACGTCATACTTGACATTGTATAATTACATGAAATGTACTAAATACATCTGTTAAATTTATTAGCAACCCCTGTTTTCCTTGTTATCATAGATTTTTTTCTGATTTATTAAACATTTTCTGACAAACTTCATAATTGAGTCAAGCGAGACTGGAAAGAAAAATAAATAAATTCTAATTCAAATTTGTTATTAACGAGCAAAAATTCGATATATCAGCAATACTCTTCATGATACCCGCTTCAAATGCGAATCCAGCCATTTCTCATAGACTCGTCAAGTCCAAGAACGACAAGAGTCTGACCAGTCTTTTGAAAGCTATGAGACAAGTTCAGGACATAAGTCATAAGAAAATATATTTTGTTTGTACAGTACCTGTCCGAATTGATGGTGGTCCCTTTAGGCATAAACTCGGTCAGCAAGACGCCTTTTCGGTCCCAAAACACCGTAGCCATCACTTTCCCTGCGGAAAGCGTCTGCTTAAACTTTTTCGGCCTAGGCGATTCAGGATGGCGCCATTGTTTGGACTGTTCTTTTGTTTCTGGAGTGACGTAGTGACACCACGTTTCATCTCCCGTAATAATGGAGTCCAAGAATTCTTCGGTATTCTCGGCGCATTCTCGAAGAAACCCCTCGGCACACTTGACACGATTGTCTTTGTGGGTTTCTGAAAGCATGTGTGGGACCCACCGCGCGCACACCTTGCGATAACCAAGTTTATCGGTCAAAATGTTGTCGATGGTTTTTTCACAAACCTCAGGAACCTGGACAGCAAGCTCCCGAAGCGTTACTCTCCGATCTTCGAGGAGAATGCGCTCAATCTTCGCCACGACTTCGTCCGACACCGATGGCCTCCCACTCCTTTGCTCGTCGTATACGGCGAATTATTTAAACTTTGGTCAAATTCAAGCGAAGATTTTTAACAAAAAAAAATTTAATACGGAAAATATTACTTTGAACGTTGAAATTTGAAATTCCACGCCACAGACTGGCCACATAAATAAGAGACGGGCTACGAAGAATAGACTTTTTATGACACAACTTGAAGAATTTAATACGGAGAACCGCTAAACTTTAGTGTAGGTGCTTGACGGTTCTCCCCTGGACATTTCATTCCCTGGCCATTCGCATCGTCCTAGCCCTTCATCGTGCACCGCGAAATTAGTAATCGACCGTAGTAAGAAATAAAATTTAGTAATGGATTACCATTCACGCGAATTTAACGTTTCTATTTGGGTATTTTAGAAGTTTTGGAAGAATGAGTATCGATATTTCGGAAGGTACGTTGTTTTCAAGCGGATCTTCAAAATTTCGCCTAGAAACCTAGTAGAACATTATAAACTGACAGCTCGACTGAGTTGATGTAATACTGAACTCCTTTAATCAAAATGAAATACTGGTAAGCCCCATTTAACGCGACCTCAATGTTGCGATTTCGTTATAACGCGGGTCCGTGATGCATTTCAAAATTTGATATGTTTCGCACTAAAATTCCCCCCGCTTCCCCCGACTAATGACTATATCGATAATTCTCCCTCAATACGAGGCACGGTTGATTATGACTAGCGATCTAGCTTCTAGCTTTTAATAAAAATTATAAAATATATTATATTATCGTATGACTGTTACAATAACAAAAATACTAAATTCAAGCAGTGAAGGCGAAAGTTAGTACAGGCTGAATATTATGTTTCAGGTCGATGTTGTTTTTAGATAACTAGATAATAAAATATATTTTTGTAACTTTATTTTTATTTATACATTATGTAGTTTATTACAATTATGTATAAAATATAAAATTGGTCAAATAGTCGCCTCTGGCAGCGGCACAAATGTGTTCTCTTTTAACTATATTTTTCATAATATTCTCGTATATTTCGCGTGTTATTTCAGCAATTTCAATTCTAATATTTTTTTATAGCATCGGAATTGTTGGTGGCTTTTTGGCGTATGTCTTTTCTTTCAAGCACCTCTACAGAAAATAGTCGGGATCCGTCAAATCAGGTGATCGAGGAGGCCAATCGATATCATCACTTTTTTACTATATGAAGCAAAACGTATATACGGGAATGCATTCCTAGCGTTAAACGGGATTCACCCGTATTGAAGTTAGACGGGTGGCCGATAATACAAGCAGTTAAAAAAAATCTAATTTAAAAAGTATAACAAATCAATTCTGTTGTCCATAATAAGTACAATTTATAACACGGCAATAGTCACAACAAAATATGAAAAGCTTATTTATAATATATTTTTATTTTTTAAATTAGAAATTCTTAAATATCGTTACACGTCATGTTCTAACTAGTCTGGTAATAATTAATAAAAACATAGGTTCACGACTGTATAATTTATATACTTATAACATTAGATTATTAACATAGATGTGTACGATGTAATGTAGATGTTTTTAGTTGGGTACAAAATATACGTAAAACATGTGTATTATAGTTTTCTATAATATAATTTAAACTTCAACAATATGTAGCGATACATTTTTAATACAACCGATGATTGCTTCTCTGAAAAATAAAGGCCGATACAATTTTAAAAACCTGTTGAAAAGCTTTGGATTATTACTAAAAAAAACATTAATATGTTTTAGGTAGAATTACAACGTGTGTTATTATTCTGGTGGTCACTTAGGCCACTTAGCCATTCGTATTGTTCATTTGCTTTTGTTATTTTAAAATTGAGCAACACGTTTTAAGTAAACTGATATCATCATTATTGCTGGTATATTGGGAGAAATTATTGCTGGTATATTGGGTACCGAATATATCGGTTTGTCAAGATGAAAAATCGAAAATGTGATAAATAATAATTGAATAAATAGTACAAACAATTCTCGTGATCTTCATTTGATTTTATTATTTTCTAAAGTTATTTTCATCAAATTCATTCTGTGGGTTGAGTGATGGAACTTTTAAAATATATTTTTTGGTATCCATCGTCGCTCCACTTCATTTACATAGAAAAGGCACACATTTTTCATTTACATTGGCCCTTTCGGCCCTGCCCGCAAGTATTAGATAGATTTTTTTTTTTGTGTGTATGTGTGTTTTTAACTTATTTTAGGTTCAATATTAACGTAGTTACGAATTTAAATTAGCCGAGGTATTCATAAAAGTTTCATCGAAATCTGATCCTATATATACCGACCAGGAGCGTGCAGTCAGTACATTGAAATAAGCTGTACGTAAATAAAGGAAAAATACATATATATCTGAGATTAAATTATAGATCATATTATAAATAATTGTGAGAGAAATATTATGAGATATATATTTTATTTCGATTTATTTCACAGAAACTTTAGTTCATTACATCTTATTTCAAAGTGTTGACTGCACGCCGCTGATATCTACATACAAATACAGGTAAACATTTTAACAGATGGCGGTTTCGAAATCTCCTGGCAGGACCCGCTTTAGGGGCGGACAACCGGGACGTTTGTCAGGGGCGGCAAATCTAAAGAAGGGCATTTTGGCTGTAAATGTTAAATACCCAATTAATCGAAATTTACGTTACGTGTAGTAGCCATTTTCTCAATCTAGTTGTTAATGATATGACAAAAAGAATCTTGGAAGCCGTTAATTTCTTCAATATGGTCCAAAAAAAAATTTTTTTTTCGGCATCTATTTTTCGATGTGTAATACTTTTAAAAGGGGGCAATTTATCGTTTTGTCCGGAGCAACGTATAAGTAAGTAAAAACTAGAGCGGGCCCTGCTTCTGGTCATGAGCATTGAAATTTTCCAGAAGTTACGTCGAAATCTACCTAGCAGTATTAGATAATATCTATAATTTTAAAATATGTTACTTGTAAATAAATATGTATAATTTACAACAATTAAAATAATTTACTAAGCGTGAATTCTCTCACACAAATATATCGCCTACGTGCATACTAGCTGATGTGGGAATTGGCCTTTCTAAAGCTAAACACCTCTACATTTCGAATATTAAATACAGTACTAATGTATATAATACAACTTACCCGGTATACCTGGACA
Organism: Eubasilissa splendida; assembly: GCA_031772225.1. NCBI lineage: Eukaryota > Metazoa > Arthropoda > Insecta > Trichoptera > Phryganeidae > Eubasilissa > Eubasilissa splendida. The sequence continues at coordinate 13,633,675 of CM062848.1, read as the reverse complement.
TTTTTGTGTTCTGCTGTAACATAAAAATAATTCAATTGGAAAATATGATAATTTGTTCCATTTTATATTCTAGTAAAATATATAAGAAATATCGGGGACACTTGCTTTATAGTCAAGTACTGACTTTACTTTAGGTGTAACCCTAAAGTAAAGTAACATTTTCGTCGTATACAGGGTGTAATATACTTAGTTCATAATATATTAGGAAAGGATGGTATTTAGGTGCATGGGTAAAAATGTATTTACCTAATTTCAATCATTTAAAGGATGTGAAAAGTTTTTCCATAATTTCAAACGATATACTGTAAACAAAAAAAGTAAGGGAGTCATTATTCATCAAATGCGAATTTTAATTATTATTTTTTTTTAAGGAGAACACATTATTATTATGAAGTTGTATATTACTCAAAGATATTTGAGAATTGTCGCAATATAAAGGTGATAGCTTTTTAAAAATGGAATGATAGATGTACAAATTAAAAAGAGCTGCAGCATATAAGTTCGAAAATTTGTCGTCAGCCTACTCAGTTGGTGTGACGAAATTGGATAACGCATTTACACGGAGAGAAAAAGTCCATGTAAAACAATTTTTCTATAAATCGATATTTTCTTTGTGTATATCTTTCTAGCTGATTAATTTAATTTATATTCAATAATTTAATAATATTTTAGCGAATATCGACATTAGTCAAATTTTCCGATAATAAATTAAAATAGTCTGTATTATCTCCATAACAATATAAATTTTTCCCGCATAACTAGAGCATGTTTAATTCAGAATTAAAGTGGGTACACACAAATAAAACAATGTGCACTAAATAATATATATATATAGTACGTACCAATAAATTCATAATTCTAGAACTTTCTTATTTGGGGGTGGGCAACCCTGTTGTTGTTTAATATTGTAAAATGCAATTGTCAATGTTCACGCACGCACACGTTACACCATAAAATCACTGTCCATCACTCATCATACGTGTAAGTGACAGTAATTTCCATATCTAAGGAAGGATGCCATTGATAATCCAGTCAAGTGTTACAGAATTCTGACAAACGATGATTGTGTGACAGGCTCCCCGGAGATCAATACCGGGGGCTCTCATACCAGTCCCGAGTCGACAGGCGCGGGTGTAATTAGAAATGTGATAGGATCAATTGATAGCTTGTGCACAAATTGATTGAGGTCGAGTTGATTACCACTCTATAATATTTATATTGACATTATATGGATGAATAATGCCTACGTGTTGTTGTATCATCTGCGGAGCAGTAACTTTGCATCAGAACAGTTTTGTCCAATAATATGTACCGACCTTTATTTGTTTGTTAGATATCATCTAAAATTTGTCTAAATATACTGTTATTACATTTTACAAAACTCTAATCCATAAATATTGTGCCAAATCGTATCAATATATGTTTGTTATTTCGCCTTAATTATTTTTTGTAATACTGATCCTTCCTATTGAATTTCTATTACTGTTTTAATTGATATTAATGTTTTTGTTTAATTTTTGTATTAATTGATATTAATCTTTATGTGACTTAATTAAAAGAAAGGTTAAAAAACAAATAGGAACACGAAAAATACGGAGACAAAGATGGAGGATATGTGAAAACTGAAAAATTATTCGGTAAACAAGCACAAATGCTCGCTTAATTAAAATGAATCGGTAAATCCAATATTTAGCTCGAAATATAATTTCGAGTAAGCAGATTTTTATTACAATAATTACCGGTATTAAAAAACAGACATGTGTCTGTTTTGTAAAGGTATCAATTTATTTAAACCTTTGTTTCCCAGAAATATCCGAATAAAAGGACTTTCCATTCGTATTCATTGCGTCCGATAAGATAAAATACACGTGTTGAAATTTTCAGCACAACGTGACCTGTCCTTAACAAGACCTTCATTCAACGAAAAACATACTGTCATAGACAAAGGCAATTTATTCCGTTACGTATCACTTCTAACGTAAATAATATTCGGCGAATTACATTTTTGTTTTATTCTATTTTTTATGAATGTGAGTTTATAAATGTGAGGCCATCATACGAAACCGACAAATACTGATTCATTTTAGTAGTTGCTTTAATGTTTTTTAAACAAACATTTTTATTAAACACTTTTCAAACAAGTAAATATTTTTTTGACAAAACAATACAAACATACTTATATTTTAGTAATTAGTTAATAAATAACATTATATATAATGATATTTTGTTAAAAAAAATGTAAAATGTGATATAAAAATTGTCTGTTAATATTATTCACGATGGTCACCATTTTTAGCTTCCGTATACACTGAGGGGTGGAGATTTTCTTACCGCTAGTGATTATTTTAGAATAGAACATTATTTGTGCAAAAATAAAAATACAAAAAAATATTATAAGAAATCAGATGTTTTTGATTTTTATTTTTAACATATGGTTATTTAGACTTTTTTAATAACATCCTCTACTTCAAAAACATTAATAATTCTCCAATCTTAGATGAATCAATAAGACTCGACAATTCTTCAAAAAATACTTACTAAATAAATATTCTGCCGGATTATATCGTATTCCTTGGCTATGTGACGGTTCTCTGGAAGACGATGCATAATATAATATCTATTCCACTTCATTCGTATGCAATGTCATTCTTAACCGAATATGTTTGCGTCACTTCGCCTTGTGGTTTGTGAGTTTCTAATGCAACATTCATGACCTGGCTGACACTGCGGGGAAGCCAGGTGTTTTCCGGTTTAACATCTACATCCTACATGTATATATATCCTGTTTATAGAGTCGATTTCGAAATTACATAAATTTTGGGGGTTTCGGTGCAAATTTTATTCGTGTCCGAGGATTCTGTCAAGGTGACAGGAGTTCCTCCTAATGCCTCCTGCCAGCTATTTGACATCGCCATTAAAACCGAAAAACAGATCCAAGTCTCGCGTTCATTTTCTTTTTTGGTGTTAATATTTGACATTCGTTGGCCGTTTGCGACCGAGGCTGGGACAGTAAAGTGAATAAGAACGAATTACAGGGTAAACTCGGCGATAGTTAAATAACATTTCGTTTTAATGCTCGAACATCGTGAACTTTTATGGGCCTAATAAAACGGAATTATTGAGTTGAATCGGAATATATTTTTTCAATGTTTAAAAATAAATAAATTCATGGATTGGTATATACCTAATAGGTAGGCTTACCATAATTATGAAGCTCTAAACCGGGACATTATTATCTAAACTGGAACAATTATCGCTTCGCATTTGGTTCTTGCAGCATCAATTTTGGTTCAAAGAATTTGGACGTACAGTCAGAATTTTTGAAGCTCATAACATGCATTACTGTGTGAAAGACAAATGTGGCCTCTTTGACCGCAATAACTGAATCATCTCGAATGGAATCATCGTTTTAAAAAAAATGTTTTAATGGATGAAGAACTTGCGACAGCCATTACACGAACTTTAATGTTCTCTTTCCCACAGTATACAATAAAAGATTCTGAAAAACATTATTAGTAATGTTCTAGTACTTCACTTACTACTGTACCTACTGTACTAGTATTTCACTTTGCTGTCATCATTGCAAAGATTTTGTATAAATGGGTAGTATTTTTGCAGTTCATTCGTAAATTTGCAATTTCTTTTCGGCATTTTAAACACAATTTTACAATGGTTAAGTTTAAACCTGGACTAAATTAGGTAGATAAATTACACGCTGCGGCATCACCTTACTAAAACGTAATTACACTGCAAGTGATCAGCGAAAAATTTTCCCGCGAAAGCGCAGAAAGCCGCGCGGTGTGGGGGTTGGCTACGCCGCTCGCGCGCCACACCCGCAACGGCCGGGACTAAATGCCTCACCGGTCGGGACCAATGTGTGAAACCGGGATGATCCCGGTCAAACCGGGACGTACTGTAAACCTACTAATAGGTGTAGTTTATTGTTTTCGCTAAGTGCGTCATCAGCCAGTAATGACGACTTGACTTGCAACGATGTATTATATTGTGGATTCTAATGTCTCATCATTTTGTATATCATACCGCCGAAACATGTTTTGTGCTAGTATGAACTGTATAAAAAATCTGCTCTCGTTTCCATGCCACAAAAATCACATGCAATTTGTATGGTAATAAACGGAATGCGCGTACAAATTAACAATGGTTTAAAAAGTTTTGATCGCGAACTGAAAGGACCGTGAAATTAAACATTGCATTGTTACCACCAGAAATCAAATCTAATCCAAAATGCACGACTCAAGAATTATCTAATAAATTACAAATCAAGAACAAGTGAAAAACAACGGTATGGTTTGGAGAGAGGGTATTTGAGTACCGCATGATTTAAAAAAATGCCGGAACCTTTGACGAAATAGTGAGTTAAAATATACTGTCCACATCTTTGGAGATGTCAGCAGAATCCGGATTGGTGAGTGTCCTGAATTCTTCCGGAATCTATGCTATTGTACGCAACATTCCTGATAATATAATATAATACATATTTTGGTAATATAATATAAATATTAGTGTAAACGAAAACAAATCATTCTTCGTACGACCTATGACCATTTTATTCAGGAATATTGAGATAATATTGTTTATACACTGCTTTATTATCTAGGATGTGTCGTTTCATCAAATTTTACCTATAAATTAATATATTACCCCATTACATAAATCAGATCATTTAATCACTTATTAACACTCCCGTTCCAGAACGGGGTACAGCATAACCCCAAAAAATGTATTTTTAAGCACGCGCTGTAACATAGTGCGCCTATTTTTTAAATTTATTTACAATAGTGAAAAAAGACTATATCTGTTATTATTATAAATCAGAACTATCTATATTATTAGCGACTATCGGGGCGAAATTTATATTTTGATTTTAAGATTTTATAATTTTATGATACCTGTTTGTTTTCAGTTCGGATGAAGTTCATTACGTTCTGGGCAGATCTTGTTTCAGAGTGTTTATTATATTCATTATTAAAGTGTCAAAATGAGGTCAAGTCAAATTCACATTGAATTCTCTCTACTCTCCACATATTCAACAAAATGTGTACAGTTGCCTAAATGGCATTAGCGTGTAGTAGGTAAAGGCTTAGGCTATATTATACAGTACTCTATAAACTTTTTGTTTGCACATATGTTTATGAATTTTCGTTTAACCTACGTCTTTAGGCAAAATAAATCCGTAATTTTATTTATTTACTTGTAATTTTTGAGTAATATTTTTATATTTAAGTTTTAACGTAGATATATCCATAAATTCAATGTAACATTTTTATGAACGTTTTTAAAATATTGTATACGATTGAACATGATTATTTTACAATTTGAAAATCCTTCAAGTAATAACTGAAGCTAATATTTAGTTTTATTAAAGGTCAACGTCGGAAATAGTTATGCGGGTTTGCTTTTTATTTTTTAATTAAAGCGATACATTTGATACGTTTTGATTAAATAAATCCGTCATAATAAAAATCCATTGTCCTTGAACGCAAAGAACGATCATGAAAACAACATGTTTAGTAAGTAAGTAAAATTCACGAATTAGTAAGTGAGGATAGATAACTTTACTTCAATGATTTGCACGCAGCTCTAAACCAAGTTGAAAATCTTTCAAATATCTTTCTGTTAGGAAACAGCATAAGTCAGGATTGCCTACAGCATGGATCAGTTGATCCGCCTTTGATTCCGCCGAGTGGCATTTTCAATTCAGTAGATAGCAATTGTATGGTTTGAGTAGAACGATTGATTAAAAATAGTGGCTAGCAATTATAGTAGCTATAAATAAATAAATAACTCAGTAGACGACGTATAACACAACGTAGCATTCAGAACTACATAATTAAAGATTTTACTGGTGGTGTGTACACGGTGGGCGCTAGCATAATTATAATAAATCGTCCATTCAAAACATTTGGATTACTTAATTTTTATTTGTTTCCCAGATTTTTTAAAAACGCACAGCTTTTTTACTTGCGTGCAGGCACGTCCCGCCCCTTCCATATAGTTATTTACAATTTATTTGTTAGGGACGTAAACTCCTGGGTTCTGTCCCCAAAAGGCAACCGAGGCCGCAGTCACAACTTCATAGTGCTTTTGACTCCCTGATCAGCCGGATTAGTGTAATTAAAAAAGCATTGGGCTCCAATGAAAAATGGAATGAACCTACATAAGAATATTGAGTACTACGAGATTTTTTCCATTTCAGTGAGAGTAAAATTGATCTCTTATGTCCATATACTTATTATTCACACTTCCAAAAAAGAGTTAAATCCACAGACTACCAAATCAATTGACATTAACTAATGCAAATTCCTTATCCCATAATTTTAATTTTGGCAATCAAAGAGCTCCGCGACTTTTTTTTTTTAAATATGACTCGATTGGAACGAAAATTTAAACGCTGACATATTGTAAAAAATACGTCTTGTTTACACGAAAAATTTATTTTCGAAGAGTAAATACTTTTACTGTTGCATAAATATGTCAGAATCTATCGGATGTAAGTGTCGTTGGATAAATGTGTGTAGAATGCCCCTCGTCCCGCAAATAATATTCCAAACCCCTCTCCTATAATATACTTCATATCAATATTTACTAGTCAGTGGTTAAATCAAAAGATATGGCGATTTTCACTTTGCGGCAATTGTTTTGTTCCTCACACGATATATAATCAGGGTATTGCTGTATATATCGATAATGTTTTCATGATGTGTTTTCGTAATACAAGTCGGGAAAATTTTTATTTTATTTCCATTTCTTGTTGCGGTAGATTTAAAGAATTATTTGTTCATATTATCAATTATCCAAGCCCCCTTGAGGTGAAAGTTTTTACGAAAATGGCGCTATACAAATAAAATTATTATTATCGTTGGGAAAAATATCGACGCCAAATGTATTGTATGGCTCGGACCTATTGTACGTTAGATATGGTGCATTAAACCTGTTTCTAACGTTGGCCCCAATGCTCCATATTGGTCGTATTGGCGTAGTTACGCTACTGAGTACATCACGATGCGTCAGGACTACCAATCGGGTGATAACACGGAGTATAGAACACAGTGTGCATATGTGTTCATTACCTTTGCATCCGCAAGACATATCGCGATTGCGGGGCTGGGTAGAAATAAAACTAAGTGAAAACAGAAAGAGATAGCATAATAAGATTCGATCGTGAGAATTAAAAAATAAATTTGTTACAAATGACACACGGATAGCTAACAATCGTGTTTTTATTCTCGTGGTAGACATGAAATGTCGTTCATGTCAACCATTTCATTATCTGTCCATATCTTCTTTAACATTTGTGTTGATAGATGATTGGATATAACAATGATCACCCCGTAACAGAGCGTTTCTAATAATATAATTCTGTTACTGAAATGTATGAACTTGCATATGTTTAAACATTTTTTAATAATTATTAAAATTGTTATTTTCAGTCTCTGTTGATGGCAGCGACAGCGGCTCCGCCGACGATGCCGCTTGGGCCGTGGAGGATGGAGGCGGTATGGGAGACAGTTGCGAGCGGGACGAGGAGTGCCTGGCACGTCGAGAAGAGTTGGAGGGCGAGGGGGAAGGCGAAGGAGACTACGACTCGCTGGCCACCGAGGACACGGCGCTGCTGCGGGTAGCCGCTACCACGGAGATCATCATCACGCCGATATCCGGCGGCGGGCGGCCGGGGGCGCGGGGTCGGCGGCCCGGGGACGCGCCCGTGCCCCTGGACCTGCACCTGCTGAGGCCCGACCCCCCGCGCGCCCGGGCCGCCGAGGAGGTCTGACACGCGCCTCTCCCCCACCCGCCGTCGATGCCCCTAGAGCCAAACGAAAGCGTAATCGAAGTATTTACCTCGGAGCCCCCTGCGAGAGACCTGGACCTCGCGGAAGGTTGCGGCCCCCTCGTGAGGGTGCTCCGCCACTCTGCGATTGGCGCACAAGTACGAATTAAATTCCCAAGCGCGTTTACCATGTATGTAGGTACATAATATGTATATAATTATTCGCTGTCGATAATAACAAGACTATTATACACTCTTTGTATATGTATTTAGAAAAGTACGCATTTTTGACCTTATTTCATGTGACTTATTACACCTCAGCGCCTCAGTGGACTATAAACATATTTATTTTATAACTTGTTTATTTCAGTTTAGAAGATAATGGGTAGAGTGAATCAAAACCGAGAATCCTCAGAAATCAGACTTGCTCGGTTTTGCCTCGCTTTACATTTATTTTTTAATATTTTATGTTCAGTATCGCTGGTTGGTTTAATAATGAAATTAATTATGTAAATGAGAAAAGTTTAATAATGTAATTAATCTAAAAAAGAAGATTGAGAATCTAAAAGACTCTGTTAAAAAACCAGGTCTATTTCATATATTTTCTGTAAACAACACTTATTGAAATGTTATACACATGCAGTTAGCCATGGTTTTACATTTTTGCTTTTACTCTAATTAATTATGCTTACCTAAAAATACCTAAAATCTATTAGGTATTTGTGAAAGAAAAATAATATTATGGAAAAATAATGATACGATCTTGAAAATATGACATCTTTTAACTCGTGTCAATTTAAGCCAAAGGGTTTATACAAATATAAGAGATAACCGCCGAACCTAAGCGCTGAGCTTTGACTCCAGCGGGCCAGACTTCAAGGAAAAGCATTTTCACGTTTTTTAATCATCTTTCATTTTAATAAAATACCATTTATAAATTTTAATTTAATAATTTGTTATAAATACCCATTTATTTACACACTGTAATATTTTTATGGAGTATTTTCAAAATTCATTCGCTTTTTGCTAATAAAAGACCATAAAATATTATATTTAATGTATGTACATAAAATTAAGCTTGAAAATTCGATTGACTTCCTAATAATGGAACATTACACAAATTTAGAAAATTATAGTTTTAAGTAAATGAAATAAAAATTCGATAACTCTATATACATATATATATACTAAGTTTAACTAAAGACCATTAAAATAAAATTATAGTATTATTATTTAGAGTACCTTGTATATTAATATTAAGTATGGTAATTAATACAATTATTAAAATGTGATCAATAATTGATAACGAATAGATTGCAACAATTTATTAGGCTGCAAAGCTCATAAGGAGGTGCTTAGGAAATTGTAAAATTTTTCAGTCTTCTGAAAACAGAAGTATACCTTCTTAGTTGCCGTGCATTTTAGATAATAAATTCAATGCTTGTTTTTAAGTTATTTACGAATTTTCTCAATTTTTCATATATAAGTATAAAGAACACCAACTATTATTAAAAATCTGCCAACGATAATTATTATAGATGATTTCTTGACACTTGTTTCTATCGAGTGTCTAAGAGTAAGAAGTTATATCTGTGGAATTTTTGTAACTAAATACTTCACGTTATATCTGTGGAATTTTTGTAACTAAATACTTCACGTTATAACTGTGGAATTTTTGTAACTAAATACTTCACGTTATAACTGTTGAATGTTGTAACAAAAACTATTTAATTTATCAAATATTGTATCAAAAAACTTGAAAACTACTGAATGTTGTAAGAAAAATCCTTTTGTAACTACAAATGTTTATTTAAAAAAAAACCTAGTGAGCGTTTGTAAACAAACACTTTGCAAACTTGCTAAAAAAATTGGATGTAGTTTATTTAACAATACATTTTATGATAACGGCTATATATAATTGTTCAATATGAATTTATGCAACTACCCTCTTAAGTAGATTTTCTTTTATGTATACCTATCACTATGTCACCTTTATGTATTTGGAAGTATCTGGTATTTAGGGATGTAGCCTCGGCTATCATTGCCTGAGAGGTTATTTTAGTCAAAACAATTCAGGGAGCAACATGACTCATTATAAAAAGGCGGTCCATGAAAGTGTCCCTTAAAAACATTTCCATTTTACAGTAAATATTCTTACAATTTAAAGATTTTATCATGCAATGAAATTTTAATGCATTTTGGCATTCATAGAATAATGTTTAAAGACGCTTACTGCTTTTGATAAAAAAAAATCCCTAAATTAGAATTTAAAAATAAATATGATGTTAATGTAGATAAAGAAATTAATAATTAGGGCACAAAAATGACGCTTACAATAATAATATTTATAATAATGATATATCTTGTGAATTATAAAAGATTAAACTAGATTGATAAAATTTTGATTCTTCTTTAAATTAAATATATAGTTTTTAAATATGTAGTAAAGCAAACTCTTTTCCTTATTTCAAATATAACTAAATGATTATTTAAAATAATTATTTGTATACAATTGAACAAAGAATAACTCATAGGATCATAAAATGTGATAAACTATGAACTATCATTGGCCATCGACACAAACCTGCTATACATGTACTCGTATGTAACAGATTTAATTATTTAATGAGGAGCTTGAAGTACAATGTGAGAGATTGATAACCCGACAAATCATTGATCATCGTGTAGCTCATGGGAATCATAAAAACATTTAATAGCCATTTAGTAGTTACTAGTTACATACATACAATTACTTTTACCGGTCCATTTCAGTACTGCCAACATTCAATAATGTAAGATACTATGATTCTTTGAAGAATCTTAAAAATGTATTTTTAATAAAATTGAATACGGTATTAAACCTTTAATGACTCGTGAACTACTAACCAAGGTATGTTTTAAATCTCATAAATATATTAATTTATTTTCGATGTCGTAACAATTATACAACTTTCTTATAAAACATCCATTGTGGCCTAAAAACTATGAAAAATTAAGATCCAATATGCAAAGACATGCGTGCCATTTTTGGTTAAGCGAGCATCAAGTAACATGGTTTACAATGGTTTTGCATTTATTAGTAGATAATATAAGAGAGATCATACTTTTTATTTTATAATTACCGATGTGAGCAGAATAGATGTACTCTACTAGAAAATGATCGGTGTATAGGAGAATCTCAAGAGATAAAAGATAATCCTGCAAAAAATATTTTCAAAAACACCCATGTATACGCTAATGCCAACTCTTTTGAAACATTTTAGCGATAATGCCAATTGCCGGTATCTAGGCAGTATGCACCGAACCCTAAGCACATCTCGAAGCGGCGTCTCATAGGAGAAGTTTGGCCCTATTAATTTAGGCCATTATAAGCAAACCTATATTGAATATAAGAATTAAATGTGTTGTAATGTTGAGTAATGATTAACAAGTATAAAAAGCAGCAACTAACAGTGAAAAGATACCCATTTATTAAATAAAAGGAATGTTCAAATAATTAATGTAAATGAATAAATTATTCTAGTTTACATATCTGATCATTCCATAATTATTTTAGTGAAATATTTGCTGATTTTATAGAATTTTAATAATATCTTAACAATTTCAAAATTGTGTTAAGACTTAGATAATACTAGTACCATTTTCTTATTCGTATTATCACATTATTATGCAACATGTTTCAGTTCTTTTTATAAATATAGATAAATTAACATAACCAATCAAAGTGTGGAATAAATTCACTTTTCTTCCAATCCAATCTCGACCTATAATATAACGATGAAGATACTCATGTCTTAGTTACTGGCTTAAGTGGCTCAGTCCTATGCTATATGAAGGCAAGAAAGCTACTATTGCAGATCTTTAAAAATATGAAAATATTTTCAAAAAAATATTGTTTATTTTAATTCAGCCTATTGATTTTGACCTTTGAAGGTACATATTAGTAGTTTTCTTGGAGAAAATTTGTTTGACAAATAATGCTTTATTTTTGTAAAGTTAACTTAATTAGGCACACTGTGCAAGTTAAATAAAAATGTTTTATTGAAAATTCTGATATATTTTGATGTCCTAATTCTCTATAAAAAATATTTTTATTTATTCAATTTACTTTTAATTATAGATTTTTTTTAAATTTGGGCAATTAAAATCAATTATTATAAATCTACCTATTATGCATGTGGATAGAAATTCTGGTAATATTTATACTGTCTTTAATATACTCTCAAATATCTAGATGAGAGGAAAAAGAACACAGATTATCAAAAAACAAAGATAACTCAAATAAATACTTTCTCATGTCATAAACAAAATTATATATATACATATTTTAAAATTTATTGACTGAGTATTGATAAAAATAGTTATTGTTTAGTTTATTTTTGTTTATTTTCGGAGAATCACTAATACATTTTCCAATTTTCTTTTGCATTTTTCTACTGCATATTATTTAATTTAAAAACATATTTTGTTTGTTTTGTAATATCAATGCTATATTCTTTACGCATTTACTGAAATCTTCTTTTATGTGAAAATTTAAAAATAACTTAATGTTGACATATTTTTTATCATTGTTTTCATTATCTTATAAAATTCACCAGTACCCAACCAAACATGATCGAACAAGCGTTATTTAAAAATAAATTATATAGCGGAAAGATATGTATTAATGAGAAAATGCATCAACCAGGCCAAGCCGGGCCGAGTATCACATGCATTGTATTCACCACCGTTATTAGTAACAGATCATGCGTTGATATTCCAGGCGTGGATAGTTGGGAGTATCTTGTGTATATAGAAAAGCAATTTGGAAAATATTGTTTTAAACTATAAAATTAATTGCTAAATCCATTATTTAAATCAATTTGATATTACAATATTGTCACATAATAAAGAACACCAAGACTACACTAGGCAACATTTTCAAAAACCATGCCTGATTTTTTTAAATAACGTTTTGTACGTGAAATACATGTCACATCAATAAGCGTTTGGGGTATGAAAAATAGAACTACCTCCTCTATGGTGTCATGGAACAAAGCTTAAACTCCCAATCACTAGAAGTCTTATGTTTTACTGCAATACCAAACAAGCACAGTAATAAGACTCTTTTTAAATATGTTCAGGATTGCATAATATGTATAAAGTAATTGTTCATCTTTCTTTCTCTTGACAATGAAACCAAAACATGTAAAAAAACCAACTTAGGATGCAAGATGGGGTTTTTTTGATATCAACGAATAATTAACATGGATTTATCAATAGATATTGTAGGCCTAAATCTATATAAATACACCACACATATATTTGATCAAAAAATATTCTTAAATTTTTCATTGAATGAGTGGACAAATATGTTTAGTTTCTCAACAAATATTTTTATAAAGAAAATAAAATGAATCTCAAACACCAACATTTCTAATAAATATTGTAATTATTTTTAGAATTAATAATTAAGACACGTGGACATACATTAAAGGTGGTAAAAGCTTTAAGAGAAAAATTAATTCTTATATGTAGTTTCCATAGCTCACACAAACATTATTGACCACATCACTGACCAAATTAGATCGCTGCTTTGAATGCACCCTATAGATTTTGTTTAAATATAAATAATAAGATATTGTTTCATTTCATTGGGGTAATATATATTAGATAAAAATTTTATTGGTTCTAAATAAATCCTTTTTTGATAAATTGTCATAGAATATTAATATTTCCTTAAAACAATTATCTATCCTATTCAACAAACATGTTTTTTCAGTCTTATATTAAACTTATTTACTTAAGTAGAATTCCGCTTGAAAATATACTTCCAATACATAAACTGAAAACCTCATAAAATCGAGATTTGATAATCCAGGCATTGTGAGGCCTATATTTTCATTTATTTATTAGGCCATTGTTAACATTGACATCAAGGATTGTTGAAAAATGATAACTTTAATATTATATTTACTGAATTGAATAATTAATAAACGCTTGATTCAGAAGACTAAAAAATGTTCTCAGGTTTTATGGCTGTTCAGAATTTTCTGTGTAGATTTTTCTGAAGTATCCTGCTATGTTTCCGACCTCTCTGGCATAAGTGATATAACCCTGCGATGGGATCCTAAAAGTCAGCCAGAAAGGTCAGAGACAGAATTTATCTAAATAAATAAGGTTTATATGTATTATTTATTTTCCTCAATGAAAGATTAGACGAGACATGGAATAAAAAATTATATTGAGACATTCGTATTTTTATCCTTAAACTTTATTTGAATATTAGGAGAAATTCTTTGAATGTATGTATATTAAACGTCTTCTAAAACATGGAAATGTTTTCAATTTCAGATTACTACTATAATTGCGATAAATTTCACAGACTATTGATGACTAATACAATCTACCTATAATATCCATTAGAACTCTGTTTAACGTGGTAACTTAATTACCTATTACGTACTTATAAAAATTATTAACCCATTTATGGTAGTCAAATTACTTTAAATTGTTGCATAGCAACACTTTTAGAATGTAATTTTGTTGTTATTTTTATGTTGTATAAGTTAAGTTTAAGTTAGACTGCCTTTAAAGATATATCACGTGCGAAACTCTGTATATAATTTGAAAATTACTTGTAAAAATAAATGAATGAAAAACCTTCAACATTTTGTTAAATATTTCAATATACAATCATTTCCAACAAAATCCTCAGTAGTTTAGCTCATCCTTTAAATGGAGACATTTGGTATAAACTTTTTTGCACTGATCATTAAGAATGATTGAAGAATGAACAAATGAAGACATATAGGAATATTATTATATTCTATTTGCTCCGATTGAGCATTGCTAGGGAGTTTTCTGCCACACTGAAAACAAATTTGATGATCACGGTCTTTTAAAAACGCAAGATGTTGTTTTAATAATTAAAAAGTAAAGCATGGCATAGTTTATTAGTATTATAGCAGTACATATAAAGATGGTGTCAAGCAGGGTTGTGCAATGTCTCCATGACTGTTCATGAATAATTGTGTGAAAGAACTGGAATATATGACTGTAGGAGTGAAAATGGGCGATTTGATTGTATGCTATCTATTGTATGCCGATGATGCAGTATTAATGGCGAATAATGAATAAGAATTACAGAGGCTAGTGGGTATAATGTACAATGTATGCAAGAAAAGCGACCTTATTATAAATGTCAACAAGTCAAATGTGATGGTATTCCAGAAGGAAGAAAGCAAGACAATGTGCGTTTGTGTATTTGGGAAGTATGTTCGATAGAAATGGAAAGACAGAAAAAGATATCAAAAGGAGGGTGACTGCAGGAAAAAAAGTGAACGGCGCTTTGAATGAAATTATAGCTAATGAGAATTTGTCAACTGAGACAAGACTAGTGGCTTACAATGGAGTTCTGGTACCGACACTGATGTATGGAAGTGATCCCTGGAGCTGGCAGAAAAGGAATGAAAGTAGACTGAATGCAGTGGAAATGAGATCACTCAGGCATGTATGTGGCAGATCCATTTATGACAGAGTGAAGAAATAAGGAAAGAATGTAAAGCTGATCTTAGTATAGTGAGTAAGATTAAGAATGGATCACTTAGGTGGTTTGGTCATATGGAACAGATGAATGAAGAGAGAATGGTAAGAAAGATATATGATGCAAGTGTTGATGGTTCCAGAAGTAAAAGACGTCCACGGAAGACTTGTCACGATAAGGTAAGCCAGATACTGGAGGATGATTCTGTTAGAAGGCTTAATAATCGTCGAGATTGTATAAGAAGATGTATGAATGTGGATGAGGTGAGAATTATGTGTCAGGACAGAAGAGTATGGCGCTCTATCCTCTCTGCCCCCGCGGAGAAACGGTGTAATGGCAAGTAAGTTAGTAAGCATATAAAGATTTTATCTAAGTTTGTATTTTAAAAAACTAACCAAATATACATCTTTTAATATTGTAACAAAAACCCATGTTTCTGTATAAAAAAAATAAGCAAAATGATAAATGAGTACATTTTTGAAAGGGTAAAGTTTTAGAATTTTTTTGCAAATACTGCATTTAAACAACGTTCATCAATTTTATTATGAAGGAATAATTAAATTGTAAAGCATTTTTTTTAAAAAAGTATCCCTAAATTTATTTATGATCACTATATTTTTTTCAGAATCTATATCAAAATGTAATTTATTAACTAAGACTATTGAATGATTCTTGCAATGGAATTAGTTATCTTTGGTACACTGAATATTGAAATGTTTTCATATAAAAGGCATTCTTTACCTTTTCCAGATTGAATTTCGAGGTGTTCTATATATATATATATATATGTTTCATACTTTATATTACAAAACATCACCAACTGTTGATTTATTAAATTTCAACTAAAGTGTATTTCTTAGATAAATATTGCTAGATAGAAGGGTATTAATAAAGGTTTTAGTTTATAAAATGATTTATTTTGTCACATTTAAGACAGGGTATCAGAAAATACTCATTTTTCAAGCGTTTTTTCATTAAAACAATTGATAATACATAATATGTGGAACATAATATCGACCCCCTCTATGTAAAGTATCGTAAGTAAAAAATGTCATTTTTAATCATTCTAGTATTATATTGTAAAGTAAGATGTATATTGTATTCTATGATGTAGGTACTAAGAAACATAATATTAAAAAAATTACAGCCGTTTAAAAATCTATCAAATACGTGCAAAATACTAGAATGATTAAAAATATCATTTTTTACTTACGATACTTTAAGTAGGAGGGGTCAATATGTGTGCTATCATTTAAATTTTTGCTCTCCAATTGCCATCTCCATTCGCCTGGAACTTTGTGAATGGTGTGTAGTTTTATACTCCATACCTTGCCCATTCCCCTCTCACTTTTATTATTTCTCATTAATGTTTATAATTTTATTTTTTTATACTATACATACACTGTTTGTAAATATTTCAACAATCGAATACACATTTTTACACACCCCCAAAGAAGGAAGAACTCTCATCAATGAGGGCAGCTTAGACATTAACTATTATATCACAACTTATATCTACATTAAATAAAATAATAATGACTTTGTATGAAACCACACAATTTATTATACATCAACCTGTTTCGCTTATCTCAAGCTTCATCAGAATGTATTTGAAACTAATCATAAATACAAAAAGAGTGCACTTCTATATACTTACATAAAGAGGGAGATAGAAAATAAAATTACATGTGAAAGAAAGAGACAGAATACATATATAGTTAAATAGAACATCAAGGGAGGCAGAATATAAAATTATATGCGAAAGAGAGAGACACAATACATATACAGATAGACGGAAAATTAAGGGGGGGAACATACAGTGTTGATGGATATTAAATTGATTTTAAAGGAAACATACCTAATACGGGGCTAATGGATAAATTAATTTGATTATTAAGAATTGGCATACCATTATTTATTGCCTTTTTTATTTCAAGGGCTTATTAAAGTGCACCTGAAAGATTGCATAGAATTTAATTGAAAGGGATATAGACACGACTATTCATGACAAATCACTGAAATTTTTCAGAAACACAAACTAGCATAGGCTGACGTCAAGATTGTTAAAGCATTGGAAATTTGTTTCTTAACTGTAGCCCACAATGCAAATATAGGAGGATACTTCCCTTGATGACATCATCTCAATGGGTAGATGAAAAGAACTGGCTAGCTGTGGAAACGATTGAAGAAATTTTATAACATTATAACTGTACAATTTTAAAATGACGTGCAGTTAATTTTACTTTTGTGTAAAAGTGGACAAAGAATTGTACATATATAAAGTTTGCTAGGTTCATTAAATTTGAATATTTGCAATTCTTATATGTTCTTTTTTTCATGACTGTTAAAAGGTTTATTGTTATTTTAATCAAATCCATAAATATATTTCAGTTTTTGCAATTAATATGCACTTAGTTTCCCCATCCCCCTCCCTAATCTTCTTCCAACAATCCAAAATCCCATCACTAATTCAACACTGTCCCGTATTCTTGCTTAAAATTGATGCAACCTTAACTACCTACGATCTAGCAGTGGTTGATATTTGTGTCCCGGTAACTTTTAATCACCAAGTTACCAGGACACTCAGTTACTCCATTGAGTATCGTGGGATGCAAGAAATATGAATGTCACCGGTCAAAATTAAAAAGAACTCTTCTTTGTAACGTTAATAGTTTTGAAACCGGTCTGATCTTTTGAAATACATGAACCAAGTCCTTTTTGCTGTTCACAATTCTTGGCAATGGGGGGGCATATATAAAAATTTAGTAAAAAAATGGGGGGGGAGTATCGGCATAATTTTTGCAAATTAACATTGGATGATTTGTTTGGCTACTTTTGATCAGTTTCAAAAATAAACAAACAAATGAGACAATATTCATTTGGAACTGGTGTTCCAGTACATGGATGATATTATCAACCATCGCTACTATTATCTAAATCCTTAGGTTCCATCATCCCTATATTAATAAATTTAGACATTGATGGTTATGCTTAAGTTAATTAAATTTTACAAATAAATATTTAAACTCATAAAACTAATAGTGTACAGAGAGGATTTAGGCCAGCTGCATAACTGAAGATATATTATTTACGATTTTTATTATTTTTGTTCAAAGCGGCATTACATTTCACATGCTCAGATGTGCATCTTACGATTTTAGTTATTAAGTCACTGCTATCCAATTTATCTTAGCCCGCGGGCCATTTAATCAAAATAAAGTGTTTAGATTAAAATAGGCTCGTGGTATCGCGGTCTCGCGCCTACAAATACATACGCATGTATACAACAATGTATAGGCAGATTAAGACAAATATGAATATAAGTAATTATAGGGAATCCAGGGCGCACTTTTATAATAGATAAATTAACATGTATCAATTACAACTATATGCAAAGTCAAATAATAAACTACCATACCGCATATAAAAAAAGGGAAAGAATAATAATAAGCAAATATAATTATTATGTAAAATTGAATAAAGATAAGTTTATTCATAATGTCATATAAAAACGATGCAATAGTAACGCAATGAACTCGAAGTTTAAGTGATAAAGTAGGCGGACACTAATAAATGATGCGATTGATCTTAACTTGATTATAAGACAAAGGCGGAGTTCGAAGTTAGGTCTAAGATAGGGGCGTAGAACCGCTGTTGATGATAGACCTATAGAATGGCGCCAGTCCGGGTGGACAGAATCAGCTGACAGACGAACACACCCTTGCCGCAAGCAATGATAGTTCATGTCAGAAATATTACGGGTACAGTCCGACAAAGTCACTCGAAAATAGTCCGCTGGAAACGATATAGTACGAGTGTAATAGAGTTCACTGAAGACAGTCGCGACACCGACAGTGCAAGATGGTCCTCAGAGGAGGATCCATTAGTTAGCCTCGGACAGCAGTCTCCAACCGTACAGAGAAAACTGAAGAACTGAGTGAAGTCGAGTGCAATTAATCACACCTGTAGTCGCCAAACAGGCCGAGCGGATAGAAAAAGTGCAGAAATGAGCAAAGCCGAATCGAATGGGTCCACTGGGTGACCAACAAAGAAGCAGAGGGCTGGCGAGCAGAGGTAGCCAACACCACGACATGGGAGACAAGGCGTGGACCGCGACCTCGATGACAAAGCGAATGCCCAGCCAAGCGGATACCAGAGCGATAGAGTAACACGGGTGTCCAGTCCAGCAGACACTAGTACGGCAGAGGAAGTCGAAGATACGCAGACGATGACACCCCTCTCCGTCCGGTTGGGAACCGGACGTGAAGCCGGCTCCAGCAACACAACACGTCATTGATATAAGGTAGTCATAATTAGATTAAGTTAATTATAAGAAATTCTGCTTGCCCATTGTAGATATATATATATATATATATGTAGATATATATATATTATGGTCGCTACATATTTCTTACGATATATATATATGTATTCAAATCATAATTTAAATCTACCGCCATCTCGTAGACCTGCGACTTGGTCACTGGAGGGGGAGTCCTGTAGCGACCATAATTCAAATCTACTACCATCTCAGTCGGCATCGACGCTGGCGACAGCGCTGCCGGCTACTGCCACAAGTCTGGCTCATTTCACCGCCAAGCAGTCTCTCCAGTATCAGCGTTTCACAACGGCGGTCTTGCCGGCTTGCGTTTGCCGAGCAAGACCGCCAATTCATTTCATTTCACGCACGCATGCACCTTCTTCACTCGTTCATTCACTGTATTAATTTCTATATATCTTCATTGTTTTTATCATACCGACAATAAACACATCAATCACATTTATTTCATTTAACCACCGTCCTAATTATCGATCTGTGTTAAATATTCACCTGTCTCCTTTTACAACTATAGAACAATTAAAAATGTAATACCTGGAAATAATCGCGGAGCGAAATAATTAAGAACATTTCTCTTAATTCATCATTATCATCAAACCCGCTTTATCAACAGATATTTAGGTAGATATATTTTATTCTTACCTAATCCTAGTTGTCTCATTATTGAGTTGGGTATATAGATAAGGTTGGGTATTTATTTTATTCTCTATGGTTGGGTAAAGCTAGTTTATGGTTTAAAAATGTCTATGAGATTCTGAGATGTATTTCTATTCATATCTATGCACTCTTCATAGATACATAATACTCTCTTACCTATGGATATTAAATATTTAACAAAATTACGATACGGGCGATAAAATGACTAAGAAATATTTGTGTGGTGGCTACAAGACGATGGTCTTTTCGAATTATTCGATATTGCAGCTCTAAATGCTAATATTCTTTAGGTCCAAAAATATCCAGAGTGGAGAACAAACAAGCGTAGTCACCGTAAAACTTTTATTAAGCAATTGGCTTAGAATTGTCTAAACCCAATGCTTTTATCAGAAAAAATAGTGGTAAAATTAAAAATAATGTGATATTAAACGCAATGGATACATTTATATAATTTTGTTATACATATTAAGGAGACTTAATTATATTAATTCATTTTTGTATGAAAAATTGATTGTAGTGAATTTAGAATTTTTATTCAATATACGTCATTTTTCAATATAGCTGGGTTCGTTCCTATTTCTTTCATCAACAACATATCTGGTGGTGCATTATTTAAGGTGGATGTTTCTGAAATTTGGAAACTTGAAGAAGAGCAACAAATACATATTGTTAGTTTTCTTCAATAACCAATATTATTAGCTAACAATGTTCTTAAAGAGCTAATTAATATATTTATCTCATCATCCTGACAATTAATTTGTACTGCACACATTGTTAAATTAAATTGATAATGAAAAATATTGATTTACTTAGTGATTATACAAAATAATACATTATATGAGACCATCCCTGCAACACTATATAGGTTTTGTATGATAGTTAATGCTTTTCGTATGATAGTTAATTGTCTTTGCATAATAATCATATTAAATTATTAATATAATACAAAATGGTTATCGCTTTGTGGATAGATTTGAAATTCAGTGTTATTCATAATATATTTTAGTCACCGACCATACTGAAAACATTACATTCACTTATATTATAAATTATTGTCATCGAACCTATTGAAAACATAACAATTACTTAAATGTGAAGTATATTATTGATGACTTTACATAAATGTATAAAAAATGGCCAAATTCCATAGCAAGTATATCTGCACAATAAGTGAGATTTTGTTAAGTGGTACCAAAGTGATTGGATAATTTAATTGCACTATAAAAATAATATATTCTACATTAGAATACATTAAATTTATTATAAATTATTACTCTGAAAGAATGAACTTGCTCGATTTTTATTTTTATTATTTTTAAGAACTAATTTACGTGCCATTTTTTGACTGGGTATGAAAAAGGATTTAAGCCTAACCGACATTTAAAATATGATTAACGTCTTTGCATCATGTATAAATGTTCATTTTTTATGTTAAATTTAAAATCAAATTATTTACTGAATATCTATTGTAAATTATTTACTGAATCTCTATTGTATTTAAAACTAATAATTAAGATGAGCAGCAATATTAAATTTATAACATATATTAGGCATGTGGCGATCTGATAAAACTGTAATTTTGTACTCCCGGAAATTTAAAAAAAGTTATTTGAGGTACAAAAACAAAAGAAATGTTTGAAATTTTTTTACATATTTTATACATTCCTCAAAATTTCCTATTTCTTTCATCAACAACAGATGGTGGTGCATTCTTTAAGGTGGATGTTTCACAACTTTAGAAACTTGAAGAAGAGCAATAAATACATATTGTCGGTCTCCTTCAATAACAATGCTCAATTCATTAATTCATCGCTCTCATCATCCTCACAATTCATCGCAATGGAGTGGGCGGATAATAGATATTAAATTATGAGTGATTTACAAGAAATTATAAAAAATGTACATGTCTAAGTTACATTGCATACTTTAGTTGTATAAACAGTTGTTTCTTTAGTAATACATTGGCTCATAGTCTCCTTTGCATCATTTAACATGATCGGTTTAACATCTGGGCGACAAGACTACCTGACTTTCATCTTCTTGATTTAATCTGCAAAATATGAATATCTGTTTTAGATAATAGGTATTAGAGAAAAATAATTGGATGTTGGATATAACAATATGCTTATATGTAAATCGCTTGGATTCCGCATTGCTTCTGACTCAAGACATGTTCCTTACACTGGTTAATTCTTTTCTGCCTCCGGGAAAGTTGTAGCTAAATACATAAACTGCAATTAAATACATTGAGTTTACCATACGAATAGCGCAATGGTAGAGGATTTTGTTAGCAGTGGCGGGGACGGCTTTTTTGGAACAGAGGCTCTGGATCTGTACTTATTCATGAAGAACAATAGTGAAAACAAATATAATTACGTACTTAGTGTTCGTAATATATTTTCAATGACATATAAAATACTTGTCTTATGGATAGCAACAAATATTTATTTGAATTACAGTAACAAACATATATGACTGAAAAATAATCATGACAAAATGGGCTTACCATTCTTAACTAGAAGAATGCAGGGTCCTGGCGAGGAGGTGCTGCTTGGCAGCCAGGCTCCCAGCTCCTAACAGGTGGAGTGCACACAATAACAGGACCAAGCGCTCGCTGCCTCCCTCACTGCCCACTAATTCTGGTTCCACCTCTAAAAAACAACGCAAAGCACACACGATTTCTAAGTGTTGTTAAACATAGTAAAAAAAAAAAAAGGAAGCAAAAATATAATGCTATAAAATTTAATTACATCAGTCTTGTGTGACTTGTCATTATAATTAATCTTGTGATATAATGAACAGGTCGACCGAGGGTGTCTATGAGTGCAGGGGTAGTACTCACCACACTCACTCAGTGTCAATACAAAATTCAGCTTGGCTAATGTCTCCTTGTGCTATCTCTGAAAAATAAATTATATTTGTAAGTTGGGAAATGAGGATTCAAAATGTCAAGTACATATATCTTTTTATTCTAATATTAGGCTAAGCTTATTAAGTGAAGACTTTTAATGCAAACTATTCTGATAAAAAAATTCTGCTATAAGCTACCAATGTACCACATTTCATATAATTTAAAGTTTGATAAATTAATCGGATAAATAAATTTTTGTGATGTAAAGACGGCTATAGCTACCGTGAAATACCTGAGAACTTATTTATAGCATTATGCATCTCTACAAAAATACGAGATAAAAATTTAAATGGCGACTGGCCGAGTTGCTCGTTGATTATGTGCACGAAATATTGTTAGGTTATGTATTTATTTGATTGATTACAGTATTGTGTACATAAAATTTAAGTGAAGCTAATTGCTTTCACAGTTGAAAATGGAAGATGACTTAAGGAACTACAAATTACAGTTACAACAGGTATATTTAGTAAATTATCAGTTGATGTGTCTTCGTTTACATTAATTTAATTTGAACATGACATAAATTTGCTGTTTATGTTTTTAATAGGTTGATGCCGCTCTTACTACAGACCCTAAAAATGACGAATTACTGAAACTTAAATCTGACTTGGAGGAAGTAATTGCACTGACATTGGATCTCATTAAAACACAACAAGAAGAATCTGTAAAGTTCTCTGAAGACAGCCGAGGTTTTGGTGGACATAGTTATGATGACGACGACGTAACAGCCTCTTTATTGGCTGTAGAACGAGGAATTGGAGTCAGTAATCACACAAATAAGAAGAGAAAATGGAAACTTGGCGAAAAGTGTCTAGCAAAGTGGAAAGTTGATGGGCAGTTAGTAGCTAATTTTTTCAATTTGACCTAATAATTTTAAATGTAGAGTGACTAGTATTTTCAATAAAATATTTAGTTAGTGGACGATTGCTTGAGTATACATAAGCATAAAGGAGTGTGTTTGACAACAATAAGCTGACATTTATTAATCCTCTTATCCATTTTTAATTTATTGTTTTTTCAGTGAATGTGGGCAGAAATAACGCCAAGTAAAATCTTTCTGTGATTGCATATAACCCCTGGCTCATTCATAGATTTTCTCGCATGTGCTAGTCTACTGTATTTCTTTGTTAATAGCTCAGCTATCTTCATAAGGTGATTGTCTGGCTTGTTATTATCGTAAAAGGGTTGACTGGCTGGGTCTTTCACAGATATCCCTCATTTCTGTTCTATTCAATAATAGCAACATTGATATGTTTCATCCTCTTTCAGTTTGCATTTCCAAATCATCTTCCCACATAAATAAGTGAGAGTATATAAATGCTCTACAATTTCTAGCCAGTGAACCTTCCACGATCATACTAATAGTAGTGAACTGTTTAATTGCCAATATTGAACACTTTTTTATATAGGTATCTTTAAGTTTTTGCAAAAATGAACATAATGGTAGCATTTTTGTTAAAAAAGATCTTTGTTTTCTCTTTCTTAGTTGGTGTGCTCATATCTGAGCATCACAGTGATTTAGTCTGCTTTTATAGTGCAAACTGCTTGCTTCTACTCTTCGTGATCCAGGGCCTTGTTAGTGCGACATGTAGCGAGGCTCCGGTCATTTCTTGGATTTGGTGTGTTTATCTTGTTGGAGATCGATCTCTTTCTCTTCATCCGTGTAGATTCTCCGCGAACACCAATTTCTCCAGTCTGTCTCCATCTTTTCTAGCAATGTGCCTAAAGTAAACGAGAATTATTATGGAAATACTTCCTTTCTTTGTATCCACAACTTTGTACAACATTAACAGAACAATTCAAAGGTGTTGAGCTTGTTTCTTTTTTCCTACGCAGTGTTCATATTTCAACTTCGTATAGAGCTCAATGTTTTCTCTAAGGTGTGCGCGTGCACACAATTCAGTATTAGCGTATACTAAAAAATATAGCGCACTCATAATTTTTAGCAAGATTTCTTCATATACTGTCTTCCATCTAAGGTTGGCGGCCATGTTGATTTATCCTGTACAGAATCACCAACATTTTGGACACTGAACCACTTTTTGAGGTTACACAGCCAAGATAATCTCTTTCTACCTAAGCATCTGCTGCCTTCTATCTTCCCTTGTAAGAGATTAAATTTTTAATTGCGAAGAATGAAAATTTGATCTTATTCCATTTCTTGATAGTACATTTTCATTAGTAATATGGTCAACCCAGGCCCTTCTAGTAGCCTTATACCTGCTGGTGTGGTAATGTTTTTCTTATTTTCTCCCCCAGCGCACAAATAATAGCACATGTACTTACAATAACAAAAGATTTTTTATGCGCACACCGTGATCCAAAATTAGAGGGAACATTGAATGAGCTGTGGAGAATACCAGAGCTTTAGGCTGTCCGACTATTATGTTTCTTGAGGTAGAGTGGTTCTTTAAATTTTTCATTAGTTATGACAAAATAGTCTTGCCCATACCAATTTCCTTCTGGATCTCGGTTTCTACCGAAATCACCTAATTTAAAAATAAATGGTTGCTTGACCATTTCAGATATATTTTTATCTGCCACTATTTTGTATCTAGGCTCAATTTTATTCACAGTGACAGGCAAAAACAGGGCTTTGCAGAGGTTTCGAGGCTATTGTTCTCCAATAAAAGATAAATGGTTATAGTTTTCACTAACATAAAGAAGACACAATAAGGTTATAGAAATGATAGAAAATATTATATAAACCATGATTTAAATGACCTTGAAGTATGCCAAATTTGGAAACATAATCACCAGTTTTGATGACCTTTTGGACTATGGCTAGTAGAGTTCCCAGCTATGAAGAATTTATGTTTGGGTTAGGGAACCCTTTCTTGGCATCAAAGTTTCAAAATTTTCCATTTTTGCTGATTTCAATGTCAAATATCTCAAATGGGGACCAGATAAAAACAGAACTCAGGCTATTGTAACTGTAACCTACAAATGTATGGAAACTGTAATTTTTGAACCACAAAATGAAATTTACAGGTTTTGATAAGTACCGGCACACATATCCTTGGGCAAAAACTTAATTCTTTAATGACTCTTCCTCCATTTCTTGAGATAAGAAATTCCAGAAAGATAAAATCTTTGTCTATCTTGACCTACGGTCAAAACGATCTATTCTTGAGTACTTTTGTCTTGCTTGTGTTTATTTTAAGACCCAGTAACAAGTTTATTTTTTCAATGTTGTGGATAAGTTCCGTCATTATGTCTTCGCTGGCTGTAATCAAATGTGTTGAAGAGTTTTTTTTTTTTTTTACGGCTTATTCAAACACCTTCCCATCCGACCATTGCTCTCCGAATTATTTATTCTCTATTGAGGACCTCAGGAGTCATGCATATCGGCCATATTGAACTACTTATGATTATGGTATTGGGAACATATAGATTTTGTATTAGGACTATCAGTTGTGAATGAACTCCCATTTCCTGTAGGGCTTGCTAAAGACATCTCCATTGGGCATGGTCAAATGCCTTTTTGTATTTAATGAAACATAGTAATAACAGTGGCACTTGAAACTCCCTGCTTTTTTCTATTATTTGGTGGAGTTCAGGTTTGTTTTCTCAATGCTTTACCCTTCTCAAATCCAGCCTTTTCTGCTGGTATTGCTAGTGAAGTTAGAATTAACGCTGAATTTATGCTGACTTAGAGGGCTAATATATAATAAAATATTTTATTTTACCCGAGTAATTGTTTAGCCAGAATGTACAGTGGCTGAAGATAGCGTGCTATTGTCACACTAATAATAAATTATCAAACAGCATTTTCTACTTACTAGTCTTATTTATTATTACCAATTTTAGAATTGTTTTAATTTAGGAATATTTTGACTGGTATTGGAAGTTTCTTCATATTTCAGATTCTATGAGGCTGTGATAGAAGAGGTGACTGAGGCGACAGTAAAGGTCACATTTCTGGAATATAATCAGAAGGAAACATGTGTTATAGAAGAAATTAAAGAAGTGACCACAGGAGTAAAGAGACCAGCAGAAGATTCTGGAGATGAGGCTTCCAAGTAAGTAGTATTATTTTATTTTTATTGTGAACTTGTATTATTTATCAACTTTACCAAGAATGGTGGAATATTAACAAAATTTCACCTGGAAATATTGTTTTGTGAGCTATATGCTAGTAATAAACGTAAAAAGGAACACACTAATTACTCAATGTACATTTTTTAAACGTTTTACTGATGACTCTTTTTGTAAGAAAATTACTCTTTTTAACTGTCAGTCATCCATCTGCTACACTGATGCTGCAACACAAGAATAAATTTTTGTAGTAACGGTAATATTTTTAGGGGTTTCGGAGTTGTATTTTTGACGAACATGGAACAACCACCATTACAATTTTAGCTTCATTGCCGTGCGTGCCGCAACAACTTACGTGTCTAAGTTGATTTTTTAACGTGTTATGCATTGTTTTTTAAAGCTTTTTGATGTTCTTTTATCAGTTTTGATTGTTAAATTGATTTTCATTTTGTTTTCACATTACTTGTTGAATTTTTCCATTTAAATCATTTGACATTAAATATTATTTACATTGCTTTTATTATGTTAGCCTTTTATAATCGTTAATACCTTCGTAATTTGGTCTTAAAATGTCGCAACAAAGAAATACTATAGAGTTGAAAATGAATATTTTTGAAAAATCTTTTGAGAAGAAAGATGCAAGGGCCTCGCGGTGCGGTTTATTTAAAAAAAAAACTCTCGGAATTCTTAATACGATGAAAGAATTGTAAGAATGGTTTCTGTCACACCAAATCTTCCAGGATATGATCCAAAGAACATTTTCAATGCAGATGAAACAGGTTTTTTTTTACATTTTGTCAACAAAAATATGTTTGAAGGGAAAAATTCCCATGGTGGTAAATTAAGTAAGTTGTGACTTGACCACCAAGAATTATTGTGCGTAGAGATGTTGAAAACTTTTTTATTGTAGAAGCCATTATATAAAAAGACAAAGATAAGGCGCAAATAAAAAAAATTGTCAGGTGTCTAAAACATAATGTAAATATTTAAAAAGAACTTTGCATTTTTAAATATTTAACCTACACACATGTTCCCAAGTGGAATGGGTAGAACATAGTCTCTATAGTCTGCATATTCATACATATTTAAAGTATATGAAATATGTGTTATCAAATTATCTAAAGTTGTATTTAAGTAGGTGTTTTTTATTTCCACAAAAAGTCAATTTTTCATTTCCTCACTTTTACATTTTCCTCAGTTTTATACAATTTTTTGCTGTTCCCCCAGTGAAGTGTATAAAACCGAGATCTTACTGTATATATTTTTTTTATAATTCTTGTTTTTCGGATTTCCTTTGTAACTATTTACATAATCACTGATTAATACTTAGAATTCCAACCTTAAACTGTAGCAGGTCTATAAAGAGTGTCTGCTACTATTGGGGGTACCAAAAAAGAATATAATTTTTTAAATTTCTGCCGCTAAACTGTTCATTATTGAAAGTGAATAATGCCCTTGCAGTCTCACCAGACAAAATGATTTATTTTGTTGTGAGGTCGGGCTTAGCGGTGGGTTTCGCTACTTGACCTTACGAAAGCCATTGCTTTTTGTGTTCTTGGTTCGAGTATAGCACCCATTTATCATCTCCAGTTATCAGATGTTGTAAAAATTGTGTTTCTGATCCCATTTCCAAAAGTTCACGTGCGTCTATCTATTTGATCGCCTAGGTGTTCTTTGCTTAGTTTGTGTGGTATCCATTTCCCTTGTCCTCACACCTTGCCAAATTTTTTAAGATGCAGTTGAACACTTGACCATGAGTACATGAGTTTGTCTGCGATTTTTTCAATAGATAAAGTTGGATTGTTTTCGATTTGGGCAGCCAGTATGACGTCATCCACTTTAATAGGTCTCGCACTTCCAGGGCTATTTACCTGACCGAAATTTTGTGAACCATCTTCGACACTCTTGCGAACATCCAAAACATCTCCCAGTACATCACTATTTTTAATGGTACTTGTTGCTGTCTCTTTCTTCAAGAAATGATGTAACATCAAATTTAGAATAAATTCTTTGTTTAGCACAAATTGGTCCATTGTGAATAGGGTTGTTAAATTTCTGTTTTATAAATTACAATTCACTCTTGGTATGTATACTCACCAGAATAACACAAAACACGTTGTATAGGGGCGGTATTCAAAGTGCAGCTAACCTTTGAAAATGGTAAACGAAAAAAAAAAAATCTTTTTTGGTACCCCTATTATGAATAATTTCATAATGTCTTGGGTATCACAATAATCTGTGATACAGATTTCCATATATTCAGTAACATGGACAAGCAAGCAATCTTTAATCTCATTTATTCTTCTATGTGGCAATTTGTTCCATCGGATAGCCTGTGCTGTGTTTAGATTTGTTTTATGTGCTTTTGTGTGGTTTTTACAATAATTATTAAAAATATCTCACTTGGTTATCAAGTTATTTCTCATTCATACAGATATATTTTGTCCACGTTAACACAATTCATATGAATGTGTATTCTATATAAAATGTAATATTTACAGACAAGGTAAGCCTCACACACGGGACTATCTTAAAAAGAAAAAACAGAAAAAACAACAACGGTATAAAAAAATAGAAGAAGATCGCGAGTCAGAAAAAAACAAATGGCTGTCGTTTGCTGCCAAGACTTCAAAAAAGCCAGGAGCAAAAGGAAAGAGTATATTTGCTTCTCCAGATAATGTTAATGGAAGAGTCGGTATTGGCACTTGTGGAATATCTGGGAAGCCAATGACAGAATTTACACACGGAGAGAAGTGGAAAAAGGGAGCTTAGTCATTATTATTTATAAAATACTTAAAATGTATATTTTAACTAATAATTAGACGGTCATAATAACTATTTTAGAAAATATTTTTCTCTTATGAAAAATCTAACATGGAATTTCCAGATTTCGATGTAAGCAAATTTCTCATAAGCAGGGTATGTAACTGTATTTTAAAATATTTTTGTATTCTAATCAGTTTATTCACAATATTATCACGCATATTTTTTGGCTTAATCTGAAAGTCCGTGGGTGCGGGTGGGACTTCAAATTTTCATGGCCAGTGATGGTGATAAATAATTTAATAAACATATTTTTTCTTTTCTTACTCTAACATGACATAAAAGTATGAGATTGTTCCATGAGGAGGTCTTGTGAAGTTGTTTTGTGACACTAGAATAAGTGAGATTTTGTGGTGATTTTTGCTACATGCAAAATGTTGAAATGTTTTTTATTTATCTAAAAAAAAGTTTTTGAAGAATAAATTTAACATTTCCACACAATTTTTGTTTCATTTGTGTTAAGGCTTCCCTTTCAATAATAATTTATATTTTCGTGTTTTTTTTTTACGAAAATGTGGATTTTTATTATTAATTTATATCAGAAGTTATACATCAGATTTGACTTTTTTAAAAACTCTTACACTAATTTAAAACTAATAAACTGAATGTTATTTAATTAAGACGATACAAGCATTATAAGAAAGACCGTGACCATTTAATTCATTTTCCGCATGCCACAAAATTGACTTAATATGGAAAGTTCTTGCATAGTATACGAAATATATTTTATATACATAATCGTGAAGCCAAGATTATGGAGACAAATTAACAAAATGTTAAAAATTAATAGTTCAATTTGCAGGACATATTATCATTTTTCAATGTTTTTAAAACACTTAGTGTTGTGAAAACAAATGATTTTAAATAATATATTGTATAATACTATATGCTTAGAGGTTTCAACTACTATTTAAAATCAAATTTTATATAAAAACAACCAGTAATTTCTTACTAAATAATATTTATATCGATCCTATTAATGTGTTTGGTATTATATTATAGTATATTAAGGGTTTCAGTGGCCGTGATGGACATCAAATAAGCGCTCTCGTAATTTTCGTTAAAAAATGCCAATAATATATATTTTCACGCATGTTTTAGCTATAATATGAAGTAATATTGTATTTATTCACAAAATAAGTTGCAAATTCCGTAAATTAGACAGTTTTACACTTATTTTAAGGGAAAACGTTTTCTTGATCAAAGTAAACATTTTATGTATGTTATTTTGTACGTATATCTAGCCACAATTGTTTATTTAGTTTATATTTAACACAGTTGTCTTTTAGACACTAGTTGTTTGTTTCATAAATACTACGTAATTATGAAACAAAACGGCGACGTGGTGTTTTAAATCGATAATATTAAACAAAACCACAAAACGCATCTGACATAATATTAATTTTAAATTTAGAACATAGATTTATGCGTGTTTATATATATATATATATAGTTACTTTTGACTAATTTCATGTAAATCAATTAATTATTTAATTTATTGATTTATTAATTTCAAATGATAACACACACATTTTATTTCATTCCATAATATTAATATGAAAAAACTTGGATAAGACACTTGTCTCGAATGTGAGAAAATCAACAATTTTATTGTCATCCTTTTCTCTCATAACTTTCCTGTCTATCAAGATTTACATAATGAACTTAAGTATTTAGGTGATACTTTATCTCTTATCTATGGGTGATACTTAATAGAATTTAACTATTATCTTGAAAGATTGCGTAGAATTTCAAACTGGATAAATTAAAGTACACTCTTAATGAGAGATTCAAGAATAATGAATAAATTATTACTAGCAAAAGCACGACCGCCACTAGTATTTTCATACCGGTTGCTTTTTCTAGGTTGCGTTGACCAGTGTGCGAAGCTATGAGGTTTTTCCGTAAAATATATTTTTCAATGGTGAAAATATAATACCGAAAAAGGAAAGTGATATACCAATTTTCAGAAACAAATATACAATCAATCTTAAAATGATTTTAATAATAACATAACTCACAATTCCTGTGGTACATGTGCCACCTGTTAACATATTATAATTCCAGGTCTTTAATTGAGCTGAAAGGTTTGTGTCTTCGTTAAATGATGCATAGTTGTTTTCTGGCAGATGACAGATATTCAAATACTTGCTAGTGAAAAGATGTAAAAATGTAATTGATGAAACTGCAGATGTTGAGTTATTTTTTCATTGAAATGTGAATTTCGGTGAATGTAATATATTTACATAATAATATTTTTTTGCTAGAATAATCTACATGTAAGAAATTTATAACAACATTTATAAAAATGGTACTTTGGTGTTTTTTCTTACTGGCGGTAGATGCTGTATATCGTGATGATACAGGATTCTTGCATTTTAGAGAGAATATAATGTGTAGGCCATTTTTAATATAAGAATCGTTAATCGTTAGTATATTAGTAGGCGCTTTGGAGTGAAACATTATCAGAAATTTGTCTGTATCCCTGTCAGTTTCGAGCTTGTCAGTGTGTCTGATTAATTTCTCAGTGGTATTTTATTAACAATGTCCATCATTAATCCTGCCAGATTGTGAGACGCAATCGGTGATTCATTTTTTGTTTTGTAATCCATTTGGGACCGGAAAAGCGATCTCCTGATTATCTGGCTCGAGGAGTACAATCAATGTGCAAAGGTAGGTATGAAAAATTGCAAGATGCGTAGAGAAAATAGGCAAGTGGATGGCACAAAATAGACTTACATTGAGTCCGTCAATAACAGAACTACTATGGACAGCAACACCTAGAAGACAGGAATCAACGTCTGCGAATGCTATATCTGCAGTTAAGTTGTCAGGCGTGCATATTGATTCAGATCTTTCAATGAATACACAAATCAGCAAAACTGTCAATGAGACAGATTAAAAGTCTTCAGAGACATCTTCCTCTTGAGGCAGCCTGTCTACTTAAATGAATTTGTGGTGTCACATGTGAACTATTGTAAGAGCATCTATGCTGGCCTGCCAAGGTTTCAACTGGATAGATTACAATCCATTCTAAATGCGGCCCTTTTACATCAGCTACATTGACTCCGATTCCTTGAAAGAGTTGAATTTAAATTGTGCACATGGCGCCTCTTCCTCAAGAGCCTTGTATTCCAGACAATTGGAATGGTAGACGTCAAACTCTCAGGTCAGCCTCTACTTCAGCCGCAGGAAGGGTTGTAAAACCGACCAACCGTTGCCAGAAGTCTAAATTTAGTGAACGGGTATTTGCGGAGGAAGACCCAAAAGCATGGAACTCTTTGCCCTCCGTCATAAGAAATATTGCTTTAGAAATTTTGTTTAAAAATGCACCTTTTCAAAAAATCATTTCCATAAGTTAAAATAACAATTTTTAATATTAAAAACAAAAATAATGTAACTATAAACATTTTATGTGTAAAGCACCCTAAAGGCGAAAGTTTTTGCTAAAATGGCGCTATACAAATTATCTAATATTATTATTACTATGAAACCTTAAGGCGCGATTTTCAATAATAATTCAAATTTTCGCATTTTTTACGAAAATTAAGTTAGTTAGTCAGAAGTTATTCAATAGATTAGACTTTTTTTCAACTATTACTTAGATTGGACCTTTACACTAATATAAAACTAATAAACTGAATGTTATTTGCCATAATTAAGACAATACAAGCATTATAAGAAAGACTGCAACCATTAGATGCATTTTCCTCGTGCTACAAAATTGAGTTAATATGCTAAATTATTGCATAAACGAAATATATTTTTTTATAATCTTGAAGCCAAGATTACGGAGACAAATTTGTTCTAAACGAAATTAGCAAAATGTTAAAAATTAATAGTGTTATAAACCGTTCAATTTGCAGTACGTTCGATCAATTTTTGACGTTTTTAAAATATATTGTTTTAGTAAAAACATACGTTTTTAAATAATATATTATATATATTTACTCACATGCTTTGAGGCTTCAGCTACTATTTAAAACTATGTTTTATATCAGAAACTCTATTATCAGTTTTTAAACAATATATTTTCGTTTTATGAAATACAATGATTTTAATATCTCTTGAAGTTTTAATACGTCGTTCGAACCGGCTACGGCGGTCGTGAAATTCGCGCTCCGGAAGATTTTCATTAAATTTACCTATAAATCACATTTTACTACAATATGAATGAATATTATACTTATTCTCGATACTAATTGCTAATTTTAGTAAATTATATGGTTTTGAGCTGTTTTTATACGAAAATAGATTATAATTTGACATTTTAATTTTAAACATGTGCTCAAATTCACGTGACGCCTTTCTGACATCTTACAATATGAGAGCGCTGTCACATTCTAAAATGACAACGTCATATTTATGCCATGTTGTGGGTCTTAGTAGGCAGTATGTTGTATACTTCTTCTTTATATCACGTAGCATCTATGCAATACAGCAAAGTTAATGAATTTACTGCACTTCGGCAATTAGAACTTCAAGAAAACATTACAATTGATAGTACACATAATTTTTTTGGAGGCAACTTCGGATGGTACTTCTGATAATGATGTCATTATAGAAATAAAATTCCCGTCATCTGCTTCAAGTATGACAGTTGATGAAGCTATAGATAAGCGAAAAGTAACATTTTGGAAATTAGACAAAAATAAAATAATGAACATTAATAAAAATCAGGGTGGGTATTATTAAGTTCAAGGACAATTGCATGTTAGTAATAAAAATATGTGTCGTTTTGGAGTTTGGACGGGAATACATTTTATAATTAAAACCGAAAACATCTAACAAGATGATAATTTTTGGAATGAAATTTTTTTTACAAAACTTGAATCGTTTTAAATGGATTGCATGGTCCCAGAATTAATTGACCTAAGAAAGAAAAACGAGGTCCATGGATAGCAACGACAATATATAATTAAAGCCATAGAAAATAAATCTCAGAAAAGCAAACAATCAAGGAAAAGGATAGAAAAATTACTTGAATCATTTGTCACATCTGATTTTTAAAACACTTTTTTTGAAATAAATAATGAACACATTGTCATATGTCACATTGATATTCTCTGTATATTTAAAATTAAGCTAAGCGCTGGTGCCATGCACGGGTTTATTTTTAATTCAGGCTTTAATTTCAGACATTGATAAACTGATTTAGAAATAAAAATAAAGATAATTTGTTGGTGCTATGGCATAAGGACAATAATGCTTGCAACAAGTGAAAGAGTTTGTTTCTATGCCTCAGCAAATATAAGGAAGAGAAGTAATATTGATTGAGAGAGAAAGGGCATCATGGGAAGACAGGTTTTTATATACCTACTGGGGATTCTTTCCTATCATTCTTCATAGTATAAACATAACAATTCTTAAGTGAGAACTTTTAACAAATTATTTAATTTTCGCTTGATAATTTCAAATGGCAACACATATTATGAATGCTCAAGAAATTGCTATTTTCTTATAGCATATTACCTAGGAATTTAAGAAAACCAACAACTGTATACTCGTCCTTTTCTATTGATACCTTTTGCTCTAGCAATGTTTACTTAAAAAATAATGCACTTTTATCTTTACTTGATATTGTAAAAGAATTAACTATTAGTCTCATCTTGAAAGGGTATGCAAAATATATCTCGAAATTCAAACAGGAAAAATGAAAGTTGCGCCTTAAGAAAGTTATGGCGTGCTATACAGGACAGACGGTGAGGTCCAATCATTAAGGGAATGTTTGCTGCATGATAAGGCATTGCGCAAAATATGGCAGAAGAGTGGGAGCTACTGGAATATCCTCCATGCACCCTGGACTTAGTGATATTGAATTTTCATATTTTTTAAAATATAAAACGCCTGCAAACAATATACTTGAAAGTAGTTTAATACATATTTTCATTGTAATCAGAAATTTTTGAGTTGCAGATATTACGCAGATTGTGTGAGAACTACGAATTACCAAACATGTGTAAATGAAAAGAGAACTTTTGTTAATACATTTATTGCTGTTGGTCAGTACAATAAGCACACTAATCTTAAATAATGTATGTTTAAAAATATGGGTGACAATTACTTGTGCGTTCAATAAGTTCAAAGTAGTAACTTTTACTATATCCATGTTCCTAAATTAAACATGAATTTTGGTACATTTTGTAAATGTAAAAAATATATTTTGTGAGCAGTAAATTTTGATATCTTTGCATAATGGCAATTTCGCTCTCGTATCTTGCGAGTTGCATTTTATGCAATCGCTGAGTCCTACATCCAATCTAATTTTTTTTCACTTATATAATATTTTTGTTGTGCACTCAAGGCACAATACTCATAACTCTTGGAATCCAAAACATGTCTGTTTTCATTGCTTTTGGAATAATGCAATACAAGTTTCAGGGCAATGTCTTGTCAAGATATAATATTTTATTCAAGCGATAAATAATATTGTATCACTCATTGATTAAATCTTAAGCGATTTGACCATTCCTTCCTAATTGGTCTGTTAAGACATTGAAATTATAATAAAGGAATATCTCAAGTAACAGTAAACTTCTTGAGTTCTCGGTAGCTAAATTATTTTCACTTGTTATTTGTTAATTATTACATAGTTAAAAATAATATAATGTCACTTCAAGGGATGTTATTGAGTTACCAGTTTTATAGGGGCGACACACATGTCAATTTTGTTAG
Source organism: Eubasilissa splendida (assembly GCA_031772225.1). Taxonomy (NCBI): domain Eukaryota; kingdom Metazoa; phylum Arthropoda; class Insecta; order Trichoptera; family Phryganeidae; genus Eubasilissa; species Eubasilissa splendida. Next base: position 13,596,918 of record CM062848.1, on the reverse strand, counting down.
TCACAACTTCAAGATTTAAGAAATTGTATAGCATCAAAAAGAATTTTAACACATCTAATTTTTTAGAAAAATATACAATCATATGTTAATTGAGGTTATTCTGCGGTAAGTCATTTTTATGTTTTGGCTGTGATGAAAACGAACCTAAGGCAGAACGACCCAGAAAAAACCCTATTAATATTACATTAATTAAAAGATTAGAGATTTTCTTACCAACCAATATTAGTTATGATAATGTAAATTATCAAGGTTACAATTTCTCACTTAAAAATACATATAATTTTTGTGCTTCCGAGTCCTTGAGGAGGAAAAAATGAAGGATGATACAAATGTTCAGGAATATTATAAGTCTATTATTTACTATACTATTTATCAAGATTATCGTCACAGTACATAACATTTTAGGTAAATATTTTTTAACACAGTCAAAATAAATAAGAACTTAGTCTATTTGCATATGACAAGCAGCGTGCTGGAGATTTCACATCTGCACATAATAAAAATATTTAAATGTGGACATCCCTGTATTACTCCCATACTTATTGTAGTCTAGAGAATCAGGGTATTTAATACAATAAAAATATATTACTGATATGTCACTGGTCAATAATATTTTACAGAGAAATTAAAAGTAGATATGTATAAAGAATACATTTTTGAATTTAGAATATTCAGCATTTTGCATTTCTATAAAATGATTACCTTAAAACAATTGGAATGCAACAATTTGATAAATGTATGTAACATATACCATAAGTCAGGCTTTCTTTGACTGACTTATTTAAAATCTATGTACTTCTATCACTACGGCAGTTATAAAAGAGCTGCACAGATCAGTTTGTAATTTGTAGTAGTACGTGTAATAAGTTTGTTTTTAAATACAAAAAATGTCTACATATTTTAATAAATGAATCTATATATTCAATCTTTCCCTTCCATATCTATTATCAATAAAAAATTCAGTGCGTGTTATTCTTTTGACTGAACGAGATAACACAAGTAACACATTTGAAATAAAACAGGAACGTTTCATATGTGAACATGTATTGGAGTTATCATTCTGTCTTTGGTGAAATTTTACCATGACAAAATCATACTAAAATTTTTTGGTCAGTCAGTCAAAAATAAGCATTCTTTATGGTGCACATAAATATGAAATTAGAAACAACACAAAAATAAGGATTTAGAAAAAGAGTCTCCTAACAAACAGCACTGTCTTTAAATAATGTTAAAAAAATTATGCTTTGAGTAACAAGTTCACCGAGACTCTGTCTAATGGGCAGGTCCGAAATATGTGGTGAGTCAAAGTATTTAGATCTTTCTTTAAAAGTTGATGCTAATTCTGCAGTTGGAAAATGATAATGATATTTCATTATTAACCATGTCAAGTCCTTAAATTGTATAATCTTATCAGTGAGATATGTAATAACATTTGAGAAATGAGGACATCAGAAATGCTAGAATATCTAAGAAACACCTGGAAAAATATGAAGACTTATAGATTTTACCTTGTGTAGTTTTTTTATTAATTAAATTCCAGTAAAATAATTCAACATTTTAGAAATTTTATTATGCGTTTTGAAAGGCTTTTTTGAAATGATAAAAATATTATATCTTATAACCTAACAATAAGGATGAATTTTTTTCATTTTTAATAAGTAGGTTAGTATAGTAAAAATATAATATGTACACATATATATTTTCTTTTTTACAATAAAACCATGATAATTCGAACTCGGTTATTATAATGTAAATTTTTTTTTCTACATATCTATATAATATTATTAGTTTTGTAAGATTATTTATAAAAATGAGAAACTATTTGAAATGAAAAAGTTATGCCTTGTTTTTACACAGCATTACTCATAAAATTTGAAATCTCCAGTAAATCTATAAATGATATTATTTCATATAGTTGTAGTGTGACTGATTTCAAATTTATGTATATATTCTTTTTATGACTTCATCACAGAGCATAATTAAAAATGGTTAAAATGTATAATAAATAAAAATGCTCTGTTGTCCAACTTACGGCAATGAATCTGTCATTTATAAAAAAAAAACTGAAACAGGGTAAATCGTATGCAAAATCAGTTTTTCTGTATGTTTTGGCATACAGTTGAGAATGTCAAGCTTCAAACATATATTAATAAATAACAATAATAAGTTCGATTTGGGGTATCATTTTAATGTGGAACTAAACTATTTATGAATTTTGAATATTCAATATACATTTTTGAAGACTTTGAATTTCGAATACCAAGGTTTTACTGTAATTAATATGTACATATTATTTAGAGGTATATTATTAAAATATAATGATTATCAATGGGCATATTGACTGAGAGATCAGCTCAAATGGCATATAGTAGTATGATCTTATTGACATAAATTATTTGGTAATTAATTAAAAGCATTAAAACTAACTAAATAAATAAAATATAGAATATATTTTTTTATCATAATTGTATAAAATTAATCACAAAAAAAAGTCACGGGTATATTCAGAGTATTTAATGGGTTATATTTAAATATATTAAAAAATGTATATGTATTTGTAAAAAGAAATATGGATCGATATATACAATTAAAAATGCATCTATTAATTGAATTAATCCTAAATAGGGAGCTGCCATCCATACTATGAATACTCATATTCAATAAAGTATCTTTGAAAATAAATAAATCATATTGGCGAGTACATAAAATATGGTAATTACCATAATAATTATTATATTGTAGTACATCTTGCAAGATTAATAAGTGTTTTTTTTTTCAAAATACATAATGTAACATATTACTTTATGATTCAGTAAATATGTACTAAAGCCATCACAATTTTTCAAATCTTTATAATTTATCCTTCCACGATTCAGTGAGGGAACAATGAATAAATTTAATGATCAGTGCAATCAAATCTTACAATTTATTAAGACATTTGTGGAGAATTGCGTAAATCAAGTGATTTAGATAATTTGCAATGAGATATGTATTCTGGGAAATAAGGAATGATGTATTTTAATACTGGAAGTAAATGATTATGGTCTACATACATATATATTTTCTCACTATGTTTCATTATTTCCAAAACATAAATCCTATAATTTTGTGCATTTAAAACATTTTGTGTAAAGACTATTCATAACTGCGTGGTTTAATGTGTTGTTCTCTACTTTATTCTTAGTCTAAAATAAAAAATAGGTGACAGTCTTAACACCTTTCAGTCCTTTTAAGATTTCCTGTATTTTCACTGATTTGTCAATAAAATCTCTTTTTGGAGTTTGATAATATAAACAAGTACCTATATATATGTTACCACAAATATTAACACGTACACCTGATTCATATTTCACAAGACGATATGAGTTATTAAATAAATTGTATTCATTATATATAGACTTAGACAGTACACATTACATCATTTATGGCTAGAATTAATTATGTACGTGGCATTAGAATTTTTGTGATGAGACACTTCTATTCCTTTACACGCCTTTTAAAAAATGGACCATTGATGAAATTTAAGACACATTTTCTAGGCACTTTCTTAATTTTCACATTAACATGATTTATTAAAAAAATGTACCAGTAGCATTCGATTTCAACTTAAAACTTTTTTTTTTTATTCTGAAAACTGCCCAAGAAATATTATACAAAAAAAAATTGTAAAAATCAAAAGCAATTACATAGTATAAATATTTTTTTAAAGATTTAATTCAACCAAAGATTACTTTAAGCCAGTTGTAGACCCAATAAATATTAAAATTCAAAATGGAATGAGCAAGCATAAAAAGTAATATGGTTAGTGGCGTAACCATGCCAATGCAGTGTATTGGAGCCCACGTTAGATAGGGGTCCGACAATTTTGCACCCAACAATCCATTTACATTGATATTTTTGTAAGTATCGATACCTTTCCCAGCTTTAATAGTAACCCACAGCAAGAAATTGAATTTTAAAATCGTTTCTCTTGTGTATTACGAGAACATTATCGATATATACAGCAGCAATACCTCGCTACTATGTCGGGTTAGGGGCCAGACTATCACCTTAAAACGGAGCAAGTATTTTTTTTGCAAGTGTTTATAAATGTCTAAGAACACAGATGTTTTTTTCCTGAAAATGTGAATATTATATGAGACAAGAGATTAATTTTATTTTAACTATTTATTGGATAAATTACGCAGTACTAATAATATTCGTATATTTTATGTACAATAGGTACATTTTTCTATTCTGGATTGGGGCCCAATTTTTGTAATTACGCCACTGAATATTGTCATTAAATTAACCATTATGAAACAATGTATATAAGCCACACGAATTTGTATGAGCATACAACATTGTAAACTACATACAAACGTTAAAAAGATATATATATATATATTATACATATAAAATATTTTCAATTCATTAAAAAAAACTTTTAAATCTCATAAATGCACCCTGGTTAATTTTATACAAAATTAGTCTTCAACATTCACATAGTGGCCGTGTACCGTAGCTGATTGATGATATCTTCGCCTTGACGAGAAGTCCTCATTGTCTTCGTTGAGCTGCGAGGACTGCACATCCACACCTGGATGTACGGGGGTCACTACAAATTGTTCATATTCCATTACCCTTTTTCTGAAAAATAAGAGAATAATACATAACAACAATACAACATCAACAAAAATTATTTATGTAAAAATATATAAAATATCAATCCTTAGAAATGTATTTTTATTCTACCAGTAATATGTATACATTTGTACACCTAAATGGGGAATAATGCCCCCACTCCATCCTGTTTGTAATGTTTTTTTTTATAATTATGATTGGAAATAATGATATGATAAATACAAATGAAAACTGATAATGATCAAAGATTTTTAATCGACGCATGTCATTTGCACAAGTGCAGACAATGGCAACGATAGCCTTTATTATTTTACAGTTAGCTAATAATTAACAAAAAAATATATATTTAAGGATAATACATTCTTATTGTGAAGTTGTAATTTTTCAGAACATAGGTCTGTGATATTTTATACAAATTAAATGTATCAATTGAATAAATTAACAATTCAGATAAATTAATTTTATCTGTATATCTTTGTAATTGATACATTTAATTTGTATTAATTAACAACATTGCCTGAGAAATGGAAGATGGGTATAATAATGTCTATTTTGAAAAAAGGTGACATAACAAAGTGTGAAAATTATAGAGGGATCACAATCCTAAACGAAACATACAAAGTCTTCTTTCTCCTCTGTACTCTACGGCAAACTACTGAAGCATGGCGAAGAAATATACATCATAAATCATATACATCATAGATCAACCTAACATACATCATAGATCACATACATTTTGGGTGGCAAACCTTGGAAAAACACAGAAAATTTGCCTTCTACCCAGAAATATAAGCTTTTATGCCTGTAAAAATTGCTGGGGTCGAAAACAATTAGTAAATGAAGCAAACTGCTAATTTATAAAACAATAGTAAGAGTAACTCACTTATGGTTGCGAAACATAGCATATAACCCAAATCCAAGAATTAACAAATTTAATGAATTTAGGATGTGATATGGAAGAATAAATATTAAAAATAAATAAAAAAGAGATGTATACATGTTGTATATATCATATAATTATTATTACAATTTTTTAAAATTAAACTAAATGCTATGAAAAATAAAACTATCATGAGGGAACTCTTTTGATTCTCCGACCAATTAGTTAATGGGTGAGTCTCTTTCCGGTAGACTAAACAAGCATGTCATTATTGCTAAGGGAAATTTAACATATTTTGGAGACATAGATGTAAAAACTAAAGGGTGTCCAGCGGAAAATTTTCAAGTTTAATATTAAATTTAAAAAATGCCGTCTATTTCTCACAAGATACTCTTGCAATTGGAGTCTTAAATTTGCGAACACGCGAGAGCAAAGTGTTGGTTCAATGGCAGTAACTTCACGGCAGATATTTTCTTATAGGGCCTGAATTGTTCGATGGTTGTTGCTGTAAACTCTCGACATAAGGTATCCCCATAAAAAAAAGTTGCACGGTGTAAGGTCCGGTGACTGAGGTGCCCAGGGTATGTCTCCGTACTTGCTGATTAATTTATTGGGAAAAATTCCCCCGAGCTTATCCATTGAAACTCTAGCTGTGTGTGAAGTGGCCCCGTCTTGCTGAAATTGTGTTCTGTTATTGAACCCGAGAAACAACTGCAGTTGCGGTACCAAAATCTCGTTGATCATTCGGCAATGACTGTCTCTCGCTGGTTAAAAAAAGAAGGGCTAATTATCCCTCGGGCAGAAATTGCACACCACACTGTCGTTTTGGACAATGTAAACGTTTTTGATTGCATTCCCTTGGGTTGTCGGGGCACCAGTATCTCATGTTCTGTTTATTAACATAGCCATCGATATGAAAATGTGCTTCATGTGCAGTGACTCATTGCGACTGGCAATCCCGCAAATCACACGCATCGAACAATACCCCTCCCTGATGGTTTACGAGCAATTACAATTTAATCTTGTAATTTTTTCGCTGAACACCTATAGTTGCTTAGAAAGGAATTGCAAAAAAGTCTAAAAACATAATGTATTTTTTGATAATAGGATGATAGAATGCAACGTAAACTTATTGCAAAATTTTAATAAGATAGCACAGATAATAGTTTCATAGGGATCATATACACTGATGAAACTTTACTCTTGCATCGTTGGTAAAAGTCGGTATGCATTAGTTTGTCATTCTGTTTTAAAAACAAAAGCCAATGAATGACAGCTCACTCTGCGATAACTCTGTACTGTCCTTTCACGAGTTTCATGCGTCAACACACGCACCCTTTCTTGCATTAAAATTATTAGTATATAGTTTTTAACATACCCCATGGCATGTAAACAAATATTCTTCAGCCAGGTAAGGAATTTGAACTCCGCAGTGCGTCCAGGTTTCACAGCTGGGTTGGCTGTTCCTACATAAAGCCAGACCAGCCACACCACCACGAGGCAACCGGTTGCATACCCCCAATGAACCAAAAACATTATTACTATTTTTACAACCACCTAAAATGAACAAAAAACATTTACATAACAATTTTATGGCACTTTCTTCTAAATCTAGATAAAATTGGAAGAATTTGGAGATGGATAAAAAAATATATTGGTTGAACATGTTGCTGTGCTAGTTCAATACAGTGACAAGTAGAAAAATAATACTTTTGAGATAATTCATTTTTAAAGTTGAGATAGCGATATAAATCATCTGAAGGAAATTTGATCAGACAAGAGTATAAAATAAAATTAGCTTATTGAAGTATTTTGTTTTAGTTTCTAACATATACTGTAAATATTTATATTGTGTTTCATATCGATTCCCGGAATCCATTATGAGAGACAGCCTGCTGTATCTGCTCTTAGACGCCCGCCCCTATCCATAGATTACCTACTTGCGACATAATTTTCTCCTGCTGGCATCCTTACGGCGTGTTTCCAGTCAAGCCGCCGTAACAGTATTTTTTGATATGACACTGTTTTTTTTTACTGTGATTAAACACACTTAAATACGCGCCCGCTTTAACATGTACTTTTCTTTAGTTATTATCCTAGATTCCTTTGTTTTTTCTTTTAAAATAAAGTCATTAATTAGTGCAGTGCGACAGAGATGATTTACATTTTTGTTATTTCATAGTTTTCTTCTGTAAAAATGTGACAATAATCGCGAATCGAAAATGGTGGCAGGTGACCGATCATTCAACGAACTGCCTAGCGTTCTGGGATGCTCAAAAAGAAAGAGAATGCAATCCTCGACATCGTCAGAGTTCGAATCTTCCCTTGAAGTATCGAAAAAGTCCCATGTACCGAGTGGTGTTCGAGCCACGTGCCGAACACTTGGTGCAGCAAGTGGGCACCCTGACGGAAGTGTTATTGGGAGGCAGCGTATCATTACACAGGAACCTATAAGGGAGTAGACAACTGACGATATGGATGAGCCAAATTTAATAAGGGCAAGCCAGAACATTTTGGAGTACGGTTAACTCAGCATGGTAGTGAAAGAGTCACCAGTACCGAAGGCTGACCCAAAGTGCACCGAACAGATCTCTAAATTACAACACTTTGACTCAGTTTTTATCAAATAAAGCTACATGTTAAAACGTCCAGGAGTTTTATTAAGAAACTAACTGTTAGAATTAAACAATTATTATTATCGATCAAGTGACCAAGATTGATGTTTTGAATTGGCGCGCATGCGCAACATAAATGCTTCTATGTTCACTTCGGATTGATTTGGTTTATTAGCGATTATCAAGCGTATGTTATAATTATTTATCTGTTATATTTTAACTTACCATATAATTATCTGTCACTAACAAACATCCAGGAGTTTTATTAAGAAACTAACAAATATCCAGGAGTTTTATTAAGAAACTAACAAACAATTCTATACAAAGAATGATAATATATATTTTTAAATTCTGTAAAATCGAATAGAAATGAAATAAATATTGTTATTTCATTCAAAATGATACTATTAAAAATAATATATCTAAATATAATTATGTATTTATTTGCAGATGCGATAAAGAAAAGCTATTGATGAAAAATGTTTGTAATTGAAATATATCTTAACACACAAATATATCTTAATTTCTAATATGACAATATACTAACCCCACCAAGCGATAACCATCTATTGCAGAGACTGGAATACCAGTTCTTGGTTTTGGAGTGAATATGAGCACTGCGGGCCTGTTGGGTAATAGGCTCCGTGTCACCGAGCGGATCTGATGGAGTGCCGACTACTGTCCCATTTTGTGATGGCAGGGCTGTAGTTGGTGAAGAGGACTAAAAAAAGATTAAAAAAAAAATTACCACATGTATGACTGTTAAACATTAATATTGAAAAATGAACAGCAAATTAAATTGGCTGACAAGTTTCATAATAAATTGGCAGAATCTTTGGAGAATGTGTATGTATTTATAATAAAAAAAGATGTACCTCTGATAAACAGAAATATCAAAAATCACAACAAAGCTATTTCCAGTATCATAGCAAAATCAGAAACCAGTTACCAAATTAGTCACTACCCCCATGTAGTCGATAGTCTATCTTCTAGTTAAAGCTTTAGTATATTACTAAAGATGACGCGGTAAGTGTCAAAAATGTTTAATTTTTAATTAAAGTGTAGTGTGAAGTATACAACGTAGTGTTATATTTTAATAAATAATAAATTTTTTCAAAAGTTAAGAATTTTGTTAAAAGTTTATTAAAAGTTCATTACAATGGACTTCCACAAAGATAATCACGAAAATGTTGAAATATTACTATCAGAAATTGGGATAAAAAAATGCTACAATTCTGAAGGAAATGTAACTAATGTAGTCACTGCATAGTGTGCCCATAACTCTATTAAATAACCTCTCATCTTCTCTCTTAAACTTGTGGTTTTAATCTTCCTCTTGTTTGTGGTTTTAATGGCGCTTGTAAAAATACAGCTGTTGAATGGTTAACTAAATGATACATACAGCAAGATTCTTGTGTCTTGTTCTTTCTGGAAACAGTACATCTAAATCATTTGTTGTGGAACCATAACTGTTTGCAGTCAGTGGGGATTCATCTTGCGAGGACGGATGCTGAGATTGGGATTGGAATCTGTAAGAACATATTAATATTGCAGCGTGAAAATTTACATATTTTAGTAATAACACTAAATTACTATATTATGAAAAAACCTTGATTTTTTAAGGAAAGTGTTAGTATATTTATTTACTATGTTACCATAGCATTAATATGATGATTTAATTTTATTAACATGATATTAATGCTATGTAAAATTTACTGAATTTTGAAATAGACCTATCCCTCAATTTAAGCGGCTTTTATATGCTGTTTCGCCTTAACCCGTCCGAAGCTTTGCAGTAACACAGGTCTACTGCTCGGTAAGATCAATACTTGCCACCATTAGATTGCATAAGATGAATGCTTCATTATAATATCATATTTATCAGTATTTATAGTAAAAGTATGATAACAAGTATTTTACCGCCATTGAAATTGGTAAACATTATTTTCTTACTTAAATGCTTAAAAATTACGCATTCCTCATGGTAACACAAATTGACATTATGGCTGCGTATGGCTATTTTTTATCATTTTGTCTGATTTCAAAACATATTCATATATATGAATTGAGTACTCATTAAATTATTTAATTTTCGATAGATTAATTCAAATGACAATACATTTTTATTTCATTCCATATATCAATGTGGAAAATATTCTAGATATGAGTTGTTTTTGACACTTGTATCGAGTGCGAGAAAATCAACATTTTTATTTTCGTCTCTTTCTATTTAAATCTTCCTCTCACATGATTTACATAACAAATAACGTCATTAATTATTTCTCTGATACTTATAAGAATTTACCTATTAGCCTCATCTTGAAAGTATATCTAATTCGTGTATGATTTCTCAAATTTTAAACTGGAGATATGAAAGTTCACCCCTAAGAGTTTTTATTTTATAGAGGATAGGCTATTATTTGGAAGGGGAGTCACCTTCCATTATGACATCAGGTAATGTCAACTCTGGTGATTGATGACAAAACCAGCATTTCCAGATGATTAAAAAACTAGTAAATATTAAAAATAAATAAAAGAGTAAACAAGAGTTGATGCGTGCACTTTGAATCACCATCCGAGACTGGCAGGTAGGACGAATATCGACTTTTCGAGTGAATATCAACATGGACAAATATTGAGGGTCCACTGTAATAATACAAAATATTAAAAGCAATTACCTCAACTCTCTCTTATGCTGTAGGTCAAATGTTTGTGCGAGAGCAAAATATGAATAGTCAATGCAAGCGTAAGTGATCAGGAAAGGCATGGTGACGATAGGAGCCAGTCTATTGATATCACCAATTATAATAAATGTTATGGTGACAACTGCAACTACACCCATTGAAAATATGGGAACCCTGTTGGGACCTCTCTGTGGAATAAAATAAAAATACTTAGAATAATAATTATTATAATATATAATACATTATAAGTGTACGTAGTTCTAATAAACATAATATGTATGTATTAGGGGTACCCAAAAAAAAAAAGTTTTTGTAAATGAAAAGCATTTTTTTACAAATTTATTTTCACAACATTAATCAAGAAAATAGTCTCCATCGATAGATCTTCCTTCTTCCATCGTTCAGGCAAGTTTTTAATTCCTCGTTTGTAAAAATTGACAGGCTTTGATTTAAAATATTGAAGAAGGGCTGTTTTCACTTCACTATTAAATTTTTTCACATCTAAATTATGTTGTAAAGACCTAAATAAATGGTAATCCTATGGTGCTAAATCAGGAGAATACGGAGGGTGATTAACAGTTTTCCATTCGAGAGCGTTAATTTTTTCTCATAATATTCTCGTAATATGAGGCTGCATATTGTCGTCACTTTTTGCATGCATTACCCATACCCCTTGTTTCCACACCTTTCTGAATTTTTTCAAATTTCTTTGAATGCTGGATCATGAAAATCCTGTTTTATTTGATAATTTTTTAATCAACATCTCTGGATTGGTCTCAATTTCTGCAGCTGAGGGATCTTAATCAATGATTTTTTATGTTCCACTTCTAGGCTTGTCTTTAAAACAAAAATTTCTAGATTTAAATCTTTTGATCCATTTTTAACATTGATGAACTAGTAAAACTTCACCATAGACGGCACAATTGTTTTTGGTTGCTGTGGTTACTAAATGTTTTTCGTGAAAGTCATACAATACACAAGAGCATAAAAACAGCTTGCTCGGAACGAAGTCCTCCATTGAAAATGAAGTTTGTTTTTTTAACTGTTATGTTCGCGACGTACTCTCCAGATGTTGATCAAATACTACCGAAAGAAAGCTGTGCGTTCCAGATGACAAATAAGTCACAACTGACCATCAAAGTTATTAATGTAAAAATGCAGCCTTTTTTTTGGGTACACCTAATATATTTATAAAATATGAGCAAAAAACTCAATGCTAAAACATTTTAGGAGTACTAAAAACTAGGTTTTTCACTTTCATGCAAATTTTTTGTTTTTGACGGTTTCTGTTGTCTTAAATTTCTTTGAAAGTTATTTCGGTCAGCTTTGTAATGTCCATCTTTAGGGTTGTAGTTTCAATAACATAATTACTTAGAATAGAAAATTACACATCAAGTTATTTATAGAAGTTTTAATTCTGCAAGATTTTCATATTAGTAGATAGTAAGATACTGCGGTTGTTTTAAATATCGCAATCTCAGAATATCTTTAGTTTCAAAGTTTCATTGTATGTATCTAAATATTTAAAACCCATGGAAATATAGTTATACTTGTGAAAATTTTTTGAACACATGGGGAAAAACCAAGATATGGATATATAATATTTTATATTTCAATAATTATAATTAAGATTGCAGTACACTTACACCTCTTCCTAAAGCGCCCAGTCCAGGTATGACATTTTCATTTGCTATGCTTTGTAGGACCCTTGGTGTTCCATACATTGCTCCTAAACAAGAACTCATGGAACTAACATACAGTCCTGCGTGGAGAAGAACCTTGACTATCGACACTTTAGCTGTGAGAAAAGAGTCCTCCAGTAGAGCTGATCTCTGACAAGTACCTCCAAGGGTGATGATGAACACCAAGTATAAAAATGTTCTGGAAAAATTATTATAAGATATTGAAGATCAGCAAACATATTAATTAAATCCAATAATATTATTATATGATGATGAGAAAAGGTTAAGGTTATTCTAAACATGAAAAGGACACACGTTTACAGTAAAACTCCATTAATTTGTATTTCACGGGACTGAAATCTAAAAAAAAACTCCAAATTACGAATAACGAGAACAATTTTTTTAAAGGCAACATTATAAAAAAATATTGCGCGCGCCTCTGCCGACGACATTGTGATTTTCAAACTGAAACATATCTATTATTTCACCTTTTTATGTGTCGAAATGTTTATCAAATAATCAATTTCTCCTGAATAAGGAAGGTATGTGAAGACGTGGCGAGTCCAATTTTAAAAACAGGCTTCTTCAATCTATTCACCAGTGCTTGATGCAACTAAATTAGAGATATTTTAATTTGATTAGCGGTCAAACTCTCATTTTACATGAAAATTGAGTAAGAAATTTGAATATTAAAAAGCTTGTAAAAAATAATGAAAAACTTTTATATCTCCATGTTTCGTTGAAGCTTATTATTTTCCTGCGATTTTTCATGTTTTCAAATTATCCAGGTAATTTTATCTTTGACATGAATTTTTAAAATAAGTTTCATTTTTTCAAATGGTCAAGGATTTATAGGAATTACAAGATGTTTGTTAAAGAACGAAACACGAAAAAAATAATTATGTATAAAATATGTATTTAGATACAAAGGAAGGGCATATCTATGTTTTATATCTTTAAATAATTGGAATTACAAACCAAAATATTAATTTCATAATAGGATAACATTAATATAAATTACCCGTAAAGATTATACCTAAAGAAAAAGTCTATTTATCGAAAAAATATTTAGTTGCTACCGGGATAAATATTTTTGAATAAATAGATTTTTTCTGTATATCTTTCTGGTTGATTAATTTAATTTGTATTAAAAATAACACAGAACTATTTTCTGAAAATATAAGATCACAACAAAAATCTCTTCTTCTCCTTAAAAATAACATTGTTAATTTGAAAACCCCAGTAATTCGTAATTCAAAAGAATTCTGAACCCCCCTTACATGATAAATTAACATATTTTTACTCTATATAGATCGAAAATTATAAGATGTGAAATCAAAATTTACAGTTCACAATTTATATTTCGGGGTATTCTCACCCTATTAAAAAATGCAAAATTTTGCATACATTTTTGAAAAGCAAATACAGAATACCGTATGCTAGACTTATGTGAATTCCATATCCATAAGACACCTGTTTAGTTATACTAAAGTAATGGAAAAATATTCTAAATTGTATGTACATATTTCGATTTTATTATGCATTTTGAAAATTTTACGTAATTACATTTTTTTTTGTCAGTCTCATCTCAAAATTTTGAATGAACTCAGTTCTACTAGAAAACATTTAAAATAAATATTCTTCATCACCATCTTAAGAGCAGTCTTTATTGAGAAGGTAAATGAAGCACTCTTGAGAAATTGGCTAATTTAGCATAATAGCAATTATTTCTTCAATAAATACTAGTGTTTTTTTTAAAGGTTTGTTTTTCGAATTGGCAACCCTTTTTCCAGTGACAGCTGATAACTGATTTGTGCTCAGTTTGATTTGTCATTTCACCATGAATAGACTTACGCCAGAACAACGCTTGCAAATTGTGCAAATTTAATTCGAAAATCGTGGTTCAGTTCGTGAAACTTACCGTGCGCTACGTCCATTTTACGGTCGACATAATCGTCCATCCGAGCAAGTAATTCAAATAACCTTGGATCGTTTTCACACCACGCATACTCTAATTAATAATACGCATCTGAAGAGATGTTAAAGAAGCTGTTGCTGCAGTGGAGTGTAGTATTGAGGAGGGCCCAAATGAGTAGATTCGACATTGTGCACATCAATGCACGTGCCGCAGCGCCCATATGCGCAAAATCATATTTAACCCGATCCCTGCTACGCGCATCATATGATGCGAGAAGTAATTGCTCTCCCTGCGTGGCGCGCATCATATGATGTTTTCGACTTGTTTTGTCATGTACCACGTGACAGCGCGACAAATCGAGCAGGAAAATATACCAAAAATTAGTTCGATCCGTACTGTTGCTGACATCTTGCGTTAGTCAAGTGAAATATTGTTATTTGTTTATATAAATTAGTTTAAAAACGAAGACATCTTGAAACACCGTCCAGTTATTTGAATTTCGCGGTGCTGAAATATCATTCTCTTGTCATGTGTTCGAGGTCACTAGTATTTGTCGGAACTGTGCATTGATACGAAATATTAACATCGCGATCTGTATTTTGTGGACAATTGAATCAATATATTGTATCGGAAAATACATTTATTATTATACTGTGTGATCTTACTTAAAATGGTGTTTTCATTTGAAATGTTGATATTGTTTTGACTGCATTTGTGTTTTGAGAGTGAACGGTTGTATTTTCTGACAATATTCTTTTACTTTTCTTTAGGAAACAGAAGTTTGTATTGTGCTATATATATTTATCAAAATTATTTACAGAAACATTTTTAGATGTGGACTCTGGTTTAGAAATATGTAAGTGAAGATGAGCAAGATGAAATAATTAATGAAGATGTCAGTTAAAGTGAATCTACTCTTTTCATCAATTGGGATAGTAGCTCTCACTTATTTGATTTTATGCACAAGAAAAATACTAATGCGTGTGGTACAGTGCGTAAAACACGGAAAGGTAGGGCCACATTTTGTAAATTAAAAAAAGTGAAATGGACACCAAATATCGTGGACCTCTTTTGGCATTAAAATGGCGCGATAAAAGGGAAGTCCACATTCTAACAACCTTGCATGACGATTCCATGGAAACGACAGCCGAAATACATTAATCAACCTATTATTAAACTGAAATATGTCAATGACTATAGTAAGTGTATGGATTCTGTGGATAAGTGGACATGATGTTGAGTAGTTTAAATTGCTTACGGAAAACAATAAAGTGGTACAAGAAAGTGGCTTTCCATATAATTAATTTGATTTTATCAAACTCTCAAATACTTTACAAAACGATAATGAATAAAAATATTATAGCGGGTTAATACCAATGTTATTGTATTATTTATTACATGAGCGGACATCTCTGAGGCCGGCACTTGACTTGTTGTGATATCTTAATGTTAAAAAGTGTATATTGAAGATCGGCGCAGCAATCCGGTTGAACGAGATACCTATGATCGTATAAACAATGTGATTGTATTGGTGACCGTGTGATAATATTCGTAAGACAGCGGCTTTTTCGGAGATCGATTATTTTGTTCAGTCAATATTTACATTATTTTAAGGATTTGAACATCTCAAGTGATTGTTTATATTAACAACATTATCTGTGAAATCCTATCAAGTAATAAATCGTAGACAGGGTGCCTTTATGGATGTCTAAATGCCGTTTTAAAAGTGGTGTTCAACTGAATACACGGCTTTCAAAAAGAGGCCCGCGTAGGGGGGTATACTTGGAGTACATTTGTTTAGCGGCTGAGAGGTTAAAGACTAATGGCATAAAATTATCTTTCCAATAAAGCCAATACCATGGCCATTATCACGATTTGTATATGTGTTTTATTTCATTTTAAAGTACTATACCTCTAAAAAAACAGCCTTTATAATACATTCTTTATCAGATTTGAAATGTTTAACTTGTAAACTTCGTCTGACTCAACACAGATTATTTTAGTGAGTCTGGCATAATTCAATGTCAATTTTAAAAACGAACTTGTATAGATAAAATAAATAAATAAATTTTTCTAATAGGATCTTTAGCAATTAGTATTTGTAAAATATCCATATTTTGTTGCACACATTTTTTGTCTATAAGTGCATGAAAAATAAAATAATAAAGATTAATGTGAACTGTGAGAAAATAACAAAGTTACATATTAAACAATATTTGAAATCGCTTCAGATGGAAACAAGGAGTACCCTGTGAAAATAGCTGCCAAGGATCCATTAGGAATGTTAGAAGAAGGGGCACGGAGATCTCCACTCATATTGATGCCAGCCAGGATGCCAGTGACGGTTGGGAAGAATACACCAAATACAGTAAACCAGGTGTATCCGTCGTGGTAATCCGACCATGTATTGTTCCCCATGTTTCCATTCAGCCAGCCATCAAATCCACTTTCTGTATTATAAAATAATAATGGAATTAAATGTTTTGTTAAACCAAAGTTTGCTTTAAATTTACAAAGAAAATTAAAATACATAATAAAAAATTAAGCAATTAGAATAATTTATAATAAAATACATATTTTTTATTTATTCCATTAGCAACTAAATATTTTTTCGATATAGATTTTATCTGTACATCTTTCTAGTTGATTAATTTAATTTGTATTAATAATTTATGCACCTGGGTCCACATGTACAAAGGATCCAACAGAAAAATCAAGAGCTGCCAATAGCAAAACGAGTAGCAGGACAAACTGCAATTTCACAACCCATTTGACTCCTGCCATATTAATAGTTCCCAGCAGCAGTACAGCGCTGCCGGCGAACCCCCTGGCAGCCCACACGTTGTCTCCGAGTCCGACCAGTCCAGCCATGGATTCTCCAAAACCAAGAACATTCAGAGCACAACCTACTGCCTGGGGAAAAATATATTTGATTTATTATATTTTGAATGACCTTAAAACTGATATATTTTAATAATAAAATAATTTTTCCTTCCAATAAAATTCCTATTTTGTTTCCATCAATGACTGGAATCTATTATAAGAGGTAGCCTGCTGTTTCTGCTCTTTGACGCCCACTCCTACTCATAGATTCCCTATTTGCGATGTAATTTCTCCCTACTGGCAACTCTACAGCGCATTATTTTTTTACATGACTCATACTGCACAAGGTAGGGATTACCTGGATACCAGGCATAGATGTAAAAAAATAGGAATTTTATTGGAATGTAAAATTCTTTTATATTGTGTTCCGTATCGATGCCTGGAGTCCATTGAGAGATTTGTTTATTATCACCTGGTGACTTGACAGTCTGGCGTTATATGTGATTGTCTTATATTGGCATAAAGAGATGTGCTAATGAGCTCTGAGGAAATTGTTCTCCGGGAGTATTCGCTATCTCTCTTTGATAAAATTTATGGAAGGTGGTTTCATTCTGTCTGTTCCTCCTTAATAGGATTTCTTCTATAGGGTAGTTTTCCAGCCAGTTTAGCGAGGGTACAGCAGATGTGCACTTCCTGGCGTTGCTTCTACATCATCTATGGTATCTCTTAGAATTGACTTAATCCAACCTCCTATTATCGCTCATAAAGCTGGCTTTATTTCCCCTGTTGTCGCTACGAAAAGCTCGTCCATGACTGGTCTTTGCCTCGGTTTCGAGAGAGTGAACAATCTCCGGAGCCAGAGCAGAGGGTTGGTGTTCTCTTCCCCTGATCTTCCAGCCTGATTATTGGTACCTGAGTGTCGGTTTTTGCCCCAGAGGCTGGCCATAATGTGATGGAGTCTCCGTTGTCGATTAGTCAATGCAGAGTGATTTTGAGGGTCAGATTGTGCACTTTTCGATCTGATGCCATCACATAAGCTGTTCCTCCTCAATGGGTTCTTAAGCAACCAGTCCATAACTATTTGGGGGTTCCAGATTGGGAGTTTCTCAGTGTTTCCGCCGGTCGCCGAGATAGCTTTAAGGACATATTTGACAAGGAAGTCCGACCTTATTCTGTCAACATTAGAAGCTGGGCCGCAGAAGGTTACAATCACTGACTTGTGAACCATAATGGTTCGAGGAACTAAACCCTCATCGATAAACAGGTTAGCTAAATACCTTGCACCCATTGCAAGTGAAGGATTATGAGGTTGGAGAGAATTCTTGCTACACCATCGTTGCTATCTGTCTCAAGCTGGTTTGTATGAATTTGTACAGTATATACATTTGCTGTTCCTCTTGGCTCTAGTCCTTTATAGCCTGCTTCCACCCACTACTATTTTTCAAACCTCCAGTTGAAGGGCCTGGACCTTTGATGGGTGAATTTCTGTTTACGTATCGATCAGGACTCTTTACAGGTTGCCAACGCTTATTGGGCTTCCTTCTGCTCGTTGCTCTAGGTTGTTTCTCCAGAACATTGTTGTTCCAGGCTGTCTCTCATAATGAATTCCAGGCATCGATACGGTACAAAAAGTAATATTTTTTTCCAGAAAATAAGAGTGGGCAATATTTACAAACAGTATATATATTTTTTTTTTAATATTTATAAAATGCAGTGAAATATTATCAATTATCAATATTCTCTGTTAGATAACAAACAAAATACACATACAAAAAATGATTCTTATGAATACTAAGCTGATGCTTAAACAAGAAGTTATGTAATTTTTAATTATGTGTAAGGAAAATAGTGCAAATATTGAATGTTGGAAGATTTCAAAATATAAGAAAGTTTTAAGCTCAAGTTTTAAAAGGACGGTACAAGTCTCTTAGGTTTTACACTCACTTCACACATAACAAATCTATATTACATTGTTATCTGCGTTGCTGTGCTTTCAGTTGAGTAGCAATCTTTTCTATTTTTGTCATATTAATTATAATTTTCATGTTTAAAGTTCGCTTCATTGTATTAATTTTCTATATATATTTTTTACTTCTTAAGTTACTCAGTAAGGGTGTAATAGTTTACAGTAATGTATTAAGAATTTTATATAATAATAAATGTTAAAAGATGTGCATTAAAGCAAACATGTTTAAAAAATACCTGTCCAAAGCAGTAAAGCAATCCCAGGGATCCGCCAAATCTGGAGCCAAGTGTGTGTGAAAGTAAAAAGTACACTCCCCCACTTTCAATCCGACATCTCTCACAAATACCAACGGCAGACAATACTGACACCAGTGCAACAAACACTAAAACACAAAGTGAAAGATTTTTCATTCAAAGTCAATAAATTAAAGAATTATAAATAAGTGCAATCAGAGCCAATAAGAAAGAAAGAGTCAGAGGCTTGGCAAAGAAAAATAATAGTTGTCGATAACAAGGTCATGGGCCAATGTATCTTGTTTTTTTAAATAACCTTTTAAACAAATGTGTCATATAGACTGACTGTGCTATATATGTGTACAGGGTGTCCTGTAAGTAGTGGTCCAAATGAAAACCATCGATAGCTGAGACCATGCCCTATCAGAATAACCCATCATAGGTCTAATAAATGTCACACTGTTTTCGAGATATTTGAACTTTTATTAATTTTTGGAATAATTGGTACCCTTTAATTAATTATAATTATAAATATGAATTAAATATATTAATTATAAAGATATACATATAAAATCAATTCTATCGAAAAATATTGTTGTTGCGCCACTGGGATTCGAACCTGGATCTCTTTCCTAACCGGGGAAGGTGCTTTATCCAACTAAGCTACAGCGACAATAATTTTAGCGACAATTTTCGACCCTATATGTTACCTTTTTGATATTAATACATTTAATCGTTCCATCATTTGACAGAGCCATCAACCTTATTTTTACAGAATCTCAAATACCTTTGAGTAAACTGATAGCAGACGCCAGAATTATCAATTCATTTTTATTAAATTTTGGACACAACTTCACAATAAGAATGTGTTCTCCTAAAATTCTAATTATAAAAAAAAAAATTTCAATTTCAAAATTTTAATAAAACTTTTTCAAATTACTGAACATTTAATGCATTATTGCAAGTTTGCACCAGAAGCTAGGCCTGTAATTTAAAAAAAAGATTACCTTGAATTTTTAACAAAATGCATCCTTCAGCATTAAAATAGCCATTACATTTTTTCTAAGGGCCGGTTGTGTGATCAGTAGTAACTTTTTACTATAGAAAACGGGTTGCTTGATCATTAGTAAAAAAATATTTACTTTTCGAAAGTACACCCATAGTAAACGTTAACTCTGCAATATCCAATAGTAAAAATGAGAATCGATACTTAAAAATGTTGACTTTTCACAGCTGTTCCAAAAGTCATCTGACACATTGATACTTTGAAAGTTGCAGTATACAATATTTAATCATTCAATATCCCACAATTTTAGTGATGAGAGTTCGTCCGATGATGATCTCATTGTTTAATATACATTATTACACATAATACGAAAAAATGTCACCACCAAAGTGACAGATATCAAACAACTAAGTGAAAAAATCCATAGATAATGCATAAAATAAAGCATATTTCATGATTATTTATCACACCTATATACATCTCCATCTATGCTTAGATAATAGTAAATTTGATGTATCAACAACCCGCAAATGATTTTTACTACGGGCGTTAGTAAAAAGTTACCACTGATCACACAACCGGCCTTTTTTTTCATGTTCCTAAATTGGCATTAAACATTTTAAGTAAGTTTAATAAGTTTTCTAGCTAATGGGTACTTAGGTCATGATACTTTTTTTTTACACCAGTGCTTTAAACTTTGTTGAAAAATGTTAAAAGGTCCGAATTCACATTTTGAAACATTTTTCTTGGCAAAACTGTTTCTGTTTTTAAAAAACATTGACACACATTTCATAGGAAAACTTATCAGAAATAATAATAATGTAATATTTTCTTATGTTTTGGAAATAACATTAAAACAAGTAAAAAAGGGTACCAATTATTCAAAAATTCATAAAAGTTCAAATATCTCGAAAACCGTGTGACTTCATTAGACCTATGATGGGTTATTCTGATAGGGCATGGTTATCAATGGTTTTTGTTTGGACCACTACTTACAGGACACCTGTATATAGAACATATACATGGCCTAATAGTAGCCCACGTTTCATATATATGTAAAAATTAGATTATTGTGCCACAAAATATATTTTATTATATTATAAATATGGTGAATGTTATATTAAAAAAAATTACAAAAAAAAAAAACAAATGGTTATAGGAAAGATTAAAATTATTTCAAGTTAGATATTGAAATGAGAAAATATTTTTTTATAAATAGATCTGTGAATTGTATATTATAGATTTTTTGAGACATATTTGATCTCTGATAACATACGTATATAAATATGTCACCAGGGATGGGGGTTGATCACATGAGTTTACTCTAGAAAGATAATCACATATTTATAAAAATATATATCAAATTGAAAATGAGATCCGAAATGAAATAATTTAATGAAAACAAAATTAAAGTAAATACCTGTAAATAAAACAATAAGCACGGCATTCACGACCCCTGCTTGTCCAACGATCCAACCAGATCTTAAGAATACAATGACACCAAAAATATTGATCATACAGGAAGTGAATACTCCATCCCAAGTTCCAAATAGAACGGGTTGTGATATGAAGAAGTTGGATCGCCACCAAGGTACGTCACCCTTCATGAAATCAATTAAAAAAAAACAATAAATTAACACACACGTCTAAAAATTAAATGAAAAAAAATTGGCAAGTATGTATATATAATTCAGTATACAACGCTGTATGATAAGTTATCAAGGAGAACATATTCTTATTGTGAAGTTGTAATTATTCAGAACATATGTCTGTGATATTTTATATACAAATTAAATGTATTAATTAGAAAGATACACATATAGAATCAATTAAAATAAATATTAAATTGTTAATTCTGGCGTCTCCTATCGGATTACTCAAAGGTATTTGAGATTAGGTAAAAATAAAGTAGATGGTTTTTAAATAATGGAACGATAAATGTATCAATTTGAAAAGTGTAACATATGGGTTCGAAAATTGGCGGAAAAAATTTGCTTTCCTGCATTTGAACTTGAAAAATCGCAGGAAAATAATTAGCTTCAACCATCAAGGCCAGCAACACACGAGGGTATACAAGTTTTTATGTATCATGCGTATTTTAAATATTTCAATTCTGATGGAAAGGCGAGTTCGATCGCCAATTAAATGAATATGCATGATTTTGTTGCATCAAGTGCACACACCTTTCTTATTCAGAAGAAATTAATTATTTGATAAACATTTCGACACAGAAGAACCTGAAATAATGGAGTAATTATACTTCAGTATGAAAATCGTGATATTAACTGCGAAAATGCGGTCGCAGTAAACTAATGCATTATTTAAAAAATTTCTTTATAATGCTGCCTTCAAAAAACTTTGTTCTCATTAGTTGAAATTCGGATTTTTTTTTTAAATTTCGATCCCGTGACTTACGAATTAACAAAGTTTTACTGTATATAATATTTATGACTTTTTAACATGCAATGATTTATAACTTGGCAGTGACGTGTACTTTAACAGTAATAACTCAAATGATTTATGATTTATCATGAAACATAATGCTTATATGCTAGTTATTTAGATTGGAGTAGTAAAATAGGGTTTTTTCACATTTTTTTATATACTCAAATGCATTTCCCCGGATAGGAAGAGATCCAGGTTTGAATCCCGGTATCAACAACAATATTTTTTCGATAAATCGATTTTATATGTGTCTTTCTAATTAATACATTTAATTTGTATTACTTATTTTATTGTTTATTGTCCATAAAATAATGAGTTGGAGACAAATAAATAAAGGAATTTTGAAGTGATGTTTGCAAATGAGGCAGAAAGAACAAACAATATGAGTGCGTTTAGGAAATATGGAGTTCCAGAAGTAAAAAAGTTTCTTCCTCTTAGGTATCTTGCTATCTACATAATTTTGTATTATATTACTTTATTTTGTTAAAATTAATGTAAAATGTTTTATTTACTAATTAAAAATAATTGCTTTTGAATTTACTTTCTTTATTTTATTTTTTCTAAATATCTTTATTAAAATTTTCTGTCGCATTATATTCGGGCTAGTGCGGTAAGTAAAATAGATTAAAAGAAATTAATTTTTAAATTTGTTTCACTTTTCTTGAAAAAATTACTATTATACCTTAAAGCAATTGAAATTTCAAGCACCAAAAAGAATAATAATATATTTCCAAACATTAGAAATGTCTTTCTAAACAGTGTCACTATATTTTAAGAGGCGAAAATGTTCACATGTACAACGACGTTTCGATTTACCTGTTCCTCTGCAAATAATTCATTCGCTCCTGATGCTTGATGGCCACCAGCTCCATACTGGTACTCATTTCCTAGATCCACAAATCCCCCAGAGTTTCTTCGGCCCCGAGTGAAGACAGCCGGTCCATCATCCCGTAGACCAAAACTGTCCAAATCTCTTCTGCGGGTATTATTTCCATTGTTTTTGCCATATTGGTCCATGATATATTACTTTCTGAAAGGTCCAAAATCATTCAAAATGTTAACATTCACATGCGTATGAAATATAAACATATTCAGAATGTTTTGTCAATAATAATTAATTGCACAACTCAATTGGGTAGACATAAATTAAGTATACCTGACAAATTTAATTCAAAAGAATGAAAAATTACTTCATAGTCCAGAGTCTAGGGCAAGGTGAGGCGAGCAAGTTGGGTATAATTTATGGACGCTAAAGAAAAACTATAGACTTCAAATATACTACATTGTTGTTTCACATAGGCCGACACAATACAGAGTTCCAAAGATAACCTACAATAAGAATACCGAATAATTACACTAGGCAATTATTTTCAGAGCGTACGAAAGATATATTGATTTGAAAATCAAAAGCAAAAACAAAATTACTATTGGGGTTATGAATTAAACACGTACATAAATAAAATGTCCTAAAATAACCTGCGGTAAATAAACAAAGAAAAATAGATAATGTAACTTACATGAATATTTTAGATATGCTAACGCGGTATTGGTCGGGAATAAAGTAGAATTAAGATAGTCAATACTTCGATTTCACGCCATAATAAACTCATATGTAGAATAACATCCTGCTAAACTACAGTAACTTAACAGATGACACGAACTGTCAAGTGAATCATCTATATGACATTTGGCACATTATTATTATTACTCTAGCGTCTTGAATTCCCAAATATGCATAGTTGGGTATTGATAAATTCATCTAGTATCTATTCAACGACTATAAAGGCGACTTCAGAATCAAATTACCAACGCCGATAAAGAGACTTGAAATCTATGAAATAGAGGTGCGTCGTTCGTGAACGAACCGGCTCACTGAGCCGGATCTTTGCGTTGAGCCGGTTCAACGGATCACAGGATCAACGGATCACCGGCTCACCGGTTGACAGCCGGCACGATCGCTCTGTGAATTATGAAGGTTGACATTTAAAAACGATCCCAGATAAAATAGTTAGAACAACGCATCGCAGAGTTACCTTGTTATTATCAGGGTGTTCGGTTATAAAACAAACCATGAACATTATGTGCTATTTGCAACATAGAATGCAGATTCAAGTGATATTTCTGTGGTTAGCTTGGCGGTTAAAACTTATTATGTCATGATTTTATGAAAATAAGATATGTAAAAACAGATGTTTTTTTTTATTTATACATTTATCATGTTTCACTTAAAGGGGTAAAAGATTTTATGTCATTAAAACCTTACGGCGTAAAATATCTGAAGTCAATAACTCAATTTAAAAGCATAATAACATAATTTAAACTCAGCTGATGACAAAGAAAAACTTTTAAATCATACCATTTGAAAAAATAGTTATTTCATGTATCTTAATTTTTTTTTTTAAACATACATCTATTTAATTGAATAATTTCGATAAAATACCATTATAACAAAATATTTTTTATTTCAATTCTATGAATAATTTTAATTTCATTACACTGGATGTAGTAAAGTAACGTTTAATAAATGAAAACAATATTAAAAATAGTTGACGTTCTTCGAATACTGATATTCGATAGGGAGCAATAGTAATGAAACATGACTCATAAGAAAATATTCTGTATACGCCCAAGTAGCAACACATTTCCAGCCCGACTGAGCCGTAAGCCGTGAGCCATGCTTTCAAAAGATACAAACGGTTCAATCGAACCGATGATTCATGTTTTATTTGAACCGGCTCAAATTGAACCGGCTTGAATCGAACCGGCTCATTGAGCCGGATCAATTTGAGCGATTGAGCGGGTGAACCGACTTAGTTAACTGAGCCGTGTCGCCCATGGTTACTATGAAATAAATAACTTGTCTATTCGTTTATTCGCGATTTAACGGGACGCCATTGAAGTGAGTATCGGAATGAAGCATTGTATATATAAATTACAGCATTCCAAAATTTCCCATACACAAGGTATGGTGTTTACATAATGATATACCGGTGCACAAAGCCACCCGCAACTATTTAAAAAAATTCTGACTCAATAGGATCAAAAACTTGAACAAAAAGAAGAAATTAAATGTGAAACTGGTGGGCTCCGTGAAATGCCGAGCATGCGGTAATCTATTCTCCCCCTCCCCTTCTCTACAGCTCTATGTCGCTTTATTGTAGCTTTGCCCAGAAGCTAGATGTGGAATCTGCTTATGATAATTTTTGGTCACAATTAAGTTTCTGAAGACAGAAATGATTTGACTTTCATTCTTGTTACATGTATTTATACTATAGCGTTAATCCTATGAGTTTATATTACAGCGAAAAAAGACAAAAATTGCTGAAATAAATATTTTTTCATAAAATCATACAATTTGCGTAATACAATAGCAATACATATTTTACGCTCATTAGTACTATGAAATTTATCAGATCTTCAGTTTTTGATCAGTTCATTTATTAGGTCTTTTACGTTACCTACTAAAATTTTGATTGATAAGTTATTATGTTCACATATCGTTTTTAAAGGACATTTACAAATGAAATGCGTAACAATTCATCGATGGGGTTGGCGACTTGAACGTGGAATTTTTTAACAACTTCCTTTTTCTGAAAAAATGGCTTTTAGTTAGGGAATGAACACAAAGGCGTAGATAGGGGAGGTCAACCGCGTAGAATTACTAAATATTATTCTCAAATATTTAATGGGGGGGGGGGCGCCATTTGGATAGTTCATGCCCGGGCGCCAAATACCTTAGCTCTACGCCTCTGAATGAACGTTTTCTATTAACAGTTATCTTTTTAATTACTCGCATAATATCCGCCCAAGTTAAATATTCCTTAACAGAGAAAATGTCTTGAATGTGATTGCATAAAGCATCCCTGTCACGACAGTTTACTACACACCATCAAGCCGTGTTAACTTCGACCTACCCAGTGTCCTGCGCCCTTGCAGATTACTGAACAAAACCTTTGCGAGTTCCAATAATATAAATGTGTGCCTACGATATTACTCTGAAATTTATGGCCTTTCTGACGGCCATTTAAACTAAGTAGTTTGTTTTACTATAAATTATTGGTTTAAAAGCGATGATTAATATTTTTAACATTATATTTAGGTATATAATATTGCTTTCATTTCATTTTTGACAGGTGTTTGAATATTTTGTTATTAAGGAGAACACATTCTTATTGTGAAGTTGTAATTATTCAGAACATAATACTAATTAAATGTATTAATTATAAAGATATACATATAAATCAATTTATCGATAAATATTGTTGTTGCGCTACCGGGATTCGAAACTGGATCTTTTTTTCCAATCCGGGGAAGGTGCATCACCAACTATGCTACAGCGCTAGTAATTTTGACGACAAATTTTCGAACCTATGTGTTACACTTTTTCAAATCAATACATCTGCCGTTCCATTAATTGAAAGCCATCTAGATTGTTTTTACGGAATCTCAAACCGATATCAGATGCCAGAATTAACAATTAAATTTTTGGACACATTGATACAACTTATATATTATTAAGGAGAACACATTCTTATTGTGAAGTTGTAATTATTCAGAACATAGGTCTGTGATGTTTTAAATACTAATTAAATGTATTAATTATAAAGATATACATATAAAATACTTGCTTACCGGCATTCGAACCTGGATCTTTTTTCCAAAAAAGCTAGCTCTGTAATATAGTTGGTAATGCACCTTCCTCGGATTGGAAAATAAGATCCAGGTTCGAATTTCGGTAGCGCAACAACAATATTTTTCGATAAATTGATTTTATATGTATATCTTTATAATTAATACATTTAATTAGTATTTTGAATATTTTGTGTTTGAAATTTTCGTGAAAATTGATAATTTTCAGCTCCGTGATCAAATATTTTTTATAAAAGGTTTTACACCGAAACAAATCTTTCAAGAGATTATCTCGGAAATATTACAGTCATATATAAGAGTTAAAAAGTGGGCAGTAGGGTTTAAACGCGGACGGCAGAATGTTGTAGATGACACATTCTTTAGGTAGTATCATCTCCTCATCCATTGCAATTTTAGAATAATTGGTGTATGAGTACAAAAAAATAATCACAAAGACATTATGGCCCGTGTCTACGATGATATCTCAATGACACTTTGATCTCTGAGAGTCCTTAAAGGTATATGTGTATTGGGTGCGTTGTTATATTCCGCGAGAAAAATACATGCTGCAGTGATTCACAGATCGCTTCGCACTAAATTCTATACTGTTCTTTACACGCACTTGATTGGAATCTTCAAAATATATCTCATCCGTGGATACGGGCCATTAGAGATTTAGAGAAAAATTAAGCGAACCTATTAAGCACGCAAAAGAGCAATGTTAATTATTATTGTTGTCTTTAATTCTTAATGAGTCATGACCGAACAAACCAAATCGAAGTGAAGTTAACGAGGGAGCAAGTCATAATACGTCTTTGGAATAAACCTGGACTTGCAGTTTTGTTGGAGGTTGCCACGTTTTACAGGCAACTTTATGTATCCAAGCTTCTTGGAAAACAATAACGACCCAGCTGGACAAAGTTTTTACTCAGGTAGAGAGTTGATATTAAAGAAGGTGATTCATTAGAATTTTTACTAATGTAATTTTCTACGTTATTCTATTTTTCGTAATCTGTTAGATACGTAAGATTGAACAAATAAATGTATTTTTGGTTCTCTTTTTGACACCAATCATAATTAATTAAAATCTTAATATATATGTTTAATTTAATTCAAAATCGATATTACGCTGCTTTACAATATATATATATATATTGTCATTGGTTACGAGAGAACAATATACGTGTCCGAAGTCACCTTAACGATTATTTTAAAAAATAACACTGAGTACATATACTATTTTTAATGTCTAAACCAGTGGTCGGAAATATTTTTCTTGGGCGGGTCTTGGGTCAACAGTCGATAGGTATTAAAAATTACATCGTATGGATATTATAAATCACATATAATATAATTTATAAAAAGTATTTACACTAAGTTAATTATTTTTAAAATTAAGAATTTTGTCTAACCACGAAGTTTTTACCTACATGTAATCTTGACCTACATACTAAAGAGCTAAAGAGTCGAATCATGCCTCCAGTTGTAAACTATAGGCACAGTGTACAGTAGTGTAAATTTATCTTAACATATCAGTAGTTAGCGTTTTTCGTAATTAGTTCAAATTGAGCATTAGGTAATGCTTTTCGTAATTAGTTGAAATCGAGTATTAAAACACAACAGTTTCACTTCGTATTTTAGCATATTTTTAAAAAACCTTTAATTAAATTTCCTGGGTCAATGATTGTTTTCAGATTATAACAAGTACGTGTGAATTAAATAAATTTAAAATGACTTCGTTAATTAGCTTTGTACGGGATAATTAGACAATATACTCAACCGATTTCTATAGATCTTAATTTAAAGTTTTAGAGTTGTACTCAAATGAGGGTTTTGTGGATCCGCGGACGAACATGAAGAGTCGACACTGATCTTTAATGATTTTGAGAGGATTCTCTCTTTCTCTGTTCGAGCACAGAGAGCAAATAGCGCCTGAAGTTCTTGCTTATCTTTGAACTTTAGTTTCTTAACGTCTCTGTGTGGAAATCTTAGTTATCGCGAGTTAAAGTTTGCCGAAAACCACCAATCTAACTTGCCTGGCAGTACTTAACGGAGTTTCACTCGGCATGCACGGGCGGTCTTATCGCTTGGGGCAGGTGAGTCAGTAAGCAGTGAGCAGTCCTGAATGTTAACTAATGTTGTTTGTGGTTTTGTAAGTTGGTTTAAACTCTTGTTTTTTTAGGTCTAGTTAAATTACCCACACCAAGATGTAAAACCAATAATAAACAATAAAGTTGAATAAATAATTTCTGTACCCACAGATTGTTTATATTTCAATGACAACCCGATCAGAATTTAGTTTTTTATTGTTTTGAGTTAATGTACGATAGTACTATTTTATATGTACATTAATTAATCAATAAATGAGACCACCTCTGCAACAACACTGCATATCGTTTTTGGGCAGATCTGAGTTATGCAAGTATATGCGTTGTATATCTTCTTGGCAGTGGCGTGCAGTAGGTATAAACATGGGTTATGCTGTTTTATATTATATAATACCGTGGTTAAGCAGTGAGTTGTCGTGGTAGTTTTTAGAGCTAAGCAATTAAAGTCTCTACTGGTACACAGATGGCGCTAATTGTAAAATAATGTTTCCGTTTATGTTAATCTAATTATTTAATTTATATTTGTTTCCAAGAATTTTTAGTAATGCACAGCTTTTTTGCTTGTATGCACTGCACGCCCCTGGATATAACATTATTTTGCATTATAGACAGAGTACGGTCAATGTAAGTTTGCGCATGAGATTTCGGCCACGCGCATCTATACGAAGACATTCGTAAAACTTCGGAAAAAGGACGCACACGCCGAATGCTTACAGTAGGTAAACCAAAAAGCGATTTTCTGAATTTAATTGACTTTTAAATTTGGGCATTATTAAAAGATACACAAAACAAAAAGGCAGTTACATTTGACAATCAATTTATTTTATAAATATATATGAAAATAACAGTTCAAAAATATTTTTAACTCTTTATTAATACTGGTTTCTTACAAAATTTAACAGAGGCCGCAATTTAAAAAAAATATTAATAAAAAAATTTGATGTTAAGAATTTATAAATAATGAAGTATAATGCAAATGACAATAAAAATTTAATTTGTTATCTATAACCGCAACAATATCATAATAAAAAGATCGATGAAAATTAAGTCATTTACAATTAACCCCAATAATATTATAAAAATGACATTAGAAATTAAGTTATTAACATTTTAACACAATGGTATAATAAATAAAATATAGTCATTTACAGTTAGCTGCGAAAATATTACTCGTCTTTGAACTTTT
This sequence comes from Eubasilissa splendida, assembly GCA_031772225.1. Classification (NCBI taxonomy): domain Eukaryota; kingdom Metazoa; phylum Arthropoda; class Insecta; order Trichoptera; family Phryganeidae; genus Eubasilissa; species Eubasilissa splendida. Next base: position 13,566,120 of record CM062848.1, on the reverse strand, counting down.
TTCAATTCACTAACCCCATTGGTAGATTCATTAGACATGAACTTGTATACGTTGAATCATATTTCACACGCTTGCCATCATAGTGCTCGTCCACGTCCCAAATAAGACGATGAAGATATTATGTAAATATTAAAAATTAACTCTCGATTAGATTGAATGTACCTGCACTAAAAAGCTATCGGAAAAGTCCAGAGCACACAAACTCTTTGAAGGACAAGGGGTGACTAATTAAAATGATAGCTGATTGGTGACACTGGACTAGGGCACACCCTTTCCCCAAATGCGTTTCTGCGCAGATTTTTTAAAGCGCAAACTTAGACTAAGAAGGAAAAATAAATCTCAAACGGTTATATATGTATAAAAACCTTGTATATTAATAATTTGATATATTATCATTAATATTTATAACTCAAATTGCAAATTTTATACACAATTTTTTTTACAACCGGAAGCGAAAGAATGTTATATCTATTTAGTATATTATATGCAATTTACGTCGCTGTTAACAATAAATGATTAAAAATATGTTAATATAATTTGATAGCGCTGTTACCCGACCGTATCTTGGCTACCCGTTTATCGCTTAGCGGAAGTAAAATACATTTATCTTTGGAAACATAATCTGACTCAAATAATGCAAAATATGCATTGAAACAAGTGCCACGAAATGCACGCATTGGCACACTGTTTGTTTTAATGCTTAACCAATCGTACACATGCGTGACAAATTCATGTAGTGAAGAATGAACATACAGGGTTTAACAGACCTAGTCCACAATATTTTATGGGTGAATACATGACTAAATGATCAGTCGAAAATGTTCAAGAAATATGTGCAAATTCTGCACTGTTACGGAAAATATGATTGTTTTTAAATTATTACAAAATCGTGTTAAGCTTGATGTTTACGTACTTTTAAATAAATATTTGCAAAATTGTTCCATTATTAATGTATATCATTGCTTCAGGCCCTAAATCATGTCACAAAAAATAACCACCCCGCTCGAAATTCGATGACCTTTAATTTTTTGTATTCAATATATAATATGAAATCAAAAAATATTTCAATTAATAGAAATAATCGCATAATTACGATTTTTTTTAAATGCTTGTATCTCTGACACGATTGAGATTAGACACATGTTCCTTGAACATTTTCGATTCGTAATTTAGTCCACCCATACAATATTGAAGGACTAGGTCTATTACACCCTGTGTATCCTATGCTGATTGTTGCATGATGGGCAGGATTAGGGTCATTTAAATGGTTTGATCATGTGGAAGAAATGGGTGACGAGAGGGAGGTAAGAAAGATATGTAGTTGACAGCACGGGGCATAAGGGATTACAGTGAGACATCAGACACCGCCAAGTCAACCAGACAATGGAAGATGTATGAAGTGGGGTAACTACTCAAACTGGACACAAATACCGAACAGAAAAAAGGGGCCCCATAAATGAGTATTGTGTATAAGATATGCGTATATTAGTATCACGTGATTTATATAGTAAGAACAAAATTAATCTCTTGTTTCATATAATATTCACACTTCCATGAAAAGTATACTTTAAAAAAATACTTTCTTTGTTTTAAGACGATTGTCTGGTCCCTAATCCAACATGTTAGCTGGCTGTATACATCGATAATGTTTACACACGTTTTCATAATACTCGTGAAAAACGTTTTTTTTTGAGTTTTATAATTCCATTTCTTAATTGAATTGTAGGGCGCGAATTTTTGAGGCCTAAATTTAACGTGAGCCCCAACACCGCATTGGCATAGTTACGCCACTGGATGATGAAAATTAAAAATAATTTAATGATAACATCGATGAATAGTATTAACCTTTAACGTCCAAATAGTTTTAAGATAGCAGTACTAGTAATTACTATTTGTACTTTACTATAACTACAATATTTTAAAGCTGTGTGGGGGCGGTATATGCTTTTGACGGAGGCCGGTAATTTATTGCTACGTCACTAGTACCCTCCTCTATTCCCCCGACAATCTAACTCTCTCTACGATATAAATGTTTATTATATTGAATGGTTTTTTTACATTCAGATCAAATTTTTTTTTAGAGTATTTCAAAGTAGTGAGTAATAAAAATATATGTATCTATGTCGTTTATTGTACCTGCATAATACATATTGAAATTTAAATAATTTGTATATATATCTCAAAAGATTATTATTCTTGTTAGAGTAGATTTAAAATAATGATTATACATTTTTTTATTACTTATATACACAGATCTCTGTCGTGGTCTGTGCTCATATATGTAAAAATCTGTTAACACACATACTATATTATCTTTATAATTTTAATAAAAAACTATTTTTGAAGTGAAATAGCAATTTCAGAATTTAGTTCTGTGGTATTTTTTAATACAAATTAAATGATTCAATTAGAAAGATATACATAAAAAAATAATTGACTGAAAAAGTATTTATCCCGGTAGCAACCAAATATTTTTTCGATAAATAGATTTTTTTGTGACAGTAAAAATGAAGAAATTAGGAGAGAATGTAAAATTGATCTTAGCGTAGTGAATAAGAATCTAATAATAATGATAAGAAGGATCGCTTCGGTGGTTTGGTCATATGAAACAGACGAACGAGGATAGAATAGTAATTAAGCTATATGACGCAAGTGTTGATGGCACAAAAAATATAGGAAGTCCGCGGAATACTTGGCACACCAGGTAAACCTGATATTGGAAGATGGTCCTGTTGGAAGCCTCAATAATCGACGAGCTTGTATGCGAAGATGTATGAATGTGGATAAGGCGAGAATTGTATATAAGGACAGAAGAGTGTGGCGCTCTATTCTCTATGTCTACCTCCCGGGGAAACGGAGTGATGGTAAGTTAGTTATCTAAATATTTTTAATTGCTTATTAAATAACTGTACGATTAACCCATGTCGTGAATTTTGAGTTATTTATAACCTGTTAATTAACTGTTATGTTATAAAACGGTGTTTGAGGACAAATAAATTAAAAATGTATTAATGTATTTTCAAAAATGAAAAATCGCCTCGACACATTCAGTTGAAATTACGCCGTCATACAACTGTAAAATCTTCACTCGCGAGTATTATTTATTCAGCGCAACATCAAATAGGTAGAATAAAATAAATGTTTTTAATATTATTTTAAAATTATTTTATAATCAAAGTGAAAATAATGCAACAGCATATAAAAAAAAGAACTAACAAAATTATTATCGAAAATATTGCGCTGTTGGGGTTAGAATTTATTATATGAATGCATCTAGTAAATCCATAGACCTGCATGTCGATTTGAAAGACATTAATGTAAATGAAATTCAGCTTCAACAAATGGTTAATTATGTCTATCTGGGGCAGAAAATTTCCTTATCTTGAGGCATGTCCGACCGAACAGAGCTGGACTGGAGTGAGTTTGGGCCCATAATTTTCAAAAATGATCATCTATTGTGTCTAAAACAGAAAGTATTCAATCAATGCACACTTCGAGTACTTACGTACGGCTGCAAAACATGGAAAACATGCAACAGGAATAGAAACGCATGTTTATAAGGGAATAAACAAGAGAAGTTGATATAATTAAATACGCCAAGATAATGAAATGGCAATAGGCAAGTGGCCACATCACTCGGAGGACGGATAATCGTCAGAAAAACGTAGTCATCCGAAGGAAGGAATCAGAAAACTACCTTAACACCGGATAGAGAATAACTGGATAACTGTGGATAGAGAAAGGTGGGAGACACTTGGGGAGACTTTCATCTAACAATGGATAGAAAACAGCTGATGATAATGATGATATTAATGTATTTAGATTACGTATATAGATTAAAAAAAAATTATAAAAATGACAGATATTAATAACGCACGGATTTTCAATATTGTAATAATTAGGTCTTAGGTAATGCGATATTTGGACTATTTGTATGCGGTATGCAGCTACAAATACAGAACATTTAATTATACTATTTTTTGTTTGGTTAAAACTTCAGTACCTAAGCTTGAAGGTAAATATATATATATTTACTTTCAAGGAATTTGTCTGCTTGAGTTATGTTTCGGAAATGAGAATTGCGCATGCGTTAAAAATATTTATGTTAAATCGCTTCCAATAAGTCTTGACAGCCCTTGAAATCCAGAGATTGTCAATATAAAAGCAAATTAATTTTTAGATTATAAATTTACATTAAATTTTTATTTTTATATTTTATGGCATATATCAACCGGTGTGTTATTTTTATTAACAGGGCTGCCCGAAACGGTGCGAACTCATAGAGGGGCATCGCCGGTTGATACATGTTTTTTATTATACAATAGTTTTTTCAGGCTTTGCCAGAGTTACCCTTTATTAATCTTGCTTGCTATGTGAGTATCTCATACTTAATTATATTATAAATAGCTTTACCACATATACAGTTGGTTAAGCATTATAATTAAAAGTGTCTCAATATAGTTTTTTATTAATTAAAATAAACGCATTATAAAACTTTAATATTTCGACATTTATTGATTTTATAAAGTAATAAAATAGTTAGTAATGTAATCATTTCAAGCTCATTATACGAAGATTGAAGGTTACGAAATAATAAAAAAAGCAGCCGCTATCGTAATTGTTTCTTAAAAATGCATTCTAGTAGGTTCCATAAAAAGCGTCGCTTAAAACGAATGTTAATTTATTTACAAACAAAATATTAAAACTTTGTTATCCAAAGTGTAAAATAGCAATTATGAATAAATAAATATGATGAGTTGTCAAGATTATTACAATACACATGAACCGACTCGAGCGCCCCCATAGGACTGGTGTCCCAAGGCAGCAGTCCATTTAACCCTATACTTATGACAGACCTACACATATTAACGTTTTACTATTAACCTTTCTTAATAATTCTAAATGTAATATCACTATTTATATTGAATGTATTAAAAAAAAACATAAATTATTAGTTCAGGGTACAGAGTAGTGATGGTAAACCGTTACGTAACTTTGATTGTGTCGATAAATGGTAACTGAGATTTAACGATGATTGGTAACTAAGATTTAACTGTCGGAGGCTTACTTTCTAGTTTACCAGTCATTGCTAGAAGAATTACGTTAATCAATTATCAATCATCATTACAATCGAACACAATCACAGTTTCAATAACAGTTCAAATAACCGTTTAAATTACGATTTTACCATCAAAAATAGGTTTTCATTTTTATATTTCGACTTTGTAATATTTATATTTTTAATTTTTAATACACAATTAATAAATATTGAGATGCGTATATGAAATCCATATGAAATCTACCGTGGCGGTCCCTCGGAAGTAAGCTCGAACCCGTCACCACTTAATCACCAGACGAGTGTCTTACCGCTAAATCAAACGCGCCAATTTCAATAAATGATTTCTAAAAACAATCAAATAAATATGTAGAAATAATGTGTGTCCATCGTAGGTATTTAATTTTATTTAATTCAGTCAGCTAGCCGAAGTTCGTTTCAATACTACAAAAACAAAAATTATTGCAATCATTATTATCATAATATTTTTAGCGCCATCCAAAACCATTAAATTTATTGACCACCCCCACCGTAGTACCTATTAAAAAAATTATCCATGGTTGCCGCTAGCCTAGAATGAAGCCTGCGATGAGATGAAATTAATGGATCCATCCGCCCTTCCGTAAATATTTCTCGCGTACTACAGTACTAAGGCACGCATATAATTGTACATAAAAGGTAATTTCGAATTAATTTTATAACAAAAGTATTTGATTAATTAGTATTGTCACTATTCATGAATACAACACAACAAGTATGCACAATCCAATTGATTGTACATACTGGTGTATGTTGTCACTTTTAAAAATATATTTATTAATGCAATGTAATGTGCATATTTTCGCGAGTTTAAAAATCTATACTTATAAAAATGTAATAATTTAGTTTGAGCACACCTAGAAACAGATTAAGCATTACTTTGATACCCTAAAAAAATCATCCGCAAGACGTAGGCAAGCCTTAATGCGAAAATGTACACTTTCCCACACCGTCTTGGGCTGTTCTAAGAAAAGCGACGTTCTGTACACGCGCTGTAGTGGCAAGTTGGCGTCTCGGCGCTCTTCCAAGACGGCCAGGCGTCTCGACGCCACGCCTCTCGGTCGCGATTGGACGCGCGCGCGCGTGCGCTCTTCTTGTCGGCGGGCGGGCACATATAACACTTTTCCCCGCGCGACAGTATTCTCGCGACCTCAGGCCGCGAAGGTTTCGTCTGCAGGGGGGGTTTCGCAGTCCCACGGTTCGAAATAGCGATCGAGAGACGCGAGATATTTTCACAAGTTTTCGACGCGCTTTTCGTTTGTATATGACTACACTAAATTTAATTTTGTTGATTATTTAAAGACAAACTTTAGGTTTTGTCGAAATTGTTAAACTTGAAGAAATAAAAATTACTAAATAAATGCTTTAAACATATTTTTTCGCACGAGATTCAGAACTTGTAAAACTTAAATACACAATGCTAACAATCTGCTAAATGTAATAAAAATAACAATATTCATAATAATATATTCTTATTTTTAAATTCTTCTTGTCTATAGAACAATACTTAACAATAATATTTGATACAATATTTTTCGTGCGATTATAACCTTTGCGGCTAGTAATTTATTTAAAACATAAATAAATTTTTCATTTCGTCATTAATTTACGAACATTTTAATTAATATTTAGAATTCTTTCCAAATATATCGACATAAATTAAAAAATATAATACAATATTATACCAAATTCTTTAAAAAAATCATGAATTTTTGATTTTATAATTATATTTTGTGCATACTTTATATTTGATATATTAAAAAATATCACAATTTCTGGAATGTTCTACATAGTGAGATTATCTACATAGAATAGTTTTATAATGTTTTTTTAGATTTACAGAATTTAAAAAATATATGTGTTATTCTTATTAACAAAAATATTGTTATTCTTTTATGTAATATTTAAAAATAAATTCTAACACACAAAATATCTGATATGGTGGTTCACTATTTGTTTAAACTGCAAATATTCTTAATAAGGATAATAAGATATTTGGTTTTTTTATACCATAGCAATACAACAATTTAGTTTGCAAGATTACAATAATTTTTGACCGATATTTTTGACTGAGATTACAAGTAATATTTTTTTAAATCACTTGAATATTGATTGAATAGCTGTGGATTATGTTTTTTTGTATTGTTGTTAAAATTATAAAATGACAAATTTACAAAAAAATATTAATATATACATACATATATAATTTGTTTATATTATTATTCATTTAAAATTTTGGTTAAATAGGACATAACTTTATAAGATTATTTGCAACAATACTATGTAAACTAAAATATTGTGTAATACTTGGATAATATTTAATATTTTCCGTGAACCGAATGATATTCGATGAAAAGTGGCTCTCAAATAAATGAGAGAAGTGCTAGAGTTGTGCGGGACAGTGTCGGGAGATCCCTCAGCATGATGCTGCTTCAGAGAGAATGGAACACCAGCACCTGCGGAAGATCAGGCGTTATCAGATCAGCCATGTGGATCCTCTTGTGGCTGGGGATGGTCCTCCACGTGGCCGCGAGGTCAGGATTCACCACCACAACAACGGAGTTCCCTGAAGGTTTTGCAGAAAACGGAACCAACAATGGTAAGTTATTTTTATTATTATGATTAATTCACTTAAAAAAAAAATTGTTTAAACAATGGCTGAATGCTGTGATTCTTTATTTTTGTAATGTATACTTTAGAGTATTTTTGTGCTTTATAACTATTAATGTTGGTATACCAACACCGAAAAAATAATTTAATAATATTACTAAAACGTGGAAAGAATGCTTTGAATGACCAAAAGATAAAAATAAGATATATATTTTTTGTATTACATTAGAGAGTTTTTGCCGTTTTTACGTATACATTTTATATAATAGAAAGTAATTTGTAAAAACATCGTGGTAATTAAAATTGAAGAACCTGCAAATATACTGAGCAGTACTGCTGTATAAGCATCTAGTAAGGATTTTTTTAAATATACCTACTTGACTCAATATTTGAGATTAAATATACCTATGTACTTGACTCAAAATTTGAGAAGGATTTATTTTTATTTAAACCATGTATTTTTGTAATATTTAAAATAAATTTAAGAATTGCTAGCGGATGACTAAAAATAAAACAATTGGGATAGATGTTATCATCAAGTTAATTAATTATATTATATATGATATATACCTAGCAAAGTGAAGAGCGCGCCATGGAACAAAAACCTAGTATATAATCTGTTAAAAATGTAGTTACATATTATATTACGTTTTTATGTTACCGAGTGATTACAATTTTTTTCAATATAAAAGGGCGAGGTCTCACCTCCTAGCATTCCGGGACGAACCCTTGAGTTAGCGAAGTATGCTTTCTTGCATCTCTGTTATTACCTACAAATTTTAATTTTTATGTTAATAAAATGTTGGCCTTAGCAATTTATTACAAAATACATTCTGTATGTTTATTTTCGTAAATCATTTATTGATGGTAATTTTTATTAGTAACTACTGTTATTCAATTGAACTACATCATTTTTCGTATGATCAGTCCCTTATTACGCATATACATATATTGTAGTTTATTGAGTTATAATAATAATTCATTGGTTGATTTTATTTTTTCACATACATTTCCAGGCCGTATGTAATTAAATAGCATAGTTGCTAAGGGTGAGTTTTGCCATGAATGACACTTATTTTAAAAATTATAAAAAAAATTATCTTTCAATAATTTATTATTGTGTTTAATTTATTAAATTACGAAACTCAAAATCAGGTTATCAAGCAAAACATTTTTTTTTTCTAAAATGATTACATACGGGTAAAAATAAATTTAAAATCGCAATGACAAACAGATCTGTATACTTCAGAACAGATTCTGCCCAGTGAGGCGAACTATTTATTACAATTTTAAAAAAGATAGTAATATACATATATTATGTTATAATGAAAATACTTTGCCCGTTGTTAAAAAATATTTTACCTTAAACCTGATATTTGACTCAAATAAATTAGTCATTATGAAACATATAAGTACACATGATTAAATAAATTAAATATTTAAACATGATCATGATTGATATTTGTTTGCAAAAGTAAAATAAATAAACATTTGTTTTTAATATTCAGTATACTTCTCTTTATATGTATATATATATACAATACAGATAATATACAACATACAATTTTGTTACAAGCCAAAGAATTACATACATAGCACATTAATACTTAAATGTATTTGAAATGTTATGTTAGTAAATTAACAAAATACGTTATTTATAATTGTATTTTGTTTGATTAGATTTATAATACAATGCAATCAATTAAAATTAATTTTGCTAATTTAGTAGCGAATTCATTAATTTTGTATTAAAAATATTCCTGAAATATCGAGGGATTTATCGTTAATACTCGATATTCGTACTGGACAGCCAAACGGATTATAAGCAGTTTAAATATTGATTTCACAACGCTTTGGCTGAACCATCACGAGTGATGGAATAATGATCTACATATTCGTGAATCGTTGTTAATATGTAGCGGAATATTTCATACTTAATAAAAAATCGCTATCCATAATGCGAAAAATATTATATAAATCTCCCTTATCAATGCAAAATATCTTGTTCGGTATCAAAAGTATTGCTTGATAATTTATATTTACTTAGATTTTTAAAGGTTTTCATGCCTACAACTCCGTTTCTTGCACTTTGTTTCCAATTTTGCCCAGCAACTTACTTGATGTATCTGACCATCACGTCTTAGAACAGACAAAAGGCTAATTAGTCATTTTGTATCTAGTTTAGTGACTCATCGATGTCCTTGAATTTTGATTATACGCATTGAATAGATGATTAAATGTAATATACATTGCATAGTGTTGATTCACCATTGGTAGGTACATGCAATACTTCAGAAGATCGCGTGCATCCCTAAGAATCTCGAAAAGTTTTCCGACTTAAGGTAATATAAAAGTATGTATCCTATTGGGCGATAATTTAAGTGGCCTTTTTTCTCTTACGTCAGTTCTCAAACTAATAATGCAGTAGAAAAAAATACACTTCACAATCCGTTGCATTTATGCGAATGACTAAAATAGCCTTTATACTATCTATAAAATAATTTATTTCTAAACGAATATTTTTATAAAAGTATACCTCTGCGGGTACATTGTGTTTTCATAACCTTTTACGTTCATATTGAGCTGTAAAATAAGCCTTAGAATTTTGTCAGAACGTACCGAATCACATACTATTATGTAATATTTATATCCAAACTGACATTTTTAATCATGTGCGTCAAAACGAATTAACAGCGATATTTCTTTAATCCATCCAGTAATACGATATTATGTTCTACGTTGCCAACCCCTGAAAATATTTCAATCAACTATTTAACAAAATGTTTCATATAATGCAGTCCCAATTTTCATAATGAGCTAACTGATATTAAATTTTTGCTCTATGTATTCAGTATCTCTCATACAAAGTGTTCCAACATAAGTGTATACAACATAATATTGTGAACAAAAAATGTACTGAGATTATGAGAAAAAAAAGTTGCCAAACAGCGTGTTGTTTCTGAGAAGGAATAGCACATTGAAATAACATTTTCTTAGTAGAAAAATGTTTGCCGCAATAATAAAATAAATAAATAAATAATGTACAAATACCCAATTTACAGAAGAATATTTTTTTAATTTTAGTAAGTCCGAAAAATCATGAGATATGCCATAGACCAGTAAATTAATAGACATGAAATAAAGTGTGCCCGTAGGAGAGCGGTTTGGAACATTAGTTGCGGAACGAGAGGTATTATACACACATTCTTGGTGGAAATATAAATACAATAGTTTATGATATATTTATGCATCAGTAAAAGTATTTACTCTTTAAAAATTAAATCTTTGTGTCAACGAGACGTATTTTTTACAATAATGCTTATTATATTGTCAGCGTTCAAATTTTCGTTCCAATCGAGTAATATTTAAAAAAAAAATCGCGGAGCTATTTGATTGCGTAAGTGGTACGTGGGTGATACCGAAATTAAAATATTGGGTCAAGAAATTTGCGTTAGTTTATGTCTATATATTTGGTGGTCTGTGGGATATGCTTAAGTTTGATATATTAGAGAGATTTTGAAGAAATATTACTTTTAATGTAACATTCGGAAATTCTAAATATATATTTAACAATTGTTGTAACACGATAACTTCCTTAGTTCGTATCAGATTTCGATTAAACTTTTCTAAAAAATTGACCTGATAGATATCTCGGCTAAATTCGTTAATCAGCTTGCAATTTCTTTTTAAAATGGTGGCTATTCAAATACTTGAAAAATTCCTAACTCCATTAATTTTGGATCAAGAGGAAAAAGTTAAATACACACGTGGGTGGACACAGATGAATAAAGTATATCTAATTCTAGAGTGCCCGATGGGATTTAAAAAAAATATTTTTGAAATTATATATATTTCCCATCGTTATAGAAACAGCTTAAGTAAATCGCAACACAAGAAAAATTGCTCGACAAAGAATGATTGTAATGGTATTAATAATTAAAGTGAAATTACATAATGTAACATTACATAATGTAACATTACATTATGTAACATTACATTATATACACTTCAAACGAAATTTAAATATTCATTTCAAGAATTCGAGAAGAGATAATATTTTTTTAAAGTTTTCATTATAATACTATTAAGCTCTGATTCAGTTCTATATGTATTATTGCGACTGAAATATAAATATTAAAAAATAAATTATTATTAGGTTATTTGAAGTTTAATATTGCATATAGAACATGTGCGTCCATTTTTATATGAACTGTATTTATATCTTCTCATCTATCATCTCCAACTATTTTCCTTACTCATGTAATAAATAATTTATAAAATATTTGAAATAAATATTTAATTAGTTCTTCAGAAACTAGTTCAACAAATAAAGAGTGCTGAGAGCATTCCAGTGAGACTGAGATTATAATAATGAAATATTCAAGTATTGAGAACCATTCTCCTGGATCAGACTCTAACGTCACGCGCTCACGGATGAGAGTGATCTCAGAGACTCGTCTCAAATGTCGCGTAAAGAATTGAGCGACGAGCTAGCTATGTATGACGCAATTTGTGCGAAAAGTAAACTGACGTGACTGATACATCAATCTTTACTAACAAATCTCTAAGCCGAGATATCAAAGTATCATCCATGTATACGCATGATAAACATTGGGAGAGACTCACGAGAGCCATCGGCTAAATTCATACTTTAAAGAAAAAAGCAAAAAAAAAAATTAGCTTTTTAGTAATAAAGATATGTGTTTGGGAGCTACGGTAAAGTTGAAGGAATTTCAAATGATTTCCAAATTAAAAGTAATTATAAATAATGTATATATAAAATGAAGTTTTGTTGTTATAGAACTGTAAAAAATCAGTGATATTAATTTACACACCTAGTATATTCGTGAAGAAAACATGTTTCAAAATAAAAAGATGTCACAGTTGTATTATACCTAATCTGTTAAAGTTTTTAATGTATACTGTATAACACATAGTGCGAATTACGAATATTGATTTTAGTACATTGCATACATTGCGAAATAGATTCTTTCTCAAAATGATAATTTCTTCAAAATCGATATTATGTCGATAGTCATCAATGTTGATAATCAATTTGCAACCGTGGTATGAATTTAGTAGCTGTATGCGTGGTTGACGTCACAGCGGGTCCATGTGATCTGGTCACGTCGCACCAAACGTTATGGAGTTATCCCAAAATGTGCGCTACGCTGAGACTTTGAAAATGTCTGACGCTCAATATCATCGCTTCTCCTCCGCAGTCTATTGGTTTTCCTAGACACGGTGGACAAACATTCTGTCTGAAAAGTTTTACGAGGGGGAGAAAGATCGTTAAATTATTATATTTTTCATTCATGTATAATATGGAAAATTTTTCATATGTAAGAACTCAAAAACTTATGTCCTAGATGCTAAAAACACAAAATTGGAACGTGACGGACTGCCAGTAGTTAAGTATAACACAAATTATAAAACAAACAAACAAAAAAATTTATATACCTTTGGATATTAAATAAAACATTAAAATTATTTTATTTTAAACACAAAATATGTATATTATTGGAACATAACTCTTCGCCTCAAAAATTGTATGAAATTTTTTTTTTTAGATAAATGTGTACTTTTAATTATATAATTATTAGTTCTATATCCATGTTCCTACGAATATATTTAAAAATAATGATAGCAAAACAGTATGCTGAATGAAATAAAATACCTAGTAATAAAATAAAGTTCCAATGAATTAATTCAAATTAACCTAACGTTATAAAAAAGAAGTAAAATTTTATACGAAATAGGTTTGGACAAATGTAGAACAATCGTTTTTAAATTAAAATAGCAAAAATGCCGATATAAATCAAAAATATGTTTCTAGAATATACCTATTCGGCAAACAATTTTCCAGGCAAAGAATGATGGGATAATAATAATTGTGACCGCGAACATCTGTGGTTGAAAAATTATTGGCGAACAGTGAAACCAGTATGGAAAATAATTTAGGTACTGCATCAGTAAATAATTTAGGTAAAAGTTGAGTTTTCTTGGTTTTTTAACCATCTAGGATTTTCAATATTCATCAATTCTGTTCATGTTTTTAATATACGTACATATTATACATTATAAACATTCTTATAAATATACAAAAACATAAACCAATATTCATTTAATGTTCTACTAAATCCAACAGTGTTCGATAACATTCCACATGGCGTTACACAATATTTCAGAACATTCGAGATTCTTCCAGAACTATCTAAATAAAATAATTAACGTTTTAAAAATACTTCTGTTTATTTACACGACAGCATACAGTTTGTTCAAACGGTTCCGGTATTTGATCAGATAATGCAATCCATATTGCAGTTGTGTATTTGTCTTGTTGCAGACAGCTTCGTTAAGAACACCATCACGTATCCCGGAGATCGATTAATAGTTCTGTCCGGGCTGTCCGGTCCGATATATTCTGTTATTGAGTTTCGCAATCAGTGTATTATCAACGTAAATCAATTTTGCCCACATCAGGTTTATCATGCCATTGGGTGTGGGAACGGGTGCGGAAGTAGAGCGGGAGCGGGATAAAGTGCAAATGAATCGCTCGTAGCTTTAGGGTATGATTTGAGCAAAAGCGCATTCGGGCTTAACACAATGAATCCCGGCCTGTTAAAAATTATCAGTGAAAGCACGTATTGTCCTATCCATAAACATGTTACCATTTTGTTTATCGGCTTTTTTACTGTTCTTTTTTTACTATTTTTTAAAAAAATTTTTTTTTTTGTTCTGAGCATTGCTTAAAATTTTGTCCTATTTGTTTTGACATAAAATTTAACGCCATAACTTTTATCAAAATTTCATTATGTGTATTAAATAAATACAATGCTTCATTAATATTTTAAATAATATCACGGAGGTTCTTGAATATGCAATACAGAAGATATGAATCAGATCTAGAATGGTCTCGCCATATGATATTTACGTCCATCTGAAAAATTCTAATACTAATGTTCGAATATCTGCCCAGCTGAATGAATATTGACTATCGATGATTTTTTAACTCTCATTATAAAATAGTATAAATCGAAATAATTTTGTACCGGCCTCGTTTTATACATTTTATGTCTCGAAATTTCTCGTAATTCCATCGAAAAACTCACATACATTCATAAATAATCATTTTATTAAATTTATAATATTATTAAATATTAAAATTATTTATGACATCGCACACCTAGATCAAAACTAAGACAACCCAAAAAAACATAAATTTTGAGTTATTATTGTATTTGGATACTCTGTCACATACGCAACAAACTTAGTCCCAGTCCTATTAATAATTAATAACAAATACATTTATGATATAAATGTTATTTAGTTTCATAACTTTAGTATCGAAAAATGGAGAAAAGTGTTTTTATTTTTTTGTCTACTGAAAAATGACTTTTTGAGTTATCATAGTTTTGATCTAAGTGTGCGATATATGTAAATAGTACGCTTCTGCAGTACGATATATGTAAATAGTACGAAATTAAAAACAATGGTGTATCAATTATTTCGCTTCACAGTGTTTTAGATGAATAAAATATGGTGCAAATTGTAACAATTGTGAAAAATTTTAGCGTTGTTTTCAGTGTTTGTTACGATGTTCAACGATATTCTACTAGTGTTTATTTTGATAATAGAGTGAGTCATTTCAACATTAAATTTTTTATTTCTTTATTTTGAAACATTGTGTTGTTTAATATAAAAATATTTTTTAATCAATTCAAATGCAAACATTTAAATATCTTTAAACGAAAAAAAACATGTCTTAGAACCACTTTCATAATAATGGGCACACATATTGTCATAAAAAACAAGACTTTTTTAAAAATCCCCCTATAATTGTAATATAACTTTTATTGATATATGGATACATTTTAAAAATAATTCGTTTCGAATCCTCTAATGCATGACTGTATATTTGTCCTGTGCTAAAATTGGTTTACACAAATATGGACCCAACATATGATCCAATCGGGTAGAGATCAATCAGAAACATGGCTATCCAACATTCTAACATAATCATTATACAGTGCCTACACTAATAATTCACTAATTCTATAACGCTCCCACTTCATTTTCTTTTATTCTTTATATATATATTTATTTTTTTATCTCTATTTTTATTCCTGTCAAATCTTAAATAACAGCATGAAAAAAAGTGGCTACTTTAACACAGACTTCAGTCTAGCAAAGTAGTCAGGACAACGCTGTATATATCAGAGATGGAGTCTACTCCATCTTACACAATAAATATATTATAATATATTAACCTCTGTTAATAAATAAATAAACGTTAATCCAGATTTATCAAACGTTCCCTGACATGCAAGTGTTAAATGGAGATCTCATGCAGACTGATGAATTATTGCCAAACATCTCCTGCATAGTGGTGTCGGCTGCGTGTCAGTCTCCCCTCCCGCAGTAACGCCGTGCACTAGTGGAAAATTTCAGCACCAATTTCCTGTTTGATTATTTACAAACTGGATAATGCAATGCTAATTGGTTGAATTCCCCAATTACGCTGGAATGTGAATTAATGTAAAGGTTAACCATACTACTCAGGTATCAATAGGTTTGCAAAGGTTTAGAAAATATATAATAAAGTTAATTAACTTTTAATAACCCGATATTAATATATCTCCAAAGCATGCAGTTTTATCGATGTGCTTAAACTAACCCAATATATCAAGGATATTAATATGTAAGCCTTAATAGGTAGATAAAATGTAATATGTAATAATGCTAATACACTTTTAATCACAGTATATCGATATATAGTCTGTTCTTCTTTTTACTCTACTCTGATGTTTCTACCATTTCTTTACTATGCTTTTTTTTTACTCAGTTTCTTTAATATACTTCTTACTTTAATGTTCTTTATACTCTGTTCCTTACTTCTTACGTCTCTAGTCTGTATCAACATTTTTACTTTGTTCCATTTCCTTATTCTCTACTTGTTTCCTATTTAATTTTTCTGATTTTTACTATTTAATTTGTTTAAATTAGTCCTACCTTATTTCCTACTTATGCACTTATCAGTTTTTAGGAATATTAAAAACAATAATAAATTGGTAATGAACCTAATGGCTACCTAACTCAGAACAGATACATTATATGTACCTAGCAAGGTAGGAAGCGGCTAACAGACATGCATATAAATAAAATATAATATTTAATACTTATTTTACTAGCTGGTATATTAATTATGTAAAAAAAAATTATATTGATGTAAGCTTCAAAAGAAAGTTATTTTGCATATAAATGCCTTTTAATTACAGTATATTGATATATCTTTAAATATAGGTATGCAGTGACATCAATGTGCTTATTGATCAATGTGATATTAATATATGAGTCTTCATAGGTATGCAATAATTATGCCAATACACTTTTAATCACCGTGCAAATAATAATATATTTCCAAAGGTTGAGGTTATGTCAATATGCTCAATCAAACCCAATATATATTTTTGTTATTTTTATTATTTAATATTTTAAAAAATCGAGATAAGTCCAGGGAATACGTGTCACATCAATATTCTTACTATTTTTAAACTAAGCTAAAAGATTGTGCTATGAAAACAGGATTAGCTTGGTGGCCTCCTGGATCGAGGCTCGAACCCCCAATCACTAGATAACTAGGCGAGTATCGTAACTCCTAGACCACATATTAATATTTAAATGTTCATAGATAGAGGAAAGTGTGCTATAATGGTAATTCACAATACTAAATCTAGGTATGTGGATATCATCCATCAATGGTAGAAATGGCATGCAGTGTTCTCCTTAGTCTGTAGAAGATAAACAATATTTTTATAGTTTTAATTTAGCAATATAAAAACGTACATTTTCTTAGTTTTTCTGCTTATTTGTAGATAATAAGAAATTCAAGTATGCAATTACCATGATGCCCGTTACGCAATATATTCATTATATCCAATATTCTGTATATCTAAATGAAGATTGATATAATATAGTATCTTGTTTATTGCTAATATTGGTATACTATATTGGCGGATGACCGATGAGTGTGGCAGTCATGAAAAGGTCTTCATCCAGCAGTGAATCGGGTGATAATGATGGTAATATTATAACACACATAATTTATTATTTACGTGTTGTCTATCAATTATAAATATACATAGGTACCTAACTTGAATCATAAATATATATTTTTTGAAATTTTCAAACAAATAAAAAATCATGTTGTACTTTAAACTGTCTGTATTTTTATCCAGACGTAAATATTTTTAATTTGCATTTTATAGCATTCAAGTACTTACCTGCACTTAATACATTATTTGCTCTTGTGCTCCCGAGTATACAAAGCAAACAATTTGCGAAGAGTTTCCATAATTCTTATACAAAACTGAAGAAAATTAAACGTAAATTGTAAATGAGTCACATCTCGGTATCAACTGGGTAGAGCTAATTAGGTATTTTTATTTTATTTGATTCTTAGATGTCTTAAAACAGAAACATTATTCTAACTTTACGTTAAAAAAGATAAACCGTTAACGTAAGCAGTCTGAGCGCTCAATTCAATGTTACGTACGCGACGTTTGGACTGCTCACGATAACGATTTGACTCGCTTGAGTGAAACATGGAACAGGGCTGCTGTGTTCTACGTATAAGTCGACCACTTTGGTTCAAGTTTATTAAAATTTATGATCAACCAGTTTTATATGTCGACTGTCAGATTAAACAGTTCTAGATGACACGTTATTTAGATTTTTAGTTGATTCTTCGACAAATCGACGCACAGAATAATAATGTTTCATCTGACAATGACACTGTTTTGAGATAATGAGCTCAAAAGTGTTGATTGAATTTCAACATGTATGCATGTATATTTTGTTTTGAGTATGTAAATATGATCAGTTTTAAGGTCTTAACTTATTTTCAGTATTATCAATGACCACTGTAAATAAAAAAAACTATATTGTAAATTATCAATTGAAATAAATAACTGATGCAGTTGGAACTTTCAGCTCTTTCTACTTCTTTTAAAATCCGTTAAATGGAGTTGGTGTGTATGGAAGAAATAAAGAATAATACATTTGGAACCCATTTCACGCAATAACTCAAATTGAACTAAAATGTTAGTTGGAAACTTATTATTCTAAGGGGTCGAAATGATATTTAAATGATCAATGGAGATATTTGCATCTCAAAATATGTTTCATTTCAAGCAGTCAAATTGATTGACCACTCAACTTATCATTTGTTTGACGTAGGCACTGAGAAATCAAAATCATTTTTTTTTTATCGAACTGATACATATTTCGAAATATAACGTGTTTTATTACCGCAACAATGTATTTGGAGTAATATTTTCTAAGCAGAGTAAAGAAAATGTTTTAATTATAAATACCGGAGGATTTAGAAATTTCAAGTATGGGGTGCATTTCTTCTCTTTCCGAGGCGGAAAGTTCCTCTCTTGCTAAACATAATCACTTTTCATTCTTTATACGTTCACAAAATGCTTGAATATTTAATAAACCTAAAAAAAATCCCCGTTCGCATGGGGTAACTTGGCGTAGATAATACGTGGGGTAAGTTATGACATATTTTAACAATAAATTTATTATTACATATATTGAAAAAAACGTGAGTTGCACGTTGCGCGTTTATCTCGGATATTTATAAATATTATAAAAAAACATTTAATAAAAGTTTTCGATTTTAAATTTAAAAAAACATTTATTTAGGAGTTCTAATTATTCAAAACATAGGTCTGTGATATTTTAAATACTAATTAAATGTATTACTTAGAAAGATATACATATAAAATCAATTTTACCAAAAAATATTGTCGTTGCTACCAGGATTCGAACATGGATCTTTTTTCAATCTGGGAAAGGTGTATTAATTGACTATGCTACAGCAAACAGTACTTTTGACCAATTTTTTTAACCAATATGTTACACTTTTCAAATGAATACATCTATCGTTTCATTATTTGAAAGTCATCAACTTTATTTTTACGGAATCTTAAATACCTTTGAGTTGTCAGATAGGAGACGTAAACATTATATGGCTTTCAAATAATGGAACGATAGATGGATTAATTTGAAAAGTGTAATATATAGGTTCGAAAATTTGTCGTCAAAAGTACTATCGCTGTAACATAACATGCTAAAAGGCGACTATTTGCAAAAAGTATTTGGTTATATATATTTTATTTTAAATTTGTTTTCATATTAGTTCCTACTTATTTATAGTTTTGTTTTTATCTATACATGTATTTTTAATTATAGTACATATTGTTTTCTGAAGAAGATACTATAGGTATCGAAACATGTTGAATAATCAATAAATAGTGATTTAAACAAAGTATTTTGTTTTATTATTTATATAAAATGAGGTCACTAAGTAATTTTGCTAATATTGAAGAAGTAATGTTTATCTTTATAATTATTACATTTAATTAGTATTTTTTTAAATATTTATATCGTCACACCCTATTTATTCATTTAGAATTAAAATGGAACTGAAATACCATGATTTTTTAATGTAATTTATAAATAAGGATTCTCTATTGAGACATAGTTAAGATCGAGTGGCTTGTATAACTTATATTAGTCAAAACACAAAGCTAGAGTTTGACGTTTGATAATCATTGACAAACTAGATCAACTGATGTGCTTACAAAATTCTTTTGAGCAGTCGTTTGAAAGGACATGTGAAGTGTTCAGCTGTTTGACATTATTGTGACAGGCGGACGCGGTTTGCAGGGCATTGTCAAGGATAAAAGCGTTAGTTGGTCATTACACACCCAGTGGCGGACTGGCAATCCTTTCCGCGGGCCCCACAATGAAACCCTCCCCGACAAAAGACAATGGGCCTCTAAACAAAACATTTCACCCCTGCGCGCGCACGCCTCTGCGTGCTCGTTAAACATTTGGTTCAAACGGCAAAAAATTTGGATTATAAAATTTATTAGAAAAATTTTCAGGGGTATGCGAAATGACTGTTTTTTTTTGGCAGTTTATATTCAGGGACGCTATTGGTGTTTGTTGTGTTTTTATGAAGTGCGACCGAAAGAACACAAGATGTTTCTAAATATTTTTGTTTTGTAATATAAGCTTTATGATTTTTTGTTAATATTCTCATGTATATATTATATACGAGTATATTATTAGGTTGCGATCATGTTAATATTTGAAGTGCATATTTCGATTTATATTTTGGTAATATTGATTTTAGTTTTATTATTAATTTTGCATAAAATTGTGCTTAAATGAATTAAATATTAAATAACGCAAATAAGATAATTTATTTGCTTGAGTTCAAAACATGTCGTAAAGTGGTACAAACTAAACAATACTTTAGGTAAAGGTACTGTTAAGAAATGTATGGTGCAATATTGGTTCCAAAAAATTAATACCGAAGACGAGAGCATGAAGATAAAGAAGACCTTGGGCATCCTTCTGCTGCTGATAATGACTAATTGAAAGCGTTAGTTGAATCAAAACGTTAGACGTTAGACATCTAATAGTTCTGGACTATTTAAAAATATAGGAAAATCAAAAAATGTTGACAGATGGGTGCCGCACGAAATAAACGAAAACAAAAAAAAAAATTGTCATACGAAGTTGTTTCTACTCTGTAGGCGCTTATTGGGCTATGAAACACTACCTCATCCACCATACTCACCAGACATCCTGTCAACATATATAATGCATTTAACCATTACGATAACTTATTATAGGGCTGAGTCTTCAACAACCAAGCTGCTGCTGAAAGTGTATTTTAAGATATTGTCAACTCCAAAATTTACACCGCCGAAATAAATAAATTTAACTTAATTGGTAAAAGTGTATCGGTTCGAATGGTGTTCATTTGATGCAAACTTCTAAATAATGTTTTTTTTGATAATAATCGCTAATTTATCGACAATCAAATCAATCTAACCTAATATTTTTTTTCCAAGTTTCAAAATTGTGCGCATTTAATATAAAAATATGACATAATCATAGATATGTAAATATATGTTTTGTAGAAAGTCTCGGTTTTATATTTAAACATTAAAAAAAAAAGTGTTATTGCAGGTTCAAAATTAATGTTCGAGCATGATATTCGGGGAATTTATCATTTAAATCCACTTCAGGAAAAAATAATTCTCTTATATTTTACGGAGGAATATATTTTATTCTTGTTTATGAACGAGGGTGATGAAAACAACTCCTGCCAAAACAATCAGCGAGATTGTTATTATTTTGGTTCTTTCAAGGGTAATTCAAAAAGAGCATAATAAAATATATATTTTTTTAAACAAAAATGAATAATATTATATATACAACATTTTTACATACATATATGTAACATACTATACCTATATTATACTATGAGCAAACTATCTTTTGTAACGAGAAGAGGGTGGCGAACATGTAATTCTCCAAGTCTCAAATATAGCGCAAACAATTTTTTTTTAAATGTTGAAACATTGCGTTTTATATTTTTATAACATTTTTTTTTCAATAAACATTATTTAAATCACCAATATATTATACTAACGAAAAAAATACACTTACTAAATAGATACTTGGTAAAATTGATTATGAAAAATGAATTACAGTACACTGGCTATGCAACAGTTGTGGCGTGATGAAATCTAATAATAAAATGCTCGAGAGAGAAATTTCCTGTCAAGCATTGACCTATTTGACATTTGCTGAATAGATACGAGACAGACGGACGCGGTTTACGTCAGATCATCTAATTCATACGCCGGGTTACGTTAAAATCATCGCTTCAATCATTCGGAGCTGTCACGAATGTCGAGACCGTTGAATTTTGGGAGTGCATATCTACTTACACCTGTGCTTTACGTCTTCCACCGCCAACCGGGGAAAATAATTATACGATTAGTTAAGCTTACATACGTGTGTTTTATTTTTTATAGTATTATGTGTTCGATTTATTGATGTTAGTAGTTTTTGACGTCATATAAACAGTTCGAACACTGGCTAATTTAACATAGACGTCAGCGAAGTAGCCAGGAAAACGCTATTAAACGAAAGCGACAACTACTGCTGTCCTCCAAAAAAAAATTACTTGAATATAAAATTAAATATGGATTACATTATATAAAGAAGGAAGAAAGGAAGTGGGAAAGACTTTGGAAGATATGACGGAGCTTGAAACGGAATGGATGGGAGGAACGCTCGATCCGATAGCCTCTGTTACGAACGTGGATAATCGAGAATCCATATACGTGCATTAACGTACAAATCTAACAAATACATAAAGCTCCATGAGCGGCGGTTCTTATGTGCCGCATTTAATGGGAAAAAAAGGATACCGGCTAACTCTCACGTCATTTCGTATGTAAAAACACGTATCCTTATATAAAATCTAGATACTCGTAAGAGTTTATATATATCACGTCTACCATATCCTAGTAAATAGCACGTAGGCAGAAATTATGCCTATATAAGATGCCGGTAAATATTTTATAATCAGTTGTCTGGAATAAGTCTAACGTGAAACAACATACCGAGTTTTTATTGTCGGAGAACATTCTGAAATATTAGTTTATAACCTTCACGCATCTTTCTATAGTCAGTATCAGTTAGTTAAAATATTATGTAGATTGAAAAACCAGCACCTGAGAAAGAAAACATCTTTATTCTATGCATAATAGTCTCGTTGAGACGTTGCGTGAGGGACCGGTTCTTGATAATCACTTCGAGGATGTCGGGAGCCCTCAGCCCTGGTCATAGAACAAATGTGGGCTGGTCACATCCTCTACACAACACAACATGATGCACAGTGAACAAATCAGGTTAACAAGAGATGGGCCAC
Source organism: Eubasilissa splendida (assembly GCA_031772225.1). Classification (NCBI taxonomy): domain Eukaryota; kingdom Metazoa; phylum Arthropoda; class Insecta; order Trichoptera; family Phryganeidae; genus Eubasilissa; species Eubasilissa splendida. Next base: position 13,542,604 of record CM062848.1, on the reverse strand, counting down.
AATATGTCTTGTTTATTCGGCATTCGAGTACACTCAAAATAACGTGAGCAATCGACAGAGCCTCCAAATGGCAACTGAAGTAATTGGAGCGCGAAACGAGGGAAAGGGAAAAGTTTGTTCTATTTTTGAACAAAAATTTCGGGTGTCATTTTTTTGTTGACAGTTCTCATTCACATTCTATTACGAAAATCGAAAACGATGTAAAAAAAATTACTTAACTTCGATAAGAATATATCAAATCGATACTCGAACTCGTTGAATTAAAAAATATATATCTGTGCCTTGATTATTTGACCCCCTCTTCGCACGTCTGCCGAATATTTAAAAAAAAAAACTAGAAAAACCAACTAAAAATATATTTCTTTCACACATTAATTTGAATTGTCCATTTCAATTATAATATTGAATGTGAACCGACCGTAAAAGTGTAGCGCGGAGTTAACGCGCCGCGCAGTACAAGAGTAACGAGTACATATAACAATCAACACGCTTCGCCGCTGAGTGGAGTAATTTTAGCAATTCTCATCGCCATAAATTATCCATACAAGTGAATTATACCGCCCTCCCCCGTGTGGAGGTATGAGTTGGCTGGATTCAACAAAGATTGCTAAGTATTTTTCAAAATAATTTGAAAGCAATTTGATGAATTATTTATTTAATCCATTATTACATTGTTTTGTGCATTTATTTGAACTCCAAGATTTTTTTAAAAATGTATCTTTCCCTCGCACCAGCAATCAATTCATGATAAAAATATAAATAATAAGAAAAACACTTTAATTAAAAAGGCAATTTATTGATACATCTTCTGCAGGAAATAATGTATACTAAAATTAAAAATACAAGCATAGATAAAAACAATATCAATGATGTATCAATAAATAGTGGTTTTAAGCAAAGTGTTTTTCGTATTATTTATATAATATGTTGCCACAAAGTAATTTTGAAAATATTGAAGAAATTCTTCGTCCGTCTATATATGTCCTTTGGGATTAATATTATAAGAATTTACTTTATCATAATACATCTAATTTAATATTAAAGTTTAAACTCATTTTAAATCAATTTTCTAATAAATAAATAAATCGCACACTGTCCTAATACATCGACTGGCAGGGAATTGTCTAAACAATAAAACTTCACTCTTGACAGCGTACGTAGTTGGATAAAAATCAATGATTAAATTATTACAGAGCTCACCTCACTTGCCATGCTCATGAAATATGTTATTATTAGAAATCAGAACTACATAATTATTTAAAAAAAAAAATTCAAAACGCTAATGGGGCGACATCCGTTTTTAGACTTTGTAATCTTTGTTTTCAATTCAAACGAAGTTCAGATAGTTTCGGACAGTTCAGATAAATTTGGTCTCCTTTACTTCAATGGCCGAACAATGTAACATACTGTACAAAATTATATTTTGTAACACATAACATATATAACGTATGACATTGCTTCATTTCTGAATATGCAATATCAGGGTGTAACAGACCTAGTTCATAAAGTTTTAAGGATGGATACCCGAGTTGAAAATATTCAAGGAATATGTGCAAATCCTGCACCGTTACGGAAAATACCGTTTGAAATTTTTACAAAATCATGTTAAGCTTTAAGTCTACATATTTCGAGATAAATATTTGCTAAATTTATCAATTTTATATAATGTAGGGTGGTGTCAAATTAATTCTCATTTATAAGAATGTTATATCCGTGTATTCATAAAGAGATATCAGTAAAACTGTAATTGAATGCAGGGGCGCTCATTCCGGTCATGTCTTGAAAATCTCTAAAATAAATCACAATTAAGTAAATATTTATCTGTAGAGTATATAAAAATATAAACTAGTAATTGCTCAAACAATACCTTATACTTTCCGCTTTTTAATCTTTTTCTGCATTCAGTGTTGACTATGGGCCTCTATTTTTTCTTTCTATAGCCACCCGACCACAGCATCCAGTTTAAAAAAAAAATTAAATCCAACATTATTACATAGGTCAACTTATATTACAATTTTCAACGATTGCCAAACTGCAGATCAGTTTTACGGCAATCAACTACTTTGACCAACTACATGGTTGACGTCATTAATTTTTTTATTTGTTTAATATACCTTCCGTATAAAAGTGTCGAGTATAAAGTGTCGTAAAAAAGAAATTGACTGCAATGTAACGTATCAGTTTCCTTTCAAATTTATGTACAAAGAAGGCAAGGTTACAGACACAAAATTAATTTAAAATTTGTAATTATAGTTTTCAATTTATTTGTACTTATTGTGAGACTACAAATACAGTATTTAAGAATACTGTGCCATGTCAATATTTTTTAGTCTTCTGAAATATTTATTAGAAAATTAGATTTAAATTATATATCAATAGATTGATTAAAACACTTATTTGAGAAACGCTTTTCCGAACAGACTAACACCCACATATAGAGGCAGGCAGGGATGCTGCGACTGTAGGCTATTATAATACATCTGCGGTGCGAAGCGGCCGAGTTATGGATGTATTCAATTCAAAGTTGGCCCGAATGTAATGACAGTATAGCCGGTGTTTGGCGAGGCCACAATTGGAGGTGAGTTCTGATCACAATGCTTGAACGGCCGCAGTTGTATGGAGCTTGAATGCGCAACTCTGTTGTTCTAGAAACTTGGCCCCGGCTGGGTGCAATCCACAATCCATATCCACAATCCACTCAGGACGGGCGGAATGGATCGACCGTAGGATTGTAAGGAGTAAGTATCCAAGGAGTCGGCAGTTGTCATTAAATTGGTAAAGTTTCCGTCGGTTATGGGTGAGATATTGCGATTGAAAATTAATAGACGCTCCGGTAACGTTTGCAAGAGTATGTTGGGAGAAATAATTTCATTTAGATTTGTTATAATATGATATTTATCTGTTACTAATTGTTATTTATATTAAGTTACAAAGTATGAAATAAAGTATTTCCTCAAGTACTCGGTATATTTGACATTTCACTTTGATAGTTCTATTTTATTTATGCATAAGTGCACACATTATTTAACAAAAATACAGTACGCATGCTACAACTCATGTACTTACGTACCTACATTGTGCAAACACACGTACGCACAATTAAACATAAACATGTTTTAACTATCAAAAAATACGCATACATACACATACATAAATACGCATGCGCAGTACGATATTTTAGTATTTCAAAAAAGTGTGTACATTCTATACAAAGCTTTTAGGCCTAGTTAATTTAATTCGTAGTAAAATCTAATAAGTAAGACCATTGGAGTATGTTACCTGACTCAATTTAATTTATTGAAAAAAATATTACACAAACCTACACTATATTACCATAGAAATGCAAGTAATCGCTACCACGTGCCATTGTACGATGTTGTATATTTTTTATATTAAGGTAATATGAATACATTATAGAGAAGATTTACAGATTTTATCGACTGGGAATTTTAATTTCATTTTATATATTTAACCGAGATACACACTGATGATTTAATTGATTGCTGCCAGAGTAGCGAGGCTCGGAATATAATCTATCACCAGGTGGCACATGTGTAGCTGGAACGGTTAATTACGCTATTATTTTAATCATTTATGGATAATGGCTACTATAGAACTATTAATTTTATTTTATTACGAAAATATACAGTTTATCAGTAAATACAAAAAACATAATAAAGAAAAACAATAATTTAATCAGTTACATGTTTTCTCAGAAGATACAGTATACTTTATACAGTGAGTATAATTTAAAATTTAAAAAGGACTATTAATGCAGAAAAAAGAGTGAGAAAAAGTTGAAAATAAAAATATAAACAGAGGAGAGATAAAAGTTATAAAGAAGAAAATATTCCAGGGGAACGGAAAGGTGAGGGGAAAGGGATAGGGAATAAAATCTGTGTGATAAAAATAAAATGAAGTCCGTTAAAGTTTATGTATTGAATTAAAATTTAATTGAGGTAACTGGAGTTTTGAAAATGTCTGGTGAATTGAAATAATGGGGGTGCTCGGTAAAAAAATGGGTTCTGTTTAGCATTGGTGTTGTAATGTGGAAGGTTAAATATAAGATTATGGAGTAAGCATGGTGTGTTGGATGCAAGACGATGAATGTTTAAAATAAGCATCACGGTGTGTGAGAGTACGGCTGCCTTCAATCCCAGCCGTATTCTTGTATTCGGGTGTATTGTGTGTAGAGTATGCAGGCAGCAGGGATGATCAAAATAAAACACTACTCAGGGTCGCACATGTACCCAGTACCAGCCGAGTGCATTCACGCTCATTGCCTGATATGTTCGACATATCTTTGCTACAGGTCATGTACCGTATTGCCATGTCGGTGGGCGTCCACCACAATATGATTGTGAGAACATGATTGATTGGTATTTGCCTGCGTTAATTGGTTAAGTTGAGTTATTTTATGGTAGACCACTTCCTTTTATCATAATAAATTATATTTTAATTTTTGAAAAACAGATTTTACGTAAACAACATTACCTTTCAAAAGCAGTCGCTGTGTTGTCGCTTGGCTGTGAAGCGTGCCAGGCGCGCATTGAACTTCGGAAACGCTGACCGTGGCCGCTTAGTGAGCGTCAGCCACCCTCAGGGCTGTGATTCTAAATGCAATGATATAGTTATAAATATGGATTTAAGGAATATACGATTAAGCGGGTAACTATATTTTTATTTTTTATTTTCATATCTAGGACAGGTACGAGGTGATAACTATACCTTTATTCCTAAACTGTCCTCGAACAGTTCAGCAGGGTAATAACTCTTCCACTAGGCATGAGCATTATAAAATAAAAAAAACATTAATACTTTTAGAAATCTGTTATATAAAATATACAGACTTCTTATGTCTTTAGATTTTTTTAATGGCTGGCCGTTATAAAGGATCTTTTATCGCACTTTAACTGTGAAGATAGCTCAGTATCACCTTTGTGAATTGAGAATAAGGACATTAATGACTAATTTTCACATTGCGATGAGAGCAGACAATCTTAACAGAACTGGGGATGGGGGGAGGTCCAATTGTTCCAGCACCCGCCGGCGGAGAACGCTTCCGTTTCCTAAATTAATTGCTGTTCCAAATTTGAATTATTGTTTTGAATAATACGCTGGAAGTGATGTCCTTTTTGTTGACGATTGTAAGAGATAGCGCGGCTAATTGACGGTTAAATGATTTAAATAAGAATGTCCTCTTGTTGTTTAGAAATTTTTTAGTGTTCAACTTTAACTTTTATATTTTTATGTTTTATTATTAATAAAATACTTTAAAACACAAATTGCGTGTATTTACATAAATGAGTTCTAAGAATATCTGACAAGGAAAAACCTCAGCGAAGATTTCTTTCAAATGCATCAGATATTAAGATATACATAGTTAAATATAATGATAAAATCAATTTCTTTTATTAAATTTTTCAACATTATCATGAACAATTTTAGAAGTACAATTTTTTTGCCTGGTGCATGAAATTTTCATACTACTAAAATTCGCATTGGAGACGAAAATGCATCACGTTTTATTAAGTCGTTCTAGTCCACCGCTGGCTCTGTTATCACCAGAATATAACTCCTGGAATGTATTCAGTACTGAACCAATAAAAAAAACTTACTACTAAATTATATAAATGAATACATATTTTGTATTGATTATAAGGAACTATTGTATATTGAATAGCAGTGTTATCAGAAATAAATAAATAAAATCATAATAATTATAATCTTCCTCTTATAAAAAAAATTCTAGTCTGAAAAATGTTTGTTCGCGCATAATTATGAAAGTTAAGCACATGAACCACGCACGTACCATACAAAATGATCCTGTATAGCATAGATACTGCCATAGCTTAAGAAGTTAAATAGATATTGCTCAAGACCAAACACCTATACAATCTGTGGTGGAAAAATTAACATGTCTAGAAGTAAGTACAAGGAAAATAATTATATTTTAAATTATTAATTAATTGAATTATAACTAAATATGGATTCCAGGTACGGACTGCTTATTTGAAATAAAAACAAAATAACTTTCAAAATCGAAGAGAAGTTTTATTAAAATGCGCGTGCTTTGCATAAACTTCGTTATTTTCAACGATTAAGTTATTAAAATGAACAAATGAGATTCAGTTACATTAGAATGACTTGAGAAGCAAAAAGTGAGCATTTAACAGTTAAGCTACTGACGAGCCCTGGCAGAGGGAGGGAGCACAATCTGAACTCCTGTGATCTTGATCTACCGTTCATTGTTTTCGGAGGGTAATTTTGATGACAACTTTATGTCATCGCCCGGCCAAAATTTTCACCAAACTTGTAGGGTTTTCGAAAAACACAATTAACTCCGACCTTTGATAACAAAAGCCAAGCGAATAAAAAAATAGAATAAATTCATCGCGTGTCAGGCGTCGTTAATGTTTTCCCGACAATCATAGCGCGTTCAGTACTGGTTTAATAGGCCATTTCCCGTTGTGTGCGAACGGAAATGTTTGTAATGAAAGCTGTGGCTTTACTGCACCCCTCGGCATGCGTCGGAAGCGGTGGAAAAGTTTGATGGTGTTTGGTAATTTATAAGGCAACGTGTAAAAATACACCACCCTGTTATACGAAGTTGAAAGTTAAGGATAGCTAATGAAAAGTACTCTCTAGTGAGGTTTCTTACACGTAAAAAATTGAAGATTTCAATGAATCAGCACGCATTAAAAGATGTTCTGTTCACACTGTAATAATTTAATTTTTGCATTCGAAAATAATATATATTTTGTAAGTACAGGGACCCACCCCGTATTAGTGCAGGATTAAAAAAATATACGATTTGAGACCGAGAAAGTAATAATGAAGACGAAATGCAACAATTGTCAGAGCTGATGAATAATACTCACTCACAAAAAATAGATATACTCGGATCAGTACGATACTGAAAGATCTGAATATGATGATCTTTCAGCAGAAAATATTGATGCAAATCAACATGAGCACGAACATAATACAAGAAAAAAATATATACTGAGACTGCCATTCAGGAAGAAGGGTAAATCTCAGAAATCGATGATGTATAATGCGATGAAGATCTTCAATTAAATGCCAGATGATAAAAGAAAGGAGGTGAAACTACATAGATTCAAAAAATAAACTAAGCAAATGTGTGCAAGTTGTAGTGACATAACAAATCTTATCTATATTAGAGCATATATAAATATACTTATGTACATATTGAGAATAAATGAATTAATAATATATAAAGGGAATTAAAGAACCGAGGTCTGGAGAAGGCGGGAGACACAGAGCAGCAGTTTGCAGATTTCCGATTTAGATATCCAAACTCATGACATCTATTTGAGGGTTGCATCACACGGTTTTTCTTAGTAGACTCGAACAAAAGCTTAATCGCGTTAATTTTTTATAGTCTCGGCCAAACACTCATAAGAACAATGTTAAATAATCCCGCATTAATTAAATTAAATAAATTAGTTTTTTTTTTAAATTTTCGTTTTTTTTATTACTTATTTGAAGCTTTATCGCATTCATAGTTTCCCGAATTTATCATTTTAAGGATCCCTTGAAAAACGTAGAATCGGGGTTTCACTGTATATATTTATTACCATCAATGCCCTTGTTGGATTTTACATAAACACTAATATATTTTTTATTTAGATATAACAATACGTGATGTTCAGACTAAGTACATTCCAAGTACTTATAAATATTTCTTCAATTCAGGTGTGCTTCTGTAACGAAAAATATCAACGAAATTCGACTTGTTACCAAGCCGATGCGATGCATCCGTGTTACTGGAGAGTTTACCGCATAGTTATTTTTGTGGATATATTCCTACAAAGAACACTTCATTTTGTCTCGTTTGAGTTGGTATTTTATATGAAATCATTTGTGCTAATTCAGGGCAATCCGACATGCTGATGATAATTTTGTATAGAAATACTATATCGATCACATCTGTGAGAACAACATATATTATGAGAAGTTAAACAGATGGTATTAAATTATAAATATTTATTTATTTAATAAGATTCAAATTCACCCAAGAGTGGAACATCAACGATCAATGGTCCAACATTTAACAGTGACAAGTGAGGCATGATTGGCGAATCTCTGAGACTTGTTGGATACGGTAGACTACGAAAGCTGAGAGTTCTCTTCAAAGAATCGCATGGGAGCATAATTTATGTCTCAGAGATTGTCTTGTCTCAAATCTCAAAAAAATCTAGTCCGTGGACATGGGCCATAATAGCCAAAGTAAAATTTGTACTAACTGGAATTTCAGCACACTGGTCGAACCAAATTGAGCACCAATCAGCATGTCGAAGTGTACCGGGTCAAACGATCGCAAAGCAAACGTGGGGCAGGTATAGAAATGGTGGTTAGATATAAAATGTGTTTATTTTAATTTCTATTCTTACATTTAATATAAAATTTATTTTCAATACTAATTAAATGTATTAATTAGAAATACGTACATCAATTTTATCGAAAAATATAGTTACTATCAGGATTCGAACCTGGATCTCTTTCTACTTTTGATGACAAATTTTCGAACCTATGTCACACTTTTCAAATTAATACACCTGTCGTTCCATTATTTGAAAGCCATCTACTTTATTTTACGGAATCTCAAATACTTTTGAGTAGTCCGATAGACGTAGAAAGAAAATACATTAAATTAGTATTTAAAATATTACAGACTTATATCCTGAATAATTACAACTCAACAATAGGAATGTGTTCTCCTTAATAATACATTTATTTTATTCTGGCACGTGCCTACTTTATAAAATTAACTTATCGTATATTCTAAAAATTTTCGTACTAAATAAAAATAAATCAATGACGCTTGTATCTCGGAGGGGATAGATGCTATGCCTATAAACTGAAACACCTAGTTTTAACAAAAAGTTCACTTTATACATCACCATTATTACGGTATGTTCATTTTTACTCAGCGCCTACAATTTGGATTGCCACTTGCCGTCACATGAAACAGTCCGTCCCCCAATTGACTTACCCCAAAGGCCTACTGAATCCACCCCTAACGCTTATGTCACCCCACTACATGCATCGACCCTGAATATTTAGGGTGACCGTAACTATGATATTTTAAAAATAGTTTTAACGTGCTCGCTTAATTCGAATGCATTTTAATGAAAATATGTTTTGAGAATCTTTTAATTAAAAAACATACTATAATAAATTGTACTTGTTACATTTTTTATCAGATACTTTTATCAAATCACTAATAAACTTTACAAAATTCTGACAATAAAAACGAGAATAATAAGGATATTAAAATATATTATCAAATAACAAATATCACATATCCAAAAGGTTGTCACTAAATTAGTATAATTTTTATGTTTAGGGAGAAAATAATAAAAATTCGTTAAAAATACCCCGTTCCGATATTTCATTTTTCCAAAAAGTCTAATTAAAACCTAATTTTATTTTTTTAATAAGATTTTGTCAGGAAATAACATTATTTTAATTCAATGGAATAATTAATATTTTGTTTAAGTCAAAATATGCATTCACCGCTTGCTGCCTTAAACGCAGATATCTCCTTCTCGTTCCCCATTGATTATTTAAATTTATTTTAACATCACTTTTCGAAATATAAATTTCATAATAAGTGCGATAATATATAGACATACTTCTTGCATGCAAAATTAATGATTTCTATAAAACATATAAAAAGTTATACAAATAGAAAAACACACAAAAAAAAACGTTACATGTCTCAAAATCACCACCTACGTTAAAATGTGATAATTCTTATGACCCGGAGCCACGGAAGGTATTTTTGTCCCGAGATAAGTCGGCTTTCGTGTATACGCCAAGTCACGGAGATTCAAGTACCGCAACTTGTCTCGCACTTGGTGTGCGTCAAATGTTAGTCCATTAGCCGTTAATATTCTTTTCATCCATTGGATGAATTTGGATCTCCCTTGCAGTAGTAAAAATGTTATAATTGTTTGTATTTTAATGCTTTCTGCTTGTTTTAACGTTTCACAATAAATAGTTGTAGTTATCTATGATTCTTAGTGAAGTTTGTGTGCACTTGTCGAGTATCGTTGAAAGCTGTGTACATGGGTTGGTCCTACTAATCTCAAGCGGCGATCTCTGGGCTTATCTTTAGATCAAATTTTCAGCACGTGCACATGGTACTGAGATTTATCTCAATTAAATTTTTGAAACTTATCTTATTCCGTGGAAACAGGGTGTTTGCACAAGGGGTGGGAAAACGGGATGTAAGAAGTGTGATAGGACTTTGTTATAAGGACAGGACCAACCAGGAAGAACACGACCCACCTGGATTTTCTCTCCTGTAGTGTGCAGCTACTGAACTTCAGGAACCTTCTTTGATGATCAGCATAAAGAACTGTGATCCACAATAGCAATTTTGGCACGCACACGCGAGGAGCCGAATACACTAGCAACAAGTGACTTTACAAAAACTTGATGTTAGTGACGAGTACATAGCAGGACATCCACTCTCCTAAACAGTTCATAAGTCAAAGGCAGCAAAAAGTCATATTCTGAAGTATAGGATATCGAGGGGAGGGAAGGATATAGGTATAGTAAACATAATGGAGTATCCACATGCGCACGGTCATCGGTGATCTGTGGATCTGTCAATCTGTCATAAATATCGAAATGTTTTTCTGAACAGTATATTTACTGCTAAAAGGGTTAAAATTCATATTAATATACATTGTAAACTACTTAATTACATTGTACCCATATCATAACTTTAAATATGAATGTATTTTATTTTGATCAGCTAATAATATATATATATAAATATACATTCATTGTTTTTTCATTCAATTTTATATACACGTTTTCTAAAATTTAATAAAATTACATTTTTGACCCTCGCACGTCGGTTTCATAGACTGTAAGAACATAGAGTCTCCCTACGTCTGGGGTATTTCGCTGGCACTTTTGTACTTCACGTGCAAAGCTCCCTTCATTGCCCTGGGGGATATATCAAGTTCAGTCAAATCTGTTGAATGGCGGACTCTTATTATAAAACAACATGCTATTTCAAGCGAAAATGTAAATAGTAGCTTCGGCATTGTGTATTATTGTTGAATTATAGCTCTAAATCAAGGGAGGTAATGGAAAATGTACTTTATTATACATTACAATAGAACGTAAGATCCCAGTTGTTGCACAATCAAAGTTATCACAGAAATACGAATCTCAATCATGTTTTACAAATTTCTCTCAGGAAACACTGATTGAGACAGAGCTAATTAATCTGCAAGACGGTTGTTGTATGACCTGTGAAGGAAATTGAGCTGTCAAAAACAAGTAAATCAGTGTATTTCATTCTGTGTCTCTCTATCGCCGAAATACATAATTCCACATTTGAAATTTTCCAGAAAAATCGGGAAAACTGCAGCACGTAGGAGGTGTGATAAATGACTACCGATTTTAATGCGCAACATGAAATGCAAAAAAATAATTTTCCACAGTGATCGTAAGAATCAGAAAATTTTAATCTGTCCATGAAAGTACGTTATTATTTTTAACATTGTAACCAATATTAACGGAAAAATTTTTGGACAAAATAAAGCACCTAAAAAGAATAAAAAACGTTTTTTCCAGAACTAATTTTAATTTTTCAAAAAAAAAGTACAGGGGTTATCGTGTCCATAAAACCCGTTATATACCATATATATGTTTAATTTAAGGTTTTCGCGAGCATTAATATATGGAACAGGTGTCTCTTCGAAGTTTGATTGCATTTTTTGTAGATAGTTTACTTGAAGAAACCTAGGCCAACGTTTCGGCATGATAATACATGCCATTATCAAAGCTTTATCCCGAAAGTTACGGTATAACATTACTTGTGATTGGGGGATATAAATAAACTGTGATATTAGAGCACATTGTAGGTGATGCTGAATATTGTAACAAAATTATTTTCAGCGTCAAAGCCTACTTTCACCTCAGTAGATAAGTAAAGTTGTCACACTTAGGGAAGGGAAAATCCTCGAGTATATGGACAACAATCACTACATTCGCGTATTTGAAAATCTTGTGTTCTTTATATATGTATAGCTTTCAAAGTTGTATCTCTTCCCTTGTGAGTCTTCTTGCCAAACCATCTTGATAGAGTTATAATATTAATTAATTAAATATTATAAATTATTAAAAAATATCGTTATTTAATTAAATTAATTCATGTCCTAAAAAATCTTTTTAAAACATCATAATATCAAATGCCATTATTTCGCCGAGACAAGTCTTAGCCCACAAAAAATCTCAATTATAATTTAGATGAATATTAATTATGAGGAATCGTCTCAACCCAGGGCAGGTCTTTATCTCCCCCTGCTTGCCGCTCCCCCACCACTGGCCGCCCAGCGGGAGCGGAGGCCAGAGGAGGCCTGCGGCTAATATTAATGTACGAGTCATCCCTAAACATTCATTCGGTGCTCCCTACAACATGTTAAATGCTGCCCCTCGTTGACGGATGAGGGTCCGATTTGTCAAGTTTTTTGATGATTTGTGAAAACTTTTTTCGCATTATAATTTATTTTAAAAACGTTTTTATGTGAACGACGTTCCATATATAGATAGATTTTAAAAATGTTGCCATTGTAAAATTATTAAGGTATAATTTTTAGGAGTTAAAATCATTTAAGTATAATTAAACAAGATGATTTTAACACAAATTAAATGAATCAACTAGAAAGATATACAGAAAAAATCTATCTATCGTAAAAATGTTTAGTTGTTTCCGAGATTTTTTCCTGTATATCTTTCTAGTTGATTAATTTATTTTGTATTAAAATACCACAGACCTATGTTCTAAAAATGCAACTTCATAATAAAAATGTGTTCTCATTACGATGATTTTCCTTCATTAAGATTTTATTTATTGTTACTATTAACCAGTTTTTGAAGATTACTGCCATTATAAAACTAAACCTAAAACTTGGACAATATACTTATATTCTCCAAAAGGTTCGATAAATACTAGGCATTTTTTAAGAACAAAATACAAATTTAATTTATTAGCGGGAAAAAACCCAAATTGATTATAATTACATATATTCGTAGGTACTTAATATTTTTTAATTATTTTTTTATCGAATAATTTCATCATTATATTCTGACTAATGGTATAATTTAGATACCGATAAGACATTGTTATTTCATAATAAAAACCGCGTTAAAATAGTGACACCAAACCATAATGTGTGTTAATCTTTAGCAATTTATAATGTTCCTTTAATAAATATTACGTGTGAGCAAACAAAACATAAAAACAATTTATTTTGCGTCTTCGAGCGAGGACTCCGTCCTCCGGCCGGACGATAAAAGGAATTTAAGTTTCACACGAGTTCTGTTCACACTACTTATCTTATAAAAACGAGCCAAATCGTAAAATAAATTATTTCCTTATCGGATATGTTTACAGCGGAATACCAAAAACTATTATGTGAAAATCTTTTAACGAATTTTTGAGCACGGTTGTCGGGCCCGCTTCCCTTATTTGGCTGGTTTTAATATAAAACCAAACATCGGCGTAACAAAAACGTGCCTTGAAATAAATTAGCCTCCGTTTGTTTGACTTATCGACCTGTTTGCGTCTGTTGACAATTACCTCCCGATTTTGCAATTATATATTTATGGATACATCATGTTAATTTGAATAATTACTATGAAATTAATCTGCCCATCGAACGGTTAAGAACTTTATATAAGCGATTTATATTTATTTGACCTCCGTATGATCCTAGTACCAACACATAAATTAATCTACCATTGAATTTGGATCAAGTTAATCATCGCTCAAAATAATTATCTTTGGACTGAATATAGATAGGTAGTTTACATTCTGAATACTGTTTATACTTTTTTTGGCACCAACTTAAATAAAATAAAATAGCCCGGATAATCTTAATCAAAATACGAATATATTAATAATTTAAAAAATTTAAAGAATAAATCAACCGCTGTGTATACGTTATTTCAATTTTTGACGTCGTACTCTAAGCGCGCCAAATTATAATTTGATTTCCGATCGATGACGTGTTCCTAATTTCATTTTATTTTCTGTCACATTTTATGTAGTTTAACAAAAAAATATTTTTAAATGTTATAAAAAAAAACTATACTTTTTACTGCCCCGGTTAATCGAGAGTCTATACTGTATGCATAACTAATAAATACTTATTACGTATATTTAAAAAACTATCAATGATATTTACTACAAGTTTGCTAAATAAATAAAAAATTCTGAACAGTATTTTCAACATTTTAGACGTTTGTTCGAACAGAAGATAAATATAACAGCTCCACCTATGGACGATGAAATTTACTCAATTGTTTATATCAAAATAACAAGTGTTTGACCAATTTACGTATATTTTGAATCGCACTGCACACTGAGAATATAGTTGTACTGATATTTTTCATGTGAAATACAAGTAGAATATAATATTACAAATGGCGTGTTGTATATGTGATGTGTCTCATATCATCAACGTCATTTTCTAGATTAGTCTGTATCTTTGGTATCCTATATTCCGCAATATTGAAAAGGGTTAAATTTTAAGAGTTCTAACTATTTTGCACTATTGATTCCCAAACATCATTTTTTTTATTTATGGAGGTTACAATAATAAATGCGCAGTTATTTAAATAATGTTTTATATTAAGATTAACGTAACCCCGTTTATCCAGATAATAATTAAATCAGTCGCCTGTACAACCAGTTACGCCTTCTAGATAAGGTGTAAAAGTAATATAAAGAGATGGTATCTTTATATTTTTTCATTGCCAGTAACGTGACCATGGGGGAGAGTGTTGAACAACTACCACAGTATACTTCCGAATAAAATTAAAAGTTTATGAGGAAGCCATATTACCGTAAGCGACTTTAGGGACACGGGTTTTGCCTTTTAATTTGCAATCATTATCGATGTTCTGTCGGGGGTCCCCACGGCCCAGCTTCCCCTCGTGCCGCTCATGTGGAGACAGGGCTGCCCGGAAAATATTAACTTTTATATATTTATATAATTCATCTTGAAAATGATTTTTTTAATACCATTGATTATTTAGATTCTTAAAGTATGGTAAATTAAGAGGATGTATTAGTCGCAAACTGTTTATCATGGGTATTAATTGATTGTTATTGAAGGATATGTAAAAATATGAACTTTTTCATAACATTAAAATGAATTATTATACAGCTAGGTGGAATCCTGTCAAAAACGACAGGACAAAACATATTTTTAAATTTACGCGGAATAGTAGGTAGACACCTACCTCACGGTATAGAATAAAATCATTAATGGGTACCCTCATAATACGTGTATTGATTTATTTGAAAAAATGGAACGTCCACACAGAATTATTTTTTCATATTCAGTCATGTGACAAGTTTGCAGATAATTATAGAACTAATTTATTTGACAAACGCATGTACGTATATGAGTTAAAACATTAAAAGTTTATCCAACGAACATATATTTTTATTAGTTATTAATAAATTTTATTCTATTTGAACACGAGTCAGTCGATTTTAAAGTAAACACTTTAAGGATTTTCCAGAAGAATCAGTACTATTGTTATTATTAAAATATTTTATATATTATTAGCAAACTCAACAATGGTGAATATCTACGGTATTTTTTTAATATTAATTAGGTTAATTCGTTGACATGACGTTAACGGTTGCAAGACTTTTAAAAAATTTAACTATTTAAATTAGATGTATAAAAGGGAGTTTGAAGTTTATTTTATTTTCGATGCATATTTATGTACCTAATAAATTAATAAATATTCTATTATAAAGAGTTTTAACAATTACTTTAACCTTCGTCATAAATATGAATTTAAATTTAAGCAATCCATTTCTCATGGACGTTTTAAAATAACAATGTTTATAATTTACCAAAAATAAAATTGCAATACGATAAGTCGTTCATTTGGCATCCCTCGCTGGTGGGTAAGCTAGGGTTGCATGGACACGGGGTAAGGAAGGGGATGCTAATATTTTTATCCCTCGTAACGCTTTCGCTAGGGGTGGATAATTTACGAGTCACATTTCTTTTGTAGAAGCCCGTGATTCGCGAGAGATAAACGCGATAGCGAATTGTTAATCATATTTTTTGTCCGCTGCAAGAATTAGTATTGTCCCGGGAGGAGATTTTTTCTTAACTCGTTACTTCTTTGTCTCAAATTTCGTGCTTTTTAAATGAAAAATATTACAATAGAGAATAAGTGGCCACCTTGAGAGTTTTTTTAAGCGTTTTCAAAGTTAAATGTAAAATATTGTATAATTAATAACTCAATTCATTTTCGTTGAACGAAATTGAAAATGATAATATTTCTTTTGATTCAACACAGATGTAATTATATTTGTACATTGTATCTCTTAAAATAATAAAAATGTGTTTATAGAAGAGATGGAAACTTATATAATTACTTATATATGGGAATTGTCACATTATTATCTAGCAAATGATAAAATCGTATCTTTGTCATACTTCAAAGGGTTTTGGAACATTAAATGTTATGTCTCGGTCTAAAGGTATGTAGTTATTCTGATACTTGTAGAATTTTACCACATTCATAAATATATTCATCTAATTATAAAACCTATTTATGACATATGTAAAATGATGTAAACATATTCACAGCGACACCAAGAGCGACCGCTGGATTTTACCGACGTTTTTAAACTTTGTAGCATCAACACGTACAGCATACAAACAATTCATTTTTAGGGTTTCATCACCATACTCATATGTAATCATACTATGATAAATATATTATAAATGTGTATATTTTTTATGAATAAGACTTTTTATTGTTAATTTAAAGTAGGCATTAAATAAAATATAACCTGTTGACATAATAATGTTTGCTATACATATATGAATAATACTTCTCACAAATTTGGCTAGGTGGAAAGATGTCGCGAAAAAACATTCGTACAGTAATAAAAAACCAAATCGAAAGTAACCTGGGCAACGAAAAACGTATCTAAATAATCGGAGATGTTGAATCCCACAAAATCTAATATGTATTATAGGATGTCTGTTGGCTGTATATACACATGTATGACAGAGTAAGAGATGAAAGGTTCTAAGGGTATAGTAAAGGGCTTACTAGTAGTATCCTTTCTGGATAACATAGGCCTATGATGGGGTGGGGGGGGGTGCTGGTAGGAGGTGGTACGGATAGATTCGGAGGGGTAGTAGGTGGTGCATGCGAGTGTCGTTATGAGGGAGTGGAGGTCGATGGGAGGGGATTGGTACGGGAGGTTTTCTAGCGCTGTTGCGTGGATTTTTTACCGAGGGGCTTCCAACGCCGGGTATATATTCATTAAGATTTTTTAACTTTTATAAATGAAATTATGCCTGTCACTAATGTATTATATTATGTAATATAGTATTTAAGTATTAGTATTATAATAATAGTAATAATAATTGAATTAGCCAGTCTGCTATGGTCAAACCACTAGTTTTTTTAATTTGTAAAAAGTAACTTTTGTGTCTGCCTCCATTATTTTTTTAAAATTCCTTCAAGTCTATAATATTCAGGTAAACATATCCACATTAAATATTCTGTTTGCAATACTCTAATGATATTTCTACTTTTACATTTTCTACTCGGTAATAACTGTCCTAGACGGCTAAAATGATCGATTTTTTTTATTCTACTGTTTCTAAGCTTTTAACATCATTATCGATAATTATTGGAAAAAAAGATTTGAAACAAATAGACAAGTTTTCATAAGTATTTAACTAAAGTATTATTTTATAAATCTTGTGTATTTCTTTTTTTTTATCATTTTATGTTTACCGCAAAAATGAACACCAATTAAAATCTTAATAGCTTTTTTTAATTAAATAAATGGTAGATTCACCTATAGTAGTTATAGCAATTGAAAAATATATATTTATGAGCCAGTTGCTGCAGTGAAGCAGACGCAGAAGTTACCGAGAAGCAAATGACCTGGCAAAGAACAAAGATCAATAGAGCTTCAGTGACAAGCGAATGTCTCTTATAAAGAATTAGTTTATTTTTTGACTCTCCTAATTATTTATATTAACGCGATTTAGGACAGTTGAGACCTACTTACCTATACATATCATTCTTATGCCCGTATCCACGGAAAAGATTTTTAGCAAATTTTCGATTCTTTACTTTGAAATGTTTTGGAGACAACTCTTGACTTTCGTATTAAATGTGTACAGACGTATCTCAGAGATTCGCCGTCTAGCGTCTTACTTCACGCTTGTATTGTGGTGGTTTTGATCGTGCCCCACAGACATGGTCGCGTAAGGAATCACCTGGCAGCCATAATATAGTGCCGAAAGGCACCGACTAATAGCGGATTTCAATACATCGTGACGGAAGAGTCCTAGAAGCTAGCTAAATACTTCCCCGGAGACTGTTATTTCGACAGCACCTAAAGCGAGCCACTCCAGTCTTCAACTTTATTCGGGTAATTAACTTTATAATCGTAGTACCTGCCATTGTAATCGTCCTGCAATGAACTCCAACTTTTGTAAGTTGTGTTTTATTTAAATACTTTGCTCTAGGCATAGCATAAATACTCACATGGAGATTCATATACACTACGATATGCATCCACACGTATGACACATTGAAGGGAGTTAGACCCTTCTGTCTTACTATGCACAAAACCTTCTGATACGAATCGCATAACATATAAACGTCGGTCGCTCTGTCCGAGTTACTCGACAACTCAGACCACACATATCGATCATAATTCATTACGCAAACTTTAACCACCAAAATCCTTAAAGTATGTTAAACGTCAAATGTCATTGTCATCATGTTCGTCATTTCGGTGATTTTAAATCTCCCCAGTAGCAGTTAAAACACAATAAACGTTTGTAATTTAACGCCCTATATTAATGTTCAATGACTTATATCTATTTTTCAGAATAAATAGTTTTAGAGATCTATGGTAGTTTTAAGTGACGTTTATATACACGAAATCAAATCTCATTGTCAGAACGTATGCCGTGTACAATGGTTTGAGTTACTCTTTATTTTTAACAATATCAATAAAATTTAATCCCAGTAGTAACTAAATATTTTTTAAATATATTAATTTTTACTGTATTTCTTTCTAGTTGATTAATTTATTTTGTTTAAAATTTTCTGTTTATGAATATGGATCGCGCCTTGACAAAATTATAACATGAAAAGCAAAATCCGGAACGATTTGGTCATTATCTAAAAATACAAAGCCATGAACAATTTCGGTGCAGGAAAATAATAATTCTTATTACTGTCACACGTCACACAATAGATAGAGGATTATCTTGATCCTGATATATATTTGATATATTCTAAACCCCACTGGCATAGGAAGCACAATGCATTACTGAATACCGCAGGACACACGACTTGTCCGCGCGGAGCTCTGTGGTGGTAATAATAATAATATATTGCAGCAGAATACAACGCACATTTGAGTATTTACATTTTAATTAAGCATTTCTATTATAAATTAAAATAAATAATCCTTAAATCAGGGAATATTAAAATTTTTAATATTTATATAACTGTGTAATTGTGAATTTAGTTGGGTATGTTTGTAAAAAAATATTGTGATAAATATTTTACATAAATATAAAAATAAATCAAGCAAAAATTGAGTGTTACGCTATTAATTAATAATTAAATTAATAACAAGTTTTTCTTATTCTTTTTGTCCGTACAAAATACTTTAGCACTGACACGTGACACGTTCCCTCTCTATTGTGATTGATTGTCATCTTCTAGAAACTTTGATAGGTATGTACAAGAAGCCAAGAAGCTAAACATTTGCTCCTGTACAATCTAAATCATATTTCATATTTATCGTGGGCGAATTTTTTATTTATAATTTACAACTAACCCATTATTTAAAAGATTTAATAAAATCGACAAAAAAAAGTATATGTAAATGCCTACATATGTATTACTAATCAATAAGTTTGTCTTATTAACTTCGAAGCAGCTGCACTTCAAATACAGTAGTAGGATTATTATATGGACCTTTGATAACCTGATTACAGATTCCAAAAGCATGGGTGCCTTGGGAATTCACTTTCGAGGGTCAAAGTGTAGTGTCAGATCCTCCGCAAGACACGGGTTAATCCCCGAGCACCGCAACACAAATGATGAAAATGAAATTCAAAACACATCTGAGGAGTCTTCCAATACGAAATGAATACTTACAAGTTGACTTCATTCGACGTAACGTATTGACTAGGGATTGTTATTTCGGATAACTTTTTCTATTCCGGGATTTTGGGATCAATTTTATTTCAATCTCGGGATTTCATCATAAAAATTTTATGAAAATATTTTGGGCTTAGATTAGATTGCTCGATAATGTTTTTTTCCAATTTCATTAGTTACCTACATGTGCATTCGTTGAGCCTATACTTATATTTTTCTTTGATATTTATTCTGAATATTATGTATTAATTATATTGCCGTAGAAAATATCAGTAACGTGCCAGCGTTCGTCTCGTATGATGTTGTACAGTCAGTATTTATTATAAATATGATAATATCGACACATTTTTTGTTACCGATTATGGCCGAGTGTGTAAGAAGACCCCAGATTTAGTCCATGGGGCGGGATTTAAAATCCCTTGTTTACGGCTGGTCAGTCAAAATAATAATAATTTTTCCAAGATATAAATCACTTTATTTAACGAAATACTGAATATGTCGGCTAGGTGGCGTGAGAGTGTGTGTCATAGTTTTTTACGTATTTAAATCATTTTCAACATTTAAAAATAGATTTTATGAAAATGCTGACTGTAGCCGCGTTATGGTCATCATTGGCCTCGAAGCGACCTCTGTCTATGGCCCGGTAGTGTGATCATCGGTAACATTTTGCTATGGTAAAGTAAAAAAAAATGCGAGAACAGGTTGTTTGATCGTTGGTAAAAAAAACTAATGATTAACTAATTTAACTCTCAAAAATCGGTTGGTGTAATCCGATAATTGTTGGTTTAATATGGCAAAATATTCACAGTTGTTTCAAAAGTAATCTGTGACATTGACGATTTGTTATTTTAGTGATAAGAGGTCGTCCGATGATGATCTCGTTGTTTAATATACATTAGCACATAATCCGAAAAAAATTGCCAGCCAAGTGACAGACGTCGAACGCAGAGGCGAGTACATATAGATGAGCTATAGATGAATCATAAAATAAAGCATATTTCATGATTATCTGTCTAACCACACTGTGAGGCGAGATTTCTTATATACGCTTTGACAATAGTAAATTTAACGTACCAACAACCCGCATACGTTTTTTTCTTACCATAAGCGAGGGTAAAAAGTTACCATAGTAAAATTTACCATGGTCAAAATTTACTACTGATCACACAACCGACCCTAAGTCATTATAATTATCTGCTGACAAATAAGTTATTTCTAATTCTACATGGATATTATAATGAAATAAAAACCAAATTTATGTGTTCAAATAAAGATACTTTAAAAAGTTTTAATATGTTTCTCAAAAGGCGCTTTTAAAAAAGGTATTTTTAAAATTCAAGGTGAACATTGTAATTTTAATATAAAAGCCAATTTGTTACATTTTTCACGTAATTTTGGTCGCAATATGTAATATTAATATCACCAGAATGTGAATATCTTACTGTTAAAAAATAAAAAAAGGAATAACTCGGGATTTTCCGATACTTGTACAAAGATTAATGGACGGGATTCCTGGATTCCGAAATCCAAGATCCCGCTACCCCACCCGCTCCAAGTATTGATGTTATTTCCAATAGCTAAAGCAAGACGTGTTCATTTTCTTCCGCACGAATAGATACCATATTATATAAATGCTAATATTACCATTCCGACTTGCTGGCAGCAAAATGTGGCGGTTTGGAATAACAACGAGCTGCAAATTATTAGGAATTTTCAGCTACATTATTTGCGTCTTTATTTTCTAGGGGGTACAAATCTTTGCAATCGTAAATAGTTAACAATATTTGAATATGTCCAACAACACACAATTATTGGATTTTCACCTACAAAGGCTCATAGGGATTGGTATATATAAATATACTGGTCGAACTAATTCGACGAATCGAACGAATAGAATATACTAGAAGCGTATTCTAGTATAATGTGTTAAAAACATTTTACAAATAAAGAATACTGCTTTAAATAATTTAAAAAAAAAAAGATTCTCATTTTGACATATATGCTGTTTCAGAGAAAATGAATATTAATTTTAGTCCATAGATGGCGATAGTATAGTGGTATTCGAAGTGTTCCACTTATTAACATGTAAACAACTTTTAAAATTTGATAGATATGGAGGTTGATTTGGTGGAATGGTTAACGTTATATTGTGTAAAGTGATCACTTAAGTCAGCCGAAGTCAGGTCATAAGTCCTGTAATTACCCATACTTATATTTTTTTCATTAAAAAAAAAATAGCTTCGTCTGTATGAAATATCTATTATTTGTTTAATAAATAATTAACGTTGATTGCGTGAAATTTGAAATTAGTTTTACTTCGCAAAATGCAAATATCGGACGGTCGGTGCATCTGATTCTTCTTTGTTTATAATATGGTTCTTAATTTACTATAATTTATTTAGTGCAAAATAATGTATGAATATGAAAGTTACTTGAGTCAAGAAGGGTAATTAAGCGATCGAAGATCTGTTCGGAACGTCCTGAGCTTTGTCCGAACTGAACACAAATATTGAAAATTTCCAAAATCTGTAAACAGATGTCTCCCCAATAGCGCACATTTGTCGATCATATTTTAAATGGTTTCCCAATAATAGTTTATTTCTAATAATACCAGATGTCACAATGTCATTACAAATAAAATGAAGCGCGCGCTGTTATATTTTAATTATAAAATTCCGATGTAGTGTTGAAATGATAGTCGCAAGTGAGATTTTATTGTTTTGACATTCCGCTGTCACATGGTGTCAGTGTGGTATTATTGTATTTAATGCGGTTTCTCATTGGTATATTGATGTACAATATTTTAAAACTTTGAAACCGTGGGTTAACCATCTATCAGGTAGGTACAGGGTGAATATTATATTCCAGGCCGATGTTGTTTTTGAATAACTATGAAATGAATAAAAAAAATTATTTTGGTTTATATTTATCAATTAAATTGTTTATTACAATTATGTATTGAGGGGTTACTATGTTATTGTCCATACACAATTGTAAAAAGTAAATAATCGATAAATAAAAACCAAAATAATTTTTCATTATTTTATTTCTGAGTTATTCGGAAACAACATCGGCCTAGAACATAATATTCACCCTGTATATAAAAGTTTCACTACATTTTCTGTAATAAGTAAAAATATATATATATATATTTAAATGTCATTATATGTATTAAAAGTTTCAAGGATTATTTTTAGTTTATTCTGATTTATTAACCGATTGTAACAAGTCACTTTAGTCAGCAGTACGGCCGTAAGAAGATTGTCGGACTTATGAATCAGTCCCAACAATAAATTGAATTAAAGTATTATTTATCATAATTAAAGCAAATAGCTTTTATATTAATGAAAGCTTTCCTAAGCCTCGCTATAGTGCTGTCGTGCAGTGACGGAGCGGGAGTGATCGAGCTAACTTGTAAGTTTGTTAAAGATAACTATTTAATGTAAATAGTTCATACATTCATTAATTCATCACAGGGACTCGAACTCGGAACATAGTACTGCTTGTAGAAAGCTTGTGACATAAAAAGTAGGACTAAATTTGTAGTCCCCGGAACAAGACTTGACCCCTCAAACACTCGGTCCAGGCAGATCTTACCGTTAGATCAAAAGTAAAATTTAATTCTATCGTAAATGAATTATAAATTACAGAAAAATTAATAGTTTATGGATCAAAACAATATCTATTAGAATATTATTCACGTAAATTAACTATCAGTTTAAGTAGCCGTTAAATATGTGGGAAAAAATTTACGAAATACTAAATGGATGACCAATATATAATTTATTTTAAATAAAAGTTAACAAATTAATGTACATCAAAATAACACCATAATATGTATGATACAAATAAACATATAAATAGGCATTTATGTATTAAGTAAATTTTCTCTATCAAGCTCATTTTATTAATATAGTATAGTAAGTACAATGTACGTTTAAATTATTTTACAGTAAAAAGATTTTAATGATTATTTTTTAAATTGTTGGTGGACGTGCACCGCCCATGGTGTCGTTCGAGGGAGAAATCTCCCCTGCGCGTGACTCACCCCGCTAGAGACAAACGACACTGATGTATGATGGATTAAATAAATGGCATTTAGTTATTGCTAAATGGTCCCATTTTTGGCTAAGAGGGCTCAGTCCCGCAGGGAATCACCGTGTCCGATAGGAAATAAGTGGGACCAAATAGTACCGCAGAACGACTGCATAACGAATTATCAAATTAGTCGCTTGCAGTGAGTCACATCTGTCGCTTAAATTATTGCAATGAGCGAAACGAAAATATTTTTTGGCGAAATGTAACTTTCTAATTTATAATTGTTGTTCTAAAATGTCACCGTTTTGTAAGACTTGTGATTAAAGCATGTTATTATAAAATAACCTGACAGCAAGAAAACGGGAAAATTTTTACGAAATGTAATAAATTAAGACAAATAAAGAGAAAATCATAATTTATCGGATCAATATCGCACCCACTATCCAATATCACGTAGTCAATTATCTGAAATAATGGGTCAAAATTATAATTTTATCTTAATTTTGGAAATAATCCTATACCATTATTATGTTTGATTGCACAAATAACATTAAGAGCAAAATATTTTTCTAACATTCTAATTATTGTTGTATTAATTGAATTACTATAATAATATGTAGAACATTCAAATTTCATAATTTCTACTTTTATTTCATCAGTTATTGGATTTTTACAGATTTAAAGAGTACTCCATAAATATTTGATATTAAACATCTGAATAGTTCAAAATATTAAATAGTAAACTATAATCGAAAATAGAAAATACATTTTTTTTTTAAATACAAATTAAATGGATTAATTAGAAAAATATATAAAATCAATTTTGTGGAAAAATATTGTTGTTGCTACCAAGAAAATTTGTCGTCAATGTACTGTGTTGCCGTAGCATAATCGGATAATGCAATTTCTCCGGATAGGAAGAGATTCAGGTTCATATCTCGGTAGCAACAACAATATTTTTCGATAAAATTGATTTTATATGTATAACTTTCTAGTACATTTAACATGTATTAAAAAAAAATATCACAGACCTATGTTTTGAATATTTACAACTTCACCATAAGAATATGTTCTCCTTAATAAGTAATATAATATTTCGAATTTTAGCATATATTCAAAGTTTTGTGTTTAGACTAGAGTTCAGGAGCCATTATTACTTTATATTTTGCCTGGACGCTCACACGTTTATTCATTAGGGTTGAAAAAAAAAGTTTTCAGATTTTAACAGAGTGTAAGGTAGTATTTTAACATAATATAAGATGTAAGGGATAAATAAATAAATATTTTATAATTAAAATAACCTGAAATGGTTCTCAAACATTTATTTATTTCTCAGAAGATAAGTAATTATTATGATTTTTTAATAATTACATACCGATGTTAGTGACTCCATCCTGCATTAAATGATGACAATGAGAAGATATTAAGTCGGTGAATTGTAGATGTAGTAAGGTATAAAATAAAGTGGTACTTTTTAATACATCATAGCCTGTGCTAAGAAAATAGGAGTAATTTACTGGTCTCCTAGAATTAGGCTCGAATTACTGGATCACTAGATGAGCGTTTTAACCACAAGATCAACTAACATGGCACACAGATTAGTATTTGTTTATAATATTAATTTATTTCTATTATTATTACTTTATTAAATAATTTATACGGGGTGTAACAGACCTAGTCCACAATATTTTATGGGTGGATACCTGACTAAATTACGAGTCGAAAATGTTATGAGTATGTGCAAATTCTGCACTGTTACGGAAAATATTATTGTTTGAAATTTTTACAAAAATCGTGTTAAGCTTTAAGTCTATGTACCTCAAATTAAATATTTGCGAAATTTATTCATTATTAATTTGTATTTTTGCTTCAGGCCCTAAATAATCTAACAAAAAATAGTGTGGCTTCTCAAAATTTGATGAGCTTTAATTTATGTATTCAATATATAATTTGGAAAGAAGAAAATATTTAAATTCATTGAAATAATCGCATAATTACGATTTTCTTTTGAAATGTTTATATCTCTAACATGGTTTAGATTAGACACATATTCCTTGAACATTTTCGACCCGTAATTTAATCAGGTATCTACCCATAAAATATTGTGGACTAGGTCTGTTACATTCTGTATATTATTATTTATTATGTTGTTATAGTTATTTATCATTTTTATATTAAATTAATGAAGGGGTACATTATATTTTACAGAATGTGTTAACTGAAGATAACTTTTTAATTTAATTATGAATTTTAAAACTCGACCAAAAAAAAAAGGCTCGAGGCAAACGAATCGTCCATATTAACATACCTTTCATGTATATGTTTTTTGTGATTCACCAGATTTGAATTCAATATTAATATGAAATAAAGAAAGGAAACACACAGTCGCTAATTTCTTTCGCAATCTGGCATACACTTTCAAACAACAAGAACAATCTGCCAAGACCCTTTCGCCGGCAAACTGTGACTGAGCGCCGGCGTCGTTGTCGCCCCAGGAACAGAGCGACGTTATTTTTAATAAAAGCTTCCCCATCTCGCGAGTGTCCGCAAAAAGCATCCAACTTACAACTCGAAACTTGTGTTTAGCGTTTGTCTCTTAAAAGTTTGGTTCGCAGCAAAGTTTGGCCCTAGTCGGTCGGCGACCCGCCGAAGTAATAAGTCCTTGTTATTCCATTAGCTTGGCAAGGAATCAAATTTCCCCTCCCCTCCTGCGAGCTTCCGATATTTCTTTTGCATTGAGAAATATCTTCAGGGAAGTAAGAGCCGCTAGACGTGGATGAATATTTACGATGTGTAGCAGACACTAAGTAGACAGCGGACGACGCTAAGCTCTGCCCGTAGAGAAGCGAGGCGAGCACTCGTGTACAAAGCGAACGGAAGACGATTTCTCAATGCATTAAGGTTAACGGAGTCACTTGATTATTCACCTTCACTTACCGTTTTGAGTTGTAAAAAGCATGCCGCGCCGTGGCAAATAAATCATCGCGCATCATAATATTTCATATTTCAGCGAAAGCAAAAATATATAAATACGCCATTGTTTCTATTTATACGAAATTTCAAAATTGTGCCACTGAGAAACATTTTATCTATTGAGAAACCTCGAGACAGATTATATCATACTTTCAGCAACGTGAAAATATCTAATAGTGAGTGTTCAAGGGAGATTAAGAAAAGCGTATAGTTAATCCACTCCCACTCGCACGTATGTTTCAGCAAATATCGAAAACTGCTCTAGCTGATCTAAGTTTATTTCATATTTTATTCGTAAGGCGGATGGCGGATAAAATAAAAATAAATGACATATTATGTTTCTATGAAAAGCTGAATTTCCAATGTATTATATAAATCAAGAACAAATTTGAAATAAATTCGTTGCAAACCCACCCTTCAAAATAAAAAATATTAGATTTAATAAAACAGAGTATTGTTTCGTCAATAGCGTAACTACTAGGGATTGTATGACGAGATAACCCGGGAATAAATTCACGGGAATCCCATGGTTTTTTGGAGTCTCGGATCCCGGGAAAAAATACAAGACTCGAGACTCTTCTTGATTCTTGATATAATTCATTTTAAACAAGTTATTTCTATCGGACCATTGCGGTACAGCAGGTAGCGACCCAGCGGCGAGCGGTGCATGCGTACCAATTTATGTAGCTTTTGACTACAAACAATGCGAAATATATGGGCAGCTATAAATATTTACATTAAGGATAAATTAGTCCTCAGATATTTACTATCAATAAAAAAATTCTGAAGGGAATGGTTTTGTCGGTTTCTTCAAACAAAGGATTATGTTTCTTTGTAAAATGGGATGTCAATATTTAAGATAAAATCGTGTCATCTTTTGACGAAACAAAATTTGGATAGAAAAAATTACTTGAAAGACGTTATTACAGGACTTCAGTTTGTCATTGATTTTGGCCAAATATATAAGTTATTATCTTTCGACGTGTTTCTTCATAATTGTTCTTATTTCTCTAGGTTTTTATTTTTTCAAAAATTGTTTGTGATATGTAATTATTAAATATGTTTTTTGTAATCAATTTATTATGTAAGCTTAATTTCATTTATAAAAACTACTACCACATTATGAATCAATAATTATTTATACTTTTGAAAATAGCAAAATTAACTTTGTGGTTAAAATTAATTATTTTAACCACTTACTGAGTTTAAATACATCTACCGGTTTCGAAAAATATCATTTTCTTACAAGATATAATGCATGCCAAAAACGAGAAATTTTGAATACAGAAAATTTAACCTTAACTAAAGCTGATAAAGGTCATACATTAATAGTGATGAATAAAATTGATTACATTTCGAAACCTGAAGATTTCCTCAAAAGTGACCAGTTTAATATTATGACAAAGGATCCGACTCAAAAATATCAAATGAATTTTAAAAGTGCTTTAAAAGATTCCAATAGTTATATATTTACTGATAATATAGTATTATCAGTCTAATTTTAATGAATCTTAAACCTCCAAAACTGTATTCCGTATTAAAACTTCATAAGATTGATATTCCAATAAGACCAGTGATTTCATACTGTAGTGCTCCAACTTTTAAATTATGTTCTTTTATTACAAAAACTATAAAGAGACTTAATATTTTTAAACCAAAATACACTATAAAAATTCGTTGCAATTAGTGGATATGTTAAAGGACATGGATCTTCCCAACAATGTTAAACTGCGTATATTTACCTAAATATTACAGATTTAATCAGAGCGGTAGACCTGTGTTACTGCATGGTTTGGGAAGGGTTAATAACTTTTGTGCCTTATTTATTGTGCCCCATCTTACGTGCCCCTCTTATAGGTAAATTAACCTATTGGCTACAAATGTGCAGTTACGCCACTGTTTATCGTTATTCAAAACAATTTACAGTAATCAAAAAAGAATATAATAATTTAAAAGTACTAAATCAAATCTGTTATACATATTTTGTAGGTGATTTTTTGAATAAGTAAAAAAACATAAAAATCAAACATTAGTTCGCAGTGTAGAAGCATACCAATGGACCACTATTCTTAGACGTGAGCATATCGACTGAAAGAAAGAGTAAGATGAAAAAAATTTTTTATTCAAATGTAATTAAATTTGTGTAAATGCACAGACCAGTAAATTAATAGACATAAAAATAAAGTGTACATATAGGATTGGGGTTTAGAACATTAGTTGTGGGACGAGGGTCATTCTACACACATTCTTTGTGGAATCATAAATCCGATAGTTTATGACACATTTATGCAACAGTAAAAGTATTTTCTCTTCGAAAATTAAATCTTTGTGTAAACATAACGTATTTTTTACATTAATGCATATTATAATGTCAGTGTTTAAATTTTTGTTCCAATCGAGTCATATATTTAAAAAAGTTGCGGAGCTATTTGATTGCGTAAGTGGTACCAAAGTGATGACGGGGGTGACACCAAAATTAAAATATTTAAACAAGGAATTTGCGTTAGTTCATGTCTATATTTTTGGTAGTCTGCGTGTAAATATAATCTTTGTGTGCCGAACTCTCACTCAATATTTTACATTGTTGAATCGGCAAAATCAAACAGCCGTGATTTGCTTAAAACATATTTCATATATGTAAGTACCTACAATAGACACTTAATACATTTTTTTCACAATGTATTTTAAGATTATCATTTTAGAGCAGAATATACAGTTTTTGATAACATGTAATTTTTTATAATAAAATACATATGTACTTACATTTCATTCTTGTTTCAATATTTTAAATAGTTTTTATTTGTCCTTTATTCATTTGAGGGTTGGCAGAAATCTACAATATGAATTAATTAAATTTGATCATTTATTGTTACAGATCAATTGTTGATATAGGTAAATGTATCATCATCGTTAAAGCCTTATTCCAGGAGACCAGCAAGTTAGGCCTATTTTCACTGCACAAGCGTTTTGATTAGTTTTGAAATAATAGGAATATTGATGTGACACGTACTATTCTGTGTACGAATCTCAATTTAAAAAAAAATCATTCAATAAAATATTGATCATAATCAGCCGTTCTCAATCCACTACTGCCGTGTTGCTCCCACTGCTCCGATAGTTTTGTCTACTCTACGATATCCTCTAGCTCATATTTTATATCGTGAATACCATTTAAAAACATTATTTATCCAACTGTGGGTCTTGTTATATGACTTGCCTATTGTCATTTATGCTTTAAAGCAATGATATGTTATTTTTCAGTTTGGTCTGTGCTCTATCTCACGATTTTCTTTTTCTATATCTTCCATTATTTCCAGACTACGTTGTCTCTTGAAGTTTTTGGATAAGTATAATATTTATGTAAGGATTTGTGGAGATCATGCAAATACCTAGGTGCAAAATGGGGCTCTCATCAATCACGCCGGTACCGACCGAAAAACCGACAATAATATAACGCGCCCGCAGCCCTCCACTTCTCTCGCGGCAGCCTTTTAGATGAGTTAATTAACCAACGTTTAACGTTGTAGAATATTTACTGCTTATACAGAGTGAATATTGTGATTCAGGCCGATTTTTTTTGACCGTTATTTTAGTTTGGCAAATATTTGTTATTTTAAATTTGGTGGTCGTAAAGTATAGTTAATTACAATTTATTATAGAGCATCTAAGACGTCAACAACGTGTTTAAGTCATTAAAACATTTTATCTAAATAATAATGGTAATGCTATAACCATTAATGTGTCGTCATGTAATAAAAAATTTATTGGTAGCCAAATTGGATCAATTGTGTAAATTGGTAAAACGAGTGGTTTTAATAGGATGGTGTCACCTCATACACAGGCCCAGCTAGGATTGAAATTTTTCCCGACCGCATAATATCAAAAAGTGGTGATATAGACTGACCTCATTGATCATCTGATTTGACGGCTCCCGACTATTTTCTGTAAATAATACTTTAAAAAAAAGGTATACTCTGATAAGCTAATAACAATTCCGATATTACAGAACAATATTCGAAGTGAAATTGCTGAAATAACACGCGAAGTGTGCGAGAATGTTATGAAACATATAGTTAAAAGATCGCTCATTTATGCCGCTACCAGAAGCGGCTACTTGGCCGATATCATATTTCATACATAATTATAATAAACAAAATAATCGATAAACAAAAATCACATAAAGAATTTTGTTTCATTTTCTCGTTATTCTAAAATAACATTGGCCTGGAACATAATATTCACCCTGTACTTGTATCCGTAAATATGTTTAATTTATTAATTTATTTTATAAGCCTCAATAAACATCAGTAGTCTTTCATTATTCATCCTACTCTGGTCACACATTCGAACTCCCACACGCACATCCCACGTTTTAATTCAAACAATCAGGTAAGCGCCTGGTGTAAATTTATTTGGGAGAACTAGGACACTCACACGTAACCTTTTGATATCTCATATCCTTTAAACACATCATTCATTATCTCAAAGATCGAACAAATTTACTGGTCAAATTTTTTAATTTTTTTAAATATAGTGCCTTCGTATTAGTTTATTACTTTCGTTAGCGTGTTACTTTCAAATAACATATTTGTTTTCCGCATGCACTCTATACTTACTTATGTTTTCCTAGTTATTTCTGCCTGAAGTCTTCATTCCTGAGATTACTTGTCCTAGATATGTAGGTAAGAAGATCAATTCTATGTTCACATTATCCACTGTTACACTGAAAAATGTACCTAAATCTTAGTAAATATGATTGCATATTTTTGATAAAATTTCGTTATTAAATTATTTATATAAAATGTTATTTAAAACATAAAATGGGATTTTTGTACCAAATTCATTACATGCACAGAGGTTATTGTACCATGTATAGGGTTGTTGATGGAAAAATTCTTTGGTTTTGCTGTATTTGTGTTGTGTGTTTCACGGCATTCGTACACGGTTGACATCAGTCATATAATGGGTGTCCTGTGGAAAATTTTCAAGTTTAATATATAATAAAAAAAACTTCAATGTTATTCACATATTTTATTTAAATAAAGTGGAGTTTAATGATGCGGATTTTACGTTTTATAAACAATATCGTCTAAATACCGTCCATTTCTCTCAAGACACTCTTGCAATCGGACTCTTAAATTTGCGAACACGCGAGAGCAAAGCGTTGGTTCAATGGCAGCAACGGCCTGCATTATTCAAAGATCGTTACTGTAAACTCTCGACTTACGGTATCTCCATTAAAAAAAGTCGCACGGTGAAAGGTCCGATGACCTAGGTGCCCAGGGTATGTCTCCGTATTTCTTGATTAATTTATTGGGAAAAATTCCACTCAGCTTCTCCATTGACACTCTAGCTGTGCGTAGAGTGGCTCCATCTTGATATAATTGAGTTCTATTATTGAATACGGAAAACAGCTGCAGTTGCGGTACCAAAAACTCGTCGATCATTTGGCAATACACGTCAGCAGTGACTGTCTCTTGCTGGTTAAAAAAATAAGGGTCAATTATTCCTCGCGCAGAAATTGCACACCACACTGTCGTTTTTGGATGATGCAAACGTTTTCAATGGCGTTCCCTTGGGTTGTAGGGGCACCAGTATATAGCCATCAATATAAAAATGCGCTTCGTCAGTAAACAATATGTTTCCAAGCGTTCGTGCTATTCTAAAATGTTCCAGCATCGTTCTCGCTAAGGTTTCACGTAAAGAATAGTCATTTTCGTTGAGAAACTGCACGATTTGCAGTTTGTATGAGTGAAACTGTAGTTTCTTTTTAAAAATAACGTGCACTGTTAATTTTTTATTTCTAGTAAAGGCTGCAATCTTCCTTATCGATTTACGCGGATTGCGTAAACTTTCACGTCGAGCCACATGTTCATTACTCAACCGTAAACGCGCGATGCGCTCCCGACCAGTGACTCATTGCGATTGGCAAACCCGCAAATCACGCGCGTCGAACAATGCCCCTCACACTTACCTCACCCTGATGGTTTACGAGTAATTACAATTTAATCTTGAAATTTTTCCTCTGGACACGCTCGCATGTGGAATGAATTGCTAAGTTTTGTGTTTTTTCTTTTTCCAAACCTGTCTTTTAAGGTCTCTGCACTTCTCATCTAACATCCTTCCTTTCCTAATCTTCCACTGGTATTACAGTATTTTTAAAAATAATGCTTGTTGATTAATCGAAACATTTTTTTTGTTAATTATTAAATATAAATAGCTGACGTAACTTTTTTGAGTTTTTTGAATTCCAGAAATTTAATGAAAAAAAATATCACTTTAGCAATAAAAACCTATTTTTTATTTATTAGGTTTAAAGAAAACTACGATTACGGTTAATCGGAATAATTTCCACGATACTAAACTCTCGTATATGCATCAAAGAAAATTATTTCCGCAAGTGAGGCAATCAAATGCAACTGCGGAGTTCTTGAAATAGTATCGGCTGAAGTCCGACCTTTGTTAAGTTTTTGCGAGCAAAGCGGAAGATTCACAATTATCATGTAAATCAGAGGGGGAACTCTTCAACTCGGGAGAAACTTTGTTTCACCGCTACAGAGAACCCTGGGAGAGGAATTTGCTTTTCAAATAAAGGAATGTAGCAAAACTGGGTTTGCGTATGTAAGACAAATGGTATTCTTGTGGGAAATATTTAATAGAAAAGAGAACGGAAGTGCGTTCTTTCGGGTTGTTTTATTTTGATTCAGGTTCAGATAACTTTACTTTTTTTAATAAATTTTTGATCCTTTATACATTTACATAATTTTATTTTATTTATCACCAATCGGTTTTGATATTTAAATTCTTTTAAAACACCGATTATTAAAAATAGGTTTTTGTAAAAATACGTTTTGAATATACACTTTACATTTAGATAATTTACTAACAAATATACTAATCTATTTAGATAATCTGATAAATCAATTAATATTTTACGATAATTGTATTTTTTTAAATAAATCTGTGTAAATTCTTGTTTTGATTTTATTTAGATATTATTACTGGTATATTACACTTATGATGTTACCAAATAGGTTATATTAATTTAAAATAAAAACTATTTTTAAGAAAATTTTGAGACGGATGAGACATTAATCTCTCGACTCAAAGGCTTGCAAGTGTAGATCGGTATACATCAGTTGATCATTTTATTTTTATTTTACGAACAAAATACAATAATTAATCACAATTCTCCGTGCTCGTGTACACGTGCCATTATGATTTTTTATTTTATTATGTATTTAAATATATACTCGTACACGCTAAATTTATTATATATAATACATATTAAATAAATGCATTTCCACCTCTTAAGTAATTAAAAATAATGTTTCATAAAAATATGTTTCGTTTTTTATTTTAATAGTATTTAGAAAACAACTCCTGACTATCCAGTCAAATCAGTAAAACATCAACGGTTTTGTACGACTTTCTTAATATCAATCAGCATTTCACATTTCGCATTCATTCCACAAATCTCCAAGTCAGCACACAATGTTCGTGACATAGCGTAGTTTGTGTACAGTAATAAAATGAATGTAACTATCATAGCGCCGGGCTGGAAGGGATGCGCCCGGCGCCCCCGCCACCGCCGCCAACCCCCGACACCCCCGCAGAAACTTTCCTTCTTCCCAAACATGTTTTCGTGAATCCGCCACTGACAGCGTTTTCTTTGTACGAGATAAATAACTGAATAACTCACTCGCCACAGCCGAGAAGTTAAGTTTTCCCTACAAAATAACTTCCACTCTTACAAACAGAACACAGGACCAGTCGCGGTGCTCTGAAACTCCTTGCATAAGTGACCCCGAGGTGGGAGCGGATTTTTTTTTTTTTAATTTCACGAAGGAAAGTTGTTTGATGTTTTTTTAACAAGTGCAGTAATTTGTGCATTTGAGGTGTGAGTTGAGGCGTACATGGAATAATATAACTTTACAGCGGGGTTTCTTTTTTAATACGAAATTTACGGTATGTACATATTTAATATTGTGAAAAGAGTTTATTGCGAGAATGAATTTTGTGGAGCTAGATTAATCGACCTCAAGTACTTGAACTTATTACTGATTTTTTTTATAGATATAATGTAGTGTTTATAAAGAAAATTGTATACTAAAACAGCAGTAACTTAAACATTAATTGTTCCAATAAACATGCCTCGAAAATTGATGTCATGCGTGTATGGTATGAGTATTTTATTTTATTATGTTTACAAATAAGATTCCAACTTACGATCTGCGATCATGATGAGATATTTATCATCTATTTAATATATATATTAGTATTCTCGGTAAGATAATCGAAAATGGAATGAATTAAGAATAATGTATAGACTTAGCCACATTTAACAGTGTCACATAATAGGTGTTTTTGAAAATTATTGCTCGACTTCAGCTTTATTCGCGAGTTGGAGCATAAAATCGCGTATGCTTTCATTGTGTGATATGTAGTTTATTTCAAATAACAAATGTCGAATGTTTTCAAAATTGCTCAAGAAACTACTATAAATAAACAAACATTTCATTGTTGGTTATTTTACTTTAGTTTAATTGTTTCTCTAAATTATGTACTCTAAATGCAAATATGAGTTATTTTCATTACCCCGGTTGTTCATGCGATGTTGTAGTTGTACTGGCAACATAAAACCCGATGGACTTATTGCGCTTGAGGCTAGCAGTAGCTCACTTTATCGCATTGTAAGACTGAATAATAAAGGTATAAACTTACCTACTACAAAATATTTCTATATAACGGAGTTTTAATTATTTTTTTCTGTTGATATTATACCTATTGTCCTGGAAAAGATTGGGTCCAACCGAAACTAGTTGACATTAGTATATATATATATATATATATATATAATAATGTGGTTTAAAACATTATATTAATAATTATAATAGAGTTATATTTACCAGTTACGGGGAAACCGCACTATAATCAGAGCTGAATAAATCTAATCTAATTAATTTATATGTTAGTTAAAAATGACGAGTGCAGATTTTTCGATAACTATTTTTACAACCAACGGAAATACTTTACTGAAATTTATAAATAAATATGTCGCTTTAAAAGATACAATCGTTCTGGAGGTGGTTAATATTAACAACATTTAAAAAAGTTTAAACAAAATTCAATAAATATATTATCCATAAAGTGCTTGTTTGATTTAGAGGTAGATGAATATATGATCTATGATAAACGTAATGACAATACCAAGCTATTGCAGTCCTATTTAAAATATCGACGTAGTACCTATTATATGTAATAATAAGACTAGTTGGTTACTTATAATTATGAAATGTCATGCCTAACCCAAAATGAAGAAAATAAATTTATGTAGCTACCACTAGAGATACTATAAAAAGGAATTTACAGAATAAAAATGTACAACAAGGTGAAAAATGTAATTGAGCTTGATTCTATAGGTCCCAAACATTGCGGAAGGCTGATGTAAGAATGTCAGACGATAGAACAAGACAAGAATCAAGACAATTCGTACTCTAGTGAAAACGACTAGAGGCAAACCAAGAAAGAGGTGGACCGTCTGTATAGAAGAGGATTGGAGCAGGTTGAATACGGGATATAAAAATAGTCAGGGATAGAAGTCGGTACACTGGGATTGGTTAAATGTACTCAATTTATAGTTAAAATGTCTGAAATACTATTTCAAATATTAAAAAAATAGATATATTAATTCTAATTAAATGTATTAATTAGAAAGATATATATGTATATATACATAAAATCAATTTTATCGAAAAATATTGTTGTTGCTACCGGGATTCGAACCTGGATCTCTTTTCAATCCAGAGAAGGTGCTTTAACCAACTATACGACAGTACTCTTGACGACAAATTTTCGAACCCATATGTTACATTTTTCAAATGAATACGTCTATCGTTCCATTATTTGAAAGCCATCTACTTTGTTATTATACTTTTCTAATTAATACATTTAATTGGTATTTAAAATATAATAAACCTATGTTCTGAATAATTACATCTTCACAGTAAGAATGTTTTCTCCTTAATAAGATAAATTTATAATCATCCAGAGAGTATGCTAGCATGATTCATTGGCTTGACATTTTGAGGTAAGAAAAGCCTCATCAAGCAACCCAGTTTCCGCTTTGGTTGGACCGTGTCACCGTTGACAGTTCGCGCTAATAAAAAGCGATGACGACTTTTCCCGCCAAAAAGGCCACCCTTATTCGGTGCGTCCAAATGGGAGGGGGCACTTTAATTAGTGACCCCGGATTAGTATTGGCCCAGTCCAGGCCACATTTCACCCGCTACGTGACGAGCGGAATGCTCGGTTTGCACGTTCGCGGTGTCTTTACAAATTGAACCCACAGATGGCACTGAAATGTGATATCCAAAGACGCAATTTTTTCACACTTCAGCGTTCTCCACTTCTGCACAAGGAGAATCTCCTTGTTTTTGTTGCCTATTCTTTACGATAACATCATTATAAGTTACTTTGTTACCGGTAATTGTGAATAATTAAAAAAACGTATTATATAAATTTATATTGAAGTATTATTTTTAAGATTTGTTGCAAATTTTACATTGAGGTTTATATTAATTTTAATATAGATTATTTAAAACTTTATTTTTAACCACTTAATGAGTTATATTTAATATACCAACCGGTTTCACATCTTTCATCATCTTTACAATTTAAGTTAGGTACTAAATGTTTTTTTTAAATATTTTTTTTTTTTAAAATAAACCATTTGACATATATGGTTTTAGTTAGTTAATTTGACATCCTGATGAATGAAATTGTATTTTTCGAAACCGATTAGTGTATTAAATATAACTCATTAAGTGGATAAAAACAAAGTTTTAAATAATCTATATTTAAAAATATTTTTTACTAAAAAAACTAATTATCCAAAATGACAAAAATTAAATAAATCATTCATTATCCCTTCAAGCTTGTATAACTTGCTTAGAATTAGCTCAAAATCGTAGAATATATTAACACTTTATCGATATACATTTATTTTAATGATATTTGATTATTATTTACTAATATTATAAGCAATACAAATATATATTTAATTTACAGTGAATCTATACTATAATATTCTAATTAATATATTCTATTAAATATATATAATAAAAAAATGTGTAAAGGAAGAGTCGTTTTAATATTTACGTATGCAATTTTCTTAAGACTGTTTTCAGATATTTGAAGTTAGGATGTCCAGTAAATACTTTAATACCTAGGTATCAAAATGACTGGTTAGAAGCTGAGATAAATGTCTAAGTCATTAATCGAGTACTGGCAAGGAGGAAACAATTATGCTCTTAATTCTAAGCGTTGGTCTTTTTTCGCTATCTTCCCTTAGTTAAACTGGAGTAACTTTTTCAATTAAGGCGGTCCATGTTTTCAACAGAATGGGGGTCGTTAAAGATCGCGATTTCTTAAATGTATCGGAAAGTGCATTCGTTCCAACAAAATATAGGGGGAGCATTCAATTGCATTTCTTAAGGGTTGGATTCTCTGGGTCTCTAAGTGATCTTTAATTAACTAAGATTGAACAGGACAGTATTTTAATAACTACTGTATTTATATACATTTATTTATGTTCAGTCAACTGAAAGTCAGTTATTAATAGTCAACTGTATAATATAATAGGTATTAATTGACAGTTCAGTAAGTTTAAAGACGATGGGATATCTAATAGTTTGTTTTATTTTCAACGATCCTGTTTTATAATTTAAAAAAAAATTGTTTTGTCAGTTTACATAAATAAGACTCGGAGAGATTTCGCATAATAAATAGTTACATTAAAAAACTCAACATTTATATTATTAAAACGAGATAAAATACTGAAAAATGAACACAAAAGCTTTGCGAACGTCTAATTCAGCACCTCGCCAGCATCTATTTTTATGAACTGATTTTAATTTTAAAATGTGTTCCGGACGTGAAAGCAGTTTCAGATAGGTAGTAATTTACTTTTAATTTTTTTCTGAAATCTTAGAAAATCATCCAAAAAGTAATGGGCTTGCTGTAAAAATTTGTATTGCCAACTAGTAACTCGCCACTTCATATTCTTCATCTTAGGCTTTCTTGAACTATTTATCGCCTTACTTTGTAAGTATTTTAGACTTATCTATTACAGCGTAAATAATTTTAATATTTGGAGAAGTTCAATCAATAACCAAGATGTTACTGTTGATATGAAAATCTGAGTTTTCTAATAGCTCTGCAGACTTTCTTCTTTCTTTAATGGTTATTTTATCAAATGGTGAGATTCGAGTATTTATTTCTGTAACTACTCTTTCATATTTATGAAGCATTCCAGGCTGAATATATCTATGTAAGAACGAATCGCTCACAGGAATTCAAATTCGGTGAGCGTGAAGTCTTCATTAAGGCAGCTGGGAATGAGTACATCCGTATCATGCACTGATTTACATCCTTAGTTAGAAATGCATTTTTGAGTTGTGAAAAATTACGAACTGATTTTTCAAATTTGTTGATAATTTTAATTAATATTATTAAATGCAACGATTTTTTTTAACTAAGTGCCTTTATTTTTAGAAATATATTTTAACATTTTTTCCCGTATCCTCAGGTTTCAGACGGGACCATTCTTCCAATGAATTTTTTTCTTTCCTTTCGTCAAATTAATAACTTTAAATAATAATAATTTACTTATATGTTTACATACTAAATAAAAATTATATTTTTAATCGAATACTAATTGATAAATAAATGTAGTTCAATTTAAAAGTCATGCAGTCATAGATAACTTTTTGATGAATAAATTATTTAAAAATATTTTTTAAATCAAAAATTATCTATGACTGCATTAACTTATTTCTTTCTTATAATTTTGATTTTAAAATACTGTAACATCTTTACGTACTGGTCAGCTAGACGTTTTATGTGATAGTCCTTCATCATTGAATTATTAATCGAAAATTTATTTTTCAAAAATGATACATAGCCCCTTAACGCAGTAAGTCCTTCAATTCAATTACCACAAAGGTGTATTAAATTATAAGACAAATTTACTAAAGTTTTTACATAAAAGTGTATGAAAACAAAAAATAAATCAAAAATATTCATCCATTCACCATGGTCCACAGCCCAGGATGGTCTTTGGTCGCATCATTTATAGGACGTTCCTTCACTCGTCTCTGCTCTGTACCGTTTCTCGTCTGTCATCGACTCCAACAACATCCAGGTTCATCTTAAAATATAACAAAAACAATATTTTTAATTTTTAAGAACACATTCTTATTGTGAAACTGCTATTTTTCAGAACATAGGTCTGTTCTATTTTAAATACAAATTAAACGTATCAATTAGAAAGATATACATTACCGGGATATAAAAATATTTTTTCGATAAATTGATTTTTTATGTATATCTTCCTTACTTACTTACCATCACGCCGTTTTCCCGAGGGAGGGTAGAGCGCCACACTCCTCTGTCCTGACACACAATTCTCGTCTCATCCATATTCATAAACCTTCACATACAAGCTCGCCGATTGTTGAGGATCTAACAGAACAATTCTCCATTATCTGGTTTATCTGGTCGTGCCAAGTCTTTCGCGGACATCCTATATTTCTGGTACCAAACCACCTAAGTGATCCTTTCTTAATCTTACTCCCTATACTAACGTCAGCTTTAAATTCTTTCCATATTTATTCATTATTTACTGTATCATAGATAGATTTGCCACATATACGCCTTTGTGATCTCATTTCCACTGCATTCAGTCTACTTTCGTTCCTCTTTTGCCAGCTCCAGGCCTCACTTACATACATCGATGTCGGTACCAGGACTCCATTATGTACCGCTAGTATTGCCTCGGTTGACAAATTCCCGTTAGATATAATTCCATTCAAAGCGCCTTTCACTTTATTCCCTGCAATCACACTCCTTTCGATATCATTCTCAGTTTTTCCGTTTCTATCAAACATACTTCCCAGATACACAAATTCATCTACTTGTTCTAAACATTAATTACATTAATTATTCCTTCTCGAATACCATTACTTTCGACTTGTTGACATTCATTATGAGGTCGCTTTCCTTGCATACATCGTACATTCTACTCACTAGAGTCTGTAGTTCTTGTTCATTATTCGCCATCAGTACCGCATCATCGGCGTACAATAAACAGCATACAATCAAATCGCCCATTTTTGCTCCTACATTCATACATTCCAGTGTATTAACAATATTTCTGTTATCCGCACATACTTACGGTATCAAGATGCTAAAAAAAATTATGGTACATTTAAGAGGTGCAAAAGTTTCAACGCGATTTTGTTGTTACGTCTCTACAAATATTTTTTAACTGTTAAGAGGTTTAAGCCGTTAAACCGCTTGTTAGCTGGGCTGAGTTCCGAGGATTTGCTTAAGGTTTCAGAAGTGCAAGTTTTTACACTCACCGAGTAGCTCGCCGCTAACTTGTCGCTGTCGGATTTTGTCAGTTTTGATTTAATCCTCGGTTTACCGCAGGTCTACTAGCTAAAGAGGGTGAAAATTTTTTTAAACGAAATATTTTCTGTATGTATGGAGCGGACGCGTTTTATAAAAAATGGGATATAATTTTTTTTCGTACAGTTTGTATACTCTTCATATACATATAACATCAATTTATTTACATATTTGTACGTACAAACTCGTATAATAATAAAAAAAATATTAATACGAGTAGGTATATACAAATCGCATTTTTTTTATTTCAGACATCATGTTTTTAGTTAAATAAGTCGAATAATCCATTGATTTGTTAAAAATATTTATATATTACATAATGCCTAATAATTGCATGGTTATTGTTACGAACGCGTATAATTGAGAATGTATCTACTAACAAATAAGTACATAAGGCCCCATATATGACTTTTCTTGTGTGCCGTATTTAACGGTCTAAATAAACACCTGCCACGTAAAAATCCTACCGATTCGCAGTCTTTTATATGTAGAAAAACGTGTTCATATATATATCACGTCCACTATACTCTAGTAATTAGTACGAAGGCAGGATTTCTGCATGTATAAGACGCCAATAATTATTTTCTAGCCAGTTCTTGGAATAAATCAAACGTGAAACAACATACCAAGTTTTTATTGTCGGAGTTGGTTCTGAAATCGTAATAATATATATAACCTTCACTCACCTCTATAATCAGTATCAGTTAATTAATGTTTCGTACTTTAGTGATCAGTACTTTCCAAGTTGTATACCTCACCGAAGATTGTCGGTAGTCTAATAATAACTCGTTAGGTGCAAATTACAATCTATATTACAATAATACTATTATGGTACAATTATATACACCTATACACGGAGACAAATGGCTGAGTAAGAGGACATGCTCGGCGCGCGTCATAGTTTTAAAACCGCCACACACACACACACATTCATCTACAACCGGCGGTGCTGGCGCGCTGACGTACACACATTCACACAATCTCAAGGACATCACAGGTAAAATATTATGATAATTGATAAACCAGCGCCCGAAAAAAAAAAAAAAGATGATGAAATGCAGTATTTATTCTGTACGTAATAGTTATATAAAAAGTGGTGTTTTGCATTCTCTTAATAGGACGATGATAAAGAAAGCCATGTCAAGTGTAAGGTCAAACTGAAAGATTTTAAAGATATTATGGCAATTGGTTAAAGCCCTAGTGCTCTCCATAGCTCTGCATAGATTCGAAACATGAACCTTGAGAAGAAAAGAAAGATACATACTCAACGCCTTCGTGATGTAGTGTTGGCGTCGCATACTGCGTATTTCATAGACTGCGAGACGAATGAATGTCTCAATTCTTCAGGAACTCGCACTAAAGGAAGGCACTATGCGCAGGAGAATAATTCTTTCATATGGACAGACCAAGTTCAAGACATGACCGGAACCTGGATAAACGTCACACTAAACAAGATACAAGATCACGAAGAGTGGACGCTAGCAGTTTGTGCTGTAGAAGCAAAATAGAGAACCCCCATGTTTAGTTATGAGCACATCACCAAATATGGATCCTTACGGAGAGAGTAAGATCAAAAATAATAGTAGGATTATCATTATTAGACGAGTGAGAAGTACCGGTATAAGGAAGACCTTCGAT
This sequence comes from Eubasilissa splendida, assembly GCA_031772225.1. Taxonomy (NCBI): domain Eukaryota; kingdom Metazoa; phylum Arthropoda; class Insecta; order Trichoptera; family Phryganeidae; genus Eubasilissa; species Eubasilissa splendida. The sequence goes on along the minus strand of CM062848.1, from coordinate 13,499,239 downwards.
ATGAAGTCCCCACTATTTAGATATATAAAATCTCAATTAAGGTGACTCGGACACGTCTTACGAATGACAGAGGAACGTCTACCAAGTCACATATTATTAGCAACTCGGGAGGGAAGGCAGCTGAATGAGCCGCCCTAGACTGTACTGCAGACTGACTGTTGGGGTAAACTGCAACAAAGATTATGAAAACAGACTGGGTCGTAATTGGTCAACAAGTACCGAAACGGAGTAGACATAGGAAAACTCAAACGCCTTTTGACTTTGGACCCTCGACTCTCCTAGGATAAGGGGAGGAAAATGATAATGATGTGATATATTAGAAATAAGTTAACACATATTATACCGTTATATTTGGTACCTACTGGTCACGAGATGTTATTTTAAGTTGACATTTGGAAAATGGAAACATTGCACCGCGGGAAGAAATTTCTCTATGGTATGAGCTGCTCGTGGATTGATTTAAAAAAATGTGAATTCATCTTTAAAGAAGGAAGGGTGAGAATAATATTAAATATTAGGCATCTGTGTTATCCTGTACCGTGGTAGTTGAGAGTTTTTGCTATTTCATTTGCAGAATTTGAAGCATCCCTTCTTTACTTAACGGCGGAGAGGTATGATTTGGAGAACAATACTAATTTCCTCGTGAAGGATTTCTCAGGAGTTAAGCATGATAGGTACACGATTATGTCCCCTCTGCTCAATTTACTCTACAACTTAATCTATTATACAACAAAAGCGGACGCAAGGGTTCTGCGCGACTTTAAAAGGAAGCAGATGACCCAGCCCTCCTGACGTTTTGCAATGGGAGGAGACACACGTATTCTACGGGTGCCCCTGAATATCAAAACTAAATTCAAACTGTGGACTGATCCTGATGTGTAAAGATTCTGGTGTTTCAATTATTGTAAAGTAATTTTTGATGTGAAATTTTGAAGATGTAGTGTATCATAATGTTTATTTTCACATTTAATTTTAAATATTAGTTGCTAATTGTGGTGTCAACGATTTGATAAAAATCTATTATTTTATTTTTCGATTTGTTTAAATTCTTTATTTGTAATCACACTTTAGTGATATTATTTAATACTGTATTTTTTACCTGGTAGACTTATACATTTTCATATTTTGTCATGCTCAACTTTTAATATTGTAAATTCAAAACTTATTATATTATTTTTCCCTGAGAATGACTGCTGATGTGAATGAAAGACGACATGGTGAATTCTGTGCATCAGAACCACGTACCTCATGCTTTACATTTAGCGAGCCGGAGAACGAATCAAATACAACGTCACAATATATTAAAAATAGTGGTATTTTATTGGTCTTACGGGTAAGGTTAGTTTGGAGTACGAGAGTCAACCGATCATATTTTCACAGCGCAAGCATTATACTTAGTAGGAAAATAGTAATAATATTAATGTAAAATACATTCCGTGTACGAATCAATATTTTTAAAATATGTAAATGATACACAACTAATTTTCTCAGTAGTCGTATAAATAAATCATCAATCTCAACTCTATTCACGCCTAATATAATATATTATACATCTGTAGACATTTTTCGTTACTCCCTTCAATTTAGATATAGCGGATTTATTTTGCGTCAATTTCTATAGTGCGACACTGCCTTTGAGACAAGCCGAGAGTAGTAGAAATGGTCAATGTACACCAGTTGGTTTAATCAATGAACAATGCGATAAACAATATTTAATTAAATGATTCAACACTGACTCCGTTCGATCATTTCCTCAGGGTGTTTCATGCCAGGGGCCATGATGAGATTTTAATCTCAAGACAATCTATGAGATATGGATTATACCAAGTCTCAAAGGTTCGATATTTGTTTTGTCTCGTTCTTCACTTCACGCTTATTGTACGTCAAATATCAGTACATTGACTGTTAATGTTTTGTTCTTTCGTTGAGTGAATTTAAATCTCTTCTGTATCAGATATACTGGATTTATTTTTGAAATTCAATGTCTTCTGTTTGTGTTTTTTTAAAAATATTAAATAGTTATAGGTATCTATGGTTCTAGTTTATACGCACTTGTTGAATCGAACGGTGTGTACCCGGTTGGTCCTATTAATCCTCCAACAATCTTTACAAATCTCAAAATTGTAATATTTCAATTTCCTACGTTTCACGTTTGTAGTTATAATTATCAATACAAATATTGATTTATTAATTAGATCAAAAATCAGCCCTTCTTTTCATACTCCGCAATACAGCCCCTCAAGTACGAGCCACCCTGCCCATCTGTGTACGTAACATATTCACGAGCACAATAATCCTGACTCTTCGCATCCAAAATCAGTCCGCTCCGGGAAGCCCCTCCTCGCCCAGCCCAGGAAACCTGCACACAAAGTGATTCATCTACGTGACTTGGGTTTTATTTCACTCTCTTTTTGATTCGTTTGCAACCAATATTTCAAATTTGTCTCGCGACGGCCCCCACCTCTTCTTAGTGCCCGCTATATTTCAAGAACGTTCTCATGGCTCGGAATATTCTGGAAAACAGCGGAGTTATGTTATTATTTACCCGCAGACGTGCTGTGGTAAGCGTAAAATTCAATATTGAAATTCGACAAATTCAGGGTCAAGTGGTGTTACGATAAATATTAATTTAAATAAAATAATCAATAACATAAAATAAATTACAAAAACACAAAATTGTGCAACACATTATTTTCTCCGTTATGAAAGTATTGACACAGTGGCTTCAAGTCGCCTTCATAGTTGATTCTAGAATCTTTCCAGTCAGATGCAATCAGTGACGTACACAAGGTCTGGATATAGGTTATGATGCTAATAACGATGATGTAAAAGTATGATGGGATGTTAATAAAGTTAATTTCCCTTTTTGAACAATATTAATATTACGATACAAATGAAATTAATAAATTAGAAAGATATACGAAAGAATTTTTCTTTTTATTGGGAACGCATTCTTATTGTGAAGTTACAATTTTAAAGACTATAGGTTTGTGAATTGAAGAATAATTTAATAAGAAGATATTGATGATATAGCTTAAACAGTACTACTAGTAGATCCGATTGTGTTCAGGTATTCATGACTTCGTTTACGGTTGCTCTTTGTCGGGTCGATTGAGGAGCTCTTCTAGGCTTCAGGCTTGTTACTCTTGATACTTTAACATTATATATCTTCTCAGTATCTATGTTATTGTTCATAGTTTCGGCAACATAAAGTTGTGCTATGATATTATTATTTCGGGAGCCTCAGATAGACTCCTGCACTATAAATCCGCCCCTTTGTACAATATAATTTACAAACGCAGCCAAACTGTTGTAGTCTCATTTTGTATTTTCTCTATTTTTATTTAATTTTAAAGCAATTTGGATACATCACTTGGAAAGATCAGAGTATAAATCTATATTTCAAAAAAACGTATATGCTACCTGGACTCGAGCCCAGAACTTTATATTGCTGGTAAAATCTTTTACCGATTAAACTACGGAAATATTATTGATCTCATCAAATTATATCTTTATATATTACGTTTTAGTGAGATATCAATTTATTACAGTTGCAAGAAAACAATCTAAAATATTTTGAGTTTTACTTTTCTTTTTAGTTTTATAGATAATATAATCTTGGGTATGTGTTTCGCGTAGATAATAATCGTATTGCTTATGTAACCTAAATATATTATGTATGGTGAGAATTGTTATGCTAAGGTACTGTGATGGTGAGACGATATTTAGCAGATTAGTAGGGCGACAGATGTTGAAGGTGGGCAAAGAAACTCATGATGAAGAATGATGTTATAAAAATGAAACGACAGTGTCCAGCACTGCTGAACCTCCAGATCATTGTGGCACTATGGAATGTCCGTATTATATTTTACAGCACCTAAAATAAGTGCTGCCCACTGCCTTCATAAACATGGGGACTGCATCTTTGTCGTCTCACGCAGACGGAAAGAAGCAAACAACAAACAAAATAAATATTTCCACAGTATGTAGTCATGGAACTATATATTTTATTATACGCTTTTCTTTTAATTGTATGTTGTGACTAAGTGCGTCACCGTAAAACCCAAGCGTTTGCAGAAATCATTAATGCTATTGATCATATTACTTTTAAATTGTATAACCTTCATTTTGTGAGCACAGATGGTATTAATAGCACAATTTTATTATTTGCTAAACACGTGCTGCGCTGACCTATTGGCACACTCGTACACTGGCAGTAAGGGTCACGAAAGAAAATTCTCATTAACTATAAAAACTAACACTATATTATATTTTAAATACATACATATTAACTATAAAAACATATTTATTAACATCGATAATTTATTTTCATAAAAATAAAAAAAACTTTTTTTTTGTATAACTTTAACGCTTATAATATTTTCGTAATAATTTACAACTTATTTTTAAGTAGATACCTAATGATTAGCAAAAAATGTTAAAAATTAAATATTACAATATTAAATATTACATTATTATAAAACACAATTATCAACATCGATATGTTAAAATATCATACTGTGTTAGAATGCGAAATTACCCAAAACAATATTTTCTTCAAGGATACAAAAGCACTTAGCCGAAGTAAGGGATGGACGGTAATAAAAACTCGGTATGTTAGACGCAGGTGGATCGACACAGCTTGGGTACAGCGGCGATTACAGCGGCAGTAATCCGGCGAACGTGACTAGAGTCACGTAGGCAAATGCACCTTGAGGGATGCATCACCATAGTCGACCAGTCTTCTGATATTCTCCGCCGTGAGAAGTGACTCCGCCAAAGGCGAGATTTTATTTTCAATCGTTTCTAAAAGTATCAAGCAAGCGCTTCATAGATTGTAATTCCGGGGAAAATTTAAACTGTGCGCCTCGAGTTTAAGCTTAGACTGTGATGTTCTCTGCGTTTAATCGTAAATATGAACGTATCAAAAAAGGTCCCGCCGGATCTATAAAAAGTTGATAAATATAATCAGTGTAGCGAGAACAGACTGTTGCTATAGCATAAGAATATCGCGTCCAGAATCCCGGTTTGCCTGGATAATTGGGCATCGTCTTGTCATCAACTACAAGCCTGAACTCCGTCACCCTACGCTGGCACCACAAGGAGCTTCACGTCCAGGATCCAGGATCATCCTAAGAGGTAATGTCTTACTTGAGGGACCTGAATAATCTATATCAGACAAGCGTCAACATAGACAATTTGGCAGAGAAATTAATGCTGGCATGATGGACACAAATATTTAATGTTAGTTTTATTGTAATTATTTTTGAATAGCCTTATTTATAAGTATTAAAGTAAATTCCTCATTTTCCACTTTTAACACATGCAAGCATCTTAAAATATAGATTATAAATTTTCTTATATAAAATTATTCTTTCATTTCATAACTATTTGACTTGTCAATATTTAAAAAAAGAACCAGTTAGGCTAGATGCCTCCCTCCTGAACACGAAGCCGAGGCAGAAAGAAGAAATTACCTAACAACTGATGTCAATATTTAAAAAATATTTAGTCATTGATAACATAATTAAATATCTAAACATTACATAAAACACAATATTTTTTTGGATCAGTAATAGTTTTTGAATATTATCAATACCATAATAATTATTAATCGACTGCAAGTTTAAGGGCTCATTACGATTTGTTCTTGTATCCAAATGCATGTTAACAAATTCTTTAACTTTCCGTGGTCTTTTTGTCCTCTATCCACAACAAAAAGAGTATACATAGAAAAAATGACCTATCAAACAATTATATTATCATCGAGTTATTTTGTAATATTTATTAAGTTTCTATTGTGAATCATAGAGTAACAAAATAATAAGATAAAGCCTATTCTAATTGCTTAATAAATAATTCTGTGTAATTTTTGTTATCTTTGTATTGATCAACACCCGATCGCGGCCTCGGGATTATCTAAAGGATAATAATAATATTACTAGTAGAAAAAAAATCGGTGACAGTCGATTACTTGCTGTTAGACCCTGCATGCGGCTATTATGGCCACTGCGTGGCCCCGGCTTCCATATAATCTATATTTAAATGTGAAGATCCCTTAATCAATTAAGCATGCTTTTCTGCTGGAATTATACAAACTGTATTCTTACGGTCAACTTTGACTAATATAGATATCTAATTAATTAAACTTCGTCATTCCGCTTATTTAGAAATGAGAGCATGTTTACAATAAATAATTATTAAACAAAAGTAAACATTACAAACATATATTTAACAGATGATTAACTATATGAGATGACAGACGGTCATTATAATTGCCAGTAGAAAAAATTAATACGATTTCGCTAATATAGAATTTTTCTTACAATGTACATTTCATTTCAAATTGAATTTATATTTGCATACTGTTATTGAATATATAAAAGAGAAAACATTTAAGTTACTGATATAATAGTAGCTGGGACTGAAGTGCAGTATTTGTATTTTGTTTATACATACTTATATGAACTTTTTTATCTCTTTTTTGTGTTTTTCTTTTCAGGACATAAATATTATTTTGAAATTTAAATGTATTCTATAATATGTATTATATTTATGGTTAATCGGGTTTTCATAAAAAAGAACCCGATCACGCTGGAATAAAAGCATTATTATTATTATTATTAACCTAGAGATATTAAAAACACGTTTTTTCTTACTGGCAATGGACACTAATAGTGACAGAGAATGCGACGAAGCGCAATATTACAATTAGATAGATAATATTTTAAATGCCCACCTTAGAACACGATGAAGCTTAGTTGACATTGAATCTAACAAATGAAAAACCTGTAATAAAATTGCGAAATAAAAAAAAAAACACAATTATTTAGAGCTGAACTTTGACCCCTGACTGTACGTTGAAACTGTATGTATGTTTCGTCTGCCTCTCATCCGCCAGCTAACCTGAATTATTCATTTTCCTGAAAGCGCGACTCTAACTAACCAACTTTTTGTTTCGAGATTGATTAAAAATTTCCAAGACAAATATTAATATTTACGCTAACTACACGATGTTCGGGATGAGACATTTTCCGCCGAAAAACAAAGCGAAACAAGTGAATAAATAAAATAAGAAAATAAACACCAATCAAATCACAGGTTCTTTTTTTAAATAAAACATGATGCGACCCATACTGAACATGAAAAATATTTACATAAAATTATTATGTAATAATATAGTATCCAGTTGAATTCAAATGAAATTGAGTATAAAGTACGTACAAGAAAATTTTACGAGAAGAATTTACGATCAAAGTATATTTTAAAACAGTGAACATTTGAAAATGAATTATCTGATTGTGATAATATTTATTTTAGTTGCTCTAGTTTTTCTCACATATTTGATACATTTTTAAGTAGCAGTAATTTAAACAAAATATTTAATATGAATTAAATATATTAATTAGAAAGATATACATATAAAATCAATTTTATCGAAAAATATTGTTGTTGCGCCACCGGGATTCGAACCTGGATCTCTTTTCAAACCGGGGAAGGTGCGTTATCCAACTATGCTACAGTGACGATATTTTTAGCGTATATGTTACCTTATATTACCACATTTAATCGTTCCATTATTTGAAAGAGCCATTAAGAGGTTCGAATCTCTGTGGCGCAACAATAATATTTTTCGATAAAATTGATTTTATATGTATATCTTTCTAATTAATATATTTAATTCATATTTAAAAAATCACAGACCTATGTTCTGAATAAATAAAATTTCACAATAAGAATGTGTTCTCCTAAAAATATTTAATATTATATTATGTTCTATTGAATACAATATATAAAAAAATTTACAGGATACATTTTGTATTACACGTTAAAAAGCGTAAATTATCAGTTCATTTAACTGATGAGTTTTACGAATTTGAACCAAAAAGGTATCTCGACATATCCTTCAGGCTGCGTTTATTTCAGCGTGCTGCATTTCAAGTCATTCTGCAATATGCCACCGCTCCGCCGCGCGCCCTGGGCAAACAGCCCCTGCAGCCGGACACTTTTATCCGGCGGGCATCTCTGTAAATAAGGCTAACGAATGTCCGGGCCAGCGCCGCCGCCCAGATAATGCAATATTTTCTCCCCCACCCTCAGTCACGTGAACGAGGTATGTACAAATATCTACCTGGCTTTGGAATCGCTTTGGTAAATGGCCACTATTTGTTTATATATCTAGATATACAGTCTAATTTCAGATGGTTCAATATGAAAAAAATAATACTGTAAATGCAAGTTTTTTCAATATTCATATTATTAATTCACGTCGGTCTCTTATGACTGAGGATCGTGAATAACTTAACAACTAATCTATTAACTATACGTACTCTACTTTTCTCGGTATCCGCTGTCGCCAGAGAAGTGCCTGATACTTTTTTCACTTGGTCGGTCCAATGAGTGGAGGATTTTTCCCTTCCTCTCTGTCCTATGACGTGTCCTACTACTACTTTTCAAAGCAATCTTTCGTTATGAATTAACAATTGCATTCCTATATAATATTTATATCAGAAATATAACTGTTAATTAAAATTGTTACCTACTTCATGTATAGCAGCATTACGATGTTCCAATATTCAAAATTCTGATTGATGACTTGTTTGTTTATTATTTTGAAAAATATGGCTTCGGAACATATCAACATTTCAAAGGAAATTAACACTTAAATTCACTGCAATGAAATGTATCAATATTTCTACGTGAGATATACATAAGAACAGTTGGATTTTATATATAAGTTACATTTCATTTTAACTTCCCCATGAATAAGTAAATAAGTTTTCTATTTAAAATTACGTTTATTTTCTAAATTCTTTATCTCAAAAACCTTTCTAAACCTTTAAAAAAAAACTCAAAGCACACGGTTCTATTAGATTAAATATAATTATTTATGTTATTAAATAACGAAATATGTTCATATATTCCATGTTCTAAAAAAATATAATTCAATATAACAAACGTGTTACTTGCTCAGATTTAGAGAAAAATATTAACTTTTTGTGAAATTTTCCTAAATAGTTTCTTTAAGCTCTATTTTCATTAAAATTTATATACAAGTTAATTAATGGTCAAAATAAACACAACGCCTTATTACTACATGTTAAGGTGTAGTCCATGTTAACAACAGCAGCGGGAAGAATATTGTGTGGGATGAGAGCATCTGTAATCTAAATCTAAATTAAAAGAACTAGAAAATGGAGCAAACGATCGCATACACATATACTTTCATACTCATGACTCGTGTAAAGTGTTACAAATATTGGCATTCATTGTGTGCAGATTACATGATATCTCCCAACAATATTTTTTACAAGACAAGTTGTTATATTTTCAGTGAGTCCAATTTAGTTACAAGTACTTAAGTACAATTTTATAACAATAAACTATATTCTCAGATCTTCACGGATAGCATCATCGGAGAAACGAAACATGAAAAATGGGTTTCCAGCATCAGAACTACTTACTCACCTTTAAACAATAAAAATCTCTCTCCTTCACTCGTGGAAAAATAAAATAATTAATTAAATAAATTCTCAAATAATAGATAGGGAAATAAGTTTTTACCAATATTTAAAATTTATAAAAACTTCTTTAATACTAATGGCATAATAACTACAGATTCTGAGGATGTTATTTGTGAATAATTTATGCCATCTGTATCTTAGAATAAATCAAATAATTACAGAGCGCTGACATACAAAGAAAGAAGAAATAATTGTATAATAATTTTAACTGTACAGATAAGTAGCAAATTCTAAAACTGAAAGAAATTTACTTCCAAAAAATTAATATACTATTATAAAATAGCAGATAATGAAATGAATATTTGACTTTAATAAGAGATCGTTTGACAATAAACATTTTTTTAACTCATTATGAACTAAATTCATTCAAAAATTATTTATCTTCACACCATTCAAATGTACTAGTCACATATTACACTAGATTTCACATCATATTTCCCGTCTTTGTCCATGGATATTGTGGAGGCTATTCACATACAGATCAGGGTATAGATATACATCAAAGTCAAATTAACTGAAGAAAACGCCATGGTATTTTCCATTAAAATTACGGAACCATAACAGGTCCATATTTCAGTCTAACGGACAGGCTCCATGTCCCAGTAACTGCCAGGAGGCGATCAAATTATCTGATGCCTCAGTGTCTTTTATAATCTCGTGATTCGCCAGATAAATCCAACGCGATCGCCAAATAAAACTTTCTTCCAAGCTCCTGTCAGCCAAGCGGTCTACCGCCACTAACCTCTCTCTGCGGCCGTCTTCGCGCGACGGCCCGTAAATGTCAGAAAACATGAAACTCTCACCGCGCAAGCGCGAACTTAGGGATGTCAGCCGTAAAATATGGCCCTCACTAAAAATTATAATAGTGACCTTATTTGTTACCTTATAATATATATATATATATATATATATAATATATAACCCTCTCCAAACACAAGAGCTAGTCACTTTTTTTGGAGAGGTACAGCGATATATAAAAAAATATGTACCTTTAGTTTGTAATAGAATCAAGTAATTCATATATAAATTGTAAAAAATTTAAAATAAATAAAAAAAACTTAGTAACAGAATAAAACACCTACACTCTTTGACCGATCTAAGGCAAATTTTGTATAGTTAATCTTAAGGTCCCGGGGAAAAATAAAGTATTCAATCTCCCCTTGGCCACTCCACTCTCCCCTCTAATATAATTGTATTTCAAATTTAATGTCATGAAAGTTTGTTCAGTTGCACTTTAGGATTTTGAGGAAAATATAGTCACCCCACCTCACTTCCCCAGCTTGGCCCACTATTAAAAACCTCCTTCTCCTCCTATTCCCTAGCCTTCTATTTTAAATTATAATTATATCTGAATCCCTAATAACGGCGCTTGTATTAAATACAATCCGATCGATGATGTAACAATATTTTATAAATATATTAGAGTTAAGCATGATAACTTGTTTTTCTTTATTGTAAAAAGGTATTCCAAATAAAGAAAACATTGAAGAATAAATAAATTAAAAATAGTAAATTATTGAGAGAAAAAAAGTTTATTTTGTGCACGTTACGCTGGTGGCGATAATTCCGATGCGCTTCTCTCTGAAGATTGGTTGGGTTCGACCTGGACCACCCCATCGTTAGACGTAAAGGTTTTAGTAGATGCCCAGTGTCCCCCAGACACCCCCGCCACCCCCACCGAAGGCGCTGCCGCCTGCCGCTGCCAACTGGTAATTCCAAGGAAAATATCTGCCAGATCCTTAATGCATTTATGGCTGATGAAAGGGTTCGATAAAATAAGCTCCGTAAAATGTTTTTTGTTTTTCTTCTTTACCGCAAATGCGAGATAAGAAAGTGGATAAACGGAACTCGGATGCCTGAGATAACATCTTATAATTGGAGTTGGAGGAGCCCTTTGGAAAATATGATTGTTCAAAATTTGATTAGGCACGCTACAATCATATAAATATAAATAATACATAGATACGAGTGCGGTTTCATTATATGAACTATTAATGCTGCCATAATATATTTTGAAATAAACGTAATATTTTGGAAATTTTCAAGGCAAAAATTTAATTGGAATTTAAGTAAAGTGAACTTTGCTTACAAGATGTGTTCACTTTCTGAGAAATCGCTTTTACCGATTTAACTAAACAGAGAAAAACTTTTAATGTTAATAAATGAATTACCATTTAATTAGTAAATGAAAAAATTTCTGTGTTGGTGTTGCGACTGTTGATCTTGAGATTAAAGTTTTTATAAGTATTTTTTATAAATATGTATTATAAGTATGTTTTATAAGTATGTTTTATAAGAATGTTTTATAAGTATGTATTATAAGTATGTTTTATAAGTATGTATAATAAGCCGTAAGATGTCAGTGATATAATTTTTTTTGTGTTGACATAATTTAATAATACTAATATTAGTAAAATACTGTTAAAATAATGTTTTATTAGAAATATACTTTGTGGAATAAATTAGACTAACTGAACATTATACCGGTATTGTTCGGTAGATTTATTGAATGTTGATGTGACATGTTTTCCGTGTACGCGTCTTCATTTAAAAATATATATACATTTCTCTCCAATTTTTAAATAGAAAAACATTATTTATTAATGCATAATGTTAAATACAGTATTATAGAGTTTTATATAGTAATACAGATGTTTTTCGGAACTGAATGCCAGTTTAAGGAAAAAATCGATAATATTACTAATGATTGAAATTACAATTATTGCAACAAATTAATATACTTATTTTGATTATTACATAAAATAAAAAATATTCATACGTAGACAATTTAAAAAATATAATATTTATATATTCAGTTAACTTTTAATGTCGTTTATATACAGGCTGCAGGTTACTAACACGTGTAGACGCATAAATCCATATATACCTATTGAAAGTGTTTTTGTAAACACCTTAACCCTCGATATCGGCTAGTGATTCACGGCTATCCGCACCCCCTTGCCATGAAGGGTTCCCAAAAACACCCTATTCTCGCAGAATAGCAGAATACCTTCCGACATTACCTCACATTTCTACCCCTTAAAAAATCCCTTCCCACGTGGTCTCGATTTTTCCAGCCCGCTTTAACCTTTTTTCGGTTTCGAGTTGGCTCAAACTGTGACTAAAATAGAAACTTTCCGAGTTACCTCAAATCCATAGGCTTAGTTTGGTATCTGAAATGTTAATTTTATCGTAATAATGTAAAAGTGCTGTTTTGAAGTCGTTCATGAATGGAACAACTCATTGCAATCTTTTCAGAAATTTATTACAAATAATTTTATAGACAGATACATATTTTATACATTCAGATTTACTTTTATAAAATAATAAATAAACCTTTTCTACAGCATACAATGTATATAATATATTATTTATAACGGAACAACGTTAAACAATAATAAATGAACATAAAAAAAGGAATTAAGTGTTAATGGACCAAATGCTTCAAAAAGTGGGTAACTTTGGCACAAAAATAGACCCAATCAAGAATTAACGTATTTAGTGGTAGAGATAGATGTATAAGATAGAATTAATATTCTAGTCAATCTTAGAGTAAAATTATCTCAATAAGAAAATTTTAATTAAATGAAACCATATTCTTTCATTAAAAAGTGTAGATTTTTTATGTAACACAGATCAAAATGATTTATAATTAGAAACCAAAATTCTCATGCATTAGACTATCTCAAATTTGTAATTTGTTGTTTGATTTCTGATAGTTATTATCATCTAATTTAGGCATACTGTGTACATATAAACGTGCAATCGTACACGATATAAACTTTTTCTATTTAATTTTTTTCTGTTTTTTAAAACTGATGCATTTGGAGTATGATAATCCATTGCTTTAAGATCATGAGACAATTCAACAAAAATAACTGTTGAAAGATACACAGTTTACCTAAATAGTTTAAATAGTTTTCACCCTTAAAGTATTTTTAGGTCACCTGAAAGACAGATAAAACTTTTTCCGTAAGTTGAACATTTAATTCGATACTATCTTTCCAATCTCTTAAGCCAGTTGTCTTTTTGGCAACCAAACCAAAAGGCAATTTGAAATAAATCTGGCAATATTTTTTTTTAGCGGAAATAATGATTTTAATTGCCTTTGTGTTATCTAATGTTAAAGCTGAATATGTTTCAACTGTGTTTATCATCTTTACCATAATACTCATCAGGTTATATAGTTAATTTGAAGGTTTCTTAGTACATTATCATTCTTCACGACTATACTATCAGATAAAGTCTGAGGTCATTTTCTATTAACTTAATAATTTATTTTTTTCCAAAAATGATTGAGGTACCAAAGAAGCCACAAAAGATTCTTTAATATTTAAATCTAATTATCTTTATCATCAAAATTGACAATAGTTTATTTAGTATTTCAGATGAATTAATTTGTTTATTATGTTAAATTTGTTGGTAGGTAGTAGTTAGCAGTGGCGTGCAATAGGCACAAGCTTAGGTTATGCTGTTACCGACGATGCTAATTAAGTACACAATAGGTAGGTACACTAGGTATAAAAAAAAGTTAGGTTTATTAAAATTTTGAGAACAATTCCATCAATTTAAATTAAGGGTACAATTGTATATTTACTACTTTAAAAAAAGCAAGTTCTTTTATTGATCTGTACCGTACTTTGCTTTTGATTTGGCTAAAAATATTGTCTACGATTTCTTCTTCGGACAACGGATTTAAAATGTTTCATTAACAGTATTCAAAAACATTTATTTATATATCAAGCTTTACAAATTAGCATAGCCGAAACTTATAACAGAAATAATTGTATTTTGACATTTAACTTAATATTGGTAATAATCTAACTTAATAATATAAATTTGCTCATTTGACAGATAATAAATTATAACCTATAAATTTAATCAACGCAACACAGAAATACGAAATGGCGTTAGACACCTTTAACACGAAACGTTTAGTCTGTCAAGTAAAACAAATACGTGGAAATGTCAATCTACGCAATTTTCAGTAAGGATTTTTCAAAGACAACAGAATTAAACACAAATTGTTTGAACGATGCAGAAAATTCGCAGACATTAAGATGCCCAAATAACTTCAGTAAAAAAATATGTAGTTTAGTATGTTTCTCATATGGATTGAACAAACAAATTAGACGCGTACCGATGTACGTCCTGACAAAATGCGTAGTAGAATGGCAATGAAGTTGTACACAAATAATTCGCAATTTTTCGGAATAACGGCTAGACAAAAATCTAACCATGGGTTAGGCATCCGGGTAATAAAGGCTAGAATTTTATAGGGTCTTTTCATAATATAAGGATTATATAATTTATTTTTATTTCCCAGGATCACAGATTTTTTGATTGTATGCAATGCACGCCTCTGGTAGTAACTAATATATTTGAAAATAATGTTTTTTTCTTTTATAATTTTTACCATAATAATCAGTAAAGCATTATTACGGGTTATTATAAAAAGTAATATTAATAACATTCTTAGAAATGTAGGTTTTTTTCAATCTGTCTTAAAAAAGTCTTGTTCAACCCAATAAATATAATTCTCAAATTTATTCAATATTCTGAGGAAATTCTTGAAATTAGAAAGATACCACAATAGTCCAAAAATAACTTGTCAGTGTGACGTCACACACAGGACGGTGTTATGTAAATTTAAATGTGTGAGGATATTTATTCAAATATAATTTCGTTAGTACATTCAATTTTATATCTTTAATTCTTTCGATATATTTCGTTACTAATATATAATTACATATGTATATTTATTGAATTTATAAATTTAAATAAAACTCAGTATGTAGAAGGTATATTGTAATGATCAATTATTACTTATGTGAAATTGACAACGTTATAAAAGTGATTAGTTTTTTTAATATTCATTTTCTACTTGTGACGACGGTGGAACCATTTTGTAAAATAAAATTAATTATTTGAAGCGATTGTAGATTCGAAGCTGACAACGTGAATCATGGGGACTAGCAGCAATAACAGTATTTTTTTATTATTTTAGTATATAATGTTACATATAAATAAAAATCCCACTAGTCAAGTAGGCAAATAGGCATCTTATTAAATTTAGTTGATGACATTTTATTTCATATACTTTATTGATCGAAACCTGTTTAGGTAATAATAGTCTTTTTCATTAACCAGCGAATTTAAATGTAAATATAAGTAATGTAAGACACTTGCAAAATCTGATTAAATTTTCCAGGAATTAAATCACATTACCCGCCATAAATTGTTGGGATTTCGTCATTAAGATAAACGGGAATACAAATTATGGCGGTAAATCTCCATTAAAAATATTTTTATTAAGTGGGGTGACTAAAGGTGGAACCAGCCAACCGGGCTGGGGGTGATTTGATTCCAAGATTAATTTTTTTGTAACTTTACACAAATCGCCCAACGAATTATTTAATTGAAAATAATTAAACGTTATATTGTAAATTCTTATTTATTTTTTACATTAATGCATATTACATTGTCAGCGTTTAAATTTTCGTTTCAATCGAGTCATATTTTTTTTAAAAAGTAGCAGAATAAGTGCCCACTCACGTGAGTGGCACCAAAGTGATCACGTGGGTGTCACCAAAATGAAAATTTTGGGACAAGGAATTTGCGTCATTTATATTTATTTGGTGGTCTGTGGGTTTATAACTTTCTGCGCTTTTACAACTTTACACGTGTTTGAGGACAACATTGTGTATACAGACACAAGGTAACATAATTTGTGGGCATATTATATTTCAGGAGATCGCGGTATTTGATGTTTCCATTTGTTCGATATTATTGCACGAGTAGGGCGTAGCGTGTTTCGAGTTGCAGCTACGATAGAACATCTAGATAATTAGATATGGTACATTAAAAACTAAGTGGCCTGTTTAGATAGTTAATTTTATCAAATATCCGTGATCTTTAGAAAATTCTCAGTAAACCATACAATTCAGGTTCCCAAAAATCATTTTTGGTATAATTCTTTCTTAAATGGCATTTTAATCCAAAAAACTATACGCACTATCGTACATGATAATTTTTTATTGCCAACAGTACGCCAATCCTGACGAAGATACGTTAGTATCGAAACCGGTTGACGTAAAAATAACTCATAGTGGTTTATACAAAGTTAAATATAGATGCAATTTTTAATATTCTATTATATTTATTTTACAATACTGTTATTATACTTACTACTTCTAAAACTAATATAGCGCTTGCTGTAGTTTGAAGATCTTAGTCTGTTATTTTTATTGGAAAATTACGAATTACTTAATGGTCTCCCGGGACGAGACTCGAACTCCAACCGTTTGTTACAAAAAAAGTGTCTCAAGAATATACAAAACAAGCATGTCATGTACAATACGTTTATTTAATTTCGTTTAAACGGTTGGAATATATGATGTATTATATGTAATAAGAATAAGAAAAAAAAATCTATGAAATATTGAATAATTAAATTTTTACAAATAAATACTGGCTTCTTCTCATTTTATTTCATTACACTTTCTAAATAATCGACTAACAAAACTTCTCTCTGATTATTGTCTATTTGAAAAATTATTAATCATATGTTTATATACATTTGTCCCCCAAAAATTCTTCCAATGTCCAGACTGTCCTCTCTTGTTACATCTTTCCCCTCCACTTGATTGGATAAGTAATCTAAATGCCAACAGTGCACCCCCCGCCCCCGCCTTCGCCCCGACAACCCCGTGCATCCAGTGGCGGCTGCTGCTATCGGACTAATAATCTTCGTGACGCTCCGCCGTACCGCAGCGCGGGCGCCTCCGTCGACCCAGAGATTCTTTTAGAAATTTTCACGCAAAAAGAAAAAAAAACTATTAAAAATTCCGGATTGGTTGTGTTTTATTTTGAGGTGAATATTTAACTCGGCTACTTGCAAAAATAATTCAGAAATAGGAAATTGGATATAGGCTAACTTGGGAAGTATCATATTTCATAAATCGAATAAAATAAATGGTTCTATAATGCCTATTGAGTTAGTGTACCCTTTTAATACTATAGGACTACACGAGCCTCTTTTTGAGGACATTAGGATGATTGGTGGTGGCTAATAATGCTTATGCACGCCCTTCGAGGCACGAGGAGCGATAAAGATTGTTCCATATCAGTTAGTTCAATCTTCTGTATATGAAAATGTCAAGATAATATTTAAGTGAATGACTCACTGCTGACTGTATACTTTCGGACGCGCGCCCTAACCATGACAAGCTCGATGCTTTTAACCTTTACCATACCATGATATAAAATACCCGAACGCAGTCATGCTGTCAACTCGTGTTACCGTAAATAACAGTTAGAAAAAATGTTTTAATTAACTTAAATGGATTTAATGGCACGAATTTACTCTAAATATTGAGCATTCAATTTTGAAAAAATGATTAATAACATAATTTAGAGCATTCATTAAGTTCTATACAATGTGTCCTTTATTCTTATCTCTCTTCGTTTAATTAGTGATAAAGAGACAATTATATTTGTATGTTTGTTGTTCTATTCACTGTGAAAATAGTGTGATCTCTGTCTTTCATATCACAAATGGTATTTTTACCGACGTATTAATTTTACAACGGATTGAATGGAAAAAATAACTATTTTTGTACGATTCCCTTTTTATAATTGAATTTTCACTAGTCATTTCTAAGCGCTAATATTTTCTTTAGGATTATCTAAAATATGAATTTTATCTTGCTTGTATTTATCGAAATATTACAGGTTTAATTATGATGGTAGACCTGTGTTACTGCATGGTTTGGGAAGGGTTAAGCATTATTTTTGGTCGTATGTGTAAACAGAAATACTAATTATTAAAGTTAGAACATGTAAAATTCTACGAAGATCAATAAATAATTGAATGAAATTTTTGAGTTTTTCATAAAATACCTAGCATCAGTTGAGTCAAATTTTGTTTGTTGAACAAAAAGTATTTTAATTTTAAATTCAATTTTGACGTGTTTTTTGGTCTTGTAGTTAAGTAACTTGTCTAACAATCCAGTGGTCGAGAGTTTGAGTCTCGTTTTATTTTTATAGCACAAGCGCTTGTGTTTGAAAATAGTAAGAATATTATGTATTCTGTGTACGCATCTCTATTTAAAAAAAACCATAACTATATAAATGTATGTACATATATCATTTTGGTTTCATTATTTTTATTTTGTTTCATATGCTACACTATTTTTTGCCTTACAACTCTTTTGCTACAGCTCTACAACTTTTTGCTCTCTACAACCACTCATAAGTATTTATTTAAAACTATAGCTCAACACATAACCTTGATTGGGTTCTGCGTATAAAATTACTAATTATTACATTCATATGATAACAATAATGTTTTATTATATAATTATTAAATTACTATGTATTTGGATAAAACAAATCGTAACCGTTAAATATTCGATTGTTATAATCTAGATCACCCAATTCAATGCTCCAGATTAACGGGACTGGACGCAGACTACTGGAATACTCTACTGACAGCTTGGTCTTAAACAACATTACCCGAGCATTGCCTCAGGTTATCTTTTCGTCAGCATCTGATATCAGTTGCCAAATGGAACGAACTGCAATAATCAAAAATTTATAAATATTTAAACATACGATCACACAAAGCACCTTCTCACATTTAAATATGTAAATTAGTCATCCTCTGTATTACTATATTTTTTAAAAACTCAACCAACCCCTTTTAACCATAGACATAAACAGAAAAGTTAACTTAAGCACCATCTACCATAAAAATTGACATTAATTAGAGGTATTGGACGATCGTTCACATATAAGATTATAATGTAGGAAAAAAGTACAAGCGTAAAACACATCCTATTAAAATAAAAGATTAAGATTTTATTCGGACAGATTTAGTTAAAAAAAAGGCTGTATAATATAGACGAATCGGTAAAGGAAAAAGTAAAGGTATTAAAGATTCTGAATTGTCGATAATAAATATTTATTCAACTGTAGTAATTCCTTTTAGAGCTAAGATTACTTTACAGTTCCTTGCCAAAACTGCGTTCTAATAACATCCGTAAACCACTTGATATCTTATCTTTACATTATAAAACGAGTCTCTCGAAAGATATAACAATTTCCATTAACTTTATCAACGGTGAAATGCTAATAACGACGAAAAACAACACAAAATATCTCCTTACCTTCGATAGGGGATGGAGGGCTCTTCACTCTTCACATCTCGCTCCCTCGCGCCTCCCGTTAAGATTAACACAGCTCTTATGTTGTGTCTTTGTTATTTTTTCATTTTATTAAACGAGCTTTTATCCAGACGCAGATAGGGCGGGTGGCGAGGGAAGTGAAGGGGTGCAAAGGTGGACGGGAAGGGAGGGAGATGAAGGCAGCCAGATTAATTAGTGCAGACCAAACAAAGGGGAGCGGTATAAATTGCATTTTTGTTACCGTGTTTGGCACATTTCTAGATTCACCGACGTTTTTTATACGTATTTGTTATAAGTAAAAAATTTACAATATTTAGATCACCCACCGGACGGCAGTAGTACTAAAGCTGTTTTACGATACGTATTGATAATTATTTTTTATTACAATGACAAAAACTTTAATATTTTTACAAGCAATTTTACAAGCAATTTTATAATATTTCATTATTACAATAATTAATAAAAATATGATAAATATTTATTATGTTTTATTTTAAGCAAAGCAACAATACTTAATAATACATTTTAATTTCATCCGATGGAAATGGATAGCTATGACAGAGTCAGTTTTTCCAATTTGTAATTAGTTATCATGTTAAACATTTTCCACACTTTTGACAGTAATATCGGTGTACATATTTATACGAAGTTATTTGGAAAAAATGAGCGAGATAGCCAAAATATGCCGCAGAAAAATTATTAAATACAAGCGAAGTCGGATCATATGTGTGTCTATCCAGGATCAAATTCAATTCCTAGAGAAAAAATGCATAGTCCAGTGAGTTAGTAGAACCGTACCGATATGTAGCAGGGTCATTTTATACGTCATGTGAAATATAATACACCGTGTAATTATATTACGCCGACTATTGCATCCCGCGTATTTAGAATATACGAGGGCTAAGTAAAAAATAAGGTTCCTTACGCTGTACACTCGCCACGCGAGATGCTAGGCGAAATCCGGCAACACCGCCTTGATTGTTGGTCCCTTAACTACATCCCCACTACCGGGAGCAAACGCTGCGACGCTCAGTAAAGGCCTGACAGCCATCCGCTATGGAACCCGCCATCGCCGTTACCGCCAGGTGTGAAATCCGTTCGGTGATTCGATTTTTAAACGCGAAGAAGCTTAAACCTGTTGAAATTCATCGACAGTTGGAAGAAGTTTATGGCACAGCTTGCATCAGCGTCCAACACGTCCGCAAATGGTGCAGGGAGTTCTCCGAAGGACGCACAGACGTCCACGACGAGCAAAGGAGTGGGAGGCCATCGGTGTCGGACGAAGTCGTGGCGAAGATTGAGCGCATTCTCCTCGAAGATCGGAGAGTAACGCTTCGGGAGCTTGCTGTCCAGGTTCCTGAGGTTTGTGAAAAAACCATCGACAACATTTTGACCGATAAACTTGGTTATCGCAAGGTGTGCGCGCGGTGGGTCCCACACATGCTTTCAGAAACCCACAAAGACAATCGTGTCAAGTGTGCCGAGGGGTTTCTTCGAGAATGCGCCGAGAATACCGAAGAATTCTTGGACTCCATTATTACGGGAGATGAAACGTGGTGTCACTACGTCACTCCAGAAACAAAAGAACAGTCCAAACAATGGCGCCATCCTGAATCGCCTAGGCCGAAAAAGAAGCGGTCACCAAGTTCATCGGCGGCCTAGCGGCGGAATTCTTCGAAGCGGGTTTTCAGAAGTGGATAACTCGTCAGGAAAAATGCATAGAAAAATCAGGAGACTATGTAGAAAAATAGAATAAAGTACAAGCTTTCAGATGGTTTACTTATTTATTGCAATAAAAAATACCTTATACCTGAAAAAAATGTAGGAACCTTATTTTTTACTTGCCCCTCGTATAATACACCAGCATTACGTTAAAACAGCATCTGAAATTTTAGCGTTGAGTTAAAAAGTAATGCACAATTACGAGACTACATAATAATTGTTAAATATATAGCAATAGGTATAATTTTCTATAGTGATTCTGTGAAATAATGTTAAAATCGGTAATTTTATTCCACATACTTTTTATGTACCAGCTGCCAGGGTTTTCTAGTATCTTTGTGGTTTGAGTTGAATTTAAAAAAAATGCAGTCTTTGTATAAATCATTTTGATTAATTTAACATTAACTGGTTTTGATACCCTTGTCTGTATCTTTGTCAGAAAAAAGTGCACTAAGATACATTGAAATTAAAATCAACAGGTATTAAATTAATCAAAATAGTTTATATAATGTTAAGATAAATAACTAAAATTTCCTTTACAATTACACACATATGAAATAAATGGTAGACGTAATCGAAATTACAAATTTAATATTCTTGTATTGGTCTCCGATCATGCATGTTGTTGGACTTTAATAATACAGGTAAATATGCTGTTGTACCGACGTTTACCTGCAGTACACTGAACATAAATATTTCAGTCATACGAAGGATTCAATGCTTGCGGGCTCTTCGCTGATCCGCCCACCCGCCCATGTCCCCTACAGCCGCTCTCGGCTATTCGCTCACCTGAGGGAAGACTTGTGGATTTATGCAAATTACACGTAATATGAGATGGCGCAGTCAAAACAAGAAGGCTGTTTATTGTCAAAACACGCCATTAACCCCGGCCAACAAATAGTATTTTAGTTAGTCGTTCAATTTCGGAATGATTTCAGTCAAAAGGCAAACCAAATTTGTTGTTGTAAAATAAAAAGGTTAATTCGAAGATTCTTGTACGGGAAACATATTGGACGCTATCGAATCTAAATAAAATTTTGAAGCAAAAATATAATTTGCAAATAAATGTATTAATACATATTTAAGGATATTATTTGTCAATTAATATGTGTAATTAAGTTAAATTATAAATAAAAATACTGTAAATTGTAAATATTTTTTAATAAATATAAATTTCATTAATATTAAGATAGACAAATCTCTGAGACAAGAGATCAAAGTCATGTTTGTGCTGCACGCACATCTAGAATATTAGTGGAATTATTGATGACTTTCATTTGTTGTTTTATAAAAAAATATTTATCTGTACAATGGTCCACTCTTTACTCTTGTAACTCATCTATGAAGGGTTCACTGGATGGGGGTGTTATAAAACATTTTTGTTTTATTTATTATTACATATGTGTTATGTAACATTGATTTAATTCTTCGAAATAATTCACTAGTGAATGTATTAAATAAAATAATATATCTACTTGGCAACTATATTAAGGTATTATGTAAAGTACTTCGATAAAGAATTATGTTTAATTTATAACATTAGTAAATTTGATGTTTTATGTTAAATAAAAGCCAGTAGGCCGTTTAATTATTAAATACACAAACATCCTAGCTATTACTAAAATATATTTTACCCTTGGACGTAAAAGAAATCTAAGATATCGAGTTAACAAAAAAGTATCACGAATAAAAATAGAAAATATGCAAAATTTTCAACCTCCTCTCAAATCCAAATTATTAAGACTATATTTTTTCAATAACCTCTTATCTCTTGTTTCTTCCTCCCCCCCTGATCTACCCACTACTTCTCTATTATCGGCCTATGTTATCCTCTATGAAAAGATACCCCTAGTAAATCCTTTACTGTACTCTTAGATTCTTTCATATCGTCGGACATAGTATGAGATACGGATATTCTAAAATATCGTATATATTATAATAGTATATAAAATTATAATGCAAAAATAATATTTTATTAATTCTTACATAGAAAAGTTAATAAAAATTTCATTTGAATATAGTATTATTTCCGTGTTTGAAAAAATTCGCACCCCGCTATTGTATCACCATGTTCAGAAACGGTCGGGGGGCTGGCAGGCCCCGGAAGATATACTTCAGTGAATTTCATTGTGACGTGGCTCGCATCCAAGTCTGTCTCTTGATGTAAACACGGAAGAATCAAATTCTCAATCCGAATATAGTATCCAGAGAACCGGTGTATTACAAATGTACGTCTCGTTTTATTGTCCCGTAAATATTGTCCATGATTCAACTTTTCAAAGTCCAATAACAAATTTATTAGCGTTATTGATGTGTGGGTGAAACACAAAACGGACAAGGATATCAAAAGTTTTGAAGACGTGGGAATTAAATGTGCATTCGGGGAAGATTTAATGATTTTGTAGTTATTGAAGTCGTACGGCGTTGCCAATAAAATACATGAATGTGAAAAGAAATCGGATACGTTGTTTTAAAACATTGTCATTATTATCATCTTAATAAATAATTTGGTAATTAATGAACTTACGAGAGTATGGAAAGACAGTGAAATAAAGCAAGCAACAAAAATTATGTTGCTTCACACACTTCTTTTTCCGATCATTCGATCCAAAATGTTGTTACGTAATGCGCTGGCACCGGTGGATCAAACGCCAGGGCATCACGCCACCGGCTAGACTCAGTCTGCGGGTAATGTGTATATGGTGTCGGTATGCCTGACTCGGTCGGATGGGAATGGTCTCAAACAATAACGATATTACAATCCAGACATTGTAAGCGCAATGACTTTGTCAACTTCTTTCTTCTAGTTAAACTTTCTTCTTAGAATGTAACCGATATAGCACACATCAATTTATAGCCAGTTTTCCACGAGGTGAAGTCGCAACAAATGCCAGGCTGCCATGAGGTATTGTCACAGCTTTGGTCCAGGCCACCACGTCCCCGTACCAGAAGTGATCTCTTTCTACAGAATGTTACCCTGATGCCATCTTGTCACTGTGGAGTCCGTCGAGCTCATCTGTCTGCCATCGCTCGCATGCAGCCTCTCCGCTGGTTGCAGTGGAGTCTCCTCTAATCCCACGGATGGGTCAAGCCCATTTTAAATCTCTGAATCCGCTGTGGGAGAAAACCCTCATTTGCTATCTAGGTCGTCGCCATTTTTCGATTCTCAGCGGCGGAGTGCCATCTCTCGCGCTCACCTCGCACCTCGCCAGCTCACGCGTAAGTCCTCCCTTCTCTTTCCGCCCGCCACCATTCGGATCGGTAATGTAGCGCTCGGTCTGCCGCGCCATTTTTAAATGTATTGTAATATAGAAGGATGTAACGCATTCCGTGGACAGCCCAACGTATGAATGCCCCGATCCTGAAATGAATCTAACTACAGCAAGTCTTATCTACAACAGTGAACTTAAGATTCTTCCAATACCTTGGCCAGATCAAAATGACTGCCTAGGTTATCTTGGGCACAACCTTGATCCGAAGAAGATCTGGAAGAGTGCTACAAAGGTGGATAGATATGTTGAATCTGGTTGGAGGGACCCTGGAGCTGGAGTCAGCTGTGAGGGCGACCCGGGACCAGGACCGGGGCTTGTGGAAATGCATTACGAGCCGAATCTCAGGTCAATAATGACATGAAGTAGTAAAGATGATTAATAAATATAACAAGAAATGAGAAAATCTACCGTATTGTACTTTTAAAATACATTATGTCAAAGTAAAAACTCAGTAGGACGAGCTTTCCAGCTAGTAATTAATAAATTACAATACGACGGCTGCTAGGATGATCGATTATCCGGTGATGTAATTATTTGATTTCCAGTTCAAACTCTTCTCTCTTTTATACATTTTATTATCCACACTCGTCGATTCACAAAACTTGTAACGGGGCCATCCTTCAATATCTGGTTTTTGTTATCTCTAGGTAGCAGATCAAGAATTGGGTCCAACTTTCATCTCCTCACTCCTATGTTCAACATACCCAAATCATCTAAGATATTATTTTTTAATTCTGTCCAATTTGTTCATTCTTGTTATCTACATATATTACTAATTTTATGTCCATCGTTAGTCCATTACACAGACTCGATGCTGTGAAGTCACTTATGAGAAAATGTAAAATAATTGATTCATCATCGCTTCGGCTTCTATACCACATAAATTATAAAAATATTTCAGTGACCGCTAGATTTAAAGTGAACCTGAAGAAACAGCGGTTGTTCCGAAACTGGCTTAAATAATAATATACCAGCTGTGATACACAAAATAAATTCATATTTATTATTAACTGATGATATGTCAGTCTCATTTATGACAATATTTTACAAATATTTCTTTCTTTTTTTACAGGTAAGCAAATCACCGGAAACAAAGACAATATTATTGTCGGCCTGTTAGTTCAATTAGTTTTTTTCTGCATTTCTTGGTAAGTAATACATACTTTATCGCTATATATGAATATGTTTATTGATTAAGAACGGGCTAAGCATACTATTTTTTTAAAAAACACGTTTATTTTTATTACTTGACATTTTTTGATTCTTTAAACAAAACTCTAATTCTTATTTCTAAATAACTTTGTATTAATATTAAGTATATTCTTATTAATACATGTGCACAAAATTGGTTTAAATATTAATAATGATTTTTTATAAATTTTTCTTGTTTGTAATTGTTTATGTAAACGCCTTCGATCGCTGGTTCCCAGGCTTCCGATCAATAAGAGGTACACACCTGTTAACTTTGTTATCGTTAGACTTTGGCTGGCTGAAGCGCGCACTGGTGGTTTTAGGACTGCTGGTCTGGTTAAGGCACCGGAGGTAATGAGAATCACGCCTTCGTTCCGTTTTCTCCGATTCCGACAATAGGCGGCAATAATCACGCACACACATGCACATTATTGTCAACCAGAAAACCCAGTTGTGCCAACCGCAGTAATAAAGCGCGTAAACAGTAATTATGTCGTGGTATTTAACACAATTTGTCAATCGGTGACAGAAAGTTTGATTTCTCTATAGACTTACCAGAGAGGACACGTTTAAAAGTTTATTAAAATTACTATGCCTGATAAAGCATACAAAATTATGATATATGCATCATTTGTCGAATATTTTAAATATTTTCTCTAGATAAAACTCATTAAATAAACACGATGTTTATTTATTTAAAATAAAAAACCCCACTGCTAAAAATTAAACAATTCAGTGATTTATTTAGAATGGTAAAATGCTTTTAAAAATGTATGAGTACTGTTCGATATGTATGACAGAGTAGATACTCCATTATGTTGACTTTACCAATTTGTCCCCCCTCCCTATACCCTATACCTCACAGCATAACTTTTCTGTGTATGTTGATTATGGAATTTGAACTGACAAGAAGTGTGAACGTCGTGCTAGTTACACTGTTCTGTTACTGTTACTATTGTGTGTTTCGGTTTCTCGCGGCGTGTGCCGAAACTACTATTGTGTTGACAGTGCTTCGTGTAAGTCAGTGACGTTTTTTCTGAAGTTCAGGAGAGCTGTGACTACAGCAGAGAAAGTACAGGTATGTCCTGCTTCCTGGTTGATCCTTGAGCCCTTATTGTCCTGTCCCTATACAAAATTCCAACCACCCTTCCTACATTCCGTTTTCCCACCCCTTGTGTAAACAAGTACTTTCAGACCAGAAGTATTTCTTGTAATAGCCCGTTTTCTTTCGATCGACTATAAACACCTCATAATTTTGAAAACTGCAAATATTGTTTATTGTGATATTTCAGTTATCGCTACGTGTGTCCGCTTAGCCGTAGTTACATCAGCTCTGGTGGTGGACTCCTCAATAATATCCGAAAGGTTTATTAGGAAGGCCGTAGTCGTATGACAGAATAAACCAGATATACAGAATATGTAATTAATGTTTACGTATTTTAAAATTAATTATAAAAATACACAGACTTTGTAACCTATTTCCAGTAAAAGCTTTTGTAAGTGATAAAATATTTAGGTTAACGTTTCCATTATCCTTCTTGGATGCTTCAGATGGCCATTTGTACGTTACCACATCCGAATGTTTAATTAACTTTAGGGTAAGTACCGCTGCGAGTTTGTGGATATATCTTTGAATGAAACAGAGAGAAGTGATTTCGCATGGAGTGCGGGCATGCATTTTATTATATGTATCGCCTTATCGTAAATTCACAAATCGTAAAACGCATCAGCATAGCTGTCCACAGATTTTATGAGGAACTCGAATATGATGAGCTTGTTCAAGCATTACAATGATTTTGATTAAAATAATATTTCTACCTATGTAACAAAAATAAGATTGAGCAATGAATGTACTTACTGTAAATATTACGTCCGTCCATAAGTGAGATAAGTAATCCTTTTCGTATCTCATAAGGCAGAGAACATAATAATAATTGAAGCATTTAAAAAAATAAATTATGTTCGATTATTAAAATAAAAATAAAACATTTTTTTTTTTTTTAAATTGTAAATTTGGTGACAAATTTTATAAACACTAATAATCCTTAATAATATTGCGCTTCCCCATATTTTTCTATAACTTATTGGCCTTTAGTTATAATGTAATTATGGCTGTAAAGTGCTCGGTTAAACGCCCAGGTCTGTGAGGCGCGAGTAGAACAAAAACGAACGTGTTATTAATATCTCTAGGTTAAGATTATTTGAATTTTTTCTCTTTTATATATTCAATAACGGTATGAAAATACATATATATTTAATTTAAAATTAAGTGTTGATAAGTATACTGACATCTGCAATCTTTCTTATCTATGATGTCTATGGTAAGAGATCCCTACCATACCAAAGAAAGACAGCACTTTTTTGTTTATCTATCTGCGAACAAAAGTGGAATAATTTTAATTACTAATTAATTAATTTTACTGGTATATTTTCGAGAAAGCTCTATCATTGAAATATAGATTCCATTGAGATTCTGACCGCGCAGCGGTCACAAATGGCCGTGCAGCTGTCACTATTGCTCGCGAAGCGGCTATAATAGCCGCCCGCATGGCCAAGCAGAAAGAAATCGGCGATAGCCGATTGATTATCTGTTAGAACCAATTGAATGAATCAACTAGAAAAATCTCTTCCTATCTGGAAGGTCCAGGTTCGATCCCGTTAGCAACTAAATATTATTTCGACAGATAGATTTTTTTCTGTATATCATTCTAGTTTAATTATTTAATTTGTATTAAAATTCCACAGATCTATGTTCTGAAAATGCAACTTCCTAACAAAAATGTGTTCTCGTAATATTAATAATACCGCTTCCCTGAGGCGATAATACTTTTTTTGAAGAAGTTCAATTCTGTTTAATTTAGAAGAGTATTACGTGATACATAATTAAAAAATTAGAGCAGAAAAAATGTAATCAAAATTTATTCAGGTGTTACAAAACAATTAATTCTCAGTTTTTTCTTACTTAATACATGTCTTCTCTCTCTAGAGATAGTCTCTAGGCATTTCGCATCGACCCGTGAACCGAATGATTCCCGATTCAATTATTTTACGACACACACGAGATGTAATTTTATGTCAAGACGCAATATATTGTATTAGTTAAGATGGTTTGTGAGAATAAAAGAATATGGAAGGATTTAGATATGTAGGAAAGGTGCTAAAACCTGGTTATTTAGGTCTGGTCTAGTGAGAACATACTAAATAATAGTCTCTAATACTAAATAATAATGATATAAGATTATGTTGAGCTACATAAAGAATAAATATGATATGTGTGTAGATACCAGATGATGGATGATTATTAGAAGGATTACGATTTTTGAGAGTATGACTGCCTCCAATACTAGCCTCCACGTATACTCGTGCTCAACTGTACCACGAAATGTATTATGGGAATGTATCGTGTAGAAGTAAGCAAGCAACAGATATTATCACGATAAAACTCTACTAACGGTTGACACTAAGTTTAAAATTATAAGTTACAATCGTGTCTGAACTATTTGATTTGTAAACCTTTTGAAAAGACAGGAGAAAGGGTGATGAAGCTGCTTGTGTGCTGGACGTCGGTAGAAAGAGTGAGCGAGGTAGCTGCCGCGCGGGTCTTTCAGCGGACAGTCGGGTACGTTTACGCAGGTCGCCTAATCGTATCTTAGCTGCGGTCAGACCCCGCATTGCTGGGTACGTTTAGTGTTTAGAGGCAGCGGGCATTCGCCTCAAGTATCTTACGGTCAAAAAATCGCTTAACGATCACGCAAGCCATGATGACGATGATGATGATGATGAGCAACTAACTTTTCTAAACAAGATCAATTTATAAGGTTAAAACTAACCTAAACGTAAGACCATAAGGAAGATCAAACTTAAATCATTTTTTTAACTTTCCCTAAAACTTTGACCAAATATTCTCGAACATAGAAAAAGTTACCCCAAGTATAATTTTACAGCTTGAAAATTCGACTTGGATGTAAGAAAAGAGTTCATATTTCTTGGGGAAATGTAGTCGGACCCTTCAGCGTCACGGTGGCTAAAGGTATGGAGGAGGGACAGACAACAGGAGCCGTTGAATATAAAATACCTTCCGGCCGGTCCTGCTCCCTCGTCCTTTGTATTTTATGCTCTTGCACGTCAAATATACAATGAAAACTATTCTTTATTGCGGCGGCGGAAGAGGCTAGCCCCGAATAGAGTGAGTTTCGGTCTACTAGCTTTTTAGGAGGTTTTTGAAAGGGGTAGACCTCGGACGGGATCGAATTAGAAATAAATTAAGTAAAATCGTAGAAGAGATACATGCGTAAACACATTATCTACGTTAAATTCTGATACCAAAGTTGTTTTATGTAAAACAATGACAGTAAAAATGCCATCTCTTGGACGTAGTATGATTTCTAAATAAGTGTTCGCCTACAATTCTTCCTGTCCACAATTGAACGCGGTGCACCATTTTTACCCCACAATTTCTTTGCTGGAAAATAGTTCGCCGCATATTTTGAAAAAATATATATATTAATAATGTATTTAAACTATATATTATTAATACTTCTGTATCTATATAAATTTAAAATAAAATGTTAGCACAATAGTGAAAACACTTAAAACATCTACTAATAAAACAAAGTTGAAATGCATTAACATAACCTAATTATATACAAATGTGCACGGATCAAATGTGCACGGATGTGCCACCGGGATTTGAACCTGGATCTCTTTCCTAGCCGGGGCATTATCAAACTATGCTACAGCGACAATATTTTTAGCGACAATTTTCGAACCTATATGTTACCTTTTTGATATTAATACATTTAATCGTTCCATTATTTGAAAGAGCCATCAACCTTATTTTTACAGAATCTCAAATACATTTGAGTAAACTGATAGCAGACGCCAGAATTATCAATTCATTTTTATTAAATTTTGGACACATTGATACAACTTTATTATTAGGAGAACACATTCTTATTGTGAAGTTGTAATTATAATTAATTAATAATTATATAATTATATATTATATAATTAGATAATTACCACTTCACAATAAGAATGTGTTCCCTTAAAAATATAAAATAATTCGTTATAATCCGTTTAGATCGTTAACCGTTCAGTCACATTTATCAAAAATATGTCTTTTCAATATATTCGGTGAACAATTTTCTAGGCAAAAAATTGTAAGAATATAGTTTTGATAACTAATGTGACAGCAAAAAATTGTAGCCTAGAACAATTCGGGGTGAAAATTGTGGGCGAACAGTGATCCGGACACCCTAAATATGATGGACAGAAAAATAACCAAGTATCATTCTGGATAATATAAAAATACAAATAATGCTGACTAGAGATAAAATTGATAAAATTCGGTCACGTAGAATGTACGTTGTGAGTCTGTTAAAATATATAAAAACAGAAAAAAGTTGCAAGATGCGCAACTTAGAAAACCCGAAACTGTAAGCTGAATACTAAGTGTTGTGTACAAAAGAGTCAATGATTCAAAACCAGTATCTGAGAATTAAATAGCTATGTCTATGATAAATATGATGACTTTAAGATAAATTGTCAAATAATTATCTGCCGGATAAATTCATTGGATGCTTAAGTTACCGTCACAAGTCACGAGTGTTCGAAACTCTTTGCTTAGTTTTTGTCGACATATAATATTTTTCAAATACGAAAATTTTGTTGTTTCATGGAATATTTTTATTATACAAATGTAAGTTTTATCCATCAATATATGATAATAGGAACATAAGTTAAGTTGAAAAAATTAAGTTGACTGGAATTACGTAATTTAGTTTAGTTAATCTATAAATAAATCTTCTTAATTGCCAAATCATTGAATAATAAATTAATTTTAATTTATGTAATGTTTTAGAGACACTAAAAAAAATCATGAAGTTCAAGGGTTGCGGGTGGTTGATGGGTTTGTTGAAGAAATTAGTTTTAAAATAAAAATAAAACTAAAAAAGGAAGTAGTATAACATATATTTCGTTCTAAGAAAGTTTAACAATTAAGTCTTATTTTTATTATACTCACCGCACTTAATTAAAGTCGCCTACACAGTAAAAGTGCGTGAGAATTAACTAATGTTTACGACATCGTTTTATTATTTTAAATATTTAGTTCATTATTATGTTCTGTAAGAAACCACAAATATTCTTATATAATGAGAGCACCTTCAAGTTCAAACTGTTAGTTCAGATATTATACAATAGACGCAATAAATAATAAATGCTGGCAATAAGAAAGATGTGCGTTGTAGTTATTGCCCAGTCTAGCCTACTGGGTCGTTAATTATTATAACTTAATTATATTATACAAAAAGAGAATGTTAAATAGTTTATTTTATATTTTACTAGAAATAAAAAGTAAAACTTTATTAATTGTTTTAGCTATTGCTTTCAATCTGTTTAGCTTGTTTATATAAATACTTTTAAATGACAATTTATTTTTTAACATCTTCTTCTGGTGCATTGCCCGTATTCAGGCGTAAACTTATATTTAAATACTACAGGGAGTATATACTATTTGTCCAAACTGATGTCCTCTTGACAACTTGGAACACAACAAGAATAAACTAGAACAGTTTATTTTTGTATGACTACTTTTGTTTTCTTCAATTTTGTTTGTCTCCTATTTCTCATTGAACAATTGTAGTGCCTATTTCCAAAACCCCCTAAAACTGCATATTTAACTCAAATTAGGGGGTTTTGAAATAAGGCGCTACAATTCCTTGTTGGAGGCGATATTTGGGTCCAAAATATTAAAATCTACGACGCTTAACATTACAGTATTACTCGTTATCTCGAGATTGTCTAGAACTGTTGCTAATGAAATATGTCCATGATATGTTTAACCGTCTTCTGTGGTACAACATCTTGTTGTTCTTAATCTTATTCAGATCTGCAGATAGAGTTTACGTTTAACAAAAGGACGGACCAAACAGCTGAGTTTTTCGGCAGCTGAGTGTTTCTCATTTTTTATGATGGAATTTTTTGCCACATTGATCCTCACTTTCACCTTTCATTAATCCAGTTATCTAAGTACTTAAAGTTTTTGTTTTATTTTTTAAATTTAATGGTTAGACGTTATACCATATCTTACAAGTATCATTTAGGAGGTTTGATAATATTTAAAGGTCTTCAAGATTTTATGCATGCATCGCAGTGTCATTTTAATACCTAGTATTATTAGTCTTTATCTAATAACTTATATTAATAATGAATTGATTAATACATTTAACAAACTTGTGTTGTCACTAGAGCTTCCTTAATTTCTTAATGTATTTTATTATTAATAAAGAATACACTATAAAATTGATCAAAAATGTAATCTGAATTCAACCCTGTGCTCGTCTCAACGGAATCTCGCGGTCGTGGAACGCTCGGAGGAAATAGGGAATGTTAGGTGAATTTTACTACGGGCTATTGTATTTTTATAATACACACTGCAAAACATGATGTACTCGCATTCATAATAATATATATTATACTCACAGATTGGATGCTTAAAGTATAATGTGGAGTGCGCAATCATCTTGAGTTATATTTTATTTACGTTGATTTAGGGGGTGGTTCCATACGATTTAATGAATTTGTATATAAATTTGTCAAAAGTCTCAGGTTTGTCCAATTTATTTTAAATTGTTCGTCTTCAAAATATGATGACATTACAATTTTAATATTTTATCAGTAAAATTAAGTTTATATTATTCTACATTTTATTTTTTAGGAAAACATACAGTTCATCATTAAGTACAAAAATCATAATAAAATCGAAAGAACAATTAAACTAGTTACGTGTTTTCTCAGAAGATACAGTATACTTTATACAGTGACTACAATTTAAAATTTAAAAGGGACTATAATGCAGAATAAAGTGAGAAGAAAAGTTGAAAATAAAAATAAAACAGAGGAGAGATAAAAGTTTTTAAAAATAAAATAAGAAAATATTCCTAGGAAATGAGAGGGTAAGGAGAAAGGAAAAAGCAAGAGAAAATGGGATAGGGAATAAAATCTGTGTGACAAAAATAAAGTGAAAGCCATTAAAGTTTATGTATTGAATTTAGATTTAATTGAGATAACTGGAGTATTGAAAATGTCTAGTTCGTTTAGGTGTGAATTGTAATAAAGGGGTGCTCGGTAGAAAAATGAGTTCTGTTTGGTATTGATGTTACAATGTGTAAAGTTAAATGTAAGAGTAGTTCTAGTTGATATGGCTGACACTATTATAATTTTATAGGCCCACCAAGCAAATATTTATACGTATAAAAATGAACATTTGTAAAATATTTTCACAAAACATATTTCTCTCCGGAAAAATTAGCAAATGTATTTTCCCATGTTAAAAATTTTGCTGTCGATTTTTAAATATAATTTATGAACGACCTTATTGGTACTAGGTTATCAATTAAATAATGAAACAATCGAAATAACATTTTGGAAGATAGTTGTCAAACTAAGGTAGAGGTGATTCATCCCTCAGCTTTCAAAGTCACGTATCGCAGAAGTTCTTAGAAGAGCCATTGACATGAAGGGTGGAAAATGTACCAAGGATGTCTTGGAGTACGCTGGAATATACACACATACACCTAGAAATATATTTTATTATTGTATACTATTTTTTAAAAATCTAAAAATTATTAACAATGTACTGTATTCACTATGTTTTATTTTTACAAACAAATACATTTTTAAATGCCATTGATTGCTTTTGTTTTATTACAATTAGTCTAGATAATAATTTTCTTTTATGCATTATTTAGAGTGATTTCAATTATCCTTTTTGATTCTGTGATATTAAAAAACCGCACACCATGCTGTCAACTCGTGTTATCTTAAAAAATCAGAGTTTTTATAGATTTTTAAAAGTAAAAACATGCTTTTATTAGCTAACATGCTATAAATTAACGTTAAATATTGAGTTCATCGAGTCTTATACAATAGGGCATTTCTTCATATAACTCTTTATTTAATTAGTTAGAAAGATACGTTATTATATTCGTATGTTTGTTATTCTTTTCACTGTGAAATTAATGTATGATCTATTTCTGCCTTACCATAAATGGTATGTTTGCCAATGTATTAATTTTACAATGCATTGAATTGAAATTGAAAAATAATTATTTTTGTAAGATTTGCTTTATATAATTGATTTTTTACTAGTCATTTCTAAGCGCAAATGTTTTCCTTAGAGTTAATTAAAATATGTATTTTATGTTTCATATATTTACCAACATATAACAAGTTTAATTGGGGCTATAGACCAGTGTTACTGCATGGTTTGGGAAGAGTTAAGATAAACAAAATTTATGAAACGTATATAACATCTACTCACAATTATTAATGTGTGTTTTCAAAACTAAAACTATTGATTACGAATTTTTATTCACAGAGAAACGACAGATTGCAAATAGTATGTAGTCATTGTTAAATTTAATAATAACGAAAGTAGAAAACGATTCAAATTTTTATTTTTGTATCCAATTCAAATCCTCACCAGTTTCGAAGTTATTCCGTATTTTTATGAAGTTGACTTCAAAGTTGTTGGCCGTAAGTTGTTTACCGATATCCGCTTGAATAACCATACTACTCAGCGCTCAGCATCCCTAGCGCTTGTTAATATTGGAAACATTTTGTGAATCAGTTTGTTGTGAAACTTACTGCGTTATAAAATGGTATTCAAATACATACTATTTCATATTTATAATATGACCCGATTTTAGTAATTAAATGAATCATATTGCGATGTAACTTAAAGTAACCTTTAAATCCTGAAGTGTATAAAAAAATGTTAACTTTATAAAACTAGCAGAATTGTGGATGTATAAAATATATTTCTTGCATTGATTTGGTCCTATTAATATACAAATCGCACACCTAGATCAAAACTAAGACAACTAAAAAAACAAGAATTTTTAGTAATTATTGTATTTGGATACTCTGATATATACGCAACTAACTTAGTCCCAGTTCTTGAATAGTGTCATTTTAGGATACATTTAAGACCTAAAATGTTATTTAGTTTCATAACTTTAGTAACAATAAATTATTTTATTTATCTGTCTACTGAAAAATGACTTTTTGAGTTGTCTTAGTTTTGATCTAGGTGTGCAATATATATATTTTGCTTAAATAAGAGTACTTTTTTTTTCTCATCTCACATCGCTGTTAAGATTTTATGTGAAAGTATTATTATGAATGTTAGTTTGCGTAACAGCCATGAAACTGAAATAAAAATTAATAACAAATTTAAAATTCATTTAAATTAATTTCATTTTACTTTTAATACAATCTTTTCATAAATAAGCCCATTAAAGTGTTTCTAGAAAAAGTATTTTCACAATACATAAATCAAATATTTGAAAAATGTAATTATTTTTTAAACGTTAGATAGATTATCTTCAGGCGTTTTGAAATTTATCTTCTCAACAACATTATAAATAATTTTATATTATATAAGTTTTCATAGCTTTATGAAAAGCTTAAAACATATCTCGATAATGTGAATTATATCTTTTTTCTATCATTTTAATTTTAAAAAAGACTAATATATTAAATACAAATATTCCGTAACAATAAAGTAGATGACTTTCAATTTGGCAATTAATTTGAAAAGTGTAACATATAGGCTGTAAAATTTATCGTCAATGATGTAGCATAATCGCTTAATGCACGTTTCCCGGATTGGAAGAGATCCAGGTTCGCATCCCGGTAGCAACAACAATATTTTTCGATAAATTACATACATTACATTTAATTTGTATTTTAAATATTACCTATGTTCTGAATAATTACAACTTCACAATAAGAATGTGTTCTCCTTAATAATGACTAATATATTACCTAAGTGGGAACCAACATCTGATTTAGATCAATAGGCAAGTTGAATCCACTCAGCCAATGAGTAAAGTATTTTTTAATATTTATTATCTTCAGTGTGAGATTTTACTGTAAAAAAAAACCTCTCTTTTATTGGGATCGTGTTAACTATTTACAATACATTTAGAATATTTAAATGCAGACGTTAAGGGGTCGAGACCTTAATTTTTCTCACGAATCCGAATATGGCACATGGCCACATCTACAAGTGATACGTGTGGTCAAAAAAAGAGCGGGCGACAAACCCAACAAAAATACTAACCCGAAACACTAGGATGATAAAGTGAGAATGAGTCGGGAAACGAAAAAATAAGTCAAGTTTATCCGAATAAAGCATCGTTACGTTTGAAGTGGCCCGGACTCCCACGGCATAAAAGCTCAATTTGTAAACTTTATAATCCCCTAAGCTTTTGAAGTGTTCTGGGGCTTTTAGGATCACGGTGCACCCGCGGTGATGGTTTATTATGAAAGGAACAATTGTGTTGCTGTCCTATTCTAGTGATACATGTGGATACGAAAGTCGTGTAGTACAAGAACTATTATGATACTTGTAATAGATTTATGGGTGTCGATACCATAAACATTTAGAGTAAGTGGATTGAATTTGGGAAACGTATAATGGTATCTATGTATTAAAAAAATTGTTGAATCGGCATTTACCTGTTTGATTTATTGAGGGTTTGAACTATGAAGGTGTAGAAATTTTTCCTTTATGTTTAAAGGTCAAAGAAAAATACAACTTGCAAACATTTCTGTTCAGAATTTATAAGGTTCAGTTTATTAAATATAGTTTGTTAAAGAATCATAATAATAATTCTAATATATTAAGAACAGCAATAAAAACATTTAATATTAATGTTTCAAAAATTTTGTAATTAATTCGTAACCATTGACATTCATTTAAAAAAAAAACTTTAAAAAAATTAATTAATTAATACAATTATTAAGGGAACACATTCTTATTGTGAAGTTGTAATTATTCAGAACATAGGTCTGTGATATTTTAAATATGAATTAAATATATTAATTAGAAAGATATACATATTAAATCAATTTTATCGAAAAATATTGTTGTTGCGCCACCGGGATTCGAACCTGTTTCTCTTTCCTAACCGGGGAATGCTACAAAGACGATATTTTTAGCAACAAATTTTCGAACCTATCTGTTATCTTTTTGATATTAATACAATATTATTACAACAATATTTTTCGATAAAATTAATTTTATATGTATATCTTTCTAATTAATATATTTAATTCATATTTAATTAATAAAATAATAAAACTAGAATTGATACGCTGAATAATAGTGAAGTATATAAGATTAATTATAATAATTGCCAATCTAGGATGATTAGACAAACTGGAAGTAAAATACACACATGAATAGATGAACACCTTAAGGGAATAAAGAACTTCAGTATCAACTCAGAGATAGCAGACCACGCAAGATCAGAGAGTCATCGTTTCGCCCGTGACAACATAGAAGTACTACTAATAAATGCAGAAAGGGTAAAAAAAAATAACATTCTAGAAATATAATGTACATAACATACAAACACCCCCTCCTGTCCATATTATATATGCACACAGCTACTATCACTTTTCACCGAAACCACCCCATCCCAATCCCGCTCTCATAACCGCCCCTCTTTCGTGTAGTCGATAAAGCATATTTTAGTCTTAGTTCTTGTCTAGTTTTAGTTTATTACTGAAGATGATGCAGTAAGCATCGAAAACATTAAAATTTTAAGTGTTATAGTGTGAAGTAAATAATGTCTTGTTTTATTTTATTAATTGATTAATTTTTCTAAAAGTTAGTTTTAATCTTACTGTACTATTATTATAAAGAAACGTCAAACAAAGCAGCGCCTATAGTTTTTTTAGAATAATTATAATATTTCAATACTTCGGAAACACATAATTAGAAAATAAACAATATTATAGAATTAGGAGAACACATTCTTATGGTGAAGTTGTAATTATTCAGAACATAAGTTGTATCAATGTGTCCAAAATTTAATAAAAAATAATTGATAATTCTGGCGTCTGCTATCAGTTTACTCAAAGGTATTTGAGATTCTGTAAAAATAAGGTAGATGGCTCTTTCAAATAATGGAATGATTAAATGTATTAATATCAAAAAGGAAACATATAGGTTCGAAAATTATCGCTAAAAATATTGTCGCTGTAGCATAGTTGGATAATGTACCTTCCCCGGTTAGGAAAGAGATCCAGGTTTGAATCCCGGTGGCGCAACAACAATATTTTTCGATAAAATTGATTTTATATGTATATTTTTATAATGAATATATTTAATTCATATTTAAAATATTATTGAACACTTCAGAAGCACACAAATAGACAATAAATAATTATGAATCATGTTAGATAGATACGAAAAGGGTGAGAAAGATATCGAAAGGAGTTATTAATTAGAATTAATTATGAGTGTTGAGCTTTTTATTTTATTTATTATTACATTTTTTAGTTATTTTAAAAATAATCTAAAATTATTATTAACACTGTTAAAATTATTACGTATATTAAATCAATTTTTTTCACGTCTACATCCATCACCAGTGAAGCCAAGTGAGATCGGTATCAAAATACTATCGTGTACTTAATATAATAATAATATTGAAATAATTTAATATTATTATTATTCTCTATCTAGAGAAGTATTGAGTTATTATTTTTGATTAAAATATAATTCTGTTAAATATGAATGAGTTATAATTATTATTAAAATTAGTGTGTACTCGTATGTTGGAAAATATTAAATATCACGTTTTAAGTGTTAACCCCGAAGTACCTTAATATTTACTTACATTAAAAAAAATACAAAAGAGTACACAGTTTTTATCTGCTTTTTGCAATTACATTTTTTGAATTGATGAGGTTTGAAAGCTATTTGTACTCTACTTTGTTCAAACAATTCTGACAAACCACCTGGTTCCAAAATCAGAACTTTGGGTTAAATTAATACACTCATTCAAAGTGTAACACCTTTCACTGAGTGTTCGAATTAATTGTTTAATTTCTCGTACGATTCCCCATTACATCTCAGTGAGACTTTAACTGAAACGACACAGGTAACACCGGTTGGCGGGGCTGCTGGTGGGGGAAGGGGGATGACGATCGGTAGAGGGGGCTGCGGTGACCCCCGGGAGGACACGCCCCGTCCGGCCGCGGCGCCGAAATGTTAATTAAATCTTCATATAGCCGCGAAAACCCAACCGCATTATAAATGCTCGTGAATTAGTAATACTAACGGCGTTACATAACTGACTACGAATTCGTATACTAATGCAGATCGAGAAAAATATTGCGAAATATATTATAATTAAGTCGTTCAAATTCGAACATAATATTAAGCCGTACATATTGCAACATTGATATACTAAGCAATGTAATATTATATCGCACAAATTAAAACAAAATATTAAGTCACTCTTATTATGCATAGTATTTTTATGTTGTTTACTCTTGCTAGACTAGTCGCAGGCACTGTACTGCCAGTGCAGCAGTTACTATGTATCTATCGACATCATTTCTGGAGGTTTCATGTAGCATTTGTTTCAGTTTTTACATCAATTTTCTCGAGAATATATGATACTTCGTGAAAGGGTTCTTTGAATTCGGCCTTGTGGTTCATATATACATAGTATCCTCTCGTCATGCGACGTGGTGTAACCATTTAAAGATATGTATTTGTGAAATTGAAGATTGACCTTGTTTTGTATCAAGTTCTTTAAATTTATAAACATATGATTCATGAAATTCAAAATATGCAGCGTAGACGTAGAGAAACACAATATAAATGAATACGTATTACAACATAATTTATACATATTTCAACATAACATTAAGTCAAACACTTGGCGTTATAAGTTACTAAACCGCCTATGTTCTCTGTTTCACCCCAATCTCAAATCTCATTAAAGGCTTTTTCAAATCGTTTAAATAATCAAAAATTCAATTAGTACCTACCTGGTCGGTGCCTCTAAAAATATTATTTATTAGTAATTCTTTCAAATAAAGCTTTGAATATTTTATTAATCATTTCTCTACATTTAATTTTTGAATGAAGTTCTAATGAAGCTAAGTCATTTTTTTTACGCGTTTATATTTTACTATATTATTTTTATCCACAGATTAGCACCAATTTCTAAAGCATTTCCACATTAAATGGCAGGAGACACTTCTAAGGAATTAAAATAATACACGATAAATAAAGTTTTTTTAAATACAGATGATGTACACGGATTACGTGTCTCATCAACATTCTTACTATTTTCAAACTAAGCTAAACGGTTGCGTTATGAAAATAGGACTTACTTGCTGGTCTCCTGGAATGAAGCTCGAACTCTCGACCACTAGATCATTAAGCGGCTGCCTAGACCACTAGACCAAAAAACATTTTAATATGAGATCACGTAACAAAAACTAAGACGCCATATTCAGTAGGCCGACAAGATAAGCTTAAACAAATTATTTAAAGATATTATTTAAAGTGAGAGTTACAAATTGAATTAATAAATTCTTCAATGGTTCGAATGTACTCGTACAGAGTGATTTTAAAGTACGGATAGATAGTTAGAAAGATGACCACGACAAAACTGTAATGAGATCAGTTAACCTTTTAACTGCCAACCGTATTTGAAATAGAAGACACCATATAGGATAGAGGTGGGCCTTATGGGCCTTGACTTAAAATATCTATTATAAGCTATAAACTGTCTTCCACAGGCGGCAAATTGATTTAAAAATATGACAGGGACGAGATTAAATACATATTTAATTCCGTTTCTGCAAAGTCACAAAGTGCGTGTAATCGCGCTTATTGTTTGGCGTGACATTCAAAGTTTGACGTGTTAACGGGCTCGTGGCATTTAAAAGATTAATAGTACATATTCTATTTCTTGTAATAAATATAAAATAAACATGTTAGATAGGTTTTGTAATGAGTTAAACAATTTTATGAATTTTTAACTCAATATTGTATCATAAACACGAGATGTGCAACAAATATTACATTAATAAAAGCGATTTCATTATTAACTCCATTTCCTTGCAGTAGTATTGCCGGTTAAACACAGGCAATCAATTCACTTTCAGACTGTACCATCAGCCATTATGTGTAAATCCGCGTCATAAAGGCGGGTTTACACGGCGCAATTATCGCCGCGCTTTGTATCCCCTCCGCCCGGTTCCCGCACGGGTCCCGCACAAAGATCCGCGCGGCTGTTTTTCCTTTCCTGAGAGCTTTCTGCTTCTTCTTTTTCTGCCATCCCTCCCCGGCGCGTGGTGA
This sequence comes from Eubasilissa splendida, assembly GCA_031772225.1. NCBI lineage: Eukaryota > Metazoa > Arthropoda > Insecta > Trichoptera > Phryganeidae > Eubasilissa > Eubasilissa splendida. The sequence continues at coordinate 13,457,160 of CM062848.1, read as the reverse complement.
CGTGTTCGCCCCCGTCAAGATTATCTCCGGAGATCATGGGCGACTCGTAATGTAATTCTGCGTAGCAATTTATTTTAATTAAATCTGTGATGGATTTTTGAATTATTTTCATGTTTTCAGAGCGCAGAAAAAAATTAATTAGTTATTTGTTTAATACATGTAAAATATATTCATATTTTAAAAGTGTATTAGAAAAACATATCATTTATTTAACATAAATTACATTAATAAACTATAAAGATTTACAAAAAAATCTAGAAACTAAAATATTTTTTCGATTTAGTCTTTATATCTTTCTAGTAGATTGATTTAATTTGTATTACAAATACCATATATATATGTTCTGAAATTTCAATTTCACAAAAAATGTGATCTCTTTAAACAATGATAATTAAACTTTAAAAAAGTTTAACATTATTTTGGCCCACAAAATATTTTCGATTTGTTTTTAATCTTCTAATCTAAGAGCATTATCAATGTACAAACACCATACTAACACAAATAGTTAAAAATGATTTAATAGCATTATCAATATTCAAAACTATTATATACATAGCTATAAAAATAATTTTATGCTATGCTACCCCATTTTTAAGTTGTTAAGGCGGAGGCAGTTCTAAAAACACAGTCTTATTAAAATACTTCGACGATTTCGCTTAGAAATATCAATTTTAAAGGAGTTTCTGAAAGATTATTTTTTTATTATGTATTTGAATTTTGCGAGAGGTAACACAGTTTTTTTCCTCAACTTGTATGTGTTCAATTGACTAAAAAGTATTATTATAAATATAAACTTCTAAAATATTATTATAAATTCTGTAATATTAAACGTATCCATAATAATAGTGCACTTCCCCATATTTTATCAATGACTATGTATTGAGTTATTGTGGCTGTAAAGTGCTTGGTTAAATGACCAGGTCTGTGAGGTGCGAGCAGGGGCAAGTATATCGAGCATACTTATCTATGGTCGCACTGACAAATTATGTCAAATGCATAGAATTAAAAATATTTGCGATGCGACACGAATGACAGATTAATGTTCATCTTTGTTCGTAATGTTTAACATGTTTACATAAATGATTATTGAACTAACTAACCCTGGCCACGTGGTGAAGCGGCCATAACAGCCGTCCGCTGGGCCTAGCAGTAAGCAAAGCAAAGTGATGTGGATTTTTAATAATAATTTAACATAAAATAATTTTCAGAAGTATCTAAATTTAGTCTATTCCAAATATATTCTAATTTGTTGTAAATTTTTTTTCTTGAAGGTATTTAAATCAACCTGAAATTTTATTAGAAAACAAAATAAGCCTATACAATGATTTTACAATAATAATTAAACAACATTACGACAAATTTCTTAAAAATTAATCAAAATACAATTGGACTAAAATATTGGTTGAGTAAACTAAAAAAAATTTTTTTCATTTTAGTAGTATAAAATTTAACAAAATATTTTTTTTAAATAATCATAATTTATTTTAATAAGTAAATTGACTTAAAACATATAATTCTAAATCATGTTTTTAATGCTTTGTTTATACTTTAATATATTTTTAACAAATATGGATCCTAACGGAAATTATTGGACCGAGTGAGAAATACCGAATCCCTCATCGTGGAGCTCTTATTTCTACACATAGAAGGATGTTAATCAAGGTGACTACAAGGTGATACATCTTGCGAAAATCAGAGGAATGCCGTCGATGAGACGACTTAGACTAAGCTGGGAAAAGATTGTATGAAGACAGATTGTACCTTAACTGGACAACTAGTACAGAAGCGGCGCAATATAGCGGAAGATCGAAACGCCTTGTCGAGTCTTTGGGCCCTCAACCCTCCTAAGATAAGAGGATGAATATGATGATAATGATAATGACATCTACCAATAATAATTTTTTTTTCATATAGATTAAATTTAAGTGTTTAAAATGTCGACAAAAATTGGTTATTGGTCATTGTTATTTTTGTGGACAGTCACTGGTAATAATTGTTCTCCTTCAGCCTTACTACTAGCCGGATTACCTAATCCCATCAATTGATAAGGCGTAACACCGGCCCTGGATGTTTTATGTCCTCTCCTCTTGTAATGACATTGTTTTTTCTGCGTTGCGGCCGCGCGGGGCGCCGCGCCTCGGGAGCGCCTTTATCGGCGTCGAAAAGCCTTTTGATGACACTGAAAACTTACTTTCTCCCCGCTCCCTCGGAGTGTTAGGAATAAAAGGTTTACGTCGCATTTAAGTTATCTCAGATGCGTCCCCCCGACACACCGAGATGTGTCTTGTGTGTAGATAAGTGGAATTAAGGCTGGCGGAGAATAAACGACTTCAATTATCTCAAGCTGTGTATCTTCTGCCATGTTTCCAGTGGCAGAATTCAGCAGCAGGCTGTCAATTCTAAAGAAAGGAACAGATAATGAAATACAAAATCATTTAAGATAAAAATACATAATATAAGGTAAGAAAAAAAAAATAAAACCTTCCGGTAATATAATATAATGTTTTTGGTTAGTGTCTTGATGAAGGCTATTTTTTTTCGGTAGATAGATCTTTCTGTGTATTTTCTAAATGATTTATCTAAATTTGTTTTAATTTTCTCAGAATTATAATCAATATCTTCTAAAAAAATATTATTAAACCACATATGGAATGTGATTTTATTAAAAATGAATATTTCTGTTATTATATATAAAAAAACACTGTTTAAGTATTCCATAAATCTATGTAAATATGTACCTATCTATAAAAAAATTAAGTATTCTTATCACTAAAATAAATTCAAATAACTCACCATCGGGGAAGATTAATCTTTTAAGTATTCCAAATTTCTCCCATTATGTTTCCGTTTTTAATATAAGGCACTTGGGCCTTGGTATATTTATAATATTTTTGCAACGAATTTCCATAGCGTACTCTCGGCGGTTATTAAGGCCTAATGCGACGAGTCATCTTGTTTGCCGGCGAATACTGACGTCAGATCGGTGGCAGTGGTCTAAGGGATGGTTCTTTGATCAGTAATAAAAATTAGTTTTGGTAACAATAATTATAACTAAATTCGTTGAACCATATCAAAAATTAGTACAATTTTTAACTGATAACTAATAAAAAAAGTATGTATTTTAGTTAGTACTGATCTAACCGAGGCATTGTGTTTAAGTCGTATTAATACGGTAAGATTAATTAAAATATTTATAGATAAGCAATAACTTTATATATATGACTGATTAAGAAAACTAAACATAAAATGAATAGGAAATAATATTTATCTCACTTAATTTATTAATATTCCCCCATGCAAAAGATCCTCCTCACAATTTAAATAAAAATTTATTACTATTTTTATAAAAAATTAATTTACATATCCATAACATTATAAATTGAATTATATAAATCATATTAAATATATTATACACTTGGCGCGAACCCGGCGTTGCCCAGAATTCAGATATACTTCAATAGATATTTAGAGAAAAGAGGCAGTATTGTAAACCGTTATATTACTGTTATTAAACAACTAATAGATATCCATAGAGACGAAGCTATTTTTTATTATATTTAATGAAAAAATATGAAAGTATGGGTAATTATAGTGTAGTGGTACTCGAAGTATTTCAACATAACTTCCAATAATTTGATAGATATGGAGTTTGATTAATGGGTGAGAATGGATAACGTTATATTTGTATAAAATGACCACTTAAGCCAGCCAAAAACAGGTCGTAAGCCCTGTAATTACCCATACTTCCATATTTTTCCGTTAAATATAATAAAAAAACAGCTTCGTCTCTATGAGATATCTATTATTTGTTTATTAATAGTGCCTTTGTAGGTAATTGCGTATTCTTGGACATTTCAAATATTGCTCATTATATGATTGATTGTGACAATGATGGGTAACTAAGATCTAACAGTACTAAAAATTAACTTAACATCGACACAAATACAAATCGGTTAATTCTGAAATTATAAAAAAAATAAAAAAGGTTGTACACACAATAAACATGTATATTCTCACATTTTCAATACATTAAAATATTAAGTGTTTATATTTTTTTATATAATTTAATTCATTGTAATTGTGTCACCCCGATGAAATAATAATATGTACTATTAAGGGGAACACATTCTTATTGTTAAGTTGTAATTGTTTAGAACATAGGTCTGTGATATTTTAAATACTAATTGAATGTATTAATTAGTATTTAATAACATGTACCACAACCACTACGTGAAAACCCCGTAATTTTTATAATTTTGTGACAATATTTTGTGCATTATTACAGATTTTAAATTTAATCCACGTTTATAACGCAAGGATTAAAAAACAATTAAGTAGGTACATCAAGTGTGCTTTCACTTTATTCCAATTCTTGCAAAGATGTGCTATACTTATTACAAAACCCAGATTAGCCCTAAACATCGTAAAAAACGCACAAATTGAAAATTAAGACCATAAATTTTGCTATATTAGAACTTTATAAATTAAATTAGCATAATACCAGCATAATTTTGATTTATGTGTAAATTAAGCGTTTAAGAAACTTATGAAGTTTATTTTTCGACACGTGTTACATCCGCTAAACTTGAATACTCCACCGAGATATTTTGGGGTTATAAAGTGGGATTTTATGAAAAATGGTCCGGACAAAAACGGCGATATTGCCTCACATGCTGATGTACGATGACACGGTTTATACATGAAATTTGGTGACGCAATAGCGGGGACTCGCCAAATCTCATCTCCCTCTCATAACAGTAACACTGGAGACAACGGGTATTATAATTCATAACATTGGAACAAAAAATATTTAGAAGCATATTAGATTTTTAATAAGTTTTTTGTTACTGGATTCGTGGATAATTTGAATTTTACCTATTAATTCTATTATTATTGACAAACCTCATACTCGATATTTTTGAAGTCAACATGTTCCTTTTAACTGCCAACTCTATTTGAAATGGAAGTCACCACATAGAGTAATCTAGGCTTTAAGTGTCTTGACTTATCTATAAAAACCTGGGACCTGTCGTTCACAGATGGCAAAATGATTTAAAAATATGACTTTAATCCCTGCAAGTTTGCAAGGTCAAAAAGTACGCGTTAACACGCTTATATCTTGATGTAACATATAATGTTAGGCGTATTAACGCGCTCATGGTATTTGAAAGGTTAAATGTTACTACAGATTCGTTACCTGTATTTCGATATACCTATATGCTTTATATATTCACTTCTGACTACAAATCAATGCAAGACTTTCTTAACTCGTCTAGTTGTTTTTGTATCAATATTCATGTGTACGTACTTACATAAATAATGTTCACATTATACGCTAAAGACTGTCGCGTCTCACGTGATCACCCTCCATTGACTTTGGAACCCGTTCACTTCTGTACTTGCGCGGTACTTTTAAATATATTATTTATTCTCCTTAATTGTCAATTTTCAACATAATTTTTTTTTAAATTTTCAGCGTTTTTAATTTTTTCACAAATGGTTTCCATAATTGTATTAAAATATTTTATATTGCATCTTATTGTTATACTAGAACTATCTATGAGAATCTTCAATGGCCTGTTGATTATCTGTACATTAAAAATTAAATTAAATACACATTAATTGTCTGAGACCAAAATCTCTTTATTAAACAAAATAATAAATTGTTATTTGCATTTAATATATCAACTTCTTTCACAGGACGTTTCTCTTTGCAGCATGTAGACAAATAACTTTTATAATATGTGACATCTTCATGTTTCACTATGGTTAACAACGCGGACATTTTCGAAAGTAAAAAAAATATGTACGCGGGACCCATACATTTACGAGAATATATATTTTATTTTAAATGTAAAGTTTTTTATAAATATGATGTATACTAATTAAAATGAGGACACTCTGATGTACATCTAGCAAATCCATTTAAGATTGAATAAATAATAAACATATTTGTAGTGAGTATACATAAGTACATAGTTTAATCAAGTGGAAGGAATGAATTAAAGATTTGCCATGACCAGGTAAATCAGATACTGTAAGGTAGCTTGGTTAAAAATCTCATTAATTGACAAGCGTGTATGATAAGATATATGATGCGGATAATGTGAGAGTTATGTGTCAAGACAGAAGAGTGTGGTGTTTAATTTTCTCTGATTGTAAGTTAGTTAGCAATATCAAATGTTTTATTTATCAGATCTACGTTTCAAACGATAACGCACATGTTTTACTAATTCAGATTTATTTACGAGACGAAATTTTTTATTAATAATACAAATATGAAAATATTAAAAGTAACCCTTGGTTTTTGAAAATTTTCGAACGAAGGGGTTTGGTATCACCACGAGCCAGTTTGAGGGTTGGCCATATGGCGCGCTTTCGATAAAAATTACAATACTTAATCAAACTACGCGAGACGAGCTGCCCGCTGCGCTTTACTTTTATTAGATACGATGCAGTGTTGGAGCTATGCAAGTCGCAGTTTATCAAGTTATCGAATAATAAAGTCAGGCCTAATTCTAAATTTAAATTGGCCGCTTGTCCAACAGAAAAACCAATTTGCTACTAATTTTTAAAACCCGTTCTGGGACGCTGTTTATTCGTTGCTTTTTCTGAACGGGAATCATCTGCCATATTATGTAACACCGCACTTTTTAATAATCAACATCTTGAAACGTTAAAATATTAGTGTGAAGAACGATCGTTACACGCAAAGGGATATTTATAAAAAAATAACATAAAATCATGTAGGTATTAAAACAATAATTACCTACCAACACAATATTTGTGTGCAAAAAATTACTGTTAAAATTACAATTTTAAATGTTTTGATAATATAAATAAACTTATTTTAAATAATAAAAAAAAACTTATTTTTTAAATATTTGCTTTCTGAAAAAATTGTCACATTTCCAAAGAAATTGACGTCGCTTCAATTTTTTTGTGTGGCACACAATAAAATGTATGAATATTAAATATAAGACAATAATATCAACGATCGATAGATTAATTAATATTTATCTGTTTGGAATTCATTGGGTAAAAAAAAATTTTTTTGAATTTTATACTTATTGTATTACGCTCCCTTATTTAATTGAATTATTATATAGACGCGCTTAAAACCATACACGTAAAAAAATATAATTATTTACATGTTAATTGTTTAAATTTGTGTTGTGTTTTATTTTTTAAATAAAGATATCATTGAACACATAACACACCAATACTGTTTCTAATGTTTTAACCATGTTTAGATTGTGCCATAATAATTGAATTAACTCTGTGAATATCTTACTGTTACACAAAACCAGTATTTAAATTTATATATAAATTAATAAAAAATATATCAACGATATATGTGAATTTGATATATATATATATAAATATAAAATAATAAATAAATAATAAACCACAAAGTTCAATTTGCAAATATTAAAAATATTGATATGTGTGTACATATTTGATATATTTGTATGTGGGGAACATATTTATAGATTGATAGTTTTATTGTAACATAAAATATATTTGAATATTACGAATTACTAATTAATAAATTTAACATAGGTGTCGAAGTAAACACGAAACTGAGCACAAATATTTATTTCACCTTAGATAAAAAAAGTTCCTTTAAGCATTCATATTTAATTTATACGATAAATTGGTTATAGTTATATATTTAACAATCTTTTTTTAAGCAAATAACAGAAATCTCATTCATTTCACCCAATCAACCTCCAATCTATCAAATTTTTGAAAGTTGTATATATGTCAATATGTGGAATCACTTCGAATACCACTACACTATCGCCATCTATGGACTAAATTTAATATTCATTTTCCTCGAAACAGCATATACATATGCCACAATGAGAATCTAATTATTTTTTTGAAATTATTCTAAGAAGTCCAAGAACACACAATTACTGGACAAAGGCACCGTTACTACACAAATAACAGATATCTCATAGGATGAAGCTATTTTTTATTAATGGAAAAATATGGATGTTTGGGTAATTACGGGACTTATGTCTTCGGCTGACTTAAGTGATCACGTAATGTTCGCCATTCCACCTAATCAATGACAGGTCGTAAGACGCATACTTCCATATTTTTCTATTAATAAAAAATTGCTTCGTCTCTATGAGATATCTCTTATTTGTTTAATAACAGTGCCTTTATAGGTAAAAATCCAGTAATTATGTGTTCTTGGACATATTCAAACATTGCTTAAATACTTTTGTTCATCGAATCAATATTTTATTTTATATCAAATAAATATATTAATTAAGGATGCTTTGATTTCTATATAAACTCATTCTCAATCACTAAAGCTTATGCATTGATGGTTTCAATCCGCATGAAGCTCTACAAATGCTTTTTGGATTGAAAATGCTCCGCTATTTGATCTGACTACTTTTCAACGGGACGAACTTTCGCCGTATAGACGGCGAATGGTTGTACAATGGTACGCGTTCTCCCAAAGGCAATTATATCATTTTTAACATGTTCTGCTCATATAATGGAACAGGACGGGTAATTTGTCCGCGGGCCCCCGGGCGCCCTTTTACTCTGGGCCCCCGGGATGTAGTGGGCCGAAACGAGAAACTGACGCCGCCAAATATTCCCGGTAAAATGTACCAACCACTCGAAACCTCCCTTGGATAGTTTGAGCGAGACTTGTATAGCCGATGTGAGACTAATCCCGTTTTACTTTGTGGCCATAGTTGCCAAGCAGTCGCGTCGCAGAATTTGGATGGGTTGCGAACAAAACAGATGAGAATTGCACCGGCGAAAACATAACGGACATTTTTGTTACAGGTGTTTGTTTCTTCTGTGACTGCTCTTATAATTGTAGGACTTGTAATAGTAATAGTGGTATTTTAAATATATTTTCTCTGGGTAATAAATTAATTAAGATAAAATAATTTAATTATTTCTGAACATGAAAATGCAATTACTCATTTCCAACCAGGTAGAACACAATTCACCTAGATTTTCTTTCCTGTAGTCACAGCTACTAAAACTTCTTCGATGATCAGCACGAAGCACTGTGATCAACAACAGCAATTCCAGCACGACCACGCGAGGAACCGAATACACTAGCAACGAGTAACTTTACAAAAACTTCAAGTTAGTAATGAGCACATATCAACACATCCGCTCTACTAGACAGTTCAAAAGTCATAGGTCACACAAAAAAAGTCGTGCTCTGTGGTAATGGTAGGGGGGGGAGGGGGGCACAGATAGGTATAGTAAACCTAATACAGCTTAACCTAACACTTATGTATGTATTATCAATGTTCTTAAGTTTTCACGGCCGTTCAGAATCTTTTGTATATAGTTTTCTGGGCTAATCTGCCATCTATATCTGACCTTTCTGACCGACGTTTCGGATCCATCATTAGGGCTGATATGTCCGCCAGAAAGGTCAGATATACATGGCAAATTAGCTCAGAAAACTATACACAGAAGATTTATCAATGTTTTTTAGCATTAAAACACATTTACTTATTTTTAAAGCATTTTAGATCATAAAAGATAGTATTTTATAATTTTTGTTCCATTAAACTAGCCGATAAATAAATCAAAAATAGCTTCCTTAAGTTTTGTCTGAACTTAAATATAGATTATATAGACTCAAGGATCCTAATTCTGAATCTGTAGAATTGCCCTACTATTTTGTAGACGAGTTTTACTCCAAAAAATATACTTGTTTGCAATAATATCTCAATTATATTTACTATCTTGCTATTTATATTATTAATAAACTAATAGTAATTAAATATTTATTAAAATATTAATTTAACAATATTATTGAATAAAAAAAATTTTTTTGTGCAGAAGTATTGCTGAACATTATTATTGAAGTATTGTCCGCTACAATTCACAGTTGTAATAGTATTCCTATTTAATTTACAGTTATAATTTCTTAAAATTAGAGAAATATTGTGATAAAACATCTCTCTGTGTTCATTCAAAACAACTATCAAGTTGATTGGAAAGAAATTCGAATGCGATAGCAAAAATTTTAAGGGACATTTTGCATCCAAATTTTGCCTGGTATGAAAATAACATCTCATCCACGATTTCATTATAATTGTTGGCACTTACATTTCCCAAAAAGTTCATGCATATCTAGCTAAATGCATCCGTGTTTTCCTTTTTGCATGATTAAATTTTTCTCTGAAATCAGAATTTTTTAAAATTTGACTGAATTGTGGGTCAACTAATATTTTCTCAGCTTTAACGCATATTCGATAAAGTAATTCTTTCTTCTTTACTTAATTTATAGTTTTCATAATGTTTTTAATGAGGCCGAACTTGACAAAGTATTTTAACTTTATTGGCTAAAGCTGGATGTACAATGTTTTATTCTGATATGTTCATGGTATGCGGTCGAGCCACTTTTTATCATATGGTGGCTGCCCAAGTTTGCTGTTCCGTTCTTAAAAAAACAACAGACCTATGAACATTGCAACAATTTTCAAGTCAGTACACACATTCCACCGACATCAACAATACTTTCATTTTCTTTTTAGTTTCTTTCATATTAACTGCATGGATAAGCAACAGGTATGGAGGAATGTGTGTTTCTACTGTGCCTTTAAACTCAACTTTGACGAGTTAATAGTCTCCGCTGGATCTTACGTAAGTTCTTCTAATAAATATGGTATGTTATTGCAAAATGCAAGCCAGTTACGCTGGCGATACCCAAGGAGTTTTAACTAGTGGATTCTAAATTTTAACAGCATGAATTAAAAGCTAATAATGAAATTTAACACTATCATCAAATTGGTTCTTCAAAACCTGCCCGCGGCCATTGGTGACCGCTGCACGGTCAGGGTCTCATCGGTTGCCACCGATTGCTTGCTGCTAGGCCCTACAGGTGGCTATTGTGGCCGCTTCGTCGCCAATAGTGGTCGCTACGCGGCTATTGGTGACCGCTTTGCGGTCAGGGTCATATCGGTCGTCGTCGATTGCTTGCTGCTAGGTCCTGCATGCGACTATTGTGGCCGCTGCAGAATCTATATTTCAATGATAAATTTTCCAAATAAATTTCAATGATAAAGATTTCCTCAAAATAAACCTCACATAAATAAAATCTCGATGTAATTAAAATTATTCCACCTTTGTTCACGGATAGACAATAATAAACACAAAAATGCGATTTGGAATACCATTCCGAATTTCGACCAATTTTCAGTCGAAACATAACCAAAAATGGTTGTTTTAACATTGCGTCAAGTACATAATTGTATGGTATACCATAGATAGTATAGATAAAAAAAAGGATGACATATGTTATGTACGTTTTATCTTACTCATAATAAAGACAACGAACACTTCATTTCAAATTGAATATACACATATTTACGTACTGTTATTGAATAAATAAAAGAGAAAAAATTTAAGTAATCTTAACCTAGAGACATTAAAAACTCGTTCGTGTTTGCCTTTCTCGCGTCTCATAGACCTGTCCGTTAAAGCAAGCACTTTACAGCCACAAATGACACTTCTGAAGTCTCAACATCCAGAAAGTCATAGTTATAGATGGGGAAGCGTAATATTATTATGGTTAGTATGATCGCCTCATTTGGTCTCATTGATCCTAATTAGCCTAAGAATTTGGTAAAAAAAAGTGATCACAAACGAGCACTCGGCGTACTTACTAGGTGGAAATTAATCGATAATTTTATTTATTAACGTTCGTGTACACGTATATCACTTCGACATGGATCAATCTCTGACTTAAATTGGTCGTTTCCTTCAATAACCTCCCCAATCGTTTCGTAAATCATACACCTCGATATATATGTCGACATTATTGTGAATCCACCCTGGAATTCAGAAAAAGGATTAAAATAATGTTATTTTTGTTTTTAACGTAAACTTTGCTAATTGACATAAGTTAATATAATCGAATTATTAATTGTATTGTTTTTTTCAAAGAATAGTCCTTCTATTGGGTTTTTACTTTGTGATGGCATAATTAATGAATTAAAGTCAAATAACTTTGTTTCAACACTTTAATTAGATATAAAATCTACCCGATGAAGATGTTTTCTTCCTCAGGATGAGATGTATACTAAAGTTGGAAGATTGACATTTTGAGAGAGTTAGGAAAATTGAAGAGGGGGGGGAGGGTGTTGACCAAAATCGGAGTAGGAGGAGTTAATTAGAGAATTAGATGGTCATTCGATTAAGTGAATTAAGTATAGAACTACGTATACAAACTAGTATTTCATCCATTCATTAACGTGGTAAATAAAGATATGATTATATGTATAATATAATATTTTCTAAAAAAATACAGCGATAAAGAGCAATTACTATAATTGTTTTAAAATCACGCAACAAATAATATAATAAATTCTACACATATATGTATTTATATATATATTGTGACGTTATAAATTAGGGTCACGTTCGAAATTACCCCGTACTTATTGTTAGCGCCGTTTAACGCACTTATACATGCACATCGTCTATGCGCGATTATCAAAATTTAAACGTAGTATGTCCTTCTCTTTCTTTTCCTAACCTACCGTCGCATTAATCCGCTTTACTACCATTAATATTAATTAATAAATATATATTTAATTCCGCTAATACATAAAAATAATCTTGTACAAACAGTAGTTGTTACATATTCTGCACCGCATGTTTTGTGGTTGGAAAGGAGAGACAATTGATCCAGCATCAGGCAGACCGAAAAAGTAAGTGCCTCCTATCTTCCATTATTTACACCACTTATTTTATTGTTAAGCACCATGAAATTTATTAGTAATTACCCTTACGTTGGTATCACATTCTATTTTTGAAGTTAGAAAAACGCTCGCGATCTATGGTTCGTTTTCAAAATCATCGAGTGAGCTGTTAGATTTAGCGGTTGAATAGCCGCGATCAGCATTACTAAGATGTAGCTGTCTGCGATCCACCAGAGGGTGAATATTTTATGTTATTCAATCACTAGTGCATAATTTACTATTAATTTTTTAATCTAATCGCATGGTAAATAGTCTTTACAGGAAACAAGATGTTTCTGCTTTCGGATATCACCTTTGGTTTCCTTTGAACTTTTCGCATCACCGTAGGCTATATTCTAACATGAAGTGATCTTCAACAAATTTCGCTTACGAATCCGATCGCGTCGGCTTGGATGCTGAGGGTTAATCACGATGAAGAGCCAAGGAGATGGGATCCATCTACTTTAACATCTGGTTATCACCTGCATGAAGGACATCGAACTCGCGCCCATCCCGACGGATTTTTTAAATTTATTTCATTTGTTCTTATGCTTTTCTGATTAGATGCCATTTTTATATTTTTATTTATCACCTCTAGGTATTACTTATAATTTTTTCCTAGTTTAGGATGAAGGCAAAATGTGATAAAAATAAGGTGGGCATGTGTTGCTGAAGTAAAAAACCCGCGGATCTTGTGTTTACCACTGACTAGCAGATGAGTGGGATGAACGTAGATCTCTACCCCTACAATATATGTGGATATTAATATACCGTAGATAGAAAAAACACTGTAGTTACTAAAGGAGAAATATGAGTAATAGGAAATGAAAATTTAAAATGCTTGCTTAAATCAAATTACTTTTATAAAATTTTAGTTTATGGTGCAAATGCAAAAACACACAGACCCAAAAAATATTATTACCCATGTGGATACTTATTGCCAGTAATATGAGATTCGAAAATTTTTATCACAATTGCCTGTAACACTGTCACAATTTGAAGAGGCAGATTTTGGAAAATTTTATTTTTAGATTGGCCAAAATATGCTCGTATTTTGAAGCGTATCCTCTGGATTATTCGCATAACAAAAAATGCATATTCGATTGCAGAATTCGCCTACTATTATTTACCGATTTTCAATTTAATCGCAATTTCGATATGAACGGGTAGGTGACGCGGTCCTAACTCAACCAATCGGATTGGAAATTTGTAAAAGGGGTATAAGTTATGCTTTGCCCATTAACTCATCATTGTCAAATTCGCTTAGTTATTTTGTGTTCCATAAATGAGTCGCTCATCGTATAAAAATTAATAATTTAAAATAAAATACCGCAAATTAATTTAAAAGACTTTTCGAATCCAATTTCACTGGAAATATTTTTAACACTGTTAAAATGACAGTAACAATTAAAATGTCACATAATTATGTACATATTGTTACCAACAGTTGTGTAGTGCTAAATAAAAAAATACCATGGCGGTATTTATTTTTAACCCCCACCCCCTTTTGTTGTTTCTTCCATGTATTCGTATTGCCACAGAAAATTGAAATGGAATATGGATTACGTTAAAAAAAAGCCATTAAAAATTAGCTTTTGTAAAAACTAAAACCATGTATCTTAAAAAATATCGTACTATAAAATGTAAATTTAGAGATGACTGTTTATTTATGTTGAGTTTACATCTGTCTTTAAGTGCATGTGGTCAATGGTAAAAATAATAGGATACCACCGCGCGCCTAGATGATCCAATTCTTAACAAAAAAATAATATTTTTCCTCTTTATACTCTTACTCTTGAAACGTTGTGAAAATACTCCGGTCCAATATATAATATTTTTTGCTTTCTTCTACATATCTACTGCATGATATTTGATGTACAAAATTCTATACGGAATATTTTGTATCAAAATATTTTGTTAATGTATTTGAAAAGTAAGTTCTGCGTCAAAAAAAGTAGCAGGGCGGCGCTTTGGCTCGAAAAGAAGTGCCAGGGCACACTACACACTTGTTGGCAGTATATGAAGAATGGGTATTGATACACAATTGGTATAACAGTTTGCTTTAATACTATATTAAAAAAACTTATATAGCACAAAAAAAGATTACGATTGACTTCTCCGCCATTAGAGATCTCGCAGCATGCCGCATGCCATCTGCGTAGTGGGCTATCAAGTCGGGATTACATTTTGATACTGAAGTAAAGGGTGCCATAGATGATGAATTTACTATAAAATCGTATTATTGTTCCTAAAGAGTAATATGGTAAACATATGTGCATTTCTTCACCTACTGTGCTTTTTCCATAACCATTCCATTTTTAATTATATTTATAATTTTTATATTATTATTTTTTAAGCATACATTCCGTTTGCTCGAAAATTTTATGGTTAATATTTCTTAATTTTATGCATTACTCACTTAAACCTCAAACAGTAATAATCACTGAATATATAGCGTTGAATTAAAGGTATTAGGACGATTAAAGCCCAATGGTAAAATATTTGTTGTCACTTGAAGTAAAAATAAATAATTTTATTGATTCGTATATACGTCGTTGATAGATACAGTTTAAATTAAAATAAATCACATAGTGATAATAAAATAATAATCAGCACTCAAAATACGATTGCAAAATTAACCATTATACTCTCGGAATAACAGAAATAAATCGATATGTAGTTTTTATTGATTTAGGAAAGACATTCAAAACTAATTAAAAAACTTAACAAGATTGGAATTGACGGAATGGTAAAATCATAGTTTCAAAGTTATCTATTATATATAACAGATATCAATTCGTAAAAATAAAAATAAATGGTTACGTAACGCCTCAATATCGAGTTTTAGAAATCCTCAGGGAACAGTTCTAGGATCATTTTCATCATATACTTAAATGTAATGCTGTAATTTCCATTCATCGTACATATAATTTCATATGCTGACGATACAATACCCATAATCATTAAAAAAATATTATTCTAAGTTTTGTGTGTGAGTAATTTCTTATGCATAAGAGAATTATGTATTGATTTCGAAATCACGCACGGAACATCATTTTTCAATGAAAAATTGCTCACAAGCCATAAAACCCCCTTCATGAACCGTTATATAATTTTATGAAACCGTTTCCACGCCTCGGCGCGGTTCCGTGATCATCATTATTTCGGCCAAATGTTTGTAGAAGCTGCTGAACAGCCGGCCAGTTGAAAAATAATAGCCAACATTTTGCGAGGGAGACACCCCATGATGAATAGTTGATGCGGCCGCTTGACTCCCGGCTACCCCTAAACTGGGACATTCAACCTCTCGGTACCCCGGCACCCCGGACGTCAGGTCGTTCTGTATTAAGTAAAGGAGTTCAAATAATCATAAATGACTTTTGGAAATTCTCCTTAATTCTTGAAAATAATTGATTACATGATTTTTAAATTTTATGTCAACTTAATACTATTTTTTTTCTTAAGTTCTATGGTAACTGCAACAACATGATACAACACCTACAACTTATCTCACAGATAAAATATTTATTTATTTCTTAGAAAAGTTAACATTCAAATTTCTATACAGGACGTAATAGACCCAGTCCACGATATTTTAAGGGTTGATACCTGACTTAATTACGAGTCGAAAATGTTCAAAGAATTTGTACCAAATCTCAACCATATCAGAGATATAAATATTTGGAAAAATAACCAGTACTGTGCGATTATTTCGATTATTTTATTAATTCTAAATTATATATTGAATATAAAAAATTAAATGCTATAGAATTTCGAGAAGCAAGACTATTTAAGTTCAATGATTTAGGGCCTGAAGCAAAGCTATAGATTAATAATGGATAAATTTGGCAAACATTTATTTCGAAGTACGTAGACTTAAAACGTAACATAGTTTAGAAAAAATTCTAACAATAATATTTTTCGTAACAGTGCAGAATTTGTACATATTACTTGAACATTTTCGACTCGTAATTTAGTCGGGTATCCACCCATAAAATATTGTGGACTAGGTCTGTTACATCCTATATACATAAATATGTATTTTGACCTATGATAACAATTGCACTACATTTTCTAATTTCTCGCTTTTTGACCAGAATTAATCTTGCTGATCTTTGGTTGTTTTGTAGTCATAAATTTAAAAAATCTTAGTAAAATGTATTATGTAATTGTGTTATGTAAGAAATATTATTACTGAAATGATATTCTATATATTTACATAAAACCATATAAATTATTTCATTATTCGTTGAAAGGAAGCAAAATAATTTCTTATATTTTAAATACCCCATTGGTGTAAATTTAAATTAATATATTAATTAAGACTGAAATGAACAAACTATATATTTTTTAGGAGAACACATTCTTATTGTGAAGTTGTAATTATTCAGAACATAGGTCTGTGATATTTTAAATATGAATTAAATATCTTTATAATTGATATATTTAATTCATATTTTAAACTATATATGTTGAAAAACTACGCGAATATACTGTTGTAATATCCTCGTGAAAGACATTGCAATTATTGAGCATCTAGATATTGGCTTTGGTATTTGGTGAACTTATTAGAATTTCTGGGTTAACGCTTTTCTTAGATTCCACATATGTATTCTTATATATACCCTTACAATAAATCTCGACTTGACATATGTGTTGGCGTCATATATGTCGTGTGTATCCAATATTGCATATAGTTGTGTTGAATGAAACCCCTTGATTTTATTTAATATCATTGAGTTCACGAAGATACCAAATACACTCATAATAAGTTTGCAGAAGTAAATCGAATATTCTTGAAAAAGATAATTTACAGCATGCATTTAGCGTAAATGTATTTAAAAAAAAAAAATTTAAAACTAAAGTAGATTTTATTGTTTCTCAAGTCATACTATTATTATTACATGTAAACACGGAGTGAGTTTTTTAAATTTGTATGAAATGAATGATTTATAAAGATGTACGTCGAAAAGCTTTCAGTGGACTCGAATGTAAAATGTCTTTGTATTTCAATAACCAAGTTATACGAAATGTAAAATAATAAATTTGACGAACAACTGAGCTATCTACACGTGTATGTATTTATCGAAAAACGTTTTGGAATTTTAAAAAAACAAGATCAATTTCTGATAATTTATTTAAATAATATTACGCTTCTCCATTCATATCTATGACTTTCTGGATGTGGCAGCTTCAGTAGTTCAAACGGCCATGTCTGTGAGATGCGAGCAAGGCAAAATATAACTTTTTTTTAAATTTAAGGTTAAGATTACTTAAATGTTTTCTCTTTATATATTTAATAGTACGTAAACGTAATAGTACGGAAATATATATTCAATTTGAAATGAAGTGTACATTATCTTTATTACGAACAAGAAAAAAAACATATTTTAGCGAAATCGTATATTGACATCTGTCATCATCGCCAGATTTTTCCCTTATAATAGACATAGATAAATTGTTTATCCGTTATTCTTACATGTCATCTCGATGTCATTTTTGTTTGTTTTGATAGCAAACTTACAAAGATGGAATAATTTTAATTACATCGACATTTTATTTACGTGTGGTTTATTTTTAGGAAATCTTCATTATTGAAATATAGATTCTATTGAGACCTTAAACGCGCAACGGTCACCAATGGCTGCGCTGCCAAAATAGCCGCCCGCAGGGACTAGCAGCAAGAAATCGGCGACAGCCGATGAGACTCCCGATCGCGCAGCGGTCACCAATGGTCGCGTAGTGGCCACTATCGGCCGCCAAGCGGCCACACTAGATGCCCGCGGAGTCTAGCAGTAAGCATTGCTTATCTGCCAGTTTTTTTAAATGCTCGACAAATTTTGATATTTTACTGCAACATAGCACTTTCACCCAGATAGCTTTTGAAAATAGCGCATATTGAAATGTAACAAAAACCGATTAAATTTAATTTTGTTTGGTGCATATAACCCGTAAGCTGCATATAAAAGATGTGTTTACTGAAATAAAATACGTAGATTACTGTATTACGCATAAGTGTAATTTTTTATATATTTAATGAAAATTACGTTAACCTGAGCTTATATAATTCGTTAAATAATTTAGTTCCTTAATGATAATATTTATTGCAACAGAAAAGAAGGATCTCAAAAAGTTCCGCTGGCAGCTCGGCACTTTAATTAATATTGCCAACCAACATTCCCATTTCAATGTAAATTGCACAGACGTACTCTTCTCCCGGCTCATTTTCAGAAGACTGCGTTTAATTTATTTCTAGCGATTTCAGCAGAACAACTATTCTTAGATGGGTGTTTATAGCAGGTGAAAATGACCACTTGTGAATCAATATTTAAAAGTCTTTTGTATCAAGTCCTGCACACTATAATTTTGTAATATAATATAATGTGATTTTATCTGTAATTAAAATATGGTCCACTTGCTTGTATAAGCTGTTGTGGCCATTTAAAGGTAATATTGGCGAGAATAAAGAAATAGATATAGACAAGATGGGCTGATGGAGTCACACAATTGTACAAAATTTATAATATTTACATCCGTGGTTATTTTAGAGTGGTCCTGATTCCTGAAATAATGGCCGACTTTGATCACATGATTCATAAGTCAACGAGTATCGAGACTGTTCGAAAAAGACCGGGAGACCACGAACTTCGGTCAGTCGTAATCCTAAAAATTTACAGTTGTAATCTTCAAGATTTATAGTTAGAATCTTACAGATTTACAAGATTAGCAAAGTAGAGTAGAATGATTAGAATAGCCAACCTCAGATGGGTGAAATACGGTGAGGACAAACGAGAAGAAAAAGATAAGTGAAATATCTTTCATGAAGAAGTTATACTAGCATCACTATCACTAGCTCTGTTCCCAGTCTTTTCCCAGTTTATGCGAGAAGCTCAACCCGGGAAAGTAGTGACAGAGGTGTGACGTATCATCTTCTCCTATGTTATTAACAGATTAAAAAAAAAACAATCACTATACTTATTTTTCATCAAATAGAATAAGACGAAGTATCCAGTAAATAAATATCCAGGACACCCACGTGTATTTTTCACATGTTTTTAATTTTTATAATTTAAAATCGGTCGTGTACTTTTTCCCTTGGATCCGCTTTCTTCTAATCGCCAATATTGTAATTGAATGCCTTTTATTTGTCCAACATTTTTATAAGACCTATATGCATACGTGTCTAGTGTTACTGGAAAATTGTACTAAGGTCCGTCTACCAATGTCAACCTGTAATCTCTGAGTTTATCTCCACATCAAAATCTCAAGACATGTATACGGTACACTGACATTTATCTCATCGTGTCTCATTCCGTAGACATTAATTACCTATTGTATATTTTATTTTATTTAATTTAACAATAACTGGTCACAAAAAAAATGCCACACTCGTGATTAAATTGAATACATACATAGTAGAGTAAAAACATTACCAACATTTTATTTAACAAAATATTTTAATGAAAATGATTAAAATTACCGGTCCAGTCTGAGATGCGTTCGTTGCGGCCTGGACCTAATTGGCTCTAAATGTAATTAGTCCCAGATGATATTGTCATAATGCGCGTGTCGAGTGTAAGGGAGATTCCGAGTCCAACCTTTCGAGGGGTAGCAACCCTCCTTGTATAACGAAAGATGCATCTCGAAGATTTCTGCATTCGAGCAGAAGAGCGGGTATAAATATAATAGAAATCGCATTCAACCAACATTAAAAGGGTGCTGGAGATGTTTCCAGAAAGTATTTTAACATGTATTCGTTCTTATTTCTCCCATTTAAAATATAAAGGAGATAAAATGTGTTACCAGGAAAATATCTCATTCCATATCAAAGATGTAAGGCTGAAGAGAATTAAGAATTCACTGGGTATTCAATTAGCATAGAACCTCAGAAAATATTAGTTTATAACATAGTTCTGCGATATTCTTGATACAAATTAAATGAATCAACTAGAAAGATATACAGAAAAAATCTATTTATCTAAAAAATATTCAGCTGCTACTGGGATTTAAACCGAATCAAAAGATTCCATAAAATTTTAGCCGTTATTACCCGGATTAGCGTGACATTGTCTATGGCGTAACCCGTGACTTTTGTTTAGCCGTGGGTTATTTAGAAAAAAATACAAATCATTTGTAACAACTGCATGTGCATGCTTGTCGGCAAATTGCTAGCTCTCAGGAATCGTATTAACCTAACTTGTATTTTCAATCCACATAATAATCATACTGAACTAAATATTTTCTTACTGAATTTATGTTAGCATCTTTACGTCTGCAGAGAGAATTTTCTGCATTTTTTAAACAATTGTGCTTAATTCTGTTATATTTGAAAAGGAATAATCATTCATCTACATATTTGTTTTGTTTGACAGACTAAACGTTTTGTTTTCATAGTGTATTTCAATCTACGAGTATTATTTCAACGTCATTCTCAGTCATTCCGTATTTCGTTGTTTGCATATATAAAAATTATAAGTTATAATTGATTAACGAGTTTGTATTATTCGGGATATTATTAAGTTAGATTATTACCAGTATTAAATAAAATAATGAAATTAATATATTTCTGTTATGAGTTTCGAATAAGTTAATGAATAATTTTAAATCCGTTGTCTGAAAGAGAAATCGTAGACAATATTTTAAACGAAATCGAAAACAGAGTACGACACCGAGCAATGAAAGAACTTGTCTTTTATAAACCACTAAATTTACAATTATATTCTAAATTAAAAAAAAAACCTTTTTTGGAGACCTAGTATATTTATTATATACTTAGTTAGCATCGCATCGTCGGTAACAGCATAACCTATGTTTGTGCCTACTGCATGCCACTGGCATATATAGTTAATAAATGATTGTAATAATAAATAATTATTTATTATTGCACGTACCCACACCCATACAGCCACAATACACACATACATAATCATACGAACCTACTCCACCCTGCATCCAATAGCAGCGTGATTAGACATCCCATTAAAATAATTGTGAATTTATTGCCTGTAATAGCCTCAATTAGATTCCTTCTCGTGTACATATCAGTACTCTCCAGACCCACCCACACACACATAAAATGTACCCTCATTTATACACTGATTCGTTTTACATAGCTTAATGGAACGAACGCGCGTTTTCAATGCGGTTTTAAACTGTACACAATCCGAAAGACTGACGACTTGGTCGACCTCATCCTCATTATCCGGCGCCTGATGTATACATATATTATGTGCGAGTATTGTAGACAATCTCTTAGTGATGTTTTTTTATTTTTGTAGAAAAAAATCCTATAACAAGAAAATATAATTTAAATTAATTTGTTAAGATTTATTTATTTTTATTACAATAATCGCACATCAAATCAAAATCACAGCTGTAATTCCAAAGAAGGTGTCAGCGTTAATTTTTTTTTGGATATTGGTCAACTCCTCTTATAAAAATAAGAATCTTACTAAGGAAGATATCATACTAAATAAATCAAACATTAACATTAACCTACTTACTTATTGTATGAAGACATTATAAACAAGCATTACTACTTAATATTTTATTTATGTTATTCACGTTTACCTATTATTATGTTAAATTTGTATCTAGGTATTTAATTAAAATATACGTTATGAAAATAAATTAATTAATGAGACAATAATATGAAGAATTTTGGAAATCTAGGCGGATATTTTGGCATGGTAACAGATGCCATTGTCAATGTCAAAATGTACGGTACAGTACGGGAGATATAAATCTATCACAGTTGAGCTGAGTTTTACATCTCCCGTGAATAAGTACAACTGTATCGTAACTTTTGAGACAATGCCTTGAAAATGGCACGCGTTACCGTGCCGAAATGTCAGCCTAGGTTTCTATATGGAAACTATCAACAAAAAACACAATCTAACCTAGAAGAGACACCAGTTAAATTTAAAAACTATATATATATGTATAACATTTAATAATATTCAACATAATATTTTATATTAACATTGTTTTAATGTAAACGTACAGTATTTCGAAAGTAAACAATCGATTGGTATATTGAGAGCGAAAAATCACATTAAAATAATCTTCGTTTGTTAGAAAATGTTCAACGGCATTCAAATGAAAAGCAAATACAAATCTAGAAACCATTTCAACAATGGTAGCCGGGGCTACCAGCAATTGTAGAATTGTACGTAGATACGTACTTGTGTTTTACGCTTTGAATGACTTGAAGATAGCTGCTAGTCTCAGGTAATAAGAAAGCGTAGAAGCCTCTGGGGATCTGTGTAGCGAGCGATGAAATAAGAAGATAGACTCGGGATGAGGATAGGTAGGAATGTCTCCTAAGTGTTTTCCCAGAGCGTAAACAAAACATTTGTTTTAAATGCACGCGTTTGCTTGTTTACGTTTGTTTGCGTTTGTTTGTTACGTACATAGATACTTATACATTAACTTTCAAGTTGTATTCAAAAGAGTAGCATTAAAGAAAGATCGACGTTAATAAAATATGAGGCTTGATTTTGAAGAATCCATGCATCCAAATAGTATTTCTTTCTTCGTAGAGACTGTTCCTGGAACGCATTTGAGATCCCCCCTGCAACGACACTGTACATCGGTTTTTACAAATTTTGGATGACGTAAAGGTTGTTACAGGAAAGCTCATAGCTCAATTAGACATTATGTTTCATAGCATTTTTATTTATTTTATATGATTGTTTAATATACTATTTAATGCCCAAGAAGATATACAACGCACATCTGCTCAAAACCGATATATAGCTTTGTTGCAGTGTTGTTGCTCATTTTAAGAGGCTGGTTCGCCACCTGGCGAATAAATAATGTACTGGCTGTGATTTAACTTCTTCTTTGAGAATTTTTATTTTTTGTTCGTTTCAAATACATTATTGTCCATGAGATATGATTAATCAATTTATTAAAGGTACCGCGCTAATCATCATTGGTCTTGAAGCGCATTACTAATTTTATCCATTAAGTGACGTCAATCATAAGTTATTTTAATAAATCGTTCTTGATGTGAAACATCTTAAGGCGCAACCCTATAATTTTTGACACAGAGTAATTACCAGCACATATATTTCAGATTCGGAATCGTGTAATGGAGTATTATTAGGTTAATTTAAAAAGTCTAATGTGCAGCGATTTTATATAAGAAAAAAATGACTCTTGAAATCTGGGACTATTTTTGAAATATGTAAATCAGTGGTAGCGCGTGCACGGCGTATGCATTTTGTGGAGAATAAACAATTCACTTCACTTGCTTGTTTACTTGCCGATAACACGATACATGTGCTTACGTGGATGAGAAGGGTGATGACAGAACCGAACACATCTTGCTCTTTCGAATTCTTATTTTATTTCTTAAATTTCATAGTCAAAAAAATGGCATGCCTTGTTATCAAATTTGAAACTTAAATTACGTTTTTTTCTTACCTGATCACCCTTGGGCGTCCTCGGTTTCTGCTGCCTTAAATAATTGTATTTATATACTACCTAATTGTATCTTGTTGTACTCTTTACATATATTTTTTTTTATACATTGAACGCTAGTGACGTTACGTTACTTTACATACTCTTTTTATTCTTATAAATTGAACATTTCGTTTACTTAAAGTTTTATTATTTAAATATATTTAAACATTACATTCTGTTTACTACTATACTGGAAAAGTAATAGCTGCTATAATACAGTAAAACACTAGTATAGCAGGCAGGGTACCGAAATACTAGTATATATCTTCATTTTCTGTAATGTTTTATATTCTAATAACAATGTACTATGTAACACAATGTACTGTGACTCAAAAATAAATAATTATTATTTAAAATATATATATGTATATATTTGCATTCCGATTTCACTCGCATATTGCACGTCCCATATACAACATATCTAAGTATACAAGCAAATACTCTACTAAACAAATTAAAGTTACACTTAATAGGACTGGGATATTATATTCGTATTATTTCCAGTTTGAGGATGTTTGGCAGAATACTATTATAATATTCTCCGTCATATTTAGAACTGTCGTTTCAGAAAAAATTACCCCGAATATCTGTGCGATAAAAAATCTTTCACAGGGAGCAATGTAGCGACGTGTTCCGTCAAGCGGGTAGGGCAGGGTAAGTGGAACACACGAGAAGCTGAAAATCCTTTTGATGAATATTTAATCATCGCTGGGAATTCGCGGTGTACTTTTTAAAGAACACGTGTGCATCTTTCATTTCCCTCGCCGTGTATATACCCCGTAGCCGCCCGTGCAGAGGGATGTTCTTCCTGTTTGAGCGGGGTGACTTTAGAGTGAATTTAAAGGGAGTCTGCTAATACATTTTGTGTTTTTACGTCAAGTCGACAAATGTGAAAAAGATATCTCTCTGTCGACCGAATTTATTTTGCGATTTAGTTTTTCAAAGACTTTAAAATATTATTGCCATAAGTGATCTGGTGGATGATCCGCAATGTAAGCAATTATAAATTTGAAGCTAACTAAACTATTAAGAAAACTTTAGCTTTTTCGTTCCTTGAATTATTAAATATAATGAAACCGAATACTGATTATAATCACTGTATTTATAAATATTTTTTTTGTAATTAAGAGAAAAAATTTATAATAAGTAATTAAATTTTTAAATATGTTACCCCTGAGTCAGTCAGTCAACGATTATTATCCAATGTCAGTCTTCTGGAAAGCTCATCACTCTATAAGCATTTCATGAAATGGCACGGCGCATGGTGAGATTTCATGGACCGAAACGCTTTCACTCAGAGTCTAACGAATAACTCGGTTAAGAAGGTATTTTTCACGAAACGGAATAGTATTCTATTTGTTACGGTTCATTGCGAGCATTGGGCCAGAGCTATGCATAATCAATACAGAAACTGTATATTTACGTTACTGCTTAATCTCGAATAGCGTTCAGCGTGCGCGCGAGCACAGAACAAAATACAAAGATAATAAAATAAAAAGTGCATTCGTATTGATAAATAAAACAAGACAAATTTATAAAAAAATTGACCGAAACCGAAAAATAAGTACGAAAGAGTAGCATTATTTTGTATTCAATCACGACGGAAACATTTCGTTGTCAGAGTTGTACCAACAAAAGAAATTAATGTAAAGGGGAGAGCGGTTTCAACTTTCGTACCTTTGTGTTTGCAAACCTGCAAGCGAACTGAGGGAAACTTACAAACCTAGAAAATGCTCGAATGTATTTTTTTCTCTGGAAAACTTGTAAATTCAAATTAGCCCATCCGAGTTGGCCGTCCCGACCATTCTTACAAGATGTGAAGGGGATGCAACATGGACACGAGAACGGGAAAAAATGAGACGAACGGCGCGTCGACAAAACTTTTTAATATCTATTCCATTTCGAACGAGCCTGGGAATAAGAATGCGCGGTGGGGAAGGGAAGAAGTGGTGGTATAAATAGGGGACGGGGAAGAGAAAAAGCAATTTTTGCTCGTATTGAGAGCAGAGATGTTGGCTGGTCGGTTGAACACGAACCCGCCGAAGCTCCGCTCTGGGGCGAACCAGACGAGCGCTGATAACATTTACCCTGTAAGCAAATGTTGCCATTCAACCACTCGCATTCTTTTCTCGGAACTTTATTCGTCACTCGTTCGCGTGCTGGCGGGCGGGTTATTTGAGCGATTTAAAATAGACAATGAGAGGATTTGGATTGATTTTAATATTTAATCTCCTACTTTCTAACAGGTAACCTCCTACTTCTTGAATCTATCATTTATCCAACTATGTTAATGTTGAGAATAATTTTTAATCAAACTTTTCGAATGACGTATTACAATCGAGAAAATGTATTTAACGTACAGATACATGATTGTGTATATTGGTGAATAAAAAATTAGATTAAATTAAATTAAAAATTAATTCAAAAAAGTTACCTTTACAACGTAAATTTAATCAATTTGTTAATGAAAAGTTTTTGATCTTAAAATTACTCTCGGAGTAACATGAACATTATTTAGAAGAAGATATATATTAGATTCCACCCCCTCAGTTTTCAGTACAAACTTGCCTATGCTGAATTCATCCCACGTCTTTTCGCAACAATCACAATATTGAACTTATTCCGCAACACGAAATATTTTATTGGGCGAAAATAATAAAAATATTAACTTAATCATCTTCTTTCATTCTGCGGAATTGCTTATTTAAATAAATGTTACATAATTTAATATAACGATACAAATTTGTTGACGTTATAAAATAATACAATAATAGCAACCACGCTACCACTGCTGAAAAGTGTTTTGTGACAAATATTTTATTTTTTGCATGTTTAATATTTATCCAGTATTACATTACCTACATATTAAATACATTATATATAATATTTTAAAATATAATTTTTTTAACATCTTCAGTAATCGAAACAGGTCCTTAGATTAGAAGAGGGAAATTAAAAACTAAAATATTAATTCTTAATACAAAATAAATTTAATTCCTTATAAAAATTATAAATAGGCTATCTTCATTAATTAATAGATAATATAAGAAATTCAATAAATAAAATCATAGAAGTAAAAGAATTTCACCTTAAATTATAGTCTACAAATGACAGTATATTTTTAATAAAAAAGTTAAAAAATTGAAATAAACCATTTTAGTAAATACGTAAATAAAAAGCATGAAAAGTAATAATAACAAAATGATCTATAGAAAACTTTGCTTTGTTTCTTTTATGGATCCAACGCAAAATATAGGCATCCTTTTCCTTCCCCTACACCCCCTTTCCAATCATATAAGCCCGAGCAACGCCGGGGATGTACCGCTAGTATATAATACATGAAAATCTTGTGTTCTTATACAAATATATATCGAAGGACCAATAAAACTTATAAAATATGGTTTTATGTGAATGTTTAAATTTGGGGCCAATTATGTAAAAAGTATTAGTCTAGGGATTTTCTTATATCGACCCACTCCATATGGGAAACTCCCTTGCTGTCAAACCTCATTTCCTTTGTTCAATTTATTGAATTCAACACCCTTCAGACAACGTTAGGCCAGGGGGTGGGCGGCTGTGAATTGCTGCGGGGGAGGAAGGTTCTATATTGCTCTTTTTGCGGGACCCTTACGGGCCAGTCCGAAGTCTCGAGAAAAATACTATAAAATGGTGCTAAGATACACTTAAGACTTTATTGAACGATTCAAAGGAACTTTATCGAGTAATTCCGTGTGTTTTTCTTTTATCAATATAATTTTTCTTTAATTTAAGAAATGTACTTTACTATTTTAAAAAATTTAACAAGTGCAGTTTAAAACTTATATATTTATTGTGCATTATCATTTCAAATTTCGATTGTACATAAACATATTACATTTAATATACATATTTCGTAAATTTGATAAGTCCCTTAGATTTTATTAGACTTCAGAAAAACTATTCTGATAAATTTACTTAGTAAATATCTAGCTAAGATCATTAACCAGTATGATATGATATATCCATTTAAAATAGTGGCTATTTAAAATAATTAAAAAAATTTAACTTCTATTTTAAATCTAGCTGATTGTTGAAAATGGAAGAAGAGAAATTTCCATTTGTTTTTCTGTACGGTAATTATTCTCTACTATTTTTCTATTTGGACTTATTAATATCATTCAAATAATAAATATTAGCACGATTTTTTTAAATGGGTGATTAATATTAGTGTTTTGTGAAACGATTTAATGCAATAAAATTATTACGATGTTTGCATTCAATGCCGTGTACTTGCATAACGGTTTATAAGTGCCAGATCGCAAAATGAAAACAGCGTTATGTTACATCACGGACTACCCCAGGGATCTGTCACCCCCGATCACCCCTAACACCCCATACTCCGATACAAGCGTGTGAATTAACAGAGGAAGGAGTGTGAAAATGCCTTAACAGGACCAAAGGGAAGGCGGGGAGAACTGCCGTAGTCCTTCTGAGTGGAGTAACCTAATTCAGTGAAAATAAAATAGTGCCACTGAACAAAAAATTTAAAGCGAGAATCTTAAATCTTAAAAAGTTATTGACCGACATATTTTAAATACGTTTTTACATACCTTAACTCAAATACAATGATTTTAAAATTATCAATAGTTTATTATTAATTAAAATTATTTATGTTGATCATAAATTTACCGGGGAAGTAGAAAAGTGATCAGTGAGAGTCAATATGTAATCGTAAATTATATAATCGTAAACTTTGATAATTTGCATTAAATTTTTTTTTTAATATCTATTAATATTTTATCAATTTTCTTAGAACCAACGATAGTAATAATCTAATTTAATTTAAATCTTTTCAGTCAGACAAAAACATCTTAAATGTAATCAATGAGTACCGGAGGAAATAAAAAATCAAACTGATAATTTTGTAAAACATACATTTTTCTCAAGGTGCCCAAATACTTTTTTTTTAACTTTCCCCCTCTTAGACCGGACCCAACACGCCCGGGGAACATAACTTACTGCAGAGTGATAATTGAAAATGATACGTCTTGAGATCCTGTCTACTGAATGTTTTATGTAGCAACAAACGGCCGATTTTCTATGTTGGATTTTTATTCGCTATCAAAATGAAACAAAATTCGTAAACTTGATTTTTTCCTCTAAAGTACGGGTATTGTTTGGAGTTATTTAAAATCTATCAGAAAATACGTAAATTCTTTTCATTACCACATCACCACTATTTGTACAATAATGTTTTTATATAATTATTTTTTTTTTATTAATTTTTTAATCAAATTTAAAAAAAATTTCTCACTTAATTTAATCTAATCGAAATCTCTTATATTTTACATAATAGAGAATTTACATTTGAAACAGAATTCTATAAAATTATCTCCATAGTTCATAGTTCATCATGTTCCCAACAAAACGTTAATACTAATAAAATATTTTAAATACTTTTGAAACCGTACAATGTACGAATCTTTCATTAAATATTTTTCTGTAGTTTTTTTAAGAAATATACACTTTATTAACTCGTTACTACAATTAATTTGTATAGAAAGTTTGAAAACCATTACAACGGTAGTCAGTGTTTAAATATAAGGGTGTCCAGCGGAAAATTTTCAAGTTTCATATTAAATAAAATAAAAAACTACAATGTTATTCTCATATTTTAATTATACAAAGTGGAGTTTAACGATGCGGATTTTACGTTTTATAACTAATATTGTCTAAATACCGTCCATTTCTCTCAAGACACTCTTGCAATCGGATACTTAAATTTGCGAACACGCGAGAGCAAAGCATTGGTTCAATGATAGCAACTTCACGGCGGATTGTTGCTGTAAGCTCTCGATTTAAGGTATCCCTACAAAAAAAGTTGCACGGTGTAAGGTCCAGTAACCGAGGTGCCCAGGGTATATCTCCGTACTTGCTGATTAATTTATTGGGAAAAATTCATCTAGGCTTCTCCATTGAAACTCTAGCTGTGTATTGAGTGGCCCCGTCTTGTTGAAATTGTGTTCTGTCGTTGAACTCGGGAATCAGCTGCAGTTGCAGTACCAAAAACTCGTCGATCATTCGGCAATACACGTCAGCAGTGACTGTCTCTCGCTGATAAAGAAAAGGGCCGATTATCCCTCGGGCAGAAATTGCACAACACACTGTCGTTTTTGGACAATACAAACGTTTTTTATGGCGTTCCCTTGGGTTGTCGATGCACCAATATCTCATGTTCTGTTTATTAACATAGCCATCGATATGAAAATGTACTTTGTCAGTAAACAATATATTTCCAAGCGTTCATGCTGTTCCAAAACGTTCCAGCATCGTTCTCGCTTAGGTTTCACCTAAAGAATAGTCATTTTCGTTGAGAAATTGCATGATTTGCAGCTTGTATGGGTGAAACTGTAGTTTATTTTTTAAAATAACGTGCAATGTTGATTTTTTTAATCCAGTACAGACTGTAAAATTCCTTATCGATTTATGCGGATTGCGAATAATTTCACGTCGAATTTGAGATACATGTTCTGGCGTCGCTGCTGATATTGATGGTCCCGGAGGAGTTTGGTTAACCATTGTCCCTTTTTGTATGAACTTTTGAACCCAACACCAGATAAGTTGTGTGCTCGGCCCTTCACTTACACGTCGAATATTAAAGCGAGTACAAAAAGCGCGACGCGCACGAACCAATGAATCATCGCACTTTAAATATTGCTCAACCGCGAACGCGCGATGCGCTCTATACCAGTGACTCATTGAGACTGGCAAATCCGCAAATCACGCCCGTCGAACAATACCTCTCCCACTTACCTCACCCTGATGGTTTACGAGCAATTACAATTTAATCTTGAAATTTTTCCGATGACCACCCCATACAACATATTCCTTATATTTCATGTATGTATATTATAATATTATGAAAAAAAGTCCGCGATTCAGCTAACTATTTCAGTAATTAGAAAAATGAGAATAAAAGTTTTTTTTTTAAAAATATTAATTGAAATTATTTAACTAATCATCTATTTAAGTCTTAAATTGTATGCATGGGTAATATCAGTTAATAATACATCCTTTTAAAAATTGTAAAGTAAGTGATTGTTCATGTTGTTCATTCTTCAAGTGCAACATTAGTATTAGATTTGAAATTAAGTGTAGAGTGCCAACAGTTACAGAACGCTAAAACTAGGTGTTACATAGAAACAAATGTATTTTTACTCGCAAAAGGGCGACAGAGAGAAAAAATAAACTTTGATCGGGGAAACGGAATAAGGAAAACCTCCCCCCTGCGAAACTTCAACACGCATTTCTGATAAACATTCCACGGGTGGTATAATAAGATCCTCCCGACAGATAAACTTTTATATAAAACTTTCGTCTCACACCCAGTGACACAGGGTTACCCCACCTTACGGGGAATTTTACGCGGTACATTTTCAGTTTCATACGTCATGTGCAATGGCGTAACTTTGAGAAATGAAGGTTTTTCAACTTCGCTGACGTTCATTCAAAACATGTACAATATTTATTTAATACACCGGCCGAAATATACGTTAGTAATTTCATATTTTTTGTAAACATTTTTTGTTGTTTCGCTTGTTAAAATATTTTTAAAACTTTATTATAACAACTGAATCAATGACAGATAATTAAAAAAAAAATGGATATACTTATATTATATAATGTTCCATATTTTTCGTTGGAATTGTCATATTCGAAAAAAGTATACAAATTGATAAGATCATAAATTACGAATTGCTTTGTAAAAATAAAAAAATCATTAATTATGTTATCTCAGTAATGCCGGGTATCGCGCATGGTACTTGTGTATAATTTTATAATAAATATGATAATATTTACACCTCGCTTAACCACGTGCGGCCGAGCGCATTAAAAAAATCAGACTCGCTGTCGGATCTTAATTCTATATATTTAGCCAAGACACAAATCGTTTTATTTACAAATATTGCCGATAAAATTCTGACAGCGAGACGCTGGCTGTACATAATGATGCACGTGTTATTACCGGAACGGTACACTAGGTATTTAAATCATTTTAATAGTGAATGGGTACTTGTTTTTGATACGTGCTTAAGTTAAGTTGTTCTGTAGTAAGACAAGCGTATATAATTAAAGTCTTGTGCAACTATGACTAATTTAATATATTTATAAAACTCTAAATTTTTTATGCTAATGTTTAAAAACTCAATACAATTATATGCAATTGAAGTTTATTAATATTATTAGGTATTTGTATAGTGACATTATGACGCGTGAGTCCACGTGTGAGGACCCACCAAAAGTGTCAGATATAAAATGTCGCACTGTGTGTGGGACCGGCCGCAGTCCGATAGCCTATGAGAAGCCCGCTGTTCAAACAATGATCTATGGCACGAAGCAAGATGGCGTTGTTGCATTTTTTCTGGCTAGTGGATCAAAACGGGTGTGGTCGAAGGCGAGAGCTGGCCAAGACAGGAAAGAAAAGGCGCAAGATGGGAACACGATGCTCATAAGAGTCACAATTGGAGAGGCCGGGCGTTCTTGGCGATATTTTTGGTGAGATGGCGGCGTGTTGTACTGGAAAATTCTGGATGACGGCATGCTTTGTTGCTGGCAAATTCTGTGATGGCGGGTCCGAGTTTCGGGAGCTGATCCGTGCTGGCAACCGTCAGCTTGGATTTTTGGGGCTCCTACTTTGATAACCCTGCTTTTGTTTTCTCTTTGATAATCTTCAATTTCCTTCTAAGGTGCAATATCATTTATTACTAATCTCTTGTTCACTTTGTTACTTTTATTTTCTACCTTCTGTTCAAATATGATCTGCGTTGTACTGTTCTTGTGGGCTACATCTACCGGCAGTGGTGCATGGAGGGTGAGTCTCCTATATGTTTTTCTTTTGTGCCGTCTCGTTTCCCGAAAGGGAGTGCCTCTTTACTTCCCCTCTACTCCTCGGCCTTGTCTATCTCGCTGTCAACTATTACATCCATGTTATTCTATTCTATTTTATTTGTATTATTTATATTATCACTTTTATATATAAATATGTTTAGTTCTTTATTTAAATATCTTATTTACTAATAAAATGAGTCAGCCGGGGGCAATGAGGGAAATTTTTGTTTTGGCAGCTGTGCGGTATCGCCCTATCATATATGCGAGGCGCTATCGAACACCTTCCTAGTAGCATTAAAAATGTTAACCAGGCGGTGAATGAGTATGACCGATATAGGAGTCTTGAGCTTATTGCATCGGTCCTGAAGCAAAGAAGAAAAGGTGCTTAGAAGAGAAAGTGTAGTGAAATATGGAACATGAGAATAAAGACGAACAATTTTGTAATCTAGAGAAGTGTGGGTGGGTTGTAAAAGTTGTTTTTGTTAAATTATAGTTTATAATAGTGAACAAATTTGTTATCATTGTGAATTTACCATCCCTTATAGACAAAATCAACTCTCATGAAGCGACTGATGAACTTCACCCGATAAGAACCCGTAATTTTTAAGAGCTGGTGACATGCAGCTCGGGGCCTGGAAAGGCATAGCATGGAAAGAATGCTCGGTCAGCCCGAGCTGAACTTGACAGTATTTTATTTATACTGTATATATTTTTTGAAACATTTCTGTATTAAGCATGTTTCCGAGCACTGCTCTGAAAACATTTGTTCCCATCGTTGATCCGAATGAACGGGAAGTTGAGACAAGTTTTAGTTGGATACATTTCTTCCCGGGAGTCCAAAATGTAGTGCATTCATACTATATTACACGTGCTATATGGTCGAGAGCAGTATCGATCATGACGCATAATATAGTATCGAAGAAATAAATATCATCTTTCAAATACAACTTAAAATAAAATATTTTTAAAATGTGTATTTTAATGTAATGTATTCTTGTATATTTTAAGACAGTTCATTAATCAAATTGTTAATAATGTAGATGTTAAAATTTTATTTTATTTTATCAATAATTAATTTTATTTTTGTAATAATTTATAATAATATTATAATAATAAAATAAAATAAAAATTTAATGATAAAAATAATTTTAAATGTCTCGTTGAAATCGTTCTGTTAAAATTGTAAAAATCTTCAGTATTTAAAATATGAATACTTATTTACTAAAATTAAGAAAACAATATGAAAAAATATTTTTTTTTTAAATTTACCCCCTCGCCGTTTCTCGCAGGATAGGCAGTGTGGATAGAACGCCATACTTTTCGGTCCTGGCCTACCACTCTTGTCTCGTCCATTTTTATTCATAATCTCACGCACGTTCTCCGACTAAAGCTTTTAACTTGGTAGTTACAAGTAAAAAAATAAAGATGATAGTAATAATTGTCATGATAGTAAAAAAGTCTTAGAAATTGATTATTTGGTATTTTATTATTATTATTATTATTTTGATTGTTATCCATGTTTATAAATATTATAAAAAAAATGTTATGTAATTATTATAATAATTAACGTAAGAAGCCAGCCACCATTAATATTCTAGATAAGATTGCAACACGCTATGTAAAAAATCTACTTATAGTATCAATTCTTATATCTTTCAATCTATGTTTCTAGAAAGCCTTAATTTGTTAGGGATTAAATTTAAACGAGCAATATCATTTAGTTGTCAGTATTTGGATTCCATCTTCTATTAAGAATTATTAAGTATCAAGATTGATTGTCTTTCACTTTTGAATCAGGTCAATTTCCTACCTTCAAAAATAACCTCGAAACCCAGCATTTCTAACATTCAAAGTTTTAACAACCAGACCAACTGTGATAATATCTGCAGAAATTATAATAAATATTATACAGAGAAAAATAATTCGAAAACAGCTATTCCATTATTACAATTAATAATAGTAAGTTACTATTTTAGTTCACTTTGTAATTCCTAATCATAAATTTTAAAAGTTTTGAAGAGGAGGTGTTGTTTATCGTTACAAACTTTTTTGAAAACTTATATCATTTCAATAGGAGATGTCTAGCATTAGATATTGTAAGTATATGGTAATACATTCCAATCCATATTTTTACATATTTTTAAACATTCTAGATGTGATAATCTCAAATAAAAAATGTTACTTCTGACATCTTAAAAGAGGTACATCCATCTACAAGAAATACTTATCCAAGAAAGCGATAACTTATCTGTAAAGGTGTAAACACAGCATAATGTACGTTACAATTTATTGGATTGAATAAAGTAAACTTCTAAGACTCGTTCTGGTAGTCAAAACGGAAATCATCGTCAACAGTATTAAAGAATCGTTAGAAGTAACTAGAAGCGGAAGCTAGAGGATAGAGGATAGGAAGAAATGGTGGGACGTTAAGAGAGATCTTTATCCAACTGTGGATAGACGTGGGCTAGAGAAGAAAAGGTATGTAAGTAAAAAGTCTTGAAATCTACTTTGTATTGCGAACAGTATACTTCATAGATTATTTAATTAGTTAGTATCACTTTTTATGTACTATAATACTCGCGAACTATACTCGTACGGCAGGTTAATAAAAAAAAACTGAAGATTGCATATAATAACGCCTGCTGTTAACTGTTTCACCTACCAGAGAACTGTAATCTCCTTAGAAAGTAGAGTACACTCATTCCTGTGTAATCTACAACATATGATTGAAAAATTTTTGAGCAGATTAAAAAATTTCAAGTGCGAGATCTTTCCAGCAATAATTCAGCCCCAACAGAATTCATTTACATGTAAAAACAATGTACATTTCTTATTATTTTCTCATTTTATTAGAATATTACTATACTATATTATAATATACTTTTGTTATTTGATAACTCTTCATCATCAACATTTTGTTTTATTTTATTATAATTACATTTGTAAAAAAATGAACTGCATACTTTCTGTCTTAGAATAGAGTCTTAAATGTTGTGAATATTTCAATTTGAATTTAGTTTCAACTGAATGATGTATTTTATAAACTGTGCACATTAATAATGATAATCAAATAAATGAATGAAATAACAACAGAAAACGAAGATCGATATCAAAGATTACATGAAAACTGTAAAGCATGTGAACTGGTTTATATATAAATTCACAAGTTCCCCCATATTCGACATAAATCTTCATTGTTCTTGAACAAGTGAACAACTTGCACTTAGATATTTTCTGTTTCTCGAAAAGTGCAATGGTACACGTATAAATTGTTAGCCACTCGGGGCATGTTGTTGCTTTTATATGAACTAAATTAAATCAGTCTAGCTTCAGACGGCCAGTGAGAGATAGCTTTCAAAGTTTATTCATATTGAATCGACGATGAATTTACGATTTTTTGTTTACTTAATACTGTTACTTTATTATTTTATTAATATACTATTCAATTGAAAAGGTTCATTTCATATTACGAAAATAAACGTATTTGGAAGATAAACGCATATATACTAACATTACACACATATTTTTGCATTTCTTTAATGGGGGTGCATATCTAACGAAATAGGGATTCTGTGTAGAGACAACAAGTTAATTCAATGGTTTATTGCTGTCTCTAGTCCCAGAACTTAAAAAAAAAAAATTACCCGAACTCGAGACCCATATTTTTTTGTTGATATTATTCATTTTAAACAAGATGGGTTAATCTTACTTCCCATTCAGTAGGTAGTGACCCAACGACAAGCGGTGCATGTTTACAAAGTATATAAAAAAATGGAAAGTTTCCATAGTTTATATGATCAGCCATAAAGATTAAGGAGAAATTAATCCAAAGATATTTTTTTCTGGAGTAAATGATTATTATAATTATATTATATTATAAGGGATTATATTTCATTGTAAAATGATGATCTTTTATCTTTAGGATAAATTCATGTCATCTTTTTTTAGGTTTATTATTTTATTCTTTGAAATTTTTAATTTGTCTGTGTTTTGTAATTTTTATGGATGTATGTGTTTATGTATTCAATATATACTTAAACTAAACGTAAATTCATTTTAAAAAACTATTACCACATTATGAAATAATAAATATATCATCAAACAGTTTTAATTTTTTTATAAAAATAAAATTAGCGTATGTTTTTTTAACACAGATAATAGTCCAAATAGTTACTGTACAACATACATATGAATATAAAATTCATGGTCTCAATTCTCGGGACTTGAAAATGTTGACTCACGAATTCCGCGAATTAAATAAGTCGAAAATGTTAATGTGCA
The DNA here is from genome assembly GCA_031772225.1 of Eubasilissa splendida. Lineage (NCBI taxonomy): Eukaryota > Metazoa > Arthropoda > Insecta > Trichoptera > Phryganeidae > Eubasilissa > Eubasilissa splendida. The sequence goes on along the minus strand of CM062848.1, from coordinate 13,419,796 downwards.
TATTCTATTATTTTAATACTGTTATTGTTATTCATTATTTTGAAACTATTCATATGGTTAACCATATATGAGAAAAACAGTGTAGAGCGATTTATGAAACGACATCCAATATATACGTTCCTTTACCGGCTCTCAGAAATAAGTCTCGTTGAGAGATTATCGTGGGCCAAAAATGTGAATTTATAATGTTATTAATCATCCCGTCGACGCCTCGCTTGAAAGATATTAATGTAGCAAACTGATGCTATTTTATTCAGAATCAATGAAAAATAATTTGATAATGACTATGTTACAGTAATTGCAAATAAATATTTGAATAATTAAGTTATAACCGCTATCTTCAATTTTTAAATTCTTCATCATCATACACCATCATGTTAATGCATTAATTAACGAGAGGGAGGCTATATGATCTGTGTTTAACAATATTTTTTAATAGCGTAGAACACTGCTTATTCATATAGCTATTGATATGATTTTATAAAAAATACATTGACAGCAAATGTAATTATTATATATTTCACTCCCCCAATCGCTTCTTAGCTACGCGATCTTAGGTTGGGTGGAGTTAGGAAAACTGCCCTTAACCAATTAGTAATTATACAAAAATCCATTCTCAGAATCATCTACAGAAAATCATATAGATTTTCCTCTGACTCACTGTTTTAGGAATACTAGCTACTTGATATTCGACAGCTCTATGTAAAATGACTGATTCTTTAATTTCATTTCAACAAAGAGCCTTATCACATAATTATGCTACGAGAGTAAAAGAGAAAAGGTTCCCCATGAAGCCTAAAATGAGATCGAGCTTTGGTCCATCCTCCTATACGTTTTTGGCCCCCAAAGTCTACAATATTTTGTCGAATAGTATGAAACAATTATCGATGGACAAATTCAAATACCATCTCAGGAGCTGGTTATTGGGTGTTGGCGTAAAGGAAACTGAGCAAAGATTCATGGAAATGATCACATTAACAAAACATCATGTTAATTTTCTATTGTGTATTGTGTTTTAATCATGGGAAAGCAAGAATATTTTAGTTTTGTTATTATTATGTATAGAATTATTGTATAACCCTGTTTACTTCAATTTTAATATTTTTAGATTAGATTGAGAATAATGGTTTCATATTTGTATTCATAGATATAACGGATGAACCTTTCTCCATTAGTACAGACTTCGGTCTAGTTAAGGAGACAGTGAACATATATTACATTATGAATCTTAATTGGAATAGGTATGTTTGAATGTTCGCTTTATTTGTATATACAATATTATTTATAATGTATAATTTGTATGTATAATAAGTTGAAATAAATAAATAAAAAAAAATTAACGCAACACTTTGTAAATTTTCAGACAGGCTGTAAGTCAAAGTTAAGAGCTTTTTTCGGCTCATCCCATCATTTTCACATAAATGTGTCCCCTTTTTTTGTTACCCCACATCTAATATTAGTGCTAACATCTGTTACTTCATATAACCCGACCCACACTTGTCTCTTGCGAAGTTGGAGATGACAATATATCCGCTTGGGAAACAAAACCATTTCAATGCTTATTGAGGTGTCACACATAATAAATTGCTTTTGTTTTTTAATGTTTATTTTACATACTAGCAGAAAAACAACCAGTTTCGTCAGTTGTTACTGCTGAGCCCCACGGGCATTAAAAACAAAGTATAAATTTTCAAAACCCATATATTAAAAGAATATTCACAATCATAATATATATTTAAATAAGACGGCAAAAGATTATAAAGTATTTCCAACGAGTGCGGCACGTATTATGCTACCATTTTATTTTGGCACCGTTTTGATATTTTGACGTTTATGTCAGTTTGGTTTTGAGGGTTGTGTGGAGCAGGTAGCGTTCATTTTATTATGGATAAATATACACCAAACAAACGTGCTGACGTTGTTTTAATGTTTAGTGAAAATAAATATTTTATTATTTGGAGCAAAATATATTAAAAAGCGAAATGGTAGCATGACACTTGCCGGACTACGCAATATTTTATGTTATTTATGTTAAATTTAAAAATATGAAGGTGTATAGATAATTAAGTAAACAAATATACATTTAGTTTTAAGAGCTCATGTAAGATTAAAAAATATAATTTTTAAATAATATTACGATAATCAACGATTGTGAATTATTTATATATTTCAAAAAACAAGAATAGATTAGTTTTATACTAACCTTTTCTTATAAAATCATGATAATAATATTTCACGCTTTTTAATTTTGTTGTTTAATGCAATGTATGTATAAAAATTTGTGTTGACATCCAATCTATCTTATGTATAGTAAAATATATATATGCACTTAGTATTTAGCGTATATAGGTTTCTCTATATGAGTAAATCGCAAAAGTTACAGAATAAAACAAATAAATTTAATATACAAATCTCACAAGCAAGTTGGTAATAAAACTTATTAAATAAGCCAGGAAGAAAATAGTTGTAGTCATTACTTAGAAAGTATTAATTACAGAAAGTTCTTTGTATACGTGTATCCGATAAGACATCAAGTTTACAGTTCTTTTCATACGATTTTTAGAAAATTAGTAGATTTTATTAACTTGATTGGTTGATGTCGTAGCGATGTTAGTGAAGTATATTATGTGCGACATCTGTGTACTCGTATAGTAAAAATATAATATATAAGGACATTCAGTTTTTTAAAATACATCATTTGTATTGTAGTCTGAAATAAATTAGTATTATATTTATTTAAACATATTAGCACGTTCAATATTGCAGAATTTAAAGTATTTATAAAAAATCTTTTAACACATAATATTAAATTCTTAAACCGACTTACACAAATATGTTTAAAATGTTATTTTAGTATTATAATTAATTTAAAAAAATCTAAATATTAATTTATTTTCCTTGTTTTATGTTTTTATTAACACATTAATGATTGATATATTTAAAGCTTTAAAGTACAAAATATACATAAGAAGCTTTACCTACATAAATATAGTTCTTGCCGTGTGTACCTCCCACTTTTAATAATGGCCTGTGAGCGATTGACAAACACGCGAATACTTTGAATAAAACGATTCTATAATTGTCTGGCACTTTGTTACTTGATTGGATTTGAAACAATATTGCCTTTTAGACGTTCCATTTTAAAAAACAAATTGATTAACTCAGCTTTTCACATCTAACTTGGGTTTTCATTAGTTTCCATGGGTTTGCGTTATATAATAATGTAATTCGATACCAAAATCCTACCAATTAAATAGTAAATTTGTTTTTTTTTCTGTCATTACAGACGGGCTTAAACCAGATTAAATAACTAATTGTAAGCTTTGAATCAATTTTTTTTTAAATATGTCAGCTATATGTAATTTATAATTTTTAATTTAACGTTTAATTGGGATAATCTACAAGGACGAACATTTATGGAACATCATTATATTCTGCTTAGTCTAATATGTTGTGTTATTCGAGTGTTCAGCTTAGTCGTGAATAAATATTAGTCAAGTGAAAATTTGCTACGGAAGCGTGAGCCTGCAAATATTTGCACTTCATAATGGGTAAATATAATTTTCACCTATACGCGTGGTTTGTTTTTCTGCATTACCATAATAGGTATCCACACTTAAGTTCGATAAAAAATTGCATTTTTAAATAGTTCACCCGAAGAAAGTTTGAGTATTATCATTATATAATATATTATAACGATTTAGATATTAGACTATATATTATAAACCTGTTTAGAAGATGGATTGGTTATTGTAGAGATAAATTATTTATTTTATAATAAACTCTTCTGGATAATATTGATAAGTGACAAAGAGTAGCCATCGTCAAGAATGATTTAAAAAATATGAAAATTATGAATAAAGTAGTGTTATACCCTTGATACCCTTAATTCTTCATTTTCATCATAGTCACATTTGATCATTTAATATAGCACACATGGAAAACGCACCGATCAGCCGCCAAGGGCGCAGGATCGTGGAGAGCAGCCCGAAGCTCCCCATCATTAGACGATTTACCTTCACTTTCTCTTGTCTTTTCTCTTAGACAGCAGGCGTACCTTTTGTCAGGTTGTGGCCAGCATTTTACACTGCCTAGTCGATCTTTATAAATTACATACCGTTCAATACTCATAATACACTTGTAGGAGCGGCATTTCAAATTCACCCCCATCATCGCCGTTCCTGGCAGACCGATGACACAAACGACATCTATACTCGGAAACGTAGCTCCTGCCGAGAGGAGTCGCTCTCCTTGACGACAGTCTCACTTGATGTTCCGATACGTTTCATCCTCTGCTACTTTTATACAATTATACAAAACTCGTGGTTTCATTCCACCACTAACCTTCACATACTTATTTTTACCTAAAATTAAACTCAGTGTAATAAACAACAAGATTCAGTGAGAATAAATTTTTCATTCCCTTGTCTCATTTGACCTCTTCATCAAAACAAGGCAGATTTCATACCTGAGTTTTAAATTGTACAGCTGTGAGAGATGAATGCTAAGCATTGACCTATACTCAATTACTCCATACAGACATGCAACCCCCATAAATAAATCAATACGAACAGTAAATTATCAAACATCGTAATTTAATAACAGCAAATAATATATTTTCAAATTGAACTGTGTGGTTAATAAATAAATAATATAAATACAGGACTGATCTGAAATGTATAATAATATTCATGTTACATATTTAAAAATAATAAATTAATAAACGATAAATAAAATAAGGAAGTACTTACATAAATGCAAAAAATAATAAAATCATTTAACATTGCCAATCAAATATTTTACGTCTTCAATATTTGCAAAATTACTTTGTGGCTTCATTTTATATTAATAATCCTCTTTGTAAATAGTCACCTTTTAAATTTGTTTTCATATTAGTTCTTACTTATTCATCACTTTATTGTTTTGTTTTTATCTACACTTGTATTTTTTAATTTCAGTATACTCGTACATTGTTTCCTGAAGAAGATACCATAGGTATCGAAACATGTACAATAATCATTAAATAGTGGTTTAAACAAAATATTTTGTCTAATTATTAAATATTTTACGCATCGTAAATGAGTAGGTGTTTCAACAAAAAAATTACGTTCTAAAATATGTTAACAACGCGTGACACAATTCTACCCGACTTTGGTACTGCAGCGCAATTCATGTTTGGAACAATACGCAGCAGCCGGCGCCACTTGCGAGCGTCGCGGCGCTCGGCGCTCGGGGGCGTCCCAATAACGCACGCCAAGTGCATTTGTTGCATACCGGAACAATATTGTAATTTATTGAAATCAGTATGCTGTACTCGCCTCCAGAGCTGAGGGCCATGAGGCGTGTCACCGCGTCGGGGACATGCAGTCAGGGATACACCAAGGGCATATGAACCCGAGACAATACCACCCAAATTATAATTGGTATATTATAATAACATAACAATAATTTTTTTTTAAATGTTTGTTTATCTGTCCGACTTTATATATCTAAACGCCTTATTCTAAATATACTAAGCTTTTTAAATATATAATAATAATTGGATCAAATAGATGCTTCATATAAAAAGGTTGACGTAAATTTTAATTCCTTAATTTCGGTTAGATATTACAAACAATGGAATAATTTCACTCTCTTTAAATGTTTGGAAAAGTTGTATAAATTTTGTCTCATGTTTTGTGAGCACGCCATACAAAATTTTAAGTTAACCTGTATCGGGCAAAGATAGTATTTGGATGGATTAAAGCCAGCGTGACATGAAACCGGCCATTCGTATATTTATTTATTTTAAGAATATCTAAGAATAACAAATAAAAGTAAGTAAATAAAATAAAAAATTTCTTGATAAAATAAACTTTTGGAATACTCTACTAAAAGACTTTACGGTGCTTAGTTATGTTAACCAAATCAAAACTACTAGGTTTTACCTGATTTTATCATAATCTTGTCGACTTCTACTTTCAAAAATATATTATTTGAACTAATAGATTATGTCTCGTGTGTGGGTAAGGCTAAACAAACTCTTCTCTAGGAATTTGTTTAACTTTAAATCGGAAGTTCGTATCAATTCACACAAAATATTGAATCGATACTTAATATTGCTGTTCTAAACTGGTTTTCTTGAATTTAGTTACCTAAATTCCTCGATTATTTATTTTATACTTTCGTTTCATTATGTAAAGATTTATTTAATTTTTGCATTTTCTAGCCAATAATTTGGCCAGACCATTTTTCTACTTAATACATTTAAAAAAGAATTCATTGAACTGGTTGAAAATGACAAGCAATAATTTATATCAAGTTTCTATAAAATTTAATCTTTTTGTGATATCTTTGAATTTAAATTGACATACTTCTTGGCGAGTTGGTCTTCCTTTCCTTTAGGTACATAATAAAAGTGTTCCTTCAGATACTGGACGCAAGAATTAGGTATATTTCGTCTAATGAGTGAAAATACAATAAGGCACAAGATGAATAACATGAATACTTTTACTTTTATTTCTAGGGCCAATATTATCAGACTTATGAATTTTTTGAGCATTTTTGTAATTAATAGAGATATAACTTTAAAGACAGTTTTGTATTATTTTTAAGGTAAAAATCAATAGTTGTTTTCTCTTTTCGGTAAAAAGGGTGACATTCACCTTAACCTTATGTATTGTGCTTATTGCACCGAAAATCTTACTACTAATAGTCGTCTATCAAGTCAAAGCGAAGCTATCATATTAAGAAGCCAAAAGATCTTAATCCCATTGTGAACACTTGATTCTATATACATACATGTACAATTGAAATAATAATTAATATAAAACCACTTTTAATTTCACCAGACGCTTTGTGAATATTTAATTTATGAATAAAATACAAATGGTCTACTGATAAATTCTTTCGTCAGAAAATTGCCACGTGGTGTGTAACTCGTGACAATTGTTTGTTTGGGTGTGTTAGCGTACGTTTCGTGTGTTTTATTGTGACGCTTAATGCGGAGCATGCTGACAGTTATTGCAGATGGAAATAAGAAGGGCACCGAATAAATAATTTCGTATCATTGAAAATATTTTTTTAAAACCTGAAAAAGAGTGATTTTAATATATTTTTTTAACGCTGTAAAGTGATGTCAAAAAACTTTGAAATATAATTCATTTTAATGTAGATCTATGACAAAATAAAAAATAACATTTTAAACTTTCTTAATCATCATAACCTGGTTTTATTAATATCATCACATTATGAATGTCAGAGTTTGCATGTGCCATTTGTTTAAAATAATATGCTATCTCTCTCTCTCTCTCTCTCTCCCTCTAAGGTGGTCATTCCACTCTCGAAGCTGGCTTGAGATTTCTTTTACATTTCTCCCGACCTTCTGCTGCATAAGGCTGTGTAGAAAGATGATCCTGCTATTTGATCCGTCGGTCCTGCATGGGACCACCTCCTCCCTCGCCTCCAATGTTGCTGAGTTTCCGTTCACAGAATATCTTTACCTCGTTACACTATACGTTCGAAGTACATTAGTATTCGCCATCTAGACACAGTGGACAGTCTGTATTTGATCTTCAGTTGTTTGCGAACGAATAAGCTTGCACAGGTGGAGTTTTAGATCTATATTAATAAAATTTTGAAATTAATTTATAACAACTAACTATAGTTACGCTTCTTAAGGGCTCATTTTAAATTTATTAACCAATTTATTATTGAAATATAAAAAAATACATTAAACAATGTAAATGTTTTTATTTTCTCAATTAATGTCTAATGCATTAAACGGTCAAAAATATGAGACACGTAAAAATTAATGACTAATATAATATATATTATCAAACATTAATAGTCTTAAACAATTGATATATTTAAAAAAATTGAAAGGAAATGTTATTAATAAACCTTGATTTTTTTGGCTGCTGCTAACGAAAATAAGTCAAAAACTTTAAAGTATTTTTCCGGGATTGGTAAAATCGGTGTCATAAAAATTGGAATATTATTTTTGAAGCGCGGAAAACCAAATCACTTTCTATAAACACCCATCCTTCCGGAGTAAACACACTCCGTATTGGAAATATTTCCCTCCAGTGGCGCAGCGCGGAAATCTCGCGTCGGGAAGGGGCTGTTTATTTTATGCGGCCTATCCCGGCACGGGATAAACTGACACATTGAAAGGTAGACTCGAATGTTATTACCATTCAAAATATTTGCGATAAATAATGCTTTTGTCTTGAATATCATCATAGTCACCTGTTTATGCAATTGTGTAAAATTGACATTTATGATACGAATGTCTAAATAAAATAGGACGGTTTTGAAATGCACATGGATGTGGAAGACATTTATCTGATCGTCGTGTAATTGATCTAAGGATGTACTAATATTAATCGTTATAAATTTATGTTCACGGCCAATAAACGTAGGTGTGATAAAAATGCCTCAACAAACGAATTAAAGCCTAGATAATTCACTAAAATCTTGTAATCAATTAATTCGGTACAAATTCACATACACTTTAACGAAATATTTGTATTTTAAATTTCCATTAATCCCAGCTCTAATCAAATAGTAAATGTGATTAATTAGAAATTTTTATTTTTTAAATATTTTTATGTATTTAAAAATGATAAAAATTTTCAATAAAATTATTTAATAAAGGTTTACAGGTGCAAAACTTGAAAGTACAAATTTTATATAATTTACGAAAGCTTCCGTCAACGACACTTGCCGAGTGTGTATCTTAAGGGGTAGGTAGATGGCTTCCCTCAGTTGAAGTGTCAAGGGGAAATTCTGTCAGAGTGGCACCCCGAGTCAATAGTACTGCAAGGCTATGGCGCAGTAGAGGTGTCTATTGTCACATCATATTAATTTAATAAAAATAAAATGAAAATTCCAAAGGAAAGGTATAGTAAACCGTCAATTCTATCCAAGGAATAATTAATATAAACATATTTTTTTTAATATTAGGAGGCATTTTATCTTTTTAAAATGACTCTTAAAACAATTCGAAGAATAAAAATAAATTTTAAAGAAGATTAGTCAACCACGAGGAATGTGAAAGTATTATTTATTTATTTAGTTTTACGGTGCAGATCTATGAAGGGCTACACACGCCCAGGGCGGCGATAAAGAATTTCAAACAGGTAGTAGCTCTACTGAAAATATCAATATTTTTAAGGATGTGATTATATAACATTTAATAATATCCTAACACTTAAAATTAGATCAAGAACTTAGACCCTTACACCTGTGTATTGTTTTTTTTTTATATTTCTAAACAACATTTTTATCATTATGGTGGCAGTATTGGTTCTAAAACTATTCAATTTGAGTACGTCACCAATTTTACAAAATGTCAAATAGCAATCAAAATCTACTAGTTAAGATAAACCAAACAGTTGGCTGTGTTTAAGAATACGAATGATTGGCTGAAACGTTTTCTGTGCATTTTGTATGTAATTTTTTTTTGTTAGTGGACTTTTTATTTCTATTCTCACGCGTCTCCTGGCTTTACGGGTGTGTACTTTAAAAACGGTTATACATATAAATGTATAAATATAAATTTAAAAATTATATTATGATATTCCATCATCAGTGGACAACATCGGCTACATCTTAGTGGTATGGAATATTTAGAGAATATCTATAGATTCTAGCATAATATATAAATTTTCCCAATAAGACAAAAAATATTATGATAATTTTGATTATATAGCAATTAGCTTAATAATACTAATTTAATGTATTAATTATAAATATATACATATAAAATCAATTTTGTCGAAAAATATTGTTTTTGCGCAACCGGGATTCGAACCTGCATCTCTATTTCCAATCCGGGGAAGTACACTACCAATTGTGTTATCGCGCCATTATCTTTCATGACAAATTTACGAACCTATATGTTACACTTTATCAAATTAATACATCGGTCGTTTCATTATTTGAAAGACATCTTCATTGTAAATAGAGATCCAGGTTCGAATTCCGGTAGCGCAAAAACAATATTTTTCGACAAAATTGATTTTATATGTATATATTTATAATTAATACATTAAATTAGTATTTAAAACATCACAGACCTATGTTTTGAATAATTACAACTTCACAATAAGAATGTGTTCTCCTTAATAATTAGCCTAATGGTTCTCAATTCTTCTATATTATATTAATATATGATGGCTTTAATAAACATATTTAAATTCTTATTTTTATTCTTGTGCCCTATTCAACGGACGTTGGTTATCGTATTGGCTATCATCACTTTGTTCACTGCTGCCCGGAAAAATACTGGTCAAATCATTGCCTTAGGTTATTATTCAGCCACGATGATGCTCTCCTTCTTCCAGAGCGCCAACTTCCAGCAATCTTTCCCATCATTATTAGATGCAAGATCTCACACTTCTCTGAATATTTCATAATACATCCGAGATATTGAAGTTTTCGGATTTTCATTGTATTTGTTAATTATATAATTTTCTTTATCCATTCGAACCGTAATACCTTAATTCGTAACTCTATCTATCCAGGTAAATTGGAGCATTCTTCTGTAGATATATAGAATACTAAAATTATAATAATAAATCCAATTGAAAAATCATTAACATTAAAACTTAATTAATTAAAAGTGGAGCATTAATTGGATTTTGGTCGAGCTTTGCCGAAACCTGATCGCCCACTCACGTAAACCAGTCAATTAATTAAAGTATGTACATATTTTTATCTGGCAGTGTTTCGAAAGTTTTATTGTTAAATGTTTTACGAAAATACTGCCTAAAATTAGTCCAATGAAAATAGCAGTCGGTGCATTAACGAAATATCTCATTTCACATTCTATCTACATAAAGGGCTAAACCGCTTTGTTTTATTAACGTTCCACTGTTTTGTGCTAACTCAGAATTAAAATGAAATAATGGATCGTATTTTTATGTTCAACTTATCTTTATTTCTAAAACTATTCGACCTTTAATTCATTTAGATTTTTTTTAAATTTGGTTGTAGCATATATATACCGATATATTGTCAGAGAGAAAGTTTCTTGGTTATCCCGCGTTTGTTGGTCCTGAGAAGGACTATAGTTATCCCAACATTTCCAGTAAATTTTATTACGTATTTTTAAGGGATGCCTTATTGATGAAGTGTCGCATTAAAATGGTCGTGTGAGTTAAATTAAACTTTTATTTGTATAATTAGGGCATAGTAAAGCTTACTTCACTATATTAAGAATAAATGCATAAATAAAATGTCCAATTTTGATCACCTTGTCTATTAAGATCTGTCTACTATAATTATAGTATAATGTAGTAAAAATAGTGTAGCTGTATAGTAGGCACTGAATGAAGTGTACTTTTTTGCCAAAATCTATAATATCATATAAATAATCAATAAAATAGTACATTATAATAAATATTAATAATAATAATTACAAAAATATAATGAAGTCACATGTTTATTTGTTAAGTTATAATTTTTCAGAACATGGTTCCGTAATAATTTTAAAAATTTAGAGTAAACATGCCGAGATGACCATAATTTTTTCCAAAGGTACGTAAATGATTTATCTAAATTTGTTATTAGTATTATTATTTAGCTTTAATGATTTAATACCACCTTTACGTGGTGTTCTTCCGTAAATCACCACAGCGGGTTCGGCCATTGCAGTGAGACAGTTTCGTAAAGTGCATTGGTATTCATGAGATCACTTGACCGTCTCCATGTCCCGGGGGAGGGAATGAAAGTAAAATCAATGTCAAGAGCCGGCGAAAATACACTGGAATGTCTTCGAGTTACGATGGGGCTGTGTGACGTGTGGTCACTCTAATCGTCCCTTATACGTAAGCTACTTTACGCCCACCTTTACAAAATATGCGTTTCTTTAAGAGAAAGTATTTCCACTTGAATGAATGTTAAATTTTTGTATCTCATTCTTGTATGTTCTGATAAATATTTGATTTTTATCAAAACATACTATAACAAGATTGAAAATAAATAGATAATAATTTATTGCTAATATAATTGATATTTCCAATGTGTGAATGTGGTGCCGTGGAGGAAACCCTTGACCATGTATTTTTTCCTGTCCATTGCGGATCACAGGTTTTTTTTTAAATAATCTTGTCAATGGTAATTTTCAACTCCCGGTTAATTTGTGTCATTTTCTTTTCCTCAACTCGCCACATTAAAGCTATATAATAGCAAATTTCTTGAATGTCAATGGTATTAACTTGTAACGCAATATTCCCTATTTTATAATATTGTTGTACTGCTTTCTATGAAATAATGTTTAAACTTGTTTAATGGCACTAATCACTCTTGAAGGGTGGATTGCCTGTTTGAAAGATGAAGAAGAAGAATTGATATTTAAAAAGAAAACTTTTAGTTCGAGGATAATTATAGTATTTTCGTTACATTATTTATTATTTTTTACATTAAGTTTCGTTAAATGTAAAACTTAAACTCATTACAATTTATAAATTGAATAAAACTGAAATATTTTATTTTTAGCACTGATAAAGGAAAAACATAAATAAATTTATAAATTGTACATATTAAGTAATAGTATTGTATGTAGATTTAGGAAAATGGGAAAATAAAACTATTTTTGGTTACGAAAAATTGATGCTGGATGAAGCAAATAGGATTATTACAATTTTTTCAAATGAATATTATATAATAATATAATAATAATAATAAGTATTTTATTGTGAAGTCGGCAAGATAACAGATCGTAATAGTTGTTTTAAATATATTTAAATAAAATAATGAATATTACTGTAAAATATTAACTTTTATACCCCAAGAAATATATTTTCATAATCAAAAATCCATGCTTCAATTGATGGATATTGTCAAATCATAAATTATTTATTGTACATGTAGAACATATAACTTTTATTTTTGAACATATGAATGCAGATAACTAGCAGTTTAACATAAATACTGAATAACAAACGATTGTTTATAATATTCTACGGTATAAACTTGCCAAAATAAAACGTATCGATGTCAATATACCGAAATTCATTTTGTTAATAGACTACGCTCGGCGAAGCTGAAATTTCTCTTTTTTCGGCGCTGGCATTTTCGTAAGCAATACTTATAAATCACCGAATCTCATATTAACCCTCTAAATCATGCAATAACATAATGGGGTAAGGGTGACCCCGTTTATCTATCGGTCGCTACGCCCCCTGTTGACAGGTTAAACGCAACTTTGGTTCTAATAAAGTATTGCCCGTCGCACACATTCATATCCTCTTTGCTCTCTCCAATCACCACGGTCGCTTCACGCCAGGCCGTAAATAATATAATATTCACCATCATTAAGGAATACCGATTCATCTTTGTAAACTTACGACATCGAATATATTTTGCTTCATCATAGTTAACTATTGTAAAATATTTACTTGGATTATGGACGAATAAACTTAAATGGTAGCTTATAATCTTATTTCAAAAATAATGCAATGTTTATTTTCGATGTCAATAGGTGTCTGTTTTGAAGGTTTTATTTTATTTTATATTAATTTTCATATCAGATTACATTAAATACACGGTGAACTGCGACATAATAAACACATGTTATTTTAACAACAAATATCACTAGTATTGAGCTAATAAATTGTTTACTTCAAAGCAAACAATAAAGAAAAAAGTTCAGGCACCGTGCAAAACGGCAAATTTTTGTAACATACTTTGACAGTATGTAATAAACTTAGTCCATGTACCTTTTATTATTGTGGCTTAAAGTTACTTAGCGTTTTATTTTCCAGTCCCAGTTTTGAGACGAGTTTTAGGGGAGCAGAAGACAGGGGCGGGACGGGCCGTGACCAGAATATCGCTCGCGGTTAACACGGGTAGATTTTGAATATGGAACTCTTTTATATTCATAATTCGTAAGAATATCACACTCCGCATTTTATTACGTTGACACATCAAATATGTTTTCTGTTATTTCCCTTTTGTTTCCAGAAGGGACGCACGGATGGCGCTCCTTTGAGGGCTGCTGTGTTTGATTTGGATACAGAACGAAGATAGAATTTCGATCACGATTTCGTATCTGAATTATGATACTGGCATTAATAATATTATTATTGTGCTGGTATTTTAAAAACAAAGCATGACTTTGGCGTGGGTTTTGATTTAGTTTGTGTAAAATACACTTTCAACACATACGCAAAATAAAAACATGCAATCTTTTTAAAATAATTTTAAAAAACTCTATATGTTTTTACATTATACTAATACTTTTCTTTGATGTACGCGTTTATGTCTAAGTTAATATCAGTTGTGAATTATCACTATTAAGCGACAATTGTAAATTATGGTACTCAAACAGAACTCAATATTGGCGGTAGATACGTGAAGCGAAAATTATTGTAATTCACTTACAAAACAATTGGATAATAAAATTTTATATTTCTTTACTATATCTATGCGAACTACGAATGGTAAACATAAAATATTGGGATATGTAATATATATGTAAATAAACTAAATTGTGTACTTTCCAAAATTAATTTAGTTTAGATGGAGAAGGAAAATTGCAGAGCTGTTTATTTCGCTAACGAAAAAGATATCTATCGTTAACATTTTTAAAAAGCGACTGCCAAGCACGCATGTATTTATTTATTTGTTCTTAATATAGTGCGTACATAAGTATATTTATATATGATTAATATAAACAAGATCAAAATGTTCAACAACTTGTCTTGTACATATTTGCTTTGTTTCATTTTGAATCTATGTAGTTTCTCCTCCTTTCTTATAATCCTCTCTTATTTCATTGTAAATCTTCATCAAATTCAATATATTAAACTGAGGAACAGCGTTTACCTGGTTTTCAACTATCTTTTGTGGGATTTCTATAGATGGTAAAAAGCTCTCAAATGTTAGGTATGCTAGTGACATAACACTTAGTATTGTCACAAGGGAAAGAAATGGCCGATCTTCTCCATAGACTTGAAGAAAAGAGTGGGCGTATGGTACTTGCGATTATTATAATAGTACCAAAACCAAAGAGTACTCACAAAATAAAAATACTCACAAATAGTGTGCAGCATGGTTTGAAGCATGTGAATGACTTCATTTATCTCGATATAAATGATAATGGTGGCTGTAAAACTGATGTTAAGAGAAGAATTTGGATGACAGAAAGTGCGGAGTTAAAGCTAGATACAATTAGGAAAAAAACCATAAGTTTCTCGTTTTTTAAATTTGTCTTTAGGGAGTGGAAATTAAGAGAAAGTGAGCATAATACGCTTGATGCCTTTGAAATGCGGTGCTGGAGGAAAATGCTTAGAACAGCAATGCGGTTATTGAACAGAAACGCTCTTGAACAGCAATGCGTTTTATTAAGATAATTTTGGAACAATTAAGGATTCATGACAGATTATTCTCGATCTATCTGAGATGCATCCTCCAATTTGACGAACACTTCGCCTACAGAGAGAATGATAATATTTGAAAAAGTTAAAGAGGATAATCTCCAATTCGATGGAACAAACAGGTTGAAGATGCTATCGGCTATCCTACTAGAATATGTATTTGAACTGCAAGCTACTGAAAAAGGTGAAAGAGAATTAATAAGAAAAAAAAAGGCTTTCAACTGCTGACTATCATTGGCGTATATTTTGATAAATTGATTAATTATGCACTCATATTTTACATGGAACTAGAATTTTTTAATGGCATTAGAAATAGAAAACGTCCGTAAAAAGTAATCAGTCTAAAATTATATATATAAATAACCTGATAGTTTTATCTGTTACTAATATTTTTATGTAGTCAAATTGTCAAAATACAGCAGCACTTTCAGGAAATGTTATGTATTTAATATCCAACGACAATTCATTAATTAAACATGGCAGTTACTTTGTGATGCAACGTAAATGCAACAAAAACATTCTAATTGCCAAACCACAAGAAACCTAAATACGAGAATATCACTGTTGCCTACAAAACAATAACTCTTCGTAATTTTATAATCATATTATTGAATCTGACGATTCTTTCGGTATCCATAAATTAAAACACCTTCACTCGCAACCCTATAATGAATATCTTTAAATTCATCGACATACATTAAATTTAAATTCGGAGAAAACACTGATTAATTACATCACATTCCTTAATATGTCACCCCTATTGTCCAAATTCCCACTAATGATCAAAAAACTTCTCTACGATCATCTTCCTAAGTAGATCGGTACCAAACTATATTTAGGTTAGTTATCAACGATGACGAGATGGACTGCACCTCTCTAAACTATAGTTGTTACAAAATAACTAAACGTACTTACGTGTAGTACAAGGTTTAGTAAAGTGAAAAATTCCAAGAATTCAAATCAAGGTCCATTTAAAAATTTAATTGTGAAATAATGGAAATTACGAAAATCGATTGACCAACATAAATATATTCTATACCCATATTGGCATCATACATTATAAATGATCTGCACGGAACTAATCGGCAAAGACTAGTATGGTAGAATCCATTTAATCCCTGTTCAAACCCACAAATAATTTCGCCGTGCGTACTTCGCTAGTCTATTTGATTTTGGAAGGATTATAATAATACTCCATGGAAACATTTATAAAGTCAGATTGATTAAAGAATAATACCTGTTATTTTTAGACTGCTTAGCTTTCGGAGTTATCTAAACAAACGATTCTTTGAATTAATACAAAAGATTTTTAATATAATATAATATATAATATAGTAGTTATAGTAAAAGTTTTATGTAGGTGTTATTTGAAAGCGATCATCCGAAATTTACCTTGAAGTTTTCCAAATCTTGAATTATTTAATAGAAATACACTGATAAGCAGTCGAACGTTTTTTACGATAATTCAAAGCGATCTTCAGACGAGTCCTTCATACTTCTATGAAATCTTTAAATATCCAAATTCCTTGTGTGTGTTACGCGCAGTGAAATTTTAAAGGAAACTGATACTTTGCATTGAATTTCAAGTTCAATTCCAAATTCTAAGAATTAGATAGAAATGTGACCTTTTCAATTCGAAGGTACATCATCAAGTTCATTTCTATTGTTAGAAATTTTAATGCTACTGTAATGTAGATGGGAAACTATTTTAATTACAACATTTTTTTAATATAAATTGTCCGATGTCTGATATGTTTCGCACTTGTCCTGGGATAGGTTCCCATAATAATCATAGTAGAACCTTCCTAGTAATCCTTTTTCTTAGTCATTTTTTCAATAAAATTAAAAAATTAATCACAAAAAGGATGAAATATAATAATGATATTTTTTTCCTTTATTAACTATTTTTTAATACATGTTGGTGCAAAAAATCTTTCTAAAATTTTTAATTTTAAAGTAATATCAATAAATGATATTTATTCACAAATTAAAAGTTGATATAATGTTAGATTGTTTCGTTTTTTTTTTTTTTAACATAATTGCTCTACAATTCCAAATGACTTACGGAGTGGACATTTGCAGGAGTGTGTATTTTTGTGTTTGTTCATGAAATTTATTAACTGTAATATCCAATGTTATCAAGGATCCGTAAATATCTCCGAGATACATAATAAAAATATAAAACTTATCCAATGGCCGAAATTCTTTATAAAATCGTCCATTGTTATTTTTCATTCCGTTTACAAATAAAATGCCCATTTCCGTATTTTTCGAAGCTGAAACTTTTCCACGGCAGAATATCGTTCGGCCGTGCTCCATTGACATTATCCTAATCCAATAAAAAAGTTTGGGTAGATACTACACTCTTTCCCCTTAATCAAATTAATCCGTACTAATTAAAATCTCAGCTTTCCATTCAGTAAAAAGTTTCTCTCAAAGAAAAACATTCGAATCGAGGTGCAGAAGTCCCTTGGAGAGTTTGTTCCCTCAGCTTGTCTGCATCAGTAATTCATCAGACACTCGAGGAGCGGATCCACAGGTACCAGAGCAAATATTGTCATTCATCGCCTTTGCCCACAGAATCCCCTGTATAGAGACGGGCAGACAGCGGCTGTCGTCTATGGAATGAAATGGAGTGGTAAGCAAACAGATACGAGTGTGCGCAGGTAGGTGCTGGAGCCGATAATGAAATCGTACCGATTGGAGCGATTGAATTACGATAGATTATAGGAGGGCTTACGGTTTTTGTCTGTATTTGCGGGCGAATGGGAAACAATCATTACAAAAGGATTACAGCTACAAAGTATCCGATAATTCAGGCCCGTAATTATAACAAAGTATTTGATTTTGTCTCAGAAATATGATTAATGATTTTTGTTATTGACAATCATTAATGTTCAAGTTAAAATGTTTTTGAAACTTTTCAATCAACACACATAAACTATTGTTATATATATATATATATATATCTCATTACTTTCTTACTTTTTTTTCTACTTAATAGAAAAATGTTTTTTTTTTTATTATTATCATGTAGTAGTTTAATGATTTAAAAAAATCTTATTGTACATACTGTACCATATCACGAGAAGTATTTTCAGATGATAAGTAATATATTTATTATCATATTTATTTTGTCATTAATACAAATAAAATTAATCATTAGAAATAAAAATATGCGTACAGATATATAATATTTGTATACTTTAAGCACACTTTGCTGGTTTTCTTTAACGCAAATATTTTATATTTCCATAGAAAACAATCACTTTGTGGTTTGACATATTATATTAAATAAAATAACAATCACTTTGTATGAAACCACGAAATTTATTAAACGTCAACCGGTTTCGCTTATCTCAAGCTTCATCAGGACGTATTTAAAACTGATCATAAATATAAAAAGAGTGCACTTATATATATACATAAAGAAAGAGATAAAATTACTTGTGAACGAGAGAGACAGAATATTTTGTCAAAGAACGCCTTAAATGTTTAAACAGTAATGGTTTCTCAGAATTTTCCAACCATATTATCGAAAAAGACCATTATTTTTATATAACGCAGGAGTATATCTTCCATAAAACGGGTTTGGCTTCCGGTTGGACAATTTAGAAGCCCTCGAGATATTATTACTTTATAAAAGTATTTAATAAAAATAATATTGAAGTGAACAAAATACTTCATAATTTATTGACTGAAAAGCATTGTTATTTTAACGGAACCGTAATCACCCATCTTTAGCTATGAAAGCTGCCTGATTGTTTTCGGTTTGAAGTAAAACAATATGGTTGCAAGCGACGCCGACGCTTGTAACCGCCCGAGCCGCCGGGCCAAAGCCTTTGTGCGGGCGCCGGGTCGTGACCACACGACTCCAGACATGGGGAATGTGTCGGGGTACGCAAATTGTTCTGACACCTCTCATGTCAATGGTGGTTTCCCGAGTGGGAGAATCGACGGTACAAGTTTCAACAAATCAACTCCGGTTTCCGGAAGGTGCGATTAAATTTTGAATTGAAACAATTTACGGAGAAAGTTAACAATGAGGTTAGCAAAACTACATTCATTATCTGACTTCGATTGACAACACTTTACGTGTGATACAGAACAGTCAATTAAAATTTATCCAATCAAAAATGGAACTTTGATTTGGAAATTTTGGGTAGTTTTTGAAGCAGTGAA
Source organism: Eubasilissa splendida (assembly GCA_031772225.1). Classification (NCBI taxonomy): domain Eukaryota; kingdom Metazoa; phylum Arthropoda; class Insecta; order Trichoptera; family Phryganeidae; genus Eubasilissa; species Eubasilissa splendida. The sequence continues at coordinate 13,400,249 of CM062848.1, read as the reverse complement.
AAATAATAATCACAAAAAATAATTCAAAGCCTGATATTGAAAAAAGCAACTCTTTTATTACACTGCAAATAAAATGCTTGAGCTTGGTTAGGAATAATAATGATTTCGTTTAATTTTTCCGTCTAAGAAATATAAATATCAACGGACGGTGTAAAAAAATATGCTTAATTTAATAAAAAATTGTTAAATATAATATAATATTTATTCGCACTTTTTCCTCCTGGCGTATGAAATTATAATTGGTGCCTGCTTAAGTATTTGACTACATTACGAGATCTTAAAATATTTTCTAGTCAAGCATTTAAATTTATTTTCTACTTACAACTGTTCAAGTATTACTACTTAGAATAAATGAGACTCCCCCCCCATATGCAACAACACTACATCGGTTTTTAAAAATGTTGCTCGAGCGATGAATGGAGAGTCGACGATCTTGGATGATAAACAATGTTATTGTAGGTATGATGACTTAGAAAATGTATTTGTTTACACGCTTTTATACTTCGATAAGTAGGCCTGGTATAACATTTTGAATATGTGTTCTTTTTGTGTGGATTTAAAGACAGAAAACAAAAGCGAAGCTGCTACTGGGAAAAGAGTTTTTGCGATTCAGACGGACTTTTACGGCGGCGATATAAAAACATTTTAAATTATATATTTTCGGATTATCGGTTGTGAGAAGGTTTTCGGTGGCTGACCAGCAGATTTAAGGACCATCAGACTACAAGGAGAGCGACGTTGGCGTCTACCAGCACAGGTTCGCAAAGGTTTATTTAAACGTAATGGTATTCATAATTCAGATCTGTCCAAAACATATATACAGTGTTGTTACAGGGGGTTGTCTCAATATCTACTTGACAAAACAAAATTTCAAAAATATTTCATATGTTGAAATCTGATTTTTATCCTGATAATATAAGAAAATAACTATTTTATATAAGTAATATAAAACCCCAAAGCACAAATAAATTATTTTAATGTTAGTTATTATCAGTCTAAACACATAACAAATTTATCTCAGACCCTTAAGTTAATTCTGGTAAGCCAGTGCTTGACAAAGGGGTTTATGAAGGAGGCTTTTAAGCTTATCAAGTAAATCTTTAGACATGCAGGCGATACTGGGTGGTCGCAGTTAAATAGCATACGTGATCTTTAATCAATTGTAAGACGGGTCAGTGGTGAATGCATAAAAAGGTAAATATACCTTAAACTTAAAAATGTTAAATATCAGAAATATAGACTTATGACGTGTTTCAAAATAATTTGAATCCGTACGGATTTTAGCGACTCGTAAAATAGACACGAATTATTAAGACTTTAATGCTGTTATTAAATTAGTTGCGATATCTAATGGAAGTAATACCGATAAAGTAATAATACAAATTTATTTGAAATAAGGATATATAGGGTGTAACAGACCTAGTCCACAATATTTTATGGGTGGATACCTGACTAAAATACGAGTCGTAAATGTTCAAAGTATATGTGGCTAATCTCAACCATGTCAAAAAATAGTAATTATGCGATTATTTCGATTAATTGAAATATTTTATTGATTTTAAGTTTGTATATTGAATATAAAAAAATAAAGGTCATCGAATTTCGAACAGCTAGAATATTTTTTGCTACATAATTTTGAACCTGGTGCAAAGATAAAGATTATTAATAGATACATTTTGCAAATAATATATTTATTTTGAAGTACGTAGACATGTTAACATGATTTTGTAAAAATTTTAAACTATAATATTTTCCATAGCGGTGCAGAATTTGCACATATTGCTTGAACATTTTCGACTAATAATGTAGTCCGGTATAAAAGTATAAGGTAGTCCTATAAAATATTTGTAGAATAGGTTTTTGTTACACACTGTATATAGAATGTGTATGGATATGGCGTCTCTTCTGGATTAGATCGCGTTTTTTCAGAAGAAACTATGTAGTTATATCACTATTTCTTCAAAGATCGACCCATAGACTCGCGTAGCCTTCGAGGTTGATAATAGCGTTAAAGGCTGCCTAGCCCAGCATACATACAATTCTTAATCGCTCGACTATTTTGTTGTTTGTCAAAATGCTATTGGATCATATGAGAGGGCGCATATCATCGACACGATATTTGCTCGATAAAAAAATCAAAAAACTTTATCGATCGTCTTTTGACAGATAAACAACTATCGGTCGATATCTATGTACATTGCCGTGTATTGACGTGCGCATACACTCGACTAAAAAATCGATCCATGACCGTTCAGTTGTATGATAGCACGCACTCGAATGTTGGGAGATCTCATTGGCAACTGATTGATTATATGCGCACTTGTAACAACTAAAACGTTTAGTCGAGTAGAAATCGAGAGGTTCGTCGATTTTGACTCGACAGTTTAGTTGGAGTAATAAACGAGTGCATGCGCTTAGTCTAACTGTTCCAATTCAAGGTCGCCGATCGACTGACCGCTCGCTAGCAGCGGTGGAGAGAGGGGAAGGTGGAAGGTGGAAGGTGGAAGGTGGAAGGCATATACATTAGGTCGTTCAAGGTATATCAATATATGTATAAGTCCTAAACAATCTGATTGTGGTCCGATTCTTCATTGGGTGGCTTTTGATGGATATTTAAAAATACAAAAATTTCACAACAAAAGGTACAACAGTTATACGTTAAGTATCGCCCAATATTTATAACAGTGTACCATAGAAAGAGGGATGTTTCAGTATTTGTAAAAAGTTGTCCCTTGTCTCGAATTCATGAATCATTAAATAGACCTTTTTTAAAATCACTTAAGGTATGTACTTAAGTTACATTGTTGTTGCTGTGGTTTAATTTAATTGACTTCGATCAGCATCTTGAAGCAAGAGCACGACTGCGGCGAGCGCTCTCCCTCCAATTTGTGCCTAACGAGATAAGTCTTGCAGGGCCAATATGCAATATGCTCGGAGCGGTATTATTCAAAGATCCGAGAACAAGTGTTTTATTGCGGGGGAGGGCTTTGCATATTCAGCCGAGGGCTCAGCAACTGGTTTAGCATGCTAATTCTCGCTGGTATAGGTACGAACCCTGCGGAGCAATGTTGCCAATTTACTAAAATAACCGACTGTTGAAATAAGGAAATCGACACGATTCAGTGAAAACGTTTTATGTTTCTATCCATCAAGTTTCCTCAAAGAAGCTTTCGGTTGTTCATGGATTACGGGCGACTTAAGAATTTCAAAGATTATTTATTTATTCAAATTATATGTGCTGTTCAAATACTGTATAAAAATAATATACATTTTTTTAAATATTAATATTATATTTTAACGTACCTAAATGTATTAAAATATTTTTAAATACATATTTATAGACGACCTCATACACATTGAAAATTATATCTCGAGAATACATCCAAAGATAGGAACACAGTTTATGCCGAGATAGTCATATAAATATTTTCTAGTGTATTTTATGAGAGGTGAATCGACTCGTAAGTATAGTTGCTTTCGAAACAAAAACGTCTCTAAGAAAAGTCTCCTTAATGTAATATTTACGTCAAATCATGTAGAGGCTAATAAATGGTTTTTAACATCCCCAATAAGTATCGGAAATAAAAATCCAATTCTCGATTAAACTATTACAATAATATTAATTTCTTTATTTTTAATTTTCTTTACTATTGAAAATGAATTAATAGAAGGGTTAATGCATAAAGCAAGAGTGCTTCGAAAAAAAAATCTGACTTAAATATATAATTTTAATTGAATACTTACGTCCCGATTGTTTAATTAAAAACGTATCGAATTTTTTAATTAAAAAAAACTTTGTGTTCATTTTTGGGTAAAGAAAATTGAGTGTCAAGTACAAAAAAGTGAACATTTCATATATATCTTTTTGTTTAAGTACATATGTAAGTTCAACCGAGAAGTTTAGGAATTAATTAAATACTACTATGAATCATTACTTCTAACAACTAATAATAATTCCCGTCTGCATACTAATAACTTTACAAAAGCAGCTATTCAATAGCTCGGTTGGGAAGTAATTCCACATCTGCCCTATTCTCCTAATCTTGCTCCATCAGTTTTTTATATTTTCCATTCTCCACTGATTTCCTCAGCAGAATCAAAAAATTGACAGAACTTTAGAAAACAATCGTAAACAGTACAGGAGAATATATTATTGATTAGTTTATGTAATTTGTATATTTATAAAAATAAAAAATATATTTTTTAAAACGCTACGAACTCACACATCAACCCAATACTTAATCGATAAGTTAAATAAGCAATTAATTTCGGTACTTCAAAATATTTAAATACCACGAAAATAGAGTTGTGGAGCTTTGAATCATTTACGTTATCTATTAGAGCATGTCTGGCGAGGCATAATTATTTAACTATTTACATAACCTATAGCTGGTATGGCTTCGCTAATTACAAGAGCCATCCAAGTCAAGGAAGAATCGCTGACTCGGGACTTCGGTAATTAACCCAATGAAAATATTGCAACCTTTGCAAGAACGCGTCGTAAGAAGGTCGGGGGTTTCCGGCCGAAGTTTGACCGTAAAGTGAGCGCGGGAATTCTCGGCGCGTGCCTATGCAAATTTGGCCGCCTCTGAAAAGTCATTATCCTCGTTTCCCCGGAGAACGGAAACCCCTCGGCTGGCTGTAAAATGTGGCGTCCATGATGGCTCTGCAGACAATAATATCAGATGACTCGTCTCCAATACGAAAGGGGAGTCACTGTAGACAATCCTGTACTGATCCTGAAGATTTACCGCATATTAAGAATGCAAACTTTTATTGGATGATACCCTTGCAAAATCCATCCAATTTCATTTCACGGAAGAACAACCACTGCGAAGTATTTTTAATACAATAATAACTATACTTATACATATGTTATAATAACTATATATAGATATATGATATTTTATATCTACTAGAAAACACACATTAAAATATTATCAGGTATTCACGGACGTTTTTAGTGTTAATCGTCGAATCTTCAAACCGCCGCCCGGCTGATGAGTTGTTTCAGTATGACGCAGTTGAACATTGATTGTAGACTCTCTGTGTCAATATACAAGTTAACAATCAGATAAACTTTTTACACTGAAAGAAACCAAGAATCGTCTATGTAGAGTTTTTGTGCTATTCCACCGTGTGTATTAGACCTCTTTGGCTGACGTTTCGACGTACCAGCGACATCAGCCTTGACTATTTAAAAAAAAAAAAATTATTTGATATTTTTCATTATTAGACTACATTTCATCTGATCCCCGCCTACCTCACTAGATCAGAGTCCATATCGAGGTACCCTGCAATGAAGTCGGAAACAGGCCAGAGGGGTCGGATAATAATTATATTAAATATGAATTAAATATATTAATTAGAAAAATATACATATAAAATTAATTGTATCGAAAAATATTGTTGTTGCGCCACCGGGATTCGAACCTGGATCTCTTTCCTAATCGGGGAAGGTGCATTATTGAACAATGCTACAGTGACAATATTGTCCAATTCCCATTCGAATCCCGGTGGCGCAACAACAATATTTTTCGATAAAATTGATTTTATATGTATATCTTTCTAATTAATATATTTAATTCATATTTTAAATATCACAGACCTGTGTTCTGAATAATTACAACTTCACAATAAGAATGTGTTCTCCTAATAATAATTATATTTATTATCGGGTACAAAAATACATAAACTATATTTTACGTTAATTTGAATTTTTATGTTATTTTAAAACTAGTTTTATACATCCTACGTAATAAAAATAATATCATTGTATGGATTAAACTATTTACCATTGAATTTATAGGCAATTTTCCATGAAATCAACACATTTGGGTGCCAATACTTCTGAAAAATCGCAATGCCAATACTTTTGAAAAATGCACGATGAGTTCATTTTACCTCACATGTGGTGTATTCTTACTATTTTGCGTGACGTGTGATGTATACTTACTATTTTGCATCACGTGTGGTGAATACTTACTTTTTTGCCTCACGTGTGATGTATACTTACTGTTGGGTACAACATAGATGCCAGAAGAATTCAGAATACCGAAGAACGCACTCACCATAATCCGGATTCTGCAGACATCTCTAATATGTGGATTATATATTTTACTCACTATTTCATCAAAGGTTCCAACACAGTATAGACGCGAAGTCTTGAATTAGTATAATATTGTAAACTTGTACCGTACACGTATAACCGCACTGGCTAAAGGTCGTCAATCGACTGATCGGTGGCGAGGCCGGGTGAAGAAGGAAAGGGGGGAAGACACAGTGCATTATTTTCGTTCAAAAATTAATATTTATACATCAAATAAATATATGTCTCAAACACTTACTATTTTGCGTCACGTGTGGTGTATGCTTACTATTTAACGTCACGTATGGCGTGTGCTTACTATACACCATAAAAAATAGAATACAATTTTTCACAATGGCACAAAATCTTTACTCTCTACCTCTCCACCCCCCTTCCGCCCACCACCCCATCGCCAGCCCCCGAGACAGCACGTCTGTTCCGCTCATGTAAGATTTGAATTCAAATTATCTACCTTCAAACACACTTCAGGGGCGTGCGTGCCTCATTATATGCGAAAAATATTTACTTATAATTTTTGCCCCTTCGCACTTTCAAGAATGAGAAAACGTTCAAGGTGTATAAATATTTATAACACCTTCGCGTATTTACCAAAACGGTCCATGGATTATAAATTTAGAAACCAGATTTAAAAATGTGTCTTCGGTCATTAAATGAAGGACTGCCGGTAAGTATATTTTTTCCTTTTAAATAAGTAGATGAAATGATTACACAATTAATTTTAAGCTAATGGAATACCATTATTTCTATGTTGAGAAATGCATCGGACTGAAAAACTATTTTTCTATATTTTGTGGGATAGCGGTAAAAAGATATCATATTTTTACCGTTACCCCACAACCCCCATGAATTGTTATTTTCAATAAACTGATAACTTTTGTTGTTCATTACAAAAAAATAAAAATTAATTTCTTGAATATCAAGCGATAATTTATTAAATTTATTAATTTATGGTTAAAGTAAAAACAACATATTCGATACTTTTTAGGAGTGATGAAAATATTTATTTGAGTGTAACTACCTAACTACTAATATATTATTGTAGATTTTTTTTTACTAACCACATAAAATTTATTGATGCTTACAACAATTTGACGGAACGTCTTTGGTTTTATCTCTTACAACTGTTTTTAAATTAAAAATTATATTATTATGGCGAACATATTCTTATTATGAAGTTGTAATTATTTAGTACGTAGGTTTGTGATATTTTAAATACTAATTAAATGTATTAATTAGAAAGGTATACATATAAAATCAATTTTATCGAAAAATATTGTTGTTGCTATCGGGATTTGAACCTGAATCTCTTTCCGATCCAGGGAAGGTGCATTAACCAGCTATGCTACAGCACACTGTACTTTTAATGACAACTTTTCGAATGTTACACTTTTCAAATTCTATCGTTCCATTTATTATCTTTATTTTTACTGAATCTCAAATACCTTTGAGAAGTCCGAAATGACCTTCATCGGATTGGAAAGAAAACCAGGTTCGAATCCCGGTAGTAACAACAATATTTTTCGATAAATAGATTTTATTTGTATATCTTTCTAATTAATGCATATAATTAGTACTTAAAAATTATAATTTACAGGTTCTCAGTCGTATCGTACACAGATTTTTTCGGTTAGCCTATTCGGTTACAATGATAATTGGTGCATGTGCACGGATGAGATTTCTCTGGGAGTGTAGCAAGCTGAGAGTCATTATCGAGAATTTTGTACGCAGAGTAGCATGACGCAACCAGTGCGTACCGACCTTAACCGAATAATATCTAAGATAAGCGATCAAAGTCTCATCCGTGGATACACAGCATAAGATGATGTTTGTTCAAAAAGTGAGAAGTAATATGATATATGAAACTATTTACAGATTTAAATACATAAAAACACCATAGGAAATATATTAATTTCGCTTATTTAAGAAACACTGAAACACAGAAACACAATTTTTTTGCAATATTTTAGATGTTTAATTATGTACCTATATATTTTTAGTAAAATGATCTAATTATTAATAAATAAACACACATAATTTACTCAGTGTATTAATAAATCAAGTTCGTAATTTAATTTTACTAATAAGCCGTGTGCCAATTTTTAATCTATTTCGAAATGTTGAGTTGGCTCGTAAATGCGTAGGAACACTTGTAATTTATTGATCAACGAATTCCACTGTCCTCGCTTCATACTTATTAGTTATGTTAGAAATTGTGGGATGTGTGTATGTTAGTAGGTGTATAATATCACTAAATCAATATCAGTATCATGTGTGAAATATTGCAATATATGCTAGTATTTATATATTGGTTTGTTTTTATGTAATACTAGTAGTTCACGGGCGCTGTATTCTTTAACGTATCCGCTGCGCTTCATAGCCGAAAGGCGACTGCCGCGATTCAAGATCTCACCGCAATATTTGTAAAAATAAATAATAATATTTGTCATAGTGTATACCACTGATACTAGCGTATTATACAAATTAAATTAAAACACGATTGCGTGAAAGTAAATACTTCAAAATTTAAAAAAAAAACATGACCTATCGGGTTTGAGCTTACACAGAAGGAATCGGATTTCTAAACAGCTCTGCCATTGATGCTGATGCGAGGTTTGTGGATATTACCGTATTTATAACAAAATACTTAATATATGTATATACTTATATAGTTTTAATTTTCAGAAATATTAGTACAGCAAAAAGTGATATAGTGGAGTAGTAAAATTCTGTGTACCTACACTTACTTAGCATACCTTAAATGGGAATTTATTTAGAAAAAATAGAAAAATAATATATTTTGCTTGACGCGATAGCCGCACACTTTCACGTGAAATAATTAATATCTGATAACATTGTTTTTATGAATATGAGAATGTACTATGGTTTTTCATAAACTTTACGTTATAATGAATCGTCATTTTTTATGAATTTTTATGATAAAATTATTTGATTTGAAAGAAAATAATGACCGTTATAAAAAAATGATACAATTATTGTTTCTTGACTGATTTTTGTAAATAAGTATTAAAACAAAATTCTGCGCGATCAGCTACAAATGAAAATATAGTTAATTTAAATCATGGTCTGAAGGATTGCATTACATCATATATTGTGAAAATTTAGTATTTTACATTTAAAAAAAATGTATATATGAGAGTATCACTTCACCGAAGCATTAATTACTAAAATGGAATAAGATAAAATATACAAGTCATAGATAGATCAAAACAAATATGAAGGTCTGTTACTTCGATTGTTAACAATTTCCGCAGGCCTATAGATCTAATCCATCAGGCTCCAATACCCAAGTTTCTCTAATAAAAATGGATTCAAATCGAGTAAAACAAAAACACATATAATACTTACATAAGCCTTGCTATTTATTGTGTACTAAAATTATAGTATGAAAAACAGATAATAAGCTATAAATTTAAGAGAGGTTGTTTTGGTGCGTCTGGACCCTGGCGAGTATCACAAGAGAGTGTCGTCGGGCTCTCCCACCCTGTGACGAATTTCGCGTTGTCCGGGTGTCCTCTTCATCGGCTAGTAGCGGGAAGAGCTCTGTTATTCATCGGCCCAGTGTCTGCTCGGTCGGTATATGCTGCATATTATTGGCTACCAGATGGCGGTTTGTGTCCATAGTCACCATATGGCTCTTTCTTTAGTAGCAACAGTTCAGAGAATCAAATTATTTGTCTGTTTATCAATGATTCCATTAATGAATTGTCTCGTAACAGGGTTTTAGAAATATTGCCTATCAAGGTATCGTCTCTAAAAAAAATGGTTTAACTTAATTACAAGTAAGATACTCATGGCTTTGGGCCTGCTACTGCAAATGCCTGATTATTGAAGTAATCTTTTTGGCAATAACTGATCGGTCCTACAAATCTTATGAAGCCGACTTGAGAGATTAACATTTACTATTCAAGTTATCTGTGATGCAAAGCTCTTAATGATACAGAAGCGTCGTATTATTTGTTGCTTTGTACATCAGCCAATATTATTAAAATTCTAGTTTTTCAGCTCTGTAATTCACGCCAAAAAGATTTGGTGTTTCATACTCAGAATAGATTGTAATCTATCCAGCTGAAATACCGGCAAGGCAGGATAAATATAGTGCTTCAGGGGTTGTTGTTCTCTGAAATTACTAATTAATAACTGTTCAAAGGTTTTTGGTGAAACTTTGTGGAATTCAATGATTATTTTGTAAATTGAGTTGAAACACTGATTTATTCCACTATATTTTATTATATTTAACGTTAAAACGTTTTCGAAACCATTATCAAAAATAAAATTCAACTAAAGTTAATAACATTTTCACACAGTAATTACATTAATTAATAATGACACACCCTTATTGAGAATGGAAAGATGCTCCTGAAAACATTCTAATGTTTAATATAACTAAATATAGTGTAGATAACTGTCTAAAAAAATATTGAATTGTATCATACTTGGAGTTTTTAAAATATTTTTTGATTAAAACAAATTTTTAATTCTACAATATTTTTATTTATTGGAAAAATATTATCTGTGGTTGTGGGATAATAAGGCTGCCTCCTACGCCTCTGCGCGCGGTCTCCTTATTATTCAGAGCACTGCTCCAGTAATATATTTTGTGAATCATTGGTTGTTATTAAACCATATTACTTGCCGGGGCCGGGGCCGGGGCTGGGGCCGGGACCGGGGCCTGAGCTCGAGATTGTTCGAAGCACCGTTTTAGCCATCAGTTACTTTGGTTCAGGATGCTTATCAACAAGATTTATGCGGCATTTTGATTATCTTGGATGTGCATCGCCTTATATATTAATTAACTAAAAAATAAGGTTTTTGTTGTGTTTTTTGTTCGTAAATAATTTATAAACCTACACTAGAAAATAAAATTCACAGAATAAGAATGAATCATGAACTTGAAAATTTAATTAAGCAAGAAACAATTGTAGGATTGTGTAGATTCCATAGACTGCGATGGGCTGGCCATGTTGAAAGGATGCCAGATAACAGGACACTAAGTGAATACCACAGTGTACCATGTTTTCAAAATTATATATTAAAAATAATATATACCTATAATATTAAATGTAACTTATTAAGGGCGGGCTTTCATGACGTTATTTGTTACGTAAATAATGCGAGAGAGGAAAGTTTGAATTGAAAGTGACAACAATAAAATTGTTAATTTTCTCGCATTCGATATAAGTGTCTAAAACATCTCGTATCTGGAGTCATTTCCACGGATTTTCATATTGATGTATGGAATGACATAAAAATGTGTGTTCTCATTAGAATTAATCCTACGAAAATTAAATAATTTATTGGTATACTTAATTCATATATATGAATATGTTTTGAAATCAGACAAAGTATCTACATATACTGGGATGATCGCTTAAATTAATGTTCTAAATTTAAAAAAATTATGTCAGATTCAATTTATTATTTTGTTTAATATTATCGATTTAAAACGTCATGTCATACTATTTATGAAACAGATAGCTATTATTTAAAATACAACAGTATTATATATAAACGAAATATTTAATTGCGACTTACATAAAAATAACGTACATAAAATGTTTACTTTGTTCAAGAAAACGTTGTTTTCCCTTAAAATCAGTAAAAAAACCTTTAATTTATGAAATTTGCTACTAATGTTGTGAATAAGTTCAATATTAATTCATATTGTGGATAAAATATGCATAATAATATATATTTTCAGCATTTTTTATCGAAAATAATGACAGCGCAGATTCAACGTCCGCCATGGCTAGATTTAAACTGTATTTAACTAAAGTGGATCATTAAATAATAGCTTTTTATAAGACTTCAAATATATTATTTAAAGACTAATTATTATATTTTTGATATAATACTTCATTTTAAATAGTAGTTGGAGCCTGAAAACATGTGAGTAAATACAATGTATTATTTAAAAACGTATGTTTTTACTAAAACAGAGCATTTTAAAAACGTCTAAAATTTATAATATGTCTTGCAAAACGAATGGTTATAACTCTACTAATTTTTAACATTTTGTTGATTTGTCTGAATCGAGATTTGTCTCCGTACCTAATTTTGAATTCAATATTATAAGAAAATATATTTCGTATACGCAATAATTTTCCATATTATGGTAATTTTGTGGCACTTGGAAAATGTATTTAATGGTCAACGTCTTTCTTATAATGTTTATATTTTCTTAATTATAGCAAACAACTTTAATTTATTAGTTTTAAATGAGTATAAAGGTATTATCTAAGTAATAGTTTTAAAAAAATCAAATCTAGTGTATTACTTCTGATATAAATGAATAAAAAAAAACAAATATTCGTAAAAAAAAACAAAATATGATTTATTTTTGAAAGCGCGCTCTTAAAAGGTTTATCACAAACTTTTATATAATATATATTAAAATGAATAAAAACCACAATATAAAATTTACTACAAATATTAAATATAAAATTATTAGAGCGTTGGAAAATTTCAGATATATTTGATTAAATATTATTTGTTTGTTAAAAATTATATTGTTTAAAAACGTTATAGGTAGACACTTGATAAGAAACCATAACGGAAGGGTTCACAGCAACAGTTTGTGGTTTCTTTTATTGTGTTTGTATTTTATTAACAAATCCAGCGGAAAACCAGTTAAAGGCTACTGGAATAGAAAATAGATCCAAGAAAGTAAATAAGGCGGAAAAACTGTTATTGCACAGTCGCCGGTACTTTTATTACTATACACCAGATTCCCTGAACCTTATTTTTATTCCACGAGAGTGGCGCATGCATTACCCTGATCCTTTTATTGTCCCGTGCTTCCTTCTCTATATTATTTACATAATGTCAAATTAGATCTCTAGTCAACTTACTGGTGAAACGTGAAAATTTCAGAACAGAGTGAAAGCAGGCTGAATGTGGTCGAAACCTATATATATACAATAAATACAGAATATTTATTTGTATTGCGTTATGAACCAGGTGCACAATTCAATAGAGATGTCAAACAGAATGATAAATATGTATTAATTTTTTTATCTGCCTTGACATTATATGTAAAGCAATGTTATTAACAAATTGGGCACTAAGCAAGGTAATTTAACCATATATTTTCATAAAATTAAGTTAACAATTGTAAAGGCAATTTAATTAATTAATGAAAATGTACTAGAATGATATATTTTACTGGAAAAATCTATAAGAATGTCACACATGATTATTGTGAAGTTGTATTTATTCAGAACATAGGTCCGTGATATTTTAAATAATAATTAAATGCTAATTTAATGTATTAATTATAAATAATTATACCGGGATCCCGGTAGCGCAGAAACAATATTTTTTGACAAAATTGATTTTATATGTATATATTTATAATTAATACATTTAATTAGTATTTAAAATATCACAGACCTATGTTCTGAATAATTATAACTTCACAATAAGAATGTGGTCTCATTAATAATATATAAGTTGTATCAAAGTGTCCAAAATTTATTAAAAATAAATTGTTAATTCTGGCTTAATTGTTACTCTGCTATCGGTTTACTCAAAGGCATTTAAGATTCCGTAAAAATAAAGTAGATGGCTTTCAAATAATGGAACGATAGATGTATTAATTTGAAAAGTGTAACATATGAGTGTGAAAATTTGTCGTCAAAAGTACTGTCTGCTGTAGCATAGTTGGTTAATGCACATTTCCCGGATTGGATAGAGATCCAGGTTCGAATCCCAGTAGCAACAACAATATTTTTCGATTAAATTGATTTTATATGTAGTTAGTTAGACTAAAGTTAGATTCAGATAAATGAATGAATCATGTAAAAAATTGCATTGCCCAGAGAATATGTATCATTATGCATAAAGGTCGATCAGAGTGATAAATTAATTATCACTTTGATCGACTTTTCTGGACATTATTACTAACGCTCATACACAATGTCCTATAATATAATATAAAACAATATAGATATACTGGGATCTCGATTAGCGTCGATTGTATGTTACGGAAAAGAGAAACGCATATCGAAACAACGTAAATCGAACCACATTTTCCTAAAAGATCCTATAGAAACTTGCGAGATACATACGAAGAAGACTGCTTCAAATGCTAATAAAGTAATATATTTTGCTAAAAAAAACTTAATAAACTAACTAACTTGCCATCACGCCGTTTCCCCGCGGGGGTGGACAGAGAGGATAGGATGCCACACTTTTCTGTTCTGACACAAAGTTTTCACCTCATCCACATTCATACATCTTCTCACACAAGCTCGCCGATTATTGAGGCTTCTAACAGGATCAATCTCCAAAACTTCATAACAAAACTCAACCGATCGAGGTTTCAAGAATAATTATTTTTCTATTAAATTATATTCAATCAAAAATCAAAAGTTAACAATGTATAAACTTTTAAATAGCAAAATATATACTCTCAAATAATAAATTAAAAATTTTAACAATAAGAAAATATCGTTAGTATTGTATTTTTTTTTAAATTGACTAAAATTTGCGATCTTGCTTTCAATGAGCTTTAAAATACCGGACCCCTTTAGTTCGAACATTGACAATAAATACTTCACTTTGACTTTCATTATTACTATGGTTGGTAAAAGTCGTGTAAGGCGAGAGAATAACCGAATTATTTATGTGTAAGGTGTTTCTGTCCATTTATATTTTTGATGCAATCCAAATCGAAACAAAACACATCCAGTCGACGCAAATCGAAACTAGTGTGTATATCTGTAACAGGACAAAGTCAGTAGCTCTGAAAACTTTCGAAGATATGTAAGAATATTTATTGGCTTACATTCTGCGTGAGGCGATGGAAATACGGAAGCCAGGTTTATGAAGGCAGCTGAGAGTAATCTTAAATAGTTAACCGTACCTCCACAGTACCGCAGTGAACTGGGTGTTCAAACATTGGTTATCGAAGATTACTTTGTCCGCTAAAAAACACCTTGCGCCATACTGATCTATCCCCGGGGTAATCTTCCCACTGGTAGACGTCGATGTGAAATGTCTTCGTGTTTCTTTTATCTTTTATATCTTTTGTTATCTTTTATACTTCCCGATTGGTTATTGTCTCGTAAAGACGTGAACACACCTCAAACAACGCCAGAAGATATTTCAATACAGACGATGAATGTAAAAATAGTCAAAATGTGTAGCGTTCTCACTCTCATCTCCTCGGCTCACTAAAGTGGGATAACACATCATACAAAAATCTACATTATTTACTTGAATTTTTTGAAGATGTTTACAAATTCCAACAAACACGAAGGGGTTGGAGGGTGGAACGTAGGAAAGATGTAATAAATTTGGTACAGGGACAGAAAAATAAAAGCTCAAGGACCAATCGGATACCAGGAAGAATATGACTTACTTGAATTTCCTTACCTTGATTTCTCTCAGCAGTACCCACAGGTCTCCTGAACAAACATCAATGATTGCGCAAAGCACTGTACGATACACAATAGCAATTTTAATAAGTTTCGGTATGCACAGCGAGAAACCGAATACACAAGTGTAACTGTGTAATGGTACTTCAAGTCAGTGTAACGAGCTCGCAGCAGGACGTTAACACTCTTCTTACAGATTATTCATAGTCATAGTCACAAAAAAGTCATAGACAACACAGATAGTCGTGCTTTGGGGTATAGGTAAGTGAGGAAGGGATAGATAGGTATAAGGTCAACATAATGGAGCATTCAAATACGCGCACCTGGATAGGCGAACCGCGAACCTATTATAAATATCAGATAGTCAAATTATAGAAAATATATTAATAAATATAAATGGATATATAATTAAGATAATAACACCTTTGGTCTCTGCTTCAGAAAACAAGCATTTTATCTCCAGCTGGAATCACCATACTATGAACTAATAATTTTTAATTTTTTAATAATCAGTCACATTTGGAACATGTGCATTAGCAATTTTTATTGTGATTGATAAAGTTCCTTCATATTATGTCATTTTAAAGCTTTTTAATTTTTGCTGTACAAGATAGATATCATATTAATTTGTAGTAATTAAAAATAACTACAAGCGATGCGTGTAATAATGTTTCAAATCAAAAATGAACTAATATGTTTGTCTCGATCAATAAAATCATTTATATTGTTCACAGAGAAATCTACAGTCAAGTCAGTCATGTTTTCAAAATAACCGTATTTTGTCCATCACAGTAAAACCGATGTAACAGATGTTCCGTGGGATAAAGTAACATAAAAACTTGTCGATGAAAAGCTTTCGGAGCTTCTGAAAGCGCAGGTGTCAGGTGGCTGCGCGGCGGAGAGGGGGCGAAGGAAACGGAAGTAGTGTAACGTCGCGCCGAACAATTGGATTGGTCGGCACACTCCGAATCCTTCAAGACTGAAGTGCGCAAGGTGCTCCAAGTAAGGGTTGCCAATTACATATTTTTAAGAAAAATTACATGGCACAACACAATAAATCTAATTTGTTACGTCCAATATCCCACCATGCAAGTTTGGCGAACTGATAAGTTAATTTTATCATCAAAGGGAATCTCAACCTCAATCACTGGAGATAGAAAATATTTACTTGCTTTATTAAATGAAATATTTTATATTTATCTTTAGCGGTTGGAGCAGCAAAAAAATATTTTTATTAAAGCTGTATATGCGAGTATAAACAGTATAAACATTAGATTTTAAATAAAAATATGTCTGTTATTTTTATGGCACTAATTTCGTTAACGAGAGATGTACTGTTTGCTGCCGTAATATATTCGTTATCAAAAAAAGAATAACAGAAATAGTATAAATGCCTCCAGCGTTAGATTTACTTTAATTTAATGTATATAATAATATATTTGGTTAATATTTAAAAATTATAGACTTTACTCAAAATAGATTATTATTTCAAGATGATAAAATTGAAGTAGCGTCAGTTTCCAGTAATCTCAGCGATATTGTGAGGTGGTAGGTTTAGAATAGAGACATATCAAAATAGTTGTGTCATAGAAATATAGTTATCATTGATGGCCACTGGTTATCTTGACAACTAAGCTATGCAACCCAGACGTATTTATGATGAGATGAATATTTATATTTTTGGAAAATTATCATGAGGAAAAACAAAAGTAAAAAGGCGGAGTTTCTCAGTGCGCGATTTTGCGCATTGAGAAACTCCACCTTTTTTACTAACTTAACTTTACATGAAATTGAGCCATAGGCCTGATAGAAAACTTGCCTAGTGATATACTTAGCCTGATTGGTAAATTAGCGTAATGTGAAACATTCCTCAATGAGGAAAAATGCTTCATAGAGAATGATGGTCGAATCTTGCCCCATCTTGGAATATGTTCCAATTATGAAGTCGCGTATAAAATTTTAATGTTTTTTTTCAAGAAAAAAGATCTAATGTATTGTTTATACGAGTACTGACTTAAAATTATAAATTTATTTACACCCTATCCCGAATCTTTTTGAGAGTTGTTTACTCTCGTTTTGATTCGTCAATTTTACATTATTTTTTTTTTATTACATTCAGTTATTACCATCATAGGTTTGCTCCGGTATCATCGTGCCTGAGCCATACCTATACAATTTAACGTGAGTCTCGTTATCGCTATCGAAATCGTACACCCCCAAAATGGGAGGGTAGACGTCACATTTATGTGTTGCAGTGGCAAAATTCGGTCACAATCCGGCAGAAATTTACCTTGTGCAAGAGTCGTGAGGGAAAGTTAGTAGAATAGTCTCTTTAGCCAATGCTCTTCCCAGCATCATCCATCCCAGCAACCCCCGGTGGGAGACCCACACCCTAATAAATACCCGGAAATGTCCGAGATTCCTTTCATTTCTTAATAGGTCATCGTTCCGAGGAATCTGATGACATATTCCTTCTAATCTTTCATCTTTCATAATCACACAGTCCCAGAGGATGACTTGAAATACTAACTTCCTCACTGCAATTAATACAAGTATATTTTTATGGCGACAATTTATTGATATTATTTTTTGTTCATCCCTGCATCGCGCCTACCTGAAGACAACTTTTCAGCGGTCAAATTGAGTTACCTGCCTTATCCACTCCACACGTGTTATTGTCACCCTAAGACTAGCGCCACTTCCGCGCCAGACAGACCTGGTTTGTCTTTTCATGAAACAATTTTAAGGAAGTTAACGGATTTTCTGAACGAGATACTGATCTAAAATAACAATTATCTGCGATATTTTACCGAATACATTTTATTATTTAATCGTCGACCTTCGAATATCATAATATTACTTGTTTGGAATACTAGTTAATTAGAGACAAATATTTCTGCGAACTGTATATATAGGGTGTGACACACCTTAGTCAACAATATTTTATGGGTGGATACCTGACTAAATTACGAGTTGAAAATGTTTAAGGAATATGTACCAATTTTGCACTGTTATGGAAAATATTATTGTTTGATTTTTTTTACAAAATCGAGCTAGGCTTTAAATTTACTTACTTCAAAATAAATACATGCGAATTTTATCAATTATTCATCTATATCTTTGCTTCAGGCGCTAAATTATTTAACATAAAATAGTCTGGCCGCTCGAAATTTGATGAACTTTAATTTATTGTATTCAATATATAATTTACAATCAATAAAATGATCAAATTTCAATTAATCGAAATAATCTATTTTTCTTTCTTTCTTCTTTCAAATAGGCAATCCACCCTTTAAGAGTGATTACGATAATTACGATTTTTTTAAATGCTTATATATCTGATATGATTAAGATTTGGCACATATTCCTTGCACATTTTAGACTCATAATTTAGTCAGGTATCTACCCATAAAATATCGTGGACTAGGTCTGTTACATCCTGTATATAATATATAGATAATGAATAATAATATTAATAACGATTGTATTAAATATGTACTATATTTTCGTTATTATATATATAGTCTTACACGTACAGAGAAAAACTTAACTAGACTGAAATAATAATATAAATAACACTGTCACCATAAAAGTTAAGATTGTAATCAATTCATGTTTAGATTGATAATAGGTATACATATTTTTAAATTAAATTAAAGTATTTTAAAGGAAAATTATAAAATACTGCGAAATGATAATTTTAATTATTTAAGAATTTTCTGTAATTAAGAAATATCTATCATAAATATCAAATATAAGCAAATAAAATAGACGTCACCAAAATTATTGATTATGCGGTGTTTTCCATTAAGATACCGCCAGCGCATCGCTGAAGAGTCAGACAAAAGTTTTTCCTATTTTGTGTATCCGGTCCAAAAGTACTTTTACCATTTCCCAGTCGCTAATTGCAGCAGCATATTGTGTCTATTGATTTTTAGATGTGTCTCTGTCCCGTTCATTTATTCACCCTGTGCTGTTGAGCTCCAGGACTTGGACATTTGCTGAACGTAATTAGAAGTGCATTGCTTTGGGTAATGGAATGAACGGACGACTGGGGATACTTTACTCCTGGGATACAATTAATACTGAATGAATGCGCTAAATGCACATTATAATTGTGAACATTTTCTGTTTGTTCTATAATTGCTACAATGGACTCTTTTAGGACTTTTGTTTTATTATTATAGAGCGATACACGTCTATTTGATTTTTATCTTATTTGAAACAAAATTACGTGTCGACATTATTATTAAATTTAGTTCGTGAGTTTTGTGTTTTGTGTTTCGTAGTTAAAAATTAAACAAAATAGTATCACCGTAAAAAAAATCTCGATCACGCTGGAATAAACGTTATTATTATTATTATTATTATAATAAAGTTGTATCAATGTGTCCAAAGTTTAATAAAAATGAATTGATAATTCTGGCGTCTGCTATCAGTTTACTCAAAGGTATTTGAGATTCTGTAAAAATAAGGTAGATGGCTCTTTCAAATAATGGAACGATTAAATGTATTAATATCAAAGAGGTAACATATAGAATCGAAAATTATCGCTAAAAATATTGTCGCTGTAGCATAGTTGGATAATGCACATTCCCCGGTTAGGAAAGAGAACCAGGTTCGAATCCCGGTGGCACAACAACAATATTTTTTCGAGAAAATTGATTTTATATGTATATCTTTCTAATTAATATATTTAATTCATATTTAGTTATTATTATTATTATTATTATTATTTAAACAAAAACTTTTGTAAAAACTTAAAGTACATTATAATACCAAACTATTAAAGTATGCTCAATTCTATCATAAGTAAATTAAGCGTTACTAACTCATCTAATCTAAAGTTTAAACTTAATCAAACTTGACACTTAACTTAAATTTGTCCATTGTGATCAAGAAATGACCAGTTCGACTGTTATGATGTTTTTTTCTTTAATAGTCATTGTTTGTATAACACCTGAACTTATTCTGCAGGATTCACAGTATGAATATATTACAAAATACAAGCAACATAAAAGTAATTCAAAAACCTTTACAACTTATTGTCTCTACTCACTTGAAAAGTCAAATGTTCGCTCCCTCTCTTGGAAGACACATCTTGAATTATTTTGGAGAGTTGGTGTTGGGAAAAGTTTCTTTCGATTGTTTATTTGACCGCAATTTTTTATTTTATTAATAGATATCAGGATTTAACCCCACGGTCCAATTTAAAAGATGGAGCATGATAGTTTTAACATCGATATTTCATTTTGATGATATAAGACCTATTTATACGTACCCCGAAATGTAGTAATCTCGCAGAATGTATTATAAAATTGGATGATGGGAGTAACTACGTCATCGGTCCATCACCGCTAAGTCGGGTGCGATAGAACGTACCAGTTTTCACCTAGTAATTAGCTATTATAACATGCCATAGCTATAGCTATTCTAGCAAAATGTTATATTAAAAAAATATACATGTACTTATGTCGTTTTACTGAAATTGAATGCTGATAATTATATTAAAGTTAGTTATCTCTGCAGATTATTT
Organism: Eubasilissa splendida; assembly: GCA_031772225.1. Classification (NCBI taxonomy): domain Eukaryota; kingdom Metazoa; phylum Arthropoda; class Insecta; order Trichoptera; family Phryganeidae; genus Eubasilissa; species Eubasilissa splendida. Next base: position 13,379,206 of record CM062848.1, on the reverse strand, counting down.
TTTTTCTTCATCCTTTCTTTACAAGCCCTCTGTTCTCTTACTCTGTTCTCCGCATCCAGCTGCTTCTTGCAATTATTGTCATGTCGTCCATAAAGGTCCTCCATGAAGCATCTTTTTAAAATTTCCATTGCCATTTTATATTTATTATTATTCGATAGATTACATTGTTTACTTTGGTTCTATGGTGAAGAATTTAATTTATTATTCTATCTCGCTTTATTTTCATCAATTCTGAGATGTTTCACATATTTATTTTAATAATGTTAACCGGTAACAAAATATTCTAATATAATGCCCGCTGGCTGGAGGTTCTAACTTTTATATTTTTATTTATTATCTTTGTTTTATTAACCACTTAATTGAGTTTAAATACATCTACCAGTTTCGAAAAATACCATTTTCTTCTTCAGGATGTCATAACTAACTAAAACATATATTATTTATTCTTCTATTTTTATAAAATCTATTTTAAAAACAAACAATAAATAAAAACAAAGATAATAAATAAAAATATGAATTTTAACCACAAAGTTAATATTGCTAATTTTAAAAGCGTTCTAACTTTTAATTAATAGTGGAAATAGAGCACGTTAATTGTTTTTAATTTTAAAAATTGCAAAACATTTTAATTAACAAATACAATAAGAACACGCAAATTAAATTGTATCCGTCATAACAGTGAGTCGTCTGGACTGTGAGGTGAGACCGGAATATAAAAAGTTAACGATAAATCAACACATAGACAGGTCGGGGCCATACCTTACCTGCGCCCTTGTGATATATGACTCTTTAATATCCGCTAAAGCGTTAAATAATGTTGAACGTGAGAGACGAGATTTCTCTGCAGTCTTCCATCACCACATTCTTGAGAAAGTGTTTTGAGCGCAAACGAATTAACGTCGATTTAATAAAAAACCAGATCGTTATTTATTATTTCATATATGCAATTACACGCGGAGGCTTAAATCGAGTAACGGGCATAATTTTAAATAATTTGTAAAAAATTGGTGCATCCAAAATATAATATATGTCGGTCTCATAAAAATTTAAAAAAATATTTTAAAAAAGTAATTCTACTATTCATTATTTTTAACATATTTTTCTTTATCTTTTTTAAAAGAAATATTATATCTTCGAAAATAACTTTTCAAATTAATTCAATTTTTAAAATCTTTTCTAATCCTAATCGCAACAAAAATGCGTTCAGTTAAGTTATGTAAACAAAAGTGATTTTATTTAAGTTTTCTGTCTTTCCAATTGATTCTATAGCAGATACATACAGAGTTCGAGACTAAGTGAGATAATGAAGCTTAGCGTATTTGAAATGTGGTACTGGAGGCAAATATTTAGAATATATTACCAATGTCTCAATTTTGGATGAATTAAGATTCCAAGATAGATTATAGAATACGTAGAACTTGCCTTAATTGTAAAAAATATTTTTAGATTTTAATATAGACTTGTTTGGCAAATGCAGATATTTAGGATATTTTACTGGGTCCATTTAAAAATATATATAAATTTAGAAAAAAAAAACTATATTATTTTTATTTTTACTATAAGCTATTTTTATTTATTATATAAATATTTTTTGTTTTATTCCAGTAATTGAAGATCCCGAGTTTACGGATGTCATTGAGAACATCACAGTGCCTGCGGGTCGCAGCGTTAAGTTGGCTTGTTCTGTCAAAAATCTGGGATCCTACAAGGTTTGTAAACAAAATTGCTTCTATTATTACTGTTTTTCAGTTTTATCTTGACACTCATCATGTAATCGGCATCGTTCAACGTGTTCACCGTGCAACGTTTCATTCAAAATTATTCGTCATATATATACTATCAAATGATATTTTATCGATGAAATGGTGCCGCTGAATCCTATGGGATATATGTGAGAATGCGGAGAGTGTCCCCATAATTTAAACTAGAGCTTACATGTTCTTTTGAATATGATCGCGGAGTATGTCTGTATGTGCGTGCGTATGTGTGGCCAAAGTAGGTTGAACAAGAAAGACTACTGCCAGTTGGACAGATGGATATTGGTTATCATTGCACAGTTACTGTAACCCACAGCTTACCCAGGACCGATTTATGAGAAAAATCTCTCACATCGGTCCTTCACATTCATCGACAGGTTGGCATTTTTTAACTCTACTTCGCAACAATGCTGTCGCAATGCTATGTTGCAATGCTATGTCGCAATGCTGTATATTCAATGTCCGTACACTGGAAAAAAAAAAAATTTCAGTAAAACATAAATAAATCAAATACACACAACATAAATAGATAAAACACACAAGAGGCACTGAGTGATGCAGAAAATGGCAGTTTTAAAGTCCCTTACTCTCAAAAAAGACGTCAATACACAAAAATAATAAAAGGTTCCTTCCGTCAAAGGGAAACCAGGACCGACAGATAATAATCCTAATGTTTGTTTTTTTTTTAGCATGAAAGGGAAGGTTGCATGGCCCTCACCTTCTTTATAAACACCTGATAGTCTCAAAATCTTCCAGCGAGACACCCACATACCCATGAATTCCCGGGAAAGTTCGAAATTTCTTTTGTTCCTCATCGTTCGTCATAATTTGTTCTTCTGAGTCGGACTATGACCTGCCACATCCATTTCTATAAGCATATCCTCCCTGGCGTCCCTCACACCCCGAGTGAATTCTCCGGCATCTGTCTCACACGGTCACAGATGCACCACGGGTCTTCAACGAGTCCCAAATCAAAGCCCAAAACTCGCCATGGTCCGAGACTATCTGCAACGTATAATGATCAATCGCCGGGGGACACCTCCGACTTTTCTCTCTCACAGCTACTCAGGGGAGGAAGGAGTGACTCCATCTCCCCGTCGTGGCCGTGTCCCATTTATGCCATTTTCCTAACGCAATATTCCTTAGTTTAATACCCAATTTCCGGTACTATGTGTGAGGTGGTACCGTCTTGATGTAACCATATGTATTACAAGCCCAGACTACCAAGAAGCTTTCGAACATGTGACGATAGCGATCACCATTAATGGTTACAACATTGTCTCTTGTTGCATACTGAAAGAAATAGGTCCCAATAATACCACAGTAACTTTGCGTGAGTGTTAAGGTTATAGGTATATCAATAGAAGATTTTCACTGCCCCGACTGTTTTGTTTATTAACAAAACCCGCCGTCGTCACACAAGATCATTTTTTTACAAAAATTTTTAGATAAAATGTTTCAATAACTTTAATATATTGTTAAGACGTTAGATTCTTTATAATAAATTGTAATTAATTATAATTTACAACTACTAAATTCGAATTAACAAATATTTACCAAACCAAAATGGTGGACAAACAAAATCGGCCTAGAACATAATATTCACCCTGTATGTAAACCCTCACTCGTAAAGCGAGTCAAAATAAATCATAAATGAAAGTTACAAGATAACTCTTCCGTAGATATTTATGTGAGTGCGCATACAAAAATAATTGGTTTTGTCTGATCTTTATCAGCTTTGAATGCAATCTTTTACGTGAAAATCATTTTTAATCAGAGAAAAATTAATTAACATTTCATAACCAATAACTAAAGAAATAAAATTGAGTTTTTTAAGAGTTCAACACCCACAGTTCATAAGAGTATAAGGTGTAACAGACCTAGTACACAATATTTTATGGGTGGATGCCTGACTATAATATGAGTCGAAAATGTTAAAGGAATGTGTGCAAATTCTATACTGTTTCGGAAAATATTATTATATTAAATTTTTACAAAATCGTGTTAAGCTTAAAGCCTACATACTTCGAGATAAATGTTTGCGAAATTGTTCAATTATTAATCTATATCTTTGATTCAGGCCCTAAATTATCGAACAAAAAATTCGAATGACATATACATGGTTAAGATTAGGCACATATCCCTTTAACATTTTTGACTGGTAATTAAGTCAGGTATCCATCCATAAAGTATTGTGGACTAGATCTGTTACACTCTGTATAACTATTATCCCTGGCAATACAGTTAACAATACTTTATGATAAACAATTTCTGAATAAGTTCTGCAAAAGTTTCTATGTTAAAGGGTTTGTTACAAATTTGTTTCAGATCTAAATACATATTATACATTCTTTAAATAAATTAAATCTGAATCACACAATGTTAAGAAATGTATAAAATATGAACGTTTAATAATGAACAAATATGAAATATTAATTATTTTGCCAGCTTTGCATTGTAAATGATGATCAAGAACTCAAATTTTCTATCATTAATTGACACGGCGGTTACTTTATTATATTATTACATGACTATTTTAGTTTTCAAAACAAAACTTAGTACTACACACACATTGGGTTATTTTCACTACCTCGTTTCGAGAGGTGTAGCCCCTATCATCATCAGGTGATAACTAAACTAACTTTAAATTCTTTTGTAATTGTAACTAAACTAAATACAGTATTGTAGTCTATTCGGCAATGGGGCTGGGCTTGAGAAGAGTGGGGAGATTTCGGTCGTTAACGAGAGTGTGGACAGTAAAGACGAAGTGTTATGGAATATTATGGTAGGGAATAATTCGGATATAACACTAATTAATAACAAAACATAAAATAGTATTAAGTTTAGTTATCACACGATGATGATAGGGACTGTACCCCTCGAAACTAGTAGTAAAAGTAACCCAACATATGTGTAGTACAAAGTTTTGTTTTGATAATTAAAATAGTTAATTTTTTCTGTTCAATATCTTAAATATACAATATTTAAATAACCGAGTATATCTACAGATTTTTTAATATGACAATGTTTCCCTTTAGGGATTTTAAGCATTCATAATATATTATTTTCCACTGTACTTCCACAGAATCGTATAATATAATATAAAATATAATTTTTAAAGTAACTAGATAAAATCTTCATGTCGGCAATCAGAATATCTTCGCGGTCATTACCCTAAATGCTTGTAATATTTAAAACCATCTGTTGTAGCATTTCGGCGGGTAAGACAAAAGAGGGGTTGGGGGAGCAATCTGCGTTTTGAAATGTTGGGAATGTAATTTGCACTGGTCCTTATCTCCGTCTCCTCGCTGGGGATGAAAGGGGACGGAGGAATGTTACGTGATGCTGTAAAAGACAAACAATCTTTCCAGGTTTTATCTTCTCTCACAATAACTCGAGAGATCACTAAATGAAGCAAGCATAAAAGCGTTATTCTCGGATGAGACGCTGATGTTTCGGCTTTTCAATTTGCCTGGCTTATGGACTTGAATTATTACTCGAACAGATTTTGAGTAACTTTTCTAGAATAATATTATTATTTTACTTCTCTATTGAATTATTTTTCTTTCTATTGACGATTTATTTTAACTTTATTAAATTAAATTAACACTTATAAAATTATTTAAATGATGTTTTAATTCAAGGAGCGAAATTAGTTTGAGTAAAATGTTTATATAACAATACATGTACATGTTTATGACTAATGCCGCCTTTTGCGTAGAATATCTAATCAAGCTGAAATATTTCTTATTCATTAAGATATTCACCCTTCATGACACCGCATCTTTCCATTTAACCTTTCCCCATCCTAGAGATTCCATCACCGACTCTTAGAAAACCTTTCAATTCACTTCCATCCCTTCTCCCACACTAATTAGTTAATTGAAATGTTTAATTAATTTACTTGTGAAGAAATCAATGTCTCTTTGAAAACATTATATTTAATCCAAAGGTTTATAGGCTTACATAAATCAGTTTTATTATTATTGATTTAAGAAAAACCTGATTTTATCAAAAGCTTGATTCATCTAATAGATCAGATTTTTTCTATTATTTTACTGTTTCAAACATAAACAAAATCTTTCACCAGAACACATGATACATTGAATATATTTAACTGTAGATTAGTAACATTGAATAATGAAAATATGTAAAACTAGTCATTATATTAACATTTTTTATTTATCATTGCATCGTATGATGATTGTTTAAATAAGATCTGATTAATCTATCTAAACTGTTTATTAATTATTTTGTTTGGCTAAATATTATATTATACATAAATTTACACAATCAAAAAGTCAGTAAATTATATCAGGAGATTTCTCTTTTAATAAGAAATTATCTAAGCGTCAGAGACAAAGAGAAATCAAAATAATGTAATAAAGAATGCGTTTTATACTAAATGAATCAATAAATTCGCCGGTGAGACCCTTAACTATAATAATTATTTAAATAAATGTTACGTAACTCACAATGAAAGTAAAAAAGTAATGGTCCTTCTTTATTAGTCCAATATTTTTAACCTTAGTTTAAAAAATAAAAACAGAATAACTATGACTAAAAATTTTCAATAGGTAAGTAATAAGATATAATATATCATTAAAACTACGAAAAACTAAATACTTTGTAATATAATTACGTATATTAATTTATACTTCAACTACTACTCCAAAAAAGGGACAATGCCATGCCACCAATTGTTTTTGTTTGGCGACCGTTTGTCAAATATTTCATGTAATTCTCTCCTTAAATATTATTTTCTAAATTAATTCTAACCTAGCGTTTATTTTAACTAATTAATGAAATTTTAATTTAATATATCTCTCATATTGTAAAAGAAACTAAAATATTACATTTTTTATGAAAACAAATTTTTATTGCAAAGTTGCAATTTCAGAATTTTGTGATATTTAAAACAAATTTATTGCTTTTAAAAATGAAATAATAGATGTGTCATTTATAAAGATTACATAATCATCATCCACGTTAGTGATTCATGACTGAGGATCGTGATCTCCATGAACTCTCGCTCTCTCAACTATACTTCTCCATTTTCCTCGGCATCCTGCTTATCTTATATGCAGATCTTAGGGCCGTCACCTGAGAAGTGCCTGTTATATTTTCCACTTGGTCGGTCCAACGGATGGAGAATCTTCCTCTTCCTCTCTGTCCTTCGACGTGGCCCACCATAAAAAGCTTCTTCAAGTTATCTTTCCTTCTCACAAAATGCCCAAAAATTGTAAGGATTTGTCTCAGGCAAATGGTTGAGAATCTGTCCTTAATGTTCAGTTCCTACAGAATGGAGACATTCGCGCATCTCGCCGCTCATGGTAATTAAGAAATCAAAAAATCACTCGACACTAAGTACAATACAATTAACTACCAATTAAGCCTTACAAACAACCCGCTATTTAATATATTCCCTATTTCAATGTTCTCCTGTCAATCACCTACCCACCCTTACCAAGACTCAGCCTACACCCCGTAATGGATGTCGTTTAAATTTTGTGTTCAGTTATACGCCAATTTTGACGAAGATACGTTGGTATCGAAACCAGTTGACGTAAAAACAACACAGTGGTTTAAACAAAGTTAAATATAAATACAATTTTAAATTATGTCTAACCACAAAGTTAACGCCACAAACATCAACAATACAAAAAATAGTTTCTAAAATTCAAATAAGAATATAGCAATTATTATTAAATGATGAATATTATTCTGAAAATTTTGTTGATTCGTAATTTCGTACATGATAATTTGTGAAATATATGTTAATTACAACGTTCAACACTGCAAGTATCCTGTTTCGTTGACACCTTGGCTATGATATGACCCATCTTCAATGGTTGTGTCCCCGGTCCAAGATTTAGCCTAGCGCCCTCGTCTTGCGGCGCCCGGCGCCCACTTTGCACCCCCAGCGTCCATTATCCGCCTCACAGCGCGCCAACCTCATTTTCTCGGCCGTTGGTTCCGAACTCCCGCCCCACGAATTTTCACGCCCTTGTCACAACCGATCTACGCTGACGATGGAAGTATTGTCTTTTATTAGATTACAAGACATATTTTATCAATCTAGCTGATGTGGATTTATTTTTAAATTCACACGACATTTAACAGCTCAGATCGCTTGATTGAGTAAATAAAATAGAAAAAAATTGATGTCGCTCGATCTGTAATTTGTGTTATTACTATTTGGCTTAGCTCTTCGTAACAAGAATACCATTTTTTATATAAATATGAACTGATAATGAATGTAAAATTTAACATTAATCACTTAAAGTAATCTAACTGACAAGAACGTAGATTTGAGACAGATCACTTCTTGTTAATCTTTAATTATTATATTTAATCGAATATACATTTTATTAAGGAGAACACATTCTTATTGTGATGTTGTAATTATTCAGAACAAGGCCTGTGAAGTTTTAAATAATAATTAGAAAAATCTTAAAATCTATCAAATAATGGAACGATAGATGTACTCATTTCAAAAGTGTAACACAATAGGTTCGAAATTTTGTAATCAAAAGTACTGTCTGCTGTAGTATAGTCGGTTAATGCACCTTCCCCGGATTGGAAAGAGATCCAGGTTCGAATCCCGGTAGAAACAACAATATTTTTCCATAAAATTGATTTTATATGAATATATTTCTAATTAATACATTTAATTAGTATTTAGATAATACATTTTATTCGAATATGCATGCATATGACTATTTTTATCGTGATCTTAAAAATTAGTCGAACGGAGAAAAAAATATTTTTTGTTTAAAAATAATATTAACGTTGCCTATTACCATCTCTTGTGTGCAGAGTAAGTATCAATATCAGCCATAAAATTTCATAAAAACACTTTTGTCACTTTTGTTTAATTAAATATGTCCTTGCTTTGTTTGTGTCATTTTATTTTAATTAGTCCGGTATCAACTTTTGTAGTCCTTTTTCCTTTTTAAAATGCTTTCATGCCTTTCTGACACATTAAAAATCTTCGTAGAAAATTAAGACTGTTCTTCTCGCTCGCTTTCCGCCATCTTCCAGACGTTCCACCGTTCAACCCTAAATTAAAAGGAGCAATTTTTCTCCTGGAATTAAGGGTGAGATTGTTGAGGCCGTAAATGACTTTGCACACCTCGGACTTAAGTCCCCGTCCATCCATTAAAATTTTTATCCGGTCCCTAATTTAAAGTAATAATCTGTTAACTTGGAATGAGAAATTTATTTGGTGAAGCAGACATAATTCGTCGCTACCAAAGGGAGGAAGATATCAGAATAATTATTAGGGAATTAATAATATTCAGGGAAGTTTTTAGTTTAATGTACGATTATGGATGTATTAAAAAAATGTGTAATGTCTTAGCAATGACGAATTTCATACATTTTGTCATTTCTCATTATCTTTGTGATTTTTTTAGTTTATGATACTAATTGTATGGTCTGTTATAATAATCATCGCTTTGAAAGCTCTAAAATTAAAAATATGATAATTTAGTAAACGTATCATACCACTCAAAACTATTTCTTATTTGTATTTAGTTTCAACTCACAAAGTTGAGATGTTTTCAGTAATCTTTACATTAATTATAAAAATAAAATAAATAATATAAAAATCTATTTGGGGCTTATATTTTATGACCAACTGGTGTTGAAACATTTGTTTCTTTAAATATAAAAAAAATTCTGATCAAGGAACAGATCTTTAAAAACCAGGGGGTCTTAAATAATAATTCACTAATTATAAAGTTTTTTATATTTATACTTTTAAAATCAGCAATGTTATCTATGTGGTTAAGATTCATTTTTTATATTTAATATTATTTTTACCTTGGCGTAGTCATATCACGTCGTTAAAATAACAAGGTATCATTTGTCGTTTACATCAAACTGAGAAGAAATTGCGTATGTTGACAACTTGTTATAATTGTAGTACATTTATGTATTGAAACAATTTTTCGCTTAATAAATCTACTATCTATCTAAAATACGAAGTAAAATTATCGGATGGAACCTTGTTGCTCCGAAAATCGAACAAACTCAGAGCAAAGGTTCTACTGGATTATGGAACATGGAACTATGTTGTCTTGAGAATATTCTGTTGGAGACTTCGATACATTTAAACATTTTTTTATTTATATTCTTAACAATTTTATCTTTCGAAACATATATAAGGGATAGGGGTACATTGCGATATTAATTATTTCATTTTATTCTTTTATTTTTTTGATATTACTTTCACGTTCATTATTTTATTTCCATTTAAATCGGGGGTTTAATTTGGGCCATCCTATAAACCAAACACATTATTTTACGATCTTATGTAAATTTACTAGCAGATTGTTCACTCTCTTACATACACTCTCCTACACATATTTATAAGCAGATTTCACATACTCTTAGCATAGCAGAGTTTTCAAAATTGTATTACTATATATAAATGTTGTACACACGATTTAGACTCTAGGATTTTATAATCAGGACAAGTTTCGTTTATGCGACACTAGAACAATAAACAGGTTTAAGAAGGAAGATTTATGTAGAATAAACCACAATTAAAGATTTAAACCCCACTGGGAATATTATGTACCGCGCCACACCTGTGATTTCATAAAACTAATTAGTGATTTAGTGCATGCCTAAAAATAACGGCTAACGTACTATAAAATATCGCGTTAAACAAACTCAGTATGAACTGTGAAGTTATTTTCGCAGGTACAAGGCAAAAAACTTTACACATTATATTATATTAAACATGTTAAATATTGCTATTAACTATATTTTGTTATAAAACCGTAACAGTTTCACTTTTTATGTATATTATTTTCTATGGGAGATTAGCCTAGCCCTGTTTACGAAGTGTAGCCCATTGCCCGAGTGACAATCCGTCCCCTCACGCTCAGTTACTAGAGAAACCTATTATATGTAAGCATAAGAAACTCCACCCTGATACGTCCTACTTCTGCGTGCTGTCTTTCCTTTCTCCGGTCCTGCAAATGTTTTGTTTCATTCTTAAATTTCCTTTGATCTTGACACAAAGTACGCTAGAGTTGCTTCCAATTGACACTTAGACCTTTTCTTTTTTTGAGAAAATTACTTTATGTAAATTTATATCTCGACTCAAAGATACATCGCGGCTGTGAATTTTATTAACACGAGATGCTTTTTTTGGCTATGTTAATACGGCAGCAGAGAAAAATATTATTTTAATATTTTTATTTTACGTTACACTCTACCAAACGAGAAGTTTTTTTTCAGATTTTACCAGATCTCATGAACAAAAATAAAATGGAAAAAACACCTCATTAATAGTTTTGTATTTATGGTATATATTTACTTAAATTAAATTACAGTCATGAATTGAAATGCCTATTTTTTCACTTCATTTTATCGGGTACTAAAAATAAAAATGAAGGCTATCTAAGTTTGAAAAAAATTAAAATTTGATTAAAAAAACATCGTTTTGAATCAATTTTTTGTAAAGATAATTATAAAAGAAACTACTTTAAAATGAAGCCAAAAAAAGAATATAACAATTGTTAGCTATTCCACTTCTCGCGTTCGAAAACTAATATCCGTTAATAATGGTAATATCGTAAAGCCACGTACAAACAGTTCCATCTTGTGAGATATTCCTCATGAATATTATTCCGTGAATCTATGATAGCTCCCGGAACATATTTTACCATGTGTCATATCTCCATCCCCTATCGGAGCCGTATAACGTCCCGATTTGCATGAACCTTGGGGACGCCGCCCTCCTTGGGGGGACTCACGACCGAGAGCACTTTTAAAGATATTATAGATTCGTGACACTTTTCCGTCGCGAGATAAATGAAGTAGTAACTCCAAAGCAAACCGTTCGCGTTATAATGTAGAGCGACTAGCCGGAGACAATAATATTTGGGGGTGATCTATGGAGACAGTCGATGGGGGTACGTGCGCGGAATGGCAAGGGCAGAAACAAGCGGGAACTGGAAAACCCACCTCCCCCAGACTCTAGACTATCTTCCTGTCCGTCGCTGGAGGGGACCATATATTCTGCGAGAGCCGTGCCGCCCTGAGTTCGCGTCAGACGTTAAAACAAAGTACTTCTCTGATGGAAGAAGTCAATATACGTAAACATTGCTCTCAATATCACTGTTCAATGAATATTTTACTACAAATTAAATGTATTAATTAGAAAAATATACATCAGTTTATCGAAAAAATATTTTTGTTGCTACTGGGATTTCGAAAATTTGTCGTCAACTTACTATATTGGTGTAGCATAATCAGTTAATGCATTTCACCGGAGAGGAATAGATCCAGGTTCAAATCCCGGTAGCAACAAAAATATTTTTCCATAAATTGATTTAATATGTATATATTTCTAGTGAATACATTTAATTTGAATTAAAAATATCACAGACCTATGTTCTGAAAAACTGCTACTTCACAATAAGAATTCGTTCTCCTTGAAAAAAGAATATTTTACGTTTTATTCTACTGCATATAACGCATTTTTTAATTATAATTATTAAAAGTGGTAAATATTTATGGTTAAAGAATTGGGAAAATTTAGTTATGTCGTTTTAATATTTGAAGCAAACATCGTTTACTCGTCAGTATATATATTTTTTATATTATAAAGCAGATATGTACTCGTACTTCCAATACAATACACTTCAAATTTTCTTTGTTCGTAGATATCGATGAACTTTTATTAATTACTTTCCTTATTTATCCTAAACATTGATTATCTAAATAAAATATTTATTTTTTCATCATTTAAAAAAAAATGAATTGCGTCCAGTTGTATTTTAAAACTAAACTAAACCCTTATACGATAAAAAGAGGACTAACTCGACAGTCTCCTGAAACGAGGCTTGAACCCCCGACCACTTGAACACTAGGCGAGTGTCTTAACCAATAGGTCAACAAGCATTGCTTTTATAATGTAAATCTTCATCTTAAAATACACAGTTTACACCAATAACTGGTTTTATTCTGCCATGAAGAAATTGAAGAGGTTTTAAAAAACACGTAAACCATAAAAATACTACCAATAATTTTACCTTGAACAATTATTTAAAAAATATTGAATACTATATTTATTACGACCGTTTTCTTATTAAGTATTTTTCTTATTGTACCGTACAAGTTTTTTTCAATCCTCAATATTAATAATATATCATTAAATAATACACAGTATATTTTTTTAGTACTTTTTTATCTTATTGTACACTATCTTGATTTTATTGTACTGTACACATATTCAATCTTTTTAATTTTTTTAGACGTTTATTTGTTTTTTTTCTCTTTTTTTATTTTGTATCATTATAGTGCTTATTTTTTATATATTTAAAAAAAAAATTGTCTTGTGTTTAAGTTGGATTTTTTCGTACGTTAAAATCAATTTGTATCATGTTTTGCATGTTTTACCACAAATGTAATGCTAAAACATAAAAAATAAATAAGCGGTATGATAGATTTTTAACTTTTATTATACTCATATTATAAACTTATTTTATATGTAGGTGTAAAATGATTAGTTTACATAAAATAATATTAAATAGCCACGTTATTTTATAATTACTTTTTGATACAATACTCGTACATTTAGATTATTTACTTTTTAGTGTAGGTACATTGAGACGTTTATTTCCATTAAAGATTATCTATTATCTATTATTATCTAAAAATTTGAATATTTTTTCATTGTGGAACAGAGTTCATTAATATACATTATGAATAGAATAATATGTAGCATGCCACCCTGTGGCATAACGTACATAGTGCACGCTTCAATGAGACATTTCATACACATATGATTAATCAGTAACCACCTTTAATAATGCGCTCACGTATTAAACCACAAATTATAAACACTTGTAATACAGGTAAAATGCAGAATATTTGTACAAAAAAATGTAACTCTAATTATATATCTTTTAGCGTGCTCGCTCACCAGTTTTCAATCTTGTGCCCCATATGCTTTTAGGTACGTCATAATATTTATACAAAATTGTACGAAATAAAGAAAGAGATCACCAAAACTTACGATGGATATACGTAAAAATATTTTGCTAATAAATGAGAAGACGAATTGTACTCATATGCCGACTCAGAGTCCATCTCAAACGAATATAATTCACAAGGATATTTTACACGTCGTGCAGTAGACTTAGTATAAGCTATCGCCAACTAGTAAATCTCTACCTGGTTTGGCATTAACAGAGCTAAATCAAACAGTACAAAACTAAACATTTGATAATAATAATAAAAGTCCATACAATAGTAGTTTATTAAGTGTGGGTGTGAATTGGATTCATAATAAATTTTATGTAGAAATAAATAACTTTTGACTAAATATTTTAATCTGGAATTTATTTTGTGCCCTTCGTCAATTTGACTCTTTTCCGTGATTTCAAAATAAATCTGAAAGCATTTATGATGTGGTGATGAAGAAGGATAAAAAGTAAGCTTGATGGAAAGAGTTACAAACGAGGAAATAAATGAGGAAAGGATGAAATAATAAAATAAAACTAATAATACTATCGATAACAAGAATGGAAAAAATGATTGGTTTTATAATGAAGCAAATCCTTAGTAACAAAGAAGAATTGAGGATAAATATATGTAGACCAAATATTGACAAACAACAAAGATAAGGGACGAATGGAGTATGCACCCACAATAAGAACATTGTTTTTAAATACAAGTGCGCTGTCTTTATGTGTAACCACCAGATATTTCTGGAACTGGTAAAATAATTATTGTTTTTTTAAAACATCAATGTAAAACAAATCAGTTATAGCCAAAAAGTTTAAACTGTCTTTCTTGATTACCAAGTGTCAATATTGATATTAGACGCTTTGTCTTGGTCTATTACTAGTTCGGCCATTGACCAGATTACAATTATGATAGTCCGCTATCGGGCAGCGCCAGGTAGGGTAGCCCCCCGCGCCGCTAGACGTGATCACCCCTAATGACGCGGACGGCATTAGTGGCCCAGGGCTGCCACCTCCATAACGCTTATTAAATTATTTCGTGTTTGCGGGTCACGCCGGTGCTAACGAATAGCCGAGCCCTTAGGAGGCCTTATTGGATAAAAACTGTTGGGATGCGATTATTACGGGATTATTTCTGTATCTGAAAATAGATTACGGCGGTTCGTACGGGGTACGGCCTTACGTGCAGGAAGACATAATTGGGTGAAATTATTTAGCATTGTGTCTATACATTATCTATAGATACTGCAAATAATAATAATAATAATAATAATAATAATAATAATAATAATAATAATAATAATAATATAGTGTTTTTAGTCCAGCGTGATCAGGTTTTTTTTTACACGATTCGCCATAGAGATAATACATATTATATTAAACATTAAGGTTATGAAATAAATATAATGCTACGAAAAAGAAAACCAATGAAAATATTAATAAATTCAAAAAAAGTTAATAAAAAGTAAAAAGTTCAGACATAATATACACACAAAATATAAATATTACAAGTTGCAATTAATCTGAATAAAATATTTAAGCCTATAGAAAAAAATTAAAATTGATTATTTGATTATTACAAATAAAATACAATCATATTAGATATTTTATACCTAACTAGACCAAAAGCGTAACATTTTGGCCTATGTCAGGTTTCTACATAGGAAACTAAAAGTAAGAATTTCTACACATTTAATTATTAAAATTAAATTTAGATTCACGTGAAAAAGTGTACATACCTGTGTAAAAATATACAAGTGTAGGGAGTGCAGTGCTAGGGCGTACAAGAGGGTGAAAATGCGTTTTAGACTGTTTATTTAATAATAGACGCCAGCTATATAAGGTACGACTCAATTTTAAAAAAATCCTCAATTAATGCAAAAATTAAACGTAGGTATCTTATAATTAATTCGGATGGATTATATATTCCATAGTTTAAGGATTCTTAATACTGGATTCTTAAAACAATGCCACTTTTTTTAAATATGAGAAATAAGAAATCAAAATAAGATTTCATGTTTATTAAAGTAACGTCCTTTTTGGTCTAGTGGTAAGACACTCGTTTAGTATTCAGGTGGTCGGAAGTTCAAACCTCATCCCAAGATAGAGCACCAAGTTAGTAACACAGGGCTTAGCTCAATTTGAAAAAAGTAAAGTAATTAAAAATTAATTGAATAGGAGTATAAAAAAAAAATATTTATAAAAGATAATCAGGTTATGATTTCACACACGGTACACAAAATATATAATACACGCCAATTAATCATTTATCGTTACATATCTGGGTAATATCAGGTTAATACATGGGTGAGATCAGGCTAATATCTGGGTAAAATTAATTGAAAATAGATCTCCTAAATCCAGTATCAACGTTTGCGGGCTGTAATGAGGCCCAGAATTTACTATTCAATTTATATTCCAACATTTCGTCATACTTTGGTACTTTGATTCAAACATATTGAACATAATCAGTGAAACATTCCAAATAAACCATGAAAAATCAATTATTTCATGTAACACCCCATAATGCCATTTTTCGTAAGATTATGTGTCGAATATTAAGTATTATTTTTACGTGGGTACTTTTTTTAATATTTACTTACCTTTGTTTAAACACAAAATATTGATTATATAAGCAAAAAAATTGAACAAGAAAAAATAAGAAAATAGTATTTATTAAATTAAATTAATTTAAGGCGTTTCTCTAATGTTGGTAAATAAATTGCTATGATCATTTTTATTTGTATATTGTTTTAAATCACACAGGTGGCGTGGATGCACTTCGAGCAGTCGGCCATTCTGACTGTCCACAACCACGTGATCACGCGAAATCCTCGCATCAGCGTGACCCACGACAAGCACCGGACCTGGTTCCTGCATATCTCATCGGTGCACGAGGAGGACAAGGGCCGCTACATGTGCCAGATCAACACGGCCACAGCCAAGACGCAGTTCGGCTATCTGCATGTTGTTGGTGAGGGCCTGCATTTCAATAATATGGAGATTCATGCACTTCAACACGATACTTATCGTCGTATCATTTCCCCACGAGGGTAGTTATTTATTCTTCTTGATGCTCAACCCTCACCTCGTCCACATCATATTGAGGAGTCTAACAGCATCGTTCAATATTTGGTTTACTCGGTCTATCATGGAAATCCCCTACTTTCAGTGGTATCAACACTAGAAATCTAGAAGGTGGGCTTTGCTATATTTTACATAGCATAGATTTTTTTTATCTATACTTTAAGTGACCCCCGTTTTCATATTCACAAATGAAAGCTTTATGTATAAGTAAAAAAATCTATACGCTATGTAGAATATCATCATAAAAATACAAATCTAATTAAAATTATATTAAATAAATTAACTATCACTTTGTATGAAACTACGGAATTTATTATACGTCAACCGGTTTCGCTTATCTCAAGCTTCATCAGGACGTATTCTGTCTCTCTCTTTCGCATATAATTTTATATTCTGTCTTCCTTGATGATCTATTTAACTATATATGTATTCTGTCTCTCTCTTTCACATGTAATTTATATATATAAGTATATATATATATATAAATTACATGTGAATACGTCCTGATGAAGCTTGACATAAGCGAAACCGGTTGACGTATAATAAATTTCGTAGTTTCACACAAAGTGATTGTTATTTAATTTAATATAATATGTCAAACCACAAAGTGATTGATTTCTTCGAAAATATAATTAAAAATTTAAATATAATATAAAGATACTTTTGGCCCAATCTTCTTTGTTATATCATTTTCTTAAACCTGTAAATAAATATTATGAGTTTTTTACACTTATATCTGATCTAATTTTCACTAGATTTGCCTTACTTATTTTGTTTACCCAATACTTCACTTCAAAACACTACCGTTGGTACGAAAACTGCATTGCGGATCGCTTACCTTGTCTGTATCTCGGATGATAAGAAAATTATAACATTTCATTATCTTGAGTGACTTAAAATATTTTTAATTTTTTAATCACAATAATACCAACTTGCCTCATCACGCCGTTTCCCTCAGCGGTAGGCAGAGAGGATAGAGTGCCATACTTTTCTGTCCTGACACACAATTCTCGCTTCATCTACATTCATACATTTTCACATATAAGCTCGCCAATTATTAAGACTTCTAACAGGACAGTCTTCCAGTATCTGATTTACCTGGTTGTGCCAAGTCTTCCGCAGATGTCCTCTACTTCTGGTGCCATCAACACTTGCGTCATATATATTTTTTATCATTCTCTCCTCATTCATCCGTTCCACATGACCAAACTGCCTAAGTGATTATTTCTTAATCTTACTCACTATACTAACATCAGCTTTAAATTATTTATTTATTGATTCATTCTTAACTCTTTCATAAATAGATCTGCCACATATACGCCAAAGTTATCTCATTTCCACTACATTTAGTCTACTTTCATTCCTCTTCTGCTAGCTCCAAGCCTCACATCCGTACATCAGTGTCGGTACCAGGATTCCTGTGTGTACAGGTAGTTTTGTGCTTGTGAAATGTAACATCTCTATATTCACATTGTACTTTAATATGTCATTATAGGACTATATACGAGTATTATTTATGACCTATTAATGGTCTTCTTCTTTTAAAAAGGCAATCCACCCTTCAAGAGTGATTTGTGCCATTAATCAAATTAAAAACTTTATTTTATAGAAAATAGTACAATAATATTATAGAATGAGAAATACTATATTACAGGTCAATACCATTGTCATTCAAAAAAATACTATTATATAGATTAAACGTGGCGAGTTAAGGGAAAGAAGGTGACACAAGCTGAAAATTACCATTGACGAGACCACTGTAAAAAAACCTGTGATCCGCAATGGACAAGCAAAAAAGACATGGTCAAGGGTTTCCTCCTCGGCACCACTCTCACACATTGGGAATTCTATTAAGTTCAATTTGAACAAATGAGAGACCACCCGGTAATGCCCAATTCTCATTCTAGAGATATTTGATATTGTTTTTTTAGAGACTTTCCTTTTGGAAAACCAGGAGGTGCGGGGAATAGATCCTTAAATTACTTTAAGCCGATTACTCTAATGATTATTTGGATCCATCCATTGTGTAGTTCAGATAGAATTCGTACATTTCTTTACCATATTAAGTCTGTCATACATCGGGAAATGGTACTGATGGGGGAAAACTCCTGAAAGAGTGACCTCCTTGGCCAGTTTATCAGTACATTAATTTCCATGAATTCCCTGATATGCAGGAATCCAAACGAATGACAACTGTTTATTGTTGCTGTACAAATTAAATAGACATCTTCTAATAGAACAGATTATCTCATTGTCTAGCCAAACTGTTATATTAGCAGATAGGGATTCAAGAGCTGCTTGCGAGTTGGAGAATATAACATTTGTATCGACGTTCTGGAGTACGATTAATCGTATGTTTCATTAAAATAAAATATACATTCAATATTTTCGTTTTTACCAAATATATTTTCCAAATACAAAAACTCTTCTACTCGTTTTATACATTAATGACATACCGTCTTAGACTTGATAAAAAAATTTATAAGATTATGTTAAGATTGAATACATACCCATAGTTAGTATACAGCACATTCGTAGAATATATTTTAAAGACACTTAAATTTATTGAAGTGAAGTAGCAACTTTCCTTAAATTAGGTGCAAATTATGTAATTTTTCGTTTCAAAAAGAAATTTTTTCGGTCGAAAAAACAAACGTCCCCATTTCTACTGTCAGATATTTAAAAATAATGCAATAAAATAGTATTTCAAATTTGATAGCAATAAAATAGTAATTAAATTTTAAAACGTTTGAAAAGTATGCACAATAAAGGTGAGTGAAGGTCCGTTTTTTACACAAAACTTTATAATTCTATTACACGGTTTTCCGTGCTCGGAGCTCCGGTAGGTCGGCGCGTCTCGGCGCGGGCAGCGGTGGAAACTTTCCCTTCCAAATGTAAATTCAGTTACAAAGTCACAGAAATAATGCGATTCCGGCGCATCTACAATAAATAAATTTTAAAAAAGGCTTTATTAATTTTCTAGGGAGCAGAGAGAGGCTCCGAATGCGGTAACATGACGTCAGGTCTGAAGCTAGACGCAAAACAAAATGGCAAGCTCCGTTCTGAATATAAAATTTAATTAAAGCACTGTAGAATAGGAATAGAAAAGTGGGTACACGGAGATAGTATAATTGTTGGTAATTTTAAATACCCGTTAGTAAACTGAGTGCAACCGACGATACTAGTTACACATTTCCTTGAAACTAATGTCCAGTTCAGATTTTTGTAACGCACATGGACGGTTTACTTTTGCATCGTATTCGAAATTCTGCATTACAATATATTGAAATTCTGACGTCCCACATACCTATTACTAAAATATTACTTTTTAGAACCTCCGGATCCCCAAAATATTTAACACTTTTGTGATGTCGATTAAGCTATCCGACTAATATATCCACAATCCTGATTGTGTAAAGGTTGAAGAAACAATATGAATGTTTTCACCTTTTCCCCCCACGTGGTATCTTGCTTAGATAGCATGAATAATAAAATCCCTATTTTACATACTATTTTATTTTAAAATTTAAAAATGTTTCTTGAGTACTAAACTTACTTTAATTATCGAAAATTCATTTAATTCAAAATAGCGTAAAAGCCTTTTAAATTGATAAAATTGAATAAAATCCTGAATTTCAGTCATAAAACTAAGACATAAATTAAAATTATTAATTATGTCGATAAAAATCTTCTTATAATATTAAATTATTATTTTTAAAGTCTCAAAACACTTCGAATAATAATGACGACACACACGGCTAAACATGTTTGCATATTTGTTTTTACCATCATTGGTAACGACTAACATGCCATTTATGTTTCTTCGAATTTGAAGTGAAAATAATATACAAATGATTTATTTTACAATTCTTCAGATTCAGCATAATTAACATTACATGTGTTTGAAACGATATTCATCAAACTATCCGAATATTAGGGAGCGGGGATATTACTAACCAGTAAAGTCACGAAAGGGTATCAGAACACCCGTCAATTCAGTTGTCAATTTGGTTACAGTGATCAAATCATTTGATTAGTAAATTAGATAAAAAATTTGACGAATGGCCTTTTGGATTATTTTATAATAAATATTTAGCTCTCTCTGCAACGAAAAATATTTTAATAAATAAACCATTAGTTTAATGTTACCTTAAATAAATTTACCATCAACTATAATTCCATAAGTTTAATATAAATTTATCTAATTACCCGACGTATTTAAGGTTTTCAAAATCAAAGATTTACACGATTTCTAATATAACCTAATCTCTACATTAACAATTAGTTTACCGTGTACGTTCAACAAAAGAAGAAAGAAAATTGTTTATGATTTCATGTGAACGATTTTTGGAATTGTTAATAAAAGCCACTAAACAGTATATTAGCCACTAAACACATTGTTATTGTGAAGTAGTAATTATTCAGAACATAGGTCTAAGATATTTTAAATATGAATTCAATATATTAATTAGAAACATATACATATAAAATCAATTTTATCGAAAAACATTATTGTTGCGCCACCGGGATTCGAACCTGGATTTAATCGTTCCACTATTATCGAAATACATTAAAATGTATTAATATCAAAAAGGTAACATATAGGTTCGAAAATTGTCGCTAAAAATATTGTCGCTGTAGCATAGTTGGATAATGCACCTTCCCCGGTTAGGAAAGAGATCCAGGTTCGAATCCTGGTGGCGCAACAACAATATTTTTCGATAAAATTTATTTTATATGTATATCTTTCTAATTCATATTTTTAGTATATTTTACACCCGTAGATACTTAATGCTGGAATAATTATATGTTGATGCTAATTTTTTTTTAAATGTCCAAATTATTCCAAATCAAATAAATATTAAAGTTATCAAAATAGATCATTGTTTAAAATTTCTTGATATAGTATTTTTAACTGAAGAAAAATACGTATAACGAAATAATATTTTTTTATATAATTAAACGTGTTTAAACATTAATAAATTTAATATAAAATATAATGTGACGTGAAGGAAAACTGTACTTGTATTTTCTGCAGCGAATTGAGACTTTCTTGCAGATTAAAATAGAAAGCAAAGTACACGAAATGTTGGCGGGGAGATAAATTAAACACGTGATGCCTCTACGGAGCGTAGGTCCCCTTTATATTGCTTCCGCCTTCCCTCCCTGCCTGCCAGACTTCTTTTTAATTTTTAATATCGACCGAAGTTTGCGAATTGCAGAAACTAATATAGAACCTTAATTAAATGCCGCAAATGGCGGTGTAACTTTGCCACAAATATAATTCGAAATTCCTTTCATCCCGGCAGACGGCTGTATTGTGTATCTCGGCAATAAGACACGAAGCCGGGATGTTGGGATTATACAAAGAAATCTCTCCGGGACAGTGTAACAATGTTATTATTATCCCGGTTAAATATTTAACCGGGAAGAAACGATTAAACCCTAATAATTTTTCTTTTATCAGCCTCTCTGCTTTATGATTTTTACAGCAATAATGGAATATCAGGAATACGAGCCTTTGCATAGAATCGCGTCAGGTGATCAGCGAAGGGTTCTTAGTTCAGTATGTTTTCAGAACAAATTTTGAAAATATACTGAATGCAGCGGAAATACGATCTTTAATATGAATAGTTATTAATTTATAATAAATTCTGATAAATCACTTAGAAAGTGACACAATTTTTTTATGTATTTGAACAAATATATTTATTACCATGACTTTATATTGCCGGTAGAGAACTTTAACTGATTATGTTATGATGTTCTGTTTATCTACATAGATTTTCTAGGGGATTTATATAAATTTGTCTTAATTATCATGTTTTGAAAAAGCGTGACTATAAATAGTATGTGATTTATATTAAAATTAACATATTAGTTTATTAGACACATAGCGCATATAATTAATAATGCAAGAGAACGTGAAACATAATTAATTAATTTTATTAATTGAATAAGTTCATATAGTATAGAAGTATGCCTCAGCTAAATCTACATCAGAATATGTTCGAGACTTTCGATCATGTGTATCTGAATATATTATAATATATCAATATTTAAAACGATGTGGTTCAATAATGAAATTGTTCTTCCAGAAGGTGTAAGCATATATTGGTTATGCACAGCCTGTATTCTGTTTTCTTAGTATTTATCAAGAAGCGATTCAAATGATGTTAGTTATTTATTTAAATTAATAATTATATCTAACCATAAAACAAAATAAACGCCATAATTTTTTTTATTTTTTTTCATATATTTTAGCAATTGAATATAACTCAGATGAAATAAGTAAGCATAAATGTAGCCCTATGACACGTGTTATAAAAAAATGAATATTTACATTAAGATTCTTCCAGTTCCGGTACACGGAATACATGACTAATGGACGATATAATATATAAAATAGCATAAGCATGGATGATACTTGAAATTAAGGTCGACCATAAAAAACCTTGCGAATTTAATTTTGAAGTACGTTAATATTATAAGGTGAATGTGAGTTAAATGAAATGTGTATTAGCATAAGAATTCATGACTCTTCTATCCTCTTTGCCGATCTCTGAACAAAAAATATGTATATGTGTGTGTGTGTAGTTTAAATAATCATTTTTATTATTTAAATTGAATTGTATGAAATCTGGTATGCCTATGGAAAAAAAAACATATACTGCAACTCGTTAAAAATGTTATGAACGTAATATTAGAATGGATGAATACGTATTTTTTTAATTGTTGCAAAATTTTCCGGGTAAAAGTTCCATCATATTTAAATATGCTTGGTTGTGAAAAGATTACTGACAATGAATAAATCAACCAATATTTTTGCAGTGCCACCAAACATTGACGATTCGCTGAGTTCCAGTGATGTGATCGTGAGAGAAGGTGCCAATGTAACCCTGACGTGTAGGGCTAATGGTTCTCCCAAACCCACCGTCAAATGGAAGAGGGATGATAATGCCAAAATATCGATCAATAAGGGATATTCAGGTAATGCTCGTGCATTTAATTTACGATCGTACATAAATTTGATAAGTGAAATTTAATATGGTTAAAATATGGATTACCTTTAAAGTCTTGCTACATGGTTGTTTACTGTTTACCATCGAGGGGTTTATGTAAATGTTTTCGATAGCTGGTTCCCAGCTTTCCGATTAACAATGAGCACACATATGATATATGAACTGCACTAACCTTTTATTTTTGCTGTCTTTCTGGTCCGATGTTGTTATTCTTTTAGCTGGGTTGTCTTCTTTAGATTTTGACCGATCGAAGCGCGAACTGGTGGTTTATTTGTACTGCTGGACTGGTTGAAGCACGGGATGTAAAAATAATGACGGTTATCGTATCCCTAGCTTTCCTAAAAAAGGACGGCAATACTCACGTACACACATGTACATTATTATAAACCAGGAAACTCAGTGGTGCCAATTGAAGAACAAGGCGCGTAAACAGAGGATATTATCACCAAATTGGTGGGCTATGTGGATCCGAATTAAAAATAAAATTTAATACGAAATTTTATCAGAAATTGTTTCTTACAGTTTTGGAGTGGGATGGTGAGAGCCTAGAGATGGCCAGGATTTCAAGACTGGACATGGGTGCCTACCTGTGTATTGCTAGTAATGGAGTTCCACCAACTGTTTCCAAGAGGATTAAAGTTAGTGTTGATTGTGAGTATGTTTTTAAATAAGTTGCTTCAAAATAATACGAGCCACATTGCAATATAAAAAACAATCAAATGAATATGTATATTTTTATATATTATCTTATTTATTAACAAATATAATAAATAAAAATATGAATTTTAACCACAAAGTTAATATTGCTAATTTTAAAAGTATAAAATGAATATGTGTTTTAAAAATATATATATTTTTAGTTCCTCCAATGCTCTGGATCCCGCACCAGCTGGTTGGAGCTCCCCTAAACTACAATGTGACCCTGGAGTGTTTTACCGAAGCCCACCCAACGTCTCTTAACTACTGGACAAGAGAGGACGGTCACATGATCCACGAGACGCGAAAGTACCACATGGAGAACATAGTGAACTCACCTTCGTACAAGACGCACATGAAGCTGACAATAGGCAGTATACAGAACTCGGATTATGGTACATATAAATGCGTTGCGAAGAATCCCAGAGGAGAATCTGACGGAACCATAAGATTATACAGTAAGTTATTAACTACCAATTATCCATTTATTGCAACTTTATTTTTACTTATATAATTTTACGAATTTGAGGTTGACCATTTCTAGTGAAAAAAATTTGGATGATTAGCAATAAATTTAAATATGTAGCTTTAAAATAATGCAATAGAATATGCGAGGAAGTATTCCTACTAATAAATTATAAAAGTAGATTTGATATACATACTGTATTTATTTTAAATTTGAATTAAAACAAATAATAGTATCCAGGCTAGTAAATGAATAGACATGATATGAAGTGTATATATAGGGGAGGGGTTTGGAACATTATTTGCAGGACGAGGGGCATTCTACACATAGTTTTCCAACAAAACATAAATCCGATAGATTGTGATACATTTATGAAACAGTAAAAGTTATTAGTTCGAAAATTAAATCTTTGTGTATAAAAAGACATGCATATTATATTGTCAGCGTTGAAATTTTCGTTCCAATCGAGTCATATTTTTTTTAAAAGTCGCGGAGTTTTTTGATTGGCCAAAATTTTGATATAATGAATTTGCGTTAGTTCATTTCTATTTATTTGGTGGTCTGTGTTAGAGTACACACATACTAAAATTATTAATATTTTTTTGCTTCTTCGTACATCAGAATAATTAATTTTAATTTAATAACAGAATAATTATTTAAAGTGTATTACTCACCAAGGTAAGTTTATGGATACCTTTGTCTGGATAGTACCTGTGCATAAATAGGGAACCTCTTTATATTATTGGTTATAATACCGAGTTATTGCGAATTAATGTTCTTTTCATTGTTGAAAAATACATAACGGCCATTTTATGGGATTTTGATGGGAGTCGATGCGGGGAACAAGCAATGGGTTTTATGGTATACCATTTTATTGTAAGGTCTTCATACAATCCCTTGATCCTATCAGAAAATTTGATCTCAGTCCGTATTATGGGGAGTGGGGATAAAAATTATTACTATTTCAGAGTTTCCATTGGGAAAGGTGAAATCTGGAATGGCAATCAAATTGATATATTCATGTAAAACACTTTTGTTCCGTTTTTCCCACCCGTGCCGGTAATCGTAACTAAGTATGCCTAACTGCCAATACCTTTTAGTAACTATTATTTAGCAAATACAAGGTATTTTTATAATAGTAACATAATACACTGTGTTAAAAACAGGTCAGTCATTAGAACATAATAGTGAATTACATTTTATACAGAATCGTGGTAACATAATTATTTCAAATAATTAAAAAACTTATTTTATAAAGTTTCTGGTTATATTTCTTATACAGGGTGTAACAGACCTAGTCCACAACATATCTGACTAAATTACTGGTCGAAAATGTTCAAGAAGTATGTGCAAATTCTGCATGGTTACGGAAAATAATATGGATGGATATAAATGAAACAATGTTATTCTCGAAATTCGAGTAGTGCTAATAAATTCAAGTAGAGTAATAACATTGTTTCATTTATGTTCATTCATTATGATGAAACTCTATGAAGTTAACGCCGATTCTATTAATAATATGAAAATATTATTGTTTATAATTTTTACAAAATCATGTTTAACTTTAAGTCTTCGAAATAAATATTTGAAGAATTTATTTATTTTTAATCTATATCTTTGATTCAGGCCCTAAATCATCTACTAAAAATAGTCTGAATGCTCGAAATTTGATGACTTTTATTTTTTTGTATTCAATATATAATTTTAAGTAAAACATTTCAATCAATGGAAATAATTGCATTTATTTATTTTTTTAAATCTAATACATAACGAAATAAAAAAATATTTTTTCAATTAATAATCTAGTCAATTCATTTAAGACATTTTCTATAAAACTTACGGCTTTATTTTATGAGTAAAAACAATTTCCTGTACCACGTATATAATCTATAGTGAAATCAAGTGTGTATTTCGTTTTATAATATAGTCCCTCACTCTCTATAATATGTAAATTATATGACCAGAGGGAAACAGTGTCATGTTGTTTAGCTTCGAAGATAACCAAGAGGTTATTTCGTTTTCATCAGAGTCTTAGGTTCCAGAAACAACATCATTTCTAGTTACCAACTAGACCGAGAAATTAAGATAAGATAATAGTGAAATAAATAACTTTACCCAATTTGTCACACTGGAATAGACGGTATTATTTGTAATACAAATTAAATGTAACAAACAGAAAGATATACAGAAAAATACAATTGATCGAAAAAATATTTTTGTTGTTACCGGGATTCGAACCTGGAACTTTTTACCAATTACACCACGCTAACATAGTAAGTTGACGACACATTTTCGAATTTATATGCTGCAGCTCTTTCAAATTGATACATCTATTATTCCATTTTTAAAAGCTATCACCTTTTGTGTAATTGTATTAATGTGTAATTGATAAACGCATTTTCCCGGATAGGAAAAGATCTAGGTTCGATTCCCGATGGAAACAAAAATATTTTTTTAATAAATGTAATTTTTCTGTACATCTTTATAATTAATAAATTTGGTTTGTATTAAAATACCACAAAACTTCTGAAAAAAATGTACTTCAAACTTCAGAATAATAATGTGTCCTCCTTAACTAAGTTATTATTTGTAATTATTTTGTTCTTTAACAAAAATAAAATGTTTTGTTATTGGAAGATTATTGTTAATTTTTAAACATATTCTTTATTTAAATTATATTGAATTATTATTGTTTAAAAAATTAATTAATAAGAGATAAATATCACACATAATGTATTGAAAAATCTTCCAAGTAAGAATAATCTGGTAATTAATTATTTAGGAAAATTCTAAATGTTTTTAAAATTATTTTAGCATCTTCTCCACCTACAACAAGCCCTGGGCCACCCACCGCTCCTCCAGCCACCCCATCCGCCCCTGAAGAGTTTGATAATTCTATCTATGGTGGCAAGCATAGGGATATTCCAGCTACTGATAAAGGTAAGATAAATTGTTTCACTATCAATGCATGCATACTATAAAACATCTACAACTCATATGGGCGCGACCACAGAAATAGGTGCCGACTGATTACTACTTGGAAAAGAAACTGAATGTTTTTGAAAGACAATTCTTCGAAATTCTCTAAAAAATATACAATAGGTGTAAGATAATTAGTCAGATTATTGGCGTATTCGTAATAATTCAGAGTTAAAAGATTTCTAAGAATCTTCTGATCTAGTTGATGTGGTATAATCTCAAAGGATAAGATGGTCAGGATATTGAACTTGCCGTGAGTCGTATCGGCTGCTTCGTGTTCCTGTCTCCGTGTGAAGTGTAATGGTCTAGAACAGAGACGCCTGGCGCTGAGTTGTGTATCAGGCGAAGGTTCTCAGTGAGGAAACAGAAGAGTTGTAGCATACTCTACTACTACAATTAATAAACACTATACTATTATTTTACTATAAGTACTATATAATACAATCTACTATGCTTACGAAAGTCAATAAATTTGATTTCTATTTTGAACTATCTAAAAATTCATTGAAAATACAAAATTGGTTATAATTTTGTTATTATTGAATTTTAAATATTATTGGACACGCCATTATTAGAATTATAGCAATTAAATTGTAAAATATTTTGATATCAGATAACTCTAATAATCACAGAAAACAGACAACATTAAAAGAGCAACGAAGTGGTAAAAAAAATGTATAATTCATTAATTGGAACAGTTCTGAAATAAATATCTTAAATGCGTTGTCTATGTTAGTGGTTTGATTTATTTACTGATTTGGTTTTACATTCGGTAGATATTGTATATTTTTCTATAAGTATGTATATAAATAATATTTGTATTACTAATCTTTTAATTGACTTCATTATTATTTTTAGACTTTCTATAGAAAAATGTATTAAATAATAAGTTAAGTTGTAATATCCAGACGACAATAACAATTGTGCTAATGTAATTAATTATCTCTTCAATTTAAAACTTAGTCAAAATAATCCACCGCGTATTACGAGTAAATTGAATCACTATTTATTTAAATTTCATCTTGAGGTCAATTTCACTTTCAATTAATTTCAGACTCGTTCAGGAGGATTTTATCTTCGATAATTTTCGTTTGTCGTTACTTTTAATTACTGTCTACATACTATTTGGATAGGAACTCCATTTTCTGTTAATCTGCGCAATAATCCACACTAACCCACTTCTTACTATTAGATACCGCTCAATATCTACTTGACGCCGACCGGTCTGGTAAATTTTTCTATGCTCAAGTAAGGGGCGCTCATTGAATATCTGTTGCCTACCGTAATTGAATTCATAATATTATTAATATATATATTTCCACATATCGTCGCCGTGCTGGCAACACTAATTAATTAACAATAACAAAACAATCAAAAACATTATAAATGCGAATTGTGTTTCAAATTCCCGAATCGAAAAATCTATTGTGTTATTTTTGTATCTGGACATAAAATACCCTTCACATTTATTATTGACATACAAATTTTTGTTATAACAGAGGTGATTATATTATAATATAACATGGTAATATGTTTATTGTGTGGAATGGAGTAGACTCCACCTCTGATATATACAGCGTTGTCCTGGCTACTTTGCTAGACTGAAGTCTGTGTTAAAGTAGCCAGATTTTTTCGTGCTGTTATTTAAGATTCAACAAGAATAAAAATAGAGATAAAAAAAAAATATATATATATATAGAATAAAATAAAATTAAGTGGGAGTGTTGTAGAATTAGTCAATTATTAGTGTTGGCACTGTATAATGATTATGTTAGAATGTTGGATAGCCATGCTTCTAATTGATCTCAACCCAATTGGATAATATGTTGGGTTCATATTTGTATAATCTTATTGGAGTTGAACGATTTCCAGTTGGTACTGAGTGTTTTGTACAGTTTTGGAGCTGAGAACATGTAGAATCTTTGATAAAATGTCGTTGTTGCTCTCGGAACTGGCGTGTAGATGTTCGTTGTTTGTCTTGTGTTGTGTCCATGATTTATTACTTGGGATAAGATGTTGTTAGCATGGAAAAATTGGACGAGTCTCAACATAAAGATTTGTCTAATGTCAAGGGCATTGTACTCTTTAAATATAAGATCTGATGGATATCTAAAAGGACGACCATTTATTACCTTGAAAATTGTCTTTTGTGCTCTTTTAGCCGACTCTAATATTATTTTTGCTGCTCCTCCCCAAACTAAAATAGCGTAATTAATTAAGGAGTATTCTGGTATTAAAGATTTAATAAAAGATATATTTAATAATGGAATATTCATTCAGTAAATGAATATCTTTTGTACATACTTTAGCAACTTTCGAACTGAGCGAACATATGTACGAAAGTACATATTTTCACTTTTTCAATATTAGCAAAATTAAAATATATGTCTTAACGAAGTAGGTATTATAAATATTTGTATGAAATTCTTAGCAAGATACAATATATATATATAAAGTTTTTTTTGTGTAAGATTTGATTTAACATTTTAGTATTTACCTCGTACCTATATTATCAAATATACAGCTAGCGATTTTTGTCAACACAATGACGATGTATCAAAATATGTCCAAAATTTAATACAAAGAAGGTATTTGTCAGTAAAATAAAATAAAATTTGATAATTATTACTGTTTATACTCTAAATATTTTAAAGAAATTAATTACGTGTATTTCCCTGTAAAGTAATATTTCAATTATTATAAAAATAATTGTAACAATATTTTTATTTTTCCATTCTATCCATTTTCAAGATTATTTTATTTTATTTTTTCGTATTCAGACTATTGATAGGTAGTTGTGAATCCCGACAGATAAGCCGCAATATAATTATTTATGAAACGAGTCATGAAAATAAATAATTCTCGCAAAGCTTTAAAAAAAAAATCCCTCTCTTTTTACTCGTAAATAAAAATATTTAATGCCGGATTTAAAATTATTTTTACATTTTGATTCAAAAACAGTACTTTTTCCGATTTTTAAATATAACTCATTTACGGTTGCAGAAAGCTTGATGCATTTTATGCTTAACAAAGCGTAATATGACCAGTTGAATGAATAGTTACAAACTCGTAATTTGGGAACGAGTATTTACTTTTTTTCAATTGTATGAACCTGTGTGTATTAATATGATTTTTTTTTATCTATTTATTTTATTTATTCAGTAACTGTACATCAACTAATTAACTAACTACCAAATAATAAATTAAATATATTAATTATAAAGATATACATATAAAATCAATTTTATCGAAAAATATTGTTGTTGCGCCACTGGGATTCGAACCTGGATCTCTTTCCTAACCGGGGAAGGTGCTTTATCCAACTAAGCTACAGCGACATTATTTTTAGCGACAATTTTCGACCTTATATGTTACCTTTTTGATATTAATACATTTAATCGTTCCATCATTTGATTAGGATTCCGGTTAGGAAAGAGATCCAGGTTCGAATTCCGGTGGCGCAACAACAATATTTTTCGATAAAATTGATTTTATATGTATATCTTTATAATTAATATATTTAATTCATATTTAAAATATCACAGACCTATGTTCTAAATAATTACAACTTCACAATAAGAATGTGTTTTCCTAAATACCAAATAATAAGAATAGGTAACATTATCTAGTAAAATTAAAAGTATCCGTTTTCAAAGAAACATGTTCTTTGTTGCTTTTTAATAATATGTCGATATGTACATTTCGCCGTATTTCAGTCGCTCCCGTTCCATTCGGTGTTGCAAGTCCGAGCAGTGTAAAGTCTCTGAAAATTTCCATTCGCGTATCTCTTCCGACATCTGCGCAATAACATCTGCTTAAAATTCAAAATGCAGTGCCGACTCAAACATCCAAACAAAAAAAGTTAAGAAACACTGCCCGGGCACACTACAAGCATCGAATATTTGCCTTAACGGACTTTTTCATTGGCAACGTGTACTGAATACACACGGGCTGGATTTGGCCAAGTCTCTTCAACTTTCCCGGCCGCTCTCGGCGTGGTGTTTGCCTTCTCCACGGAGGGAATACGCGCAACCCTGCTGTTTGCATAGTGAAGTAAAATATGATTGTGTTCAGATTTTATTTTTGTTCAACTGTTTTTATGAGACTAGATGAGATATGCGTTGCAGTGTATTTTTCATTCAATTCCATTAGTATAGTTTTCTAACAGTCGAAAATGTTGTTTTCTTTTAATAATTTTTAATATTTTTTACATAGAATGCAAAAGTATGGCGAGTTAACACGCCAAATTTTGCATGTCACGTCAAGCCAAAAGCGTGATTACACGCATTTTTTTATTTTGCAGAGGTGAAATTAAACATAGAAATATAAAATAAATATCGTATATTTGAAATTATTCTACTAGTTTATGAAAAATAGTTTTCAGGTTTAACATTTTCACATTTTAAGTCAACACCCTTAAAGCCTTTTTATACACTATGTGGTATCTCTCATAGTAATTGTGGTTGGCAGCTAAAAGGTAAAATGTAAAGTAATTTTGATATGTCGAAATTATGATATAATTAAATTATATATTGAAAGCTAATCTAAATATGATTATTTAAAAAATGCACATCTTCTCACGATATGAACGCACTTACGTGTACGTATATGAAATTTGATGACTTAGGTGAAACATTAAAAAAAATTAAGCACTAAAAGTTTAAGGATTCAATAAATTATCCATTATCGACAATTGGTCTACATACCGAAAATGTTTTATTAAAAGGAATTATATTTATAGCGTTATTATTAGCTTTTAAATGCACGAAAGAAATTTGGCAAATGCAATAAATTATCAACCTTAACTACTCTCGAAAGTCTTCTCAATTTGACTTCTTTAACCCTGTATTACTGACAGTGAGTAAAGGTTAATAAGCCTTATAAGAAAAATGAATAACGTAGACTTGGAGCACGGATGATATTAAGTGCTCATATCTGATACAGACAGTTCATCTCTGTCAGTGTTGGGTTACCGACTTTTTCTGTATGCTTAATATGCTTAGTCTACTATATATGCTATACATTAGTTTATAAAAGTTCATAGCTCCACGAATGAGATTTTTGACTCGAGACAATCTCTGACAATTGTGCTCTCTCTAACTCAGATTATTTCGGGACAACTCTCGGTTTTCGTAGTTCACCGGATAAATACCGAGTTTCATAGATTCGTCATCTCTTGCGATGTTTCATTTGTCAGTTGGGTGACTGTAATCTCCCCTTTTCAAAAAAAATATTTATAGATATCTATGGTTCTTGATAAAGTTTGTGCCCATTTGTTGGGTCTTACTATCAAAACGGACGTCATATACACGAGTTTCAGTTATTGTCTTTTTTTACTAATCTCAAGCTGATATCTGAGTCAATCGCCAGATCAAAATCTCAGTGTACATGAAACTGAGATTTATATCATCGTATTGCTAATCGTGGACACGAGCCAGTAGATTTAAATGTTAGCAAAGGAGGATTCAAGTGGTGTCCGTGTTAATTTGGCGATTGGTTGAAAGTCGCGGTTAAAAAGACTCAAAAAAGATTAAAAGAATGTATTTCGACGGTAGATTGTTTCGAAACAACTCAAATCATTTACTCGCATGAAGTTTTGAATAAACACCAATATTTCAATAATTCCCAAGTTGTCGGAAGTGATGGCGGGCTGGGGGGAGCGCCGATGGAAAATCTTCATGTATAACAAAAAGTTTTCCCTCACATTCGACTCCTGCTCGCTGACCCGTATCATCTGGCATTGTGTTAACTTTAGCAAACGTATTGTGCCATAAACCGTGACTGTGTACTCGGGGAACGGTGGGGACTTTCAAAAACAATCATAAAAATGGCGGATAACCGTCCGCCGCGCCCCCCGCACTTCCGCTACCCCCGGCCGGGTCGAGGAAACAATGCGTTTTATTGGAACACTGATTGAAAGTTTGTTTGCACGACTAATGCGGGGTACACTTATTTAATTTTTGAAACTGTTTCGTTATGGGACAATCAAATGTGTGCACAATTCGTATAGAAAATATTTTTAAGGAAAACACATGTTGCAAGTTCATAATATAGTTCTGTGATATTTTTAATACAAATTAAATTAATCAACTAGAAAGGTATGCAGAAAAATTTTTTGATACAACTTATATATTTTTAAGAAAAACAAGTGTATCCAAATTTAATGAAATGAGTTGATTTAATTGATTGATTAAATCTTAAAGGTATTTGGGATTCGTCGCAATATAAAGTATATTTACTTTAAAAATGGTATAAAAAATGTATCCATTTTTAAAAACTACAGAATGTTCAAGAATATTTCGTGAACGTACATGGTTGCTATAGCAGAATTAGTTAAAACATTTTCCCGGATAAGAAAAAGTCCAGGCTGGAATAGATTTTTTCTGCATATCTTTCTAGTTGATTTTTATTAAATTTGTAATAAATTTATTGAATATCAACGTACAGATCAAAGCCACAACATCAAGGAATTATGTATTTACTTACTCCAAATATAGTCAAGAATTAATATCTCCTGTTACTATTTAAATCTTCATCATCTTCACCATTGACTCTACAACCCATGGTGGATTTTAGTCTTCTCAAGAGTTTCCCTCTATTGATCTCTGTTTCTCACCATTTCTTTCAAATTTTGGATGGCTAATATTGTGGACCATGTCTGTTATACCCTGTATATATATATATAAAATTTTCTTCTGCTTCTTTCTTCTTTAAGGGATATATTTATTTATTGTTATTGTGTTTAGTTTGTAGAACTCCATGCTTATTTTTTAATGAAATTTAAACTGTGAAACTGATTGTTAGAAAATGAGCTTAATCGTCGAAACAGTTGTAATATTTAAGTAATTTTTTACGCAAATTATCGGAATTCAATAACATTATTTTTTAAATTTAAGGGATTTATCCTTTTCGCAGTAGTTCTCTGTGTTGATCCTTATTTTATCCAGGTCTTTAACTTCTCGATAGCTTATACATCTACACAACTCTAGCAACTGGCTCATGAATGTTTTTCTCGGTCATAATTTTCTTTTTCCTTCTATATCTTCTATGTCACTGTAATACGTAATACAAATGTATTATATCGGAGGATATGATCCAAACACTTTTCCACAACTACACGTTATCGTTCTATGATAAATGCATTATTCTTATTGTAGATTTTTTAAATAATCTAATAATACCGAATATAATCAAAAAAATATACGACATTAAATAAATTAATGATTTTGTGTTTCTATGATATTATTTATTTTTACAAATTATGATTATTTATTTGCATGCTGTTTCGCTCTTATAAAACATTGTACTACTGCATCAGTATGAATTATTGTATAGCAATATCTTCTTCTGCTAAGTAGTTACTGAGGAGCGTACAGAATAATGCGGCAGAGTTATGCTTTTTATTTGCAAAAAAGCCTACGCCACTCCTGTATGATGTCTAAAGGTCCTCTTTCAGGCTCGCAATACTTATATTCCCTCTCAGTCTCTCCGTTCTTGTCTACATTACTTCAATCAATTATCATTTTTTAAGTGTGTTTATAACTTTATAGTTATAATCAATCATGTTTTAATTTACTAGAAATATCTTAAACTTTAGGAGAACACATTCTTATTGTGAAGTTGTAATTATTCAGAACATAGGTCTGTGATATTTTAAATATGAATTAAATATATTAATTAGAAAAATATACATATAAAATCAATTTAATCGAAAAATATTATTGTTGCGCCATCGGAATTCGAACCTGGATCTTTTTCCTAACCGGGGAAGGTGCTTTATCCAACTAAGCTACAGCGACAATATTATTAATTATTATTATTGTCGCTGTAGCTTAGTTGGATAAAGCACCTTCCCCGGTTAGGAAAGAGATCCAGGTTTGAATCCCGGTGGCGCAACAATAATATTTTTCGATTAAATTGATTTTATATGTATATTTTTCTAATTAATATATTTAAAATATCTTAAACTTATGATTTTAATAAAAAATAAATAAGTATCTAATCATTTATGAAACGACTTACTGCTAAGCATAAAAAAATACTCTACTTTTTAAAGCTAAAGGTGTGATTAATTATAGAGGTTCATGTTTCGTGTTCGGTAAATAAATTAATGTAAAATTAATTTGATAAAATAAACTGTCGAAAACACAATATTTATAATATTTTTGCACGTGTTAATCTTGTCTGTTAATCAAATCTAAAGATTTGTTAAAATTCGTATATTAAATAATACGTGCGTGAAGGAATATCATGATGTTGTCACGCAAATAACAAACAATATTTTTATATGAACACGTATTACGTAATGATAGGAAGTCTGTTATTTTT
Organism: Eubasilissa splendida; assembly: GCA_031772225.1. Taxonomy (NCBI): domain Eukaryota; kingdom Metazoa; phylum Arthropoda; class Insecta; order Trichoptera; family Phryganeidae; genus Eubasilissa; species Eubasilissa splendida. The sequence continues at coordinate 13,342,881 of CM062848.1, read as the reverse complement.
ATATGTTGCAACTTTATGTTTAATTTTCAATTGTCAGTGTTTTATCCCACGAATGTTAGGCGATGTTTAGCATAATCCTATTGAAATAATTACCACTACGTTAGAATATTTAGACGAAGTTAATGTTGACTCCTGTATCATCCCTAATTAAATTAGTCACACAAAGGACAACGGGCACAAGCGACGGAAAATATTAATGAATGCAAAATGTCAGCCCGTTATGCATACACAAGTATACGCCGTCACAGTGCAGGCTGTACTTTGCTCTGTTCTGCGCATTGCCCGACATCTGTGTAATTTTGCGATGCATTCTAGTCTTTTGGCCCAGCAGTTTTTTATTCACTTTATTTCGCAGTCGCAATTAGAGGTCTGAATTTTGAATGAACAGAGTTTAGCTCGCGAGACTTCTCCGTTTCAGTCGCGACGCAATAATTGTCAACATTTGCTCATTTGGAAAATTACTCAAGTTAATGAAAATATGTAATTAGTGTGAAATTATTGAATATATACAATTTATTTTATTTTTAGAACCATCAACTTTTAACACAAAATAATTAATATTTCTGCGTTTTTTGCAAAAATGTGGGTTTTTATTATTCATTTATATCAGAAGTTATACACTAGATTTGGCTTTTTTTAAACTATTACTTAGATAGAATCTTTACACTAATGTAAAACTATTAAAATAGATGCTATTTACCATAATTAAGAAAACTCAACTACTATAAGAAAGACCACGACTATTAAATTTGTTTTCAGCATGTCACAAAATTGCCTTAATATAGAAAGTTCTTGCATATTTGAAATATAGTTTCTTATTATTTTGAAGCCAATATTATAGAAACAAATCTGCATTGAACTAAATAAGCAAAATTTTAAAAATTAACAGAGTTATAAACCATTCAATTTGCTATGACCAATTTTCGACGTTTTTAAAACACTTTATATTAGTGTATACAAATTATTTTTAATAATTTATTATATGTTCTTACATACTTTGAGGCTTTAGCTACTATTTTAAATCAAGTTTTACATCAAAAACATTAAAATTGCTTACTAAATAATATTTATATCGATCCTATTAATGTGTGTTTTTAATTAATTTTTAATCGGCGATTTGAAATAAACAAATCCAAGCGCCAGGCGCGTTGGCTATAATGGAGGAGTGATTATATTGCATCTCAATTATAACAATATGAATATAATACCTAATTAATTACTGTATAACGATTTATAATAAATAATTAAGGTCTTTTTTAAAAATATTTAAAGTTTTGCCAAAAATCGTCAATTTTTCCTAAAATAATCAGTTTTTCTCAAAACTGTGTACGATGAAAGATTTATGATATTTACTTAAAAATAATTGCTTTTGTATCTAGATTATAATTATTTTACATTATTGAATAGTATGGCCAAAACGTATCCAGCAAGCAGATCATAGGGACACCTCACGTAAAATGTTAATGCCTTCTGCACATTTGGATAATACACTACAAGTTTTTTGAATGAGTGGGGAAAAAAATACATTTTTTAAGGAGAACACATTTTTATTGTAAAGTTGCATTTTCAGAACAAAGTTCTGTGGTATTTTAATACAAATTAAGTTCGAATCGCGGTAGCAACTAAATATGTTTTCGATAAAGATATATATATATATATAAATAGATTTTTTTTCTGTATATCTTTCTAGTTGATTTATTTAATTTGAATATAAAATATGAATATTTGAAGAGAATGTAGCAGACGTCTGTCACCACTTCCGAACGCACCCGGCAGAGCAGTAAACAACTACCACTAAGAGATGCCTGTATACGCGCGTGCTGAACGCAGCCGAGGCCACTGCGAGTTTGATTTTTCGGCGAATTTATCTCGGATTATGTGTAGATGGATAGTAAAGATGATTAGAAAAAAAACGTTTACATACATTTAGCATTGAATTTATTTTACATTTCTACAAAAGTTATTTAAATATCTACTGATGGTGAATTCCGCGGTGGAAATCAGATTGAATCGTTGAAGTTCACTTTAGTTACTAATGTAGTCCATATGAGAAAGAAAGAAACAAATTAAGCTATTGCCAGATACAATAATATACAATAAGCGTAAGCGGAATGTATGTGCGTATTTGAAAGTTGTAGCGATGCTCACAGATCTTCAGGGAGAGTATACCAATTTTTTTAACTTCCTGTATGAATGGAATAACCAAGCAAGGAACAGTAAAGCAGTGGTTAAGAAGTGCCCGACTGCATAGTGAATATACCAGTTTAAAAAATATTGTACACCCAATACAGTGAATATCTTTTTACATCCTTTTCACATCAAGCTCGGTCTCTTAAAAACATTTCTGAACAAAGAAAGAGAAGTACAAGAGACAAAAATCGCATATAAATAGATTATTTATTTATCAGTCTATTAAATTTTATTTGTTAGACTATATTTTTGGTATTAGTTAATTAATTTTGGATCGTACAAAAAATCAAGAGCCCGCAAATAAAATTTTGTTCAGCGACTCGCAATGGTACAGGAGAGTGGGTGGACCGAAGTTGAGATAGCTTGATGGTGTGAAGTAGACTGTCATATCCTGGAGGTATTAATCTGGAAGAGAGATGCCATCAATAGAAGGAAATATTAATAGATCCTGCAGGCAGCCGCAACTCACTGGGTGAATCGTGGCTACAGCACTGCTGCTGATGATGATGATTAGTTTATAAATAATATTAATATCAAGAAAAAATCTACAAATTATATTATATTTAATGGTAACAATTGTTATTTTCGATCAAACAAAATTTCCGAAGAGATCGAAAAATAAATTTTTGTGATGTCTAAGAATACAATATCATTATTTTGTAAGTGATCTTCAATAAAATAAATACAAATAAATCACTCTACTTTCCTGCGCAACGTGGGACACTCCAAATATCCACAGTTTTGCGATTTTGACGGTCCAGTGGCGTAGCGGAGTCATTATTTGAGAGAGCCACTTTGCCATTATATTGGCTTTTATTGGAAAACTTTGATCTGAGATCGGACGCACGAGGGCCGGCTGCTGTCACTGGGCTGATGTTCCCGGCTTTCCTACATTTGCTTTAAGCCCTCCCACCGACCCAACTTTTTGAATAAATTCATTGACGTATTGTTTATTTGAAACCCTCGAAATATACAAATTCTTCTCTTACCAGTTAATGCTTTATCGTCTGTGTAATTGTTATTGTAATAAAACTAGATTATTGTATTAACAACTTTGAAGAATTTATTTTCATTTTAATGTAAGCATACTCTTACGGGAATCATAAATAACATCTTCTTAAAAATTTGCAAAATTACTTTGTGGCAACATATTATATAAATAATAAGAAAAAACGATAACCAAATGTTGCGTAAAAGCATAGATGCTGGAAGAAACAGGATATTCGGAAGGAAGTTCCACTCACCACAGTCCCGTTCTTCTGGCACCTCCAAGGTGGACTGTAACTTTAGGTTTTGTAACACTATCTCCGTTCAGGGTCTTTAATCCTCAGATTGCACAGGACACACGTCTCACTCGTTTGTTATACTGCGAAATTTACTTGTTACCGCACCGCTTCAGGGTCGCCGATCGACTATAAGTAAATATATATATACATTGTTTCCTGTTTCCGTGGGTATCGAAATATGTTGATGTATCAATAAATAGTGATTTTAAACAGTGTTTTTTCTTATTATTTATAAATAACACGACTACATGTATGCCACATACAATTTCTTGTTCTCTTGATGGTATACTATACTAAAATTGTGTCAATAACGCCTTTTTGTTGAGATTGAATAATTTACAATAATGTAGTAATAATAAATAATGAGTAATACACAAAAAGTCACAAGAAACCCAAAAACATTACTGTAATAATAATACTTATAATAAAAATTACTTTAAATCGACCCTCTTTGAGTATAAAAAATTCAAATATGGGCGGCTCTCATACCGGAGAATGTTTAGTTTTCTAAATGACGTACTTTTACAATCCAAAATGCCTTCCCGCAGCGGGGTTTCATTTTCTTGTATCAGTAATTCGGGAAATGAAACGAGTACAAAAACTTTAGCCCGGGACCAAAGTGGTTATACCTTTTCTTGTCTTACTTACAAAACTGATACACCCGAAACGGTTGCTGTCTCGTTCTATATTTTGTCTTTGCTATTCCCATCATTTTATGGCCACCCCGCTGATATAACTACCGAGTGCGATTGGATTTGTAAATCAAAATATACAACCAATATTGGTATTCAGAGGTTTCCAATATTTCGCATTCTTATTTTGGAAATTTTATTTTATAATATATGTCAAACGCAGATACCTTTAGACTTAATGGTATCCAGGATAGAGATGCATGGTGAGAATCAACAAGAACTCAGTTCTTAAATATGAAAGAAGGTAAACCGATACAGACGGTTGCACAACCTAGTGTCATGAAGGTCAGAGGGGACCTCCAGTGTGGGACCATTACTCGGTTTAGACGGTCTCCGGACACGGTGAGTTCTGGAGCAAACTCGGCTCAAGCAAACTTTAACGTTGGGAGATACTGAGAGAGGAGATTCCTGGTAGTGTGGGGTATTAGTATATTTATATGTTATATGTTTTCTCTATTTACTTTTATTTATTTTATATTTAAAGTATTCAATAAAGCTATTCGGCGTTTTTAGTAATCAGGCCTACTGAATTGCGATGCAGCATGGCCTAGATTAGTGTAGAGGAAAAATGACAACCTGGCGGCAAATAAGTAGGACAGATATGGGAGATTTTGAGCATAAAACGGTCCCATGTAAACGGAGAATCACCATTCACTGCCTTACTCATCAACGTTACCATATATAAAACTTCTTCCTCTTCTAGTACTTTTCCGCTTAACAAACGTTAGGGATTATGTTAGCGATCATTATTCTATTTGCAACAATTCAAAACACTTGGACCGTGGACTTCCCGAACTATTGCCTTAAAACCTTAAGTCAGGACTTTTTTCATATATCAGAGCCTCTTCACATAGCAATTTTACTTTGAAAAAGAGCAGGATCTAATATTTTTCTAGATGTCTCACAAAATAGTTAAAATTTTACAATTTCGATTGTATTGAAAATTTATTTTTAATTAGTAAACTTATCAGCCCGACTTATTTTTGTATATAATGGACCCACATCTTAATGCTTCAAGTCTCTATAGCACAGTTTCAATGAATATCCACAATTCCATTCCATATAAGATTACAGCGAACACGTAGCATCGTGTCTTTCTCAATCACAAATTAAAATGCTTAAGTCTTGGTTGCATAACACGACATTTATTTCTACTTCGTCGAATAACTGATCTTGTACCTTCACTAGGGATTCTATATATTTGTGTTTTTTAAATTTCTGAAACGCGAGACTAAGAATTTATTTTTTTAATGAATATTCATACGTATTATGTACAGTAGTTAATAGGGATATTATGTAAATTGTTTGAAAAAATAATTATTAGTTTTTTTTTTTAAATGAAATTAGGCTTACATTTAAAAGTAGTTACAAAAAACAAATAAGTACATCTATAAAAATACAGAACATTTTTTTTTGTTATATATACAAATAAAAAAAACAATTGATAAATAAACACATTGGAAAACAATAACGTGTTTATTTGAACAAAAAATATTAAATATTTACATCACATTTTACAAAGAAACATAAACTCCTGTTTGAACAAATAGACAAAACTATTTCCTTCAGAATCTTTGTAGCTGACCATATATAAGAATTTACACACATACACCGCTCGCTGCACGCCGCTAGATCGCTACCTGCTGTTCCGCAATGGTCAGCAAACTAAAATATTTTTTTCCATAAATAGATCATTTTCTATATATCTTTCTAGTTGATACAATTAATTTATATAACTTAACTTGTTTAAAATTAATAAAATCAAGAAAAATCTCGAGTCTCGAGAAAGAAAGAGCCTCAAGTCTCGGGCTATATTTTTTTAAATTTTCGTCACTAGACTGCAAAAGATCATGGGATTCCCAGGTTGTCTCGGCACAGAATCCCTAACCTTCACTGACACTTATGACGCCAGAACTAGTTTCTTATTATTTGGATATCCTTATTGTTAATCACAGCTACTTTCAGAATTTGTTTAAATTTTTCGTGTGTTCACTATCAAATTCCTCTAAAAAATTAAAAAATAAAGTATACAATTTCTTGTTTATTGACGTCTTTGTATAATATTATTACTTGGGTATCAAATAAAGCCTTATGAAATATTACTAAAATGATGATTTAATATGATCATTACGTATGTCATCGCGTTCATCTATATTAAATATAGCAATTAATTATACGAATTTAATTTATTACACAACAGACATCAAAAAACAGCACAGACAACAGAGACGCTTACTTCTCATATTAAAAAAGGTGTGGATAAACAAAAACATTGAGAATTAAAATTAAAATTAAAAAATCAGATAAAATGTCATAGTAAATTTAAATGTGAATTATGCAATAATAATGGGAGTAAATAATGGATTTTGATTTATTTTTCAGGAATCTGCGGTAGGTACCCATACAAGATAAACTCGTGTGCTAAAGTCACTGCGACGCGGCGGGATTGTACCTATTAAATAAAGCGGGAAACATGGGTTGACATCCGATTTTCGAGTTTTCGAGCAGAAAATTTCTAGATTTCTTCCATTACCACTAGCACCGCAAAGTTGTTTTAATCTTAATATACCCGCAGTATTACAGTAGTACCAATCTACACAAATAATGTATAATGTATAAAAGTAGGTACCTACATAGTATTCTAAATCAAAGATCTATAACTCTATATATACATACATAATTTTAAATATCTTATTTGTTGTTACAATTAATCAAACAAGAAGCAAGCCAAGATCCAACCGACAGTGATCAACTATACAACCATAATTAATAGTCTCGCAGTTGATCACGATTTTGAAGTTATTCAAATAATTCTCACGCAATAATAAATAGCGAGATATCGTTGATTTAAAATAAAAAAAAATTGAAATATTTTATCATAAATATCATGAGAAACAATTTAAAAGACAATTTAATCTTTCAACAACAATTACTAGCATACAAATTTGAATATTTATATAGTACTATATAAGTTATCCCAGGCTTGTCCCGTGAGTTGAGTTGAGTGACGCCAACTTATCGGGACAAGGCTGATATAATGCAATACACCGTGTATTATTTATACACATATTAAATCATTTTTTTATAGGTAGCTTTTATAGAGTTTCAATAAATTTTACTGTGTTGCTGTAATTGAAGAAACTCTGATAAAACTAATATATTAGTGGAATCATGAAATTTCATGAAATAGTAAAAGATCTTATAATTTATTATTATTTTCTTTGATAATTATTATAAATTAGGGGTTGGCCCGTCGTAATATGATGTGGCTATCTTTTGAAATATAATTAATTTGACTGCACATTTAAAAGACTATATTTTTGCTACCTCACTGAAGTGGCTTCCAAATTTCCAAGTCGTAAATAATAAGATGCACAAGAATTGGCGTTAATCTTAAGTTGCTCTGTTGATATCAAACCATGAATCGATCTTTGTTTGACCTGCCCTTGCTGCCAAAAAGCTTTTTCTTCATTTCCAAGCTCGAAAATCATTCTTAACTGATTTGGCAGATGCAAGGAGTGACAATCTCATGCAGTCTAGGATTCGTGTTCACGTCTGGAATTTTAGCAAAGATAAACTGGTCGATACACTCTAGTGTTGTAAATTTATCCTCAGCCCGAAGTAGTCCCAAAATGTGATCATGTGGGAGACCCCGTTTCTGAAACTCAATTGCATTGTACCAAGATATTTGTTTTCCAACTATAACAGTACAGTTAGATTTTCCATTAATGTCATAAATGTAATCACCGAATGTATTAACAAATCTGGGCGATCGTTGTTTTACTCACTGGAGGTTAAGTTGACATTATTTTGAATTTGCGGTAAACGTGATGAAGAAATAAAACTTACACACGCAATTGCATCTATGTATGAGAGAAGTAGTGTTTGTGTACGAATTAGTAGGTCAAATGTTTGATGTCCCAATGTCTTTTCAATTTGTACATGGACAATGGTACGAATGAGCTGAAAAAATTGGAAGTAGGAGTGGGAATGGTCGACATAACGTGATTAGGATGTTCGATGTATGTATGGAGAGTAAACGCCTCATGGATGTTAGCAAATCGTAAGTGATGGTGATCGAAAGAGACGAAAAAGTGATTATTGTGGCGAATCAGTTTCCCTTTACAAATAATTGTATAAAACAATTAGATTAAGTTCAATAGTCGTATTTCAAATTTACCGCGCTTCAATTTCAAGGCCATTTTTTTTAATATTCCACCAATGAAAACGCGTCTTGACAATTCCGAGCTATGACCTCGCCAATCTCTCTTGATGCCAGGATTGCGACCGACGGCCATCATTGCCGCCGTTTTTTTTAATTCAATTTTCTACGACCCCATAAATTCCACGGTAGCACCTAACGGTTCACTAAATCTCAACCAATAAGAAAACGATACGATAAATAGTCTTGTCACTCCCCGCGATCTTCCTTCGAGAGACCAAAACTTACCTTCGATCGACTCGTACGTTGCGTCTCGGTACAGCAGGATTTATCCAAATAATGCTTTCTGTCGCGCCTTAAACCCGCTGTAACTTCGTCGAGTCCCTGACCAATCACAACGTCAGCATGATTTGCAAGAAATCGCCGCAGAAATATCATATTCCAGTTAATTAGTTTTCGAATCATTGTGCCATCGCCATATTGCTTCCATATTGAGTATTTGGTAAACGGAGTAGACGCAATTCCTCATCATTGTGCCAGAAGAATCTTGCATAAGAAATTCGAGTTTTCACCATACTACCTGGTTGCTAAATTTGGCGGGTCAATGCCTGAAAGGTACACATACGCCCGGACTAGAGCTTCTTAACATCCACCCTTCCGATTTCTGCCGAGAGACTTGAACCTTCGCCGCACGTCGTCCTGAGGACGGCCCTCCCGATTCCACCACCGGAACATACCTCGACCTGGACTTCCAAGCCCTCCGCCTCTGCATTACCTCATCGACCTGGTTATTGTGAATCAGGTTCCCTCCAACCAATATGTATTTGTATTTACGACTCCATTATATTGAGATGCCTCCACGGACACTCGCATTTTAGCATGGTTTAATAGCAACTACTGTTCGGACAGCAGACTATCAATATTTCTGTAATTCTTCATCACATTGAAGTATGTTTTTCTTCTAATATAAATCGTTGTGTAAAGTAATAAATTCCGGCTGTTCAGTGGAGAGTTGGCCTCAAGTACTAGACTTAATTAAGATCATTTCACCCTCATCATAGAGATATTTTACTTGGCTTGATACTATAACTTCATGTTTTCTTTGTTAAAATAAATGTGTTGACTTAACTTTATTCAATATCCCGCCAATTGATTTTGACTGGGGAGTCCATCAAAACCCTGAGTAATAAGCAGCTCTGTTGTAAGATGCTAGCCGTGGCAAAAGTTTGTATTTCACCATGTACATATGTATATTTCATCTACTGACTTAGTGTCGATACATACATGTAAACAAGTTTGTGTAATACTTGGGACGCAAGGTTGAAAATGATATCGAGTGACTGTAGGAAATTAAGTGATAGGTGCTCTAAATGCAATTATTGCCAGTGGGAATTTGTCACGCGAATCAATACTAGTAGTACATAATATTCAGAAGTGAAACCTTGAATTGGCAAAAAATAAAGACTGAATGCTGTGGAAATGCGGTCGCTTAGGCGCATATGCAGAAAAACATGTACGATAGAATAAAGTGTATACAAATTAAGAGTAAATGCAGGTCTGTTTGTAATATAGTCGGTAGAATTAAGAAACGATCGCTGATATGGTTTGGCCATGTGTAATATATGAGCGAGGAGGGGATGGTAAATAAAATAAATTATGCGAGTGTTAAAAGGAAAAATTACAAGATCCATCTAGAAAATAGGCGAGTGGATGGCACAAAATAGATTTACATTTAATCCATCCAAAACAGTGCTGCTGTGGACAGCAACATAAAGAAGGCAATATTGAATACAGGAATCAATATCTGCGAATGCTCAATCTGCAGTTAGTTGTTTAGGCGTGCATATTGATTCAGATCTTTCAATTAATGGTTTTGCCAATTGAGACAGATTTAAAGTATTCGGAAATATCTTTCTACTTAGGCAGCCCGTCTACTTATAAAAGCATTTGTGGTGTCACTTGTGGACTATTATAACAGCATTATGCTGGCCCGCCAATGTTTCAGTTGGATAGACTGCAATCCATCTTAAACGCGGCAGCACTGATAATATATATAGTTTCTAAATTCTCTCATATAACATCTCTTTGGCACATGGTGCCTCTGTATCTTCAAGAACTTTGCATCTCAGACAATTTTAAAAGTAAACGTCAAACGTTGTAGAACCGACTAGCCATTACCAGAAATCTTAGTTTAGTGAACGGGCACTTGCGGTGGCAGGCCCAAAAGCGTGGAACTCTTTGCCCTCCGTTATAAGAAACAGCGAATCAGAGACTAAAAACACACCTTTTAAAAAAGTCATTTATGCAAGTTCAAATAACATGTTTTAATTTTAATACAAATATAATGTAGATTTGTGTGTAATACGCTCTTGAGGTGAATTTTTTTACCAAAATATCGCTATAAAAATTATCCAATATTATTATTATATTATTGTCGAAGGTAGTGTAAACAGAGGGCATGTGTTACAGATCTAACATGATCTTATAAACCAAATATTGGAGAACGGTCCTAACAAAAGCTTCAACAAACGTATAATGGCCTTTGTCCACCATGATCTCTCAATGATACTTTGATCTCTGAGAGCTTCTAAATTGTACAAGTATACTAAATGCGCAATTCTAATCCGCTAGCAAAACAAATAGGCTGATTACTCATAAATCACTTCGCACTGAACCCTGCACCGTCTTTATCTTCTCTCGAGTCGAAACTCCGAGAGAAATCTCATTCGTGAATATGGTCCGTAAAAATGGACGAGACAAGTATCGCGTGCCAAGTATAATTTGATATAATGAAGCAGATTATTTTTTAAATAAAGTCTTAACCACAAGAATACTGTTTATATGCGATGTATCTTTGAATAGTTAACAATTTTTTATTACATTGTAAGAAAACAATCAAATAGGTCTGATTCGACAATTTCTAGATACTCACATAGTACCTACTGACTAAAGTCAATTTTTACAGGGCTAAAAAGCACAAAAATTTAATCAGCGACAGTAAACTGATGGGATCGGTATGAACTCGGCAGAATAAGCCTCGGCTGTTATATCAAACCGTGCGTCGAAATGAACTTACTCCTCGGGGCAGAAAATTGATTTCTATTCAAATTATTTGCATCAATTTGTTACGTTAATACGTTTGGCCATTATCTCGGGATCAGATTTGTGTACGGAAGGCAGGCACATTATATCGGAGTAGGAAATTCAGATTTAAAATTGATTCTTAAATGTTTGGACCAAATAGGCTTTCTATGAAAAAAAAAAAAAACGTCTGTCTTTCGTTCGTATCTCTGTTCACTACTATTACTTATTTTCATATAATGTATTGAGCATAATTGTAATAAGCAGATTACAATGATAGATATTAAAATGTTAAAACATTATTTATGCTTTATAAAATATTAGAATTTGGTTGGTAGACACTGATGTATGGAAGTGAGGCCTGGAGCTGGCAGAAAAGGAATGAAAGTAGACTGAATGCAGTGGAAATGAGATCACTTAGGCGTATTTGTAGCAAATCTATTTATGACAGAGTAAAGAATGAAGAAATAAGGAAACAATGTAAAGCTGATGTTAGTATAATGAGTAAAATTAAGAAAGGATCACTTAGGTGGTTTGGTCATATGGAACGGATGAATGAGGAGAGAATGGTAAGAAAGATATATGACGCAAGTGTTGATGGCACCAGAAATAGAGGACGTCCGCGGAAGACTTGGCACGACCAGGTAAACCAGATAATGGAGGATGGCTCTGTTAGAAGCCTCAACAATCGGCGAGCTTGTATGAAAAATGTATGAATGTGGATGAGGCGAGAATTGTGTGTCAGGACAGAGGAGTGTGGCGCTCTATCCTCTCTGCCTACCCCCTCGGGGAAACGGCGTGATGGTAAGTAAGTAAATAAGTAAGTTAAGCTGAAATCAAAAAAGACTTAAATTTACCATGATAATTTTTAGTTGAATTGCCAAAAGTAACGATAAAAAACTTATATTAAATTAAATTATACTATAGTTTTACATTACAATTAATTTACATAATTAAAAAATATCTGTAATAAATGTACTTCATTTGTTTTTTCGCATTCAAATATTGTATTTTTAGACTGACAAATTGACTGCACATATTTGAGTGAAATGAATACACAACCAAATATCATTAAAGCGAATTGCATGATCAAAAATTAACTTTTTACAAATCATGTATAAAACTAGATTCCTACAAATCTCAATTGTCGTAATTCTTGATTTGTTTTTATTACAAATAAGTGTGAAGTATATTAAATAAATGCTTATTATTTAAATTTTTTGTACTGTACTGTATTTATAATATACGTCTAATATAGTACATGCGTACAAATATCAAATGTGTTTATAAAATATATATTTACAGTAGTAAATCCTTATAATAATAGATATTCGAAAATTACAGTTTTTTTACTGTATCGTGAAACACGTAGGAACAAAAGAGATCTTGCATATTATCATTCAGAAACCCTGGAAAGTGGAAAACGTCCTGACTGAAGAATTTAAGGCAATGGTTCGGGCGGTCCATATGATGGCTAACGTTTACTAAGCGGACATATACTAGAAGAAAAAAAATTAAGAAGATAAATAAGAAAAAATGTAGTGCCATATCATTTTTAACTTGCATCATATTATATCAATATCCTTATTTATACATATTATAACATAAGAATAGCATAAATTTTTGGCCACCGTGTGAAATCGTATGAAATGTGTTAAAAAACCCGTATCAGTAGTAGGTACCTGTAATTAAATGAGGCGTTAGTTTTATAATTTTTAATGTGAAAAAGTGGCGCGTGGCGTTAGTTTTATAATTTTTAATGTGAAAAAGTGGCGTGTGGCGTTAGTTTTATAATTTTTAATGTGAAAAAGTGGCGCGTGTCTCCAACAGCGAATACAAATATAAAATCGAACACCCGAAATATTTTTACTGGATTTGACGTTAAATCTTTAATTACTCTCATGTCGGATATGTGAATAAATTACCTGAAAAAATCATGCATATATGAATGGCTACTGTTTCCAAATATTATACATTAATTTAAGAATAATCACATACGTATACCATTATTTGAAAATATCTTGATAATTAAAAGCCAATCATATAAAATAATTAAGTTAAATTTCCAAAAACTTTGCATGTTTTTCCTCGAATGGAAAGGACCCGAACAAAAAGATCTCAAATCAATTCACGAATGTTGTTTATCTGTTTTCTCCATCAGTATCTATTGTGTTTTTCATCTCGGGTCGTATTTGTTCGCATGATTTGGTACATTCTCTACTGCCGGATCATTTTATGTAAAAAGTTTCCCGGGTCACGTGACCTATGTGGAGCGACTTCGGGTGCTTAAGCAAAAACTTTATTTTTCATCGATATTCATAGTTTTTTTTTTGCTAACGTAGGTGAAATCAACTTTTTACATTACTTGTACCTCAGTAAAATATGGCACACTTACTTGTCAATTACTTATTTACTGTATTTTTAGTGCTTTTTTTGTACCAATTTTTCTGAAACTGCGCAAATATAATAATCATCATACTTAACTCTCATTATTTAATTTAATATGCATTATAAATTAATTATTTTCGATAAATATTATTATTTTAGAGCATCTATTCTTATAATTCTTTGTCAGATTTAAAAAAAAAAACATTTTTTCTACATTTATAAAATGACATATTTAAAATAACTCCAATCTAGTTGTGATTATCCACACTAAATTACTCCGGCAACGTAGCTCTCAGTACCTAAGTGAATTTTTCTGGACGGAAGAATTCTTGACACCGAGTTGCTCTATCTGAGTCTGCAATGTCATGCGTTATTTATTTCCTTAATGAAAAATAGAGATGCGTGCACGGAATACGTGTCATATCAATATTCTTACAATTTTCAAACTAAGTTAAATGCTTGTGCTATGAATATAGGACTAACTTGATGAACTCCTGGAACGAGGCTCGAACCCCCGACTACTAGATCACTAGGCGAGTATTGTAACCACCACAGCACAAGCACGTCAAAAGGGATGAGTTGTATGTGTTGTCGAGAAATGTTTTATTGTTTATTATGATATTGGTGATAATTCCCTATTTAAAGAGTGACGGCTCGTAAATATCGCTAAAAATACGTACCATTTTTTCAGAAATGAAATTTTTAACAATATAGGTACATGGAACTGTGAATGTACATATAATAAATAAACTCATATAACTTTTGGAATCATGTATTATTTTGAATTATAAATTTAAAAAAAATAAAAATATTCGGTTTGTCAATACAGCAGGGAGGTTGCCTGTATTCGTAGTAGTACCTTAATAATATATGAGCTTCCAGCAAATATTGGCTTTTAGTCTAACAAACATTTTGTCAACAGGTTCCAAGTACCAGTCAAACTTGAATGAAATCGGAAAATCAGAACAGAAATCGAATGATGGCACCAAGGGTGCAGGAAAGACAGATTGGGGGGCTGGGGGGAGGAGTACAAGCGGTAAGTATTAAAAAATGTTATTTTATTTTTAAAATCTGATACTTGCGTTGTATGGTTTCTAGCTTAAATCATTACTTCTTCTGGTACTAAAAAACATTCAGGTATACGGTCGATTGTATAACACCTCTCCGGGTAAGCATCTCTGTATTAATCTGCAGTTCTCCTGCAGGGGATTTGCAGCCGTATTTTGTCTTTGCGTATATTATATACCCACTCACTCTTGGGCGTCTGAGGGACCGCGATCCCATCAAATTTTCTTCGAAGACCTTTCTGAATTTTGGAGTCAGTTATCTAGCAGTTCTTCGCATCAGTCTTCGTCTCAGTCTTCTTGAATAGTTATAATATTCGGCAACTTGAAGCAACTGTTAACGTTTTGTGTGATGCTATTTTTGAGAATATAAAAATATCGGTCAAAATCACAAAAATGTTTTTATTTAAATGTAATGGAATATCTGTGGACTGTTGCTCTTTGTGCAGCCCCTTGTACCGTAGACTTTGGATCCGCTTCAATGACAGTACTGATAATCTCCTTGTAGCCCTCTGTAAATTTTCAAATCATAAATGTATAAATAAATTAGCCAAAATATTTCCGACACAACTACCGTTATAAAATACCTCAAAAACTTTATTTACAAAGAAGAGTTAATTTTGCGCATATATTTATATAGGTAAAACTTTCAGTTTAATTAAATTCAAACATTATAATTTAAGAGCTCTTGAGATATATAAACAGCATCAACTATTCTGAACTCGTCAGTCATATTTTGGAAACAAACCATTCTT
This sequence comes from Eubasilissa splendida, assembly GCA_031772225.1. Classification (NCBI taxonomy): domain Eukaryota; kingdom Metazoa; phylum Arthropoda; class Insecta; order Trichoptera; family Phryganeidae; genus Eubasilissa; species Eubasilissa splendida. The sequence continues at coordinate 13,327,263 of CM062848.1, read as the reverse complement.
TTGATATTAACAAGGGTTTAGAAATTTTACACATAAATACTAGGGGTTTACAGTTAGGTAAATTTTAATTTTTATAAATAAGAAAAAATATTATAAATAACTAAATCCTTTTTGCAAATAGTCACTTTTTAAATTAAAGTTTTGTTTTTATCCATGCTTGTATTTTTAATTTTAATAAACATTGTTTCCTGAAGAAGATACCATAAGTATCGAAATATGTTGATGTATCAACAAATAGTGGTTTTATAGAAAGTGTTTTTCTTATTATTTATATTTATTTTTTATTTAAATACTATCTAATAATGACGTTTATTTTGGTTTATCCCTGATAACTGAAACAGTTGCAAGTGTTTTGGGACTGTATAATTCATATATATCTGGCTCACCTGTTAGTTTATGGTATATCTTTAAAATCTGCTATTAAAAAGATTATTATATTTTCATATTTGTGTTAGAGATTATAAAAATGACGAAATTGAAAATGGATGATGAATGACAAAGTGCAACTAAATATTTTACGGATACTTTGCGAGCTCATCGGAATCTTTGAAACTACTTACTGACGTAACATTCCACACATTTTCACTTATTACTCAAATCTACTCACTTTAATCTACCGGATTCATTGTCTTGTTCGGATCCACTTTCTTGAACCACTGAATTCAATTGAATTGAGTCATTTGGAAAATTAGACTAGACCCCGCATCATTCACCTTTCTCCAATTTACTAATCGTTGCATACTACACAGCCAGAAAAACTTGTTTGTTCCAGGTGCTGCAAGGACTGTAATGGGAAGGATTTTCCGGGTAACATTCTTCTGCCTCATCTTGAAGTTTACACACTCATAACTTATATGTATATAAACCTCAGAAATATCAATTTATTTATTAAACGAATGGTAAAAAATATTTTTTTGTCTCGCAAAACATAATTATTTTATTGTATTTCGCTGATTGTGACGTTTGATTCATCAGCTTTATATATATTTTAATTATTATAAATTTAAAATATTATAAACAAAAATTAGAATGCTGTATAGCTTCTGCTTATATATTAAATATGATTTGTTTCATTTATCATTTTCAACTCAAGCAATTATTGAAAGTTGTTATAACTGTTGTAGTTAAGGAAAAAACTTTAATCAATAACTTATAAATAAATGTACGAATATACTTAAATGTAAACAATTAATTGTATTATATAAGTCACACAGGGTGAAATATCTTAACATTATTTTATTTTGATATTTTGTTGTTTTATTAAAACCCGATGATTGGTAATTAATTATTCGTCATTGATTGCACAATTGCACGCAGGTTATGTAAGTGGTTTAAAATTTGGATACCTTGGATTTAGTATCGTGTTTCGTGATTTTTAATATCACTGAATTATGTCCTCAAATAATACTGTAACATTTTATAAAGTAGATTTAATCGAAAACATAACAAAGCTATAGTGTAAAATATTGTATGATACATTATTAAATTTTTTATAAAATTGTACTTCAAACGGTGTTCATCCATGGGATGTATTTTGGAATATGTTTAATAGAAATAAATATTTTTCCCTTCGCACAATCTTCATTCGGATTGAAATTGATAACTTCTGAAGACTACTTACATACAAAAATTATTCACGCATAAAAATTATTATACTTCACGACATTTTTTCTTAATCGTTAATATTATATTATATTATAAAGAGTTTCACTTATATAAGAATTGACAGCGGCCAAACTTTTAAAATTATTTATTTATTTCATTATTTTTTTTATAGGAACATGATTGCACATAAATATTTTAACGTATTTAAGTATTGGTTTAAGGATTTGATACATTATTTATAGTTAATGTCATTTACAGGAAATAGTTTCTAAGCATTTCATGTTTTTTATCAACCTACTCAGAGACAGGGCGCGGTGAAGTACATAAGTACATGCATACATATGTTTTTCTGTTTGGCCTCATTCATTTTGTAAATAAAAATAAACTACAAGACTTGTTTGAAAACATTTTAAATTCCTAATTTTTTAAAAAATAATGTTTTTTTTTTATTGTACTTACTTTGATATTAATAAACATTTTTAATAATTAATACTCTGTTAAAAAAAATGCTCTGGAAATTTTATTTATAATAAATTAGTTTTTTAATCAACATAAAATTAAAATATCTTGTAAATATTTAAATGTATATCTAAGGTAAGTAAACGTAATACGTACTGCAAAGAACAATTACTTATGTGTTATATAGACTTACAATCATATTGGCTCGAGGTATTTAAACTAAAAATATATGAAACATCTTATGCAATTTGTAAGAAGGCATAACTTATATGAATGTTAGATTTGAGGAATGTTTATCTTAAATAATATTTTGAAAATAAAAATTACTTATAAAACCTACATCAAGTTTTAAAAAAAAATGACTAGATTATTTGTAAATATCGAACAAATCTACAAAGACCACTACTTTGTGCGTTGGTTACTTCATATTATTACAAAGAAAGTGTTTGAATTGCTTCACAGAAAAATAATGTGGCCGTGTTTAATAAATTAAAAAGATGATTATATCATATTTTCCATGTAGCTTCATACAACGTCAAAGCATTTATAATTATTATTCTAAGAAAATACGTGAATATAAATAACAAATACTTTCGCAAGTGTATTTTTTTTCCAATTGGATTTGTATTTTTTATTTAATTGAAATGTGCTTAAGTACATGAATACAAAAAAAAAATGCTTTCATGAAATATACAATACCATTATAAGTTTGACCCGTGTTTTATTTGAATTTTCCTAACTAGTACCTAAATTATTAAATAATGTTTACTCTGAACTTTTGAAGCAGTGATATAATATTTTAACCATTGAACTACAAGAAAGTTTATATATTATCATTGGTATTTCATCTTGTGATACATGCGCTTCAAATAATTGCCCTGATGATTTGGGGTTATAAAATGTGCGATTAAATGTGTATTTTTATAAGGATGCTCTCTAATTCGATTGTTAAAGCGGGTAGGGATAAGGGCTGAGCCCTCTTGTCTCCGACATATGAGGTAACAACAATGACGTAAGATTTTTTTGGGGACCCTATTTGGGGAACATGGTGAATTGTTTTTCTTTAATATCAGGTAATTTTAACTTTGTATATAATTATATAAAGTAGTAGCAAAAATAGGTAAATTTTTATTATATAATACATTTTTTATTTTACATTTTGTTCATTCTTTTTTTGTTTGATTTTGTTGAATTTTTTACAAATTTTTACATTTTTAGTGAATGTTTTCATAGAATCTATTTAATAAATTTTGTTCAATTGCGTTTAGAACAGGGTAAAGAAGTTAAGTGGTATGAAGATGATGGGGATCGGATGAGGGATCATATAGGCCGAGGGAGTTTATGGAAGAGTTCGGGATTGAAATTAATTTAGACGATAAATCGTGTATGTGTCGTATGAGTGAGGGTATGTTTGAGTCTCTGTGAATGTATAAGGACGCAAAGAGAGTATCAGCGAATAAATTATCGTAAGGTAATGCTTATTTTAATTATTTAATTATCAATCTGTGCACAACACATTTATGTAATCAAGATCTGGAATACTGTGAAAACTTTTTCATTTGTTTCCAACATTATTAATTTTTTTTGCCTCTCCGTAAAATAGACTTTCGTAACAAAAAAGGTGGGTCACTTCTTTGAGAACTTCTGCTTCACCCTTAAAACAATATGTCTGACGTAACGAGGAAAAGATTCTTTCATCGTTAAAGCCTTTAAACTTCCCGGAGGGTGTTCCCACTGCCTAACCATCCCTTGAAAATTTGTTATTAAATTTAATTTTTTAATTTTATTTGATGTTTACAAGATCATCTACTGAAGAGCTAGATAAATATACTAGATTAAGTACGTTGGATGAATTATATTTGATGGGAAAAACGTTTTGTATTTTTTATTATTTCAAAGGTCGGAGGATCAGTTTGTACTTATTTATTTGTTTCCTTTACATCATTCAAACTATAAATGCATTTATATTTGAAAAAGTTCTTATGCGAAAAAAGTATTGGATAAATAAAATAAAATTTTCGCTAATGTTTGATCGAAGAATATCGAAACAGCTTTACTAAGAATATTTTTCAAGAATTTAAAAATTAGTAACTATTATATATACTAACTGAGCTAATTATAAAATCACATTTAAATAATAGCTCTTATATATTAAACATATAGACCCTTAAGGCATGTAAATTAAACTATTGCACATTTTCAAAAAAATCATTTACCGTCATATTTTGTACAAATTATCTAAAAATACAAAATTAAACTAAAAATGGAATTAGCAATTTTCCATAGATGTACATAAATTATTTGGAATTTTTTGACAGTAATCTAATGTTTTATTTAAATGTTAAAATTGAATTACATAATAAAAACTAGAAAAGTTCGCTGACTGTAATTCACCGACGGGAAGTTCACCGACTGGAAAATTGACCGACCCGTAATTCGTTGAAAGGAAAATTCAGCAATTCTACAAATGATCACGAATGATTTTTTATTAAAATAACATGAAACGTTACCTTACCTAACATAACCTAATCTAAACTATATAAAGCAACCATGAAATAAATAAAAATATAATTATTATTAATTAATAGTAAGTACAAAGTACCGGTAATGTAATATGCACATATGTGTAATGAGACATAATAAAGGCGCCATAAAATGTGCTCTTTCTTAATAATACTATTTTAATTTTTAGTAGATATTTATATTTTGTTATCGTAATTATAAATTTTAGTAAATAAATCATCGGTGATCGTTTATAGAATCGTGGATTTTCCTTTCGATGAATTGCGCGTCGGTGAATTTTTCAGTTGATGAATTGTTGTCGGTGAATAACAATCAGTAAACTTTCCGGATAACGTATTTTTATAAAATATGAGTATCGTATCACATAATAAAACTTATGATAATATAATATTATAACATAAACAATATTATTAAAACTCCAAGGCCTGCAAGAAGTGGTGGCATTGGAGCTAGAGCGGGAGGTATCTTGCCCACGTTCGGAATCCAAACCACTACTAATGCCCTAAAAAAAACCATCCCAAATTGTGGTGGGTTTCCTGATAATTTAAATTCGTTCGATCCCGTTTTCAGCTGCGCAGATACCCAAATCTTATAACTCGAGTATCTGATAATTGGAAAATTTTGCGTTTACGTAATATTCAACTCAAATATAGACAAGCGAAGCAAAAATATTTTTAGGAAAACACATTCTTATTGTGAAGTAATTATTCAATATTATTACAACTTCACAATAATAATGTGTTCTCCTAATAATAAAGTTGTATCAATGTCTCCAAAAATGAATTGATAATTCTAGCGTCTACTATTAGATTACTCAAAGGTATTTGAGATTCCGTAAAAATAAGGTAGATGGCTTATTCAAATAATGGAACGATTAAATATACTAATATCAAAAAGGTAACATATAGGTTCCAAAATTTGTCGCAAAAAATATTGTCGCTGTAGCATAGTTGTATAATGTACCTTCCCTGGTTAGTTAAGAGATCCAGGTTCGAATCCCGGTGGCGCAACAACATTTTTTTTTGATAAAATTGATTTATATGTATATCTTTCTAATTAATATATTTAATTCATATTTAAAATTATTTTTATTTATTGATAGTCATTCGACAGTTTGATGCACAATTCAGTGTGCAAAGTCATTTTTGAAGTTATTACAGTACATACGATATAAGTCGTTAAAAGATATGTGTTATTTCGATACACAATTTGACTTTAATAAATAATGATAAAATAGAGAACATTACAGTCCTATTTATGTCATAAATGAAACAACTTCCATTCTAGAACTAAGTGATACTTCTGAAAAATTAGTGTATTTATTATTTAATTTAGTTGAATATTTAAAAATCTAATTCAGATACACATGCGGACAAATTAACCTTCAGTATTCAAATTTATTGTGTTAAGGGAAAAGAATTTTAAAAAAAAACTGACAAAGCGCCCGCAATGTGTAAATTATTTATTTGTTATAACCTATTATACTTTTAAAATAAGTTATCTTATATTATTTAAAAACAACATTCCGCTTTATTTTAATTTCAACGAAATATTACGAAATTCATTGAAAAATTAAAAATATTATATTTTACAAATATTTTATTAATTTAAAGCAATTAAGTAAATATTAAAATTTGGTTCATTAAAAGTCTTTTTTCTCTTTTTCCACAAAAAAATACCCTCTTTTGAAAATAGTAAAAACTATCACAAAGTTATGGAGAAATTTCACGGAATGTGAAATATGCCTAAAGCGATACCAGCACACCGGTGAAGATTAGTACGCACTTAGAAATAAGAAAAAATACTAAAACCTTGCATTTTATGTGGATAGATGATTACGTCAACTGATGAAGGTTGAACATTATCATTTCTCTCAGAATACTCGAGGATCCTTAAACATGCACCATTACAGGGTTGTAGAACCGACCAACCGTTGCCAGAAGTCTAAATTTAGTGAACGGGCATTTGCGGTGGCAGGCTTGCAAAACAGTGCATCAGAAACTTTATTTAAAAAGAAACAAAAAACTCACCTTTTCTATAAGTCATTTCCATAAAATAACACTTTTTAATTTTAAAAACAAAGATACTTGTAGAACAATAAACAGTTTATGTGTAAAGCACCCTTGAGGTGAAAGTTTTTACGAAAATGGTGCTGTACAAATTATCCATTATTATTATTATTATTATTATTGTTATTATTATTATTACAACTGAAAAATTGAAGTGTTAATAATTTATTTTTTTTAATTATCAAGTACCGCGCTATATTATGTATTAATTTAAAACGAAAGTTTTAAAACAAGTATATTAAATAATAAGTTTCATAAATGTATTAAATCTAATAATTTTAAATAGATAACATCTGTTCCCCACACCTCTCGTTTTCCACCCCTCGCCGTGGGTTAAATGATTCCATAACTTCTTAACGGTTATCCTGGGGCTTTCAAAAACCAATACTACGGAGGTACGAGCGGGGGTAGGGGTCCGCGGACTGCGGTCACGGGGAGGGATGGTAGCGTGGAAAGGCAAAGGGCGGAGGACGGAAGGCGGAGGGAGGCAGCCGATGGAAGCAGAATTAAAACACAGGTCTGCGGTAATGATCAGACTACTGCTTCGCGCATTTATTTTTTAAATTATTGTGTATTAATGTATTTATTAATAGTTATTTTGAATAACATTAATCATAATATAATACTATTTTTATTTCCATTCGATTTCTAGAAAAAACTTCTTTTTTTATGTACCTACCCCTAAATAAGAGAGATCTTAAATAATAGAGACAACTAGAATTTAAACTAAGATCTATAAAACACAATAAAAAACTATATTTAAGAAAATTAACATTTAGCATATTTTTAGCATGTCTGTCATATTTCTGTTTTATACTATTTTTAATGAGGATGCTTTTTGGTTTTACTCTTCTAAATTTTTTCCTCTACGAATAAATATACAGTTACCGTTATACATACTATGATTATTATAATAATATTATATTAATGATTATATAATTATTATACGGAATACTGAAATTGAAATTATTAATAACTAAACTGGTGGAATAATAATATTTTAATTAAATACTTAAAATAATTTTATTTTATTCTCATTATATTATAATATAGATAGTATTGTTCGTAAACTGCCGTACAATGCCTCACAAGACAATAATACTATCAAAGTAAGTGAAAGACTTTACAATATCTGTTTACATTGTCTTCCTGATATTTTACAAGTAATCATGCAATCCTATATTGAATAATTTTGAAGTTATCCCACACACGCATACTTTTCATTGTGAAAGAGGATTCTATAAAATTACTTTAATTTTTCAAGAATACATTTCTGATTTTTTTATATTTTGATATCCTAAATGTTTAGCTGCAATATGCACATGGAGATACAATAATGCCCGTAATTTCAAACCTTGTATATGTACATACGTAGTAACTTATGGTAAAAAATAATGAATTAGTAAAAGGAACAAAAAAACTATAAAAATAATCTCTACCTTTTTAAGACTGCCAATTTTGATGACTTGTATTATGTTATAAATATTCAAAAAATGTAATATTTGTTCTTCAAATAAACCATACAAAGGATAACGCTCTTCACTCACGCATTAGCGATTTCCGAACAGGGTGGGACGTGTTGTCGCATGTATGTAAACGACATTTTTCATTATGGCAGTATCAGGAGCGCAGCGACATGTGCAGGAAATTTATCAAATTATATTACCAGCACGTCCCTGTGCCTCGGCGCCCGAGTCTCCGCGGCTCTAGGGCGGGGCGGGGTAACGGGAGAAGGCGGAGAGGCGCTGATACTCGGAGTCACAGTATAGTCTCGATGACTAGAGCTGAGATCAAACAATTCCGACCACGTTGTCAGAAAGAAAATAAAAATATTTTTTGCCCGAGGTAGTAGTTGAGACTTTTTGCCTTGTGGCAACGGCAGTTTGTAAAGTGGGGGTGGTTCGGTTTGAGAAAACCTCCTCTTGCAACATGTTGCCTTAATTTGAACCACAAGACCGCCGCGCCGGCCGGTACGTGCCGTGGTCGGGGTAGTTCCGAAGAGGAGGGGTGTATCGTCAAATGATCCGCAAATATAACAACATTTGAGATATTCTAAAATGATCCACTTATTAAAAAAAAATCTTTGGACGTTTAAATTTATATTGTCACATAGCAAAAATGTATATAATATTAATTTTTAGGTAATGTTAATTAATTTTTCCTCGTCTTCGTCTAATTTAAGATTAATGGTATCGATACATACTTTTTACTTTATTTTCCAAGCGCCCGCGGCGAATCTCCTCGAAATAACTGCCAAATATTAATTAAGTTTTTTTTTCTGTTTAAGTAATAATTAATCATTAAAAAACATGGATTATTTTTTTCCTGATACACATTAATTATATTTCTTATAAAAATGAGGATACATATCATCAACTGTACATTTTTTAATTACAATTTACCATTTCGGTCGTAGGCTATGCATTAATTACTAATTACGGCACTGTTATATTGCGGCTTTCCATTTCTTTATAGCAGTAGTGATGATGGCCACTGGAATATGATCTGAAACGTCGGCTATAATACTTACGTTATTTATATCAATTAACAAATGTTGATTACGTATTTAAACCCACATTTTATACACCATCGGTAAATAGGCATTTAGTTCTTGATTTTTGCACTTGAAATAAAACATGTCATTTTTTATATTTTAATTTATAATAACTATTCCAATAAATTACCGGTTTACTTACAATTATTTTGTTATAATGATATTAAGTTAATATTTTTATCTGAAGTAACAAATGATTCCATATTGTGTGCTTGTTGTGTTTCATTAAATACCTGTATTTATTTTTTTTAAGCGACAAGTTGGTTCTCATGAGTGTTTCGTTAAGTTTTTCTAACATTCTCATTAAATATTACATCGTAGACATTGTTATACAAAGTATACAGATATAATAATAAATGTTGAAGCTTATCGATATCTGAAGAAAATTGGTGTTCTGGGATAAACGTATTCCTATATCATTTTATATCGCCTTTGATTTTATGGCAAACAATATGAACCCCACAATTTTATGGTAAAATTATCTTTTGGGAAAGTCGATACTGATAAAATATGTGTCATAAAGTTGTCGAAGTCGGTTTGATATGTTAATCGTGAAAACTTACCCTGTACGCGTGGTGCAATCGCTTACCATTTTCAACTTTATTAACACGAGAAGCGTGAGATTATTATCAGAAGATATTTTCTTTAATGTTTGTACATTCATAACATTTCTCAAGAGATACAGATGTATCTCGATACATTTTAGTATGAATTTTAAATGGTACTAATAATTACACATATCTATCATGCAGTATATACACTGCACCTTTTAACTTTTTAAATATTGTTTATAACACATTAAAGTACACAATAATAAATATTACGATTTTTTTAAAACTGTTCCTTCATAAAAAAAATAATTTGACTAGGATATTAATGTAAATAATCATCTGCCATTTTTAGTCAATTTATTTATTATATCAATGGTATGATAGACTGCCCTCAGATTGTTGGTCTGCTTGATTTTCACGCACCATTGAGGTCATCGAGACACAATTCATTGTTTTATTACAGTGGTAATGTCAGAACTCGTGCACTAGCTAACTCCGCAGTTCCCAGAATGCGTTATTTGGAGAATATGAACAGAATAAAAACTGTTTTAATATGAATGATATATGAAATATTTAATATGAATTTAATATGAATATGAACAGAATAAATACATTTTTACTGTTAATTTATCTCTTTATAAGACTACATTATTACAATTATTTGTGTATGGATAAATTACTTTACTTCACATTTTATATTTATTTTTAATTTTGATTATGTAAATACATGTTGACACAATGTAATTTTTTTTTATGTGTATTGCACTTCTGATGTAATTTTCTGTTATTTTACAAATATGTTAATGCATAAATAGACCGTGTATAATAATAATAAATAAATATACTCATATATACATATTGAGAGTAGGTCTTCCTTAAGTTCTGCCACCGATTTTCCATCCAAAATTGTCCATCCTTATCTTCTCTTTTGCTCAACTTTACATGTCAGGTTCTCTTCTTCCAACTTTAGCACAGGTATAAATATTTTTAATATTCTTCAGTGCTATTCCTCTAATAATTGCATTTTGGTCTTGACTGCTCATTATTTAGGTTTTGCTGAGGTTCATTTTCAGTCCATTTTTAAATGAAGAAGGTCTATCAAAAACAATATTAGGCCATTTTGATATCGTTAATTAATAATATGCTGATGCAGATTATATAAGTACATATATGTAAATAACTTTCATATAAATTTTTGTGTTAAAATTTCGGATATGATGTGAATACCACATACCATTTTAAATACTAATTATATTCACATAAAATTAATTCTATCTAAAAGTATTGTTGTTGCGTCACCGGGATTCGAACCTCAATCTCTTTCCAAACCGGGGAAGGTGCATTATCCAACTATGCTACAGCGACAATATTTTTTTAGCGACAATTTTCGAACCTATATGTTACACTTTTTCAAATTAATACATCTATTGTTCCATTATTATTATTTTATTTTTTTTGTAGCATAAATAGGACATATGAAAAAATAAAGATAACTACTTTACTAGACGTGGTCTGTTCTAAAGCAATTACCTGTATATTTTTTAAAAGTTGTAATTGTTTAGAGGTAAGTATAATGTTAAGTAAATTATAAAAAATTATGTGAAAAAAGTTCAATCTGAAGTTATAAAATATTATTGAAAAAAAATTATAAAATTTTTATTGTCTGTAATATACAATAGTTGGAGACAAAAATGTGTAGGTAGTTAGGTTAGCACAAATGACAAATTAGATTCATTTTGAAAGCCATCTACTTTGTTTTTATGGAAGACCTATGTTCTATGTACAAGAAGAGAAATCTATATACAAGAATAAATAAACATCGCTGCTTCTTAAAGAATAACAACTTCGGAATTTTCTAACCACATAATTGAAACAAACAACTCTTTCGATAGTAAATAAATTATAAAGAATTAATAATTAACAATTTAATAATCGTTAAAATACAAAAGAATTTAAATTCAGAGAAAACACTAATTAACAACACAACATTTCTTAACATGTCACCTTTAATGTCCATTGTACTGTACAAGCCCCGACCCATTGCCCGAATAGACTACAAAACTGTATTTAGTTTAGTAATCACCTTATGATGAAAGGGACTGCACAGCTGAAAATATAAAAGTAATAATAATCCAATGTGTGTGTAGTGAAAAGTTTAGTTGTGGAAATTAAAATTATTTTAATAATTATTACAATAACATGTTAAAAATAGTTAACTGTAATTAATTTGTTGAATTCGTGTATAGTAGATAGATATTAAAAAGCTGTTAAGTATTTTGAAAACATACACTGGTATTTCGAGATTATTCTCAGTTAGAGTCGAAATGTCATCATACAGCTTCAGTTGTTTGAACCACCTCATTAATCTAAGGTGTTGATCCATTCTAAGAAAGCAGGGTAGAGCTTTGGGCAAAGCGGTGTCAGGATTTGCCATCACTCGGGGGAGGAGGGGAAGAAGGAATTAGAAGGGCGCGCGTGCAAGGGCGGGGGTGCCTATTAATGTCGGATGGTGCCTCCTAGATACCGTTTAACCGCAGTCGTGTAAAACAAGGTACTGTGGTATTAGGGCGGTTCCAGGGCTGGATTTTGTAATACTACATTACTAAAAAGTTTTTTTTTTTTAAATTATATTAATAAAAAATCATTATATATTGTACAATGTAAGTTTTGATATTACTGTAATCAAAACAATAATTTATTTGGACTAAGTTTCATTAGAACAAAATATTTTTCAAATCTTAAGGAACCTTATTACAGAATTTTGAAAATAAATAACAAATCAATGTAACATATACTCGCAGCATCGGATTATAAAAATAAGGAAATAATGAGAATCAATTGTACCACATCCGAAAAGTCACATAATGTTCCTCAGTGTATTTTTTCAATGAAGCTTATTTATTTTTGTCGCTGCTCCAGAAAATAAAAATTATTTAATGAATTAATATAACAGTTCTCCGTTACATAGCACTTATAGATTTAGAGAATTTTATTAAGAATGTAAGATAATATAATCAATGTGAACTTCAAATTAATCGACATACTAAGCGTTTATTCTTTAAATATTATTTAATATTTTACGTTAAGCAAAATCACATTCTAATCTTGTAGTTTAAAGAAGTATACTGTATTGTAAATAAAAATGACAAATGCGAGGATTATTTTTAATGTAAGAATCATTTAATTGTTTACGCATAACAGTTTATTGTAATTATCTAAACTTTTTAATTATAATGACGTTCTAATCCCCGTTCATGTTCAAATATTTTTGAAACTGGGAGATGAGGTTGATCCAAATATTCAATCTAAAAATTGAGATAATTATTAAGGTAATTAACCAACCTTTTTGTTTTTGGATAAAAAAAAAAATTTTAATTATGAAATTTTTACAATTTTATATAATATATTAGTTACTTGAATCTATTACAAAAGTAAAGTTACATATTTTTGTGAATCGCTGTACCTCTACAAAAAAGAGAGTAGCTGTTGTGTATGGAGAGGGATTTGTTTAAAATGTTTAAATCTCTTTTTATATGCCCTTCTACTGTGTTGTATTTAAAACCTACTTTTTGGTACAAGCTGTAGATATGGATATTCATATTATAAAAGGGCGTAGATATAAATAAACAAAAATAAAATGTCAACTTTGAGACGTCAACTTTAATTATAGGTCCATCCTGTACATATCGATAAAACCGGAAAAAGATTCATCTTCCGAAAGTTGAAGCGGATATTTCTGCCTAAACAGGAAACGGCAAAACAAGGATCCGCAATGAGATGTTTTATCCCCTTTGATTTAAATAATGCACACTCAAATAACGACGGAAGTAAAACTCAATTTAGATCCGGGCGCTCCTAATTTGACCGACAAATTTAAATCGCCAAAGTTTGGAGGGCGCGCGGTCAACTGCTTAGGAAAATGGTCGCGGGGCGGCGCGGAGCGGCGCGGGGAATCGGGGATTAAACCGAGGGCTTCAGATATGTCTTCAATGCGAAAGAGAAAACGATTTAAAGCGAAATTACGAAATTTTAATTGAACTCGGCTTTGCTAGTGTTAATCTGAGACTTTTGTGGCATTCGGATAGGGCTGAATATTAAGGAGGAAATAAGATTTGTCTCAAAGACGTTTGGGATTATCTCGTTCACTTACAACGCAAAACTTTTGATGAAAAATTTAAGTTTGAAAATTTGGACAAATTTAAAAGTGTTTGATTAACGCGTGAATATGAGCTGCACGTAAATTTTTGTCATCAACCTTTTTGTTAATTAAGTTATAAGTATTTTGTTAAATTTTTTCAGATTTTAAATGTCATAAAAAAACAATATAAAAATGTTAATAGCGTTTGGTGGAATCGCACCTTGGGTGCCAGAAACACGGGAATAGAAAACAGAGACTCACAGAGTTTCGCCTCTCCTGGGTCTCGCAGTCACCTCCAGATGCAGTGGACTGTATGGAATTATGTCACAATCTCGCCAAAGGTCAACAAATAGACTCATATGGAACCTTCATGGTTAATAACAGCGTTTAACCGTTCCGATTCAAGCTTTCCGATCGACTGACCGCACGCTAGCAACGGATGAGGGAAGGAAAGATGGGGGGCACAAAGCAATAGTTTGTTCAAGGTATATCATATATAAATATAAGTCCCAAACAGCATTCTTCTATCTCCGTTCTTCTGAAAGTAGACTAAATTCAGCTGAAATGTGATCACTTTGACGTATATGACAAATTTATTTGAGTAAAGTGTGAATAATTAAAAAGAAAATGTAAATGATTTTAATATAATGTATAGGATTTATAGCGGTTATCATTAGTGATGAACTCAAAATTACGGACCGTGAGTCAATCACTGATATCTTTGAGTCACACTCACTATCAGTGATTGATTATCTGAGAATACCGTGATTCGTGCTTCATTTTATAAATTAATTTATATTTGGTTGTGAACCGTTGTTCGGCGCATGTGCAGAAAAAATGAAATATTCATGAAGGAATGGCGTTATAAGCGCTATTTAGTAGATTCTGTCAAAACGTTTTTCGCATTTGACCCGAAATGCTGAGAATTTGACCCGAAGGAGAAACTCCTTTTTTTTAAGGGTTTTCATTCTATTTGTGATGATAATAAATTATATATGCTAGAATATGTTTTTTTTACACAAATGTAGTTTGAATAATGTAAGTATATACGCTCAAAATTATGTTTTTTTAAATTTATTTATTTCGCGTATTATGATATCATGCGACGCACACGTATTAGTAATGAAACTATGGTCAGTCACAGTTTTCAATCACTGATATTATCGAATATTAGTCACAATCACACTAGTGAGTTAAAAGTCACATTTTTTCTCATCACTAGTTGTCATCAGTTATAGTTATGAGCAATATATTTGTGGTGAAATAAAGTGTGAATTATGTAAAAATATAGCGGTAAATATGATTATCAAAGGGATCAATGAGATATGCCGGGGACCTATATCTTCCAACTGTTCAAGATATTCAGATGAGGAAGATATCACGAAGTATGTGTGTGTGTGTAGATGTGGCTGTGGCTAGAGCAGGTAAAATAAATAATAGATAACTTACGGTTGATGTAATTTATTGAAGATCGTTGTACAAGTCGTTCAATCAAGATTGTTGCACAATTTCAGGTAACAAGACACAGTAAAAACGAGAAGCGTCGTCTGCCGGTTGATGGACTAGTCTGGAAGCCGGCCGCGAGAGAGGTGACTGGTTATGGCTGGCTCATAAGTTAATAGTGTTCGTCCATCCATCATCTTCTATCTCATTTTCACCGATTTAAGACTAACTGAGTGTCCCTCTGACCACCTCTATCTTCAGCTGTCTTTAGATTTTTACCTGAATAAACTGTTGATAAATTTCTGTTATCGTTCTGTTGCCATCATTTAGTTATAATATTGTTTGAACTTTTATAATGAATGTTTGTACACAGATTGATAAGATCAAAAATACAAGCAGCAGATATGAGGTGTATTCATGTGTTGCCAAATGCCGATTGTGAAAATCCGAGTCTTTAGAAATTTACCCCATCCACCGTATCTAGAGTAACTTGATAGCATAGCGCAAACACGTATGAAGGACGTCATAAATAATATCTGCCTAAGTGTATAATATTGGAATCACTTTTAAAGAAATATAGTTAGACGACTTAAGTCAAAATCACAAGACTTAAGCCGTATTTACAAGATTTTGCGATAAGAGGCTGAATCTGCAGTGGTTGCAAATATTGGTGGCATCCTCTATTCTTTCAGGAAAAGGGTATGGATTAATAATTTATATTGACTTATAGATTACCACATACATTTTTAATTATATCTCACTCCACAACCTGTCATTCCTGTCGAACTCTAAATAGTGAAATAAATAATAAATGTTTTAGCACGATAATTGTCATAAACGTCGCATGAAATCTCTAATAGCACAATTTTCAAAATAAAATTTGATCATCCAAGAAGGCTAATTAAATTATGATGCATAAAAAATTATGTGTTGAAAATAAATTTTAACTAACAAACAAAAGTATATATTAAAAATAATTACAAAAAAAAAACGTATAAATTATGATTAAATTTAAAATTTTTATGAGTAAATAAGTACATTATTTTTTTCTGTACCATAATTATACTGTTTATAATTAGTTGTACATTGATAATTACAGTATATTAATCAAAAACAACTCCACAGAACGTGGAGATTCATAACTACCAACCAGACTTGAAATCAGACGAAGTTTAGCAGGCGGACAATGGGATTATGCAAACCTAACTTCCGAGATGTACAACATCACTACGCTGGACTCCTACGTATAAATAGGTACTAGTTAAAAATCTAGGGATCGTTGTGAGAAAATGCTGACTTAAATGCTAAACTAAGGTACTGGTTATCGAAAGGGATATATATATATATATACAATATATATAAAGCTTGTACATATACATGAACTTATATAAACTTTTATACTAACCTACTTACATCACAAAAAATCATAATTTTGTAAAAAAAAATTGTAGTTTTTCATATTATTTATGTTATTTTTTATTATTATCAGTCATATGTAGTAAACAGCAAAGCATTGTGTTACGTTGCGTTCTGGCTCCGGCGTATCGAACGCCAGGCAACGCCGCGGGCTAGACAGTGGTTGACATGAGTTTGTGGGTCCTCAACGCCATGAATGCATACTAACCTTCCGCTACCGTACTCTGCTATGTAAGGATCATTCATAATTGATACACAGAGAGACAAATGAAAGAGGTTTTGCTGTTAATTAACAATCTAATTAAAGTATTCTACAAGTACAAATACAATCTGGTACGGCCTGTAATACGATCTGGATACAACTCCGTCTTTGTATACATAGTAGGTAGCTGACAAGACTTCCCACATGGGATTCCATCCATTTATCCAGTGGTTATGTTACATCCACGAAATTCAAATATTATGTTATATCCACGAAATTACCCCCCTTGCAGTTCCCAAATGTCATTCATGATACTCAAATAATAGGTAAGTCACCAATACTTCACGGATTGTCCTGATAACAATGGACTCTACGTTATCTCAAACATGAAAATAAATCAATAAAACTGTACAAAGTTATGTTGTGATATGTGTGATGCATTCCTGCGAAACTCTCATGATGCCGGTCACGAATTCTATGTGAGCATAGTTCTTCCACCTTAATCTAGTCGAGGTCCTTTACCGCTGATCCGATGGTTAGCCCCTACCGTCTGATCGTGTAGAAAACGTGTCCGGCATCCTTCCCTCAAGTTTGCAGTCACCACGAAGGAAGTTTGCTGCCGTAGCATGTGCCGAAGACGTCACACCATCACGCTGTCAATATGGGATTTCCTCCATTATCCCAAGTGAGCAAAGGAAATATCAATTACTGTAAGGATGGTATATCATGCGAATTAATTTCAAACAACTCAACTAACGGTGCACTAGTGATTGCAAAACTTAATCATATTTATTCTTCTAATAATGATTCAGCAATTCCGACATGGCGTCGTCTACACGAGACGATCACCAATCTCACCGCGTAATGTCTGGCCAGGGCCGCTTATGCGACAGGGCTGATCCGCCCACGGCTCCATACTCTATTCGCCCTTACCGACGCGAACTAAGGATTGCCTTGATTCGATTTTAGCGTTAATTTCAAATGCCACCCGGGGCATTTATTTCCAACATGACAATTAGTTTGTAACTTGCAAACTTATTTGATTAGCTCATATTTACCAGGACTACCGTAGGATGTCAACTGTCAGAACCCTAGCTGGCCGACGTCGTTCAATGATATTCAACATTCAAAATTATTGTGACAGGTTCGAAGTCTGCTATGTTTAAAATTATTTGTTCAAATATTGTTGTATAATTTCATTACTATGTACGCGGAAGCGATGTGCAAATCGCAGAGAGACATAAAGTAGAATATACAATATAATGTATCTTACATGGATGTATTGACAAATATCAAACATATATTAAGCAGAGAACAATCAAAAACTCGTAAATAAAGTTGGCCGTATTATTTATGGATATAACTAGGCATCAGAGATCCGTAGGCGACAATATTGTGCATTTTTCACTTGACTTTTTTTGCCGCCGAATCCGCCGATAGCAACAAGAGTGCCAACTGAAGCTGATGAATAATTCAGGGCCGGCCGGGCGGTGCATGTTCTATCGCTGTTTTATCTATTGTGGAGCTTTGCGGAACGGCCGCGGCGCTGCTATCATAAGCTTTATTTATACTTCGGCGCGCGGGATGCCCGGTGCGCAGCCGCGGTGCGCAGCCTGGCGCGCCGCGACGGAAAAAAACTATGTGTGCGGGAATGTGTCAACGAAATAACTGGTTGGAGTCTAATTAGAGTTTTATATGTCGTTGATCATCGGTTTGATATTGACGAACATAATTGATTTTTCACGTTTTAACGAGTTCAATTAAAAATTTTCCATGCAAAAGTTGTACATTGTGCTAAAAGTTAATGCTAAAATATAATTTTTATTTTGTGTTACGTATATGTTCATATTTTTGTTTATTAAGGATACTTCACAATAAACAAAAAACATATATGTACTATTATATAACCTTGTATGATTGCAGTTTTCTAATATCCAGTGGCGTAACTACGTCAATGCAGTCATTGCGGTGCATCGGGGCTCAAGTTAGATATTTGCACTGCAATTCCTTAAGTATACCTTTACGAGTGTATCGATACTTTTCCCGCTAATATGTACTAATATGTTTTAATATTCAATACATAATGTTTTTACGTATATTGCGTGTTTTTATGTATGTAGTAATACTCCGATTATATGTCCAATTGAGGACCAAACCACATAAAGTTAAACGAGGATTTTTTCAGATTCGAGTGCACATAAATGCCTAAAAACAAACATTTTTTTCATGAAAATGTGAATAATATATGTGACAAAAGACCAATTTTTTTATTATTTAAAGGATAAAACTGTATAGTACTTATAGCTTTTATATATATAATATGACTGGACACCGCCCGCCCAGGAATGCAGACCTAATTAGTAATGGGATGAATCATGTTTTATATCAGGTATTTATTCGTGTATGGGTGACACGTTGGAGCTCCTTAAGTGGGTAGTTAGGCCGGCCTACGTGGGTGGTACTCCACCCATGCGCCTAACGCTCACTCTCCATACCTTGTGTTTTGCAACTCCGTTAGCCTGTCCGTGTGAATGTGACTCAATCCATTTTGTGTCTCGTCCACTGTCCCTCTTTTGGGAGAGTTTTTGATCAATGGATCCCTGAGTGTTTGCCTTGAACTACTGTATGTAAAACTATGTTCTATGGATTTAAGTTATATAATTTTTTATGAATAAAAACAGCATTTAAGGGACGCTAGAGGATCGAAAATTTAAATCTTAATTGCTAATAACCACACTGAATTTCTTCTCCTTTTTCGTTTTGCTTATACTTAAATATTTAATTAAAATAAAATCACGTATTTTTATTAGCTTTGATGAGTGGGACCGACAGGGAAGCCCTAGCTTCTATACTTGTCTCGGGAAAGGGCGGATCCCCTCGCCTCCAGCTTCTTTTTTTAAAAAATAAAAAAAAAGCTTTTATACAATTTAAACACAGCGGACCCTTTTTATCTATTTGCATTGGAGCTCAATTTTTAAGTTACGCTACTTCTAACGTAGAAAAAAAGTATTTAAAAGTTTATGATCTTGTTAAATAATCTACATGTTATACATTTAGTGAGGTCCAGACAGGATGTCTCACGCAATTTGGGATGCTCGGTGCATCGAGGACCATTCCGCATGCTAAATGTATATTTTCCGCACAGCAGCGCCGCGCCGTGGTGGCACAATATTGTGTTGTCAAATGCAAATGTGGCACAAATACGTCGGCCACTGATAGCGGTATCACAGAATCCTACTTGTGATCCGAATGACAACAGTTTCGATTCAACTACATCAAATTATGTTTGAATATTAATGAAGCATGTCAACCAACGGATGACCGGTTAAATCTGTCAGATTTTTCATTCAATAATTTATGAGACCAAATACTAGATTGACTACGAGAAAAATCAATTAATAAAATAATACAAATTAAATTTATCAATCAATTAAAAAGATATACAGAAAAAATCAGTTTATCGAAAAAATATGTTGGACCTTTTCCTATCCGGGGAAGTGCGTTTTCATTACACCACATTAAACGTGTAAGATGGCGATAAATTTTCGAGCCTATATTCTGCAGCCCTTTTAAATTGATACATCTGTTATTCTATTTTTAAAATCACCTTTATTTCGAAGAATCTCAAATACCTTTGAGTAATTTATGCTAAGAGACACCAGAGATTAAATCAATTCATTTTTATTAAATTTGGATTGACTTTGATACCACATGTAACGAAAACTTTTAGTTGGTGTTTTAAAAATGCATGGACAGTGATTAATACTAGAAAGACCTTGATTAGGTTCTTCAAGACCTACCTTTGAAGTTGAAGTTGATAGCCAGCTTAGCGGATAGAACACTTATCTTTCGTCTCAAGGTTTACTCAAGGTCCGACTCAATATATGCTTTTGTGGTCAGGGTTTCGAAATAAAAAGTTTATGTACATTTAGTACGGAATGACATATATTTAGTTAAAATATTACGAACAGAATAAAGACAGTATAGAGTTGAAATGTTATAGTGACGAAAAATAATGTAAAAAGTTTACATAGGAAGAACACATATCGTAATTTAGAAAATACAATATAAGGACTTGGTGTTCCTGCGTGTGCGGTATTGAGGCCGTCACATCACACTTGACAAAATTACAATATATCTAAACAGAGTAA
Organism: Eubasilissa splendida; assembly: GCA_031772225.1. Taxonomy (NCBI): domain Eukaryota; kingdom Metazoa; phylum Arthropoda; class Insecta; order Trichoptera; family Phryganeidae; genus Eubasilissa; species Eubasilissa splendida. The sequence continues at coordinate 13,306,152 of CM062848.1, read as the reverse complement.
TAATTTTTTCTTGTTTCTTGTAATTGAAGCTGGTATATACAAGATTATGCCTGAACATAGACACTGGGGAGACACCGAACGGATATTAAAATCATACTCGACCGAGTCTAATTATTATAATAAAATATGGCTTGCCTTATCAAGAAATAACGGAACGAGATGTTTGTTTAACTAGAGATGGTCGGGTATGGTTTTATTATATGGGCAAGTTTGATCAGAACTTGCTCGTTGGTAAGTAACAATGCTCCGATTTATAAATAATTTTTAATAATAAAATGTAAAGTGACAAATAGTTATAGACAACCAAGATTTAAGATAGAAGTAAAATGTATTACAAGACAAATAAAGTTTGATGAAGTAATTCGAGGTTATTATAATTTCTACTTAATAACTTTACATTGTCAATGGGTTTCAAACGGAGAAAACTGGAGGGATCACTTTCGGCGAGAGCGGGAATATTTGGAGTATAGATTTCGAAAAGGTGGAGGTTTATGTAAATGCGGAACACTAGAGGGCGCACTGTACCTTAGTTTTAAACGTCGAACATGGTGACGGCGTATCTATTGACACGCGCAGCCTGGAGTCGTCAGGTGGACAGAGGCGATCTTCCTGGATGAAGCTGATAGAAGGCGTAGGGGATGACTTTTTGGTGGGTGCGAGGTCTTCCGGAGCAGTTAGGTGATGGAGAAAGTAGTATAAAATGTATCTAGAATCTAGGTATTAACGGCGGTGATTACAAAGATACGCCACTTCTTGGTACAATCCCGGGTAGTTCACTATTGCATGTGAAATTATTGGTAATATATTACGGCAAAATTCTTATAAGCTTTTGTATATTACAAACGCGATAAGTTGAGGTAGCTATTTTGGATTTTAGAAAAGTTCACTGTGACATCCCGAGTAAATTATTATCTCACTTAGTTACGAATATTACAACTGTTAGAAAATATTCTCGAGATAGATTGTTTTACTGAGCCTGATACATTTTACAAGAGTGACCGGAAAAGATCGGGAACCGAAAGTCTTACGAACGCGCCTCTAGATTAAATAGATGTTGATTTTTTCTGCTGGGAAACTAAGATAATTGATTTTTTCTGTATATCTTTCTAATTCATCCATTGAGTATATATTAAAATAACACAAAACTATGTTCTGATAAAACTGCAACTTCAAATTAATAATGTGTTCTCCTTAAAAATAAAATAATTAATTAAATTGAATAAACTTGAATGTAATCGAATCTATTTTTACTCGTATATCTATTTCACAAAAAAAAAAATTTTAGCACTCTCTGATTTAAAAAAATATGAATCAGGTAGATTTCGTCATTGTGTTTTTTATTTTTTTCTCTAGGTTCAAAATTAACAGTTATGAATTTTTATTAAATTTCCAACATCCGACATTTTGAAACAAGATCAGTTTGATTAAAAAACATCTGAGATATCTACCAGATCAATTTTTTTATTAAGTCATAAGATCTCCTCCAAAAGGTAGTATTTTTATCGAAATCTACCTAATATACGTTGAATAATCGAATCTCTTAAAGTAGGGTTATGTTTTTTGTGATATATCAGAAAAATAACTATATATCGGGCATCTTGTCTGAAGAAATAAAAGTCTGAATAAGCTTTTGATGATTAGCAATGTGGAAAGATTCAAAGAATGAGGCAGATCTATTACGTAATAGACCGACCAAATGAAGATCACTACAGGCTCTTACTTGTACTGAGAACTACAGGATGCCGAGAAGAATAGAGGAATGCTGTTAGAAAGGTCAACTGGGCGCCATCAATATCCCGATCTTTATCCATTAGGTTATATGCAAAAGTCACTGTTAATATTTTGTTAAAATTTAATTTATAAATAGTAATTATGTACATATTGGGCTATAAACTCAAACATTTAGTTATCTAGTTGATATATACGTTATAATGATGGATTTAAAGACAACCTTTGTACCGAAAATTGTTGGAAGAAATGAATTTGAATGAACTCCCTTCTATTCTCAAAACTGACGTTGTCAAGCATACCCAAGATGAAAACGATAAATATTAAAAAATCTAGAATTGCCTTTAAAAAAAATACTTTTTAAATATTATAAACTGGATTTTAAAAGTGATTTATTTATGATAAAATATAGATATGTAAGATGAGACAGATTCATAGATATGTTAGATGCTTCGAGCTAAACTTTTTTGCTGTATACCTAGGATTCAAAACCAAGTTTTTCAAATTCCATATTCTACAGATGAAATATCATGGAGTTATCATGGAAGATTAATTTTATCGATACACTCTCAGTATACTTAGTATCAGTGAGTTATAAAGAACCCCCTGCCCTCTGGTTCTGAACTTATTTCTACTTAAACCAACTGACTAATCAACTAAAATCTGACCACAAACAACGTGAACTGAATTAGTGCGCAGTTGTCGAAAACTGTTCTAAAAGTATTTGAGTTCCCCTCTCCGGGTAGCCATTAGGTTGATCTTATTTCCCTAGCATAAAATGCTTAGATAATCAAAGAAGAAATTAGTTATTTGTTTTTTTATAATGATTTTAATTTAATTTTAAAACAATCGAAATGCGAACCAACGTCTTTTAAATTATTCAAATATTATATTGTAGAAATGAAATGACTTTGTTTTAAATAACTCAATATATTTTACAAGTAATTTTAAAATGAAATCAAAAATTTTATATTTTTTTTTTTGAAAAAAAATTTATCTTAGAGTATGTATCTTCAAATTTTCCGCAAAATTAATATTTACTATTTACTGTTTGTATAAGTTCGATAATTAATAATGTGGTTCCAGATTTTGAGTTGAAATTTTATCACTTTTTTGGAATACATCAATTTTATTTGACGTACTTTTACATCGTTACATTTTTATTAATTAAAAAATAACAATATAAACTGCAAATATGTTTTATCGTCACATTTATTTAATTGCTCAATTTAATTATCGATAAAATTCTGTTAAAAATACCATAATATGCATCCAATACCCAAATTATATCATATGCGTTAAAAATATATTTATTTAGAAAGTAATTCTAAAACATTAAACCACTTTTAATAATGTTACACTTAATGTTCGAGAGAAGAGAGAAGGGTTGAAATTCTATTATAGAAAATTACACTTATAAATCTAAAAATACTTTATTAGCAGTAGATACAGGAGAAGCAAAAAAAAATAGGTACGAGAGAAGCCTTGTATAAGTTTATAACGGATTTTTTAATTTAAATTTTACAACGAACGAAAGTTTTCGATTAGTAAGTACAGTATAAATTTCTTCAAAAATGTATAATAATACATACCTACGAGTATATAAGTCACCTAATTTCAGGTGTAATTTTTATTTCATAATTCATAATTATTTCATAATTAAGATATTTCACAAATTTCTGGTCATATTTAAAAAATATAGTTTTAACACATACCGCATGGTTATATTACTGCATAAGAGAAAAAAAAATGTATTAGCATTTTCTAGTAATATAATAAGATTAAAATTTTTATATCTAATTCTTATATATCTGCTAGACGGATATCAATCTGAATGCGAAGCTAACGAGAATAATGAGAATGGATAATATATGTTTTTATTCAATGAATATAATAATAAATGTCGCCAACGAGGATGGCTCCAGAAACGTAACCGTTGAAAAATTTAACGGTGTTTACATTTTGCTTTGTTCCCGTTCGCGTTCGCGTTCCCGCGGTCGGGATGTAAAATATGTCCGAGTAACCGCGCGAAATAAATGGTTCGATAAATCGGTGTTCCGATACTAACCCACTTCTGTATGCAAAGCTATAATTCCGGTATTTTGTCACATTTTCAGCGAGGCGAGGTAACGCTTTTTCGCGGCTTCGTGAGGCGCTATTTAAAAATGTATGCTCATTTTCATGCTTTAAACAGAACGGCGGTGTACAATAGGCTGTCTTAAATATAAGAAATAAATTGTATAGTAATGATTTTTTTTTTTTAATTGTATTTTCGCATTAAGTAATATGTTTGCAAAGATGAGATGCTAACGTAACAGTTCAAATTTACATTTACTACTGTATATATTAAGTAAAGTTTCTCTGTTTAAATACGTATTATTATCTATGTTTGCTTTTTATAATTCTTTTGAAAAAATGCATCCGCCTAATATATATATGTATATTTTTAATTATGATTTTAAAAAATACTAAATTTTCCATAGACCAGTAAATGAATAGACATGAAATAATGTGTATATATAAGAGATGAGTTTAGAACATTAGTTGCGGGACGAGATGCATTTAATACATATTCTTGGTAGAAATATAAATTCGATAGTTTATGATACATTTACGCAACAGTAAAAGTATTTACTCTCCGAAAATTAAATCTTTGTCTAAATAAGATGTCATTATAAAAACCCATATGCTAGTACAGGACCCGTATGTAAGTTATTTAATATTATTTATTATGAAATTTAAATAAATTACTTTGTACTGTATAATAAATAATTTCATTAAGCACTTAAATAATAGTGATAATTCATTTAAATAATATGAAAACGTTATACATTTTTTACCACCGCGCCGGCAAGATACTGAGCACGCAAAAAAACATAAGCGAAAGCAAATTTTAAACGAATCGAGAAATTAATGAAGAATTCAGATGTCTGTCCACTGCTGACTGCTGCGCTAGGCTGGGTAAGTTTAGACGAGTGAGGTCAGGTCAGGTCAGGGAGGTGCGGGCAATGTGTCGCTGCACGCTCCGCGGATCACTTTGAGGTGATAATTATCGGTGCGGCGGCGCCGGACAACCATCTGCCGCCACGTCGCCACCAGAGGACGGTATCTGTTCTGGCCCGCAGGTTAACAAAGTTAACGAGTGCTCCACTGTGATATCGGATGTCATGTGTGACTAAATTAATTATGCAGCTCAGAAGGGGTGTGATTTCATTATAATCAAAGGATATTCACGTGTTTTCCACAGACATTTAAATAGTAACCATTTTATTTGATTTTATTATATTATTATGAAGGCAGTGCACGTGTGTCTATTACTACTGGTGGGGCTGTAATAATAATAATATTTGAAAAAATTGGTCAAGGGAGGGGGAGAGTAAGGTTTCCGAAAAAGTGAAGGGTAGATTTTGTGCTGGATCATAAAAAATAACTATGCAAAATTTTAAGCGGATGGCACTCAATACAATATACATTTACATCGTGGAATGGGATGGATTGGAATATTTTAGGAATTTTACGCATGGTTTTTAAGAGTAACAACGCAAAATTTGAACGGCACTCAATATAAAAGACAGACATTATATCGTGGAGGTGTTGTGGCCAGGAGGAGGTGGGGTGGCGTCTGGCGGGGATGAGGTCAAACGGTGTAGAATTATATAGAGAACAGTTACACGTTTTCTCTGAAATTACAATATACTGTATACAGTGAAGACAATAATTTGAGGAGCGCGTGCCTTACTGTGTGATTGACGGATATGTCTAACTGGATAGTGGTTAGCTTGATAGTCTTCTCTTTTTAAAATGACAAACTCACGCGATGTACTAAAGTAAGTACAATGTTAAGATATAAATGTTACAATCACATATCAATTCTTGTGATTAACAAATTAAAAACACATTAATACAGTCGAGAACGTGAAATGTTACATATTATACATTTATGTGATTTAAAAATTAGAAACACATTAAAATAGTTAGAAAAATGAAATGTTACAGTTGAGCATTAAGTAAATAAAATCAGGAGAATCAAATTATGCGTGTGTACGTAAAAACACATTAGTTACATATGTGGATATACAGTAAACAACGTTTTTTAGTAAATGTTACATTGAATATTTTTTTTTGGTTCAATAAAATAATATTGTCTCTAACAGTATTATTTTTGGGTTCGGTTTTTGATTTAAAAATTAATAGAAATTTACCTAAAACAACTGATTTACACAACTCGTATATAAAAATAAATTTTATTTGAATAAATTTCCACTCGCCTAAACCGGTCCAATGTTCCAAGAAAAAGATCATTACTCTATATTGTCGTGATGAATGATAACGATTCAGTATCGAAATCTTGAAATAGCTTTTCTATGTTTAGTGAAAAGATCTGAATTGCTAGGTTCCATGTCACATTTTTCTCGTACACTTGGTCTCTTAATATAGGTAATAAGTTGGTGGCTTAATTTAAGATGGTGTTTCATGCATAAGTAATATTTTTATAAACATCTATATTTTGTATAAATAATTTGACAAAATACTTTGTTTGAACCACTATTGATTATTCATATTTTGATTTAAAACGTATAGTTTTATGGAGTGGAAGATACATACTCACCTCGATGAAGGTGAATTTAATAATCGACACAATATGTGCAAATATTAATCGTTTTAAACGGAAACCGTAAAAAATCGAAGCGTGTAAAACCTTCGGAAAGTATAAAAAATCACCGCCATAAAAAGGATGCGAGACACACGTGTTGCGGCGGCCGGCCGCTAGGTGTCCGAGCATCGGCTGCCGGCTTATTGGTTTGACAGTTATGCGACAACCTCCCAAATTCTGGTGACAAGTGAGATTTATAGGCAGTATGACGCGGCACTAGCGTCATACATTTTGATATATCTATCGATATATCGCGCACTCGACTACATAAGAAATGTCTGTGATGTTTACTTCGATTATATTTGAATAAATCATCTAAAATCGACAAGTAAAGCACTATATGAGAGCATGCGCTTATCGCTCACGCCGATCGCACGCTTGCTCGACATAGTAACTGCGTATTCCTATTCAGCTGTTTATGGTATGTTTAGATAAACTAAATTGCTCTTTTACTATTTCCGAGGTCAGTTTGTAGAACTCCATTATCACTAAAAACTGTAATCGTTATTATTTACCGGTTGGTTTAGCGGGATGTTGACTACTTATAAGTTTACTTAGTTTAGTTTTCTGTGGTAATGCCCTTACAAGGCGAAACGCGTCTCAAGTAAATTAAATGAATAGACTCAAGAAACAAATGTTTTATTTCCATGTAACAATAATGATATACCAAACCACAAAGCGGATTAGCGTATTACTAACAGGATATGAGACCATCTAAAAATTGGTAAAAACATGTTGTCACTCAAATAATGTTCTAACTGGATTCAACTTGATAAACTAGATTTGTGTTTTTGAAACCACAGGCTCAAAAAGACTATAAAAGCTTGAAACTGAGTTACTGTTAGTTTATATCTCACTGCAGATTGTACTCTTGTAATACCTATCTTGTTTGTGTTTTTTAATAGACAATTATTTAAAGTATTCGCTGTCGTAATTTCTGAAGAGTTTCATATTACAAACAAGGTACCTGAAAAGTTAAATCCCTGATCCTTTCGAAGCATTTCTTACAAAAATCTTCAAAGGATAGTAGTTGCCAAGTTTCTTCAAAGGTAACTTACACCATGTTTGGAGAAGCCGCAAAATCGATGAGTATGGATTCATTTTTTGCATCAGAACAGAACATTTTAAGAATCAATATATATTTCATAAAAATAAATATATTTTAACAAATCATTATATGTTAACAAAGGTTATTTCATCGAAGAAGATGCCGATTTTTATCTCTACTACTACGGCTAGACTTACTAAGATCCTTAAAAAAGAATATATTTATATTTTCATATTTTATAAACCACAAAATGTACGAGTATCCTTAATAAATTGGATCTGTTTGTCAAAATAATTAACTTGCCATTTATTGATGTAATAGAGTGCTTAACCGCCGGTTGTATTGTTCTACTAATTAATTGATTATGAGTGCAGTGAATTAAATTTATTACAACACAAAGGAGAATCGAATCAATTCGCCATTCTATTGCATGGAAAAATCATTTATTCATGGAATCTAACCGTGAATGCATTCGACAACGTCAAATATTAATTAACAAAATTATAATTATAGGTATCTAATAATTTTATTATACCGAATAAAACTAAACTGTTTTAATTCATCAGTGGTGAATGTGATGGTTAGCCGTTATGTGACTATGATTGTGATATGATTGGTTGGTAACTGAGATATAACAATGGTTGGTAACTAATGTATAACGGATGGAGGTTTACTGTCTACTGTACCAGTCATCACTCGAAGAATTACGAATAATCAGTTATCAGTCACGTTACAATCATGTTACAATCAAACACAATCAGTCAGAATAACGATTTAACCATCACTACTGAATTGTGTAAATTTAAAATTATTTTGCCATGCTCACATTGACACTCAGAGTGTAATAATGAACTTATAAAAACTTAAACGGACGTCATTTCAACGACATTTGTGCCGCCAATTTGGACGGCCGCGGCGTGCATTCGTTGTAACCGACGATTGTCTATCGTTGAAAAGTATAAAGCGCAGTTGCCATCGTGACGTCAATACAGAGGGCTCCAAGCTAATGCTTGAGGTTCAGAATTTTACACCTAACTTTTCTTATGTTTTACGTCAAATATAATTCCATTGACCATTGATATTCCGTCCGTCCGTTGGGTGAATTTGAATCTCCCAACAGCAATTGAAACGGAATAATACCTTTTGTTTGTCTAAAATTTTAGAATAAATAATCGTAGGTATCTATGGTATTAGATGAGGTTTGTGCATACGTGTCGAGTCTCGCTGATAAATCTAACGTCGTGCACAATTTAGGGATTCCAAAAATACCGACATATACCAATACCGGTATTACAGAAAAATAAATTCCCACCGACGGCATTACCGGTTTCTACCGGTATTGATTTATTTATACAACTAGTGCAAAACATTAAAATTATTGTCAATTCAATTAAATATTATTCGAAGATGGATGAGTCAGTTGTAAATAAATTTTTGTATTAAGAAATAGTCTCAAGGCTAAGTACGATATTTTCAACATACCTAATCTTTTACATTTTGAATTTATGATAAATACTCCCAGCGGTTTATTTGAATAGAAGATAAAAATTCGAGCCGAATGTCGCTTCGGTGTCTTTTTGACCTGCTATTCAAACGTGTATCGCACAAACTAGCCGTTACAATATTTTCTTCCGAATTCGAAACAATTCTTTACGTATATATTGGGGGTCATAAAATATTAAAGTTTCTTTGCAGATGTGCACCCATCTTTTTAGTATTTACGTATAACGTGAAATAAACTAGGGCTGAAAATAAAAATATGTATAAGTAATATAAATTCGAACGAAATTAATATATTTCAGTATTTATGGGTAGTCTATTTTGTAAGACCGGTAATACCAAAGATACAATTTTGGTCAAAACCGGTATTACCAGTATTGGAATCCCTAATGCACGTGGATTTGAGTTGTTATGTCTTTCCGCTAATCTCAGCTCTAATCTCCGGATTAAAATCTTAACACATGTACGTGGTTGTACATTGAGGTTTATCTCATTGTGTCAAAGTTCGTGGACATGAACCATGAAATATAGCCTGTCGCTATCGCCGGCGATGATCTATCCTCCATGTGAATTGTGCCACGTGAGTCGCAGCGACAGTTTTGTCGACGAGCACGTCAGTTGTTGCCCAAACCACCAACAGAGAGTCTTTCGTTGGAGTAGCTTCATAGATATGCATAATAACGAAGGGCAAAATTTTATTTCGTAATGAACGCTTCACGAAATACATGTTCATCAACTTAAAGCGTTTCAATCGAAGTATGTTGGTACCACTTGATTGGCCTACTCCTGAAGAAGGTCGAAATCGTAATGTAGTTCAATGAAGTTGTGGTTAAATCGTTATATAAACCATTATTGAACTATATTTCAATTAAGTGTCTGAATTGCGAAGCGATGAGCGAAGTGTATAGTGTGATACTTTGGGAAGTACTCACTTCAAGGAACTCCATGAAGTGAGCAGCAAACTCGTGTAGTTTAGTTCTCTATACCCACACAGTTCGCAGTTAATTGTATGCGTTGCTGAGTGAGAGTTTCGTTGCAAGCAACTAAGTTATTCGCTAGTGTGTAAATACGGGGTGATGTATTAAACTATTGAAGCATCAGCACGATTTAAAATGTGCGAATTGTGAAGCATGAGTATAACGAAGTAGTTCATTGAAGTACTTCCTACAGTGTAAATCCTGCCGTCGAAAGTTGCATTCATTCGAAAGAACGTTCGTATGAGTTAAGCGGTCCATTTATTTACAGGCTGCCGTTTGTCTGCAGGCTTAGTCTGTGGACCTTGACTGATACCAGTCAGGCTGTGTTCAGTCCTCGTTTTAAGACACGGACTGACGGCCGACTAATCGCTCAACATTGACACACAGATGTGACATAATTATTTCGTTCATTCATCGTTCTTTTTCTTGCTTCTGTATATTTTTAATTCTTTTCTGAGGGAATTTTTCGAATTGTTTATTTTTTTCTTCACTTGTGGGTCAATTGTTTTATGGAATTTTCGTTTTCATTTATTTTTCTGTCCGAGTAACTCCTTCTCCTTTTTTATTTATTTATTTTGAATTAAACTAGACACAGAGAACATATTTCTAGACGTTTGTCTGCGGGTTCATTCATATCAATTTTATTACATTTAATATAAACAAACATAAAAACTAATCAGTGGCACAGTTTAACAACCCATTTCACGCTTACAAGTAAGACAAATCATAAAAAAACATAAAAACTAATCAGTAGCACAGTTTAACAATCTATTTCAATTAGAAAATAAATAATATTATAGAACACTTCAGAAACACGCAAATAGACAATAAACAATTATAAACTACAAATGTAAAATTACTATATTACAGTGTAACTCCCTCTCCAACAAATATAAAATTATTATATTATAGTGTAACTCCCTCTCCAACAAATATAAAATTATTATATTATAGTGTAACTCCCTCTCCAACAAATATAAAATTATTATATTATAGTGTAACTCCCTCTCCAATCACAAGAGGTAAGCAAATAAAAAACATGTTATTTTAATAATGCACAATACTTAATTAATAACTCACATTATAAAAAATTGTAAAAATTCGAAATAAATTTAAAAAATGTCATGCTTACAAGTAAAACAAATCATTATTGATGAGCCACTTTTTTATCAGTTCTTCCAAATTGTGAAAAAGCATACTATTTTATAAAGATTTAGGTTGTTTATTTTTCAGTTTAGGAATAAAAAATTCTAATGTCCTCGGTCCATACTTATCGGTGATTTTGGAACTAGTTAAATTCAAATTAACCACCACTCTAGTAATTTTCTTCAATTTCATAATTCCGGAATTGAGAATTGACTGTGGATTCAGATTTGTTTGTCGAGAACTGGACTGCAGATGAGTGGTCGGCAATTTGTAGCCGGCCGGCGATCTTTACGTGTATGGACCGCTTTAGCAGGTAAGAGTAATCTACAGTGTGGTGTGCAGGAAGTAAGGAGGGTCGGTGAGTGTCGTAAATTTATCCTCCGTTTTAATTAAATGAGACCAAAGGGTATGCTTTTCCGATTCGGCCACATTTTTGATCAATACAGTTGAGTTGCAGGCGATAGATGCATGCAGAGATATCGCAGTGCGATAGGTGTTCGGGAAAACGTGTCATTTTCCACAAGTGAGATTCGTCTAGAAGCTCACAAAAATAAAATTACCCGGACCACGTTATTGAACCACCTCATACGCTGATTCTCTCGCCAGATTTACTTTTCTACTAAACCCAAAGTTACATATCTCAAGATGTAGAAAATGTACCCAAGGAAAACTCAAATACGTAGTTGGTTATGTTAAATATAAAGTTTTACATGAGTAAATAATATAAAATATCCAAGTCTTTTAGCGTATGAGAGAGTAAGTAAAAGAGGAATAAACTATAACTAAATTACTTTTAAAATTAGAAATATTAACTTTGTGGTTAAAATTCATATTTTTATTTATTATCTTTGTTTTATTAACCACTTAATTGAGTTTAAATACATCTACCGGTTTCGAAAAATACCATTTTCTTCTTCAGGATGTCATAACTAACTAAAACATATATTATTGTTTCTTTACCAGAATCTATTTTTAAAAAATCTATTTAAAAAAAAAAAAAACAATTATTTAAAAAATAAATTTAGTACCTAACTCAAATTGTTACTTAATACAAATTTACTCGAATAATTTTTAGGAAAAAATTTTAGAATGGGACTCGTAGTTAAATTTAGTTGGTTGTTTATAATATTTTGATTAGTTTTACACGCTTTATTTATCTCCAATGATTCCAAATTACTTAATTTCTGACCAACACCGTTTATATGCAAAATTGATAATCCCAATTTTTTATCAAAACCATGACCATTTTCTATCAAATGATTAGAAAATTCTGAAAACCCACTATTGTTCAAACATCTCAAATGCTCCCTTACTCTTATATTAAAATTTCTACCCGTTTTACCAATATAAAATGCAGCACAATCCTTGCAACTAAGTTTATAGACACCAGAATTGTTAAATTTATCATCTTTGTCTTTAGAATTTATGAATTTAATATTTGATAGAAAATGGTCATGGTTTTGATTAAAAATTGGAATTTTCAATTTTGCATGTAAACGGTGTTGGTCATAAATTAAATAATTTGGAATCGTTGGAGATAAATAAAGCGTGTAAAACTAATCAAAAAATTATAAACTACAAACTAAATTTAACTACGAGTCCCATTCAAAAATTTTTTCCTAAAAATTATTCGAGTAAATTTGTATTAAGTAATGATTCGAGTTGGGTACTAAAAAAAAAAAAAAATTTTTTTTTTTTTAAATAGATTCTGTCAAAGAAACAATATATGTTTTAGTTAGTGTTAAAATAGTCCATTTTTTTTCGTGCTGTTGTGGTATTATTTATTTATTAATAAAAATAAAGAAAGAAAAACAGTTTATTATCGTCTGTATTTCAAGGCATCAGATTGTAATAATTCAACTTGGTCATTGACGTAAATGAACGTATTGGTAGCCGTAAATCATTGGCCGCTTTCTCTTGACCCACGACACTAATTAGGTGGTCATCAAGACGTCCTACTGCCGAGCTGTGGGCAAGTACTCAATCTAAGAGATTTATCGGTTCATAAAGAAGATATATTTTATAATATATTAAAATTATACAAAGGTTCAAAAAATAAAATCCTGATTTATTGTAAGTACTTTGATATATTTTCAATAAAAAATATTTATGTCAGTATTCCTAAATCTATTATATATATCTTTATTATATATATATATATATATATATATATAATAAAGCATAAATTTTTTGAGGTATAAGAAAATTTCTACTTTATTAATACAACACATAATTGTTTCGTTTAGTGTGAGGCGTCAAGATATTTACGATAACGAGAACAATAAAAATTATATTATCAATTATGGTTATCTTCCATCATCATATTAATTTTATATTTAATAAAATCTTACTAGTTAGGTACTAGAATTATTTTGATGCAGATGTTAACTAGGAATATTATTGAAATATTTTTATAAAATTGAATTGTTGAAACAATGGCAACCCGATGAATGAAAATGATTTTTTCGAAACCGAATGTTTTTTCACATAAAACTCACGTCGTTAAATATAAAGTTTATTGGATAATTTTATTAATTAGTATGCTGTTAAAAATACATAAATAAAATTTGTCTACATATCATTCAATTAAGTGAATTCTGTACTGTTATTTAAGCACACTCAAGTCGTATCTCCAAGAAAAATATCATCCATCGACACAAGCCATTTTACTATACTTAAAAAATAGTATAGACATGTCATATGCATGACCTTCAACTAATCATATTTTTTTATTTATAAAAATATGATTTTTTTAATAATTCACAATATTATTAAAACAGAATTAAGCCTTTCTAAAGGTGTCAATGACATCATCAGTCAGGTACATCCAAACAAAAAATTTATTCATAACAGACATACAAATTACAAAATGCATTAACTGAAAAATTAACAATAAATTTATATCATTTTAATATTTAATCACAAGATAACAAATTAACAAGAGCAACAACGACATGTTATCAACATTTCTACATGTTTTAGCTCCGAAACTGTACAACACACTTAACACTAACTTTAAATCGTTCACTTCTAATAAGATTACGTAAATATGGACTAAATATATGATTCAATTTGATAGAGATCACATTGTATTGAAAAATATGATATAATATATTTAAATATGAATTAAATATATTAATTAGAAAGATATACATATAAAATCAATTTTATCTAAAAATATTGTTGTTGCGCCACCGGGATTCGAACCTGGATCTCTTTCCTAACCGGGGAAGGTGCATTATCCAATATCAAAAAGCTAACATATAGGTTCCAAAATTGTCGCTAAAAATATTGTCGCTGTAGCATAGTTGATTTGCCTCCCGTTTAGAAGAGTGCCAGCGAAATAACGGATCACATTTAGAAAACATATTTTTTTGGAAATAAATTCGCAGGGACTATACTTAAATGCAAAATAATCATTTTTTTATTAAACCCATCCGTTATTTTATTACAGAATTTTTATTATGAAAAAGACGGTTGGGACATCTTGTACAACGTGCGCACACTAAATTAGCTTTTCTTTTAAATTGTCATGATTTTATAATTGTATATAATATTTTGTAATCTCTCTTATATCAAAAATACTAAAAGCCTACTACCACTAAAATTATATATATTAAATAAAATTTAAAATCAGTTCACGCCCTCACTTTGATCGTAGGGCGATCTAGGGTGATAACGCTGCGGCCTCTAGTGCGCTAATACGTCATCTGCTGCAATCTGCTTGCAAACACACTACATCACTTACAACTTGACTAACAAATTACTCGAAGTATATGTACCATAACAATTTCCATCCGATTGGGAAAAAAAGTTTCACGGAGCGACAATGAAATGTTAAAATAATTCAATATATATTTTTTAACTTTACAACACTATCTTTTCATTTACATGGCTAAAGTAAGCTTCAATTTTATAAATTCCTTGTTTTCAGATTGTACAAATTACAGACGTTTACTTATTTTGATGTTGTCAAAATCATATACATCTCGATTGATAATTGACTAGCGATAATGGCGGTAAATTAATTTTATTTTGATTAAACACGCGTTTACCGGTTTAATTGCGGTTTGTATTATTATATTATTTTTCGTATGATAGTCACTAGTTGGAGCACTGCATGGGAAGCTGAAAACCAACTGAATTTTAATTTTTAAATCTTTCCATACAATAAATATGTCCCAGTAGCGCAAAAACAAAATTGATTTTATATGTATATATTTATAATTAATACATTAAATTAGTATTTAAAATAAACATGTAATTAATATTGATCCCCGCTGTCGAAAATCAAATACTCTGGTGGCTTAGTATCTTAGCAGTAAGCCCGATGTGTTTCTATGTCGATTAGTTAAGATATTCGCCTAGTGATCCAGTGATCAGAGATTCGAGCCTGAATCCAGGAAGCCAGCAATTTAGTCCTATTTTCGCAGCACAAGCGTATAGCTTAGTTTTAAAATAGTAAGCATATTGATGTGACACGTATTCCGTATTCGCATCTCTATTTTTCATTAGAAAAATTAAATTAAAATCGTTAATTCATTATTAAAAACATTTTTTGTGTAAAACCAAAGGATGAATAGATTTTCAGATGGGTAAAAATATTATAAATTGAATTGAAATGAATACCTAAGAACACTCAGAAATAAATCGAGCTTTTCCTCTTGAAAGTAAAACCAAACAATGACAAATCCTTTGTTGCTCGGATTGAGTTTCCCCTAAACTCTGGTCCATACTTCAGACGTTTACCGGTCAAATTGACCTCAGGCAGAGCCGGCGGTAACCGGTTCCACGACGGCCAAATAGAAAACTGTTACGTTTCACTCGTAGAAAACCGCATTGTAGTTCCGGTCGCACAATGGATTTTAATAGAATTTCCGCGAAGGCTGCAGCGAATAAGGCTTTTCAATTTATCCGAGACACGGCGGAGAGCTCGGTGCACATCGAAAAGTAAAATAATTGTTAAGGTTGCATTTCTTAGTCGAGTTCTAGTCTATTTAGTTTGTGAGTGAAAGACGTACAGGAAAACTTACAATGCAAGCACTCGCGGGAAACATTGAAGGGGATGCTCGGAACGATGCAATGATATTATTTCCTGAGCAAAATAAGGCATTTTTAGAGATATATAAGGTTATAAAGTAAGTGCATCTGGTGCTTTTATTCTTTAACTTAATTCTTAGAGGAAAAGGTTATCGAAACAGCTATGTTTCTTTTTAGAAACTTTCAATATATCAGTTTTATGATATTTTGTTTATCTTAAATACTTATTCTTCTGCTAACGTGCTCATGTGCAGAAATAAGCTTATATTTAGTTACATAACCAAACTGACGTCTGTCTTTGACAGCTCTGAGACCGGCTTATTATTCTAACAATTCCAGGTTCAGAAATATATTGGCTTGTTCTAATTAATGTACATATAATATGTAACTAAAATAAATAATGTACACAGTTGGTATGTGTAATATTTGTCTTTGAAGGTCTATCGCCTCCACAGTTATCATTATCGCCGACGACCTCTGAAAACATCTCACATTTACCGGTGCGTAAAACCAGCGCTCCTGATAGTCGCACAAACAAGCCACGTACTCTGTGTAGACTTTTCTCTGTACGGATATCTATATTCCGAAACTGTAACTGTACTCGACAATAAACGTGTGTCAAACGTAAGTTATTTACACCTTTCGATTTCTAATCTGCTCTAGTCTGCAATACACTCACACTAATATTTCAATTCTCATATGTCTAATTTGGAAGAACAGGGAATGATCAGAACACCAGCAATGCAGGGTTCTTGACAGGAAATCGGAGGACCAGAGTTTGAAATAGACGAAAACGAAATATAGGAAATGGGATCCAGGCCACGCAACAGTCTTGCCTCGTTTCAAGATCAAAAACTCACAACGAACTCAAATTAAACTGAATAGTCAAGTTATCACTATCATCTTAATATTATTAAGAGAACACATTCTTATAGTGAAGTTGTAATTATTCAGAACATAGGTCTGTGATATTTTAAATACTAATTAATTAGATCTAGATTCGAATGCCGGTGGCGCAACAACAATATTTTTCGATAAAATTGATTTTATATGTATATCTTTCTAATTAATACATTTAATTAGTATTCTGAATATAAGTTTGTCAAATCAAACAGAGGTTATGTAGATAATATGTTTGCGATTTTGCGATCAATATTTTTTTTACCTTTGAAATAGTTGGATTTTCCGAAGACTTAGATTTTACAACGAGGATGTTCTCCGTCTTTCAGGACCTACTTAATCTACTAGCAATTTTTCCTCAAATTATGAAATAAAGGATGTGATATTTTTGATGTAGCTATCCGTAAATGTATATCCGGATCAGGAATCTCAAGAGGTTTGAATTATTTCACAAAGTAGTGCCTGTGTAATCTGTCTTCATATCTAAACGAGATAGACTGAGTGAGCGTGATATTACATGTGTGTGATTTTAGTGATATTCATGAAAAGATGGAGGAATAGCAGTCATTAAGAAAGAACTTTATCTAAAATTGAATAAAAAAAGATAAATAAGAAGAAGAAAATATTGTGATAAGTGAAAATGTTTTTTTTTTTTGTATAATTTATTTTCAGTGATGTATTCTTTGTACTTGCATACTAATTGTATTGAATATATTAATTATCTTGGTAATTTTTGAAAACTGAATATTTTCTGAAAACAAATATCCAATGTACTATTTCAGGTAACCTCAGTTATCATTCAATCAAAAAACACCTAATGTACAAGTATTATGACATTTCTGTTTTTTGATATTCTGACATTTCACGATATTATTATTCAGTGCTGTGCTAATGATGCATTAATGGTAAACAAAACAGTAATTGAATTAAATCAACTGTAAATTACTAATGGCTATTCGCTTCACTATTTTCATTAGTGTAAAGTCTAACGACAGAAACAGAAGCAGTTATATAATTGTTTCAGTATATTTTCACTTTAAGGTTACTCTTTAAAGAGTTATTCACATAATAAAAGAAGAAGATAATCCACTACAATATATAATTATTAAATTTGTGTAAAAATTTGTTAGAAGAAATGTGGCTCACAAGAATAACTATTTCACTGCTTCTCATTAGTTAACCTTTGAAAAATATATTTTTATAAAAATTTCTCAGTTCTGGATTTTTTTTTAGATTCAACTTTGTTTATGTTGTTATGTTTATGTTTATGAAAAAACCTACAGTTTCTTAAATTATTCGACCAATGAATATAATATAAAAAAATTATTACAGTAAAGTTATAAAAGGTTAGAATATCATATTTTTATTTATTATCTTTGTTTTATTATCAATTAAGTGGTTAATAAAACAAAGATAATAAATAAAAGTATGAATTTTAACCACAAAGTTAATATTACTAATTTTAAAAGGTTAGATTATCGTTAATTTACTTTTAGAATATTACATGAAAAAAAATTACATTCAATTGCTATTACTCTTCCTCTTGCTACTAGTCTGTAACTCATGTTACGAAACACGCACGTTATGCAACTGAATCTGACCTTCAAACAAATTGTATAACTATTCTATATGAATGGGTATTAAACTGCTACTACATATATATAAAATACACCTTTATTTCTATTTTTTTCCCTTTTTAAATTGATTAAATATTTAACTGGTGGTTTTAGAATATTCAATTAAAATAACATACATAGTCTTACTTAAATACTAATTAATTATTAATTGTTTTGATTTTCCTTTAAATTGTACCCACGCTCTAAACTTTTATTAGATTTTGCTTATTAACATAAACCAATATACACATATGAGGTTCTTCAGAACAGACCTAGAATTAAGTGGAGAACCTACTGTTTAAAAATATAGAATGTTGTTTTAAAAAATATGGAATAAAAACCTTAAAAGGTTCTGAAACTATTATTATTAGGTTTTCTAGAAGTTTTCTTTGCGAGTTTTCGATTCTATGTTGCAAGTCTAACACAAAAATCTTTAGATTGCTTTAATATCTAATCGGTGCCTGTTGTTTTAACAGGCAGTAAAGCTGTTCACTTATAGCCTTTAAAAAACCCTGAACCGATGGTTAGGGAAGCGGAGTAAAGTCAAATTTTATAAAATGATGTCAGTGAGTTAAATAATCTTGTGTTGACAATAAATGTATTTTGTTGTCTTTTGATTTAAAAGCGTGTCATGTTCTTCCTCCGATATTTAGTATACATTATTAATTATAATAAATTTACAATACTTACTAAAATACAGATAAGCGGTGTCTACCAGATCCATTTATGAAAAAATAAGGAATTAAGATATTAGAAGGGAATGTAAAGCTAATCTTGGCATAGTGAATAAGATAAAAAAGTATCGCTTAGGTGGTTTGGTCATGTGGCGCGTATGAACGAGGAGAGAATAGTAAGAAAGATATATGACGCAAGTGTTAATGGCATTAGAAATAGAAGATATCAGCGAAAGATTTGGCACGATCAGGTTAACCAGATACTACAGAGGTCCTGTTTCTAACAGGAACCTCAATAATTGACGAGCATGTATGAGAAGATGTATGAATGTGGGTGACGTGATAATTGAGAATTTAGACCACCCCTGCAACAACACTGTATATTGTTTTTGATAAATGACGTTATGAATGCCATAATGTTGTTTATCTAATTCTTGGGCATCGAATGGTATATTAAACAACCATATAAAATAAATAAAAATACTATTAAGCACAATTACTAAGTGATCTTACCTGCATCAATACTGTATACCATCCAAGATGGCCGACGCTGCATCCATCTATCAACATTTGTAAAAGTCGATACACAGTGTTGTTGCTGGGGGGTCTCATTTGTGTGTCAGGACAAAAGAGTGTGGCGCTCTATTCTCTCTATCCTCGTGGAGAAACAGCGTTAGTCTACCTACATTAAAATATTTTTAATAAAAACAAAATATCCTTGATGAGTTCATATTTAAAGTAATTTATACAAGTGTGATGACTGAGTGACACATAAAAGTTTTATTGGATTCAATTATATTATCACGATAAAAATTGAAGCGAATGAATCATCAAATTATAATTTTCAATTTCCACGTCTTTCATCATCGTAACATATAAAGTTAGGCACGAGATTTATTTAATATATATATGTATATATTATTTTAAATAGATTTTAAAAACATTAGAATAACTTGATGCGTGGTTTTAGTTAGTAAATTTGACATCCTGACAAAGCAAATCGGTTGGTGTATTAATTATAACACATTAAGTGGTTAAAAACAAAGCTAAAAAATCTGTATTATATAAAATATAATTTTAAAACTGATATAAATATAATTGGATATATTCAGCATTCTGCAGGTTGATTGTGTGTATACATATGATGGCATCTCATCACTGGTATCTTGTTTGTGCTGACTTTACAATTTATATACACATTTAATTCCAACGAAGCAAGAGTATTCCTGACAACGCCATTATATTGCTATCTGCAGTCTTTACCCGCAAAAGGTGGAGATGTGTATTAACCACATTGTGGAGTATTAGAATTTCTGAAGTCAGCTTGCAAGAAAACATCCTCAGTTAATAATATTTCAGTTTTGTTATACGATAATAATTTTGCAATATGATAATGAGTGGGTGGGTGACTAACACGAACTAACGCAAATTGCTTGTCCCAACATTTTAATTTTGGTGCCACTCACGTAATCACTTACGCAATCAAATATCTCCGCAACTTTTTAAAAAAATATGACTAGATTGGAACGAAAATTTAACCGCTGACAATATAATATGCATTAATGTAAAAAATACGTCTTGTTTACGTGTAGATTTAATTTTCGAATAGAAAATACTTTTACTGTTGCATAAATGTGTCATAAACTATCGAATTTATGTTTCCACAAAGAATGTGTGTAGAATGCTCCTCATCCCGCAATAAATAATCCAAACCCCTCTCCTATATGTACAATTTATTTCATTGTATATTCATTTACTGCTCTGTGGTCCAGCCCATGTTTTCAAATATCGAAAGCTCAAATGACAGAGGGAAACGTCGCATTTATGCATTTAATTAAAAGCAATAAAAAATGTACACCAATGTAGTTCAAAAAATATATACTTGAGACTTCAAGTATTAACAAATATAAAAACATTACTAATTTATAATTATTGAAGAGAATACGAGAAAAAATATGTAAGTAATACAATTTTGATTTCTGATTTTTTGATAACAAATGAAATAAAAGATTTTATTTTATCCTTCTAGAATTGAATTTTTTCATTGAACATAACCACGTTGGAACATTGAAACAAAAGTCACAAAAGAATTTTTAAAAAACCACTACAGATACTATTCTTCTTTTTTCTACTATTTTATTTCTATTTTATTAACACTACAACAAGCCGTGCGGCCCAATTACTGTAGCGAAACACATAAAAACACACCGGTTTGAAATTATTGTGACCTCATCAGGAATCAAACCCGGAATCACCAATATGAAAATCCAGTGCCTTGACTGCTGGGCTACGAGGGTCTCCTTCTTCTTCTTCAATCATAGGGCGCCATACATCCCTTGACATCGCTTTTGGAGTCCTGTACTCCGGGCACCCGCCTAGTTCTTGCAGGTTTGTCTTGATATTACTTTAGGTTTCAATATATGGCTCTCCGAACTGCGGGCTGCAAAGAAATGTGGAGAGATATGAGTCACAACCAGGGAGCCACGATCCTCAATTATGACTGGACTAACTCTATTTAAAATGAACTAGTTTAAACCACGGATACCATGTCCATATCTTCACATATTTTAATTTTTTTCTTCACTCCAGCATTAATAAGTGCGATTGGGAAAGTATTTTGTCTAAAGTAAATAAATGAAGACGGGAAACCATTTTTTTTTCAAATGATTAAGAGATTAAACAGTCAATATTTAAATATGTTACTAAATTTTATAGTATTTAACATTATCTTACATGCAAAAATTTTATTTTAATATTGCTATACTTTGAACTTTGCAAAAATATTCTTTAAAAATAACACCTATTTCTGAACAAAGTATAGTGTTTATGTTTAATAAATGTATTGATTCCCCATTTTGTCTTTAATACGATATATTATATAGGAATATTTAATTTTCTGTATGCTTAATAATATTCAGAGTATGAGGTTTTTCAGTAGCGCGCTGACGTATACTCCGTGCAAGGTGGGTGGAATAAGCTACCGCCAGGCCGTACGCTCGACTGCATTACCAGAAATACGAAATCATTTTGATTGCTCGTATAACAAAGACTTTCAAAACATTACATAAATTTAGGATGTAAAATTCATTCATACATTTTTTATTTTATGATCAATAATGCAAAAGATATTCGAAAAAAGAAAAGGGAAAATTGTGGGAGAAGTTGGATAAATTAGGGGAATGTATCTCTTATTAAAATTTGTATGGTTATCAACAAAAGTTCTGAAATTTAATTATTTAATTAAGTACTCGCAATTACAAACTATAACTACAATAGAGTAATGTCAAAAAATATTCCTTCAGTCTATCAGTTACCAGTAACAATAGAAATATATTAGAATAGACTCGTCTTTGAATTATGTTCGTCTTCTTATACTTCTTTATTGGCATTTTGGAAAGTCCATAATGGTACCGTAACTGCAGTTACTACAGAGTATCACCCTTTTCTTGACGATGCAGTTGTGGTCCAGCCTGTTGGTCTCTCACCTACCTTTTGCAAGTTTGTCTTGATATTATCCGCACGCCCATATCTTGATCTTGCCTTACTGTTGAATCTGTTGACTTACGTATGAAGGCTTTGTACGTGTTACTCATTTTATTATTCAGTTATCTCTATTATTGCGTATACAATTTAAGTAAATAATGTCATCGTATCAATAAATAAACTCTGGTAGTTTTATTATTATTATTGGCAACACTGGATTTCCTGGTTTATAATAATATACATGTGTGTGTATGAGTATTGCCTCCTTTTTTTGGAATCTAGGAAGATGGTAACCGAGACGTCATTCTCATTACATACCGTTCTTCGACCAGTCCAGCAGTCCTAATAAACTACCAGTGCGCACTTCAGTCGGTTGAAATCAAAAGACAGCAAAGTTAAAAGGTTAGTGCAGATCATGTATCATATGTGTACTTATTATTAATCGGAAACCTGGGAACCAGCTATCGAAGGCATTTACATAAATATATATAATATCTAAAAAACCTATGAAAACGGTTTGGGAATTTCTAAAAAAAACGGTCGGTTATAGTTGGATTATGAAAGGTGGATGTTATTCTTAAACATATAATAACAGTTAATTATATTGTGAAGTTTATTTCATAATGTACCTTTGCAGTATAGATCTCGATCAAAGTGATTTGAAATTGTGGTGCTCATTTAGACTATAAAGTATTTAGATAGCTGAATTTCGATTATAATAAATTAAAATTTTGATTATAACTTGTGTGCTTTTTAAATACAAATTTAATGTATTAATTATAAATATATACGTATAAAATCAATTTTGTCGAAAAATATTGTTTTCGCGCTACCGGACAGACATATGTTCTGAATAACTACAACTTCACAATAATAATTCTCCTTAATAAAGTAGGCTTTTTATTTACTTTTTCGAAAACTTACTCGTTTAAAATTCTAATGACTATTTCCATATGCCCTTGAAAAAACAAACGACACTCCAGACGTCATAGCATGGTCAGCGTTTTGTTCACGAATAACAAATGCTACAAGAATAAAATATGGATTCATATTATTACTGCTTCTTCGCATCCGCCCATCGTGATGTGAAAGATCATCGTAAATTTGTGAAGTGAAAAAATAGGTATCAGATATCAAAGAAAATCATGAAATCGATTATTTTTTAAAAATCATTGTTTAAATGAAAGAGCCTGCGAAAGTTTCATAGAAAATTTTAATTTAAATTTGCCAAATAATGAAACAACTATTGCCCACGCTGTATTTACTCGCTTTGTAATAATTACAATATAATATTTAGTGAGTTTTTTTTACCGATCTAAACTTGTTAGGCAGAAAATTATCAAAAAAAAGTGCGTGGGTGTAAAGTAAAACCTTACTGGAATACAATTTCAGGAGATTCGTGGCATAGTGACTAAGAAACATGTACTTAAAAAGGAATATCTGGATAGAAATATATATACATTAATTACAACAATGTTTAGATTTAAGTCATATTTTTTTTTATATTTCTAAACTACGCTATGAATCAATTTACGAGAACATTGAAATACAGTGACAATTATTTTTGTTCTTACTCTTTACATTTTCCGTGTAGATTTTTCTCGAAGACTTGTAAAGTCCGCAATAGCGACAAGCGTAAAATAGACGCCTTCGAAATGTATTGCTGGAGAATGATGTTACATATCCCATGGACAGTGCATAAGAATGCAACAAATTCAACCACAGAAAGTCCTATCTACCGCCGTGAATAAAAGATTTTACCAATTATCCAAAGTGACAGCCTAGGAAAGGGGATTACCTTCGGCACAATATTGCCAAGGAAGGTTGCCACAGCGATGGTTAAATGCATTACATTTAGATGAAATGACTCTGTAGTCAACTGTGAGGGTGACCTAGGATCGGGACATGTAAAGCCGAGTCGAGAGGTTGAGCCGAGTTTCATCTTATTAAGGTCACTGTATTACGTCAATACTGATATAAAGGAGAAAAAAATAAGAAAAAACTGCAAAGCTACCAAATATCTTATGAAAGTAAACAGTAAACAAGGATTCAAATACAAAAACTTCTCGGTTATTCACCATGTCAGACTGTCTACTTATTTGTTTCGGTTGGTAATAACAGCGGCAGCGAATTATCATGAATAGATTTTTCATAAACTGTAGTTGTAGATTAGATACAATAATTGTAATATATTATAATAAACTTGACTTGAACTAAATAAAATGCATACAGTTAAATAAAATAGAAATCATTAATATCGTGCCGAGATTGGTGACAAAATTCTTGTAATATTATATTATTATATTACTACTCAGTCCAGGTGATGTTGTTTAAAAGACCTTACAAAGGCCTGTATTGATTGTACCTAAGTAAATGTTATTGAAAATTCACTTTATTGGAAAATTTTATTTCTCTATAATGAATGTTGAACCATTCAGAAATGTCGTTCATTTTCAATCATACATTTTTTTATATTGATTAATATATTTATAAGATTGTACATAGTATAAAATATCATAATTTAATTATAGTCAAAAATAATACAAATTCTATTAATGATGTAGGTATATATAAATGCATATCTTTTTTATAAGAAAAAATTGTGCTTAAGTGCAAAAAAAGAGAAAAGATATAAAAATGATAATTAAAAAGTAATCAAAGTCGGTAATAAATAGTTAATTGTTTAATTTTTACTCTTTGATAAGCTTGGTAGTCATATTTATGTTTAATTTCAATTTCAAATTATTGTTATAATTTGTATAGTCCTTCGAAAGTGCATTAAAGAACTCCTTGACTATAATATTGACACAATATATTTTGGAAGGTGTCACGAGACTTTTTCACATTACTGTACATCCGCATATTATTATTTTTGCCGTATTTAATCATATCATAAATAATATAAAATCACGCTTTATTTATTTGACAAAAATTGTATGAAATAATGTCAAGAATACTAATAAGAAGACAAATGGAACAGTCACAATAAGTAATGCGTTTTCAGCACCCAGGCAGACATTTTCATGCTGATCACGTGGCCGCCTGATGACGTCACGTATTGTTGCTTCATTACCTGACGCGGAGACATATCGACAGCGGGATGCAGGTTCCAACCAACCATCTCAGCGCGAGCCGAGCAACAAATATCACAGTTCTTTTCCCGTTTTCGTACCATTTACGGTTGTAACGAGTGGTTAAAAAATTGTCACCCTGTTGGATTCTTCGTCCTGTTCGCGCGAGGTAACTTCGGCTAGACGGAACGGGTTGTACTTACCTATACCTGCCCGTGAGACTTCGGAGTCAAATTTTAAACGAAAAATGGGTGTCTGTTTTAAAGTTGTTTTAAATCGGAAGACGATTGATAGACACTTAATTATATTTTTAATATCGTGTACTTTTTTATAAATTTTGATATAAATTTTAAATAATCAAAAATTATTATAGTAGTATTAGATAACATAATGATATTTAAGGAAATTTAAAATTAAATCAATGACTATCAATACTAATTTAGTGTAATTACTCTAAAACTTTTTTTATTGTTTTGGACTTCGGTTTGCAACACGACAACTCGCTAACGAAAAAGACTGCACCTCTTAAAAGAATAATTATCGTCTAGTTTATTGATTACTGATGCATTAGGTGCAGTAGGTTATAAATAAATAAATTAATGAAATTGTTAAATAAATTTAACATATAGATAAATTCATATCCTATATTATATCCTAAATAATATTAAAAAAATACAAATGAAGAAGAAAGTGTAAATTAGTTTAAAAAAAACAATTTGAACACGATACACAAATTTAGAAGAGAACTGCCCAGTGCGGCAAAATAAGTTAGTATGTTTGCTTACGTTATCGTTGTAACAATTACCTTAAACAACTGTTTTACTTTAATAATTTATGTATAATATGTGATATATTTAACATGAAATAGATACACATATTTCAAGTCAATACGGGTTGACCGGTGACGCCGGCAAAAGGGCTCGGTCATCTACCCAGGTGAGACCAAACATGTGTGCGCGCAAACCGCGCAACAAAATCTGCTGTCAAACTCCGTATTGTGTGTTTCAAAAATTTCTAATAAAAACGTGAGCATTTTTAATTCCCCATTCCACCGATAGAAATACATGATCAGGCCGCAGATTTGTGCGGCATTGATAATGTCACAACCAAATACTCGGGCCCAGAATCACATGTGTCGCCGCCTGTGGGGACAAAATCACTTTCATTCTCTTTGATTACATCCAATAACTTATTCCTTTCATATTTTCCCGAAAAGAGCGCACGAGCCCCCCACCCCCCCTTCACCCCTCTTTCCCCGTATTTAGACACATTCGTTTACACAACGAAACAGTCTCCGCCACAGTGGGTAGGAACTGTCAAAATGAAATGTCAAGCAAGTGCCCTTTCATACCAAAATACGGAATTACTAGCGCAAGTTCAGGCTGCTACTTCAAAGGGACTCCGACAGAACTCCGCGGCAGTTCCACGAGCAGCGGGAGGGCGGCGCGGGGCGGGGCACGCGTTTCAAATCGATTTTAATTTCCGATCACCGAATACAGATTATGTTTTGCTTTTCCATTCCAATACTTTTTTTTGGGTTATTTCTTTTGCCTTCTACAGAAAACTTCTCGGTCGCAGTGACGGAGAATCAAAATATTTTTGGTACATTTTTATGCTACCTGCGTATGTACACGAGAAGCATTCGATCCATACCTTGTAAATGTATTTATTTATCTTTTTTACAATACATTATTTTATTATAAATGGAACGTTGCATTTACTTTAAGTTTTACATTGTATTTATATGCTATTTATTGCATCCTGTTTTAATCTTTTTATACTATTTTTTTACTTTTTATATACATTGAATATTGTATTTATATGCTATCTAATTGCATGTTATTTTACTCTATATATATATAAATATTTATATGTTTTTCTACATTGAACAATGCATTTACTTATTTTAATTTTTACTATGTATTTATATGCTATCTAATCGCATCTTGATTTACTCTTTATATATATATTTGTTTGTACATTGAACATTACACTCTGTTTACTACTATACCGGAAAGACACTGTCTGCTATAATACAGTAAAATACTAGTGTAGCAAGCAGGGTACCGAAATATATGTCTTACTTTGTTGCAATGTTATCTGATTGTAAGAATATAGCACAGTGTACTATGAATCAAAAAATAAATGTATTATTAAAACATTAATTCGGACTCTATTAAGATGGACAAGGATAAAATACGCACAGCACATACACATAAATACAGTATAATTATTAATATAGTTTTTATAACACATTTCTGATAAGTTGTTGAATCTTAACATCATTAATCTGTAATATTTATAGCAAACATATCGTGGTTCATTTTTGATAATTAATAGTTTATTAGCTTTGTTTTATAAAATTTAATTTGATAACATTTTAGTTTTTTTTTTTATACTGATGAAGGAAAAAGTATTTTAGCAGTCGTAGTTTAATAGTCGTAGGATAGTTCACTACCAACTATTATATTTGAAAATTTAGTGTATGGAATGCGCTCTGCCATACATTATCATAGCCCTCGCCATCACAACAGAACTCTCATGCGACTAAAAGCTCGCACTAACTCACAGTGGTTTATAAAACAAAGCTAAATAAACTATGTATTATTTATTAATCTCATTTCACTGAGTTTCATAGACTTTTAACTTAAGAATTCAATCATTAAATATACACAAATACTACTACTAATAAAAATAAAATTTAAATAAACATAACACCGTACAGAATGGGTTTATTATTAATTCAATCATCAAAAACTTCGAAAGCCTTAAAAAATTGTATACTTATTGAAACATTTTTCTGATGTGATCATCTGATTCTTGTACAAGTAAATATACACAAACATTATTTGTGCATAACAATAATACTGTCATATAAATACAGTACGATAAGCAATTACGCCACTAGAGTTCAACGTTGGACAAACACATTCATCCAGGGTTACCCGAGTGGGGGGAGAGGAATCAAGAAGTAAGGTATCTAATAATTATTTTTAATTGTAAACGAAATCGAATTTAAAATTATAATTAAACGTATTTCATTCCTTACACACATAAAGTGCATAACTTTACATACTCATGAAAATCGTGTATATAATACTACTTCTGTAATACTTTGTAGAAAATTTAGGTATTGAAAAACCAATAATAAAATTAATGGAACAATATTAGAAAATAATACTTACGGTTGTCTTGATTTTGTAAACAAATGGTTTAAATAAATAATTTTACTACACTTTCAAAAAATATACGCCGCCAATGTTCCGGGCCGGGGGTGTCGGGGCAGACGTGCCCCTTTCACGCGCCGTCTTTCACGTCACTCCCCGAGAATCATTCCTCCCGAGGAGACAACTCACCCCAGCCTCCTCCCAATGAGAAGAGAACGTTCCAGAATCAATTCTAAAATTTCAAATTCCCCGCGCAATTATTTTGAAAGTCTTTCATCGGGAGAAAAATACGTCCCGCCACTCGAATAAAAGTTATTCTGTATAGCCTGCGTAATCAGAAGGCAACTTTGTACGCAATTTGTTTAGATTTTTTATATAAAATGACGAATCTTTTCACATCTCAAGTAAATAAACGTAGAATGTAAGAAAAATATAAGAGAACTGCTGTAAACTCTAATGGTTTGCATGACAATTTATTCCAATACCGTTGATTTTTATTTATAATAAATTTATGTAGTTAGTTATACATATAATGAAAACACCATTAAACGTCATTTATCAAATGAATAATTATTTTATTAAATATCTACAAATCACATACACTCAATTATTCAAAAAGAGCAAGTAAAATCTCTACGACGAGATTTTTCTTCCGCTCAGTACGGTAGAGAAAAGCCATACTTTCCCGGTACAGTACAACCAGGTGGAGGTTCTATGAAGCACTCACATATGAAGGGAACCGGAAAATCAGAAATCATAATGGCAAGAAAGCACTCCCATACGGTTATATAAATATATAGTCTAGATATTATGCATGTCGGTTGTGACCCCCTAAACCCACCCCAGGCCCCCGTGGTGGGGCAAAATCTACCCCGTCGAATCCAAATGTTATACCTTCTTTAAGTATTCATACATGTATTTCCTCAGACACAAAAGCCCTCGGATTTTTTGCTTGAAACAGTACGGAATTATGGTTTACTCGCTTATTGGTAGAGCAAACAATGTTTCGATATTTTTTCGTCTTTCGCACGGGAAGTCTTATCGTAGAAGATACCATTTATATATTTGGAGACGATTTTGTATTTGAAATCGAGCAATAAATTGTATGAAACGTTCTGAGATTTGTTTTTTAACTTGCAGTATTAGAACAACGGATATTTTTACAGAGGGAGTATAGTTTTTCGCTGTTTGAGAAACACGGACTTAGGTTATTTTTAGCGTTTATTTATTTTATTTTATAAATTATGGATTTTGTATCTGGCAGAAACAATATCCAACAATTCTCTTTTTAATATTCTCTGTGCAATTTTTTCAGAACTTATAGGAACAATTATAGCCAAGAAGATTATGTGTAAGCTCTGGAGTAGGAGCTGTTTTTTTTTTAATGCTATTTATTTTGTTTCGTAAAATTGAATAAAAACATAATGTTGATTGTTCTTCCAAACGATTCTGAATATGAATAATGGGTTAAACTATTTTGTATTAATTAGAAAGATATACCTACATATAAAATCAGTTTTATTGAAAATGTTATTGTTGTTGCGGGATTCGAACCGGGATCTCGTTCATAACCGAGCATTATCCAACTATGCTACAGCGAAATTATTTTTAACGACAATGTTTCGAACCTATATGTTACACTTTTTCAAATTAATACATCTATCGTTCCATTATTTGAAAGTCATCTATTTTGCTTTTACGGAATCTCAAATACCTTTGAGTAAACCGATAGCGGACAATAAATATTTTGCGATGAAATTGATTTTATATGTATATTTTTCTAATTAATGCATTTAATTTGTATTTAAAATATCACAGACCTATGTTCTGAATAATTACAACTTCACAATAAGAATGTGTTCTCTTAATAAGTTATACCATTATTTGATCAAAACAGTTCATTATTCAAATCGTTCTGATTAAGTGTTGTAAGAATTACAACTTTAGTCAAATATTTTTACGAGCTTTAAATTAATTAATAATAAAAACTCCATTTGGAAATGCATTCCAATACATGGTATAGTCAACCAACAACAAAGTAGACAAATAACAGGAATTTAGACCAGAAGAAGTTTAGTGGGTGAGTGACACCTCAAACACAGACCATTTCAGCCAAATTATTCCATGGCACGAACTGACTTTTAATGCCAACACAGGGGTCTAAACTCTCCCTAAAGTGACACCCCACATTCAAAGGAAATTGGTTGATAAAATTCACTTTAATTATATTGGCCGTGCAATAAAATTTGTAAAATCATTACGTTGAATTGAGCGTCAAAATTCACTTTAGTCATATCATTCTGTGCCTACATTAGAAAATTCCATTCGAGAATATTTCACATAGGTATATAACTAGCAATATCGTTAAACAGCTATGATTATGTTTAATAAATAAAAGGATCAACAGAATTTGCTCGATAATATTATGATTGTTGTATGATCTTTGACTGTATCACACGTCGAAGTACATATCTGATAGTGATGAGAAAAAATGCTACTCTTGACTCACTGGTGTGATTGTGATTGGTATTCGATAATATCAGTAATTGAAAACTGTGACTGATCACAGTTTTATCACAAATGCGCTGCACGATTTCACAATACAATAAAGAAATAAAATACATAATATTGATGTTACTTAATATATATTCAAACTTTATTTGCGTAAAAACATATTCTAGTATTAATAATTAATATATATATCTAATTTAATATCATCACGACGAGAACGAAAACCCAAAAAAATGTGAGCTTATTTGTCGGATCAAATTCTCAGCGTTTCGGGTCAAATGCGTAAAACGTTATAGCAGAATCCAGTTGCCTTTAATGCCTTGATCATAAATTATAACATAATTCGTTAATTAATATTTTCGTCTCATATGCGCCACATCACAGTTCACAACCAAAGATAAATAATTAAAAAATGAATCACGAATCACGATATTCCCAGATATTCAATCACTGATAGTGAGTGTGACTCAAAGATATCAGTGATTAACTCGCGGTTCGTGATTTTGAGCTCATCTCTAATATTTGATTATATATGAATACGTGACGACCTTTGTCTTAGTACACGTTATTGTTATGTTTATAGCATAGGCGTTTTGCGATGTGGCATGTATTCCATGTTACATGCATAACTCTTATTTTTTAATGAATTTTATACTTTATGTCAATCAGCATGACTTATATGGAAAGTATATCTTTATATTATTAATGAAATTATTTATCGTTTTTACATATTTATGATTTTCAAAATAATTTAAATGCTTTTCAAAAATCAATATTCTTGAAGTAGGAATTGTTGTTTTTAAAAACGAATTTTTAATAGTTTACGAAATTATGATTTGATGGATATAATCGAAGTTTTATTTCTAGTTTCATGATCTTTGTACGTTGTTGACTTTGTGATTCTAAAGTCATATCGAAGAGCACTCTTCACTTCAAGAGTGCTAAAAAAATCACACTTAGGCTAATTATTTAAAAAACAAATAATATATATCTCAAGATGAATCTATTTTCATTATATTTAATTGAAAATATATGAAAATATAGGTAATTACAGGGCTTACAACTTGTCTTCGGCTGATTTAAGTGATCACTTTATATAAATATAACATTCACCATTTTCACCCATCAATCTCCATATCTATCAAATTTTTGAAAGTTGTATATATATTAATACGTGGACTCACTTTGAGTACCACTATACTATTGCCATTTATGGATTAAATTTGATCATTTATTTCCCTGAAACAGCATATATGTCACAATGAGAATCTTTTTTTTTTTGTGTGTGACATATTCAAATACTGCTAATGCTATCGACGTTATTTGTTTTAAAAAAAAGTAACTTCTGTTAAAATACATTTGGTTTGACAAAGTACAAAGATTGTTTTTACTAATATACTCGTAACTGTTTGTTTTTTATTATGATTTTTTTTCTTCATATAAGTGTATCTTTACTCACTTAAAAGAAAAAGTAATGTAATTGTTGTGTCCGGCCTGCTCAAAGAAATGAATTTTCTCAACCTGTCATCACAGTCGGGATTGAAGACAGTGTGGCGAGCCGCACACGCCGGCGCCGCAACGAGCGAATTTTTCCCGGCCGCAGACAATCAACAAGTTTAGTTCGAAGGGGCGCTCGCTTTACGCTCTGCCCACACGGCGCGATGCTAAGATGGCGCTGATAGATCATGTCCCCGAAATATTGTTCAAGTAAAGGAGGTTAGTAATGGCGGCCGCCACAGCTGGGGCGCGCGATAAGAAAAACTTTGCTTTGTTTATATAAATCTTCCGCAGGGTTCGCCGCTCTTGTTAACCCCGGCTGTCTCGTCCGGGGCTCGTTATTGTTATTGACGATTCGGGGTAAATAATGAATGAGACACGTTTCGGCATTCGATACAATATGTATTGTAGGGTTATTGGGGGTAAAAAATGCTATCATTTTTATTCATTCCAGCGCTTCTCAGATCGGCAGCGCGCTCGCTCTTCATCAGATAAATAAACTCTATTGTACGATTTATGTACATTTCATATAAGACATGAAGTACAATGGATGCAGTAAAAATGTGTAGATACGTTCATTAAAATATCTGGGAAGACAATGAATATAAATAATTGAAAATAATGAAATTTATTCAATTTTAGATGAGCGTAATAGAATGCCGATTTCATAGATTTTTTTTTAAAATAAAGATGCGTACACAGAATACATGTCACATCAATATTTTTACTATTTTCAAACTAAGCTAAACGCTTGTACTGTGAAAATAGGACTAACTTGCTGGTGTCCTGGAACGAGGCGCGAAACCCCGGCCACTAGATCACTAGGCCAACGTCTTGACTTGACCACTAATATAATAAAAAAATAGTCACACCCATAAACGGATATAATATATATATATAAGCAAGGGAGGTTAGTTCAAAAAGTTAGAAGTTCTTGAGTGTGTGTAAGAACTAAAATTAATATATAAGAAAAGTAGAAAAATAATTTGTAGTTTGCAATAATCTCTGTGTAGGATTTAGAACTATAGAAATGCAGTTGTACGAACGAATACATTGTTAATTTATACCTTTTAAAGTATAATTAGCAAAGAAAAAAATGCATATTTTATGGATGCCTATAAATAATCCACGAATCATTAAGTCGTATTACCATAACACAGAACAATGAACACAGAACGCCACACACGTATATTCTTATACACATTTTTATCGCTCCTTCACATTTCTAGCATCTTCAACGTTTATTTTCAAACGGTCCCGTCATCGCACTTCTTCAGATTTTTTCAATCTGTCTTACTAGATCCAAACTCCACTAATATCTAGCTTGCTACGTGCTTCTACAAAATTAAACGTCATACTCATATTCTTTTCACATTATTTCACAATCTTTAATACTTAGTTTTCCCGTATATAACTATTACAATTATTCCTTCTTCATTCTTCTTCACTGAAATTTTAATTTTTTTCTGGCTTACATAGGAATCAGTAGGTGCTAAAGATTCAAACGCTTAAAAAAGAATTTATGATTTTTTTATTCGTCTATTCTTTCATCCCGAGTAAATTTGCTTCAATTAACATAAACGCTATTTTTCTTGATGCAAATCCCGAATAACACATGATATACGAGTAAATGTATCTTAGTTACGTATGCACCATAATTTGATGACACCTGATCCCAAAATATTATATATAAGTACAGCATATATAACAATATTATCAATGAATGTTTTTTTGAACTGTTGGATATTTCTCTTAACGAATGTCAAACCCTTTGATTTTTATCTAAAACCCGTTAGTATTGAAATTATGTACCTAAATTCTTTCGCTTGATGAACATATGTTTTTAATAGTTATAATAATTCAATCATTTTTCCACTTCTAATAAATATAAAAAGGACAAGATACAAACTTATGTCACTGAGAGTGACATATTTTAATATTAAAATCGTGGATATTACATTTTATGAAATACATGTCGTGAATGTATTAATAAATACATAGATATACCGTAACCATTTCATTCCTCTCAAACGACATCATTAAATTTGGCCAGTTCACTAATAAGACAAAATATTCTCATTATTCAGCAAAATTTAAAACGAAAAAACTATTACATCATCTGTAAGAATTAAAAGCATGGTAAGTAAAAATAAAAAGCAATTTTAAAGTGCCCTCCATACGGGAATATCATCTCGTTATGGCAGATATTTGTGTTTTGGTCTGGAAGAATTCGTTCACAGCTGATAATGATCTGGCATGAAATAATTTAACCGAATATTTGTAATTCGACAGCAGATTTTTTTGTATTCATTTTATGTCACAGGTTAAAAGTAAAGACAAACAATTATTAATAATATAAGTTAAATTAAGCAAATAGAAAGAATTTATATTTATTTGCTACCGGGATTCGAACCTATATATATTTTTAGATAAATAGATTTTTTCTGTACATCTTTTTAGTTGCTTCATTTAACTTATATTAAAATAGCATAAAATTAGAGATAGGTACCAGAAAATAATGTTTGACAATAAAGTACAAGCAGAAGAGAATTGAAAATTTCAGTTACCTATGTACAATCTTATAATATCATTATTCATCGTTAACGTGCTAAACAATGTGCAAAATAACATTATTAAGCAATTTACCTGATTGATAATGCCCTTACAAGGCGAAACGCGTATCAAGTAAACTAAACGAGTAGAATTTAAAAAAAGTGTTATATTTTCACATAATAGAGTTTTACAAACTTACTTCGGAGACAGTAAACAATATACATCCCAAAAAAAATCTGATTAAAAGAATATTTATTGAAAATATATACCTGCACACAATATTTTTCTAGTTCAATTCCCGCTGAGGATATACATCAACACATCTATGTGATTTTCTCGAGCCTGGTTATTTTTGTGATGTATTTCGCTACGGTAAATACGCCACTTGAGTTGTTGTGGTATTTAAAAAAATGTAAAACAATTGTGTAAACATGACGATTAAGATTACAACGTTTAACATGTATTATAGCCCTATTTAAAAAAAAAAAATTGTAAAAATCATCATCACATTAGCCATTGTCGATCCACTGCTGGATAAAGACTTCGTCAAGACCGGCACTCTCTTTTGCCTTTTTACTCTTACAGCTCCGATAATGTCGTATATCTCTCAAGGTCTTAGTTATATTGCTTCTCGTGAAAACCATCCAAGAGTGTTCTTTGTCAACATTACACTTTTTTAAGAGTGTTAATTACATATTTTACCTTAGTATTCCCACTCCGTAACGTGTGTAACAATAAACTATAATATATTATAGAATTACTAGCAGATAAACAAAATACGCTGCGTGCGTTTTACATTGGTATGCGCAGACTCTGTAACATAGTGTAACAATAAACTATAATAAATTATAAAATTAATAGCAGATAAGCAAAAATAGGCCCTGCGTGTGGCTATTATGACCACTCCGTGGCCAATATTGGCCGCTACGCGGTCATTGGTGATCGCTGCGCGGTCTGGGTCTCAGTATAAACTATATTTCAATGCGGAAGTCCCTACATTCTTGAAACATAATAATAAAACATTCGTGTCACATTTGACAGTGACATATATATAATGTAAGAAACCGTAGAGTGCGATCCGATATGACCATGATACATAGATGAGATGACGGGGTGTTTTTCTTATCTATGACAGGAGTCTCACAGACCTGGTACGCAAGTAAGTTAAGGTTTAAGCCAGTACTTTACAGCCTACCGAAGTCGCCACGGCCGCCACATCCAGAAAGTCATAGATATATACGGGGAAGCGTAATATTATTATAGAATAATTTTTACTTTTGAAATTATCAAATTAGGATTTTATACATAAATAACTTTTCAAATCAAATATCTAAACACCTACCACGAAACATTAGACCGGCATTTTATACAAATAATAATACAAGAAATTTACTCATAAATTCTAAAGACAAAGATGATAAATTTAACAATTCTAGTGTCTATAAACTTAGTTGCAAGTATTGTGCTGCATTTTATGTTAATAAAACTGGTATAAATTTAAATATAAGAGTAAAAGAGCATTTGAGATATTTGAACAATAGTGGATTTTCAGAATTTGCCAATCATTTGATAGAAAATGGTTATGGTTTTGATAAAAAATTGGGATTGTCAATTTTGCATGTAAACGATGTTGGTCACAAATTAAATAATTTGGAATCGGTGGAGATAAATAAAGCGTGTAAAATGAATCAAAAAATTATAAACAACCAACTAAATTTAACTACGAGACCCATTTTTTCCTAAAAATTATTCGAGTAAATTTGTATTAAGTAACAATTTGAATTAGGTACTAAATTTATTCTTTAAAGAAACAATAACATATTTTTTTAGTTAGTATTGACATCTTGAAGAAGAAAATTGTATTTTTTGTACCGGTAGATGTATTTGAACTCAATAAGTGGTTAATAAAACAAAATTAACAAATAAAAATTAAGAATAATTTTTGTCTGAATAAACTTAAAAGAACGACTACACCGAAGGAGGACTGTTCGGGTAACGGTGCAAGATGAAGCACACTCGTTAATGTACAGACATTTCAGAAGTAAGTACTAGAGAATCTGGACGAGCACAAGTTGGAAATTATTATATGAAATTCCGTTTTTAATCATGCAGTTAGAAATGTAAAATCATCATATCGTCAATTATTTTGAAAGATTTTTACCTCTCGGCTCGCTCAACCCCTCGGCTGTTCACATAGCGAGACGGCGGGACATCTCAGTATTTACACTTACTTGCTTTATTTCACCCCACCGCACACCAGACATTACTCTCATAATGAGATACTTGACATCGTGTTCCGGAGACGCTCGTACTGAATAGGATCAGTTGAATGGGATGCACTGCTAAAGCTGTTTTGGTTTCGTCCAGCGCTGGACCGAGTCGTGATCGTCCGAGTTGCTAACAAATTATAAAGATGTGTTAAATGCGCATAAGCAATTGTGTGAAATTAATTTTTCAATCAACGTTTGAAATATAAATTTGTAAAAAGTTTGTAACATAAAATATTTTTTTCGGAGGCTTTCCAAATAAAACATGTCACAAAACTGCATTAAAAAAAGACGTTAATAATGTATTATGTAATTTTATTTTATTTTAAAACATCTTAAGAACTTGAAATAAAATATAGACAATATTTGAAGAGACCAAAACAAAATACTACGATTTGCAAACAAGTCAGGGCTAGGTGAACTAGAAAAATACATTGCATGCAGTGGTGGTACGATACGTGTGTGTGAGATATATAACGGGTTTTTTTCCTATATATTTTAGTATTATATACTATTGAATACTGTTTTAGTATTATATACTATTGAATACAAACTTCTGAGGCGATCCAAATCAAACTTGAACTAAAGTCTGCCCGCGAGAATCTGACATTCCATATCATTCATTAGTGAATATGGTTATCTATAATAATAATAATATTGGATAATTTTTATAGCACCATTTTCGTAAAAACTTTCACCTCCAAGGTCAATTTACACATAAACTGTTAATAGTCCTATATTATTTTTGTTTTTAAATTTAAAAATTGTTATTTTAACTTATGGAAATGATTTTAGGAAAAGGTGCGTTTTAAGTATCTTCTTAAATAAAGTCTCCGATGCACTGTTTCTTATGACGGAGGGCAAAGAGTTCCACGCTTTTGGACCTGCCACCGCAAATACCTGTTCACTAAATTTAGACTTCTGGCAACAGTTGGTTGGTTCTACAACCTTCCCTGCGGTAGTTGAGGCTGACCTGAGAGTTTGACGTCTACCATTCAAATTGTTTGAAATACAAAGCTCTTGAAGATATAGAGGTGCCATATAATGTGTCGCCATGTACATCAACTAGCACAATTTAATTTTAACTCTTTCAGGGAACCAGAGCCAATGTAGATCATGTAAAAGGGATGTTATATGAGAGACTTTGGAAACTCCATATATTATCCGTGCTGCCGCATTTAGAATAGATTGTAAACTATCCAACTGAAATATTGGTAGGCTAGCATAGATACTGTTACAATAGTCCACATGTGATACCATAAATGCATTTATAAGTAGAGGGACTGCGTCAAGAGGAAGATGTCTCCGAATACCTTTAATCTGGCTCAGTTGATAACAGTTTTGCTGATTTGTGTATTCATTGAAAAATCTGAATCAATGTGCACACCCAACAACTTAAGTGCAGATTTAGAATTCGCAGATATTGATTCCTGTATTAAGTTTTACCTTCTAGGTGTTGCTGTCCATATTGATTTACATATTTTATTTATTTTTTTAGGCTTTTTTTAAATGTACTTTAAAAATATACCATTGTATTTTCAATAAATAATAAGCATTGTAAATGTAAACGAGATTAATGCCTACTTTTACAAAATAAAAAAATTTCCCGAAAAATCGTAAACCGACCCTGGCACGCCATTTTTTCCCATTGCATTTTGGCTGATTGGCAGTGGAGACGTGCCGCATCCCAATGGAAATGTCTCATTAGTTCACATGAACTGACTCAAAAAATGTTGTTTCATATTATTTTATAGTTGGATTTTGTGATGATTTTAGTTCATAGTAATTAAAAGAAAAAACTGATGAAGTGCATTTGAAAAAATAATATTAAGGCATCACACGATTATATTTTTATTTTGATGTAACTACTGAAAAATATCGAAAAAATTGACCCAATAAAAAATATCGTTTACATAAAATAGTCAACCAGGAATTATTAAAACAGGTCATGCTTACGCCATGTTTATGACCTGTTTTAATAATTCCTGGTTGTTATGAAATTTTGTAATCGAAATATTTTTATTCATTTGTGTATTTTATTATTTATAATTTCAATATCAATATAGGTCAAAATTAATCATTCAGGTTTTGATAATTTACAATGGATCTAAGAAAGACTTAAAAATGTCGTTCATCATTTGAAGTGTTGTAATTTATAAAATACACCCACAATTTTGTATTTTCATTAATTGTGTCGCAAGTACAGAACACTAGAGTTGAGATAGATATTGTGAATTTAATTATTATTACAATTTATTGTTGATTATTTTTATTTAATTGTAAAATGTGGTGTTAATATTGCCCTATACTTCGTATATCCTGGCATAAAATGTTATCTTCAATGGTACAACAACCTCTATGTTTTGCTTGAAGCGCTTTGAATCCATGCGTTGAATGTGTTGGGTTCACCAAATTCTGTGTTTTTGCTATAAGATTTTCGTATTCAATGTTCAATTAATTGTAATACAATGTATAAGTAGGTAGTTCAGTTTATTATTACAGGTATGTAGCAGTTTTATTTATGAACGCTTCCTAACGAGGATCTTTTAGAAAAATATGATTTATCTTGTATGCAGTACAGTTAATATATTAGTAGCTGTATACATTTTTTTTACTATTTAAATGTAAAGACTATTATTATTCTTGCCTTTTTTCTAAGAGATTCTATATCTAAAAAAATATATAGAAATATTTTTTAAATAATAAAAGGACTTAAAAAAGATAGTAAGAAAGTACTTTACTTCTTTATAAATAAATACTAAAAAGCAAATATTCTGATAACTAAGATTTTGAATATTGAATTATTTTATAACTTCGTTTTTAACCATTTTTATGAGTTAATTATACACCAAGTGGTCCAGGAAAATGCCGTCTCCTTCACTAAAATTATTTAACTAATATTTTATTTAATCTACTAATATGTCAAACTACAGAGTGTATACTTTCTACGAATATACAACATTTTTA
The DNA here is from genome assembly GCA_031772225.1 of Eubasilissa splendida. Taxonomy (NCBI): domain Eukaryota; kingdom Metazoa; phylum Arthropoda; class Insecta; order Trichoptera; family Phryganeidae; genus Eubasilissa; species Eubasilissa splendida. Next base: position 13,265,353 of record CM062848.1, on the reverse strand, counting down.
ATATCGTGATGAACTCATAAAAGTGGTTAAAAACAAAATTTATAAACAATACAATATTAAAATGAACAACCTCAACGTAAAGATTGCGCTAAATATTAAAAATACTATGACTTTTAAATGAAAATAATTAAATTAGTAATAATTAAAAATTAATATGTTGATAAAATACATGGAGAAATAATAAAAAAAAATTAGAAAAAAAAAATGTATTTATGTTTTTATTATACAAATTTTACCACTTAAATATTATTTCTTATGATATTAATTTTAAAAATTCTTGAAAGGAGAAAAAATATCCCGTGTTGACACATTAAGAAAGAGTCGAAATAAAAAGATGAATTCTGCTGTCCCGCCGGATGCCATAATGTCATTAAATTTCAAGTCACTCAACTTCCAAAAAAAGAAAAAAAAAAGAAAGTCCACACTTTAAAAGCCCGGTTCAAAAGACAACATTTACGATGGGGCACTCTTACAATATTTCTATCAAATCCACCACTGCGGAGCGGGGGGCGGGGGTGCACTGGTGTGAGACGGGGGTGCATTCTTCGTCGGATGATTTCATGATTCCAACTCGCTTCGCTCAAAACAGGGGATGCCAATATTTTTTTTTAAAAATAAACTGTCTCATTTTTCGATGTTTAATACATTCGATTGGAAAATGTGTAATTAAATTAATATATTTTTGTCATTTCTTTTATATGTGATTATATATAAAAGTAATGACATATTATATGTATATATATAAAGAAGAGTGTATGTTGGTTTGTTTGTTTTTTTTACAAATCTACAGTTTTATTAAGAACACATTCTTATTGTGAAGTTGTAATTATTCAGAACATAGGTCTGTGATGTTTTAAATACTAATTTAATTTAATTAACTTAATTTAATTTAATTTAACAGTTTTATTCAGAGCTTAATGAAACTTTGGACACTTGATCTTTAAAACAAGAGGAAGGTCACTGTCTACATGTGATTTCGAAAAATCATCCCCATCCCTCTTTCCCATCCCTTAAAGCAGAATTTTGGTGCTTTTTGATGAAATTTTCCACACTTGACGTTCAAAATAAGAGGAAAATTACTGTCTCCATCTGATTTCGAAAAAAACTTCCCCCCAAATTTGAAATAAACTCTTGTTAATATTATTAAGGAGAACACATTTTTATTGTGAAGTTTTAATTATTCAGTACATAGATCTATGATATTTTTGTAAATACAAATTAAATGTATTAATTAGAAAGGTACATATATAATCAATTGTATTGAAAAATATTATTGTTGTTACTATAAAAATATGCACTGTGTTGGTATAGCATAATCGGTTAATGCACGTTCCCCGGATTGGAAGAGATTCTGGTTCGAATCCTGGTAGAAACAACAATATTTTTCGATAAAATTGATTTTATATGTATATCTCTCTTATTAATACATTTAATTTGTATTTTAAAAAAACTATATATTTGATGTAATGTCGTTTTAATGTAATTGTAATTTACATAATTTCGATGAATTTGAAGACTTTAATAGAAACATATCATATTACATTTTTATATTAGCACATATATTATCTAAACTACAAATGCAATAAATAACATAACATAATTTAACATACGCTAAACCAAATTTCAAAACGTAAATTTACATGTCGTAAAGTAAGGAATACATTATTAATCTTTTTTCTTAAAAATATTACTTGGTTATCTACATCTACATATCTGCTTATTTTATTTTTATACGTTTATTTGTTTATATTTCTTATATTTAAGTTAGGTAGTTCATTATGTTATTCAAACATTTAGTGGATGAATTTTTGTATTTGAAATGTATGTTTACTAGGAATGGTACGGTTGATAAAGATATCGACAGGAGGGTGACTAATGGCTCTATAGTTAATGTTGCTCTAAACGCAATAATCGCCAACATCGTTATTTGAAGCAAGACTAGCGGTGTGTAGTTCTTGTGCCAACACTAACGTATGGAAGTTAAGCCTAGAATTGGCAAAGTAAGAATGAAAGTATACTGAATGCTGTGAAACGTGGTCGCTCGGGCGTAAGTCTGAAAATCTATGCACGATTGAAAGAAGAAAATGTCGCTGAGATAATTTGGGCATGTGGAACGTATAATTGAAGAGAATATGGTCAATAAAATATACCAGGCGAGTGTTGAAAGCAAGAGAGATGTTCGCGAAAGTCCTGGGATGATTAGACAAACCTGATATTAAAGAATGGCCCTATTTGGAGCTTCAAAAAATGATGAGCCAGTCAGTTATTGGGTAGGTAACAGTACCAAAGTATGCACTTTTGAGTAAAAATATAGAGCAGTCATAGTACGCTCTCTGTGAGAGACTTCCTAACCAAAAAGCAATTACCCATATTAGATCATTCTGCTTATTCACTTGATTTAGCTTTCTGTGATTCCTGCCTATTTCCATATTAAAATCTATGCTGAAGAGACAAAGATACTCTAAAACAACTGATATCAAACGGAATATGAGACAGGTACTTAATATTCCGGAAAATGAGTTCCAGGCCTGCAGAAATAACAAAGTATATTGCTGAACAAGGGGAGTACTTTAAAGGGAACAATACCCACTAGTGCACAGTTCTACATGTATATTTTAGACGGTAAATTTTCCAAAATTAAATAGTCACATATTCACGGATACCAAGATACGGAGAACTATTCTCAACTAACTAATTTAGTTCGATAGTTACTTATTATTTATATGGCAATATATTCTCACCATATTATCGCTTGCACAACTCGTACAGTAGGTATACGGTTAGAGTACGGTAGAGAGATCTGCGAGAAGAACACTCAGAGCACATTAGTATTTAGTAATAACCATTTTAAATCAAATCGTGTTATAGGTATAATATTACAGTCTTACAGTATTACTGTATTACTGTATTACAGTATTACAGTACGGTACGCGATCCGCAGATTGATGGCGCTTAACTCTCAGTGGGAATATCTACGTTCTGCCAGTTTTTCAATAGCAGCGTATCTGAAGTGTTGCCCCGTTCGTTAGGGACGCTCGGATGACTTTTTACAAGCAAATTCTGGAATGTTTTTGCATAAGTATGAAGCCATTGGAATATCAAAGGAATAATAAAGTGAAACAAGTAGTTTCAATGTTCTAGCCGCCGAGAGGGTAGGTGCTGCTCGCGAGGCTGAGATCTGCCTGAGATCGGCTGAGAGGGGTGTGTATTGAAATTACGCGCCTGAAATCGACATGCTTGCTGTTTGCCTGACAAATTCTTCGTCAATAACCTTTTTCTCTGAGTAAATATTTAATATTTCATCTGATATTATGTTGATTCGATCAAAAGGAGAATGATTTTGCAAATATTGATTTAATGTGTGACATTTTATATTTTCTGCATACCATACCTTACCTACATTATGAAATTTGTAAGCATACTAAGAAGGTCGTTTTTTAATACTCATTGAATACTTCCTGATGTGTAGTAATGTAGTATGATAATCGACCATTACTAAAGGTTCAATGGAGGGAGAAGGGAGGTGTAATAATGAAGTGAAAGTGGTGTGTAAAATATATAAAGAAATAAGAACTGAATAAACCCAATAAAACACTATATTTTGACTTGTAATGTAATGTATCATCTCTTAACCAATTATCGCACTACATCTAATGTTCCAGGTATCCAACACTCCATCTAGATGGTTTAGAGACTTAACCAAGTTCACTTATGCGTGGAGTGGAGGTATGTCGGGTTACCCCAAGCCCCAGCAGGGTGCCTACTCCTGGAAGCAATGTCACGAAATGCCAATGCGAGAGGTATTAATTTAAGCTGCAGTTACTCACTGTTCATTTGTTAGTTTTTATGTGCTGTATAGATAAAAAAAAATAATACTTTTAATGGTTGTAATACTTGAACAAAAATATAATATTGTTCCATTTTCATAATAATTTTTAAAATATATTTTTGTTGTGTACAAGATAGGAAACAAAAAATTATCAACACACTTCAAGTTTCTATTTAATAATGTAACAATTTTTATTATCCACTTTTGCAATTGAATTCGGTTGCATATTTTACATTTTAATATAAATTATTTAAAACATTGTTTTTAGCTGTAAATATTGTACTTTTTTCTATTTTGGAAAAACAGGCCGAAAATTTAGTCAAAGAGCGTTTAAGACATTTAAATAGTTATGGTTTTTCAGAATTTTCCAATAATTTATTAGAAAATAATTATGCTTTACATAAAAACTTGAAATTGCCTGTTTTACATATAAACAATGTTGATCTTAAATTGAATAATTTAAAATCATTAGAAATAAGTATAGCCAAATAGTTTTGCAAATAGTCATCTTTTAAATTTTTTTTCACAATATCTCCTAATTAGTTACCGACCACTTTTATTTTTATAGTTTTATTTATGTCTATGCTTGCATTTTTAATATATACTGTTTCCTAAAGAAGGGACTATACACAGGTCTTGTAACACGTTGATGTATCAATAAATAGTGGTTTTAAACAGTGTTTTTTCTTATTATTTATACAACAATTTAGCAAATATTGAAGAAGTAATGATATGTTAAGTAATGTAGTGACACTGTGATGCTGCGGCAGATCCTTCTACAGTTATTGGGGTGCTCAGATTTATGCAAATGCGGAGATGGCATCAAACCGGTCCAAGCAACGGAAGACCACGTGTTATCCCGAACCGAATTATAACTTCAGCCGGTTGCGGGGTGGCGGGTTGATCTTATTATGTAAATCATTTATTACTTTATGACTGTGCCGTTGGACATGGAGCGCGGGCGCGAGAGGAAAATGCCCGTAGTTGGTGCTATTTGATTCGGAAGTTGAACGTCAGGCGGCGCGGAATGGATACTGCGGTCGTAGAAACTTTGAAATTGAAACATCCATATTGACTTTTGTCATTTATTGTATTTCTGGATTCAATAACAGTCACATGAAGTCATTTCAATTTTCTTTATAATCTACGGGGAAAAGGATATGACGTCTATTTGTTTCAAAGATATGATATTATTACATACTAAGAGATTTATTAATTTTGTCAATCAGTACGGTCAAGAAGAAAAGAAAGCATATTAACATTTTTGATAGAAATGTCTATTTCGAAAGGTACGTTCCGAAAAACTTTAATGTACTTTCTTCGGTCGTGGCTAAGAGACCTCCAAACCACGCTCCTTAAAAAAAAATTATCTGGCAGTCTTATCCGCCACCTTGTTTCGATGTGGCGACTGTACGAAAACTTAAATGTAACGTAAATGTAAAACGTAAATGTAAAAACGTTCACAGACTCGTTCTTCCTCGCACGTTTTATCCGGTATAAAAAATAATTATACATATATTTTTTTTTTATAAATTGTATGATAACAATAATATTGGACATCAAAAGACGAAATTTACCTGATTCTTGCGACCAGTGTCGAAAAAATAAAAAAATATATAATAAATAAATTATATTAAATATATATAATAGTTAAATATTAAATTTTCATAAAGTAGTTTAATATGTAAAAAAAAAAACTGTAGGGATATGTACGAGTATACGTAACTGATACCGTAAGTGCAATCATTTTATGTACATAAGGTGGTACCTAAGAGTTATGATCTTTTTTTAGTTATCACATTTTTACTAATAATTCTCGATATTTCAAAATTTACGATCGACTACATCATGGAAGCCTTTTAAGCAAGATTTTTCAAGTGAATGTCCTTTTTTAAAAAATATGAATTATTTTCTGTAACGTAAAAGATGTGGTAAAAAGGGAGTATTATTGTCGAATAAAATGAGTAAGTATTCATTACCGCTGTTAAACCTTTAAAACACTCAACATTCTCTTATCATAACGATATTATCATGTTATCGTTGTTTCATCTATTGAGGTAAAATCATGCATTATAAATAAAAGAATTAGTGTACAGTTTTGGTCAATAATATTTATTTAAAACTATAAACATTTTGTGGACCAAATATTTGCTAAGGACAAAATATACGAAAGGAACATATAATATAAACCATGATTATAAATGAAATATTAAACAAAACTAGCATAAAATAAACCAAAAATCTTCTAAATAGTTTATTACTATTTTAACATAGGTAGCTTTGTTTTATGGATACGATTTTAAGGAATTTTATAAAAATTTAAATAAATTAGTTTCTCTTTATTCCGTTAGTCTTCACGTTTAGAATAATGAATAAGAGCTGAAAAGTTACCTCGATTAAAATATCAATTATCGATATATATATATATATATATATATATATGTATAATATAATAATCATGCCTTTTCTGAAACTCCAACTATTGTTTTTATTTTTTTATTCCAACATTATTTTATGCATAACATAACAATTTATTTATAGACTTCCCAATGTGTGAGTGTAGTGCTGAGGAGGAAACCCTTGACCATGTCTTTTTTGCCTGTCCATTGCGGATCACAGGTTTTTTTTACAATAATCTTGTCAGTGATAATTTTCAACTCCCGGTTAACTTGTGTCATCTTTTTCCCTTAACTCGTCACATTTAAGCTATATAATAGCAAATTTCTTGAACGTCAATGGTATTAACTTGTAATGCAATATTCCATATTCTGTAATATTGTTGTACTGCTTTCTATGAAATAATATTTTAACTTGTTTAATGGTATAAATCACTCTTGAAGGGTGGATTGACTGTTTAAAAGAAGAAGAAGAAGATAACAATTTTTTTTTACCTCAGAATCTCATGTGATTGTTATTATTCAATAAATATTCAACATTTTATTAAATATCACCAACATACGATTAGCAGATAATTTATTTCAAAATATTGACTCGTATAAAAATCTTAGAAAAATGCTGTCATCGGAGTTGATGTCACAAAATTTAATGTTTAAACTGTATACATTATGTTCTGATATAACCGATCATTCTATGCGGGTATGAAGTTTGACTAGCGTAAGAAGATAGGTTGCAGGTCTTCGAAAATAAAATTTTGTGCAATATTAACGACCCGATATGTGACAACTAACCGGACAATGGAGGATATAAAATAACCTGGAACTTCGAAAACGGTACACCGCCCCAGATATCCTGAAGAAGATGAAAGCAAGGAGGCTGTAGTTAGTGGAATATGTACCGTATATACCTACACAAGGCAACAAGATCGATACTGAGGGAAAAATCAAATCAAATGTTAAAGCAGACATGCAAGAGGCAGGCGGGTGGATCACGGAGGAGATGTCAAGGGACGTATGGTGTACCATTGTGACTACGGTCATAGACTACCGAGTCCCATGAGACCTTTAAAGAAGAAAGAGTCTACGTTCTCTGCCTGTTTGTGAGTATTTGAAAAATAAAACACCTTAACAATTAAAAAATATTTTCAGAATTGTCTGGAATTTCAGGAACCTAAGAACCATTGTGACGAATATGCAGGGATGTAATAAAAGCAAATGGTTTATTTAAATACAACACTGGATCTCAATTCTCCCTGTCCGTACTAGTGACTATAGTTAAACAGTAAGAGTCTAATAATATAAAGTAGCCATTGTAATACAGATTGTGCCAAGTATGATAGCGATTAGGCAACTTAAATTGTTCCCAGTACTCCTACTGATACGTGAGTATAAAAATTTATTTGAAATAGATTCCATTATTTATTTATTGTACGTAATTTAAAAATATTTACTACGTATTCTAAATATTCTACTATAAATATTTATTGTTGAATTAAGTTATTGATTTTAATATTATAATACGATGTTTAATGATTTATTTATTTAGGTGAAATGGTGAAATAACAAAAAACAACTGAATGAATTTATGACTTGTATTGCACACTTTTAAATCTAAATAATACTTCAATAAAACTACAATAAATATTCGGATACCTAATGTAACGAATGACTATTGATTAGTGTTACATGTATAATTAAAAACATATATAAAATAATGAATAATACATTTTTAAACCGCTCGTTTTCTAAATAAATGAACAATATCTGTAGTTGAAGACTACGCGACCATATAATAAAATTACCTTTAAAATGTTACGTTTTAAACACGACAATAAAAGTGATTACTTTCAGAGCGGTGCGCATCCTATGTCCTAAGCAGATGCGAGTATTCATTGTCGGCAATTCAATTCATTCTCTAGTGAGAGAGGCACTAGTAGTAGGAAAAAGAGCACACAAATTAGCGTTATACCGGCTCTGTTTCGCATCTGCGCTCGTTCTCATCACAATTGTGATGCAAATCAAATGCAAAGTTATTCGGGGGTTGAGCCCCCTCGCTGCAGGGTGGCCGGGTGGGTCGGCCCTTGAGGCCAAGTTATCGCGGGCTACTAGATACTGGCCGGTCTAATAAACACAACCAATCACCGAAATATAAACAATATAATTTTCGATAACAAGAAATCATAATGTTGTAATTGAAAACAGAAACAAATTCAACACATGTTAATTATACATTTAAAAACTACAATAAATTGATAATAATAAATGTTTAATTAATCAAAAATGTGTGCATTTTTAATACGGTAGAAATATAAATTAAGGATTAAAAAAATATTTTGAATCACTGTTACAAAAAAAAATCGCAATTTGAACATGCCATTAATAATTGCGTCATTTATCCAGGTAAAACCACAATTCATCATGAAAATCAAAACAGAATACTTTGCGAATTTGCTTTAAAGGTTTTTATTTGTACCTTTGATTTTATGATTTTAATTAAAATAGTTTCTCTTTTTTTTTTTCTATTTTTGCTCAGTTTCTTTCTTTCTTCCATATAATCAAATTCTTTATATCAATAATTTCGATTGATACTATATTAGATACAAGAGTAATTAAAGCAATACATTTAATAAATCACAATTAGAAAAATTACGGACTATCATAAATTTGTAACTGAAGTTAAAAAAATATGTACACAGACTAACTGAAACATAAATTAACTCGAATATACTCCTTCTTTATACACGAGTCTTACTCTCATAGAGAATAAACAAATATATATATTTATATATCCACTGATTATTGAAATTGTATTATATTTTTAATATTAAAAAAAAAAAAAAAAAATTTAAAAATAAAATTTTTAAAGAAATCACTAATCGCATAGTAATATAAATTATTATTTTTTTATAAGTAGCAATGTACGTATAAACTATTCTATTAACTGAATACTATTACTTGAGTGTGTTCACGAAACCTCGAGACACGCAAGAATAGAAACGAAAGTCGATCTACATAGATTCAGTTTTTAAAATATTTTCTGCACACACAGATAACGTTTAAATTTATTATATAGCTACTATCCGTGTAGCATCCTTTATCGCTGCACTAGGCTAGGTCGCGTGTTACACTATAATGATGATGATGATGATACATTAATAAATTTATATAAATTAAGGAACGAACCCATGTATGTATTACATCACATAAAGGTGACAGAACTACTATAGTGTGCAGAAAAATTCAAAATATATCTACTAAATCAGATTAATATAAATATCTTTCGATTTTTTAATATTGCCCCGAGAGCAACCATTTTAAGATTTAAGTTGCCTAGAATCAAAACTCACATCAGGCAAATTTTCATGATTTTATTTATATTGGGTAATCTTGGGGCAAACGAACATCATAACATAAACTGATAAAAGGTACTAAAAAAAATATTAACTATTATCTAGGACGAATAAAAAAAAAAAAAATAATAATAATAAATAATCTGCACAAATACACGAAACAAATAAAAAAACTTAGAATCCCTATTTAAAGGACAAACGGACATCAAATCTCTTTCTTCAATATTACATTAGATACATCTGAAAAAAAGTTATTTTCCATTTAAATTACATTCTTCATGATACCAGACTTCACACTCAAAGCAATTTCTTTCTTCTTTATATCCATTATTACGAAAACCACAATTTTCGGTTTTCTTCTATTGCATTGCTTCTTTTTTAAGTTATTTTTTCCATTCTGGAGTAATCAAGATTCTGTAGTCAGTCTTTTATGCCCTCTTCTTGAAATTTTTATGGATCCAGATACTTCAGCTAATGAATTGATTTGCTCGAATGTACTTGGAGCCATTAACGATGTGTCAGTTGCTCTAATACTAGTGTCTATCATTTGATCATTTTTTGAACTTTGCGATGCTTAGTTTTCAGAAAAATATTTATTTATATTAGTTTAAGGTGCATTGGTAACGACGCTATTAGTTGGAGATGTATTTCTTGAAATATTTAATGTTTTAGCGGATGTAAGAAGACGCATTTTATTCATTTTGTCAGCTTTTCAGAGACATTGATTCTTTACTCCAGTACATCAATCAGATGTCCTTTTCCAATTACGTACTATAATCTATATATCTGTTAGCTTCTACATACTAATGAAATAATTTAATCGGAGTTAATAACATGATTTTACCTTTGTTAATATACTAATAGCTAAACATAATATAAAAATAACCTTTATTATTTTTCTTGCGTTTAAAAATAAATATTTTTGTAAATAGAATGAAAATATAGTAGTTTTGTATTAGTGTTTACCAGTATAATGACAGTTATCACAAATAATTATGAATATCTTAAAATATTATTGAGATTTTAACAGATAAAAATTGTTTTTATACAGAGAACAACACTACTAACGTCAAGATAAACTGTCACAATGGTGGCCAAAGTTTATTGTAAGCTCGATCTAATGAAACGTTATGGGCGTGTCTGTTTGCCCGCATGTCCGTATGCCCCAGGTTTACCCTACGTGGCGTGACTGTAGACTTCGACTTATTTTGTTTGATTTGATGATTTTTTTGATTATTATATATGCAAAAAAGGTTACCTGTTTTCAAAACATGCTTTTAATATACAAGAAAATTGTTTCATAACAAACATATTTGATTAAATTCGTTGATAAGATTTCAGAATTGTAGTATGATAATATATACAAAAATAAGTTAAATAAATATTACAACTGGTGAATATATTACTGCTCAGACTTTTTGCAATTATTCGATTATTCCGAAAATAATGCTCGATGTCAACCATGCAGTTGAATTAAACGTAAGTTTAGTTTAAATAATCTTAATTAAAGTAAAAACCATTTTATTCTACACATTTTTAGCAACTAATGCGTATTAATTTATCTCTGTAGATTCAGGCGGATTTATAATATCGAGGAATTCTTAGATGTCATTTTCTGCTGCTTCTTTAAAAATGTGTTTTTTTTTGCCGTAAATAGTTATGGAGGTGCTTGAAAAGATGAACGCTGTCGTGAAGTAAAATAAATCCTCTATGGTTAACCGGTGTTAGTTGCTTATCGCATTTTTATACAAAAGAATATATTCTTGCAAATGAAATAATTTACACAAAAAATAAATATAGCAGGTCATATCTACCAAACAAAAACAAATTAACAAAATTTTTTTGCAAAATGTTCAAAATGATATACTATTTAATCGGCCGTTAATGTTCGGAATAACTTGACATTTCAAAATGCGATTTTCGAATAATATAAAATTTTATTTTAAGATGTACCTGTAATTCTAAGTACGTTTATTGAAAAAAATATTCAAAATATCTGCCCAATTTGTTAGGAAATTGTAGTTGCGCGTGGAAGGAAAGTTTCAACCGACTACCTGAAATATTAATGTAAAACATTTTCTTTCACGGATTAGTTCATCAATCATTCTTCCCGATGGCGTAATTTATTAAGGGAAGGTGGCTTATTACCGTGGGGCAGGGGAGGGGCGGGTGGGGCGCGGTGGGCCGAGGCGGTTCGTCGAACTTTCTTGGATTATGACAAAACTTTTTTGCCCCAATTTTTTATGGATACTTTTCTGTAAAGGGGCGTGTTTCCTGATTCGGGTCACGCCCCCGTATAATGACGTCACGTTTGATGTGTTTTCATTATTGTTGTACTTGCCTCCCGTCCCCAGCGAGAGTTCGTCCTATTTCAATCGTATGAAGAAGCATTGTTGTTGCTCTTAGCATTTCCCTTTTCATTTTGGCTATTCTTTCCCGATCTTTTCACTGTATCACAATCGCTCTACGCATTTCTGGACATTTTTATTTTAACAACATTAAAGTTTATTGTGACAATTTTAAAATCTTTTCTTTTCCAAAGAGCAATTTTTATTTATTCAATAATTATTTTAGAAATTATTTGTTTAATTCATGTAATCCAAAATTGAATTTACAAATTTATTACCGTTAGTGAAATATTTGTATATGATATATTTTCATTCACTATTTTATACGTTATCACATACAATTATATTGTCTTATTAAGGAGAACACATTCTTATTGTATAGTTGTAATTATTCAGAACACAGATCTGCAATATTTAAATACAAATTAATACACGTTCTCCGGATTGAAAGAGATCCAGGTTCGAATTCCGGTAGCAACAACAATATTTTTCGATAAAATTTATTTTATTTGTACATCTTTCTGATTAATACATTTAATTAATATTTAAAATATTACAGACCTATGTTCTGAATAATTACAACTTCGCAATAATAATGTGTTCTCCTTAATAATATATAATTCGTATCAATGTGTCCAAAATTTAATAAACATGAATCGTTAATTCCGGCGTCTCCTATCGGATTACTTAAAGGTATTTGAGATTCCATAAAAATAAAGTATATAGTTGGCTTTCAAATAATAAAACGATAGATGTATCAATTTGAAAAAGTGTAACGTATAGGTTCGAAAATTTGTCGTCAATCCACTGTATTGATATAGTATAATCGGATAATGCACATTCCTCGGATTGAAAGAGATCCAGGTTTGAATCCAACAACAATATTTTTCGATAAAATTGATTTTATATGTATATCTTTCTAATTAATACATTTAATTTGTATTTTAATTATATTGTAATTATAAAAACATATATAATACATGGAGTGATTACTTGAATTATATGCGAAAACTTGAACATAACTCAAAAAAGAAATAAATAGAGAATGGAAATCTTCGTAATGTGATGCTGAAGGAATGTGAAGAACTTCAGTAGAAATAGAGGAAGTTTATATTAATCCAAGGACGATCAAACGTTGAGCAATCAGACGCGAGCGTAGAATGTTTGGGTTACATCCTCAGGCACAACAGTACTACGAATTATATAGGAGTAAATAATTAAATGTGAAAAAATAAAATGTAAAATATGGTACGTTCCCCTTATTAATGGCATTGAAGTTATTTTTTATAGTACTCATGTGTTTTTATTATAATTATAATTACACAATATCTAACAACAATTGTTTTGTGTATGTTATTATAGCGTATTAATGTTGTTTTAAGAAAATATACCAAAAAGTCTGTTTTTTTTTAATATTTATGTGTGAATCCGTCATAATCCGTTGTCAGAAAATAATTTGTATTTCTGTGACGAAATAAAACCATCCAACCAAAATAAATTAACCAACTAGAAAGATATGCCGAAAAAAATGTATTTATTAAAATAAATAGATTTATTATATATTTCATTCAATTATATTTATTTCATATAATTTATTAATTTACCACAAAATGCAACTTTTCAACAAAAATATGTTCTTATAAAAAAATATATATATAACCAGTTTATCATATTTATTATTTACATTCACCTTCTTCTCTTATAAGGCATCTTTAATAAGTGTGGAAAATAATTATTCAATATTATTAAAACCATCATGTATATAGTCCATTTTTAATTAAACTAATGTTATTGTTTACAAAATATTAATGTTTTTAAATTGAATACAAAATGCAGAATTTGTTTTTCCGTTCACAAAATTTTCAACGCTAAGGGCTGGTTGTGTGTTCAATAGTAAATTTTTACAATGGTAACTTTTTACTAACGCCCGTAGTAAAAATATTTTGCGGGATACATCAAATTTAGTACTGTCAAAACATAGATGAAGATGTATATAGGTGTGAAAAATAATTATGAAATATGCTTTACTTTATGCATTTTCTATGGATTTTGTTCGAAATCTGTCACTTTGGTGGTAAATTTTTTCGTATTATGTGCTAATATATATTAAATCACGAGATCATTATCGGACGAACTTTCATCACTAAAACAGCGGTACATTGAATGATTAATTGTCGTATTCTGCAACTTTCAAAGTATCAATGTGTCAGATGACTCTTGCAATAGCTGTGAAAAGTCCGCCATATTTAACTATCAATTCTCGTTTTTACTATCGGATAGCGGAGAGTAAAATGAGCTTACTACAGGTGTACTTTCGAGAAGTAAATATTTTTTTACTAATGATCAAACAACCCGTTTTCGCATAAATTTTTACTTTAGTAACTTTTTTTACTTTAGTAAAAAGTTACTACTGATCACACAACCACTCCTAAGTTTATTTGCTATACTTTTTTATACGAAGTCAGTGCAAAGATTTTAATATTGTATTGTGAACATAAAAAATAGCTGTCCTGCCAGCCGTAATCCTCAACTCAAATGTTGACTATTAGAGCTTGCAGAAGACAGTCATCGGGTGTTGAGCACGTCTGGAAGCGGGAAGCAGATGTTAGGGTCTGATTGTGTCTACTCATCGTTCTGTTTATAATTAAGCTGTGACCTCTTACCACAGTCGGAATCTGTGCTGATGTTTGTCTTAGTGAAATCAAAACACAAAATCTGAGGGAGAAATCTGGAATAATATTATGAATGAAACATGCTTCCCGGGATTTGTATATAAATTGAACACGGAAACAGATGATTTGAAATCATCCAGGGGCTCAGGCCTACTTATTTATGAGTGATTATAGCCGCTCAAGATTTTTTAAAGTAACATCAACTCTTTTATTTATTTTTTAAATATTTAATTTATCGCTTTTTCAACGTTATAGTATCTTAATCATAATCCCTATATTGTGACCTCAACGTGGTTTAATTGTATCGTGTCAGTGCCGCGTCAGAGGCAATAGCACCTCCACTCTTATCATCGCCGCCCGGCGATACTGAACGCACCCTAAAAATACCGATGCGTCAAACGAAACTTCCATCAGCAATAAAGACACCCAGTACCGATGTCACGCAACAACACGATTGCGGCCAACGGCGGTCGAGAAGGGTTTATATCGTAGGTTATTCCCATCAATAGCTCTACGATTCACCTCCGAAAACTATTCACGTATTAATTTAAGCAAAAATTCTCCATATGTGTAAACTATTAATAGCAATAAATCAAGTGTCAACCGTAAGTATAATAGTTTATCGTTTTCATATTCTGTTTTCGCAACATACACAATACATTCCGCGACTATCAAATGGACACGAAAGTAGTAAATGAATATCGGGGCATCCACAACTCTCACATTAATCACATCTCATCATTCAAAATATAAAATTCTTCTCATTTTCTCCGTGACATACGCCCACACGCACACTTCTACATCATTCAATCATAATCCCTATAACGCCATTTTACGCACGTTTCTATCTTGGCACACCTCTCTTGCCTCGTCTACTTTAATACATCTTCTTATGCACACTCTTCGGCCGTTAAAGCTTTTAAGAGGATCGTCATCCAATATATAGTTTATCTGATCGTGTCAGGTGGTTCGCAGACGCCATCTGATCATATTACTTTCAACACTCGCATCATATATTTTCTTAACCATCTTCTCCTTCATTATGAACTTTTCCACATCTCGGCGACCCTTTCTTAATTCAATAATTATCTATATATAGAGTAGGCAAATTATTATCAAGCAAAATCTATCCTTGATAACGATTACCAACTTAAACAAACATATATCGTGCATATAAACATAAATACAAATTGAGAATACTGATAATCTGATTTTCTTCTCTTTTACAGTTTTAATAACACGGGGATTAAAATGTATATTAAAATAAACCGTAATCGATAAAAGTATTCCAACTTCATAACCATAGAAAGCATTGATTAATATAACAAACTTTATCGATATTCGAAACGTATTTGAAACATCGAACAGAAACAAAAATAGAACATGTGACAAAATACAGAATACATCATTTATGCGTTATGAAATTAAAATCTTAGGTGCGCGGTTAATTTTAACAAATAATCTTTATTATTCATAGGCTCCCCGGACAAATTTGGCACGGAAATGGTTCGTGTCCGGAGTTACCCGGGTTTAACATGAAATTATTATAGGGAATTAGGGGTTGGGGGAAGGAGGATTCTTTGTTTTGCGCTGGTCCTAAAGAGTAATTAGATGAGGGAGGGTGAGATGTACGAGTGGTGGAGTAGCGATATTTTCTTCTGTATCCTGAAAGGCAACTGAGCAAAATTTAAAACGAATGGCATACATAATATAATATACCCATTTCTATAAGAATAAGAGGGTAAGGTAACTAGAGAAGGCGGTAAATAAAATTTGATGAAGATCAGAAGGTATAGAATTGTATGTATGGAGAACCAACATTCATTAATGTTTTTATTTTTAGTAAATTAAATTTTGTTTTCCGATTATTATTATTGTTTGAAATTTTTGCTAATTATTATTATTGTTTGAAATATTTTAATATATTTACACTCATTATAATAAGATTTATAATGTATAAAAATTGTGTTGACGAAATGTCTTTCCAGACTTTCCTAAAATATTAAACTAATAATGTACATTTATATCATATTATCCTTTTTGTCTTCTCTTCTATAATGGAGCTTGTCTACGGTGAAAAAATTATCTTGAAAGTAGATACACAAGTTGGTACATATTCATCGCTGAGTCATTAATAAAAATATTGTTTGCTGCAATTTATATGCGCCGGCCACTATGGATTTGCCTTTATGGTTGCTCTCGAGATAAGGTCTTAAGGGATAAGATCAGCGGAGGTGTATATCGTGTCCACAATCAGCAACACTCGTCCCTGAATGCACCTTGCATATATTTATATGAAAAACTAGGCTCTCATCAGCCGCAAAACCATGCCAATACCTGGATATACCTATACCTGGACTGGATAACAAACAACGATTATATGCGCTGGCAGCCACCCGAGAACCCACTGGCAAACGTTCCTCGTTGTAAACTTTTTACTACATGTACTTCTAACTGTAACTAGTCAACTGTACGTTGTAGTCTTTTTGTTCGATCTTCTCTGGCCATATACACCCAGACACACACGCTTTGTGTTATTATTCATATGAACAGGTGAGCACTCGGTGTAATTTATTGGGGGACACCATACTCTCACACACATAACCTTCTGATTCTTAACTTGTAATAATAACTTTCAATCGTTACTGCAATCTTTAACACATATCCTAAAAGATTAAATGTAACTATAAAATATTATTGCCTAAGAATGAGAACCGATTTCAATATAAATTTTCAAATTTAATGCATCAAAATAAGACAATTATTTTATTGATGTTAAAGAAATCTTTCATTTAGACACCTTTATCTCTATAGTTCGAAAAATATTGGTAGGATTAATAAAGCAGCGCAGTGTGTCACCTTTAGAGTCACTCCTTAGGTAATAGTTTTACCATGGAAGGGAACCGTTAGACATATTTCAATTTCCTTACAATTTTTAAACTCTAAATAAGATTTATTTATGGCTACTGAGTATAGATATTGAACTCTCAACAACCCATCGAATATTATACCAATACCGACTGGTTACAACGTAACTAGTTGTGTAGAAAAATAATATTATTATTATTTATTTGGTACATATTATGTGTAGTGTATGATGATGTAGCGATTGGATGACGCGCGCATGTTCGCAAGAATGATGATAAAAGGGCGCGGCTCTCTCTCTCTCTCTCTCTCTCTCCGAAATCGTAGATCAGAACACATCTCTTATACTGTATCATACTTGTAAAATCTGTAATAAACTATTCTTGACTACCTGAAGTCCTGCGTATAAGAGTACACCATTGTTTGCAGCCGTAATAGTCGGGTTAAGAATATAACATTTATATTATTTTGAATTATTATGTATTTATAGTATTTAATTTGTCGTGAATATGTAGGTTGTAATCTAACTTTCGTTCCGAGCGATTTTTACCCGATTATACACTTACCGATGGTAGATACTTAAATTTGGAACACAGATTTTGTAACATAGTTTATATAAAAACTGACTTTTGAAAAACCTGTTTTCGATCTTCAATATTTGAGATCGAATATATATCCAAAAAACTAAAATCCGTCAAATTTTTAACTTTATTTCATTTTTATTGAACTACAATAATATAATAAACTAAAATAAATATTATTAAGGAGAACACATTCTTATTAATCTTACATTATTAAAATAATGGAACGACAGATGTATTAATTTGAAAAAGTGTAACATATAAGTTCAAAAATTTGTCATGAAAAATACTGGCGCTATAACACAATTGGTAGTGTACTTTCCCAGATTGGAAATAGAGATCCAGGTTCGTATCTCGGTAGCGCAAAAACAATATTTTTCGACAAAATTGACTTTATATGTATATATTTATAATTAATACATTAATTTAGTATTTAAAATAAATATAACCAAATGCCACCACAGAACAGAATAATAATAGCATAATAGTTTTTGGATTTGCATATCAAACATTCACCAGACTCATAAAGAATAGTTTTACTACAATATGCTTGTATTCCAGGTACTCAAAGTCAAAACTTTTTTAATTTATTTATTTTTAAATATTGCTATCTTAAATCGTTTTTAAATTAAAAAAAAAAAATTTAAAATTTAATAAAAAACAGTTTTAAATCCCAGATTTGTAAAATAATAATAAAAATTAGAGAATTAAAATTTTTCACTAAACTGAATATTGTACTACACACAGTTATTTTGTCACCAGGTGTAATTTATAATTAATTTAAATTATGCTAGGTTTTTATAGTAGTGGGGCGGGGTGGAATTTTTACGATCATTAATGGGAATATTGACAGTAGGGTAGAAGTTAGGGAACGTGTTGTTAATTAAATATTTTCGTCGATTTAAAGTTTTGAATTTCGAAAATTTTTACGATATTAAGAAGCACTTAATACGCTGCAAAATAACTGCCATGTTAATTATTGATATTTTTATAAATATGAGTATGTGTCACATCTTAGTATTTTCAAACTAAGCTAAACGCTTGTGCTATGAAAATAGGACTAACTTGGTTATCTCCTGGAACGAAGCTTGATCACTAGTTTAGTGTCACGGTCATAGTCTTACAGCAAGACCAAGCTACGATCTCTTCACTTATGTACATCTAGTTTATTCCCCAATACCACTGCAGATGATTTAAGTTTAGTCCTACGTAAGAGATACCACAAATCTAACAAAATAAATCAATAGAAAATAACTGAATACAAATTAAATGTATCAATAAGAAAGATATACAAATAAAATCAATTTATCGAAAAAATATTTTTGTTGCCTCCCGGACTCGAACCAGCAACCCTTCCTAACCAGTATGCTGACATTGTAAATTAACTACAAATTTGTAACTTATATGTTGTACTTACAAATTAATACATCTGTTATTTCATTATTTGAAAGCAATCTATTTTATATTTACGGAAAATCTACCTTTGAGAAAAATCCGATAGGAGATGCCAGAATTAAATGAATTAATTCATTTTTATTTAATTTTGTAAACATTAATACAACTTATATATTATTAAAGAGAATACTGAATAAAAAATAACTTAGTGGCCTTCTAGAATGAGGCTCGAACTCCCAACTAATAGATCACTAAGCGACAGTCTTAAGAAGCAAACACAATTAGAGTAGTTCATTATTTCATACCTGCATACTTACAGATAACAGCATAAATAATAAGACCATTTCAAGATGAGGGAAGATACCTTTCTAAAATTAGTACGTTTGTTACAAACACTATAATTTAATTTTGGAGTGGATGAGGCTTCCGGATTTACCCCGCTACCGACCCCGTAACTAAAGTAACCACTAACAGTCTGTTGGTATCTTGTCGGTGCGGTAATGCTAGCAACTGTGGTTAGCCAATGGGGTGACGGATCCGACCCCGTTCCCTCCCCCCACCGCTTAATTTCCGGTTTCCGATTGTCTTCAGCGCGCGACGTGCCGGAAAATGTTTCACTAAATCTGATGCACGATAGTGGTGGAGTTGAATGATATCGCGTAGCTAAATATGGTCATAAAACTTGTTATTTAAATAAATACCATTATTAAGATTTAAACATGATTATATAAACACATTTTAGAATAAATGTTTAATAGATAAAATAACAATCACTTTGTATGAAACCACAAAATTTATTTAATATAATATTTTACTTAATTATTTTATTTAATATAATATGTCAAACCACAAAGAGATTGCTTTCTATGAAAAAAATATTTTTTTATTTATTTTTTTATTAGAAGATACAATGATATATAATACAGTTTTAAATATAATCAGTAATTATATATATATATATTTCTTTTTACATTTTCTCTTCTCTATGAGAGTAAAACCCGTGCATAGAGGAGTATATAGGAGAGTGTATATTTTTTAACTTCAGATACAAATTTATAATAGTATGTAATTTTTCTAATTGTTATAGGGAGATTGTTAAAAAGTTTGATGCCCTGATAAATATGGTGATTTTGGGTAGCGGAATATTTTATTTTTGGAATATCAATTAGGTCTCTAAATCTTGTAGATCGGAATTCTCTTCTAATATTTCATTTTTAAAATTTAGATTATTGAATTTTTTTTAAATATGTCTATTATTTTAGGTACTTCGAAATCTATGAAGAGTTGGATACTTGGATAGTCTTTTTTTTTAGAATTATTTTTATCATCATTTTTTGGGTGATTTCTTATTGTGATATTGAAGTTTTATATGCTCCTCTCCTTTCAATGATATCGTATATCAAGTGTGACTACAAACGCGTAATATATTATTTTTAGATTTGTAAGTAAGTGAAAGATGTTTCTGACTCTTAAAAATATGTAGGTAGTTTTC
Source organism: Eubasilissa splendida (assembly GCA_031772225.1). Lineage (NCBI taxonomy): Eukaryota > Metazoa > Arthropoda > Insecta > Trichoptera > Phryganeidae > Eubasilissa > Eubasilissa splendida. Next base: position 13,244,425 of record CM062848.1, on the reverse strand, counting down.
CTTATTTTGTTTGTAAGATTAATAATATGTTCTTTCCACTTGAATTTGTTACCTATTATGATTCCTGGGTACTTGTACAGTCTACATTGGTATTGTTCAGAGGCGTGCAGTGCATACAAGCATAAAAGCTGTGTATTACTAAAAATTCTGAGAAACAAATATAAATTAAATATTTAGATTAATATAAACGAAAACATTATTTTTTAATTAGCGCCATATGTGTACCAGTAGAGACTGTAATTGTTGTACCTTTACTTTGTACTTTTGTATTCGCCACATTGAGCTATTTACATTACTCTGTTCTGTATTTAAGCTAGTGAATAAATTACTCGAGTCATATAATTGGTAATTTACTGAATTGAACATTTCTTTCGGTTGATCCATTTTGTATGGAGTCATTACCTATGCTGTTTTTTTAACAGAATAACATTAGAAAAGCTTACAACTGCGTGCAAATCATTGAAGTGTCTACTTCCTCTTTTACTAATTTGCGAATCTTACTGTTTTTAACGTGTTTATTTCATGATTGTTCTTTAAATTTTGTGCATGAATTGGTTTTTGATTTGGAAAAAACAAAAAGCAATTATCAGAAATAATAAATGAATCATGTTCAGTCATAGAAAGTGTTCTTAAGAACGTCCATACATTTTTCATATGGGTAAGAAGGTATTATTTTACGTTAAGATATTAATTTTAAAAATACTCTTAATAGTACTCTAAAATTACAAATAAATACATCGTATGGTCGTTTAAACGATGAATTTATTCAGTCTAATTAAACGAAAATATATATATGATTTTATAATATCATTGGTAACTGCATAACCTAAATCTATACCTACTGCACGCCACTGGTATTGTTATAGTTGATAAGTAAAATGTACGATGTACATATTTATGCAATGACCTTATGGTGAAGTTTACATTGTGTGAATTACTAAAAGCTTCTGAATGTTTAGAATAAATAGAAGAGTTTTTATATTTGGGAAGTATTTTGAAAGGAACGGAAAGATTGAGAATGACATTGAAAGGAGGATAACTGCAGGAAATAAAGCGGATGGCGCTTTGAAAACAATATTTTTTTAATGGAAACTTGAAAGACGAGCGGGACTTTATGGAATCTTGGTACTATCACTGATATGTGGAAGTGATGCTTGGAACTAAAAAAAACAAAAGTAGTCTTATTGTAGATAAATGACACGTATATGATATAGAGATGTATGTGGCTAATTCATTTACAATAAAGTAAACAAATAAAAACCTGATTCTAGCATAGTGAACTTCGATGGTTTGATCATATGGAATGAATGAATGAAAATAAAATGGTGAGAAAGATATATGACACAAGTTTTGACGGCATTAGAATTAAAAGATATCTGCGGAACGCTTGACATTACTAGGAATACTAATAATACTGAAGTGGCGATCAACCCACGGCTCCTTAACAATTTTTCAGTATATGCCGAAACACTGAAAGCAAGCTTTAAGAACAAAATCGTATGAAGCCTGTGAAATCTCTGATTAAAAAGAGAATACTCAGGATACTAAAGGCCGTGCGCGTTACAAGGAGAGAAATCAAAGGAAGAGTGCAATGGGAAAGGGGTGTAGGTCGAAGTAGGATTTCTTGGCTGAAGTGTCAAAGATATGGAAGAGGTCTTTCGGATGACAGAAGACCGGGAAATATTTAGTAGAATGATCGTCAATATTATATGAGAATACAGCACCTAGAAGAATATGAAATATTTTTTTTTTTCAGTATACACGTAGGATTTTTTTTATTACAACCCTAAGTGAACGTAACCATTTCATTAGGAAACCGTTAGTTGGAAGTCATATTGTACCAGCGCAATGTTAATCAAAACATAGGTTGTACGATATTCTAATTAACAGTAAATCATTCTTAGTAATGCATATATTGTATTACTATTATTGATGTAATAGTTTTACAGGATTGATTCTGTACTTTAATGAAGGAACATATTTAAAACAATACTTGATACACAGGATGGGCCGTTAGAATCCAGACAAAATTGTATTTGAAGTTCCCGCTATATTTGAATTTAGGGTTAGGCGCTAGTTGGCGCTAAAGTTAGCTAAATATATCAGTAAGGCTTTCATAACCTCAAAATAGCCAAGTCTGTCAACCCAAGCATGGAGTACGATAGAAGAACGGCGATTATAGAAAGCCTTCGTGCCCGAAAAACTCTCACCGAAATCATTAAATTCTTCAGGTACCCAAGGTCGACTGTATATGACTGTATGGGACGCTCACAACCCCAAAAACGTCCCTGTGGTGGGCAAGACCAAATTTTCAGCCAATATCCACGTCCTGAACGTCGTCTCAAGTGAGGGTGATGTCATGCCGCCATACTTCTTCCAGAAGAGCGAAATGGTCACGAAGGAGGTTTATTTAGAGGTCTTGAGGATAGTAATAAAGTCATGGATGGAGACTGTGGCATCTGGTAGACCGTATATCTATCAACAGATGGAGCACTTGTTCACACGAGCCATTTAGTGCAAAATTGGCTCTCTAACAACGTGTCTTGGTCGAAGGACTTTTGGCCTCCTAACAGTCCCGACCTAAACCCTCTGGACTACTAAGTGTGGGGCGTAGTCGAGAGATAAACCAACAAGTCTAGGCACCCTAACGTCTACTCCCTCCTGGCCGCTATCAGTTGAAAATGGCGTGCTCACGCTTTAGGGCGAAGATCGAGAAGGTGGTAGAGCAGGGTGGTTATATAGAATGAAAGTTCCTAACATAAAATTATATTATAATTATAAAGAATAAATTAAATTATAAATTATTTAATTAATCCTTTAAATGAGATATAACAGCATTTTTTGTATCTTTGATATTGGCTTAAATAAACAACTTTTTGCAACAACGTTTTTTTGTCCGGATTCTAACGGCGCACCATGTATGTGATCCAGACTTTTTTTTGCATACGTGCATAAAATAGTTATTTTTTGGTGCAAGAATAAAAATAATTATTATCGTTTAAAGATAACCCTTATTACGTTAATTAATCAATTATAAAGTGGGTTTTTTAAAATATTAATTGCAAACTTTAGATTGTGGTTATTCATTTTAATAGAAATTATTTATAACTTTGTTTTTAACCACTTTTATGAGTTAAATTTATTACGCCAACCGGTTTCGGAAAATAGCTTTTCCTTCATCAGGATGTCAAATAAACTAATTTGGTGTATTAAATTTAACTCATAAAAGTGGTTATAAAAAATCTATATTGATTATAAAGTCACTGGATAATAAATTTCTCCTATCCAATGAATAATTTCATAGTAATAATAAAATTACACCAATACTCTACCAAATAATACAATGACAATGTACTCGATTGGCTTAGTGGTAAAACACTTGCTCGATTACCAATCAAATGGTCGGGGGATTGAGACTCGTCCCAGAAGACTATCAAGTTAGTCCAATTTTCATAGTACGAGCGTTTTAACTTAGTTTTAAAATAGCTGTAATATCAATGTGGTATGTATACTATGTATATCTTACACATACTAATAAAAGAAATACTATAATTGATTAAATAATACAATTACTGGAGTTGGTTTTGTCTCATTCAATATATTTGTGAATGTGATTATTATATTATTGATATCACTTTGCGCGAATAACTGATAGAAAGTTATTTTCTAACTTATATGTTGCACTTTCTTTCGTTCCATTATTTAAAAGCTATCTTATTAATATTTACGGAATCTCAAATACCTTTGAGTAAAATTTATACATTTAATTTGTATTAAAAATATCACAGACCTATGTTCTGAAAAATTGCACTTTACAATAAGAATGTGTTCTCCTTAATATATACGAGTATATACTTTTTTAATATGTAAAAAGGACAACACAAAAAAGTTTACATCAAATTAAAGATCTTTAGACCTAACCTTAGTTAGACCCAACCTACCGTAATCTCTTTAAAGGAAAAAGTAAATTAAAAGAAAAATAAAACACAAAAAACTGTGTATTGTATTCAGAGTAGAAATTAGTTTAGAATAGCCGGTCACAATACAAACAGAAAACTTTAATGTTTCCATTTCATTATCTGCATATTATGAAGAAAAAAAATATACGTACAAACAAATTTGTATCGTCAGTAATGAATTTTATTTACAGAAGTTAAAAGAAGCAATATTTTTAAATATTTCATTAACATACAAAATTGCAACATGCATTAAATATTATTTCTCTATAATATGAAATGATGGTCTCTAAAGGCAAGAGAAAAAAGACAAATCGATGCTTTCGAGATATGGTGTTAATGATACTTGTTACGAGCATATCTTGGATGCACAAATGTCTCTAGTTTACAGTTTACAGGAATTATATGAAGGAAACTCCAAAGGGTCCCACCCTATCCAGAAATCGTTTTGAGAGTTGTTTACTCTCGTTTCTATTCCACTCAATAAAGCAACGCGTGCAATATTTTACAAAATCTTAAAGCTTGTTTTTGGACTATATTTTTAGAGTAGTTAGTTAAATTCCGACAGTTACTAAAACCATATGGCTTTCCTTCATAATAACTTATTTTTCTCTTTTCTTTATTATTGCAATTGGTCAATATTTCATTTTATTTTTTTATTATATTCAATTATTAACATTTTAATACCATCATAGGTTGGCTCCGGTATCATCGTACCAGACCCATACCTATACAATTTGACGTGAGACTCGTTATCACATTAAATTAAAAAATCAGCCAGAGAGAAGCTATAGAAATCATGCATCTCCAAAAGGGGAGGGTAGACGTCACATTTATGTGTTGCAGTCGCAGAACTCGGTCACAGTCCGGCAGAAATTCACCCTGTCCAGGTCGCAAAAGATACGAGGGCTCCGTTAGGTTTCTCTAGCCACTGCTCTTCCTGGCATCGTCCATCCTAGCAACTCCCAACGGGAGACCCACACTCTAATAAATATCCAGAAATCTAGATTTTAGATTTAGATATCTAGATTTCTATCATTTCTTAATAGGTCATCATTCTGGAAGATCTTATGACCTATTTCTTGTGATTCCGCAATCATGATCTCACGTGCATCATTCATAAGAACACAGTCCCAGAGGATGTGCTCCGGCATCTGCCTGATCTGAGCGTAAACACAACACACCATGGTTCATGAACAAGTCCTAAGTCGAAGAGTTTACTCATAAAGTCCCTATGCCCCGAGATCATCTGCACCTCGTAGTGGTCCATCTGGTTAAAGTCCATCTGCTCGTGTGTGGCAGCGTCCTACCTTTCTTGCCACTTTCTCAATGTCACTATTCACATTCGAGCGACTAGAGCCTGGAATCGGTCAACTGAGAGCCTGAGAGTCGTTCCAAAATGATCGACCTCCAGACCCTTCCTCAGGGAGCAGCGGGCCAAAAATTCCAAGAATAATATATCAAACATTTATTTCAGGCGAATCCTCTAATTTTTAGATATCTTGTCAAAATAGGAGATAACTTTAAAAAGCTTGTTGTGCTAGACTACGTCGAAAGGCGAATAGGAAGAAGAACATCATTCCACGATCTCTCGAATCTCCAGGATACCAATATAAGAGCAGTCATCTCAAAAAAAGTTACAGCAGGAATTCATGAAGGTCGCGATCCTCAGTCATGAAGAAACGAGGAGAAAGAACATAATTTGTTAAAAAGGATCGATGAAAAAAACATTATAAACTTTAAAAAATATATAAATGATTAGATTGGTTACAGGCACTGATGGATCTTCATCATCATCGTCTTCTTCATCTAATTTTTAATGTTTATTTTTAATTACAACAATTGCATCCTCACAGTCTTCATTTTCATCGTAACATTGTAAATCCTTATCTATTTTCAAAAATTGTTCATAATTATCAATAGGTACTTCTACGAGTAAGATGTACTCATTTTTCTCATTGCTCAAAATGTCGGAAATGTCTAAAGGTTTAAAGTTGCAAACAGCGAGGCAATTTTGTATGGTGTTGTTAGTATTTAAAGTTCGCCAACTTTATTTCTGGCTAAAGATACATTTTTGTACTAATCATTGGTAAACATTGAAGATAAAAAGTTAAATATATTGTCCCAATTAAGCGGAATGTTGTCTCAATCAAGCAATTTAAATTACTTCGTTAGTTTCTGTTCATTCATATTTTACCCAAATAAGCGGCTGCCGTAATTAACAAGTGTGGCGGCCCAATTAAATGGAATCGACTGCACTTATTTTAGAAGACAAACGCATTTAAAAGTTTTGATTATATTGAAATATTAATTATATATTTTTTTAATTACGCTATCTTTATGAAAACATGACTGCCAAGAAGGCCATGCTTAATTCAATCAGAAGTCCACCGTTGACCTTAATATTCGTATATTGGTTTAAATTTAGTCAATCTAATAGTCACCGTCATTCTTACCTAGATTCTATCATATAGTATCAACTGTTTGTGTGCGATGTGTCCACGTGCGATGCGTGGGAGGGCAAGAATGGAGCGCGCCACTGGGTGGGAATACGTTATCCTTGAGACATATGAAATATTGAAGTTACATTAGAATTGCAAAGCAGACTGTGACACCCGCGGGGCGAACACGAACACGCCACTGAGACATCGAGCCCGACATGCAGAGGTTTCTAATCGGAACTCAAATAATAAATATTATTCTAATTTTTCACTATTTTTACTCACACTTCTACTGTCTCTACACCAAGGGGATTCCACACCTTGTGATAACATCCAAATACGTACGTAAGATTTTTCCATAAAGGCAGAGAAGGCAGATAAGAGATTTCATCCCCTATCTTTCGCTTCCTACGTAATCCTTAATATTTTTGTTATTTTCTGATGCAGTAAATCGTGAAATAAATATTATATTTCTTGAATAAAAGATTTCATAAATCTGTATCGTTTTGCTGATTGTATTAAGGTGCAGTATCATTTTGATTTTTCAAAACATTTCTGCTGAAATAAATCATTATGAAATGTAAATTTCAAATTGAAAATTTAAACCCAAAAAACCATGTTGCTTTAGAGAAATGTGTATATAAACATTTAAAAAAAGTCATAACCAAAACTAGAACAGAATTTCTGTAAAATTATACCAAATTATTTTATTATCAGATAGGATATTGAAATAAATAATATTCCTATTTAATAAATGTTAATGATTCCCTACTAATTAATATTAGAATCGCGTCTGTGGAAGACAAATCCCTAACGCAAGTTTTCTATAGATTGCAAATACGAATTTGGCGATCCTTTCCTAATCTCGTTCACTACATTGAGATCAGCTTTAGATTAATTACTGATTTGCGCATTATTCGGTCAACACCTGAGTCATATCATTTCCACTCCATTCAATCTACTTTCGTTTACTTTTAAAACGTTGTGATGTTGGTATGCTGATAAGTTTAATTAAATTGTGCAATATCGAAATGTGACAAAAATAGATCGACCCTTTGAGTTAATAAATGACATTCTCTCATTGCATTTACGGTTATGGTATATTATTTTATGGTTTCGGTTATATATTTTTTTGTGATTTTGTACCCATTTGTAAAAAATTTACGCCAATAGAATTTTCCTATCATTCCAAAAGAACGGTATTATGTTATTTATTTTAATAAATAACAACAAAATGATCATTTTTATAGTCATCAATTTTAATTAACATCTTTGCTATGAAAATTAATTAAGTATAACCGCTATTCCATGATCCGATCAGTTCAAATAATTGCACTGTCATAATAGATTTTTAAAAATTTCATTGTTTTACACAATAAATTAGAGATAATTTATTAATATTCTCTCTTAACGAACTGTCAAACTCTCTTAATTTCTTTAAGTTAGGGTTTTAAACCACAAATGCGAATTTCAAGAGAACCATATGGATTTTAAATCTCCAGTTCATCTCCGATAACTTTGTTTTTTCCGGCCACAGAATGTCTAACGATGAAATTTAACGATTTTTGAAACACTTTTATAGCTTTGGAAACTGTCTAATTTACCGTTTTCAGAAGTCAGGTAAAACTTCCATCGGCGTTCCGAAAAATTGAACTGGAAAAGAATAAGCGATTCAAATATACTATCGAACTTTGATTTTACTGTACCACTTTTTATATTTTCATAACAATATCATATTTAACAACGAATAACTTATATTTTAATTAAAACGTGGAATATTATTAATCCGTTTCTTGAAAGATCTGTTTTGGATGTTAACTGTTAAACATAAGATGAACATGGTTTGTTTTATGCTCCTTCTCGGTGAAATATTTTCAAAACAGTCCAAAATAAATTTTTAATCAAATTTAGTACATTTAACATTCTTACTATGAGTCAGAGTTTTGTAGATAATGACTCAAGAATTTGAATAAAAAACTCTTATAAAACATTGCAACAATACGTAGCTTCAAATTATCTTGGATAAGTACATTTTTTATTTCTTATTAGTATTTCAAATATTAAACTTCTATATCGAAATGCAAATACTTTGAGTATAGTAGTCACTTTTTGTGCACCGAACCATCCATTAAACTAATAAAGGGTTATTTTTTTCGATGCAATTTTCGTAGTAAGAAAAGTCTCGACATCTAGCATATTATACAATTCGGAAGACAAAAGAAAAAATGTTATCATTCTTGTTATTCTCGTTAAATTATAATGGGTTTTTTTAACTTCCTGAAGCTTTTATTTTACTGGACCTGGACTACTGGAAAATAAATTGTTTTAGAATATATTTCTTGAACTTGAAAATTGTTTTTTGTATAGTTAAGGAATATGACAGCAAATATTGCATTTATATTTGTTTAGAAGATCTTTAGTAGTAAAAATGTTTCAAAAATATGTTTTATCAACTTACAATTTTAATTACACAATTCATAAGTTTTAAAGTACTTTATAGTATTGACAAGCTTCAGTATATTATTAAAAATAATAAATAAATTACTATACGTAGTAATTCAGTACATTCATAACACGATTCGTAGTATAAAACAAGTTAAATTTATTAAGGGTAAATAGACGTATTTGTATTACAGTGTTATCAACCATTTGTCATTCCGTGGGGATACTGGTATATATATAAATAAAGAAAATAGTTTAGATTTAATACATTGAAAATGATTCATATCGAAAGTTATCCATTGAAAACATCTGTCTTAAGCCATACATAAGAACTTACGATAAAGTCAGTATCTGATTTATATGTAATAAGATTTACTCCCAAAGAATGTGTGCAGAAATCAAATGCGAGTTTATTACAGCGAAATCTCCAACGTGAGAATCAAATTATTATAGCGTACTACGGATTCGCATAAACGTAAATTACTTAATTTTTTTTTTTTCATATTAGCTAATTTTATTTTTAGTGGGTAAACATCACTATTTTAAGAATTTTTTTTGGAAATATCTACTTATTTTAATGCCATATTTTTTCACACAGTTTATTAATAAATACATATGCGTATAATCTCGCCTCAGTACGAAATATGCAAGTTTTTATTTTTTATTATTGTTTAAAATATTTTGCTTTTGAAAACAGAAATAGAAAGCCGTTTATTTTCAAGTCAACAACTAGCATTACAAATTATAAAATAATTTATTTTAAAGCTTTGTTTTATTATAGGTACATGCTATGATCAGATACATTTTTTGGCAGTTACTTGGCTTATATGGGTTCGATTCCCGATAAGTGCAAATGAAAAAGTTTTTTCAGAAAAAAAAATCTATCCGTCCTGCATATTGTGATGTTCTTATCGTCATTATATTGACATTAATCATAAATCATCGTAAAAAAATACCTCACTGCCATAGCGATTTGTTTGAACAATAAATAACCTTTTGCTATTCATATGTAGATACAATTAATTATATTATGATCTCTCTCTCTCTCTCTCTCTCATCGTTATCCTGCAGTCTGCTTCTACAGTGCGAACTGTCCGCCTTCACTCTTCGCGATCCTGGAGCTTGTTTATTGCGAGTGTTCATCTTCTTGGAGATCGAACTCTCGCCCTGCATTCTTGTACTCGTATATTCTCAGAGATCATTAATTTCTCCGGGCTATTTCCTTCTTTTCTAGCAGCACAATGGACGAAAGAAATATTTAACCTTATTAAAAAGTTTCTGAAAAATTGAGAATGGTTCCTGATGATTGGTCTCGCAGTTTATGGTGTGCGCAACGTACAACGCCATCACCACATTTCTAAGACTTTGGTTTTTTTACTTCGCTGGGTTCATGATTCGACATCACACAAAACTATGGAAAATACTAGAATACCAGACGAAAGATTCCAGGTAGATAAAATCACTGATATCTACCTTTATAGTCATTTAATCAAATCGATCTACTCTTGAGAAACGATTTACCTTATATTAAATACACGCGTATAATAAGTATTTTTTGAAACTGAACTTGTAACGTAAAAATGTAATATCAAGAATATCAAATATGAAGGAATTTAATATAATAATACAACTAAATCCAAACGAAAAGTCGAGAACAACGACACGACAGTTTTCGTGAGCCGAACCCACTGGTCACCGTAAAGTAGTCTCTTGAACCGCTTCCAAAACTTAGACAAATGGCTTCAATTTATTCCGCAAACCGACACATATTACCGAAGGATAATACAGAAAGAATCCACTGGACGAACGCAAACACTTACGTAGATTTCAACGATTTTACATAAATTCTGGGGACTTTCAGGAGCTGAAATTTACGTCGATGGTGGTTCAAGGATTTAATACGTGACTTGAAAACTATTTCACGCTTTATTTTCATTTTAAATGCGGAAATTTTCAATTTTTTTATTTAATTTCTTAGCAGACGGTAAAAATTTTATTTATAGAAAATAAATATGACGTTACATGTAAGTACACATCATTTTTCTAAAAAATAAAAATACGTATGGTGCCAATTTTTCTTATCAAGATTCAACAAAATTATTCGTCTACATTTTCAATAATCTTTTCAGTATATCGAAATCCCCAGAAAATCTACAGTCTATGTCTATAGGTAGTGCAAAATATATGTACATCTTAGTACAAGATACATTCAAACCAGGACATTTGGCTCAATTAAGCGGCTGCCCCAATTAACCGAAGCGAATGTAAAATTAACAAGAAATATTTTTAATAATAGTTCATTCAAAAATAAAACAATAAGTAATTTTCATTGTAATATGGTAAATTGTCATCTTTTATAAAAAAATCTTGATAATTAATAATAGAAATTTCTAATATGTCTTCATTTTCGAAGCGAAGCTGTTTTGAATTATGTTGGTTTTATAAGTAGCTAACTATCAGTGGCAAACTGTTTTGCTTGAAAAGGGGAAATTTTTGCATTAATCTCTCTGTCTGTTGTGGAGGTTATTAATAAATTTTCATTTTTTCTCGATATAAGTTAAGGTAGGTAGGTTATTAGGCGACCGGCGCGCCGCCAGACCGACGCGTTGGTAAACATTGTTATATATAATATACTTAAGCGATATAAATTACTGTTATTTCCTTGGTTTGGTTTCCGTTCCTTGAGATTTGATCCAAATAAGCGGCTGCCCCAATTAACTAGCGGCCCAATTAAACGGTATTGACTGTATATAAATATAGTTTATTATATGGCGAATCACCGCGTGTAGGCCATCTGACGACATGATCATCAAACTCAATTACCGACGAGTAGTGCGTTGGACACCCACCAGGGAGACGTAGTGCTAGTGGCCGGGAGATTTGGTCTGACAAGATCATTCTGTTTCCGTGGCTGGCGACTTCAACAAGTCTTATATTTAAGTGTAACTTACCTTGTACTTTCGAATTTAATATCTACCTATATATAATGCTGTGTTCCCATACTGGACCAACAACCTAAACCCAATATATAGTAATCTTTCAATAACACACCCCTTACAATAAAGCTAAAATATTTATGTTGCGAATTACTACATGACATAAATTTTGGTTAATTTTATGCTTTTAATTTTTTTTGTATTTTGTACGTAATGTTTTTAATTGTGTTACATTCTTTTTTTAAATCAAATATCCGATAAAAAATTACTTTTTTATAAATTGATATATGCTTTTTTATATTTGAAGTTCTTTTATGTTCGAATAAAGTTATAACTAAGTGAGAGCGCATCATCTATCATCCTAATTAGATAATTTTCTGTTCACAACGGCAACAGCGATTTTGGCAATATTGGTTTGAAAGCTTTTTTGGCGTTTGGTAACGCTATAAATTATCGGACCAAGGATCGCCGGCCAAGTCCAGTCAAATTAAGTATTCGATAAATCCAAAGTAAATCCAAACTCTTTTAAAAGGCGACACCTTAAAAGCCAGATAACTTATTACTTTCACGAATTATCTTGTTCCGTGATTTCTTCCTGTGGTATTTTTTTTATTGGTCATTCAGCGTCAAGTGGTAAATATTTGATGTCTGTTTTTTTTCTTTTTTTTCATAAAATTCATAATTTTTATTCTATGTGACCTTTTCTAGGATAATCGGGCAAAAATGTGTTTTAATATTAATTTATATTTAGTAAGAATCATTTTGATTCGTAACATGACATGTTAGATTATGTAAGCCGATTCGGCTGTGTAATATTATGCTTGGGTAGGATTAAAAATTAAGAAAACACTAAAATACCATGCGCCAAAATGTTCTGGATGGCGTAAACCGTTCATCTTCATTACCACGCGCTCTCCGTAGACATGTGTTCATAAACTCTTAGTATATATGCTTTGGTCAGGTGCCAGAAAAGTTAAAAATAAGTTTAGAAGAAAGTTTAAAAAAAAAGTATATTGTAGGTACTCGGTACACCGACACTTCTCCAGAGGGCAATTCAAAGGTACGCAAGTGACCGCAGTGGCGTTGAACTGAATTCAACAACAAAAGCGGGGATATATTTCTTCCAGCCATTGCCTAGTATGTATAAAATGATTAGAAACTTATAAAAAAAAAAAAAATTGATACCTTGAGAGGTTATCGAATGAGTTTGAGAAATCTCTATAATAAAATCATTAAAATGCTTAAATTTTTAATATTGGACTCATCATAGATTACACTAATTCATGTGAAATTTTTAGAATCTCTGAAACAATTCTTATCAAAGTAGTAGTCGCTTATAATAGTGTAAAGTTTATTTAAAAATAGTAAATCCCAGAGCAAAGAAATATCTGTATTATAGGTATGCAGAAATAATATCAAACCCACAGTAGCATTTTAAGTTGAAATACTTTTATACAAATTAAGCAATAATTTATTTATATACACCCTCGATTTTACGTAAGGCCTTGATTGAATGTAAAAAAACAATTAAAAATCAATTTAAGTCTTTCTACATTCATTGAAACCTTTCATCAGAAATAAACACCACATTGGAGAAGTCTGGAAATTGTAAAAAGCTTGTTTTAATTAATTTAATTAAAATTTGGGTAATGTTGCAGGTAACTGATTTTATGTTTATTTATTCTTATCAAAAGTGTACCTTTATCATGGCGTGTATTGATTTGTACAAATTATTAGAAAAACAAATTTACAAATAAATAAAAAATTCTCGTTATGAAATCCGAACAGAAAAAAGTTTCATTGATTACATCTCATTTATCAGTTATACTGATGTCCTATAACGATCATTTTACCTTCGTTGGTTTTTCCGTATCCCGTTATATGTAGCCACCGAGTAGATATGTTCCGCTTACTTGGAGAAAGTTTGGTGTTGACAGCTGAACAGGAATGTTGGGTCATTTATTTTTCATGAGCATAATACGGGCAGATGGCGAGGAGGCGGGGGTTGAGCCTGAAAGGAAGTAAAGAACGAGCGTATTAATTATTTCCGTGTTGAACACGACTATACAAGTTCGATTTTAATATAATACTACTTTTACACTACCTGTCGTCACGTATACTCGTATATAAACGTGCCTTTGTTCTAACAAAATTAGTAAATAATAATTATTAATATTTATGTAATTTAAAAAAAACATGTACGGAAAACTATTCAAAATAAAAAATACTTTAAAAAATATACTGAACAAAAAAAACTTAGTACAAATTAAATGCATCAATTAAAAAGATATGAAAGAAAATTCAATTTATCGAAAAAATATTTATATTTTTACCGGGATTCGAACCTGGGTCCTTTCCTATTATTTGAATTTTCCTGTATAGCTTTCTAACTGATACATTTAATTAATTTCAAAAATACAACAGAACTATGTTCTCAAAAACAGCATTTTCACAATAATTAATAATTAATAAAAAAAACTTATTGCTTTCATATTTCTTGGACAAGTATAGCAATAAAGGCGCAGCCGGAATGGGGAATGTCATAGAATATTCTTCTTCTAGTACTTGTCCGCTTAGGGATCATGTTGACGATAGTTAGGTGTTAGTTATTAGTTGATTAGTTAGACTGTAGACTTTTCGAACCTTTGCTTTATGATATTTTCTGTTTTCCAGGGCCACTTCTGCCATCAATTTTGTCATATACAATTTCAAAAAAATTCTAGATGACATAGAATATTTTGCATGTATATAAAAAAAATATTTAAATCAACGAAATGGGTGATATTTTAAAATAAGTATCAGATATATAGGTTTTATGTTAAAAGTTATACATCGTTTATATAATATTCCAGAATAAAACAACTTTGTCGGCAATGATTTATGAAAGTAAACAAAAAATACATCGACCAAATTTGGGTTTAAATACGCCGCAACATTATTTATTATGACTGACGCCATTGTCTATCTTTTTTTTATTTGAAAAACAAACGAATAAACAAAATGTTAACAGCGTAACAAATGACGAGCAATAAGAGACGCGGCCCCGCCAACCAGAAATAACAATGCCTAATGCCAAATGTAACATCTTGGTTAAATAACCAGCTGACTGCTTATTTTCCTTTTCTTAGTAAACTGTTTGTCTTCGCATATGGAAGGGAAGGAGTAGGGGAGGAGTAGGGTTCTTATACCACATGTTGCTACGGGCTATAAGGCCATGACAAACGATGACATGTTCAATGTTTTCCAAAGATAGCATAATTTTTATTTCAATTTTTAAATTACTTTCAAATCAATCTTAAATATTTTTTTGGATTGTTGTTACTAGGGTAAAAAACAAAACAATATAAAGGTGTCAAATAAATATTGCTTAACTAATGAATTAGATAGAGATTCGCTGTGCATAATTAATACTAAATAGCGAGTTCCATCAACGTACACGCAAATTTAATTAAAATAAAAATGGAGAGTACTTTGTCATAGTTTACCTAATTATATATATATATATATATATATGTTATATAAATATTATATTTTCGTAGAAAGCAATTTCTTCGTGGTTTGACATATTAAATTAAATAAAATACAATCACTTTGTATGAAACCACAAAATTTATTGTACGTCAACCGGTTTCGCTTATCTCAAGCTTCATCAGAACGTATTTAAAACTAATATAAAGAGTTTAATTTAGTTAAACTCAGTTTTAAATACGTCCTGATGAAGCTTGAGATAAGCGAAACCGGTTGACGTATAATAAATTTCGATACAAAGTGATAGTATTTTATTTTATATGAATATTAAAAAAGACCTGAGATAAAATATCATGTAAGATATATTGTACAGCATTATATATTACGTATTATTATCATATATTATGTATGTGTTTTTAAGGCTTCTAACTACTATTCACGCAGAATTGTGTCACTGAATTTCAATATGCGCTATAACACTTTTTTAACAAATTTGAGTTACATTTATCATTGGATTCGGAATTATTTTTTTATTTAAAAATATATGTCTCATTTTCAAAATACGTTTTGTTAACTAACAATATTAAGTATAATATTTTGGTTGAGTAAAACCCAATATAACGTGATACGACTCTCAAAACCTGCCGTGTTTTTTTTATCATAATGAAATACATATTTGGGTTCAAATTAATACAAAAATTAACCTGAATATATCATTATCTTAGTTTAGATGAAAATAGTTAATGAATTTTCAAAAAAGTAATAATGCCAGTCATTAAAGTGTTAATTTTCTCGAAATTATAAAAACGTGTTATAGCAGATATTGAAAATCAGCGACTCAATAATAATAATCTATTGAAATAATACTGCGGTCCCTGTAAAAATGGGCATATAGTTAAAATTTGTGAAAATGAACCGTTTTTTTCAAATGCTAAAAAGTTATACCATTAACGTTTATAAGTTATATCAGCAGTCATTCAGTGGTACCCGAAAGGAATCAAGAGGCAAACTATATAACAACTTTTTACACTTTCTATATGTAAATTTTATGGTAGTTTATAAATTAATTATATTAAATGTTTTATAAATATAATATTTACTGAAAATTTTGATATTTAGATTTAGATACAAAAACAAAAATTCCTCGTGAAACAATTATGATGACCTATTTTTTGTTTCATTCTGCACATTTCAAAATAGTAAGCAGACATATATTATAATAAAAAAATTATAAAATAAATATGTCATCCAAAAAATGCAAAAGTTTACGCATACAAACTGAGCTGCCACCAAAATTTGAAGCATGAGATTGATTGGTGAATTTTGTCTTCCAATTGGGATACAGCAACTTAGTTTAATGCAAGTCAAATTTATTCTATGTATCTTTTTTCATTAACGGTTCTGTTTTAGCCCTATAAACAGAATCGAATAGAATATTTATCTTATTTAATATTCAACAAATCTAGCTAAATGACAACATGACCTTTGTTCATTTTTGTATCTATTTTAATATTTTTTAATAATTAAAAATTCGTTTAAGTACGTTGTGAAAAATAATAAATGTACTCATTTATAACATAACTTGGTAATAAAAAACTTACATCGCTCTCATGAAATTTGTAAGAGTGGAGAGTACACACAGATGCGAAATGAAAATAAGTAAAAAAAAAAAAAAAAAACTCCACAGCGCCCCGCGTCGAAAACAAATTGAGTTTTCTTTTGCATCTCGGTTGAAGTAAGACCAAGTAAAGCATGCGAGAAATATTAGAAAAAGAAAATAATGTTTCGTTGTAAATACAATCCATTCTCCTCCTTGGAGCGAAATAATATTGTACACTTATTTCTGTGCGCGGTATTATATTTTAGTGGCATTTCAAAAGGGGTGGCGTGTTTTGTTGTGGTGTTACGTGTGAAGGTGTTCCACCCGAGTTTCTGTCACCCTTATGAAATGTAAGAAAGACGTAAAAATGACTTCAAGGCGCGTTCAAAGGTTTTCGACTGGGGGCATAACACATTATACGGCCACAGTCAGAAGGAAGCGGAAAGAGCAGTAATCATTATCATAAATATAATATAGAGAACTTCCCCCCAGGGTGAAGTTGTCGCTTGAGGGGATGTTAACTCCAGGTGAGAGAATCGGGAAAAGGGGAATCCGTGAAAGATGAAGGACGAGGGTAGATTATTTTTTCGGCGTGAAATAAATTTTATTATAGGATAAACGAAACATTTCGAGTTCACGAATTAAACAGCAATACATTTTTAGATATAACTGTTCCAAAAACAATCTTATTATTTATGTTATTTAAAAAATTATATTGTTACTTTAAAAATACGTTCCCTGGCATATTTTTAGCGTATAGTCAAGAATATTTATATGTTCTTGAGATTCACTACCTATGATATATATTTTGATTACAATAACATTTAAAATGTTACCTCTATCAAGTTAAAAAATGTCTAAATTATTCTTTGAACAAATAAGAATGATGTAAAATTAAATGAATTAAACAAGTACCAGTGAATATTATGTTTTTCGTTTAGCCGCCATTTTGGTTTGGTAGACATTTGTTAGTTAGCATTTGTTAGTCGTAGAGAGTAGTTGATTACAATTTATTGTAGAGTATCTAACGCCTCAACAATGTGTTGAAGTCATTCTAAATGACAATGGCAATGCTGTAATCATTAATGGTGATCGCTATCGTCACATGTTGGAAAACTTCTTGGTAGCTAAATTGGGTCAATTGGACCTGCAACACATCTAATTTTAACAAGATAACGACATCTCATGCACAGCCCGAGCTACGCTTGAAATTTTGCGTGAAATTTTTTCCTGTCGCATAATGTCAAAAAGTGGTGATATCGACTGGTCTCCTCGATCACCTGATTTATCAGCTCCAGACTATTTTCTGTGAGGGTATATGAAAGGAAAGGTCTACGTCAATAAGCCAATAACAATGCTGATGCTATAAGATAATATTCGATATGAAATCGCTGAAATAACACATGAAGTGTGCGAGAAGATTATGAAACATATTGGTTCAAAGAGCACGTACTTGTGCCGCTGCCAGATGCGGTTATTTAGTTGATGTCATATATATGCAAAATTGTAAAAAATCAAGTAATTGTTAAATTTAAATTAAATTAAAAAACTGTTTTTCATTTTCTAGTTATTCATAAACAACATCGGCCTGGAATATAATATTCAAATGTATTTGAAACATATATTTAAATACGTACTACCATCTAATGCATCAAATAAATAACTTAATAATTAATTTTTAACCAAATTGTGATAATTTATTTTGGATATTAAATGCAAGAATAAATATTATTGATAAAATTTGATTAGTTCCTATTAAAGTTTCCTAATATTTGTTACTTTCAACTATTCCAATATCGAATAAGAAATAAAATATTCGAATTTTCTAATCTCTTCGTAAAATTATGAAGAATCTATAAAGTAGATTGAATAATAAATACAGGTACATACATATGTTATAAAATAAACCCAAAAATACTATTATTTTGATTTTAAAAATTGTCTATCGCCTTGACACGGTTAACTGATTTTTTTTAAAATATATAATTGAAAAATTAGAACTAATAACATATATCCATATAAAACGGTTGCCGTTTTTTACAAAAAATTTGTAGTCTTAATTTTGTACAAGATATTCAATTAAAAATCTTTCGTGTAGACGCGAAGGAGTCAACCCTTTGGTAATTGCTTTAAAGCCTTATATACAATAAGCAAATTTCGTTTCGCAACAGAAATAAATGCACTGATTTCACCGTAACATCGAAATGGAAATTCTTTCATAAAATGCGTTTTCTAAATATAGTATGGAATATGGCTTAATGGACTCATCAATATTTGGGCGGATAATCAGAACTACCAGTGTTATTAAAATACGTTTCGAGTTCATTTATTTAGAAATAAAAAAATTCAAATTACTTCACTGCAAATATAATCGAATAGTTTAAATTCGAACGAATATTCGAATATCGAATAGTTTAAAAATTGACAAAAAATTCGTTATTTGAATATTCGAATTGGAGTCCCTAGTTCCGATCTATTAAAGTAATGTATCTATATATATAAAGAAGACTGTCTGTTAGTTTGTTTGTTTTTATACAAATCTACAGTTTTATTGCGAGCTTGATGAAATTTTTCACATTTGACCTTTAAAACAAGAGGAAGGTCACTGTTTACATGAGATTTCAAAAAACCATCCCCACCTTTCTTTCTCACCCCTTAAAGTAGAATTTTGGCACTTCTTGATGAAATTTTGCACACTTGACGATCAAAATAAGAGTAAAATGACTATTTACTTCTGATTTCGAAAAAAAACTGCCCCCATCCCCTAAATGAAGCCTCTTCACTCTGCGTAAAACCCGGGCAACGCTGGATACTTCAGCCAATTATATATTCATTGTTATTTTTTGTGTACTTCATTCTATCGAAAGTTAACGACCAAGTTACTGATTTATCCTATGCAAGATATATATAAGATTACCAACATTTTGGACATTAAATCGCTTTCTGAATTTATGCATTCAAGATAACCTCTTTCTGCCTACGCCTTTTCTGTCTTCTATCTTCCCTTTAATAATGAGTTATAAGAGACCATATTTTTCAGTGTAAAGAAAGTGACCGAAATATGCAACTTTCCTTTATTTGATAATAATTATTAGTTCTCTTGACTTACTCGTGCGTTTTAGTACCTCTTTATTGGCAATGCGGTCAACCCAAGAGATTTTTAGCATACGTCTATATAGCTACTCCTCAAAAGCCTCCAGCCTGTTAACTGTGACTGCTTTTAACGTTCATACTTTAACTTCATAGAGTAGCGAAAGTGTGAAATAGCATTTTATTGCCCTTCAATGAGTGTTCAAACTAATGTCTCGATTGCAGAAGAGATTCTTCATATTTGCAAAAGTTATTCTTGACATCTCAATTTTAATTTCAAACTCTAGATTCCAGTCGTCTTTTAACATGAGTATCATTAATTGAAAATGTATATTATGTAGCACACATTTATAAAATAATTATTAAGTTTTATTAATTAACATTTAAAGAATAATAATTAATTGTAATACTTACGAAATAAATAATTCTTACATTTTTAAATTGTTCGATAATTTTATGCAAAATGTAGTTAACGGTGGTGAAGAAGAATCAAAGAACCAGCGAGCATCCAGCCGACCTCTTCACCACGAGTACAAGCGTCGCGGTGTGTATAGTAACACTCGCGAAAAAAAGGATTATTAAGTTTAATATAATTAGTGTAAGATCATTAATAATAAGCGGTAGCGGAGTGAAGCGACGGTAGTTAATCCATAGAAAGTTTGAAGCGCACTGAACTTGCTTCAGTTGATAGATTTTTAATCACTGCGACATCGTGTTTTTTTTTAAATCTGTTTTAGATTGGTCTCTGAATGCAGAATGGAAGCAACTGGTGTAATAATATTTCATTCCTTCTACGAATGAAGAATGTTTACCGACGGAGTTTGAGTAAGGCTCCATCCACACAACCCAACTGTCAGCAAAACATTGGTTAATAATTTTCAGAATGATTTCACTGCAAATGTATATTTAAAAATAATACAGTTCTTGTAATGAAATTTTATAAATCTTTTATTTATTTTTCGAGAAGATTTATATTTCGGCTGAAATAATTAATCAATCAATATTTTCGAAACATTCATTTATATATTTTTTGTACCTATCAGGAATCAAACTCGTGAGATTTGTTATCAGTTTCTCCGTTTCTCGTTAAATTTATAATTGCTTAGTATCAACAAATACTTACTCAATTTGTGAAGAATTGTTTTATGTAAGCGAGGTGTTGGGAAAATTGAAGCAAGGCCGGTCCGAGGGGGGCGATCTCGGGCTCTGCCGAGGGTGCCGAGCGAGTAGGGTGCCTAGAAAGTAGGGCGCCTAAGTAAGGCGACTTGCTCCGGGCAATTTTTTTTATATCATATTTATATAGAATTGACATGTTTTTTCACTAGACGCCAAAAGCGCATCTCCACTTGCTAAGTGCACATTTATTCAATATAATATTATGATAATATATTACCTATAGAATTAACTCGGTGGACACAGAAAGGGCACCAATTCACTTGGTGCTGAAGGCGCCCTAACTTCCTAGACGAACATTGTTTTAATATCATGTTTATGTAGAATTAACCTAGTTTACTCCCCGGACTTAACAGGCTCACCATCTTACTGGCGCCCTCTTGATATGTATATGTATATATAATTACGCGCTGGATGCAGATAGCGCCTCCCTACCATATGATGTTTATACTGCATTGCCATATTTTGGCAATTTAAAAATTGTCTGCTATTGAAAGCTAGAATTGCACTGGAATGCATGGGGCGGCGCTCTCTTTCGTGAAATAAGCAAATAGTACCCGACACTCTCCTAAAGAAATAAAAAAATCTGATTTAAATTTCAGATTGTCATAAACTACAGTCCTTGATGGCAAGTCAAAATGCATTCAGTTACAACCCCACTGTAATCTTAACAATAACTGGGAAATGAGCTAAAAAATCAATAATGATTCGGAAACAGAAATACTTTGCCCATATGAAGCGAAACTGTATCCAAGGAGTGGGCTGTAGGGGGCTCGGGGGGGGGTTTGCGCGAACTCCTTGTTAAATTTGACTGAGCCCGGCGAGCCCCTTGTTAAATTAAGAAAAAACAACATTCTTAGATCAAATCGGTACCTAACTGCAGCCCTAATTCTGTAGATGATTGAAATGTATTATGAAATATAAGACTTTATTTATTATTATTTATTTATTAACATTTATTTCGGGTGCATAATAAAAAAAAACCTAGGCGTTTTTTTTCTATAGTGTAACAATGCTTAAAAACGCCGATATTTGATGTATATTGCTTCCAGATGTTTTTAGATGCTCAACGCAATATTTTTGTGTACGATGCTTTAAACGATTATCATTCATACTTTACACGTGCACATTTTTTTCCCTTTACCATAATTGTGCACAATTATGAGGACAATTTCTAATATATATTACTTTGTAGGTACTATTTGTAATATTTTTTAGCTATTGATATTAATTATTTTACGGTGTATTGCGTATTGTTACATAATATAAGTAAAGAGTGTCCAGCGAAAAATTTTCCAGTTAATTTTAAATAAAATAAAAAACTATAATGTTATTCTCATATTTTATTTACACAAAATGGAGTTTAACAATGCGGATTTCACGTTTTATAAACAATATCGTCTAAATGCAGTCCATTTCTCTCAAGACGCTCATGCAATCGGACTCTTAATTTGCGAACACATGAGAGCAAAGCGTTGGTTCAATGACAGCAACTGCACAGCGGATGTTTTCTTATAGGGCCTGAATTTTTCGAGTTAAGGTATCCCCACAAAAAAAGTCACACGGTGTAGGGTCCGGTGACCGAGGTACCCAGGGTATGTCTCCATACTTGCTGATTAATTTATTGGGAAAAATTCCCCTCAGCTTCTCCATTGAAACTCTAATTGTGTGTGGATTGGCCCCATCTTACTGAAATTGTAATATGTTATTGAACCCGAAAAACAGCTGTAGTTGCGGTATCAAAAAATCGTCAATCATTCGGCAATATACGTCACCAGTGACTGTCTCTCGCTGGTTAAAAAAATAAGGGTCAAATATCCCTCGGGCAGAAATTGTACACCACACTGTCGTTTTTGGACAATGCAAACGTTTTTGATAGCGTTCTTTTAAGTTGTTGGAGCACCAGTATCTCATGTTCTGTTTATTAACATTTTCATCGATATGAAAATGTGCTTCATAAACTTCGTAAAATGTAAACAAAGTGTTTCCAAGCGTTCGTGCTGTTTCAAAACGTTCCAGCATCGTTCTCGCGTAAAGAATAGTTATTTTCGTTAAGAAACTGCACGATTTGCAGTTTGTATGGGTGAAACTGTAGTTTATTTTTCAAAATAACGTGCACTGTTGTTTTTTTATTCCAGTTAAGGTTGCAATCTTCCTTATCGATTTACGCGGATTGCGCATAATTTCACGTCGAACTTGAGCCACGTGTTCTGGCGTCACTACTGACTTTGATGGTCCCGTAGGAGTTTGGTTAACCATTGTCCCCTTTTGTCTGAACTTTTAAACATAATACCAGATAAGTTGCGTTTTCGACCCATCACTTACTCGTCAACTATTAAAGTGAGTCCAAAAAGCGCGGCGCGCACGAACCAATGGATCACCGCGCTTTAAATATTGCTCAACGACGAACGCGCGGTGCGCTCCCGACTAGTGACTCATTACGACTGGTAAATCAGCAAATCACGCGCGTCGAACAATATACCTTTCCGATTTACATCACCCTGATGGTTTACGAATAATTACAATTTAATTTTTAAATTTTTCGCTGGACACCCTATATATTAAGTAACATTCGATTACTTTAATAAATAATTATTGCGTATAATTGGATAAGAGTTATAAAAAAAATTGCCCCTTCCCCAAAATAACATGAATACCTCTGAGGTTAAGCGAGCCCCTTGTTAACGTATTGGCAATCCACTACTGACCTCATCATCAATGCAAGATTGAATCACGAAAAATAGGGTCTGGTCACAGGAGGACATTGTAGCTGCAAAATCTGAGAGAATGGTTCAATAGATCCAACTTTTATTTTTTTTAAATTAGGGATGAGTTTATGAGAAAAATTTCGCCTGAGGGCGCCACAGAGACTAGGACCAGCACTGAATTGAAGGAAAAACTGGATAAGCTAAAACAAACTGTCGTAGAAGTATGTACATCTACAGACCAGACTAAAAGCAAAAGATCAGAAGAACAAGACCATAAGAACACACATTCAAGGCCGAGTGCAGTACCAAGAGTTGATCTAAATTGTGGTCAATGACAGGAAATAGTATAAGTCCTTTATCCAAATGTCTAGTAAATACACCTATTAATTATGCTATAAGTTTCTTTATAAACATAGAAACGTAGGAAAAGGTTTTGAAAAATCCTATTTGCCTGGAATCTTTAATGGTATGTAAACATTATTTTAACAGGACGTTTACACATAGGTGTATATGAATATATTTTATGAGAAGTTAATGTACTTATTTTAAACACTTTAATTTACTGTACATAAAAGCTAAATCATTCTCCAATTTGTGCGATTAATTTTTGCGGAGATGTTAAAACAATTTTTCATATCTATTCTTATTTTTTTAACAAACAAAAATTTATAGTCAGTTATCAACAAAATTCACCATGACTTGGTTAGAGACGATCTTTTGATAAGAAATTCTTTATTTGCATTATTGAAGTCTTCCACTTATAGAAAAAGTTTATTTTAAGGTTTATTAGGTTAGTATGTTTATCAAATTGTAATAAATTATTCACCGAATTATATTTCGTTATTTGCCTGTTGTATTAATAATTACTTAATAAACATTTAAATAAACCATACGTGACTTGAGTTATTTTTATCACGACTTCAAGAGGTACAGTTTCTCTCATAAATAGGCAAAAATAACTATAAATAATCATCTAGCTAATCATTTTTATTTACATCTGTTGGTAAGACAGCTGTACCTCTCGGAATTATAGTCGTGATGAAAATAAAACCAGTTATGTGTATAGTATGAGGTTTGAATTATTTAAAAAATATAAATGTTGCACCACGAATAAACTGCTATGTCAATAATTAATGATAGATATGATTTACTAAACATATTAATATACCAAATAAATAGAGAAAATATTATTTTATTTTAAATTACAGGATGATCTGAATCTTTCTTTACCCGTGATAACGTAATGAAGATCCAGAAGAAAACTTGATTTGCTGCCTGAGACGGTCTTAGGAGAATACATTCTGAAGTAGCCGTTCCAGCCAACGTCAACTACCGCACATTCGTAATATGAAGTGCTACACAGGCATACATGTAAAATGACGCATTCATCAAAAAAGATGAAGTTAATGTCTTGAAACGTCGCGAACTTATTAGAAGTTGTTGGATGAACTGGTTTAAATATTACTTTAGATTTTTGTTAATATTATCATTATAATATTCAGTACAAGTCTATAACTTCCATACATGTACATACATATTTTATATTCAATGAAATACTTAAATAACGTTAGTGAAGAAATGTTAGGGTTTCATGTTACATGTATTATACTTTTTTCGTATATGTTTTTTCCTCATTGGTGTCTACAAAGATACTGTGGAAAAATATGAATATGAGATGTGCTACGCTGATGTGTGAATAGTGGGCGTCTCACTAATCACCCATCACTCACATGTTCATTTTATTGAATAAGTGTGTTGGAAAAGAAAAACTACTTACAGTTCACACTATTTTATTTTTAAGCTCGTTTACAGATTTAGAGAAATACAATAGCCGTACAATGATGGTATCTGGAAGGCGGCAGCGAGAAGAGTAGACCTCGATAGTCGGCCACCCAGATGGCTTCTGATCACATGGTTATTGTGGCATCGGTACCGGGTGTTTTTATACTGTTGAAAGCTCTAGTTTTACGCACCGGTAAATGCAAAGTGTGTTCATCGGCGGTGATGATAAATGCCCACTCTCAAACTTTCTATAGAATGATCCCATATTTTCTAATGCGCTATTTTTAACCCAGTCTGATGACACACTTTACTCTAGAAGCCTCCGAAGGAACATATTAGATGAAACATAATTTATTGTCGTGTTGAAAAATCTTGCATAATATTTCATTTGTATAGATTTCAGAAGTAAAACAAAAATTATCCGGAGAACTTTGCACGAGGCCAGAAGTTTAAAAATAAATAAGAAATCAACGTTGTGATCTCATTTAAGTCAACGGATGTTCCTAGTTACAATGTTAGCCGTTACAGATGTCAATACGAAAAGATTTATCAAGCAAAAACCTTAATGCTCGCAGTTACCAATAACAGTAACAATAAGACCATTATGACTGGAAAATATTGTCGATTGCTGTAGCAATGAGCCAAGAATTTTCCCGCAATGCCAAAACAAGGCATTATCGTGAAATGTAACTGCATTATTGGGGAACAAACGCAGATTTAATGATCGCTGCGGTCATTTCGGCTGGTCAAAGTTTTCATCGGTCGTCTAAATAGTACTGTAGATATCTGATTTTTCCACCAGTTTCTCAGTAAAAATATGTTTCTGATTTACGATAAAAAGTTATTAAATATGAATATAAATTATTAAAATGTGAATATATATAACAGACATGCTCTTTTTTCGGATTGAAATATAATCAAACAAATAATAGATATCTCATACAGACGACCTGTCTTCGGCTAGCTTAAGTGATCACTTTACACAATGTAACGTTCACCATTCCACCATATATATATATGTTAATACGTGGAATCACTTCGAATACCACTACACCATAGCCATATATGGACTTAATTTGATATTCATTTTTCCCTGAAACAGCATATATGTCACAATAAGAATCTAATTATTTTTTTGAAATTATTTATAGCAATATTCTTTATCTGTAAAATGTTTTTAAACACATTATATTAGAAAACGCCTAAAAATCAGTATTTTTCAATTTTGTAGGTGGAAATCCAGTAATTGTGTGTTCTTAGACATATTTAAATATTGTAATATTTAACTGTAATATTTACATATTGTAATTTTTATTGACTGGCAAAGAAATTTTGACATGAAATTATTATTATGTACTCGTAATATTCATTAAATAACCTTAAATAATTTTGATTTCTAGTTTTGCGAATCTGATTAATATTCAAGTACTTAAATTTAATTTGATCTTCATAGTGCAGATTATAAGATGAATGTTCACTTTATCAGCGGATACAGTATGTACGTTCATTTGAATTGTATTGAAGAACATCGTTGAATTCTAAATATCTGTATAAGTTAAGTTAATTCAGTACACGCACCGCGCAGCATACACAAAAACCTAACGAGACTGGCCGCATTGAACGCTATTTTTTCATTTTAAAATATATACTGCTCTTTGTATAGTAATCACTCTGGTTCAACCATCAATACATTTTCAGTCTTCAAAGAGCCCGTGCTTCAGAGCTTTATAAACAAATCAACTATTATTTTATTCCCTTTATATCAAATCGACACAAAACATTTTTCAATCTACGAAGTTAATTGTTTTAGCAGAAATAATGAGTTTTCTGCATTCTCTTGTACATTATACAAATAAGGCAAGAGATGAAAATGGTTTTACCGCGCGCATAGCTTCAAAGCTTTCTCTTATAGCGGCTTTGCATAGATGCGATTTCTTTCAAACTATTTTAGTATATACATGTTACCTATTTATTTTATCAGATTTAATGGGACTCAAATATTCAATAGATTTATAACTACGTTAGGAAGATTTTTTATTTTAGTCAAATAACAACCATATCTTTTGTCATTCTCATTCATATGGTGTTAAAAATTTCAAAATGAAATCTAGATTTCCAGCACATTTGCATGTAGCATACGATCTTGTGGAAATACTAAAAAATAAATTCAAGTTAAGGTTTTAAATAATTTTACAAATGTATAAACCTATAATACTGTAAGTACTCTACATATGTCAATCCCGCCTATAAGTGCACCACTACTGTTTATTTAACTTTTGTGTAATTAATAAAAATACATAAAAATAAAATTATTAAAATTTTTCATACAAAACCCTTTTATCTTAACATATATTTAATATGTTTATAATTATTTTTACGTAATATTTTATAAAATAAAAATATTATATTTTCTTATAATTGTTTCATTTATTTTCTTTATGCGTTAAAAAAAAGTTATGTGTACTTCTTCTTCGCATCTGCCATAATCTCAAATTATAGGAAGGCTAGTAAAATAAGTACAGATTAATATTGTGTTCTGTAGAAACAAGATCTTTTATATGTTCCAAATTATAAACATTGCGCTGTTGTGCATGAAAACATTTATTTAGTAAGAATTGATACGTACATTTACATGCATTGGAGATACAATTTTGCTGTACGTAAACTTATAATATAAATGTGTTAAGAACTGTGGCTGTAGAGGTGTTTCAAGTTCACCTTCAAGTATATCATTTAAATGGTAAAATGAACAATTTTGTAATAATGTCGAAAAATGTAAAATTATATTTCGGTACACTAGGTGATAAAATAACATGTTATTCCGTATCCATATCCGATTCAAGAGGTGGTGCAAAATATATATTTTTTAAATCGTGTCTTTTTTTATTATAAGGAAACATGGACATAAATTTTTTACATATTATACATTATAAACATTCTTAAATTATACATATTTCATTCAAAAAGTATACAAAAAAGCAAACAAGCTTTATAATGTAAGAAATTTTCACTGTCTCCTTAACTATACTGAAGTCTGTACTAAAGGAGATAGGTTCATCCGTTGTCTGTCATACAAATATGAATACCATTATTATTATTAATATATGTTTTTTTTTTATCTAAACCTAAAATCTTAGGGTTTTGAAATAATTCTAATAACATAATAAATAATTAAAATACTCTAGTTATCCCATGATTGAAATACAATGCAAAACAGAAAAGTGAATATAAAAAATTATGTTCTGTTTATGTGATCATTTCCATGAATCTTTGCTCAGTTTCTTTTCTGCCAACACCCAATAACCAGCTCCTGAGATGGTGTTTGAGTTTGTCCATTGAGAATTGTAAGATACTGCTCGGCAAAATATTACAGGATTTGTGGGCCAGAAACATATGGAAGGATTGACCAAAGCTTGTTTTCATTTTAGGCTTCACGGTGATCCTATTCTTTTTTGCTCTCGTAAAAAAATTGTTTCTAAATTTGTTTTTTAAAATTAAATTAAGTCAATTTTAAAAACACGCAAAAAAATCGCATAAATTCTCACAGCCAGGGACTAGTCAATACAAATAATAAAAAACCTTTTTTTTTCAACTTAAAACTAAAAATAACCTTTTTTTGAGGATCAATTTGAATGGAAGACCTACCATACGTTAACATAACCAATTTACCCTATAACACTTTTATATGCATTGTGGTCATTTGCTAATGATATGAGTTTAAGAAATCCCGTGTTTATACGGTATATTATCCGGACTACCCATGATCTCAATTAGTCCGGATAATCGAGGTTTACTGTATATATCAAATAACGGTAATAAATTAAAACTGCTCCGATTTACATTATTAAAAAATATCGATAATTTAACAGAACACCAAGGCAGAATAACTAAACACACATACACCGCACTATCGAACTCGACAAAACAATACTGATCCGCCAGTTTTCGGATATCTCTTTGATGCAGCCGCTATCTTTTGTATTTTGTCTATTTAAGTGCCGGCCGAATGCATCAGTTCCTTTTATATCTCTTATCTTATCTCTCTATATCGCTTTCGCGGAACGATAACTTCGGAATATCCCAATTGTTCTGCGATTACTCATTGTGTAGCAGTTAATCTGTGATCATAATAATATTTTATTTTTATATATTTATAATTCGAAATTCGCTATAAAATTTAAAGAATTCTAAAGAGAACGAAATTCGGGATTCTCAAAATTTCGAAATTTCGTATGCAATCCCTACTCACAGCTATAGGAGGTGCCTTGAAAAATTCCATTTGAATAAAAGTCTAATTTTGCGTCCGAAACATTATTTTTGTAGCCAAATTTGAAAGGAAACTGATACATAACATCAAATTAAAGTGTCGATTTCCCCCAAATTAAAAATTTCAAAATTAGAAATTACATTTTACAATTTCAATGAACTTCTTGAACCAAAATTTGTATATTTTTTATAGGATTGTACTAACTATTTTACTAACATAAATATTATAAACGATCATGTTTAGTATGTTTGATAATATGTAACACTGAAAAATTGTAATAAAATATTTTTTAGCAATAACTTTCGGGCACCCACCCTTTCAAATTTATTTAACTTTAAGAATGTCATCTCTTTGAGTGTAGTATTACAAAAGGTGTAGTATTTTACCCATCCAAGATGGACGCACAGCGTTACTTGATTAGCGTTAATTTTTAAGGTAAATGAGTTTTGTTATTGGACATATAAAATCATTCTGATGTATATTTTTAATTTTTAATCCTCTTCCAATCTGCGTCCAGTATTGAATAAATGCCTCCCTGTTTATATTTCTCTCTTGCACATTTCTTTTAGTTTTTTTAAAACAATTTTCCTGATATTACATGACCATTGCGTCTTTGGACAGATAAAAACCTGTAAATATTGAAACGTGCAAATTACATCCGATGGAACATTTATTCCATCGGATATCTATGAAGTTCCCTAATATTTATCAAGATTTAAACAAATACTATTTTAATGAAAATTATTCATATTTATATTTGAATTATTATTTTTCTTACTGCGATACAATGTTTGTAGGAAATACAATTATAATTAACGTATCTACCACTAGGTGATTGAGTTATTACCCGATGTTCCAAATAATGTTGCACTACTATTAACTGCTATGTCAATTAATGATATTATATTATACGGCAAAAATGGCAAAGATGTTTAAATAACTACATATCAAATATACTTTGATTTGATTTAACTTCAGATACGCATTTGCGATCTTCATTAAAAAATTCACGTACATTACCACACCTTATTCTCTAGAATAATTCCGAGGAATTTTGTTAATTTAATAACGACCAACAACGGGATCGCCTCCATTTCATGTTTACATACCCTTCCGTTTTTGTGGTGCTCTGCGTGTTGCGGATATCTCATTGCGGAGGCGCCGGCGTGTTAACTGTCAGCGACAATGTCATCGTTTTTCGGTTTCCCCTCGCGCCCGCGCTGTCAGCGTCACGGCGTCACAACAATCTACATAATAATTGTTGAATTTGTGGGTTAGCGGATTTGTTTTTTTTTTCCTAAACGGTGAACAAGAACCGATTTATTTTTATTAGAAATAGGTTTCAGGGTTACAAACATCTTGCAAATTTCACACATATGAAAATTAAAACACTTGTTTTTTAGTTCAACTCATTTTATTTCCTCGAGATGTATTTCGTTTTATGAGGACATTTTCAATCTAACTAAAAATTCAACTAAAAACATATGATTTTATTTTCATATGTCTGATTAAGAAGTTCTACAAACTTAACCTAAACAATAAATCATGCAATTTTCTTAATTTATATAATATATTTTTGTTTCTTTAATTTTGCAAACTTTAATAATTACAATAATAATATTATAACATGATACACCTGCGTCGTGTTATTTTTTCAGTATTTATGTATTAATACATCCTGAATTTTCCATCAAAATACCTGTGTACGCATTCAGATAATTGCAGATTTTTCTGTATAAATATTTTTGCAATCTGTAGACAGTATTGATATTACGAACGCATAAATATACGATCTAATTATATTACATACAAAATTGATGTATTTTTACAAAGCGGGTTCTCAAAAATTTCACATCAATTGTGCGTGATGGTTTGTTAATAATATTCTCAATAGAGTTACTAGGAAAAGGCAACATCGAATTGAAAACAATTGATCATCAATAAACTAAAGTAAGTAAGAATAATAAAAATGTAGGTGCTATTGAAAATATATTAACTTACGTCTGATCTTACGGTAATTATTATTTAAACGGAGTACTCGGTTGGCTCAGGTGAACTAGGCACAGAAATAATTATTTGACTTCAATATTCAGAATGAATTTACAAGGAAGCTAACATTAGGGATGTAATAATATAAATAAACGTACCTTGAGTCATGTCTTGAAGTTAATGGTATTCTCCTGGTTGTATAAAAATAAGATTGCAGATAGTATGTGAATTTAAATATAAAAAATTACAGAGTATCACAGTATAAAAAGAGACACTTTAGGGGATGCTGCCGATCACGTCGAGCCACAGGAATAGAATTCTCGCGCTCGTCTTTCGAGCTCTCTGCTGCGCCCATCTCTGTCGGCCCAAACACTAAAGCTACCAGCACCACCTCTGCCGGCTGCGCTCTCAAGTTCGCGCTACTAGCATGCTAGCTGTGTCGCGGCTACCGCGTCTCTGCCGCTCGGCGCCAGATGCCGCCCTCTGTTTGCCTTAAACTGATATAAACTATACATACTTAAAGGCATATTATTGAAAGAGAGAACAGAAATAAAGATTTTTAAAATGTATATTTTATGTACTAATTATACCTAACACCTATATTAAAAAATAATGAATTAAATAATTTATTTCACTTAATGCCTTTTTCCCCATGAATATGATTTTTTTTTGTTTTAATAAATGTTGACTTGTGTTTTAACCACATTTGAAATTGAATATACTTATGCCCATACTTATTTTTCCTTAACATTTTAATGATTTTTTAATGATGACATGAACTAACGAATGTGTATTATAGTATCATTTCACAAGAATGTCAACAGTGGAAAAATAAAACCAATTTTCACAGAAAAAACCTTCGAGACGGTCAAATAACGGTAATTTTAAAATGTGGTTTGACGAAAAATTCTATTAGTAATAAAAAAATAATGAATATTTGTTTATATTCTGTATTACAATTAATTAGGGTACAACCATCATCATCATTATCCTCAGTATTATTTCGTCAAGTACGGGAAATTTGCCTCCCAAACGTCTCACCATCAATATCGATAAACGCCATATAACACAAATATCTAATTAATTGTACAGTATTGTATTGTATAATCAACCGTATCCGAAAAAAATCTTCTTCAATCAGCTATTTTTGTTTTGTTGCTTATTTTTATGATTTACATTTTCAGTTGTTTTATGTTAGATTTTATTGAATTGATTTCTCTTGTTTATTAAAAGTAGGGAAAATAAATTCGAAATCATTCAATGCTTTTTGAACGAAGATGAAAAACATCCAAAACAAAGTTATCGGAAACTCTCCACCCTTTTCTTAGACCAGTGTTATTATTCTCTGAGGAAATTATTCAGCTGAAATTGGTTATTCCTTTCATGCATCGTAAGCACTTCGTTCCGCGGGTTCCGCGATCTCGTATAGTGTTGTGTTTCGCGTTGTTTATCTACCTTCGATTTGTTTCTATCTCAGTCCGCTCATTCTTTTCAGTCTCCGTTCTTTCTTCGGCATTTCTACTTTCTTTTCTCACGGAAATGTGCTCAGCAGATTGCTTTTTGCCAATTAAGATTGAAAAGGCAATCAACGGCTCTTACCAATGAAGAGAACGTTTAATTTATATGCCGAGAACAACATTTATTTTCCTACTAGAAACAAACACTTTTGGTGTCGATATTTTTTAATGCGATAAATGAAACGAATTATGACAATAAAAATTTCTCCATAAAAATATCATGATGAAAATTTTTCTATGAAAATAACATGATGGTAAAAATTTACCGCAGTATTGACGAATGAAAAGAACTACAGAAAGTATGACGCACAATGCTCGCTCAGAAAATTCGCAGTTTACTCTGGTCACGTTTTTTATTACTGAAAAATGTTATATTTTGTTGCGAGAAAATAATTTAAGAAATAATAATGTAACGCCAATTTTCACTTTTTTACTGCAGAATCACATAAAATAGAAAATCTAAAATGAAATTCAAAAAGTTTCTGTCAATCGAAATCACTCATCTTATTTCTTTTATTTTTAAATAGGTATATAAAAAAATTATAAACTATAATGTTATGTTAGTTTTTTATTCTCATTTTAAAAATCTGAGTTTTATCTGGTTTTTTTTTGTTTTCTCTTCAGTTTGATATTTTAGTATGAGTATTAAAAAACTCGCGTCATTGTAGCCTAAAAAATATCAATATCTTTAAAGATCGAACTGAATAAAAATAATTCTAATAAATCCTTTTAAAATTGTATAAAGTGGCGATAAAATCTAAATACAATTTTAAAAATTATAAAAAAGGGGAAAACATATTTTCGCTAGAATCACTCGTCACAGATTGCTTCAGATTTTTGAATATACGGTTTTATACACATTACATGTCGTATATACTGTGGATTGTATCACAATGTAGGTTCTATTGTATCTGGCCGCGGACGGGAAATTAATTCCACCACGTTTTGGGAAAATGCGAAAAACATATGGCTACACAAGTCCCTGCGAATTTATTCTCGCCGTGCAGTCGATAGGGTATAAATCAATACATTCCTCTTGTGTCCCAATCGAATTTCTTCCTAAATGTGTTTTGTCCAATTTGAATCAAACATTTCGTTTTTTTTTTTTTTTCATATTTAATACTCTTTTCATGAATCTCTATGATATACATGAGTGGATATGGTACGAAGTTACAACAAAAGTTACTATTTAGAATCAAGCTTTAACAAAATTTTATTTAAATATGTATATTAGTTCAACAAGTTACACACACATTTCCACGTACAAATACTTGTAACTACATGCGCACATTTTCCACTCAGTTACCTTATTATTTACATTAAGCACACGATTACCAATGTAATCAAATGTATTTTCAATCTAGTTTATTATTATTTATGTGTATATAGGTACTGCATTGCACCAGTATTTTACAGATCCTTTCAATTTTATTGACACTTAATTATTTATGTATGTGGTTCTCAAATTATGGTAAGTTTGTGTACCACTAGTGGTACAATAATTTATATTCGGTCGTATACAAAATATTATTTAAATAAATATTCTTTATTAAATATGTTTAAAAAGATAACTTCCAACTCAGTTGGTCGTCTCTATTTCATCTTTATTACAAACCAGTATATATGAAATTGGTAATGAAATTGATATGTATGAATAGCCAGTCGGTAATACCATGTTCTTAAACTTGTAACTAGCAATACCTCAGTCGGTAATGTAGTGTGCGTTGCACAAACTGTCAATTTTAGTGCGCTGAACAGATTTTGTATCGCTAAATAATTTTATTGTAGGACATATACGTGTCGATCCTTATTTATGTAGTACATCATTTAAAAAGTTTGAGAAGAATTGATTTAAATTATATTTAAAAAAACAAAGGCATGCATTCCTTAAATTATTTTAACGGTTTTTCGTGAGTTCTATTTAAATTAGTTAAAATCGTTTTTGTTATTGTTTCCCCCCCGTTTATCCAACCCATTTGCTTTAAAGGCAAAATACCCAAAATATTCCCTTTCATCTTTCCATTATGACCTCTGAATCGTGTAACAAAAGCAGTGCTTTATGAAGTAAATGAAGGTAGGAGGTGCCCGCAGACTACACCTGAAGGATGAAATTAATTATAATTGATGATGATTCCCATTAACTCCCGACACGTCCATTAAAGGCGTATAAAATGAAACAAGGTGATTTGCACCCCTCGCTAAATTTATGTTATTATCACTGTATTGTTTGTTGTTACAAGTAAGGTATATTGTATTTAGAGAAGCTGGTCTCGGGAACCAGAATCCGATTAAATTGTGGGGTATTTTCTGCGGAATGATGTAGCAGGGGAAGAATTGATTATTTTAAAAGAAATATAACACCGATGATGCAAAATTATGAGTTACAAATTATGTACTTCTTGAAAAAATTATATTATCTCGTTTCTTGTTAAATTTACCATTTTTGTAGTACAATTATTTTTTCTCAATTCACTTCTTTCTTTACTCCATCTTTAAAAAATAAAATTAGGACCGATTACTCACATTAATATTCTGCCCATTTTCAAACAATGCTAAACACGTGTGCTATTATTTAATGGTCTTCTGAAACGAGGCTCGAATCCCTGACCACTAGATCACTAAGAGTGTCTTAACCACTAGACCAACAAGCACGTCGATTCGATAGCTTACAGACGGAACACTTCTTTTAGTTTTTTAGATTTGCATAGATATTTTAATTTTGTTATAGAATGTTACTAAAAATTAGAATACATTATTTAACAAAAATAATAATATCAGAGATAAAAAAAATTTAAGTTCAAATTCTATATTTCATGATAAGTGTATTTTTTGAACATCAGGGTTCAATTTTATTTAATATTATTTTTTAAAGTTTAAGTTTTTTTAAATAACTTTAAAAATATGTAATTGTATAACTTAAGGTGCATGTCTAATGGTGTGCCAAGACACTTCAGAGTATTAATAGTAGTAGTTCTCTATCTGTTAGCTAAATATTTTTATTATAATAAGCAAATACAACGTGCAATTGAATGACTCCGATGAGTGCATAGTATATGTATAATATCGTCACTCCGGGCTTAGTGTTGATACTAAGTGTCCAATGACACCATGCCTAATCTTCTAATGTGTCATCTTTTATGAAAACGCACCAGCGTGGTACTATTCGGTGATGACATAACCACAGTAAAAAAACAAATACCATGTAAAACACGCAAAAAAAAAATTACAATTTATTTTATTTAAATTACGTATTATTGATGAATGTGACGATTCGATGTTCAAATGGGACACAGACGGCCATTCAAACGACATAATCTAAATCATAGTATTAAATAATACCAAGATCATTATTGTATTTAAACGACTAACCTCTAAACAAACTGTTGAAAAAAAAGTCATGCGATTCAAAAGAAATTGAACTTCACTAAAATATATGTATCAGTTTCAGTTGCAGTTTCAAAATGCACGCGTGATACATAAGTGATGTTACGTACAGAATTTTCGAAATGTGGAAATAAAAATATAATCTAAATACAAATTTAATGTATTAATTAGAAAGATATACATATAAAAAAAAAATTATTGAAAAATATTATTGTTGCTACCGGGATTCGAACCTGGATCTTTTTCAATCCGGGGAACGTGCATTATCCGATTATGCTATACCAACACAGTGGATTGACGACAAATTTTCAAACCTATATGTTACACTTTTCAAATTACTACATTTATCGTTCCATTATTTGAAAGCCATCTATTTTGTTTTTACGGAATCTCAAATACCTTTGAGTAAGCCGATAAGAGACGCCAGAATTAACAATTATTTTTTATTACATTGATACAACTTATATATTATTAAGGAGAACACATTATT
Source organism: Eubasilissa splendida (assembly GCA_031772225.1). Lineage (NCBI taxonomy): Eukaryota > Metazoa > Arthropoda > Insecta > Trichoptera > Phryganeidae > Eubasilissa > Eubasilissa splendida. The sequence continues at coordinate 13,207,182 of CM062848.1, read as the reverse complement.
ATTGTGAAGTTGTAATTATTCAGAACATAGGTCTGTGATATTTTTAATACAAATTAAATTAATTAATTAGAAAAATATACTTATAATATCAATTTTGTCGAAAAATATTGTTTTTGCGCTACCGAGATTCGAACCTGGATCTCTATTTCCAATCCGGGGAAGTACACTACCAATTGTGTTAAAGCGCCAGTACTTTTCATGACAAATTTTCGAACCTATATGTTACACTTTTTCAAATTAATACATCTATGTTCTGAATAATTACAACTTCACAATAAAAATGTGTTCTCCTTAATAATATAAGTTGTATTAATGTGTCCAAAAATTAATAAAAATGAATTGATAATTCTGGCATCTGCAGTCGGTTTACTCAAATGTATTTGAGATTCCGTAAAAATAATGTAGATGACTTTCAAATAATGGAACGACAGATGTCCCCAGAGACGGCCCCTTATAAGGTTCGTCCTCCACCACTCATCTACTCACTTTCATGATACACACACACACACACACACACGTGATAGTATGGCTCATTCATCTCAAATGTTTTGCTTGAGATCTTGCAAAATTGGTCGTTTGTTGATGTATACTCTTGACTTTAGGTGACCTTAAAAAAAAGCATCCGAAACCGTCAATTCCAGTGACGCACCGGTCAATTTTAATCTCCGTATTTTGAGATTTGCTTTTCAAAAAAAATCTTGCATTTGAGTAGTTTAGCGATTCATTTTAAAGATTTTTGGGTTGCTTTTCAACCCTTGAAGAACTTGACTCTACCTTTCATCTGAAAAAATATCGGTGTGACTGTGTCGGGATGCACAGTCACACCGTATAAATACGTTTCGAATCCAACATCGTTTGAGGAGCGGGGTTAAATGAAACTCAGAAATGGATTGATAAAGTTATTGTTACACAGAAACGTTGTTTGAATATTTGTAAAATGAGCATACAGTGAAATGGGCGGCACGCTCGTGACCGATATGCTCGCGCGGTCGCTGACTAGTCGCATTTTTGCATACCGTGTGCTTCCTGACACTAGTATATCCCTGGATAGCTGGTGAGATTCTATTTACAATGCTATGCGTCTTCTATATTTTATGTTGGCTTCTGCGCGATTTTTGACCGATATTTGTGAAAATTTAATTTACATGTATGACATTTTTCATTAATTAAAACGGGTTAAATGTTTTGATACAGAGTTCAACACGAAGGTTTATCAATTTATGAATCATCAGCCCATATGTTCTATCCAGTAAGTACGTACCTTCAGTGACGCTCAGAGATCAAAGTCTCATTGGCAGATTTTTGTGGGCACGGGCCTTAATCATTTATATATATATATATAAATATGGAGACCAAAACATTCTTAGAATTTTCGTTCCTTTTGACAGCTATTTGAATTTAATTTAATGTTTAACATTTTTATGAAAATTGATAATATTCAACTGTACTCCACGATGAATCAATTTTTTACTAAAAGTTTGTTCCGAAACAAATCTTTGAAAAAATGGCGGAAACATTATCGAAGTCTACACCATATGTGAAATGGTTAAAAAGTAGACAGCCAAGTTTAAATACGGATGGCAGGATGGTGAAGACGACACTCACAGTGGATCAAATCCACAACATCAATAAAACCTTGAATTTGATTTTAACTCAAACAACACTGCCATTGCTGCTTTAGACCAGTATTTTGCAGATCTTGACGTATCCTTCTATAAAATCATCGTTGAGAAAAATGCATTTAGCTTCAAGGAGATTAAAATTGTATTTATATTTAACTTTGTTTAAACCACTGTGTTATTTTTACGTCAACCGGTTTTGATACGAAAGTATCTTTGACAGGACTGGCGTACAAATGAACTATCCATCTAAACCAGCATCGTAGCTACTCGGAACCTCTAGCTGTACTTATTGTAAATTTCAGCGGACGCCCAAATGGTCCCTGTGCGTCAAGCCTGCTACTCTGTAAGGGTACAGAACAATATGCCGGTTAGAATGATAAAATTATTCGAATTGGACTTGTAGTTTAGGAGTCATTCAATGATTTTGAATCATTATGCAAACGTTACATCAAGATTTTTGAAGTGACACCTAGTACTGGAATGAATTTCTAGACGTATTCACGTCAAAAAAGTTATTATAATAGCAACTATTATTTGCTCAATGTATTTTATAATACTTTTAATACATAATTCGTGCAGTTTTTACTGTATAATAATTATGCATATATCAGGTATATTCATGTACACTATAGGTATATTTAACCAAAAAAATATAGCAATAGATCCTACTTTTAATCTACCCTTTGGCACCGGCATTATAAAAAATATTTAAAAAGATATGTAGAAGCCCGATAACAATATTGTTTAGTGAAAAATTATTGTGTTTACAATTTTAATATAAATCTTATGTTAAAACAATAGTATATTAAAACACACTTTTAAATATAGTTGTTTTTTTTAGTTTATCTTATTTAACTTGGTAGAAATACACAAATTCATCGAGTTTTTCACGTCAAAAAATCTAATTCACATTACACATCATATCAGAAATAAATCATAAATAAGACTTGAAATTCGCCGAAATAAAAATCACATGAACGTCGAATTAGCACAAGTGGCAATTTTTCAATGCCGTGCGCGGACACGCGTCCCTGGCCGGTGGGGGCGTCCAATAAAACGACCGCGACGCCCGCGCGCCTCACAATGGGCGCCGCTTACGGCCGCGACCGCTGCGTTAACGACTAAAGGGTCGTTACAATTAAGCGGATACTCGGCGCGAATAATAAGGGATTTTCGGTTATTTATTACAAACGTATTACTCTAATAGAAATAAATCCAAATGTGTATTAAATTTTAATGATACGAGGTGTATTATTGTGCCAATGTCTCTTGGGAGGTGTGATTAGGAATGTTGCTAAATTAGATGCAATGAGTTTGAAAGATAAATAAATTATTTTTAAGATAGCTGACAGATTAATTAGACAGAACTTATCCAGGTATATGATTGCATTACTTTATGTACTGATAGTTTTGTACAAATTATTCTTAATTATGCAATAAAATACAAGATCTCCGTTTCATTGTTAGTCCCTTGCTTAATAACTAAAATAGTTTTTATTTTTTATTGACATTCATCATATAGCCACTTTAATAAGAAAAAACTCAACATCTACTGTTTCAAAAATTATATTTTTACTGACGTATTTGAATATCTGTCATCTGTCAGCAGAAGATAATCCCAAGATATAAAATCTCGGACTTATTTAAAAGCAGGCTATTGATAATAATCGCCTTCAGGGCGGCGAAACTCGAAAATGTAACCAGGTGTCACGTATATCGCGGGATTGGTATGTTACGTTAAAATGTAAATTATTTGATTGTATTATTTGGTTAAGTTCTACTGTGGAGGACCACTTAATTTTTTTATAATAATTTAGTTTATTTTAGTCTTGTCCTAGCATTTTAATAACATAAATTCTTATTCATATCCTTCGGCCTATTTTCATTCACTATTGAATAAAGACGTCTTGTAAAGACCATCATATCCTTCTATTCCATGTATCCCGTATTCAACTACTTCCTATAATCAGTTTTTCTCACTCGCTTTCATCACCACTTATCATTTCATCAGTTAACATATGCAATTCATCATTGTTGGACTTAGTTATTTTACGATCACATTCTTCTTCTTCTTCTTTTAAATAGGCAATCCACCCTTCAAGAGTTATTTGTTCCATTAATCAAGTTAAAAATTTTGTTTTATAAAAAAAACTATAATAATATTGTAGAATAGGAAATACTACATTATAAGTCAATACCACTGTCGTTCAAAAAACTTGCTATTATATAGATTAAACGTGACGAGTTAAGGGAAAGAAGATGACACAAGTTAATCAGGAGCTTAAAATTACCATTGACGAGACCACTGTAAAAAAACCTGTGATCCGCAATGGACAGGCAAAAAATACATGGTCAAAGGTTTCCTCCTCGGCACCACACTCACACATTAGGGAATCTATCAAGTTCAATCTGAACCAATGAGAGGCCACCTGGCAATGCCCAATTCTCATTCTAGAGATATTTGATACTGTTATTTTGAAGACTTTCCTTTTTGAGAATCAGAGAGTGCGGGAAATAGATCCTTTAATCGCTTTAAGACGATTACCCTTATGGTTATTTGGATTCATCCATTGCGCAGTCCAGATAAAATTCGTATGTTTTTTTACCATATTAAATCTGTCATACATCGGAATATGGAATTAATGGGGGAAAACTCCGGAAAGAGTGGCCTCCTTGGCCAGTTCATCAGCACATTAATTTCCATGAATTCCCTTATGTGTAGGAATCCAAACGAATGATACCTGTTTATTGTTGCTGTACAAATTAAATACACATCTTCTTATGGAACAGATTATCTCATTGTCTAGCCAAACTTTTATATTAGCAGAGAGGGATTCGAAAGCTGCGGAGAATATAACAGCCTTATCGACGTTCCGGAGTACGCAGATGTCCAAGGCCTCTTTAATTGCCCAACATTCTGCTGAGAAAATCGATGAATCCGAAGGAAGTCGTAGCTTCACATTTATTTCTAATTGAGGCATGGAGACTGCAGTACCGCAATAGCTCTCAGGGCAAAGTTTAGAACCATCGGTATAGATGTGGAGATAATTAAACCATTTTGAATCAAGTACACTATTAAACAACTTGTTGACATGATTTTCATTTAGCTGGGTTGATTTGTCTAATCCTGAGTTTACATCAATGTTAGGAGAGAAAAATATAGCACGATAGGGGGTAGAATAGACTGAAAGAGTAGAATAGCGAGGGAATCGGGATACACGATCATATTCAACATAAGTAGTTATTCGACAATTGATGTCAATATTTTTAAATCTAAATATTATTATATCTACATAAAGTTTATTAAACAGTTTTTAAAGAAGATAATCAAAATAGATAAGTCGTTTCGTTGTCGACTGCGTGTATTGATAGTTCCGATGTATTTTTATTTTCTGAACTGACTACGCCAAATCAAGCTATGAATAAAGATCTCAGCGTAAAATTTAATAATAACTTAATTTAAATATGAATTAAATATATTATTAGAAAGATATACATATAAAATCAATTTTATCGAAAAATATTGTTGTTGCACCACCGGAATTCGAACCTGGATCTCTTTTCAAACCGGAGAAGGCGTATTATCCAACTATGCTACAGCGACAATATTTTTAGCGACAAATTTTCAAACCTATATGTTAACTTTTTGATATTAATACACTTAATCGTTCCATTATTTGAAAGAGCCATTTACCTTATTTTTACAGAATCTCAAATATCTTTGAGTAATCTGATAGCAGACGCCAGAATTATCATTTCATTTTTATTTAATATTGGACACATCAACACAACTTTATTATTAGGAGAACAAAATAATAATAACTTAATTTCCCAAATATTTATGAATTTTCAATATACATAGAAACTTTGTCAGTTGTATTTTTTTTATAAATAGACGTGCTCTAGCAGGAATGTGTGAATTTGTGAAAATACGAAATGAATTAATTTAAATTTATTTTATTAGATATATGGTATACCTATGCGGTGTTCAAGTTGAATTACTCGGATCTTCAGTAGTTTTGAGGAAAGATACTGAAAGTAATACAAGTACATAGTGAAGAGATCTTTTGAAAATGAGAACCGCGTAAACAATTAAAACAGCTAAATCTTCAGTCACTGTACTTATTTGTTCTAGAGGCATCATAGCTAATGATCAAATCAGCCTAATGGAGGGTTTAAGGTTTGAAAAAAAAATGAAATGCCCAATGAGCGGTTACCGGGAAATTCACTATTCCATCGAAATAATACAGCACTACTTTAGTTTTTCAGCTTTGAGCAATAATCAAGTAGGTATATATCTAAATCAAAAATATATAAAACCAAAATAACTCAATTATTTTAATTAATTATCATCATCATCCCTGGCTATATAACCCGATACGGGTCCTGGCCTCCTTAAGAATACATCTCCACCGGTTTCTGCACTTGGCTACTTCCCGCCAATACCTGGCGCCAAGAATGGATTAAGCCTTTATTTATATTAGCCTGTAACTTTAACATTAATGTAAAATCATTTGTTTTCACATTAACGTGACAACAATTGCACGTTTCAGTTTAAGGGTTAAACCTTTACATAAATGTTAGATCACGAGATCGGAATGACACTGTAGGATTGGTGGAGTGAACATTCATCAAGGGCTCGATGAAATGTTGTAATTAACGCCCTGTGCCATGAAATGCAGCCCGCCGGACAGCTCTTCCAGCCCGCTGCGCTGCCCGAGCTACCTCTGCGACAGGGGCGCTATATCCAGTGGTGGTACGGACTAGCAAATTGGCATTGATTTAACAGTTATTAAGATAATATGACACGTTTATAAATTTGAAACGAAACAATTCATTTGAATACAAATTAAATACATCAATTAGAAAAATATACACATAGATAAAATCAATTTATCGAAAAAAAAATTTAGCAGCCACCGGGATTTTAACCAGTATCTCTTCCTATCCTATGAAGTGCGATAACCATTACACTACATCAGCCTCGTAAAAAGTCGATAAATTTTTGAACTTATGTGTTGCAGCTATTTCAAATTGATACATCTTACGAGTACATTGCATTTATTTAAAAGTTAGGAGACGTCTAGCAACAAAAAAATAAAATTCGATAAATTGAGTCAATCTGTATGTTTTCCTTTCTAGTTGATGCATTTAATTCGTATTAAAAATATCAAAGAACAATATTTTTTTTAAAAATTAAAAATAATAACTTCTTATCTTTAAAATAAAACAATTAATTAATCGATATATCTTTTAAACTATATATAATATTATACCTACTTCATTTGTTAACTTATATTAATGTTTAAATCACTGAAATTTATTTTATTTGTAATTCTTATATTATTACAAGTATACAAACGTTATATTATTATTTATATAATATATTATGATGTCCGCCCATTACAGCCGGGCAATGGACAAAAATATTCTTTAATGGCGTACACAGACAAAAAACAATATAAAGAATGTACAAAGTCTTGTTGGATATACAAAATTATCCAAGCAGTAGAAGTAGCATAGCAAAGATTGGCGGGAATTCAGAAATGGAAAGACAATAGCTGATAATTTCATACACTTTTTAACACATCCTCTGCGGTGGTGGATCAGATCTGACCCGGGTGTTTGTAAAAATATGAATAACGCTACAAATATTTTTTTAATGCTATTTTTCTTATAGTTAATCTTTTATTAAATATTTCCAAATAATTTTAGGTACAAATAAATGTTATCAGACGAGATTCAAATGAGTTATTGAAACAAATGTGAAAAAACGATCAAAAACTGACTGCGCCACCGGGATTCGAACCTGGATCTCTTTCCAATTCTGACGTCTGCTATCAGATTACTCAAAGGTATTTGAGATTCCGTAAAAATAAGGTCGATGGCTCTTACAAATAATGGAACGATTAAATGTATTAATATCAAAAAGGTAACATATAGGTTCGAAAATTTGACGCTAAAAATATTGTCGCTGTAGACTAGTTGGATAATGCACCTTCCTCGGTTTGGAAAGAGATCTAAGTTCGAATCCCGGTGGCGCAATAACAATGTTTTTCGATTAAATTGATTTTATATGTATATCTTTATAATTAATACATTTAATTCATATTTAAAATATCACAGACCTATGTTCTGAATAATTACAACTTCACAATAAGAATGTGTTCTAATAATAATAGAAGTGATAATTATAACAGGTAATCATTATATCATAATAGGTAATTATAAAAATAATAATAGGTATATAACATCTAATTTTTAACTGTTTGTTCCTGTATTCCAAAGATAGTATTATTTATTAAGAATCTCCGTAATTCCTTTGATCTATTTGCCGGTTGGGTGATGGTGTCGATAGAATCCGGCAGTTTGTTGAAAAGTCGTAGAATGGTCATTTCTGTTGTTCTGTCTCCGTAGAAATTGTTGGCTATTGGCACTTTGAGTTGCTTATTTGCAATCTGAAACGCAGCAAAGATATGCTTTGATTTAGAAAACGTTAAAATAACGTCGTACGAAGGGCAATTTGCTAATTATTTGACCGATTTTATTTCAACTCTTCCTTTATCAGTCTGATTATATATTAACATTATTTTTTTTATAAATGGGCTTATATTTTACCACATAAACTTTAATACTACAATTCATAAAAAAAGCATTATTACCAACCTCACCGATTATTGTCATGAGAATTTGGCCATATCTGATGCATACCTTGTTAACCAAAATGCGAAAATGTTCGTTAAAATCTGTTATTCCGGTACAATAAAATTTTCGTGCATTTATTTGGTCAGCATATGCTTCAGTTTGGTGAAAATATGTCGTTGTTTTTTTACATTGCTGTCTCGTGCGCGTATTTTTCCTCTAAAATGAACCAAATCTAATTTAAAAATTGATGAAACATTTTTTCCACATATCACGAATCCGTTTCGCTGAAAGTGAAACTTCAATTTATTGATACATCTATTAACTGGACCAGCATAGCATATCTTTAAAATGGTTAAAAATGTAATTTTATTTTTGAAATCGTATGAAGACATTCAAGCATAAAAAAAGCATGGAACTAAAAATATAATGAACATGAACGATATACGAACTTACTGCGATTTTCATTGTTATAAACATAGACATATTAGTATTTTTTATATTTTTAAGTCAAAAAAAAAATCGCACATAAAAAGTGTAAATACTACTATAATTATTTTTTTGGTATACAATAAAAATTTAATTAAAATTCAAAATTGAGAATATGAACATGGTGAAGAATATGAGTATGAAAACTTTTTTATTACCATAAATATTGTAAATACAATACTATTTACATTTAAAAAATAATAATTTCTATGTTGCATAAAGTTTTTTTTTTTGGTACACAGTAAAAAATTATGTAAAATTGTATTAAATATCTTGTTTATTTGAGCTTAATAGAAACAACCCCTCAACAAACAATCACTGCTCCTGCCAAGTTTACCCAACAAGTGGGGTGTAATTGAGCCATTTCAGGCTTTCATTTCGGGTTGTGCGCGCCTGAAGAAATAACAAAAGTTGTCTTTATAACTTCCACAATATGGCGTACAATGCGCGGAGATGAGGTCTCATTTCTTTCGCGATGACAACAAACCAGCCTCATTCCGGCACCACACGGAGAACACAGCCTCCCAGGGCTGTACCATTGTGCACGTGATTAATTGCAGCGTGATACAACCTGAGAATACAGACAATGCCGAGATTATGACGTTTACAGATATGAGATTCTTAATGAATTTCTCATATAAAGAGTTGACTTTATTACTCGTTTTACGTTTGTGCAAATTTTTTTTTTGTATTTGTGTGGGCACGTTATTTTATTTGTGTTTACTGTTCTTAGGTGGAATCAGTATTTAATGAACAATATAATTTTTAAAAACGGCCTCAAAATAACAATGTATATTTTATTTTAAGTCACGATTATAATACGTCTAAATGGTATTTCTTTGAATTTTAATAATTCATTCGTCATTTTTATTATTTACTGAAACATTTACATATATATCTCGGTGTTCTGTTGCCACCTGTGCTTGTTCCACATAAATTTCACTACAGATCCATTGTTTTTTCACAAAACTATTTTATTTTCTAGGTATTTAAAGTGTGGTATAGTAACATTTAAGGTACCTTCATAGAAATACTTCGTAGAATTTGACCGCGTTAATCCGAAACTCCTAAGCTTTCTAAAGGAAGATAAAATTTGTTTGATTCAACTATTTTAAAGATTGCATATATTAATTATATTTTAATGTTAAGAAATTATATATTTATATAAATATACAGTTACATGATTTTTATAAGTAAAAAAATAAAAGTCCGTTAAGAGTGACGCGATTTATTTATTTAAGTTTGCGACATTGTTTTGAGGTTATTATAAATAGAACGGTGGTATACATTTTGTTCGATATTTATAACTATCCAACGATCGGGGGTCGCCGTGTGCGCAATATGAACGCGACGTAGATATAATTCCTATCCAGTACCTACCCAGTACCCCCTTCTATACCAGAATACGACCTTTCTGTGGTGTGTTCTCTATGGTTAAATCAAGTTGAAGTTTGAATCTTCGAACTATCAGAATGGCGTTTTACCATTGGATGCATTTATTGCTGTGAATAATCGTCTAGCTGTGTGGGCTGATAATTTATTTGTGTTTGTTTTGCTTCCTCGTCAACGTGCGTGCCGAAACCTGTACATTGTGCGATTGTGCAAGTCGTGTTATGACACTTTCGCACTATCACCGAAAGTGTATGTTCAAGTGTCGTACTTCCTGCTGAACAGCGTTGTACGAGTCTCGGAGCCGGAAGACCAGTGTGTCCAGTGGAAAAAGATACCGAAAGGATCATTTCACAGGTGGGTGATGTTTTCTGGTTCTAGTGGTCCTTTAGCCATCCCCTGTTTCCGATTTCCTATCCCTCTCCCAAATTCTTTCCGTTCTTCCTGCATCCATTATATTCATCACTCCCTCGTGTATACACATTTGTTAATGTTTATACGGGTTAGTTGGATTATATATATTTTATAACGGTACTAATATTAATTAATAGGAGCATTTTATACTGAAGATGTTCATAATAAAATACTATCAATGAGCATTAAAAACATTTTTGGTTAGTACTGTGGTGTGCAACTACGATAATAACAATAATACAAGCCAACATCTGTTCATTATAAAGCGCGATTTTCAGCGAGATTACTGTGTTTACGTAACCCAACAATGGTTCAACCTTGTCCAGATATGGTTGAATTAAAATTCTGAATTTCATTGCAACATATAAAATTAAATATTATTTTATTAAGCGCGTTCACTGTTTGGGACATATATTTATGTACGTATAAATATATTAACTATTTTTTAACCAAAATAATGCACTGTGCCTCCCCCTCCCCTTCCCTGCCCTTAGTCGATTAGTAATCTTGAACCAGTACGGTTATACGTATACGGTACAGTTTACAATATTATACTAATTCGTGACGTTGCGTTTATACTGTGTCGGAACCTTGGACGAAATGGTGAGTTAAAATATATAGTCCACATCTTTGGAGATGTTGGCAAAATCCGGATTGTGGTGAGTGCCAAATTCCTTCCGTATCCTGAATTTTTCCGGCATCTATGCCTGTACGCAATATCCACAAAATCTTCACTGGTATGTATTTAGCGGTAAATATTTAGATGTTTCAGTTGGTCATTCTACTCTATGTAGAAAATACAATAGATAATGTGCTCCGCGCTCAATCGAATGACTCAACTCTACTATATTTAAATCAAGTTTCAAAATGTTCAACAATCAATAGTATTTCCATTCTGTGTGCAACATTTTGTATTCAAATTATCAACAATTTTTAAAGAGACCGTGTACAAGGAATATAAATATATCGAATTTAATTATTAAATAGAACACATTATTATTGTAAAATTGCAGTTTTTCAGAATATTTTTCTGTGGTATTTTAATACACATGAAATGTATGAAAAAAAATTTGATGCTACCGTAATTTGAACCTGCATCCTTTTCTATCTTTTATATGACATGCTTATATGTTTTCTTAGTTTAGTGAATTTTTCACTATAATTTTTTGTAATGATTCATGTTCACATTTTGGCTTGAAACAATCAATAGGGATAAAAATAATAATAATTCGTTTATTCTAGCGTGGTCGGGTTTTTTTTTATTAAGACCAGAAATAACACATAATATAGAATACATTTAAGTAACAAAATAATATTTATGTTATGAAAATAAAAGCAAAGAACTGATACAAAAGTTCATGCACATATATATAAACAAAATATATTTTTATTTATTATCTTTGTTTTATTAACCACTAAAATGAGTTTAAATACATCTACCGGTTTCGAAAAATACAATTTTTTTCTTCAGGATGTCATAACTAACTAAAACATATATTATTTCTTTGACAGAATCCTAGAATTTAAATACTAATTTAATGTATTAATTATAAATATATACATATAAAATAAATTTTGTCGAAAAATATTGTTTTTGCGCTACCGGGATTCGAACCTGGATCTCTATTTCTTCCAATCTGGGGAAAGTACACTACCAATTGTGTTATAACGCCAGTATATAATGCACCTTCCCCGGTTTGGAAAGAGATCCAGGTTCGAATCTCGGTGGACCAAACAACAATATTTTTCGATAGAATTGATTTTATATGTATATCTTTCTAATTAATACATTTAATTAGTATTTATTATATTCCTATGAGATTTTTGGAGACAACTCTCGGCTTTCGTAGTCCATCGTGCATACGCCAAGTCTCAGAGATTTACCATCTTGCATGCTTATTGCACGTCAAACATCAGTCCAACGACCATTTATATTACGATAAATTGTGTGAATTTGAATCTTCCCAGCAGCAGTTAAAACGAAAAAGATATTTGTAATTTAATGCTTTTGTTTGTCTAACTTGCAGAATGAATATTTGTAAGTATATATGATTCTAGATGATTTTCATGCGCATGTCTCAAATGTCGCTATTAAATCAAACACAGGTTTGATTTAATAGCAAAATAGGGTAGTGAGATTTATTTCACCGCGTCTCATTCCACGAACCGTAACAATTATACCTTGTAAAGTGAACAAAAATAAAACAAATTTGAAATGTATTGACTACAAAAAATAATCCTTTCCAAATAATTCCGACAATTTGTTGAGAATAAAAACAAACGTGAAAATTTACTCTTAATTTATTCATTCCTCAACAAAAGCCTTTTTCGGCCTGTTGTTCTTTCAAAACTGTGTGTGTGTGGGAAATTTAAAAGGCGGGCCCCGTCCGAGCGCGGGCTGAATTTTAGATCGGTTGTTTTGATGATACTCTGAAATTTATCATGTAAATAGATACAGTCGCTATGTAGCCAATTCAATTAGCACACCCCTGAGCATTTATCTTTCTCATAAACGGGGCCCTCAAAAATTAATCAGAGCTGCGGGGGCCCGGGCCCGCGGGGTAATTTATTCAGCCGGCGGAGATAAGCCACTGGCCGCCGATGTGCCCCACGAGCGCCCGCCGAAAGGTGCCAGCCCATTGTGACAGGGTCAACGCGTCACGAAAAATTAAAAGTACTTTTGATCGTGAATTGAAAGCTTAATTTATACTTTTAACGAAGCGCCGACCAATTTTTAACGTTGCTGTGTGTATTTTAAAATAAAATATGTGTTCTATTTATATTCCTATATTTTTTTTACTTTTAATGAAAACACGTTTTTATTTTGAATTTGTTTTGTGATACTTTAGAAATAAAATTAATCACTTAGAATGATATACAGAAAGATATGTCTATCACGTCTCGCAACATCAGTTCACAAATTCGACAAGACCAAATGGTTACCGTGCTGTAATTGGTCATTTTTCTTCCGGTAGAGTCCCAGTGGTAATTAAATATTTTTTCAAATAAATTTTTTAGAAGTTTGAATAACATTTAATATGACGGTCGCGTGTAAGGAGTGTAATATTAAGTTGTTCTAAAAATATTGGTCGATTCTAAACCTTCAAATTCAATTAAAATCAAGAGGTATAGAATTTTAAAATGAAATAAAATACATCAAAAACGTGGTAATGGCCATGGTATTGGCTTTATTGGAAAGATAATTTTATGCCATTAGTGTTTAAAAATGTTGGCTCGAAATCTGGAAGTCCAATTTTCGACCACTTTTTGGAGCAGCTGGGAACGTATACCGGCAATAACGCGACGAATGTTGATTTTCAAGTCGTCTATCGTCTCTGGTTTATTGGTGCAAACTAGGGACTTCACATATTTCCACAAAATAATCCAAAGGTCATGGGGCCAATTCACAGGTCCATTACGCGAAATTATGCGCTCATCAAATGTTTCTTTCAATAAACTGATTGTGGCACGCGCTATGTGGCGTGTTGCGCCGTCTTGTTGAAACCACAGCTCTTCTACATTAATGCCATTCATAGTGCTCTCCATTGATTGTAACGTTCTGGCCGGCATCATTTTTGAAGAAACAACAGCTTCTTCGGTGCTCACTATACGACATCTCTGCGGATGCATATTATCAATTAGAGCATGATTGATGCTGAAACACACTGAACTATTCATTCTGCGCCTACTATGAATAATGAAATAGTATTGTATAAAATATGGGTATTGTTAACAAAATACATGTTCGACGAACTTTTTTTATGCTTATCAAAATGCCACTCAATTTCCGAAGTAATTAATTTCAAGCAGCTTACCTAATTGATGAATAAAACATTAATTTAATTAAACAACCGGACATTGCGCTTAAAAAATGCATCATCCGTGATAATATTAAAAATGATTGATAAAATTTGAATAAAGTATACTGGAAAAATTATATTGATATAAATGCTGTCAATAATGTTTAAATACAATTTTTTAAATATATTGCTATTTTATTTTATTTAATATTTAAATACTCTTTTAAATTGTAGCATTCAGAGCATGGGAGTAAGTCGAAACACTAAATGTATTTGTACCGTCTAGACGAGTATGTAAGAATGAGATGAACTTATCGTGCACATTATTTCCCAAGTGGGTTGAGAAAGACTCACGAAACCCTACAATAAAATTATAAACTCTACATACTCACCTACTTATCCATGCACCCAACTGCTGGTCGGATTCGAAGGCAGAGGATACAATGCCTTACTCTTCGTACTGTTCGTTGTAAGAACACTCTTCTCATACAACTTTCTTACAATACTTTCATTATTCATGTATATCACGTAAAACACCCAAACGTCACTTCTATATTGTTAAACTGTTTTGCATTTTTTAGTTTTTGAATTATTTTAATAGATTTACAATATTAAAATAGATACATATTTCCACTCCACTCAGTGTTCTTTTATTCTTTTGTTACCGAATTACATTATATTTTTCTGTTACCAATGGCTTCTTCTTCTTCTTTTAGATAAGATTGATTTAAGATTGATTTGTGCCATTAATCAAGTTAAAACTTTTTTTATAGAAAAAAGTACAATAATATTATAGAATAAGACATTTTATATTACAAATCAATACCATTATCGTTCAAAAAAGTTGATATTATACCGATAGATTAAATGTGGCGAGTTAAGAGAAATAAAATCACACAAGTTAACCGGGAGTTGAAAATTATCATTGACAAGATTATTGTAAAAAAAACCTGTAATCCGCAATGGACAAACAAAAAAGATATAGTCAAGGGTCTCTTTCTCGGTACCACACTCGCCCATAGGAGAATCTATTAAGTTCAATATGAATAAATATGAGGCTACCTGACAATGCTCAATTCTCATTCTACAGATATTTGATATTATTCTCTGTTACCAATGGCTATGTTGAAGGGATCATTAAAGCTTTTCTGGAAGTAATAACATAAAAAATGAAATACATAATTAACTTAATTCATGCAGAAAATAATAATTTTAATAAATTTTCTCGAAATATGAAAGGTAGCAATTTAAAGGTAAAAGTAGAAATAAGCAATTTCATCTGAAATGATGTCGATTTTTTTTACAGAAATTTAGTAATATGACACGATTGAATATTTATTGTTTGTCTATCTATTCTCTATTCTATACAATCCCTAAACAAAATTTTGCATAATTACTCCTATAACCTTGTTAAAAATATACACTTTCTCCCCTCTACCGCTGACTACCCTATTCCGTCTCATCGATATAAAAGTATTCTAAGCTCAGTTACAATTTTCTGTAATACAAGTAATACACTGTATATTTCGAGAGGGTGAGTAGTATTTACATAGGTCGATAATTTCACAAACATTTTAAAACAAAATAAATACATAAAATGGTAGTTTGTCTAATCGTTTACATCTAAGAGCAACGCTCAAAATATTATAAGAATATTTCTTTGCTTATGATATGGGTACTGCAGTAAGTTTTAGAGTACTTTATACTACAGTACAAAAAAATAATTCGTATTTGGCAATGTAGATTTATATTCTCAAACGAGAGAAATTGTGTTAAATGTATGTTGAAACATTTCTAATATATACAAAGCACGTTTTTGCCGATAAAGTTTTACTCTCAAAAGCAAACAGAAAACCTCGTTCATTTTACTGAAAGTCATTGAGTTAAAACAATTTCGCATTCAAAGTGCCGCGTTCCACGTACGTCTGACGTCATAGAACAAACATAAATTAATGTGCACAAGTGAAATCTCCCGTTGCTTTCATTCAACTCATAACTTTTAATGGCGGCCGGTAACAAAGCGAATTGCAGGATATTTCCCGCGCCCTTGTCCGCGCCGTCGTTTCTACTTTTGTGCGCCTTTGATTATGATTGTGCAACCTGCGCGGCGTCACGCCGGCGTCGTGACCTAGTCGGGATCAAGGCAAAATCAAAAGTGTAAACCTTCATGTGATAAAGCAACTATTTTTTAAAAAGAAATATAACTAAATATTAATCACATGTAAATTACACAACTAATAAGTATTGATAATTCTGGCGTCTGCTATCAGTTTACTCAAAGGTATTTGAGATTCTGTAAAAATAAGGTAGATGGCTTTGTCAAATGATGGAACGATTAAATGTATTAATATCAAAAAGGTAACATATAGGTTCGAAAATTGTCGCTGTAGCTTAGTTGGATAAAGCACCTTCCCCGGTTAGGAAAGAGATCCAGGTTCGAATCCCGGTGGCGCAACAACAATATTTTCGATAAAATTGATTTTATATGTATATCTTTATAATTAATATATTTAATTCGTATTTTAATAAGTATTCTTTATCTATACCAAAAAATGATAAAACATGTTATTTTTTCATATTAAACAACAAGAAAATTTGTTTCCTGTACCTCAAAATTTACTCACACACTGTATTGACATGCTAAAGATTACCTGATTAGATGCATGCATAAGTGAAGAGAAATAACAACAATTATCCAAAGATCTCATACTTTGGATACGTATTCACCCAAAAACCCTTATGTTCTTTGGTATCGCGGAGTGTTATATGATGTTCGTATTTATGTTGAAATATATGTGTAAATGTATGTAGATATGAACGTGTGACAGGAGGCGGGTTATAAGATAGAAACTACATACAAATGTACTGAATAAATTTATTTAAGTTAAATTGACAAAGGTAGAAATTAATACTAAGTGTGCTAACTACGATCGGAGGCAGCTTCTGGAGCTGCTGCTTGGGTAACGTTAATATATTAACATCACAAATAATTACTATTTTAAAATTAGATAATAAACGTTAGGGTATCTTTTATTACGGAACCAAATATAAATAAATAAAACATACTGGTTGCTAACGCTTTCATTGTATGCAAATTTAAATGGAATCTAATACATTACATTGGAGTGAATTATTAATTTTTCTGAGATTCACATACTTGAAAATAAAACACTTGTTTTTTAATTATAGTCATTTAATTTACTTGAGACGGCATTATCAATCTAATAATTCAACTCAACATCAGGCATTTATAACTATAATAGGGGACAGCTATACAATTGTATTTGAATGATATGAAATGAGACAATATCTGAGGATTCTCAGAATTCCAATGAATAATGTTGTCCCTTTTCATATCATGCAAATAAAATTGTATAGCAGTTTCAAATTATAGTTACGAATATAAATTGTTGAGTTAAATTTTTAGATTGATAATGCCCTTACAAGGTGTAACGCGTCTCAACTAAATGAAACGAATTGAATAAAAAAACAAGTGTTTTATTTTCAAATGTGACTATGGAGTTCTACAAACTTACCTCGGAAACAGTAAAAAATTTCTGAGATTCTAATTAAACTAATTCTCAATATTGTGGTTCTGAACTTGTAGTAAAAATAAATTTTAAAAAACTATTTCTTTATTTACCCACATTTGTGTAATTGTCATTGAGTGTTACCATAATCATAAAAATTCCGTTCTCAAACTACATTTAACAGAAACGTGTGCAAAAATAAAATATAGTATAATTACGTGAATTTTTTGGATAGTACAAAATGTTAACATCTCAAAATGAAGTAAAATATTGTAGGTGTACAAGTAAGTGTTGTAATGAGAAATTCAAAAACGTCGTGATTACCCAATTATATTTCCCGAATTCTAAGTGTTACAAGTACCAAGATCACTCAATTATAAACCATAAGACGTAATGTGGTACCTACCACCGTTAATAAATTACAATTGTATCAATGTGTCCAAAATTTAATAAAAATTAATTTAATAATATGTTTGTGGAAGTATGTTTCTACTTATTTCTCTGGGTTCAATATTAACGAAGTAGCAATTTTTTTTAAAAAAGAATTTGTTTTTTTTTAAATTTAATAATAAAAAATTAACATTTTTAAACGAATTTTTAAAGCTTCTTTCTTATTAACTAACTTATCTGAGATATCTAACAAATTTACTATTATTAAAGTTGATTGAAACGATAAAGAATTGCGGGAGTTATCCCTTTAAAAATTCCTTGAATTAATTATTGACGGTCACTGACCATTGTTTTATGTAAAACATCCATTAATACCTTAGTATAATATGTATCATAAAAATCATAGTATCGTTTTTCCTAAACGTAACAAAACCGTACATAAATATATCTCGCATCTCTTGAAAACAACTAAAGCCCTTGGATTAAGCTAATAACTCAGGTAAACTGAGTTAACCGCTGTATAACAGTCTGATAATAAAACTCGTTTAATATACTTTCCCTTTTGGGGGCTCGGGAAGATCCCGGGAGATGGTCTCCCTATCAAAACGGGGATGTTCACTTCATGCGGCTCACGTACTCTCATCGTCTGGCCAATACATCATCCCGGGACTGCAGCAAATCCTGAGGGAGTCCACAAAAGGAGCTCTCAGGCGAAAGAACGAAAAAATATGAATTACCATGCAAGGATCCACAGCGTTACTTTATAAATTTGCTACCGTTGGATCAATTGACAATTCGAAAAATTATTCAAAGTAATCTTGACCATACCATCTTGACATCAAATCTCAATCGAGCTACATAAATCTATAATAAATACAAATGGTTTAAATAAGAAATATATAAAAAATTGATAATTAATGTTTCAGTCGTATTCTAGTACAATGTGGTAATCATTTGTCGTATATATATATAGCTTCTATATTTTCTAAATAAGATTCTAATTAGTGACATGTGACATGTGTACATGACTATGTTGTTTCAGGGAAATGAATATCAAATTTTCAGATCATAAATGGCGACATGGTAACATATATACAACTTCCAAAAATTTGATAGATATGGAGGTTGATTGAGTGGAATGGTAAACGTTACATTGTGTAAAGTAATCACTTAAGCCAGCTGAAGATAGGTCGTAAGCCCTGTAATACCCGTACTTCCCATAATATAAATAGCTTCGTCTCTATGAGATATCTATAATTTGTTTAATAACAAATCATATCATATATTTTAGCAATGTAATTAATTTAAAAAACACAAATTTTAATGTTTATATTATTATTATTATGTTTTCTTATTTATTTTTTATTATTCTTAATTAGATTTTCTATTTCCAATCTTATCCTTCATCTTTTCTAAAAATAAGTTTGACTTTTTAAGGAGAACACATTATTGTTGTGAAGATACAGTTTTTCAGAACATAGTTCTGTGGTATTTTTAACACAAAATTAATTTTTAATCAAAATTTTAAAGAAATAAGTTCATAAATTTGTAAACGTTTGTAAACGTATTTGGTTGATATGGTGAAACTGGATAACACCTTTCCCTGGATAGTAAAAGGTCCAGGTTATAATCCCAGTAGCAACTAAAATATTTATTCAAAAAATGGATTTTTTTTCTGTATATCTTTCTAGTTATTTCATTTAATTTGTACTATAAATTTTACTGCCTACAGCCAGGATTTAAAAGAGGGTGTTAGCAGATTGGCAGTTAAATAAATTAACTAATATTTATATATATAGCTTTATCAGATAACCATGATTAATTTTAAGTATATTTTTGAAAGCATTGCTTTTTTAATTTAACTTTATACTAAAACCGCTAGATGGCGCCATGATACTTGATATTTATAATCAATAATCCTAATAACTAAAACAATATTACGAAATACACTGTAATTTATGACGAATAATAGATATAATTTGTTACATTATATTAATGAATTCAGTAAATATGTCATCGAATTTACAGTAGTTACATTTTTCATGTTCCAATACTAATGACAGTTCTATTATATATATTTTTAATTGGTTTAATTCTGGTACAATTAGCCTTCTTAATGTTTACTATGATTTTCTTATGAATAAATATATTTTTTAGGAGAACACATTCTTATTGTGAAGTTGTAATTATTCAGAACATAGGTCTGTGATATTTTAAATATGAATTAAATATATTGATTATAAATATATACATATAAAATCAATTCTATCGAAAAATATTGTTGTTGCGCCACCGGGATTCGAACCTGGATCTCTTTCCTAACCGGGGAAGGTGCTTTATCCAACTAAGCTACAGCGACAATTTTCGACCCTATATGTTACCTTTTTGATATTAATACATTTAATCGTTCCATCATTTGACAGAGCCATCTACCTTATATTTAATTCATATTTAAAATATCACAGACCTATATTCTGAATAATTACAACTTCACAATAAGAATGTGTTCTCTTAAATAATAAAGTTGTATCAATGTGTCCAAAATTTAATCAAAATGAATTGATAATTCTAGCGTCTGCTATCAGTTTACTCAAAGGTATTTGAGATTCTGTAAAAATAAGGTAGATGGCTCTGTCAAATGATGGAACGATTAAATGTATTAATACCAAAAAGGTAACATATAGGGTCGAAAATTGTCGCTAAAAATATTGTCGCTGTAGCTTAGTTGTATAAAGCACCTTCCCCGGTTAGGAAAGAGATCCAGGTTCTAATCCCGGTGGCGCAACAATAATATTATTCGATAAAATTGATTTGATATGTATATCTTTATAATTAATATATTTAATTCATATTTAGAATAAATATATCACTAACATAATTATAATCCCATTTAGGTTTATTTGCAGGTCGAGTAAATAAAATGTTACATCATCGGAGACAACTGGTAAGTAAGTTAGTTCTATTTAAATCGCTTACCTTTTTTAAAAAACAATTTATAAAATATATATATGTATATATAAATTGTAATCTATTCACAAAAATATTGTTACTTTATTATCTCTAGTATAACAGATAGTCTTTAAATATATAATTTAATAAACATGCATGTACATATATAAAATTGTCGTACAGACATGCATGCGTATTTATTTTTATATAGGTTATGAAAAACGATTCAATGCCATCGTGTATTTATCCCGATACATCCCTCATTTCATCCCAATCTATATATTATTCCACACACGCTCGTCAATTCTTAGGGATTTCGACAATTTTTTTATTTTAGTATTGCTAACAATGTTTCATATGATTTACTTGATTCTATTACAAGCTACCAAGTTACATATTTTTTATATATATAGCGGTACCTCTCGAAAAAAGAGACAAGCAGTATCTTTAAAAGAGTCAGAAGTTTTATAATTGCAATCTATAATATTATGTATTGTCTAATTGTATATTTTCGAAGTGTTCATTAGTTCCACTATAACTTACACGATTATTCGTTTAGTTGCACTATAATTTACACGGTTATTAATTTAGTTCCACTATAACTTACACAGTCTTGGGTTAGTTCCACTATAACTTACACAGTGTTGGGTTAGTTCCACTATAACTTACACGATTATTCGTTTAGTTCCACTATAATTTACACGGTTATTAATTTAGTTCCACTATAACTTACACAGTGTTGGGTTAGTTCCACTATAACTTACACAGTGTTGGGTTAGTTCCACTATAACTTACACAGTGTTGGGTTAGTTCCACTATAACTTACACGGTTATTCGTTTTTGTTTTAATCGTGATATACCTATCGTAAATTTATTATTCAATAGTATTAGGAGAACTCATAATTATTTTGAAGTTGTAATTATTCAGAACATAGGTCTGTGATATTTTAAATATGAATTAAATGTATTAATTAGAAAGATATACAAATTGAATATCAAAATGGTAACATATAAGTTTGAAAATTTGTCGCTGTAGCATAGTTAGATAATGCATCTTCTCCGGTGTGGAAAGAGATCCAGGTTCGAATTCCGGTAGCGCAACAATAATATTTTTCGATAAAATTTATTTTATATGTATATCTTTCTAATTAATACATTTAATTCATATTTATTAATCAATGCCTGAATTTAATATTATTCTAGAGTTTGACTACTTTTCACAAACTAACGAAAAGATTTGTATCAGTAGCATCCGCTCTGCCGACGCGGGAGATGTTTTTGGGCAAAGAAGTATGTCGGCGTTAATTAATTTTGTAATGGCTCCAGCCTCCGACAATCTGTTTACCATCTCACCTGTAAACAGTCCGCCAGCAGCCCACTAAGGTAATTGAATTAGCAGCAACCACCTCTGTTGTTTATTTAACGTACATAATCAACTTCTGATATTTATCTTCCGACATAAAAAGTACCTCAAACCGACAAAAAAATTACTTTAAAGTTTGTCGATTTTTGGGTGAGCTTTGAATTTTTTCTTTTAATTTTTCATGATAGAGAGTGGAAATGGTACCTACTTTACTCTGCAGAATCTGTTGAGATACGGTTGTTTTGGAAATCCAAATACTGCTTATAGGTAAGTACAACATGGCAATTAAATGGTTGAGACCATGGTTGAGATTTTCATCTGCAGAGAATCTCTGAGACAGAGGTTATGCTCCCATGAGATTATTTGGAGAACTCTCGGCTTTAATAGTCCAATACTATAAATCTCAGAGATTCAAACACCGGCACTTATTGCGAACCTCACTTCACGCTTACTGCACGTCAAATGTTCACGGTGTTCTGTTCGTCCGCTGGGTGAATATAAATCTCTCCTGTATCAGTTAAAACAGAATAAATATTTTTTTGTAACTTAATATCTTCTGTTTACTAAACTTTTTTAGAATAAAAAGTTGTAGGTAGTATAGGGGTCAGTCCTATCAATCTCAAGCGGTGATCATTGAGTTTATTTTCTGATCAAAATCTTGACATCTCAAGAAAAACCCTGAGATTTACGAGACTACACCTTATCAAAAAAGAAAAAATTAAAGGGTAACGAGATCCTGACAGAAAAAAAATCATCGCTTATAATCCTTAAAGAATGGTTAAACATTCATATCTCTTTTCCGGATAGCTGTAAATAAAGTCCGAATAGTCAACATTATAGCAAACACCCATTAGTGAGTAGCACTCACAGAAGATAAACTAGAAAGCCTCTCCTCCCTTGCCGCATAACGCCTTACTCACACTGCTCAACTATGATGCGACACTTTTTAAATTAAAAAAAACAGTTGCATGATGATTAGTATTATATTACATCACAAAAAATTCTTAAATTAAACATACAAAAAAGTTTTAATTGGAAGCAAATCCATACTGCTTACTAGGAACAACGGTACTGGGATGTCGTCACGGTTACCATGTGAACGCAAGCGGTTGATAGCTGAAATTGAATTAAGGGCGAGACAATTTTATTCCGCGTACTCTAATACTGAGCGAAATTCAGTTTCGGAATAGCTTGGAAAATGTAGTATTTCTTTTCTACTTAAACATCGCAGTATGGAATGTGCGTAAAATAACGTTGAAAGGGATCCTTTTAGTACTTGGGGTGTTTGGATATCCTTGCGTTGAAATTTTTGACTAACAGGTGATCTAAAACTAGTTGGTTTTTCTTGATATTCTTAGATTCGTAGGCACTGAAAAAAAGTTTGGTAAATTAATTTGAAATATGAATTAAATATATTAATTAGAAAGATATACATATAAAATCAATTTTATCGAAAAATATTGTTGTTGCACCACCGGGATTCGGACCTGGATCACTTTCCTAACCGGGGAAGGTGCATTATCCAACTATGCTACAGCGACGATATTTTTAGCGACAATTTTCGAACCTATATGTTACCTTTTTGATATTAATACATTTAATCATTCCATTATTTGAAAGAGCCATCTACCTTATTTTTACAGAATCTCAAATATCTTTGAGTAAACTGAAAGCAGACGCCAGAATTATCAATTCATTTTTATTAAATTTTGGGCACATTGATACAACTTGTGTATTACGAAAACAGGTAAAACATATATTTAATTCATATTTAAAATATCACAGAGCTATGTTCTGAATAATTACAACTTCACAATAAGAATGTGTTCTCCTAATTAATTTGAAATTGTTCGAATTATCTGTTGTGCATAAACAAAAAAAAGTATGTTACATAAGACGTGAATTGAACATATATTCGTATATTGACTTTTTTGAATTCTCGTGTGAAAATATATACTAAATATATAAAATACTGGCGATCCATACCCGGCGTTGTCCGGGATTTAGATTATATCAAAGCGTGGGGTGAGGGTAACAATTTTAAATTAATGACATTCAGTACATTATACATTTAGATCAGGAAAAGGGTGGAGGCTTATTTTTAACAGGTTCGTATAGAGTATCTGTACATTTGGTTTAAATTGATTAAAGATTGTATGATTATATAGAGAATAAACATATAGTCACGCATTTAATTTGTATATAGATATAGATCCAAGAAATGAGTCAAATATTATTTATTCCAAATAACATTGAAATAAGACATTAAAGTTCATAATCCATATATAGACAACAAGAATTTAATTCAATAATGTTGTATTTAAACCACATTTTAAGTAAAATTCAAAATGAAAAGTATTTGTAGAGAAAATAGAAGAAGTCAAAAGAATTAGGGTCTGGTAAAAATAAACAGTTCCGTCGTCGAGCCAATAATTCATAGCCGGGACAATTTAGCGACGGCCGTATTTTCCATTTCTCCGTTAAATAATAAATTATTTGTCCAGTAGTATTTTTGAATTTATATGTAGTATACCTATTCTATTCACCAAATCCAAAGTAAATACACATGTGTGTGTGTGTGTAATTTGTTCATCTTTGTTTTCTCATCATTACAATCAATGGCAAAAATATTAACATTCATTATTTGTCCTACCTCACGTGACATCAGATTACGATTGTAAGGCAATTTTACGATGTCCACAGGGCAAGAATAAATGTACTACTACCATTCATGAGTTCGTGTTCTGCTGCTAAAAAAAATAGAGATCATTGTGCTACTGAACAATCTAAATCCAAAAAAGAGAATGTGCAATGGACTGATTTTAAAAGATCTGCTGCGGAATTTCATCACAACGACGATTATTTCCAAATGTAACTGCGACATTGTTTTCATATCCTGCAAATATATTTCTCACAATTGGCTTCGGTTGATATTATTATTCATTTTCATTGAAGCGACTAAATTGACCAACATACCGCGGTTTTTTCGCATGGCTATGTGTGTTGCATTGCGACTAAGAAATCCAATGAAAATCCTGATAACAGAAAACTACAACGAGGGTAGTTTTAGTGACATACATTAATTTACACGGAATTTGGTATTCAATGAGGTATATTATTAATCATTAATCAAAGCGAAATTATAAAATCAGGCATAACTTATATTTTATTTTATTCAACATTTTTCACATTTTTTTATAATCACAACATCCTATGATAAAACGTCTTTAATAAACAAAAAAAGAATTATAAATTAATTAGATTATAAAATATAAACAAATCGCTTTATTCGTAGATATATTACAGCACAATGGTTGTTAAAAGTTGTTTAATCAATCATGGCGACGGATTTGGAACGCAAAAGTAAAATACACATTTTTTAATATTGAATATTTAGTAAATTTGATTGTAAAAATTCAATGTATTTAATCAAAAATAAAAATGCATTTTATGAAATCTAATAGTAAAATATTATGTACTTATTATGATAGCGACAAAAAATTGTACAAACTAATCTGAAACAGCTGACACCGAGAACATAAGATAGATACTTATCAAAGTTTAGATGCACGTGTTTAATAAATTAGTTATTTATTTTAGAATAGGATCATATATCATTATATGGTATCGGCGCCGGGCGTGCTTTCAAAAATGCAGTATCATTCTGTGGGAGTATCGATACCTTGCCGGCTGGAATTATAAAATCGTTTGTCATGTGTATTACGAAAACAGGTAAAACATTATCGATGTATATTGTACCACGCTACTGTGTCAGATTGGAGACCAGACCATAATGTGAAAATCCCCGTCTTTTTTAAATTGCATATGTTTATAAATTTCTATAAACGTGTATCTTTTTTTTATGTAAGTTTGAATATTATATCAGACAAGAAACTAATTTTGTTTTTACTATTTATTGGATAAACCACTCAGTACTAATATTCGAATATATACAATACATTTAGGGAACCCTTTTTCTATTCTCCATTGGAGTCCAATTTTTGCTGTTACGCCACTGATTAAAATACTTGTTTTACTGGTCTTTAGTATAGATCATACATCCCAGCACAGTAGCCGCTATTTCTCAAATTCAAAACTCATTCAACATGTCCATGTTAGTACAGTCTTCGGCAAACGTTCTTCAGCCGGCGGAGAACGGAACGCGAGCGAAGCAAGCGGGCCGAGCTCTGCTGACAGACAAAGACCGGAATGTTCTCCCGCGGAAGGTAAACACGGCTTCATAATTTGCCGAAAGCTTTCATCATGTTATTGCGTCGTCCCGCCTAATGCAGGGGGGGCGGTGTTCATTTGTAATGGAGTTGTTCGGGAAGTTTACGCCAAGGCAATCTTGTTATTCGTTTCTAATAATGATTTAACAATTTAAGCATAAAACAATCATAATAACAGCTTGAATCGTGATATCAGATTACAATATTCGACCGAAGCCATTCAAAAAATACTAATAATAATCAACCGGTTTGCAAAAATAATGTTTTAATAATAATAATACTCAAAAATCTTGCCTCTCGCATACCTACACTAAATAAATTTTTAATTATTATTCCCAACTTAACAAAACTTAACTTGCAACTTTTTTTAGAAGCACTGGTTTCGTATATTTTACTACACTATTTGAATAATGCTAAACATATTACAATGAACAGCGATTGCGAGACATTTCTTGATTTTATTATAAATATTCAGTAAAAAACGGTTCGCCGTGAGATTTTCAATTTTAATAACCCATGATTGACAATAACTTATAACAAATAAAACAATAATATATTTAGCAAAGCGACATCTCACGTCCTACTAAAACATAATACAAATACCCGCATTGTCGGTACCTACCTAAAACATGACACATCTGTCCATCTTATTAGACACACCAATATGAAAACAATTACCCTAGTAATCTATGATAAACTAAACTAACCACTTAAAATGTATTTAAAATATAATAATAAATAAATTTACTAGACACATAATACACCTAAATATGTTTAAAAAAAGATAATTCATTTAAAACAAATTAACAACTTAAATTATCATTCAGAAAAATACGCAGAAAAAATGCACCTATCGAAAAAATATAAATATACCGGAACTCGATTTTATTGTTGGTAAACAACTTTACCGATTAAGTTACAATGAGCGCCAAATTTCATATATTTTCTAAGTAAGACATCCATTTTTTCCCGTTGGAAGGGATAATCTATTTAAGCACAAGTTTCTCAAAAATTCTTGAGTAGATCTTACTAATGATTTTATTAACATAAAACATTTACGTTAGTTAATTATATTCCATAATTTAAATAAAATCACATTTTATTTGTGACGTTATGATTTTTCGAAAAATAGTTCTGTAATAACTAAAAAAAAATCACTTAATGCATTGAAATAAATAATCCATCCAAAAAATATGATAGCCAAAAATAGTCATGTTAGTGATTTATCTAACTTGTTTTAATTTTCTATTATATTCTAAAAAATCGTAATAATTGGAATGAAATCATAATTAAAATGTGATTTCATTAAAATTAATCTGATTATTGTATTTCATTGAGAAACATCCATGCAAATTTACCATTCGACTGAGCATAAATGACCACTAGGAATTAACGTGAATATAATTAATTTCTGTATCACTTTTGTGATAGCATACATAATTCAATTTTATAAATTATTTCAGAATTGTAGATGCAATAATCCTACGATAATCTTAATAAAACTTACGACAATAGAACCATATGCAAACTGTCCATCTTAGATAGATGCACATTTTAATTGGAAAATTTTTCTTCCTATAGCATAATAGATTATAAATTCACAAATATGAAAATTGAAAAGAATATAAAAGAAAACTGATAGTTATTCGAGCTTTCTTTTATTCATCAGAATTTTGTATAAACTTGAAGAATAGAATGGCAACTTTGATGTCTGACACTGAACAAAAGGTACCAGCTACTCCATTATTTATCTCTTGAATAAAAAAATAGGGCATAATTCTCATCGCGGTGGGATAAACACATTTTAAGATAAATTAACAATTGTTTAAATTTAAATAATTATCCGCACAATTAAAAAAAAATGTGTATAAAATTTTGTTATCATAATACATGATTTATAATTGAAAAAAAATTTAATTGAAGCACGAAAACTTATTTAGAGGTTCGCTTCCAGAAGACACTCGTGAAGTTAATTAAACCACCAACAATTACGAGACGAAGGGTCATGAAATAATTTCTTTATGGAAATATGAATGGCTTATTTACACTTTTGGCTGATTACATTTCAAATTTGTTTACCGTTCCAAATTCATCTAAAGTTTTCCGTCGCAAGATGGCACTCTTTGCCTTTCGT
Organism: Eubasilissa splendida; assembly: GCA_031772225.1. Classification (NCBI taxonomy): domain Eukaryota; kingdom Metazoa; phylum Arthropoda; class Insecta; order Trichoptera; family Phryganeidae; genus Eubasilissa; species Eubasilissa splendida. The sequence goes on along the minus strand of CM062848.1, from coordinate 13,178,231 downwards.
TTGATGATATTGCTTCACGGAATATTACCGCATGAGAAGAAATTGCTTTTCTGAGAATTTGATTTTCATTACGAATGTGTCATGTTTTTTTTTTTAAACTTTTCTTCGGTCAAAGGACGTTCCGAGGCGTTTCATTTTTATAATGCTCGTGTAATTTTTTAAAAGAAAATTGATATAAACCGTATTTATCAAGTCTACGATGATTACATACAATATTTTATTATTCAGTTAAAAAATGTTGCGAAAAAATATATTGATATTTATATAGATCAAAATTTATACATGAATCAAATTTGTTTTTTTATTATATATAAAAGTGTTAATGTGACAAAATCTCGACAAGTACCTCATTTTTTAAAATGCTACAATTTTTTTTTTTTGCATCCTGTACCGTAATATGTATATTTTGTCAATCTGTCCACATGTTTTGAAAGCATAACTGTTCGTAAACATGTAATTAAATAAAGCATTTAAAATATCTCTTACTTTCCAGAGTCATTGTTAAATGATATCAATATGGTATTTTGACCTCCGATAATCTCGCTAATATTTTGACTTCCGATAATCTCGCTGGTATTTTGACCTCCGGTAATCTCGATGGTATTTAGATATGCCGACTTTATTTATTGATAACTATTTATTATGATTAAATGTACGAAAAAACAAGTATCTCAATACACTTAATATTTTGAAGGTTTATTATTATGAAATTCTGTGTATTAGGAATCAATTTCCAAAATATCAACAATCTGGTTTTATCTAAAAAAAAAAAGTTACTAGCGCCTCAAAAATTCTGAAGAAAGATGAGCAGATAATAGAGGTAAGTATCTAAAAATAAAAACATTAATTGTAAAGATGTTTTTTTTAGAGGTATAGAATTTCAAAATTTAATAAAATACATAAAAATCATAGTAATGGCCATAGTATTGGCTTTATTGGAAAAATAATTTTATGCCATTAGTGTTTAAATATCATTTCGCGCATATGGGCGCCGCGGTTGGCTTGAAAAAAGCGCAATCTGGAAGTTCAATTTTCGACCACTTTTTGGAGCAGTTGTGGCCGTATATTGTGTATATAACGGCATCTCAATAATGGTTTGTGAATTTTCTTCACTCCAAATGTGGCAATTTTGCTTGTTGATGTAGCCATTTAATCAAAAATGAACCTCATCGCTGAACAAATTTTTGTGTTGAAAATGAGGATCAAGAGCAATCTCGTTTTCGGTTCATTCCCAAACGTACGACGCACATGATAGTCAGCGGCTTCAATTACCAAGATATTTTCGCAAAATCTTCCATAAAGTTGATGGACACAGCTCTAATTGCTGTGCACGATAGCGAATCGACTCATTCGGGTCCTCCTCAATACTGCGCTCCACTACAGCAACAGCTTCTTTGGTATGCACTTTACAATGTCTCTGCATATGCGTATTATCAATTAGAGTATGCGTGGTGCAAAAACGATCCATGGTTATTCCAATTACTTGCTCGGATGGACGATTATGTCGACCGTAAAATGGACGTAGCGCACGGTAAGTTTCGCGAACTGAACCACGATTTTAGAAATAAATTTACATAACTTGCAAGCGTTGTTCTATCGTAAGTCTATTGAAAGTGGAATGGCAAACCAAACTGAGCACAAATCAGCTGTCAGTTGTCAAATTGGCACTTGCTGGAAAAAGTGTTGCCAATTCGAAAATCAAACCTCTGAAAAAAAACACCTTTACCTACTATATTCACTAGAAAAATAAAATCTAATCCCTAATATGTACTATTATTATTATTTTCAAAAGCCAACAGTAAATATAAATAATTATTTGATATTTATAAGCAATATTTAAATGAATTACTAGCTTTACTCATTTTGTTTTCTAAACGAAGAGTTTATATTGTAATGTTAATGGGATTTCTTTTAAACCAAGTAATAGCGATTGACGAACTATTTCAGTTATTTATATTCATATAAACGCAGTCACTGTAATAATGTGAATAAAAAATAATTCAAAAAATATTACGGACATTTTTATTGATTAACGTTAAAATTATTGTACAGGGCTTATACAGCACGATGACGTCACAGTCTTGTCAGCGAGACAGCGGGTAATAAGGAGCGCTGCACGAATATGAGGTCCGCGCACAAACATCCATTAACAAATTAATGTTTGTTTATTTACAAGACGAAGCTGAAAGGTACACCCACCCCCTCCCTTCGCTCATTACCCTGCCGTCGCGGAGGCAGCATCAAGCTGAAATCTCGCGATAAATAATAATATTAAGTGTTTTCTTCTCTTTTTGTTCCTCCCTGTCTCCTTTCCTCCCTAAATTCACAAAAACACGCGTCACACACACATTCACATAACTGAACGTTTAGCCAAGTTTTTATGCGGTTATTAGCTGATTGGACAGGCGAACAGTGACGGTGGGCTTGATTTAAATGTTTTGACCAGTCTCTGTGACCGACTTTAATTGGAAAATTGTATACATATTATATATTAGTTTTGATCGGTATATTTTATTATTTGCCAAAAAATCGTGAATATAATTATTTATTTTAAAGCTTTTTTTATTATATTAAAAATGATCTTTCATTCATTCATTTTCCTAATCCTTCTATCGAATTGGAGTTGAGACACTGAGGCACATTGTTGAGGCACATTTCACCTGGGTCGGGTCTACTTACGCAACATCAACATCGCTTCTATCTTTTAGACCCTCTGACTATAAATTTCTTCAGCCTGCTACTTCTAACTTTTTTTTACATTCTCCAAACGTCCAGGAAGTTATGTGTCAGTTTCGCCTCACGCGTAACTGTCACATAACATATGAACGCGTCCTTGAGAAATACGGCCCGTAGAGCATAAGATAAAATACCCGCGATAACCATAGATACTCCGTGAAAATATAATCGGTATTCTAATTAGGTACTTGTGCTTGGTCCGAGACAATCTTAAATGCTGAATCGCATAATTTAACATACTATGATGCCCAACAATATTTTATCACAACATAGTATACATTATATTATTTTTATATTACCATGTTTCACATCGAGATATATTATACATAGATGTTTCACAGAGACGAAGCTATTATTTTTATTTACATGGGAAGGAAAGTATGGAAATATTGGACATTACAGGGCTTACGACCTGTCATCGGCTGGCTTAAGTAATCACTTTACACAATGAAACGTTCACCTATTTATCCATGCTACCACACCTATCAAATTTTTGGAAGTTGTATATATGTTATCATGTTGAAACCATTAAATTATTTATTACCAACTACGCTGTCGATATCTATGTTATTTTTTTAAATTTTTATTCATTCTCATATAACAGTATAGATGTCGCATCTATTAGTTATTCGCATTTATTAATTATTCACATCTATTAGCAGGTTTGTTAAGCATTGTAATAATTTGAAATAATTATTTATATTTTTATACTTTTAAAATAAGCAAAGTTATCTTTGTGGTTAAGATTCATATTTTTATTATTTATCTTTGTTTAAATAACCACTAAAATGAGTTTAAATACATCTACCGGTTTCGAAAAATACCATTTTCTTCTTCAGGATGTCATAACTAACTAAAACATATATCTTTTCTTTGACAGAATCTATTTTTAAAAATCTATTTTTAAAAGAAATATTTTTATTTTATTTTATTTTTTTATTTTTAGTACCTAACTCAAATCATTACTTAATACAAATTTACTCGAATAATTTTTAGGAAAAAATTTTAGAATGGGACTCGTAGTTAAATTTAGTTGGTTGTTTAAAGGTTTTAAATATAATTTACAATATAATAATAATAATATTAATAGTGTTATTGAAAATTTGGCAGTAGATATTGAAACTGCATTATACAAAAAACCAAAAACATTTCATTACAAAGTTACAGATTTTTTAAATAATCATCAAATCCCTATACTATCAATAAAGGATAATCAAGATATAAGGCATGCCAAAAACATAAGAGAAATTTTGAATACTGAAAATTTAATCTTAACTAAAGCGGATAAAAGTCATACGTTAATAGTGATGAATAAAATTGATTATATTTCGAAAACTGAAGATTTCCTCAAAAGTGACCAGTTTAAAATTATGACAAAGGACCCGACTCCAAAATATCAAATTATTATTAAAAGTGCTCTAAAAGATTCCATTAGTGATTTATTTACTGATAATACAGTATTATCAGATCTTATTTTAATGAATCCTAAACCTCCAAAACTGTATTCCGTATTAAAACTTCATAAGATTGATATTCCAATAAGACCAGTGGTTTCATACTGTAGTGCTCCAACTTTTAAATTATGTTCTTTTCTTACAAAAACTATAAATAGACTTAATATTTTTAAACCAAAATACACTGTAAAAAATTCGTTGCAATTAGTGGATTTGTTAAAGGACATGGATCTTCCCAAAAATGTTAAACTTGTTTCTTTTGATATTGTTAATTTGTTTACTAATGTACCTATTAATGAAAGTAAAATTTTAATTTCTGATTTATTAAATTCCTCTAATTTACCTAATAATTTAGTAAAAGATCTATGTCGTTTGTTAAATCTTTGTATGAACCAAAATTATTTTCAATTTAATAATATTATATATAATCAAACAGAGGGTCTTCCTATGGGAGCACCCACAAGTCCACTAATAGCAGATATTTTTGTAGATAATTTGGAGCGGAATATTTTTGATTGTGATTCTCCTTTGTTAAAAAATGTTTTATTGTGGAAAAGGTATGTCGATGATATATTATGTATTTGGTCAGGTTCACAACGTCAACTAACTACATTTTTAAATTTCATTAATACATTTAATAATAAAATACAATTTACTTTAGAAATGGAAAATAATTCGACCCTAAATTTTTTGGACCTAACATTGATTAAAAATAATAATAAAATTGAATTCAAAATTTTTAGAAAACCAACATTTACAGATACTATCATACACAATGAATCTAATCATCCATTATCACACAAACATTCAGGGTTCCACTCCATGATACATCGTTTAGTCAATATTCCTATGTCAACATCCAATTTCAATATTGAATTGAATACAATTAAAAAAATAGCAGTTAATAACGGGTATAAAACAGGTTTGATAGACACTATTTTAAAAAATAAATTAAAAGAATATAATAACCAATTCTTATATAAATCACAGATAAAACATAATGATAATAATGATTATTGGCGTAGGATTTTATACATAAATAACTTTTCGAATCAAATATCTAAACACCTACCACGAAACATTAGACCGGCATTTTATACAAATAATAGTATAGGAAATTTACTCATAAATTCTAAAGACAAAGATGATAAATTTAACAATTCTGGTGTCTATAAACTTAGTTGCAAGGATTGTGCTGCATTTTACATTGGTAAAACGGGTAGAAATTTTAATATAAGAGTAAGGGAGCATTTGAGATGTTTGAACAATAGTGGATTTTCAGAATTTGCTAATCATTTGATAGAAAATGGTCATGATTTTGATAAAAAATTGGGATTGTCAATTTTGCATATAAACGGTGTTGGTCACAAATTAAATAATTTGGAATCGTTGGAGATAAATAAAGCGTGTAAAACTAATCAAAAAATTATAAACAACCAACTAAATTTAACTACGAGTCCCATTCTAAAATTTTTTCCTAAAAATTATTCGAGTAAATTTGTATTAAGTAATGATTTGAGTTAGGTACTAAAAATAAAAAAAAAATAAAATAAAAATATTTCTTTTAAAAATAGATTTTTAAAAATAGATTCTGTCAAAGAAAAGATATATGTTTTAGTTAGTTATGACATCCTGAAGAAGAAAATGGTATTTTTCGAAACCGGTAGATGTATTTAAACTCATTTTAGTGGTTAATTAAACAAAGATAAATAATAAAAATATTTATATTTTTGGATACATTCTATCAAATTGTATTATTATCGATATCTAATGAACTCTTAATCTAATCAGTTTAGTTAAAAAACTGCCTTTGCTGAAAATATAGAGCTGAATTATGTGATTCAAGATTATTTAATAAAAATAATAAAAAATCAATTCATTGACATAAACAACATGCGAAATATTTCCGACTACAATCACTCCCGAGAACCAAAAAATAACTGAGGAAGAAGAAGAACTATCCAAATAAGCTTTTATCGCATGATAGTTGCTAGTCAGACAGTATAAAGGCTGTATGCCTAGCCGAGTAGCCGAGTTGGGCAGCTTTACGGGTCCTAAAACAGAAGTTGCCGTATTTATGGGCTGACGCCTGATTGAAAAGTTTCACTCTGCTGAAAATAACAAAGTCGTTTCTTTCACACAATTTGAAATGAAAACAAATTACTCTTTCTGTAAATGCTGTCTCTTTTCAACATTTACATAAATATACGTCTTTGCAGTGCGTTTGTATGTTTTAGTTGATAGAAATATTATGTTTACGGAGATTTCATATATATATATGTTTTACGTAATTTTAATGAAATTGAAATTTTCTAATCGTCACTTAGTGATTCTTATATTTTTTAAATAGATGAAATACGTGTATGAATATTATTACTCTTTTCAATATTACTACTTATATTACTAATTTTTATTTCTATTAATATTATTAATGTCACATTAATATTAGTTTTTTATAGTGTAGGTTATTTCCATTGATCGCACTAATCAAAGGAAGTTTCAAAATAATGTAATCTAAATACAGTGAACATCCATAAAATAATATTAAAATGCTACAGTGAGAAAAATTATTATTTCGTTTCGTTGCAAGTTACTTGATGACATTTTTCAATGTAAGAAACTGAAGTTAGAGTATTTATTAAAAAATCTAATTATAATAAATATTTTAAATATGAATTAAATATATTAATTATAAAGATATACATATAAAATCAATTTTATCGAAAAATATTGTTGTTGCGCTACCGGGATTCGAACCTGGATCTCTTCCCTAACCGGGGAAGGTGCATTATCCAACTATGCTACAGCGACAATATTTTTAGCGACAAATTTTCGAACCTATATGTTAACTTTTTGATATTAATACATTTAATCGTTCCATTATTTGAAAGAGCCATTTACCTTATTTTTACAGAATCTCAAATACCTTTGAGTAATCTGTTAGCAGACGCCAGAATTATAAATTCATTTTTTGTTAAATTTTGGACACATTGATACAACTTTATTATTTTTTTTAGGAGAACACATTCTTATTGTGAAGTTGTAATTATTCAGAACATAGGTCTGTGATATTTTAAATATAAATTAAATATATTAATTATAAAGATATACATATAAAATCAATTTTATCGAAAAATATTGTTGTTGCGCTACCGGGATTCGAACCTGGATCTCTTCCCTAACCGGGGGAGGTGCTTTATCCAGCTAAGCTACAGCGGCACTATTTTTAGCGACAATTTTTCGACCCTATATGTTACTTTTTTGAAATCAATACATTTAATCGTTCCGTTACATTAATATATAAAAATACATTAATTAAAAAGATATACATATAAAATAAATTTTATCGAAAAATATTGTTGTTGCACCACCGGGATTCGAACCTGGATCTCTTGCCAAACCGGGGAAGGTGCATTATCCAACTATGTATTCTGAATAATTACAACTTCATAATAAGAATTTGTTCTCTTAACAATAAATATTATTATTGATGTTACAGCTGTTACGTAAGCAACTAAAGTTTTGAGTATTTTTAAAAATTAAATTAAAAAAATCATATTATAATAAATATTATTATTGATGTTCAGCTGTTTCGGTGATTAAGACTATTTTCAAACACCATAAATCACGTACGATCGACTTATTTAAATGATTTTAGTTACCCCTTCCTCTAAGGGTAATTAGGTGGTTTCGGTGGAACCGATGTATATTAATATTCTTATTCTCAGAGGCACTACACTAATCATTAAAAATTCCCCGTTTAGGTGTATAATATATTAGGGGGGACCCGAAAGTATTCGCGTATTTTTGAGACCATATGTTTACCTCAGTTCGTGTCTGGACACGGTGACGGCAACATCTGTGTAAGTTTTTTTTTTGTAGAACTATGGTTTAACATTATTTTCGTGCATAAATTTTTTTTTTATTGTTAAGGGTAAGATGTTTAGACCCGAAACCAGCGAAGTTCACATCCGGCATTGTATGCTGGTTTTTTTTGATTTGGGTTGGAATGCCACAAAAACTACTAAAACGCTCAAAGATCTTTATGGTGAAGTGGTTACAGCTCGCAGATGTCAATATTGGTTTCAAAAATTTAAATCGGGCAACAGAAGTTTAATTGACGAGCCGAGATGCGGAAGGCCTTCAAATTTTGACAATGAGGCGCTGAAATCTCTAATCGAGTCGGATCCACGACAAACAATCGAGGAATTGTCGCTGAGACTCAGATCCCCATGGACTACTGTACAAACACATTTAAAACTCATCGGTAAAACGAATAGAATTGAAAGAAAAACGTCCATATTTATTCAATCGAAAAAGTACGATACTGCTTCATGATAATGCGCGCCCCCATAAAGCAAAATCGGAAGATTTTTTCAAGAAAGGGATCGAAGATCTGCCAAAACGATGGGAAGATGTGTTGAATATTGATGGAGCTTATGTTTTATAATTTACTTGTAAATTTGAAGTTTTTAAAAAAAATACGCGAATACTTTCGGGTCCACCTAATATATGTTTGCTAATTTTTAATGTTGTTAAGCTTAATAGTAAATTTTTCCGTCTCTGTAAATAATTACTTGAAATATTCTGTAAGTGCCTCTATTTACTTTAACTACCGATATTACCACATTGTGATTGGTTATTTTGTATTGATTTTAGGTTTTTTGAACATATTAAGAAGTGGGGAGAAGATAATTTTCTGTTAGCTATTGATTAAAGTTATATTCGCGTCATTCGTTATTTTGTCAATTTCTAATTGTTCAAGCAAATTTAATCTAAAACCTTTGGTTTCTATATGCAAAGGTGTTGGCTCGTTATTATCAAGCGGGACATGGTTTTCTTTCAATAAATGCGCTGCAAATTAGGAATTTACTTTTTTTTATAATTCAAACTAAAAAAACTCAATAATAATATTTTTGATTTTTTAAATTTAATTAAAAATAAACATGAAGTTCTACAAACTAAATACAAAAAATGAAAAAATCGATTTGAGTATACTAAGAATATTGACCTCGTTCAAAGACGATGAATTTCCACCATTTACTGGAGATAGGAATATTCTTTCTATATGGTGAACTATCGTTTATCTTTTTGTTCATTATTATCGACTGTTCTACCAATTATTCGTTAACAAAACGCGAAAATAAAGAACAAGGGATGATTAATTAATCATGCGGATGAAAGTTAAAGCATTCATTATGCGGGTTCTAATTCATGAGAGATTTTTAGTTTTAGTTTTCTTGATATATATTGTACGTCGTAAAAGTAAAACTGAACATATTTGGTAAATGGTTAGATTTTTTAACAATTAACTTGGGACTTCTACAGTCTGTGTAGATTCTTAATTAGTCATTTAAATTAAACGGGGTTCTACAACACAGAGAAGCTTTAATTCTGTATTGTTTGATTCTGTTTTCATATCATATAAAATATATACAATATGCAAATAATTTTTTTAACGATTTTCCATTGTTATTATTTAGGTGTATTGGATTCCTGCAATCTGTATAAAATTATAAACAGTCATTATAATAATGGATTGCTAATATAAAAACAACCTGATTATTCAATTTTGGCTCCACAGTTTTTTATAATTGTGGTTACTGAATCGGTATATTATTGAAACTGAACTAAACTGTTCATTCATTCATAACGATAAACAGTTCTAAAAGAACAGTTCATTCATGAAAGAGATAGTTCTTTTTTTTCTTTTTTAACCCATTGATCGCGTTCATAAATATGCATGACATCGTTCATACGCGGCACCCATTGACGGCATTATAATTTACGACTTTACACTACGATAATGTAACAAATTTATGGTTTGTTTTTAAGAAATTGATAGCAAAGATTCTCAAGCATCCTCGCGAACATAAATAAATACAGAAATCAGAACCACATATAAAAATATCCATGAGAAAACACAACACATCACTAGCGCCATTTGTGGTGATATTCATACGTACTAGAGTGAAGTAGTGATCTACGCGGGCGCTGATTTCTGGGCCTAATGCACACTTTTTACAAATTTTTAAATACTGACATTAACTCTATAGTTTGAAACACATTACATTCTCCACGCATAAACTGAGTTTGAGAATTTGAATAACTGAGCGATACTGGATGATGCGAGAACTTTTATTATTTCGTGTTTGTTTATAATATCCTTGACAAATGTCGACAGAGGATAAAGATTCCAAATAATTGTGGTACGATTTTCACCGCTCCTCGGCGCGTATATACGCATTAGCGGCGGGCGTAACACGGCGACTCATATTTGAGTCACCCGCGCTGTGGGCATGTAAGAGGCGACTCATATATGAGTCACCCGCGGGGAACGGGTTAAAATATAGATGCGTATACGAAATACGTGTCACATTAAAATTTTATATTTTCAAACTAAGCTGAACGTTTGTGCTATGAAAATAAGGCTAACTTGATGACCAGGAACAAGACTCGAACATCCAACCATTAAATCACTAGACGAGTATCGTAACCACTAGACCACAAGCACTCTACCATGTATAATACAAAAGATACATATTATCTTATTTATTTTTTTACAACACAGAGACTTACAGTAGGTCAAAACACTCTGAGGATGTACAATATATTTATTTATGAATAGAAATGTTCACGTGGGATTATCTGTTAGGTATATCGATTTCTTCAGATCACAAAAGCAAGTATATCATATATAGCAAGTATATATCCTGATGCATCGATTTGAAAGTGAATATAATCTTGTTTCATTAGAAACAATACCAAAATAGTCAAGCATAGTCATGGTCTATGCACTCACTTGTTAATAAATATATGTAATGTGTATACCTATATTTTATTGGGACGACCTGTAGATATATTGAATGTAATTACACCATTATGAAAAATACCTGTTTTGAATAAACAAACAAAAATATGATTCTCTTTCGCGTCGAACCTAATAAGATTTAATAAATTAAATATATTTTGCATGAAACTAATTGGATTAATAAAAGGGAAAACCATATCTATAGATTCTATTATTCGTAAATTATAACCGATTTTGGTAAAGCTATAATACTGACTTGGTTAATATTATATATAAATAATTGAAAACAGAACAAAATTGATTTATAATATTATTTACTTTTTTACAATTTCAACAATAAAATAACAAATCTGTGTGAAGTAAAAATCTTTTAGCAAAACAACGTCACGCAGACCAAAAGTACTAATATTTTCACGAAACTGACGGAGCCTATCCTTGACATCAAATTTAGTGTGTTGTTTACCAGTCGCATTGACAGATGGCTCTGGGGGCAACCGCTCGTTTAATGGCACACAGCATTGACAGAGTTTCTTTGCCCAAAACAAACAAAATAGTTTTTATACTGCACCCAACGCAACGGTTAAAATTTAACGAATTGTGTGAAATTTAGACCGAAAAATGTTATATTTTGTTTTTCTTTGTAAATTATTTGAAGGACTTACTGGATAATGGTGTTATGTATCATATGTGTAATGAAAAATAAATAACAATGTGAATGAAGACAATAAAAATAAATTAGTGGGTGACCGCAAGGCACAGGCGGAGCACATGGCATCCGTAAAGAAGTTACCTATTTATTATATATAAAAAAAATAGTTCATACCGATGTATTTACTATTTTACTTTGAAATTATTGTAATTTAATTTCTCATCCTATTTGAAAACATAATATTACATTAATGTCATCTTGTACATTTTTTTACAATTATTAAAGCCCTTAAATATTATATGTGATATGTGAAGTGGTCGAGGACTTTTTTCATAGCACAAGCGTTTAGCTTAGTTTAAAAATAGTAAAAATATTGATATGACTCGTATTCCGTGTAGGCATCTCTATTTATAACACGTGAATTCTGTCTAACTGCGGGTTAACTGTTTCTGTATAATACACAATGTTGATTGTAAATTTTCTTTCTATAATACGTTTTAATATTTCTGTTTACTATTTTCAATAAGTAACACTTTTTATAATTAAAAATTATAATATTTTGCAGTTAATAACTCTCCTATTAATCGTATAAAAAATATTTTCAAAATAACATTTTGTTTAATTACTGTCACGTTCGGCTCGGGATGACCGGGCATCTAATCCATTCCACGGATCGAACGACAGGCCCCGAGCTTCACGTCACCGGTTAGCTACATCGGCTTTTACAAGTTACACGGGTTCTTATAGGGCGAAGTCCAAGGTCCGCTTCATGAGAACCTCCTTCGTCTGTAGGGGAGGTTGGATGTACAACAATAACCAATTGGGTCACTATACAAACTATATTTGAACATAAGTATGTTCTACCGCCCACATTTCTCACGACATTCACAAATTTTACGTCCCTGTTCTCATGACACTTCCACTTCACTTTCTTCTCCAAGCATCTTTTTCTTCTTTCGTTATTGTGCAGACCTCTCAAGCAGTAGACCTTAGCAGCCTCGTACTCCCATCTCCCACTTTTCTTCCACCTCGCGGACGGCTCTGCCCCTTGCTTCTTCCTGTCATTACCTCCGGTCTCGATCTCCCTCCAAAAAAATATCAGTTTCGCCATCTTTATTAATCCCCTACTCTCATTGGCCGATGTGCTAGTTCTTCATCGGTGGCTGGACTGCGATAGATCACACACACCATGTTATATTCAATAATTGACGTTTGGTGAGCCCCACACGTGGACGCATGCATCTTATAACGTCACAATACATAATACATGTTTTTTTCTATGTTCTACGCTGTATATAATTATTTAGTTATTACTCCATAATTCGCCGATTCTTCTATTTGGACTTTCTTATTAGACTGTCTTTACAAATGTTCTCCTATTTCATGTTTCTACGTTACAAGGAATTCACTCGCCGATGACCAGATAACTCTTGCACCTTCCTCTGCCGCACACGGATTGCAGAAGTTTGATTCCATGAATGATTTTCAGTTTTGCTTGTTTTAGCATTGCTACTAATTTTTATGAATATAATATGGTAGCTTTCCACATTGCAATTATACAGTCGTACCATTATTTCAACTTCACCTGTAGAGTCAAGCCAGCATGTGCCGCTTTTAGCCTTCATCCAGTACTAGTGGCTGTGTTACCCACCACTAAGATAGATTTAAGCACGATACATATCGCTGGGCAATATCAAAAGGGTCATTCGCCCGGAGTCAATGGCCCTCTTGGGGTTTGGGTTTATTAGACCATCGTCCTGTACTTGGCGTTGCTATTCATTTGGTGTTATCCAGGGACCACGTGTCCATTATGCCATAGTTGTAAGTTGCTGTTCGCGAATATATTATATATATATATATATATATATTATACACGAGTGCTTCGGAAATTATTTATTTTTTGACATACATATATAAATGTAATTTTTTTTTGAATTCATCTCGAATTCTTCAATTACTTTAAAAGTTAATTAAACCAGCAACCTAAAGTTAATTGTTGGCTAAACAAAATGGAGTATCAAATACAAAAAAGAACATTTCCCTTTTTTTGAGTTTTACCGAGAAGTTAAAGCGTGAATTGAATACTACTAATACTATTATGCACTTCTTTCGAGGAATGTAACCATAACTTCTAAGGTTTATTGCACACAATAACCATATTATCGCCTTGAGGCCCCAATTCAAGAAAATGACCGGGAAGATGGTATCAAGTGATTTTTCAGCATGATAATGCCCGTTAGCATACCTCTAACATTACAAAATATGGTTATTCAAGAGATCGGTTGGAAGATTATTTCACATTCAGCCTATTTTCTTGATCTTGTTCCATTGGATTTTTATCTTTCCCGCACCCTATCCAATAATCTTATTTAATAATGACGCCGCTCTTTAAAATTTAGTTTGATGATTTTTTCACCTTCAAACCATCGGATTTTTTCAGACGTGGAATCTAAAAACTACCACAACGTCGGAAATCAATGCAGTATTTCAAATTTAAATTACATGTATACGTGTCTACCGTATTGTGTCAATATTACAATTCAAATTAAATTAAAATGGTAAATTAAGCTATGATTAATATCCAAGCACTTATTGACTGCTTTATTTCCATAAAAACATCTACTCCTTGTTGGTTGTCCAAACCATGGGCGTATTGGTAGAATAGAACATACGTTTCTAGTTTAGTAAGTATCAGAAGGTGGGTAATGCGAAGCATTTTATTCGAAACTTCCCACTCCAAGATGATTCAGTTTTCTGGCCATAAAAGAAAGTTTGCCGCAGCTCTCGGGTATTTACTGGCGAGGGTGGGTGAGTCTAGTTGCACCGAGGCTTCACAACAACCCTTTCTCAGACAAAGGAATACTTCCTCTGAACTTTAAAAATATCAAAAATATCGAGAGAAAAATTTATGTCCATAATATATTATTTATCACAAAATATTCGATAAATTTACCACTGCCAGGTCCGACGCTAGTAAATTTATATATAAATATTTTATATTTACATATTTTTCGTAAAGCGTTGATACTTAAGCGTTTTGAAATGAGTAATGAATACCGGACGAAGAGTAAAGTTTTGTTTTGTAAGAATAATGTTTTGCAATTCAGTATTGATTTAATAAAACTACAACAGAAACAGACTAACTGAGCATGAGAACTTATTAATCCCGAAATGATTAAACCATCTGGTTGCAATGAAAATCTGTCATGTCATTCATATGTGTTAATATGTATTAACGTGTAAGAAAAAATAATAAAATAATGTATTTTCAAGCCAACCTAAAAATGAAGACTTGCGTACTATTTATTGATAATAAAACTATAGAAATACTAAAGTTTTTATTCATACGTTTGGAATAAGTAGATGAGTTTGTCTATTTGGGAAGTATGTTTGATAGAAACGGAAAGACTGAGAAAGATATCGAAAGGAGAGTGACTGCAGGAAAAAAAAGAGAACGAGAAAGAAAAAGAGAAATTATAGCTAATGGGAACATGTCAATTAAGACAAAGCTAGCGGTTCACAATGGAGTCCTGGTATCGACACTGGCGTATGGAAGTGAGGCCTGGAGATGGCAGAAGAGGAACGAAAGTAGACTGAATGCAGTGGAAATGATATCGCTTAGGTGTATGTGTGGCAGATCCATTTATGACAGAGTAAATAATGAAGAAGTAAGGAAAGAATGTAAAACTGATTTTAATAAATTGAGTAAGATTAAGAAAGAATCGCTAAGGTTGTTTGATCATATGAAACGGATGAATGAGGAGAGAATGGTTAGGAAAATATATGACTCAAGTGTTGATGACGCCAGAAATAGAAGACGTCCGCGGAAGACTTGACACGGCCAGATAAACCAGATACTGTATGATAGTCCTGTTAGAAACCTCGATAATCGGCGAGCTTGTATGAGAACATGTATGAATGTGTATGAGGCCAGAATTGTATATCAGGACAGAACAGTGTGGCACTCTAACCTCTCTGACTACCCCGCGGAGAAACGGCGCGATGGTAAGTTAGTTAGGTAATAATTTGAGATAAAAAGATTAACACTGGTTACATAATGATAGGTAGAGACAGATTACAAACTAGTTTTTACTTAAATAGCAAATTTGTTTGGTTGGGAAGGAAATTAAAAATGTTTATGCTGCCGAT
Source organism: Eubasilissa splendida (assembly GCA_031772225.1). Taxonomy (NCBI): domain Eukaryota; kingdom Metazoa; phylum Arthropoda; class Insecta; order Trichoptera; family Phryganeidae; genus Eubasilissa; species Eubasilissa splendida. Next base: position 13,162,432 of record CM062848.1, on the reverse strand, counting down.
AATGCACCGCAGTACACAGTAGGCAATGGTGACTCCAGTTTCAAGTTAGTTACTTGCACACTGTACAGCAACGAAAGAGTCAAATCAGACTTGATTGATTATCAATATAAAAACATTCCCTACTTTCATCAACAATCAATGTATGAAATCGCAACTTACGTAATTCACCAAATAATATATTTGTTTTACATAAATAAATGCGATAGTTTAGAAAATAAAGTTTTACATTTTTACTTTCTTTAATTTTTTTTTTCGACACTATTGTAAATATATTATTGCTATTGTGATATATTATCCACGCAGTTTGTTTACTGGAACTTCCGAATGGAAAATAATATCACGTCTTCTTTGATCCTTACACGCTTCACATATCGCTTTACACGTACACTTACCTGCACGCTGAATCTGTCCTTTGGCAATATTCTTAATATAAAAAATACGTTTCAATCCTTGTAGCTTCGAAACTTGTATTATATTTGTTTTTTTTTTTTAAGATTTTTTATTTAAATCCAAAAAATAGTTTCCGCTGCGTCAGGCTGCAGTGTGAGCCATGACAGTACGGTGGATGTTTGGTGAAGAAATACAAAAATGAGGAGATCCAAAACCGATAAATATGTTTACTTACAGACAGACAGTTGCGTATGTAAATAATACAAATCGGATAAATCACTTTGAAACAACACGGAAAAAATCTATATCATAATATATTGCAATTAAAACATGTCGATATGTATCGTTTATTGTACCTTAAAAAGATATTCTGTGGATATGGGTCATAATGTGTTTTTTTCTCGTCACATATTAACTTTGTGGATAAAATTCATATTTTTATTTATTATCTTTGTTTTAATAACCACTTAATTGAGTTTAAATACATCGATCGAAAAATACAATTTTCTTCTTCAGGATACCATAACTAACTAAAACATATATTATTGTTTCTTTACCAGAATCTATTTTTAAAAATTGATTATTAACAAATAAATCTTTTAGTTTTTACACAATTTTATTCATTGTAAAAATCTTTAACTAATGTTACAGTTTGTACAAACGAAATGGACATTATTACAGTTTTCTGTTTAGTTTTTTCTACAATTGGGTTTGAATTGGGTGGTTTTGATGGTCAAATCATAATGCTGCACTTTATGCCACTCTTATTTTATTATTCCAAAATTTGATTCAAATTCGTTGTACCATTTTTTCCAAAAGTAAAAAATTGTCAAGCACACCAAAACACGTGTAACCTTTCATAAGCCGCTCTTTTATTTATTTTGGATATACTCTTCGACTCTTTTTACTTTTAAGTTAAAAAGATAGAGACACGACACGACATGAAATAATCGAGATACAATTCATTGTTCATTACAGTGGTAATGTCAGAACTCTTGCATTAGCTAACTCCGCAGTCCCCAGATTGCATTCTTTGGGAAATAAATATGCGGATGTAGTTGACATTTTTGCTGTAAATATAACTCTTTATAGGACTGCATTATTACAATTTTTTGTGTCTCAACTCAGTGGTGGCGAATAGATTGTTTTACTTCACATTTTGTATTTATTTTTTAGTATGATTGTGAAAGGACGTGCTGACATGATGTAATTGTTTATTTGTGTATTGCACTTCTGATTAAATTTTCTGTTATTTTACTAATTATGTTAATGCCTAAATAGGGGATGTATAATAATAAAAAATAAATAATATTAAATAACTTTTTAATTATAAAATGCCACCTTTTGCTGTATAGATACCTTCAATTCGCACAAAAATTTTAACTCAATTGACTAAGAATTCGAATTAAAGTACAGAATTTTTTTGCGGCAAACATAAAACATTTTCGTATGATTAAATTTTTTTTTGTCAGTCCATTCATGCGACTCTACTATTTCGCTGTCATTTGCTATGATTGACAGCGTGCATGCTCTTTTTAGATGAGTTTTTTTTATTTTTTTTAGGGAAGAGATCCAGGTTCGAATCCCGGTAGCCGCAACAACAATGTTTTTATTTTTCGATAATATTGATTTTGTATGTATATCTTTATAATTAATACATTTAATTCATATTTAAAATATCACAGAACTATGTTCTGAATAATTACAACTTCACAATAAGAATGTGTTCTCCTAAAAAATAATAAAGTTGTATCAATGTGTCCAAAATTTAATAAAAATGAATTAATAATTCTAGCGTCTGCTATACAGATTCACTCAAAGGTATTTGAGATTCTGTAAAAATAAGGTAGATGGCTCTGTCAAATGATGGAACGATTAAATGTATTGATATCAAAAAGGTAACATATAAGGTCGAAAAATTGTCGATAAAAATAGTGCCGCTGTAGCATAGTTGGATAAATGCACCTCCCCCGGTTAGGGAAGAGATCCAGGTTCGAATCCCGGTAGCCGCAACAACAATGTTTTTATTTTTCGATAATATTGATTTTGTATGTATATCTTTATAATTAATACATTTAATTCATATTTAGATGAGTTTTGATGGATGTTATAAAAGCTAAATTTTCTGATCCCCGAATTCAAGTGTCGTCATCTTCGGATAAGCTTAAACTAATTAAAATTAATCAGCATTGGAAATATTCACTACTCGACTTCAATAATTTAATTCCATTCTAGTAACTACAAAATAATAAACAAATACAAGATATATTTTAAGTACAATTTTAAAAATACAAAATAATAGTATGTTTGTATATATAATAGATATAAAATACACGTAACTAAAGAAAATACACTTATTTATTCATAAGTTATAGACAAATACCAACATATGTGTATATGCTGTAAAAACAGTAAAAATATAATTTTTTGAAATAACAAAAATATCAATACATAATTTGTGGCTAAATAAATATAGAAAACCGATTTACTCAACCAATTGAAAAATAAACACAATCATTCTACACCATTTTTGCTGGTCTCCTCATTCCAGGAGACCAACAAATTAGTCATATTATCATAGCCTAAGTGTTTAGCTTAGTTTGAAAATAGTAAGAATATTGATGTGACACGTATTCCGTGTACGAATCTCTATTAAAAAATGCATTTAAAATGAGACACGGTGAGAATAAATTTCAGAGATTTAGTTGAGATAAAATGAACTTATCATGTATACGTGTTGAAATTTAGATCTGGATATTTGATTCGATAAGAAAACTCGACACGTGCAAAACCTAAAACCATAAATAGTTACGATAAATATGAATACGTTCATTAAAACAAATACTTAGAACGAATAATAAAAATAATAAAAATTTAGTAAGGTTAGGTTAGGTTTCATGGTGTATACACGGAAACTACGAAAGCCAAGTCTCCAAAGAATCTTATGGGAGAAAATCTAGAGAATGTTTCGAATCAAAAATCTATTAAAAATCTCTACCGTGGACAAGGACCGTTGCATTTTCAGACTACATTTTATGTGCAAAGTGGCGCACAAATAAAGTGCATAATATTTATTAATAGCAACTCATTTTCTATTTATGTTATTATTATTGTTTATTGATTTTGGTAGTTCATTATGAAATATGCTAAAAACGCGCCCATCCGAAAAATTGTAAAAATTTCAATGAAGGTAAATAATATATACTGATATTTTGCCTGTCGTCGAGATTAAGAATACGTGTAAAAAATATCTCTCAATCTAAAAAACGTTCACATAAAATTGCTTTTGATAATAAGATACTTACATATCATCTTGCCGCGTTCCCGTAGGGGTAAAATATTTTATCTATGCCAGTTTGATTTAAAGAGAGAATTCATATAAATTTCAAATCTTACACATCAAAACGTCTTCCTTAATCCATATCCTTCGTAACCCTTCTCAAGTCTCCTTCCCTTATGCGGAGTAAGGTCGGTATGCGCCCCTTGACAAGGGATGTAGTTGTATTGGTTGAATGTATGCGACACAAGCGAGACCGGGGTGTATTTTCAAATGCAATTCATCCAATATCGGAAACGTCGAAGATCTCATTATACAGTGAACCTCAGTTGCTGTAGAAATTCACGGTGCATTTGTTACATTTCGTATTAAGTATTTTGTAATATATACATGGTATTATTTAGAATAGTTTAGAGAGACTGAGTGCATGCGAGTTGCCTTTTGATTTAAAGGTCCAGAGTTCACCCGTTTTTGAGTTAACGATCTAAGCGTAGCATAAAAGTAGTTTTAAAATTAGACAGTTTTAGTTTAAAAGTTATAAATAATGATCCTACAAAAAAATCCACCAAAATTAAATATGTATTATTCTTCTGCAGCCTTTATCCATTCAATACAAATTAAATTAATCAAATAGAAAGATCTACAGAAAAAATCTATATATTTAAGAAATTATTTGGTGCTACTTCACATTCTTTGTCTTTATCATCCAGATACATCTTACAATCCTATTAAGGGCGTGCTTTCAAAAATAATTAATATTTTCTCGCTTTTTACGAAAATGTGGGTTTTTCTAATTCATGTATATTAGAAGTTATACACGAAAATATGAATAATTTTTGAAAGCGCGCCCTTAAAGCCAAAATTATGGAGATAAATCAGCATTGAACCAAATTAGCAAAATTTAGAGTTTTAAACCATTCAATTAATTTCATATGATCAATTTTCGACGTTTTTAAAACACTTTGTGTTAGTAAAAATTAAATTATTTTAAATAATATATTATATTTACTTACATGCTTTAAGGCTTCCGCTACTATTTAAAATCAAGTTTTATATAAAATATATAAAACAATTTCTTACTCAATAATATTTATATCCATTTTATTAATGTGTGTTTTTATTTCAAATCGCCGATTAAATGCCAAAAAAAACACTATATACATCTTAGATTTTTTTTTAAATATATGAACTGCTGGCCCGTAACTGGAATAAATACGTACATACAGGGTGTAACAGACCTAGTCCACAATATTTTATGGGTGGATACCTGACTAAATTACGAGTCAAAAATGTTCAAGGAATATGTACAAATTCAACACTGTTACTGAATAAATATTTGCGAAATTATCCATTATTAATCTGTACCTTTGGTTCAGGCTCAAAAAAACATCTAACAAAAAATAGTCTGGTCACTCATAATTTAATTTACTTTAATTTTTTGTATTCAATATATAATTTAACATCAATATAATATTTCAATTAATCAAATTAATTGCTTAATTATGATTCTTGTAATGCTTATATCTCTGACATGGTTGAGTTTAGCCACATATTTCTTGAACATTATCGACTCGTAATTTAGTCAGGTCCATAAAATATTATGTCTAGGTCTGTTACACTCTGAATAACAAATAAATTCATTAAAAAAATTCAGCATAATGAAATATGTTTATGGTATAATCAACCACAAATTAAATATTTAAAAATTATGCGTTATTAATAAACTGAAATTTTTTCTAAAAATTTGTGTTAACTTTGACTACAGAGGAGATGTTTTTGGATGATGTAGGTACACGTTGCAAGGCTACAGATCAAAATAAAAAGAAAACATCGCGAAACAGCTGGCGCGTCATCAATCACAGAACTAATCAAGAAGATTTCAGTCGTCCTGAATAATTCAAGGAAGAAACGGAGCAAAGGAAACAGTTCGAGGTGAAAGGAATAACTTCATGTGAGAGAAGAAAGACCCGAACCCTCTTCTAAGTGGTGAAAAAAAAGTTGGTTCTTTTAAATTGCATTCATTCAAAGGTGTGTTACTAAGTTTAATGATATAATTAAGAAAATAATACGTTAAATAAATCAAGGTATTTGTAATGATATCATCAACCTTTTAATATTAAACTCTAATTTTATAACACAATAAGCGATCACTGTAAGGTAGAAGAAGAAGTTATATATTTTACGTAAATCACAAGAAGAAATGCAAATATTAGTGATGTACATGTTTTAGATTATTAAAACGTGTAACAAAATTATTACATGAAAATTTGTGATTTTAATAAGTTTGCACGAAATCTTTTAATATTAAGAAATAAAACTGGGGCGGATTTTGTACATTGAGGGATGAAGAAATTGAGTAAATAATTAAACAACACGTTTTTTGGGAAGATAAAAAGCAATTCAATATCGCTTAAGCTTTCAATGAAGCGTGAGCCATATTGTAAAGAATGTTAGCGTTTAAAAAATCTTCATCTCTAATGTATGAATAATTTTCTTTATGAAAAACATTTTTCTTAACCTTTTTTTAATACCCTTCTTGTGATGGTTACGGGAAATTTTAGTTAAATAAGATTTTAGTGGAAATTCTATATAAGGAATTTATTTTTAAAGTTATTTTTCTTTGGTTTATTATAACAAATACTAGTACAATAATAATGTATTTTAAGGAGAACACATTATTATTGTAATGTTACAGTTTTTTATATCATGGTTCTGTGGTATTTCAAAACAAATAAAATTAATCAACTAGAAAGATTTACAGAAAACATCGATTTATCGAAAAAATATTTTAGTTGCTACTAGGGATTCTTTGTCGGGATAATCCGGGAATCCCATGATTTTTTATTGTCTCGAGACTCGAGACCGATTTATCCTGATATTATTCATTTAAGTTATGCAAATTAAATTAATCAACTAGAAAGATATATAGAAAAAAATTATATATCGAAAAAATATTTTAATCAGTGACCATTGCTGTATATCAGGTAGCGACCTAGCGGCGAGCGGTGCATGTGTATCAATTCTTGTAGGTTCTAACTACTAAAAAAACTAAATATAAAGTCAACTATAAAGGTTCTGTAGAGAATAGTTTTGTCGGGTTGTTTAAACAAGGGATTATGTTTTCTTGTAAAATGTGATGTAAATAATCAAGATAAAATCTTTTAACGAAACCAAATTTAGATGGTATGAAATTATTTATAATAGGTGATTAGGAGACTTCGGTTTGTGGTCCCAGCTTTTTATATAATGTAGAAAACGTTTATCTTTCATATAAACCTATAATATGAACTATCTTTTTTTTTTAATTTGTTAATACTACAAATAATATATTTCAATAAACCAGTTTTTACACAATATTTTTTTGCTGTGTGATTTGACAGTAAATTTTAAAGCGTTTTTTAAATTTCACTAAAAAAAATTAAAACACGTAATACATACCATGAAAATGCACGGATATAAAGGTTGCGAACAAATTTGTGCAGCTTAACGAAGCCAAAACTTTTATTAAAACTTTTTAATACTCTAAATGCTTCATTCCTGTTACTCATTCAGGTTTTACAAGCCCTAGCCTGAAATATTCCAGTGGCTGTATTTTAAATTATTATTCCTATATTTAAGCTATTCTAATTTTGATCCATTTATATTTTTGCGTGTCATTTACTTCAAAAACATTGAAACATCCACATCATCCATTTTTGCAAAATATTTATATATATATATATGTTTTAGGAAATTAATTTATATAGATACATTGGGAAAAAATATCCCGGGAAATCTTGAAGAACTTTTGTTGCCAAAATAAAGGTAGATAAGATTATCTGTGTGATAATTTTTTTTTTATAAAAATCGCTACAATCGTAGATTTTTACTAATATAATAAATAATAATAGAGTACACCTTAAATGTACATTCTTCTTCCTGATTAAACAAACTAGTCGTACGTAAACATAAACAAACACATTATTAGTAACTAACTTACCATCCCGCCTTTTCCCCGCGGGAGTAGGCGGAGCGGATAGAGCGCCACATTCTTCTGTCCTGACACACAATTTTCGCCTCATCTACATTCATACATCTTTTCATACAAGCTCGCTGATTATTCATACTTCTAACAGGACCATTCTACAGTATCTGGTTTACCTGGTCGTGCCAAGTCTTCCGCGGATGTCCCCTATTTCTAGTGCTATCAAACTCGCGTCATATATCTTTCTTATCAGTATTTTCTCATTCATCTGTTCCATATGACCAAACCACCTAAGTGAACCTTTCTTAATCTTACTCACTATACTAAGACCAGCTTTACATTATTTCCTTATTTCGCAAAACATATCCTTAGCTGGCTAACCTATTCCCTGCTGTTGACCTAAATGTGTATTATATTGAATTCCACCCGTTCCGTACCGTATTGAACGCAATCCAAATTTTATTTAGTTGCGGTCTAGGACCCTGATAAAAATATAGTCACCCCACCCTCCCTCGTCCTGGACTAAATTTTGCACACATCTGTTATTATTTATAATCTGCGCAAAACAATGACACTCTGCTTCCCCGTTCTCTTTTAAATTATTACTTAGTCTGATTCCCGGGCAACACCGGGTAGGGAACGCTCGTCACCTATAAATAAGAGCCCAGAGGGAATGTTTTCATGAAAACCAAATTTATTATCTTTTTTTTTTATTTGTTTTATGTTTTGAATTTTTTTTTTCTGTAATTAAACTAGACTTACAATACATCTTGCCAGACGTTTGTCTGCAGGTATATCAACAATCCATTTCATGCTTACAACTAAGACAAATCATTATTGATGAGCCACTTCTTTATCACTTCTATCAACTTGAGAGAAAGGGACCTATTTCTAGTAGTTTATTTTTCAGCGTAGGAACAACAAATTCTAATGTTCTCCATCCATACTAATTGAAGATTTTAGGAATTGTTAAATTGAAATTAGCTACACCTCTTGTATTTTCTCCGCGTGGAGCCACCCTATTTAGAGCTTTGTTGTTATAATTTTATTTTATTAAAAGAAACAGTAACAGCCCGTACACAGGATGAATATAACAATTTTAGATAATGCCGCAATTTACCCCATTATTCGTAAAATCGGCTTAGGGATAACGCAATGAATTTTGTATAATCTTCCTAACAATAACCTGAGAGAGATGAGAGAAGAACATCTGGTATGCTTTCGTCTGCTGTTTATTAATAAATACGTCTTTATATAACCAATGCCAATGTATGCCACAGTCCTCACTTAAGTACCTGAGGAACTTACAGGATTATAAATGGCGGAAAACTTTGATAGTACACAATGTTCTTTATGGAGACATTCGCAACAGAGACAACCAGTTTATAGTTTATGACCTGTCACGCAACAAAGCATTGTCTGCGTTCTTCGCTCAAAGTAAAACTATTATTTTTGTCGGAGAAAACTTACTGACGATTGATATTATTCATATTTTTCAAAGCCCTATAGACACGGTTGAAAAATTGAAAATATAATATTAATGTTTAAATTTAGCAATAGGCTGTATATATATTAAAGTTAGCTAGTAATAGATTATGTCACCCAAGAATGAAGTACGTGTAGCAAAGCATTGAAGAGTACAAAAATAAATTCATGTTAAAGATCCTTTAAAATGCTTTCTACTGTAATATCATTAATTGACATGGCGGTTACTTGGTGGTGTAACATTTTAATTTTCACAACTAAACTTTGTACTAATCTCTCATCATCAGGTGATAACGTGCGTTATCACCTGATATGAGGGACTGCACCTCTTGAAATTGTAGTAGTGACAATAATCCAACGTGTATGTAGTAAAAAGTTTGCAGTGCTCCCCCACTTTTCGTGTTCAATATCTACTTTACATAAAATCCTTGTGAATAGATATTTTTATATTATAATCAAAACCGTTAAATGTCTATAACTAATAAAATAGTTATTAATCTGAAAGGAATGTAGGTACACACGTATTAACCAACATATTGAAATAATTTGAAACACCTTAAATGTTGTAGAGTGAGTCTGTTACACTCTGTACATGTAGTATAATTGCACAATGGGGGTACCATTATTCTGAACATCATATAATTCTCTACAAATGGTTACAAATTACATTTTTCTAATGCTAGTGAATTGTTACTCATCCAGAGACAGATACTGAAATATGTCATTATATTACTTAACTTCAATAAGTTTTCATTAAAATATTCTTATTCAAAAGGCTCGCAACACAACCTTGCTATTTTTTTTTAAATGTCATGCAACAAGCGCTTGTCTGGGTGTATAAAGTATCTAGACACGAAGCGCGGAGATGGACGCTCTAGGCAAAGTAGTCCTTTATAAGTTTATGGTGAAACCTCTGATAGCGGACTAACAGTGGCTTTAACAAAAAAATCAAACATGATTTTTTGATTCGCCCCGCCCCGGATTAATATTGTTTTGATATTTTCAAACATTGCCTGTCTGAATAATTTTTTTCAGATAGTGTACAAAATACCCGTAATATTGTACTTATATATAACACAACACCTATAAAATGTTTCTCGCTTTTCTAACGTGCTTTAATTTCGAAACAAATTTTACCCAGAAAGCCTCCATAAAATCATAAACTTTAAAAAATGTGTCTGTTTTAAATACTTTATGGTTCGCTCACCATAGTTTGATTTTACAACATCATAACAATGAGAATAACAAAGTATTTATATGTTACGAACGAAAGTTAAATATTGATTTGTAGTTTGTTTTTGTAAGTGAACTTATTTACAGTAAAAGTGGTCACCTTGAGAAGATACTTGAAAATAAATTTTCTAAGTATTATTTACTTTATATAATTTTCTAACCAACTTTACAGACTAAATTATTTAGATTCGTGAGCACCACCACAAGCTTCCAACTTATAAATAATATTTTTTCTTCTAACATCTTATCGAATTTAACCTATTATAAGTATGGTAATCTGTGAGACCATAGGAAAGCGTCTTACTTACACGACTTTAAAACTTTAATTAAAATAAAATTAATGTAAAAGACCAATTTTTTTTTAAATAAAAAATGATTTGAATCAATCAGTTACTTATATTTTCAAAAGTTTCTTTTTCTCATCATTTTTGATAATATACTTTTTAATATACTTTTTTTAGTTTTTAGTTTTAGATAATATACTTTTTTTATTAAATCTGCGTGCTGATTATTCTTTTGTAAATAAACAAGATCCATTTGGTTATTTATGTTATGTAAATCCATTATGATATGTAAATCCAGAAAGACAACAAATTAGAAATAATACTTGGGCGATACCTTACCCAAACCAGGCTATTCCGATTCTCACTGAACTGTAAAACTGCCATGCACTTTGGTAAAAAAAAAATTATAATGAATGTATATGTAATAAAGTTGAAATAAAATAAAATATGTTGTAGGTCATAAAAAAATGCCACAATCTGTATTTATTGATTTACTTTTTCTTGCGGTATTTTTCAATTTAATGGCATTCTAACATACAAATGATGTTTTTTTTTTAGAGATTTGTTTTTTGAATTGGCAACACTTTTTCCAATGACAGCCAATTTTATAGCTGATAGCTGATTTGTACTCAGTTTGGTATGCCATTTCACCATGAATAGACTTAGACTAGAACTGCAATAACGAACTTGCAAATTGTACAAATTTATTCCGAAAATCGTGGTTCAGTTCGCGAAACTTACCGTCCACTACGTCCATTTTACGGTCGACATAGTCGTCCATCCGAGCAAGTAATTTGAATAACCATGGATCGTTTTCATACTACGCATACTCTACTAATAATATGCATCCGCAGAGACATTGTACAGTGCGCTCGGAAGAAGCTGTTGCTGCAGGGGAGAGTGTTATTGAGGAGGACCAGAATGAGTCGATTTGCCATCGTGCATAGCAATAGATCCATGATTACTGACTTTTTCATTCCCCCATTGAATGGCATTAATATTGAAGAGCTATAGTTTCAATAAGACGGTGCAACATACCACACAGCGAGCGCCTCAACCAATTTATTGAAGGAAACATTCGATGTGCGCATAATTTCGTGTAATAGTCGATTTTGAATTGATCTCCAAGATCATGTAATTGAACACCTTTGAATTATTTTTTCTAAGGATATGTGAAGTCGCTAGTCTACGCCGATAAATCAGAGATGATAGACGACTTGAAAGCCAACATTCGTCGCGTTATTGCCGATATACGTCTCCAGCTGCTCCAAAAAGTGGCCGAAAATTGGATTTCGAGATTGCGCTTTATTTGAGCCAGCCGTAACGCTCATATGCGCGAAATCATATTTAAACACTAATGGCATAAAATTATATTTCCAATAAAGCCAATACCATGGCTATTACCACGATATTTATGTGTTTTATTTCATTTTAAAGTTCTTTACTTCTAAAAAAATCACCTTTTATTTTATGTCTATAAACAATTATTGAAATCTTCAATATTTACAAAATTACTTTGCAAATAGTCACCTTTTAAATTTGTTTTCTTATTAGTTCTTACTTATGCCACACTTTATAGTTTTGTTTTTACCTATGCTTATATTTTTTAATTTCAGTATATATTTTTTCCTGAAGAAGATACCATTGGTATCGAAACATGTATAATAATCAATAAATAGTGGTTTAAACAAACTGTTCTGTCTAATTACTAATTATTAAAAAATGTATGTAGTAGAACATTGAGTTTTGAAACCAGTGAATAATTCTATCATCAATATTTTTAGAACCTACTTGTAAGTAGTCCGCCAGCAGTAACTTCACTGCTTATTGATTCGGCCCTGTACCGCTGCAAGAGCAGGGGCGGCGCGCCTTTTTCTTCGCCCCGTCTGCGTCTGCCTCGTGTCTCGATAACCCGTTTGTTTTGTGTCGACATAAGTTACTTAAGGGTGTGCTCCTTGTATCACGGTATCGGCGATCCCGAGGCGTACTGCGGCGGCTGAGGTGGGGGGAAGCGGCGGGGGATGCTGACAACAACGTTTACTTTTATTGGAAGCAAATGACTCCAAGTTTATTTTATTTATTTCTTGCCGGGAACTTGTAAAAGCTTCGAGGAAAATATACAAATAATATGTTTTGTATTTTGTTCTTCGCAAATTTGATTGATTTAAGCTTGTTTTATTATTTTTATTCCTTTCCCAAAAGTTTCATAACCAATTTTTATTCGGTTATCTAGACATCCAGACGCGGTGGTCGCAACTCGATAATAAAAGGTCAGACACCACATCTGGATTCAAAAGTATTACACACTTAACACAAGACGTTAAAAAAAAACAGTTATCTACTGTACAAAAAACGTATTGTCTACAAATTTGTATAAAATTATGTAATAATTATTAATTACCTTTTATTGATTGGTTGAATCAATAATTTATGACGTAAAGTTGTATTATTAATTAACCTTTTTAAATCCCACGAGCGCATTATCACGCCAAACTTTGTGCGTTACGCTAACCTAAGCGTGTTTAAACGTACTTTTAAACCTTGCAAACTTGCAGGGATTAAAGTCATATTTTTAAATCATTTTGCCATCTGTGGACGACAGGTCCCAACTTTTTATATATAAGTCAAGACCCTTAAAGCCTCGTCTTACCCTATATGGTGTCTTCCATTTAGAACAGAATTGGCATTTAAAAATGCGTACACGTAATAAATGTTACACAAATATTATTTTTCAAATTATGCAAAGTACTGATATAAAAAAATAGAACTAACTTGGTGGCCTTCCGGATTGAGGATAGACTCGTTGGTTTCTAATCGTTATACTTGACACATGAACAACAGTTTTGTATCCGAGCGTCGTGAAAATATTAAAATACGATTACAATCTTTTATGTATTACATTAAATTATTAATGTAAACTAAAACTAAAAAAAAAAATAATAATGTATGTATCTATGAGTATGTAATGTATGTATATATATAATGTATGTATCTATATTAACGAATTTCTCATTAAAGTAATAAATAGATTTTAAATTAAATTCGTATTTGAACAAAATACTTTCAACATATGAATTACTTAGTTTTTAGCACGTGTAAGTGTATTATATATAATTTACTTATTGAATATTTATGTACGATTTGAAGGTCAATTGAAATAATATGGTTTCTGTCTCACCAAATGTCAAATTATGACATTTATTTTCATAGAGTAGTAGGTCTACGCAGAATGATTAAATACACATTTGTATCGATAAACTAGGCATCATGAATAGAAAGAAATAAAGAACACAAAAATGCCCCCCGAATTTTACGCACAACCAAACCGTGAAATGTCAAAACGATATTACTACCTTAGAAAACTGACTGGCCGAAAAATACACTTCGTGAAAAGGTCACCGGACATTTCTCATACAAAATAGAAAGTACGGATACCACCTCCCTGGCTCATGTGAATTTCTTCTTTGTATTTTATATGACTTCAATCTCAATATTCCGAGAACGATTTTACGATCGAAATGGATAACTCTTCCACGATAAAATAAAGTAATACCATTGTATGAACACGACAATCCTGCTAAGTAGATACGAATCCATGAAACAGAATAATTGACTCGTTAAATTATCAACAGTGTACTTGTATAAGTATATTGCAAATAAAAAAACTTATAGCCGGAATGAACTATCAAAAATATCGAAACAAATTCACTCTAACGCATTTTGTGATGGTACAACATTGCCATTTGCACTGTAAAGTTGAGATTGGCAGCGCTTATGGAAGCGTATAAAAACCTTTTTAAATTAAAAACCAATCACAATTTTGATACTATGAATATAAAAAATGTAATAACAATATTTTTATTACAATAATTTCAAAATTAATTAAAACTTTTTGAAAATAATACGAACTTAAATGCACACAGTTACTTTTAAAATCATCATTACTACATTTAATTTATTTTGATAAAATCATTGCGATGTTATAGAAATTCTGAAAAGAAAAACACCGACATTTAAATTAAACATATTAAATCTACACGTACTCTTTTCAGGAGAAGATAAAATACACAAATAATAAATATCTCATAGAGACGAAGCTATTTTTTATTTATGGAAAAATAATAATAACAATAAAAAAAAGCTACGTCTCTATGAGATATCTATTATTTGTTTAATAACATTGCCTTTGTAGGTGAAAATCTAGTAATTGTGTGTTCTTAGACATATTCAAGATTTGCAAAACACAATAAAATTTAAGTTTAACGATAAATCATGTAAGTCATTTATTTTGAGTTCATTTCCCTATAAATTTAGAGAAACGTGCATCGATGTAAACATTTTTTGCGACCTCATGGTTTTGACTTTTGATCATTTGACAGAGAGCATATTTATTATGCCTTGATTTTTCTGCAGTTCCCCCACAAACGGAAAAGAAGCAGAGGCTGTCGTGTCGAGATGTGCGATCATTTCTCAGGAACGTGCGTGTAATAACATTATTTGGTCTTTTTCGATTTATCACGCTGATTTGATATGTATATTAGATTTTCCTTCACTGAAACATACGCATTTTTTCATCAGAAACCATTTCATAACAAAAGCAGTGGACCGTGAGGGAGGTCTTATTGGAGAATATCATAGCATTACATAATATATATAAATATGTATGTATGATAGAAAAACATAAAAACACAGAGGGAAAAATATTATTTCAATATTTTCAATAAGACATCAGACATAAGGGTGAATCATTTTGTCGATTAGTTTTCAATTTCAATGGTAAGGTTGTGAAATAATTTTATGGCTTTTGTATTTAGTCTTTTAACATAAATATAAACCAAAATAGCCTTCAAACATTTCACGTATCGTCCACCTGGCGTATGATTCCATCTAATTCAATGTGTTTTTAAACTCAACACATTCAATTCAGTCTATAATCATTATTAAATATTAAACGAATAAATAAATAAAGCGAAGTTATGTTAAGGTGTTTGAACTAATTGTTAACGATAAAATTAATGATTCTCTATCTTTTATAATAGCAGTAAATTCAGTATCCAATGCAATTAATATTTAAATAATGTAAATATAATCCTTGTTCAATCGGATTATTAAATGTCAATAGGGTAATCAGCGGAAATTTTTAAATATATACATATCCGTTACATCCATAAAACAGACCATATACCAGGTTCACAGCATGCTTTAATACGACTAATATTGTAGGTGCAATACAATATTGCTTTTAGATACAATGCAAGATTTTTTAATGACGATGTATTTTTAAAATATTACCGAATTAATTTTATAACAATAATTTTTAATATTTATAAGTCAATTTTGATCAACCCCAAGTCCCAGAAAGTAAGTTTAAAAGTAATCAAAATAAATATGCATAATCCATTTATTATTATTGCACCTAATATTATCACAATTGTGCATGTTCTTTCTATTATTAATATCATGAATTTTAAAATGTTAATTCGTAAGTTTTCTCGGATGCGACACGACATGATGTAACATTTTACCGGATATTCTGCGAATATGGAGATGGAAGTTCAAAAGGAACGGAGTTACTAAGTTTCGTGTCAGAACTATTTCACTGAGTTTTGTTTCAGAAATATATAAATGAACGATGTCTTTACAAAATAATAAAATATTTTTATAAAAAATCAAAATAAAGCATGCTTAAATTATTGTTACTTTAAAAACATATAATGCTGAAGAATAAAGGAAATATGTTACATTACAATCTAATATTTTTTATCTGTTGATATTTGTGAGTGTTAAAAATGAACTTAAAGTAATATCGAATGGATTGTTCCCAAGTATTTATAGTCTAACAAGTGTGCATTCTATTTGTGATCTGAGTTAACAAATAACGGAACAGGATGCAAATAGTCCCTGGCACGTCCTCCAAGTTAAGACCGGGTAAGTCTTCTGAGATCCTGGCGGACTTCGCAGCCTCTCCAATTAACAGAGCGGACTATTGATACAAAACTTTTGAAGTGCTCCTCTTGGATCCAATTAGATTGTGGCTGATGTTCCATCGGGAGGAGTTATGGGATTGTTATTGTTACACTCAAATGTTTTTAGAATTACATACAGTTGCTACAATATAATGCACAATCAAAATGATCTCGGAACCGCTCACTTTAGACACATCACGATTAAATTGTGAAATTTTTATTATTTTTATTTTATGCATTGTTAACAAGTTTATTTGACGTAATCAATTCCGTTCAAATGACAAAGAAAGAAAAACGATTTTTTTCGATTATTGTCAGACGTATTTCAATATGCCTACATATTATGAAAGTTTCACGTTTCATACACAAACAAATTTCATCATAAATCATATTTATTACAAACTAACACCAAGTTAGATAAAACCATCAAACCACCATTTGGATTTTCATTCCTGATAAATAATATAATTTCATAATATAGTTCCAATACTGCAATATCAATTATATTTTATTGGTATGTACCTACACGCCAGACATACGAAACAATACAATTAGTGTAATAGGACTGTAACCAATTTAGTTATACATATTTCGACTTTTCAATGTATAGGTACAATTCAACACATTGCATTAAAAATTATGAAAAATTAATTATCAAATTTGTTCCATAGATGGCGTGGTGTAGTGGTACTCGAAGCGAGTCCACATATTAACATATTTACAACTTTTAAAAATTTGTTAGATGTGGAGATTAATGAGGTGAGAATAGTGAACGTTATATTTATATAAAGTGATCACTTAAGCCAGCAGTAGACAGGTCGTAAGCCCTGTAATTACCCAATATTTCTATACATTTTTCATTAAATATAATAAAAATAGCTTCGTCTCTATGGATATCTGATATTTATTTAATAACAATATATCTAATTGAAATATACATTATTACTTCCGATATCCAAATAAATCAAATGATTAATAATTATCACCAATGCACTGTTACTTATTGTGTAGTGTACAAGTGTCGTCGTTGTAGAACCATAAGTCTGGGAGTTATGGGGAAACGGAATGGAATAATTATGTTAGTACTAACTTGTTCTGTGCGCAGAATGAAGGAATCTCCAGTACTATTATTGAGATCTTTTGTATACCTCCTAATTTCAATGCTACCACTGAAAGGCGAAATTATTTACAGGCATTGAATAATTACACTCAAAACGAGCATGACTAAGTAAAACATATGTTGGAAGAGCATGGATCGTGAATGATGATAGATAGTCTTGATATATGCATGCAGTGATAGTGATAGAGCGTGAATCGTGAATGATGATAGATAATATGATATATGCATGCAGTGATAGTTATAGAGCGTGAATCGTGAATGATGATAGATAATATGATATATGCATGCAGTGATAGTTATAGAGCGTGAATCGTGAATGATGATAGATAATCTTGATATATGCATGCAGTGATAGTGATAGAGTATGGATCGTGAATGATGATGGATGATAAAAAAAAATCTAGTGATCCAGAAAAATCTAAATTTTTCGTTCTACAACTTATTTACACAAACTTTACGGAAGCCAAGTTTGTCGTGGATGATTTTGTGGGCAGAACCATGACTGATGTTCAAAGAAGACCCTATCTCACCGACGGTAACTCACCTTTTCTGGAACTATCTCTCGAGCTTGCTGAATCTTGTCGTCCGTGGTGAAGGTTGACAAGCGTCTTGATCCCTCTTACTACGTCACACTCGTTCGGCCACTTTTAAACTTCTAGATCCACAAAAAAATACTTTTACATGATAAAAAACTGTCCCCGTATTGTAATAAAGCCTACGATCGATGAAGTTCAGTCCTTTCACACCCTCCGACCAGAGAAATCGGATCACTGCTCATTGTTCCTCCTTGATGCAATCTGCTAGCGGAGCGGACATGATAACACTGTAATAGCCAGAAGGCAAATGACGCGATCGAGATCAAATTTCGCACACGCGGCCGCAGTCGTACCAACTCTAAGCATGCATTCACAGAAGGTAGTATGACCATCTTGAAGATGTGTTATGGCGAAAGTGTAGATAATTTTTGACTCGCCCTCGCATAATATTGTCATTCTGCAAGTGGGTCATCTTTTTCAGTACTCATTTGTAACAATCTGGTTAACCATAATATATTACGAATGCGAATGGTAAGATGCCAAACCAACGTGCTGGGGTAATTATTTCCAATTATATCTCGACGAATATCAAGCGTTCGATTTAATGAAACATTTTCATGAATGCTATTTTCATTATTTTGTTTGTTAATCAAAGTTAATTACAAATAATAATTATATTACTAAAATGTATTTGATATTCATCATACTAATTACGCAAAATGCCGTCGGTTGAAAACAAATGTGTAATCGATGCGGAATGCGTGGAGCGTGGTATGAATGTGATTTCCTTTAGGAAATGATCGCAATTCATCGGCATATTCATAACATTTCGTATGACTGAAAGAATACAACCACAACTCAAATAAATAGTTTAAAATAATATTTAATAATTTTTGACTTTACTTATTTTTCAATGTGAATTGAAAATGAATTATAAAAATGACCTTTAAGTAAAATAGGATGCATGATTCTGGAATGCATTTTTTGTCATATTATTATTTACAAACTTTCACGTCTGAACTGAACTAAGCTGAACTATTACGAGATGCAGATGGTTACGGAACATGGACAATTTTTGAGTAAATCATTTGATTTTGACCTTGTTCGTGAACCGTGGTGGGCTGCGACCAAGTGAAACAGACGCCGTACCATATATTATGGGAGTGTCCGATTATGCATGACGCACGTGAGTCTATCATTGATGGACTAGTTAAAGCAGACAATCGCTTTCAACGCAACGATTGAAACTTCGGATGCTTAGAAATTTAATCAAGACTGTAATTCTAGGAAGGCACAAGGGAAGTGGGAGATGGCAAACCATTTTTCTGCCTTCTTCTCCCGAAAATAAAATAATAAAATATTATTTTATCACTTATTCACTTCATAGAGCGTCTCTATAATACTACAAACGCTACAGCAGCCTTGGCTGCAACATCTCTCTCTCTCTTGTAACTATAATTACACCTTGTTAATTGGTACTTGATATCTACTTGTAATTATAATTACTTTTTTATTATTATTATTATATGTGACCAATTAGTGTCTCAATATGCATCAACTTGAACCAAATATCTTGTTATTAACTTTTACTATGTACTCTTTGTTTCTTAATAAATACCACCTAAATACCGCTGAACGTTAGTTAAAGGAGTAATAAACATTAGCTAAATAATTATTTAGTTATACATTAGACCCGCGTTGCTTTACTTTGTCGAGAGTAACGGCCAAAAGAGTCTCCACTCCAATAACAGTTCCGGGTAAGGGTGGGTCCTTTCTACTAGGAGCTTTATTAATATTGATTCAGTGTTTAGTTTTTCAAAAACTATCGAGGATTTTCTTCGATTCGCAAACCTGCAAGAACGTACCCACAGAAAACGTAATGTATTTGATAATCACATTATTCTGAGAAACGACAATTTAAACAAAAGTAACACATTCGTAAGATGCCATTAACACCCCCATTTTGCAAAGTTAATTTGCAAGTATTAAACATATTCTTTAATAAAGGCTAAATCATAAAAATAATAGTTCTAAACAATTCCATCAAAGTGAAACGGTGCAGAGGACACGGTGTAAAGTATTAATTAGCTAAAGCGCTCGACATTTTGTTTCATCGCCGTGTAATGGCGGTCGGCATTAACTCCACGTCATAACAACGACATAATGGTGGCATAAAGCGCCACCCGTGACGTCACGCGTGTGCAGAGGGGTGAGTCGAGGAATTTACAATTTATTGCATATCCAGAAATGTGCAACTGGCAAATTGCTGTTAAGCGCAAATGTCATTTTACAACTAGAGAATCCACATAATTCAGCGTAACAATATATCTGCGTATAGGTGCGTTTGTCTACGAGTGATACGATAGGCATTTAGAATTTTTTTAGCAAAATTTATTGCAGACTAGATTGTTTTCTGAGATTAGATTATACGGACGGTATATAAACTGCTACTATCCAACTGACGAAATGCCGTGAAATAAACATACTTATAACTATATTTTTACAATTGGCAAAATTAACTTTGTGGTTAAAATTCATTATTTTTATTTTTAACTTTGTTTTATTAACCATTTATTGAGTAAAAATACATCTACCGCTTTCGAAAAATATCATTTTCTTCTTCAGGATGTCAATAACTAATTAAAAACATATTTTATTGTTTCTTTAACAGAATCTATTTTTAAAAAAACAATAATTATTTAAAAAATAAATTTAATACCTAACTCAAATTGTTACTTAATTCAAAATTACTAGAATAATTTAACATACTAAATTTTTTCCCTAGTAATTTTCTAGTAATTTTGTATTAAGTAACAACTTGAGTTAGGTATTAAATTTATTTTTTAAATAATAATTATTTTTTGAAAAATAGTTTCTGTTAATGAAACAATAACATATGTTTTTCATTAGTTATTGACATCCTGAAGAAGAAAATGATATTTTTCGAAACTGGTAGATGTATTTTACTCAATAAGTCGTTAATAAAACAAAGTTAAAAATAAAAATAATATTTCTAACTGATTTTATAGCTAGAGGAGAGTTTTTAAAATAGGTATGCTTTTAATTTTTTTTTTCTAAAACATACAAACATCTTTTCAAGAGGAGTTATCATTTGTAAAACTGCCACAATTTCCAAGTACTCATTTTCAAACACGTAGGTTAATACACATCTCATAATGTATCCAAACATAGGAAACTAACAGTTGCGGCCGGCGGACCAAATGCATGGCAATGCATCAAAATTGAGGCATACAAGCCCAAAAAATTGATTCAAGTAAATGTATTATAAATACAGTAATACCTGTACACCTTGCATTAGCACCTCAGTGGCTAAGTGACTAGATGTCGGATTTCCTCAAGAGAGTGTAGTTTCGAATCCTACCGGCTGCGAGTTTTTTTAAAGTTTGGTGTTCATTAAAACTTTTATTCAAGACACGTAAAACGCTACTGATAAATGCCTGGTGGCAAAATAACTTGCAAATACGTGAAACATTGCTCGAGATAAAACAGTTATTTTTATATTTTTTATTCATTTTGAACATACTGGCCGTAGCCACACAGCAGCCACCACTGTGCGCGAAGCAGCGTATATCTAGCAAAAAACAATTTATTCTGTTAGTGCGTTGTATATTTTAATAAAATAATGGTTTATCCCGATACTAATATTTTATCATACTCAGTCAAGTAACAAAATGTCAGACGATTATAGAATTATTTCATTTGAAATATGCGTGAATATCGTTAACGCTTGCTTATTAAAAGTGTAACGATGGAGAAAATTATATTTATGGTTATATGGTTTTTTTTTTGTTTTAACTTTAGTACATATATATATTATAGTTTTCATATCGTATATATATTATAGTTTTCAATATATGTCAAACTACAGAACAGTTTTACGGCCTTATATTTTTAAAAAGAATCAGTAGTTTAACACTTGAACGTATCGTTGTAGGATCCGCCACTGGAAACTAGAGACAGTATGTGTCGCCAAGATGGAAAAATACTGTAAAAATGTTTTTTTTATTACGCATCAACTAATAAAACTTTAAAAATAAAAATATACCTGGAGATTGTCATTTTCATTTCCTACGAAGTTTTTCAATACAGTTTTGTGTTAATTTCATTATATAATTGGTAGAACATGCGAAATTATAATTCCCTCGCTTACAAATAACTTTTGCCGATGCCGACACATCATGATACGAACATGTCATTTTTACATAAGCCCCGATCTGCCGGAGCGATATTTTCATCTTGAGTCGCCCCTCCCCCGCGCCCCGGGCCCCGGGCCCCTTACCGCGCCGAGGACTAGGGTTGAGTAATGAGCTCCATATAAATGCTAATGCCGCCCCAGCCGTGATTCCTTGGCCAGATATACCGCCCCGCAATATTCCACCTTACTCACTAGATATAGTGCCCGCGATGGTCTGGCTGCCTAACCCGGTTACTCGCCAGACAACATCGGGGATGTATCTCGAAAAGGAAACAGTTAAGTGAATACAGCAATAAAAAGCCGTACTCGCTCCCGCCATACAGAGCCGCTATCGGGAAAAAAATGCAAAATCCTATCAAAACCGAGGTTCATAGAAGGGTAGTTGGCGTAAAAGGCTTTGTTCCCAGAGGTTCAGGAAGCGTATTAAAGTCTCCTTTGATTAACATAATAACATTATTTTCAAATTGAATTGTTTTGCATGTTTATTTAACGCTATTACTAGACCTTAATATGCTTTTTTAATAATATATATTTTTTTAATTCTCAAATAACATAATCTTAACTTATTTTATTTGCAGAAAAATATCTTATTCATTCAGTATAAGCAATAATTCTGTATGTTTCAGAGAAAAAATAAAATACATTTCTAAATACATATCTAATTACACACATAATTAAATATTAGAAATGCTTGTGTAGGAAGATGTAAAATAAAAATCAGTGCTTTCAAATGGTAATAATAAGGTAATTTTACGGCTGCAAGGAGCGTTAAAGAGAAATTGAATAACATGTTTTCAATTGTATTATATATTTACATACCACATTTCGACTGTATACATTCATCATTCACACGTAAATAAATTATAATTCAAAAAATATTATTTCTTGTTAATGAAAATTCCGATTTTTTTCTGTTTTGCTATAATTATTTATAAGAAGCGTCCTAACACCTAACTGCCTGTGAACTGCGCATTCTTAGTCTTCGTGTTATTTCTGTGTTTTCAAGAATTTTTTTTGTTGCGAATATCTCTAAATGTAAATACAGTCGCTGCTGAGTCACTCATTTAACTATTATATTTTCGTATATTATTGCATGGAAACAATATTAAAATTACAAGTATGAATATCTCATATAATATAGAGATGTGCCGAAACATTATATGTAGATATGTATAAATAAATTACTAGCAATTAAAAATAAATAATAATAATTTTCTCTTATAAAAACATGTAAATGATTTCTCAGTTCTAATTTAGAATACTTATTTTGAAACGTGCTTTTTAAAACACTTTCGTGTGTCTAATTAAATATATAAAAAATTTAATTTAATTTATTAAACGTATTAATTACATTTTGACATGCAAAATAATATTTGTAATTGTTTTTTATAATATTTTATTTCCTAAGACAATTTTTAATTCATGTCTGAAATACTTACTACGTCTGCTTTAAAGTTCTCATCGCATTCGAATTTTAAAAAATATATATTTAATAAAAAATTATTGTAAAATGTAAGTAAGAAATTAATACATGTACATACTGTACTACCCTGCTCTGATATTAGCTTTGAAAGAGCGATACTTGGTGATTATTAGAGTTGCATACTTAAATTTAGCTATACAAGCAAATGAAGTAGTTATAGTTAAATCATTATTGTACCATTACCACATTATAGCAATTTGTAATAAGTACATGAATAGATTAAAGAATTAATAATTTTACTAAAAATAAATACATAAGTTATACTTAAATATATTCTTAGATGTTAGCCTATTACACGTTAAACGAAAGTTTTTTCTATTTTATATATCTTTTCATTTTTATTTATTCTACTAAATGTACAAAATATTATAGTATTTATTATACATTATTTAAAAATCTTATAAATATTGTTCACAAAGTAATATTTCGTAGTAGGGGTATATTTTAATTTACACCATGTTTGAATATTCCCTCATCCCTTCAGAGTATCCGAGAGGACACTGGCTCAAGTCTGCTCCGTGGCCAACCGATAACAATCATTGATCACGGACACGACTAATGGGTAACATTTAACATTCAGGTGACGTAGCGCAGCGGTCCCTCTTGAATAACAACGATGACGTCAGTTGCGCGTTATTGGCAACCCTGGCGGCCGCCCGGGATATTAATGCGTTACCAAATTCCGTCAATTTTATCGACGCACAAAGCCTAACGCGGTGTAAACGTGACAAAAAATTATGTCCTCGCATTTTGTCATAGGATTTTTAGAAAATTTATCGTTTTAAAACTAAATCATAGTTGCGCAAAAATACGTAAAAATATTCATAAAACTTTTTTAATAAAACTTTTAAAATAAATTTTTAAAAAGAGAATGATTTAAAATAAATTACATTTATATTTACTGATTATTTGACTCAATGTCGAAATATTCTCTATTTCCCTAGTAAGTCTGATCACCATCAATAATTGCTTTTCCAAGTTAATAAATGCTTTTGTTTTTTAAATTATATTTTTAAAATCTGGTTTTATTTCTCTTGACTAGGAGAGCAGACTAGATCTCCGCCTTAATCTTTTCCGACCTGAATTAATTTCCTTGAATTCAATTTGTTTTACTCACAATGGTGAGAGCATTAAAAAGCAGGATATGTCATTGAAAATATTTGTACTGCGTATTTTATATTAATTACACTATGTACGTTAAGATGTGTCTACAAAATGACATAAATAAATAGAAATTAAATCATATTATAGTAATAAAACCAATATTTATAATGGACATTACATCAGATGATTAATTACAAAAATACGATATAATTGAAATTGTCTAATCTGCACTATTATCACCGGGTTTTACTATATGTATTTTTTCCTAACATTTCAAACTATAGATGGCAAAAGTAGTTTTACAAAATATTAGGCCTGGTTACTCAAACTACTGATCATCAGTAAGTAGCAGCAAATTTTTACCATATTAAATGTTTACTATATTTAGTAATATTTTTCCATCGCCCGTAGTAAAAAACATTTGCGAGTTGTTTGAACATTGAATTTACTACTGTCAAATTTAATCTCGCCTAATAGTGTGACAATGAGAATAATCATCGAATATCTGAGAATTAGATTTATTTTAAATATTCACTATTGATAAAAATTGTATGTTTTATCTTTGGCGTTACTCACCCCTACGTTCTAAATCTGACACTTTGCTAACGAAAAGTCTTCCGTCTATATGCTAATATAAATTTAACTATGAGATCATCATCGGATGAACTCTCATTACTATAATAGCAGGATATTGAATGATTCATTGTTATATATTGCAACTTTCAAAGAATCTATGTGACAGATAACTTTTGAAACAGCTGTAAATAGTCCACCATTTTTAACAACAATTTAGGGTTTTTCCCATCCGATTTTGGATAATTAAATTAGTTTACTTTTGAATGTACTTTCGATGAGTAAATATTTTTTATTAACGATCGAACAATAAGTTTTTGCAATTTTTTTAATTAAAGTAACTTTTTTACTATGGTATAAATTTACCACTGATCACACAACCTGCCTTAAGTATACGTTACTGTATAAAATAAAACATATAACTTATATGGATCATTTCTTTTAATAAAATGGTTTGTATCCAAACTTTGTGTATATTGTAATGTGCGCCAAATTTCAAAGGGTTAAATTATTTTATTCATGAATATCAAAATATCTTATATTATACTACACAATATAATGGGTTTACTTTCTAAAACTTTATAGCCTACACGTATTAATAAATAAAATGAAAATAATGTTATGAAAGAAATACTGAAATGTAAAATGTCGGTAACCAGCCCGTGACAAATTCATTATAAACCTTTGCAAAAAACACGACAGCACAATTGAATGTAGTACCAAAAATCAAATATTTAAAATTCAAATGATTAATTGCTATAATACATACTTCGTAATGTTCTAAAAGATGTTGATACATATTGTTTTTGCTGTAAAGAAATTTAGAAGATTATAAACAATTTTAGAGAAAACCACAATTATTAAATTATAGAAATCATAGAATTCTTTAATAAAACGAGAACTTATTCAATTGAAGTCAACATATTCTATCATATGCTATTTCATATTAAGTACAGGCTTTCGACAACTACTTAAATTAGCCTGAAAGTAAACTAAATCTATTCTATAATGATGGTGAAGACATATTAAAAAATCCCACTATCCTAAATTTTTTAAAACAGTTACTTAAGCAAACAACAGCAAACAAATAAATAAAAATCTGTAAATTCTATTACGACTACATGTATACCCTTTCAACCGACATATTCATAAAACATGTTTGTTTTTCAAATTATCCTGCAAAAGATTAAAGATTTTATTTTTAGAAAAACATTACTTATATATTCCGTTAAATAATGATGAATAAAGGTTTTAAATTAAACCGACTAATTTACATTGATTGGTTTTACCTATTTCAAATAACATTAAATTGTTTTCAAATACAGTAAAAATAATTCTTCATATATGCTGATGTAAAAGAAATATTGAAATATTAATTTGAACATGTTATTTTTAAGCATTATATTAACATAATTTACCGTACCAGGTATGTTTAGCAAACACACCATTATTCATTGTTTACCCCGCGCTTTATTAAAATAACCTCAAACATTAATGTGGTTTGTTTTTTTAGAATGTTTAATATTAGTATATATAACGTTTTCTGCCTTTAGCATCTTCCCGCATAAAGATGAATAATTGTTGCTATTACAAACATCCCCGGCACCGCCTTTATGGGCCGTGTTTATTTTTTACTCCTCTCGTTCCCGTCGACCAGGTGTACCCCCCGCCTAGGGCCGTCAGATAGTGGCACACGTGGGCACAAGTGGGTAAATATTTTTCCTAATTTACCCGCAAACCCCTTCTTTCCCCTTCGCACACACGTGGAGAGGACCGGGCCTTCCAGATCCGGAGAGACAGGAGAGGGGGTGTAACGACGTGATTTTGCATATAAATCTCAGCTTTATATGTTTTAATATCAGCTAAGTCAAATTGAGTTAGCTCCGGGCAGGTTGCGGTATTCAGGCAGTGACGACCAGTGAAACAATACACCTATTTACTAATATCGTGAAAATAAAATCGACGGTATTCTAAGAATTAATATCTTTCATTTAAAATTTTTATATTCCACATTTTCATTTTATATTACATCTTACAGTCAATAAACTGGATAGTTTATTTGATGATAACAAACAATCCACAGATAGATTTTTATTTAGATCAATTAATTACTTCGCATGTCTCTCTGAATGTAATTTTAATTTTAATATCAGCCAATCTTGATGATTAAACTTATATAGTGTTTACTTTTTGACCCTTTTTTGTTTAAGGAATTCGCAACCGACAGGCAAACACTGCCTTCTGTCGATATATTCGCTTTTAGGAACATTTTACATAGAAATTGATCGTATTTTTTAAAATATTATTAAATTGATATTGGACTAAGAATATTATTGAGTGTTGTATATATAAAATAAAAGAAGACCTGGAGTTCGGCCTTAATCTCAATGGATAGACGAAATTATGGTGCCGATATGAATGTCACGGCGAAGACAGAAGCAGAATGAGATGTCTTCACCCAGCAGAGGACTAAAAATGATGATGCTAATGATGAGGTTTTTTTTAAGATTGTACTATGGTAATATTATAATGCGATACGTTTATATACTACTACAAAATCCAGAAGTACATAGTAGTTTTTTACGCACATAAAGAACATGCATGTAAAAAAATTTAACATACTTTTATATATCATATTGATACATTGACCTCAAACATACACACATTTACCTCAAAGCCACACCACATATAATATGTTCAAATAACAAGGTAGGTACGGCACATAACTATATAAACATAACTAAATTAATATCATGATTCACTATTAACCTGTTTCAGAATAATATCGATGTAACTATGAAAGAAAACCAATAACTTCACTTTTAAGACATTCAAAAAATTGCGTGACGCAAAATATTTTTACCGGCGCTCCTGGAAACGATCAGGTTCTTACGGCTAATCCGCCCAACGAAGTAAACCAAATCACCAAGTATTCGCTAAAACTGCTATACCAACAACTAAATCTCTTTATGACATAACCGTAATAACCAAATTTTAATAATCTTTTTATTTACGCTTCATTTCAAAAATATTTATTACAAACAAAGTGATTTAATAATTTAATTAACCGTTAATAATTTGTACACAGCTTTAGATATCTATATATTATATTATTTTGTATAAAAACTCCGTTTTTTCGTGTCTGTTATTCAAAATTTTAGCTCAGCTGAATCAATTTTGATGTCTTTTATTTTGAACTTATTTTATTGGAAAATTATAATTTATATGTCATCACAGTACAAAAACAGAAAGCTGAGAAGTGAACATATATAAGTCGAGAAAAAATCGTGTGTGCTGCACCATAAATTCAACATGGTGGCTAAACTATTATATAAAAGAGCGTGTACATGGATAAAACATTTATCTCGAAACTCGAGATGAATGCAGAGATAGTGCTGAGCAAGATGTAATCTGGTATATATTGCATTTTGTATGCTGAACAAAATATCAACTAAAGCATAACAACCATTTTTTTAGTAAAATGTTCAAATATGTACACGCACCCTTATGATGTGAGTCCACGGATGAAACTTTGATCTCTCGTTTCATCGGTATATATCGGTTACGTCATTCTGCACTGTGTACAAAATACATGCAACGATTAAGTATAGATCACTTCGTGCGCAACTCTGTTATATACGAGGGGCAAGTAAAAAATAAGGTTCCTACATTTTTTTCAGGTATAAGGTATTTTTTATTGCAATAAATAAGTAAACCATCTGAAAGCTTGTACTTTATTCTATTTTTCTACATAGTCTCCTGATTTTTCTATGCATTTTTCCTGACGAGTTATCCACTTCTGAAAACCCGCTTCGAAGAATTCCGCCGCTAGACCGCTGATGAACTTGGTCCGCTTAACCGCTTCTTTCACCTCTTCATCTGTATTGAAGCGTTGTCCACCCAAGTGTTGCTTCAATTTCGGAAACAAGTGGAAGTCGCTGGGAGCAAGATCAGGGCTGTAGGGGGCATGGTCAAGCAATTTCCAGCTGAATTTGTCCAGTAGGGCGGTGGTCTGTCGAGAGACATGCGGGCGAGCGTTGTCGTGGTGCAGCCTAACGCCCTTGGTCAGCCTTCCTCTCCGGCGATTTTGGATGGCTCTTTTGAGTTTTGTCAATGTCTCGCAGTACCTGTCCGAATTGATGGTGGTCCCTTTAGGCATAAACTCGGTCAGCAAGACGCCTTTTCGGTCCCAAAACACCGTAGCCATCACTTTCCCTGCGGAAAGCGTCTGCTTAAACTTTTTCGGCCTAGGCGATTCAGGATGGCGCCATTGTTTGGACTGTTCTTTTGTTTCTGGAGTGACGTAGTGACACCACGTTTCATCTCCCGTAATAATGGAGTCCAAGAATTCTTCGGTATTCTCGGCGCATTCTCGAAGAAACCCCTCGGCACACTTGACACGATTGTCTTTGTGGGTTTCTGAAAGCATGTGTGGGACCCACCGCGCGCACACCTTGCGATAACCAAGTTTATCGGTCAAAATGTTGTCGATGGTTTTTTCACAAACCTCAGGAACCTGGACAGCAAGCTCCCGAAGCGTTACTCTCCGATCTTCGAGGAGAATGCGCTCAATCTTCGCCACGACTTCGTCCGACACCGATGGCCTCCCACTCCTTTGCTCGTCGTGGACGTCTGTGCGTCCTTCGGAGAACTCCCTGCACCATTTGCGGACGTGTTGGACGCTGATGCAAGCTGTGCCATAAACTTCTTCCAACTGTCGATGAATTTCAACAGGTTTAAGCTTCTTCGCGTTTAAAAATCGAATCACCGAACGGATTTCACACCTGGCGGTAACGGCGATGGCGGGTTCCATAGCGGATGGCTGTCAGGCCTTTACTGAGCGTCGCAGCGTTTGCTCCCGGTAGTGGGGATGTAGTTAAGGGACCAACAATCAAGGCGGTGTTGCCGGATTTCTCCTAGCATCTCGCGTGGCGAGTGTACAGCGTAAGGAACCTTATTTTTTACTTGGCCCTCGTATTTTAGGCGTTCTCGAGACTCCGAGACAAATCAAATTCATTTACGCATTTATAAAAAATATTTCTGAACAATGTTGACAGATTTTTAGGATAAAATAAATATTCTTACAAACGAGACATACTTATCTTTTATCTCAGACTTCTTTTGTGCTACAATTAATATTAATTTATTTTCCTTGACCATGATAAGCGAATTATGATTTCTTCTTCAAAATTTGCAAAATTACTTTGTGGCAACATATTATATTATAAGAAAAAATACTTTTTTAATAGGAAATTAAATATCATAAATAATCAAATCTTTTTTTGCAGTTAGTCGCCTTTTAAATTTGTTTTCACAGTTCCTAATTAGATACTCACCACTTTAATTTTTTTTGTCTATGCCTGCATTTTTAATTTTAGTATACATTATTTCCTAAAGATGGTTGAAGATTGATTTATTTGTATTTAACTTTCTACAGCCGTGACATCTCTTTAATTTTTTTGTTAAATTGGCAAAAGTCATTGACAATATCCAAACTCGGTGCAATTTAGTTTTACGATAAAAAAAATGCACTCGGAACCCTACATTCGTAACTATCGAAAATCCGTAACCTTGGATCAATTAGACAATATTGGCTACTGGACGACAGAGGCTGAGATTTCCTTACTATTTGTATCAGTTTCTAAATATGTCAACCTACAAAACGAGTTACAAATGTTAGGAATAAGTTTTAGCAAAAAATTGTCAGTATGATGAAAAACTAAAAACATTCAATATTCATGTTTACATTTTTTACCTATTCCTGTCTTGTCAATATTTCAATGCTAACACGTAATCAAAATAAAAATATAAATAATAAATTTAACACAATTCATCAAATGTAAAAGTAGTAAAAAAATATGGATTCATTGAAGTATCGCATATATTGTAGTATCCGATCTCTATTTTACCTCTAGTATATATTTGCTTATCCAATTTCATGCTTTGGCGAAATTAATTTATAATATTTCGGTTAGTTTCGCGCTCAACATCATTTATTCTAAATTATATTTAATAACAATAAAATAAAAGTTTAAAAAAATTATACATATGTATGTATTGTGCTATTTTCATATTATCGTACAGCTACAAAAATCATGTGCAATTTATATTTGTTAGTTTCTTGCAAAATACAACTCTACATATATAATTTTCTCAGTCTGTCTGTGCTGCGTAACAACATAAAACAAACAGACGAAAATAAAAGTTACAAGACCTGTTAGTTATATTACGTGAAAGTGTGAGATTATCTCCTCAAAGTAAACTATTTAGTTATTGTATTTGCGTTGATTTTATAAATAAATTTGATCATTAAAATTATTAATCTCCCTCCACAATTATTTTTAAATGGAGATGCGTGCATGAATCATGTGTCACATTAATATATTTACCATGTTCATGAATGAATACAAATAAGACTAACATGGTGGACTCTCGAGCGAGTCTCCAACCTCCAAGCACTTGATCACTAGGCGGGTGCCTAACCTATAAAACTAAGCAAGCATGTCATTATTGACAGGTTATTTATTGTAAACTGACAGTAATGCAAAAACAACTGTTTATTTAATTTTTTCGTTTAACCTGTTAGCTGCCCAAAAAAAGTCCTAGGTGAAACATCATACCACCGATTGGCGCCAAAATTCTTAAAATTCAAAATTCACAGGCAAACTTTTTCCGAATTTTATTTTTACAAAAAAAATGTGAAAATGTTGATATTACTACTGATAATAAGGTTTTAAGATGAAAAAGGGGAAAAAATAAAAGTTTATAGTGTTACCAGGTCATAATGGAAAGGAACAGACTATAAGAAATTATTATTTATTTTGTATTTGTTTTTTGGGAGAACGATTTCAGATTTTATTAACACAACTTTTCGTATATTTAATTTGATCTTTACCTAGAACATTTTATTTACATTAATATTACTGTGTTTAATGTGATGCTTACCTAAAACTTGTCTTCAGTATGGTATGTTTCGAAGCACGGCAATATACTGACGAAAAGAAAACCGACCTTTGAAGAACAGAAGACTTTCATCAATGCTGAGGTTTTGGTGAGATGTCAAAAGTTCTGCGAATTTTTCATTCATTGCGTACAGTATAGGCCTGATCTTATGCGATCGGTCACCCGGCCCTTCGTTATCAGAAAAATGTAACATTCTTAATATTATTTGGAACCGATTTCTCGACAAGTAGATCGATGAACTCAGCAATGGATTTGTCGACCAATGCTCACCAACGTATTCCTGGAGATCAACAAGATCAGAACCAAAAATACATATACTTCGTTGCATGTGGTGTCAACCCATCTTCTCAATCTTTCAGTCAATAACATATTTTTTGTGGCAAATTTAAATTAGCGGAATGTTTCATCTACGACCACTGCTGTATTGCTGAGAGAAATATATATATTTCACGCGCGTCTTCTGCAAGGTCCGAGTTAAAACCAGGAGTCGCCAAAAATATGTATGCATATTAAGAACGAAACAAGTATCTGTCTCCCATTCAAATTCTGACCTAACCCCTGCACTTGTTGATGGCTGGTTTTCATCAACAGTATTGTCAAAGTTTTTTTCATCATAGATGTGAACCTCAAAATAATCATCCTCAACGTCGTTCTCATCATCCAACTCATCATCAAACTCTCGAAATCCTCAATTTCTTCATTAGCGAAAAAGTCACTCTCCACCATTTTATAAAGAAAAGTTGGAAAATGTAAAATAAAATCAAAAATAATTTCAAAAATTCGATAACGTAAACGAAAAATATGACGCAAGTCGAATACTCATTCCCTGTCTCTTTCGTCCATCCAATAATCTATATACCTGTCCCGCTCTGGCCGACTCATTACTTACGATTTCGCCGACGGGGTCACATATTACGCTTCGATAGCGAACTATCAAGTTCTTGTGTCCTTTTTTCTGCCGTCCTACATCCGACCTCTCGGTTCGGTACAATAAACGTGCTCGTCAACCGAAGGTGAAGATGACGCCCAACCCAGGACTTGAAAGCGAGGTAGGCCAGATCCATCTGCCCTTATGTTGCTTCAGACTTCCAATTCGGATTGTGTCAACTAATTAAAATTATTCTCGGTACAGTCGACGGGATCTCATCCCACCAGCACTTCACATCACACATTCGAACTTATCATATAGCACTAACAAGCGTGAAGTACCATTCGCGCCAATAGCCAATATGGACTATAACGAAGCACTCACTGTATTTGTATAGTAAAACGCGCTTAATAACTAAAAAATAATATTTTATTCACTTTAATTTTTTACTTATAAACGAATAAGCATCGCAAAATAAGGGTACAATTGTAAATATAATATATGTGTATTGCAGGATAAATCCTGATAACACCCCGTACCGGCTGGAATCAAAATGTAACTGACAAGTACGTACCTTTTGAAAAGTTCTGGTATTTTAAAAGTGCGTAATTAGGATGTGTAATTCATTTGTCATCGATATATTATTATATATAACATTACTGAAAATTCTGTCATTTAGATAAAAAAGAAATCTGGCAACACAAAATTACAGGCATCTGCGCACGCTGTCACGCGGTGCAGCGTCTTTCATATCTATGGTGTGGCGCTAATATTCCGACGATAATTGCTGTCCCTTACTCTGTCGACGATAGTTGACGCGGGCTTTCTTGGTGTTAGAATACGTTAAAAGTTTATAATAAACTGCAACATTATGTCTAATATATAGCCGTATACGCGTTGAGATCTTATCGTCTAATGGTACAGCCTACCCTTATTGAATAAATAGGATAGGAAAAAAAATGTAACTATTTAAAAATTTCCGATTACATTCGACTTGATAATAACTCTTAATTAAAATTGTTTTAATTGTCATAAATTGACTCGTAAGTAGGTTTAATGATTGATACATAAGGTCGTAGCAGTTTTATTTTGCCATTTTTTAAATTAACAAAATACATAATATATTATTCTGCAATGTTTACGATTGACTTCCAATGATCTGACAGTTTTTCAATTCCATGCTTGAAAAAACCGATTGGTTTGGAGGAGAAGAAGTCATCGAGCCAAGTTTGAAGAACAGAATCGATATTAAAGGAGATTCATCCAAGATTGAATAAAGAACGGAAAATATGAAAATCTGATAAAAAAAAATTAGGGCGGATAGAATAATCTCCCCACCGAGCTCTTGAATAGTTGCTTTTATAATGTTAGCAGTTCGTAGTCGGGCATTATCATGCTGAAAAAATACTTGACGCCGGTCTTTCCGGTCGTCGGCGATGGACGGTTACATTCCTCGTAGAACTAATAGCAGTATTAATTTCATGCCTTAATTCCTCGATTTATCTCAAACAAAAGGATATCAGAAATTATAGTTTTTTTGTACTGCGTTTATTTATTCAAAAATTAACACAAATTAAAAAGTTCAAAACGTATTTAATAAAACAATAATATGGTATTAATTAACGCATTTATCGGTCCTGTGGTTAAGACATTTACCTAGTTAGCCAGTGGTCGGGGATTAGATCCGTATTCCAGGAAACCAGCAAGTTAGTCCTATTTTCATAACTCGGTTTGAAAATAATAATAATAGTGATGTGACACTAATTCCTATTTAAAAAATAAAAAATATTGATATTAACATAAGTGAAATAAATATTTACAAAGCACTCTTGCTATAGGAAACAAAATCGCTACAAACTTTCACGAATTATAAATTGTTCAGTATGCGGGTAGATAAATGCATATACGTACGCGGCAGGTAAAACTCGAGTCCAGTAAGCTGTGGACAAACTAGTTTATTAATATTAAATCACGATGTTCGTCACGATTTTTCACTAGATTTGAAATATTATAATGATGACGAGAGATTAACACTTCCTATCACGCAATTCGAACACGTTAATAACTTACAATCAGGGCTCGATGTACATTACTCGCAGTAACCATCGCGGTTATAATGTATTTAATATTCGGAGGTGATCTCCATCTTGTGACTAGCTCCATGCAAGTCACGCAAGAGATTAGCTCTCAGCATCCCATGCGGAGAATATTGCGGTAACCGCAGAATGGCTGGATACATACAAGGTTCCCTTATCTTCCGGGGTATACTAAATCATTTTGATTAGAGACGCCACTTCATGGCAGATTTATCGGGGATTCTAAGTATTCCAAAAAGATTTCAGGTAAAACACACCCTCAATAACAATATTAATACAAACAAAAAACTATGTGAATCAATTAAAAAAGACATACAGACAAAATCAATCTATCAAAAAAATTAATAATTTATCCGTAAATTTATTTATTTTAATTTTAAACCAAATTAACACTTTACATGCGATTCTTTTTAAGTGGGATATCTGTTACGAGTAACTCCAATTTAATGCTAAATATTTCAATATTACTATAAAATATAAATGTAATAACAATTAATTGAAAACTTAATTCACGTCTTTAAGTACGACGTAATCAATAAATATTTTTCTAACTAAATTAATTTATCACAAAAAATATTAAGGACAAATCTTTACTTCGAAAAAATAGCTGCTACCGGTACTTGAATCTGAGAACTTTCTATTACCGGTAGACATATAGCAGCTGAGCATTATCTGCCATATTAATCTTTTAGGACCGGCTGCGTGAGCAGTAGTAACTTTTTACTAACGTGAGTTGTTGATACATCAAATTTACTACTATCAAAGCATAGCTGGAGATGTCTATAGACGCCAAAAATAATCATGAATGAAACATGCTTTATTTTATGCATTATCTGTGGATTTTTTCACCTAGGCGTTCGAAATCTGTTACTTTAGTGGTGAAATTTTTTCGTATTATTTGCTAATGTATATTTAATAACGAGATCATCATCGGACGAACTGTCATAACTAAAATATCGGGATGTTGAATGATTAATTGTCGTATACTGCAACTTTCAAAGAATCAATGTGCCAGATGACTTTTGAAACAGCTGTGAGAAGTCCGCCATATTTATCTATCGATTCTCGTTTTTACTATCGGATATCGGAGAGTAAAATTAGTTTACTACGGGATGTACTTTCGAAAAGTAAATATTTTTTTAATAACGATCAAACAACACTTTACAATACTTTAGTAACTTTTTTTACTATATTAAAAAGTTACTACTGATCACACAACCGGCTCTTAACATTTAACTTATCTCACTTCAACAACTTATCTTTCTTCAACGACACATCTATATTTGCAGTAGAAAGCGACAATTTTTTTATATAAATTTACAGCCGGCTAATTATACAAACAAATGACAAATTCACGAAGTTGCGATTCTTCAGAATACTTTGTTGCTTGATAATTAATATGCCACTGAAAAATTTTAATGGGCAATTATTTTCTGAAAAAACTTTTTTATCAAAATAATATATTGTCGGATTTTATTTCTACAGACCTATTTCAAGGCCACCGTTGATAATCAAAATATTGCCCATTAATGTATCAAATTTGTAGGGCTTAATTATCATTTAATCTTTGTTTATCTCTTCCCTAAAACAGATTAACGTAGTTCGTATTAACTAGGTGAAATGATATGACAACTGTTCAATGAAATCCACAATTCACAATAGTAGAGAGTAGTTAAGAAAAAAAAAAGTATAAAATCCTAAAGGTAAACCCGCCGTTGCCCGAGATTTAGATTTAGTTATAATTTAAGAAAGGGCTTTAGAGAGATAGGGGTACCATCGTTTTGCACAGGCTAACGATGAATAGAAAATGTAGTTTTGGTAGAGGGAGCTTGAAATGTCCGAATATTGCAAGGGCGGGGTAACTATACTGATGTCAGGGTCCTAAAGAGTTACTGTGTATTAGTTTTATACATATAATATACGAGTATATAAGTATGCTTACATAAAAAAATTTAAAGTATTCTGAAGTAATGCCACTTTTCGATTTTTTAAATTGACAATTATTAAAATCGTCAATCAGATGAAATTTAGCTTCTTTAATCAATCTCTTTCCAATAAATTAAAAAATGTTAAAATCTTAAAATTGTACTTGAATTCATGCAATGTATGCATTTAGAATGGACAGTGATGTGATGAGATATAAGAAAGTAATATTATAAATGTGTGTTAATTGTTGCGATCCAACTAAAAGTAATAATCTCACCACAGCTGTAAATAAAATGTGATAATTATTTTAATTCCAACATTTTCTGTGTTGAATACTAATAAAAATCAGTTTGTATAGGAATATAGCTAGTCGCTTCTTATTTAATGCGATCACCCAATAATCCTTTAAGCCCGGATATGATACAGCGCCAAGATGCCGAAAGCTGTTGACAACTATATTATAATTGTGTACGCCATGGCAGCGGATGCTAAGCTTAGGGGTAAATCTTGACATATAATTTCTGAAATATTATATCGATATGACTATCATAATTTAAAATTATTATAATTAATAATTACTACCAAGTACTTTTTAAATACGTATAACAGACACATTAATATATTGTAGAATCTTGCCCACAATGAAAAGTTCCGTGTTCGTTTCCCGGCAGCAACTAAATATGCTCTAAAATCGCAACTTCACATCAAAAATGTGTTTAAATTAAATATGTTATGTTTACAGTATTAAATTTAGAGAGATGTGTTACTTATTTCTCTTTTTTTCATAATTTTCGTGGACAGATCGGAGTGGCAAAAGTTGTTTAAGGTGGCGAGGGTTCACACCACGCCATTTTTGACCATCATCATTATATTCATTACCTTACCCTTATCTTAGAAGAGGTTCGGGGGTTCAAAGCCACGAACAGGCGCTTTTGTCTTCACGATGACCAATCGAAACCCAATCTGTCTTCATTAGGTATTCATAATATTCATAATTGTGCTCCGGTGATTACGATACTCGCCTAGTAATCTAGTAGTCGTGGGTTTGAGCCTCGTTCCAAGATGCCTATTGTCAAAGCAGAAGCATTGAGCTTGATTTTAAAATAGTTAGAATATTGATGTGACATCTATACCGTGTACGCATTTCTATATTTTTTTTAAAATAATATTTTAAAAAATAATAATGTCCTCTTTGTAAACAAGAAAAATAAAATTTATACAAAAATGATATACAGAGTCTCTTTAGCCCTGAGTATATCATTTATAATGGTATTAAACAAAAACAAAAACCTTTTACGCTTGCACACTCGTGAAGTAAAATATTTAATCAAAGTGCCTTTCACTTGCAAAATAAAGAACCTAATTAATTTTGTACGCATTAAAAAGTTGAATAATTGAATAACAATATCAACAGTCTTATTCTTCACTCACGTTTTACAATTAATTAATAAAACATGATCACACCTGTAAAACTTGGATCTTGTAATAAACGAACTTACACAACTCGAGCTGATTAATAAAAACACTTGCAGGCTCCTTCCGCGGCAAGCGGCGCCCGGTAATGATGAATATCGACCACTGTTTATCGTGCTCCTAAATTTTAACTACAAGATAACATCCGCTTGATGAAAATTATAATTAACGTAATATGCTGAGCACACTAATCTGCGTTATTTATTTTACTCTCGTTTAGCTGTAAAAACAAAAGATCATTCCATTATACCGCTGTTGGTTTTGCCCACCTATCTCCGAACCTGGTCCTGAGTAAACCTACCCGAGAGAAGAATGCCCCCGGCTGGGGTGGCCACCCCCGCTTCCGCATCCGGTACCTCGCCCGCCTGACCGGACATCCCGGCCCCGATACCGGACACAACCGCCAATCATTTGCGGCTGACCAATTCTCAACACCCGATAGCGGTGTCTTTCTTAATTTGATTAGGTTAATCATTTCGACCCTTTCCAGCTAAGTTTGTTAGGGATTCAATTTCGATACGCCTTCTGTATCTACTTGTATTTCTATATCTACGATATTTCTGTCACAAAAATTGATTCATTTTAATTATTACATTATTACATTTTTATGTATATATTATATTACAATATTGTAGTATGCACTAGTAAAAATTATGATATATATTTAATGATAACGGATCAAATCGACGATATTTGATTTTTTTTTTCATTTTGTATGCACTTATAAAATCTGATAATAAAGATAGGTAAAAAATTTAAAATAAGTAAGAGTAACTTATTGATCTAGTGATTAAGACACTCGCCTAGAGATCTAATGATCGTGAGTTCGAGCCTCGTTCTAGGAGACTACTAAGTTAGTCCTATTTTCATAGCACAAGCGTTTAACTCAGTTTGAAAATAGTTAAAATATGTATTCCATAATATAGGTATGTATTTCTATTTTTAAAACAAAAAAATCTTTTGTTTGAAGTAATAAATAATATTCACAAATTGATTCCCACTTTACACACATCATAAATATGAATTGTTTTTTTAAAACCATATATTTATTTTCTTCTGTTTATTATTAAAGACACAGTAAAATTAATATACACAACATATAATATAATAATTTGATCAAACAACATATAAATTTGGATAGAAAAATATATACAAGCTTTTTTATAATTAAACATAATTATTATAAAATACTAATTATTCAAAAGCAATGGGCCAATACATAAAAAGACTCGAAGATTTACTTAATACGATAATAATTTACAGTTTAGAGATTAATATTTAAATTATAAGAAACAACATATTTATATTTATATCAATTTAATAATGAAAATCGTACTAGGTTTAAATTTGTATTTTCATACTCAAAAATTAACACATCATTTGCACAACAGCATTATAGGCACATAGGAAAAAATAATTTCGAACAGCTTACCCGAAAACATCAGGAACATTAATAATTACAAAGAAATAATCAATGCTATCATAAAATAGGTTATTGTAACCCGAAATGTATAATATTTTTATAACGTTGCTAGTAATTTATTGTATTTTATGTATTATTATTTATATTATTTTATTATAAGCTAGTTACTGTAAACAATAATTAATAGTATATAATCCCCTTCTCTGCACAAGCACATGCTTTTTAGAGAAGTTATAGAACTAAAAAAAAAACTAAAAAATTTAAATTATAACAGATTAATAAATAATTTTTTTTAAATATTTTAAACTCGTTCAATTTTACCAAAATTTTAATACAATATATGATCACAAGTCTGCATGGGTGGGTTCCCATACTTAAACCACTAAAATTTGGGTGTTAAGGAGAAATTTTCTTGATTATTCAAATTATATATAATCCATTCTCAAATTCGTCAGTCATTGTCGATCCACTGCTGAACGCACCCTGGCTCTCACTTCGGCAAAAAATTTCCTTGTCACTCCGATTAGTCGGATAATTTCGTCTAGCCGTCGAGACTTTAAGCCGCCTCTAAGTTTTTTTTTTTGTCTCGTGAATATCATTGAAGAATATTCTTCGTCCATCAGTTGTCTCTGCGTCTTGAAATATGGGCCACCAATTACGTTACTATTTACGTTTTTAGCAGTGATAATGACATATTTCAATTTGATCTGCTCACTAACCATTCTGGTTATTCTCAATGACAACATCAATAGGCAGTGATAAAATAACAAGACGAATCCAAACAGCTAATTTATTCTACTTTGAATATGAATTAAATATATTAATTAGAAAGATATACATATAAAATATTGTCGCTGTAGCATAGTTGGACAATGCACCTTCTCCGGTTAGGAAAGAGATCCAGGTTCGAATACCAGTGGCGCAACAACAATATTTTTCGATAAAATTGATTTTATACGTATATCTTTCTAATTAATATATTTAATTCATATTTAAAATATCACTGACCTATGTTCTGAATAATTACAACTTCACAATAAGAATGTGTTCTCCTAATAATATTCTACTTTGGTCTCCAATAGCATCTTATGCGTTCGTATATCATGTAAGACCAAAATTCGTCTATACAAGACTCTTAATAGACTAATGCTGATATAAGAGGTAGAAACCTGAATTTGTGCCGGTGTTTGAGCGAAATATTCCGAGAAAGATCTTTGGTCCAATTTTTTAAGATAATATTTGGCATCGTCGCTTAACCTAGAAGTTTATAAGCTTTTCGATGAGTCTGACGTCGTTAATTTTATCAAGGTCAAGATAATTCGATGCGAAGGAGTATTTGAGTCGGAAAGAAAAATCCTCACCATGTGCGATATTCAATAAACCAGAGGGGAGATGGAGCATTGGAATACCGCGAGTTCATTGGCTAGAAGGTATCCGGAGGATCCTGGAAATCTTCGGAGTCGATGTTTGGTGACGCATTGCTCAGAGCAGAGAGAAGTGCTATGATTGGTTTGGATCTGGTGACTCCCAGAATACTTATCTCCACACTACGCTGTGTCCAGGACTCGTTTCACATACTCACTTAGGATATAAAAGAATGCACTGGTCAGACATGTTATTTTTTAAAATCATATTTACTATTGTACACCATTGTACATCAAGTGAAAATTACTTTAGTTTGACAAATCGGAACAGTATTTCTAAATAAATTAGGTGGATTGATACAAAAAAAACTGGTTAACGTAGAGAAATAATTAATTTAATATTGAATATCTTCAAAAAAATGTAATATTTGACTGCACTTAACTAACTTCTGAAGTGTGGGATAGACGAAGAGCATAAAAATGATGGTGTTTACTTATAATGTCAATATTCACGTTCACGAATTTCAACAATTATCATTAGGTCCAAAAGTAAACTATGTATTTTTATTGTGTTATCGTAAAATAATTTAAAATCTGATTTAATTAAGCCTATAAAAAAGAAATGAAAGAGAAAGTTTTATTTTAATACTTATCATTAATGGTAGGCACCATTTAAAAACAGTAATTAAAATTAATATTTTATGAAAAACTGAGCTGAAGGCATTACACAAACTGAAGACAACATTTTTTTAATTATTACTTTGTATCGCGTTGAGATATTTTACGTAATATACATATACTAATATTACATATATTTAAATATAATCTAAATTTTTAGTAGTGAAACGTTTAGATTTTTGTATTAAGCTTACCTTTATACCCACTGTTGAAAACGATATTAAATAACAATTTATCATAATAATCAATAGTATGACAATCTGCTAAATTCTTTGAATGTCTTGTTGATTTATGGATATTCTTGGAGAAGCCGAGTAAGCCTCCTAAAACTAGGTTCGCTGCTTCCAGGCGAGCCCCATTTTCCTGACGGTTCGACATCACGTCTACAACCTCCGAGCACAATATGGGGCGGGGAATGATATTAAAAACTTTTTAATTGCCCCCTGAATTTATAAAGTATTGATGTCACCCGGTTATTGCCACGGAAAGTTCGGCGCGGGCGGCGGAAGGGCGGCGGAAAGTGGGGGCGGAGAGGGCTGCCCCGGGCGCACACCTTTACCCCTTAATAAGGGGTTGCACCGAAAGATTCCGAGCAAGTTATAATTGTAATTGGACAATGAAATCTTGAAACGAGAATTTGAAATATATTTCACGTTCACTTGCAAATTTAAGTAGTCCTGAGTATTCTCTAGGATCTGAATTCTGAAACGCTCCTTTACTC
Source organism: Eubasilissa splendida (assembly GCA_031772225.1). NCBI lineage: Eukaryota > Metazoa > Arthropoda > Insecta > Trichoptera > Phryganeidae > Eubasilissa > Eubasilissa splendida. Next base: position 13,119,289 of record CM062848.1, on the reverse strand, counting down.
GAAGGAGCAGATTTGTGGACCCTTGTATAAAAGTACTCACGTTCCAGGTGTGCTTCATTCATATTCATTTTACTTTTGCAAGCTAACAATTATTTTCGTATAAAGTTTATCTAACTTCAACAGAATTCTTACTAGTACCGACACATTGTTTAAGTCACTATCGATTCAATAGCAATATAAATACCACTAAGATATTGGGTTTTAAAATTATTTTTTTATTTTTGAGTTTGGTTCATTTTTGTTTTTTGGAAAGTGAATTTTTTACCAAAATGTCGCAATATATTTAAATATGAATTAAATATATTGATTAGAAAGATATACATATAAAATCAATTTTATCGAAAAGTATTGTTGTTGCACCACCGAGATTCGAACCTGAATCTCTTTCCAAACCGGGGAAGGTGGATTATCCAACTATGCTACAGCGACGATATATTTAGCGACAAATTTTCGAACCTATATGTTACTTTTTTTATATGAATACATTTAATCGTTCGATTATTTGAAACTATCTTATTTTTACGGAATCTCAAATATCTTTGAGTAATCTGATAGCAGACGCCAGAATTATCAATTCATTTTTATTAAATTTGGAACATGAAAAATGATCAGTTTATAAAATGTTGTTATGTTTTTTTTTTGAGGTATAGAACTTTAAAATGAAATAAAACATACACAAATCGTGGTAATGGCGATGGTATTGGCATTATTGTAAAGATGATTTTATGCCATTAGTATTTAAATATGATTTCGCGCATATGGACGCCGCAGCTGGCTCGAATAAAACGCAATCTGGAAAGTCTAATTTACGACCACTTTTTGGAGCAGCTGGGTCCGTATATCTGCAATAATGCGACGAATGTTGGCTTCCAAGTCGTCTATAATATATGGTTTATTGGCATAGACTAGCAACTTCATATATCCCCACAAAAAATAATCCAAAGGTGTTAAATCACACGATCTTGGAAGCCAATTCATAGGTCCATTACGCGAAATTATGCGCTCATCGAATATTTTCTTCAATATATTGATTATGGTGCACGCCGTGTGGCATGCTTCGCCGTCTTATTGAAACCGCATTGCTTCTATGTTAATGCCATTCACTTGGGGAACTAAAAAGTCAGTAATCATGGATATATTGCTGTGCACGATGGCGAAACGACTCATTCGGGTCCTCCTCAATACCACGCTCCACAGTAGCAACAGCGTCTTTGGTGCGCACTGTACGACATATCGGACATATGTTTTAAGCACAATCAACTTGTCTTGACCAGAATACTTGGGCAATAATACATTTTTACAAAAAAATAATTTTATTATTTTACATTATAAGTAGATGAATGAGTAAAATAATAATTAATCATTCATATATACCAAGTGTAAACGTTATGTAAATTGAATCATTCGCAATTTTTATTTTTTATTATATGATTTCTTCAAAAGCGAGAGAATTTTCTATATATTTTAAAGAAACACGTTACATGTTCCAGACACATGTATCACACCACTCCAGCGTGTTTTTCTTACATATTTATTCTATGTTGAGATCTAAAATACCGAATGCTAAAATGTTAAGTTATTTTCTAACGCTATCTCTTACGTTGTGTGGGAGCCTCCAATAAAACATATTCTATGATTAAAAGTTTGTTAAACATGTCTGTTGTATCTTTGCACAGTCTAATTTAACTTAACGGGAGCTTGTCAAACATCTGAGTGTCGAAAAATCCTATTACATTAATTTTTTAATTCTTAATTCTAATAGGTCACTTTTCGCGCGAGAATATTCCACGATCTACATTATAGTTAACCTGGCATCTTTATCTTTAAAGTTGGCCCTCTGTTAATTTGGCTGCTGCGCCCCGCTCTCCCCCACTAGTCTGGGGCTAATTGCGGCGCTGACGGACGCGCGGAGCATACCGCAGAAGGATAGACAGGCTTTCCTAGTTTACGGTATTTTATTTTATTTTTCAGTACCTGCTGCAGACAAACTTTTAAATTGGTGGCTTGGATGATATTCAGTCGGGTTCGTTTAATAAAATCAATTCTTCGTCATTCAATGAATCAATCGATGCTTCAAAAAGTGACGGTTGAGACAAATAAAAAAAATGACAGTTTTGATTTGTGTAACGATTTATAGAGAAGTTAAAAGTTCTAGAAAAAAATATTACGAGTAATATTATCATGACCGTCAACGTTCTTCATTGTTAAGAATTAACTATTCTATTTAACAACTTCTCCAAACGGTGTGTTTAATTTGAACCGAAGTTACTATGTCACCTTGCAAAATTTAATTAAAATTAATTTAAATATTTATTTAATGGCACTATAACGTAAATCCAGCTTTAGCCTATTCAATCATATAACAGACCTAGTCCACAATATTTTATGGGAGGATACCTGATTAAATTACGAGTCGAATATGGATATGTGCCTAATCTCAACCATGTCAGAGATTGGATTTCAAAAAAATCGTAATTAAGTGATTATTTCGATTAATTTAAATATTTGATTAATTACAATTTATATATTGAATACAAAAAATTAATGGTCATCAAATTTTGAGCAGCTAGACTATTTTTTGTTAGATAGTTTAAGAGAAATACATTTATTTCAAAGTACCTCAAGCTTAACACGATTTTGTAAAAATTTCAAACAATAATAATTTCTTATTAAGGAGAACACATTCTTATTGTGAAGTTGTAATTAATCAGAACATAGGTCTGTGATGTTTTAAATACTAATAATTTCCGTAACAGTGCAGAATTTGAACATATCGTGGACTAGGTCTGTTACTCTATACCTTACATCCAATAGAAATTTTTTAAATTTACATTTGATTTTGGAATTTGCCGCAGAAAATAATATTAAAATTTGTTCACCCTTTATTTACAAATGGTTTTGTATATTTTTTCAACATGGACCCTCATGCATCATTCCTCGCAGTGAACAGTAGAATTTGCAATTCTTACGTAGTGATACGTATCAATTCTGTTCGTAATGGTATCAATTCATTATTTATCAATAAAAAAAATAAAGTTATACAATAAATAACATTTAAAATTGTTCATTTTAGTTTTCGCTCTACTGTAAAATTTACCTATTTTGACTTATAACACTTTTTCTGTAGGATATACACGTATATGTGTGCACGTACAAAAGCCGTAATATTTATATATAGCATATATGAATTCTAAGGATGATTTGCAGTTTAAATGTCATTTCACAAGTTGTAGGTACTACAAATATAATCTGAATATATGAAATTACTTTAAAATGAATACAAAGAAGCGTAAATAATAAAAAGGGATAGCAAAAATTATATGTAGAACAGATTTATTCGTTCTCTTTTGCCTTCATACTTTAGCGTAGCTAATCAAAACCTAATGGCTCAGCAAATACCCGGGAGTATAGAAGCGTCGGGTAAAAGCACTAAAAGTCGATCTCACTAAGGTAAAAATTGATTTATTTTAGTATTAGCTGTGAGTTTCTATGTCTTCTGCACCCAGTTTTCTGATTTCAATGCGAACATCTTACTGACTGGTATTACATTTACTCAATTTTTTTATATTTGCAATTAAAATAATTTAATATATTATGTTTATAATGATCATATTATTTTATTTGTAATATCAATTGTTACTCTTTGCCTATAGTATTCGTGCTGAGTTTATTAAAAAAAATTAGTAATATTATCTTTATTGAGCAAAGAAACAAACATTACAGGTTACAATAATATGACAACAATATTATGTAAAATGTAACAACACAAAATGATCCATAATGTTAACTATGTCTGTGCTTTTAGATAACCCTTTGGGAATCCAATTCCAGGGTTCGAGCCCTGGGATCTAGGTTCAGTGTCTTTGGATTAATTTTGGAGCACCAAAATTAGATGAAACTCAATTTATTATTTGTTAATCTTGCATTATAATTCAAGTTATTTTTCTACATTCCACCTATTAAGCAAATTAACATTTTCTAATCCCGGGATTATCTCGCGATCATCAAAAGGGAATCCGAAAATCTCAGGTTCGCAATATTGTCTCGGAATTATAATTACTAATAATGTCCTAATTACTAGATTCTTATAAGAAAAAAAATAGTTTTTCTCCTATTTTCATTTTTAACGCAATATTTATTGTAAAAAATGTATAGAAAAATAAAAATTGCTTTCTACAGAACATTTAAAAATGATTAGAGGATTGTTTTTTTAACTAATTACGGTGAAAATACAAATATTAATAGAAATGTGTTATTATATCAAAACGAAACGATATCGATTTTTTTATATCAGAATGTTAAATAGAGCAATGTTCTCGTAGTAAAAGATCAATCTATCAGTGATTGTTAATTAAAAAATAAATATTTATAAGTTTTGTTCTATCTTAAATAATTTCAACAGATATCAAAGATCTTCAGATTTAGAAAGGACCTACGTGTATTGCTCTTACCCCAGGGTATGTTCCCCTCGGCCCGACCCAACTTTAGCATTCTTCAACAATGTTTTTCTTTGTCCAAACTCTTTGCCCGCGTCTAAGTTCATTTCGAATTCACGAATCGGCCAAATGGCGAGGGGATGGCGGAACAAATTTGCCGGTGGACGAGTCAGGTTTAATGTAAAGTCGTAAATAAGGAGCACTCGTGGGGCATCACGGCGCTGCCCTAATCTTACCTCTCGGACCAGCCCTGTAGAAGGGATAATCCTTTTAGTGTTAAATTCACTTTCAAAGCAAAAGTCCTTTATTCCAGTGCTCTATATTTGCCAATCATTTCTTAATACACAATATTGTTTACTTATTATGACGACATGACAGGAAATATTCCGAAAATTCACCTACTTATATCTACATAAAATATAATATATTGTTAGGATATGTATAAACGCGTGCGAAATTCATAAAGTTTTAGTAAAAAAAAACACTTTGATTGTTTACTATGTAGATGCTCTACTGCGCAGGTTTTATACGCAGGCAACGTGGAATTTAATATATATTTATATATGTATAACATTATCTTTTTACCGCATCCACTCAGTATACATGGGCCCAGTAACTATATTTTAAATGACACATGGACTGTAAATTAGCCTATAAAAGGGCACACTGTATAATATTTCTAAAGTTAGTTCATTCGATTAAATCGGTAACTTCGGCCCTATTTTTGTTTCTGAGTTTTTATTTTATTGACTGCGTTCCTCCTGAACTATCTCGATATATATATCATCTTCCTTCATGCATCTCTTTACTATATTTAATCTTGAATTCTCCGAAATCATCAGACCGCATAATTTATATGAAGATTGACGAAACTTGCACCTGAAAATACCGAAAAAATATTATACATTCATTACGTCTATTTTCTGATGTAATTGAATAAAATACGTCACTGCGCCTAAAGTATGGATTGGCGAATAAGAAAACAAATTTATTGAAATATATAATAACTTTTAAGTAAAACCACTAAGCAAAAGCTGTATATTGCCACTTTACTAGACGTTTTTGTGAAAGTTTCGTTATTAACTCAGGCCAGTGTTTCCAAAAATGCTTCTGTGGCGATTTCTGCGAAAAATATAATAAATAACGCGTAATTATTTATGTCGTACGGATCATGTTATTTCTAAAACTACATCGTGATTATATGTATGGAACATCAACTATGTACCGCTCTTAATATTTATATTCTTAGTGTATGCTAACTGATATAAAAAATACCTAAAGAATATTTCAGGTGTAAATTTTTTTTAATGTTAGCCAATATTCACTGTTATCATGCACACTCGGTATCTAAGGTATTTAGTTTGCAATGATCAATCATCATGTGCAGATGCAGGAAACAATTAGGGTACCTACTTATTTCAGATTTTTTGATATTTTAATGTCAACCTACAGAGGAGGCACATACATTTTCAGACAAAATGCGATATTTTTTCATAGCTAGAAGGATAACAATAACATGATTAATCAGTAAATTGTCTATGGCTAGAAAGGATTTTTTTTTCAGAATTGCGAGATAGGGATGTAACCTAGTTATTAAACTCTATACAGCAAGAATTCTCTATTTAAAGAGTTCTGATTTATGTTAAGTATACGATATTATTAAAGTTTTTATTTTATATAAACATTTTGTTTTTTAATGCGGTTAACTACAATTATAATTAAAATGTAACATTAATAGCTAGAATATTAAAAAAAAAAAACACATTACACGCGGCCATACCACTTACAGGAATTAATTTTAATTAGCATACTATTTTTCAAATTAAATGAAGCGCATATATTTTTTTAAATACGACAACACCTTGTTTAGAACCTCCGGTCTTTTGCTTAGTAGAGCGCGTGCCTTACTATTAGAATAAGCAAGATAATTACTATAGATCAGTGTTTTGCTGAATGGTGCTCTTACACTGGGGAAAACTTCCATACAACATAATTTAACAAACACAAATCATTGGTCAAAATACCTCTCATTTAACTCGACAGAATTTTGTTGTAATACGTAAAATCACTCTTTCACATACTTCATACTACGTATAAAATTGTTCGTATCATAAACAGATTTTATTTACACAAATGTATCGGCATAATTTGACAAGCGCCTTAAAATCATTTGGGATTTAAAAAAGGCTCATATCAAAAGTTATTCTATACTCATTTTGATTGATCCTGAATCACTTTACTCTTTGTGATTCTGATTAGATCTTACATCTCCCTTCTCTGTTTCTGAATTTTAAACTTAATTTCACCCCCCTCCTTTTCCCACATTTTTATTTGTTGAAATAGCAACCAATAAAGCGGGGAGAATTCTTTCTTTTAAAATATTTCATTAAATGTTGATTCAAGTAGCCGGCTCCCAATCTCATACTTGTATCTCAAGAGTAGATCTAAAAGATCTGAAAAGTCATTAATGGGTTAATTTCATCTATTGTACATATAAAAGTAGAAGATAATATCAGCTACTAATAATGTTAAAATACAACTTTATATTACTTATATTAATACCCTACAGGGGGGAATAAATTTAACATTTAATTAGGTTAGGGAAGAGATCCAGGTTCGAATCCCGGTGGCGCAACACCAATATTTTTCGATAAAATTGATTTTATATGTATATCTTTATAATTAATATATTTAATTCATATTTAACATTTATTTTTTATTTTTTTATTTATTTGACATTTTTACAATTTTTTTATAACATGAATTAATTATTTTACATTATTAAAATTTCATGTTTTTTTTCCGCTTACCTCTCCAAAAAATAAACTAGAGGGAGTTATACTATAATAATTTTATATAGAGAGTTACACATTTGTAGTCTATAATTATTTATTATCTATTTGTGTGCTTCTGAAGTGTTCTATAATATTATTTATTTTCTAATTATGTACTTCTGAAGTGTTCATTTATTTTCTTTCTAAACTTATATCTTTTATTTCTTTAATTTGTGTAGGGAGGCTATTGAAATTTTTTATCCCTAAGTATATAAAATTTTGCTGATAGTGTTTGGTGTTACATTTAGGGATTTTAAAGTTATTTTTAAACCTTAATGATATGCTTGTTTCAAATTTCACAGTGTTATTTTCTTTAATTAATTGATTAATTAAGATTTTTTTGTAAATGTTTTCTATTTTGAGAACTGAGAGTTTTGCAAAAAGTGTTTGTATTGAAAAAGTTGATCTTTTTTTAATATTACTTTGATGATTGTTCTCTGTATTATTTTTATCGAGTTCATTATATTAATAATTATTTCATACTGGAGTTGTGAGTGAACAATAGCAAAATATACCTTATTAAAATTATTTATACATAAAATGTTTCTTAATCTTATGAATATATAAATACATTTTCTTATTCTTTTCACTAATTCGCATGTGTCGTATACATTTTTCCACACGCTTTAAAGTTCTTGAGATTACTAAGATTACCATTCTGCATAATTTATTATGAATCTACGGAGCGCCAGCTATTAACGGCTGCGCCACTATGATGATTCTGTGCTGGTAGTGTGATTCTATAATCCTTCTTAGTGTGTTGTTATCTCGTTTGTAATAGATCGCGTTGAGAAGAAATTAAACTCGATTTTCTTGGTAATAGCTCTCAATTTATTACAAGAATATAATTACGCCGTATAATACAAATAGTACATTAAAATCAAATGTTATACATACTAGAAGTCCCGTTGGAAAGAGGCCGCTCCCCGCGATCTCTACGACTTAAATCCCTTCCAGGCTTACCCCCACTCAGGCTCCTCACGCACTGGTATCGCGGCGCGCATTACACGCCCATATACACATACATATAATCCAACTATCGAACCTTACAATATTAGACTATACTAAGTCTTTATTAGTACTTGACTTCTTGTATCTCTGCATTTCTCATGTTTATCTCTCCGACTCTTCTAACATCAATAACATATCGTCACCGTCAGCAGCAACACCGCATATCTATGAATTGTGTACTTTACAAGAGAGAGACATAACTAGTTTTAAATGATTCTTGTACAATTACTCGAGTATTACTTACCTTTCTAGAGTTGTAAAGAGGAGCAAAATCATTATAAATCGAAACTGAACTAAACTTTGGTACGATTCCCTTGACTTGTGCGCAGTTTACGAAGAGGTTACATATATGTGATGATTAAATTTATTTGATTTTCACTCCACCAGAGCACTCTTTCGTGAAACTAGTGATGTAGAATGATTCCCCGTGAAAATTCAAATCCAAAGATATTAATTTGACAAAAAATTGATATATGCGGCTTGCTGCATTGGTAACAATATGTAATATTGTTAATAAATTCTTGATGTGATTCCTTAACATTTATTTCACGCATATTTTAATAAAATAACTGTACCAATCGGAAAGCAGAATGAAATCCAAATTGGCCATGTTTTTTTAACTGCGTCATCTCGAGAGAATGTAAATATCGCGATAGATTATGTTGTGAACCTTGAAACATTCAGTGAAAAGTATCATATCTCCATATAACTCTCAATTATAATACGTTTAGGCAAATAAGTAAAATACATAATATTGAAAAAACTTTAAAGAAATATATTTTATTTAGTGAATGAAAATTTCATACCATAAAAAAATATTTTAAAATTTCAATTTGGTTAAAAAAGAGTCTAGTTAACGGTGTATTGAAATGTCTCGCATTTAAAACTTTCACTAAAATATTCGCAACCTGCATGCGGTTCATGTGCAATGAACGTGTCAGATGAAATATCATTATAAAGTCGGCACGGTTGCCACATTTCACTGAAATTATTCCAGTGAATATAAATTCTCGATTGAATGTCAAGTATTGTAAAGCCAGTAAAATCGTATTAAGTTAGTGATATACCGTGGTATTGCAATTATTACAGATTAAAAAATAAAATGACTTTAAACTATCCTCTCCAAGCACAAGAGCTAGTTAATTGTAAAAATGTTAAATAAATAAAACATTGCATTATAATATTAAATAAATAATATTAAAAATATTAATTCCGAAGAATAATCAGATATAATATATTTTTATATAACACATAATCAGATATAATTTTTAAAAAAATATATTTTTATTACTTCTCAATGAGAGTGGACGACTCGTGTATAGAAAAGGAATAGGTATAGTATAGATGAAAAAATGTATGTATTTTCTAGGTGTCTGTATACATATTTATAAAAATATATAGTACAGAAAAAAAATTATATTACTTATATCAATTATTTTTCTTCAATCGATGAACTCAGGAGTCTCCTTGAGTACAGGCTTTGGTATAAATTTTCATTTTTATTTCAGTGTTATCTTTCTGTTGAATAGCAAATTATAAAAGAACTACATTCTTTAAACTGCAATGTAAGTTGTTCAATTCAAGAAACATAAAGTGAACGACAAGAATTTCAAATTGTGTAAAATGTAAATACGGTGATTAGTTAGAAGCATCTGAAGGCATTTCTCTAGGGGTAGCTCGCTGAAAAGCAATCGAGTCTCACTTAGATCGGGAAGTAGAGAACCAACCATTTTTATTCATTTCATACCGAATCAAGTTCACTATTATATTATTGTTAGTTTGCATTACTTTCTGATAATCTACGAGGCAGCGGCGTGCACTAGGCATGGACTTAGATTATGCTGCTAATATCGATGGTGTAAAAGCGATGGGTATAATCATTAGAGGTTGTATTCATCATTCACTCTTTCAGAAGCATGTTTTTGTGAAAGTATACCTGTGTGAGTGTGTATTATTACTATTATTGCTGGATAGTTTTTCAAGTTGTTAATTAAAGAAGTTAATACATACTCTGCGGTGGTGGGTCAGATCTGACCCGGGTGTTTGTAAAAATATTAATTACGCCAAAAATATTCCTTTAATGTTGTTTTCCTTCTACTTAATCTTTTATTAAACATTTTCAAATAATTTGAGATACAAATGAAAATTATTGGACCAGATTCAAATGAGTTATTGATAAAAATGTGTAAAAAACCCACAAAAACTGACCTAAGGCGGTCGCTTTTATGGGATTACCTTTCACCGCTCACAGTAAATCATATATTGTCAACCTTTAGAACATTTTTGAAAATGTCTTTATTACTCTCCTTTCCAACGATCCGTGGAGAAACTACACAAAAGATTCCAGGTATCTGTATATTGTGATCCAGTTCAATTATTAAACACATATTTATTTTGTTTTGACTTATTTTCGTCTGGCGGTAACATACGTATTTCCCCAGAAAGGGTAATCATTAAAATATGAAGTTTTATTACCCTACCTGGACTTATGTTGGCTTTACAATATTATTGTTGCTGTTGAATTCTAATTATAAATGTTGTTTAAAAATACATTATAGTTGAAAAATATTTAAATGACAAAAAGCGACTTCTACACAGTTTAGAAGCGGGTAGGGGTGGGGATGTAAACCAGACAATTTTTTAATACTTTATTTATTATATTTTTATTTCACTTCTATAAATATTTTGTTAAAATTATTTTCAATCTGTTTGTATAAAAAAAAAATTAATTTAAAAAATAAATTATAATTCAAGAAGGTAAAATATTTATAACCACTAATAAAGAACAGCTAGAGGGGGGGGCACCCTTTCCTGGGACCGGTTTAGAAGCTAGGCCTTCCTTGTCGGACCCACTCATCAAGGCTAATAAAAAATACGCAACTTTTATTCAATTACATTTTAACAATTACAAAACGAAAAAGGAGAAGAAATTCAAGAAGGCAATTAATTTTTTTTAACCCTCCAGCGTCCAACATAAAAAATCATATTACATAAATCCATAAAAAAAATAGTATTACTTGTAGATGGAAAATTAATGGAGAATTAAGGTTCAGTTGTTCAAGGCAAACACTCAGGGATCAATTCATCAAAAATACTCCCAAAAGAGGGACAGTGTATTTATAATCAGTATATTTATAACCACCGACACACCGGCAGGTAGACGAGCTGACGAGAAGATCACGTATTCAGTGGATGCTTGTATTTAGTCCGAACAGGGCGTTTATCAATGCGCAAGAATACGTATATAATTCGTAATATTTTTTATAAAAACTTTTATTTTTTAGTAGAAAAATTACGACACATCATACTATTTCATTAAATCATATTTAAAATAGTATATTTATAAAAAAATCTACCAAAAAACGGTTAAAATATCTGAAAACTTGGGGTGGGTCTAAATGACCCACCACCGCCGGACGTGTTGTCTTTTGACCCACCGGGCTCTAAGTGTTAAAATATATTATAATATAAAATAACACTACATTTAATGTGTATTAGAATGTATACAGTCAAGTTCGGTTCAAAGATACATTAGCGGGGTTTTGCAACACGTCTGGTAAAGCGAACATCGCGCACTGCGAGAGTTACGTTTATTTCGTGTACGTCTGGGACAGATTTTGCAAAAAAACATAAGCGCAGCTTTATTGGTCAATTTTATATTTTAGATCTATATACTTGATACATAATATGTCAAATAAATATTTCATCTACATTTATTTCACAAAAATTGTAGTAATGTACAGTTTTTTTTAATGTATAGAGTGCGCGCCTCTGCTACGAGAGTACAGTAACGATATTTCTCATTACTTTTTTCACATGTTTAACAAACCACGAATTATTATACATAACCTTTTTATTTTTTAGTTTCTGTGATGATGACGTGATAAATTTTTCTCTGCAATTGATTAGGAATTATTATTCAAATTGAGATAAACCACCATAATTTATAATAAAATTATTAAATTCACTAACATATACAACTTGTTAGTATGTGAATTATTAAATAAACGTAATATTTTAATATTGGTTGTAAAACTAAAACTAAAAGTATGTTAAAAAGATAAACATAATTTTTCTCAAATTACATCGGAAATGTGCTGAAAGTATTATTTTTTGACAGATGCGAAATACCAATATTATTTTTTTTAATATTGCAAAATTAATAAAAAGATTACATTAAAATTACCATAATTGTTTCGCGTTCCTAGGTGGGGGAAGGATAGAGCTGAAAACCACACCGAGGAAAAAAAATTTACCTTGTGTAACCTGAAGATTCTCAGACTTCTACTATTTAACTTTTGACTACAAACAATGATCTGAACTTGAAGAATGTATTTATCCTCTACTGTTAGCTCTTCAAAGGCAGATTTGTATACAATAATTTGTTACATTTAAGGTTTTCACGGGTAAAAGATAACAGATTATTTTTTGGGGGTTCCCGCGTCAAATAGTCCTGAGAAGGACTTTTATACTCCCGACGTTTCGAGTAAGTAGCATTACTCATTCTCAATGGCATTTTATCCTAAATCATGCCTTAAATATTAGCATTCGCTTTGAATGGTTGAGTTAACTCATCAGTTTATGGCAGGAAAATAATTGATCTATTTCAGTCCTATATATACTGTACTTAGTAAATAGAGATAATGTGTTTCCAAAATCGTTATAAAGATTAACAGAGATAATTATTTTTCTGACAAGCGCACTAAATTACGTAAAAATATTGTTATTAGTGAATTTAAGCGTTGATTGGTCTAATTCACCATCAAAGAGGTACAAATATCAGCAAGCATTCTGGGCTTTTAACTAAGTTAGTTCTTATCCGAATGTTGTTTGTAAAAATCACAAAAAAGACATTACAAAGATAATGTTTTTCCATATATCTTCGTGATTTTCTCATTTGGATTTTCTTACAAATGTACACAAAAAAAAATTGAAAAAGAAAAATTACGTTTATATAACAAAGAGATAAGTAAATCTTCCTTAACTCTCGCTGAGTGTCTTCAAAAATACGGCAATTTATCCTTGATTCCAGATAGCGACGGAAGTGGCAGAGATGTACGAGTGGAATTACTATTATTGCGATTTAAGCATTCTATCGCCAAACTAAAAATGTCAGTCGTGACGCTGAAAGAGCACAGCAGAGCCGGCGTCGGCGTCGGGACGCGTTCTCATGTTCAGGGGCAAGGAAATGAGTTTGCGAGCAGTTTAAAAGTTATTAAAAAGGAAAAAATAAAAATTTATAAAAGTTTTCCTGATGTACTCTTAAACATAGACCATTATTTGTAGCCAAACCCTTGCACAAAACGGAGTAGGAATATTTTGACGAGGTCCACATGACCATAAAATAAAATGTTTGATCCAACTTTTAAATCAACAATCAACTCCTAAATTCCTACAGTTCACTATCCCTACAAAACAAATTACTCCTGTACAAATTAATCATCTTCACATACGCGAACCCAATCTGAGGTTCATGTAACACAAAAATTTTAGAATCCTAACAAACTACACCCTTAGAAGAATCACAAACATACCCTGGTTTGTCAGAAACGCAATCATTCACAGAGACTCAAACCTCAAACATACCCTCACTCAAACGACACACACGATTTATCGTCAAAATTTTATTCTAAATTAATTTCCATCCCAAACTTTTCCATAAACTGCCTCGGCCTATATGATCCCTCATCCGATCCCCCTTCATCTTCGTCACATTTCACTTCTTTACCCTGTTCTTGACCCTATTGAACAAAATTTATAAAAATATTCTATAAAAACTTTTACTAAAAATATAGCAATTTGTAAAAAATTCAACAAAATAGAACAAAAAAAGAATTGACATAATGTAAAATTAAAATAAATGTAGTATATAAAAAACTTTACCCATTTTTGCTACTACTTTATACAATTATACACAAAGTTAAAATTACCTGATATTTAAAAAAAACAATTTCACAATTTTCCCAGAATTAACAGTCGCATACTGGTTGAATCTTGAAAACTTTTTAGTGACACAACCACTTCTTAGTATGTAATACTTTCCAGTGGAAAGTTTTCTAACAGCTTGAGCCGTCGGCCAAATAATGACGAAGACACACGAGGACTCGTGCAACTGCCAGCTGCAACGACCAGGGACGGATGTGAAAAGCTACACCAACAAGTAAACTATTCTTAAATACAAATTACAAATATATATTGTATCGCACAGCATTAGTCGCCAAGGTGACCTTAATCAAATTGATGTAATACGTACACGAGGCGATTTCGGCAAACAAAGACTTTCATTATTTGATATAATACGTATTATTGGCGCATATCGCTGCCTAATTATCTAAATATCAATTGGATTATTGTTTGTATGCAAAATAAAAGGAGGTATTCTACGGGCGAGATAGCATTTTCATTTCTCTCGCCGTAGTGCCCGTTGATTGAACATCTTTTGTATTTCATTTCTTCTGACCGCATCATCATCATCTTCATCGCCAGTTGAGAGAAGCGAAGATCAACGAACCACCCTTGTCTACATCTGTTGTTTCCCGTACGGAACATTTATATATAACGACTAAGAATGAGTCATATTGTAAATAAAATTATTTATTTTATTACGCTGTTTACATTTATAACTAATTTCAATTTGCCCACATGTCATAAAAATCACCTAAAAATATATTTATATTGTATCCAGCAATTACAAAACGATATAATATCTTACAAATTACGAAGTTAGATTGAGACAAACACTTTTCTTCATAAGATTGTCGATTATCTCTATCTTATGCATTTCTGCACCCAGCCCAAAATAATATTCTCAGTAAATATTTACAACACCATTTTTTATACAATGATGTGGTACGTTAAACTATTATTCAAAACAAATATTTAACCTAAACCTGTACACTTACTTGTACTGTACTTCATTTATAAAAAAATATAATTATAACATACTCGTAAACACATTACATAAATAAATTCCATCAAAAACTAGATAAAATAAAAATAAAATCTGCAATATTTGAATAAGTCCAAGAACACACAATCACTGGATTTTCACCTGCAAAGATACTGTTTTTAAAGAAATAATATATGTCTCATAGAAACGAATCTATTTTTTAAATTATATTTTAATAGAAAAATATGGAAGTATGGGTAATTACAGGGCTTACGACCTGTCTTTGGCTGCCTTAAGTGACATACATGCCGTTTCAGGGAAAATGAATATCAAATTTAGTACATAGATGTCGATAGTGTAATAGTATTCGAAGTGT
Source organism: Eubasilissa splendida (assembly GCA_031772225.1). NCBI lineage: Eukaryota > Metazoa > Arthropoda > Insecta > Trichoptera > Phryganeidae > Eubasilissa > Eubasilissa splendida. The sequence goes on along the minus strand of CM062848.1, from coordinate 13,103,743 downwards.
TTCCACATACTAACATATGTACAACTTCCAAAAAATTTGATAGATATGGAGATTGATTAATGGGTGAGAATTGTGAACGTTATAATTGTATAAAGTGATCACTTAAGCCAGCCGAAGACAGGTCGTAAACCCTGTAATAATTACCCATACTTCTATATTTTCCATTAAAATATAATACAAAAATAGATTAGTCTCTATGAGATATCTATTTGTTTAAAAATAAAATCATTTAAAAGAAAGAATTAGCTCAATTTATGAAAAAAGTCATTGCAACTTACAGAATTGGGATAAGGCCGTAAACTGATCATGAACCTGATGCAATATTAAGTCCTTCTATAACAAATGAATAGACGTAGCTATTATACATCAATTAAAGGATGAAAAGACGTTGCTTGAGCCTGATGCCGACTGACGTGTGCACAGGTTCTTGAGTTGTACTCTTCGTCCGCTCTCAGATCCTCGAATGTCCTTCCGCCCGCATGCCCAAATCCGCCCCTGCAGGATAACGGTTTCGAGGTGAGAGATCCGGCGAACAATTCTCCATTAGCGAGATAAACAATCGCAATCGTCGCCCGGCGCGGCGGCGGTAAACACGCGTGGAGTGGCGCCGCGGAGCGCGTGATTTATGGCGCGCCGGCAGAGTGCCACGCTCCGCGCTCACACTTCGGGGGGCGACAAATATTCAAGACCAGTGTGTGTGATAGCAGCTCAGCCCAATCCATGTGCGAAAAATGCAATGGCGTTCTATTGTCTGGAATATCAGATAGCAAATTATAACCAAAAAAAGTGTAATGTGGAATTATTCATATTTTTTATAAAATATTATTTTGTTATTAAATTTCATATGATAGTATTATAGATATTGATCATGTTTTTGTATAAATATGGAAGCCACTCCCATAATTCAAGAACATTATTATTTTAAGATACAAATTTCTATTATTACATAAAAAAAATTGTTATAAAAAATATGTATATGAAAATAATGTGCAATTGAAAAATAAATGTAATATTTAGGAATGATTTTAGCTACACTTTTTTTATTATTGATGTTTGTAGCGATAACTTTGTGGTTAGACATAGTTATTCATTTTTATAAACTAACAAACTTTGTATAATCCACATTGCGTAATTTAACGTCGGGCGTATACAGTATACGCCCGTCCTGACAAAGATACAGTGGTATCGAAACAGGTCGACGTTAAATTACTCAATGTGGCTTGTACAAAGTTTGTCAGTGTATATAAAATAATTTTAAATTCTGTTAATTAAATATTTAGATGATTACAATGTACAATAAATATTCGAATGTTTGTTGTAAATCCTCTCTCGTCTTCATTGTCAGATTGCAATAACATTGTATATTTGGGTGGGTGTAAGGTTAGGTATTATTTTGATGGAAGGGATGTGCCACTATTATTACTATATAACTTTCAATACTCTTTCAAGATTTTGATTTGATTTACGCCATTATCCGACGGCTCTGCGCAGCTTCACATAGTTCCACAAACTTTCGCTTTTGCAGTGCATTGGAGTTATGTGACGTGGCAAGTTGCCGGACTGGCCATAAGATTCACGCCGTCGGTTTTTGGCCGTGAAACGTCATGCACGTATATGTAATATTTTATTTAAAGAAATAATCCGCACGTTTAATTCACATTAGAATTTTGAGAAGGTATTTGCATGCGTTAATTAACATCGTATCTGCCTGCAGGGCCTAGCAACAAGTAGTTATCGGACGCTGTTTGTTTTCTACTAATACCCAATGAATTTTAGTTTTTATGTGTGGATGCTTATAACATGTAATATAATAAGTGATTTGTATAAGTCAGGGTCTAATAAAGTCAATTTTCCGAAAAAATATTTTAGCTACCACCAGGATTTGAACCAGAATCTCTGGATTGGATAACACACTTCCCCGGATAGGAAGAGATCCTGATTCAAATCCTGGTAGCAGCTAAAACATTTTTTCGGTAAATTGAGTTAAGCTATATGTATATCTTTCTAATTGATGCATTTAATTTGTGTTAAATATCACAGAAAAAAATTACATCTTCACAAATAATAATGTGTTCTCTTTTATATCTAATAAAATCCCTGTAAAAGTTATGTAGATAGAAATAATTTTTTACATTATGCCAAATAGTTTTATTTCAAAATTTTTAATTATCTAACATCTTTAATTGTTGTTAATAATATACCGAAATACGCAATTGCTACTAACTTACGAAACATGTAGTAAGTATTGTTATTGTTATACTAAATTCCTCATTGGGGCATCTTATTCTTAGATTTTTTTTATATAATAATTTTGGTCTGACATTTTCATTAGTTTCAAGTACTTGTAAATGCTGCTTTATAAGAAGAGGTCCATATTACGGCAAAGTGCAAATTATGAACTGCACAATGAATTCATTTTATTTCTTAATATTTTCCTTTGATAATCGTTAAAATTACTAATAAAAATATCTGATATAGTTGGTTAAACTCAATACATTTCAACTCAGCTTATATTTGGAACTCGACTGCAATAAAAAACCTATTTATTTCAAATTAACATTCATATTGAGCTTCGTAACCTTTTAGAGCACTTACCACACATACGCCTAATATTTCAGTCCTTCGCTCCATTACCAGGTATTGTTTAAATATTTAAAACCATGAAAGCATTTTATGTTCATATTCCAGACTTCGCGGTTTTATTCTCCATTAAGAGCATTCCCTCCACTTTTGCTGGGATCATTTCTACATGTTATTTTTCATGAAATATAATCAACATTTCATAACACTTATTTGTACAAAACTCGGTCGGCGCACCCGACTCACATCCGTCCGCAAGACCGAACTTACATATTTGCTTTATAAGGAAAAGCAAAACGTTGATCTTAGCTCCGCTGAAACAAAACATTGGTTTAATTAAATCTCCTTTCTCTGTATTAACTTTACTCACTTTCCACAGAGTCTACAATCCACACTCGCAGGAGGGAAATTAAATAACACACTTGTGAATGAAGGAGGAATTATTATAGGGGAGCGGGATTGGAAGCTTTTGCTTATTTTCCCTCATTAATAATTGTGGGCCTTGAAATCATACTGCCGGGTAATTTAGTCATTCTATTATGGTGTATGGAAATTATTACGAAAGCTCTAAAACTTCATGTCATGCAGTTAGTTATGCAGGATTACTAATTTTATTATTAAATATATCACTTTATTCGATCTGCTTATAATTACATTTAGATAAGTATGCTTTCTTATTTACGATTTATGTTTAGACTATTTATGCTTAATATTAAAATGTACAATTCAGATAGGGTCGGCAGGTAGGAGACACACAGTATTAGTAGGTAACTAAGTAAATCTGTTTCATTTAAATTTATAAAAAGCTTTGAGTAGGTACTATCTAGTATCTAGATTTGGTACAAGGTTTTAGAAATAAAACAGACATTTTCAGTTGGTAATATTTAAATACTAATTAATACATTAAATTAGTATTTAAACATCACAGACCGTCTGTTCTGAATAATTACAACTTCACAATAAGAATGTGTTCTCCTTGGTAATATTTACATCTCTCGACGAATTTCAGAGTTTTGTAGGCATTGCGATATAATAGGTGTTTGGGACATATATTTATTTGTGTAAATACATATTTATTTTGAACAGAAATAATGCACTGTGCATTCCCCCTTATTCCCTACTCCTCCCGGTACGCCGCCGATCAGTCGATTGGCGACCTTGAATCAGTGTACGTTTACCTAAATGATTAAAATATTATACTAATTTGAGACTTCGCATCTATACAATGTCGTAACTCGTCGTCGTCTAATGGAACCAAAGACGAAATAGTGATTAAAACATACAGTCCACATTTTGGACGTGCCAGTAGAATCAGGATTGTGATGAGTGCCAAACTCCTTCCGTATCCTGAATTCTTCCGGCATCTATGCTTATATACAACAAGAGGTATATATATATTTTTTTAATTGTTAAAATCCTTTCATTTAAAATTTAAAGAATATGATCTAATCTATTTCTAATAAGTCAATTTAAAGATAAAAATATTTTTAAAACTAATATGTTTATTTATCTCAAGATTCTTTAAAGTTTGGTTACAAATCATTAAACCGGCGGTTTCAACTGCGACTCTTCGGGAGGCTTAAAGGAAATAAGAAATTTCATTCAAACATTTCCTGAAGAGGACGATGATAATCTCGCACCCCTCACCCCTAGCCGCTCTCCCACCCCCCGTCTCCCGCCCCTTGCGTATCGGAAGTGACAAGTCTATTACGTTGCGATCGCATTTCGCCACCCAGCCCATCTACAGATGCCGAGATGAGCGGCGGCATGATAAGATTATACCAACAGGTCGGGCCGGAACCCACTGATTTACATTCCCGGTAATATTCCGTACTAAGAAACCGCACAGCCTTTAGATAGAGGGTGTCCGTTAGATAAAGGGTGAGTAAAAGTTATTACAACATTTTCTCGTAGATTTAAATTATATATAACATAACATAAATTAATAAACAAAACAATTTTAAATACTAATTAAACTAAATTTTATTTGTGTTTAACCGCTTGGGTTTTATTAAGTCAGAATAAAACAGACTCCGAAAATTTAATTATTCTTTGTTCAATTATGTTTATTTAAAATCTGCAATATGAATGCTATGATCTTTATAATATATTAATAAAAAATAAAAATATTTTTATTTGTCGTACGGTTGACGAAAAACGTATCTGGGAAAAGAGATGAACTCAAAGTGCTTAAATACAAATACATAAATAATTATTATTTTCATCTTAATATATAATTTTTTTTTAAAATACAGATATTCATATTTTTTAATATAACCTCGCATAACCCGCACTCGGCACTAATTTTTTAATTAAAAAAAAAATTCTTTGTCCAGAAAAAGGAACCCTTAGGGTGCGTGGATGCGGATGATCCACAGCTTTCGTAACTCGCGTAAGGGTCGTTACAGATTTGTACGGAACGAGCTGTTAAGTATTATATTTTATAAACAGGATAGAAGCATATCAACTATTGCAACCTGAGATTTAGAAGAAGAGTTTCATCGATGTACACGCACCCTACATTACGAGACGACGTCATCTACAAATATTACGGTAAGCAAGCATCTTGAACATCTCCCATAACTACTGAATATTTATTTAATTTTAGTAACACAAATCTGTAAAATTTTGAGAGAAATATTATTTAACACCAAAAGATAAGAAGCTAACACTTGTTATTTTGTTACACATTTATTTTTTATTCACAAATTTATGATGGTGTCAAAATGAATCTTATATTTATTTTTAACGCATTCTTGAGAAAGTTTATTAATTTACAATATATTAATTGGTAAATAAAGTAAATGAAACATGTTATTTAGAATTTTGATCCATTTGATTTTCTGGAATCAATTCTCATACGATGCCAAATTGACTTGTTCACTTTCAACGGTGAATATTACGCGGCAAAATTTTATGTAATTCCATTTCTTGCTTGTTTAACATTACAACTCTTAGGGCAAGTTCAACGAAAATAATATCAATATTTAATAAGACATGATTATTATACACCCTGTTCTGCTTTTCCGCAATGCTCCTCACCAAACAAATACGCCAGAGGGAAGGAAAATATCCGATTCAACCCTTATTAGCCCAACGTTTCTAATACCAGATTATCGAGTATTTTATATATTTAAATTGTACCCACTGTAATTATTCAGATTATGCATAAAACTTTAATCATAATTTGGAATTTTTATTTTATTATTTTACAGCAGAAGCAGAAGATATAAAGTAACAGAATTTCATATTTTTATTATATATAAGTAAAAGTATTTATTATATATACGGAAAATTAAAAATTATGATTTTATGTAAGTAGATAAATGTACATGTGAGTTTGGCAGATGAATCAGAAGGATGAGTAGTGTGAGTCTTGAGTGCTCCAATAACCATCCATTATTTCACTTGTTCATTTGATTATGATCGCGGAATGTATGTGTAAGCATGTGTGGCAAGAGCATGTTGGAGAATAGAAACAGTTGACAGTTGAGTTACAGTTGACACACGCTTATTGAGCACTTTTACTAATTAGAGATATACAAAAGCAATGAAATGACTACGCGGAGGAGCATTTCCTAGAGATATTATCTAGAAAACAGCAACGAGAGGAGTGTCTCTCAGAAGCCGGCTTCCCGGATGGCTGCTGATCGCTTGGTTATTGTTGTTGCATGTTTATTGTAACTTCGGTACCAGGCTTGTTTTTTGCGGATGTAAGAAGCTCTGGTTTTACACACCGATAAATTTGAGACACGTTCACGGGGTCGTCAGCAGTAATGATGGCTGAGGAGGCGATAGACCTTCATACATAATACATGTTAAATAGGAATCGAATAAAATAATTTAATTCCATACCAGAGTGAGGGTAACAATATTATTTTTAAATATGATTCCAAATATAATTGCTAAATTTTTCATTTGTTGTACATTCTGTCATCAAGAGTATTAAGGTATGTCAGCAAACGCTGATATTATATGCAAATTATTTTACGCAAATCAAAAACGTTTTTTTTTAAAAAGGGGTTATTTTAAGTAAATTCAAATTTATCTATCAAAAAAATTATTAATAACACTGTGAGAACAACAAAGTGTAAAAAAAAGACAATCGATTGAAAAAAGTGAAAAGTCTGAAAAATTAACGATTAGAAGCTGAGGCAGAAGAAACCCGAAAGGAGCGATTAGAAGATACGAGAAGATGTCCACCTTCCAGCGCTATATTTGATGCATGTGTGTAATAATGTTATTGACATATTCTGTATTCCTAAATTTTCTTATATATTAGAATTGAAATATTTATTAATTTAAAAAAACACATTTTAGTAACATCGATTGCTGTTGATTTTGAAGCGCAAAGCAAAAAAATATTTTTGGCATCATGACATGATTACTTTTGAACAACAATTGTGTGTACACTAGTTAGTAATGGTTATAAATACTACGATCTCTTTTTTATATAAAATATATTTTTAGGGAAATCTGAAATCTTCTCGTGGTATAAATAGATACAATTCCTTACGATAGTACTAGAAACAATATTTGAAATATGCGTATATGTTGTATGCAACTCCAAGAGGGTTGGCGCAAGTACAATACTTGGAGCCTACAACCTTCGGAATAGGCGCATGAATAAACTTATCTCGACTTTTCATCGAGGGTCTTTTCTTGCCTACGTCTTATTTCTTTGATTTACTAATCTCAACATTGGAAAAGAAGATGATAGCCTTTATAATAATTATGATCTTTCAACAGGTTTAAAATATTTTATACATTTATAAATCAAATAAATTTAGAGGTTTTGGAATGTTTCACAAACCTAGGAAGCTTTGTTTTTCTTTTGAACATTAAACTGAAAATTAACAGAAATTTTCATTAATTTCTTATTGCTAAAAAATTATTATAAAAGTGGTAGATATTTACACAATAAAAAATATATTAATAATAATTTAATTGAAAATAATCTTAGTAAAAAATTAAGATATACTAATATAAATACTCGTAATAAGAATGATAATAAATTTATTGTAAAGAAATTCGTGAATACAAGTTATATTCAATATTATTTAATATATAAAAAAAGTACGCTTAATTACTATTTTAATTACATGCATTAAAAAAATAGTAGCTATTTTTAATATACTGATTAATTGTTGCTCACCTTTAAATTTTATTAAAATATTTATCTAACCAATAAAAACATGGCCTTAGAATTATGCTTATAAAAATCTACGAATGCTTTTACAAAAAACCTCTTTGATAAATACCTGTTATACAAGAAAAATATCCAAATTAAGTAAAAATTAATTAAACAAACCAAATTATGAAAATTAAAAATAATATACTGAATCTATCTATCAAAAAAATATTCATTCGGAACTTTTCCTTGCCGAGGAACTGCATTACTAAGGATAGGTTCAGAGTTCGTATCCCGGTGGTAACCAAATATTGAATCATTTAATTTGTTTTAAATTTTCTAGAACTCTGTTCTAAAATTGCAACTTTACAATAAAATAAATTCTGTTTAAAAAATATTTATCATTTCCGTGGAATGGTAAAATTGTTTTTATTATTTTTTAATGTAAATATTTCTGATCTTGATATTTTATATTGTATGCTTATTGGTAATTAGTTAGCGTTAATCACGTCAGTGTGTACATTTTAGGGAATTTAAATTTACTTCTAAAATAAAACATGAAATATCATGAAAAATAATTTTATAGAATCATTTCTATAAAAATACTTTTTATTTCCTTAAGAAATATTTTTTTCAATTTGCTAAATATAATTGTGTGTTTCAAAAAGGTTTATTTATTCTCAACACCTCGAAATACTCACAGAATATATTCAATCTCCAAAAGGGTTGGAATTTTAACCCCAGGAATGTCTAGCAAGTCGATCCGTTTGAAACATGAGTTTCTTTTAAGATCCTTTAATGTCATATTTCATATACTGCGTTCCTACAGGCAATGGAGGTAAAGCTCCGCAATCTCGCCACCGCCTTAGCCACCAGTCTTTAGCGTGTGACCGCCAATTTCCGGTTCTGTCACCTCTGAAAGTAACATTTTCTCTCTTAACTTAAAATGTTTTCAAGATTTCTTTCTGAGAAAATTCCCAACACACAATGTGGCCAGAATAAAATTTGGCGTTGGCCCGATATTAATTTAAAAGAAAACAATTTTATTTTTATTCTATCTACTTTAACATAATCATTACCATTTTCATAATACTTTAATATTAATAACTAATATTTAAAACCTACAATTTTACATGTCAAATGGGGTCACGCGTCTTACAAATCTGGCCGTTTAAGCGAGCACTTTACAGCCACATTCATAAAGTCATAGATATAGATGGAAAAGCGTTATATATAATCATTTTATGGTTCTCTAGGCAGCGCCTTCAATAATAATTCATGTTTTCGCGTTTTTTACGAAAATTGGAGTTTTTACTATTCATTTATATCAAAAGTTATACATTAGATTTGACTTTTTTATACTATTACTTAGATAGGACCCTTATACGAATGTTATTTGACATAATTAAGACAATACAAGCATTATAAGAAAAGCCGCGACCATTAGATGAATTTTCCGCGTGCTGCTATATTGTGTAAATATGGTAAATTATTACATAAACAAAATATATTTTCTTATTATCATGAAGCCAAGATTACGAAGACAAATTTCGATTGAGACAAATTAACAATATTTTAAAAATTAATAGTGTGATGTTTTAATTTTTGACGTCTTAAAAATACATTTTTTAGTGAAAACATACGTTTTTACATATAATATGTTATATTTGCTTACATGCTTTGAGGCTTCAGTTACTATTTAAAACTAAGTTTTATATCAAAAACACAATAATCATTTTTTAAATAATATAGTTTCAGCCTTTATTAATTTTAATTGTCCATCAAACTTTCAATGCGCCGGTCGATCCGGCCATGAGGGTTGTGAAATCCACGCTGTCATTATTTCCGTTGAAAAATGCCTAAAATGCATGCTTATTTTACCCACGATATAAATTAATAATTAATAATAAATCGATAATTTTAAACAAAATAATAAATTAAAGCTGTCATAATAATTTTAAATTTACAAGATTGATTTAGGTAGGTACTTTGTCCGATTTCAAAACATATTCATATATGAATTAGGTACCCAATAAATAATTTAATTTTCGATTCATTAATTAAAATAACAATACACATTTTTATTTCATTTCGTATGACTCCATGTATCAATATGAAAAAAGGTGCAAAATACTCCCGACACGAACTATGTTTAAAACTTTATTGTTGTCTCTTTCTATTCAAACCTTTCTCTCTCGCATGATTTAAGTAACAAATAACTTCATTAATTATTTATCTGATACTTATAATAATTTAATCTTGAAACCATATCTAATTTGTGTAAAATTGCTCGAATTTCAAATTGGAAAAATGAAAACTCGCCCTTAAGGATTCGGGCGTTTTTAAACATACTTTGCAAAAAAGAACTCCATAAAATATAGCACAATATATACATCTTGGATAGGTATGTAGGTACCATGAAGGGGTCAAGTAGATCATCAGAATTTTTTAATAAAATTTTCATTATTTTTGAAACCGTAACATTCATTTTATTTTTTATTTTGATCCGAGGCCGATAAAATTGAGTCGATCCGAGAAAAAGTTTCGCACGGCCGCCTCGGGGGGATTATCTGAAGATGTTATCCCTAAAGGCGACACGGCCCCGCGTGTCCGCCCGGGGGCCGCCGCAAAATGTATCAATAAAGGGAAATAAACATAAAACATCCCTAGAGCAAGTTTACCTGACCCTAAGTAAAATCACAACACCTTTTTTCACATGGGAAACAACTTTCCTCCATAAACTCCGTGTCCCCGAGCTACGTGAGCGCCGGTTTTCTAAAAGAATTCCACCAACAACTACGTGCCCGTTGTTCGGCTGCGGTTATTAAATTGCCCCATTTATCCGCGGTACCTATTGAAAGAATTTCTAACACGTTAATAAATTGAAGATAAATAATAAATGCTGCGTGCCGAAATAAAATTACAAGAGACATCACAACTTTTATTTTTATCTCCAACTTTGACGAACTTTTTTTTGGTATTTCAATAACGAATATCCCATAGAAAAGTATATTAAGTCAAATTTACGTTTTATTTCGGATTAGTGAAGTAACGTGATTAATGAAAAGCATATTAAAATTAGTTCATCCTTTGTTTCCACCGTTACATCATCACTATTGTCGCTTTTTGGCGGGACCGCTTGTTTATCATTCCCCGCATTAAATAGCAGCATATTAGCAATTCCTACATAGTAACACGTGTTAATTCTGTATCAAGTTATATTTATCACTAAAACAACAGTTCTGTTTTTTGACTTATGACACTATTCTATGGGGTGTGTGATGTCTATTTAATAATATACTAAACAGTATGTCTGTTAATACTTTCTTACTTCCGCGTGGAAAACATATCACTAACGTTAGTGTTATACAGATTTCAAAAACGAATTATAGTAGACACTGACCTGACTAACTTTGCATTTAAAGTCACAAAACCATGTAAATGAAAATAAAAGATTTAATATATCTTCTTGAATTGTATTGGTTACTTAAAAAAATATAAATGTCATCGCCAAAGATGACTCTTAATTGAAACTTTCGAACAATTTTTTTTTTTGTTAATATTTTTTTTATTGTTTATGAAGAAGACACGTGGGATCTGCGGGTTAGCTCGTATAATATAATTGATAAATTTATTATGGTTAACTTAAATCAACTTGATTTGAAAGTGATTCAAAATATTATAATACCTAATATAAGAATACACTTCATTATTTCTAAAATAAAGAGTTTTTTTTCCTTTGATTGACGACTTAAAAACTACAAAAGATATTTATTTAAACGATGACGCTTGCTCAATTATTAATTATTATCGAATTCTAACATTTACTTACATATAATTAGAATTTTTAAACATAATTTATGTTAATGAACGTGAAATAATTTATTTAAAGTACACTTCAATTTTCTAGCATTAATTTAATTTTTTAATTAATTGTAACTATCTATTTTTGTACGATGTAAAGAAGCGATGTTGTAAATAAATAATATATTAGCAAGACAACATCGTCATCGTTATCAGCTGTTATCTATCCTCTGCTAGATTTAGCCCCCTCCAAGTACCCATGTTCATTGTTTTTCGCTGCTAAGTATTTCTGCAGGTTTGCTGCAGTCCAACAGGTTTTAGGGCGGTCTGTCGGTCTCTTGATCCCCCTCCTGTGCCACTTGATGACTGCTTTAGTTTAACGATTGTCCGACCTTCGCGCAAAGTGACCTGCTTATTGTCATTTCATTCTCCAGCATAATCTGTGATATCAACTACTCTCGTCTGTTTTTTTTCCTGTCTCTTCGTTTAATGCCCAACATATATATTTACATCTTTCCATACCTCTTTTCAATATTTTAATTTTTTGAATTTTTATTTTGTTAATAGTCCATGTTTCGCAGCCATACTGCAGCAGAAAACTATGCATCGATTTTAATTTTAAAAATCAAGAACAGTAATGAAATGTATAATATAATATTATAGAAAAAAACGCTACCTTTTACAACACTAAAACTGAAATTAAATGTATATTATTTATTCGTATTATACGTTCTTGACATATTTCCGCTAATAAAGAGTTGTAAAGTTCAAATGTTTCTCATTAGTTATAAAAAGTATTAATACTGTAATATTTAAAACAATTCTTATTTTGATATATCGTCACGAACACGCCCAAAGATTATTAGTTATTTAAATAAATAGATAAACTGATCCGTCTTTTCTTATTTTTGTGGCGGCTTTTCAGCATTTTTCAAAAGATTAATGACCATTAAATGAAATATACCTACTACATATTATTTTATGGCGTACAGTAAATCGATCAAACATTTTAGCAGAATTGTTATATACGTAGCAAACTTACAAACTAGATAACCAGATCACGTACTTAAATTTTAGAGAATTTAGAAATTAATCTTAACGAATTTACCTAGGCTGAAATATAAATTATAAAACTCAATTTTAACTTTAATCAAGGTTTCCTTCTACTTTTTTTACTATGAATACAGGGTGTGTAGCTAAGTTCTTCAAAAAATATTTTTTGTAGGTGTATCAGTGTTATTTTTTGCAACTTTTACAATTTATTATTTTAATATTTGCTGCAAATACATTTTGGTTAGTAATTGATTAATGTCGGTCTTAAATTAAATAGTTTAGAATTGTTATATATAAATAAATCATGTAATAATAACCAAAATATCGTAAATTACCACCTGTTTTACCTTTAAAATGTTTCAAATAATTTTTGTAATTCTTGTAATTTTCTTCATCATCATATTTTCATTTTTATATTTTATGCTGTCAAGTACTAGAACTATTTTTTAAATATATTACTAAAATGTATTTTTTTAAATAAAGCAATCATTTGCATATCCCCGATAGGTGAATTATTACACTAAGCCAGCTCTGACCATGGTAGCCATTATTGGCCCACACGTCTGTCTGATGCCTGATTGGTATATAAAACTCATACAGAGCCCAATATCGGCACTTACCCACTAACTTTAACTGCTTTTATAAGATCTGAGGGATGGTATTGGTGTGCGGATAGGGGGTGATCACGGGCTGGACAGTGGCGTGCGGAGAAACAAAAAGATATTTGGTAGTGCATTAGTATTACTAGATAGAAGTAATAGATTTTTTCATTTTGTAAAAATTGCTCATACTTTTGGTTGAAAATCATAAATATTATGTATATAAAACTGAAATATATAAATATTATTGACATTAAAAAAGTTAACTCGTGTAAATATTTTTAAGATAATTAATAACTTAATTTTATTAATATTAATTTTGTTATAATAATTAACAACAAAAACAAAAATTTCAAATTTACTAATAAAAACATTATTGACTATCAACCTAAAAGTTAACTGACTTGCATTATCTTTGATTTGATACAATGCCTCATTGCAGGTTTTATACACAACAAGAATGAATTTTAAATATCAAAAACCGCTCCTTAGTAATGATTAAATTTAAAAGAATATATATACTTCATTTTTTGATTGATCAGCAGTTTAACAGGCCATATTGGCGCAAAAATAGATATTATGGAAGCTCTTTTTCCTTAAATTGTAGATTCATTAATGTATCTATGTACAAAAAATGTATTATTTTATTCCCGTCTTTATTCTTTATACTTATGACGCATAAGAAATTAATTCATTTAACTTTATACAATAGTACATTCATAGCTTATTTTGGTTGAGAATTAGTATGATATTAATTGAAGAGTTTTTTCTTATACAGAAATATTCAATACAAAAAGTAATAATTAATTTATTAGATGAAACATGTACATATTCCAATGACAATGAACACAAAGCTTACTCAGAAGCTCCAAATGACACGTATTTAACGTCCGCAAAACAAAAAAGGACCAAGATGACTCCAAAGTCTCTATGGATAGATGAAATAATCAGAGCTGCAAAGTAAAATGGAAAATATGGAGGAGATCCGAATAAAAAATCATAGTGAGGCCTTCATTCAACAGTGGATCGATAATGGCTGAAGATGATGATATCAAAAAAGCAAAATAAACATAATTTCATATAAATAATACTGCCGGTCGTGACATAAATATACCTAGTGCATAGCATATATACACGGTGTCTACGGCATAATTTAACCACTTTTATCATCATAGTATAATTCGAGTCTTAAAATAACTTAGTTCTCTTCAAACAATCCCCTTCCCGGACTCCCACACAGCATCTACTCTACAGGTGACGAAGGCGGATGAGTGGGGCCTGAAGTAGTGGATCCCGTGTAGATATAAATTTTTTTTTTAAATCTTACCACCCTCCACAAGCCGTCTCGTACCCTTTGAATTCCATCATCTTGAAATAATAAGACTAACAAAATAATTAATAATACAATTTAATGAATACATATTTTTACTCTACGTTTATTTAATATAACCGTGAACTTTAATTAATCTGTTTACATAGATAGAGATTTCAAATTAAAAACAAAATATTTTTTCTGACTATGTTGAACCGTAAGGATGGAGGCTTCGTTCACCTCTCGGATTAACCTGTCATCCAATAATCTGTTATATTTTTAATTTCTCCCTCGTTTCGACATGTGTGTATTCCCTTCCATGTCCCTGGATCATCCTAAAGAAACTTTGGCGTGCCCCGACGTGACGAGATTCGCAAAGTAACACCTCTTCTTCGTCTTCTTCTTCCACCCCTAGGTAGTGGCCCCGACCGCACCCCACTAAGAGCAGCTCCCAGAACAGCCAAGTCACCCGCCAGTCAACCCTTATACTGCAAGGTACGCTTAACCCTTGCGCCTTGGGAAACCAGTGTTTCTTAATTATAAAATATATTACATCATATAATAATATTTTTTGTCATTTCGTTATACTATCGTATCGTAAATATACACTATCACGTTATATTCTATTTCCGTAGGAACACTCTTGCGCTAATATGTAGATAACGCTTCTATCAAATACATACACATCTTTCGAATACACATATGTAGCGCCTAATTCCAAAACCTCCTAAAACGGATTTTGCATAATTTGAGTTAAATATACAGTTTTTTACATTTTTTATCAGCTACATGCAGAACACATTGCTTCTCGCAAAAGCCACTTAAATCCATTGATATTGCATGTTCAAAATCAGAATTTGTTCTAAAATACCCCAAAGTAAACAGAGTATAAGTTGACTTTCCCCCTAAAATGAAATCAGTCAATCACAACGCTTGTTGATGTTTAAAACCAGTATGGCTGCCAGAACGATATATGCAGAAAAAAAATTACATTACAGAATTGTCTTTTTAAAAAATGCTGACGTAAATACAAACATTTTGTACATTTGCTTTCAAAATATACGTTTTCATCAATAACTCAAAAACACTTCGTCGTTTTAGGAGGTTTTGGAATTAGGCGCTATATATTCTCTTCTATTTTAATGACTTCCAAAATTACCTTTCATCTACGTTATCTACAAGTTTTGCTTCAAATATTCAAAATGGCATTTAAATGTGGAATGTTCTCTCATAAAAACTCCCCTGATATCTGGGAAAATATATATTTATTAATGATAACACATTTTTGTAATGAAGTTACATTTTCAGAACATATTATAGTATATAAAATAAAGAACTCGCTTCTCCGGATAGAAAAAGGTCCAAGTTCGAATCTCGGTAGCAACTTAAAATTTATTCGATAGATAGATTTTTTCTTTATATTTTTCTAGTTGTCAACTCGTTACCTAGAGAGATTATATATCCGTTCATTGATTCAAGTTCACACGTGGGTTCAGGACCTATTGGCGGTGTTGTTAGTTGTGGAGGCGATAAACCTCCACAGAATATATATTTATAAAGAAGTCTTGTACAAAAAATAAATCTTATATTTCGTGTTTTTAAATATGAATCATACATACATAAATCACTGTCACGTAAATATAATTATAGTACTAAGGGAAATATGATCCCGTCTTAGTAATTGGGTTAGATTAGGAAAATTAATCTCTGCGGTTGTTGAATAATTGATTATTATCGGCTGGTTTACAAAAATAATCAATATTTACCTGACCAACAGTTGGAGGATCCGCGCTGAACATCACCGCCAATGTTCGGCTCCAGCACGCGGCTATCTCAGAGGACGTCATGTTTCTTTTAATATAACGAAGAGAAAGTTGCTTCTTCCCTTTTATCCCTGTGTTCAGAAGAAATGTATTTACTTTAAGAGTTTCTAAATATTTTCTCCTTGCGGTATACACTACCCGCACCTAAATATTATCTATTGTATATGAATTATGTTTATGCCAAATATTTTTTTTAAATTGTGGTAATTTTTACAACTGTCGGTATGGTCAAAAGTTTTCTGTCAACTTCAGTGAGATCAACTTGTGTTTGTTCACTAGGAGTGGTAGCGAACCTTTGTACATGCGCGTGCCAAAAATCCCCAAATAATATACATTGACTGTCTGACGTGCCGAACAGTTTTTTTAAATATATTTATTTAAATAACTACAATTAGCCACTATGTTTTAGATTAGTTTTTTACTTAAAAACATAACGCGAAGACCGTATCAACATTTGACAGAAAAGTCTGAGAAGACATAATGAGTTCATTCACCCTTCCAAGCAATTTTTAATAGAGGAAAAATGAAAAAAAAGTTATTCAAAATTTTATTTAAAAAGTTTACAAAATACTCTAAGTTATTAGTATATATTAATGAGTTTTTTGCTGTATATTCGATGCCAAATACTCTATACCCGGTTCACATAACGTCACTTTTAGTAAAATGCAGGCCCAACTGGATTCATCGGACAATCTACTTACTGTACTACATTTTATAAAATTCATTTCGGAAAATAATGACTCACAAGCACATGTGAAAGAGAAAATTGATAATATTGCTGTCGCTAGTTTTTTTAAACAACTAAAAATTTCTATAATGGTGTTACAAATTCTTATTATTTCTTCTTCTGCATTCTTTTTAATTATATTCGATAATCGATCATTTTCAATTATTTCAATTTCATTTCAAAAATCGACAAATTTGACAATTTGAACGTGATTGGAGTTCAATTAATTGCATTTCTATATCTTCAAGATTCAGCCACTCGAAAATCTCTAAATTTAAGACTTGTTCATTATTGATTGAATAACTGTGAAAAATTCTTGAGTTAATTTAATTTTATCTGGTTTTTCGTCTTCGAATTTTTTTTTTATATTCATAAAATATTTAAATTTGTTGAATACCATGTAACAATTGAATACATCTAATTTTGCTTTAAATGCTTTGATCAATTTAAATATGATAATAATTGTTTTGTAACACCTTGCAATTTAATATTTAATTCATTTAAATGTAAGCACAAATCGGTAACAAACATTAATTTTGAAAGGCATTCGACATCCACTATCTGACTATAGTTTTCAATGATTTCTTCATATTTAAAAAAACCTTAACTTCATCAATACATTCTACGAATCTTTGAAGGGTTTTTCTACGACTTATCCATGGCACGTTGTTGTATATTAGTAATTCATTGTACGTCGAGTTTATTTCTTTAAATAGCTCTAAAAAAATTATTTTACTATGCTAACATGAAATTTATCAATTTTGTTACAAGGTTCAAAATATCTTCCAGTGATTTGAAACCGTGCTAAGAGTATAAAACTTGCTGATGAATAATGCAAAAAACTGAATGTCTAATGCATTTGGTAAACTGAATGCACTTTTTTCTTAAATTCAAGTCAATCAAAAGAATATTTCGTTTTTAAATTAAATTACTTTCATAGCTCACAAATAAAGCAAAAGCTTGAGTAAACATAAATTACAACTATTCACAACGTTTTTTGATACACATATAAAGTCTTCTTTTCGTGTGTGTAAGAAATGGCGTATTATTTTACATGCACATAATTATGCACATACTATTAATTGTCAAAGTGGAATTTTAATGATGGACAAACTTGACTTGACGTCAGCTGAGCTTGATAGCAAAAAACAAACATGACCTCAAATGATTACAAATGTCAATAACAGTGTTGACAGCATAATAATATATTTGTATACAAAAAAATTAACTATAAAATGAAGTCTGGATATCTTATCCATGAGTTATCTATTTTTAAAAAAATTGTTAATTGTTAAGTGCCATCTCTGGCACGCGTGCCCTAGGTTCGCCACCCATGAACTAGGACATCAACTTGTTCGTGTAATGTTTACTTTTATATCATCTAGGACATCTTATCGATTATGACATGTATTACTCAAAGCTTTTTGAGATTCATTGCAAATAAATATCATATATTTTAATAGGAAATAGTGGATGTCTCACTAAAATAGAAAGAATACATATTTAGTTGAAAAATTGACGTGAGAGTAAATGTTTAACATAGTATAATAGGTAATTGATTCTCCTGGCAAGAGGAAGTTCCGGGTTCGAATGGTAACTATAATTTTTTCGATAGATTGATTTTTTTCTATGATTCTTTGTGAAGTAATTCATTTAATGTATTTTGACTTCAATAATGTGCTTAATTTGATATAATTTATATTTAAATGATAAATTTTCTAAAAATATGCATTTGATAAATATGTTAAATAATCTGAACCTTTTTTTAATAAATAATGCCATTCTAAAGTAAGTAAACGTAAAACTTTTTTGATAATGTGCAACGGTGCATTAATTAATGTGTTTTGTAGTATATTTAATATAATAAGAAATGTAAAACAAATTAAAGATTGAATATTTTCAATCAATTAATCATCATTACACAGATCTGATATGAAAAATCTTATTTGATTGTTTTAGCATTCATTAATGAATTTTCTTGCACTAAAATCAAGAATGGTACTTAATTAATTTATTATGTGCCATTAAAGAAAATGTATGAGGCGCTTATTGAAAGCAACAAGAACAATCACCTCACATGCTTAGGTGAACATTGGATGACGGTCCTGTTAGAAGCTTCAACCGTCGAAGATGAGAAGGTGATGAAAGTGAAATAGGCAAAAGTGGTCAGTTAGGACAGAAGAATGTGGTATTCTACCTTTTTACCTATCCCAGACGGAAAACGGTGTGATAATAAGTTATAGTATTTCATACAGGTTTATGAACCTATGTATCATAATACAATTTTAATAAATGTATATCATTTCTAATTTATTTATTTTATTTGGTGAACAAACAAATTATGAAAATTGAGAAATTTTAATGTAAAATATATATTTTTAAATATTATCACTTAAAAATTATCTAACATCCATTTACGCGTCATTTTCCCACAATAATTCTCTTTGTAATCAAAATAATTCATTCGCCGATAACATGTCCGAAGGATAAATATATACATATAAACGAATGAGTATGTGATTATTTCATTATGTGGATATACCAAACGAAAAATATTTTGGTTTTCTATTACGAAGGACATGTCATTATATTCATCACAGTAATCGCATCGAATCGCATCACCTCGGTAGCTCACAACGTTTAGTCGAGACTGCAACACGTTTGACTAATAACACCTGAAACCTCCTTGCTTAAGCCGATTAAAATTAAGGGAATCTTACATAATCATATTAGGGCGTAAACACGATGTCCAAAGCGTTTCGTGAACCTAGCGAGAAATTAATTTTCTTCCAGGCCTACTCACGTCGCGGCGCAGACATCTTGTATATTCTTAATATTTTAGTGAAAGTTGAGTGTAACAAGAAAAAATAATCTTAAAAACTTTAAAAAAATTTAGAATTATGAAAACGAATGTCGAGAAAATAAATAAATTAAAGACAATGGATCACTTTTATTCTCACGCAACAAAATACTAGTTATATAATGCAGTAATACTCTGACTTACGCTACCCCGACTTACGCGAACTCAGAGTTACGCGAACTCAGAGTTACGCTGTTCGTTTGGCGACACTGCCACTAGTCTGCCGCCCGCTATATTCAGTGTTTCTCTTACTGTGATACGCGTTGGATGCGGACTCTACATGCACGATCACGATTCAACAATCGATGAAAGTTAAAAAGCAAATCTGATTCTTCTGCAAGTAGTAAAAAAAGGAAAACGATATCATTACAATGTAAACATAAGATTATCATAGATTTTGATATCAGAATGAAAATGTTTGAATTTGCAAAGAAGTTTGAGCTACCGAAATCCACAGTAAGAACAATAATAAAAGATAAAGAAAGAATTCTTGAAGCGGTGAAAAATGCTCAATCCTTAAACTTTTTTAACGTAAAGCATTATTTTTTTTAATATCTTGTATTAATATATATAAATAACTGCAATTTTATTAAATATTTTTCTTCTAAACTAGTGTTTTCGTTAGTCCTTGGTCCCAATGAAATAAAATTGTATGTATTTATATGCAAAGTTGCACCCCGACTTACGCGATTTTCGTCGATCTCACCTATTGCGTAACTTCGGAGTATTACTGTATATTGTTGAGGTGTGAGGTCTCTTGTGATCAATCTTTTTTTCTTGTACAAATCTCAACTATTTTATGCCTATCCTACTGTTTTTTTAAGCAAGCATATTTCCACTGCATTTAATCCATACAGTCTGCTTTTTTCCGTCCTTCATCATACACTCGTGTTTCGATTGCATTCAGTTGCGATATAAAATAATTCCATTATCTATGACATTATGTATTCAAAAACTACTAAAGAATCTGACTAATATGTGTATAACAGTCGAAAAACTATCAAAGAAAAAAGTACGTATATATTATAAAAATATCAGATTAAAAAATATACACAAAGGATATACAATACCTGTATTTTACTCAAAATAATACTTTTCTCTAAACACTATATACGAGTTTTTTAAACTCTACATATTTTTCGTATTTAGAAGGGAGTCCTCCTGTCACGAGTAATTTTCAGTAAAAAATCCGAATGTTAAAAAAATTATCACGAATATAATTTTCAGCAAAAATTCCGAATTTTAAGTATATTTTGTATTCGTTTGTAATAATTTAATTTTAATTGAGTAAAATCCGAATTTTTTATTTAAAAAAACTCACTATACTGAATTGATTTTGATAAGTTAATAAAATTAATAAGTTGAATTGTGTTATTCCCAGAGTCTCGAGGTGTATTACATCTAATAAATTAATCTAAGGTCCATTTTGTGTGAATAATATTAAATATTTTGAACACTTTTAAAATGTCATCCGCCACTGGTTATATTTATAATTTTTTTAATTAATAAATGATCGCTAGAACAATTTGATCCACAATTAATGTTTTTAAGGAGAACACATTCTTATTGTGAAGTTTTAATTTTTTAGAACATAGGTCATATAGAACATATTTTTAATACAAATTAATTAATTAGAAAGATATACATATGAAATCAATTTATCGAAAAAATATTTTTGTTGCCACCGGGATTTGAACCTGGATCCTATCCGGGGAAATGAATTAACCGGCTTCCAAATAATGGAACGACAGATGTATCATGAAATAAGTTAGAAAATGTGTCGTCAACTTACTGTGTTGATGTATCATAATCAGTTAATACATTTCCCTGGATAGGAGAGATCCAGGTTCGAATCCCGGTAGTAACAAGAATATTTTTTCGATGAATTGATTTTATATGTATATCTTTCTAATTAATACATTTAATTTGTATTACAATTAATGGTTTATCGTACATAACACAAAGATTTCTAGTTTGAGTGATATTTATACTTTACACTCCCAGCTAGATCAAATTAAAAATTCGGTCTCTCTCAAAGTTCTCGTTTTCAGTGGCGTGATTTTTTACCGCCTCGCGCTACCACTACTGACGTTTGAAACGTCACAAAACACTAAACGTCAAAGTGGCCACTCGAATGGCTGAAATCGTGACTCAGTAACCGCTCATCGCGCCGCGCCGGTGAGTTTTCGACCCGACCGGACCAACAGCGCTCATTAGCAACGTGGCTGCTAGTAAAACTGGATAAATTGAATTTTTATTTTTAATGGAATATTCACTTATTTTCAACAAAATACATCAATCAATTAAGTTATTTTCATGATTTTTTGTGAATCTATATTGAAAAAATTAATCAAATTCAATCATTCTAAAAATGGCGAGAATAAAACATTAATAATCATAGTAAATGCTTTAATATTGGCGATACAATTCTCAGGAGAACGTGCCACAATTTTGGGAGTACATAATTAAATTTTTAAATAAAATTATGCATACATTAATAATAATAATAATATATGTTGTTGACACTAAAAGACGACACAAATCGATTTGTCAAATTTTGTCATCATAAATGCTATCAATGCTGTCATTATATAATACTATAATGATCTTTGTGCTCGCTCTCGCCGGATTCTGTAACGTCGACACGCACTAACTTATTGCAAACAATCGTCTGGATACTGAAACTCTTCACAAAACTATGATTTATTAAAATTATTACACGTAACAATTATCAAATGGTCGACTTTTTGAAACAAGTCTAATTTTCCGCGTAAGATTTTATCCAACCTATTTACGATTTCAGGTGCATTTGTTACGTGGGAGAATATGAATTTTCAATTGTTCTATTATTTTACTATATATAATATTATATATTACTGAAGTTACCGGATAATAAGTATTACATAATAATACAAATTAAATGCATCAATTAGAAAGATATACATACAGGTAAAATCAATTTATGGAAAAATTATTTTTGCTGATACCGGGATTTGAACCAGGAACTCTTCCTATCCAATTACAATAGATGTATCAATTTGAAATAGCTGCAATATATAAGTTCGAAAATTTGTCGTCAATTTACTAGGCTGGCACAGTGTAATTAATTATCGCGTTTTACCGTTATTCCGAAAAAATATTTTAGCTACCACCGGGATTTGAACCGGGATCTCTTGGATTGAATAACACACTTCACCGGATAGGTAGAGAACCTGATTCAAATACGGTGAAACCTAAAATATTTATTCGATAAATTGATTTTATCTGTATATCTTTCTAATTGATGTATTTAATTTGTATTAAAAATATCACTAACATCTTCACAATGATAATATGTTTGTTCTCTTTAAAATATATTGTATAATAGTTTATTTCAGTATAATCTATTTTGGTGTACAAAACCTAATCCGCAATATACAAAAAGTATAAAGAATTCATGAATTCAAAATCTATAAGATTTAATTTTAAAAATTAATATGAAGTTGGTTAAATTAAATGGTATCAATTTTTTAAATGACGTTTTTGAACTCTTAATTCAACGGTGCTTGAAGTAATGAAAAATGTACATAAATGTAAAATTTCAAAAACGGACATTATCCGCCCCGACAAATCAACTTATCAGTATGTTAAAACTATAAAATCTTCACTCGCGACTATAATTTATTCAACACTACATCAGAACGTTGATATAAAAATAAATAAAAATTTCAATAATATCATTAAATTATTACGGCGCGCACCTCGTTTTATTTATTTCTGAAAATAATTTTCATTTAAATTACATAATGTAGTGACAATTTCGACGTGGCTTTGTATTCTGAATTGTTGGCTGTTTTGCTTCATCCCTGTGAGGTCAGCGCCACGAGAAGCTGAAAGCTTTGATACCGCGTCAGGTGCCGTCAAGGGCCGAGTGACAGCTGTGTCAATGTAAAGCGGCCTCTCCGCACACAGCGACGATTAAACGGTGATGATTGCCGGTGCAAAACTGATTACAGTCAATAAAAAAACTAACGTCACGTTCAATGTAACACAATAAAAGCTTCATATTCGAGTGTTTCGCTGAATCGTGTGGTTAGTTAGATATTTGTAAAAATTACCTTATTCCGTATTTTGAATAAAAAAAATTAAAAAAATAAAAAAATAAAATTTTGAATAATTTACATCACCCCTGCAACAACACTGTATATCGGTTTTAGGCAGATCTGAGTTATGATAGCCACAACGTTGTATATCTATCTGGTATTTTAATTATAGATGTATCAAATAAATAAAAATATTATTAAACACAATTTCTAAGCGAGCTCCCTGCAATAACACTGTATATCCTCCAATTCAATATATAATATATATTCAATACTACAGTTACCTCGATCAAATCTAAATTTAATACATAAACTTTAAAGGCTTTTATTTTTATCACTCAGATCTTATTCCCTATCCCATTTTCCTTTTCCTTTCCCCTAGAATATTTCTTTACTTTCTTTATTATAACTTTTTTCTCTACGTTAAAATTTTTATTTTCAACTTTTGTTTTCCTCTCACATTTTTCTGCTTAGTCCTTCTTAAAATTCAAATTGAACTCACTATTTAAAGTATTTTATATCTTCAGAGAAAACGTGTAATTGGCTTAATTATTGTTTAGCTTTCACTGTGATTTCCGTATTTACTAATTAACTGAATGTTTCATGAATAAAATAGAAATTAAAATTAAAAAATAAGATGGCCGACCCTCTATTTACCAACTTTTGTAAAAACCGATAAATAGTGTTGTTGCAGGGGGAGTTTCAATTATTGAACGCGAATTTTTTGAAACGTAACAAAGAAATTATACAGTCCCGAAACATTACCAGGAAGTTCACTAAATAATTTATTAATTGATTTATTAATACATTTCCTTTCCTGGAAAGTACATACATAAAAGTTAGTAATTTATATATTTTTTAATGAAACCACGTTTTCTTTGCAAAGTTACAATTGTTCAGAGCGTAGTTACAAATTATACAAAGCGCTGTACAATACACACTTAAAAATCAAAAAAAAAAAACATCAGAAATAAAATGAGATTTCTTTACAATGAATACGATTTGTTGCGCAATTTTTTTTTCTGTTAATAAAATAAACTATGCCACCTGGCAGATTCTATTCAAAGGTTCTTAGTAAACATTGTAATTAAAAATGGTCACTTACAACGTGAAAAAATAGATGTCTCACTAATAAGGTAAAATAATATGTAGATGTAATCTGATATGTGTCACCATACCTTAATTGGTTAAACGGTTATATAAATACAATTTAATGAATCAACTAGAAAGATATACAGAAAAATTCAATCAATCAAAAAAATATTTAGTCTCTATAGGGATTCGAACCTGGACTTCTTCTTATTCAAGAACCTCTTTTTAAATAATGCACACTTTATGGCTTATAATTAAATAACATAATATTTAGTTTTAAAACACTTTATTATGTACATATACAAATGTCAACTAGTTTCGGTTGGGCCCAACCTTCTTCAGGATAATGCTGCTTCTCTCTCCTTTTAATTTCTTAACTTTTTATGTACCTTTTTATACATTTTTTTATTTATATGTACAGTTATGAAGTATAGTAATGGAAATTTATTATTATTTTCATTTTATAGTTTTGAAAATAAATTTGTCTATGAAGCCATTGAGCGATTCGCCATTTAGTTCATATTAATGTATAAGTAATTGACACTGTATTGACCGTTCACACGCACTGAATGATGTGCCTAAATGTTGGCAGCAAATCACTTTATTTTTCATCACATCATGACAAAGGCCACTGGAATATGATTGGAAACGTTGATTACGTCAAAAAGTGATCGTAAAATACAACGTTAGAATAAATATTAACTGTTACAAAAACCCCCCTGAAATAAGAAACTAAACCAAATTTTAATATAAAATATTGTCATACAATTAAATTAATATTCAGAATTTACTCACTGTTATTAATATAATATATAATAGAAACTTGCCGGTGTATGTCAGTGTGAAAAAATTATTAACTTATATAATTTATGTATTTAATTTTTATTTTTTTTAGTTAGTGGAGTCTTTTAAATATCATACGTACTTAAATAAATAAAACACTTTTAAAAATGGTAAATAGCCGAGAATAAATTCTATGATCGTGCTAAAAAATTTTGTTTTCATATTTTAATCCAAAAATGATCGCCCCATGAAAAATATTATCAGAACTGTTATCAACGTTATCAAAATTTTCGCACATTTTCCGAATTCATCCATCGCCCGAAGGCCCATCACTTATCTTCAGCAACGTCGGTTTGGGCGTGCAAACATTTTAAACCCGTTGCCGTGACGGCCCGCGATTGGGTTTGGCATTTTTTCTGACGCATAATCAAATATCCAACTGCCCCGGCTGCATTTTAACATTTCAGACAGAAAATACGCCGAGCTGTCCGCTTTGTGTATTGTACTCTCGTGCGGAAACAGAAATACATTACTTTCCCGGGAAACATGTTACCATGAAAACGTGATGACAAATGTGCAGGGAAATATATACATTAATGCGTATTTAAATTATAGTCTTTGCATAGTAAGAACTGAATTTCATTTTGTCATTTTTAGATTTCAGACAAATACATAGATTATCTATGCAGACAAAATCACCCAAGAATATTCAGTTTTTTATGATTAATAAAAAATGTCATTTTTTTATTTATTTATTATATTTTATTGGCATACATGTTTTTGTTGTAACATAGATGAATATTAAATATTATAATATAATACTGGGATGCAGTAGAACTCCACCTCAGATATATACAGCGTTATTCTGGCTACTTTGCTAGACTACCGTTTGTGTTAAAGTACCCATTTTTTTTCATGCTGTTGTGGTGTTATTTAACTAAAAGTAGAAAGAAAAGATTCGACAAAAATATTATTTTTAAATATAGAAAAAAAAATGTAGTGAGTGTGTTGTAAAACTAAAATGAATTATTAGTGTAGGTATTGTATTATGATTATACTTTTAAAATTAGCAATATTAACTTTGTGGTTAAAATTCATATTTTTTTATTTATTATCTTTGTTTTATTAACCACTAAATTGAGTTTAAACTTTTAAAATAGCATATTAACTTTGGTAAATTATATTTTTTTATTTATTATCTTTGTTTTATTAACCACTAAATTGAGTTTAAATACATCTACCGGTTTCGAAAAATACAATTTTCTTCTTCAGGATGTCATAACTAACTAAAACTATATTATCTTTGTTTTATTAACCACTAAATTGAGTTTAAATACATCTACCGGTTTCGAAAAATACCATTTTCTTCTTCAATTCCTCATGATCAGTGTCATAATTAACTTATAGAAAATATACTAACTAAATAATTTAGAACTACATATATAATAAATATAATTATTAATATAATATAACAATTCATTTTTAGTAGGTATATTAATGTGTTTATTGAAAATAGTGAACCGAAAGTGTATGAATAATATATAATTTTTTTAATAAAATTACTCAATAAAAAATCTACTATTACGCAAAAGTACTTAAAATCGCTTTGAATAATTACAAATATTAAAAACCTACAAAACAATCAAATATTAATATGATGTATAATTTAAAAAAACGTTGTTTTTTACAAAAAATATATGTACTATAATATATAATGTATTTACCATTTATTTGTATATTTAAATATTTATAGAATTTTTTAACAGCAATAAAATTTTAATTTACTTTCTCTTCTCGATTTATTCACCTGATAAATTTATCGGAAGACCATGTCATATGTCAATATTCCAACGCCCTGCTTTACATCTTTATATCGTTGATTAATTAAAAAATATTCCGTTTTCTTGACTTTTTTCGCAGTATAGCGCAAACAAGTCAATACTAATCGAATTATTAATTATATCCATCGAATAATGCCAAAACTGGTAGTCAAAAGAAAAATCGCTTCCTTCGGAAATTTTATCTGAACTGTACAGATTCAATAATGCTGATTCTGAGTCTGACTGCAGAATTGCCCCATCGCCCACTATTTTGGGGAAAAATGTGATTTTATTCCAAACAATTACAATTTTTACCATTTAATCTAAAGTGTATTTATTTGTTTTTTTTTATTTTAAAGATAACACATTATTATTTGTGAAGTTTTATTTTTTTCAAAACATAGTTCTGTGATATTTGAACACAAATTAAATACATCAATTAGAAAGATTTACATACAGATAAACTCAATTTATCGAAAAATTATTTTAGCTGTCACCGGAATTTAAACCAGAATCCCTTCCTATCAGGGGAAGTGCGATAACCAATTACACTACGTCAGCCTCGTAAATAGTCGACAAATTTTTGAATTTATATGTTGCAGCTATTTATTTACGAGGCTGGCTTAGTGTAATTGGTTATCGCACTTCCCCGGATACGGTGGCAGCTACAATATTTTTTCGATCAATTGAGTTTATCTGTATGTATATCTTTCTAATGCATTTAATTTGTGTGTATTTATTTTATTGATATTTATAAACTAATAATATTGAATAGTTTAATTTTAATAGATAACTTGTTATCCAACATTTTTTCATTCAATTTACCACTACAGCGTTTTTCTATTTGAAAAATATATATCATGAAATGAATTTTGAGCGGCGTAATGCAACCTAAAGCCTGGTATGAAGACAGCAGCTTTTCCACAATTTCTTCATAATTGTCGGCACGTACATTCGGGATGTTCACAGTAGCTACTCCGCGTTCGGCTGTCCCAGCAGCAACATTTAGTATACTCTCCCTTAAGACCACAGTATTGCTACATAAGGGCAGCATATACATTTCACTTCTACTCGCTGTATCTTATTTAATCTATCTGTTATCTTCGTGTTTATCTTTAGCTACGTGTTCTCATATATTTCTTTCATTCAGACTGCATGAGTAACAGGCACGAATGGATATTTGTATCCATTTTGAAACAAACTAGCTATTCAAATTAATTCCAACGAGTCAATATAGGTGTCTCCACTGTGCTTGATCTTATATCGATTATTTATATTTTCGCGTTTTTTTACGAAAATGTGGGTTTTTATTAATTATTTATATCAGAAGCTACACTGATTAGATTTTTTACACAGCAATAATTAATATAAAGTCTTTGTACTAATATGAAACTAATAAACTAAATAATATTTATAATAATTTAGACTATGTGTAAAGCGCCCTCAAGGTGAATTTTTTCCAAAAATGATACTATAAAAATTATCAAGTTTTATTATTGTTAATTGAAAGACCATAACCATTAAATTCAAAGAAAAATTACTAGTTGCGAAAGTTAATACATATACAAAACATATTTTCTTATGGGTTCAAAGTCAAGGTTACGAAAAATAATATATATTTATAAAATTAACAATATGTTAAAATTAATAGAATTCTAAATCGTTAAATTTGCATGACATTATTTCATTTTTTGATGGTTTAAAATGCTTCTACTTAACGTCCAACACGGCTTCAGAGCACTCCACTCAACTCTCTACCAACTTTTAAGGGTGGCAGAGATCATCACAGAAGGTTTTCGCAACCAACTTCGCACTGGAGCCATTTTTCTGGATGTTGCAATAGCCTCCGACAGAGTATGGCACAACAGCCTGCTCTTAAAACTCCACAACACCGGCTTCCACCCTCAGTTACTTGGCTTAATTAAATCTTTCCTTTCTAATTGCTATTTTCAATTCAAAATTGGAAACACCCTCTCCACAACCCGTTACACAGCGGGAGTCCCGTAGGGCTCTATAATTTACCCTATTCTTTTTAACCCCTACACACATGACTTCCCCCCCTCTCGACGATAACAACTACTTCCATTCCCATACCGCCCAGTATGCTGATGATACCGCCGTCCTTGTTCGGGACCGTACCATTGGGAGAGTCATCGATAGACTCCAATCTAATATGAACAAACTCCAAGAGTGGTTCGATCGTTGGCTCCTCGATCTGAACCCCTCAAAATCTGAAGCAATCCTCTTCTCCAAAATTTAAAATCTTAATTTTCCTATAGTCGAAGTTACTCTCCATAACCAACCTATCTCGTGACGCAAAACTGTCCGCTACCTTGTATAGTCACATTTCGCAATAGATCTCCTGGACAACTCACATAAAAAAACATCCGCATCAAGTCCAACAAATGCTTGGGCGCCCTTTATCCTCTCCTAAAGAGCCACAGCTCCTTTTCCCGTACCAATATACTACTAATATACAAATCTCTCATCCGTCCAATCATATCACGTTATGCGTGCCCCATTTGGGGCACAGGTAACATCCGCTCTCTTGAATCCTTCCAAAACAAAATCTTCCGCTTGGCCACCAACAGTCCCAGGTTCGTTCGCAACTCCATTATTCGCAACGACACCAACATTTCTATCCTCAAACAATACTTCACAGATCTTTCCCGTAAATTTTATTCCAATCTCCACAACATCCCTAATCCCACTATCAATTCTTTGGGTTTTGACGATCCAGAGTCTGACCCCTCCCGCATTCGTCCTATCTCCATACTGTAACCTGATGAGTGGGACAAATAAAAGATTACTTTAGCACACCTCAAAAATAAATGATATCTAATACCTGTACCCAGGTATTAAAAAAAAATGATGTGCACACCTACAGCTGCCCTCGGCCCCCCCGCCATCGGGATCCTATATTAATCTCCGTTTATGGCATTTGAAATTCGCATTCGCATACAATATATTGTATTTACACGCTTTAGGGCATCAATTGGGTGCTATTTAAAAATTAAGTTTTGTATCAAAAATACAATAATTTCTTACTAAATAATATTTTTATCCTGAGAATATGTATTTTTTACTATTTTCTTCTGCATAATTTTGCCGATTCGAGTCGGTAATAATAGAATTAGGTACTACAAAAAATATCAGAAGGTCCAAATCACGAATCAGATCGTTTAATCTAAGGATAATCCTCGGTGATCCAAATTTGGTTTTGGTAAGACATTTTCAGATTCCAGCTGTAATTTAAAAATCTGGGAGAAATCCAGTGATAGTCATTCATTGATCGCCATAGACAATTCATCATCGCCATAGACAATTGGAATATTGAATTTGTTTTTTTGATTTTCTGACAAGTCAAGACAGTAATATCAACCATGTAAAAATTGCTTTTACCGTCATGATTTTGGGACCATCTCCATACCACCTAAACAGCGAAAGGCATTGATTTGAATGAACGCGCCAAGTATGCTGGCGACACCTGAAGAATAACATACATTTTTTAATACATATCATAAATACATTAATTACAACAAAAATATTCAGCGGAGGGACATTGGGGTTGGGTTAGCAGAGCAGTAAAATACCCCATAGCATTTAAATAATATACTAATATGATTGCACATCGTTGCTATTGTATCCGTTTGTGTTCTTTAAAGTAGTCATTAAAAATACTAAAATAGTCTTCAAAAAGTCCGTTAGATGGTAATACATATTAGCAAAAAAATAATATTAATGTTCATTTACAATCTTTTCAGATTATGCAATATATGTCACCCATGTCTAATATTTTTTAAACTGACGTGAATAATTCTTAGATATAAATTACTCGATATTTTTTGCATTGTAGTTCAAAATGGTATTACACAAAATCGTATTCATTTGAGATTTTAAGTTAATTTTTTGACGTGTAAATATTATTTCATTTCTTTAAATTTCCTATTTCCTTCATATTTATGCGTTTAATACCATACTGACGATAATTTTAGATAGCTCTAGGTGTACAAATTACTGATATTTTGTTTTTTCGTACTGGAAATAAACGACAACAGCCGCTTGAAGGACCTAGCAGCAAGCAATCGGCGGCAGTAATTGCTTTACTGCTAGTAAAATAAATGGCTTAAAAATCGTAAGCATGTATAGTAATTGCCACCCACTTGCCACATTTCTTAAATTGGGTTATTTACGCCTTTATCGATCGCAACGGTTACATTACGAATTAAAAGAACCCCTCTACCAAATATAGGCTTCCGTCCATTCGTTGGGCTGCTGTTTTTTGTTTACGGTATTTTTCGTTCTTCCTTTCAGTTGCCAAAGGAAGTTTCAGGCTTGGCCGTTAATCGTCATTTCGTAAAATGAAGATTTATGGTAGTGAATTTGAATGCTAATAACAAATGAAAGATTTCCGTGCTCTACTTTTTGTTTAATCGAATAAGTTGACATTTATATGAGTTTATTCTTTCGCGAAAGTCGTTGTACTTTACTATAATTTTTTTATGGACCTGGCTTTTCAATAAACGCTGAAAAAGCAAAAGAAAATAAACATATTTTTTTTTCTATTTTTTTTAAATTAAAACAAAAAAATTTCTATAACTTATTCAAGAGAACATTGTTGTATGGTTTTGACTCCAAAACTGGGACCATTTTGGATACTCATCCCAAAAGGTTATTTAATTTAAACGCGATAAAATATTTAGTCATTTTTACAAGTTCTACAAAATATACCACGTCAAGCTACAGAACACTTATTTAACTTAAATGTTTCTTAAAATTTTTTGCTTACTTATACATACTAAAGCTTGTTTTTTTAGGTTTGTTTTTCGAATTGGTAATACTTTTTCCAGCGATAACCAATTTGACAGCTGATAGTTGATCGGTGCTCAGTTTGGTTTGCCATTTCACCATGAATAGACTTACGCCAGAACAACGTTTGCATATTGTGCAAATTTATTTCGAAAATCGTGGTTCAGTTCGCGAAACCGTGCACTACGTCAATTTTATGGTCGAAATAATCTTCCATTTGAGCAAGTAATTCGAATAACCATGGATTGTTTTCGCA
Source organism: Eubasilissa splendida (assembly GCA_031772225.1). NCBI lineage: Eukaryota > Metazoa > Arthropoda > Insecta > Trichoptera > Phryganeidae > Eubasilissa > Eubasilissa splendida. Next base: position 13,071,012 of record CM062848.1, on the reverse strand, counting down.
CCACTCATACTCTAATTGATAATACGCATCCACAGAGACGTCGTACAGTGCGCAAAGAAGCTGTTGTTTCGTCAAAAATGATGCCGGCCAGAACGTTACTATCAATGGAGTGCGTCTATTTCGTTACCCAATTGAATGACATTAATGTGGAAGAGCTGTGGTTTCAAAAAGATGATGCAACATGCCCCACACAGCACGCACCGCAATCAATTTATTGAAGGAAACATTCGATGAGCGCAAAATTTCGCGAAATGGATTTATGAATTGACCTTCAAAATCGTGTGATTATTTTCTGTGGAGATATTTGAAGTGGCTAGTCTACGCCGATAAACCAGAGACGATAGACGACTTGGAAGTCAACATTCGTCGCGTTATAAAGCAAAAAGCGCGCAAAAAGTGGTCGAAAAATTGATTGCGCTTTATTCGAGCCAGCCGCGGCGCCCATATGCGCGAAATCATATTTAAATACTAATTACGTCAAATTATATTTCCAATATAGCCATTACCATGATTTTTATGTATTTCATTTCATTTTAATATTAACTTCTAAAAAAACACCTTTACAAAAGAATTTTTTTTTATATAAGAATTTATGCACTATATATTTTAGTCTTATATTTAATTTTAAAAAAAATTAATTGCTCTTACAACCCTTCAACGTATTTTTTGCATGCATCTTTCATATTCCTAGAAAAGAGTTGACAAGCTTAAACCAAAGTTTTCACTGAATAAAAATATACTTTTTGTACGATCCCAACTTGCGCGGTAAAGTTATGTCACCTTCACTCTCTTCTTCTTCATCTTGTGCCCTATCCGTTCAACGGATATTGGCTATCTTCAGTTTGTTTAGTGCGGCCCGTAAGAGCTCTACAGTAGACTAGTTAAACCATTGCCTTATGTTCTTCAGCCATGATGTTCTCTTCCAGCAATCATTCTCTGTATTGTGAGGTGTAATATCTCGTACTTCTTCAGAGGTCTCTTCACATAACGGAGATATTGAAGTATTCCGATTTTTATTGTTTTAAATACTTATTTTTCCTTATTCATCCGAATCATAATATCTTCATTCATAATTCTGTTTATCGCTTATTTTGAGCATTATTTTCTGGAACCACATCTCAAATGCTTTAAGTCGCCTTATCATTTCTTCGGGAAGGGTCCATGCTTCCATTCCATAAAATATAATTTCTTAATTTAATGTTAAATTAGGTCAATTTTAATTTTCTCTGGATAAGAAGAGATCCAAATTAAAATTCCCGTAGCAACAAAAATTTTTTTTTTCTATTTCCGTCTAGTTGATTAATTTCATTTGTATTAATTTTATTAAATCAAAATAAATCTAACAATATTTTATGAACAATATTTATATTTATAAAAAAATTAAATCAGATGAGTTCGGACTAATTCATTTAATTATTTTAAACCTCTGATAGTATATGAAGATTACGTCAAAGTATTATACGTCCATACAACTCGCCCTTATGCTGTAGTTAAGTTTATAATACTGTAAAGGACAGCGCTATTGAAACGTCACGCGATTTCTACAACCATATCACACCTACGAAAGGTGCATGGCCACCAGATAAGGGGCATCACCCCCCACTCCAACCATCCCTATCCGCTTCCCAACTGGACATGCCATAACGGAAATTAACAATATTCATTCACAAGGAGTTTCGAAATTGATATAATATATATAATAGAGCAGTTTAACAATAAATAATGTCAAGTTAATAAATCTACACTGTACTGAAAAATGATAGGAAAAATACTTTTTCTTCACCAAGATGATAAAAAATAAAATCATTAATCTAAATTTTATTAAATATTTCAAAGATAATTCTAAAACTTGACTACCTAAAATATTTAAAAAATGTTTATTGATGAAAGATGTGGAGAAATAACCGTAATGACCCGAATGATTAAAGTTATTGAAAATATTTTTAGGATAGGACTGGTGATTAAATCTAGTTGGTTATTTGCGATATTTTGGTTATTTTTACACGATCTACTTATTTCTAACGATTCTAAATCATCTATTCTAAGAGACCAACATTCTGAAGAAGGAAAAGATTTATTCCGAAATAGGTATGTTTTTAAAAAGAACTTACATGGTTAAATGCTAAATTATTTTATAATTTTATTACAAATGTCTAAGCAAAATTTTTTATAGTGAATATTAATGATATTTAAAGATTTTTTAGAATGTATTTTTGGATTATTTATTATTTTAAAATAATTTTTTTAAGTAAATATTTAAAGTATTGTGCTAGTTTTAAAGATATTTTTGCACTCACCGGTACATAATGATTTAAATTATTTAGATGAATGTGAAGATTTATATGCAATGTTTTTATTTAATACATGTTTTATATTTATTTTATAAAGAATGTGCAATAACTTTACTTATTTACTTACTATCACGCCGTAGGCAGAGAGAATAGAGCACCACACTCTTCTGCTCTGGCATACAATTCTATCCTCATCCATATTCATACATCTTCTCACACAAGCTCACCGGTTATTTTGACTTCTAACAGGACCATACTCCAGTATCTGGTTTACCTGGTCGTGCCAAGACTTCCGCGGACGTCGTCTACTTCTGGTGCCATCAACACTTGCGTCATATATCTTTCTTACCATTCTCACCTTAAGTTAATAAAGGATTTTTTAAATGATGTCACTTAATCATCAAAATTATGATTGAATTTTTATCACAAGGAACTTTTATAGCATTATAAGCTTCATATTATATTTACGAAACTATATTGTGGTACCCGAACATTATAATATAAAAAAACACTTTTTAGTTCTTTTAACTCCCATTTTTTAAGAATACCCTATGAGCGGGAGACAGCGATACACTCGCTGTAATGACATTAATTTGAAACTGAGCCTATGTCATTGTTACACTGAAGGCGGGTGATGAATTACTGGGTCAACATGACATTTAATAGTCAAGAAATATTTTTTTACGATGGTCACAATAAGTGACGCTGTGAAATTACGCTTCTTACCATTATTTCTCAATTATTTGTTATGCTAAAAATTCAATCCATTTAATATTTTAATCTCCATGTGAGTTTATGTAAGAATATCAGTACCGTTGATTTTTTTCGAAAATAAAATAATATTGTAAGTCTCGACTAACTAGAGAGCTAGAATGTCTCATTTCAATGCATTCACTCAAAACAGTCGGAGTATTATCTTAAGATAATAATTATATTCATATGTAAAAAATATTATATGTAGGTTATCTTCATATTTTATTGGAATTGAATGTACTAGGCATGATAATAAGTTTACTTAAAAATTTTGCGTACACTTTTACTAAATAAATATAATTTGAAAAATTGAACCAGCAAAAAATAGAATAAATTATTAAGTAAATTTACTATAATATAATGTTCGACGCAGGCTTTTTTGTCAGTGATAGATAATATTAAACATCGCCTTTTTAAACAAATTAAAATTTAACATTGTGTAGTTTAATTTCTGTGCTGTCTAAATTTTTTTAACAAATTAAATTACTAAAATACTCGCAAACAAAATTTGTTCATTGTAATTTTAATGCTACGATAAATGTTAGAAGAAAAGTGAAATGTATTTGAAACACTGCTTAACAGATCAACTACACTCCTTTAACACTACATATCTAATTTTACGAAAGAATGTCTACTAAATAAATATGGTAAATTGTTTTACCCCCCCAAGCTACGGTTTTCTTAACCTAATGAATTAGTGGATCTTTATAAATTCCGGGCTCTCTGTAAAACATCCGTAGGGTACCAGCGCCGTACATTTCTGATGAGTGTCAATAAACCAAAAGCGTGTATTTACTTTTTAGGAACATCAAGGTGGATAATCAACAATCCTGCGAACGGTCGGAAGATGTCTTATTTGATTTTCTTTCTACTTGAATGTTTACCGGAGAAACAAATAAATAACTACGTGGAGAGAATTACCCGCCAAAAGGACAATCCTAATTTGTTTAACCCTTTTGTATTTGATCTTCGTTTTTCCCGTGTGTAACTTACAAAAGGTGAAGGAGCAACTGATTGGGATCATTTGAAAAACAAACTGCGTGGTTTTTCTTTTTCCATTCTCCGAAATCCTCCCCGCCTTCTCGAATAACCTTCCCCTAATACAACGTAAACAGTTTCAAAAACTTAGCAATAACACGATGATTTTACGAGAAAAAAAGTGTTGTAATGTTTTCTTTTGTGTCAGAAAATTCATCTAACTGTTTTCTGCGGTACAAGTTTTGTTCTGGGACACGTCTGACATTTAGCGCCGATAAAAGTGCCGCGGTAAGTTGTCTCCGGGGGATATAAAAGTCATCGTTTTCGCGTTTCCTTTTGGTAGAAAAAGCCCCCGTTTCTTCGGTCCCTCGGTCCATGAGTCGGTGGGAAACGGAGGCAATATTGTTTCCTCTGTATAACTAATGCGAATTCAATTAGAAACTTCAAATAGGCAGCTTTACGTGACTCAAATATCGGATATAACGTCTTCAGCAAATACACGGGAGTGGCGGGCATCGGGGCATAAGGGAAGTGAACCCTGCTTCCCCTTTTTATACACGTACCTACCTAGTTACCTCTAGTTCTAATACAATACATGTTTGTGTTCTTTAGAATAATACATTTTACGGCAATTTAAACAGTCAGTTTATTTTCCTACATATGTAATAAGTATATCTATACGTACGCATATATATCATTAAATTACTTTTGTTACATTTTGTAAATAAAAAAGTAACTTAATCCATCCCACTAATGTACCTACCTAAAACCTTAGATTCTAGTCAAACTGCGATTTGTATGTTCCGAGTGACGATACCGATATAAATCATATTGGAGTATTTGTAATCACAGTATATTATTATTGAATTATATAGTATAAAATAATTTACTTTAATATCAATTTGCACATTACCACTGTGGTTTGTATATTAATGATTTTCTGAGTCACTTTTCATCAAATTTCTGCCCTCCACTAACTGAACATATAATGAAAACAATTTTTTAACGAATAGTGAAAGTACAAAATTTTATGTGAAGTCAAATAACTAAGTATCTTACCTTACATTACGTTTCCTCGTATGGGTAAACAGAGAAAATAGAACTACTTCGCACTGTTCTGTTCTGGTATATCACTCATCCCTTGTCTACTTTCATACATCTTCTCATGCTTTTAACACGACCATTCTCCAATATCTGCTTTATCTGATTACGCCGGATCTAATGTAAGCCTTAAATTGACAAATAAATAATGAAAGTAGACTGAATGCGGTGAAAATATGGTCGCTCTGACGCATATGTGGAAAATCTACAGTGAACAATGAATAAATTAGGATTATTTTGCAAATTAACTTGTGTAGCATAGTCGATAGAGTTATGAAAGAGTAGCTGAAACGGTTTTGTCATGTGGAATGTATGAGCGAGGAGACTAGTAAAGAAAATAAAGTAGTAGATGACGTCCGCGAAATATTTACTAACTTTTTAACTGTATGAAAACCAGCATTTCAATTTTTGTAAATTAATTACGTAGCGAGGAATAAGGAATATTTTCAAGAAATATCGTATAATTAATTGCCATTCAAGACAGATGATATGGCTGCTGAAGCAAGTGATTCGATGGTGCTTCTTAAGGTAATATAAATATGGAGCAAAAAATGTAGGCAAAAAGTGGGTAAACCTTATCTTGTAGCCTTAGAAGAAATCTCCAAGTGGAACATCTGAAAACAAGTTTTACACAGTCGTAAAAACGTAATTCAAGAACTTAGTTTTAACTTTACTAATTATGCAGGACCTAACCTTGGCGCCATATTTCACAAAGGAAAAAAGTTATTATTCAAATTTTTAATCGCAAGCCGCCGTTATAATCTCGGCATTTAGCGAGAGCACCTCCCTGAATATTTACGAAGTAACGCTGTCACATTCATCCCGAGTAATCTCGGAGATAAAGGCAGACGGGGGGGACAGGACGGCAGGATGGCAGCCTCCTCCGGCAAGTCAAGTGGCTTGACTGCGTTATAAACGACCGATGGTTATCCCGGGTAGAAAAAACAAAAACAATTTAAAATGGCACTTGGCTGATAAAGAATATTGCATGCGCCTTCCGCTGTGAAAAGTATTACGGACAACCCCAGCCGTCATCCGCCTCGACCCCCCCGGATGGAAGTTGAAGGAAACTTTTTAAAAAGAAAATGGAAATGTCGTTGTCGCATTGTTATGGCCGCGAGATTTAAATCTTCTTTATGGCATCAGATGAAACATGGATGAAACAAAATGTTACGTTTTTTCAAATTAAAACAAGCAATTAATTTTATTAGTTTTCTTAAAAAAATAATGTATTACAAATTTACACGTTTTGTGCTGCTTTTTTACTATCTTGGCACAAAAAACCTAATACTGCACTTAATATTAGATACGTAATTAAAGTAATTTATTTATCTAGAAGATGACCAATATCAGATGTTTTCGCTACAGTTATCAAAACCTTCTTAACTAATACATAATACGGGTTGAATATTATGTTCCAGGCCAATTTTTTTTGACAGCCATTTTGGTTTGGCTGATATTTACCAGCTTGTATTTAGTAGTAATAGAGATTCATTTATTATGGAGCATCTAACGCATCAATAACGTGTGGAAGTCATTAAAACATTTTATCTTAATAATAATAGCTGAATTGGGTCGATTGGGCTTGCAACATATCTCAGGTCGGTGCTATCTCATACATAGCCCGAGCTACACTTATATACTTAGCATATTGTCAAAAAGTGGTGATATCGACTGGCCTCCTCGATCACCTGATTTGACGGCTCCCGACTATTTTTTGTGGAGTTACTTGAAAGGAAAAATCTACGCTAATTTGCCAATAACAATTCCGATGCTACATGACGATATTCGAAATAAAATTGCTGTAATAACACGCGAAGTATGCGAGAATGTTATGAAATAATGGTTAAAAGAGCACACATTTGTACTGCTGCCAGAGGTGATCACTTTGCCAATATCATATTTTTACATAATTGTAAATTACGCAATTGATAAATAAAAACATAATTAAAAAATTACGTTTTGTTTTTTAGTTATTTAAATATAACATCGACCTGGAACATAATATTCACCCAGTATATTGTCCGTGTCTCTCAAGGTGATTTAATCTCTGAGAGTCAGTAAAAGTACATTCTAATCCATGCGCAAAACATATGGTGTAATGATTCATAAATCGCTTCACGCTGAATGCTGAACTATCCTTTATGCGAACTCGAGTCGAATCTCAGAGAGAAATCTCATCCGTGTACAAGGCCCATTACATTTATTTTAACTGCATGCCAACTTTCTCTTACTATTTATCTGATGTTTTACTTAAGTTATATTTTACGTTTTAATTTGAAACTTCTGCTTAAATAAATTGTGTTCTGTGTTGTTTGCGGAAAAATGAATTGATCAAATAATATTGTAGGGTCGTATAAAACGGATGATAAGTTTATTCAAATTATTTTTATTGTGTACTTATCACCGTGGTGGAAATATGAAGAGAAAAAGGGAGGCACTTACTTTTTTGTCGGCTGGATGCTGGCCGGTTCATAGATTTCCTCACCACCACAGGTTACAAGCATCGCAGCGTGTATTAGTTACACTCGCGAAATAATCAAGTATAATTAACGTAGGATTATTAATATGCGGTAGCGGACGTTGATCACCTTTGCGACGGTGTGAAGCCGTAAAATATTCGATGCGCACTGAAATTCTTGTCGTTGGTAGATTTTAAATTATTGCAATATCTTATTTCTTCCTTGTGCTGAAGGGTGGATAATAATGTGGTACTCGTTAGTATGTACATGATAATTGAGTGCATGCGAGCCAAACTCCAAAAATTATCAGAATTTAAAATTAATTAATTTTAAACGGCACTAACAATTTGTTTGTTGGCCAAATATATAAAATATTAGGTTGTCCTGAAAATAATGGTGGATTTTAACCTTCAAATTCAATTAATTTTACTATAACTTATTACGAGTAACGTGTAGTAAATAAACTTTTTAATTAAATTAACAGCACATTTGTTACAACGAATTGCGTGTATAGAGCTCAAGCGGATCTGAATTCATGAATTCTAATACATTTTGGGAGCTTCTCTGTTATATAATTTTTTTTCTGTGAATGGATTATTGAGATGCTTGAAAAAGTGAAAATTGTCGTGAAACAAGATGGGTCTTGTTTGATTAATCAGTACCAGTTGTTTGTTGCGTGTTTTCTTCCACTAAAGCTTTCAATTGGTCGTTTTTAATAATTAAAAAACGTCGCCCTCTCGTGTCTTCATCTTTAAGACTTACGTCTCTATTCCTATACTTTTCTAACCAACGCCACTGATCGAAAAACCTAATCCTACCAACGGACCAAATATGTTGCCGTATGTTTTCTATTGGTATTATTCAATACATTCATTCAATCCATGCAAATAAAAATACACCAACATTTGTGAAACTGGGCTGTTAGACGCCGATGGTCGCTCTTCTTGGCGTCTTGAATCTTCTTAAACTCTGCTGATCAGCCTCCGAAACTTTATATAACCAATAATCGAACAATAATACTATTAGGTTATTTTTTCTTTCTGCCTCGGCTTCATGTTCAGGGGGGAGGCATCTAGCCTAACTGGTTCTTTTTTAAATATTGACAAGTCAAATGGTTATGAAATGAAAGAATATTTTTATATAAGAAAATTTATTATCTATATTCTATGATACTTGCATGTGTTAAAAGTGGAAAATGAGCATTTTAAACAAAAACAGATGAATTAAGATTTCTTAGCAATGATCGTTCAAAATCAAAATCGCCCATTATTTTTGGAACAACCTAATAAAATATATTGAATATTTAAGTATTTTGCATATTATGTTATCAAAGTAGAACCCATTTGTACCTACATTTGGTTTTATTCGGGAAATTATGACATACATGCATTTAAAAATTAAAAATAATATAATCGGTAAACGACAGTGACTTCTGCATTGAACAAGTTTTCAAGTTCAATTGAAAATTAATAACATTCACAACATTGCCTTCGAGTAAAGTGGTTCCTTTATGAGTAACTATTGAATTAATAAACAATGGGGTGCTGCATATCTCCATTCAAGCGCAAGCTCGGCGATGAAGAAGTTTCAAATCGGTTTTGACTTCTCAATTCAGATCCAGACAACTTCCGAAAATGGATTGCTGCACTTTCCATTCTCGGCGCAATGCACTTATTTAAGGGATGTAGTTTATATTCGCAATTTATAAATATACTTATACATAAAAATGAAATAAAAATAAATAATACAAGTGTTTTTAATACATTTCATTCGTGTACGGATGTATTAGAATATTGATTTTTTTAAAATGACAAATGTATCGTAAAAAAAAAAATTCTGCAAAAATTATCTGCAATATTATAGTGTGCGCTCTATACAATCAAAAATCTCTGCATAACTATAATTGCTGCGAAATAATTTTTACTTTTAAATATGGTGTATTAAGTAGGTATGTAGGTCCACGCGCAAATAATTCCCAGTTCGCGCCGTGCGATGCTCTGAATACACGTCGTCACTTGAACAGACTTGTATTTTTATTTATTTGAAACGTACTTGAATGGATACATTCCAATACATTTTGATCGCGATATTATTGTATATTATACAATATTGTGAATCTTTCGCTTAACAACATGAAGATTTTTCCATAAATAATAGTAATAATATTCATGTTTTTTAAGAGCGGAAATTAACTTACTTACTTTATATAAAATACTTTTTATAAAAACATGATTTCGAAAGAGTGCAGGTATTTATTTTTGATGAAAATAATATTTATTGACAATCCAGCCCAACGTACTTTTACAACATTGACATTGGCAGCATAACCTAAATGCACGCTTATCGCACGCCACTGACAATTAGGTATTTAAAGTATTTTTCAGATATAACAAGCAACAATGGTGAGACCATATTGTTCCATATTTCAAATCAACCAAAAGAAAAAGTTTAAGAACTTTTTCCGTGAGTTGGAGCAGCCGTAAAATGGGATGAACTTGTCTATCGGGGTAAATTTACCATAATGTGAAAAAATATTTATTTCTATATGACAAGAAAAAATTGAAATATCACTCCCTACAATATAATTTATGTAGCGTATTTTATTGAACATGATGATTTTTATTGCTTTTGGTTCAATGCTGAATATTGTTAAGTAATATTCGTATATGACAAAACAATTATTGATTTATATATATTATACTGATATTAAATCAAAATTGATATACTAGAAGAAGAATAGTTAAAAATAATATATCAATTTGAAATACAATATCGGTGTTACTAAAAAAATCAGTATTAGAAACAAAAACCCGGTTCTTATGGAGTATGTGCACAGATGAGATTTCTTTAGGAAATTCGTCACGAGTGCGCACTTCTATTTTTTTTAAATAGAAGTGCGTACACGGAACACACGTCACCTCAATATTCTTATTATTTTCAAAACTAAGCTATACGCTGGTACTATGAAAATAAGCTTGATGGTGTCTTTGAACGAGGCGCGAACCCCCGAGTACTAGATCACTAGGCCAGCGTTTTAAATCTTTGAATCCCTTTGTTTATTAATTGATATACATAAATGTAAATACGTCACCATTATTTTAATATTTTTTTAAGTGTAGTATTCAGGATTAGGTAGGTTTTTATCTATATATATAAAGAACAGTATCTGTTGGTTGATTTGTTTGTTTTTTATACAAATCTACAGTTTTATTCCGAGCTTGATGAAACTTTGAACACTTGACCTTCAAAACAAGAGGAAAGTTACTGTCTGCATGAAATTTCAAAAAACCACCCCATCCCCCTTTCCAACCAAATTTTGTTAAATTAAAGTAAAGTAAAATTTTGCACACTTAATGTTCAAAATGCGATAAAAATTACATTACATATTTCAAAAATACATCTGATTTTGAAAAATCTACCTCAATCAGTGATCCCCCACTTCAGTTTGCATAAAGTTCGAGCAATGCCGAGTACTTCAGATAGTTTTTGAAATAAAAATTTAAAAAAACATGAAATGATGTTTTCGAATACTCTTAAATCAGGCGCAGTGCATTTATCTTATTTTATATTGTTAACAAAAGGAGGGTGGGATGTCTATATTTTCGTCAGGATCGTACAGATCAACTGGACAAAGTAATTTTGAATGGCGTTCCTGTTGAACCCCCGTTAGGAGGAGGAAAGTGAATGGGGAGTGAGAGCGTGGTGCGATGGGAGTAAGAAGGGTTGGGGGAAAGTGGGAGGGAGCAGGAGAGGAACGGGAGAAGTAGAGGTAAAAAAGCGGGGAAATCGGGTGGGGAGCGGGAGAGGAGCGGGAATGGTGCGAGAGAGGAGCGGAAGGAGAGCGGGAGGGTAGCGGTAGGTGAACGGAAGGTGTGCAGGAAGGTAGCGGGAGGTAAGTGAAATGGGAGAGGGAAAGGAGTAGGGGGGAGTGGGGACTTGGTGAGTGTAGTATCTTAAACTTTAATATAATAAGTCTACATGAGATTTCGAAAAACCACCCCCATTCCCCTTTCTCACCCCTTAAAAGTTTTGGTAAATTTTCCACGCTCAACATACAAATTAAGAGGAAAATTACTGTCTACATCTGATTTCGAAAAAAATCTACCTACATCCTCCTAAATGAAGCCTCTTCATTCTACGCAAAGACGGGTTTTTCAGTTAGTATAATATAAACGCGGATATAGATACACATGATTTTTTACGGAATCCAACAGTTCGCGCTGGGGACGAGTGTGAGAGTAGCGCCAGCGCGCGGTACCCTGCGATACCGCGCGCCTACGCGGCCGTACACCATACTTAGTATTATAATAAACTATATACTATATTTTAATACAACTATTAAAGCAACTTTTATCACTAGTTAATATCCTCTGGCACGATACGCTTGTAGCTACAGTGGTAGAGAGATAGCTAGAAGAAAAAAGAAGAAGAGGACAGCTGAGGAAAACGCTGTTCAGCCATTTGCTGGAGTGGAGCGAATATAGAAGATACTAGGAGATAAAAAACCTGGTCCGAAATGAAAATCAATGAGGATAGCTTCAATGATAACACAAGAATAAGACGAAATACAATTGTACGTGATTCGTGATACAAAAATGTAAAGTTTATCTTAAAAATATAAGAAAAATCCCCCTTTTTCAAAGGCGATGTGTTCACCCCTGCTGACGAAGTTTATAACTCCAAGCGTAATATCACATTGAGTATTGATTTACAATACAACATATCATCTCAAATATCGTTTTGAATCAATGGTGTTAATTTGAGGTAGTTTTAGATTTAATAGGCGATATAACAGATATAGTGTTTTGCGCCCGGATTAGAATGACGCACCTAGTACACATGTACGTGTAATACTTTTATTGAGATCATCGTTAACACGACACTCGTCTAGTAACTAAGCATAGTTTTTGAATCCCGAGGAGAGATTACAAATTTTGATACTTCGTGCAAAATATGACGTAATAATTTCAGTCGATGTAAAAAAAATTACGTCTTGGTATAGTTCGTATAGCTCCGTTCATATCGTTGGTATAGTTCGTATAGCTCCGTTTGTATCGTTGGTATAGTTCGTATAGCTCCGTTCGTATCGTTGGTATAGTTCGTATAGCTCCGTTCGTATCGTTGGTATAGTTCGTATAGCTCCGTTCGTATCGTTGGTATAGTTCGTATAGCTCCGTTCGTATCGTTGGTATAGTTCGTATAGCTCCGTTCGTATCGTTGGTATAGTTCGTATAGCTCCGTTCGTATCGTTTTTATAGTTCGTATAGCTCCGTTCGTATCGTTGGTATAGTTCGTATAGCTCCGTTCGTATCGTTCGTATAGTTCGTATAGCTCCGTTCGTATCGTTCGTATAGTTCGTATAGCTCCGTTCGTATCGTTCGTATAGTTCGTATAGTTTTAAATTAATTTAGTTAACATTCTGTACAGTTAACAAAGTGTTCAAATGAATGAGGTTCATGTCTGCGCAAAGCAAGCTTAAATTAAACCTACGTGTATTGAATGCGCTAAACGACTAATATCAATTGAAATATATTAATATGTATTAGTATAAGCGATATGTCTCACGAATGATTTTATTTTGTTTTGAACAAGAGAGTATCGAAAAAATTATTATAACAAATTTAATTAATTAATTAGAAAAACGTACAGAAAAAATCAATCAATTGAAAAAATAATTGAGTTTTTTTGATGAACTCGAAACTTTTTCTATGACATAATATTTGTTCGATTTATCGATTTTTTCAGTTATTCTATTAAATATTATAGAATCACGTTCTGAAATTGCATCATCACAATAAAAAAACTATTTTTTTTAAATTAAACCATATTTTGAACTGTTTTTTTTAACAATGAATTATTTTTTTAATTGTTAACTATTTAAATAAAAAAAGTTGCTTACGTTGCCGTCTGTTATATCGTCGCCAGGACCGAGTGTGGTTTGAGTCATAAGAGCAACATTTTTTAGGAAGGGGTAACGGTAAATCCATCTGTAAATGTGATAAATGATGGTCTTTTGTCACGCAGGATGCCATCCATCCGGCGGTGCTAGCCTGAGGTGATCCCGGCAGATCCGGGGGAACCAGGGAGGACCACAGTTTCCCCCGGGTTGGCCCTCATCCCGGGGTTTCGTATTGGAGAAGGGGACCATTTTCATCACCGCAGTATAGTAACTTAGGTGCGATTGAAGAGTTGAAGATGATTTACGTTAAATTGTGAAATTCTTATTCAGTAGTTCTCACTTTGAATAAATTACTTTCCTTGGAATAGATATTTTGCATTTTACGTAGGTATATATTTTTCTGTTTATCCTTCTAAGTGATTCATGTAATTGGTTTTAATTATCGAATAACATATTATTTTGTTTTTATATTTAATTTAATAATATAATGTTTATTGAATTTACAGCATATGACAGAAGCGCGGAACATTTAATTTGCAGTCGTGTCTGCTTATTATGTGTAAATGTTTTATTATGATTAACTAACTCCTACAGAAAACTATGATCTACGTCATCATATCATCACTCTTTAATGACCATCATCCACGACAGAAGATCGTGATTTCCATGAATTTATGCCCTCTTGATAAATCTTCTCCACTTTTCTCGGCATCCTGCAGATCTTAGGGCTGTCATGAGAGAAGAATCTGTTACCTTTTTCACTTGTTTAGTTTAACGCGTGGGGTTTCTTCCTATCCGTTGTTCGACTTGACCAACCACAACAAGCTTCCCCAAGCTCTCTTCATGTATATGATGATTGATTTAAATAATTCAATGACTGATTGAAATCTAATTAATAAGAATGAATAATTTTATATTATTGGTAAGTATAGAGATGCCTTCTTTGAAATTATATGTAAAGAAGACATTTTGATTTAGAAGGCTTTAATCTTCGGATATGAGTGAAAAAGAATGCAAACCAAGGTTTTCCTGGATTTCCCAGATGCCGGCAGCTCCCCCTATCTGGCTTGTACCGTTCCAATATCCGGAGGGGAAATGACATGCTTTGCTCCTCTTCCACCCTTTTTTCTTTGTGTTGCCATACATCTTGCATTTCTTTTAAAAATTAACTTCATATTTATTACAAAAATAGTATATTGTTGTTTAAATTTTTAGTCCAACATTATTCACTTCCTGGTTTGACTTCATTAATATTATATAATAAAAGAACGAGTCTGCTAATATTTATAGAACATTAAGTAAATCTTTAATATTAATTATTAACGAAGTCTACAAAAATCAATATATTCATTAACCAGGATCAAATTTCTGTAATATTTCATCTTGGGTCATGGATAATATGTCTTTTTATAATATGCAACTAATCAATATAAATATACTATTCAAATTAATATTAAAAGTTCCAATTATGATCTTCCTCCATTTTCACTTTTGCTAAAACTATACATAAATTATGTTTATGTAAACGCTTTCGATAGCTGGTCCCCAAGTATCTGATTCACAATAACCACAGATGTAACATATGAACTGCACTAACCTCTTTAATTTTGCTGTCTTTCTGGTCTGATGTGGTTGTTCCTTTAACTGGGTTGCCTTCTTTAGTGAATTAAAAATATTATTTTTAAAAATGAAATCAATTAAAAAAATTATCTTCATTCTTGGAGTATGAACCATTAAAAAATATGATTATTTTAATAGATTAAGATTTAAATCCGATAGAAAATATTATAGTTTTAATATGTTCTACATTAAACTGCTGGGACTGGAAGATTTCAAACATATTTATGAAGAATAATGTTTGTAGAGCTACATTAAATTGCTGAGATTGGCAGTTGACAGACATGTTTATAAATGCCAAAAATGTACTGTTTTATTACTTTGCTTATCACACTTCACTGCACTGCACACTTGATTTTTGAGGTACTATCATAAATTAAAAATTATATTATATGATTCTAGTCAGTCAGTAATTTTGATATTTTTCGGATCACTAAAACATTTTTAAAAAAGGCAGCTATACAGTGCAGACACAAAAAAGCATGCTTGTTACAAGCAAAAAATCATAAATTTTGAAACGTCGCCATAACGAGTCTGATCTGGAAAATGAGCCGGTTGATCTCTGACAAATTCAATTTTTGTTTTGCGACAAAAAATAAACCCATCTGGTGAAAGTCTGTCTGAGGCTTCTCATTAGGGCGCGGGTCACCTACCGCCGGCTCTGGCATTCCGTGCCTTGGGTTATATTATGAAAAAGTTAATCGCATTCGTTTGCAAATCTCTCAGGAAAATATTCGTCATTTTTAACATTAATTACGATGTTTTAAAACGTATGGACTACATAGTATGACGGAAAATATATTTTTTAATTAATCTTTTAACTATTACGAAGATTTGCGCCCTTTTTTCCCTTAACAAATGTCTAAACAAGAGGTTGGGAGAATATGGGATCTAGGAAGATTAAATTAAATATTTTCTTTCAAAATTATCGTGTTTTTGATGTATATATGCATATTTTTGCTTTGCAGCGATTCTCTGATTCCTAACCCGATATATTACCGGAATACTACTGTATATATCGAAAATATTTTAATGTTTTATCGTAATATACATAAGAAATATTCTAACTTAGAAAAAATTACTATCTTTTATAATTCCAAGTCTTGTCGTGGGTTTTAAAAATAGTCCATATAAAAAAGTATCGATGACAAAAGTTATGTAGGGCGCAAACTTGGGCCCCTGTTTTTAAGGACAGCTGGAAGGAGGGAGACCCACCCTTTCCCGGGATCGGTTTAGAAGCTAGGGCTTCCTTGTCGGTCCCACTCATCAAAGCTAATAAAAATGCGACTTTAATTTAATAACATATTTAAGTACATGCAATACGAAAAAAGAGAAGAAATTCAATGTGATTATTGGCAATTATCTCAAAGATTTTTTAATTTAGACTCTCCAGCGTCCCTTAAGTGTTGTTATTCATAAAAATCATATAACATAAATCCATAGAACATAGTTTTACATACAGATGAAAAATTAATGGTAAATTAAGGTGCAGTAGTTAGTAGTAGTAGTAAGGATCTATTCATCAAAAAACACTCCCAAAAGAGAGACGAGACACAAAATGGATTGGCCCCTGTTTAGTGTTGGCCCCAGTGCACCGCATTGGATGCATTGGCGTAGTTACGCCGCTAGTCAAGTTGGACCTACAAGAATTATATAGCATAACGGCGAAGTTAAGAGATGGATAGCGCTTTGTAGTAAATGGTAATGGACTTCCCCACTGGCATTTATAAAAAATATAATAATACAGATTGAATATTATGTTCCAGAATAATTATTTTAGCCATTTTGATTTGGCAGACATTTGACAGTTTGTATTTGGTAATCATAGAGAGTAGTTGATTATAATTTATTATGGAGCATTTAACATCTCAACAATGTGTTAAAGTTATTAAAACTTTTTATCTAAATAATAATGGCAATTCTCTAACTATTAATTAGGTGATCGCTATAGTCACATGTTGTAAAACTTATTGGTAGCCGAATTAGGTCGATTGGGCCTACAACACTTATAGTTTCAACAGGACCATGTCACCTCACACACAGCCCGATATACGCTTTAGCTTTAAATTAGGCGAGAAATTTTTCCCGGCTGCATATTGTCAAAAAGTGGTGACATCGACTGGTCTTCTCGATCACCTGATTTGACGGCTCTCGACTACATTCTATGGAGGTACTTGAAAGAAAAGGTCTACCCTAATTTGCCAACAATAGTTCCGATATTACAGTACAATATTCGAAATAAAATTGCTGAAATAACACGCGAAGTATATGAAAATGTTAGGAAAAATATGGTTAAAATAAAAAAAACGCATTTGTGTCGCTGCCAGAGGCGGCCACTTGACCGATGTCATATTCCGTACATAATTGTAATAAACCAAATAATCGATAAATAAAAACTAAATTAAAATATTGTATTTCATTTCTTAGTTATTCAAAAACAACATTGGCAAGGGAACATAATATTCAGCTGTACCATAGGATTATAAATAATCAAATAAATATAAACTGGTCTGAACGAAAAAAATGTCATGGAATTTTGAATAATATACTCGTACTTAATATCATAATTCGATACCAGATTTAAGGAACTAAACCATTTATTGGGCTAATTAAATGTTAAATATCAAACATACATATATATGTAAGAAACCGTTATTAACAGTAATCATAAAATATTTTTTTACGTAATTGTAATATCCTTACAATGATGATATTTCTCTCGGGCGCCAGCTGTAACGGCTGCCCTGGACAATTAGTATCTTCTCGGTAGTGTCGTCGGAATGAGAATAGAATGCTAAACATAATATTATTTTATTATCGACACTTACATATAATATATAACAAAACAAAAATCATTATAAACACCTGATTTTTTTTTATATATAATGAAATAATTTGTATAACTACTTTTGTGCGTTTTGATCTTGTATATTTCCATCTTGTATATCTGCTTACATTATTGGTATTACTATTATTATTATTTATATATATTTATTTTTGTTCTTCTCTCTTTTTTATTCACTTTTTTTTTTTTTTATATTTATATTAGTTTATCAATTTGCCCTAAAACAGGCTTGCCTAGTTGGGCAATGTATTTAAATGTGTACAAATATGTAAATATGATATGATACTATGGTAATATTTGAATAACTAAGATCTTGATCATATTTTTATATAAATGTCGATAGCCACCCCCATAATTCAATATCATCCTTATTTGGGGGTGAATAACTCTATTGTTGTTGAATGTATATATACATATATATAACTCGTATATTTTATTTGTATTCATATCAACAGTTCTAAATAAATAAATTAAATAAATAAATTAAAAACCGAATCGCGGTTTGGAACGTAACAACTTAAATAGCTATCTCACTCACACCCACGCATTCGTCAACCATAGATATCACAGTAATGTTATAGATATTCTTATAACTTGGTTATGGTGGAGTATTCAGTTACTCGTCTCATTTTTAAAAATCTTCTGACGAGTACCTTAGAACTGTTAATTATACAAGTATAAATATGTAAGTGTATAGCATGTTAGTATCGTAAAGTAGTATGATATTACGTAATAGTATTATACATCACGACTTTTATCAATCAGTGGAACTATTTTATTCTGAAAAAAATGGAAAACGGTGCAAATGATCCTGACTATATTTTCTTCGGATGCTGCGTTCTTTTTTACTCACAGGCTTTTGAGAAATATTTCAAAAAGTGAAAGCCCAGTCATTTATCATCCCCTATACACGCCGGCAACCTTTTGTTCAAGAATTAAGTTAAAAGCGGAAAAATAAGTCGACGTTTCATTTTTGACATATTGTAGTATAAGAAGTCCTTTATACATGAATAATAAATTTAATGAGGTTATTTTTTATACGAGACAACGTTATTAAATGATATTATACATTCATTCATTTTAATATTCTCCAAGAGAAAGTGCGCAGTTTTTTACTAAATTACATTACTTTAAAAAGTACCTACTGGGCTTAAAATTAATCAAAACAATTTTTTAGAGAAAACTAGTAACCATTAAAAAATACTGAGAAAATTGAGGTAATTTATGTTACCCTTAAGTTCCTTGTCCATGGAAGGAACACAATGAGATAACCTTAGAGATTCGTCTCAATACCATGCACACGTGTTGAGATTCTGAACTGGAGATAAACTCGGAGATCAGCTTAAGATTGGTAGAAAAAAACAAAAACTCAAACCAGTATACACGACGTTCGATCTGACGGCGAGATTTAACACGTGCACACAAACATCACCTAAAATCAGCATATAATAGATATATTCCTATCTATAGCTATTAACCATTAACATTAATGTAAGACCTTGCATTATAAACATTTATTCCGTTTTAACTCCTGCTGGGGAAATTCAAAATAAACTAACTTACAAATATCGGCGAATACATACACACATATTTCCAGTTTCAAACCAAGTTCAATTTCAAAAAGAAATATAAACAGTTAATGCATTTCTTTTATAAAATTATTGACGTACTCACACAACAAAATAAGTAGTATTAATTTTCATGAAATAGATTTAATTTGTGAAGTTACGGATTTTCGGAACATAGTTCCTTGATAATTAAAACAGATTAGATGCTTCACTTAGAAAAATACGTACAAAAAATATGACATCATTAAACTTAATATAATTAGTTACGTTAAATGCTTTCTATTAATAAATTGTAATGGAATTCCAGGCGCCACCTAACAAGTTCTACTCAAAGATTTTTAAGATACATTGTAATTAAAAAGGCGGTCGATTTCAACAGGAAAAAATAGCTCTCTCACTAATAGGATGAGACAGATGGATCTAGATGGCAGTTTGCGCACCTATCTCATGGCAAAATAGGACAGGGTGGACCGAGGAAAAGATTCAAAGCTACCCTGAAGGTGAATCTGAGCAGATGTGACATAGACCCTGAACACTGGGAAACCGCGGCCCATGATGAAGCACGATGGCGTCGAGAAGTACACTTTACCGGGGAAACGTGCAAATTTGTTTTAAGTAAGTATTATAGTTGTCACAGCGGAAAGAAGCGACCGTTTTCGTGGAGATTTGAAATATCGTAATTTACAAAATATATTTTAATCGCTTTACCTTGCATAACCTAACCAAAGACAAATAAAATGATCAATTATGTTCACCGAAAGGAGGTACCATTTTTTAGAAATATCGTCTATTACTTTTACCGATGTTTCCGTATCTTTTACGCCAATGTTTTAAAATTAAAAATGTTGAAAATATCTTATTCATAATATAACTAAAATGATCAACGTATGTCTGATTCATGAACTCAATTACTAACATTATTTATAATATATATATATATATATTCGTTTACGCGAACCAATTTTTCAAACTCATTAATTCGAATGTTTTAATTTGCAAATGATTTCCCACTTACGCCCGCCATCTGCCGGCCGCCCCTCAACGCTGAAGAGCGAGGAACACAAAAGGCATGTCAAGGCAGCAAGAAGCGTATTGTCAGGGCGGCGAACAAAACGACAGCGCTGACCTCTAGTGGCAACCCTGACAATTTTGAAGAGGGAGAACTCGGCTTTTGTGAGCCGCCGCCTTTTTTGTGACATGCGAGGACGTACCATAGGTCGAATCTATGCAGATTTTTTAAGTATAATACATGCGTTCACGTTGATCATGTATCACCCTTGCATATACGTAGTAGTTATTGGGAGAGAGGTATTGTACTCACTGCAATGTTTATTTTTTAATCTAAAAATGTCATCACATCAATATGTTTTAATTGCGTTAAATAAAAACGAAAGCTCCGACATTATAAATGTGGTCAGTGGTATTAAACCCTAAAGAAACTAAACTAACCATCGATTGTGGTAACTTTTATAAAACTAAAAATTTATATATATAAACATCGATATTCTTATTATAATTAAACCTCGATTCTAAAGAGACATGTGGGGAAAACAATAGATGCGGGATAATATGAACAAAATTTTGATGTGCAAATACTCAAATTTATCATTATATATTTAGGCAGTTTTGGGGATGTCTTTTCACAGTCAATAACTTATCAGGGGGTGGGTGGTTTTGGGTACGGAGAGATTCTGTATCTGTAATGCGGTGGCTTTAAGATAGTAAAGATAAGAAGAAAAAAGATTTGATGGTGACGAATGTAAATATTTGTGCTTCATTGAAAATACGAAATGATAATTCAAAAAGCATAAAAAACCAAAGACAATGAATGGTCTGCTCCCTATAATAATGGAAGATAATAATATTTTCGTAATTTGATTTGGTGAAATTTGTGTAAAAAATTGATGGTGATTTTTTACGATATACTCACAATTTTATTTAAAAATTTGGAAAACGAATTTTATTTACATTTTACCTAGTGTTTCTATTATTTAGACCGGTTAGTTATGAACATAATTCAAACTTTTTATTTGGTGTTACATATCTCAATCATAATACGCCCAATTTAAAATGGGAGAAATGGTCTAGAACCGTAGTTAACTACGCAGTACCCCCATCCATCGGGAAATTTTGCGATATCCGTTTTGACATTCAGCCGTCGTGTTCAGGGCAGAATTCTCCCCGCAGGCGGCAGCGCGGTACCGCCGCGGGCTCTCACCTGAGCAAGCAAAGGGCCGATAGCCCTACTACCTGACGTAATATTATTTCAACAAACATTTCACAGTGATACAGGGTGCTCCTTAAGAGCTGAGAGCTTTCGACAAATTGTTACGATACCTCAAACACTTAAAACATTTTTTAATCAATCTACATTCACGCTGTACTATTATACTAATTTATTAACGTTGCACACCAGAGGTAATATTAAATAATTAATAGTAAACCAACTTGTTGATTTAATCGATAAATATCTTGGTAAATACTTTTAAAAAAATATACTTATACCTTGCACATAAACCGTGTTAAACATCTTAGAACCAATATCAGAAATACGTCAGAAAAATATATTATTTCAATTATATTCATAATTACAAAAAAGGAAGAAAAGATCAGGGAACTAATAAAATACCTAAAAAAATATTTATTAATTATTAAATTACTCGCTTTAAAAAAGTCGTAATTAGTTTTTCGTAAACACCCTGTAAACAGAGTGTAAAAGGTATTCAATAAACGAAGGGTGTAGTTGGCTTTGTAAATAATCTTTGCTTTGAAGCAAAAGATAAGTTAATATTATAACCTTCAAAATTGTGTAATGTCACGAACAAAAAATCTACCCTCTTCATAAAATGATTTTGTCCTTGAAAGTATATTTTTAAACCTTTTTTGGTTATGTTAAATGAATTTGTAATAATACGCTTATTTTACTATCGCTATCCACTTTTTCTCTCGAGTTATAATAAACAAGCTTTAATAAATAGTTCAATGATATAATAAAAGATCTTCCGTATCAGAATTACGAATAAAATTCATTCCATCGTGATGATGCATTTTGAACATGTGATTTAATTTTATTTATTTGAAAAAGTAATAATTCTTAGAAACTTTACTAATGAAGCATACAGTAGAGACGTAGTAATTGTTTAAAATAAAGCATCTCCCAAATATTTTTCATGCCGATAATAACGCCTTTGGTCAAATTTCTAATTATTTCTCGGCATATTTGCGTTCCAATTACATTAATAATTCAAAAAATACCGTTTTTTTTGAGATCGTCGATCGATTGCGGATCGTTTGCGTCGACTCTGTCGTTTAAAAACGCAAAAGGCAAAACTCTAGAGATGTTAGACCGCACGATCTCATCGTCATCTCGTCGGGAACCGACACGTTCCGGAATTTTCGTCTACAATGAAGCCATTGTTTTTCTTGTCATATCGCATGTAGCGCCATTTTACTGAAAGTTCCATATCCTCTAATTGGAGCCATAAAAGTTTCTCAGAGTGTTGCGATGGCGTTCGTCATTAACTGTAACCGAGTTTTCACTTCCCCAAATGTGACAATTTTGCTTATTTATTACGAGGTGAAAATTAACTAGATGATTTTATTACAAATGACGGTGTCGGCGGTCTGAATTTTGTATGCGAGGAGACCATTATCTTTGGTTAAAATAAGCTGCACGGAGCTTTTGGAATTACTCAGTGTCTGCGAATGGTGACGAATTAAATTTCTTGGATTTCCGGCCACATTTTCACCTACTCTAACGGTATTTTCATTTAAACGAACAATACAAGCACGCACTGGCGTTGTTGTATCAAGAACCGAACCGGATTTGCAAATTGCGGTGTCACTTAGCGCATGATTACGAACAAAAATAACACGAAGCTTGCAAATCCTACTTACAACAGAACGCAATTTTTGGTAATAGGTTTCGAAGCTTGATATACGTTCTTCCGTTTTTAAACGCTGTATGCTAAGTCTGCCTAGTCTTTAGATAACAGATGTCAAACAAAACAATTTTATATTCGAATTTACATGTTTAACATGGTAAAATCTTTAATTATACTGTTTTTCTTTTCGAATGTATACATTGTTCCTTATAAATTAGATAATTTTAAACGTTTCCATTTTATTGTTTATTTAACAAACCATTTAAAATAAATACTTCGATTATCATATATCAGTACTACTAATATTTACATAATCTAAAAATACATACTTATGCACTACTGAAATAAATGTTTAAAATGAATATAAGAACTCAATGTAAATAAACGAAGAAGTACTCAATACCAAATAATCAATTAATCATATCTGTATTTATTATAAATAATTTAAATGAGATACAGAAAATAAATAAATAATTTATCAGTTGGCAATAATATAATAAATAGTCATTTATTAACATGCCGAAGTGGCCTGTTACCAGGGATTGTCAGCTGTGACAATGATCAGAATAGTTCTTAAATATAAGAAGTATAGAGGGATATTTAAAAAAGTCAAACAAAAATTGAATCATAAATATGCACGTAATTTTCTATCTATGTACCTAGAACGGATAAATTAATATTGATCATAGTTATTTTTGGAAAGTACCGTATACCATGGGAGATAGTATTTTATATAAAATGTTATATTTATTAAGACACGATTACACATTAAACAAATTCTAGGAGATAATGACCTAGTCATTATTTAGTTTACATTTCGAATCAAATTTCTCAGAAGGAATCGAGAGTTTATTTGGGGTGAAAAGCTGATCCGGCTAAGATTAACCTGGTTTCCTCTCCGGTGATGTAAACTGAGTTGACATTGCCTCTAATTATGTGAATATCTCTGTAAATATACTAAATACAAAGTTCACATTTTAGGTGTTCCTCCGTAATACTTGTATGTTTATGTATATAATAAAATAATTACAAAAAGTGTAGTGCGCGGAGCGCAGGGTGCCAGATGCCGATCGTCACTTTAGTTATGTCAGCAGTCCACTTTCACGAGAATGTACTGCAGCTTTCGGCTTACATCGCCTATTCTCGTGTCGACACGGATCGTCTCGTGTCGTCTCGCTTCGCCTTGCATGCCTCGCCGCCTCGTTCACACTCCGTTCCGCTCGGAGAGAGGACGAGGCGCAGCGAGGTGAGGAGCCTCGGGAAGAGTGGACTGCAGGAATTAGTGGCAGAGCGAGAGCGTACGCTGGCAGGGTTATATGTGTCTTATGCGTTTTTGTGCTGTCGTTCCGTATGACCAATGTTTTTTCTCTTAACACTTTTTCACAATAATTGATTTATATATCAACTATTAATTTAATGATTAATATAAGTAATAATAATGAATGTAAAATATTCATATTTATCCGACTTCAAAATCGCAAAAGTCTCAATTTACACTGAATTTACAGCACTGGAGCACGCATTATTATTTTAGTACCGTATGGGAAAGGTTAAACACTCATTATACCTACTCATATATTGTAATTTTTATTGTTTAAGATAATGATAATCGCAGCGTTTCACCAAAGGAAATCTCACAGTCCACCAGCGGAAGCTTCAATTAGAAGGGCGACATGTTCGTGAGACGCCTTCCCGCCGACACGGCCAAAGGCGGCGCCGCCCTAAATCACATTTGCATTTAAATTGTGTCTAACACCGGGACAGATGTTCCTGGGCGGGCCGCCCGCAGCGGGGGCGGGGAATTAACGCGCCCTTATTAGGGGGACCGAGATCAAAATTCATCAAATTTGCGGAATCCCGCAGTAAAATGCCACATAAATAAGGTTTATTTGCTTTCGTTTCATACGCAGTGTCGCTCATTCCCCACTTCTCACACTGTTACAATATCATTTCTTGGACGGAATTAAAGAATCGATATTTTGATGATTTTATCGATTTTCTTCAAAACCAAAATTACAGATTTAATCTCTAGAACGCGCTTGCTTACTTTCTTTCGAGCCGTGGAGTCAGAGTCATGGTCGGAATCGTTGATTTACGCTATTTTTATCGAAGTCTGAGACGGACACGGAATGTAAGGAAAAGCCGGAGTCGAAATCGGTACATTTCTCTAGTAGTCCGAGTCGAAGTATATGCAAAAATGATAGTAATATAACAATACATCATTGCTCGAGTTGTAATATAACATTTATGACATCGGCAGGTTTTTAAAATAAAATTATGGACATGTTTATGAATATTTTTAACGCAATATTTTATAATATGTTGAATAATAAATAAATGAATAAGCTTTTTGAAATATGATACAGTTTTGGGTAATAATTATATAAAGAAGATGGCTTTCAAATAATGGAATGACAGATGTATCAATTGGAAAAGTGTAAAACATAGGTTCAAAACTTTGTCGTCAATACACTGTGTTGGTGTAGCATAATCGGTTAATGCATTTTCCCCGGATAGGAAGAGATCCAGGTTAGAATCCCGGTAGCAACAACAATATTTTTTGATAAAATTGATTTTATATGTATATCTTTTTAATTGTTTCATTTAATTTGTATTTAAAAAAATTATTATATTATTCTAAGTAATCATTAATCATTTTCTACAGAAATAACATTTTAAGAAATAAAATTCTTTATGTTCTTATTTGGGGGTTGAGTATAAATATTTAGGCCCAATAAGAATACAAATAATTTTTACTTTTTAATTAAGATTCATCGTGAGCTTTCTTTAATTCATTAGACATTGAGTGTGACGGATAGGTACAAATATATTTTTAATGACTAAGGTACTTTCTTAATTAGTGATCCGCAGAATTTATTATTGTAGTTCGATCTTGTAATTTCAGTTGCTGCCTGTAAATTACGAGACAATAAGACAAGCTGAGCTTACAAATTATTGTACCCTTTATATTTTAATATATATTTCAACTGCAAAAGATGATATTTTATGTATGTGGTGTATCTATGGAACGAATGCGTGAACGCGCGCAAGGTTGGTCGAGTGACGCGCGTGAAAGAGATAAATGTATCGCGCCGCTTTCGGCGCGGTCTCTCGCATCCGAACCGTTGAACTGTAAACATATTATATAGACCTGTACTGCATTGTATCGAGTCATTAAGAATAAATACTTTTGTTACGCAAGCGGGTATTATTCTGACGATATAATCCCGTGCACAAAAGGGACTATCATTATTAGCAAGTTAAGGATATAACAAGTGGCAAAGTCGTTAGGATATATAACAGAATATAAGTCAATTTGACTTTAAAATATATAATATAAAATTGTTAGCATTGGTCCATATAATACATATATGTACATCAAAAAAGGTTAATGTACATATATTTTAAAATAAACTTCGACCAATATTTTGTTGATATTGTATTTGAATCGTCTAGAAGAATAGAAAAAAAATCTTTAAATATGTAACACGAGAAGCTAATAAAAATGCGCATTATTTGTCAAAATACTCACCCGGGGGGCTGGGAAAATGATGTAAAGCACCGCGGCAATCCGAGCTATGTACACGTGGAATGAAAGATGGCGAGATTATCCTATCACCATCCATAAATATCTCTCTCTGACTCATTTTACATTCCACCAAACCCAATAACAATCTGCGCCCCAGGCCAGTGGCGTAGGATGAAGAAGGAGCCATAAAAGGTACCATTCTCACGAATCTACAAAGTCGGCGGGGCTAATTTAATTCGCGATTTCTTTGAGTTCCATAGCCCGAGGATATGGAGAGATAAAAGAAATTCGGAATTTTCTCCAACACCTCGATGGTCCCAACTTCGGAGAGTTGTGGCGTCTCGGATTGTGAAATTTTGGATAACCCTGATAACAGACATTCTTAACGATCGGTAACGTTTGAATAATCTCCCTGAAAGTTCGTCTTCACGTAGACGATCGTTTAGTTTAATCCGTGTACCCGTCATTCTCCTACTACCTTATACTCCGTGGTAATGCTTTTACCTGAAAATTACTTCATCACAAACTTTATCAAACCCGATGAGATGAAAATATTTTAATTCGTGTTTATTAATTGAGTCATAGTCATGTTTTAAACACATTCTAAAAAACGAAATATGAAGAAATTATTTGTACCTGTATATAAATTGTTTTAGCAATGTTTGGTTGTGTGAATGAAAACTAAAACATTCAAAATATGTAGTCAATTCAGATAAAATGTGTTATAAACTGTTTGTTCGTTCGTTCTCATATTTATCGTAAACAAAATGTTTTAAAATAATACATTTAAAATAAACAAATTTTATATAGTTTTAGAAGTTGGGCCATAATATTTTTTTTCAAAATTCTTATATTATAATGAATAGGGGAAATTTAAAGAATATAATTTAATAAATTATCTGAAAGTCGAAATGACTAGTTTTTTCTAAAAAAATGGTGTAAAGTGACGTGGCACATATCTGTCTGAGAATCTCTCGCATCGTGCTTGTTCATCATAAGTCTTTATGTGCTTGTCTTACAGTAGCGAACATCTGACAGCAGTATCCAAGAGTCCAAAAGGTCCTCGTCCTGCAATATTTTTGGTATTGATACTATTGATATATCCAGCGTTAATGTGGACTTATATCCACCTCAGCCAAAATAGAATAATAAAATTTAAAAATGTATGTACGAAAACACGTGAAAACATTAATGATGTATACAGTAATTCTCCGCTAATGTGTCGGGTTAGAGATCAAACCATCGCTGAAGGATAAGTTTTTTTATTTTGCGAGTGTATAAAAATACCTAAAAACACGCTTTTGTTTTTTTCGTGAAGGTATGAATATTGAATGGATAAAACCACGTATTACTTAATATTCTTATATCTTACATACAATACATATACAGGGGGCCCCCTTTTCCATTTCGCATTAGGGCCTAATTTTTGTAGTTACGCTACTGCCTAACAGGCAACGTCTCTAAGGTGTGCGGGTGTGCGCGCGCATGATTTGGCATCATAGCGCACACAAAAAAATATAGCTCGCACACATTTTTTAACAAGACTTCTTCTTCAAGTACCGCCTTCTATCGCAGGTTAGCGACCATGTTACAGTATTTCTATTTTTTCTGTATAAAATTCACACCATTTTCTGAAGTTACACAACCAAGATAATCTCTTTCTATCTACGCCTCTGCCGCCTTCTATCTTCCTCTGCATAATGAATTTTAAAATATTATATTTTTAATTACGGATAATGTAATTATATACAGCTTTCCATAATAGTTTTTATCAGTTCTCTTGACTCATTTATGCGTCTTAATACATCTTCATTAGTAATGTGGTCAATCCAGGCCTTCTCAGTAGTCTTATACCTACTGGTGTAGTAATGTTTTTATTATTTTCTCCCCCAGCTTATAAATAATAGCATTGGTCCTTAAAACTGCACAATAGATTTTTTATACGCACACCGTAATCCAAACATAGAGAAAACATTGCTTACAAGGCAGCCCTTTCGACAAACAAGTGTGTTGGGTACTTTCGGGCGCTAAACTAATGCCTTTGGTGGGCTACAATACTGAAACGACACGCCGGTGACATTGACACAAGCACCATGTGGGCAAATATATTTTTCGTTTTGTACATACAAGTATTTTTGAAATCACATTTTCAAATAATATTTTGTTACATGAGTAGTCTGCGATTAACAACTAAGTAGACGCTTTGGACTGAACTTGCCATAACTCATCTGTAACCCTGTCTATCAGTTTCGAGCTTTTCAGTACGTCTGACGTAATTTCTCAGTGGTAATTAATTTACTGTGTTTACCATTAATTCCTTCGATTGGATCGTTGATTCATTTTTAAATGCTCACGTTGCTTGAAATATGGCAAAAGAGTTTCAAAAGTTTGGGTGGAAGCTACTAGACAACTTGACCATTCTCCATACAGCTCAAACCTGGCACAATCGAATTTTCAACTTTTCCCAAAATTAAAGGAATTTTTGGACAGAAAACGCATGCAGCCTGTGCATATCCACGAAACTGTCGATAATTAGTTCAAAGAACAGGCAAGAGTTCTTCAACATGGAAATAATTAAGGTCGTCTTACAGTCTCAAAAATTATTGGATGTCAATGGTACAATTATCTTAAAAGGCAGTATAAGTCATTTAGATTAAATTAGAAAATTTTGAGTTACTAATAAATGATAATGAATTTACTACTAAACGATTTTTACTTTTAAAGTGGTCCTCGTACTTTCAAATAATATTGTTACTGTACTTACTTTCCGGTATGGAATTAATCTATTTTATAAATTGGAAATATTGTTTTTCAAAAAAAAAATCATTACAAAATTCGTTGTAAATCATAGATGTCTCAAGAATTGTAGGAAAGTGTTAACATACATATATATAAATAAATTTAATAGTTTTATAAAATATGTGCTTTCTTACTATATCTAGCAGTTTATCGGTAGAGTTTGGCAAATTATGTTTACTCATACAGAGAAATCACCGTCTGAAAATACTATATATTTAGATAATTTTTGAAAGCAGTATTGATGGATTGTCTTAAAAGCAATGCTTTGCAGTTTATCAGTATAGTTTGGCAAATAATATTTTTTTCAAAAATAATTCAAATAGTTCAGTTTATGTATTAACACTTTTCTTTTCTGTCTTATTTTATTGTGACATAACATTATTCAAAAGTATTATAAAGTATGTAAGTAAAGAAATATCACTCTTTTTTTACTTTAATTGCTTATGCTTAGTACGTGAAAAATATTTATGCATGAAACTTTAAATTTTGCACAGTAAGTCGCGCGCTACTGCCTGTCAGATACTGATATTTTTTATTGAAGTTATTTATGCATTGGTGCATCTTTATTTTATGGCTTTTAAAATAGTACTAGAAAATTTTCAAATTTAAAGAAATAGTATTATATTAATTATCAAATTAAACAAATAAATGAGTGTGAAGGTACACAAAACACATTTATATATTATTATTAATATTATTATTACGTGTACTATTATTTTGGTCATGGGCGTGCACTCTATATAATCAAAAAAGCTGTAATAATAATAAAATGTATAATCTTTGCAAAACTAAATGTAAATTTAATAATAATTAAATGCATTAATTAGTCATTTTCCACCAATCGCGATCCGCTCGCCAGAAAATGTGGCAGATCAGCCATTTTGATTTGCCATAGATAATTCCCTGAACAGCGTCTTCTTATTGGCTAACGGGACTA
Source organism: Eubasilissa splendida (assembly GCA_031772225.1). Taxonomy (NCBI): domain Eukaryota; kingdom Metazoa; phylum Arthropoda; class Insecta; order Trichoptera; family Phryganeidae; genus Eubasilissa; species Eubasilissa splendida. Next base: position 13,040,349 of record CM062848.1, on the reverse strand, counting down.
CAGTAGGTTCCATATACAGCGTGATATCTTTCATTCATTATTAGATGGGGAAGCATTCATCCAAATGTGATAGAAAATCTCTGTACCCATGAGATCTTTAGCATACGTCGGTAGAGCTACATCTTAACTGTTTCCATTATTTTAATAATAGCTACTTTTAACGTCCAGACCATGACTTCATACTGCAGTTCGAGTACCACATTTATAGCCCTTAGGTATAGCATTTTATTGCCCTCCAACGGGTGCTCAGATTTGTCTCGGCTGCAGAAGAGATTCATCATTTTCACAAAGTGCTTCTTGCCATTTCAATTCTTAATTTAATTTTTAATTTTGGGTCCCAGTCTTCCTTTAGCCAGCAGCCAAGGTAATTATTCAATAATATTTTTTACCCTTTTGACATCAGTACCATTTATTCATGTTCCATCTCAATATTTTGTTTACTGATTATATGTTGAATGTTTAGAAAACACTGTTTATATGCTTTACTTTCACTTTTAATTTTTTTAGTAAAATTGAACATTTATAATATTTAATACTAATTTAATGTATTAATTATAAATATATACATATAAAATCAATTTTGTCGAAAAATATTATTTTTGCGCTACCGGGATTCGAATCTGGATCTCTATTTCCAATCCAGACAAAATTGATTTTAATATATATATATTTATAATTAATACATTCAATTAGTATTTAAAACATCACAGACCTATGTTCTGAATAATTACAACTTCACAATAAGAATGTATTCTCCTTAATAATCTATAATATTGTTTTAATTTTTTTTAATTGAAATTAGAGGGGGGTGGAATTGGAAAAAATGTGATACACATATAAGTAATAATTGAGGTATTGATCTATAGGCAACCGCCTACAACATACTTTAATCTACGAACTCTAACAGATACTATTATTTTCATTAAGGAGAATACATTATTATTCTGAGGTAGCAGTTTTTAAAAACGTAGTTCTGTGGTATTTTTAATTCAAATTAAATTAATCATAAAGAAAGACAGAAAAAATCTATTTATCGAAAAAATATTTAGTTGCTCTCGGGGTTTGAATCTGGAACATTTCCTATCCGAGGAAATGAGTTATCCAATTTCGGCACATCAACTAAGTAGTTTTATGAGAAATTCTTGAACCTATATTCTGTAGATCTTTAAAATTGATGTATCTTTATCCAATATTTTTTAGATAAATAGATTTTTTTTTGTATATCTTCCTAGTTGATTAATTTAATTTGTGTTAACATATATAATTATTACCCGTACTTGAACCCCGGAACTCTTGCCGGAAGAATGAATCAACACTATGTTACCATATAAGAATTGTAACTTTACACGGCAATGCAATGTTAAACTATTTTCCGATATCATTTCATTACAAAATGTCATTCACAAACAATCCAGAGGATTTCTTGGAATAATATGAAACTTTGTATCAAATACTCGGTTCGCCCTTTTGTGTGTAATGATCCATCGGATTTTCTAATTATGAAGTTTTTGTCTGTCCGCAATCTGCTCCCAGGCTGGTTAAATGGCCTCTATAATAATCATAGATAGAAATCTTAATAGTCCTTGGGCAAAACTCACAGCCCCTCCTAATAAAAACATCTGATAAACCCCCAAACCAGAAAACGGAGAACAACGAATTGCGAGTAAATGAAGGCATTTATTAGTAAGTTTTCCTGAAGTCGTATATACTCCTACATTTAACAATTATTAGTACCAAATAATAAGCAATTTTGCATTTTAATGGATATTAACAATCATTTAATCTTAGTTTACTTAAAATAAAGTATTATAATACAAATATTATTGTTTTAGGCTCTCAAAATTTCTTACCAAATACAACTAGTCAGTTCAAGCCAACCACTTCTGTTTGTTGGGATCAGTTTGACAATTGATGTTAGTAGAGCTCCAGTTCTTTATTTTGACCATAAAGATAAAATAATCCTTTTAGTAAAAAAAATATCAAACAAATTTATTATTTTATATTTTTATAACTACACAATTTATGCATGTAATTCATTTTGTAATATGTCTTTCTCGATAGAAAAAATCTGTGTTGTGACGGGCAAAATTCAGATACGATAGTGTTAGATCGAAAAACAAGACAGAAAAAAAAAGAAAATAATATATTATACCTATAATAAATAAGATATAAAATTAAATAAATAATGCATTTTGTAAAGTCTTATTTTAAACAACTACGTGTCTATATAATATGTAGCTTTACGTCCATCCGTTAGCGATTACACATGTCATCGTTGTATAATGGAAAATGTGAAATGAATAAGTAAGTACTTGCATAATTAACTATATATCAAAATTCATAGACGGTGAAAAACGTAGTTTATAAAGAAATTAATAAACAAGATGATTTTGATTCGATTTGAAATTATTCTTATGATTTTTTTTTTAATATTTTTTAATATACAAAAAACCAGTTATTTCTAATCATTATTGACAGATTCGATAATCGATGAGAAATATATCTTGTAACTTTACTATATTATCACCTCACATAATCAGTAACAGTATTATATTTGTAAATAAGAGAGGTCGCCATTGTTTAGTTTTTGAAAATTTTAGACATTTTTTGTATTAAATAATATTCAACCGCTGAATGAAAAAGCCGTATATTTTTTATTAATTTAATAATAATATTATATTCGTATATTCACTGAATATTATTTTATCCAAACACTTTAAAGTTACTCAATTTGGTAAGGAACAACTGCGAGCAGCTTGGTGAGATGCTTAGTTTTCTTGAAGTAGCTACAAGCAACCCCCAAAAAGTAAACTAAAGTAACAACCTCCCCCCCACCACAGCGCTGAAAAGAGAAGAATATCACAAGAATTCCTTGTGAATTTCTTTTCCTAATAAATTCATTCGTATTTTGTGTTTGCAGACATATTTATACCGAGAATTATGGTGAATCCATCAAATGACAATATTAGAATACTACGAACGAGAAATAATGTTTCGTTTGTTTTTAAATAACTTATGCATGCGACTTGCATATTTTAATTAAATAAAATCATTTTTTAAATCGATAATTATAATATATGTGATGTAAACTAAATCACTAAGCGAGAGTTTTTCTACGATTGATCAATTTTAATATTTTGTATCTTTCTTATTTGTTCTCATTTCAACACATATTAAATTAAGCTTTCTTACAAAAACGCTTATGTATGCAATAAGATAACATCCTAACACCATTTAGAGATTATTAGAAATACTTCATTGTAAATATTTATTGATTTCTATTACTAGATAATATTATCATCGGGAGCTGATTCTTCTATTTAAATTTATATGTTGAGTATCTGCATACTACAACTATTCTAGTGAATATTGTAAAATATATATACTGAAGCATTCGTTTTAACATGGGTATTGTAAGTTACACGTGTAATATCATAGGAGAGGAGCAAAGGTACGCAGACGAGGGTAAAATATATGAAAAAAACTACCTTTGTAGGAGAGTCCATAGAATGCTCAAAGTCAAATTCAAACTGCTGATCTTTTGGCTTATCAGTTTTCTACGAGTTCTGAATTCAGATCAGGACGAGCGAGAGGGCAGCAGTCACCGCAGGATTAGAGGGAGCGAGACGGAGACTGCGGCTGAAGGGAATACTGAGAGAATACGAACTAACTAACGAGAGATAAAGGAAAGACATAGTCACTAAGAAACCTCGACATTTTATCAATGCTGCACTTTTAGAAAGAGGGTCGTTACGTCATACCTATATTCGGCCCCTCGATAGTGAATGTTGATTTTATTCAAGGGTGTAGAAATAATAAAATATTTTTATAATTCCCCTAATATGGTACTACTCAGTTATGAAAATATACATACACTATACGTACAGGCAATCAAAAAGTTAAGCAATCATCTCCAACACGATTCTGTTTCATCTGCTGTATCTCGCTATACACAACTGTAACGAAAATATATTGAAATGATTTAAGAACTACGTATTATAACTATCTTGCACTAAAATAATACATATAGTATTACATCATAAATAACTCAACACATTTTAAATCGATAAAATAATTAAATATGAAATTATGAGAGTGTCTATTAAATTAAAATAAAGTCTTTCGCAAGATGTAAGATGTAATCTAACCGTAGAATGGAACCAAACCTAACCTAATCGTTGAATGGAACTTAACCGTAGAATGGAAGAGGTTAAAGAACTTGGAATATGGGGAACTGTGTGACGCCCCGGACATCTTCAGGAGGGTGAAAGCAAAGAGGCTGCAATGAATGAAACATGTAGTGAGACGAATCGAGTCTCGTAACATGTATAAAGCCTTCTTACATAACCCAAAAGGATCATGACCGTGAAGTAATAGGCAAATAGCGTGAAGGCGCCAACGAACTTGACAATAACAGCGACAAATAGGAACAACAGAAAGCAGGAGATAAATAGTAGTGATACGGGCCTCGAGTCCTATGAGGCCAAAAAGGAAGAAAAAAGAAAAAACCTATGGATTTTATGAAAATGAGTATATCCCAATAAGGCAACTTCAGCTCAACAGCTCAAGAAAAACATTCCGGCTGAAATTAGAGCTGCAAAATCTGCAACATTGCGGCAAGTAATACAAAATGTTTTTTAAAAAATACATATTTACAAGTAAAAAGAAAGGCGGTATTTAAAGAGCGTGGTCTCCTATAATTAGATCAAAAAAATGTGCAAAAAACCTAGTTTATAAATTTTTTTGACTCAAATAAATATAATTACATTTAAAAAATGTATTGATATAGTTAAGACTTTACCTTTAACACCCTGTACGTGTATGCATATTAGTATATTATATAGGTATAGTGATTTTTTTTTATTTATATCGAATTTACGCCCTTATGGGATTTTACAAAATGAATTATAAAAAACATGTGCCGCTACATAAGTAGCATGGAATATATGTATATATAAATATAAAGATTTAAAAAAAAAAATTAAATAAGCAAAACAAACAATACAAATTTATGTACAACACAAAAAACATATAAATTTAGGTTTACCACAGAATGGCTGAGTACCAAAATCAATTATACCTTTGACTCAGAACAGCATCAAAAACATCACTTTCATATTTAAACATTGAACATCGGAATATATCTGCAAGACCTAAACCGTTCCCAAGCCCGTCAAGTCTTTGTGTAGGTGCATTACTATAAAAATTTGAATATAACATACGAGTATTTACACGGAACAGCGCCTAGTAGTTCGCGCGGGAACGCGATATAAAATCAATTCAGGTCTAACGTACTATTTTAAATAAAAATAATAAATCACTTATAGTTCTTCTACACGACAGATTAGTTAAATTAAGAGAATTTAGAAAATCATAATTAATTTTTCATCATCGTCCCCTTATCCTAGGAGAGTTGGAAAATATATTTACACATATAAATAGAGATCTTTGAGATTTAAAATTAATTTAAAACTGTAATTATCCGTTTCCTACTAAGCTATTTTAACTTAAATTTAATTTAATTTCCAGGTAAAAAATATTCTTTATCCGTTTTCCTGATTTCGCATATCTGTAAATCTGCTGAAGTTTATCAAGTCATACTGCTGACAATATTAATTCCAACAACCCGACATCCCAGCAACCTAAAATATAAAATGCAGATACACGCTAATTGATGGATACCTTTATATATGAAATTAATTTTAATCTAATTTTTAATAACTAAGTAGTATTTTTATAAATTGTCTGTATTTTGATTTATCGGGATTTTAATCTCAGTATTTGGTACGTCTGAAATTTTTTCAAACCATCCAACACCCGTCTACAGATTTTTTCTCATCGTGATAATAAATGACACGAAGCATAAAATGACAACAAACTTATTATAAAAATACCCCTCCTAGTAGGTAAAATTTATCAGTTTCAAATTTAATCAAACAACATTCATTTTAATTTTGTTGCATGTTTGCCTGGCGTTTCATTTATTTTAAAAATCACAAATATTCGTTTAAATTTCAAATGAGAGTCGTTTCATTCAAATGAAATACTTTTAATAACGAGAAAGTCCTTTGGACACCGAAGTATCGCTATTATGGAAGTTCTATAATCGTCTCCCCGGTCCGCCCCCCGCGCCACCGAAAGCTCCGCCGTTAAACTTTTCCAAGCACTTTTAATAAAGATTACCAGTTAAGCTTCGCTCCAATCTGTAGTGTCGATAATATCCAATTAAAATCCAAACTTTTAGATAAACTAATTTAGCCATTCCAGGTAAAGAAAAAACCTTTGGGAATAATTCCGCTTACTTGAATACTGTTCAATTTGAACAGCGTCATTTTTTTCCATTTCTCAATTTTTCAGGGTTCTTCTTTTAACCTTCTAGACTCTTAATAATGTTTACTTTATAAAATTACATCAGAAAGTTGAATGAAAATAAACTTTAAAATCTTCTCAAAGTCTATGTATTGTAGATTATTTGGTATCTTTCACTTTTTTTTGGAAAATGATAATATTTAAGCGGATAATATTAAAAATCATAAATTATACAAGGTTATTAAGTCATTATTATCATAGGGAGAATTTCAGGAATCCACAAGTCTAAAGGTGTTGAATGAACTGGAAAACCAAAACGTCAGTATAAACAATTTAATTACCACTTAAACAAAATAAGAAGAAATAAATATTCGAAGTACATTATTTAAAAAAAAAAAAGATTAAATATTCTTTCTATGGAACAACTTCAATCGATTACATCATTTTGAATGAGTTTTCAATTTGGGGTCTTGGAAAAGCTTGTCGAAGTTTGCGAGTACATGCAACATTAGACACGACTAGATACAGCTGAGTATGATGTATTTTTAAGAATTTTGAACGGTACTGAGTAACAAAATAATCACACTAATCTCTAGATACGTAACAAAATATGAATAATTTTCAATTCTTTCATGTCGATAAAAAATAATTTTAAAACTATTACTGATATCGTCCTGTGCCGCAGAAGTTAACTAAACTTTTTATTAGAAAAGTTTTAATAGTCTATTATTTTAGACTGGCGGATTTCGGTGTTTTTTTTTTATTTCAAAAATATGAAGCTAAATGACTCTAGTACATATTGTTATATCCATAATAGTTTTAAAATCTTGAACGAACGTGATTTCAATTTACCTATTTATCAAAAATAAATAAGTATTAATAATATCAAATACAAAATTTATATTCAGAAAATAAATCGTATTTTAAAAATACATTCTTTATATTATTATAATATTTTACGGCTGGTATTTAACGCTGTAACTATTTTATTTTCCACCGATGAAGAAACAAACGTTTTAAATCAGTTGGCGTAAAATAATAAATCCCTAATGGTTAAATACAAAATTATTTTATATTATTATTAAGTGTCGAACCACAAGCCCATTTCTTCAAATAGTATTATTGAGAAGTTTATTTGCGGTATTTTGTTTAAATTTCACTAGAACTTTAAATAATTATACATGCGTGAAAGGATGGGTGATAAGGGGGTGAGATGAAAATTAATTTCATGGAAAACAGAGGTGATCCATTAAATAGTTTTATTTTAAATGAGAGAAAAAACGGTCGGTATATTTACCAAGAATGAGAAACACTCACACAAGTTGTAATAACACTTTTGAAGAATTCTGAATGGAATATATATTTTGCGTTTTGTATAAAACAAAATTACTTAAATAATTCTTTACAGAACTGAGAAGATTAATGCATCACTAAAGATTGTAGAAAAAAAGTTGGGTTGACAGTAATTGATAATAAAATTCGTTATCAGAAAAACTTTTTAGCATCAACAAAAACTGATTTTCTATTCTACTTCGCGATAACAAATATTGCTCCGTAAATTTAAAAAAAAAAATTATTAATTATCTCGATTAAATATTACATAAATTATGTTCATAGTTTGTAGTTTGTTTCATATTGTATAATAATTCAAAGTATTTTTTAATGTTGTAGATAAAAAAGCTTAGGAAAAGATGAAAAAATGAATGTCTCTTATAGGAGTTACAAAAAGCGTCAAACAGGGCTACATATACGAGTATATTTAGGTATGTACAATTGTGTGTGAGAACTGAAGGAATTGAAAGTAGTAGCAAGAAATAAAGAATTGGTTTATCTTGTTTGGTTTGCCATTTCACCGTAAATAGACTTACGTCAGAACAACGCTTACGAATTGTGCAAATTTATTTCGAAAATCGTGGTTCAGTTCACGAAACTTACCGTGCGCTACGTCCATTTTACGGTCGACATAATCATCCATCCGAGCAAGTTATTCGAATAACCATGTATCGTTTTTGCATCACGCGTACTCTAATTGATAATGCGCATTCGCGGAGATGTCGTACAGTGCGCACCGAAGAAACTGTTGTGTGTAGTGGAGCGTAGTATTGAGGAGAACCCGAATGAGTCGATTCGCCATCGTGCACAGCAATTGGAGCTGTGTCCATCCACTTTATGGAAGATTTTGCGAAAAGATCTTGGTTTACGAGCTCGCAAGATATAGCTCGTGCAAAAATTGAAGCCGTTTGACCATCGTGTGCATCGTACGTTCGGTGAATGGACCGAAAATGAGATTGCTCTTGATCTTCATTTTCAATACAAAATTTTGTTCAGCGATAAGGCTCATTTTTGGTTAAATGGCTACGTCAACAAGCAATATTGGCACATTATGAGTGAATAAAATGCACAAACTATTATTGAAACGCCGTTATATCTACAAAAAGTCACTGTATGTTAGTGGAATCATTGGTCCATATTTCTTCATAAACAATGCCGGCCAAATCGTCACAGTCAATGGAGAGCACTATAGATCCATGATTACTGACTTTTTCGTTCACCAATTGAATGGCAATAATATGAAAGAGCTGTGGTTTCAACAAGACGGCGCAATACGCCGCACAGCGCGCGTCACAATCAATTTATTGAAGGAAACATTCGATGAGCGCATAATTTCGCGTAATGATGATTTAACACCTTTAGATTATTTTCTGTGGGGATATGTGAAGTCGCTAGTCTACGCCGATAAAGCAGACTATAAACGGCATGGAAACCAACATTCGTTGCGTTATTATTATTGTTCGCTCTGTTATTGCTCTGGTCGAATTACTAGCAAGTGACGTATAACTGTCTCCGAATTCAGTACAACAACTCATACAGAATACTGTTCGGATTGGCGCGTTATTGCAGCGCATCTACAATGTTTACCGAAGGCCGTATACATGGATTCGTTCCGCTTAAAGCTAGGCAGGAGTAAAGCTGTGGCTGGAGCTCAGCACCAACTCTCTGGAGCAAGCGGCGCTCTCATGGAAAGCTGGTTCCCTGACCAGAGAATGGCAGCGCCTACAAAATAGCTACATATACAACAATGGCCGTGACTGAAGTAGTTGTATATGTAATATTTTTATTTTGTGTGTATATATGTGTGAACTTTATACTTTTTATTAACTTTTTTAAATTTTTTTATCTATTAATATTTTCCTTGGTTTTCTTTTTCATAGCATTATATTTATTTCATAACCTTTAATGTATAACATAATATGTATTATCTTTATGGCGAATCGGGTTAAAAAAACCTGATCACGCTGGAATAAACACATTATTATTATTATTATTATTATTATTACCGATATACATCTCTTCGACTTCGAATTAGTTGAAAATTGAACATCCAGGTTGTGCTTTATTCGAGCCAGCCGCTATGCCCATATGCTTAAAATCATATTTAAACACTAATGGTATAAAATTATCTTTCTAATAAAGGCAATACCATAGCCATAACCACGATTTGTATGTGTTTTATTTCATTTTAAAATTCTATACCTCTAAAATAAACATCCTTTATGTATGTGCAGATGAAGCAGTATTATTGGCTGATCTGCTATGCCTGGTGACTAAGACGTCCGATGTATGCATGGAGAATGGACTGAGAGATAAATATGATCAAATCGAGTGTGTTCGAAAGAGATGAAAGTGTAACAAAATGTATGGTAATGGTAAATAATGAATACTAAGAACAATAAAATGAGTTTGTGTATTTAAGAAGTAAGGTAAGGTTGAGAAACATATCGAAAGGGAGACGACTACGAAAAATAAAGTGAACGATACTCTGAACGCTAACTAGAATTTTATATTCTAAGCAAGACTCCTAATGTATAATGGAGTTGTGGTGTCAACACTGTTGTATGGAAATGAATTCTGGAAGCGGTAAACTAACAATAAAAGTAGACTAAATTCAGTGAAAATGCGATCGTTCAGGCACATGTGCAGAGTACGTACTGTAAAAATGTAATAAATTTGGAGCAAATAATTTAGATCCGTTTGTAGCGTAACCGCTAAGAAAGGATTGCTGAGATTATTTGGACATATGGAACGTTTGTGAGTGAGGAAATTATGATAAAGAAAATATATGAGACGACTTATGAAAAAATCAGGAAAAAGGGCATCCGCGAAAAAAATGGCGTGAACAAATCTGGTTCATCCTTTAATGAGAACGGCCTCGTTAAAAAAATCTTCACCAATCTAAGAGCATGCCTGAGAAGATGTATTAAAGTGAACGAGGCAAGGGCAGAAGAGTATGGCGTTCTGTCGTCTCAGCCTTACCCTGGGGAGAAACGTTGTGATAGTAAATTAGTTAGTCTTACAGGTATGATCTAGTGAAAAACCCCACGGCAAAGTGAATTATGCATTTCATTGAACCCCTGAAGATCCCTCTCCGGAAACTCATCGAATAAATAATGCATAAACAATATTTCCTCAGGTTTATTAGATCACCCGGTGTCGCCGCGCGCCCCTCCCCGCGCTCTGCGCCCCCCCCTGGCGCGCCCCGCCCGCTCCGCCGCGCCGATCCGAAGACTAACAACCTGGACCGCAATAATTGAATTGCCGCGGATGTTATTTGTGGGAACAAAGGGGAGACGCGGGAAGTGCCTAATAAATATCGGCTCAATTTCCAGCTGGTAATTATTGCAGAGAGCAATCGCCGCCGAAGACAATGTCCCCGATCTCCTTTTGTTGATTGTGTAACGGCGCCGCGGTGGGGAAACGGGGAGAGTGTGTCGCTGAGATCGATTCATTTATAAAATATTCATTTTTAAAAGGTTTTTTTGTTTAAATCAGAAAATAAAATAAATATCTTTTGTGATTACTCAGCTTTTTATATTACATAACCATATTCGAACAATTCGTGCTTCAATAGTAAATGGAGGAGTGGGAAATACTAATACGTACATTAAAACAAACTTTGTTCGAACGAAATATTTGTGCAATAAAATAATAAAAATTTAGCAAGGATAGAACAGTTTCGGTTAGGTTAAGTTATTTATTGATGAGTTTTTTTCCATAACTCTGGCGCGTTTTGTCCAAACTTAAATAATTTAAAGATTTGTCATTTGAAAATGATTTCATTCCAGACTCATTATATAAATAGATTCATTCTGATGATTGATAATATCCAGCAAATTTCTATATATGTTTTATACACCTTTTAAAATCTGTTAAGGAGCGGGCGTAGTTAGGTTAGGTTAGATTCGTTTCGTTAAGGTTAGGTTAGGTTTAGTTAGGTTATACTACATGTAGAGTTTGTTTAAATACTTTTCACCTTTAACATGGAAATTACAAATGTGCCACAATATATTTATTTTTAAATGCGTCCTTAAATTCAAATTAACTACATTTTTTACAGGAAAAAGGTTTGTCTCCCATCCCTTTTATTTTTTTAGCTTAGATAGATAAATATGTAACGCATATAGATTTACACCTTTCTTCCATATATATATGCAGATGTATGTCGCGACGTAACTGAATCAACAAGAACGCTAATAACTTTGCGAGATTGCAAGACGTCTGCATTGCAGAAGTCTAAAGGTTTACTGTGTCTTAACAACCTTCTCTTTTAATTTTTCTTCTTGTTCTCCTCTATTCATTACAACTGGTTTAGTTTGGTGATTTTTTCAAATATACTTTTTAATTAGCCTGATTTTTCATTTTTTGCTAATAAGTCTGCGAGTTTAAGAGCAAAAATCATTTTAAAGATTTTTGGCAATTGTCAACGTCGGATAACATCATTCATGCTTTTTTTAAATTCTTCATCTTCTAATTTCATTGTAAAGCCTGATTTAGTGAAATTTTGAATTTTTAAACTTTTCTCTGCGAATTTATGACCAATTCATAAATTTAATGATTCTAAAAATGCATCACAATATATTGCAATTTATTCTCGAGATTGTAACTCCCATTATTAAAATTTCATTTTTTAAATGCAATTTTTTTATGAGCATAATGAGCTGGCGCCTATTTAACGCAATTTGTATACTATCTAGCGTTGGTACTTTGTACTCCACAGGCGCATTGCTTATTATTTGAATTAAAGAGATATCCCGTGGATACATTATGACTTTCTGTGAGTTTTGGCACTATTTATGTTTTAAAAACTTCTGGAAATTGATAAAAATGTGGTGTGTATGTTTAACAAGTTTTTACCATATCTTTTTCTATACAAATTCTACTTTTATGAACAAAATTATTTTTTATGAGTATAATGGGCTGGGCCCCTATTGTCTGCACATTCTATATCATCTAGTATTAGTGATTTGTATTCCACAGGCGCATTGCTTATTATCTTAATTAATGAAATATCCCGTGGACACATTATGATTTTCTCTGTGAGTTTAGGCACTATATATGTTTTAAAAACTTTTGAAGATTGACAAAAAGTATACGGCGGCTATCTTACAAGTCTTTATCATATCTTTTTTATCTACAAAACCTGATTTTATTAATAAAATAATTTTTGTCAGTATAATGGATTGGCGCCTATTTCATACAAATTGTATACCATCTAGCGTTGCTTTTTATTTGAATTAAAGAGATATCCCGTGGATACATTATGACTTTCGTGTGGTAGCTGCTGCGGGCAGGCTAGTATCTCTTGAAATAATACCCTGTTAAATCGTATCCGTTACTTATTTAAAGGTGCGTATTTACACAAACTAGAGTAAACAAAAAAATAGAATCATTTTTTTTTATTTACTTATCTATAAGTAACATATATATAATTGTGGTTGGACTGTGTCCATCTTACTTGAATTATAAACGTATTTCGAATATAAACAAAGATCCAGCTTTGTAGCTAACACTTTATTTGTAAACTGATACATTATATCGGAGCAATTTAATGTAAAAAAAATGTTTAATTGATATGTATCCTTTTAGTTCTGTATTTATAAAAGGAATATTTTATAAAATAATTTGTCAGAACAAAATATTGCTCAATTTTGACACAACCAAATTTGTGATTTTATATTTCATCACTGTAATCAATGAAGAATGTTCTAAAATCAAACTGGTACGATATTGCCCCTTTCATTGAAGTAACACGTTTAAATAATTCAGACCAAGAAGAAAGTCTGTATTACAGGGAACCAACAAAAAAGGGCATCTAGAAGACGTACTTCAATTTAAACAGAATGTAATGTTCAATGCTAAATGTAAAATATTGAAGAATTATTAAGGCAAAGTTATGAAACCAGACATAAGATAGATTCATCTACATATTTTTTAATCACACCGTCCTAGGGTTGAGTGGACGCCTATATATAGAATTATAATTCAGACACATCTTAGGTTAAGGATAATCCCAAGTATATATGTATATATACATACACACAGGAGTCTTAAAAGTCACTATCTAAATCAATCGCATTAGCATAAAGAGATGTACTTTTGGTGCGTATTCAATAAATTCGTAATTCAAATAAAGTTAATCGAGATATCGAAGTACAATATCTTCACTGATAACGATCGTGAACCAACCAGAGTCTGCAGTAACATGCAAGACAAATGGCATGAAGGATTTAAGTAAAAAAAAAATTAAAAGGTCTGACACAAAATTTGAAATATAACTTTCAAAATGAATAACAAACACAAATAATGCACATAGCTTTATGTCAGCATAGCACCTTTATATACATGTCTAATGTGAAATAGATGGTGACTTTTGAGACAGGGAGGATAGAATGTCACACTCTTATATCTTGACATACCACTCTTGCCTCATCGACTTTCATACATCTTCTCGTTGGTGAAGCTTTTAACATATCCAGCCTGAACATGTATACAGGGTGCAACACGATTAGTGCACAATATCTTAGGGGTAGATACCTAAAAATATGAGTCGAAAATGATAATGCTGTATGTATCTAATCTCAACCATGTCAGAGATATAAGTATTTTGAAATGGTCGTGGTAATACGATTATTACGATTAATTGAAAAATTTTATTGATTCTAAGTTACATATTTAATACAAAAAGTAAAAGGTTATCGAACTTCAAGTGGCCAGACTGTTTTTTGTTAGATGATTTAGGGCCGGAAACAAAAATTCAGAATAATAATGGGTCAATTTCACAAATATGTGTTTCGAAGTATAATTCGAAGTACAGTTAAAACTTAATATGAATTTGTAAAAATCTCGTACTTACAATAATATTTCCGTAACAGTGCAGATTTTGCACATACATTTTTGACTAGTACATAATTTAGTCATATAATATTGTTAATTATGTTTGTTATATCCTGTAAGTATATCGTAAATTCCATCGTTGACTTAATATTTTCTCCATACACAATTTATTAATGACATTTAAATGAATGTGTTATTTTCACTGCTAGTTTAGAGAGAGGTGCAGTCCCTCTCATCATCAGGTGATAATAACTAAACTTAGAATAATCATGTTACACCACAAAGTAGCCGCCATGTCAATTAATGATATTAAAATCGGTATTGTTGCGCTATCCCAAAACTTTTAGTCGTAAATAAAAATAGCAAACAGCATTACCATTATTAATAATATCTTTGAGCATTTAACTTTATATTAATATAACAAAATAGTTGACTCACTGTAGAAAATTATATTCGTGCTCCATTGTTATAAACGAGGTATATCTACGACCCCTCCAGTATTTTCACGATTTTGAGAAGATTGATTTAAGATGTTGCCGATTTATTAATGTACGCGAATACCGGCCGAACGTTACTGCAATCGTGAGACTCGAAACAAGAATTGGAAGAAAATGATTCGCCGGAAACTTTACTGAAACTAAGGTTGGATCGGCGGAAGACGTGAAAAGACGACGGTGGAGAAAACTTTAACCTCCGGACGAATAAATATGTCTGCGGTGAGATCTCGCGGAGCCCAGCGTGACCTGAACGGCGAACATAGAAGACACAGCATTCGGTAGTGATTGAGAATACTCTCCATGGTCTTATTATTATCTATTCGAGATTTAGTTTTCTATATTTTACGGAAGATGGTTTATTTTTTTATATTGAGTGATCTGATCGAATAATAATTTGCTAAAGAAAGTCGGACAACGTCACTAACGCACATCACACCAAAAAATAGTCGATATTTAATCGTCACACCCCAGTCTTTTAGAATATGTGAATGTGTTAACTAAGTAACTATCACACTATCAGACAGGGAGGATAGAATGCCACACTCTTATATCTTGACATACCACTCTTGCCTCATCGACTTTCATACATCTTCTCGTTGGTGAAGCTTTTAACATATCCATCCTCCAGTACTTGGTTTATCTGATCATGCCAGGTCTTTCACGGGCGCCCTCCGTTCCTGTTGCCTCCAACACTCGCCTCATATATTCCCTTTACCGCGCTCTCCTCGTTCCACATGACCACATGACCACATGACCACATGACCAAACCATCTCGGCGACCTTTTCTGTATTCTATCGAGTATGCTACAAACAACTCTACATTTGCTCCTAATTTGTTCATTATTGGATTGATTTTTTAATCCAGATAGATTATTAATTATTTATATAAATAGACTTATAATTGTTATGTAGCTACTGTATTTTAAAGCTTTATTATTCTTCTATTATACTCGCATATACTATCGTTAAATAAATATATTTAATAAGTATAAGTACTAATTTAATGTATTAATTATAAATATATACATATAAAATCAATTTTGTCGAAAAATATTATTTTTGCGCTACCGAGATACGAACCAGGATCTCTATTTCCTATCCGGGGAAGTACACTACCGATTGTGTTATAGCGCCAGTATTTTTCATGACAAATTTTCGAACTTATATGTTACACTTTTTTCAAATTAATACATCTGTCGTTCCATTATTTGAAAGCCATCTATATTGTTTTTACGGAATCACAAATACCTTTGAGTAAACCGACTGCAGACGCCAGAATTATCAATTCATTTTTATTAAATTTTGAACACATTGATACAACTTATATTATTAAGGAGAACACATTATTATTGTGGAGTTGTAATTATTTATAATATAGGTCTGTGATGTTTTAAATACTAATTTAATGTATTAATTATAAATATATACATATAAAATCAATTTTGCGCTACCGGGATACGTAGCGCAAAAACAATATTTTTCGACAAAATGGATTTTATATGTATATATTTATAATTTATACATTAAATTAGTATTTAAAACATCACAGACCTATGTTCTGAATAATTACAACTTCACAATAAAAATATGCTCTCCTTAATTAATATATAAGTACTTCACGTGTGCAAGAAACAATCCTAGATATTTTTCTTAGGTCCGTTTCACATTTGATTATCATTTCATGCAATGTTCATTTAAATACATAAAGAATATTATGTAAAAAAATGTGTATGTAACTACATTCATTATTCTAATAGTTTTCTTTTAATTAAAAGTTCTTCTGTGCGTTTTTATAAAAATAATAATTATATCTTATTAAGCAGAACACATTTTTATTGTGAAGTTGTAATTATTCAGAACATAGATCTGTGATATTTTAAATACTAATCAAATGTATTATTTAAAAAGACATACATATAAAATCAATTTTATCGAAATATATTGTTGTTACCCTACCGAGATTCGAACCTGGATCTCTTTTTCAATCCGGGGAAGGTGCATTGCCAATTATGCTACAGCGACAGTATTTTTGACGACAAATTTTCGACTTTCAAATTAATACATCTATCATTCCATTATTTGATAGCCATCTTCTCTATTTTAACGGAATCTCAAATACCTTTTAGTAATCCGATAGAAGACACCAGAATTAAAAATGGATTTTTATTAAATTTTGGACACATTTATACAACTTATATATTATTAAGAAGAATACATTCTTATTGTGAAGTTGTAATTATTCAGAACATAGGTCTGTGATATAGCAACAATAATATTTGTCGATAAAATTAATTTTATATGTATATCTTTCTAATTAATACATTTAATTAGTATTTAATAATTATATTATTTATTTTATTATAGGTAGGTACATGTGGAGGAAAAAAATGTTTTATATTACTTAAATTATAATTTATTATTCAATGCTATCATTATCATCATGATAATTTTAGTCCATTTATTCTAAGAGGGTTGGGGCCCAAATTCTTGACAAGGCGCTTCTATTTCTCCCTACGCCGCTTCGACTCGTTGACCAATCAAGGCCCGACCAAGATGTTATGTATCTTCCTACTAGAAAGGTACATCTTAGTAGTCACTTCTCTGGCATTAGAAAAACGTGTCCAAGCCACCTTAATATCACAAATATTTTTTTATTTGATCCACTTTAAAATGTTGTAATAATCACATTGCATCACTAACATTACGGCTTAAATTATCTGAAATTTGAATACTTTTGGTTCATTAATGATTAACACACATATGTTAAGGTTATACCTATATACAGGATGAATATTATGTTCCAGACCGATTTTGTTTGGCCACCATTTGGTTTGGCAGACATTTTGGTAGTCATAGAGAGTAGTTGTTACAATTTATTATGAAGCATCAACAACGTGTTAGTCATTAAAACATTTTATTTAAATAACAATGACAATGCTGTAACTATTAATGGTGATCGCTATTGTCATATCTTTTTGGAAGCCGAATTGGGTCTACTGGGCCACATATGATTTCAACAGGACGATGCAACCTCACACACGGCCTGAGCTACGCTTAAAATTTTGCGAGAAATTTTTCCCGACCACATAATGTCAAAAAGTAGTGATATCGACTAGCCTCCTCGATCACCTGATTTGACGGTTTTCGACTATTTTCTATGAAGGTACTCGTAAGGAAAGATCTACGCCAATTAGCCAACAACAACTCCGATGCTATAGGACAATATTCGAAAAGTTGCTGAAATAGCACGCATTTTTGCCGCTGCCATAGGCTACCACTTGGCCAATATTACATTTTTTCATTATTGTAATAAACCAAGTAATTTATAAATAAAAACCAAATTAAAAAAAATATGTTTTATTTATTATTTATTTAAAAATAACATCGGCCTGGAACATAATATTCACCCTGTATTATATTAAGATTAAATAAAATGGAACTATCTAAAATAACCTTTTAAATGCCATGAGCGCCTTAGCACGCCAAACTTTGTATGTCATTCTAAGTTATAACTGCGTTAAGATGCACTTTTAGATCTTGTAAACTTGCAGGGATTAAATTTATATTTTTAAATCATTTTATCATCTGTGAACGACAGGTTCTAGCTTTTGATAGATATGTCAATACCCTTAATGCCTAGTCTTAGCCTATGTGGTGTCTTCCATTTCAAATAGAGTTGGCAGTTAAAAGGTTAATAGCAGTGTTTTGTGAGTGCCGTGTCGTATTTATATAATTATTTATTTATTTTTAAATTAAGAATAAGAATTAGTGATCATTAATAATCGTAAATCACTATTCTTTTAACAACCAATTTAACGCTCACGCGGTGGATTTCAATTAGCTGCGGCACTTAAGGAAGGACATTTACGGTCCCGTAGATCACTGCAGAGCCTGCCGACCCGCACTGTCCTCTAGTGCCTGCGGGTTAAAAACTCGGCGGCACAGCCATCGTGAAACTTGAAGAAGGGAGTTCCATTAATCGGCGATACAAGCAGCGCTGATTGCCCGCCCCGCCCAAGGCGCAAACCGCTAAATGTCAGTGGAGACAAACCGAGGTCCAAGGAAGTATTTATGAGTTCCGAATTCAATTACCGGGACATATAAAAGAATTGCTTGTTTTATAATCATTTTATTAAAAGAATATGATATACAGAATTCCAATCTGAGATGTATCCATTTTAAAAAGTTACGGAATATAGGTTAAAAAATTTGTCTGTGTAAATTATTCTAGAGATATTAAATAATTATAAATTATATTAAATAAATAAAGATGAATGCCGCGTGTAGGAGCAAAATATTAAATTTTACTCATAAACTCAACAAAAACAGACTGGATAAATTTGATTTTTTTCCCTCTTTTTGAACAGATATTATATAGCTATTACGAGGCTTCTTCGTTATTTTCAGCCACCAAAATTTTCGTCTACCTTCTTTTAAGATTTTCCTTATCTTCATTTCTCTATATTTCAGCTTCTGTGTCTAACTGATCTTCTTCCTGAAAGTCATAAAAACAATTGTCAAGACAGACATTCTGGCAGCTTCCTAATTATTTTAGTTGAGATTTTTATAAGTACAACAAACTAAGGTAAAGTTTTATGCTGATTGTATTATTGGTCTTACTTTTTCCGTAAGCATCAACTATTCATTCCCATATTTTAAAGCAGTACAACTTCAAATTCTGTCGGCTTTTTTGGTTGAGTTCTACTTTACGAACTTATACATTAATTAAGTAAGAAAATACACAATTTTCTCATTCTAACAAATACCTTCCATTTTGATAGTATTTTTAATAAATCAAAGAAACTTCTCAATATACAAAAATTTACATGTTAAAAATATTGGATTTTTGATTTTCAAAAGGTTTTATAGGAGTAGCATCTCAACCACCTCTATGTAGGTTGAGATGCCCTGAGTTAAGGGGAAACCGCCCCTCATTAAAGGCTGTGGAAAGCTTTCCGGAAGTCCGTCCCCGCGTGCGGTGGTGTGTGTATGGGTATACTTTCTGAAGTTTTTGGCAAACTTTTTCGCATCGTATGTATTAAGTCGTTATTGGCTGCGAAAAACGAGAAAATTGGGAAAATTAAAGAGAACTTTTTCGTATTTGTAATTTAACGGAAAAACCAAAATAATTTTGGTTGTATTGCGTTTATTCATTTTAAGCAGATATTTTTTTAATACAACATCTCAAAAATTTATTAGACGTCTTTTAATTAATAAATGACAAATTTATTTATCTAAAATGTTCAATCTCTTATATTTTATGTTATGTTGTTTAAAAATAATTTTCCAGATCTTACTGTAGTCATATGTGGTATCTTTTTTTACTTACCAGCTTATTTTATCAAAGATATACGTTTGTGAAAATATAATTATAATTATTTAATACCGTATTACATCGCACACCACCCTATGAGACGCACTAGTGATGAGAAAAAATGCTACTTTTGACTCACTAGTGTGAATGTGATTGATATTCGATAATATCAGTGGTTGAAAACTGTGACTGTGATCACAGTTTCATTACTAATAAGCGTGCGCCGCACGATATCACAATACACTAAATAAATAAATAAAATAGAAACATAATTTTGAGCGAATTTACTTATACTATTCAAACTTTATTTGCGTATTCATATTCTAGCATATATATATATAATATATATATCTACTTTAATATCATCACAAAGAGAATGAAAACCTTTAAAAAAATGTGACTTTATTTTTCGGATCAAATTCTCAGCATTTCAGGTCAAATGCGTGAAACTTTTTGGCAGAAACTACTAGATGGTGCTTATCACAGATTATAACGTTATTCTTTCATGAATATTTTCGTTTCATATGCACATGCGCCGAATCACGGTTCACAACCAAATATAAATTAAATAAAAAAATGAATCACGATAACGATATTCCCAGATATTCAATCACTGATAGTGAGTGTGACTCAAATATATCAGTGATTAACTCACGGTTCGTGATTTTGACCTCATCACTAAGACGCACCCTTATTTTCTAAACTTGTGTAACTTGTAAAACAAGTGAATACGTAAAAACTTTATTATAAAAAATAAAAGACATCATATTACATACACATTAAGTTTTCGTTTCAATGCTGCATCGTAGTGAATTGTTTTTGAGGACATATTGTGCAACAATTAGGGGGACAATTTTATTCAAAAATGATCGCGTTCGACCGTCACCGAGCGACGAATGTATTTCAACTATGCAACAGCGGCAGCTGCGGCCGCTAGCTCATTGGGGGTGGGCTCCAAGGATCGTCAACGGCGAGTACATTTGTGACAGCTATTGTCAGACGCCATCGAATATAAGACGCACTATGAAAATGGAGACACAAAACATGCGCCTTATAATCGGTGTAATACCGTAGTTCAGTGATTATTGTTATTTCCCAAAGAGATTTTGACTTTTAAAAACGATATTATGAAATTAAAAGTACAAGTTATTTGTTTCGAATAATTAAACAGAATATTTATGTATAATCTAGGGCGCCCGTAATATTCAATTAACGCAGATACTATAGACAGAATGTTAAAGGGGAAAACCGAAGTTATTTCACCAAATGAAAGACAAATTTACTGATTCAGGTTTGCAGGTAGAGTAGCAATTATGCCGAGTAAAATAAACCAAATATTTAAGAATGCCTCTTAAAAATGTGTTGAACTATAAAAAGGTTATGGCAACAACTAAAACACAACAGGTCACCTTGAACATCAGTATTAAAAATGTCCTAGTAGAACAGGTACAAATACCTAGGAAGTAAAATAGCATACCAGAAAGCTCATTGGGTATAAAAACAAGATTTGTAATAACAAAACAAGCTTTAATACAAAAAAATAATCTTCGAATCAGAAATACGAAAAAGTAATTCATCATTAAATATTAATACACTTTACGGAAGTGAAACCTAAGAAATGCAAATTAGTTAGAGGTATTTGAGATAAAGTGCTGGAGAAGGTTAGAAAGAATAACCTACCTTGTAAAATTACAAACGAGGAAGATCTGAGGAGAATTCTTGAAAAGAGTTCCATATGAGACATCATGTATAATTAACGAGGTCAATGAATTGGATACATTCTTAGACATAGCAAAAATACATTCATCAAATAATGAGCAAGGAAAATGCAAATAACTACAGACATTATTGAATGGGGTTCAGAACAAAAATGTATGGCGAGAACACAGTTCTTTAATATAGAAGAAGTTCATTATAAAATATTTTTAGGAGATTATTTTACCATTTGTACCTAATATACTAATTTTAGCGTATACATCTACTATACACACCTACTAGGTATAGAAATGTAGTACGAATCAAATGAAAGATTTCAAGTGATATACTCGTACTACAATATACTCATTTTCCATATTTTGAACCCTCTTCTCTTTTGAAAAATGTAAATATAATTGCATTTTGCCCTTTAAATTTACATTCAGTACGTTACGTAAAGAAATAAATTTAAAAGTATTCTTCACACACGCGCAATTCCTTTCGTCCATAGTCCAAGTCGCAAACTTTCCGTCTTCATCTTCTGAAACTAACTCATATTGACAGAGCGCAAAAAATCTCGAGAAATTTGAGTGATAGTTTCCCTTGCCAGCGTAAGTAGGCAATTCGCTTTGAAGTCCCGGCGAGCCCGCGGCCACAGAAGACAGCATTTAACTTTGTTAGTCTTCCCAACTCCGCAATATTTCTTTGGCGACAAACGCCCTTTCCCAGGCAGGTATGTCTGGCAATTTTTCATCTTTCTCCGAGCCGGTATTTATTTTACCTGCAATATCATTTTCAAAATGAGTCATGGGAATAATGTATGAAAACGTAGTAATGCTGTTTGGAGAGTTCTCCGCTTTATAAAGTTACTAGATTTTCACGGGGACACTTGTGTCTCGAGAGTAACTCCGAAGTTCAGGACACAGATCCCGATTTGTCAACAATGTAAACGTTGTCCAGAGTAATGATTACCTGCAGAACTGTCTAATATGGGTGTCCCAAAAAAAGTGCATACATTTTGAAGGATTATGCATATTCTGCTAAATTAAAATTTTATAATTTTAATTGGGTAATCGCAAGCGTTAGAACTGATTCTGGTCCAGGTATCGTTGATAACCCTAATTAATAGAACAACAAACGTTTATTTGAATATTGGGGCCTTTAATTCTTTAATTGTGGCCAATATTGCACCATAAACCTTATCGTTGATGTGCCCCATAAAAGTATAGTGTCCTAAAGTCTGGAGAATGCAGGGGGTACTTCTTACCCCAATCTATTAGTTGAACAGATATTCATTAAAATACATTACATTACGATGATAGTGAAGAGGTGCTGGAAACAAAACCTCTCCTCATCAAGTAAACTTTTTTAATGCGCTCGCTTCAAAATTAGATTTAATTAGATAGTAATTCTTGTCTCACATGTACCTATATATTGTTTGGGATAAACTTAATTTATCAATCAATTCGATCAACTGCCCTCGAAATAAAAGAATTATATATCTGAGAAGGAATTCCTTAAAGCAAACATAAAAGTATTATATATCCTGTTCTGTATTCTCAACTCATCTGTTTTGGTTACTTATTTAACTTATATTCTGTTTTTGTTTATTATCTAATCTATCGCATCAGTTTTAATATCACTCTATCTCGTATTTAAATTTTTTACTACCTATTTATTTTTGGAACAAATTTATAAATAAATGTCTGCATAGTTTGTGTTGAAAAAATTGTAGTTTCTTTCGTAATGAATAATGAAAACTCGTTAGTAAAAATGATTTAAAAAAAGAGACATGTTTGAGCCGTTAACACGATGATTTGAAAATTTGTTATTTTCGACATCATGTACCCTGTTTCATTATTTTATTAAGTATCGTTTATATTATAATAATATCTACCTACAAAGATCTACTTTAGAGCTTAGTAGGGTAGATATAGAATTTGCTTGTTGAACGTAACATTTCATATTGTACCAATTAAATATACAAATGTCAAGACTCTGGTACCGTTTCGAATCTTTTGAATTTCTCTGCATTCTATAAAATGCAAAACAATATTTACAGTATGAAATAAACTTTCTTTCAATTGTCCGGGTATTTTCTATAATGTTGGATTTGTTTTCAATAATTCGTGTAAGAATAAATATCTCGTTCACATTCTCCATCTTGGCAATTATGATGCTGCCGCACATGCGTGTTTCCTAGTTTGTTTGTCTTAATTTAGATAATAAGGTTAAGATTAATAAGATTAAATAATTATCAATTAATTAATATTTATGTAATCCAACTCTATCTAACGTATATATTATTTATGAAAATATCTTCTTATCTATTCGAGCTTATTTTACTTTTCCAGAAACTGTAAAGAATTACTAATCTTTCATACTCTTTAGGTAACATACTCGTATATAGACGTACTACCTGAACAATTTAAAAACCGAAAGATTTAGTTTGTAAAGGTAATTTTAATAAAATAAAAAATTGCTTTATTTAATCTCGCGTACATTTTGTTTAAAAATGAGCATGCCCCGAGCGTCCCTCTTTAAACATAATATTTTAAGTTCAACGTTACGCAGGCGGCTGCAGTGTTTCGCGAACTTTCCATTACTTATTTTTTCATTAATGTTTTAATTGTACATTACTTAAGATAACTGCGTAAAAATATCTTTAAAATTTGTATGTATTATATACAATAAATGTTGGTCAAATATTCATATTAAGAACTCTGAAAATATTATTTTTTACCGTTATGCATATATACGTACATGACAATTTATGTGAGTCCACAAACCTTGTTCACGGAGAACGAGATACCTTTAGATATAGTACACAGTTAGTCATACATTATCTATTGTCTAGTGCATTTTTTTTGTATTGTCTCTAGTACATTATCTACTGTCGAGTTACAAAATTGAACCAAACTATGTACATCATCATTTTTTGCTGCTATCGAATCATCTTGTATATCGTAGACACGCACACTAGATGAAAAAAATTGGCAAGGTATTTACCAAATATGATGAGATTATGGAAAATTGATGTTGGCTTCGCTAAAGTATCCTATGTTTCTTTTACAAGCTGCAATATGCAGAAAAATTAATATACATGCAAATAAAAAACACATCCTATATATAAAACCCCAATATTGTTCTGTATCGTACTGAGACATTTCATCGGAGTGAAATGTTAATTTCCTTTGAAATGTGGATATGTTCGAGTGCGAGCGCACACCGGCGACTCTCTGTCGTACGACAGTTCTGTCGTGATGGCGAGGGCTATGAGAGTGTATGGCAGTGCGCACACTGATGACAACATTTTCAAACGATAGAATATTTGGTGGCGCACTGTCATTGAACTGTTTTGTCCTCAGTTTGCGCTCGCTCTAAAAATACATTTTTAAATAATAAACATTTTTTCAACATTGCTTATGAAAAACAGTTTATGGTATTTAATTAATATGGGAAAAAATCCAATTCAGAAAGATGTATATCCTACGATGTGTTTTATATATATGTATATATATATATACATATCGATTGATATTTACGCTTTTACATAAAAAAAAGGATTAATCTATCAACAGAATAATCTCTTGAAAAGAGAATCTCAGAAAACCTTTGCTGAAAAGTGTATATTTAATGTTGTCCTAAAAGAAAATCGAACGTTAGAATATATTCTAATTACCCCACCCCCGCGCCCCGCGCCCCGAGCCCGAGTGTACAGGTTTGCGACAGTTGAACTGAGACAGATTCCCGCCACTATACTTTTTAAACAAGTTTCCCGTCCAAGTCGTGAAAGCTGCCGGGCCCTGAGGGCAATTTTTCAAATTGCCCCATCCTTTGCGAGTTCCGCCCTGCCCGCGCCCCCGTCATCCCGTCCCCCCCTCCGGCGCCCCCCCCGGCGGCCCGCGGCCCGCGGCCCGCAGCCCCCAGCCCGCTGCCGCGCACCGCCGCTCGCTTTACTGCGGTAGCGACTTTTGATGGGTATAAAAATCTAAGTAGGTCCGTACATTCCAAAGGAAAATTAAGCTTTATAAATATAAGCAAGTCATCATATTCCCGTCGCGGCGCTCGGCCTGCGCACAGCATTCAAGTTGAACATAAATAAATGCAAATATACTTCTTTGCGAAATTGTCTTACAAACAACATTTTATAATCTTAATTATACGTTAGAACTCAATCAGTAAGTGCCTAATCAAAAAATACAATCAGCGGCGTAACTATACAAATGCAATGTACTGGGGGTACCACGTTAGATATGGGCCCAAACGTTGCGAGTACGAGTATCATTTTTATATAATATGGACTAATATTTTTTATTTTTATTTATTATCTTTGTTTTATTAACCACTTAATTGAGTTTAAATACGTCTACCGGTTTCGAAAAATACAATTTTCTTCTTCAGGATGTCATAACTAACTAAAACATATATTATTGTTTCTTTACCAGAATCTTTTTTTTTTTTTAAAAAAAATAGATTCTGGTAAAGAAACAATAATATATGTTTTAATTAGTTATGACATCCTGAAGAAGAAAATGGTATTTTTCGAAACCGGTAGATGTATTTAAACTCAATTAAGTGGTTAATAAAACAAAGATAATAAACAAAAATATGAATTTTAACCACAAAGTTAATATTGCTAATTTTAAAAGTATAATATTTTTTAAATACACTACAGTAAAAATGACATTATAAAATTAAAATAATCATTTCTGTAATATTTTTTAATATGTTAGGTTAGGACCAGACACTCGCCGCAAAGCGAAAATCCCCAATAACCGAAGCAAGGATCTTTACTGTTGCAAATTCATATGAATGCCTAAAACATACTTTTATTTTTTATCACGAAAGTGCAAATATTATAATAAAAACATTTTATTTTTATTATGTAACCAATAAACCGCGTAGTAAAAATATTATTATTCTTTATACACATTACATATTCAGGGGAGCCTTTCATTTTGCATTGGAGCCCAATTTTTCTAGTTACGCCACTGTATACAATAAAACACGAAAGAAAGGAAAGAATTATTGTTAATAATTTAGCAACAACATCGCTCGTCACTGTCTCTAGCTATTTAAACGTAATAAGTGTTTTTAATATCAATAGACAAACACATTTAAATAAAAATTTATTGAAGGTCCTGGCGTCATCTAGCATATATTTCTCAAAAGCTAGAAACAAAAAATTGCTATAGTGAAAAACTGCAAACAGAAAATTAAAATAGATGTAGTCTAAATTAAACATGATTATATAATACAAACTAAATGTATTAATTAGAAAGATATACAAATAAAATCAATTTTATCGAAAAATATTATTGTTGCTACTGACCTATGTTCTGAATAATTACTACTTCACAATAAGAATGTGTTCTCCTTAATAATATATGAGTTATATCAATGTGTCCAAAATTTAATCAAAATGCATTTTTAATTCTGGCGTCTTCTATCGGATTACTAAAAGGTATTTGTGATTCCGTAAAAATAAAAAAGATGGCTTTCAAATAATGGAACGATAAATATATTAATTTGAAAAGTCGAAAATTTGTCGTCAAAAATACTGTCGCTGTAGCATAGTTGGTAATGCACCTTCTCCGGATTGGAAAAGAGATCGAAGTTCGAATCCCGGTAGGGCAACAACAATATTTTTCGATGAAATTGATTTTGTATGTAAATCGTTCTAATTAATACATTTAATTAGTATTTAAAACATCACAGACCTATGTTCTGAAGAATTACAACTTCACAACAAGAATGTGTTCTATAAATGCTTCTTGATAATGATTATATAAGGTTACCGTGACGTAATCGGTAACGCATTCTACCGGCTTAGAAAGTTCCGGATTCGTGTCCTGGTGGTAACGCTACATTTTGTCGATAAATAAGTGTTTCACCTAGATTTCATGTTTAAATTCATCAAAAACTATTAATTATATTATAATTTACGTTAATAATGGAATAGAGTATTAAATAAATTAATTAATATCACATATCATTTTATTTATCCACATTCAAATATTATTTAATATTAAACACATGTTACTTTGATTATTTTTCTGCATTATTATATCTCAATCCTTTTTGTATCGATGGGCACTTCCTAAAAAAGGGGTGCTCATTTTCAAATTAATTCCAATATAACGACGAAGTGAATCATGGGGCATCGCTCACTTATCACCATTAATAATCTGATATTCCCGACTGATTTAAGGGAAAGCATTTGTTCCAGTCATGGTGTAAATTAAAATTGATGACTTCATTGTGAGGTGGCGATGGTAATCAGGTAACCGAACCACCCCTGAGTAATGGGGCTGGCTCTCTCACTCCCCGTGCATTCTTAGGTATATTAGACCAGCTTAAATAGTATTTTTCATCAGGACTGAAAACAATGAAGAGATATTCATGTAATATATAGAAAAAATATCAAAATGGTTCGAAAATAATATTTTTTAATACATAATGTATTCTAAATATGAATTTAATATATTAATTAGAAAGATATACATATAAAATCAATTTTATCGAAAAATATTGTTGTTGCGCCACCGGGATTCGAACCATTATCCAACTATGCTACAGCGACAATATTGGATAATGCACCTTCCCCGGTTAGGAAAGAGATCCAGGTTCGAATCCCAGTGGCGCAACAACAATATTTTTCGATAAAATTGATTTTATATGTATATCTTTCTAATTAATATATTTAATTCATATTTAAAATATCACAGACCTATGTTCTGAATAATTACAACTTCACAATAAGAATGTGTTCTCCTAAAGATAATGTATTCTTTTATTTTCCTAATATATATATTTTAATGAAAACACATTATTTGTTATGAAGTTGCAATTTCAGTAAATAGTTTTGTAGTATTTTTAAGATAAATTAAATTAATCAATTAGAAACGGAAAAAATTTATTTATCCCCGGATAGGAAAAGGCCCATGTTCGAATTCCGCTAGCAACCAAATATTTTTTCGATAAATAGATTTTATTGTACATCATTCTAATTGATTAATTTAATATGAATCTTAATATATTGTTTTACAAAAAAATGTTTTTCGTGCGTTAAATTATCTGACGAAGGGATTATTTATAGGCGTTGTTCTTTAAAAAAAAAAAAACATTTCTAGGCAATGAAGCAATTTTTAAAAATATCATTCGTACATTAATTTTTTAGTAGTATTTTGATGTCTGTCTTACTTAATGGGAGCTTGTTCTAGGCCAATGGAGCTAGAATTTGAATAAAACCTAACTCGCGTTTTACAGTACCACGGCGCATGACACAAGACGAGTGCGGCGGTATAGATAAATCTATAAGATAGTCTTCTCCGAGTTTCTCATTAAATTGCTGTTTATTTCATTTTATATGTACGTCTCCATATATTATACTAACCACATCGGTAGATTAAATTTTCGCAAGAAAATTGAATCAACCGATAAAATAGATAGTGAGAAAATTGAATCAATCAGCATCGGTCGCGCGCTGTGCCGACGTGCCGGGGACATTTTAGGTATGCATGTAAGAATATTTATCTATTTAAAATAAATATTTTTGCAATTTCATCGTAAAAAAAAAATCAAAAATCGATATTTTTGTAACTCTGTGGTGTGCTATATATTACAGTCAAATATATTGACATTCTATAAGTGATGTATCTTCTAAATTAGTTATGACAGTGTCAAAACTCCGACCTAGGTTTTCTCAAGGAAACGATCTGACACCATTTCCAGTATTTATTATTTAAGTTTGTATATAATAGCATATATAATATATATACAGTCATATTAAAAACAAGTAAAAATGTAATAAACTGTTTTCACTACGTATATGAATTCTAATGCGTGTACACTAATAACGATTTGTCTGGAAACTTGTCTCGAAACTTAGATATCTAAACACCTACCACGAAACATTAGACCGGCATTTTATACAAATAATAGTATAGGAAATTTACTCATAAATTCTAAAGACAAAGATGATAAATTTAACAATTCTGGTGTCTATAAACTTAGTTGCAAGGATTGTGCTGCATTTTATATTGGTAAAATGGGTAGAAATTTTAATATAAGAGTAAGGGAGCATTTGAGATGTTTGAACAATAGTGGGTTTTCAGAATTTGCTAATCATTTGATAGAAAATGGTCATGATTTTGATAAAAAATTGGGATTGTCAATTTTGCATATAAACGGTGTTGGTCACAAATTAAATAATTTGGAATCGTTGGAGATAAATAAAGCGTGTAAAACTAATCAAAAAATTATAAACAACCAACTAAATTTAACTACGAGTCCCATTCTAAAAATTTTTCTTAAAAATTATTCGAGTAAATTTGTATTAAGTAATGATTTGAGTTAGGTACTAAAGATAAATAGATTTTTTTTTAAATAGATTCTGTCAAAGAAACAATATATGTTTTAGTTGTCAAAGAAACAATAAATGTTTTAGTTAGTTATGACATCCTGAAGAAGAAAATGGTATTTTTCGAAACCGGTAGATGTATTTAAACTCAATTAAGTGGTTAATAAAACAAAGATAATAAATAAAAATATGAATCTTAACCACAAAGATAACATTGCTGATTTTAAAAGTAAGATACATATCAATACTATGTGCGCGTGTTGAGATTTTGATCGGAAGATAATCTCAGAGATCAGCTTGAGATTGGTAAATAGAAACAAAACTCGAACCAGTGTGTACGCCGATCTCTTGCTCTGACAGCAAAATTTGACACGTGCACACAAACGTCACCATCATAGATCCCTAAAACTAGCAGAATCTATTTTGAAAAATTATCTTAAGTCATTGAAAGCGTTAATTACAAACTTTTACTCAGTTTTAACTGTTACTGGGGAAATTCAAAATCACTCAACTGATGAACGACAACGGCATTTGACGTTTGACGTATGTGACGAACGTGAAGTAAGACGCGAGACAGCTAAAATCTGAAACATCTTGTGAACACGAAAACTGAAAGTTCAAGAAGTTGTCCAAATTATCTCATGGAAGGAAAATCCATATCTCAGAAATTGTCTCGAGTCGAAAATTTCGTAAAAATTCTCAGTCGTGAACACTGGCCAATAGGCAATTAAAAAAATGTCTGCTTTGACATTTTTAACTCTCTTCATGTTTTCAACTCGTATTGGCGAGCGGTGACATATTATAAAACCGTAAAAAACGTGTTCTACTCCGCGTTAAAAGAATCTTATTATTCATGAATGTCGTGAGGAAAACCGCACTTGACTTTTAAACCGAAACTCGGTTAATTGAAGAGTTTTTAAATCCGACAAATAAGTATTTATATTTAATTTAAAACATCTTTATTTTGTTAAGTTAATTATTACGCCGATGCATGTTGTTTTAAAAAGTTTCCCTCGAAACTTGAATAGTGCAAATAAACTCAAGTAGAGTTATAACATTGTTTTATTTATATCCATCCATTTTGATAACATTTAATATTGCCGTTACAACCTCGAAGTTTACGAACTCTACGATGAGTCTGACGTAACCAAATGAAGTATCGGTATCCGTTGGCTATATAAGATCCAGAGATCCCGGTTTGTTTTCAAGTTCGACAAATTCAAGAAGAATGAAACGATTTCCTCGAGGCAGCCAATTCTACCCCGACTGTGGTACCACGATGATGAAGGTGTTGATTTGATGTGGATATTTTGAATGCCATATCTGGATATTGTATATGATACAATGGAGAGAAAATTTTATGTTATGAACCAACGTACAAGAATATGGACATTAAGCAGACATCATTTACAATGACATCAAGCAAGTAACTTAAATTATGTTGCTTCATACCCTTGTCTTTCCAATATTCGTGAGACATGGACAGCGGAGACATGGACAGTCCGCAGTAGTGACAAGCGTAAAATAGACACCTTATAAATGTATTGCTGAAGAAGAATGTTACATATCCCGTGGACAGCACGACGCTTGCCTCGAATGCCTCAATCCTGCAACAAATCCAACTACAACAGAACAAAACATTATTCGGAAACATTACGCGTCAAACTGGTGACCTTCAAAATGAGATTATCCTGGGCACAGCAAGAAGACCTGGAAGAGTGCCACAACGGTGGATAGATGCGTTGAATCTGACTGGAGAGACCCTGTAATCAGCTGTGAGGGCGGCCCAGGACTGGTGCCGGTGCCGAGTCTCATCTGATTGAAGCCACAATACCGACATCGCGGAGGAAGGAAGAAGATCACGAATATAAATGTAATATTACGTTACGTTACGTTCAATGTATAGCT
Organism: Eubasilissa splendida; assembly: GCA_031772225.1. Classification (NCBI taxonomy): domain Eukaryota; kingdom Metazoa; phylum Arthropoda; class Insecta; order Trichoptera; family Phryganeidae; genus Eubasilissa; species Eubasilissa splendida. The sequence goes on along the minus strand of CM062848.1, from coordinate 13,008,089 downwards.
TTAGCTAGAACAGTAGATAAAACTAATAAATAAAAAATCGAGGTTTCATTACTTTGGTATATTGATAGAAAGTTTGTCCAGCATCCCTATGTGCGTTTAAACCAGGTGGGTATTATTTGCTTAAAGGCTTCAGTATGCAAATCACGGGATTAAGTTCGGCCAACTGGTCGCTACAGCTGCATATTTGAAAAAGTTAATGGATTTTTCGTGTTGATGCTACTACCATCCACCCTTCGCATACCTAGTTTATAGTCTTCCCGCATGAGCCAACACTTGTGAGTGGATATATTTTTACATTACATTTTAGTGTACCGTTCATTTTCAAATTTGCACTCAATTTAAACGGTAACGATTGTTTTTAATAGAAGTTCTATTAAATTATATAATCAATGAAATATTTATTAATCTCGGTGCTGTTCTTACAACGGTGTACTCCAGAATTTACAAATTTCTATTCATTTTCGCAACTCCTCATTCTATATATTTGCATACCTACTATAGTTTCATAGTTAACCTTTATATTCCTGTTATAACACCAAGTACATGCTTAAAAAATACAATGTGCATTGAGATGATGTACACGTCTGTAAAACTCTACTATTTAATATTTGTTTCATACAATTAACGATAAGAACGATAAGATAAAAGTCTCTCCATTTTTTTCCTTTTAATACTTACCTAATTTAAAATTACTTCAGAAATGTTTGCCTACGAAATTAAAAACTTACTATATTTTCAAGCTATACCCATTCTTCGGTGACATTAGAAGTAGAAAAATTTGCGTTGAAGGGCGTTAATTTAACAATTCTTTCAAAGTTATAATTAAATTGCTCTTGGCGATTATTAAACTACAGCGACTTAACAATTAATTTGTCATGGTAATAAAATTATCCAAACGGAAGATGAGATTGCATTATGAAGTGTGCTATTAAAGTTTTGTCTTATCTGCAATTATCCCAGGCAATTAAACCCACGCCGCCCGACATTGTAAGGAGATCCGATGTAGGGGACGTTCCCACAGATGTTATAATATTATATCTTATGTAACTAGGGACTCCGTTCTATCCTCGACGATTTGGCTAATAATAGGCGATCTTTCTATCATAGATCGGTGCTAAAATAAGTTTATAAAGAATTTAACTGCAGTAATCAGTTATTATATAAGTCTTACTGTGCAGACTCCCATCCAAGTAATTATTTTTATTGACAGAACTAATAAACACCAAATCGGCATTTCTTTCGATCAAACCAATAGGTAGTTTCTTGCTACCACATAGGTACTACTCAACATTTCTTTCGCCGCAATTTATAGATCCAATGGAACAACCATGTATCAAATGTCGCAATTCTGCATCACTCTAAGTAACGGCTATTGAGGACATGATTGCGGAGACGAGACTGAGGCGGACTGGACATGTGATACGCATGGACGATCACAGAGTTTCGAAACGCATCATATACAGGGAGATTGAACGCCGATGAACGAAAGAAGCGGTATAAGGATTACTTTGTGTGGAGCATCCGAGGACTAGAAGCAGGTGACTCGAGATCATGGGTGCTGAAGAAGTATCTGCTCTCGGCCTGACGGTGTCACGGCGGCCAGACGAGCTGGAAATGCGCCAACGAAACCGACCAGCGCAACAGAACCGCTTCGTATGACATCTGCAGAAGAGAGTGTGCCTCTCGAATTGGGCCGCTTTCCCATCAGAAAGCATATGAAAGGCAGAGATAAACTGCCACAAATAAGTGGGAATGGCGAGGAGATCCTCAACCGCGGGGCCCGGCATCAACAAACCAAACCATCATAACTCAACCATAGAAAGAACAGAATGCGTTTCATAGATAAACTATAGACATCTGTCAAAATGACAAGACTGAAGGATGATTCCAATTCTACGGTTTGAAATTTATATATTATTTAATCAAAAATGTTTATAATCTATGTAATATTACCATTTTTTTCTACTAATTCATAGTTACATTTAACGTAATTATTTCGCATCGATAATTATGGATCCTACAATTATTCTTCAGTTAGTACATTACTTATATTAATTTTTATACATATTTTGTTACAAAAATTATTGGCAGTTGGTTTATAATTAGTTTATAATCCTACTTTTGAAATGATATATCTCAAGTAACTGAAATGCCACATTTTCTGTTAATATATATACTCGTAAGTTTTCACATTTAAACATTTCGCACTTCTGATGCCTGTTTTGTTTTTTTTATATGTTTGGATCGATATTTTTCGACACAATCTGTAATGCGATAGCGTTTTATGTGATGTTAGAATTACGTTTCGCTAAAAGTTGGTGTAATTTTAATTTATGAATTGAATTTATAAAATTAACCCTAGGTTGTGTTTTAAATCTGTATTTACATATGTTTTAAATCAATCGACCGTTTTTGAACGAGAAAATGTATATAAGATGTTATAAAAGAAATTTAAATTATTAAGCCAGATAAAAATATTCTTAAAACATTTTTTTGATAATATTATGTTTTAAGATAATTAAAAAATTTACTTTCCTGTTACCTGTTACGTATATAATATATTACACAATTAGATAGTTTACTAATATATTTGTAAACTAACTTTAACTTATTAACTTCCTGTAAAACTCTTTTGTAAAATAGTACATGGATTGAAAATTTCGTGTTATAACCATAATGACAGAAGTTTTAGTCTGTTGTCTATGGTTAGTTCACATAACGGAGAAACGTTAAGAATTCAGTACAGAATCGTCCTGCAGCGTGACAACCATTCTAATTGAATTCGATTAACACTAATAACCGATTAAGCGATTATCGAGAAAAGAAAGATGAAATGAATCATTGAGTTAAGTAGAATGTACGGGCAAGGAAACTTGATCAACACTTCCTTTATTCTCCGAGAGCGAACTCGAAAGCAGACACCCCGTATAAGTTTGCTCGCATCTTCCCATAATGGCAAACTGATTTTCAATAGATACCAAATCGTTTGTCAAGTCGAAAAATACTTTGGGGGATCTCTTTTGTATCCCTTTGTCGGTGGATGATTTATACTGGGGATACGGTCAAGTACATGTGATACCGGGGGATATCTCTCCATTTCTGGTGGCGAACTTTGTCAATAAGCTTGCTGCAGTTAGGAAGGTTACTGAGTTATAAATATACGTCCATTTTATTTAAGCAGATAGCAAATAATCGAATTTATCATTTTAATTACATTACATTTTTGAAATGTATCACAAGATCGTTGAAATATTACATTTAACCAGTTGGGAGAGCTCAATTTAGAAAAATCGGATTTTAAAGTTTCAGTGTTATAGTTTACCGATTCATTTAGAAAGGTTATAAAAAAAATGTTGATCACCCTTAGTATGCTGAATTCTAGATACATATATTGACATTCCTAAATCTCAACACATGTCATGTTTTAATATTTTATTCAATTAATAGCTTAAAACAAATCAGAAACAGAAATATATTGATAAAATGTATGTTTCGAAAAAATATACAGTTACCCTGTAAGATGTTTTCTGCGCATCTTTCTAAGTGATTCATTTAATTTGTTTTGATTTTTAAAAAAATATTAAGTAGAGATTAGTAAAACTAATAATTATAATAAATAGATATATGGTAAATATATTAATAGTAGGGTTAATAAAATAGGATTAAGAAATATTCATAATAAAACTCTTACATACAAAACGTACATACAGCTTCTTTTTCTGCTGCAATAGCCAACGCTACAGCCCAAATCCAACATTGACCTTCGTAATGTCCTGCATCTATGACACTTCTTCTGCGCATTTTCATTTATGCACTAGAGCAGATCCTCGGCATCCTTCTTCGCATCGTCTCCCCATTAGGGCCTTGGCCGTTCAATCAGCCTTTCCTCTCCTGGATTTTCATTGTGTATTCTTTTTGGTATTCATGAATCATGCATCTGTTGCAGATATCTCGCCAATCTCAAACAGAGCATTTTTATGTGTATCGAAAGTCTTGTACAGAGAAAAAAGTTCGTTCAGAATGTACAACTATTAATTAATGTAAGCTATTAATTACACTTTTGTGTGATCCACGATACCGCCTAACTTGCTTTTTTCCGTCGTGTACATGAATAGTAATTTCAAACCCGATTATCAAGAATCCTACTGAGGTACATGTCATGTTCTATCATTTGCACGATATACAGGATGGCCCAAAAAAAATGAGAACATTTCGTAAAATGTGATATGATTACATCAAAATTCGCTTAACTATATCAACAATCGCTTAAACAGTTTACTAATTTACTTACTTACCTATTTACCTATATTATGTTTTATTTCGACAATTTCCGGTCGCCATATTTAATTATTAATTTTCCCATTGTTTATATTTGGTTTTATCAAATTGTTGCCCAGAATGGCAAAACTCACCGCAGAAGACCGTATCCAGATCAAAAATTTGCGAATTGAAAAACGTCGGGGTGCTAGGAAAATGATCAAAGAGTTTTAAAACAAAGCCTGGAGTATAGCTAGACATTATAGCATAACTGGACATTGCAGCAGGATGGAGCTCTATCTCACACAGCCAGAAATACAATCAACTTTCTTCGTCGTGAGAATGTTAATTTCATCGAGCCAGGCATGTAGCCACTGAACAGCCCAGATTTAAACCCAGTAGATTATGCAATATGGGGTGTTTTGATGATTTATGATTACCTAAATATTGTGCAAAAAAATGACATTAAGAATTATAATTAATTATATCATGTTTTGAAATAACTCATGTGTTACGAGATATTCTCACTTTTTTTGGGCCACTCTGTATATACATAATAATGATATAATGATGGATGATAATATTAACGTATAAGTATACACGTCATCCACTTACTCCCCAAGTGTCTCCAATTGTTCTCTGTCCATTGTTATTCGCTGCTGGATATTTTCACAGAATTTGATGATTTTGTCAGTTCATCGGGTTTTGATCCCCTCGGGTACCACTGGATGAATGCATTCGTCCAAGGATTGTCAGCCGTCCAATACGTGACCTGCACATTACCATTTACATTAACGTATGTACTACATACGTGCATACGTATACGTATATACTTGAAGGTTAATTTAAATATAAATTCAAAAAATTCACGCTGTTACATACACGCGTTTCGCCATTTCTACATCTGTGCCCCTTTTTAGATACGGTCATCGGATTTTTAGCCTACCCTTCATTGATATTTTTAAGCATGCCGGGTTTTACGTGATCATATTATGTACCTTTTTAATATTTTTTCGTCAGTCAGGCAAATAACTTTGTCATAATAAATTAATAATTTTGCATTCTGGAAATGTGCTCAATAAATTAATAAATGTAGGAAAATTTCAATTAAGTTATAATAAGTAGTTCTCACACGTTTCGTGGATCGAAAGTCGCAATCTTCCCATAGTTTTGGATAAAAGATTAATATTATCCTTAATTCAAAAATTAAGTTAGCGTACTATGTAAAGTAAACAAAAACTTAATGACTGGCCTAATACCTCCCATTAAATTTTAAAGATTTATTTCTTATTTTTCGTGTGGTTAGAAAACTATTTCGGTACTTTTGTAAAAATCAGGTACTTTTAGATACAAATGCCAGATTCTATTATAACGTGGTTCAGTCTTTAAATTGTGATTCTATTGTAACTTGGTTCGTTTTAGTTATTTTTTGCAATTAATACAGCTAAACTATATTTTTTAATATTGCGCCATCTCATTCTGTGCCACTTATTTAGTTACTGGCGTCACCATTTAAATAAAGATTATATCAGTCACATTAAAAGAACGAATTACCTGATTTATACAATATATTCGCCAACATTCGAGCTACTTTAAATGGATAACTACCTAAGATGGTAGATTCGCTTAGGTAGGTACATATTTTAACACAAAACCAGATAACCATTATTTTGCTTAAACTGCGGTTCAGAAAGAAAACTTCGTTCACAAAGCAGACATCTCCTAAGCCTATTCAAGTTAACGTGATAACAATGGCGCGGCGCTTGGAAACGCCTTCGCCATGCAAATCCAGGGCTGACGGGCGATTTTTATCTGACGAAAACGGTGATTAGTAACTTGTATCTTCACACTTTTTCACATAGCTTTAAATTAAAACATGCAGAATTTAGAAATGCATTATGGAAAGACTTTTAGGCGTACCTTCGTGACGTACATATTATATATCTTGCGTATCTGATATTTATGTATGTGTGCTTAATTTTGTTGACTGTATATGATTCGTCAAATATGAACGTGGTTTTAAACTAAATAAAATTCTATCATTAATGAATGCATATATCAAGGAAAATTAAATATAATAATTATTTTAATTAAATGAAATACTATTTATAACAAAAGTATTTTAAAAATTATACAATATATGTAAAAATGTAATAATTCCAAAATACGTGGAATAAATGACAAAACTAAAAGAAATATCTCTAAAAAATACAGTTTGAGAGGTGTATTAATACGCACTACTAAATTTTAAATTAACTTGTAAGACTTGTAACTTGTAAGAGAGAAAGTGGACTAAACTATTTATTAACTACACAATAAAAAGTACCGAAATGAAATAAATTAATCGCAAGTAAAATCATATATATTTTAATGTTAAAATATTCAAAAAAATTATGTTTTGAAAATTGGTGATGTTATATGCCTCGGGCAAATCGATCAAATCAAATCTTTGTGATTGTGAACGAGACTAATAAGAATTACAATATAGAAGTCATATTTGTTATTCATCACCAAAATAATATTCACATCAATAAAATGGTGAAATTTGAGATTACATTATTTGCGAAATAAATATATGATTTGATATGAACAAACCAATCAAATGTTTCCAAACAGTGTGATTGCATTAACAGCTAGCTTGAGATAAGAAATAATAAAACAAATTAACGATTGATTAAAATAATTTTCCATGCACAGCCAAACATCCAAGTAAGCAAAAAAAACTCTGATAACCATGGTTAGGAGCGGAAGAATCAGGGGCAGAAGGTATGAATGAAGACAGGAATGAACGCAGGTATAAAGGCATGAATGAAAATAATTTTCAGATGAACCCACGACTGTTTTTCAATTCATTGAATAGATTAATAAATATTTTTTAATGCTGAATTCAAACTGTCGTAGCTCTTGTATATCTTAATCACCATAAAAATATTTCTGAATGAATGAAATTATTATATATTAAACGACAATTAATTAATTCATTCATTCATGTAGCTATCAATTTTTAGTAAAAATTAAAAGCACTTGTCAATATTTTATAGTTCACATGATACCATGAGTCATGCATTGTATATTGTACCGTATGACCCTTTCAACTGAAGATAAATAAGATTTTTTTGTTTAAACCTATCTTTACAAAACTGGGAAGAACACTTCCCACGGAACTTATCAGGGCACAAAATGGGTTTATGGATAAAAACAAATTTATAATTATGAAAGATACCGATATTAAGCAAAAATACATATAAATGCATTATTATATTGTTTACATGAAATAAAAACTATTTACACAAAAACTGGTTTGTGAGGAGATATATTCCCATTTTTGATGTTAAAAAAATTAATTTTAAATATTATAATTTCTATAATGTTAAAAAATCCAACAATACCTCGAATAAAACAGAATTTTTTGCTCTTGCCAAGTCGGTGTGCGCGCCCGCGCGTGTAAACATCAACAATTGAAGATTAAAAGATGATCTTCTTCTTCTTTCAAACAGGCAGTCCACCCTTCAAGAGTGATTTGTGCCATTCAACAAGTTTAAACATTATTTCATAGAAAGCAGTACTCAAAAGATGATCGATATGGTTGATTTTTTTTTGTATCGTGTTGCCAAGGAATGCCGCTGGATATCAGTATTTTTAAAAATTGGAATTCATGCTTCCTAATGTATTTTTTGAGCTAATGTAGCTACTGGGAATACATATTCCCACGGCCCTAGAAAGGGATTAGGTGATACCCTGAGCAGATATCATTTTCGCTGCCGCCTCGAGCCGGTCCTGCCTATTCCTACAGACTTCAATAATTATTAATTGCGTGGTAATAAGCACATCAGTACTCTAACTAACCTTTCCGTTTGATTGGACAATATAAAAGAACTGTCTCAAAACGAGCTGTCCAGTTATTCATAGATTCGTGCCATGATGGTCTGGAAGAAAAACATAAGTAATAGTGTCATTTCGGTTATATTCTGCCTTTTTGTGATTTACGATGCTGAATCAGGAAGACCGGTACGTATTATTTCAGGAATCCCGTCGTATCTTATCATTTTTGGCATTTGCAGAAAAATTTACAGAAATTTCAAAATTTTTTTTTTTTTTTAATTCCTAGGAGTTTCCTGAAGACATGAAAGAGATTATAGTACATATTCATAATGTATGTGTCGATACGACTGGTGTCTCTGAAAGTAAGTAACGAGTATAGTACGTAAATAATACATACAATGGGACTTTTACTTTCTTTTTGAAATGCAGCAAATTCTTGGTTAATTTACATGGGACAGAATCATTTAAAATAAATTATATTAGAATATAACAAAAATATTATAAATCACCAAAAATATTAAATATAACGATTACAAAGTATTCAATTATAATATGAAAATACAGCAAACAAAAAGCCATTATGAAGTTAATGCCACGGGTGTAAAGTGAAATGTTGCAATTGACAATTTTTGTAATTGAAAAATTAATTCTTTAATAATAATATTTGTTTTAATCGAAATAAATTGACATTAATGCAAGTATTTAAAAGAAATATTTTTTCAAGGAGCAAACCTTTTTTAAATATTTTTTTATGAAAGTATATATTTAATTTGCACAATAATTCAAAATATTTTTTAAAAATACGGATACAATTTAACAAATTAGAGGTTTATTTTCATTATCAGTTTTAATCCCGAATGTAATGTTAATATTCATTTCTTCCAATAGTCTTTTCTTAGAAGACAGTAAAAAATTATAAAAAAATTCTTCTTTCTAAAATTAAAAAAAATATATGTAGTTACGTAAACCTAATGTCTTATTTGCGTTATTTTTATTGCGTATCAAAAAATAATCATTAATATGCATTTTATATTTTTCAGGCGATATATCTAAATGTGAAGAAGGAATTTTCGCAAATGACAGAAAACTTAATTGCTACATGTTTTGCTTATTGGAGGAAGCGAGCTTTGTATGTATGATTTTAGCCAAAATGTAGAGATATTTTTGATGTGAAAACGTTTTTTATTGTTATATCTAATGCTGCGTTTAAATTGTGAAACTTATGTATTACTTATTTTAGTTTCTTTAAATAAAATGTTAATATAAATTATTTAAAACTTTTGTTTTAAACCACTTAACGAGTTATATTTACGACACCAACCGGTTTCGGTAAATACAATTTCCTTCAATAGGATGTCAAATTAACTAACTGAAAGTACCTATACATGTATATCAAATGTTTTTTAAAAAAATAATTTTAAAATATATTTTTTTAAATTAATCTTAGTACCTAACATAATTTGTTAAGATGATGAAAATTGACTTAATGATACAAAATAATAACAAATTTAAGATTTTTTTTATGTATAGGACTTATGGTTCAATTGAGTTGGTTATTTATAATACTTTGTTTAATTTTACACGCTTTACTTATGTATATTTAACCAAAAAAGATTTGCAAATTATCGCAGAAGTTTTTAAAAATTCAATCGTGGTCCTTAGGTGGACGAGAACGGAATCGTGGACTACGACATGCTCATCAGCATGATTCCTGACGAATGGAGAGACAAGGTCGGCTCGATGATAACAGATTGCAGACATCTTGGTTGGTGAAGATACACACACATTGTATAAATGCAGTAATGAAGTTTCGGAACAACCTGTTAACTATTATTTTAATTACAGATACTCCCGATAAGGAAAATTGCGACAAAGCGATGGAGTTCCACCAATGTTTATATAAATCTAATCCGGATGTAAGTATTAAAAATTTTACTTTAAATTGAATTAATATTGTGGACGATTTTTAAGCAAGGAAAATGTTTCCAAATAAGAATTAAGTTTACCTGAGAACAAAAACTATTGAACTACATATCTTCAGACGTAAAAAAAATTGAACAAAATTTCATATGATCCATTTTGTTTTGAACGTCAGTAAATATAAAGATTTTCTCCTCAAGATCACATTTAAATTCGGTTCTCAAAACAATTGTGTTTTTGTGGCATAAATAATAAAAAATAATGCTTTTTTTCTACATTTTCAGCTTTACTTTCTCTTTTGAAGTGGGAACTTCTGCTATTTGCGTTGGTGCGGATTTACAGAATTGGATTTCTAATATATAATAAATATGTTTTTTTTTTAATATACCTTATGTACTACAACAAATTATTGTTTTATTTTGGGCGTTTTTCTCGATATGAAATACGTTTTTTTTTACTAATCGTTCAGGTTACGTGCCTAATATTTGTTAACAATTGTGTTTCATGTAATTTGTAGATGCAAAAAGAATAATTCAACAATATATATTTAATCTCGAACAATTTTTTAAAATTTATCTTAATTTTCGAAAAAAAAATCACTGAATTCTTTATACAGTGTATAACTTTGAAAACAGGGTAAAACATAATATTCAGGAAAAAAATGTTTGTAAAATTTGGTCTAAAATGTTCTGTGTAAATTTGTGTGAAAATAATAGTAGGTGCACTCGCTTTTCACGCTATATGGATTAGACTTCTAGAAATTTTGTTTTGATAATGGATTCAAATTACAATAACTTTTAATTTTTAAAACAAATAAATAGAGTAGACCGGGGAAATTGAAACATTTTTGAATGTTAATTTTATTTCTTCATTACTATTATGATTTTTTTTCATGTGAAACTATTTATTGATTGTTTAACTATTTAAGCTTCTATTGATATTTTTTTCCTTTGGCTAATGATTGTTTGATTAAGAAGTATAGGATAAATACTAACGGATGCCAAGGTATTTCAACTGTCTCCGTATCGGGGACAGTTGAAACATGTACTGGGGACAATTGAAACAACATTCGGATTGATCAATTAATCGGTTTATTTATTACTAAAATATTACTCTGACAAACAATCGTGGTATATGTAGTTAATTTCTTGCTGAGTGCATTCTTCGTGGGATCAATGACGATATTCAGTGTACTGAACCCAACCTTCTCCAGGTCGGTTCTAAATAAACTAAAGAGTAACAATCTACTTCTTCGTCGTCGCTATTTTCGTCATTTTTCTGCGATTTTTTCTTTGTATAGGTCATGTAGTGACCATTTCTAGATTTCTAGATTCTAGATTCCCATTGCTTTAGAGTAAAATGAAGCAAAACGCGTTTCAACCGCCCTCGCGTCGTTTGTTTCAATTGTCCCCATTCCACATTTTAGTAAAAACACATTAATAATATCGTAATCTTTTACAATAACAACAATTTTAATAGTTCTAACTAAAGAAAACCTACAAAAGGTCTCAATAAATAAAGCCGAAGCCCAATACTTGCGTAATTTATATTTCCATCACACTTTTAACGCCAACGAAATTTTTTAGTAAAGCGACTACAAATATATTTTTGCCATATATTACCCCCAACGGTGCTCGACGGAAGACTGACGAGTGGAAGAGGGGTTTCGAGACATGTCGCTTCCTGCAGTCGCGCGCAGAATGGACATTGGATTCTAATTATTAAGTCTGTTGTTTCAACTGTCCCCTTGTTTCAATTGTCCCCGGTCTGCCCTATGCTGTTTGAGGTGGTCCATTTAATAATTAATCATAAACAATGTATTCCCTAATATAACATTACCGATGTAAGGTAAGTAGAGATAATCAACTTGTAAATGTTTGTTGTAAATATTACGTTGGTATTTGATTAATATCAATAATAATTAAAATTACGAGTTTAATAAAATAACGACATTTTGAGAAGTGTTACATAAAGAGCTTTATTTATCGATATTATTAGCATACAGATCATTTTATTTTTCACTGTTGTATTCGTTTGGTTGATATTTTTGATCATTTTTGTATTTAAACAAATATACTGTAAAACAAATGTACGTAATTTTTTTAATGCATTCTTATCCATGCTCTTAATGCAACTTCCGTCGGGATATATGATTATTTCATATATTTTCTTACTGGCTTTTGTAAGATTAATTCGATTTCAACCATCGGCGATATAGCAAGTGGTGATGGTTTGTTCATCTGATCTAAAATGATCGGCACATCGCCCAATTCCGTGAAATTACAAAGCGAGATTAAGAAACTCTGCTCCAAACTGTAAATATTTTTGGTCGAGATTTTAAATAATTATATATGAGTAATTTATTCACTAATGTAAAAATGAAATATTTATACGATCTTTTGATAATATTATAAGTGTTTATATACATACATATTTTTCTCGTTTCATACATAACATCTTGAACATAGTATTTTGAGAAATATGATAGTTTTAAATATAACAATATTCGGATGCCTGTATTATTAGTAATTATTATTATTGTTATTTAAAAAACTATTCTTCTGAAAGCAGAAATAAATTAACAAAATCAAAATCTATCAAATCAAATTTGAAATTCATTTATGGGCATACATGTAAAAAGTGCAAATCTATCTTGTGATCCTTTTATTTCTGAAATATGATGATGCTGGATGACTTTGTTTCCGTCGTTTAGTGATCAAAGGCCACCTCAAGGGCGTAGGTAACTCTTATAACTCGTATAAATTATAACATTTAAAAAAAAAAAATAGATTTATGTTTTAAATATAAATAAGTAGTTGTCAGAATTTTTCATTTTTTCAAAGACTATATATAATACTCTTACTTCAATGACACACCACTATGTATTGTTATAAATATTATGTATTAATATGTTAGTACATGTTAAAAGCCCAAGCTTTGTATATAATAATAAATACTAATTCTGCCTTATGATTTTGTTAATATTACAAAACTACTAACATTTATAAAAAAACAACCCGTATCTCAGGTCTACATTTTTCTTATTGAATTGTAAGTGTGCAATATTGTTTTAAGACAATTGTAAAATACCATTTATAGCTGTTATACATTGTAAACATTCAAAACCAATTCAATTTCTTGTCTTGAATATAGAGAAATGCCAGAAATTTTGTCTTATGATAATTTGAATTCCCGCCACCGTGTGCCCTGGGTCACGTGATCTTTAGTACAAATCAAGTTGGCACACAGATCTGCTATGCGGTGCGCTCATAGACGCGGTCCATCAGTATTGTATTATGTCTATGCTTATTTGATGCAATTATTTATCTATGGATGCAATATGAAATGCAAACATGTTTTGACAGATCTTAAATAAATAGAAATATTGAGTAATATATTTTTTTAAACCGTCCTTTACTGTTTACAAGAGTAAACTTTATTTAAAATCTAAACTTTAAGAACGATGAGTCCGTGTCGATTTTGCCTAAGTACCGATTCAGAGAAAATTGACATTCTTAACACGCGTTTCAAAAAAGGAAAACTTTATGTTATGGTTCGAAAATTGTTCTCATTGGAGGTATTTAATGTACAAAATTATAAAATTTATTTTGAGTTCTTGAGTGAAATATATAATATAATGCAAAATAATTCAAATTAATATTTATCTATAAACTGTTGTACAATAATGATGATTTCATACATTTTAACTAACACCAGTACACAGGGCTGGAGTCTCCTTGGTCAATATGTTTCCCAAAAGAATTTGGCGATAGCTATAGATTATATTAAAAACTTTTTTTTTTTCAGTTGTGCATGAATTTTAATTATCACGAATCATTTATGTTTTGCTAACATTCCATCACGTCATTTCTCTACATAGACGGAGAGGACAGAATACCACACTTTTCTGTCCTGCTCTTGCCTCGTTCACTTACATACATACTCGTTGATTCTTAAAGCATCTAACATGGCCAAGGCTCTATTTGGTGTTTTTAATCATACCAGATCTTTTGCGGAAGTCCTTTGTTACCTTCATCACTCACCTTATGTATTTTCTTTACCATCCTCTCCTCATTCATACGTTCCACATGCCCAGACCATCTCAGCAATCCTTTCTTAATCCTCTTGACTGTGCCACAAACAGATCTACACATTACACATATTATATATGTATGTATATTCAATTGCTCCTAATCTGTTCATTCTTCACTCTTATCATATGTAGATTTTCCACACCTGGGCAACTGCATTTCCACCACTTTCATAATTTTTTTGCCTATTCGCTTTTATACATTAGTGTTTGCACCAGAACTCTAATTTGCCCTGCAAGTCTTGCTCTGGGTGATAAATTCCTATTGATGGTGACTGTATTCAGAGCACCATTCACTTTACTTCCCATAATCACCTTCCTTTTGAGATTCACTCACACTAGGCATTAATTATTTACCATTGCATACATATATCGCACATCCCATAAAGAAGTGTAATATATAAATATTTTATACCTCGTAAATACCATGTTAAAGTTAGTTCACTCCTTCTCTGTGAGCGGCCGCTATTGTATTTTTTCAACGGGACCTTTTTATTCATCATTCCCTGAAGTACATAGCAACAGTCCTACTTAGTAACACGTGTCTATTCTGTTCTAAAGTGTATCAACTTCACCATATATTAATTTAAAAAATCAAGGTAATGTAATAAATAACAGTTCGGTTATTAAAAGCTACCCTTTTCTTTGGAAAATGCAATATCACTTTTTCATGTCTCTCAAACACCATCATTTTTGATTTGCATAAATTCACTCTCCATATGTACATGTGCTTCAATACTCTTTTTATTTCTTTTGCATTTAATTGTACATGCTCACATTATTTTTGTCATTTATATCTTCAGTCAACGGCTTGAAAGGATCCTTGCGTAAGTGAGGGATGTAAATCTTCATTTTCATCTATTTTTTATTTCATCTTCATTAATTAACATCTCTCCATTTTTTATTTTTTTTAATTTGCACTGCCTCTTTCTTCCGGATGGTTCATATTATCATATTCATGGAAGTTCTGTTTTTGAATTTTCGTTCTCTCTTTTCTTTGCAAACATTATTTTCTTTCTTTCACACCACTTTTTACATTTCTTTACTTCAATTTTACAATTTGTTTACTTCCTACAATATTATGGGCTTACAAATAGGATTTGATCTAGCGATTGGGTATGAATTGAGACCTCTTTATGTAAAATTTACAGACATTAATTAAACGAACTCCATAATAGTTCACTTTATTGTTTTCTGGTAAGCTATATTTAAATGACTTTCATTTGTTGCAACTTATCCCCTTAATGTATTTTTATCAAGGCCTTTTTTTTGGTATGCACTGTTTTAACTTCTTTATTATATGATTTCACCATAATATATTTATTATTATTGTTTTTTTTTCAGATCAAGCACTCTGATAAATTACCAACAAAAATTTGTTTGATGTGTGAAAAAAATGTTATTAAATTCTATGATTTCTACAGAAAAGTCAGAAAATCTCAGAAGTATTTTAATCAAAATATTGCACTGTTCAACAAAATAGAATATTGCACAGTGGTTTGTATTTATTTTAATATTTTCACATCACTTATTTACTTTAATTTTGAACAATTTCCGTTGTCATTTTTCTTAAACGTGCGTAAAACGTTAATTTATTTTATTGTGTTCCATTTACTTATTAATTTTGACTAAATACATTATGAGTACTTTTATAGATTAATGTTCATTTAAAATTGTGTATTACATCACTTTAATGTGTTTAAATAAATTAAAAACCTAATTTGAGGTATATACTTGAATCATTATGATGCATGTACATGGATGAGACTTTGATATCTTGTCTCAGAAATTTATTGGTAATGATCGGTATGTACCAGTTATACCTTTCTACTCTACATACAACAGTGACAATAACTCACTCCGATAACTCGACAACTAAACTCTGTACCGACCTTAACATGTTTTATCTCTATACACACAATTTGTTTGGAACAGAGTGCAACATCCAGCATCTGTTTTCCGAAGGACTGAATCTGTAAAGAAATTTATATAATATAATTTTTTAACTATAAGGTTTTATTTCTTATTTTCTCTCATTTTATTTTATAGAATCAAACACTATTGAAGAATACGAATCCTTGTGATAATCAAAATGAATGTGTTCCAGAAAAAGAGATTAATGATTTTCAAAAACAGATTAAAAATACTGAAGACAATACTTTTGAATCATCGGATATCAGAAGTAACACTGGAAGTCAGTTCAATTTATCAGATAATATTCATGACAGCTTTTACGACATCCAGTTAAAAAATGAAAGTGAATCTAACTTGCATGAAAATGCTTATGAAGAAAATGAAGAAATATATGGTTTGGATTGCAGTGCTAATTTCGAAGTTCTTGAAGAATCATTGAACGTTCGATCTGATTGCAAACTTTCACCAAAAAGTAAACAAGAATCCAATGATATATGTACTGAAATCAATGAAAATTCAGTTAACGTAGATCATCTTAAAGATTTTTCTCTCGGAGGATTAAGTGCTGAAATATTTAAAAATGGCAAATTGGCATTAAAAGGACCAGCACTGGAGGATCTCGTTAACAGGTTTTATAATCTCCACTGTGACCTATGTGATAGGTCACCCAGATTTACAAAATTGCAAGCAGTAAGTGTGTATTTAACTTATTATTACTATTAAGAAATTGACTAGCTTACATTGTACATGTCAGAAGTTTTAGGTAAGGTGAGTTGGGGTACGTGCATCTACATCTCCTAATTACATTATAAATTGGATTCCAGTGCCGCGATCTATTAAGAAATGTTATAAATCAATATTTGAACAGATGGTGCAAATCCAAACATTAGTTTGCTTGGAATACCATTTCAAATGACAGTTTTTTTTATGTAAACTTGCGAGTTGTGTATGCCTTTTCAATATTTTGTATTAGTGATGAGCTGAACCGTTACTTTAACCGTTATTGTTACTATGATTGTGAAATCTGTGTTCGATTGTAACAACTCCATCACCAAGGATCTGTCGGCTTCTACATTCATGCAGAACTTTCCGTCACTGCTCAGGGAAGGTGACTGCGTCAGATTCACAAAACAATAATTATCCCGCATTACTTGCATCATCACAACAGCAGAGTACTGCCTGGAGACAACTGTCCATCTCGAGCAGAAGCTAAAAGAAAAGGTCACTTCAGGATTATTCGACAAGGTTGACCTATCGCAGGAACAGTACCTCTTCCACAAGATCATCTTAAACTCCATCAAACTACTCGTGCAAGATTTGAAAATCGCCTGCGAACCGTCCCTGCTGGCCATGACCAAAATATCATGGCAGACCATCGAATCCGTGGGAGATCAGAGTCTGTATGTTACACAGATAATTTCACATCTCAAAACGACAGTGCCAGTACTGCGTGACAACCTCTCTTCATCTAGAAAGTATTTTACGCAGTTCTGCATCGAATTTGCTAACTCTTTCATACCTAAGTTTATTCAGAACATTTATAAATGTAAACCCATCAGCACGGTTGGCTCCGTACAGCTTCTACTCGATACTCACATGCTCAAAACGGTATTAATGGATCTGCCTTCAATCGGATCACAGGTGAAGAAGCCAGCGCCTCCGAGGTACGTCAAAGTCATCGTCAAGAGCATGACGAATGCAGAGATGATTTTGAAACTCGTGATGGCGTCGTTGACGAATGCCAACGATATTAATTCTCCAATGGAAAGCCTTGTCGAGCGTTACATGAGTTTACTTCCGGAGTGTTCTTTGAGCGAGTTTCACAAAGTGTTGGAAATGAAAGGAGTTAAATTGAACAGAGTGCAGGCTGGAGGGTGGGATGCTGTCTTCAAGCAGAAATCAAAATCGTTTACTCCGGGTCAGAAATGAATTTGTTAATTTTAGTTTTTCGAGGCCTAATACTAAAATATACGGTGAAGGAATGAGATTGGATTTCAAAATACTGACTTATCAAAGTCATTAGAAAAATTGCCATTAATTATCCATGATTTGAAGACATTGAAGGTAAGTATCATAACAAGTATATAGATAGTTGATCTTCTATATTTGTCTGAATCGATATTCATTACATTTTGATAACAAACTAATGTTAATATTTTCTATATTCCTTACTTCCACCGCCCGACAATGCTGTCTAACTGGACCAAAATACAGAATATGGTCGAAAAGTAGCACCCAAATGTTGTCATATTCAACCAAAATATAAATGCATTAAATTATCATGTAATTGATTATATCAGGAAGGTTTTAAAAAACAGAAAGAAACAGGATTTGGAAGGAAGTTCCACTCACCACAATCCGTTCTCCTGGACAATGTGGATTGTAACTTAGGGTTTTGACACTATCTCCGTTCAGGATCTTTTATGATTCAGACTGCAATAGATGGTCAGGTAAACACACTTCTCACTCTATTTTACACTGCGAAATCCTTGTAACCGTACCGGTTCGGGGTCACTGATCGACTGGGCTCGTGGCAGGTGAAGAAGGGGGGGAGGTGGAAGGCACAGTACACCATTCTCGCTCAAGCACAAATATGTCCCAAACATCTGCACCGAGGATTGACTTTCCTAAAAGTCAATTCTCAACAAATTCGTATTGTTATCCATATAAACGAAAACTCGTAAGATGTAAGCATGGTAGCATGCACATAGCAAATGTTACATGAGAAACTAAACCATCGTTGCGATGTAACCAAAGAAAAGGAAATAACCAAATAAAATATAATGTAATGTATACCACCATGACTTAGATCTAACTAATAACTTAACCTAGGTATATACAAACTATCGATGCTGTCCATGATTACGAAAGAAAAGATACAAGATCAGATACAACTTCTAGGTGTACTGCCTTCGTTGCCAAGCATACAAAAACACAAAGATATGCCTTTAATATTTTAGAATTAAGTAACCTGCTTGCCTTTATATTAAAAGGTCCTCCGAAATCCGTACCTACCCCGTCAAAACAACGCGATATTCGAACTCGGACTAGGGGTAAATCTGCCATTTGAGGCACTGTGGGTTTACCTTTTAATTTGAAGCAAATAAGACATTTAAAAATACGACTGCGTATTGCACGTTTCGCCGAAATTATCCGAAATTTTTTTTGGAGAATTGCATTAAATGTGTTCGATCCCGCGTGACAATGAATTTTATGATAGTTATCGATTATCAAATCTGTAAGACCGGAAGACTTAGGTAATATAATAGGAAAATTCGCATTGTGTTGTAAATCCGAATCTGCCGCTAACAAGAATGATTCAATATGCTGCAACATTATATAATGTTCTCAACGAACTAAAACGTTCTAAAAATGTTTCATCCATAGAAACATGATAAGTAATGACCTTGGTCTTACGAAAACCAGGTAAATCTTCTTCTTTCTTAGTAAAGCATTGGCTTGGCCAATGTATTGGAACTCAGAGCAACCATTGAGGTCTCCACCAGAGATCGGAATTTACCAGCTCAGATGGTAACATTCCTCGAGATGCAGGGTCAGCGCAATTAAGCCGTGAGGGCACATGCCTCCAAGTTGAAATTTCAGTTAAATTTTAAATTTCTATAACCCTATTTCCTTCGTACGTCTGTAGTAAGTCCGGCGACGTTTGCAGCCATAATAGGACGATTGAAGAATCTGACCAACAAATAATACTATCGAACGATATTGCATTATTAAATGACGAAATAACAATTTTTATTAATTGCGAAAGTAGGACCGCGCCGTTCAATTCGATTCTGGGTATTATCAATTTTGCGCGTACCGGTGCTCCGTGTGTGACAGTGCGCAAAGCATACGTTTGCAATGAATTTTCGGGATCGTCTCTCCAAACAATCAACTGATACGGTTGGTCTGCCGGATCTACGAGCACTTGTCTGAACATCATCTTAATATCTGAAATTACCGCTATAATATGACGTCGAAAATTAAGAATTATATTGATAATATTCCGCTGTAACTTGCGACCCGCATGTAGACAATCATTTACAGAAAAACCATTTTAGCACTTCAAAAACTACACAAATTTTTCTATGTGACCCTGTGGTCTTGTAAACTCCGTGATGAGGTATACAATAATTAGCCCCATTCATAAGTGTCCTCTTATATATAGCCATGTGGCCCAAAGTAAGATATTCTGTCATAAAAGCAGAATATCCCATTTTTAATAAATTGTCCCGTTGAAAGCGCCGTTCTAAACTATGAAATCGCTTCAGCGCATTTTGACATGAATCACCAAGTGCCGGGTGATTATTCCTAAAGGGTAAATGAATAACATATCTACGATATGTAGTTTTCATAAATAAGTTCTCGCATTCTATGTCCGCGGGATCTGAGACAATGCTCTCCGAAACATTCTCAAACTCCCAGAATTGGTTCACTAATTTATCCAGAGTGACGTCAGTAACCAGGGACACCAACCGCGAATGGACATTAGACTGTTCCCTTGTGGCCGCAGATACGGGACCCATTCTTGCGTAACCGACGATTGTACCAAGAGCGCAAGGTAAACCGTTACCAAAACGTACTAAATCTTATAGCATATCTATATATATATCTATATATATATATATATATAAATCTTAGGCATATTAAATTTGTCATCCGCGAAAATAAGATATTTGAAACGATTTACTATATGCTGAGGAATAGAAATATTCGGTTGATCATTCGTGATCTTGTCAATAATAAGCGCTCTCATATGAATAATACCGGAATTGTACCGGTCCGCGATTGTAATGTCGGTAAGACCCCTGGTTTTACATCTTTGGCTTCCCAACGCCGTCGCTGAAATTTCAGCCTTAGAACGTCCAAGGCAAAGCTTATGTACACAGTTTTCCGTAACAAAGGACGCCTGTGACGCGCTGTCTAGAAGGTAACGTACCTTCTGATAACTCCCGCTGGAGTCACGAACCCACGCAGTGACGGTCGCCAAAATGACCGTGCTTAATCTCGGGGATTCTGTAGATAGTAAGACTGCCCTTGAATAATCAGAATCATCGCTATCGCTAATAAGTAACTGATTATTCGTAATTCGGCGAGCAATCACTGATATACTGGAAACTAAATCTTTAACAGTAAAATATCAGTTACCAATCATCGTTATAAAAGAAATACCAAACACACAATCAGTCACAATAACATTGAGCTCATCAATATTTTGTATATTTTGATAATCGTTTGTGCCAGGATGCTGATATTAGGTGAATACCTTTATTTTGAGTTGTAGTTTATGGTGTATATATTAATTTTGTGATTATTTCTACGGATTACGATTTATAAAACCAGATACACTTACCCCATAAATTTTACGCCGTGGGGGAAGTGCATCTACTCGGTGGTTGGTATGATACCTACCTCATATATTTTTGAATGGAAACTTTCTCAACTAGTGATGTGTAGATAGTTCCATTATTTTTTTTAATTATTAACCAATTTCAAAAACAATCACTATGATATGTCACACTTCCCCCGTCTAAGCAATTTAACTAGATTTTTTTGGAACTGGGCACATTTTACCCGTCATTA
Organism: Eubasilissa splendida; assembly: GCA_031772225.1. Lineage (NCBI taxonomy): Eukaryota > Metazoa > Arthropoda > Insecta > Trichoptera > Phryganeidae > Eubasilissa > Eubasilissa splendida. Next base: position 12,986,503 of record CM062848.1, on the reverse strand, counting down.
AGGACCAAAATAACTAATTAATATTCTCATTAAGCAGATCAGTAAAGATATTTTCATTATTTTAACAATTTGTCAGAAATAATACAACTAGATGATCTTACCCCAAATTTGGGGTAAGTGCATCTACTCGTCCAATTTTTATGAAATGCTATAAATATCAGCTATCCTAAAAGGTTACATTCCGATTTTTAAAAACTTAAATTAGGAAATGGTTAATGATCTTTCTATCAAAGTTTCAGTCATAGCATCTTATGAAGTTTGAGAATAGTTCAAAGTTTATGTCGATGATTTATATGTTGCACTTACCCCGATTCACCTTACCAATATATTTTTTTATAAACTACTGAATACACTACAAAATAAAATTAGTTTCTGAGTACATACCTATGTTATAAATAACTTGTGATATTTAATTACTAATATTGTAACAAATTACTATACTCGTTGCAGGTCAACCCAATGAGACGAACTATTAAATTTGTTTTATACACTATTTCTGTCATAATATTGAATTAAATAAAAATATATTGTCTGCTATAATATAGACCTAGATCAGGCTTAGCAGGCAATGTGCCATAAATATAACAATTCACTTTTATGACAGAACCACTATTTGGAACTGTTAGCTTTTATTATTAAAAAACATCAGTTGGCATTTTGTTTTTTGTTATGAATTATTTATCACGTTAAAATCCTTTTTAATTCTTATACATATTAAAACTATTTTGTGTAAACAATATAATACTCTGATATGATAACTGATTTATATCACTTACATTTGCAATTATTAAAATAGTTTTAGTTTGTATTTTTTCATACATCTATTGCAGTTTGGTTTATAATCTATATATTTAATGACACTATTAGCAGGGGCATGCACTCTATATGAGCAAAAATTCTGGAAAAGAACTTTAAACTAAATAATCCATATGTTATGAACGGTCTGGATTTATTATAATTACACTGGTGTCCGCCATGTACTAATAGAATCTTTAGTTGTGTAGTTACTGCCAACTTCCTGCTGCCGCCGTCAGAGTGCTGTAATCATCTACTGGCTTATTCTTCATTTATTGCTATTTTAATCTATCATTCTACTCAAACCATACAATTGCTACTTACTAAATTGAAAATTGCACTCAGCGGAGTCAAGCGGATCAGCTGATCCATATTGCTTGGAGTCCTCACTTATGTTGTTTCCCAACAGAATGACATTTAAAAAGTTTACAACTTGGCTTTGAGCTGCGCGAAAATCATTAAAATGTTGAGAAATATATTTTTTTTTAAATTAATAATGCATTTCCTTCCCTAACACGGGTACTTATCATACAGCCCTTGTAGTATACATATATACTATTGTATAATATCATTGGTAACAGCATAAAATAAGTCTTTATCTATTGCACACCACTGATATTTAGTTATTTAATGTGATAACCTGTGCCTTGTGATAAGCTGCGCATTAACCACTTGTTTACTCTGGTGTTCGATCCTCTGCTACTTGTCTGGTCATCCCGTATACAGATTCTTGGTAAAATAAACTCAGTCTTCCAGGTAATAATTATCAGTTTATTCAACATGTAAATACAGAGGTTAAATATAATATATACACTTCCTAAACAGTAATTATAATTGGAAGGAGCTGAGATGATAGCTCCCCGCTAATGCGGCACCTTATAAAGCTCACACTCTCGTGGCGGACACACACACACACACACATTCACACAACAAGTGACAGTTCTCACATTTAATGATTTTGGTTATTATAATATTATTATATACTTGAGATAATGATCTTTCAATATAATAATTTCAGATATAAAAGCTAAAGAACTATTTCTTAAGTACCCATAAAAGACATTGAACTTTTCAATGAAACTGCGATAGAATCATTTTCATTAATATTTTGTTTTATAATACACATTTGCCTACTGCAAAAGAATATTCCAGATTGATATAAAATTAATATTAAATATCAATTAAATACTCAGATAATAATTATTCTGCATTGCTGTTTTCTTTATCTATTTATGTACACTTTACCCTTTCTTTTACTTTTAATTTATTTCATTTTTTACAGCTCTATATTCACTTGGAAACACAGCATGGAACTAAAGGTTATGTGACATGTTGTAATACACAAATACATCACCGGCGGAGTGTTTATATACACATGGCACGACATATTCAACCTTCTGCTTTTCAGTAAATATCTACTTTATTTTAGAAGTTGAGGAGATATACAATTTTATAGAAAAAAGATCTTTAAAAAAAGGGAAAACAAACATATCCAAAGAGAATAATGTTATTTCAAATTCATAGTACATACATATATGTTAACTCTTCAAATTTCTTAATACAGTAAAACCGCGATATAACGAAATCCAAGGGCCCAAAAAATAAAAATTCGTAATAACGAATTCCTACATATAACGAAATAAATTTTAAAAATCCTACTATGTGTTACGCGCCGTCGCAAAAAAATGTTGCGCGGCTTCAAAAAAGATCGCAAATTCTGCAAACAAAGGAGGAAGAAGGCCATAGGGAACTGAATACCTACATATTTTTAGTAGTTTTGTTATTAAAACAGATAAGCAAATGGATAATCAAAGGAATTAAATTAAGAACAGAACTTATTCAACACCAATTGGAAGATATTTTTGTAAATTCCAGAATATTGCAAACACAAAACAATATTTTAATTGTGTTTAAATGTAGAGCCGCTTCAAACATAGTTTTGGCCATGAAACATAAAAAATAATTCAAAAATAAAAAATTTACAGTTGAATCGCGGTATTTTTATAAAATGAGTCGTATATAAATTACGAAGGTACTTACCGGTAACGGCGGCAACCACTTCAAAATATGATACTATGAACCCAAGAAGAAGTTTGAATTGTTTTACTATCTTGTCGGCAGACCGCCGCGCACCGCCGAAAAGGCCATAAAACCGTTCGCATACGGCAGATGCAGCGGCGCGGCTTTGTAAGTGCGAAATAATATTTTCATCTTTTAACATTTTTTTATTACGTTATAAATTTACGTAAATGTATTGGCATTTTTTCGTACGGGACAAATATGATTTTGTTATAAATATTAACGGGATTTCGTTATATAAATGCATTTTTGTATGAAAAATTGGTTTTAGGGACTAAATTTTGATTTTTTTTTCGATATACGTCATTTTTCACTATATCGGTTTTCGTTATATCGCGGTTTTACTGTACATACATCTAAGAAAAAGCGGGTGAGGGGAGCAAACCCTTGACCATTAAGTATCAGCAATCAGAATTATTAACTTTTGCTTTGTTTGAATATTATGTTCACATATCAATTGTCTGTATAATGTAATGTTTCTCTAAGAAAATTCAATTTGCCCTTTAAATGAGAATTACATTTATCAACCTTTCGTTAATTGTTACAAGTTACAGTGGAACCTCGGTTTATGAACTTAATTCGTTCCGTAAAACTGTTGGAAAAATGAGTTGTCAGTAAACCGAAACAATTATTTCTATAAGAATCAATGTAAAATGTATGAATGTGTTTAAGACTCCAAGAAAATGGCCCTTTATCATTTTAATTTTCTACTTGCTTGAAATTCTATAAAAACTCATGGTTTTAACTTAAAAGTAATTGGAAGTAATAAAACGAAAAGAATAAATGTAATAATAACTTATTTTTATTTATCTTATAAAATATTTAATGTGTTATTGTTTGGAAAGGGACTCTCCTTCCATGAAAACATCAGGTGCTTGAAGTTCATCAGGTTTCTATCTCATGATAAACCTATCCAACAATATTTGTTTCTTCTTACTTTTTATAATGTTGTGGAAATGAGACATGACATTATTATTAAACAGATTTGTAACATGATTTTTTCCACAAAACTTTGCACCTCACTCCACTTTGCACACATTTCGTGGATCAAGGACCTAGGATCATCTTCCATTCGTTCATCAGTCTCTGAAAATAATATTTCCTTTGTCACCGTCTTTTGCTGCTCATTGAGAAGCTGTTCCAATTCTTCTATCGTGAGTTCCGAAACTGCCTGCCTGTTCATAAACCGAAATTCTGTTTGCAAACTGAAGCATTTTTTCATCAAGAATTTTGTTCATAAACTGTTGTAACGCTTGGACTTCTATCCTCTGCTTTAATATCTCGGTAGGTATTATCTCAATAAAACTCTTCCTTCCTTACAACACTTAAAGGTACATGGATTTATACAAGATTTACACTCAGAGTTAGTATTTACCAATGGAAGTCGCATAAATAAGAGAGCGCTTCCCAAGGGTGCGGTGACTTATAATGGCTCTCCCACACACACACAACCATCCATTCAATATTACGCCGCTTTCGTTGTGGACACGCACACATATACACAAAACAAGTGACAGATCCCACAATAAACCGAATTGTTCGTAAGCAGAGTCGTTCGTAAACCAAGGTAAAAATCCACAATAAACAAATCAAGTTCTTTATAGAAATATGCAAATAATGAAAGAAGAAGTAGATCTCTTTAATTTTAATATTTTCACATGACCCCCTACCTACTTTTATTCATTAAACTTTTGTAAATTATACATGCATTATTCAATGTACACTAATATTTTCTTTTATAGGTGTCCAATATGCCAAAAAGAAGTTGCTAGACCCAATACGTTGAAATTTCATTTACAAACACATTTACCTGAATCAGAGAAACCACATAAATGTGATCAATGTGATCGAAGGTAAAATCTGATTATTTTCACTTTCATACTCATATATTTTGTGTTGTTATGTGTAATTATTTATTATTTAAACTCAGGCCCTTGCAATAAATAAAATTTTAATTCTTTCAGATATAGCTGTGCATCTGGATTGGCCAGTCACAAATTGACACACATTCCTGTCAAAGACAGGAATATTTATGAATGCATGGAATGTGAGAAAACGTAATATTTCATTCAGTTATATTTTTTAATTCTGTGTTCAAAATACATCAGATTAATTCAAAATACATACATAAGAAAAATATTTCTATCCTTGAAATATGAACCGATTCACATCTACGTTTTGCGAGTCTTATACAAAATATTATACAGCTACATAAAATGTTCACAACTTCTCATATTCGATTTGAACATAATAGGATATGGTATATGGATGGATACATCGGACCCAATCGCACAGCGATGAACTCGTTTGAAGATCTTGTTGTATCTATGACTATGATACAATGTAAAACCTTGATTACCCGTCTTTCCATATTATCAAAGCTGGATATATTTTCAAATTACGGAATATCATGACAGCAATATCTAATAGAGGTTATTTTTTTAATATGGGGACCAAAAGGCCCCACCTTTTCCCGGAACTGTTATCGGAGTAGATACTTGTATCAATTCCACTCAGCAAAGTATCCCATGAATTTAAGTTAGACCAAAAGCAATAATTAAAAATATTTCAATTAAATTAATATATTAGTAATGATAACCTATAGGAATTCTACTAGATTCTTTTTTAATATTTTGATTTTTTAATTAAAACTAGGCCCACAAAACGTCTTGCTAGGCGTTTGTCTGCAGGTACATTTATATCCATTTTATTGCATTTAATATAATCAAAACATAACAACTAATCTAATCACAGTTTAAACAATTCATTTCATGCTTACAAATAAGATTATTATTGATAAGCCATTTTTTTATCATTTCTTCCAAATTGGGAGGAAGTGTACTCTTTTGTAAAAACCCAGATAGATTATTTTTTAGTGTAGGAACAATAAATTCTAATGTCCTCGATCCATACTTATTGGTGATTTTGGGAATTGTTAAATTCAGATTAGCTACACCTCTTGTATTTTTTCTATGTGAAGCCACCCTATTTAGAGCATTGTTGTTATAATTTTCTTTTATTAAAAGGAACAGTAACTAAACTAATAATAATAATTCCGTTCTACATGAAATTATAAATTCCCAGCACACTAATATTTTTGTATGTGATATAATTATGTCTCGGTTTGTTAAGAACACATCTATGAATTACCAAATTTTTTTGGTAATGTTGACCAAACTAATGTTTTATAAAGTACATAGATATATATATTTTTTTACAGGTTTACTCTGTCTACATCATTTACCGGTCATATGGCTACAGTGCACGCGCGTGTAAAGTTTCTCTGTGCTGAATGTGGCAAGACCTTTCAAACTAAAACTAATCTCACAACGCACTTGATAACTCATGATCCTGTTGGAAAACACAAGACTCAATGCAAACACTGTGATTTAATGTAAGACCTTGATTCCCATAAAAATTCTGCATCAAAATAATTTGAAAGAAATGATTAATGTACTTAATGTGTTACAGTGAAACTCTGATCCCACACTTTTTTGAAGACTGAGCTAAAATGTTATGAAATAGAAAAAAATGTAAATAAAGTGTAGGGTAATGGTTCTTTCTGTACATTATGAATTGGAAGATGGGGTGTTATAGTGCCTATTTTGAAAAAAGATAACAAAACAAGGTGTAAAAATTATAGAGGGATCACAGGGATAATGCAATATACAGTAGAACTTTGTTAATTCGAAATTCAAGAGACAAAAAATAAAAATACAAATGTTGTGATGTGATTCCGTAAAAAATAGAAAGTTATGAAATTGTTCATTTTGTAAAAAGCGTACATATTTTGGCATATTTCGCGAAATCTCAAAAACACAATATTTATTATGGTAATTCAAAATCCTGATGTCATTTATTATATGTTCTACTGAAACTGATTAGTCTGAATATTAAATCTATTTCTCGTAATGAGTAAAGATCCTACTTTAAAATGTTCTCAGAAAATTAAATAGTCATTAAATAAAGTACATTATAACTAATAACTATAACATTAAATTGAGAATAAGTTTAAACATTTTTAATTGTCGTGCATGTTTCGGCTTGAAAAAATCATCTATTTTTACATGTCTCATTTTTTGAAATTTTTCGTAATACAAATTTTACCACCTTATCAAATGAGCGCATATTTCCGCCGGTGTCTCGGGATCACTCAAAAATTATGAACAAAGAAATCATGCTACACGCTCTGAAAATACTAGGCATTCTCTTAAAGCTAGTAACACTAATAAGACTCACATTGTTGGAGTCTAAAGCAGTTGTAAATGTTGAGAATGAGCTAACGGATACTGTTGAATTGAATCTGGAGTAAGTCAGTATGATGCACTCTCTATCTGCACTGCCTTTAATCTGGTGTTGGAGGCAATAACCCGTAAGGTTAGTATTTTTAATATGAATATTAGCAGCCACTGCACAACTGTAATTTTCAAATAGATCGATACTAGCCACTGCATAATTTTAAGTAGATTGTTACAACGGAATTTGTCAAATAAATAAACAATAATATTCGATCCATGTGGATAGTTTACATTAATTACTTATGCAATTAGCTCCCCTTTTCACAATTTTTTTACTAATTTTGCGAATTCAGAGTCCATTAATTTTATTTAATCAGTTTAACACAATAAAAGATTTTTTTTTAATTCCTTGAATTTCGAGTTAACGGGGTTTCGCGTAAAGCGAATTTTATTTTTTTGGTCTCTTGAATTTCAAATTAACGAGGTTTTACTGTGTTATGTAATCTTTCATATAAATTTGATGCTCGTAAAATAATATATCAAGATATTGAGAGAGATCTTTTTAGTCGAGACTTACAACAACCCGTTCCATATCCAAGCAATCGCACCTTGTTTTCTACCATTCTTGGTGACACGGAAAAAATTGTGCAAAAGTCTGTTTTACTAGAGACAAAATACCAATTGAATGTTAAGTTAATGTACACATATTTATATGTATGTGTTATTTTTCAGATGCAAGAATAAAACATCATTAATACGGCATTTAAAAATACATACATCTGATCGATTACAATGCACACTGTGTGATTTCAACACACACCTGCAACAACACCTCAACAAGCATATGTGGGTCAAACATTCAGATTTAAAACCTCATAATTGTGCAATATGTGGAAAATACTTCAAACTTAAAAGTGTTCTGAAGGTGAGATTTAATATTTATTATATTTTGTTGTGTCTTCATGTGTGTGCAAATGTATTTTAATGTTTGTTTATTTATTATTTTTTTTATAATTAAATGTATAAGTTATAAAATATGAATAGAAGAGTTATTTTGAAATGGATGGTAAATTTGACAGGATTTATAAAGTAGAACAGAAATTAAAACTGATTATACAAAAGAGTTCATTTGAAATCAAGAATAATCAGTATTTTCGTACTGCACTAGATAAAATATCTTTAAGATCTGGATTAAATATTTATAAACAATTAAAAACTGTTTGCTCTTATGTATGGCAACAGATCATTTTTCAATATTCATAAATAAGCTTAAAATAAGTTGTTTCAGAAAATACAGTTATTATCAGCCCTGATCATTATATCAGTTCTGTAACTAATATTTTTGACGCACATAATTAATATCATGTCTTGCATCAATTCAGGAATCCTACAAATAACAAAAGGCTTAACAGATTGCCGATCATGCCCATGGACGTTATTTTGTTGTCTTGCCAATGCCCAAGGGCGGACCATTTCCATACATGTTTATTCGCATCAGAATGTCGCTGGCATCTCTCATGACCTGATGTTTTCAGCACAGATATGTGCTTTAGTAAAAGTTCATGTTCGAAAAAAGAGTCGGAAATTGAAGCAAAAAATGGCCAAACATCGCGAAAGAGTTCACCTGGGACAAGATAAATCTTGTTTTCAATGTATTATGTAGTATATTGCATATTCCCTGCTAAAAAGTAGCATAGCGGAAATTTAGTATCTGTCCCTAGGAAAGAGCGTTAGAATGCTTTTGTAATTTGGTTTGATAGATGAGCGGCATTTTAATATATTTATTAAATTATCTATTCTTTACAAATCACCAGAGAGCACCCAATTATTGAGTTTCTCTTGTACATATATAGCAATCTATAAAATGTTCACTCTGCTATAAAAAGAAAAAGATCTTGTGTGATGATGAATAAAATTATATGATCATTTGTAGACACATATGGCACAACACACTGGAGAACGGAAATTTGCCTGTTCATTTTGTCCCAAGACCTTTGCATCATCTGGAAACTATTACACACACAGAAAACGAATACATGCTGATCAGTATGTAAATAATACTACCAGAAAACAACAAATCGAGTCCACAGTGAGTATGAAAACTTATTTTTTTAAATAACAATACATAACAGCCGAATACATTTTACATCCTCAATATTTTCAAACTAAGCCTCTGCTTCTGGTATGAAAATTGGACTAACTTGGTTGTCTTCTAATTCCGTCCGATCTATGTCTCACCAGTACACTAAACAAATTTGTCATGAAAATTGTATCTATTGTATATTTAACTTTGTATAAACCATTGTGAGTTATTTTTATGTCAACTGGTTTCGATACTAACTATCTTCGTCAGGACTGGTGTACATCTGGACTATTCCAAAATAAAATATTAAAACGACATCAATCATCGACCCATTAGATCAATCCAATATATATAAACTAAATTGTAATGACTGTCCGGCATTTTATATAAGTAAATTGCCACGGAGTTCTAATATTAGAATAAAAGAACACTTACGGTGCCTCAATAATACTAATTTTTCAGAATTTTCCAACCACCTTTGCCACAATTTTGTAAAAGAAAACAGCATTGACATTTTACATATTACATAGTAATAAAGGCCTTAGATTAGAAAATTTAAAAATACTTCAAAATTAAAAAATCTCTCAATACTAAGTCTAACATAATTAATAACCAATTGAACTTAACAAACAACCCGCTATTTAACATATTCCCTATTTCAATTCCCTGCCAATCACCTCCCTACTCCTACCAAAACTCCGCCCCCGCCCCGTAATTGATGACGTTTTAATATTTTATTTTTATGGAATATTTCAGTTGTACGCCAGTCCTGATGAAGATAATGCATATAAATGTTCTTTGATATTTTTTCAATTTTCAGAAAGAACAAAATAATCAGACATTAAAATCTCCATCTGAAGAAGTTTTGGAAGCACATATTCAAGAACTTGCGCGACAACATATCAAAGAGTTAGAGCATAATAAAAAAGTTTATTAAACCATGTTTTTTAATCCACACTTTTCTATGATCCTAATACATACATCGTATGTACATACATATGTGCTATAAATAATACATGCATATGCATATACACACTGCTTAGAAAACGTGGGGAAAAAAAATTGCGTATCCTTTGAATATTGAGAATTAGAATATTATTTGTACTTTAAATATTTTGAAGTTTACTTGATAACAATACATCCTTTGACATACATACAACAAATACTGTTGAATTATTATTTTTTTTATCTGAGACAATGAAGCAAAAATAATAGTAGATGCTCAAAAACGTACACAAATGGTTACCATAGGCCCATCGGCAAGGATCAAGCCCTATTTACATTTGACATTCAAAATTTAAAGGCTTACTGATAAGTTAAAAATCATTTTTTAAAACATAAGAGCCAAAATGTAATTTAATTTTTATAGTAGATTTATCTAGTATTCATATTTCAAGATAATTTTAGACCTTTGCATCATACCTTTTTACTTCACATAATTAACAAACTTTTTGTCCGTGCCCGCCTAGTGCGGAGCTAACCTTGTAAGCCGTGGTATCTATCAACACACTGCGTGTCGCAGCCCACTCATGTGAATGTGAGACCTTCTTTTTATATCAATTCCCTTCTCCGCCGCACGCTGGTAATTGTCAAATAGATCGATATTAGCAGCCGCTGCAAAAAAAAAGTAACACAACATCATTCCTCATCTAACATTCTTAAACCACGGAGAATTCCGTACCACAATAGTGACACAGACACTGACGTTTCCGAAAATATGTCACTCAGATTCAACAGACACTGAAATATTATCTTCACCTGAAGAAATAAAAAATGAATTCCAATTTGAAACAAAAGAATATAAAAGTAAAGATCCAATGAAAGATGAAAGTGCTCAAAATGATTTGCAGTACTTGCAAATTGATAAATATGTGTTGGTGAAATTTGACACGAATAAAAATAACAGATACTATGTAGGAAGAGTGACCAATATTGATAAAATGGTATCTATAAGTTTTATGCGGAAAAAAAAAAACATATTCTATTGGCCTCAAGTTAAAGATGAGTCTCGAGTGTATTTATTTGATAGTATCAATTCCTATTGCCTTGCGACGAGGATTGCTAAAATTTAACGATGATATGAATAATTTAAGTATTCAGTAGGGTTCAATAATAATAATCTAATATCCAGTAAAACACTTTGATTGGGTACGAATATTGTAGAATGAAAGCAAATACAAAGTTCCTTCGATCATTCTTCGACAATTCTTATATATTAAGCAGAATACATAAAACATATGTTATTGATTTTTGTGAAATACATGAAAATGTGAAATATTACAATATGTTCTTTATTACCTATCTGCTTAGCTTAGCTTAGCTATACGAAATTATTTGTTATAGTTACCACCTACTCATTTACAAATTAATATTGTATTCGTTCATTCAATATTTTCGTAGAATCGACAATATTGATGCTATTTTATTGTTCTGCAGTTCGTAGTATTTTTGGTGGCAGCCCTAATCTGTTGAAGCCGCTAGTATGAAAAAAGGCGGAGATGGCTTGGTAACATTGCCCAATCGTTTTTTGGCTTACGTATTGTTAATTAAACTTCCGTATTTATTTACAACTTAGTCTTTTCCTGGACAATTACAATATATATTATCTATAGGTCCGTAAAAGGCATATTTCAATGAAAATAAGAAGTGGGCAAAGTTGGCTAAAATTGCAGGTAATTTTGCCCACATAAAAAAAATCGAGTTTTGACCTTTTTTATTGTATTTTTCCTGTTTGTTTTCAAAAATATAATTCTGCGATCATGTTACTGTCTCTTATCATTTAAAAAATATATCCTTAATATTTTTTCGAGAAATATCAAGTTTTATGAAAAAAGCGGGCAATGTTGGAGCATTTCACGGTAATATATTTATTTAATTATTTCCTTCTTAAATTAAGCTTTTTCGGTAACAAAATCTTAAATACACATTTTAATTTTGAAATTCTGGCCGTACCAGTTATTGGTTCTCAAAAAATTATGAAATTCCAATACCTGGCACCCCTGTCATTTGCCAGGTATTGGGTATCGCAATATTGCTTATGCTGGAGCTTGCATTGTTACAAACATATTTTATTTTTATTTGTGGAATGCTTCCCCCCTGGAAAAAAAACAATAATGATCCAGAAGACATGAAAAAGTCATTAGAAGCTGTAAAAAGAGGGATGTCCTAATCAAAAGTAAGCAAAATGTTGTTCCACGTTCTATGATTCAATGTAAAATTTTAGGCAAATACCCTGAAGTATGTAGGAAAGAACCAACTATGAATCTTACTACTGAAGAAAAAAGTTGATGATCGAAAGTTTAGAAAGAAACATCTACATTGACAGAAAAGAAGTTTCCTTTTAAAAATTACACATTTATTCTGGCCTAATCCGCCAAAGCAAATTGATGAGTGTGAAAAAGAAAAAATTGCATCCACCTCAAAATCTGAATTTGAAAATAGTGATAATTGAATAGATGTATTTTCACTAATGTGGTCAAGTTAGTCACAATTTCAAAATTTTGCAGGTAAATTCTAATACAGTACATATTTCATCTATCTCTATATGTACTTGGTATTGGTACGTGGACTTGGCCCAGGATCCTTAATGTATCTTGGTATAATTATTATAAATCAGTACACCTGCTATTTTGTTTAAACAATGAATATTTTGTCAGCTATTGGTGTCATAAACATTTTTTATTCAATAAAAATATTTTTTTTTTTTATTACACTGGCCTTCAGAAATGTATTGGTTCATTGGATAAAAATAATATCAATTTTAGTCATCATGGAAGGTTTAACAACTAACAAAGTTTTTTTTTCCCTTAAAGTACCATGTATTTGTACTTTCACCTTACATATTACGAAAATTATTGATGTGTTCCGCTAATGCTATGTCACGTTTTGGACCACACTAGACGCAAAGCGAAATTCGCCAAAAAGTAAAACAATGAGTTTTTCAGTTGCGACGTGTCTAAAAAACACACTCTTCACGAAAGTGATTATTATAGGAGACAAGAGACCAGTTTTTTAAAATTATTTGATGTTTAAAACCATAGTAATTAATATTCTTATATCTTCTACGTTATCCGTAAACAATACATATACTAGTGGGCTTCCATATTGCGTTGGTACTTAATGCCTTTTTTCCATTTGCATTAATTTGTTTTCCCAATGCGTTCGCAGTACCTGAAGGTCGGGGCTTGGCGCATAGCGGTCATTTGAACGTCCGCGGGAATTTTCAATCACAGCTAGAGGTTTCGAGTGGCTACAACGCTGGTTTTGATCTCAAACGATAAATCTCGATTAGATCTACGCATTGCATGTTTAATCCAAAAAAATTAAGCTAGTGAACATTTTCAAACAAGAAAATTTCACAATTTCGGCCAAAACTCAAGCAAAATCTAACATGAAATATAGAAGACGCATATCAGAAAGAACGTCTCACCAGCTATCCAGGAATATACCATTGTGAGTGGCCTTGATTATCAGGAGGGATAAGAAACGCAAAAATGCGAACGTCTGCATTCCATTCAGTCGGCGAACCATTTAATTTATAGGCTAAAGTTTACGTCAACACTTTATGCCCATTTTGCAAATATTCAAACTATGTTTCTGTATAACAATAAATGTATTTATATGTTTCATTTAACCCCGCTGCCACAAACGACGATGCATTGGGAACATACATATTCACGTCAATCCGTCGACTATGCATCCCGACAGTCACACCGATATTTTTTTTAGTTACGCCACTGTTTGCATTCAATGGATATTGAATCCTTAAGATGCGTTTGTTTTTTATTTAGTGCCAACTGCTCTGCCGTTTCATTTTACCCATGATTCATCTTAAATTTCCATAAAATAATCCTCATTTATTATTTTGTGCCTCACTCATACCGTGACATATTCTTTCAACAAGATCAGGTTGAAACAGATTGAAGACAAAAAAGCCATAAGGGGGGTCACATCGGTCACGTTCTAAGAAAAATCGGGTATAACAACCACAGAGATGTTTATTTTGGTTAGTGTTTTCTTCTATGGTCGGAAGCATGTCAAATGTCAAAATGATATCAGGTATGAGTGTTAAGGTATCCGTTTAACTTGCAGAACATAAAAATATGATTTTCGAGACGAATAAGTATTCGCCGTTTACCAGAATTTAGGTTTCTCATATCCTGGAAATATATTTTTGTTATCTCATCTATTGTGCCATGAAGTAATACTATGTACTTATAAATAGAAATATGGCATTTTTAAACAAATTTACTAATATATCCGGAGGTCATCGTAATAAACTTGCCGCGTTTTCAAAATTTAATCCAAATGATCACAGCAAATATTGTCCAAATGCGCAGCACTCTTGCGCAATGAACTTTGCCTCCAAACAAACTGGATTCCCTAGTCAATCACAAATTGTAATTGCCGGTGCCGGTATCGTGGCTAATTCTGTAGCCTACCATCTATCTCAGCATGGATATAGAGATGTCATCGTGCTCGAACAGAACACAATTGGGAGCGGGACTTCTGATTTTGGTTCTGGTGTACTGGGACTGTTTAAGCCCATAGCGATGCGTAATTTGATCATGCAAAGTATTAAACTGTACAAACAATTATTTGAAATGGGATTCAATATTGAATTAAAACAGACCGGTAGCCTTAATTTAGCTCAAAATAAAGATAGAATGATTGCGCTGAAAAGGAGAATGGCATATAACATACCCACCGGCCTGCGCTGTGAAGTTATGAGTCCTAAGGAGTTAAGTAGACTGCATCCGTATCTGAGGGTGGATGATCTGGAAGGAGGAGTGTGGGTGCCTGAGGATGCCATAGCCAACCCCCGAGCTATATGCATAGCTCTTTCTAAGTTAGCTAAGCAAGGTGGAGTACAATATTATGAAAATTGTCATGTACATGATGTTTATACTGAAAACAGTCACGTCTATGGAGTAAATACAGACTGTGGATTTGTTAAATGTGAAATATTTGTGAACTGCGCCGGTATGTGGGCCAGAGAGCTGGGTCTTCGCTGTAACCCTCAAGTAAGTACATTTTATTTTACATATCTATACAACTATTTTTACATTTCTTCAATTCTACATTTCACCCAGCATCTGTGGTAATATAAATTGACAATGAGTATTTCTCAATATTTTAGACTATTAATCCTCTAATAGTGAAAATATTATTTCGGACTGCATGGCTTTGTGCCTTGTGTCTAAGACCTGTGCATAATAATATTACCTTTCTATTTAGTCTAGTGCTAATTTTTAATAGTGTATGGCCATGTCACTAAATGTTTTCTGTTTTAAGTGTCCTACTTACAATTTAATTAATTGAATACAATACACATTGTTTGTTAAATTTCAATGTACATTATTAATTTAAAAATTATAATAATTTTTTAAATCAAAATTATTTTTATCCATTGGCAGATAGACTGGAGTGATGAAGATTTAGAGCTTAATATTTTGAAAAATCAAACCGATGATCGTAGGCACACTAAGAGTCATGAAAATCTACTAATTACATTTAATGGCAAAATTGTCTTACGAGACGATAGTCAAGGTGAAGATATATAGGTATATAAGGAAAATATTAATTTAGAAGTTCATAGCACAATAAAACAGCATTTTTCAGAAGAGAGCTATTTCGGGAGTCATAAGAATTGATTATAAAAATATGGGTAGATGTGGATGATGGAATCAGAACAGGTTTGGCACTGTATTCTCTACATACCGCTATGGAAATCAAAGTATGTAGAGGACAAAGTGCATACAGCAATGTATGTCTTCGACACTCAAGAATATCTATCAACAGATATTTCTATGTCCCTTTTTCTTATATAAACGTTCCAATAACTGGATTTATAGTGTCGAATTATACAGTAACATATTTTCATGTTCCCAGAACTGCATCCCGCATTTATACACCATTTTACATCCTGTGCAATTATATAATTATTGCCAATTGCTTATTTCTAAGAACACCAAAAACTACAATAAGTTATCTAGGTACTTTTTAACAAAAGTGCAGTGATTTAAAATTATTTTGACCGCCCAAGTAGATAGCCCTCTCTCTCCCAGTTCCCAAAGTCAATAAAATTATTGTTTACTTCTCCCACTGTTTGAATTATTTGGTTTTTTTTTTATTTAAGTCAATTAATTTGTCTCCATGTAAATCACATTTGACCACTTTTTAAGGGTGAGCTTTCATTTTTCCAGTTTGAAATTTGAGAGTATGGAAGAAAGAAAGTGTGCAATAAAGCATATGAAATATGATAAGACTGTGGGGTATGATAATGTTGCATCCAAGTATATCGAGGCTGGTGGCCCATTAGTTGTCTCGTGGCTTCATGTGCTCTTCAATCAGTGTTTAAAGGAGAGCCACACTCCGTTAGATTGGAGGAGAGCATTTGTTATGCCTCTCTACAAAGGTAAAGGGTCGCATATGGAATGTGGTAACTATAGGGCAATTAGTCTACTAAGCTCAGTGGGTAAACTATATGGAAGAATTTTAATAGAAAGAGCAAGAACGGTGACAAAAGAAAAAGTATGGGACGTGCAAGGGACCTTTGTGGGTGAAAGAGGATATGTAGATTAGATCTTTTCTCTACGAGTGATGACGGAAAAGTTTTTAGCGAAAAACCATAAACTTTTTTGTGCCTTTGTAGATCTGCAAATGGTGTATGATAAAGCTATAAGAGAAAGATTATGAAAGGTACTCTCTGATTGCAGGGTGAATAACAAACTTATACACGCAGTCGCATCCCTATATGAAGGAAGTTCTGCATGTGTATGGATCAATGGATCATTCACACCATAGTTTTATATTACAAAGGGTGTCCAGCAGGGATGTGTAATGTCTCCATGGCTGTTCAACTTATATATGGATAATTGTGTGAAAGAACTGGAATGTATGAATTAGTGACGGTAAACCGTTACGTGACTGTGATTGTACCACTGATTGGTAACTGAGATTTAACAATGATTTTTAAGTAAGATTTAATTGTTGGTGGCTTACTTTTTAGTGTACCAGTCATTGCTTGAAGAATTAGGTTAATCAATTATCAATCATCGTTACAATCGAACACAATCAGTCACGGTTCAAATAATGGTTTAAATAACGATTTTACCATCATTAATATGAATGTAGGAGTGAAAATGGGCAATTTGATTGTATGCTGTTTAATGCATGCCGATGATGCAGTATTAATGGCGAATAATAACCAAGAACTACAGAGGCTAGTGAGTAGAATATACAATGTATGTAAGGAAAGCGAACTTATTATGAATCTCAATAAGTCGAAAGTGATGGTATTCGAGAAAGAGGAAAGCAAGACAGTGTGCAAAATACTTGTAGGTAATGAATGTTTGGAACAAGTAGATGAGTTTGTGTATTTTGGAAGAATGTTTGATAGAAACGGAAAGACAGAGAAAGATATCGAAAGGAGGGTGACTGCAGGGAATAAAGTAAATGGCGCTTTGAATGGAATTATAGCTAATGGGAACTTGTCAACTGAGGCAAGACTAGCGGTTCACAATGGAGTCCTGATACTGATGTATGGAACAGAAGAGGAACAAAAGTAGACTGAATGCACTAGAAATGAGATCACTTAGGTGTATATGTAGCAGATTCATTTATATCAGAATAAAGAATATAAAGCTGATCTTAGTATAGTGAATAAGATTTAGAAAGGATCACTAAGGTGGTTTGGTCATATGGAACGGATGAATGAGCAGAGAATGGTAAGAAAGATATATGACGCAAGTGTTGATTGCTCTAGAAGTAGAGAATGTCTGCAGAAGACTTGGCACGACCAGGTAAACCAGATACTGGAGAATGGTCCTGTTAGAAGCCTCAATAATCGTTGAGCTTGTATGAAAAGATGTATGAATGTGTATGAGGTGAGAATTGTGTGTCAGGACAGAAGAGTGTGATGCTCTATCCTCTCTGCCTACCCTCACGAAGAAATGGCATGATGGTAAGTAAGTAAATTCGAGAAATTCTACACCAATTAGATATGCTTTCAAGATGAGGTTTATAGTTAAATTCTTATAAGTTCCAGACAAATAATTAATGATGTTATTTTTTACGTAAATCATGCGAGAGAGGAAGATTTGAATAGAAAGAGAACAATAAAAATGTTGATTTTCTTGCATTCAATACAAGTGTCAAAAATAACTCGCAAGACTCCAGTATTTTCCATATTGATATATGGAATGAAATAAAAACATATTATTGATTGAATTAATCCATCGAAAATTAAATAATTTATTGAGTACCTAATTCAAATATGAATATGTTTTGAAATCAGATAAAGTATCCACATATCGACCCCTCCTATGTAAAGTATCGTAAGTAA
Source organism: Eubasilissa splendida (assembly GCA_031772225.1). Taxonomy (NCBI): domain Eukaryota; kingdom Metazoa; phylum Arthropoda; class Insecta; order Trichoptera; family Phryganeidae; genus Eubasilissa; species Eubasilissa splendida. The sequence goes on along the minus strand of CM062848.1, from coordinate 12,967,962 downwards.
ACAATGACATTTTTAATCATTCTAGGTATATCGCATGTATTTGATACTTATTACATGGCAGATTTTTTTCAAAAATATATTGTATTCTATGATAAACATAATATTTTTAAAATTACAGCAAATAAAAAATGTATCAAATATTTGCAAAATACTAGAATGATTAAAAATTTCATTTTTTACTTATGATATTTTATGTAGAAGTGGTCGATATATTTAGATGGTTACTAAAATCAATGTTCTAAATTTAAAATTATTATGACAGCTTCAATTTATTATTTTGTTTAATATTATCAATTTAAAACACCACATTGGCATTTTGGTGATATGTCTGTTTCATAATTGCATACTTTTTATGAAACAGACAGCTTGTGTTTAAAATGCAACAGTGCTATATACAAACAAAATATTTAATTGTGACATATATAAAAATAACGTTCATAAAATGTTTGATTTGTTCAAGAAAACGTTTTCCCTTAAAATCAGTAAAAAAACTTATAATTTATGAAATTTTCTACTAATGCTGTGAATAAGTTCATACCTTAGGTAAAATATGCGTGAAGTCATGTATTTTCTGCATTTTTTAACGAAAATTACGGCAGCGCGAACTAGATGTCATTAAAGAAAATAAAAAATACACATTATTAGGATCAATATAAATATTATTTAGTAAGAAATTATTGCGTTTTTGATATCAAACTTGATTTTAAATAGTAGTTGAAATCTTAAAGCATGTGAGTAAATACAATATATTAATTAAAAACATATGTTTTCACTAAAACAAAGTATTTTTAAATCGCTGAAAATTGATCATATGTATTGAAAATTGAATGGTTTATAACCTACTAATTTTTAGCATTTTGCTCATTTGGTTCAATGCAGATTTGTCTACGTAATCTTGGCTTCAAGATTATATGAAAATATATTTTTTATATGTATGCTAGAATTTTCTATATTATAGTAACTTTGTGGCACGCGGAAAATAAATCTAATGGTCGTGGTCTTTCTTATAATGCTTGCATTTTCTTAATTATGGCAAATAAAATTCAGTTTATTAGTTTTACATTAGTGTAAAGGTCCTATCTAAGTAATAATTTTATAAAAAGTCAAATCTATTGTATAACCTCTGATATAAACTAATAAAAAAAAACACATTTTCATATAAAACCACGAAAATATGAATTATTTTTGAAAGCACGCCCTTAAGAGAGAATAAAAAACCTTTTGTTATTTTTACAAAAAAAATCGGCACTGAGATATGGTGTGATTCTGTATGATACTATTGGTAGTCTTATATTTTGATTCACAAATTTTAAGAAAGTATTAATCTTATCCCATTTTATAATTTCCTCCTCTAATGCTCCTCACATTTTAAGAATCACGTAATATGAGACGATGGATTCACATTGATTATACGTATTGGTTTTTTAAAATTCTTATCGCTATTAAATATGTGTTTATTATTTTATTATAATCTGTCTGTGTTTGTAACTTTGCTAATACATAACTACAAATTAATCATATTATCATACTGTTAGTTTACCAAGAAAATATATAATTTCTTTTCCTATTGAGTTTTCAGATACTTATATAATTTAAACAAGTCACATTTCTTGGGTGACTTGTTTATACAAGTGCTTTAATAAATTTTAAGACTTTCTCTTGATTGGTGGTCCATTTTCTTAGAAAGTAAAAAAAATCTAATATGCCTACATATTCATACATGCGGGGGTGTGCACTGCATACAAGAAAAAAATCTATGCACATATTACTAAAAATTCTGAAGAAAAAAATTAATTAAATAATCTTTATCTTATTAAAAGACTATAAAATTCTAGCTGTTATTACCCAGATTACCGTAACCTTGCTATGACATAACCCACGACTTTTGTCTAGCCATGGGTTATTTAGAAAAATTGCAAATCATTTGTAACAACGTCATGTGCATGCGTGTCGGAAAATTGCTAGCACGTATGTAGGTATTGTATGAACCTAACTTGTTTTTTTCAATCTTTATAATAATTATACTGAACTAAATATTTTGATACTGAATATATGTTCTTTTCGTTTACGAATTTACTGCATTTTTCAAATAATCTGCTTAATTCTGTTATAAGGTGCATTTTAAGGTTTTTGTCAGTAATCCTTAGTGAAAACACTTCTACATATTTGTTTTACTTGACATACTAAACGTTTTGTTTACATAGTGTATTCCAACCTATGATTCTAAAGTCATTCCCAGTCATTCCGTATTTCGGTGTTTGCATACATATTATCTGTCAAGCGAGCGAATTTACATTTTTCGGTATATTATTAAGTTAGATTATTACCAATATTAAATTAAATGTTGAAGTAAAATTATTTCTGTTATGAATTTCGGCTATGCTTATTTGTAACGCTAGTTATTTAAATAAATGTTTTTAACACTGTTAATGAAACATTTTAAATCCGTTGTCCGAAGGAGAAATTGTAGAAAATATTTTCTACAATTTTGAATTCGAAAACAGAGTACGGTACTGAGCAATAAAAAGCATTTAATTTGTATCAAATAATTATTCATTGCTAATGGTATATCTCACCATCCCCCTGCTGCCAGTGAAACATGTAACTAGCAACATGTTAAAATCAAATCACTTTAGTGAAAAGTATATTTTTAAACGTTTCTAATAGTCATAAAATTATGTAGACTTTTGATTTAGCTACAAACTGATACAGCAAACTACACTACATACATAACTCAATTTCGAAAATAGTGACATTTTGCATGACAATCACAGCTGTGTAAAAATTGAAGGTGTTTCATTTGCAAACAGATAACGAAGGAACTTCCTAGACCTTGTATAAAGCATGTAATATTTATTATCTTTGTTTTATTAACCACTAAATTGAGTTTAAATACATCTACCGGTTTCGAAAAATACCATTTTCTTCTTCAGGATGTCATAACTAACTAAAACATATATTATTGTTTCTTTGTCAGAATCTGTTTTTAAAAATCTATTTTTTAAAAAAAAAAAAATTTTTAGTACCTAACTCAAATCATTACTTAATACAAATTTACTTGAATAATTTTTAGGAAAAAAAAATTAAAATGGGACTCGTAGTTAAATTTAGTTGGTTGTTTGTAATTTTTTGATTAGTTTTACACGCTTTATTTATCTCCAACAATTTCAAATTATTTAATTTGTGACCAACATCGTTTATATGCAAAATTGACAATCCCAATTTTTTATCAAAACCATGACCATTTTCTATCAAATGATTAGCAAATTCTGAAAACCCACTATTGTTCAAACATCTCAAATGCTCCCTTACTCTTATATTAAAATTTCTACCCATTTTACCAATATAAAATGCAGCACAATCCTTGCAACTAAGTTTATAGACACCAGAATTGTTAAATTTATCATCTTTGTCTTTAGAATTTATGAGTAAATTTCCTATACTATTATTTGTATAAAATGCCGGTCTAATGTTTAATGTTAAATTTAGTAGTTAATAAAACAAAGATAATAAATAAAAATATGAATTTTAACCACAAAGATAATATTGCTAATTTTAAAAGCATGTAATATTGATAACCACTTTGAATTAAATATAAGCTTGTTAATACTGCCAGTCAAAATTAACAAGACATATGCTTGTCTTAATTCCACTGTCATTTAGTAGTATTGCATGGTGTAAATCATGAAATGATGCATGTTATGTTTGCTCAACTATGCAGAATGATTGATGAACCATATTAGGTTAAGCAAAAAATGTATTATCTGTACAGGGTCAATTTATATTAATACTGATATAATTACTTATATTTTAGGTGTGTATTCCGGCATATCCCGCTGAGCAGTTTCATGTTGTAACAGACCAAATCATCGATACCAATTTACCCTGTGTCAGAGATTACGATGGTCATACATACGCCAGGGAATGGGGTGAAAACCTTATGATTGGATGGTTTGAAGAAGAATCCAAACCGGCTTTTGGGGATTCTGGAGTTCCAATTGATTGGAAAAATCATCTAAAGCATGATCATAAACATTTCAGTAAGTTTTAAAAGTGAATCAGTTAGATTTAAGGAATCTGAATATATCTATCAATAATATAATAGTATTCATGTAAATTTTCAATTCTCAGACTGTTGTAAGATTCGTAAACCAGATACTGGGTGTATGGTTCTATTAGAAGCCTCAACAATCAGCGAGCTTGTATGAGAAGATGTATGAATGTGGATGAGGCGAGAATTGTGTGTCAGGACAGAAGAGTGTGACACTCTATACTCTCTGCCTACCTCTGCGGTGAAACGGCGTGATGGTAAGTTAGTTAGTTAGTTAACTCTCTTTAAGATATTTTCATAAACAATAAAAAATTCATTATCAATATCAAAACAAAATACGTAGATATTTGAACTGGTAAATTTTTATTTTTTTATTTTTTATTTATTCTTAATATGTATAGTGTATACATATGTATATTTATATATGCTCTAGTATAAACAAAATAAAAATCTTCTGATCCTTCCCAGAAGTGAGATTTTGAGAATTGGTCTAATTTTATTTTTTTAAGTGTAGCATTTAACATTTTGAATATTTTAAAGTGAGCAAAAAAATCAAGAAGACGGATATAATCGTTTATTTTCGTTTCCATGATCTTAAATGCAAAGTCAATCTGTATGGAAGTAATATATAATATATAGCTTATACCTATTATTATTTGTATTTGCAATCTGTAGAATACTTGCTTTAGTGATTTGCGTGAGCTCTCCCGCACCGTGCGGCACTGTGTTTTCGCAGGTGACAATTTACACTAATCATGGATCACTTGCGGTGTAATTACGTTTTAGTAAGGTGACGCAGCAGCGCGTAATTTATCTACCTAATTTAGTTCAGATTTTAACATTACCATTTTAAAATTGCGAATGAACTGCAAAAAGACTACTCATTTATAAAAAAACTTTGTGGTGAGAGCAGCAAAGTGAAGTGCCAGCAATGTTTCTCGGAATTTTCCATTGCACACGGTGGGCAAGCGGACATTAAAGATTGTGTAATGGCTGTCGCAAGCTCTTCATCTATTAAAACATTTTTTAATTACAATAATTTCATTTTTGAGGCCAAAGAGGCCATATTTTCCTTTCACACAGCAATGCATGATATGAGCTTCAAAACTTCTGATTGTACATCCAAATTGATCTTAAAATTCTTCCAACAAAAATTTGATGCTGTGAGAACCAAATGCGTAGTGATAATTGTCCCGTTTTAGATAATAATGTTCCGGTTTAAAGCTTCATAATTATGGTAAGCCTAATTATAAATGTATATCTTTATTTGTAGCTCCTCTATGGGAAAGAGCTGTACATCGTCTTCCAATTTTGAAAAATGTGTCACAGCCAAAGTTGGTCCATTCAGCGGACAATTTCACTCCAGATGGTAGATGGATATTAGGGGAATCCCCAGATGTCAAGAACTACTTTGTTGCCTGTGGAATGAATGGGAATGCCTTGCAAGGAAGTGGTGGCATCGGTAAGCAGATCGCTGAATGGATCATAGAAGGAAGACCAATGAGCGATTTGCTACCATTTTATGTATCTCGATTTTTAGATCTTCACAATAATAGGCAATATTTGCAAAAAAGAATTAAGGAAGTTGTTGGCAGGTAATTAATTTCTCCACTAATTATATGAGATTCTCTATTAACACTTCTTGTGCGGGTCGGGTAGTTCTACCCGCGCGCCTGACTGGTGCTCAATGACGGGACAGGTAGTTCTACCTTTTCAGCTGACTCTACTTTAAAGGCGGGAAAGGTAGAACTACCCGTTTTGTTTATATGAGTGTTGTATACCAATCTCTTGGTAAAGATCCAAACTACATATATATTTTTAAAAAATCCTGATATACGTCCGATGTATCCTTTTATCTTCGTGTCTATTACGTAGTACTAGTAATTACACACAGCTCTTACGAGAGCTTGTCTGTACATGAATATTTAAACAAAAATACATTAAATTTAATGATTTTATAAAAAGGAATATGTCAATACATGCTTTAAGTTTTACAGAGTAAGAAATTGATAAAGAAATTTTAAGAAATCATCCAATTACTGAATAAATTAGTGAGCGCACAAAGTTTCTGTCGAGTAGATAAGCGGTATATTTTTTATAACTAATGAAGGTATATTTTGGTTAAAGTAATAAATAAATAAGTAGGTTTGCGGGCTGTCCGCCGTAATAAATCATCTCAAGTGGATCTCAATATTTGTATTTCTGAAAATTACCTAGTCACTTCGAATTTTAGTTTTTAAATACGGTGTTATAAAACGGGTGTATTGTTGTTTAGCGGAATATAATTATATTACTACTTTTTAAACTCGAAAAAATGACTTCAGAAAATTATCAAAGTGATGAGGAAATATTCGCGGATAATTTATCTGATTAATCGTCTAGCGATTATTTGCCTGAATTTGACAGTGATAGTTACGACACAAGTGACAGTGAAGAGTTCCCTCGCAGGAGGAGGGTGCCAGTGATGCCCTTACAATTCAGTGATTCTGAAGAAAGTGATGCAGAGGAAGAGGAAGTTATGGAATTGTTTAAAATAGACCACCTAATATCAAGCCATTTTTGGTCACGTTGGTGTTCGTGTACCACCAAGCGATCCTGAAAAGATAATGGACATAGTAAAACTGTTCATCGGAGATGATTTATTTGAGATGATGATAGAGGAAAGTCATCGATACCGCACACAAAACGAATCACGGATCAAAAAAATGAAGAAATCCATCAAATGGAAGTCCATAAGCCTCGTAGAGATGAAAAAATTTTTAGGACTGATTTTGCTTATGGGACAAGTTCGAAAAGACACAAGAGATGATTATTAGTCAACAGATCCGTATATCGAAACACCTATTTATTCAAAAATAATGAGTCGTGATCGTTTTAGACAGATATAGCAATCGTGGCACTTTTCTAATAATGAGAACATCACGAATCCCAGCGAACGACTTGAAAAAATTAAGCCAATTGTGATATACCTTGTATCAAAGTTTTCTTCTGTTTATAACCCTCAAAGGGAACTATCTCTGGATGAAAGTATTGTACCGTGACGGGGAAGACTTTCATTTAAAGTGTTAGAATGCGAAATTACCCAAAATAATATTTTGTTCAAGGATACATAAACACTTTTTCGAAGTAAGGGACAGAGGGTAATAAAACTCAGTATTGTTATACGCAGGTGCACCGACATAGCGTGGGCACAGCGATAAGGAATGTGGCGTACGTGACCAATGTCAGGTCGGCAAATAGACAAAAGACATCTCTTTATGCGGGCAGTCTTCACCAAATTTCGGCCGGGAGAACTCGCTCCACAAAGACGGGATCTAATTTTCAATTAGAAAATAAAATCAATATCGTCTCTGAAATATTAAGCAAGCGCCTTATAAATTGTGATTCCGGGGAAAATTTAAACCATGCACCTCGAGTTTAAGCTTAGACTGTGATGTTCTCTGCGTTTAATCGTTGATGTGAAAGTATTAAAAGGGTCCCGGTGGATCTATAAAAATGTTCGATCAACATAATTTAGTGTAGCGAGAACAAACTGTCGCTATCAGGGCAAACGGTATCCTATACGGCATGCAATTATTGCATAAGAACATCGCGTCCAGAGTCCCGGTTTGTCTGGATAATTGGGCATCGTCTGATGGTCAATCTACTATGAGCCTGAACTTCGTCACCCTATGCTGGCACCACAAGCAGCTGGCCACACTTCACGTCCAGGATCCAGGACCATCCTGAGAGGTAATCCCTTACGTGAGGGATCTGCATAATCTAAATCAGACAAGCATCAACATAGACAATTTGATAGGTAACTTTATGTTGGCATGATGGGCACATAATTAATGTTAATCTCAATGTAATTATGTTTAAATTGCCTTATTGATGCACGTAAAATGCTCATTTTTTACTTTCAATAAACTTTCTTATATACAATTATTCTTTCATTTTATAATCATTTGACTTGACAATATTTAAAAAAGAACCAGTTAGGCTAGATGCCTCCCCACTGAATATGAAGCCGAGGCAGAAAGAAGAAATTATAACAGTGTATAATGCGTCAAAAATAATAAAATATGGGGTTCTTGTGCGTATGGTTAGTGAAGCAACTACGGGATACATTTGCAACCTCGAAATTTACAGCGGAAAAGGAAGACGATTATTAGAGACTATTCATTCGCTTCTCGGTCCATATTTAAATTTGTGGCATCACGTATACATGGATAATTATTATAATAGTGTGCAAACTAGTGAAGTACTCCTACAACATAAAATAAGAACGTGCGGAACAATAAGAATAAACCAAGGTTTTCCAGAATGTTTTAAAACGGCGAATCTTAATGTAGGCCAAAGTATTTTCCGTCGACGAAAAGATGTATTGTTGCAACACTGGAAATCTAAGAAAGATTTTCGAATGATCTCAACAATACATTTGTCTATTATCTTAGAAAGCCACAACATCGATTGGACTACAAGACAACATATTTGAAAACCTCAGTGTGTAATAAAATATAACAAATATATGAAAGGCGTTGATCGTGCAGATCAGTATTTATCGTATTACTCTGTACTATGAAAAACAAAAAAATAGACCAAGAGAGTTTTGATGGTTTTGTTGAATTGTGCCTTATTTAATTCTTTTAAAGTGTACAAAACATTAAATCCAACCAAAAGTTCCAACATACAAACAGTTTTTGCGCACCGTTGGAAAATTTTGGATAGCCGACCATGCTTGTGGAACCGACATGAATCTGGAGGAAACGGGACCATCTACATCTCAGTTACCAAGAAATGTAGTCAAAAGCGATCCTCCAGGGAAGTTATCACTTGACAAGAAAAAACATTGAGCGACTAAAATTGTTACCAGTGGTAAAAAAAAATATCCACAAAGACAGTGTCGTGTGTGTTCTGTACTCAAAAAAAAGTTTTACTAGTTATATATGTACATTTTGTGACGTACCCCTTCACAGGGGTGAATGTTTTTATAAATACCATACTTTATCTAGATATTAGAACAATAGTTTTTATGTGTACTTTTATATCATAGTGAACATGATGTAAATATGTGATTTCCTCAATGTACTTACAAAAATATAAGCGATTTGTTTCCAAAAAGTATACAATATCGAGGATCATACTATGGTAAGTGAGTATTCCAAATTTCATTAGAAAATTACTAATGGTTTAGAAGATGGAGCGTTTTTTATAAAGTTAGATTTTTTATCACATTCCGATAGTTTTCGCCCGCTACACGTACTTGTGACCCGAGAATGGCACCCCGCACAAAAAGTGTTAATTAATATTTTAGTCTATTGAAAATACTTTCAGTTTCACAATAAATAATATAATAGAAAATATTTTAAAATGCAATAATTAATATGTATACGTAAAATTTTTAGGCATTATTCCATTCTTTATCCTTTTCAATCTGAATACAAATATGCAAGGAAATTGAGATGTTCGCCATTGTATAGTGTGTTGGAAGAACGAGGAGCTGTTTTCGGTATCAAGATGGCTTATGAAAGAGCCTTATACTTCGACACCACATATGAAAGTAAGATATCTTGATAACTTCTTGGATCATCCAAAATGACTAATATAATTTTTTGTATTATGGATTCATACTGGACTTATAATAAATTAAATTTGAAGTATTAAAATTCCCAAAACAATATTGTTTAAAAATAATTATAATACATAATTAGTACTGGCGACCCTCGACTTTCGTACGTAATTGGTTTCTGAAAATGTGTATGAATATTAAATTAAAAAGTAAAAAAAAACCATCAAAAAGTGTATGTACTTTAAAATATTCATTTATCAATGGGTATCGTAAAGTTCACGAGGTGTATTAGCAATCAGGTGTTTTCTTTATAAACTTGTCAAGAGATAGTTGAATACCACCCTTTTTTTTCTTTTCTTGATAAAGAGTTCCATAACATGCTGTCTCTTTATCAATTGCTCTACGAACTTGAGATATACACTCTCCATTGGAATCACATTCTTCCATGATAGTCAAAATTTTCCAAGATGCATGAAGGCTTCCTTCATATTTTTTGACTGTCAAAGTCTTGACGATGAGTTTATCAGCTTCTTCTTTTCAACTCTTCAACTGTCAAAAAACATCACCTTTACACGTAATGTCAATAAAGGCTGTTGAATTCTGTTTAAACATGTAACATTCACCCTTACTGAATCTCATTTGCAGTGCATTTTTGGAGAAATTATTTAGACATCGAACATTGGCAGGGCCAAACTTTATGTGAAAATACATTAACATTTTTGTCCTTATACGATTTTAAATTTTAATCACATGTATGATTACGTTATAATTTTTTTATTTATTTTGTGCTGATGTAAAAAGCATAAAAAGAGCAAAAAACAAAATTTCAGCCAGATAATTTTTTTCAGAGTTAATTCAGTTTTCAGTACATATTTAAATGCGCTGCTTTGTTTTTTGATTTTGTCTATAAATTTTCAAATATATATCTTGTTATACCATGGTATAAGGTAATTAGAAGAAAAGCGCTAACCATCGGTCGCGAAACACATTAGTAATTTTATTTTTTAAGAAACGCGGCTAAACTTGAGGAAACAGTAACTCCTCTGATTTTTGCAAAATGCATTTTTCGGTAGAGTTGTGTGCCCTGAATTCAAAACTTCTAGATTCTAGTTGCCATTGTACCATTTGAAAAGCAACCATATTCGCCATTGCGAATTTGCTTCCATTGGAAAACATGTTTTTTTGTAAAGATCTGAGAAGTAACGTATTCTCAATATACACCAGAAATGCTAATTGAAGCTCCTAATGAAACGGGGTATGGTATCTCCAAAAACGGATCATTATCAGATTTTGAACATCATAATTCTTTTGTATTTTAATTTCATGAACTAAAACTAACTAATAACAATAAGAAATAAAGTAATTTGCATAAAAATTGTTGATTAGTTGCGTATTATTTATACATACATAATATTATACAAAATTTATTCATACAATTAAAAAACGTTGATGAAATAATATGATATTTTCAATATTGAAGGTTCAGTTAATGCAGAACAGTGTACAATTAGAGTAATACATGTCAATGCATTATTTTGTTTTCTGAAAGGATAAGCTTGCCATAAAACGACCATTAATCTAAGCTATTCTAAGAATTGGGTTTTTCGGCCAGAAATGTTTGCGTAGTTAAAGTTAAATATTAATAAAAATAAAACAAGATATTAGTAAGATATTGGTAAAACCCAAAACCTAAATTTTATTGCACCCATTGAAGAATACCACTTTCATTTTCAGATATGTCAAACAAAATTTTTTTGCACCAAAGCGTATTACAAAGGTTTTTTGTATTGATAAATTGAGTTCTGTCATAAATATTTTAATTTCTTAGGCGGTAAACTTATTATTTGGAAAACATATTAAGCATAAAAAATACATACTTTTTCAGGACCACAGAATGTGATCTTATTAAGCGAGAAAACTTATTAAGGTTTCACTGTATATGAATGTTTTAAAATCAGACAAAGTATTTTCATATATTTAGATGGTCACTAAAATCAATGTTATAAATTTAAAATTATTATGACAGCTTCATTTTATTATTTTGTTTAATATTATTGATTTAAAACGCCACATTGGCATTTTGCTATTAATGTTGTGAATAAGTTCAATACTAATTCATACTGTGGGTAAAATATGAGTGAAAACATAATTTTTGGCATTTTTTAATGAAAATTATGAAAGCGCGGACTAGACGTCATTACGGCTGCTGATGATCGGCTACTAAAGAACATTTAGACTCATAATTTAGTCAGGTATCCACTCATAAAATATTGTGGACTAGGTTTGTTGCACCCTGAATGTATTAAATGATATGTAACAATAGAATTTAATAGATTAAGATTATTATTCTATATTTTTGTGAAATTTTAAATGATGCCTATAATCTTATTATTTATTTCCAGTTGGTCAAAGTCTGCCTAAAATGCCCCATGGAAGTTTTTATAAGCCAAAATTTTTTGAATTCATGCAAAAGGAATATCTTGCTTGTCGTGAAGGAGTAGGCATAATTGACATGTCTTCATTTTCTAAAATCGAAATTAATGTAAGTGAACTTAATATTTGTATATTATGATACAAATGTAAACCCCATTTGGATAAGTTTTTTGTTAATTATAAACATATTAATCATATTTTTTCATTACTTTTACAGTTGGGATATGATCACGTGAGTTTCAAAGACATTTGGTAAATTGATAATTGTAGCATGTCAGAGTAATTGGGAGTAAATTCCAGAATTAAATTTAATTACATATTTATGGATTGTGTTAAGTGTACCCTTCCTACTAATACGGAAAGTTGTTGCTTGGGTATAGCAACAATGTAGAATTATTTTTTTAAATCTCTATCTGAAGAATAAATAATGTGATTTTAACAAACTGAAATATCATATTCATAGATTTAAACCCAACAAGCCTGACAAACTACAGTAATTAATATTTTGTTAACTTATAATAAATTATTTATGCTAGCTAATGATAAACCAATTATTTTCTGTAGTGGGTAATAATTGATAAATAAACTAAAAGATTCCTAAAAACATTTGAATTAGAATTACAGAATCACTATAATAAAATCAGAATTCGATATTCTTTAACACATTGGTGTGATTTCTTATACTGGGAATAGTTATTTTAAATACAATTCCTTTCTTTGATATTAAAAGGGATCTGGTTATAAAATACTGAACATAATCTAGATTAAATAAAACATATTTGCAATAATGTAAATTTTAAAATGTTGGAAAAGCGTCAATATCTGCATAATTTTTGAAGATATTTTAAATGACTTTTACAGTGTCTACAACAGTATTTTTATTTTATTTACCTTGGTGCAAAGTTGGCTAAGAAATTGTTATAGCGTTTATAGTAGCATAACCTATTTTGTGCAGGTTCACAAAACACTTTTACATATTTATATGTAAAAAAATTAAAATAGGATTTTGTGTCTTTGTAGTTTTAATATTTTAGTACCTGCTTAATATACGAAGATATTGGAAATAAGTAGCATGGGACAAAATTCATCACAATCCGTAAAATAGTTTTGAATTATCAGCTTTCAAGTTTTGTTTTGTTTTCTTGTTTGTGACCCCTTTGGATTTACTTGTCTCAATTTAGTAATGATGTATTTGGTCTGTTCTTTATACATTGACAATCAAATATACAATTTTTGGGTTGGGACAATACCTGGCCCTCTCTGTAATTGTACACATCAGAAGCAATAAAGTGATTGAGGGGAAAACATTTATTTTGATTTAATCCTCTGTGACCAGATCCAGGCATAGGATCAATCAGTAGATAATCCAGAACATCATTATTATTTGAGTTGAAGACCTACATACACACCTACTTCCTCTTAATTTCTTCAATTTGCATCTCTAATCTGTACCTATAATGCAACTTATAATATATGTAGTTTATATTTCTCTCAATACTTTTTCTTAAGATAGAAACACTCAAAAAGATTTTTTTAATTTTTATTTGAACTAATTTATGTGTGAATCTAAGTGATTAAAACTCACCTATCTTTTTTTAATATATATAATTGGTGTGTTTTCGTATGAGTTATACAGTGAAAACTCGAGTTTTCGTTTTTAAAGAGACCTTTTAAATTAAACGCAGAAAAACAATTGACGCAATAAGCATATAAAAAATTAACAAGTACCTTCTAAGGTATATTTTCCTTAAATTTTATAGGGTATGAAAAATTATTGCCAATAAACTAAATAATTTTTCAATGAAGATGATCCTTAAATAGAACTGTAAACCCAATTTCAACGTCAATTCTTTCAACTGTTTGTTTTGCTTTTTCCTAGTTATAGTTAAGTTTTCATATAACAGATCAGCATATTAAAATAAGTTGTACATGACTATACATTTTATATAATGATGTATTAAAATCTGAATAATTGTGATATGAATATTACGATGCATTTTATTTTGAATTATTTTGCAGAAATTCTAGTTATGTGCAGCTTATTTCAAAGTACTGATTACATGCCACTATCGTATAGATATTTTGACAGCATGCTATTACCGGTGAAGAGAATTTTCTCAAGTTCGCTAAACTTGGATTTTTCTATTATTGAATGGTCTGTCATATTTGGATGTTTGTTCCCAAATTTAATATATCTTTGCGAAAATCGAGTTGAGTGTGAACACCACAACTCCTAAATAATTACAGCTATGCTTGTAACAATATAGATGTATTTTTCCATAGGATTTTAATTTTAATTTTAATCCTCGTAAAGATTTTACACTTTCTTAATAGAATAAATAACTTTTTAGGCAGGGAAAGAACATAAAAATAAATATTTGGTGGTGCTATGCTTGAATAATTAAATTGTCCTTTAATGAATTAATAGACCATTAATTATGAATAATACTTATGGATTTCGGCTGATGTAAGTATCGCCATTTAACTTTAAACAATAGTACTTTTGTTTTGCTCTCAAATATGGTTTGAAGATTATTTTAAATAGAGTTGATTATATAAGATGCTACAAAAAGTATTATATTACAAATGAATTCACTGGGAAAACGACACATCGTGGAACGATCAATACATTTTTACATGTTTTGTGTAGAATTATTTTATGACTAAAAAAACAAATATCTGAGGAATGATCAATCGAGATTTCACTGTATTGTGCAATAACTGTAGTGGCTTTAGTTTTGAGCATGTTTTAAATTGCAATAGAAATTAAATGAAAATTTAATATATGATTCACCTTTTCAGTCGGGGCGGAATGAAGTGGTTGAATACCTGCAAAATCTATGCTCCAATGATGTAAATATACCGGTCGGAGGGTTAGTTCACACGGGCATGCAGAATGAAGACGGCGGATATGAAAATGATTGTATGCTCGTAAGATTGGGGCCGAGCAGTTATTTCATGGTTTCTCCAACTAGCCAACAGACACGGATATTTGATTGGATGTCTCGACACCTGCCTAATGATCACTCAGTGAACTTAAATGATGTGACATCTATGTACACTGTCATAAATGTTGTTGGCCCTAAATCGCAGGAGTTAATCAGTGAACTGTCCAATAAGAAAGTGAACATTTCCCCTTTTACTGTGAAATATTTTGATATTGGTTACGTCTCGGATGTGTTGGTCATGGGCTTTACTCACACTGGTGAACCAGGATACTGCTTATATGTGCCTTCTGAATATGCATTGCATGTGTATGAAAAACTCATGACAGTGAGTATTTTTTTAATAATCAATATATGTTTAATGTTAAGTATATTTACTCAATTTTTTTTTCCGAGTTTAGATCATACTAATTTGTAATTATTTATTTTAAAAATTAAAAAACTTTGTACGACGATTTAATGTCGATAGGGCAGACCCACACTAACTGATCCATAAAATAAAATGTGCAAAAAATCTATTGTTGGGCGGGGGCATGGCTTCAGCCGTACGTAGTGAGAAGATGAGATAAGAACATTGAAATGGGGAATTAAATGGTTACAAACTATATTAGTTAGAATTAAGGAATTTTTGTCATTTTTTAATTATCTTATCTAATGATATTTAAATTATCTTATCTTATGATGATAATAATAATAGTAATAAATATCAAAAATATGAGATAAACTTTTTCAAAATCTCATTATTTATATTTATTTTCCTAGTTTTATATGTATGATCTCATTTTAATCTATTTTAAATAATTTTTGGAATTTATCACATTAGTTTTAGAAGTGGCTCAACATGATCTTGCATCAGACACCATGTGTACTGAGCACATACATATTTATGAGTTTTAAATTAAAGTGAAATCGCTTAAAATCGATGAAGGGGAATAGTTCATAAAAATAAGTTGGTTCTTTTTGAGCTTCTTCTACATCTTCATCATCACCAGCCATTATCAATCCGCTGTTGGAGCCTCCCCATATCTCTGCCACTCTCTTCAGTTCTCTGCATATCTTTGTTATGTCACTCCCACTACTCTGACCCTTTCTACCCAACTGACATTGTTTAGGTCAATTTTTAAAAGATAGAAAAACTTACATAAATTTTTGTATATTATTTTTACTGATTAACAGTTACATCATTTTATGTTTTCTTTTAACTTGTCATTATTATATCATTATTTTGTGAAAGTGTAATTTATAAATATTAATGTATTTGTTGTGCAGGTAGGCAGAGACTACGGGGTTCGAGATGTTGGAATTCACACCCAAAGATTCATGAGAATCGAAAGGTTCATTCCATTTTGGGCGGAAGAACTTTCGAGTGCGGTCACACCATTTGAAGCTGGAAATGGTTTTAGAGTGAAACTAGATGTACGTAATAGTTACACTTTTCTAGGCAATACAACAATATTAAATTATTAATCAATGGAAGTGATGGAAAAAATTGCATGTGTTGATTTTTGCAAGTTTGGTATTGTGGTCAAGCATATTTAAGTATACTAACGGCTATTGCCGATTGCTTGCTGCTAAGCCCTGCGAGCTGTTATTATGGTTGCCTTGCTGCTCATGATAGCTGCTGGGCGCTTCCATACAATCTATATTTCAATGCGGAAATCCCTTATTATATTGTTTTAACAATAGTGCATTGTGAACGGTGTTCTTATGTATCAACTTATTCCACTTAAAAACATTCTTGAAAAAACTGATATCATGTTTACATAAATGATTATTGGACAAACGTAAACATTACAATCTGTCAGCATCGCATTATTCATTGCATCTTTATTCTATGGTCACATTTGACAGTGCAACCATAGATAAAAAATATACTTACCAGTCATAAAAATTTGTACGATTTCGCTAATGCATGTTTTTCTTACTCGTAATACAGACAATGTACACTTAATTTCAAATTGAATATATATTTACTTTCTGTTATAAAATATATAAAAGAAAACATTTAAGTAATCTTAATCTAGAGATAAAAAAATTTTTTACCGGTAATGACACTACACTCCAATACAGTCCAGTAAGTCATAGATAAAAGATGGCGAAGCGCAATTTTATTACGGATTCTGCAAGTTTGGTATGTGTGCCTAAGAATTTTGAAGTTAATTAAAATGATATCCATCATGATGTCTGCACTTATAAGAATTTGGTGAGCAGGTCAGTTTTACGCAAAGTGTAGGAAGATTTTGTTTATTTTACAAATATACTTTTTTCAAACTATAAATTTCTGCACCCTCCCTACAGGAATGGGCTTGAATGGTTTTTTTAGAGTTTGTATTTGATTTTATTATTATTGATTAAATGATATACAGTAGACTCCCGATTATCCGGGATAAATGGCGAAAAAACATCCTGAATAATCAAATTTCCTGGTTGCTATGAAAACTTTGAATAAATTTTCAAAAGTTACAAAAATCATGCATATGCGGGCGCTCACTGCTGTCCAAAAGTCAAGCACGTGTGTTTGTGCAAATGCAAATGTCGACCGGGATGTTGTAGGGTTGTCAAATAAATTTCACTATGAATATTTTTTAACACAATTATTATTATTTCATTAAAAATAGTCAACAAAAACAAAAGGATTGTATTTGCCCCTTTGCTGGCTTATGATGATATGTTTTTAATATTTTTCTATTCTACATATTTTGTTCAGCAAGGGTGCTGTCATCCTACTGCTCTAGGTAGTAAGAAATGATTCTGTGGTTTAAATTTCGCGGACAGTGTTGATTTTTTTTGAAGAAATCAACTTTTCTTCCTCTTCGTCATCATTAGGATGCGTGGTATCATTTATCGCACATTCTATATATCTTTATCATTTAATACTCTGTGATCAATTACACTGTGGTCTGAATGAAGCCAATCACGTGCCGATTGCTCATCAACATCCTGCACCTCTTAATTTGTCGCAAATTTGATGACACTTATTCTTAATGATTTTGATTAAAATTGAGAAATTCTTCATCACGTCCAATCTTGTTTAATCAGGGATTTAAATTTGCTCCGCCATAAGATCTTTGGTTTTTATTAATGCTTGAAATTTAGAGGTAAATTCTCTTGCAGTTAGACCATCACTGTTCCATTTTTTGCTTGGATAGTAATTTGTCGGATTCCGTGCCTCTATTTAAACCATGTTAATCATCCAGAAGATGTGTTAAAATCGACCTGCAATTTTAATACGTCATAAAAATATTTTACTTTGGTTGCACAAATAAAAATATACTGTGGTACCCCGGACAGCAAACCTCGCCGCTGTCATAATTTACTATGCTGCGATCTATTGTACAAAAGTGACAATGACAACTTTCTGGATGCAACTAATCCTCATAAAACAATAAAACACTAAATAAAAATATAAATATTTTGAGAGATCACTCTTCGGACATGATGGACAGTTGACGTGCTTGACTCCAAAACTCGTATTTAGTTGCCATTATGAACAATGTGGAACATTTTCAAAAAATATATTTTTTTAATAATCGAAAAACAAATCTCAGTTGATCCGATACCGGATAATCGGGAGTCTACTGTATGTTACTTATGAATGTGTCTCAAACACATTAACACTTTTTTTTAATGTCTCAGAAGTTATACTTATACAGTAAAACTCCATTAATTCGTAACTTAAGGGACCGAAATTTAAAAAAAAAATCTGAATTACGAATAACGAGAACAAAGTTTTTTAAAGACAACATTAGAAAGAAATTTTTATAAAAACTTGTTAGTTTACTGCGTCCACGATTTAGTGTGCGCCGCCGCTGTTGACATGATCGTGATTTTCATACTAAAGCATGATGACTCCATTATTTCAGCTTCTTATGTGTCCAAATGTTTATCAAATAACGTATTTCTCCTAAATAAGAAAGGTGTGTGGTGACTGGTGACGCGGTAGTCCTCTAGGTAACAAAATCACGCACACTAATTTGATTGGCAGTCGAACTCACCTTTTCCATCCGAATTGGAATATTTAAAATGCGCATGAAAAATAATTTAAAACTCGCTGGCCTTGATTTTTCAAGTTCGAACCCAGAGAGGTATTTAGAATTCGATTTTTTCCACCAATTTTATCTTTGATATCAATTTTTTGTCAGTTTTAAAAATAAGCTCCATTTATCCAAATGGTCAAGGATTTATACGAATTACAAGATGTTGGTGCCATTTTAGAGAATGAAACATGAAAAAAAAAAATGTAAAATACAGTAAAACCGCGATATAACGAACCCCGATATAGCGAAAAATGACGTATATCGAAAAAAAAATCGAAATTTAGTCCCTAAAACCAATTTTTCATACAAAAATGCATTTATATAACGAAATCCCGTTAATATTTATAACAAAATCATTTTTGTCCCGTACGAAAAAATGCCAATATATTTACGTAAATTTATAACGAAATAAAAAAATGTTAAAAGATGAAAATATTATTTCGCACTTACAAAGCCGCGCCGCTGCATCTATGCGAACGGAAACGCCGCGCACGGCCTTTTCGGCGGTGCGCGGCGGTCTGCCGACAAGGTAGTAAGACAATTCAAACTTCTTCTTGGGTTCATAGTATCATATTTTGAAGTGGTTGCCGCCGTTACCGGTAAGTACCTTCGTCATTTATATACGACTCATTTTATAAAAATGCCGCGATTCAACTGTCAAATTTTTATTTTTGAATTATGTTTTATGTTTCATGCCCAAAACTATGTTTGAAGCGGCTCTAGATTTAAACACAATTAAAATATTGTTTTGTGTTTACAATATTCTGGAATTTACAAAAATATCTTCCAATTGGTGTTGAATAGGTTCTGTTCTTAATTTAACTCCTTTGATTATCCATTTGCTTATCTGTTTTAATAACAAAACTACTAAAAATATGTAGGTATTCAGTTCCCTATGGCCTTGTTCCTCCTTTGTTTGCAGAATTTGCGATCTTTTTTGAAGCCGCGCAACATTTTTTTGCGACGTCGCGTAACATATAGTAGGATTTTTTAAATTTATTTCGTTATATGTGGGAATTCGTTATTACGAATTTTTATTTTTTGGTCCCTTGGATTTCGTTATATCGCGGTTTTACTGTATATATATTTATGTAGTTTCTTTAGTACCCACATATACAAATCGCAACGTTCCATAAACATAAAAACTAGATCAAGTGATTCAATGGAAACATTATTTTAACAACAAATCTTATAAAATGCATTATGGAATTTGATGTACATATCATAACGTGCATGAGTTTTGCCATATGACATATGGCACGGCGTCGTGATTGGCTGGTAGGCGGGACTAGTTGCAGATGTTTACAAAGGGATGAAGGTCAAATGTCTATATATAATATGCGAAGTACGTGAACAAATTATTTATTTCAAGTGTCAAAAATGAATACGAACTGCGAATAATCAGATTTTACGAATTATCGGTAGAAATTAGTATGTAATGTTATTTTCGGGGCAAATTTTTTCGAAAAAAGTGTGAATTCCGTGAAAATACGAAATAAAGGGTTATGAATTAATGGAGTTCTACTGTATAATACTAGATTTTTAAAAATAATAACTTAAGATTTATTTATTTATTAAATGACATACATATTTTTGTTCTAACAGAGGTGAATATATTATACATAATAAACATAAGACATAATTATACTCATAGTTTATTGTGTGGGATGGAGTAGACTTCACCTCTGATATATACAGCATTGTCCTGGCTACTTTGCTAGACTTAAGTCTGTGTTAAGTCCATGATTTATTGCTTGGGGGTGAGTTGTTAGCTTGGTAGCATAGCAAATATTGAACGAGTCTCGACATAAAGATTTGTCTTATATCTAGGACATTGTACTCTTTAAATATAAGATCTGATGGATATCTAAAGGGACAACCAATTATTACCTTGAGAATTGTTTTTTGTGCTTTTTTACTCCAATATTAAACCAAACCTCCCCAAACTAAAATAGTATAATTAATTAAGGAGTAGCACAGTGCAAAGTACATTGATCTTAAGAGTTTGTAATCAACTATACATTGTATTCCTTTAAAAAAGTAAATTAGTTTTCTTATGCGTTTAGCTAGGTTCGATATGTGTTCTTTCCAGATAAGATGATCATCAATCAGTACTCTCAGATGTCGAATAATTTTGACTCATGTCAATTTTTCACATTGACATGAGGAAGCTGTAGTATACTAATCTAAAACTAATAAACTGCGCATTATTTGTTATTATTTAGATAATGTATGCACTATTGTAATGATTGTAATAATAAACTCATTTTCAGTGTGCCATAAAACTGCCTGGTTATGCAAAATTCTTGCATATATGGAATATATGTAGTTTTTTATGAACTCGACGCCAAGATTTACCTGTACTAAACAAATTAAGAAAATGTTCAAATTATGCCCTTAATAAAAAAGTTTATTTTCTTTCAGAAAGAATATTTTATTGGGAAGTATGCCCTCCAACATCAAAAAGAAAGAGGTGTAACTAAAAAATTAGTAATGTTTCATTTGAATAATTTTGATGCCGATTGTGATATTTGGCCATGGGGTGGCGAACCGTTATACAGAAATAATCAATTTGTTGGAACTGTAACATCTTCAGGGTTGGTTTCTTTTTTTCTAATTTACACATTTGTTTCTACACAATTATTACATTTTATTCTTAATTGTAACGCAAACTTTACAAGCAGATTATTATGAAAAATATATTTTAATTCCAAATCAATTTTAGTTTTGAGTAAGTTTTAGTAGACAATTTATATATTTTTTGTATGAGTGTATCAATATATACACACCCTTTGCTGAATATCCATATTTTAATATTTAAATTAAATTTGCGGAGAATTTTAATATATCTTATGATGTCTGGAAGATTGAAACTTCTTTATGAGGTATGTTTTGGGGATTACTAAAAGGTTTTTGAGTTTTGCGCATATGTTTATTGGATGAGATTACCTGCTCAAAGTATTACTTTGACTTAAGACTGTTTGTGATTCAGTTAAAAAAAACATGCACTTGTGCGTTAACAGTATGGAAGGAATAAGGATTTTAACTTTGTTTCAGTGGATACTAAATAGGAAAAATCACAAACTATTTGTATCTAATTTTTCAACTATATTAAGGTATCAAAGATTTTTCAAAATCATGAAAATTTTTACAACAGATTGTAGGGTTTTGCCTACAACTTAAAATAACAATATACAACATGCAAAACTATTAAATGTGAGATTAAGTATATATAGTACATCAAATCTAACATGTGAATATTATTTCATACAAATATTTCATTAATCTAAATATAATTATATAAATTTGTATAAATATTTCATATTATTAAGGAATCAACAGATATATAATTATTTATTAAAAAAAGCTGTCCAACTTTGTATATGCCACTTTGATTAATTAATCCGATTGATTAAATTCAACCGGTTTTGATACTGCTGTATCTTAAAAATGTTCTTAGGTTTTCACAGCCGTTCAGAATCTTCTACGTATAGTTTTATGGGCTAATCTACCGTGTATATCTGCCTTTCTGCCTGACGTTTCGGATCCCATTGCAGAGTCCATCATCTGATGAAAACTATACACAGAAGCTGCTATATTTTCTTCAAGGTGTATGCACATTAACCGATCCATAAAATAAAATATGCAAAGAAATCAATTGTCGAATGGGGGCGCGACCTCTGCGGTGGTGGTAATGGGAGAAATGGTACTAAACCTTACAATAATAATTATAACTTTTTCAGGTATGGATTTTCAGCTGACAAAATGGTTTGTTTAGGATTTATTCAAAAACCTGATGCAATTCACGGTAGAAAACTAATAAGCAGTTCAGTTCCTGAACATCAACAGATAATTACTGATCAGTATATCATGGACAAAAATGCAGAGTATCAGATTGATATTGCTGGACACCGATTTCCTTTATCTCCCCATATATATGCTCCTTCTTTTCGACATGACAATTCTGGAATAAAGAAAACGTATCGCCCAACTGTTGTAGAAGACATTACAAGGAGTGTATAGGTATTCTATAAATGATGAGATATTAGTTCATTGTCTCTGCGGCTGAGTCGATGCAAACGTGGTTACCAACTTACACCTTGGTTTGCCTTAGTTAAATCCTATTCTCATAACTCACAGAATCTCTTTTTCCTATTTGAAAATAGTACCATAAATTAAAATACTAGTTCACATACCATACCTTACTGTAAATAAAAATAAGATAAAATTGTTTTCTGTAAAAATAATAATTTAATATATGAAATACTTTATAGTTACCCAGATCTAATGTGTATTTTATTTATTTATAAATATTTAGTTAATAAAATATTTTGAAATAATTTTTTTTTTTTTCTTCTAAAAATCTTGTATTTTATATTATTGATAGAATCAACATTAACTTTGTAGAGTTTCATCACCAAAATGAATGGATATAAATAAAACAATGTTA
Source organism: Eubasilissa splendida (assembly GCA_031772225.1). Lineage (NCBI taxonomy): Eukaryota > Metazoa > Arthropoda > Insecta > Trichoptera > Phryganeidae > Eubasilissa > Eubasilissa splendida. The sequence continues at coordinate 12,944,495 of CM062848.1, read as the reverse complement.
TAACTCTATTTGAGTTTATTTACACTACTCGAGTTTCGAGAGAAATAGTAACTCTCATCGACAAGTTAAGTATTAAACTTTATTTTTAGTTTAATACTTCATCTGTCTTTCTATTTTATTTATATCCATCCATCTTGTATGTTATGTTTTAAAATATACTCTAACATTCATTGTGAGCAGTAAATTCCTATCTGCACAAGTAAATAAGATGGCAAATTTGCATTTTTACACACTTAACCAGTTGCATCTTCTACATCTTGTTAGATTTTCTGTTTTCACTCCAAAATTCTTCTACTCTGTCTCGTAGGAGAGACGGAAATGAATGTTTTTTTTTTTCTGAAAATATTTCTGTTACTTTACGAGAATACATATGAGAAATGCACTCGAAACTGGAATGGTGGAATAAAAATTGAAGCCAGACAATACAACTTTAATTGTTACATCAGAATAAGAAATGGCTGTACTACTCAGTGGCATTGAAGAAAGCAGGAAATGAGGCCTGAGATAAACAAGGAAAAAATAAAGCTAACAATCATTGATTGACATAACCAGCTTTCACAATAGGATACCCTACTAGACCTTGAAATTGTCATAAAGTAAAGCTATATAAATCATTTAATTATCTCGGGTCTATAAAATTACTGACTCCGAGCTCTTAACACGTCTTCCATACCGCAAAGTTAAGTCACTTAGGGGCGTCTTGACATCTTATGCTTCTAAACTCCAGATTGTGCAATTAGTACTAATATAATTAATAACATATTGCACAATCTGGAGTTTAGAAGCATAAGATGTCAAGACACCCATAGGTGACTTACCTTTGCGGCATGGAAGACGTGTTAAGAGCTTTAAAAACTAATTTTTAAACATTTCACGAAAGTGATATTATCTAAAGTGCCAACATTATCACTAAAAGTGTAAGGTTTTAATACTGTTTACATGTGTTCTGACTGCCGGGTTACTGTCATCCCTTGTGACAAGATTATGAACTCACCCTCTTGCCTATGCTCCTCCATTTTTGCACAATCAATGAATTAATTATTAATAATTAATTTTATAATACAATACTAATGAACCAATAAGTACCTATAGTGTTATTTGTGTAGAAGAATATATTCCAGCTGCAACGTTAATGACCAAGCTGCAGTAGTTTTCTTGAATTAATGATATATTGGCTGATAATAAACTAAGCCCAAATTTTTAATTAAGAATGTGTTTATTCTATACAGTTCACTCACACAACTGTAACTTTTTTATAATTACATATTAAGTTTTTGGTAGTTGTACAATGTGAATTCTGAAATGACAATGCATTGAAAATTATTCCACAATGGAAACATATTATTTTTTACCCCAAATTATTATGCTTTTCAGATTTTAATACATTCAGTCTACTTGTGTGGAAGATTTATAGATCTAATTTAGGATAGAGTTAAGAATTAATAAATTGGGAATATTTTGTAGAAATATTTTTTAGCAGTCGATAGAATGAAGAAAGGTACCTGAGATGGTTTAGGCATGTAGAAAGTATGGGTGGGTAAAGAAAATAGGTGATATGAGTATTGAAGGCAACAGGAAAGGAGGACATCTGCAGAAAAAACAATTTGAGAAGATTAGACCATCAAAGGTTTGGTAATCACACATCACTAGAGATGAACTCTAGAAAACTTCTTTCAGAAAAAAGCGTTAAGATAAAATATGATTTATTGGTTTAAAAAATTGAAAAATTTGTATTACATTGCCATTATTCATTGTTCAATATTGACTAACTCTTCTCTTCTTTTTCAGTAACAGGGTTTTCTATAACTTCAGTAGATTTCAGTAGTTTGGATAATCTTTTTCCTATTAATTTAGGATAAGTATTGTTTTTTATTCTAAACTCTTTTGATTGGTGGGTCACAGCACCATTTTTCATTTGGAAATCACAAAGAGCGTGGAGAGGCTGGACAAGTTTTTCCCTGTAAACTGTGCTATCTTCCAAGTAAGTCAGAGCTTCTGCTCCAGTTTCTAACGTGCTCAAACATCCTTCTGTCGGCTGTGTTCTAATGATGTAGCTACTTATTTCAAAAGTTAACAATTTTATTTGTTTTATATTGTGTAATAATGGACTTGATGCGTAAATTGCTTTTGCTTGTGGCCAGGTACCATCTATCAGGATTATATTGTAGGGTACACCACATACTTTTACTGGTTCAATACTCTTTATATCAATAGAATTTTTACTAGGATATAGTAAAATTGTGTTCGGTGATAATAATATTTCATTTAACTCTTCATGTTTTGGTAAAGGAAACCTCTTCCCTTTGAAAATGAGACATTTTCCATCAGCTAAACCTAAATTTAACATTGGCGCTGTACGTAAACATCGTCGTTCTTCTGCTGGATGCTGAAGCAAAATAAGACGACTCAGTGGATTCAGGCGTTGTTGGGGAAGAGCTGAGCACCAGCATACGACACTAGGTCGACTGAAATAACATTACAAATATAATTATTTTAAATTCTAAATTGTAAAATCATAGATCAGCTGGATCTAGTCTCCGCACCACGGGAAGTCCACCGACAAAAATAAAATGGGTAGAAAACCTGCCTGGTAGTTGGGTTAATTAATGTCAGAAATTATTTTCAATAAAAATCATGTGACTCAGGGATCTAATTTCTGGTATCTTTTATTTTGCATTTAGGGATATATTAAGCAACAAACATAGATGTGTCGTTGTACTGAAGGCATAAAAAACTGGCAGTACCTAACAATACGAAAATACTTGTATCGGAATTAAAGTATTATGATATTTTGTTGTACTCTTATCCATATCAAGAGCACCCATGTGCATTTGCTAGAATTTGTGATCAAAATTAAGTCACTGAAATTAGGGTTATATTGAGAATGAGATTAATAAAATTGTGCCAATCTTCCTCACCCCCTAGAATGAATTCGACCAACAATATTCATCCAAAACAATTGAATACTTACGAACATTGTTCGCAAATGTTCCTCATTTTAGGAGGATCTGCAGGAATATTTGACAAATCTTCCCAAACAACGTCTTCCATGATAATAATCTATTGATATTTTTGTGTTAACGAGAAATTAGGTTATGAATGTAAAAGGATTCAGATTCTAGCAGTAAAATCATCTAGCAACACGTCAAATGCAAAAAGAGTATTATCAATTATTGATAGCTGAATTTGAGCATGACTTGCGGCTTGTCTTTAAACGATGACTGAATTCAAAAGTATTTGTAATCTGCGACCACAAGTCCAGCAAGACCTACACAGACATGCACAAACCTACAATCACGATGAGTACAATATGAAATTAATTTATTAAATTGATTTCAAACGAAGCAAACCATAGACAAGAAATAAGAAATTTTGACAGATTGGCTATCGGTATAGTGATAAGCAACTTTAGGAGACCATCGAATAAGTTACAAAAGAGAAAAAATTGTATAATTTTTTTTTTTGGTTTACGTGAGCGAATTCATTGTCATTATTAAGATAATATTTATTAATTTATATTATATTTACGCCCCTATGGGTTTTTACAAAATTATTTATAAAAACATCTGCAACTCGTAGAAAATAATACACCATAGTAAGTACAATACAGTAAAAGTACACAAGTAACATCGAAATATATATATTAAAAGAAAATAATAAAATAGTTTTAAAAATTGACAGAAACAAAAACAAAATTGTAGAAGTACATAAAATTCACTTGAATAGAAGTATATATGTACGTAAATAAGCTGAATGAGGTAAACCTTTGATAAAATTTAGAAGATAAAGTACTCGCCGGCCTAAGTCAAATTTAACATGGGTTTCGCGCGAGTCTCCTCTAACCCACCCTTTGTCCAGGCTCCATATTTCACGAAAACTCAGCTGGCCCATATTTTTAATCTACTATATAACTACAAATAAGATTTTACTTTTTAATTGTTTTTTTATTTCTACTTTATTACATACAAATACATTATAATTTTTAATATTTGCCAAACCGCATAACAATTTTACGGCAAGGATTGCCCTTCACATAGTAATTTAAGATTAAATAAAGATTTTTTATAAAGATTTTTTTTTAAAACGAAATTAATTATTTTTTTATTTGCCATTTTTACAATTTTTCTATAACATGAATTAAGTATTTTACATTATTAAAATAACATGTGTTTTTTTTGCTTACCTCTCTAAAAAAGAAACTAGCTCTTGTGCATGGAGAGGGAGTTACACTATAATAATTGTATTTATTGTCTATTTGTGTGCTTCTGAAGTGTTCTATAATATTGTTTATTTTATAATTATGTGTTTCTGAAGTGTTCATTTAATTTCTTTCTAAACAATTTTATTTCTTTAATTTGTGTAGGGAGGCTATTGAAATTTTTTATTACTAAATATATAAAATTTTGCTGTTTGCTGTTTTGGTGTTACATTTAGGAATTTTAAAGTTATTTTTAAACCTTAATGATATGCTTGTTTCAAATTTTACATTGTTATTTTCTTTAATTAATTGATTAATTGAGATTTTTTTGTAATTTTTTTTCTATTTTGAGAACTGGGAATTTTGCAAAAAGTGTTTGTGTTGAAAAAGTTAATCTTATAATAACATTATTTATGTTTGTAATGTTATAATGCATGTGGTTAATGCAAGAAGGTAGTTGATTTTTTACGTTTCTAGTGTATCCATTTATACATGACAGTTTAATTCAGCTAGCATATTTAAGTAATTATTTTTATTATTACATGAGTAGTCGTTAGCTATATTTAAAGTTATGTCTCCTAAAATAATAGTTTTCTCGATTTTTAGTTTTAATAATACATTTTTTAACCCTTCTATAAATGTTATTATCGATGATAAGTGAGTTCTACATATGGTTAATATGTTAAATGAATTACTTTTGTATTTGATTTTTAATTTTAGATTGTTTACATTTTTTATACTTATTTATTTGAAATTTTGTACCGTGTACGTATTTGAAACGAATATCCCTATTCCACTATTTTTGTTTATGATATTCTTAGTTGCAAAGTATGTATAGTTTGGTATGTGGAAGTTAACGTCATTTAATGAATTTACAACTACAAGGAATTGGTCGAAATTTTTTTGCAGACTCCTAATATTCATGTGGATAATAACCAGACTACTATCAGGATTTGGTTCTATTATGTAATTTGGGTTGTTTATTGAATGAAAAATTCGATCATCTATTTTGATTTTTTTGTCTATAGAGTTAATTATATAATCGTTCATATTTGAATTTATGAAAAAAGATAATTAAATTTGAAATATATTAAATTTTGAAAATGAAAAATTTAAAATAGAAAATTAAATTTTGAAAGTATGATATGTCGATAATATAATTGTGTAGGTGTTTGTTTTGGTTGATTTTAATGTATCGAAGATAAATAAAGAAAAATGTGCACTTATGTGTTTTTAAGTTGGAACACTCATATTCAATTCTGTCCTTAGCAATCTGTAGAATCTAATCGCAGTCTTGGTTATCCGCTTTGTGTTCAGTTTGATATTTCATATTGAAACTGTGATTTTGCGTGCTGCAGTTGTTGCAGATATTTTATTTTTGTGTATTTGAGCAGCTGGTTTCCGTGTGATCTTCAGAATAGTATCGGCAAATCGGCGGTTGAGTTCTATTAAGACATCTTTGTGCAGTATGCCCGAACTTCTGTCAATGGTAGCACTGTGTTAACGGATTGCAGTCTTTGATAGATACTCTTTGGAATTTTATGTTTAATTTCCCTTTTTCAATTAGGATTTTTCTTAATGTTCCTGTCGTTTGTATATGTTCTTGTCTATGTTCTAGATCTTCGTTTTGCATTTTAATACCGTTTATAATTTCTTCTTCTGTTAATAGTAGTTCTAGTCTCTTTATGATTAGAAATAATTGTTTCTTTTTAATTTCTTCCGCTTTAATTTTTGTTCTCAATGTTTTGTTTATTTCCTCTGTAAAATTTTTTGAACAATTTATTATTGTTTTATTTTCTCAATTTTTTTAGTCCTGTGATTCCAATTTTTAATTTTGTCAATTTAATGTTTTTTCGTATTTTTTCTTTTATTTCCTCATTTTTTAATTTATCAGCAGACACGATTATTGCATAATTCGGTTGGGAAAAAAATGGGTTTATTTATGTTGGTCGTTAATATTCTGGTATATGATTTATTTTTGTTTGTTATAAAATCTTCTAGTTTTTTTTGTGTAATCTTCGTTGTTTTTTATAATTTTATTTTGTTAAGTTATTATTTGTTTTTGAAATTGTGTTTTTTCAATGTTAATTAGTTCTTTTAACGTTTTTAGGTTTTGTTCTACGATTAGTTTTATTTTTGAATATTTTACTGTAGTTATTTTATTTAAATCACTTTTGATGTTAACTATTAATGAGTTTACGTCCATGGTGGATGCGTCATCCATCCGGGCGCGCGCGCGTAAGGTTATTGTCACTTCGCAAGTATACGGTTTATTGCACTAGACGTCTGCACTCCTGCACTGCGTAGAACGTAATGAAATACAACAAAGGAAATAAAAATTACATGAAAATGTGTTCTTTCACTTTATATTTTAGGGTGATCACTGGGGTTTCATTATTTTTCATAATGTTTAATACGTCTTTATTGATTTTATTAAATAATCGTGATACAACACATTTTCTCGTTTTCTCACCGCACACACTGTTCACGATCAATACTCTCATGGTTCGACCCGACGATCTGATGTTTTCAGATATTATTTTCATAAATCTGTAGCGATCATAATTTATATTCACCGCCATCTCAGTCGACATCGACGCTAGCGACAACGCTGCCGGCTGCCGCTACAAGTCTGGCGCAACGGCGGTCTTGTCGGGCCACGCGCGCCGCCAATTCCCCTCATTTCAGTTCATAATACACGTGCACTTTCTACATCTTCATTCATTCCTTTCATTGTTATATCCATCACAATAAACACCTCAACACGCAATCTACATTTCTTTCATTTAACCACCGACCTAATAATAATAATCGGATCAGCCTTTATAAAGGTATACCTTTACTCTCACGAGTAAAAGGTTAAGTATCTCTGACTTTTGACATTTCCTTTCACCGATGGTAGCCCTGAACGTTTTTGTGTTGTGACAGATGCTGTCATTATAATATGTGTCATCTTTACTGTTATATTTTTAATGTACATTTCTCTAAAAGTTTTTGCGTAAATTTTAAATACTCGAAATTTACCTACGATGGAAGTGTTTGAAAGTATGTTCATGAAAAATTCTTCTCCTAATACCGATAATTGTATGACAGTTGTGAAGCGCAATACAACAATTATTATTACAAATGCGTACGAAGGCATTCCAGAAACACTCACCTTAAATGTAGTAAGTTGGCTTTGCCTTCTTTTATTATTTGCTGGTTTACGTAGGACTGCTTGGAATTACGGGCGTTTAGCTCTTGTTCATCAAACAAATAAATGGACACATTTGTTTTATAACCATTCTGAGGGCGAAATTTCCGCTGAAGCTGATTCTGTGGGTGACTCCCTCGCGACGATTGACGCCCAGTACTGTTCTTGGATCCCGGCAATCTTTAAGCTGTCCAGAGAACAGATAAAATCTCGATGTGGCCCGGATGCAGTGCATTATTTATCCTTTCAAAGGCATCTTATTACATTAACATTCTTCATAACACTAGTTTCTCTTGTGATTATTTTACCCATTAATTTTCACGGCACCCTAGAGGGAGATCGGAAAACATTTGGACATACAACCATAAGTAATTTGGAACCGACATCATCGTGGCTCTGGGTTCACGCAGTTATTGGGTTTACTTATTTACCAATATCTATTTTACTGATGAAAAGATGCACCGGAAGGAAACCTCCCCCGGATTATGCAACCAGAACTTTAATGATCACAAACATTTCTAAACCTGACAGAAATGCTGTTACTATTAAGACATACTTGAAGCAATTATTTCCCGAAGTAGGGATACTTGACGTACAAATGGCTCACAATACGAGGAAGTTAACAAAAGTGGATAACAAGAGGGAGGTAGCTCTGCAAGCCAAAATATTTTCTGAAGTCTATTTAAGACGAACTGGAAAACCCATAATGGTCAAACCAAAGTTGTGTGGCGAAATGGTTGATGGCATTGAATATTACACTACAGAAGAATCTCGACTGTCTGCAGAAACTGAAAGAAGGAAGGTTAAAGCGTTGTATGAACCTCTCGGTATAGCTTTTATCACTGTATCCTCTCACCAGGAAGTGGAACATATAATAGCACAGTTCCGTCCGAGCTCCTTCCGAGACTGGATCCTGAACCGGGCTCCAGCCCCTACGGATATATTTTGGGAGAATTTAAACATCGATCCTGGTGTGTGGTACACCAAAGCATTTTTTGTTAACTTGTCATTATTCATTGTGCTATTCTTTCTTTCTACGCCTGCAATTATTGTTAATACGATTGATGCATTCTACATGGATCCTGATGGTGTTATTAACAAAATAAGTCCATTGATATCAGAATTTTTACCAACACTCTTACTTTGGACCATGGCAGCGCTTTTACCAGTGATTGTTTCTTATTCTGATGAATGGCTTTCTCATTGGACCCGCTCCCAACAAACATATTCCATTATGATGAAAACATTTATTTTCTTGCTAATGATGACATTAATTCTGCCATCTTTGGGCTTGACCAGTGTGCAAGCATTTGTTGAATGGACCATTCAGTCTGAAAATAGTACGTACAGATGGGAGTGTATTTTTCTTCCTGATAAAGGTGCCTTCTTTGTAAATTATGTTATCACGTCCGCTTTCATCGGTACAGCATTGGAACTCATACGCTTCCCTGAGCTCTTTATGTATGTTTGGTATTTATGTTTAACCAAATCAAAGGCTGAAAAAGCATCTGTTCAAAAAGCCATTTTGTACGAGTTCCCGTTCGGTGTGCACTACGCGTGGACACTTGTCGTATTCACCATAACAACCGTTTATAGTGTTGCTTGTCCACTTATTACTCCTTTTGGAATGGTATACTTATTGTTCAAGCACTTTGGTGACAAACATAATCTTTATTTTGCTTACGGTTCGAGTGACATGAGCGGAGTAGACGGTGGCAAGATACATGCTACTGCAGTCCGCTTAGTAAGAATATCAGTGTTACTACTTCAGATCAGCATGGCAGCTTTGGCTGGGCTTCGAGGTGGCATGGATGCGAGAACAATTGTCCTTATAATGTTCACATTAGTCACTCTGGGTATGTTTTTAATGCTTAGCCCCTTTCCCAATTGCAAATCTGTACCTATTCCACTAGAAGGTCAAGTTCAGACTAATACAAAATATATTGCGCCAGTATTATTAAAGCCTTTAAATGGTCAACCGTCTAATATACCATCTATCAATGATTATGGATCATCAGATATTGGAGAACCCAGCCGTAATATTTCAAGTAACGTTGTCAACCTATAAAAAAATATTTATATATTTAATATCCACAATTTAGGCAATTTATTTTGACATTTGTATTAAAAAGTTTGAACTATGAATTATATAAGACATTTCAGGATGTGCAATATTTTAAAATTATGAATTAGTAATGTTTTTCTTTATACTATTGGTTTTCCATGCATGTCATGTCATAGCATAATCATTGTGTTTAAAGAAATATTATTACCTATATCAAATAAAAAAAAGAATTAATCAGTGTAGAACTTTATATCAAATCCTAAATTAAAAATATTTATTCACAAAATTGAGCACACATTTCTTTAGATAATTAAATGCACATATAAATTATTCTAATATGTAGGTATTTTGCAAACAAATTATAAGAATTCATTATGTATAATATTTCAATCATTATGTTTTGGATTAAAAAGCTGTTTTGATCTAGAACATTTTTTCTTAAACACATCTTTAGGCTATTTTTTTTTTTAATTAATGCACTATATGTATAACAGGTACAGGAAACATTTTATGATAATGTTTACGCTTTCTCATAAAATATAACAGATTAAAAACATCTATTTTATCCATTGTATCTATTAAACTCATGAATTTTTTTTTAAATTTATTTTTATAAAGCACTTATCAAAAATTATAAACTTCCCTCAACATAGATTAAACTGTTTAAGTGTTTTTTTTAAATATTATCAATAAATTTTACAGATAAATCTTTATTATTTTTCCATATTGAATTGTACTGTTAATATTAGGGGGACCGAATAGTAATTCAAATTAGACAATGATATCCTAAAGTCGATGGTGGAATCAGATCCTCTTCAAACGACCGAGGAATTATCGTTGAAGATTGGTTGTCCATGGTCTACAGTTCAGGATCATCTTCGTCGCATAGGAAAATTGCACAGACAAGGAATTTGGGTTCCCCATAAATTAACGCAGATGGCACTCGATCAACGGCGTACCATTTGTGCATCTCTTCTGTCTCAGTATGAAGCCGATCCTTTTTTGTGGCGAATTGTAACTGGAGACGAGAAGTGGGTGCTATACAATACTCCTGTACGAAAAAAACAATAGCTTTCTTCCGGACAAGTACCTGTTCCGACCCCTCGACCATCACTAACAATAAAGAAGGTCCTTCTTTGTGTGTGGTGGAATATTTCTGGAATTATTCACTATGAATTGCTTGAACCCGGTCAAACCATTACAGCGATAGTGTATTGTGAGCAACTCGAGCGAATGAAACAAGAGCTTGTAAAAAAATGATCTGTTTTGGTAAATAACTAAAAAATAATTTTGCAACACGTGAGGCCTCATGCTGCAAAAATAACACGGGAAAAAATAAGGCAGCTTGGATTAGAACATTTAACTCATCCACCCTATTCACCGGATCTCGCTCCATCAGATTACCACCTTTTTAGATCGTTAGAGCATACTATGAGACGTAAAATAATGAATAATGTTGGAGAAGCGAAAACGCACTTAGAAAAATCAAAGGATTTTTTCAAAAAGGGCCTAGAACAACTGCCTTTACGTTGGCAAAAAGTGATAGAAAATTATTTTGTTGATTAGTATTTAAGATTTTTTTGATAAATAAATATTTTTCACATTTGATTACTTTTCGGTCCCCCTAATATTATTTTTTTTGTTTTGTAATTTATGCATTCTAGTTTATTAATGGTTTTTTTGCTTGTCGGATTCAATGAAATTTTTATTTTAATGTTATTTCTTTATGCTATCACTACCCTAGGATTAGCACTGATTGCCTTAGCAAAATTATCAACATTTTGACTTTGTTTTATTGATTCTATGAAAATTGATTAGGGGCATGCAAGATAGATCTGTTGGTAACACACATCCATTTTGATTAATGGAACTTCTTAATATAGTAATTTGAGTCTGTATTTAAACATAGTTAAACAGACTCTCGTCTTTTATCAGGCCGAAAAAGATTTTTTCAGTCACTTAGAATAGCTCAACATTTTTTTTATATAATTGCCATGCAATTTAAAAATTACCTATAATGACATGTAACTTGTCAAATTAAAAAAAAGTAATACTTACATTTTTGACAAATAAACAATATCGCCTAAGTAATAAAAAATATATTGATCTGAAAAAACTAAATAGATAGTATAAAATATCAAAATTATTTATATTGCACTAAATTATGCGTTTATTGGTGGATAAATTATGAATGAAAGTTGCTAGATGCATGCACAATGTACTTCTTTATCCATCAAACTTTATTGAAAAATCATTTTATTCCTATGGCACTTATAGCTATCAATATAACAATTTGATAGTTTGAAGGGTTCTGAATCTGTACTTGACCGATTAAGTAAGTCTTTAAAACTATTCAACCCCGAAGTACACACTTTGGTAAAATCTTTTTTTCTCTTTGATTATAAATGAATTTATATTTAATATTTTATTTTAAAAAAATGAGATTATTTTGGACCCATACTGTACTAAACTCATTTTTTCCTTCTAGTGTGAGAGTGATGTTTTTAATAAGAAAAAATATTTTTTCTTTTTAAAAATAATTAGGTATAATCTTGTAGGAAGTAAATGAAATAAAGGCAGGGTACCAGTAAGTCATAAGATAGTCATAATAATGACTATATTAATAACTTTGTTATATGTATACTAAGAATCTTGACAACATGAAAAGTGTGGTTTTTATTATCAGTATAGTCATCTATTCCTTTGTATATACAATATTTTCTGATGTGAAATGAAATGATGACAAAACATAAACATGTATTGTAATGTTTCACGACTAAATATAAACTCCTGTTCCTCTTAGACTTTTTCATTTTGGCAAAGGTCATTAACAAATTCATGCTTACTTCGCAAAGTGGCCATTGGTCATGGCCTACTATGTACCTGGTGTGTTTGAAATCATGGTTATGACCTAATGGCGCACTACCTTGATTGGCCCGTGAAACTATTGTCAATTATCTTAAACACTAATCAAAAATTTTAAGAAACACGTACATAAGAAACAGATTGAACTTGATACAATTATTATATAATTAATCTTTTTTCGTGTTTTTTTTATCTTTTCTCAAATACAAAATTCTATTGTAATAATAACATTGACTTCTTTTGTATAATACTTAACTCTACTTTAGTTTTTAATACATATATGTAATTTTAAACAAAGTGTTTCATTAGACTTTGATTGTATTTGTAATTTTTTTAACTTAAAAAGGTGAATTTATTTACGATAGTTTTTTTTATCTTGCATTAAGTTGTTTGATACAGATTATTTGATTTTAGCCAACAACAAACTATTACATCAACTCATCAGTACATGGATTTTGCAACTATATTAGCAAATTGAACTGACATATGTATTTTCATGCCGTGCTTAATTTCATTTGTATCATTGTCATCATCACTTGGGGCTACAAGACATCCAGGTCCAAGGTCGACTGTATAAACAGTCTCCAAGCATCTTTGTTTCATACCAAATTCCTTCGATGCGAAACCTGCAATTTGTCTGCAACTTTCTTCACTGCATCTGCCCTCTCATTCTTGAGAGCCCAGTGGTCGAGTTCTGTATGAGATTCCTTCAAACACCTTTTGGAGAGCTAGAGTTCTCGCTTCTCGTAACATGACCAGCCCACCTCAGTCTTCTCGATCTCACAACTGTCCTTATTTTGAACTGTTTAAAGGTTTTGTAGAGCTCTGGGTTGCTGCGAATACACCATAATTGGCCCAAGATTCTGTAGATAATTTTATTTTCAAGTACTTGAACAGCTTTTTTCTTGTTTCTTTGTAAGGCTTCAGGTTTTATATCCAAATATGTAATACTACTAACTTCACGGTCATGGAATTTGGTTTGTCCAGATAACTGTTTGCACCTGAAAAAACTATAGTGCAAAGTAGGCAGTGTTTCCACTCTTAATCCTCTTAGCGAGTTCCAAAGAAAAGTTATTATTTTCAGATAAGTTGGTTCTCAAATATTTGAATGTAGGAGGGAGAATTAATCAAATGAGATCCACCTATTTGAATATTTCCTGGTGATCTTGAATTTCTTGACATCCTCAGATATTTGGTTTTCTCAATGTTCACCTTTAGGTTAATTTGGCTTGCCTAATCTTCCAGAGGGGTGAAAATATTTGCTAAGTGGGTTTTGTTTTCTCAAAGCCAAAAGCTTCTCCATGTTTAAGCAGCTCTGTCATTACAAGCTGACTTATTATTCTTTGCTGCAAGTAATTTGTGAATCTTATTGAAAAGAGGAACACTGGGCTGAGCTACGTAGAACTTAGGAAAGGGCACTGAAATAAATTTTCAAAGTGAGCTTTCCATATGTTCAACATCTGATCAACACTGGGTTGGAAAACTTTTCTTTCTTTATTGACTCCGGCGAAAAGAGTCTTCGTTCTATTTTCTCTTGTGTCCTTTTCCAAAATTTCAAAGAGTTTATATAAATGTTGTTTTGGACCTACTTAAACTTTGCGGAAATTTCATTTGTATATAGATCCTAAAAGAGTATTGTGTTACCACATCATCTATAACAATATAACCGCGTAACATTAATCTTGGATACTTTTAAAAGTATTTTCAGTATTGCCTTTTAATTTATGTTTAAAATGTTTATTTATGTTCCTAATTTCTTAATAAATATATTTTATGAATTTATTTCAAATACTATTTATCTGTATAGTATTAATAACTACATTATATTGTAAATATGTTTGTACCTAATAAATAAAGCTTTTTTGTTTAATTAAATGTTTTCCTTTAAAATAAACATATGAAAATGAATTATGGATGTCTGGAGCCTCATCTAGTTTGGTGTCAAAGTAATCTAGAAAAAGACAATGTTTTTTATATTGTATTGTATTTTCTAACATTTTCCTGAATATAGTTTTAAGAATACAATTTGTTCTCATTATTTGTAATTCGGATTTTAAAATTTTTATTTTATAATTTATAAAAATTAATTCTTGTCATATTTTCTATTGAACAAGGGTGGCCGGAATCATATACGCCATGATTGTATGATTTTGCTAATAAATTTATTAGTTTCAATTCAGATGTTATTTTATCAATGGAATCTTCATTTATAAGAATCAAAAAAACATGGGTATTAGACAGTCCTCGTTTTTGAAACTCAACAATGTGCACTTTTGCTGTTATCAAATACATGCTTTTTGCAAATGTCAGGTATTATAACTAAAAGACTTGTTCCACTTAGTAGGAGCGGAAGACATGAGATTGTCTGACTGCATATCACTAAGGACTTAACTACTGTACCATACAATATTCAGTTTCCACTACACCGCCTCGCGGATGCAATGTATCTTTTGGGCAATTTTATGACCCTTTCCAAAATGCCGAGAATTGATTTGATTCTTTCAAGTAAAATTGTTTTACTGTATAAAATTAAAAGCCAGCCATTTAATACAAGTCAATGTTGACTCAATGAGATAACTGGTGTACCAAAAATCTACCACATAGCATCTCTTACAATAAAAAAATCAACTGCGTGAGGAACTAATGTTACAGGAATTACTTCTACTTATTATTTTTTCTTCAGTTTATATTATATTCTTATCATTTATATTTTTGTTCAAGAATTTATTAACACAATGTATTTAAAGATGAATATTCATTGTTTAATTTTACTCCGGTTAATTGGGCCAAATGTCTTGGTCCGATGTGTCCCCCCAGCTACGCGGAATCGACTGTATTGTCAACATCGACTCGCTGAAATAACTGGTGTACCAAAAATCTACCATATTGCGTATCTTACCCTTGCGGATCCCGAAACTCGGCTCATTTATCTCGCCGTCCCGTCCGGGGAGGCAGAACTCGGATTTCTCCGCTATTTTAATTCTTATACAAAAAAGACCTGCTTTCTCAGACATTGCGAGTATTTTATCTTATAGCCTTTATTCTCCCTTGTGATACCTGATAAGCCTCACCCGGGGAATTAATTATCACATCTTAAACTTAAAAAATCCATTTTTACCACCTAAATGATTTTTAAGGTGCGTAATATTATCTCTGGGCGATCGCCCCTCCCATGCTCTTTTATTACACCATGATACATACATACAACATTATTATATTCTAAGTTATCTCAAAACTTAACAAATAATTTTTCCGCTCACTGGCGGGGGGGGAGTCTCGCGGCGGCCCGGTCCCCCCTCCACTCGACGGTCCGCTGAGCGCAGAGGAGGCGTGGGGATTCCAGTGGCGCGGAGCGCCGGGCGAAATGTTCCCGTAAAGCGGAAAAGTGGCACTTTTCGCTCTCTCGGTTTCTCGAGCCGCGATTATTAAGGCTGTGCGGAACATAGCCCGTGCCGTGATGGAGCCACACCCTGGGGGCGGTGCAATAGTGTCCATAGATGGTAATGCCGATTCACTTTTAATAGATCAGATATCTTGGAATTTTTTCAATACTCATAAGCTGCTGAAGTAATAGTGAAATTTTGACAAAACAAACAAACTTTTTTGCAGCACCATATTTCCATGGCTAAATTCTGTAATGGATGATTTATAAAAATCTGCCATGACCGTACAATATGTATGTCATTTTCAACCCTTAACATACTTGCATTTGTATCAGTGCCAGCCATAACTCTAAAAGAAGACCTAAAAACGAGAATTCTCAGTAGAATCCCAGGAACTGTTTCTTTATATGTATTTGTCAGTTATCAAATTTTATTAAAGAGAACACATTATTATTGTGAAGTTGCAGTTTTTCAGAACATAATTCAGTGGATATTTTAACCCTTTATTAACTGGAAGGACAGTCCCAATGAATATAAAACTCATAAAATTAATTCTGACACTTTACAGTGCAATATAGCACAAGTATTTTATTTTACCAACACATGGCAACCTACCCAAATCATATTTTTCTTTTTATCCCTTATCAAAATATATGCACTTATTTCATTAAAAAAATGAAGTAGCTACTTCGATTTTTTTTAAATTCAGTAAATAAAGAAGGTGATGGCTTTTAAATTTAGAATAATGGATGCATCAATTTGAAAGAACTAGTGTATAAGTTTGAAAATTTATCATCAATTTCTATGTTGGTGTAGTATAATCGGTTAACACATCTCCCCGGATAGGAAAGGATTGATGTTCGAATCCCGGTAGCAACAAAAATATTTTTTCCATAAATTGAATTTTCTTATATATCATTCAAATTAATACATTCAATTTGTATAGCTAATACACATTACACATACCTAGCTTTGAAAACAAAATGGAATCATTGTTTATTCGATCCACTGAGAGCAAAAGCGGATTAACCTAAGGGCACATGCTTAGGACCTCCGCCATCTTGGGGGTCCCTGATCTCAGTCGTGCCGAGTATATCTGGTTGTGCAGAAATTGATTCACGGTAATATATATATATATATATATATGAGTTTAATAGATGAAATAAAAAAGCACATTGGACCATATCAACAAATCAAGTATTTTCTTTTCTCTTTGAATACACAATGAAGGATATCGAAAAGAAGAGAAAGGCTTCTAAAATATTTTGCTTATAGGGTTATAATTATCTGAGTACCTAGAGAGCCCCCAAGAGTTTTAATCTGCTAGTGACTGAGAGCATTAAATAAACAATAATTTGTTGGAAATATTTCATTAAGAACAAGAAAACAGTTTTTATTATATTACATTTTTTATTTAACAGATTTTTCACTACAACACATTATATGTACTATTTTTATGAGCATTCAAACAACAAATACTTTGTATTTTAGGGCCCGTGATTCCAGAAACAGGAATCACTATGGGGCCGCCATAGTGGAAAATCAGGGACGGTGAACTAAAAATAATAAAAGACAATATGACTAATTCTGGTGAAAGGTATATCATTTGGTTACGAAAATAAAAATAAGACTTGATAAAAAAAAATTACTTTTATTCAATTGACAAGCAATAATTTATATTTAAACATAATCATGATGATGAGAGAAAACTATTCACAATGAAATCACAGTTCTCTGATGAATGAAATCGATTAACAAACTAATCGACAAGTACATTACATACTTCTGAACAGTTGTTGCTTATAACCTTCACTGTGCTTTTTTTGATTTTCCAAGTTTCTCGTATTTGCTTTTTGAGGAATACCACAGACCAAAAGGTATGGCGAGAGAAGGCAGGGTCATCAGAGCGAAAGCAGCCCAATCCAGGATGTGGGAGGAGAACTTTCGGTCATAATCTCTAAAGGCTACGATGGCACCTTCTCCAGGCTCACTGCTGAATGCAAACTGCAACTGGAGACGAAAATATATATTTATACATTATTATAATGATAAGGCAATAAAATGAATGTGATCTACCAACAAGTAAATTGAATTAATTGATTTTTTGTAATTATCCCAAAATCCGAAACAGAGTCATTTAAGATAGTTTTATGAAAACATTCTCCAACTCAATCTTTAGCTTAGAACTTTCTTGACTAGAAAAATTGCATTATATTTCTGAAATCTTCAACATATCAAAAATAGTATGAATTTTCTTATCTTATGTGTTCAAGTTAGCTTTATACCTGACTTGAAATAATTCTCAAGCCGCCAAAGATGACAGAATATACAATTGTTTGAGCTGAGTATAGACATCTCGGATCGTACGGGAAAAATTTAAGTTCCTTTATTAAATATATGTATGGAAATCATTTATTGTTTTTGATAGATTAGAAAGCAAATTTTTTAAACAGTTTCAGTACACGTGTATTGTTTTTATCAACTCACAAAGTTATCATGGAGTTCGGTCATTGCATTTAATCGCGGGTAGAATTATTCTAGTCAAACTAAAGAAAACTTGTCAAAAAAAGAACTTTCAGACGAAGTGACTGCTATTAACCCAGTTCCTACAATGGATGCCATGAGGCATATTGAAGGCCTTAAAGCATACTTTACTAGCATTTGTGGTGTACCAGAAGAAACATTTAGTTCCATATATAATATTGAAAGAGCTATACATAAACAATTAAAAAACATGCATTGATCAAAATTTTTTCAATAAAAAAATATTTTTTGTTTATACTTCATTTACATTTTTTTTGTTGGTCCCTTCAAAAACGTAAAATAGAAGTTCTACTGTATTATAATTAGGACGAAATATCTTAATATGCAAAATATCACACGTTGAAAAATAATTTATAAATGAATATTTTAAAAAGCTAATAACACATAACACTTTCACTGCTGACTAAAATGCATTCAAATTCACGCAACAAACAATCTGAGACATTGTACCGATATCTCTATGCCGAGGCTTAAAAGGGCCGACAGTCACAACACTCTAATGTATTATAATATTAGAAAATGAAAACGCACCAGACATGTTGTGCACATATGGGTCATTTTTTGTAGAACGTGCCTCATGCGTTGTCAGTAAGAAACGTACTAAGATTGTTTTAGAAATTTAAATGATATCTATCTTAAAAACCAAAAATCCTCTTTCAAAATGTCAAAAATTTCAACTGACCCAGATTAAATATTATCCTACATTAACAAATTAAAATATAAGACTAACCTCTATGGCATCTTCTGAAGGTTTGTACTGAATCTCAGCTGCCGTAAAATTGAAATATCCATACTTTTTCGGTCTCACTGTCACAACATGTGAAACATTGGTTTGGGGTGGAATACGATCAATTGAAGCTGACAATTCCCCACCGACAACGGTGAAAGCTTCAGGATGGAAACCATTGTCAAGAAGTTGAACATTGACGGCAGCAGCATTTCCAACGTTGTAAAGAGTGTATTTGACTAGGATATCCATATCTTCGACCAAATACTTATTGAGAATTTGTTTGGATACCAGCAGGCGAGCTTTGGATACTTCTTCATCGCAGAAGGTTGAGCAAGTCAACGTAAATAGCACGGCTATGACTCCAAAGAAACGCATTTTCTGTAACAATTTAAGAAAAATCATGCTTAAGTAATGTTCCCGCGAACTAACAAATGGTACTGTAAGAATTAAAGTTAAATTAAATAAATATATTTGTATTAATTTTCCGTTATTAAAGATTAAATTAGGTCAGATCTAATACTTACGCTAGTGTGTAGACTTAAAATTGAAAAATAAATTAGATGCAGAGAGCAGGAACCACTGATAAAAGCCGACTTCGCAAACGTTCTCTGGTACCTGCTGGCTGACGTTTCTCTACGTATTCAATTTCTTTGCCCTCGTAATGCCACGTTCACTATCGAAATAATTCGAAACATGCACCTGTAGAAAACTGAGCCATGCAAAATAATCATACGAAAATAATCTTTAAATATAATGATCATTAAAGTTATTTTCGGGTGCTTCTTTTCAATATACTATATATAGGATAATTTTAAAAGGCGACTTTAATTAGTTAAATTCTTATACATAATTGCTAATAAATTAATCATCAGTAATGCGACAGAATTTGATTGGATTGAATTTTCTTCACCGAGGACATCAAATAAACAAATAATCGGGGCAGGTTGTATCTTGTACTTTCATTAAATCATTGCAAAAACTTTTGACAGGACATACGGTTGATGTTCATTATTACATTATTCACATCCGCCGCCGGTTTTATTTTCACTCTCTAACACGAGCGGTAGTGAATAAAACTTTATTGTCCCGAGCAAATCAGTTTTGAAAATTCACAAGCCGTTTTCTCGTTATTCTCCCAAAAAACTTATCCATTAAAAATCCCAAAGTTCCACCAGCACTTAGTGCATACCATTTTTTTCAATTTCATGGAGTCTACGGTACTCTGAGCACTCTACGTAATGTCTCCTTATAATTATCTATACCTTGTTCTGATACCGCAGCCAACCTATGATGGTATTAAAATGTTAATAACTGAACTTACTTACCACTACGCCGTTAGGCAGAGGATAGAGCGCCACACTCTTCTGTCCTGACACACAATTCTCGCCTCATTCACATTTATACATCTTCTCATATAAGCTCGATGAATATTGAAGCTTCTAACAGGACCATCCTCCAGTATCTGGTTTACCTGGTCGTGCCAAGTCTTTCGTGGACGTCCTCTACTTCTGGTGCCATCAACACTAGCGTCATATATCTTTCTTACCATTATCTCCTCATTCATCCGTTTCATATGATCAAACCACCTAAGTGATCCTTCCTTAATCTTAAAATTTAAAAGTAAGCAATCACAAATGGACCAAGAACAAGCAATTATAGTTACTATGAACCGTTTTATTTAATATTATTAAAAACAGGAAGCAGATCGGAGGGTATTAACATCAGAAAGAAAGCCTTTCTGGAACCTAAAATAAGCTCAGAGTTCTGTAAACGAAGTAGACTGCTAACGTGAGCGGTCCAAACGTCAGATTGCCCATGTTGACGATCTGTCACTAATGCGGTAAAAGCCTCTAGTACACTACAAATGTACAAGACCGGAATTATCGAATAAATAGTTTTTCACTATGAAATTGTTAATTTGGTTACTAAATATTTTAACAATTTAGAATTAACGAATTTTATAGTGATAGAAAAGTTAAGTAAGATTTTTAACTCCAGGTGGATTTAAATATATAATGTATAAAGTTGCATTGTTTCGTACAGGAAACAAGAACTCTTATAGCTCGAGTTGACGATGTCTGTGTAGCGGTGCACAAGGTCCAAATCATAGTCCAGTGTAGCAGCCAAAAGTCAAATCTATTTCCAAAAGTCCAGAGTAAAAGCAGGGCCAAAGCGAGGTAGAGAGAGATGAAACTTCAGTGTGTGTACTCATAGAGCGCGGCGTTGAGAATGAGCTCTCTCGGCCGCCAGTGCACTATTTATTACCGGATTTTATTTATCACTATTATTTATGCCGGACTAACGGAGCGGGCTTACAGCCCTAGCCCCGCCCCCATGCGATCTGGTTCGTCGGCCATCTGGTAATGAAAGGGAGAAACTGCTGCCCAGTCGGGAGTCGCTGCGCTCGGGTCGGCACATTCTATTTGTGCTTACATTTAATTTCATTTCAAATGAAATCTTACAGGCAGGGATATCGCAGGTTTTTTATTCGTTTATTATCATGATTATCATGCCCGATATGTTACAAAATGGGGCGATCCCCCGTGATTTATTAATTTGTAGCGATCATAATTCAAATCTACCGCCATCTCAGTCGGCATCGACACTAGCGACAGTGCTGCCGGCTGCTGCCACAAGTCTGGCTCAATTCACCGCCAGGCAGGCTCTCCAGTTTCAGCGTTTTACAACGGCGGTCTTGCCGGCTCGCGCTTGCCGAGCAGGACCGCCAATTCATTTCATTTCACGCACACATGCACCTTCTACATTCATTCTTTGATTCTATCTGTTTTCATTTTCATAATAAACCTCAACACACATCAATCACATTTATTTCATTTAACCACCGTCCTAACCCCCAAATTGGTGACAACTGACGTGAGTTAAATTGACACGTGGGTAACAACGGTGGTTAAAACACGCGACAGACTATATTTGACAATTTGTGAAGTGATTATAATTGTGATTGAACATCGAAAAGTGTGTCAACAGACGTTACATGGGCGATAAGACGCGCACACGTGTCCGCAAATTTAACATGGACTACTAAAAGGACAAACAAGACTGACTGGGACATCAAGCCATGCTTTTCAACATCGACGACTTTCATTCACACACAACGCCGTCTCACAGGCATGCGATCGCGGGCAGCTACACATCATGTGCTCACGACTCATAAGGCAGCGACGTGTCTACGAGCCCAGCGACCGCTCAAGCCGGCATGCCTTGCGCCCACGACGCATCGGGCGGTCAACAACAACACAAACACCAACCTGCCCTTACATCCACGACTCACCGGACGGCGACAGGTTGGGCATTCAACAACACAAACACCAACTTGCCTTTACGTCCACGACTCACCGGGCGGCGACAAGTTGGGCATTCATCAGCAACAATACACACCAACTTGCCTTTACGTCCACGACTCACCGGACGGCGACAGGTTGGGCATCAAGGCATCCAGGGGGTTCCAACCCATTCCGCTCCGCCTGGCCCTGGTCATCAACTTCAAGCAAAGCCCGTCATGTCATCAAAACTGGTGAAGTCCCACGCCAGTACAAATTGTCTTACCGTCCATTCTGTAGCAGCGAAACCCATCACCACCACACAGACGTATCGCGACCTTCGACCTGCGACTTGGTCAATGGAGGAGGAGTTCTGTAGCGATCATAATTCAAATCTACCGCTATCTCAGTCGGCATCGACGCTAGCGACAGCGCTGCCGGCTGCTGCCACCAAGACCGCCAATTCATTTCATTTCACGCACACATGCACCTTCTACATTCTTCATTCATTCTTTAATTCTATCTGTTTTCATTGTTATTGTCATAATAAACCTCAACACACATCAATCACATTTATTTCATTTAGCCACCGTCCTAACCCCCAAAAATTTAATATTAAACATTACACAAAACACAATTTGTTCAAATGGCATTGTTGAATATACATAGCGTCTATCTATGAGAGATCATCTCACATTATTTCTCCAATTACTGATTTCCCGGGTTCGTGAGAACCTCGGGATTCATTATTGTTTGGGTGGTCCCAAAAAGGGCCGCATACCGGCATAGCTCCTGCGAGCGAGATCCTGTGCGCACATGCATCATAATGAGGAAGCAGTTTTTAAAATTTGTTTCCACATACATACATTCCTGTATGTATGTTTTAAAATGTGTTCTTATATTATATATGTTATTGTATGTGAGAACACAAAATGTTGCGTACATTCCGCACTCACAGAATTTTGTATGGAATGGGTTGATGCAATATAGAATTTGTTTGAGCATATTTTTATTTAAAATCAGAGTGTTTTCCACTAAATTCATAAATCTAAAATGGATATTGTACATTTAGAGGGAAATGTACAATATCCATGTATACAGCTGAATTAAATTGATACATATATATTTTTCATTGGTTATTTATTAAATAGTATAATTATTCCAATTTAAACAAGTATCTTTATAATGTATATTATTATGTAATAATAACCCCGTTTATTTGAAATTCCCCGCAAGTCGAAGTTTCAGAGCAGAACGTGGTCCCTCTGGAAAGTTTTCATACTAAATTGTGCTTATAAATCGAATATCGTTATTCAAAGCTATTTGTCGATCTATTTTTCGCCTAATTCGATTTTTTTTGTCAGATGTCAGCAATCTGGAAAATACACATGCGCTACGCGATGTGCCTGTCCAAAGTCCACGCTTTAACAGGTCGCATGCTCTTTTTTTCTCGCTCGTTTTCTTTACATTAGAAAAGATAGAAAATATTATTTTTGCGCCCTTATAGGTAATGCAGTTCTCTAGTTCTCCCAGCTGCTAGCTGAGAATGTCAGTGCTTCCCAATCTTCTGTTCCGTATTATTACCATCATTATTTTTGTTTACGTAGCGTTTGTATATTTTGTTGTACAAACGTTAACACGCGGTTGTGTTCCTCAGACTTTTCCGTGATTTTTTAAAAATAAATTTTAATACAGACATTTCTCTTTTTAAGTTTACTGTTGAGGCATTTTAAAGAATGTGTAGTTAGTGTTTCTCAGATTTTCTCGTATCTTGTTAATTATTTTATTGCCATTGTTTTATATGTAAAGAACATTATTTGTTTTTCTCTCATATTTACGTGTTAGACATTTTGAAATTTGCGAATGTGTGGTTTGCGTTCCTTAGACTTTTCCATATTTCATTAAATTTAAATTAAAACATTTTTATAATTTTGACTGATAATTTTATATTTTCGATAATAGCATTAATGCGAAACTCGTACAAAACGCCGACAGTTGCTAAAAATCGAACTAATACAAGAGATTGACAAAAAAATTTTATCCAAAACAAAATTAACAGAAAAATATGCGACCTCATTAATGAGGTTGTCGACAATATTAAACATGATGACAGAAAGAACTTTAACGTTGAAAGGAGAGTGCCAAATGTCGACGCGAACAACACAAAACAAATGTTTTAAAAGCGCTGGAAACTTTTGTCGCTAACTTCGCTAAGTTCGACTATTACGTCGTTATTAAAATGGCGCGAAAAGATAGTGTTTTTTTAAAAAAAATATTGTGATTTGTTTACACTGTATTTTGACAACTTATTTGTTAATTTTAAATGTGTGGATATAGGTGTATATAATTACTTCGAGTTGCTATGAAAAAAGTTAGTATGTAAAAAATAATCGAATTTTTAAAATTTTTTATATTCATTATCCTAAATCGTTATTCGAACTTTTTTCTTGATATTCGGTCCCTCAACTTCTAATAAACGGGATGTTACTGTAGTATAAATATTTAACTTTATCTGTCCTGTAAAGATACTATATAGTAAGCCCTTTACTGTTCCCTTAGAACATTTGATCTCGCTAGGCATTGCATGCGTATAGAGATTATAATATATAAAGCATACATGTTCATTAAAAATTACTCCTATAATCTACCTATTGTATATTTCAAATAATAACAAATATGTATGTATTTGTATATTTTAATAGATTAATTGAGAAAAATAAAGAGCTATGTATAACATTATTTGATTTTGGAAAGAATATTTGCTCTATATGCGGTATTTTGGAATAATGCTCTTATAAGTCTTTTCAAATCCTCTGGTTTAAAATGTATGGCAAGTGGTCCCAGGCCATTGAACCATCTTTCTTCAATATCTGCTAACGTACCGCGAAGAACCAAAATCAATTCATTGAATTTTTCCCACAGTGACACATTTGTGTGAATTTCCAGTTCATCCTGTATAACAAAGATAAATATTATATGTTTCGCATTAAAATTGTAATTAATCAATAGTAAGAAATAAATATACAGTCAAATCTCAGTATAGTAAAGTTCACGGAACCAAAGAAAACGTTTTGTTATACTGAAAATTCGTTATATTGAATGCAAGGAAGATGATAGATTTTTATTTTATTTTTAATTACCATTTTATACCTACAGCATCAAAATAACCTCTTATAGGATTTACGGATGACAGAACGCGCGATTAGTCGATATACATAGTACAGAACAGTTAAGTGTGTGTATGCGTATGCACCAGTGAAACACCGATTGTTAAACCTTGATAAATATTTTATTTAAAAATACATTCAAGATAACAATAATAAAAAAAACTTGAAATTCAAATACAAGAAAAAGAATAGAGAAAAGAAAATAATGATGTCGCTTGTAAACACGTCCGGCACGCCTATGTCAAGAACGAACTGAGTTCTCGGAAATATTGTGTCAAGTTGTAATTTCATTCATAAATTTCAGATCAAAATATTTTGTTATTCTGAGATCTGACTTTGTTACAATGAAATATGCTTTAATAATTTTGTATGAAAGTTTTACAGGGACAAATTGAAGATATGTTATACTGGGAATTTAGTTACAAAGAGATTTGACTGTATAAGCTTTAAATGATGTCATAAATTTACCTGATATACTTGCGGGAGTCTATTCAATACAATTTTGTAGATCTCCGACAATTGTGAAGCAACATCTGCGGTGATATCTTCTTGTATGAGAACTTTGGATATAAGTTCTTCAATAAAAAGATTTGCAAGGCAAGTTATTAACCTAAATAAAGAAAATAAAATACATGGGTAATTAAAGAAAAAAACTGAAGAGTACATTTGCATGTGTGAAAAGTGGCAACTTTTCAAGAACAAATTTATTATTTTAAGTAAACCAACATTAATTAGATTTTTTTAAGCAGAACACATTTTTGTTGTGAAGTTGCAGTTTTTCAGATTGTATTTTTAGGGCCGGTTGTGTGATCAGTAGTAAATTTTTACCATCGCCCGTGGTAAAAAAACATTTGCCGGTTGTTAGTACGTTAAATTTACTATTGTCAAAATATAGATAAGAAATATCACCTGACAGCGTAGCAAGACAAATAATCATGAAATATGCTTTATTCAACTCTGCGTTTGATACCTGTCACTTGGGTGGAAATTTTTTTTCGAATTATGTGCTAATGTATATTAAACAATGAGATCATCGTCAGACAAACTCTCATCACTAAAATAGCGGAATATTGAATGATTAATTGTCATATACTGCAACTTCAAAGTATCAATGTGACGGATGACTTTTGAAACAGCTGTTAAGAGTCTGCCATTTTTTTGCCGGATAAGAAAAGGTTCAGGTTCGAATCCCGGTAGTAACTAAAGTATTTTTCCTGTATATCTTTCTAGTCTAGTTTATTTATTTAATTTGAATATATTATAGAACTGAATACAAAATAACAGTAAATGATTACAATTATTGTATCCATTTGAACACAGATTTTAGGACATGAAAATGACTTGGTAAGTTACACCAGGAATTTCATTTTTATTGTATTTATATATATTGCCTTTCAGATATTGCCCAAATGACGATTTGAATATATGTACACAATAACCTTTTATCATTAATGTTTATTTTTATTTATATTACTATTCATCAAAATGTTTATTTTTAATTTGATTAATGTTTAGTATTTATCTATGAATTCTAAATAAAATAGGAACTTAGCATGATGTACGTGACTACACATTAAAATCTGCTTTAATCAGAGAGGCCGGGTTTTGAAACAGTTTTTATTCAATATATACAAATGCAAAAATTAAAATATGTATTAGGAAGAAATATAAATAAATAGAAATACAATCCCAATTTATACATCGACCTCCTCATATATAAAATATGGGAGTAATTTTTTTTTTAAATATGTACAGCAAAACCCCAATAATTTGAACACCATTTATTTGAAATTTGACACGATTTGAAATTTTTCTAACATACAATACCCAAAATGTAAATTTTATAGTTAATTAAACTTGTAAAAAATTTACAATGCGCGTGGCTTTATGCCTATACCCGTTTGTATGGAGTCTCTTGTTGCTGCGGTACTTGCGGATAAACCACACGTCTGAATCTGCTGTGTGGCACCTTCTTTATGTCTTGGTCCTTGCTACACGCTGCTAATTGTCAAATAGATCAATTTGCATTCGCCCCATACTGACAATTTTCAAATAGACTAATCTAGTCAACAGTAATTGTCAAATAGATCGATACTAGAAGTTCTTGCCTCGACTTGTGTAAAGTTTGCACTTATTACTCCTACTACAGTGTTTTCAAGACGTTACCTCGGAATATGCAAAAATATATATATATATATATATTTATCGAAATTCACACCTTTGTTTATGATTTTTTATTAATTTTGCAAATTCTGAATCTATTGATTTGATTGACTCAACTGATTCTGTGCAAAAAATGTTTTTTTAGATTTTAAATTTTGAGATAACGAGGTTTTCGGTCATTCAATTTTTTTTTCTGGTTCCTTGAATCTCTAATTAATGCGGTTTTACTGTTTGTATTCTATTGGATGTGAAAAAGCATTTCAACCCCCATAGTTTCACGTTAAAGAATTCCCATTATATACATATGAATGGTTGGAGTAAAATAGGCACTAAGTACCAATATTTCATTTTTCAAACTAAGTATGCAGCTTGATTCTACATGTCATCGCTAATAACCCTAATAATGCATTAAGTCCCTGCAATGCTGCATCCAGCTTTTATACTTGTTTGAATATCACGTCTTCGCTAAGTGCCATGGTGTGGTAATTTAAAAATGGCACTAAATGCCATTGCCTGCTAACGTCAGTTTGTATGAAAATCAGTCAGGTGAGCTCCCTATACAAACGACAAGAAAAAGGTGTTTAAAAGAATATAGTGCAAATAAAAGAAGAAAAACACATGGCCTGGAAGATCATTCCAGGAAAAATCCACCAGTAAACGAGCTATGATTTATTTTGTGTTTTTGGATTAACGTTCATCCCAGTGCCATGTAACGGACTAGTGATGTGCAATACGGCACACATTTAGCGATATTATTAATTGATATCTACATTTTCGCTTGGGTTAAGTTTAATTAGTTACTATTTGTAATGGATGAATCAGTAATGTAGGTATCAATAAATAAATTCATATTTTAATGGTTTTTTTTGCTTGAAGTTATTTTTTATTTATTTCGCTACATTCAAAGGATACAGTAGGAAAGCTAGTAAGATAATAGTAGTTAGAAGGATGAATGTATTTTATAGTTAACCAGGATTTTAATTTGTTCAAATGTTTTTTGAAAAGTGCAAAGTAATAGGGGAAGACCAAAAACAGACATTATTTCGTGAATTCTGCAAGCTTCAGAATAATGAAAAGCAAGCTTTATATCTGATGAGCTTAATAAATATAGTATGGATTAAACGAATACGAAATGGTACATACAGTGACTCTAAAGAAAGCAAACAACAGTGTACAGTAAGTTACTGTTTGCCAAATGGTTCAGGAAATATACTCCCAGTCTGCAAAAAAATGTTTATAGAGATTTTGCTCTTATAGAAAAAAGAAAATGGGTGTGCAGTCTTATGGTGCCTGAAGATTTGATAAAAACAATTGAAGAAGCGATTTCTTGGATTTTCAAGAAGCAGCAGATAGTATAATCAATACTGACAAGATGGGTATCTCGAAAAAATGGTAGGTTGTATCTG